>CM077879.1:92395751-95369017 GCA_039720435.1 Amazona ochrocephala
TGAGATACTGTTCTGCTGCCCCTCCACCACTGCATCCCACAACATAGTTTGCTCCCAAGAACTGAAGGGTAATGTAAAAGAGAGTTGTGGATTCTGAAGTCTGTCTCTTGCATTTTGAAGGTTGGGTATCTCATCTATATTGTGTTTGCAGAGATTGAACGGTTCCTTGCCATCGGTCCTTGTCATCCTCTCTCAGCGTGTTCTGGTTCCTCACCCAGAGGAGGATGTTCTTTAATACAATCCTGGTGTACATTATGATGAAATACAGTCTCTAATCTGTAGCAATGATTGATGATACACTGGCATCTTATTAGAAGGCAGCAGGTTATTTCTTAAGGGAAAAAAAACCCTTGGCATGGACATTATATGTAGTGATTATATGCCACAAACTATGGGGCAGCCCCTCCAAAAAGGTAAATCTTGCTCTGTCTATG
This sequence comes from Amazona ochrocephala, assembly GCA_039720435.1. Lineage (NCBI taxonomy): Eukaryota > Metazoa > Chordata > Aves > Psittaciformes > Psittacidae > Amazona > Amazona ochrocephala. The sequence continues at coordinate 92,396,186 of CM077879.1, forward strand.
CTTTAGGCAGGGGGGATCTGTATTCATCTGCATGTATGAAAAGAAGGGGAAGAGCAGTAAGAGAAGCCAAGAAATGGGATAGAGAATCCTTTGAGTCTGCTCCCTGCCCCAGCTGACAGCCTGAGAAAATCAAGTGGGTTTTGTTTTGTAGGTGTGGGGGTTTTTTCCACTCTGTTTGTTCTTTATTTCAGGTTATCTGTGATATGCAGAACCAAATCCACAAGCTGGAGGAAGAGCTTATTCAGGTGAACACTCAGCGGAAGCAGCAGCTGCTGGAGCTGGGCCATCAGCGGGAAGAGAAGCAGAGGGCAGCTCGAGACCATGAGGTGACATTAAACAAGCTGAAAGTGGCGGCAGAAAAGAAGATGTTAGACCTGAAAAGGATACATACAGCAGAAATGGAGAAAGCTTTAGATAAGGTAAGAGGTTCTCATAGCTTTGCTTCTTGTGGTCTCGCCAAAGCAGAGGAATCACCCCAAAAGCCAGGCAAGCAAAATTCCACAGAGGAGAACTGTTTAGGGGTCACTTGAGTTGGAAGAACAGACATGTACTTCAGATCTGATATTGGATGCCGCAAGCACGGCTTCTCCCTCCCCATGCAGGGCAGCAGTGGCTGCTGTATCTGTTCTCCCTGTGAGCAGAGCCAGGGCAGCACCTTTGGGCCATGGGGAGTGCGGAACAGGAATGACTGCAGCACTTGGGAGCTGATGGGATTGAAAAATCCACGATTTCAAAGGCAAAGCCGACCAAGAACTAGGCTGGTCACTTTTCCTTTGCTGGAATAGATGGAGTAGAAAGGGCAGTTCCATCTAACCGAGCTTTTTCTTCCCTTAAAAGAGGGAAAGTTCTTAAGGTGGAAAAATTTCAGGCAAGGAAATTGGGTCTAGTTGGTAACATGGTTGGTCTACTTCTGGCTGTGTGCATGGGGTAAGCAAGGCCTCTGTGAAAGGCTTGAGAATAGTGATTAATGTTACATCAGATAACAGATATATCAAGGCTTCCGCGTTCACTGGGGTCACTGACTGCGCATCCCCTTGTACTGGGGTCTGAATTCGAGTATTTCCCTACATTCAGGATGATATGAGCTAAACCATGTGAGTTTTCTTTCAAAAGCTAAACTAAAAAAAACCCTTACTTAGTATTTATGGTAGACACTGTGTATATGTAAGCAGATAGTTGTTGAAGTATCTTTTATATGCATTAATGTAATAAATAATACATTTCATTGCAAAGTGATGTACAGTGGCACAAATTAACAATCTGCATAGAGTGTTTGAACAGCCTTTGTGAAAGTGACATTTCATTTACCTGCGTCAGGTTCTTGGTCTGTAATTTTAAGCAGCGCTTGGAGGATTATGTTGGAAATCAGCCAGCCTGAAGCCATTAAAATGGCTGTGATCAACAATTCACAATCTTTTCTGAATGTAAGGAAAGCTCCGCTTGGCATAATTATTTAAAGCCAAGGTCACAGAAAGTATTTAAACCTTTGAAATTCATCATTAAAGGATTAATTTTAACTCAGGAAGACATTGTCATTTTTGCTTAAAAATGGAATTTGAATCTCAATTCTTTTCTTTCTTTGATCTTTTTGTACATGTGTAGTACAGCAAAAGAAAAGTTAACTTCTTTACATCCTCAAATTAAAGTTACAAATAATCCTTCATAGGGCAATATCTTTAATAGTCTTGAATTGTCAGTTCTGTCAGAAATACTATTTTTTTTTTAATTTGGTGGATTTTTTCCTATTTTTCCAAAGAAATTACTAATTTGAAGCTATATTAGCTGCTATTGAATTATTTTTTCTCATTTAACCTACTTCCCTATTTTTACTTGTAATGAGAAGAGCACATGTTGGGTAAAAGAGAGGAGAAGGGGAAAAAGGTGTCTCTGATGGAAAGTCTCTCACAGACACGTGAGAATACCCTACAATAACTTCAAATCTTCATTTACCCTTCTATTTTGTTTCTGTCTTCCATATGTAGAGCTGTGGAAATTGGCTACAAAGTCCAAAAGTCAAAGTAGCTTAGAGAGCAAGCTCCATTTACAGCTCAAAAGTTACAGTTTCAGCTAACCTAGTTCAAATCTTGATCCTATTAAAGTCCGCAGCACTTGGATAAAATCTCCTTCATCAAAGGAGGGAGGAAAAAAAGCCATCTTATTTGCAGCATGAGTCTTGTTTTTAAAAGTCCTTTTGTTTTTCTAGCAAATCTTGTTGTCCTGAAATTTTAGATAATCTGGGAGAAAAAATTCTCCTCTAAATTTACTTTTTTCCCCTGCCAATTCTTTAAAGATTGCTTAAAAATCCAAGGGGAAGCTGAATTTCACTGTTAGGCTTGGAACATCTGACTGTCCATATTTTCTGAAGGTCAGGCCATTCCCAAGTGAAGGATCTCATCCTTCTGTGGTCTGTTTTGTGAGTTAGGACAGTGATTTCTGTGCGGATTGCTTTGTGTTATTGTGCACTCTTGTTCACATGAACATGATTAAACAGAAATGAAATGGCTGACACTTAAGTGAAAGGTAAAAATGGGTAGAAGAAGTTACAGAATTCTGATGGCATTGCTCTCCCCATATCCCCGCTCCAGCGGGGATGTGCAAGGGGGAGAGGGGAGCAGAGATAGAGGAACAGTTTTCATTGCAAGCACACTGGACACTTAAATAGTTGTTGGTATTTGTAGACAGCTTTTCAATCTTAGGGACACATAATTTACTGATGTCTTTAGTTTTCTCTTGCTTAGAAATCTCAACTTTAAAGGTAGTACATTGTTTATTGTAGTGTGTATTTGATTTTGTTAGTGATTCCAGCATGTAATGCTAGGCAGTTGCTCAATAAACATACTACAGCAATGTTTTTGAACCTGTGATTTTAAAAGCAAGTATCTTTTGACAGTTACTGCATCTCCCAGTCCCTAGGGAATGATAAGTGGGAAGGATGTAGGGAAATCAGGAGTGGAATTAAGCCAGGTGTTGTGGAAAAAAAGCATCCCAGACAAAACCAGGATACCTGGAAAGAAGGGAGGGGTGGGCGGAAGGTGTTTTAAGATTTGGTTTCATCCCTCACTGTCCTGCTGATTTGATTGGTAATAACTTAAACTGATTTCCCCAAGTCGAGTCTGGTTGGCTTGTGACACCCCCAGTAGCTGCTCTGCTTTTGCTGGGGCAGGGCAGGAATTCATCTTTAGCCTTGGTTTTTTGCTGGATCAGGTTTTGCAGCCCAGTCACATGTAATCACCTTATTGCTTACCTTTTGAGCTGTGACATGGTAGTTCTATTAGAACACATACCCACCTTCTCGGGTGAGGATAACCAATATGAATGTCCTTAAGGTCAGGTAAGCCATTCTGGACATAAACAAGACAAAGCTGATAGCATGGAGAAATGGAAACTGTACTTACCATGTTCTGAGGACTTCAGTACTTCCGTATCTGTTATCTGTCTCTAACATAAAAATGACTTCAGAATGGCTCCAATTTATTTCTTGCCTATTAGTTCAGAAATCTTAAATATCATTTCAGAAGCAGACTTGTATTCAAGCGTAATGATTTTGATTTACATTTAAAGAGCAGATTTAATTCACTTGTACTGCATGATATCAAGTGATTATCACATTTTCTGATGCAATGGTGATTTTATTTCTTTCATTTGAATCTATATCTCATTATAATGAAGCAAAACATAAACTGTTTAAGAGGCAAACATATTAGAGAATACAGAGTACTGTAGTTGGATTCCACTAATGACTGATTTCAGCAGGAGGCAGGTGTGTTGTATGTTGCATCAGCAGCACTTATGGCACAAACATGAATCAGCCAGGTGTAACAGACTGCACAGAGCTGATGAGCATTTTCAGGTTTGCCAGAAATTGCTAAAAGCAAGAGACAAACTGCATTTCTAAGTGTGTGCAGATGCGAGGCTTGGCTAACACCACTGTTTGTAACGTTCAAATGTGGTATTTTCTTGGCAAAGAAGATGAGTGTTCAGAAAACACGACCCAAGCTCAAAGCTCATGCTAACGATGCTCAAAGGAAGCAACCTTGGAACACTGAAAATATCCCGTAGAAAAGCTCTTTGAGCAGTACACATGAGTAAATTGGAGCAGGACAAAAAGGTGTGGTGAGGTTTTTTTCTTCTCTAAATAATTTTCAACATTTAGCTTTTTATTGACTTCTTTTCTGTGTCTAAATAGATATTTTGAGTCATCATGTTAAATCTTTATGTAGGTTCCAGTAATATCTAGTTCTCTTTCAGTACTGCTTTTCTTGTGGAGAAATAATTTACATTTTTGTGTATTGACTGTACTAAACACAGATGAGACTTGATTACAGGATGAAGCTGTAGTCAAAAGAAGTCAAACACTAGTTTCGGGGCTGCAGCTCTTCTGCTTTCTGGACAGTTGTGACATAGTTCACTCTGGAGAGACAGGACTCCAAAATGACAGTACAACCTGGCCAGAGCCAGGCAAGTCATGCTTGAAGACTTTAATGATGGAGCAGTTAGTTGTAGTCTGAGATTTCTATTACTTTAAGTAAACATGGACATTTACAATGTTTGCTGGTTTATACCTGTTGCAATCACTCCACTGACGTCTGGTGGGAAGTCAACGTAAAACTGAAATACCGAGAGAATTCAAAGGTCACTGTGTAAGTGACCACTTCCCTAATTAATAATAAGTATTGTATTTAATAGTTATGGTTTAATATCATGGTTTTGTAATGGGGCCTTTTTCAAAGATTGGCAGACAGTGGCCTATAATTGGAAGCTGCTTAATTTTTGAACCGCTTCTACTTGCTTGCAGTTGGCAAATAAGGTACTGATAACATGTTCCAGAGAGCAAGTTAGTCCTTCCTTTATCATCAAGCTTTGTGATGCTGGATTAATTAACTAGTACAGCCCTAGGATGGGTCCAGTTGGACATATTCATTGGGCATATTTTCATACTGCATATGTAGGAATACCTTTAATTCACAGTATCTGTTCTGGCACTGTACTCATATAGATGATGTCACACTGTTCAGCACTGGCAAAGAAATAGAAGATGAAGGGAAAGAATATGACATCTTCAGAGATTAAAGAGATACTCCAAGAGATGCTCTATTAAAAGTATTGAGTTTCCCCTAAGCGATTAAGTTACTTCTGCTTATAAGAATAAGCATTGCATGCTTTCCATTAGCTTCTGTTGTTCAATACTGTCTCTGTAGCTCTTGTTCTTCTCTGCCAACTCTTCATTTCATTAACTACCAAAAATAATTCCATCTTTGTATTAAGACCTTCTGGGAAGGGGACCATCTCTGCAACAATTCCATAGGTTCCTGTGTAGACTTCTGAGCATAATGGAGCCTTTGATCTGAGTGACACCTTTCACTTCATTAACTTGAACAATAATAGCCATAGGATAGACAGCTTTATCTGTGTGAGCATCCAGATGAACTATTTCCACACTCATTGTGGTGATACCCTGGTTATTTACATGGGGGCAAATAGGTCAACCATAAAATGTGGGCATGTATTCTTCCTGAGTATAATGATACCATTAAATTGGTATCTAATTATAATGTAGATGTATGTTTTTCTCCTTGCTGAACGCGTCCAGGATCTCTACCAGTTGTTGTAAATGTGCCATTGTTTTTGACTAGAATTCTCAAAAGTTAGTTTGAATTTATTACATACATTCTTTTGCTTGAGCCTTAGCTATGAATAAGCTAAAGAGCCTCTAATTCTTACCAAGAAGAATTAGCACAAGAAATGTGGATTGTTTAATCTATCTTTATAGCAAATTGAAGCCCAAATGAATCATTACCTCATTCTCTCCCTTTTTTTTCACCATACTATGTGTTTTGGAGAAGGCTGATTGCATGTAGGCACAGTTTTCTCAAATTCGCCAATTTTACTTATCTTTACATCCCAGGGTATGCTGTAACACTAGGAAAAACACTGGCTATTTTCCAGTACAGCAGCTGATTGTAAGGTGAGATTACTTTTTATTTATTTTTATTTTTTAACAACTTGGCCAATTCATTCTTAGATTCTTTGAGAACTGTTGAATGAGCACCATCTGCTCTGGGTGCTCAGCCAGTGGCGAGAGGACAGATCCTACACTGATGCTCTAGTGCTGGATTCTGGTAGCTGCAGTGGTCACTGCTGACTTTAGTGGGGCCGGTTCATGCTTTTGTTTGTGCAAACAGCAGTAAATGGTGTTTGTTACCTGGAGTCAGTAAGTACTAATTGGAAATTTCCCCCAAACCTGAGCAAAAAAACACCAAGCCAAAGGAAAAGCTGCCCCATAGAACGTGTCCGTCACATCCCTCCTTAGGTCAGTATTTGGGTGTCTGAATTTTTTACTAGAGCTTTATCTAGAAAAACTGCTCCGTTATCAAGACCAAACTAATAGATTACAAAGTAATATAAAACATCTTTATTGCATGTTTGAGTTCTGGCACGATTTGAAAATATTGTTTATACTGATTTGCTCTTTCTTCATATCTTTATAATAAAGAAAAGCTGCAGGTGGCTCTTTTCCCCCCTCCTTTTTTGAAGGGGAAGGAGTGTTTGGGAAATAGGGAAGGGGTAAAATGATATTATTAGTCCTTCAGAGTCTGTAATGTGAAGAAACAAAAGTGTTCCAGAATGACTGGCTTACAGCTGCAGAACATGTCACAGAGTAAAACCCACCTTCATTAAATGAGTGAGAAAGAATTCTAATTGTTTTGAAGTTCTTATGATCAGGCTGAGAATGCTTCATTGTAATGTGATACTAAAGTGCCTCAATTATGATTTGTATATTTTGGTGCCAGAAGGTTTTTTTCTTATGCTAAATTATTAAGTTCTGTCAGCTGCTGGGCTGTCATATAGAGATACAGTAAATCACATTACATTTTGTCATGGATTACACAGAGCAATAAATTTGGGAACAGAGATCAAAGTAGTTTCACAATCACATCTGAGTGTAGGAGGGGTGTTTAACTTGTAGAAAATCTGATTTAGGTGAAACTGTTGCAGTTCTTGTGTGAATTTGAAATGAATTTGAGTGTTTGCTTGAAAATGAGTAAGGTACAAATCCCCACAAGAGTTCTCCTGTATTTAGTTTGGAGGAGTTAATTCTGACCTACAGCTGCGGGATGGAGAACAGATAAATAGTTAAACATTGGGAACATTAAGAGTCTCGCAGTGTCTTATTTATGCTTTTAAATGCTTTCATGATTGAGCAATATATTCCATTCTCTTTTTAATTGGGACTGTGCTGGACTTGTGCACAGTTAGTCATCGGGATGGTAATGCCTTCTGGCTCCATGAAGTTGTCGTTCTTTAGGGAAGCTTTGTTGTATTTAAAACTACAAAAAGTAATACAGCATAATCTTGCTAAGGAACACTGATTGCTTTAGATCAGAGATTTGTTAGGGGATTTTGTTGTATTTTCAGTGTTTGTCTTTCCAGCTGTCAAAGCTTAACTTCTGTTTGGCTCTCGTCAAATGATGTAACTTAGTAATACCGAGTTAACTTAGTAATACTGAGTCTATCCTTTCATTTCCAGTTTTCCTTCTATCTACTAAAAAAGGTTCTATCTCAAAACGACACATATGTAGGATTTTTTCCTGGTCATTATCTTTTTAACACTTCTTGTTATTGCCACAAAATTCAACTTTAAACAGCAATGGAGAATCTAAAGAATAAAGGAACGACATTTTTATCCCTTTACAGTCCTTTCAGGAGCCTTACAGTCTCTCCTTGGCAAAAATCAAGGCATATAAACTTAGCTGGTATAATGATAAAGTGCACAGGTCTCAGAAATCTCTGATTCCTGAAAGAATCCTGTATTGTAAAGCTTATACTTACTAGTCTTTAACTGAGACTGCTCAAATCCTGGATCAGTGTCATGTCTTGGTACCATCACCTTCTATTTGGGGAGGAAACTTTAGCTTTGACTTGCATCTTCAAAGATGTTTAATAGCCTTTCCCTTTGTGATTCTACTGGGTGTCAGCTGTTTGGGTACCAAAACCATCTGGGCCTGAGTGATGCAAGCTATTCTGTAAACTTCTTTGTGTTAGAGTGGGAGAGAAAGACAGAGTGCACATGAGCAAGTGAGGTGCCCATATTGCTGATGAATAAAGGCAGCTTGTAAAAGCTCAAATAATTCTCCTTGGGTGCATATTTTACTTGTTAAGGCTCTGAAAAGGAAAATGCCACCCCTTGTGATATTATATCTTAAGCCCACTTTAAATAACCATCTTAATTTAGTTGGAAAGAGCAGAAGAAAACCAGGAAATACTAAAAATTGTAATCCAGAAATGTGTTTGTGCTGTACCAGATTGAGGCATGCGGCCGTGGGAAAACTGGGCTTTAGTACCCCAATGTGGAGAGTGTTGCAGTCTCAACATCTTCACTAGTTTACTCAGTTCATCTTATTTGAGTCTTGAGCAACAGAAGGAATCGTGCCATAATGTAAAAGCCACCTGCCTCTGAACTGACAATAAAGTTAGTATCAATAGGAAGTTAACAAGAAATCCCAAGCAAAGCTGTCTGGCGTGATAGATGGTAGATGAGGAACAGTTACATATATTATGATAGGGTACGTTGATAACTTCAGTCTTTTCATTTTAGGAATCTCTGTCATCACAAAATACAACATTGATTTCCCCGATAGTCATTTCTCAGATGATTGATGAGAATGAATCAAAGGGAAACTGGCCTGCTTTGCTCTTGCAGCCCAAGATCCCCCAGCCTGGTGCTTATCAAATGAAGCAATCTTTTGGCAAAATATCACAGTACATCTTCAGGTTAATCTATAATTCCCTGTCTGTCCTTTAAATGCCTGGTGCTTGCATCAGTGCTGTCTTGTATAAAGTGTAATTTCGTGTGGCAAACCCGCACTATTAGCCTGGTTTTAAAGCACTGTGTTGTATACAAGGCTTGTGTTTTAGGCCAGATTTTGTAGTTGGTGTTAAATAAGGTGCCTGGCTCACTACAGTATTGAAAAAAAATCAGTATTGATGATGCTGGGGAATATTCAGGTGCTCAGTAGATCCATTTAGAAGAAGGGAGTAATTACATATGAGGGTAAGGATGGTGGAACTGTCATCAGACACCATGCAGTTTAGTCTCATAGAAGACAAATGTCTGTATTTAATTTCTCTACAGAATTTGAGGATAATTAGAAATACACTGTTGGTTTAAATGGGAAGACTGGAAATCAGAGATTTCCTAAGGCACAAATTGTAGAAGCAGCTCTTCAGTAGGTCCCCATAAAGCAGAGAATCGCAATGCACTGCAGAAAGGCAATTCTCCATCCAGGTAGAGTGTCAAATTCGTTTCTATTCATTCTTATTCTTTTCCCAGTGAGGAGTACTCAGCACATGAATGACAGGGTTTGTTTTTTTTCTTCTAAAGATATATGTTTTAAAAAAGAGAGAAAAGAAAGATTTATAGCTCTACAAAAGTGAAATGGAAAATAGACTATTAATAGGATTTGGGGATTTCTATCATTCATTTTCAAAACCCTTGAAGTCATTTGGTACTTGGCTAATTATTCTGTTAACATCATTTTGGATATTGAACTATTTTTAATGGTCTTTTGGGCGGCTCAAATTACGTATTTGAACTGGTATGCTATTTCCTCTGTTACAGAGATTCCTCTGTTACAGAGAGAATCAGCTTTCCTTTTGGTATCTGGTTGGTGGGAACAGCATTAGAAAGAACAAGATATCGGCATAGGGAGTCCCCCACTGTTGGTAGTAGAGGTACATGAGGAAAATACAAGTTTCAGTCTTTGAGGTCAAAATGGAATTTCTGTGTACAATCAGATGAACTTAAAAGGTGCTCCGCTAATCTCTGAAGTTTAAACAGATAGTGTACAGAGCCGTTTAACATGCTTAATAACAAAAATTGCTCCAGTTTGCCATCCTGAAGGTCATTTTCGTTTGACATCTGTCAAATTACACAATCTTGAATTTTAGTACAAAGCATAATACTGTCAAACTTAAATAGAAATATTCCAGAATGCAGAATGGTGTGTTGTTTTTTAAGGTAAATGGGCCCCATTTACATTAGTTCTTTGATGTTAAATTCTTTGCTGCACATCAGAGAACAGTTGCTTCTTCCCTGGAGCAAGTTTTCTTTCTTATCCTTCCCCCACCCTTTGATTTTTTTCCTTCTTCTTTTTTTCCCCCCAGTTTGCTTACACTTTTATCTAACTAATTATGGAGGATCAGCCTCTGTATGGCCGTCATTTAGCTAGTTGCAGGCATTCTGAAAGAGTTACTCTTTCATAGCTGGTACCCTTGACAGATTTCTTAAAGCTGCTTTTCTATTAGTGAATATGAGTGTGGGTATATATATATGTATATATATATATAACCCTCTAGTTTATGAGAGTTATGTTTGTGAGGGTTTTATGCATTGGGAGATTGAAATCAAACTGAGACACCACTGAACCAGTCACAAACTGTAATTCATAGATCGATTAACAGGATTTCGCTATGCATCCTTAACTCCTACAGATCTATGTATGTGCATTTGGGTTGCAGAAATTAGTTTTCCTGTTAATTTTGTGCATAATTGCAGTCTAACTTTCCAGCCAAAAATCACCATTCCAAAGCTGGAAGATAGAGAGTCATGGAATCGTTTAGGTTGGAAAAGACCTTTAAGATCACTGAGTCCAACGGTAAACCAGACACTGCCAAGTCCCACTAAACCATGTCCCTGTGCACAGATTTGGGCTGTTCCAGAAAATTCTCAACAGCTGCATTTTTGATTATCATTCAAGACGTCTTCAACGCCTTCATGGATGTCGGTAGAGGATGAAGTTGTCCGTGTGCCTGCCAACCCCATAGTGCAGCCAGAGCTAGTACTGACACTGTGCTGGTAAGCAGCCCCTGGGGCTGTTCAGGGCATGCAATCCATCAAGTGGAAGTAGAAAAGGCCCCTTTAATACATCATGTACCTAAAAAATGGCATATAGAAACTTTGCAGTTCGGGTAGGACATGGTATGCTTTCATGGTGCGGTCCCACCATAGATCCTTTGCTCTTTTATTCTTAGCACTGCTGTTCTGTTTCATGAAAGGAAACACTGATGCTCAGCTCAAGTTAGAATAGCAGACACTAATTCAGGTACCACGTCTCCAGTGCTAAAACCAGCTTTAATATTCACGTGAAATGTTTTGTTGAAGTCAGTGCAGTTTTGCTCAGCAACCGCAATATGATGCTTTGAGGCTTGTTATAGAATTATAGTTGGTTTTTAAACCCAATTAACTGTAACAAGGACATAATCTTTTGAATGCAGAAGTCCTCACTCTGTAATATAAAATAACTGCATGTAAAATTGTCCTAATCAGATAATTCAGCTGAAATATGTATTAACTGTGTGAAACTAGACAGAAGGTAATTTTTGAACTGGTGGAATTCCTCTATGGCTTATCCAATTGAAACCTTTTTATTCTAAAAATGGATATTACCATTGATATTTCTGACAAGTTTTTGCCAAGTGTGAATTCCAACAGCTGCCTCTCGCACACGGAAAACTAGTTTAAGACCATTAACTCTATTTGTGGCGCTGCCCATCTCTATAAAAAGAGTTAGACTTTAATGAATACTGGCTGACCCTCCAAATGTTCACCTACGAGTTGGATTCTTATTCATTATGTTTCTGAAATAGCATGTAACCTGCAAGTGAGGGAATGCCCTTAAAATAATACAGAAGCAGCTTGTGCTTCATACAATGCATGAGCAGAGCAGCCTGTTATAAAAGGAAACTGCTGCTTGTGTACACCAGGCCATTTTGAACCTGCTCACTTGTCAAGATAAATGTAATATAAATCCCCTGTGATGTTCACAGTATGCAGCTACGTGTATTTACTTTGCTGTAAGTCATTCCTTCAAAAAAAAGAAGGTAAAAAGGTGCTTTTTTGTGTGTAGCAGTGCTGTATGTGCCCCAGTGGAGGAGGTTTATGCCTCCCTAGACTGCAAAGCAACAGCCTATAGGCAAGAAGTATTAAATTAGTTTAGCTGCAGGCTTTAAAAAGGGAAAAGTTTTATATGTCTGCAGTAAAAGAAGATGAGGGAAAAGAGTGTTCCTGTGCATTGCTATGAATTAGATCTTCTCAGCTGACCAGTGTGCTGTAACTTATGGTAACTGCTTCTGCAGAGCTTTCCTGGCGCTACCTGTGCAGTTTGTGATGATGCAAGACCTGTGCGGTGTTACAGATCCGAAAGAAAAGCTGCAGTCAGCATGAGGCAGTAGTTGTTAGTGCCACAGGGTCAGGAAACAGCCACTTTTAGAAGCTAGAGCTGCTCTAAATGTGTTGTCACCATCTCCAGTGGCAGCTTTGGTAGCTCAGTACTGCAGAAAATCAGACCCCTCAAATAAAGATGTTTGGGACTGCAGTGAATGCACTAATTTGTGGCTGTTTGATGGCTGGGAGACAATTTCCATATCTATTTCGCTAATTGGTATTTGTTAAAGGCATTATAAAATAAAATGTCATAATTGCCTTTACATAAACTAGTAGGATGTACTTTCTTTGCCCTCAGTTAGGGCTAAAGCACAGAAATACAGCTTATCTTTCTTTCGGCTGGCCTCTGTCACGTCTATCAGAGGTCATCCCGGTTCTACTCAGCATGAACAAACCGTTTCCAATTTGTTTATGGAACTTATGAGTGGTTTTTTATTATTTATTGGGATTTATTCTATGGGTTCAGGAGGTTATAAAGCTGCTTCTATGAAAGATGAAGACTTTTACCCCAGGCAAGTTGAGTGAGAGCAGCTGTAATGTGATCTTCTCTGCAGTGCTCACTGACGGGTATCTCTCCCTTTCTGGGAGTAGCAGCAATTTATATTATTACTGTAATTTATATTTTTACTTTCTTTCCCTAAAGATAAACTGGCAGATTCAGGCACTTGATGATATGCAGCGGTGGTAAAACGTAATCTGAACCTAGACAATAGTGGAAGGAGTGTTAACATGGATCAGCCTGAGTACAAAGGGAAGTGTAACACACACAGAGCTGTCTGGCATAACCCCTTCTGTGTTACTGCTCTCTTTTCATTTATGCAACCCCACAATACGCCCTTGCAGTGGTTGTGGTACACTTCAGATGATAAATGTAGAAGAAGTGGAATTGCATTTGGTTGGTGCTCCAGAATTCTTGTATATGCTGTTTTAAAACAATTAGTAGTGCCGTTATCTCTATTTATAACAAAAAACAACCAAAAACATGTGTTCTCAAAGATCATGCATAGGCAGTTTTGATTGGGTTTGATTAACTGGTTTTGATAAGAATTGGTTTTGATTCTTAGTAGATTTCTTAATACCAACAAAGAGATGACATATGGACCTCAAAGTGCTTCATAATCTCAGAATTTGAAGGGATTCAGAATCTTTAATTATAGTATCACATACAGCTTTAAGATTATTTTTAACTGGCTGTAATATACTTACATCAAGCTGCACCATACAGAGCTGCCTGGATTGCATGGGATGATTTGAGCCCTATCAACCCCGCTGGTGATTTGCAAGCTCTCTGCAACTTTAAGCTCCTAAATTTATAGTCCAGTAAAATCAATAAGAGTGTTTGCTTGACTGAAATCCCTGGTGTTTGCAGACATGGAGTTTCAGTCCCGCAGCTGGATCCAAGCTGGGTTCAGAGGCTTTGGGGTGGGGGTCTCCTTGGCTTCTGTGATCCCCCAAAACACACACTGGCGCATGGGCAGCTGATAGAGCATGTGTTTGTGTGCTGGATGCTGCGCCATAAAACTAAGGATGACAGATCAAAGATTTGAGCATGAGGTCAGATAGATTTTGAAGACTTAATCAGCTTAAATTTGCTTCAGAACTCGGCTTTGTAATATCCTGCCCCCCTTAGAAAACAGTGCTCTTAGACACCTGTCCTCAAACTTTAGAGCCAAAAACATGAGGGTGTTCAGCAGTTCATCCGAGGACAGTGTTTTGAGGCTGCTCTGTTGATACAATGCCATGGCATTTTGCAGGGAAAATGCAAATCAGAGTTGTGCTCTGAAATGAAATTGAATTTGGTTGAAATTATTACTATTATTGAATTATTTTTGAAATTCAGTTATTTGAGAAAAAATAAATGTAAGAGCTGTTTTCGCCGGAGTTATAGAAATATTTGCTCATTGGATTCCAGTATGACAAAGCCGCCTTGTTTTCAGTTTGTTCTCTTCTTTATCTTCAAGTTGTGACAAATAATGCTAGGAGCAGGAAAGAACTGCATGTCCAGGAGCTCCCAGTTGGTTCAGCTATGTGTCGGGTCGATTTTCAGTGCAGTCACCACCTTAAAACACGAAGGGACGTGCAGTGGCACAAAAGGCAGTTGCAGGCACCAGGCTGAGACATGAAGTTGTGTCCTCCATGTCCCCGTGCCTGGGACTTTCTCCTTCCCTTTTCCCTGCATTCAGAAACGAAGCCACCCCAATAAACTGTGTGTGTTGCCTCCTGCCCCACACACACACTCACTCACTCACTCTGTTTTTTAATCTGCAGAAGTCTTTATGTTTTTCTAATAATTGGCAGCAGAGGTACAATTTCTCCCCTCTTTCAAGTGATGAATAGTTGGCCCGAGATCAAAGACAAGCCCTCGCGGTTTTTTGGCTGCCACAAAAGGGCGTTGGAGTTGGCGCGGGTCCCAGCCGCTCCGCGATAGGCATGTGGATGAGGTGCCAAGCGGAGGGGTCGGTGGCAAAGTGTCTGTACACGTTCTTCATCTGAGCTAATCTGGTTGCCTTTTGTGTGTGTTTCAGGCAAACTGCCGGTTAAAGCAGGCTGAAAAGGAGTACAGTCAGAAGCTGGCTAAATCCTCGCAGGTAGGTAGCAAGAAGACAGGAACCTCAGGTGAATGCATTTGATTTGGAAACTTGATGAGAAGTGTAATTATTTCTGCTCTGAACTGCAGGTCTTGACGATAAAGAGAAGCCATAAGTATTTCCCAATCCAGTGTCTGCCTTACAGATTTTAACCTTCCAAATAACAAGGAGCATTAAAGCTGACTAGAAAATATGGGTGGTGTTTTTTTGAGTTCTGAATTTTATAGAATCCCAGACTGGTTTGGGTTGGAAGGGACCTTAAAACTCATCCAGTTACAGCCCCCTGCCATGGACAGGGGCACCTTCCACTAGACCAGGTTGCACCAAGCCCAACCTGGCCTTGAACACTGCCAGGGATGGGGCAGCCACAGCTTCTCTGGGCACCCTGTGCCAGCGCCTCAGCACCCTCACAGGGGAAAACTTCTGCCTAAGAGCTCATCTCAGTCTCCCCTCTGGCAAGTTAAAGCCATTCCCCTTGTCCTGTCCCTACAGGCCCTTGTCCAAAGTCCCTATCCAGGTTTCTTGTAGCCCCTTTAGGCACTGGAGCTGCTCTGAGGTCTCCCTGGAGCCTCTCTTCTCCAGACTGAACAAGCCCAGCTCTCTCAGCCTGTCTTCACAGGAGAGGTGCTCCAGCCACCTACTTTTTCATCTCCTGAGCACTCAAGAGGTCTGAATCCTCCCCCAGACAGTGGGAAGGGAAGGTGAGGTGCCGTGTTAACCAGCTCATCTCATAAAATCAGGAACATTCACACAACCAGGGCTTGCATTTAGTGTTACAAGGTGGTGGTTGCCAGTGCAGCCAATGGCAGAACGGCATTCCCAATTCTGCCGTCTCCGTGTTCATCATTGCTCCTAGGCCCTTCAGCATTTCTGCCCAAAATAGCACTTTGAAGAGTGTCAGTGTCCTGAAAGCAAAGTGGGTTTGACAAGGGTTGTTGTTCTTCAGAGTACTCCTTTGAACATGGAAGATGAATATGTGTGTTGAATTTACATATATACTTAAAAATGAGAAGGCAGGATGATTTTTAAATATTCCAGCTTTCAGTTTGATTGACAGGTAATACTGAAGGGTGGAAACTGATGGAGATGCAACCAGAAGTTAAGCTTTTAATAATAAGAAAATTGCCACGAGGTTTTATGTGAAGGTGTCATTCTTCTCATTCCTCCCAACCACAGCAGAATGCCTGCACTTGCAAAGTGGCTTCGGCAATAGTAATAATAGTCTAATAATGCTCTTTAAAAATCAATAAAAACACTGCAGTGAATGGTTGAGAGGCCTCTAAACTGGGCAGAAGTGATCAGTGAGACAATAACAAGAAATTGCAAACTTGACTGGTTTACCAGCACCTATTAGAACACAAGATTTGAGCTTTTTGGCTACCTTTGCGTCTCTTTAGCACTTGTCCAAATTGTGACTTTAGTTGTTTCACTGAAGTTTATTGGGCTATCACTATTACACGCTGCGTTTTTTTCACTGCATCTATCAGAATCATTGGTAAAGAAGTTCTTACATTATATTTCTAAAACCTGATTTCTATTTTCTGCACATGTATTTGCATACAGAGAGACTGTGAAGTCTTCATCCTTGGAGACACTCAAAACCTGACTGAGCAGCCACCTCTGATGACCCTTCTCCTCTCACCAGTTCCCTGATTCTGTAACACATCAGAGAGGATGCTCTCCTAAATGTCTTTTAATAATTTGTTGAGGACCTTATTTAGAAAGAAACAAACAAAACCCAGCACCCCTCAGTTTTTTATCTTGCCACCTGACCCTGAACAGCGGAAAAATGATAAAGCTCAAAAAGTACCATATATTGCCTGCCAGACCTGAAGGAAGAGATCCCTTTTATTGCTGTTCTATTTTACTTCTTGTCATTTTTATGCTGATGTCATGCCTAGTGAGTGTAATCAGTCAGCCTCTCTGTGCCAGGCATAGTTTACTGTCAATACAAAAATGGGTCTTGGTCCATTTGTTAAAGAGAGATGGAATAGAAGCATTTAATAATTTAAGCCTTTCTGAATGTTTTAAACAAGGGCTGAGGGAAATTGCTGTAATTGTTACAGTGGGAACACCTAGGTGCAAGGTAATGACTATTTAACCTCAATGTCATAATGGATTTTGTCAGACTGAAAGTTTTTGGCCTGTAGAATAGTCTCAAAAGGAAAAATGCTGAGACTTTCTTTTTTCTTCAAGCTAGGCATTGCTGTAGCTAACACACTGTTCTCTTTACTGGGGAGAGATGGGCTCAGTGGCCAGAGTTGGCATCCCTCCGCGCTTTCAGTGGCAGACACAACACATACATCGTGTGTCAGGGCTATTTGGCGCAATAAAGGAGTTTCACCCTGATGTCTGAATTTCTTTACTTTAGTGGGCTTGAATCAAACCCCTGAAGTTACTTGAACATAGGGGGGTTTGTAGCTCAGTATTAATAATAGGTCAGTTGCAACTTTTCTTGTGGTCGTGTTGCTGACAGCATCTGTCTAATCTTCCTCTCTGTGGCCTCTTGGAGCATTCACTTTTAACACCCACACAGAGGAGAGATTTCAAGAAATTTCCTCTGAAGTTTATACAAAGTAAACAGATATTTTTTTCCTCTGAAAAGCACTGCACAAAGCACATCTTTCTGCATCAATTCATGCTGAAATTCCCTTACATGCATTTCAGAACTCCTGTGCGAGCCCAGGGACTTAGCTCAGTCAAAGCTTTAAATCTCATTTTTGTGTTATATGAAAGGGTTCGTTAGAGGTTTGCATGGCTTGAAGTTGTTATCTTAATATTTCATATGGTTTTATATGATCCATATAAGTGGTTACATACCAAAAAAGCCAAATTTATGATAATTGTGGGAGCTGAGTGATGACCAGAATTGCAAACCCAGTGGCGCTGCTTAATTCTTCCTACAGTTACACCTACCCTGATAATCTCTAAACTTTGGCACACTGATCTTACTAATAGCCTTGTTTCTGATCAGTGTTATTTAATATGTATTAGTTTTTAGAAAAGAAATACAGAAATGTCCATGTAGGTTTTACTCTGTGTTACTCTCTTAGGTTTTCAGGTAATAAAACAGAGCACTAAGTTTTCTTTAGAGTTTCAATCAGTCCTTTTTCTCTTCCTCTGTGGTTTTAGTACCTTCATTTGTAGCATCTTTCTTATATTAGGCCTGTCCTAGTAGTGGTTTTTAAAAGCCATTTTTTTCCCTAAAGAACTGTGTCCTTAATATATCTTTATGTTTCTCTACCAAAGAGGAGGCCTTGCAAACACACAGGTCTGAGCACTTTGTAGTGCCTCCCTGACCTGCCTGTGTGCTGAAGTGTTTTTAGAATTAGCCTATATTATGCTGCTACAGCAGCTTAACCTTAAGCTTGCGTATATACATTGAAGTCAGTGACTCTCCCACATGTTTAAGTGGTTTGCTGGGTGATGACATGTCAGCATAAAATTCTGTAAATATGCCGAAGGGATCAGGTTTAGTTATGACTTTTCCCAGTGATAAAAAAGGTGAAACAAGTACATTTCAACAAATCATGAGCGAATCATGTTAAAGGTCTGGTTTAAGGGTCCTGGACATTGAATCAGGTCCCCACTGGATTGCTAAGCAGAATATGCTCCTTTCAGCAGCTCAGAAGTTTTCACTATCAAGTTTAAATTTCACTGCAGTATGTAAATGTGGGTGTTTTTCTTCTCTGCAGTATCAAGTCTCGAGCTATAAAGTATCCAAACACCACAACCACCATGTGAATTTGCGCTGCTGGTTTCAGTGCAGCGGCAGGCTGGAAGCATGCTCTGTTTTGAAGATCACAGATGTGCTTTGTTCTCATGAGTAAATATTTTGGAATGTCATAGTGGAAAACCCTTCCAAATATTTTGTGTTCAGCAGTTTTTTGCCATTTGCAGCTTTATTCCTTTTCTCTGCATTGAATTTCGTGCTTGCTAGTGTGTCATATGTTAATTTAAACTATTTAGCTTGCGCAGCAGAGTTTGCCCATGCCATGCTTGCAGCGAGCATAAAAACATGCAAAATACATGCCTTTAACTGAAGAGAGATTTAACATGCTGTTTTCTTTTTAGATCATAGCTGAACTTAAGACAACCATTTCCTCTCTGACAGAGGAGAGCAGCCAGCAGCAGCTTGCCGCAGAGCAGCGGCTCCAGGAAGTTGTACGAAAGTTTGAAGATAAGAAGCAGCAGCTGATTACAGATAATGACAGAGCAATCAAGGTAATCTGGGGATTTTAGTCACTGATGCTACTGGCTGTTTGAGTGTAATTAAAAGTTCTGCAGTGGGCAGATGAATGCAGGTATCATTCCTGTTCACACAGCGCGCACTAATTCCATTCACTGGACCTTGACTTTGATGTATCTGATGACTCAGGCTCGCATTCCTCTAGCTGATCATACGCCTGCATAAAACCTTTGGGTTTGGCGAGTCTAATCCATCCACTTCAGTCAAATACTTCAGACTTTCCTGTTCTCTTTCTTCTAATATTGACTCAGATATTTTAACGTATTTTCAGCACCTTTATACGAGTGCTTTTAGTACGTGGAAAAAAAGGTGAAAATAGGAGAGCCCACATGGGCACGGGCTTTAGCTTGGTTTTCACAACACTTTCTTAACTTTCACATATAAGGCTGCAATGAAAGAAAGTATGTTCTTAGGTTCCATTGAAAACTGTGCAAAATCTGTGCTAGATATGAATGGAATAAAGTATTTGCCATGTACAACTTTTTTTTCATTGGATTTCTGATTGCATCAGAGTGCATTCTCTGGCCTGTGCCAAAGAAGCTTTAAGAGACTGTGTTCTGAATATTTGGACTCTGCTCCTTGCTGCTTTGACATCTTGTTTCAAAGGGACTGCAGAGAATCCCACCCGCAGAAGCAAGCAGAATCAGTTTTTAAACACTTTTCCTTTCAGACTAGTAAAGAGCAATGGAAAAAGTTAAAACTATGCAATCTGCAAGGGCTGACAACAAAAACACTTCATTAAAAGTTGTATAGAAGAAGGAAGTTCCTTCTTTTTTGTTTGTAAAGACATTTACTAGTGCCAAACAATGAATGATGTTGTTAAATCCAGAAACTCATGGTTTCTGCACAGGGTTTCCGAGCAGTGTCTCAGCACTGCTGCTGCAAGTATGTTTTGTCAGATTTGGTCAGCTTGGGGAAGAAGTTAGAGGAAACGTTATCCTTGGAGTTCTTGCACTTTGTTTAGTATCACTGCTATTGTACTTCTAAAAAATATTCCTTTGAAACCACTGATTTAATGGAATTTACTGAAAGCCGAATACCCAAACAGAAAATTCTTAGGAAGGTAAACTGCTGTGTATGCTTCTGGAAACAGAAAGAGGCGGTTTTAATACTCAATTGCTTTGTATTTCTAAGAACCACACATACTTCTAGGTGACCATGTGCACAAATACTTTGCTTTTTATTAGCTTGGGGCAAAAACCACTGGTTTTCATGGAAACAGAATCCTAGATGTGCTGGAGATGGGGAGCAGCATCTATCCTAGGGCAAGCTGAAGACCTTGAGGGGTGATTAAAGACATTCTGAAAACAAAGTAACTCTTAATATAGCATAAGCCTTTGAGAAGACTTAATATAGTAGAACCTATTAAAAAGACTACAGTTAAAATACAGGCGTTTGCTAAATATAACATTGATTTAAACTAACATTGAGGAACACATCGCAATTTCCTTTCTATGGTATTGAGGGACTTCCTGTAAGACCTTCCAATTATTGTTTCCTTTCAAAGGGAGAAATACACTTTTGCAGAACCCAAGTAGCTCTCCAAGAAATTTTGGATGTAGTCAGTAAAGTGATATCCAGATGTGGATGCCATAACACATGATGTTGATGTTAGTTCATATTTCTGACTTGCTTTGCTAGTTCAATTTCTACATTGATATTTCACAGTTGTATCTAGCTGCTTAATGTTGATTATTTTTTAAGATAGTATCTTAAACTTAGTGAAAAAGAATAAATGAAACTTTTAAGATCATTTGGCCACTTTTGGCAACCTAAAAACTCCAGATTGAGCAACATTTTTTGGTTTCAGATGGCCTCATATTGGGTCAGTTTGAGACAAATGCTTGGAGTACTTGCCATTTGGTATTACATGATGATTTATCTGGCCTAAAGGCAAGTCAGACTTTGTGCTGTCAGAGTCATAAAATCAGGATAAAATCTTGGCTCACTGCATTCCTTTCTTGTGGGTTATAAGGTAACCAGTTTGGATGCCATGGAGTTGTGATGTCTAATAGCAAAGAGCTGAGCAGCAGTGCTCTGACACAGTGCTGAGCAACCGATGGACTCCTGTCATTGCCTTTCCTCTGCTGTTGGGTTTGAGCTTGTTAGGATTACAACACTGTTGGCACAGAATAATCCCAAAAGTACAGCTCACCCTTCAG
Source organism: Amazona ochrocephala (assembly GCA_039720435.1). Lineage (NCBI taxonomy): Eukaryota > Metazoa > Chordata > Aves > Psittaciformes > Psittacidae > Amazona > Amazona ochrocephala. The sequence goes on from CM077879.1 coordinate 92,417,408, forward strand.
TAGATATCTTTGCTTTGAACTTACCAGGACTTGTATTCTTTGGAGCGGAGTACAAGGACACTGGAATTGGCCCGGCATGGGGCAAATCCAGCAAACCTCACCTGGTCTCTGTGCCATGCCTCTCCTGTGATGTGCTTACACTTCAAAGATCAGGAACCATTGGTTTAGACCATAGGATTAGTCAAGAGCATAATTATATTAATGCCCTGCAGATGCTTGGAAAAGCTGCGAAAATTGCCATGTCCATTAACCCATTTGTGATGCTTCAGACTGAGGTTGCAGAAGACACCTTCCAGTCAGGGTTTGGGTGCTGAATTCCTCTGAATGCAGTGCAGGAGCTGTGCTGGTCACTGAGGTGTATAAACTTATTAAGGTTAAATTTAAGAGTGTTCTGGCACCCAAATAGCAATTCAGCCACAACAACCCCGAGCTTAACGCAGGCAAACGGTCCGAGCATTTACCTGACTGTGCTGCTGCTTTGGGCAGCGGTTGCTGGCTGGACTTTGCACTACCATAAGGCTGATTGAATTGTAGAGATACCTTGAGGTTGTTTATAAAATCCCAGCCTTAGGATTTTTATTTTATTTATGAAATCCTTTTGGATTCTGGGATTTAAAGTGCTAAACAGTTCCTGGGATTGGAACTGCAAAACATATTCGGAGCATTTTAATGAAGAAGTTGATGACCAAGTGGGGACTCCACATCAAAAAGTAGATTCTGGAAAGCAATGGATGATGGAGAGCATGCAGTGACAAACCCACAACAGAAAAGGGAGAAAATGATGCTTTTTTGCCAGAAGAACCACATTTGTTGTTTGGCTCTCGTTCCAGATTCTAGGATTCTGTTATATCCCCTGAATTAACACCAAAATTTCATTAGCAAAGCATGGTTTGAAGATGACATATTTCAACACTTTGTGTGTCAGCCAGCTTATGATCAGACTAATTCTGTTAATAAATAAGACTTAAAAGATTTCTAGGAAAGAATGGCATATAATAATGTTCCACTTTGTGTGAACAATTTTGAAACTGTTGTTTTTCTTTGTCATGTTTAAACATGTTGAGAGGGGAGAAAAAAGTCAGAAGTGGATTTTACAGCCAGAGCAGAACAAAGGAGAAAACTTCTGGTTTTCAGTTGTCTGGGCTTATGTGGGCATGGAGTGTTCTCAGCATCATCACTGTATTGTTAGATGCTGTTGTATCTTGGAGCAAAAAGATCATTTCCTCTGTGGAAGGGTTGGACTGGAGATTTTAGCAACACAGTGAGATTATAACAAAATCCTTACCCTGCTGTAGTTGTGCTTGGGTCAGTCTTTGTATGGGGTCTCTGTTTCCTTTTATTCAGGAATACTGTTTCCACAGGGGGGTTTATACTGATATTCCTCTATTTTAGCACATCATAAAGAGAGAACATGGTGTCTAGGGCTTGTTGCTTGCAGTACCTGTCTGCCACCCAGCCCACCTCTCCGTTCTGCCCATGTCCTGCTGTGCCACGGCCACATGCCTGGCCATGTGTCCTTCTTGTTTGGTTTGCGTTATCCTCCTCCCTTCATGTTTGGTCCCTGCTAAAAGTAAAACAAATTATTTTAAACCTTGGGATGCTTTAAAGCATTCAGAACATTTCTTTAAGGGCCCCTCATATTTTTGTTTCCAGAAAGTAGCTGTCAAAATATACTGATGGTATTTAGAAATGTCTCTAAACTACGGTGAAAAGCTAAGTTTATGTGTAGTTACATTTCATTATCAGCCATGTTTATTAGCAAATTCCATTTGTAATTACAAATAATATTTTGTATTAAGAGAACAAGCATGTCAGAGCTATGAGAACATTAACTAAGTGACTAGAGTCCTGCAGAAGTATTTAGTCTATTGTCCTCAAAATACCTTTTGGAACACCACCATCATGCTCTGCAATGACCAATGTTGGGTTTAGTAAGAACTTAATAATTTTAATTTGTTGGTTTTTGGAGCCAATCAGTAACAAAACTGTGCAATGCCGAATGGTTGGAGCGATTCTAGAGGTGAGATTGCCCAGTGTTAAAGCCATGTCTGACAAGTGCATTTGTGGTCTCATCAGACCCTTTTGATGAAGCTGGGCAGGTTCAGTTCTTTACCTGGTTGGGAAGGCTGCTGACAAGTGTCCAAGCCATGGCAAGTAAAGGGGGAACAATTTACATGTTGAGTATTTTCTCTGTATTTAAAGCGCAAAGACTGGAATGGTTACTTGGAAGGCGATGACCGTTTGTAACTGAGAGCACTGAGGACATTCGTTAGGGAAAAAAAAACCTGAAAGCTTAGTGTAAGTTAAAATTAAACTCTAAACTGTAGGGTAAAGTGAAGACATATGTTATGGCAAGGACATTTTGTTAAGTGGGTCTTGACTTGCTCTCTTCTCCAGCATACATTGATTCAGTAGGGTTAGCTGTTATAACCTAGACTACTGTCAAACAGCTGCACAATAGACTTTTGTCAATAAGACCCACATGATTTATGAGCTTTTTTAATATTTTATTCTATTTTTTATTTTAACTTGGCTGAAGTTGGGGTGGGTATTTTTTTTTTAGCTAACAGTGCCTGTAAAAAGGAGGTCAGCATTTCGCCGTTGAAGCTGACACTTAAGTCTTACAGGACAAGGCTGGGTTGGACATAGCCTTGGATGGCATGGTTTGGTGGGAGGTGTCCCTGCCCATGGCACGGGGGTTGGAACTGAATGATCCTAAGGTCCTTTCCAACCCTAACTATTCTATGATTCTATGACATCTGGTCAGAACATGTATTACTGTTTGTGATGGCTCAATGGGGACGGGCATGCAGGATTCTGTCAGTCACTGAAGATCTTCAGAGCTGTGTGTGTCACACAGTTCTCCAGAGGGATCTCAAATCCATCTCATTGCCGTTGTCACTAAACATTACCATGGTAAACCATTTGGCATGGTGGAGTAAAGAGTTTTAAGGGGCCATCTTGATGTAAAATACATGGAGTCATTTTTCATGGATCTCTTTCTTTGTCACTGACTTTAGTCTATAATAATACTAATAACTCTGCAGTGTCTTTTATTAGTGGGGAATTACAAGGCACCAACTTTTGTACCTTAGCATTGTAAAGCAGGCAGTAAAATTTACCAGGCAAATAACATTATCTTGCTCCTAATTTGCTATATTCTGTTTGATCAGCAAAGGAAGTCATGGCTTCCAGAAGAATAGGTAAATGAAATCTGCAGGTCTTTTCTGGTTTTGCTTTCTCTTTTACATGGAGTCCAAACTCTGAGGCACCTGTTTTTCATGGTCTTTGTTTATATGAATACTAATTTCACCCAAATTCTGTCTGTTAGAGAAATGAGGGTTTAGCCCCAAGCTTTTCAGCTGTGCTCATGCTCTGTCTTGATTCCATTATGTGGTTATCTTTAAAAAGCTCTATTGGCACATTCATTATAAATGATCATGGAAATAGGCTGATTTCCCTGTTCAGGTTAGATAAATGTTGATCACAACAGAAAATTTGGGTTTAAAAAGCCCTCTCTCCCTTTCAAAATCATATCTCTCTTTTGCTGTTGCCACAGAAATTGTTTCACTGTCTGCAGCATAGTACCTTCTCTTCAGAATTACAGGGTTTCAGATGTTTGGCCAATCAGGCAATCCAAGTGGCTGAGCATCTGTAAGTACTTTATAATATCTTTGACATGCTTTGTGAGACAAAGAATTGAGTCATCTTTCTTTTTCCTGCAGCAAGCTTTGCACTCTGGCGTTTTTCTTGACTTTTCATGTCTCAACACATTGAAGAACTTACCATGGCCAACAGCAAAATCATACTTACAAGTTTTATAAAAGACTAGAGCTAGTGCTTGCCTGGTCCTCTGAACTGCAGGCCAGAGTTATCTGGCAGGTTTTAGAGTTTTTGTTTTCACTTTTTCCCACACTGTCATTGTTGTCCTCAGTGTTTTGCTTTCCCTCCACAAGGCACTTTGCTGCGTAACAAAATCTCACATCTCACATAGCTAAGTTGTTAGTTTGTTTTAATGAGTGGGCTACACTGATTTTGCACTGGAAAAAATGGTGAAAAAGGATTCAAAACAAGCCATAAAATTCACTGCTTTTAACTGACAAGACAGGAGTAATAACACTGAGTGGGGTCCAAAGTGATGAGAAAAGTACAGAGAAAACTCTCTAAGTAATAACTTTAAGTAACGCAGATGTAAGCCTACACAGCCAATAAAGAAGGGCAGACAATGTTTATAACAATGATAGATGAAAATGGATATTGGCTTTTCTAAGGCTGCTGTGATGGTTACAGTTTACTGTTGCATTTCAAAGGCATTTTGCTCTCCAAAGAGCGCAGGGACTTTTATGTGGAGGAGAAAGTGGTGCTTAGAAAGGCAGGCCTGGGGAGATACCCAGGAGCTATGAAGCAGACTGCCTGCGAGGAAGAGCCCTTGCTCCAAAGTCTGGGACTTCACTGGAGAGGGGAAAAAAAAGATGAAGATAAACCCAAGTTTCTAATGTCCTCCAAACACAGGGCATCTGTAAAACAGTCTGTGCATAGGACTGTGTAGACTTTCCAAGGGCTGTTCTTTGTTCCAGTTCCAGTGAGTTCCTGGAACACAGCCTCCTTCCCTGCTCCTGGAACAGCCTTGACTGCAGGGCTTCTCCAGCCATGTAGGTGGAAACACAATATGTGTGAACTATATATTTGACCAACAAAAGATTGCTGGAGAAAATGGCATCTTCAAAGCAAACCTTCTGTAGTCCACAAACATTTATTACTCTGTAGTAAAGATTTTTAAAGCCTGGCACAGTAACACGAGTGCTGGGTTTGGCAGATAGAGATTTAGGGATGTGGACCTGGTCTACTTATCAACATGTATTTCCTTTAGATATCTGTCTTATCCCGTGGCTCATCCCAAATAGCATCAGGTTGCTCATGCCCACACAATTTCCAGTATTTGTGTAAACCTTTTATTTGCAAAGCTGTATGTTCTAATGCAGGTTTGCTTTTGATTTTGTACTGTTCGTGGTGCTGGCTGCTCCAGGGCTATCAGCAGGAGAGAGTCACTGAGGATTTCAGCTTTATGCATTAAAATGCTTTTGCCAAACTGAGTGTTGACTTTAGAAATCTTCAGATTCCATTTAGAATTTTCGGCTGTCTCTCCTGCTCTCTGTGTAACTGAAACTCAAGCAGATCAAATATCAGAGTGTTTTGTACAAAACGACTGGCTAACGCTTTCTGAATGGCAGATCACAGTGAAATAGAAATATCTTTGTTAAACTTCCCATTTTCATGATAGTTGGGCTTTTCTTAAGTGTAACAAGAGAAACCTGGTGAATCCAATAGCTGTAAAGGGTAACTACCAATATTTAAAGGCAGGGTAGCAGTAGGATCAAGTGGTCAGTAGCACTCTTAGTTTTTAGAAGGCATTGCCTTATTTTCTCTAATTAGAGTGGGTTTTTTCCATACGAAATGAAAATACCAATTGTTTCATTAGCATTGAAAGATTAGTTACAAAGAGCTACTAAAGCAAAGCAGCCAAACTCGCCATATTTCTGCCACTTTCTTGCATCAGTGGAGTTGAGAAGAAAGGAACTTTCCAAGTTCCAGTACTGTGTACTGTGCTTGAAAAGGAAAAAAGTATGCGGTGACTTTTATCTGTGTATTCAGTAGATCAGATGGCAAACTCCCCCAGACAGCCTAACAGGGGAGCAGCTTCTGCTTTTCTCAGTAAGCTCGAGTGGTGTGAAGCAGCACCAAGTACAACATCAAAAGCTACAAATATGCATCGAGTGTAAAGTTTGGAGGTTTCAAAACCTCTGTCTAATTAGCACAGCTCGTATATTTGTGAGTTCTAGCTCTGACTTTCTCACAGTTGCATGCTCAGCAGAAGTGGCTTTTTCATCACACAACTTTGTGTAAGCAGTTAAACCTACAAGTACTGTCACCAAACCTGACCCTTCAGATCCTTGGTACAACCCTATCCTGTTTCCTTCTAGCATCAATCACCCCACTGTGCCCAGCTAGAACATGTGAGGTGTAGCTCTTAGCCAAATTTCTTCTAGGAGAACAAGATCATTTTAATTGAATGTTATTATCAGCCAGTTCTTGTGGTTTGACATGGATTCCAGATGAAGCATTTCATCTGCTTGGAGAATGCGTAGGAACTAATATCATAACCTCATCAGTTTTCGGATGCTTCTATCCTAAGGGAAGTTGGTTTGACTTGCCCTTCATTGGAAATTCAGTGTCCTGTTGGCAGCTAAAATAGCACTAGAGACCAGAAACAGAAAAAATGCTATTCTTGTATCTCATGCTTCGCTCCTTTTCCCATTAAATCAGTATTGTAAACATTTTCCATTAGGCCCAGTACACCTTGCTGCTGTGCAGTTCAAGGGAACCACCTCTATGTGTTCATGCAGTACATGTGTACATAAGAAGGTGAAAAACTAGGTGAGTTTTATTGAAAATACACATTCTTTGAGCCTTTTGCACGTGCATAATATGCACATTCCGTCTTGCACAGGAGTTTGACATGCCTTCCCTAAGAATGTTTGTTGTTGCTTATTCATGCAGCATCTACACTGTGTTGATTCTCGTCATTGATGAACAGGATTTGATACAGTAAATATTTTATTTGTTTACCCTTGAGAACATGTGTGAAGAAGACTGAGGACTTGAAGCTGAAGCTCATGGGGAAGACTGGGAGCCTCAAGGCTGAAGCTTTTTCTTAAGCTCTTCTGTACAGACATCAAGAGTTTTGGATCTTTGGCCTCTTCAGAAAGCCTGAGATCCTCCAGTGAGGAGATTATTTTATGGCACAAAAAGAGTTCTCCTGTTTTCTTCTTCAGGGGTCTGTCTGTGCAATTTATTCTTAGGAAACTGGAGTAAGTGTTGCCTACAGGATAAAATTCAGGACTCTAAATGAGCTTCTTGGCAGCATCCCCTTCAGAACTGCCAGATAACAGAGGACTGGAAGAGCAGTAAAGCAGAGATTAGTCAAGCACAACAAAAACCGTACTCCTCTGACACAACCACTTTTTAACTTCTGTTACTAAAACTGTCTCTGCTTATTTTTAGTTCAAGCTTTCACAGCCCTGAAGTCAATAACTTCAGTTAAGTCAATATGTTAATGATTATGAAACTCTGACAGAACAGTTATCTGCAGTATGGTGAAGATGCCTGTTGGAGCTGCCTTCACCAGCTTGGCCAGCCAACCAGGAGACCCAGCATTTGCACTTTTAATGTTGAATATTTCTCCTGTGTTTGGCACCTAAAGAGCAGTATATCCTCAGTGAAAACCCCAGATTGCCAGTTATGAAGAATTCATTAAGATCTGCTGAAGTTCAAAGCAAAAAGGCCGGTTCCTCACAGGTCAGGGCAGCTCTTTTAATGGTTCCTGCTTTGCCTCCAGCAGCAGCTCATCTCCAGAACTTGTTTATTTTTCTGCCAGGCCTGTTGGCAGGTGAATAGAGTCACATCAGATCACCCCATGAGTATTTTTATGCTGGAAACCTATGCCCTGAATATGCCATTTTCCTGGCGCAGCATGACATGAGATCATGGGTTTCACACCTGTCCATGTTGGCCTTAGAAGACAAAACATGCAATGCACCATTCACTTCCCTTTTTGAAACCTGTGGTGAAGTCACAGCTCAGTTTTGCTTTGGGGTTTGCCCTCTTACAGTTTAGACCATCACAAAGGATTAATGCTTGCTGTGTGGGGAGGAAGGAGAGCATCACTTGGTCATGTCTTGAAAACGAATCAGATCCTTTATGAAACAGAAATGATTGAATGCAAATTCTTCTAGGAAGAGATCAAGGGAAAACAAAACAGACTGTTTTCCTGGGAAATAATTAGTTAGGACATGTCAGCACCGTATCTGGATGCACAGTGCATCCAGGTACACTGTGGTTTAGGAAAGCACAGCATTTGTGCTCTTGCCAAATGGGCAGCAGTGCTAGTCCAGAATTCACCCGGGCTCCTGAGAGTCACTGTCTCAGGAGTGCAGCATTTTAATTCCAGTGCAAGGTTGCACTAGCTCCGTGAGAGCTGCTGAGAAGTGGTTAAATCCTGAAGGGCTCTAATGCATTCCTTTGTACCTTCTACTGCCCGGGGGCTGCCAAGGCTACCCATGTGTGGCACCATGGTCCAGCTTGGCCTCTATTCCTGTTGCCAGCGTGACTCCCTTCTCACCCATCATCCACCCTTACCAGCAGGATCTAACCCGGAGGAGCTCTGGGAACAGGATGTGCTTATCCAGGGAAGGATGGTGCCCGCTGGCAAGTACCTGACCCGTCGCACCCGCGCCGGGAGCCTCGGGCGCTCTCCACACTGCTGCTCTTCCAAGTTTATTATGTAAGAGAGGGTGAAAGTACAAACCAGAGAAAACTAAACATGCAAAGTGAGTTTGTTTGCTTCCCGAGGAGCTGGGGAGTGGCAGAATGAAACTGCATAAATAAATACTGAGGCTACCAAAGGTTAGATACCTGCAGGAACACCTGCACAATGGGACCGAGCCAGAACCCTGCAGGCGGCTTGAAGGAGAAATCTAGCGTGTGTTGGCTCTCTCTGGCTTCAGAAAACAGGCATTGCTTTTCTCAATATGGCTATATTGAAATTCCATATATTTTAGTTCCTAATATTAATATCATTCGTATCCTTTACAGTTTTGCAGTTGTTATTTGGCAAGGTAAACCAGCAATTACTAAAGGCTGTGTAACAGTTTGAATCATATCAGTGGATTTTATTTGTCTGCATACCTGGAAGCACCTTTGACCACAGCTGTGCTCTAAGCTCCAAGGAGCAACTAATACCTGATGTCTTGTTTTCTTCCTCTTACCAGAATAACACATCACTTCTACTTATGTTTGTGTCAGTCTGAAAAGTGAGGACACAGGAAAATGTGAAGTGATGGTGTGTTGGTGTAACCCCAACCGGCAGCTGAGCCCCACACAGGCACTCACTCAGCCCTCCTCCCAGTGCAATGGGGGAGAGAATCAGAGAGGTACAAGTGAGAAAACTCGTGGGTTGAGATAAAGACAGTTTAATAAAGAAAGCAAAAGCCTTGCACATGAGCAAAGCAAAACAGGGAATCCACCCACCACTGGCCATTGGGAGGCAGGTGTTCAGCCATCCCCAGGCAAGCAGGGCTCTATCACATGTGACAGTGACTTGGGAAGACAAACACCATCACTCTGAACACCCTTCCTTCCTCTTCTCCCAGCTTTATATGCCAAGCATTACATCATATGGTGTGGAATATCCCTGGGATCAGCTATCCTGGCTGTGTCTCCTTCCAGCTTGTCGTGCACCCCCAGCCTCCTCACTGGTGGGGTGAGGAGCAGAAAGGCCTTGACTCTGTGTAAGCTGCTCAGCAGTAACTGAAACATCCCTGGGTTATCAACGCTGTTTCCAGCACAAATCCAAAACACAGCCCCACACCAGCTACTGTGAAGAAAGTTAACTCTATCCCACTCAAAACCAGTGCAATCGATGGGCAAAGGATGCAGTGAGGTCTTTGCTGTCCCTGTTAACATTTATGCATGCCTTAAGTGTTAAATGCTGCTTTTTCCTTTCAGCTGTCCTCTACCAGGTCTCCCCTCTGTCCTGAATCGTATGGAAGTGCGCATTTGCAAGTCGAGTGTGGTGTTGCTGTGGACTCATTTGCTAGCACCTGCCTTTAATAATCCAGCCTCCGAGGTGTATGTCAGAAGGCTTCTGTCCCTCCTCCTCTCTAACTTGCTGTTTGCGAAACCTGCCTCTGCAGAGGACAAGTTTATTTGTGCTGCCTTATCAGATCCTGAAACTGGATTGAGATTTATGCAACTTTAACAGTACCGGAATTCTTAGTTCTGTCACCCACACCATGTGTTGTTTTTCCTGCAGTTTATGTCTTGTTTTGTGATAAGGAAAAGTTTTGAAATGTGCGTAAGTAGCTGGAAAGCTCTGCTCTGTGCTACACAGGTCTAATGAGAGACGTTCAGATGTAGCTGCACAAATGAGAAACCGGTGGCGCTTCAGAACCCGATCTGTTTTCTGTTATTTTTTATGCTCTTGCATTTTAACAATGTCATTCATGTAAGAATATTTGGAACTACTTACATATAAAAAAACATAAGAGAAAATGAAAAGAGCCTGCCTTCCTTTTAGATGTGCCAAGCAGGTTTGGCAGTCTTTCGCTTAGCACTGATCAAGAGCTCCTCAGCCAGTCGAACTGTTGTAGCATTTTCTACCTGTGCAGAAACATTCTCACCAAGCATTTCCGAAACCAGAAGATGGCAACTGCATTATTTTGTTTGTTCAGAGCATTTGGGATGGTAATAGAAATGTATTGTGGATATCGAGATTTGACGCTGGTCGTTCAGAAGCCTGAATGTCCTGTAGAAGATAAACTGCAAAGCTTATTTTGGCTTGCTTTGGCTCAAGGCGAATAGAAGTAGCGGTGCTGGGTCAAACTGGAGTCCATCTGTCTGTCTTCTGGGACGTGGTGTCTGTCATAACATCATGCGATTAACTAGATCAGAAACATTCTGGGATGTGCTCATCAGTTATGTTAATGTGTCTTTTCCAAAGTATAAAGCCAATGCTCTATAAAATAGATACTTGAAAAACAGTTTTGGTTTTCCTCAGGCTAGTGAGATTAGAGTTTCGTAATCTGTTTGACCAGCTGCAGAGGACGGTCTGTTTCATTTGGTCTTTTTAAGTAAATGAGTTTCATCTCAACATGATTAAGACAAAGACTCAAGCTTCAAAAATGCTCAGTTTTCACACATACTTTTAGATAGGAGCAATGGCGTTGTCATGTCTCTTGCAAATGTAATTGGATTGGAGGTCATTAAAGACTTTGAATGAAAGAATTTCCAAGTTTCCAAGTGAGCATCCTCCCCTGTCGAGAATCATCCCACTTTTGGCTTGCAGACATGACGTTAGAAGATATTTCTTTGCTTCTCTCACATCTCACATGTATTGAGTGTGCAGGCACTGTCGAGTCAAGCTCGCTCTTGTGCAGTTCAAAAAGCAGTGGCTTCCCTTGTGAGTTAATACTGATGATTAAGGTTACTTTGAAAGGTATAAAGACATTACTAGTATTCTTTTTGTGTGCATATGTGTAAGAGAATGTGTGTTGGTTTATGTAACAGGAGAATTCCAGTAATACTGAGCAGTCTGCTAGTTCATTGCACAAAATAGATAGCTTTTCTTTTGTTCTTACTGGGAATCAGATTAGCCTATTGATTAGGAATATCCGAGCCTTTCATATTTGCTTTTTAAAGAGCATAGCAAAATAAGATACCTTCTAAAGCCTGTTAGAAATGTTTAGTTTTCCAGGTCTTCATGCATCTGTGACAAGGAATGCATTTTAAGGAGACATTTGTAGAACACCAGGGGTCTACTGGAACCTCTACTCTGTCTCCAGGTGTAAAGTTTCCGAACACCCACTTAAAGTGGCAGTTTGGTGATAAACTTAGTTGAGAATGGAGCCCCAGGCGGTGAGAAGCCTGCCTTGTTCAGCGAGTGATTGATAAATATGCTTTATCATGAGTCAGGCGTTCTCTAAGTCATTGCAGGAAATTCTGCTCGAGCCCTTGATGTTTGTTTTCGCAGAGCTGTTGGTATAGAATAGAGCAAGCAGCAAAACCAGATGTTTTACGAGTTAATTTGTATTCACAATAGCAATTTTTCACTAGCACAGCACATCCATTGACATGATGGTTTAGATATTCTTACAACCTAGTATCAAAAATTCAAGCAGTTGTCTGAAAATGTTGAAGCCAACATCAGCTCTTCACAGGAAACCTGCTCGGAGAGTGGCACACTCCGTGCTGTACCCTTTGATTGCAAAGTGTTTAATAAAAAGCAAATTAGAAAATGAAAATAGTCTCGTGGATCAATCAGGTGCAGCAGCTACGCCTGTTCTGCATTATCTGTCAGACATTAACCTGATTGGGAATGGTTTACTTTGTGTAAGAGCCTCAAAATCAGACTGAAGGGTTGACTTAAAAAATACCTGATGTATTTTGTGTGTGCTCTGAGGCTGATAACGAACTCTGCAGTTCAAGTTTTAATAACTAGGGGGGAGCTAAGAAACTTCAAAAGGCTCCTGATAAATGTTTTTGACAATGCGTCAGCTGAACATTAGGCAGAATCTTGGTAAATCCTCTCATAAGTGGTTTAAAATGGAGTTTTGAACTTTTCCGTCGTAAGTGTATGCTTAAGATGTCAGGGTATCTTTAGGTTTAAAAGACTCGGTTTATCTGGTGTATGTGAGCCATTGGTGTTTCTGTCTACACCTCCGAGAGTGAAAGGGGGAAAAAGTTCAGCAGTTTTCTCCTTTGGACAACCTCTGCCCTTGCTCTTGACCATGAAACTCATGCAGGAAGAAAGGAAAAGCCAGTTTTAAAGCATACAAACAAGATACTCCATGTAAATAACACGGTAAATCTTCTGAGCTGACGAGCTTTCCGAATGACTTCATCGCAACAACGCTAAAACGTCCTGCTCATAGACAAAGCAATGCTTGCACATGGCAACTGCTTGTTGGGTTTTGTGGTTCATTGAGAAAAGCAGATGAAAGCAAGTTTATTACTGCTCTTTGAACCTTGCCTCCCTCCCCCTCTCCTATCACCTGAGCCACTAAAAACAAAGCAAAAACAATTCCTTCCTTGGCTCCCCTTGAAGAAAGAGCCTAACTTTGCAATTCCTACTGCTGTTTTCTTTGAATTTTTTATCTTTTCAGGACTTGCTCTGCCTCGTGACATTCTTTATGTTTCAAAAGAATGGAGTTTACAGTGTCATGCAGTGAAGCCCTGACTCAGCAAAACGCCTAGGCCCTTGCCTAATTTTAAGCCTATGAATAGCTCTGCCGGTGCTATCAAGGTTTTAGGGATATATAGCTAAAGACCGTGCAGAAAAATGGTATTATAGAAAGTGCTGAAAACACACCAATATTTTATAGGAACAAAGCAGGAAAAAATATGCATGTTGACAACCCTGACAGTGCTCAGGGAATCTCCAAAAGACACCCACCCAGATGAAGTCCAAAAGTGTTAAGAGACTGCTTAGGAATTATTGCTGATGATCCACTCCAGAGCCAGAGTATATAATATACTGTCAGTCCCTTGCCTATGAATTGTGAAAAATGAAAGTAGTATAGCCTCAGAGCCCACCATGCTGGGAAAATGTTTGCATATACATTTCTTTTATGGTAAGTGACCTACTTCACATTTTTCACTACTACTAAAGAGGCTTGATTTTGTTCTTAGGCTCAAATTATTCGCTTCCTTCCCAAACCCCTTTCTTTCTTCCCAAAGTCCCTCAAGGGAAGAATTTGTTGTACTTCAACAATGGCATCTCCTATTGGCAAATCTCAGAAGCAATATGGGATAGTGCAGAAAGGAGCTGCTTGACTTGCATGGTGGTGGTTTTGTGCGATCTCCACTCCCATTCTGAGATGTCAGCAAAGTGGGCCAGACTTCCAAATATGCCCAGTATATGGGAGTTCACATTATTCCATGTGGGAGGTGATGTATTCTATGCCTTTGGAAATTAGCCCTTTTATCTAATTCCTAACCAAAGAAACCTTTTTTCTTCATAAGGATAGGAGAAAATGGGCAACCAGCTCTTTTAGGGGTGCATTTAAAAAGGTATTACCATTTGCATTTTCATTCTGTGTTGTAATTTATGTTCACTCTTCATGAAATAGTGGTTAGTGGTTAAAATTATGTATTAGGCATGAAGATTCCCAGATTTGCTGTTCTGTCACTGCATGCTAGGACACTGCGCAGATGGGTCTTTGCAGGACTTCTCTTCTCCCCCGTCCATACACAGTTGTTAGCAACTTCACCCAGGTAATGAACTGATTGTAAAAGGCAAGGAGGTCAGTGGAAGGAAGGTGTTAGAGACCTAAAAGATTGCTTGAGGTGATTTAATTTCTGTTCCTGAGGAGCAATAAAGCATAAATTCTCTGTACAGTCATAATAGTAATTGTAATGTTACCTATAGGATGGAAGAATAATTTGTGTTATTAAACACCATAACTATTTTCAATATAAAAGAATGGATTTTCTTCTTGGCTGCAGTAATGTTGGCCCCTGTCTATAGGTTGTGGAAAACTTTGTTTGCAAAAACAAAGCTATTGTTTTAACAAAAACCACAGACATTTTGCCTTTCATATTGAATCAGTAGCATAATGAGTAGTGGAGCAATAGTTCAACATCAAAGGAGACTTCTTGGATATATAGTGTGTTGCAACAACAGCGAAAAAGTTCCCACCAGAAAGGAATTTTGCCATATGTGAGCAGCAAACATATGTATTAGGTTAAAACCATAAGATTTCCTTTGCTTTACACCAAAAACAAGAGACAACTTGACTACAAAGATTTTCAAACAGTCGTGCACTGGAATGTGCATAGAGAACAAGCAGTGTCTGAGGGTTGGAGCAGTGACAGTGGACTAAAGCTCTATGAAAACCCCAAAAGCATTGAGGATGCACCAACAATTTGGCTCAAACATCAGTATTTCACTTTCCAAAGACACTTGTTTTGCTCTGACTCATGCCATTACATCAGTGATCTTCGCAGATATGATTTCCCAATTTATTCACAGTAATAATGATGAGGTTTTGCCCAGATAGCCCATACTTCCAGCTTCATGGACTCAGGGCTGAGCATTTTAATGGCAAAATTTTCAAGCATCTCCACATATATTCCTGGAACAAAATTAGCTTTAGTTTTTGTTAACATCTGCATGGATTTTCCTTTAAGTTCCAGAGCTGGGTTTTCTTCTCATGACTGGGGAGAGAAAACACATCAATGGATGTAATTTGAATTTAGAAGACATTTAAAGAGGGGCCTGTATTCAGAATTATTGTTGGCACATGTTTTGAGGATGTGAAGTGGAAGCCGCCTTCTGTGGGCATTAGTAAGGAGATAATTAAAACTACAGTAGGTAATTATGGTGGCTTTTATTACTGCATCTTTCATTAACTAATTATCTTAATTTGGTAATGTTTGAAAAAGTCTTTGAAGATGAAAAGTGCCAACTATTACTACCTTTAGTTACAGTATTACTCTACACTGGTCATAAATACTGAGGTCTTTTCTTGGTACAGAATTCCAGCTGTATTCTGGTGCAGCTAATAACAATTACATATGTGTATCACAAAAAGACTCTGCCATTATCTGGCCTAATTTGATCAGGATGAGCAGTGACTTCCCTGCTGACACTTTTTGTTTCGAAATACATTGGGATTTAACATTTTTGGGTGATTCTCCTTTCTTTCTAATTGCCATTTTATTTATTCAATACTTGGTATTAGAGAGACAAATCATTGTGATCCCAAACTTGCCATTGGTGTGGTGGGAGCAGGAATCAAGCGCTGTCTGCTCTCAGGAACACACCAAATGTAGGAAGTTATTTCAGGTTGAAGAAGCAAAACATCCCACCTTTGTAAAGACAGTATTTCCATAGTAATACTCCATTCAAAATAATAATTACTTGTTTATGCAATTCTCCCAGAAATTAATTTTATTTCAGGAAATCCAATGCTTCTTTTTTAAAATATCCTGTGGTCAAAGGATAATCGAATCAGTTTTCATGTATTAAAGACTAAATCCTTCGTATATTCCCATATCATACTTGCTTATGTGATTCCTGATACTCTTTTCCCTACCATCTTTTAGTTGATTTAGATTAAAGCCCTGAAACTAATGCCAAAAATTTATTCCTGCCTTGAAAAAGGATTGTGTGATGCTGGCACCATTCCTTTGTGTCTCTCTGTGGTTCCCGGTCAAAACTATATGCTTTACAAGTTGTTTTGTTTTTAAAGACCCCTCCTCTGCAGCCTCAGTCTGGCACCCACAAGTCAGGCTGAATTCCTCTGCTCTCATGCATCATCCCAGCATCTCTGCGAGCCGCTCGGGCCAAGCCTCGTGCTAACTCGCTGTGTACTGCTGTCTTGTCTCCAAAAGTTCTCCGCGTTACCGTGACCAGAGTTGGGATTGAAATAAACTTCATTCAACATTTTGCTGGTGATAATGAAGCCACAATAGAATAATAGGAAATAAAGAAGTGCCTACCTAGAAACGTGGTTCAGGTGCTCCTTTCTCCTTTCATATCAGGTGATACCCAAATGTTTCCTGTATCATAGTGACAATGATGGGCTCATCCACCAGCTCCACTTGAGGTCCCAAAATCTGACCATATTTCAGTGGCATATTCTCAAAGCCATTACTTTTCTCTTCCGTCTTTCTCTTGCCTCTGAATGTTGTATGCGACCAAATCATTTACAATATGAATTTATTTTAGGATCCTTTCCATTTTTATAAATAAATGAACTGAATGTTCCTTTTATATGGCTGTAATTCAACCACATTGTTGCAGTCAAGCTTATTATCTCATTTACATTTTTAAGTGCTTTTCAAAGTGTAGGATATCTGGGCTGGAAAGCAAAACATTTCATTTCTTTGTTCTCAGGCCAACACAAAGCACTTCCAAGGTCAGGTATGGTGTAGACATTCAACAGCAAACATGTTTACATGGCATTTGAAAGCCAGTTGAACTGAAAAATACTGTCTCTATAACAGTGATGCAAGTCAGCTCAGCAAAGCCAAGGGACGGGGATTAAATCTGTACCTGGAAAAATTTAACTAAAGCAGTTAGGCTTTGTTTTCCTTACAGGGGAAAAAAGCTTCCGCCACTTAAAAACTGTCCTGGTTTTTTGTGGTTTTAAGGCCTTTTTCTTCATCTCTGCAGTTCTTAAACACAAATTCTGTTTTCTTTGGGCAAAATCTGACACTTTGAAGCTGTAAAATAAAAACTGCATTTCTAAACAAAACCAAACCCATTAATGTTACGAAAGACATGTTCTGTGTGTACCTGGGATAAGTTATCTCCCGGTTTTAGAGTATTCTGTGTGACAAAAGCTTCTCTGTTAGATACAGAAAGATTTGAGGGTACTGGGTAGCTTCAGAAGCAGCTATCAATGTTCAGGCTCTGGCCACTGCATACGAAGCTTTTTGACAACAGAGAGAAATTTCAGTGTGAACTTCAAAAGAGCTCTTTATTCATGACATTCCTCATGATTCCTCCTAGGAAATGAAAATCGTGGGCAACAAACTTCCTTACTTCTGATTACTATTTTCAGAGCTATTCACATGCAGTAATCTACAGCAACCATGAGATTTTGATGTTACTTTTTCTTTAGGCATGGATTCGATCAAATCCTGATGTTTTACTCTTTTGTGCTTGTACTCATAGGAAAGCTGAAATACCCAAATTAATATTAATTACTCGTGGAACATGCTTTATGTGCAAAACTGGAGGAGTCAGTCTTTTTTTCTGCCATCCCAATCCAAAACGTACCAAGAACCAGTTAGGATGTGATTGGAAAAGTCTGTAAACTTGTTCAGTGTGTTCTGGTTTGGACAGTTGGTGAACGGATAATTATAAGACTTGATATGCTGGCAAACACTATCTGGAGTAGGTGGACCTAACAAAAACTCTGTTATCTGACTTTCACAAGGAACCTCTCATTTTATACTCTGTGTATGTTTTTCTGTTGTAAATAAGGAAAGTAAAATAGAGAAATTAAGGAAGGAAATGGCAGTGCACCAGTTCTCTTCTTTGCCACCATGTGGTTGCTTTCTTTACCAAGAATAATTTGAGATCCTGTTTTGTATTCAGTACTTGCAGGTTTGTGTGGTGGAGCGTGGTACAAATCTGTTCCCTGAACAAAGTTTGTACATACATATACACGTATGCATTCATACATATATGTGCTACCTCTTGACCGTCTTCGAAGTCCTGTGAAATAGTGGAGCTTGCTTTCGAGCACACGGAGGGTGTCTGAGTAGGACGACTGACGTGTAGTGAGGTTTCCTCCCTCCTTATTTTTCACTATGCCAAGGTATTTGGACTGATCATGTGGAAACAGCAGGAGAAGACGGGTCACACGTTGCAGTTCATCCAAAACGTGCTCTCTGAATGTTCCTGTGAGCCGTCCAGTACTCATTATGTCTGGAGTCATGGCAGGACTTGTGTCAAATTAATTGGGTCTTTGGTGAGCTCTGTGATACGTGGAACATCCCTGATCTGTATTACATTCCTACATTGCATGACCTGATCATTTTAGGTTTTAAATCAAAGCATGCTTGACTTTCCCCTTACAAAATTAGATGTACAAAAAGAAAACAAAAAGCCTACAATTCTCACATATATTTCATTATATTAATGCAAATTCCTAGTACTTCAAGAGTTGTTGACTGTTGAAGACCAGTTACATATTCAAAGCCTGGATTTCAACGTTTCTCAGAAGCAGCGATAGCATGAAAGTCCCTGGGCAGATTTGAAGTTCATGCTTGGGTCTGGCTACATTTTTTGGCATGAGAACATGTAATAGTCTTATAGCTATAAGACTTTAAAGTTAATGCCTGGCATCACTTCAAAACAATGTGCAAGATCTATCATAAGTAGTCCTCTTATCTTATCTCAATAGCAATTTTATCCTGTAAATTATTTGGAAGTACAGTATTTCAGTGCTGTGGAAAAGAGCAAAGGGGTTGGTTTTTTTCTGTTAAAACTTTGCACCGTTAGTACTTTTAGTGATCCTGGTTTATGTATTGGTATTCTACTTGGAGGAAGCAAATGCAAACAGCATTGCATGTTCCGTGAAGTGCACTGAGTTCATGGGCTCGCTGGGCTCCTTTCAAGGGTGCTCTGCAGAAGGTCTCTGTGCAGCTCAGGCAACACTGGAGGCACCTCCAATGTCATTTATAGCATATCTCCAGGGCAAGTCCCTTTCCAGGTCCTGCCCCGCACCACGCTTTCCAACTGATGGGTAGCAGTGCCCTGGTTTCCTGGCATACAAAAGATAACTCAAAATATTCCCTTTCTGCTGCCACAGCCGCCTCTGTGTCCATGTCAATCTCACATCCACATTGTGCACTTTGCTTCAAGTCAGCACTTGCAGTTAACAATGCCTTTATTCACGCTGACAACAGAACTAAGCTTTTAGTAAATGTGTAAGTAAATGTTAAGTGTGTATTCAAACATTAACAATGAGTAGGAAACTTGAAAAAAGAAATCTTTGAAACTTTGTATTGTTTGTTTGGTGTCTATCTGTTAGAAATAACATAGACTATCAGTTCCTTGGGGCATGACTGTTCTTTTGTTAAGGGTATAACAAAAAGATCAAGGCTCTGAGGGCCTGCCATAATAAAAATAAATATATAAGAAGAACAATAATGACAAAAGGAATTTGTCAGTGCATTTTATGAGCTTGGTTTTAGAAGTGATTATTTCTGAACTAAATAAAGACTGGATAGTTGTGGTAAAGTGACATGATCATAATATTCCTTTTATTTATTGCCATTTATACTTCATTTGTAGATCACATGCTCGACTTTATATGAGCGAGAGGGGAGCCCCTCATCCCGCAAACATCCCGTTTCAATAATATGGAATACATTTTCACTGCAAATTCCAGACATGGTTTTCCAGAGAGAGGATTATTCTTCTGGCTTAAAGGAAAAGTTATTGGTACGCTGCAAAAGAGTTCCTAGGAAGCCTGAATTGTACAAATAAGATGATAACAAAACTCAGAGGCATTTGCAAGTGCAACATCTCCATTTCCCTTTCAAGCTTTGAGGGTATTTATTACATTTTTAGTGTGAATACTTGTGGCCTGTAATGACATAGAACTACTAAGATTTCACTACTCCTGTTCAGTGGTTCTACCTGTGCAGAACAGCTTTACTCAACAAGGGTAAACTGCATCTGCGACATCTCAGCAGCTATCACGTACAGCTGGAAGCAGCAGCAGCTGAAGAGCTGCACTGATTCCGCACTGTTTTCTCAATCAGCTCGTTGAAAGACATTGCCTACAAGTTTTTCTGCCATCCCATGTTTCTCACGTGTGTTCTGCGTCTCTTGGTATTGTTTCAGGCCTTGCAAGATGAAGTGGAAAGTTACCACAGTCTGGCACGGGCTGCAGAGAGGAAGCTGCAACACAGGGAGCTGGAGACCCACGAGCAGGTACTCAGTGCTGTCCCCCCATTCTCTTCCCTTGAGCAAGGAGTTCAATGTTTAAAAACAATATCTTGCTTCAAAGCAAAAACACTGTTTTTTCATATAATAAAACAGAATTAAACTGTCTGAACCCTGCAGGCAAATACTTATGCTCTCTGGTTCAAGTTGGTGGTTCAACTATTCTAGCTGCTAAATGATGCATTTATTCTGAACTGTCTATATTGTTTTAATAGAGGTTTCTGAGAGTATCCTAACCTGTTGTTTAATGGCTTGTATGAAGAGAATTATAATTGGATGATAACTGAGCTAGAATAATCTTTATTCCTGATCTTATGCACTCATTGTCCCAGCATGTTGTCTGTAAACAGTTCATATGATTAATAGTGCTAAAATTATTCTGGATGCTTTGAGTGAAATCAGAGATTTAGTGTGCTTTAAGCAAAATAGTGTATGTAGTTTACAGACTAGTGTTGAAACTGAAAACCAATGATCTGCATTCAGAACAGATTGATTTGAAGCATTCAGGAAAATATACAGGTGGTGGCTATCTGAATCGCATATGAATTTCCGGATTTGTAATGTAAGTCAGTTTCTGCAGCATTTGAGAGCTGATTTGGTGCTGAGTAAACAGTATCTGTAACTTATATCCTATATAAAGCATTTCTTAATCTATACCTTCCGAAAGAGTAAGTTGGGGTGGTTGCCGAAGAGTAATAATCATCAGTTTCAAGTATTTTTTCCCCAGTTATTGTCATCTCACTTGCACATGGGAACCCTCATTCACCCTTGGTGTTTATGTTCATGTATTTCCTCTCAGGAGAGCTGGTGATTCTGCTCTCCTCCCCCTCTGCCTCCCAAGTCCAGATGTTGGGCCAGGTTCACCCTTAGCTGCAATGCTTGCAGGATTGAAGGAATTTGGTGTAATGAGTGAGCTGGCCCACAAGCATTGCATTTGGCTTCAAAGAGTCTCCTGGAAAAGAAGAAGGAAAGTTAGCTATTTGGGGCATGGTCATCGCTCCCAGGGAGCAGCCCTGGCCTGCACACTAGGAGGGTCCTCTTCCAGATCTCTTGTTTTCTTTCATCTTTGTTACTGCTGTTTTGCTTCTTTTTCTAACCCATTTTGAGAAAGCATCCAGAAGGAGGGACAAAAAATGAGTTGTGAAATACAGAGGTAGAAGGTTGGACATGCAGGATGGTCCCTGCTTTCTGCCTGGAGGGTTTTCTCTGAGCACATGGTCCAAAACAGCCTACAGGACTATCTTGTCCACACTAAATTACTGAAAGACTGGCTGGGCTGGTCCATTCCCCAGTATAAATAGAACAGAAATGTTATTTAAATGACGCTGGCTGTCCACCTTAGAGCTTTTCCTGCAGGGTGGATATTTAGCAGACTTACGGTAATGCTCGTATCGATGTGAACAGTCTTGTCTCTGCCATTCATCTGTTGGGACTTTCCGAAGCTGGAGCCATTGAGGATGTTTTTGTTTAGGGGGCTTTGGTCTATTTTGCAGACAAATATGTTGCAATTTGTTTGTGTGTCTTCTCTGGGCCGGGTTAATTCATTAGTTATTCGTATCTCTCCAGAAGAAAAATGGAGAAATGACAGCTCTAACATATTTCCAGTTGTTATGTCTTGGCCAGGCTACCTGTGAACATGTTCATCAAGTATTAACAGTAGCTAACGACTTGTCAGCCCATCAGGGAGTTGAAATATTTAAGGCTGTGACTGAGAACTTCTTTCTGTTTCTACCAAATATTGTCTGGATCAGAATTGCGTTAAACATCAAAATCTGTGCTGGGGCTGTTACAAAGGCCACTTCCCTCAGCTTTTCAGTGTCTATAAATAAGGAGGAGAGAGGGTTAAACGGTTTCTGGTTTTCATTAAAAGGAAAAATCTCATGTTTTGATTCTGTAACAACAACAAACAAATGAATGAGACATGAAAAAACATTTTGTTGTGCTTTTAATTAAAAGTAAGAAGCTGTTTCTCATTACGGCTTGTTGGGTGGTATCTTAGTGCTCCATGTTTTGTCTTTTTTTCAGTGCAATGTCCTTATAACTCTTGAGTCTCAAAGAGTGACTGACAGACCCACAAAGCTTAACTCTTTGTTACAATAACCCTCTAGTGATTGCACAGTTAACCCTTCTGTATTATAATTATCCAGAGAGACAGACTATGCTGCAAAGAAGAGGGGAGAAATATGTTAGAGGGAGTCTGATGGCAAGCCCTGAGCTGTCTAGAGGCGAGCGTGGTGCTGTTGCTTGTATGGAGCTTTTTCATTCCAGTACTTCGTGTTCTTGTATGAACTTGTGTTTACTCCTGTTTACTGCTTCGGTCCTCTTTACAGTGTGAGTAGATGCAATCATGTTGTATCTGTGTTGTTTCATCAGTCTGGCAACGTTATCTGAATGATGAGTTCCAATCCAAATGAATGTATGTTGTCAAAAGTGCCTGCGAACTTCTCCCACGTTGACTAACCTTAAATAATGTTATCTTTTCCATGAAGGTTGTCCTGTCTCTGCTAAATGCGGCTGTCTAGGACAACGGTCCATGTGTTCAGTAATGCCACACTTCTAGATTGGAGTCTCGGAACTGTATCATTTGCCTTCATGTCAAAATGTTGGATGTTTCCTTCAAAAAATTAGATGTCCACCTTCTTGAGACATACATAATTGTATTCATGGAAAGTGGCAAGCTAGCAGTAAATTCAGTGTAACTCACACTTAATATATAGGGGTTTATATATAGGTTTTATAGATATATATATAGCTCCATGACAGTAAAAGCAGTCTGGGAAGGTTCTTAGGAAATTCGGGTGTGTCCAAACCTTTTCCTTGCAAAGCAATGCTTGAAGTTTCTTACATCTCAGTATTTTGTAACTCTGGGAACCACCTTCCCGTCAACTAATCCCATCGAGGTTCTGTTCCTGTATCGTTATACTCTTGTACTGTATCGCTTGTCTCTGATACGTGCCTAGATCAAAGGCAAGATTTCTGATAGAAAGTGCTTTCGTTGTACTAAAGCCATTTCTCTTTCTTGAGTCATGTGGCTTTGTGCAGTTGTCAGTCATAGGTAAAAACTCTGCATTGTTCCTGTACGTCCTGTGAAGGTGCAATTAAAAATGACGCACATCACCGAGCGCTTAAGCGTGTGCCCTAATGAATCTGGGAACTGAGGCATGGGCAACAAATTCTGCTGAACTGGAGCCTCTGTAGAAATTCCTGGTAGTGATCTTTTTGCTTTATTACCTAGATTTCTTCAGAATACCCATTTTAGCTCAGATTCCTTTCATAAGGGTAGTCACCCCAACTCGGTGCACTGAAAAGTTCCAGAAATCTCTCTGTAGAGAATTACACACAAGAAGTTTTTCAGAAGAAGACCCTATTCGTTTCCTTACTTATTCTAATGTTTTTAGCTGTAAAAGTGGATTGAGTATGATGTAGAATTTCCAATTGGGATTAATAGAGGAGAAAAAGATCCTTGTGTTCGCACACAACTGAAGTAGCAACACCGTAGATACTCATACCATAGGAATACTCTTTCATACAGCCAAGTCACAAATAGAGTCTTAAAGGAGAGGGATTCTCTGAAGACAGAAAATCAATTATGTTCAATCCATGAATATTACTGCGGAAATGAAGGAGAATACCAATGTGGATTTCCAAGCCTTTAATTTCTTCTTTTTCTTAAATAGAAAGGGAGTTATCAGATTATAGGCGAGTTATCTCCCTTGTAAAAAAGGGAGAAAGGAGTTATCAGAATAAGGATGTTGTACAACTGTTTGGGATAAAATGGAGCAGCTTAGTTTGTGAAGTGGCTTTCACTCATGTTCAAATGCAAATGGGAGTGCTAATTGTAAAAGAGCTGCGATTCGAAAGCATTCAGCGAGTTTGTGTGCTTAATGTGTATTAGTCCGACTTGCTCAGATTTCTATGACTGCTGGATATTTACCACATTCAGCCTAACTTACTGTTTCCATGCCAACTAAATATATTTGTTCTCAGACGAGCGCTGTGATGCATCGTTCTGAAATGTCAGTTGCTGTGCAGCACAGAGAACTTCTCACACTTGCCACACCTTCTGCACGATGGGAATAGTGCCACTGCCTGCACATCTGTGGAGCTCTGAGCAAAGGTTCGTGAGGCAGAGATGAGCAACCTATGCCTGTGTCCAGGGTGTGGGTCCCAAGTAGTCATTAATACAACAATGGCTGGAAGGCTTGAGTAATATTATCCCTTTACTTTAGGGGTTTTGGTCCAAGGGGGAAGAGCTTTAAACTGAAAGAGGGTAGATTTAGGTTAAATATAAGGAAAAAATTTACCGTGAGGATGGTGAGCCCCTGGCACAGGGTGCCAATAGAAGCTGTGGCTGCCCCATCCCTGGCAGTGTTCAAGGATAGTTTAGATGGGGCTTGGAGCAGCCTGCTCTAGTGGAAGGTGTCCCTGCATTTAGCAGGGGGTTGGAGCTGGATGATCTTTAAGGTCCCTTCCAGCCCAAACCAATCTGGGATTCTATTATTCTATGATTCTGTATTTCTTTTCAGATTCATATTTAAAGGTATCAGAGTTTTAAATGCAATCAGATAAAATCACAGAAAACCTTTGCCCTCACTTCCATCACCCTGTCCTGCTATATATCCTTTGGAAAAATCATGTGGAAGCAGTTGAATTTCCTCCACATGAGCGAGTGTTTGGTACAAACCCAGCCTCCCTCCTGTTCCAGGACTTTCAGCTCAGGTGCCCCAGCTGATTGCAAAAGCCAGGCAGTGCCTTCAGTTCCCAGGCTTTCTCAAAGGGTTGTCTTTCTCAGAACATGTTAGAGTTCTCCAAAATCAGGCTAATAAGCTCTAGATTAGGTATTTACAACTGGAAGCTGGCTTTGTGGCCAGCTGCAGGTGACTGGGATTTAGGCAGCCTTTGTTTTGCAGAGCTGAGGAACACTTAGACTGAGAAACAGTCAGCATGCACTGGAGTTAGTGGTGAAATTCTGCCATTTGCTCTGGTTGTTTCAGCCCACGTCACTGAAATGCTTCCAAACTTCTCCCCCCAGAGACCCATTCCTGCTCCCACAGAAATGGGAAGCTTAGTCTAGATTCGAATGATCTTAACCACAGAAGTGATTCACAGAGAGCAGCCTCTGCACTGTCACTGCCTGCAGAGCTGGCGATTAACCCCTTGGGCAGGCTGTGCTGGCACCAGGGCTCACCAGTCTCTGCTGCCCTGGGGGACTGAGAAGCTGGAATAAGTTTCCACTGGGACTTTAGAGAATGGCATATTGTCACTTTAAAACAGTGCCTGTATGTGACCAGCATGGACAGGAGAGGATGTATTGGAATAGCATTGTTTTCCTGCAGTTCTGCATGGCCAAGGAGGGTCCTTCTGTCCATGCAGCCCTCTGCTGACACTCCCAGCACTGGCTCAGGAGGGTGCCGCATACTTCAGCTGTTTCCCTCCCAGAAACCATTTCATATATGCATATATATTGTGCAGAATGCAGGAGACAAGCAGCCAGGCATAGCTGCCCACAAGCTGGCACCTGAAAATCTGCTGGTTCCATGGCTGCAGGCAGCACAATAGAGGATTTCTTTTCAAAATACTTGTGGTGAACACATTTCAAGTTGAAAACGCTTTTATTGAGAAGAAGATGTTGAAGAGCCACGGAGAAGCAGAGAAGAATGTGATGTGCGTGGCAGCACACTGGATGGGCTTTGCAGCGTACACAGCATCCACTTCTTAGTGTGTTATTCTCTTTTCAAACTTCCCGATAGAGGCTGATGGGGAAGAATCAGATTGATTCTGGTTCTTTCACGCATAGAGGTGCCCATATAGGTGTGTGGCAATGTTGACTTCAGTACCATAAAATGACTACTGGCATTATTTGGAGACCACTTTTTTTTGGTTATTCTACCACTTTTACATTGGTTAGTGCCTACCATCCGTGCAATTCTATTGATATAGCAATTAATTACTTTGATACAAAAGCACCCTCCAATTTTTAATTAAGGCTGAGATAGACTACATCATGACTTTGCATTTGACATTTTACAGTTGCACAGCATTTTCTTCAACAGCCTGCTATGAAAGGACTGCAGAATTCAATCGAATATAGTAAGTTATACTGTAGAGCATGAGGTTTCAGGTTAGCAGAAGGAGATAGAAGCTGAGATTCAAGCACAGAAAAACAGATTTGCAGGTGGGATTTGAAAGGAGCTGGAAATCAATGGAGTTGAAAGTTCTCAGGAGCTCCATATGGCAGGAACTGCAGGAGTGAAGGCTCTCACCAACTGTGCAACTGTCAAAGGGAAAAGAGGTAGATGGTGCTGATGTACGTGTGGAAGTCAGTGATCAAATGTTAGCTTTGATAATCAGACACAACTGGAAAATACACAAACATATACCTACTTCATAGGACAGAATGAATTACCGGAACGAAGTGGCCAGCTGGAGAAAGACACCAAACCAGGAACTACAGAATAAATAGTTAAAAGGAAGAAGAATTTTGAACAAAAAAGGACCAGAAGCATATGCTGGTATGCAGGAATTAGAGAGTATTTTAAAATGTCCGTTTCTAGCTCTTTGTCTTAAGTAGTAGTGAGTGAGAAAGAGATCTTTCAAGGGAGCGGTACATCACTTTAGAGCGTCTGTGGTTTGCTTGCGTATTATCTATTAAGGGAATTTTGTTCTTTCAGAAGTGTTTAAAGCAGGACTGCGAGGGACAGCGATGCTGGTGTTTAATGCAGGGAATTAGGAAAGGAGAAGAAATGGGAATGCGGGGAGGAGCCAGCTGGGTGACAGCAGAGAAGAGCAGAGACATCTGATCTCCAGTGCAGGCTCTCAGCAATGCAGGCTCAATTAGGAAACTGTCCCATTCATTTTTTCTAGGTGATGAGGTGCTTGGATGGAGCTAAAAAGACTGTAAAAAGACCAACTTTATGTGATCTTTAACATCATTTCAATTCTAAAGTGTTACTTCGTTTGCAATTTCATCAGCACCAAATGCCATCCATCAGAAGTCCATCCAGGAAGCGCAGCCATGGCTGTCTCCTGCACCTCATCCTCACCCATGTCCAAAGCGGAGCAGACTCTTACCAACTGCGAGGCTTTCTGGCAGCTTGTTTTCCAGTTGAGATGCTGATCAGATTTTTGTTTTTGAAAGAGGGGAAATGGTGATAGTGAAAGCAGCTTCTGATTATTATCTACAAAGATTTGCTTGTTCACACAGCCAGTGTGAAAATGCTGAGCCTAATCCTGCGTGCTGCTGAGCCTTGTCAGCTCTCACTGCCGTTAGCGAGCTCTCAGCACCTTTGTGTATCACACGCTGGAACCTTGATTTGCTGAACCTCCCCAGGATGGAAGGGATTATATAGAAGGTAACACATGCTGGAATGTAAAGCTGAAATACAGAAATACATTCCAGTGGTGGTGTCAGAGATGCTTACAGCTTTATTTCAGGCTTAATTATCTTGATAGTGTTTTAGGAATCAGCAGAGCCAGAAATGAACACCATGTGTTTTCAGCTTTGGCCCAGCAGCACTGGTTAGTGGTGGGGCTGGTTTAGGTTTTGTTCCTCCAGGTCAGGGGGTGTGAGCTGTGTCTCCAAGCCCTTTTCTCCCCATGGAGCAGAGGATCCTCATGGTACAGCAATGACCTCTTCAGCCGATGACAGGACAACACTGATGAACTGAAGGACATAGTGCTCGGGGACAAAGATGGCATCTGCGATGAGTCATTTGGAAGGAGAGGAAAAGAAGTCAGGGATCCTCCAAATCCCAGCTGGAACAATAGCGGAGCCCTGGAGAGGGGGAGGTTGAGAGAACAGCGTGAATTTTCTAGCCACAGCATTCCTGGTTGTTCTATGGTGTTGACAGTGAAAGCTTTTATTCCTCTCCAACTCATGTAATCCCAAGAATGCTGTTCTTGCCATATGCAGCCCACTGGTGTTTTTTCTCTTTGCCTGCCTTCCCTTCCTTTGCAGCTATGAATGATACAGATTCAGATTGCTTAACTACAAACAGAGCGTTTGCCAGGTGGGAGATCTTGGTTGAGAAAAAAAGGATATCGAAATACAAGCCATTGAAGCAATAAGGCCTTTTGGATGCAGGTTTGGGGGAAAAAAGACAACTTGGAGCGGAAAGCTCGGTATGCAGCAAGCAGCTCTGTGTAACTGGAGGTCCCTGTGGGTTAGTAAAACAACAAGGCAAAAATGTTTTGGATGCTCAAATGTTTTACTAGCTAAAGACAGAGAAACAAAGAGGACAGCTATGCCACTAATTTATGTTTTATTGAAACTGTCAGAACAGGGGAGGTTCTCCAGCAGTATTTCCTCAGTGGAGAACAACATGGTGTACACTTGACAAAATAACTCACTCAGCTGATCTCGCTCCATTGCTCGATCCAAATTCATGCAATTTATGGCGTTCATTACTTTTCTTAAGAACTTGAGAACATTTGTATCAAGTTGCATTCTGTTTCTCTAAATCTGGAAGAACCATATTTCAACCTACATTGCACAGTTAGAACAGAAATTCCCACTGCCTGAAATAAGAGAGGATGTGGGCTGAAAAACAGTGGATATTCCTATTTGGTTATGTCATGGAAAGACAAGCGTTCAGATCTTATTCTTCGTGGAGAAAATGGATACATCAGTTGATTCTTCATTAGGAAAAGTTGCTTCAGAAGATTTCAAGCTCCAATTAACAACAGAAACCTGAGAGAGATGTCATTTAAGGAAATTCAGATTTCAATGGATTTGGTTCCTTGGTTATAGACCAAGTGTCTATAACCACGTGTCCTCTGGGCTGATGGAGGAAGGAGCCCATAGAGATTCAGAGCAGTTTTGTGGGATTAGAGCTATGCTCACTTGGAGCTTAAGACTGCTGAGAAGCAAAGGAGGAATCACTGCAAAGGAGAACACAAGCAAACAGTGATTAATCACTGACATTCTCTGGGTTGTTGTTTGGGGTTTTGGGTTTTGTTAATTGGGGTTTTCTAATTGGGGTGGCACTGCAGTAATTTGTCCTTTGCTTGCCCTTTCCAAAGTGCTCTCAGAAAATTGCTTCAGCAATCTTCACACCACCTGAATGAAGTTGACCTACGCAATGTTATTGTTATTATCCTCATTTAGAAGGCTGAGACTTTAGTCTGAGATTAAATGATTTGCCTAAGGCTGAAGGAGTTATTTTTACCTTTTTGGTACCCTAACCTGTCTTCAGATTTATTACAGCAGATCTTTCATGTCTGCTTTCAGAGATGCGTATTGCAGAACAGATGCATAACCTTTTTAAAGAGATTGCTCTTTTAAACAGCTTTATAACACCACTGTTTGTAGGAAAGGATTTGAGAGAGTCAGGATATTACTTATCTCACGCCTCCTGAAACATGGAGAAAACTTGATAATAATTAAATGATCCTAATTATGCTTTGTGGTCACTATCCGCGTATTTCCTGGCACACATGGAATTATTATCCTTCATACATATCATAAACAGGCAGAAATTAAGATACTAAAAAACCACAACACCTTTTGATTCTTATCTGAGATAAACAAAATGTTAACTTCATGTCCTTCAAGATGAGATTTATATTTTCTAAAGGAACTCGAACAACTCCTCTGTGATCCATTCATTTGCTTTGGCAATGTATACTTCAGAGTTACTTTTGCATTTTCCTTTGGTTCAAATAAAGTAATTTACAGTTGGGAGAGCTGGAGAAGATTGCATTCGTTTAGCTGGATGATAAACTCAGCATCACAGACCTCTCGGAAGTAAGAAGGGGAGAGCTGGCTATTGGGAAGCTGAATAAGATATGGTGTGGTTGTGGCTGTATAGCAAAGCACAGAAAAGAAGCAAAGTATCCTCTGCCTTGAAGGCTGTTCTCAGCACATGGATTAAAATGCATCTGGTCATCTTGAAGATACCGTATTTCTTCTGGATGTGCTTACTACTCCTTCAAGTAGTAAAGAAACCCATCATGCACTATTGAGAAGCATCAGGCCAGGCCTGACTGCTTGGTTTGGAAAGCTCAGGTTCGGATATTTCTCTTCTGGGCATCAAAAACCAACTTTAACCTCTTTCAGGAATGGTCCATGCTCAACTATGACCAGTTCTCATTGTAGCCTGTGGAACTGAAACTTCCCTTTCTGCATCACTTTGTATAATTGTGTGAATATTTGTCTCTCCTTGTTTTCTCTAATGCATCGTGTGACCAAGCACACACGAGCTATGCGCCGCAGCCTCAGCTTTCAGTTCTTTCTACTGACACCAGAGATGATTGATGGTAAAACTTTAAACCTCATATGTTAGCCACCAACCTGAATAAACAAAGAGCAGTGTGGCAGCTTAATATTAAAAGCTATAAAAAACCTTCCTGGGGGTTCATGGATTAAATCAACTCGCCAAAATGGATTTTCAAGTAAAAAAAGAAGCTTTCTCAGGACTGAAGCAAAACGAACACAACAGTAAATGAAATCGAGCTACCCCATCCAGCAGGCTAAAGCCCTCCTGAGGGCTGAAGAATGGCAATTTCCAACGTCTCTCAAGAGTGCAAGAGGAGACACACTATTTGTGGATCCTAGGGAGGCAGCTTGAGGCTATAAAAGAACAAAAAAGCCTTTAAGGCACCAAAAAAAATTGAGAGAAATCCCTGCAGACCCAGCTTTCATTGGTCAAAAATAAGTGTTAAAAACTAAAACCCTCTCCCCATTCAAGTTAGTACACATTAGCCCCCTATATATTATTTCTCACTTATAAGGAGTGATTTAGGGTTTTGCCATGCACTATTTTAATCTCTTGGGTCAATAAGCCTTGGTAGTAACTTCAGCCAAAAACACCAGCATGTTGTTTGTCATAATGTGACAGGAAACAGCTGGGATCTTATTTTCATCTTATTGTGATCCAATGATTAGTGAGCACAGTGGAAAGTAACGTGGTTTGTCTCAGCAAACAAACAAATTGCACTTGTATCCCAAAGTGCGTGTCTTCTCTGTGAAATAGAGAAAGGAATCGGCTCCAAGCAGCACTTCAGTTACCAGGGCTTGTTTCTCACTCTCTTCCTCCATTCTCAGCCGACCCAGTAACATGCTTTAAACCACAGTAAGTATTTCTTCCTGACTTTCCAAGAAACACCTTTATCAAATGATTTTGAGACCTCCCTTGGAGTATTGTGTGCAGTTCTGGTGTCCTCAACATAAAAAGGACATGGAACTGTTGGAGCAAGTCCAGAGGAGGGCCACGAGGATGATCAGGGACTGGAGCGCCTCCCTTATGGAGATAGGCTGAGAGAGTTGGGGCTGTTCAACCTGGAGAAGAGAAGGCTGCGTGGAGACCTCATAGCAGCCTTCCAGTATCTGAAGGGGGCCTATAGGGATGCTGGGGAGGGACTCTTCATTAGGGACTGTAGTGAGAGGACAAGAGGTAACGGGTTCAAACTTCAACAGGGGAAGTTTAGATTGGATATGAGGAAGAAATTCTTTACTGTGAGGGTGGTGAGGCACTGGAATGGGTTGCCCAAGGAAGTTGTGAATGCTCCATCCCTGGCGGCGTTCAAGGCCAGGTTGGACAGAGCCTTGGGTGGTGTGGTTTAGTGGGAGATGTTCCTATTCCTACCCATGGCAGGGGGCTTGGAACTTGATGATCTTAAGGTCCTTTCCAACCCTAACTATTCTATGATTCTATGATTCTATAAATGGGAACAATCCCCTTGCTGCTTTGCGGAGTTAATAGCAAATGTGGTTGTGGAAGCATGAGTTTAGAGGACACTTGCAGATTAAACTATAAAAACCAGTGACCTGGTTGAAAAAAGACTGTTGCACAATTAGGGCTGTATTATTTCAATCACAGAGCTGTAGTAAAATTTGTGCTGCATGTACTTAGAATGAAACTTGCTTGACTTCCCTCTAGGAAAAATTGGAATAAGGGGCTCTTGCTGTGTGCCTGGCACCTGAGGAAGCTGACGTCAGTCCCAGATGCTCCATAGGCATGGCTAGGTTGTGGTGTAGGGAGTTATATCGGAGTCTAGGCTCAGCTCCTGACATCCACATCGCTTGAGTGCAAGTGAGGTGGAGTTTCTGTGCTGGTTGGGTCACCCCAACATATTGCCAAAGTGGTCATCCAGATCCTCTTGCTCATGAAGCAGATCTTTATTATTCAAAATGTAGGAAATAGAGGCATTTTGCTTTTCTAGCTGCCTCTTTCTGCTCCCATCTCACCAAGAGCAAATGTAACGTGTTAACTGAAATATACGTTTCTGCTCTATCAAGGTCCCCACCCAAATGAGCTGTTGGCTCAGAAAATATTTATCCTGGCAAAGCACCTGTGCGTAACTTTGTAAGCCTGTATAGAAATGGTAGCATAAATTTATTGGAGTAACTTTCCAAACCATAAATTCTGATCACAAGCTTCTGTACAGGCAGAGTTCAAACAAGGTTTCCTGTCTCACCATCTTTTTTTTCTATAGATTTACATAGTGGCAACACTCACTTGCAGTTCACAAGGAAAGCCTCTAATTGCCTATTTGCATAGAGATGTGGAGATTCGTGCTGCATGTCAGAATGACTCACAGAACTTTCCGAAAGTTTCATCAGATTGCTTTATTCCTTTTGTATTGATAATAGTGTTATGCATAATGCAGATTTTGGTACAACCTGCTTTTTACCATGGGCTGGTACTTGGCACATCTCACGCTGAACTTGCTGTGTGGTTCTCACGTGTCCCAGCGCGTGCGCTCCTTGCGAGCGGGGAGCTGGAAGTTGGAACTCGTGGCTTCTTCAGCTGGAGGGCTGAGGTTTTGATTTGTGGTTGCAATGGTAGATTTAAGCAATTTGGTAACTAAAACAAAATTAGCACAAAATGGCGTTGGTGTGTAAACCAGTGGAAAAATAGATTCAGTTTGAAAGTTTGAAGATAGTTTATAAGTTAATCTGATATTGAATCTCTTTTATCCTTTATTTACATGTTCAGCTGCTAGTCCAGAAAAACACCTGAGTACTTGCTTAATTTGAATTAAGAGGTTAATCCTATTGGAAGTTAAGTACAGATGGGAGGCACTGATTCAACCAAGTGATAAAGCTTTTCCTGGGTCAAGGTTCAACAAATACAACCACATGGGAGAGATACAAAGCACAATCCTTCCAGCTTATCTGTCCTCATATACCTCTGCTTTGTAACTGTACTGTTTACTCAGCATCTGTTGAATGCAGTTGCAGACTAAAATGCCCTCCCTTAGGTGTAACCGTTTTGGTGTGAACATCTGATATTGTAACATGTCTCAAACCTAGTTGTTAAAGTCCTGCAGCCTCCATGAAGTTGAGAAAGACACAAGATGCAATGAAAAATAGTTGCATGATGAATAAAAAAGAAAAAGTCCTTAAAAGCACCTACAGGATGAGAAATGTTATAAACAGACCTTGGGAAACAATAATTCACCTTATCTGAGGGAGTAAGGGGCAAATATCGCTCTAGTGACCTGGTTCAGATCCCACCAAAGACAAAAAGAAAACTGATTATAAATTGCAAAGTATACGTCTGTATAAATGCTCTATTGAGATAGATTTAGGAATGATATTGCTGCTTCTGCCCATGTCCCAGCAAATGCCTTACTGTTCCCTTTTCATTATTTCTTCCTCCTTTCCACATATTCTTTACTCTTAATGTTTTCTTTTTCCCTTCTTTTTAACCTCATTCGCTCTTCACAGGTTTTTGCTGATCTTTCTTCTCTCTCCTTCCTTTTCCCTTGATGCCACAGTTCTGTGTTTATTTGGACCCAAGAAGCAAACACATTACTCTGCAACTTCCAAGAGTAGCCAGCTATATATATATATATATATACATGTATTTTTGTTCTGTTACAGATGACCCATATACGACAAGAATATGAAGCCACGCTCAAAGGCCTGATGCCAGCAACTTTGAGACAGGAACTTGAAGACACCATTGCATCTTTGAAATCTCAGGTAAATTCTTATTATTCGTCTTTAACTTTTGAATTGGATAAAAGCCATCTTGTCTAGACAAGAAATTCTGACTGCCTAAAACTTAGCCAAAAATACTGAGGAAGTCTCAAACCCAAATCGTGGCAGCACTCGCATGCTCACAGTCATCTCTCACAAGGCTTTTCTCCTCCAGTTTCCTCACCTTGAGAGGTACCACATTGTATCTTTTGATCCCAGATTTTGCTCCGGTTGGCAGTTGAAAGCAGAAATTATGCTGTATTCAGTATTAGGCTTTTTCTCAATCTTTCAAATACAGCACACAGTTATCTCTCATCTTCCTTACCCTGTTTCTCCTGAAGGAATCGTTTAAAGGTTGCATGTAAAGGATGTGGAAGAGAACTGGAAATCATTTTCTTTCGAGCCTATATAATGAAGAAAATGTGATATAGCATTTAAGATACTAGTCCAAATGATCAGTGTGTTATTTCTACATTTTCCTATATAAAGAGACTCTAATAACCTTCTGTAATGCTTTGCCTTTAATATTTAAAACACTAGCTCATCTAGAATAATGCCAAATCAATATTATTTCTATGAAACAGACTTTTAAATTGGCTTATAGAAATGCCACTATGTCATTGTGCATAGGGAGCTGCTAATGAACTGGGTGTTCTTCTTGTTCATGGTTCCTGCAGAAGTTATTTGATGCTTTCCTATTCTGTATATTAGGAGTTGGAAGAAAACAAAATGTCATCATTGCCTGGACTCACATGAGGAAGGGTAAATAGCTACAAAGAGAGGTGATCATAGGTGTGGAATAACAGTAATCGAAAGGAAATAGTGTCAGTGCTCGCATATGGCCAAGGGCAGGACTGAGCGTTTGAATGTGCTGGGAAGGACTGGGATCTGTCCTGGGGTGGAGGTAAGAAGTGAGAGGAAGACAGGGAAGTGCTGGTGACTCAGAGCTGCCCATGAGCACTGGGAAGAGCAAAAGCCCTGAGGACCCAGGATGGGTACCAGCACACGCCTTATACCAACTGTCAGACCCATTTCTCAACACTTATGCATCCACAAACTCCATTCCTCTTTCTTATGCAATCTCTCTCCATGGAGATGGTCAGGAATTTATTGTATTTGGGAGTTTTCCCCCTATATTTTTTCTTTATAGCACATAAGGGTTATACTGTAGGGGTTTTTTCTATCCATGGGACACTTCCCCTGTGCCTTTAATAGAAGTAGGAAATATTCACAGGGGAAACGTCCATATTCCTGTGTGCTGGTAGTGACACAACTTCAACGCTGTGGTTGTAAACCCTCTGCTTACCTATCAAGGGATACCTAATGGAAATCATTCTGACTTACATAGTTGTGGGAAATAAGGAGTTAAGAATCTACTGGGGAAGTCTATTTCCAGTTGATAGTAAAAAGCTATTTTTAAAGTGTGGTTGTCTATTAGCACTGTTTGGTAGGAAGCGTTACTCCGGAGCCAGTGCAAGAATACCACACCTTTTAACGAGTTAGAAAGAAAAAACAGGAGAATCTGATACCCACCTGCAGGGCTTCTGTAAGCAGGAGCAGCATTTCAAAAGAGTAAAAGTAACTACACACATGAAAACCTGGGTGCTATCCCAGAAACACATTGCTGCTGGCTGTATTTCCAGTGGGATGCTGTCAGCGCAGACCACTCAGGGAGCAGGGC
This sequence comes from Amazona ochrocephala, assembly GCA_039720435.1. Lineage (NCBI taxonomy): Eukaryota > Metazoa > Chordata > Aves > Psittaciformes > Psittacidae > Amazona > Amazona ochrocephala. Next base: position 92,453,042 of record CM077879.1, read on the forward strand.
TTGTACTGAAGCACAGGTGTCCCGGTCTTTGAAAATAGTTGGAATTCCAGTTTGAAAACAGCAGACAAGAAGGGCAGTGGAATCTCTGCACCTGTCAGGATTATTTATTGTTGGAGGAGGATGAAGAGGATAGGCTGAGTGAAAACACTGAGCAGTGATAAAAATAAAGAAGTAGTTGTGGCTTGGGCAAAGTTTTCTAACACCATTGCTAAATATAAAGCACGCTGCCCAATTGTCTGCTCCAGGTGAGTCTTCCAGAAGGGGTCACAGTGTATTAATAAACATTCATTCTCATACACTTGAAGTCGAGGTGAGCACCTTCATCACAAGAGCAAAAGCACAGGGATCAGAGCGCAGGCATCATACTCGAGCTGACAGTAGAAGTGGAGCTACCAAACCCTTGTATAACCCATGTGGTACCACCAGCTGAGTTTCAAGACTGTTTTGCCTCTGTTTCTAAAGGAGTAGATAGCGTGCAGCTGGAGTGGGGCCCGAGGGCCATACTAAGTCTTCTAGCAAGCATTAATTCTAGTTTGCAGCTGAATTGCTTTTTATTTAGGCAGAATAGATCAGAAAAACACCTTTTATGAAATGAGCCCAAATCTTTTCCATCTTTTTCATGGGGGTTGTATTTTACAGGTAAATATTCTGCAGAAAAGAGTCTGTGTCCTCCAGGAAGAGCTGAACGTCTACCAGGCCAGGAGGTACGTGAGTATCTTTGATCAATTTGTACCATTTCACACCTGTGGATCCCAGTTATTGAAGTTTTACAGCTCAATTAAAACACTCAAATACAGTTGCAGTTTTAAAAGATCCTTATTTTCAGTAAACAAGTGTCTAAGAACTTTCCCAGTGCTTAGTCAGTATATTAGAGCAAGATTAGAGAACTTGCAGGTGCATTACAAGTCTGGGCTTTGCCCCGACATTCATGATGAGACAGTGGCTCGGTGCACAGCTGCAGCTCTGCGGTGATGCCACCTCCTTTCAAGATAGAAAACAATGATGCAATGCATAATATTACAGATCACATCTTCAAAGTACCGGATCTTCATGAGCCTGAGCTTTTTTTCAGCCATTTACACCCTCCAATATAAATTATGGTGAGTGCTGCAGCAATAAAAAGCCTGGCTGTGCCTTTAGAGTAAGTGATTCACGTGGAGAGGTGAGTAAAAGGAAACTTCCTGGGAAAGCCACTCCATCTTTCTTGTATTTATAGACGTAGATGAGACTTTCATAGCTCACACGAGGGTTTCTTGCAAAGAAGAATGTGTGCTTGTAAACCTAGCGTAAGGATTTGTAAGATACTTAAACCTTTGTAAAAATGTTAGCAGTGTGAAAGTTGTCTGAAAATATTAATCCTGAACTATTTCTTAATGAGAATTAGCTAAAGCTAATTAGAAACTGAAAATATCAGAGATTCTTGGTAATATGTCCAGCGTAGGTAACTTTGTCAGATAAATCTGAAGCTGTAATGCATCTCTAGACTCTTTCCTTCAGCATCAGCAGCATTACAAAGGGATGCATTTTGTCTTAAGCTTATTCTGAAGCAGTGTCTTCTCAGTTAGGAAAATAGCTGTTTAAAAAGGTGAGTAATCATGTAACATTAGAGCAGGCCAGGCCACAGATGACTGAAACACTGGGGTGGAAGGAGCACCAGCTATGTCCTGGTGGAGGGGAAGCGGGGATGGAGCCAGCACGGCACACAGCAGCTCCTCTCCCAGCGGGGCTGCTGCGGCGTTTGCTCCAAGACTTGGAGGAGCTTTTGTGCTGCTTCTGGTCACGAAAATCACCTTCCTGGTCTGATCTTTTCTCCAAGTCTACATTCACGTTACATTTTGTGTTACCATTTACTTGATTCTCACTCACTGAAGAACTGCTTTTTGCTGCTTTAACACATATGCATGCCTGTGGCCGCGGATTTGATGCAGCTCCCTGCGTGCTCCTGAACACCCGACAGCAGCGGGGGGCTACATGCAGCCCCACTGCTGGACCAAACCCTGTTGTGTTTTTATAGTCAAAATAGTAAGATATAACTAATGAGAATCTCTTGGTTTTCAGGTAGCTGCTGGAGCTGTTGGATTTCTTCGATTGCCAAATGGACTGCTTTGAATAGGTTTGAAGATTTGGCTCTTGTAAATTCAAATGCAAAGATCAGTGGCTATTTTGTTAGCACATAAAATGAAGTTCATGAAAATACATTCATTGCTCGTGCCAGCATGTTTTTAGTTGTCTCTTCCTTCCATTATTTTTATCATTATCTTATTACAGACGTGTGCTTTCGTTATACTGTGTGTTTGACTCCATGGTGAGCTTGCTTCCTGAGCCCTTAGTTTCCTTTACTAATATTTTTGCTATTACTTCCCAGTACCATTCTTTTCACTTTTATACATGCAGAAAATCCCATTTTCTGTTATTATTGTCCCAGATATTTTAACATATTTTGACATTGTTTTGTGTCCATGTGTTTACATAATATTAAAATATTATTATTTTGTACTATTTTGATTTGACATTATTGTCCTGCTTGGGCATCTCACTCACATCAGGAGCCACAGTGCCCATGAGGGGTTTTTATGGCTTTTTGAACTGAAGAGATGTTTTTATGCTGTGTTTCAAGGAAAAGTATTGGATCAAGAATGAAAACACCAGGATAACAAATGCAGCCACCATTGACAGTTATATCTCTGGCTGGGGTTGCATATGCTGGTCACGGGGAAAGTCCTTTGTCATTTACTGATAACACAGTTATGGGCTGTTATTGAAAAAGAGTCGTAACTGATTGAGCTTTGATTCTGCAGGCTCTCTCTTGAATGATCCTGGTAAATGTAAGCAGATTTGGTTTGCAGGGATGAGCTTTGAGCAGCAGTGGAAAGCTGAAGGATCCAGACAAGGAATCATCCTCATCGCTGGCTCTGCCTCCCAGGCATAGGAAGGCTTCCTTATCTCTTGGCCATCCATACACCAGGGTGTACATTAGTACATTTGTAATCTGTAAGTTTAGATATGCCGAATACAAGAATAGCTTTTTTCTTCCCTAGGCACCATCCTGCCGGCACAGTTAATGGTCTGAGTGCTTGTGAGAGGCCAGAAATTCCTGTCTTCCAAGTCCAGCTGTGGCCCTGTGACCCAGAGGGTCTCACTGCTGCTGGGAACAGCCACCTCTCCTCCCTTGCCCCAGTGGCACAGTGATCCCCACAGGATTCGGAGGGGCCTGGAGTGTCTGCAGCTGGATGTGGCTGTCCCAAGTCCCAGCTCTCCAGCTGCGCTCTTATCCCACCTGGCATGGAGATCAATGAGGAGAGGCTTTGGCAGGCTGAGCTCCATCCACCCCTCTGCCTGACAGCGCCGGCGGGGAGCTCCTTGCCAAACACAGGCTTCAGCTTTGCTGATTGTCAGCCTGGTCTGAGCCTGGGCAGGTCTTCCACCCTCCTGGAATCAACAAGTGATTCTTCTCATTACAGATAAGGGGTTGTCACGGCTCTGATAAGCGAGGAGGTGCTGTGGCAGGTGCCACAAAGCCTCGCCTGGGGCAACGGGGAGTTTTGGTAGGAGGAAATTGTTAGGATGCATTTAGTTCATTGTGAGCAGTAAAATGAAGTGGATTTGACCGGTTGCACAAAGACCATAAGCTTCTTCACGTCACTTTTGTCTGTAGTAGTTCTTAAACATTAAACTTGTACAGCATTGAAGGTTATATGTGATGAAAAATGAGGAGAATGACAAGACTTTAATTCTCTTATTGCAGATTGCCTCAGTATGCATTCTTCTGACTTTCAACAAAAGCATCAAGGCCAGGTTGGACGGGTCTTGAAGCAACCTGGTCTAGTGGGAGGTGTTCCTGTCCATGGCAGGGGCTTGGAACTAGATGAGTTTTAAGGTCCCTTCCAACCCAAACCATTCAATGATCCTAAGATTCTACTCAGAGATGTGCAGGACAGTGATGGTTGGGCTCTTTGGGAAGAGCACCAAGAGCTCATGCTGGGATTTACCCACTGGTTATTGCCTGTGTCCTAATAGACATGGGAACAGTGAGATCTCTCTTCTCATGCATGAACAAAATGAGGCATTTTTGATTCTGCTGTTCTCCTTGTGTGTTTGCATGATCTCCGGGTGGTTATGGTGCTTTCAAAAGTGGCAAGGGGGGTACATCCATACCGAAAAACATGGACCCTCTTCTAGCTAGTTGAATTCAGGCCCAAATTTCCTTAGTTTTGATGGAATTGGGTTGCTGATGTCATTGATGGTCAAAAAACAGTTTGAGAAAAGTAGATGTTGGTCAATCAGTTTTTAAACTGGGAAACTCTCTCCTACATCCAATACAGTGTGAGAACCATTTTGATGGTGCTTGTAAACCTGATAAGAACTTAGACTCAAGGTTGGTTGGAGTTCTCTCGTAGTTATTAACATTTCTTTGATCATTTTTGTACCAAGTAGTGTCCAAATGGTAGGATTAGAAATGTTTTCGTACATATTACCTGCTCTTTCCCTCTCTTTTCCCCTGCTAGGTAAGGAATTACCAGGGGCTAGTAGTTGGCTTCACTGTCCACAAAACAAGCTTTGGTGAAAACAGCTTGAGTATGGTTACAGCTGTATTTGTACCTTTTATTTTCTTATTTTACTGATTTTGCTTTGTTTCACTCTCTATAAAACCCCTCAAGAAGAAGGCATCATCATAACATTTTTCACCGGTGCCAAGGGAGGTGACCCTTAGCAAGGTGACACGTTATTTTAGTGCCGCTCACAGTTCTTGTGTTACACGTAACAAATATGCTGGTTTCTGGTGCACTTGGAAGAAAAGGGATACAACTTCCCTCCTCCTCCCAGGCCTCTGGTTTCTGCTGCAACAGTGCTCTAATTGTGCCGGTGACAGTAGATACTCCTGGTACTTGCCCAAATCTCTGCTGACGGTGCTTTCAAACCAAGACATGATTTTGCTGCAGAGGAAAAGATTTTATTGTCACCAGAAGAAAATGTTTGCCATCACTAGAATATCTTGCAGCGTTTTATTGAATTTCCTGAAAACCATCACAGCTTTGATTCCAGTGATGAGCTGTCCTGACGGAGACTGGACATGGGATCTGATTTATTTCCTCTAATTATCTTAATGCATTGCAAGTCCTTCCCAAATCACAGAATGTACTGGAGGCACCACGCTACTAAATTATACTTGGTCTTGTTCTGAGGGTACAAAGGAAAAGGCATCAGATATTGCACGAAAAAGTTTCAGAACACAAGGTCACTTTAATTCAGACTTTTTTTTTTCCAAGGAACTATCTTCCCTAAGCTTTGATATTTTGTTCAGAAGGGTCATTTCTTTTAAGCCTTTGTCATTAAAGAAGACTTGTTCTTTAAAGCGTGCTATCAAAGGGCGCCGAAATTGCAAGTTACTGAAGCTAAAACACAAGATCAATTTTAAGTCTGCCAACTACAGCCCACTTTAAGTTCAATGTGCTCTGGGAGTGGTGGCTTCTTTGATGGAGCCGGTGGAAGATGTGCAGTTGGTCAGCTCAAACCAAAAAAAGATAATTAAATAACACTTTTCCTCCCTAAATTAGAAATCATTTTGTGGGAAAAAGCATTGAAAGGACTGAATAAGTATCTAATCCTGCAAAAACGTGTCGTGTGTGAGAGAAGGACAGGGAGTGCGCTGCGTTTGGGAGCAGCTTGTACCACTTTGACATAGGCATTACGCAGCTCCCGTTCGTGTTATCTGACATTTGTAATAATGTAAATAAGGCAAGTTCCTGGGCAAAATAACACTCATTTACCATTTGCTACCACAAGACGATCTCTCCTTCACTGACAGACAAACATGGGAACAGAAAAGAGTGAAGATCCTGTGTCCTGCCCTTGTTTGCAGCCCCTGATCCTGACCTCTGCTGATGCAGCCTTTATCCCATGAACCTGTATTATGTCAGCACGTGTATCACACTTAGTCTCAGCACTTAGATTGGAAACAAGGAAATGTGTGTTTGTAGAACGAGCAAAGTAAAGGAATACCTTTATCTCAGCTGGGCAGTTAAGTTACAACACAATACTTCCAACTTCATAACATCTATTCACCAGATTTATACTTTGGGAATCTTGTTCTTCTCCCGTTTGAAACCTGGTATCAAAGTTTAATACTGGGCAGATTTGTCCATCACTTCAAAAGAAAGTTGTGGGTCCTGCTTCTGTTGGTGCTCTTATTTAAGCTAAACTAATGGTGAAGTTCATTTTGTCCAGTTTTGCCCAAAAAGGCTTCAAGGTATTTATTAGAATTCTAGGCCTAGAATCCGTAAGAAATGTGTCTTTCAGAGTGATCCTGAGCTGAAATCAAGGATTTTATAATACCATCCTTGTCTCTTCACAGAGGGTCAATGCTGAGAACTCCTGGAAGGTGCAGGTCATGTTTGATGAGGTTTAGCTGACAATCCATGTCTCCTGAGAGGTAGCACCTACCCGGTAAGAATCAATACTGATATAGACCTCCACCACTGGCTGTAGAGCAGACTCAGCTGTTAACATGATTTACTTGAAGGAGTTTGTCTGCAGTGGCCTGTGGATTCACAGGTGACTTCCAGAACAAGCATTTTTAGAAGGGAATTCCTCAGAAATGGCACTTTCTCTTTAAATTCAGAGCCCACCTAAATCTCAGTAAGGTTTTACACAGTCAGGCTCTCATTCTGCATCTAAGGGTGGTGGAGAAAGAGACCCAAGAAGGCTAATGACTCCATATGGATTTTGTGAACAGTCAGAGCCTGGATGTTTGTAAGGCTGTGTTTAATTGTGCTCAGGAATAATGTTACATCTTCTGAGACTTATTGACACTTGCTTGTCATCTTCTTGTTTGTTCATCCCTGTTGGATGAGCTCATTGGGTGACTAATTTCAGTAGAGATTTGAATCTACAATGAAAACTCTGATTTTAATCAGCTCTTCCTCCCCTCTCCCTCATCTTCCCTGGGCTATAGCAGATGGAATGTCACTTGTCCCAGGTTCCTGGTGGAGGAGAGCACAGTAAGCAGTGAAGGGATGGAGAATTAGCACTGGGAAGCAGGAGCTGCGCACCAAGTCACAGGACTGGTAACACTGGGTATAACATAAAGCCCCTTGGGCATTCAGATACCTGAAACATACTGTAAATTCCAGGCTGGCACTGTATGAAATTCAAATCCTTCTCCATAGTCTGTAGCTGAGTATTGCAGCAAAATGCTTACTCTGGGGTGCTCTGAGCACTAGAAAGGATGAGTTCCCCAAGCACTTGTTTATGGAGCCCATGGTGCATTTATGGCACCAGGAACCTGTTTAGCACATGATTTGGCCACTGGGCATCCAGGCCTCATCCAGGTACAGAGCAAACATTCAACAACTCCATTTACCGTTAATTACCGCTTCTAATAGAGCCTAATATTAGAGCTGAAATTGTCAGTGACCTCTGCTGAGGAGCTCCTGGTGTATTGGTTTTTCCCCCTCTGACAGAACAGTGTGAGCACTACAGTCAAAGGTGGTTATGGAAACCTTTCTGGAAGTCCTCAAATCAGGTTGTGTGAATTTATCCACACTCATATTGTGTTATTTCAACTCTTAAGTGGAAATAACACAAAATCAAGTGGTTTGCACTTGAAACAATTTGAGAAACATCTTCCATTTTTAATGCTGTTTGTGGCAGCATCTGAACAAGTGCAAAACAGTAAGGAGCTACCAGACTGTAGACAAAAAGCAGGAGGACAAACCAATCAATTCCCTGCAGGGCACATCCCACCTGAAGCTTTGGCCCTACTTCAATAAAGCACATGTGCAAACACTTAACCTTAACCCTGCACTTAACTCCGGGCCTATCCCCATGCTTGGGTGTGCTAATAAACCTTCTGAGGGGGTTTCAGGCTCACAGCTGGGTTTAATGAGTAGCTTCTGCCTTTAGTGCAGTTTATACCTGAGCTGGTTTATACTGCCGCACGTTTCCTCAGAGCTAAGGTAGTCCTTCTCTAAGGAGCTGAATTCCGCATATGGAATTATGTAGGTTGGAAAAGATCTTTAAAATCATTGAGTCCAACCACATCTTTACCTTCAGCACTCCATGAGCTTTGCATGCAGCCCTCTGCATCAGCATCTCCAGCTTTGCTGTAGGAAGGATCATGTGAGCATCTTGTCTGCACAGGACAATGGAACATCTTACACTGCAGTAAGTTGATGGGATTTTATACTGGTAGAGGCAGCATTCTCTATGGAGTGGGTTTGTGTTTCAGTAGGATATGGTGATGTGTTGGTGGAATCAAGTTATTTAACCTTTCTGATGGATCTAGTAAGGGCTGTAGACTATGTTCCTTCCTATATATCTAGTGGGAGTTGGTATCTTCTCTCCAGGCAATGCTAAACTGTATCGATCTGCTTCATTCTGTCTTTGTAGAGGAACTGCCTCTGCAGTACACATATGGTTTTTTGGAAATGGTGGCTGTTGTTATATTCAACCTATAGATCAGCATGGGAGGTGCTTGGTGGAGGAGGGACTGATAGTCCTTTGCCTCCAAGTGCTGTTGTTACAGAAGATGCTGGAGTTTGGCCAGATAGTCGCTGTAAGGTACATTGTTGTTGTAAGGAAGAGAGTGAGAAATGCCAAGCTTAAACTGAAGTAGTGGTTTTAAATTCATGTGACTGCTTAGAAGCTTTCTGATCGATATGTGCAGATCTCTAAAGAGACCTTTACTTCTCTTTTTCGTATGATGACCATTTCTAAGTCAACTTGCACATACTCATATGAGTGCTAAGCTGTGAAATAGCTGCATGGGTGCTTAGAAACTTGTATTTAGAGATCTAAAGACCAAAAGGGACTTAAGAGTGGCCCAGGGCCACCACTCCTAAAACTTCCCTGAATTAATTTTCTGCTTCAAATCCAGTGGGTTTGGCTGAAATAAACCATCTCTACTGGAAAAAAACTACTTCCCAATATTGTTGAATCCTCTTCTACGTACTGACTATGATCAGATCCCTTCTGAGTCAATCTTTTTAAGCAGAACAGACCGAGTTCCCTCAATCTCACAGTTGCAACAGGTTGTGATTTCCTGGTTTCGCTCCTCATCATAATTTTCTCTAAGATCTCATGAAAACAATACCCAGTTAATTCAATAGGGCATTATTAAATAGACTTGCATTAATTCTATGATTCTAATTATAATGCAGTCTCTTAAATCTATCTCTATTGAACACCAGTCTTTTATCCCCTTTGGAATTAAACTTGGGGCATAGGTCAATAATTGTGTATATTTACCTTTTAAATTTGTGATTATTATGTTTTTAATTCTACTTTTTGCTGCTTTCACTCTCTCTTTGCACCCTTTACTTGCCTGCAGTACTGTTCCATTGCTGTAAGAGCATAATTACATGGTATACATTGGTTTGGTCTAGCTAAAAATATGTTCAGAGGTTGCAGTTATCAATCATATTTTATTGACAAAGTTGACTTTTCTTCTAATTGTTTCTAAACTGGTGAAAAACAACTCTGTAAAATGCATCCCATGCAAGTGCAGGCTCAGATCTACACTGAATGGGCACAAAAGACTAAGCTTGGGAGAGCAACAGAGCAAATACAGTGGAGGAGACATCTCCCTTGCTTGCCTGTGGTGTGATGGCTACTGCCAGTGTTGGGGTGAAGGCTGTGGTTAAAGGTGCCTGAAATCACCCTCTATTTGTTCTGGGAGTCCCTGGAGGCTTCTGCAGATGTTTGTACCCCCTGAGGTCACAGCCTCTGCCCTTGCTTTGTGGTGAGGAGCCCTTGCAGGGCGTGTTATTTACTGGCAGGCAGGTTAAAGCCTTTCCCCTTCTCAGTGTGCTTTGAAGCTGTTTTCAAAACAGCTCTGGGTTTTGATGCTTGCCTTGATTCGAATGCCCTAAGGGCTCTTTGATTGAGACTCTTTACAACCTGATGTTCTCCAAGAAACCCAAACACCCTCAGTAATTAACGATGTGCAATTATGGATGCTTTTATTTGTACCCTGACCTGGGATACAGGGCTGTATTTATGGTGTTGGAAGACTAGAGAGGAGAATGGGCTTGGGAATCAGTCTGGATCCTCCTTTGGGATGGAACTTTTGAGGGGCTCAGGCCACAGCTGACCTTTGGGAAGGGATGGAGCAGGGGCATTGCACCCCAGGCAAGTTCACCTTTTACATCTGCAGTCACCTTTGGTTTTAACCTGTTCTTGCCTATGGAGAGATGAAGGCCACATCCTGTTGGGGTGTCTCTTAGTGTCTGTTATTTGTCCTCCCAAGGCAGAGAGGTATCAGGGTTTACGCTGAGCAGCAGTAGCTCCAGAGAACACAGTGATGAGACAGAGCGTTGCAGGGAGGACGTGAGGGCTGATGTATTTACAGCAACGCTGCTTCCTCGATGTTCCTAAGACACAGATGAAAGTAAAACTGGCAGCCGCTCCCCGCGATGCAAATCACACGCGGAGGTAATGCCATGTTCAGCCGTGGTTATGCAAGACACTGCTGCCAAACCATGTTTTCCTCTGTATGTGGCTTGACAGAACGTTGTGTTTAACCTCAGACTAGATGGGATAAAACACGGTTCTCTGTCAGGACTACAAATTCATGTGTCTGTCTGCACCTATAGTCTATCTCCCACTCCTAACTGTGGCTATTGCCATCGTGTAGACAGGTGGAATACTTCCAAGGGGACATAAGAGCCAAAATCTTGATCTTTTCAATCTGAATTAGGTTCCCAAGTCAAGTGACAGCTTTGAATTTATGCACCTAAACCACTTAAACACTTAGAAAAATGCCTTCGGTCCCTAAGGAGTGCCCTGCAGTGGTTTGCTCGTCAGCTTAGCCCACATCTGCTCATACCCAGATGTTGCCCCAGCTAAAAGCAGGCTGTATTTACTACCAAGTGTTACATACATGTTCAAAACATTTCATAGAGCCCTGTGTGGGGGTTAATGTGTAACAGGGTTCTCGGCTCAGCATCTGTGAAAGATGTCCAAGGCAAGCCCATCCCCAGAGCAGAGCTTTCCCATATGGAGAAGGAGAATGGGGACCCAGCTCCATCCCGTGCGTCCATGTATGGAAAAGCTTGAGTGCTAATGGTCTATAGCTCCCCAATATAACGGTGTAATAATTAACAGCAGCCTCTGTGGTTACATGGCACCTTCTATCCAAGAGGCTCGCAGCGCTTTACAAGCCTGTTTCCCTCAGACATGTGATGCTGGGTCCAAGAGCCCCATCTTGATAGATGATCTCCTCAGGGTGGATTTGTGGCAGGGAAGATTTGTTGCTCAGGCTTTGACATGTGTCTGTTTGAGAAATCAGGCCCGTGCTTCCGCTGGGTGCCAAGAGGCAGGAGCTGCTGAGAGGGCTGCAGCAGATCTTGCACTGCATGGGCCATGGCTTGAGCAACCCTTTGTCGGCATCTCTTTACTGTCAACTCTAAATCTGGCCCTGTTCTGCCACTGCAGGAAAGAGCCCATGATAGATAACACCATTTATCTGCTTTGAGCCTGATGAATAACAAGACATGGCACACGGAGCCAAGCATGATGCCTTCTTCTCGACACAGCCTTGAGGTAGTTTCATCTCAGGGCTCCTCCAGGACAGCACAGAGCAGCCCCCAGGCATCCTAACAAGCCCCCTAATGAGCTTTGTTTGGAGGCTGCAAGCACAGCTGCTGTGGGGACAGCTGGGAGACGCTCGGAGCTCCTGGGCCCTCTGTATGGATGCTCTTGACCTCTGAGGCCTCTGAAACTCCATGTGGCTGCTGAGGACACTGGAAAGGGTCAACCCCCTCTCTGCACCCCCAACAAAAGGAGGGGTTTGGTAGATGCAGCCAGGACCAGCCAGGCAGTGAAGAGGTCTTAGAGGGAGATGAGGAGGGAAAAACCTGGATTTTCAAGGGTCATGGATTTGCAGCACAGCAAAACTTGCTTGGAAACACAGGTTGGGAAAAACCAGCTACCACATCAGCCACCCTCACTGGATACCCAGTAAATGGGGCCAGACGGGCCGAATGGAGCTTGGATCCAGCCTCTGCTGTCCCAGCAAAGGCTCTCTCAGCTCTCCCAGGCAGCACAGGGCAACTTTGAACCCCCTCCCCATCCCCATCGGCTTTGTTATCCCTGCTATTGTGGGGCTGGCGGAGCCAATCCCCGCCAGCCCTGATTCAAAGTCCAGGTGCCAACCAACTTGAACTCTCCAGCATCCCTGCCGTGAAGCAATTATTCCCTCAGACACATTCATTGTTCTCATTACACCATAAATCGTGAATGAATTAAACATGCACTTACCACTATGCACCACAGCTGTCAAGGAAAATAACACACAAATATCACATGGGGCTGGATCCTGCTCCTGCTCCTCTCCCAGGAAGGTTTGCTGCTTGCAGGGAAGGAGGCAACAGCCAGACTTGGTGGAGCTGGTATTTTCTTTACAGTGAGACCAAATTGCTGTCCTTGGTTACAGCAGCACAGTGCAGGGCTATCTCCTTTGGACTTGAGGCTTTAATAGTTGTTTTTTTCCTTTTGGCCACATTGATATCGCTGTTGTGCAGAGGGAAAACTGGTGCCTGAGCTTTCAAACACCCAGGTTTGCCTATGTCTTATGGGGCACAAAATCCTGGCATGGGTATAGGAGGACAAACCAGGTATCACTTTCAGCATCCCAGTCCACACAGGGGATTTCATTGGACGTGACTGATGGCTGTAAAAGAAAGGTAATTCGGAGTGCCCAACTTCATCTTGCAGGGCTATATGTGCTATATATATACATACATGTACTTTCCCAATAAGAAGAAAGGGTGTTTTCTGATCTCTGCTCCATGTCCATGGAGTTACAGAGCCAGGAACAGTCACCTAGCAGATGAATCCCCTGCTCCAAAGAGGGGACCTGGAACTGGTGGCTACCTTGAGGTACAATGTCGAGATTCACCAGACAGGATTATACAGGGGGCTTTTCTTCTGAGCGCGGGAGCTGGAAGTTTGTCTGCATTTCTCTTCTTGCACTGCATCTCCAAGGAGGTTTTCACTTTCTAAGAAGGATGTTACCCACTGAGCTATTCATAGCAGTTAAATGAGAAAAGGGGTTAATAAAATACATGCCAGAAGAAAGAAAATAAGATTAGAAGGGCTGGTGTTTTGGCTGTGAGGCCTTCTGTGGGCTGCGGGGAGAGGAGGGGGGAAAAGGAACAAGATTATTATTTTCTTTTCTCTAGCTCAAAGAACTTCATGGCCAGAATGGCACCACTAATCCAATTTTCTTTCTAACAAGTATTTTATCAACGTGTCTTTCTTTCCCCCCCCTTCTCCTTCCCCCAGTCTCTACACTGACATATCATTAGTTGCATTAAAACTAGAGCTTCAGCTCGTGGTGCCTCTGCTCTGCAGAAGCTTTGGGGGGGCTTGCAGGACCTCCAAGGCTCTGTGCACATCTCTCCCTGCACACGCAGTCACTGCACTTTTGGGCACCTGGTTTTCCCTCGCCAACCATGGAGAGGTATCTTTTGCAGGCACTCAGTGCTGTTTGGCAGAGGATCAGATAGCAGATCCACTGAAAGCAAACAGCCGCCTTTCCGAGGGAGTAAATATTTCGCAATGTGTTACTTCAGTGTTATTTATTATGAACATATTTTCCCTTTTATCCGGGGATTTGCCAACTCTTTGGAGTCACAAAACCTCACCGCGGCCTTGCAAAGGGCGGCTGCACCTCTCCTTCCCTCTGCCATGTGAAGGGGGACCCAGTGAGGCTTTACTCAGCCCCAGCTCCCCTCTGTAGAGGAGGATGTTTGGCAGGAGCCCGGGATCACCCCTGCCCTTTTAAAGGGAAGGGACACCTGAGATAGAATCATGGAATGGTTTGGGTTGAAGGAATCTTAAAGCTCCTCCAGCTCCAGCCCCTGCCACAGGCAGGAACACCTTCCACTAGAGCAGGTTGCCCCAAGCCCTGTCCAGCCTGGCCTTGAGCACTGCCAGGGATGGGGCAGCCACAGCTTCTCTGGGCACCCTGTGCCAGTGTCCCACCACCCTCACAGGGAAGAGCTTCTGCCTAATATTCTGTAAAGATGGAGATTTGTTTTTCACAATGGGTCATGTATCAGAGTGAGCAGAAGTTGCAATAGGACCAGTCTGCCCTGGTACATACATGGTATGGTGTCTGAGGGGGCCTTTTGTGACAATAGAGGAAGGAGTAGATCATGGGGAGGGGAGTTGCTCTCTTATTATCTGCCTTCTCTCTTATATCTGATGCATGGAGAAAAAGGGAAAACCTTACGTAGGGAAGAGTGCTGGAGGAGGAGTGGGTCCAGGGAGGACCATTTATCTTGGGTGGGGGAGATAATTAAGTTTTAAAAGAACCTGATTGGTCTTCATTAGCCCATCACTCCTGTCTTGCTGTGTGAAAATGTTACACTGAGCCCCCCTTCATGGAGGTGTGATGGGGCTGTGATGGAGAGAGGTCCTGAGGCTCCTCGGGGTATGTGGTGGCACAATTTGTGGCACTGTTTTGTCCCTTTGTCAAGGATTAAGGAAGCTGGTCCTCTCCCTGCAAGGTTTGCCTGGGTCTGGGGCAGGACCTGAGGCAGGACTTGTCCACCCAAGCAGCTCTTTGGGTGCAGGCACTGGTGCAGCCTTTGCCCAGGTCAGTCACAGCCCCCTGGGCTGTGATCTTCTCTATGGTATTTGACTCTGTTCTTTGATATAATGAGCTTGAGGGGGGGAAATTAAGTCATAATCATAGTGCAAGAGGGTATGTCACTGCAGCCAGCCCTATGCTACGGGATGGGCCTTAGCCTTCCATGGGATGAGCCCATGCTCCCCACGACACAGCCGCTGGGATTTCCAGCAGCCAGGAAGGCTTCCAAGAGCCAGGCTGTGCCCTGACCGTCTCCAGACAGGCTGACTAGCAGTGTTATTACAGGAGTGCAAGAACTTGAAAGTGTTCCTTTCTTCCTTCATTACCTCCCTTTGCCTGAGTATCCAGGTGCTGATAATTGGCCAAACATCAGAGCAGTTGGAGCAGGAGTGAGTGGCTCTGCCACAATTTGGGGTTTCTGCTTTGCCAGGAATCAGCCAGGACTAGATTCCCTTTGGTCCTCCTGGGTTTGTGCATGCGGGGCTCCGGAGGTGGAGGAGCAATGGCCCACAATGGCTCAGTTTATAAGGAGCCATCTCGGGGTGTTCCCATTTGTTTCTAATCCTTCTTGGCGCTTGTCTTCACTAAAAAACTGGGCTGTGTTGGAACATGACTTTGCCTCAGCATATTAATTACTGGATGATGAAGATAGGTCAGCAGTTAAGCATAGACAGGCATGGTCATGCCCAATGTAATGTCAGGTGCTGGGAGTTAATGCTGCGATTCCAATCAAATTCACTGGGACCAGATGGTGTGATTCCAACCAACTGACCTTTTTCAGTCAAATCTGGATTTTGGTGGGAAATCTGTTTTTCTGCAAACAGAGGAGTTTCTAATTCATACTTTTTTTCCACCTCCATGGAAAAGCTGAAATTTTGGCCAATTTTGGCCAATTTTAGCCAAAACCCAGAATGCAAATCTGGAAATGCAGCAGTGATCCGTAGTGGTTGCCATCCATAGGGATGCCTGATGCTGCCACTCCCCAGCCACACACATGCTCCTTTGCTGCCCTACGTGCTCCTTGTCCAAGCACGAAGCGCAGCCTTTTGTGTGAAATGCATGTAAGTCTATGCGGCAGCACAGAGTGTGAGACAAGCCACAGCTCCCATTTGTTTTGTAGTTAAAGAGCAGCTATTTGGTTGCAATATGGGGTTTATCAGGACTGTATTTTTTGTTTTTTGAAGTCAGTGTAGTTCTCTTTGGAAATCCCTTCCTGTCAATCGTTTTTCAACTGATTTGATGCACAAAGACCATCAGTATCCCGCTTAACTAGCAAGCAACCATCCAGTCCAGGCTGCAGCAGCACAAGCATCCTCCTGGGTGCCTCAACATCCAGCCATTCCCTTCCTGTCCCTGCAAGCCTCAGCATCCCACATCTCGCTGCACTACTCATGGAGGTTTCCTTATCCCCGACATGGCATTTGATGTCTCTGGCTGGTGTCCTCTCTTACACCAGGCTTCCTGGTGTGGTCCCATGGTGCCAGCCTGCTCCATGGCCACCCCTCGCAGGGCAAGGCTCCCTCGGGCGCGCTTCTTTGCATCCCGCAGAGCCTGTCATTAGCGTTTCTCAATCAACGCCTTCTTGTTAGTGACTGGGGCCAGTGGGAGCTTTAGGTGAAGGTGGAGCCAAGCCAGGAACAGATCCTCTCCTGAAAAGTTATAATGAAAGCAATAATGGTTGGGTCCTTGAGCAATGCCTGCCTATGACAATCGTTGTCTGGAGGCTACCTTAATTACGAAACAGTGTTCTCAGCCTCAGGCTTCACGGTCTCGGTGCCTTTATTCTCTCTTGAGCAATATTTTATTGCTATTGTCCTCAACTTATTTCATATTAAGTCCAGAGTATCTGAAAGTTATATGCAATATATGTTTGTTTTCTATTCTATTTGCACAAATTTCTTGTATTGTATTTTGGGGGTTTTTTTATCAGTATTTGAAAGCCTAAAGCTGGGATTATCTAAAGGATTATAAGAGAATTAGGCACCCAAAGCCAATTGATTTTTCACTGTGAATTAGCCAAGTGCATTTGGAGGGCTGGAGACTTTAGTCTGCGCTCATGGTTTCAGGTCCACCTTGTACCTTGTTAGTAAAGAGACCTCAGCACCACTTATATGGTGCCAAAGCAGGAGCAGTCAGTAAGAAACTGCAGGTACAAGGAGGTGGACATAGCCTTGAGACTTTAAACTGCGTTTGAAAAACCTCCTTCTGACTCCCTTAGGCTCTTTTGAAAACGCCACTCCGAGTTACCGTCAATTTTGATAATTAAGCGCCGATTTAATTTTAGAGTAACAATAATTGTCAACATTTTCCAGCCCAAGCACCTTAAATTAGACACGCAGATCCAAACGTTGGCACCGCATCAAAGCGGCGCGCAGTGATTTTCGGAGATGCTGAGCACACGCGGCTCTCGCTCGGTGGTGGTGGAGGTTGTGCTCAGGACTTCAGAGAGCCCAGGCCGTTTGGACTTGATCCGCTGCCAAGCTCGGCGTGCTCAACGTGCATTTCAACACCTTGCTTTAGGCACCTCGGATTAGAAAAGAAATAATAATAAAAAAGAAATTGGCCAGGAGTATTACAGCACTTTTTCCCCTGACAGAGTGAAAGTGGAGGGAGGTTGGATGCTTTGCATGGAGGTAGTGGTGGGACACACGCTGGAGTCCTCATAGGGTGTGATGAGGGATGTCGCCAGCATCCTGGCTGACAGGGAATGGGTAAGACCAAGACAAGTCATTCTTTAGCCCCTTTCTCTGGGCCTGTCTTCCTCCAGGCAGGGCCTCTTGTGTCCCACGGTTGGGGTGGGTTTGGGGACCTTCTAGGTGGCAGAGATCATAGAACCATGGACTGGTTTGGATTGAAGGGACCTTAAAGCTCCTCCAGTTCCAACCTCCTGCCACGGGCAGGGACACCTTCCTTAGAGCAGGTTGCTCAAATGCTGATGCATCCTATGTGGGCTAGGGAGGAGTTGCACATCTGGTGCCAACGCTTGCACAGGGACCCCTTGCTTTGGGATGGGGGGCATTGCAGAGGACACATCTGGCTCTCTGCTGGGCTCTGCAGGGCGAGGTGCCATGACAGACATCAAAGCTGTGATTAAGCCAGTACTTTAATCGTATCTCCGTGCCTCATTACTTGTCCTGTGCCTTTGATGAGGGCTTCACCTCTGGGTGCTCTCCCCACGCCCAGCCCCACCCTGAATTAGTGCTTTTGCTTTATTTTTAGCAGTGATTTGGAAATTGCTGGGGCTCCTTTTTTCTTTCTCTCGTTTCCCCCCTTTTTCCCCTTTTTCTTTCCTTTGTTTTTTATCCCTTTCCTTTTGTTTGTCGGGGTGTTTTTAAGGCTCATGTCAGAGCTCCTTGTCCCTCCAAACCCCCAGCCAGCCGTTAAGGGAACATTCACACCTATTTTCCCTGCCTTGTCTCCCCTTTATTCTTATGAAGCTCTCATTGATTATTGCCCTTAAATTCCTCAGTCCAGTCATAGATAAAAGGATAACCACTTCAAAGCAAAGTGTTAAGAGTTTAACCTCGAGCTAAAAGAGTGGACAACAAGGTAATTGAGGGTAATAACTGATCACAGACCTACTTTCAAAGGCACATGCAAGCCTCACTTTCAGATGGCTTTAATTTTATTAACATTTGTAGCAGCTCTAGATGCTTTTGAATCATTACAAACTTCAAAGCTTGAGGTAACACTCCAAATGGAGAACCTGACACCAGGTTTTTTGTTCAGACCCACATCATATTGATAGTCTCTGTTGCAGGCATGTAACATCTCTTCTCAAACTATAAAAACCTAGATGAAAAAAATATTGCCAATAGAGAAGATCAAAGCTTGAACCTCCCTTTGAATGATCCCAAAGAAGTCAAAACAGAAAACAACATGGGGAAAGAAAATAATGTATCTCTATTATTCCAAGTATCTTTATCCATATTTAAACTTGTCTGCAGAAGCGGATGAGCGTGGATAGTTCTCCCTGAGTTTTATAAAGCTATTTGGCTAATCATCTGTTTCTCTTTGGGCATTTGGAGCTGGCCCTTTTGCTCTCTGCGTGTGAGGTATTCAGACCCAAGAATGTGGGAGCAGCACCCAAAGGAGCAGCCCTGACTCAGCCGGGAGCGGAGCCGTGTGAGGTCAACATGAAAAATACATTTAGAAACTGAACACGCAGGGACTAAACTCGGGATTCTAAGAACCCCCAGAGCCCTCCCATCTCCAGCCCCTGGCACTTGTAGAACAGTCACCTGTAGCTGTCAAGCTGTTCTACAGGTCAGTGGGTGTCATCCCCTTGTGTCAGTGGGCTGTGCCCACTGTCACCCCGGATGGGTTTGCCATGGGGCTCCTTATGCCTTGCCCCAGCACAGCCCTTCCTGGGGCTGCACGGTGAATCAGCCCCAGGAATTGATCCAGGGTATAAATAGCCTCTTTCTTTGTCTATGTTTTGTGCAGGGGAGGGTTATTTTTAACTGGGTGAGTTCCTTGAGCTAACGCGTGAAGCATTCACAATGAAGGGGTGGCCCAAGGAAATGGGCTGTCCCTCCTGCCAAAACACACATCCCAGTGCCCCTCTGCAGAGGGGTTGCTGCCACTTGAGGCTGGTGTCAAGGCTCTGTGTGCCTCCAAGTAGTTGGGGGGAACATCCCCAGCTGCTCCAACCTCTGTAAAGTCATAAAAGGAAGAAAAATCACTTGTTGGGCTTTATTTCTTACTAGTTTATGGTGGTGCGCAGCAGGTTTTATATGGTGACATCTTTTCCTTGGGTGCAATAGCAGAAAGAAGTGCTGGGCAGGTTATTTTTCAGGGCACTCCAGGACAAAGGGCTGGGTTTGAGTCCAGTATTTAACAGTGTCTCAGCTGCTGAGTGGGGTTGTTCCAGTTGCTCTCCCTTGCTCCACACTCTCTGGCTTGGGAATGCAAAGCCAAACCATCAGTGGTCCTGAAGCATGGTGGCTTTATTACAACTGTTGAAGGCGAGGGCTCGGTGTTGATTAATCCCAGGTATCTGGCCCACAGGTTTTTGTCATTTGACTTGCAGCTACGCATGGCAGATCGGCATTCTCAGTGTTGTTGATGTCAGGTGTATCACATAAGAGTCTCATTATCTGTGTTCTCTTCAATAGCACATGTCAGTGAGTATGGGCTTGTGGAAACTACATACTTTTAACTGCATTAACTTCAGTTTTAGCCAGCACTCATATTACATTCTTTATGAACTGAAATCAATTTAGTATAAGCTGTTCTCTGTTTGCATATTAGGTATGTGCCTGTGTAATGAAAGGACAATGGCATATTGGATGGAATGGAATTTATGTCATTGTCTAAAGTTATAGCTAGAATAATGAGCAGTTATTTCAGCACTTCTGTTGTGCTTTTAATGAGTCTATTATCAGTTGCACAGACAGGGCGGGTAAATGGGACCCAGCACTAAAACATATGTTCCAAATGCCCAAGGCAAGCCCTGACCTGCAGATCTGCATCTGCACAAAATGTGCTCAGAAACTGCTGCTTCTGGTGCCAGTTTGTGCCTGCTGCTGCCCATGCTGTGCTGTCCTGGTGATGGGCATCCCACTGAGCATCCTCCATACCTGGTGGGAGCGTGGAGCAGCAGGTGCCTGGTTTTCCTGGGAGATGACTATCATCCCAAACTCACTTCAGTGGGAGACATGGATTGTGGCCATGTTCTCATTTAATTTAACCAACAAGGCATGGCAACAGCGATCATAGTCAGTTCCACTGATAGAAGCCCTATTCTGTAATGCCATTTCCAAGCAAAATCCTTCATGCATGACTAAGATGATAGGAATGCTCTCCTTTCAGTGTGCAGAGGGGGAAAAAAAAGGCAGCTTATTGGAGCCACATTGAGAAGAGAGGGAGGAGCCCCTTCATCTGAGGACTCAGTGGGCAATGTGGGGATGAGGCTTTCTCCATGCAAAGTGTCCTTTCTCCAGGCTGTATTTCACACCTGCAAATACAGGTATCCTTAAGTACATAAACATATATATATGTATATATATATATATATAATTTCTTTTACGGTCTTGGTACTGGTCCAGTTTGTGAGAGGCAGAGTGGAGGCATCATCCCACTTCTGACAGCACCACAAGGGCTGGAGCCTCATACCTTTCACCATTCCCCTTGATACTGAGAATTGAATGGACAGGCAGAAACAAACCAAAACAGGTATAATTTTAGGGTACTCAGCTTTTGACAGTGCACCTAAGAATAACTGTGCATAAAGGGTTTGGGTTTTTTTATTCCCTGGATGTGAAAAGTTTTATATGACTTTGAGATCTGGAAGTTTTCCACTCGTCAGGAAAGCCAGTTCACTCGTAAGCGTTGTCTCTCCTCCTGCTTTTTCCATTATCATCATCCTTGCAGAGCTGTGTGGATCAGGATATTCAGGGTCCTGCTCTATGTGTGGGATGCCCAGTAGCAGGCAGGGGTCAGATGCACTGTGCCAGCCGAGCAAGCACCCTGCTGCATAGGAAGGGTTAAATTCCATGCTTGCAGCTGCAAAGCCCAATTTCTTTATTTCCTGTTAATGACATTATTGCCTACATAAAACCATTGAAACATGTTTCTTTCATTTGTTTAATTTCAAATTCTGAGCACACTAGCTGGAAACTATGTTTAACAGTTAAACTCAAAACATTTGGGTTTCCTTTCCTCGCTGAGATTTGCAGTGAGTACACTTCATACTTAGTTGGGTTTTTAAGTAACCATTTTTACACAGCTATAGAAGCCAGCCAGAAAACAAAAAGGATTGTATTGCAGAGTCAAATCACATCAGTTCAGGCTAGAAACACATCATATATTTCACTTCCTCCGCTCTTGTGCCAAGATACCATCAGGCCCAACTCGTTACCAAGCTGGCCACGTTCTCTTCCAGGAGCGTCCAGCCCCTGCAGAAGCAGAGCCAGCACACCCTGCTTGCTCTGTGCACGCAGAAAAAGGACTTCCCTGAGCAGGCATGGAAAAAGAGTTCCCATTTCCATGATGAAAAAGCAGGATGGAATCTGGCCTTGCTCGTGCTGATGCTCCCATCACCTCCCCTACGTCCTCCTGCTGAACCTCACGTGCCTGGTTCTTGCTGCCAAAGGTTCTCTGGGCGATGGCAAAGGGGGAGCACAGGGTAGGCAGGATGAGTGCATGTGTAGATGGATCTGAACCATCTGAAAGTTAAAAGGAAGTCCTTAAACCCATTCAGCAGATAAAGATCCATGCTGCCAGAAGCATGTTATCTGTTGATGATTTTAGTGAACTGCCACAACCTCTGCGAGGAGCAGGGGGGGTTTGGCCTTCTCAAAGTGATGGACACCTACAAGCAGTTGCATCAAGTTTGACTTCTTGCATGGTGGAACATCTAATAGTCACTTCATAAGCACTCTTGGGATTAGTGGATGAGAACCCCAATGAAAACTGGGCATTAAACTGCTTTAGAGTGAGATTCTCCTTGGCACATGTATACTATGCACAAAGCAAGCCCAGAATCAATATTGTCCCTAGCAGAAGCAGTGAGCAGAGACGGAGCAAGGAGGAGTGTGAACCTGAATGGGACTCCCTTAGGAGTTATCACTTGATCCTGACAAGAGGACCACGCTCACCACCTCTGCCATAGCATCATGCATGTGTCCCCAGCAGCCACAGCAGTGCTCCATTTTCCATCCAAAAAGGCCATATTTGACTAAAAAAAATCAGTAGGACTTAAACGTTACTTTCAAGGGTGAAATGTGGGCTCTGTGTTGCCTGTGAAAAGCTCGGCTGCTAGGACTAGAGAGTATGTAGCACGGCTGCATACCCTGGCTGTATTGTATGCACCCCTTACTCCCATCCCAGTGCCTTGTAGACTTGGTTTCTTACTGGTTGCTTAAACAAGAAGCCAGCAGAGCAATGGCTCCTTCACGCATCGTGAGGAAGGGGTTGTGGAAGAAATAAGTCATAGGAAGTTGGTCATAAATATCCTCATCTGCCTCTTTGCCCCCACCCTCTTTTCAGTCCCTGTTCCATGCAGGTGAAGGAAGCAGTTCAGAAATGTTAACAGATAGCAAAGTGCTCGTGTGAGTTTTATCAGCGCCCATAGAACGGTTAATGCTGATACGGTGCCCCTTTTAAGTCTCAAAAATCTGGCCAAGCGTGTGCAGATAGCAGGGACTGCGCTGAACAAAACATCAAGGCAAAAAAGTCTGTAGGGGGGAATGGAAATGTTAAAAGGATTATAGGAAGAGAAAACGGATCGGACTTATCTGGCAATACTCGGGAACAAAAGTATGTCGGTTTATGAAATGAACTTCAAATCCCATAAAACTAATTGTGTGTTTTCTTGTCTTATTTTTGAGTATCTCTGGCAGGGCTTTTTCTTTTTCCCTTCCACTGCAAAAGCATGTCTGCGTGTGGATAATACTCTGTGCTTGTATATAGAGAGATTACACAGCCGATCGGGTTTGCAGCTCTTAAACTAATGATGTTAAACTAGTTTATATTAAGAAGAAGCAGCAAACTTCAAAGGTTCACATGTGGGTTGCAAACCTCTCATGTCTTCTGTATACAAGGGCCTTCCTCTTATTTTGATCAAGACTGTTCCCAGCACTCCTGTTGAAATCCTTGCAAGCCTTTGATCTTGTTATCAACATGACCACCAGTGTGAGCACCGCCGCTCGCTGTGTGTGACAGAGCAGGGGATGGCAGCCCCCGACTAACACTGCTTTGGGGTTTGGGTCCTACTGTTGAGTGGGCGCTGCTTGGGATGTGCTTATCCCTGAGGGGTCTTCCTGCTGGGATAATGGCCTAGACCCTGAGCCCTCAGCCCACCGCAGCTTTGCATTTCAAGGTGGGAAGAGTAAACAGCACTGCTCACCCTTCTCTTGCTTGGACAGGGAAGGGGAGGCAAATGGATGGAGAAGGGAGAGGTTGGAGAGGTATAGGGGCTGGTGAGAGGTGTGCATGGAGAGCGAGGGAGCCCAGCATGCTCGTTTCATCTTTCCTTCATGTTTTCCATCCATGTCCTTGTGTTTTCTGGTAGTTTTTGAGGTGCATCAGTAAAACCAGTATCAGGCAGCAGCAGCAGACTCTGGCCTGAGCAGGGGCTGCCCAGGGTTTGGTGGCATCTCTTGGCTTCATTGCCACTTTGGTGTTGTCCATAAGGAAGGCACTTCCCTGGTCTTTGTCTCCCTGTGCATAGTGAAAGACACCAGCTTTGATCTCTAATATAGGACTTGTAGTTCATGAACAGCACAAGCTGCTGTTTAGGCATGACTGTTATTTGCTGAGGCTGTTAGATCTGATTGTGCTCCTTGTGCTGCCGTCATCTCCTCAAGGCCACATGTAGGGATGAACAGAACAGCCCTGGTGTGGTCTTTAGAGCCTTAACTGGTGTTTGACCCAGTTTTCTGCAAGACAGCAACAACCTGGAGACATCTCTTTTGGTGCAAGACACCAGCAAAATACCTGCCCTGTGGGCAGAGGAGGCAGTGATGGAGCCAGGTCTGTTGTGTGCAGTTAGGACAAGGTGGGGTGTTGCATTATGAGCCCAATGAGTGTGGACTGGCACATCTGTCACTGAGAGCAATGCCCTTGGGCTGGCACTCGACTCCTTAATAGCTCCCATGGGTTTTTCTTTCCTGTTTTTTCACTACCTGCTCTAAAAACAACAACAAACCCACTTCTCTTTATTATGTACCTTCACTGCAAACTGCCTCTTTTCATCTCAAATTATTCCTTTTTGGTGCCACAATCTGACTTCAAGCTTCTTTGTGCTGGCTGTGAATGTGATGCAGAGCAGCAGCAGAAAGGAGAGGATGCTGCTGGCATTTGCAGTGGCACTGTGAGGGCACACAGCTGGCTGGCAGCACTTTGTACAGCTTTTTGCAGTGATTTTCTCCCCCATTTACTGGTATTTTCATCTAAAATGCAGAAGGGCCAGCAAACAAAACATAAATAGTTAATATTCCTTCTGTTCAGCCTGGGAATTCAGATTCAAGTTTAGACTGGAAAATCAGAGGAAATTCAAAGATCCTCTGCTTTCTTGATGACTGCAGCCGCTACCTGAACACAGAGATTCCCTGTAGATCTATGAACAAGGACTTCCAGAAACTGATAAAGATGAAGAAAACCCTGAGGACCTTCTTGTACCTGCCACCGCCCGCCTCGTTCATCGGATTGCTTTCAAATCTCGGGCACTACGTGACTCTTGCCTGTTGGCAGGAGGAGAAAATAGACTCCCTGACTGGACACGTAGAAGATGAACAGGACTACTGTGGCTTTGGGAGGACAAGCTGCTCCACGGGCACTTCGACACAAAGCCATGTCCTCAGGAGCTTGCCCTCCTCTAATTTTGTCCCCAAATTATCCCTTTCTGGTGACGGTCATGAAAAGGATAGTGGGTTAGACAGGTCTTTGGGAGGGCTGCTCCTCTGCACATCTGATCCCAAATAATGCAGTGAATGAAGCACTGGGATGAGACTTAATGCATGTATTTAATGCAAGTACTTCTTGCATGGTGCATTCCCAGGGCATCAGTGCAGGGAAGTGTTATTGCACAACTTGGAGAAAACCAGTTGGTTAAATGACATTTATATGAAATATAATGAATGACACTTAATGAGATTTACTTCCAAAGTGGAGAAGTCCAAGGTTTTCAGCCTCCATTATAATGGCTTTGCTTTCTGTGCTGTAGTAGTGAATGGGACTCGACTTTCTATGCCAGTATTGTTTCAAAGCACCTTCAAGATGGAAGAGGCAGGAGGTGATCCACCAGCTTCTGGTGGCTGGAGGTGTTCTCACTGCCCCCATCACAAGGGGGCCAGGGGACCCTGGCCATGCATTTTCCCAGGGGAGGAACATTTCCTATGGCTCTGGTGTAGTGGCATATCAATACTTGGCATCATCAGCAGCAAATGTATTAGTAATGCTCATAGTTCCTAACTGCTTGTTGTGCCTAAAAATGGCTTTTACTGCTCTGCTTGGGAGCATGTTTGCTCTCCATGCCCAATGGTAGCCATTCCCAGGCCTGAAAAATGTGTAATTGGGCAGCAACGACAGATTCACCCACATTATTTCGTATGATTAGTCCAGGTTGTCCAGTCCAGGCACCCAGTAATATGCGTGGCTGCCTGCTCACTGCTGTGCATGGTGCTCGGATGGGTTCATCCATCCTGGAGCTGATGAAATCGCAGCTTCAAAGGCTGCCACATTCAGGGCCACTGTGACATGCGGTGTTTTGCTGTCATCTTGGTGGAGACAGTGGTTTGAGCAGGGCCTGGAGGAGAGGAAGAAGTGGGGAGCTCTTCATCGCAGGGTGAAGCTGAGCACCGTGTTTAGTGATGTTGCAAACCAGTTGCTTTTCCAATGTCTTGGGTAGGAAGAGAAAAGGATGGGTTATGGCTGTCACTCTGGTTTTGGTGCTCCTGTTCAGGATCAGGTTGAGCCTCTGGGACCCTAAGTGGGGTTTCCCTAATGTATTGGTTGCAGGGGTCCCTTTAGGCTTTACTGTGGGGTCCCCCCTCATTGTGGAGACACAGGAGGGTGGCAGGAAGGAGGGAGCTGATGGGGATGAACCTCAGTGGTGGGAGCAGGGTCTGTCTCAGCTCCATTTCTTGGGTCTGGAGGTGTTTTGGGGCTGGCATGGGCAGCTCTGACTCGGTGCTGGGGGGACAGGGCAGTGCGTGTGCTCCTGCAGGGTGGGTGCATGGGGAATAGGGGTTTTTCCTAGGAAAAGGGGGATAATGGGGTGCTGAGCCCAGCTGCAAGCCTGGGTGCAGGGAGACATGGGTCTCTTTAGGTGGTGGTGCCCACGGTGGTTCCAGCCCAGGGGCTTGAGGGGCAGGGATTGGCACATGGGGTCTTCTGAGTTTATATGGAAGTGCTTTCAAGAGTGGGGCTTGATCCCAAAGTCTTTACTCAGGGATACATGAGAAAGAATCCATTTGGGGCCTCTGCAGCAGGCTGGGCATTAACCGTGGTAACCATGATAAAAATAAAGCAGGGTTTGAAAAGCTCACCCTTATCCCTGCTGTAGCATTGCCCTCCATCCTGCCCTGCAACCCCCGGTTGCAGGCACATGAGGCTGTGCACAGCGAAGAAGGGCACGGAGCTGCAGGGCTGGGGTGGGCAATGTGGAGGTGGAGCAGCGCATTGCCAGGGCTATAGTGGGCTCCACCAGCCAGCAGGGAACCTCGGAGCCTTGTGTCCAGCCCCGGAGCAGGGTAGGGAGGAGGGCAGGAGCCTCCTTGGATCTGTAGGACAGGTTTAGGGGCCAACCCCTAATTAAAACCTTTTGTACGAAGTTAAAACCCCTGCATTCCGTGCCTGTTAAATATTAAACAGATGGAGGGGAGATGTGAACACAGCTTCAGACGGAGATGTGCTGGGGTGCCAGTTCTATGGCAATCACGTATTGTTTAATTAGGGCAAACCCATCCTTCGCGTTATTTATTAAGGATTAATAATAACTGCGGACCCGCCCCGCTTTCTCTCTCCGATCAAAACTTTTCGCTAAGTTTTCACGCCTGGCACCGCTCTCCCTCCCCGCAGTCCTAACGTTGGCCGGGGGCCGAGACAGCGCGCTGCCGCGGCGGTGCGCGGAAAGGGGCGGAGCGGCGCGGAGGGGTGCGCCTGTCCCTTTAAGGCTTGGGGGGGGGGCGGCGGAGCGGCGGCTGCCGATCGCTTCCCTTTGATAAGGTCCTGGCAACTCCGTATCCGCTCCGGGATGGCGAGAAAAGGGGGTAAAAACACCCCAAAAAATAACCCCAACGCCAGAAACTATAGTTATTTTCCTCACGAATAATGACCCCCCCCTCCACACCCCCGGTAGCGCTCCCCCCCGTGCACACCTCTCACTGAGGGTACCAGGGGCGGCATCACCGGGCGAGGCGGTGTGTCTGGGGGGGGGATGTGCCACCTCCCGCTTCTCCTTCTTCATTTCTTTCTTATCTTTATTTTTCTGGGCCTGTGTTAACTCTTTTTGTGTGCGTGCGAGCGGCGCGGAGCAGCGCTACCGCCCTTACAGGACCGCTCCGCCGGCCTCCGCTTTGATGCGGGGAGAGCCCGGGGGGGCGGAGGGAGGAGGAGGAGGAGGGAGGGAGGAGGAAGGGGGGGGGAGGGACCATCGCTTTTGTATTTAAAATAAATAAAATAAATAGGCTGGGGCGGGAGGCGCGGATCGCAGTGGGCTCCTTCCCTCGCTGCTCCCCCCATCCCCCCCCTTCCCGATGCTCTCCGATGCGGTTGCACCGCCGGGGAGGAGAGGAGGAGGAGGAGGAGGAAGGACAGCGAGGGGCGCGGGGGGAGCGGGGCCAGCCTGCGCGCCGCTGCTGCCGGCGGAGAGCGGCGGGGCCGCGGGCGCGCAGCGAGCTCCGGCTCCGCGGTGAGTGGTGATGGGGGGGGCGGTGTTTTGCTGTAAGACACGGGGGTTTTCATTAATTATATCTATTTTTTGGGGGTGTTGCGCGCTCTGCGGAGCCTCCGCGGGCGCGGCTGTTGCACAGGGCTCGCAGGATCCAAGTCGCTCCGGACTTTTTCCCTCCTTCCCTTCCTCCTTCCCCCCCCCCAAGCTCCGGCCCCGACCTCCCTCCTCCCCGCCCGTCGCCATTTCTGGAGCAGGTCTTTTTGATCATTATTAGTGCTTTACCGCCCGGTTGCGCTCGGGGCCGCCCCCCCGACCCCTCTCCGTTTATTTCCCTCTTGCGGGGCCGGGTGTGATGGCTCCGGCCGCGGGATGCGCCGCAGCGCGCAGGTACGGACCCCGCGCCTCACCCCCGGTGAGGTTTTGGGGAGGGGGTCGCGGTTCCAGCATCTGTTTCCGCATAGAAGCTCCCCAAAAGCCCTCCTGTCGGGGGGGGTGGGGGGGCGGGGAGCGGAGCAGCGCTGTGCTGCTCGGGAGCGCAGCATGCGCGCGGGAGGAGGGCGAAGGGAGCGCGGGTTTGGGGGTGCAGAATGGAAACCAGATGCCGGGGCAGGGCCGGGCTGTGCTGTGCTGTGCTGCTGGAGGGGGGGCTGCGCTGAACCACCACCACCACCACCACCACCACCCCCCCCCCCCCGCAGCCCCTGCCCCGCTCAGAGTGCGCCGGGAGTTCAGCGGAGAGGATCCCGTAGTCGCGATCGGGCTGGCGATGGAGCCGCGCTCGCCCTGCCCTGCCTTTCTCCTCTTCTCCCTTCCTCCTTTTTTTTGCCTGTGAAGAGTTGAAAAGCCTGTTTACTTTTTGTCTTTGATGTTGGGAGGATCTGGTTTTGATTAGATCAATACTCCTTTTTTCTCCCCCCCCCCCCTTTCTTCCCCCCTCCCTCCCTTTGCAGAGAGGAGGCTCAGAGGATCCCCTGCTGACTCCAGGCAGAGGCAGGCAGAGGGGCAGGCAGCTCCTGGAGGAACTGGGAGCCCCACTCCCAACCAGGCTGCGGAGCCATGAGCAGCGCCGTGCTCCTCGCCCACCTCCCCGACCCCAGCACCAGCTTCAGGGAAGACGCCCCCCGACCCCCTGTCCCGGGGGAGGAAGGAGAAGCACCATGCCCGCATCTCGCCAGCTCGTTCCTCCCCAAAAGCCAAAGCTTCAAGGCCATGCCGGTGCCTCCTGCCCCGCGGAGGAATGAGAATGGACTCGGGGAGCCGGAAGGCAGCGCATCTCCAGACTCCCCTTTGGCCAGATGGACCAAATCCTTGCATTCCTTGTTGGGAGATCAAGATGGTGCCTATCTTTTTCGGACCTTCCTGGAAAGGGAAAAATGTGTGGATACTTTAGACTTCTGGTTTGCCTGCAATGGCTTCAGGCAGATGGACCTTAAGGATACCAAAACTTTAAGAGTAGCCAAAGCTATATACAAAAGGTACATCGAGAACAACAGCATCGTCTCCAAGCAGCTCAAGCCTGCTACCAAGACCTACATAAGGGATAGCATCAAGAAGCAGCAGATAGATTCTATCATGTTTGATCAGGCACAGACTGAGATTCAGACTGTGATGGAGGAAAATGCTTACCAGATGTTTTTAACTTCTGATATATACCTCGAATATGTAAGGAGTGGAGGAGAGAATCCTGCTTACATGAACAGCAATGGACTGGGGAGCTTAAAAGTGGTCTGTGGCTATCTCCCGACCTTGAATGAAGAAGAGGAGTGGAGCTGTGCAGACTTTAAACACAAAATCTTGCCTTCGGTAGTGGGACTATCCAGCAAGACACTGAGGGTTACGGCGAATGTCAGAGCCACAGAAACCATCGAGAACGGATACAGGTAAGGGAACCCTTGGGAACGGTGCTTTGTTTTAACTTTAAGGACTTCTGAGAGTGTTGGGATGGAGTGCTGGGGAGCTAGCAGGGAGGCTGGGAGCATGGAAGCTTCCCCACGCCTCCAAATGCTGGAATCTGGGGGGTGTTGGCTGGGTTTGAAGGTGTCTGTACAGAGGAAAGTAGGAGCCTGTGCTCTTAAGGCCCATTGGCTCTTTCAGTTCTCTTATAGATCAAAAACTTCATAGCAACTATGTCCTCCGGACGTACGTTAATTATTGGTTCAACTTTCAAACGTATTAAGAGCAGTAGTAGAGTGGATCATATAGACGCATGAATAATGTAACCTACTAGTTCCCCAGCTCCACCATCAACCAGTGTTTAACTGCGTTGGTTATGTGGGAAGCAATTTTGCGGTCATGGAGGAGGAAATGTATGCACTTAGTGCATCAAACTCTGCGACTTGCACAAAATCTGCTCTTATTTTGTGTATGTGATGTACAGCCTCTCCCATCGCTTTGGGTGTTGATATCGTGTCAAAGGCAGTTAGGGTGCCTTTGAGCCAGTGCATACGGGAGGATTCTTAAGATTGAGTACTAATAGAGACATTCCAGGTATAGAGTAGTAGTAGATCGTTGGTGCTTCCTGTTGGCCGTGTGCTCAAAGTTAAACTCATTAAAACCTGGTTGTGTCTAATGGCAGCTTGTGGAGAGTGTTGTGTGGTGGCAGGGTTTTCTGCCCTTGGCTTGGGGTGCATCTGTGATGCTGAACCCATCTCTTTTGTTGGAGATAGTGATGGCACAGCGGTGTGAGGATGAAGAAAGTAAGAACCATCTTCACTTGAAGATGGGGGGATGGGAAAAAGAGACTGATGAGCAAATGATGAGTTGTATAATCCTCTGAAAATGTATTCTTTCCTCTCCCCACCCTTGCCATAAGTGTGGATTGTTGAATCAGGGCTGAGAGGAGAGGGCTCTGCTGGCAGATGTGCGCTCTCCTCTGCTGGCCCAGGAGCCTGGGCTTTGCTATGGTGAGTGTTTGACATCTCGTTTACAGGAATTGTGAGAGTGTGTCTGTGATTCACGGACATCAAAGGGCATCAGGCTTTTCCTGGGAAGGCTTTGCTGGAGCGAACCCTCCTCTCCTGCCCTGCGGAGAGCTTCCAGCTGTGCCGGGCTTCCCGGTGCCGAGACACCCGGAGCCGGGAGGCTCCTATTGCCTGTGAGGGAGCTCCGGAGGCAGCGGCCTCTTTGGTCCTGTCCTGGAGGCGTCGGTGCAGACCAGAGGGAGGGATGGAGAGATGGATGGGTGGATGGATGTGTGTCATCCTGGCATGGCCTTTGGACCTCTCCTGCTGTGGGGCTGTGCAGGGGGGGCACTCGCTGGCAGCTGGTGTGTGGAGGGCTTGGGGTTTGGGATCTGCATGTCGTGCCTGAGTGTTACTGTCTGAGCATCTGCTGCTCTCCAGAACTTGGTTTGAACTGCTGCCCTTCGCTTGCTTTCCAGGAGGGGGATGTTTGATGCTTTTATCTCTCAGCCTTTGTTGGTATTCAGTGCTGGAAGGGCTTGGCTGTAATGTTCTACCAGAGCTGCAGGCCCTGCTAAAAACCCACATGTGCCTGGTCCAGGGGAGAGCTGGCAGGATGGTGGCTGCTTGCCTGATTAGTGCTGGGATTTTTCCCTTTTCTTTATTCCCTTCCTTTTCTTTTTTGTCCAGGGATTAATGCAGCTTGCTCCTCACATGTCAGATCTACCCTCCTAGGACATTAGGTAGTGCCTTTTGCTTTGATCACCTTCTGTTGAATTTCCAGGAGCTTTTACTCTCCATGGGGCCAAGAGATCTCAATGCAGAGAGAGGGAGGTCAAGCTGAGATGCTTCTCAGTTCCTCCCTGAGCTATCTGTTTGTGAAGCCACTTGTGCGTGCATGTGCTAGAAGCTGATGAGCATATGGATGGGTTATCTCTCATCACCCAGGGCTTAGGATTGCGTTCAGGATGGGAGCTGAAGCTTGCACAAAGTCTTTCCTGGTGAGTGGCCAAACCACACCTCCCTCCTCGTGTGTGTGATGGAATTAAAGCATTTCTGCTGGGTGTTACGGTTTGGAAGCACAGCGCCGGCTCTTGCCACTCACTTTGGTGGGTTTCCATGTGATTAGAGCAGCAAAACCTTGTGCTGAGCATAGCTGATGGTGGGAGCAGAGCAGTCTGGGGCCAGCCTGGTGTTTGAATGGGAGACCACCTGGGAATACCCAGGCAAGGAGTCCCAGCCAAAAACACAGCAAAGGGGAGCCCGCAGGATCTGTACACATTGAAGGACTTTGGCCCCAGCATCACTGATGGACAGGAACAGGAGAAGTCAAGTGAAAACATGGTGTATGCAGGCAAACTGCTGCCCGAGACAGGGAATGTGTTACATGCAGAACCTCCCTCTTGTCCTTCAAAGCGCCTCCCCTCCCCTGGAGGTTGTGGTGTGGTTAAAAGTGGCCTCCCCACACGCTGTGCTGGACCTGGCCCCATGCTCCAGGAATTCCAGCTATTATTTATATGCGCTTCTATATTTATCAGGGACGACTTTGTGTACGCAGAGCGGGCTCTTCCTTTGCAGTGCCGCCGCGTAACGGGGCTTCGTGCGGTCCAAGGTGGACTCATCTGCCTCCCATTAAACTCGCCCATCAGTGGGGCTGGCCTTGCTTGGGGAGGCTGGGGCTTACAGATGGCTTTCTGCCGCCTCTCAGTGCTTCCTGGCCTTTGAAAGGACCCACCGGTGCAGCTCCTTGTGTGTGAAGTTATTGGAACCAAGTTTGGCTTCAATTATCAAAGTAAATGATGCCATTGTAAAGCTATGCTCCAAGCACTGTTCTACAATTAGAGCGTGCAAGCTGTGATTAACATAGTTTTGTTCAGATATACCTTTTTCCCCCCTCTCTCTCAGCTTTGTGCATGTGTGTTTTTCCTTTTCTTTTTAATCCCATCATTGCCCGGTGCTGTTTGTCTCAAGAAAATCCTTAATGAGATTCTATTTCACCTCAAAATGCTCCTTGTAGATATTCTCCTCTCTCTGTATAATGTGGTTTGAACTGCCAGAGTGCTCTTCTTTCTAAGGAGCAGTGTCTGACAATAAAAATCCCTTCCATGCTCTGAAATTGCACCCTCATAACAGGGCATACAACCAGGAGCCCCTGCAATTTTCATGGCATTATAATACCTCTGATATGCCCATTGCCTAACATAGCATAGAGAGAGGGTTCCATGCTGTGTGTCATCGCATCAAGATAAGAATAGGCTGAGAAACATCAGACATTATCCTTGAAGCTCCAGAGCAACTGCTACCTGACAGCTGAAAACACTTTGCATATTGAGTTTGGAGCTGGGGAGTGTGTGTTTGTGATTGCAGCATCTGTGGCAGGAGACCACCGCTTTCCACTGGAATTCAGAACCCTCCCAGGCAACTCCATGCATCTGGGTGCAATTAGTGTAGTAAGGTGGTCAGATTAAACACAGCAAACCAGCCCCCATTGGTGTTTGTAAAGGGTTTTCTTTGGGGCAGCGTGTTGGAGGTGGACTGTAGGGGTTTACTTCACAAATACACCAACTTTAGGGTTAATGTGGGGCCTTGGTGGGTGAATTGGTGCTGATGGGCATGCGAGTTCGTTCTGGCCACTTCCTCTAGTTATATCTTCCCAAACACTGTGTTTGGACACGCCTCCTCTTCTCCCTGTGCCGTGTTCATATGGACCTGCTGCCTCCTCCCCCATCCCAGCCTCTCCATCCATCCATGGCAAACCCCCGGGTGCACCCAGGGGTGATACAGGCACCTCCCAGCAGGGTGGTGGTGCTGTGCAGGGCACATCCCACTGCCTTATGGTCCTCTGGTTGCTCTCAAGACCTGAGATGGTTTGAAATCAAGTAGTCGTGAGATCTGCATCCCTTACACTGTTGACCCTGAAGCCCAGGAGCTAGGAAGGGTTGCTTGGGCTGCACATCCCCTTGAATTAGAAGACTGCATGGTTTATAAGGGGATGTTTTGTAGTAGTAGTAGGATAACTTTGCTTTCACCCACATGTGGAATTAATTTATCTTTGAAGATTTATCTCCTTTCCTGTGGCATTCCCAACTATCTCTCTTTTTTTACTTCTTCCCAGATATATATATTATGTTTTTTAACATCTTGATCTCCCCATCAGAAATGCCTTGGCCTCCCTCGGAAAGGAATGCAGCCCCGGCTGGGTTGAATACCTGCCTGCAGCCAGCCCCGTGCCTCTCATACCAGAGAGGCCCATCTTCCCCATTCCCCACCATACTTCCTTCCCCCTCCTGGGTTTTTTTTATCCCCCCTTGGTTTATTATTATTATTTTTAACTTAAGCCTTTGTGGCTCCTGTTTTCGGTGCTGGAGGAGCAGGAATGCGCGGAGTGCCTGCTCAAAGGATGGGGAGCAGGGTGATGGAAGGACATTGCTGCTCACTTTAACCCAGCTGGTCTCCTCCAGCCCCCCATGGGGGCAGGGAGGTGGAAAGCCCATTAAAGAAACCTGCCGAGCCTGCTGGCACATTCCTTAGGCCCCCAAGTCCTGGGGAAGTGGCCCTCATTATTAAAATCAGCAGTCCTTATCAGATGACAAGGCCTTTTGCTTTGATATACAAAGGCTGAAGCTTAACAACCCCATCTTCCCCTGGAAGAGGAACAAAATGTGCACCTTAACATGCGGCTTCCAAACCTCCCTGCATAATCCCCTTATCTCCTGCTGGAGATATGTATATTGATCCTGGCTGGGAAGTTGGTGTGAGGGGACGTAGAGGGCAGGGGGATGCTCAGGTCCCCCTCCTGCCATGGTGACCCTGCCGTGCTCCATCACAGCCTGTGTCACTCTGCCCATGAATTTTTCATGCAGCCACTCTTGGGTGCTCAACTCAAACATCCAGACTGGGCTTTGGGGTTGTTTCTCCAAGCAAAGATGAAGGTGTTGGTATCAGTAACCCACGTGCCTGTTAATACAACCTGTCCTCACACCCCATCCTCTTCTTCCTCGCCCAACTCCGCACTAAAGCACAAGTTAAATATGTAGTAGGTTCTCCTTAAAACTGGGCTTTTTTATTGTGTGTTTTTATAATGCCAGGAAGATGGCACCCATCCTTGGGAGGCCTGGGACAGATTTCAGCCCTGTCCATGCCTCTGGCACATGGTGGTCCTGCTCCAGTGGTTTCAGGCAGTTCTCCTGGTTCAGGCAACACAGGTACTGCAATTTGTGTGCCCAAAGGGGCCCTAGTCCCTTTATTCTGAGTAGTTTCAAGCATTTATTAGCTGGTTCCTCAATGGATTTCAGTGGGACTTGAGCTATGAACCTCCTGATCTTTTGCCTGCTGATGCCAACGGCAAAGCTCCTGTTGACCTCAGCAGTGCAGCATCAAGCTTTAAGGACTGAGTCTTTGAAGGTATCAAAGTACATAGAGGTGCTTCCTGGGATTTTCTAAAGTGCACTTCCAGTGCTAAAAGCAACGTCTTTGAAGTTGGCCTTTGTGTGTGTTTGGACATAGTGTGCCTTGGCTGCTGCCGGTGTGAGCAATGGATGGTTGGTTGCTTCTGAAGAGGTTGCGCAGCTGTTGTGCATGGTTCCCATAAGGAGAGTGCTGCCATGAAGCTTGTCTGCTTTTCTCAAGCCCAAGACTGGCTGGTAACTAGGTTCGTGCTCTTGTCCCTAGGTGCTTCAAGAGGAACGATCCCGTTAACCCGTACCATGTGAACTCCGGCTATGTTTTTGCCCCAGCAACCAGCGCCAACGATAGTGAGATATCTAGTGATGCCCTGACGGATGACTCCATGTCAATGACGGACAGCAGTGTGTAAGTAGCTTGTGTCCTTTTGGGATGTCCATCTGTGAACCTGATGCACCATGGGGGCTTACAGGAGTGATGGGTTCAAGATCATCTCCCTGTTTCTGCTGCCAAAACTGAGGTGTGCACCCAAACTGGGAGGTGTGGCAGGGCATGGTGGCCTTGCTCTTCATGCAGTCGCCGGAGGTATCAGATGGAGTAAAATAATGAATCCTTCTATTGCTGTTTTGCAACTGCAGCTGAGCAAACATGTTTTGCCCTATGGTAATGGTGCTGCCTGGCTAATTCAAGGACCATATCTCCCTGAGCCTTTGTCTTAAGGCCAGGCTTCCTTAACTAGTTATCAGTCATCAAAGAGGAGGAGATTACTTCCTGTGGGAAGTACTTTCTGTAATTAGCGTTCATCATTAATGTCAGAATGTACATTAATAGGGCCAGTGACCTGAAGGGGCAAATAGCTGCTCATCTAGTGTGGCTGGGGCAGTCTTCAAAGAGCCATTTGAATGGAGCTGCGTGGATCAGCCCTGGGTGTTTCAGGAGCGCAGGGATGAGAGATGATGCTGTGGCTGAGCCCAGGAGTTGCAGGATCTGGCTTTTCCCTCTGACAGTTGAGTGTGCAACTGGGAGCAAGTCATCTGACTGTTGTCCCTCTGTTTGCTGTCTCCAGTGGTGGTTTTGTGTCTGTAGAGGAGACACTGGGGCTCACTTAGTGCTCTTAAGGACCACCTTCTTGCACGGAGCAGAAGGCAGATGTTGCTGTTTGTGTGTTGTGATCATCACTTATGTTCAAGTGCTGTAGAAAAGCCCACCTTAAACCAGAGTACTGCATTCCTGGTCTCCATCTCAGAGGTGAAACTTCTCCAGTGTTTCTGTGAGAGATGCCCAGTGGTTACTGTGTACTCCTCAGAGGGGTTTGCATGCTGGGTTTTGAAAGTCAATGTGTGTGATGATGCACAACAGAAACCAGGATTTACCAAAACCCCTTGATGCGTAAACAAAGGTTTTATTTTTTTAATGCACATGTGTGTTTTGAACTGATATTACGGAAAAAAATAGTTTGTTGTCCCACCAGATTCCCTTATTGAACAATATTGGCATTAAATAAAAGAGCTGAATCATAGGGTGACTTCTTTATTTCTTCTTACTGGCTCTGGTTGTATGTGATCATGTGTCAACAGAGCATTCATTGGGTTAGTCATTTCTGGACCAGTGTAGGGTCACTTGGGATTCACAGGGCTAGGATTATACCCTCTCTTCACAGCAATGCCAATTGTAGGCCTTATACAGATGAGAGCACTGAGTGAGAAATAAAGTGCATGGTGGATGAAAGGCTTAACTGAATCGCTTTCAGCCCATTGTTAGTCCAGGGGAGCTTAGCGGGGATGAGAGGGCAGCAGCCCGCTTTGAAATTTGCTTGAACAAGTGAATAGGAGCTCCCCATAAAGCAGGGCTGAAAGGAGCCTGCCTGTTTTTTCCTGCTGTAACAATAGCCCATGCAGGCTGTGAGAGTTTGGGGAAGCTTGGCTGATTAAACTGCCCCCAGCTCCAGGCTGGGGGGCGGCGGGAGGGCTGCGGGGGGGGGAGCGCAGAGGATGCTGAAAGGAGCATTTCCTGCTGCAGAATCGGTCCCGCCGGGCATCCCCGGAGCCGCTGGAGCAGGCAGGGGTGCTGGGTGCTTTTGGAAGTAGGAGAGGTAAATCGGCACTTCTGGAAGCTGGGATGGTAGTTAAGGCTGATGTAAAACTTCCTCTGCTGGGGCAAGGGGCCGCTGCCAGGATCGCAGGGAAACGTGTGGGATTCGCGGGCTCTCCCTAGCACTTGGCTGGGGAGGTGCTGTGGATGTGTTTGGGGCACAGAGCCGCTGCGCTTTCACATGCTGAGCCCAGGTGTTCCTCTACCTGCCAGGTTTTACCCTCTCGAACGGAGGACCCGGGGTTGTTCTGCAGTGGGGATGCAAATCAGTTCTTTTGGCTTATGTTGGTGTCAACTGAAGAGGAAAAGCTTGTTCTGGAAAAGTCTGTCAGTAAAGTGAGGGGTTTTGGTTCTAAGTACATCTAAATCTGAACTGAAGTGGAATTAGGGCTCCAAATAATGCACGATCTGCCTTTCTAATTGTGCCATAGATAACCAGGGAGCAGACTGACCACGTACATCTTGTAATAGCCACAAAGCATCATGCAAATTCCTGTTTCCATTTCTTGATTGGGGAGGGGGGAGAGGAAAGGGGATTTTTTTTAATTTGCTTATATCTTATTTATGGATTTACTTTGGACACAGGGGAATGCTGCTGAGCAAACTTCAAATATTACCTTATCTTACAAACCAGGCTTTTGATGTTGGCAAGATCAGAGGCTTGTTTCAGAGCCGTTGCCAAATGAAGATGGGAGTGAATGCATATGCGCATGAGTCTGATATTTCAAAGCAGCAGTAAAACTACATTCAGGTTAGGTCAGGCACATCTGAGTCAAAAGGCTAAGATAATTGGCTCAGCTTAAATGGCAGCTGACTGGGTAGAAGACTTCAAACCAGTGTTTCCCCCAGAAACAGATTGGCTTCACCCCAGCCTGGTTAGCTGAAATGTTTATAATTAAACTCTACTATTTAGTGCCTAAACTCTGCAGCTCTTCAGCCCACAGCTTTTAGGAGCCAAGAAAGTGAGTGCAGATGTTTGCTGCTGGAGCAAGGGGAGAGGTGGCACCTGGAGAGCTGGGGTTAACCCTTGTGCTGCCCCAAAACCTCTGCTTTTCATTTCAAAGGCACTTTCTCCTGGTCGGGGTCTGCTTCAGCATCAGGGTGCCCCTGGCCCCCATATCTCTTGCACTGAGCCTGGCTGCAGCTCCAGTTGTCTGTCCCTTCCTCACCCATTGGCCACCCCTTCAGCGCTGGCCTTGTCCATTTTCCCCGTAGGTTTATACAGCACCCATCAAAGGGGCTGTACAAGTCCCTCCCCGTTCCCAGGCTGCCTTTTCCGAGCTGCTCCGCAGCTTTCCCATCCAATGAAGTACCTCATTTTATTAAAAATAAGCCTTTTCTTTCATTGTGCATGTTGTTACAAGTTGTGAAACTCTTCCGAAGGGCAGGGCTGTAGAAGAAGGGAGCAGGAGGTTTGATGTGAGGCTCTGTGGTGCAACCAGAGGAGTTCTAGGAGGAAGGAGCAGCTTTTGCACTGACTTGAATGAGGGCAAATCTTAACTAAAGTGAGGAGCTGTGCTGTTGGGTCAGTGGTGGTCTTCCTCCTCCTTTTCAAGCCTGGGGATGGCGCGAATCCCTGCTCCTGCTCTGTAGCCTGTCCTAGGGTTATCCCTTTGGGCAGAAATGGTCCCCCCAGCCCTGGGAGCTTGCAGATACACTGGGAGATGTGCTCCCAGCTTGATGGCAGCAGCAGAGGGATTGGGGACATCTCATGCTTGCAAACCTGGAGGGATGTGGGGAGCACAGGAGGGCTCCAGGGCTCCCTTTGTCCCTTGGTTGTGTCCTGGGTACCTCTTGTTGAGCACACAGCCCTTCAGCTGCTCTTCCCCATGTGGCCTCTTGGACTGCCATTTGCAGAGGACACCTCCTCTTCCATTGCGTATGCTCACGGGATTAGTCTCACATGGATGGATGCAGATAACGTGCTCTTGCTGGTGTTTTTACTTACCTTTGCAATGCCTGTTCTGCTGGTCATTCCCTGTATTGAAGGTAGCAAATGCTTCCCTGAAGGCACAGGTGATTTGGTTTTCACCTTAGATTTGTATTTCCCCCATCCTCTCCCAAAACTAAGGCATGTCATGTACCTGTTGTCCTATGGGTTCATGGAGCAGAAATGCTTGGTGGCCACCAGTGGCTATGGTCAGTGGCCATGGCCAGCTGTATAAGCCAGTGTGGGCTGGGTTCTTCCCCAGAAAGTGCATTTTTGGGGTCATTAGGACAATCAGCTCCTTCGACTTGTAATGTAACGTGAGTTCATGGACTGGGTCTAGAGGAGGCCGATGTTCATCCTGTAGCATCAAGGACTTTCTCTGCAGTCCTGGCGTGCTCTCTTTTACTGTAAAGGTTTTTCCAAGTTTATTAAGATGGAATTGTGCTGATCTTTTGCTGCAGGATTTGCAGCTTCACCCTGCTCATTAAAAGAATTTAATGGCAACTGCACGCTTTGGCCAGGGCCTTCAATAGCACTCTTCAAACCTTAAGCATGGAGCGTTGGCATCTCATCATCCTCCTTCTCAAGAGAAGGGACCTGATGTCTTCAGGAAGGCATTCCCTTGTGCCGTGTCTCTGTCTGTGTATCCAAAGCATGTTGGTGTGTCCCTACCATCACTGTGGCTGTAGGAGGTGGCGCACAGGGGTGCTGCGCTGTGTTGGCTCCTCTGGCAGCAGCGTGGGGCCACCGCTGCCTGCTCGGCCGCTGCTCCTCCTTGGGCAGGAGCTGTTTGCTGTGCGCAGGAGATGAGTCAGGTGTGGGGGCAGGTGGATGAAAGGGCTGGGACCGGAGATCAAGGTTGTTCACCCAGGCTGAGGGAAGAGGAGGAATCAGACATTCAGGATCCTCAGGCACGCTCTTCCGGCTGTCCCCCTGTCTGTGGAAGCTCCTTTAATCCTCACTGCGGGAGTTCTTTGCGTGGCTGGATGAAAACACCCCGCGTTGCCTCGAGCGGGACGTGCAGGGGCTGTTCCCACCATGGCTTCCTAGCCAGGAGCTGCTGTGGTCAAAGGGAGCAACGCTGTGCCCGGAGGTACAGCCCTGCTTCGCTCGTGCCTCGTGGTGTCCTGTCTGTGCTGGCCAGCCCCAGGGCAGGAGAAGCATCTCTGGTCTAGAGATGGGCACCAGCCTTTTGATGGCCATCCATCTTCAGTCCCTTCTCGTTTCCAGTGCTCCATGGGGTGTTTCAGAGCCCGATGAAAGTTGTGGTCGTAGAGAGCATAATTCAGGGGTGAATAAGCAACTAAAATAAAGGGCAGAAGCAGAAACCAGGCACTGGAAGGTCCTTTCTGTAAGATGCCTCAGAAGGAAGCTGATGGGTTCTTTGTGTGTCTTCCCATGTGGAGTTGACTTCAGCTTTCTTCTCAGCTTTCACTTAATTACCGCACATCCATGCAGATGGTGACATGGGCAATTCCCAAGCTTCCAGAGGTTTGAGGCTTCAGGTGACATCCCCAGGGCTCAGCACCTCTGGGAACATGGGCCTATGGATGCCTGGGTGGTTTTGGAAGTGATGGAGAAGCATCTTGCTTAGAGCATGGGGAGAGCCCCGACTGATGGTGACCTGTCTTCCATGTGCAGAGATGGGATCCCCCCATACAGAATTGGGAGCAAGAAGCAGCTTCAGCGGGAAATGCATCGGAGCGTCAAGGCCAACGGTCAAGTTTCTCTACCTCATTTTCCGGTAAGTTCAGGTGGGAGCCGCATGGTCTGGGTTGGCCATGGGAGAGGTTGGGATTGGGAAGTGGCACACGGGGAGGGAAGGAGCAGGGGAGGAGAGTGTTTCCATCCCTACGTCATGCCAGAGAAGAGATGCTGCTTGGTGTTGGGCAGGAGCCATGTGCTCTCAGCATCCTTGCAAAATCCTGCTCATGTATGGTCTGTATGGCCCTGTTTTGGTCCTTCCTTGAAACCCAGGTGCTAATTAGGGCTCTTCAGTGGCACTTAATTTGTCCTCCTGGGCTAAATCCAAGCAGAGATGCCCAGCTGGGTCTGGTGAGTGCCTTGGCTTCGGCGACCACCCTCACACCTCCGCTGGTGCTGAGGCTTGGCCTCATCCGCATCGCCGGTGGCCTTGGAGAGCATCTGCACCTCCTGTGAGCGATGGGAAGCAGGAGCTCCCGAAGGAGGTGTTTGCTGCAGTGGATATAGGCCTGGCTTTGGGGGGCTCCGTGCTCTCCAGAATCACCTCTCTGACTTGCTAATTCAGTTGACTCGCAGGCTCCCGATCCTGCAGCGAATAAACTGTTTACACAGACAAGTACAAACTTATCTTGTCTTGAGATTAATGTGCTAAAACTCCTCTTTCTGCTGTGTTAAGCAGCACGAAACCATAGCTGAGATTTCTGGGGTGTGTGTGGGGGGCGGTTTATGTGGTTTTTCTTTCTGGTATCTTTTCTTCCCTTCCTTCCCCTTCCTCCCCAAAGAAAGTTCTATAGCCTGAGCTTGTAAATTAGATTATTTTGTCCCAGGGCGTGCAAATCGACTTTCTCTGTAAGGCAGTGCTTTGATCAGGGACTGAATAGAGCCAGCTTGTGTAAGAGTGACAATTTCCAGCAGAGCGGCCTTTTTCTACCCTCACATCATT
The DNA here is from genome assembly GCA_039720435.1 of Amazona ochrocephala. Lineage (NCBI taxonomy): Eukaryota > Metazoa > Chordata > Aves > Psittaciformes > Psittacidae > Amazona > Amazona ochrocephala. The sequence continues at coordinate 92,494,949 of CM077879.1, forward strand.
TCTGGAGCTAAGTGGTTGCCGGAGAGAGGCCCCACCTCATCTGGTGGGCAGTGTGTGAACGAGTTGGCAGTTCAGCTTTCAGGGGGGGAATGAGGGAAGAGGGGCGAGGAGTGGGGTGCGTGGGGTGGAGGAGGGAGGGCGCAGGCCGGTGGGTGGTTTCTTTTTCCTCCTTTTCCCGGGTTTTCCCTCCCCTTTTCCTGCCATGTTTGCTTCTCTTGGCAGAAATCCGCGGTTTTGCCTCTTTATATTCTGCACTTGATTTGGAGATGTTCCCTTTTTCCCTTGATAGATCTGCTTGAGGCAGCCAAGCGCAGCAGTGTAGCACCACTAGCCTGCAGCAGCTTTCTTCATTTTCTGTACAAAGAGATGGAAAGGGGAGGGGGGGGGAAGAGATCTAGGACACTGTTGAGACAACACTACCTCAAAGGTGCCCAGTGTGTAGCCAGGAAATAAATTACCAGCACTTCTCTGATCTGCAACCGTTTGACTTCTCCTTTTTTTTTTCCCCTCTTTTTTCTTCTCTTTTCCCTTTTTCTCCCTCATCTTATTTTTTCTAATTTCCAACTCCTTTCTGTTTATCCTCACTTTATTCCTTGAGTTAAAGTCTCCCCCTCCCACCTCAGAGGCGGTTTTTTGGGTTTGTTTTTTCTTTTTTTTCTCTTTTCCCTCTATTTTTTTGATGTTTGACAACAGTCTTTGAAGATTTTCTACTTCAGAGTAGCTACTGATGGGCTGGTTGTACTACAGAGAGAACAAGCGGGGTTCCTCAGAGTGCGACCAACTGCTCCTGCCGAAGGCAAACGCTGGTGGGGAGGATGTCACTCCATGAGGCCACAGCACTAGCTCATAAAAATCCAGAGCAGACCATGCCTTGTTGCGGTCATCTTTTCATCCAAACATGGAGACACAACAAGCATAGCGGGGCCAGCGATGCCGCTCCGGCTAAACATGCCTTGTGCCTTCTGTCCCCGCTCCTTGTAGAGGACCCACCGCCTTCCCAAGGAGATGACCCCGGTGGAGCCAGCTGCCTTCGCCGCGGAGCTCATTTCCCGCCTGGAGAAGCTGAAGCAGGAGCAGGAAGCCATGGACAGTCTGGAGGAGAGGCTGCAGCAAATCAAGGAGGTAGGAGGATTAACCCCGCCGGGGCTGGGCGCAGCTCGCCGCGTGTCGCCCTGCTTGGGTTGGGATGGGATTGGGATGGAAGGGGGCTGTATCCTGCCCAAGGGGAGGGATGTGTTTTGGTGGCACTGCATTCCATGAGCCGGGGTGGGGGGGGATGTTCCGGTGCACACCTCTCCTGCTCCCCATGCTCTTGCATTGATCCCTCGCCATCGCTTGGCCGGCAGGACGAGGAGAAGGAGGGCTCGGAGCTCCCCGGCAGCCTGCAGAGCAGTCGGGAGATGGCGAACCCGCAGCACCCGCTCTCGCTCCTGCCCTCCAGCAGCTACGAGGAGGACCCCCAGGCCATCCTGGACGAGCACCTCTCCCGCGTGCTGAAGACCCCCGGTTGCCAGTCACCGGGCATGGCCCGGCACAGCCCCCGCGCCCGCTCCCCCGACCGCCTGCCCATGGGCAAGCTGCCGCCCGGCGCGGCCTCGCTGGCGGCCTGCACCTTGCTGGGCAAGGGCTTCATCACCAAGCAGACCACCAAGCACGTGCACCACCACTACATCCACCACCACACCGTGCCCAAGACGAAGGAGCAGATCGAAGCAGAGGCTGCTCAGCGGGTGCAGTGCTGCTGCCCAGCAGGCAGCGACTTCTACTGCTACCCCAAGTGCAAGGGACACCCCAAAAACACCGACCCGCCTCTCCCTCCGCTGGAGCCCTTCGGGTAAGTTATGAGCATCTCCCCACTGCATCCACCCCAAACCATCACTCCTCTGCCATGGGGATGATCAGCACAGGGGGCTAATGGTGGGCTCCTGTCTCCTTTTTGCCATCAGCAGGACAGGGACGCTGCTGAAGAGGCCGGGCAGAGGAGCGGATAGCATCGCCCTGCCACCCGGTGATGGGGGGCTGCCTGGCCCCGGTGGGGTGCAGCTACCTGGGGGCGAAGCAGACCGGGCACAGAACGTCTGGCAGTGGATGTTGGAGAGCGAGAGACAAAACAAGCACAAGCCCCATAGGTAAATACGCAGCTGTCTGCAGCAATATCGCTCCCGGTAAATATTTATATATTACATGGCCTGTCTATTTTTACAATTGCTAAAAACAAATGAGACTCTTTGCTCCTCCGGTTTAATATAAAAGCTGTTCCGCAGAACCAGAAAAACCACAAAAATGTCATGTTTTTGGCAATAAACCTCCTTTCATGTTATGACAGACTTTTGAGAGGGAGCGAGCAGAATAGGAGCTGCTATTAAAGTCATATTTTCCAGCTTTTCTAACGCGACTTCTTCCCCTCCCCAAGCACACAAAGCACAAAGAAGGCCTACAGCTCCGACTGCGCCAAGGGGGCCCCCGGCCGGCACCACCCGTGGGGGACCAGCAGCCACCCGCGTGGGGCGCAGCCTGCCCACCCCTTCGTCCAGGACCCCGCCATGCCGCCGCTCACCCCCCCCAACACCCTGGCACAGCTGGAGGAAGCGTGCCGCCGCCTCGCTGAGGTCTCCAAGCCGCAGAAGCAACGGTAACGGTGGTGGGAGGGATGGACCTGGTCCTGTGGCGAGAGCTGGGGGAGCAGCAGGGGCTGGGGAGGTTTGATGGGTGCTGGTCGGGCTCATCTTCAGCCAACACCCAGGTGGGATGCGGGCAAGGCGGTGGCTGCGCATCCCTGGTGGCTGCGCATCCCTGGTGGGCCTTGCGGACATCGTCCTCCCTGCAGAAGTAAAGGGTCATCCATGGCCAGGCTCATGGCCTGAGCCTCCTTATTCCAGCCCCACCCTACACTGGCACACATAGTTTGAATCCTAGACTATTACTTCCACTCTCTTGCTGGCTGTAATTTGTCCATTTTCCTCTGGGATGGACTCCAGCTACATACCAAGTGGGGAATTGGCCTGGTTATCATTCATTTGGGTATGGAAGGATGAATTAGCCCACAGCATTCTTAATTCTTCCTTTGATTGTTTACAACATGTGAGGCTTGATACAAAGAGTGAACTTAATGACCCACAGGAGACTTCAATTAGAAGGAGGTTGTATTTCAACTATCGTTTATTAAAGTTTGGGGTTTTTTTCCTCTCCTCCTTCCCCACTCGCCCTCCCCTCTCCCCACTTCAGATGTTCAACCTCAAATCAGCAGAGGGATCGAAACCACTGCGCTGCCGGGCCAGGGGGAATCACGCCTTTCTGCAATGCAAGTCTAACAACAGAAGAGTGAGTATTGTGCACACAGAAAAGGATTGGGGAAATACATACACACACACATATATATATATATATATATATAATTCTATTTTCATTAACTGGATGGTGCTTTGAGGACGTTTTTCTATCTGAAATTTCATCTTTCACACATTCTTCAAGAAAGAACAAAACATTTTCAAATCGTGTCTGGGGCTCTTTTAAACCTGCATTCCTGTAAAGTGGACAAAGATTGGATTAGTCTAATTACAGGATGGTTCTTTTAACAAGAAATCTGCTACAGAGAGGGCTAAAATGGCCTAAATAATTAAAGTTTTCTTTCTTACCCTCTTCATCTTAAGCAATGAGCGATGTTTGAAGTCCAGGCTGAGCCACCTGACTAGAGCCTTTCATTTTTAATTGGTTGACCTTAAGTCCACCAGCTGTCTTTGCTAGCAGCTTTTTTTCTGAAGCCACTCTACAAAGACTTAGAACAAATTAGGAAGCCCAAATTACTGCGGACTAACACTTTGTGACCTTTTGACATGCCAAGTGTACGCTGCCTCAGCAGCAGTTGTAGATTGGCCTGCGCGGTGTTCACCAGAGCGTTGCCGTTTTGCTGGGTAATATTGTTTTAATTATCCTTTAAGGAGGGTTTCTTGGTGCACATGACAAGATCCAGTTAATTTTACCCTCGCTGGGCAAAAGTAAGGTTACTGTGTGCTGCCTGTGATGGGGCTGGCGGTGGTTTTTGCTCTGTGAGCTGGTGCTTGCAGGTGGTTTTGTGCGTGAGAAGCCAGTTTGGGAGATGTGTTGTATGAAGGCAGATGAAACAAGCCCTGTAAAATCAGATGTGCAGAGGGATTGGACGTGGATGATCTTAAGGCCCTTTCCAACCCAAACTGTTCTATGGATACAGGGGCTCACTGGGTAGAGGTGAGCCCTATGCTGGCCCATGGTCATGCTCTGATGCTTCCAGCAAGCACCTGACCTCCATCCCTCCATTCTCCCATCCATAAACTGGTAGGAGGTCTCTGCTGCCCGGAGCTCAGTGTTTGTAGTGCCTCACTTCCCATCACCACAGCAAGCAGGAGCTGCTGTGGGAGCCCAGCAAAGGGCTGTGGAGACGCAGTGTGACAAATGCACAGCGAGTACAGGAATATTCGACTGCTCAGGTCACACCCAGGGTATTTCTGACCGGCGTTCCCGGTGGCAGGAACGCTGCTGGACTGAGTGCGGTGAAGCGGTCTGGTCCTAAATGGAAAACTAGAGGAGTTTGTGTGTTTGCTGTTTTTCAGTCACAAAGAGCCAAAGAAAGTGCCGGGTGTTCACACCTCTCACTCCAGTGAGCTGGTCGTCACCTACTTCTTTTGCGGAGAAGAAATTCCCTACAGGAGGATGTTGAAGGCCCAGAGCCTGACACTTGGGCTCTTTAAAGAGCAGCTGAGCAAAAAGGGAAATTACAGGTAAGAATCGGTGGTTTGTTTGTTCTTTAGTATATCCCAGTAAATAAGTAAGCGGATACTTTGCGGGTCTGCTCACAGTGGCACAGAGGCTGCAGCTCTTACTCTCATCCCACTCAAACCAAGAGCATCTTTGTGGGGCCAACTCCCCTCCATCTCTCCCCCTCAGCAGCATTGGGGTGCAGGATGGCTGCGGTCATGCTCCAGACATTGTCCAAAAGGCTTGAATACCAGGGAGGGCCTTGTGGCAAAGGCACAGAGCAGTGGTGCTAGGTTTCCAAACCAGGCTCTTTCACCTTGCGGTGGCCTTCTTGCTTTGTCTACTCATTGAATTCCTTAATTATTAGTGTTGTGCAATGGTGTGGCCATAAATGGGGTCAGGGAAAGGTTGAGATGCTGCATCTGAGTGGACATGGAGCAGAAATGCAGCCAGCTTGCTTTGCGCTTCATTAGGGCAAAAAGAAACCTTTGCCCTGCAGGGAAAGCTCCACCAGTGATACCCAGTTCCTCCTCGGGATTGCCTGGGATCCCTGCCTGTCTGGTTTCCAGGGCCAGCTCCCAGTTTAAACAGTTTGCCCTTCCCATGGCTGTTTGCAGTACTCTCCTTGGGGATCATCTGCTGGCACTCCTGCAGGGTGAGCAGGAGAGGGAAGTTCCGGCTTTAAGTTCTGAATTTGGTGGTGCTTCAGAGCAGAAGGTTTGTCCTGTCACTGGCAGCCTGTGCTTTATCCTCCAAATGGTCACTTGGGCTTGGTGTGAGGAGTTTCCAGCTGCTGCTCCATCACTGGCCTGTCCCTAGCTTTGGGAAGTCCACCCATGCAGATCAGAGCTGGCTCACCCAAGGATGCTCTCAGGTCTGTCTATGGCTGTTGTGAAGTGGGGCTGGGGCTGAAATCCTGCCAATCCTTGCCCAGAACCACCTTTGCAGCTGCCCAGCTGCCATCAGATGGCAGCAACCTGCAAGTACACCCAACCTGGACAACCTGCAGGAGAGATCCCTGCGCTTCCTGCACCCTTGTGCCATTTCCCAGCCCCTAAAGCCTTTCCCATCCTCTGTGCTCCTCCTCTGGCTGCTGGAGCTTCATGTCCCGGTTTCCCTGACCTCCCCCCTGCTCTACTGCTGCTCCAATGGCCGTGTAGTCCCACCCCCCAGAACCATCCCTTTTCGTGTGTTTGTTGTTCTGTGACATTTTCAGTGTGATGCCCCAGTGCAGGAATAGGCCACTAAAGCCTCTGTGGCCCAAAAGCCCCTCCAGGTGCAATTATTTGTGCCTTGTCAGCCTGTAATTACTTCAGAACCTGTTTTTAAGTGACTGACAAGGATGAAACACCGTTTTGCTCAGATCTCAGCCCTTTACACCTGGGTAAAGACAATACCGAACTGGATAAAAGGCACTTGGGTATGTGCCCAGTATTTTATCTTGCCCAGACACAAGGTGAAACTAATTACACAAATGTGTGCACCTCCAGGGAATCATTTTGATCCAAGCTTTGACTCTTGGCTGGACTTTGAGTGAAACTGCGGGTGACCTTCAGGGGGAAGAGGTCCGCAGTGCCCAGAGTAGCGTGTGCGTTACGGGGAGGCACTAACTAGGCTGCTTTGGTCACATCTGGCATTGATTTCTTTTTAAGGCACATTTAATAAGCATGGCTTTGAAGCCATTGCCTTTCATTTAATGCACAAAGACATGCAGAAATGCTCCGCTCTCCAAATTCTTTATTGATTGGATCAGTTTGCGAGGCGGGTACCTCGGGCTCCCGCGATGCCAGAGCCATGGGGCAGCCGCCGGGAAAGCGCTGCTTTGCTTTGCTTCCCTTCTCCCCCCCTCAAGAAAAAGCAGGAATTAAGCAGTGATTTAATACTGATGGCGTTAACAAAAAACAAACATCCACGCACAAAAAAACTGGGTGGTGTCGGGTAATGTGAAGATGGCAGCGGTTCAGAACAGCACTGAAGGGCCAGGCCCGCGCGCCTCGATTGGTGCCAGATGTCCCAGAAACTAAAGGAAAATAGAAAGGAGAAAAGCAAAAGAGCAAAGCTTGCCACATAAAATATGCTTCAATGGGAAGCCCATTGCTGAGCAAATAAGAGCAGAGTGACTTGTTTGAAGACGGGTGGGGGAGGATGACTTTTTCCCCTTGCTTTGCCTCCTCTTTCTCTTGTTCCCCCCCCTTTTCTGTGCGAAATAAGGTTGTAATTATGGAAAAGGTCAGAGCGTGTTTTCCCAAATCCAAACTCAGTAAATGCCGCCAGGGCTTGGGGTGGTGGAGGAAGTTATGGGGAAGAGCGCTCTTATCGGGAGAGGGGTGGAGAAAGGGAAAGGGAAGAGAAAGTTCTTTGTAATTCATTCAAACTTGCCTTGGGTGTTGCTGGGTTTGGTTCAAGGCTGCTGGCCTGGGGCACTGCAGCCTTGACCTGCAGCATCAAAGTTGGTAGGAGCTGGGCCATTGACTTCAATGAGCGCAGGCTCTGAAGGCCTTGAAGAGGATGGTTTTTTCCTTGCTGAGCCATTAAAGACGCAACATGTGTCAGTTCAGCGTGGAATGACTGTACAGAAATAAACCTCACCATACCTGGACTACATGGGGCTGGTTTCATCGCTTTTGACTGAAAAGGCAGCTTTTATCCCCCTACCAAAATAATTCTGCCCTAAAAGTGTGTACATTTGCAGGCTGTTGGTACTGGGTAGTTTAAAAAGGTGGAATAGAACAGGCACTAGAAAAGAACTCAAAGTCTAAAACCCTTCTGTAGCTCTTCAGGTTTTAATAGTAAAAAGGAGCTTAATTTGGTCTCCTTTTCCATCCTCCTAAAAGAGTAATAGCAAAACCCTTTCCCCTAACAAACATCTGCCTTCCCCAGTTGTCTGCAACTACAGGGGAGGGGTTAATTTTTATACATACATATATATATATGTTTTATTCTTTGTAATCCATCTGATGAAGGTTTTTCCATCCCTGGCTCTCAGATGGCAAAGCCCTTTTCCAAGGGAGCAGGCATGTCCGAGGAGGTGTGCGGCGGCAGACGGACAGGCTCCCTAAATGCTACCCCTCTGAATGGAAGCCCTTCATTTGTGCATATGCAATTAAGCAGCCTTAGAAGGAAGAAAGCTCCAAACGGGATAAAAGGAACCTTTAATCAAGCAGCTGAACGGTCTAATTCAGGATAATAGAGGGGTCCTTACTGTTTGACACAGGAGGGGTGGGGGTGCTTTTTTGTCTCTGGGAGCCTTGGCTTCATGATCTAACAACCCGGAGCAAAAGAGCAGGAATGTGGGACACTGCTACTTGACCTCCCCATGTCACGTCCCGCAGGCTGGACCAGGGCTGCTCTGTGCCTCCTGACTGCTAGGGAGCATCGGGAAACAAGGGCAGGAGTTTCTGTCACTTAAAATGGATCCATGAATTAGGCACTTGGTTGTTTCAAATGCGAGGCTCCTGGGTTGGTTTCCCTCAGTAGGAGGACTGAAGAGCTGCAGCTTCTGCGTTGCAGGAAGCAAGGATGGTTTTCTTTTCATCCATCCCTCTGCCTAAAAAGCCTCTCCTTTTAATAACAGTTGCTAATTTTAATGTTGGGCTTCAGCTTTGAAACAAGAAAACACATGAAAGAAAGAAGGTGGGGAGAGAGGGGAGCCTTAAGAATGCATTGCTTTGAAATGCTATTTATTTATGTTTTAAATAAGATATTTGACCAGAAATCACCGTGCTTTCTAATTTTCTTTACGGCTGAGGAGATCCACTGCCAATGCGTACAATTTACTCACTGTAGGAGAGGTGGTTGCTGCTGAGGAGTGTGCTCCCTCCGTCCCATCTCCATCCCTGCAGCTCTGGGGATGCTTTCATGTTGCAGGACCGGAGCAGTGCTGAGGTTTTCCTGGCCACGCTGGGTGCTGGAGGAGCATCCTAGGAGGGAGAGATTGGAGAGTTGTGGTTAAAGGAGCAAAGTCCTTTGCTTTAACCTTTTGATTTTTAACCGTGGTTTAATTCTCCTTCGCCACAGATACTACTTCAAAAAAGCAAGCGACGAGTTTGACTGCGGGGCGGTGTTTGAAGAGATTTGGGAAGATGAAACCATCCTGCCCATGTACGAAGGGAGGATTCTTGGGAAAGTCGAAAGGATCGATTGATGGCATCTGCGTTTCGTATGGAAGGTTAAGCTGGAAAAGGCTCTGGACACACACAACAGTAGTGATGACAAGGAAAGGAGGAAAACGGAAACCAAACTCTGAAGGAAAGTTTTGAACCAATGAAGAAAACGAGTGAGGTCTGTGAAGACTTTGCTGAATTAGCCTTAGAGGAGAAAAAACGGCATTTATTATCCATGAGTTGGGTACCGAGGTGATAAAAACCCTGAACTATTTATTAGAAACATGACCACTGTTGGCTATTGGAGATGCAGACCCTGTTTGAGAGACTTCCATACATAATATATGATTTCCTGGGGATCTGAAATCTATGGACTAAGAGAAACTGTGTATAGCTTACCTTAACAGTAATCCTTATTGATATTTATTGAACAGTCTGTTTTCCCTTGAGTCCAGTTTTTGGATATGCTGCTTTAACAATGGAGAAGAGAGGGGCGGGGAAGTGGGGTGATGGGAGGAAGGATTGTTTGGTTTTCTATATTGTTCCCACTATCTAAAATTGGGGAGTTTGGCTGCGAGCACGTTCATGCTTCAGTGTTGGTTGCAGGGGAAGGAGGGAAGGAGCCACCTTGTGCCCAGTCTCTCTCCCGAGTGAAATAAGAAATAAGAACAATAATAAAAGGCAGAATCAAGACACTGTCCTACCACTCACCTGGAGACCGGTGCATCTTAATCTATGCTGCTCTAATTGGAAATAAAGGTCTTAAGCATTAATGTATCTTAGATGCAATAGAAGAACAGCAACTTGTGACTTCTGTGCATGGATTTCTGCGGTGTGAGGTGTTTGCTTTGCTGCTGGCAGGAGCGAGGGTACCGTGTGGTGGCCAGGGCCTCTTGGTGGAGGCAAGGTAGAGCAGAACCCTGAGCCTGGGGGAGCTGTAGAAGCCATCCAGTTCCCATTCCCATACTTAGCACACCAAAAGGACACGTTGCAAAAGCCAGGTTAAAAAGTATGTATTCCACGTAGCTAGCTAATTCTTTTAGCCATTCTACTTCAATGTTCGCACTACTTGTATTTCAACCACGTGTATCTACGATGGGGCATGACTTCAGGCCGGCGTGGAGCGCATGAATCCTTGTGTGGTGGTTCCTGGTTGGGTTTTCGGTTGGGTTTGTTGGTTGGTTGAGGGTATTTTTGCCTTCCCTTCACAACCCCCATGTGAGCCCGTGGGAGATGAGGGGGAAGGCTCTCTGCATCCTTTTGGCAGAGCTTCATGTGTGCATGTGCGTGGATGTCGGGGGCAGAGCGGCCCTTTCCCGATGAGAAGACCTTGCATTTCTACAGTTGGGTTTTGTGTTGATTAAGTTAATCTGTGCATTCTGTTTGCCATTGCTTCATGTAAGTCTGTATATATTGTAGAAAACATATGGTGAAAATATTAATACACTATCTCTAGTGTTTTTGAAATTGAATCAGTACAGTACCTGTGCCTGCATGGTGTTACAAGGCCATGCGTCGCCCTATATTCAGGGTTCAAGCTTTCCCTTGTTTGTTTAAGGGGCTTATGTATAAATCTATTTTATGCCTTTTATTACAAGTCCTGTACTCATGACTTTTGCCATGGCATTTTGTTCTACTTATACTGTAAATTATGCATTATAAAGAGTTTCATTTAAAAAAATTACTTGGTACAATAATTATTGTAATTAAGAGATGTAGCCTTTATTAAAATTTTATATTTTTCAAATTAATATTGTCTGACTCTTCCCCCCCCTTAATGCCTTAAATGGTTTTTTCTCATGTAAGGTAGAAACAGCAGTTGAGCTCTCCCCTGCCCATTCCCTCTCCTGCCATGCCAGGGACTGTTCCCATTGGGAAGCTCAAGTAAGGCTGGGGCTGCACTTCAGTGCAAGGATTAAATCATTTACAGTTCCTTCAGATAACAGATACCAATTTAACGTAACCTTACTGCAACACTGAGCCTACCTGATGGAGAGAGAACAGGCTGATGGAGGAGTGAGGACTTCCTCTTGCTCTGTGAGTGGGTTCATGAAGCCAGGGTGTGATGTTCAAAGGGATGTAGTGGTCCAGGAGCTCTCCTGCAGGGCCATGGCACATCAGAGGGTCTTCAGCATTAGGTGATGGAGGGTGGTCACAGCCTTACCCAGGTGGAGCTGAGCTGGCGCTGCTCACCTGCATCACCTGCCAGAGCAAAACACACTTTTGTCAAGTCACAGAATCACAGAGGGGTTTGGGTTGGAAGGGACCTTAAAGATCATCCGGTTCCATAGGCAGGGACCCATTCCACTGCACCAGCATGCCCAAAGCCCCATCCAACCTGGCTCACAGTTAGTCAAGTCCTGGCTAATGCGGCTGCGTTGGCCAAGATGAAGAGGAGAGAGATGTGATGGAAGGGGCCGAGCAGGACAAACACTGGGGAGCTCTCACCCCTGCACCTTCCCCCCATTGGTATTTATGGCCCAAACCCTATTGCATAGCTGAAAGAGCTTAATTTGTTCCTGAGGGAAGCTGCCCATTCCAGGCATGGATTTGTCTCCCAGCTGTCGCCCAGACCTTCCCGGCTCAAGCGAGTAACCCTGGGAAAGCGATTGTGGAAATGCTTTTGGTCTGTCCTGTTGGTAACCAAAGCCAGCCTCTTTTCTTCTGCTACACCAATGGCACCTACCAGGGCTTCCCCCCCCCTTCTCCCTCCACCCTATTTTTTTCTATGAGGTTTTAAATTATCTGGGTTATTTTGTGTGTATGAGAAGACTTCATTTAAAACATCAGTAAAACTTCTATCAAAGGGCTCCGCTTCACACCGAGTACACAGAGCTCAGGACTGAATCCTGCGGTTCAAGGGAGCTGCAGGCACTCTAACACATTTAAATGGATGGTGCCTTGTTTTAGAAAAGCCATCTCAAGTTCATGGGGTTCATCTTAATTGATAAGCTGGACATAACGGATGGGTGTAGGGAGACTTCAGCGCCATAAGGGAAGAAAGACGGAGTTTTTTTCCCCCTTCTCTTTTTTCAGTCTCCCATCAAAGGTTGGGAACTTAGCACTACACCGTAGTATTATTTTTCTTCTGCTATTAAAATGAATCACACTGTGCCTAATTCTTCTTGGGAAGATGAATGTGTTCGAGGCAGCTTGAAGCCATTCAGCGCCTCGCAAGCCTTTGCATCTTTCTATCAATGTTCCAAAATACCTCTGTTTTTTGGATGTCTGTAGAAACAAAATATAAAATGGCTTCAAATACATGGCAGGCTGTTTAGTGGAGATGAAAGGGGGTTTGAATAGTCTTTTAAAATGAATGAAAAGTGAATCCTCTCTTCTGTTTCAATTATAAGTGGGACATGGAGCTCGTTAGACACCACCTTAATGTGACACTGAAAACGTTCACCTGCCTTCAGCGCCTCGGAAGCAGTTTGTTTTGCGGCTCGGCTCGGGCTGGAGATGGTGATTACCATCCAAGGGCTGCCTTGTCAGCTGCTGAACGGAGAGGCAGCGTGGGAAAGTCCTGCTGGAACGGCCGGAAAAGGGCAGCATCCGACCCTGGTGGGAGGGAGCAAGAGCCTTATGTTGACCCAAGCGTTGGGTTCCTTTAGGTTAGCTCAAGTTGATCAGGTTAAACACAACCCCTTGCAGTGCTATGGTACTTACCAAAATGCCCTGGTTTGGTACTTCCAGAGGAGGGATCCAAAATGTCCCAGTTTGGGGTCTTCCAGAGGAGGGACATCAATAGCAAGAGCCCTGTGCTGCAGAAAGGATGATGTGAGTGAGACCTAGCCCCTCCGCACGCTTAAATCACACTAATAGTTAACACTTGGAGCATCTTTTGTCTTCAAGGCCTGCTGGAAACATTCACTAGGCCCCACAGCTCCCATGGGGGTAGGTAACCCACCTGCCTTAGACCATGGCACGGTGGAGAGTTGGCATTGATGGGCCCAGGTGAGCTTCAAAGCTCTGGGGGCTGCATCACCATTCAACACAAACACCAGCCCTGGTGTCTGCGCAGTTAAAAGGCATTGATGGACCCTTAATGATCCTCAGCAGCTTTTAGGGAACAGAGCCAGGAGGGAGCAGGGGCCTGGGAATCACCTTGAGGCTTTTTTAGGGAGAAAAACTCGCTTTCCCAAGTGTTCCACAGCTGGAAGTTGTTAGAGGGGCAATGGGCTTGCTGAGTCCCATATAAAGGCCTGAAGCAGTGGGGAATAGGGCTGGGGAGGGGGCAGCCATGGGGTCCATTCTGTCTGTGCTAAGTGGGGACAAGGACCCTGGAAATGTGCCTTTTGCTTCCCTCAGCATAAAACCAGGCTGTGTTTGGATGCAAAAGCCTCCCAGCCCTTGCTCGCAGGCCCCTCCACTGTGCACACAGTGGATAGGAGAGACAGATTGGTGCTCTTCTCTCCCTGCCCTCAATGTGTGGCACTGCCTGGCTCAGAGTGCAGAAGGTCGGAGCCAGTGCCCAAACCCACACCTGAGGCTGCCCCCCAAACCAGGAGCTTACATTAAACTGATGTTACAACCCCCTCAAGTCCGAACTTCCACCTCTGTTCTATTCCAGTTTGCTGTGGGAGCAGGAGGCGATGACAGCGTCAGTGCGCACTGAGGCACTGACTCACAAGCCCTGGCACATCCTCATTGGAAGAGGTCTGTGCTTTGGGAAGAGGTGCCGCAGCCCCATGGCAGGGTGGGGACACATCCCTGATACAGGTGCCTACATCCAGTGGTGTTCTCAGTTGGTAAAACCAACTCAACCCCCTCCAAATTCCTGGAAATGGGAAGCACTGAGGACCAGCAGTGGGTACAGGAACTTGGGAATCCTTTCTCCATAAACCCCATGCACAAAGTGCCTGCCACCATCCCGCAGCCCCTCTGCATCATCAGAGGGGATGGGAGGCTCCCGCCCTTCACAATGCACCATTCCCAGCATCCTGAGGCATGTCAGCTCTGTCCATACCCTTCCAGAGCCCTTCTGCATCCCAGCTCTTGAACAGTGGAACAAAGACCCCAAAACAGTGACAAAATCCCCCCTCCCTTTATAAGCAAAAATAACCCTACATTATTTTTAATGGTGCCAATATGGGGGGTGCTTTGAGCTGAAGTCCCATGAAAACTCCCTCCTTTTCCCAGGTGCTGGGATCAGCAGCACTTCCCATTCCACCCCCCCCCCCCCCAAGCCTTTCCCAAGTCTCCCTGAGTTTCTTCTCTCCCCTTCACCTACGGATTTGATTCCCTCTAATCCCATAAATCAGTCGTGCACTGGCTCACATTGGCAGCATCTGCTGGTTCACACTGCCTGGCTCACATTGGCAGCATCATCCCCTTTCTTTCACCTTCCATTAACCTCCCGTTCCTCAAACACCTTCCTCCAAGCACTGCGCTCCTGTAGCAACCTCAGATTAATTAAAGAGGGAAAAAAGAGAGGAACACAACGAGGTTCCTATCCCATCGCTTTCAAACGCTCTCTCTTAATCACAGAGCGCAGAAAACACCCACACAGAGGAGGCTGGGGAATTATTTAAGGCAAATCATCTTCCTTCCCCTTCTGAAAAGGGGATCGGGCCCGTTCTGGATGCTGAAAGCAGCTCTGGCTCAGCTCCTTCCCATTCTTCCCAGCGACATCCCTGCTTCCTGCCCGCAGCCTTGCCCAGCCATGCTCACACACACACTCCTTCCCCCCGCCTTCATTAGCACGCTCCTAATCACGATGGAGAGTCCCAGGCTGAGTCTTTCTAACACTCAAACCTTGCCATGCCATATGCTTATCCTCTCTTTTCAATTAAATGAGTGTTGTGATGCGTTTAATCTTCAGGGAGCGTTGAACCCACGCGGCGAGAGGGGAGGTTAATTTTGGACATCAGATCTAAGCAATATCGTAATTTCAGCCAATTTTGGCTGACCTCCCTGGGCAATGCCCTTCATCTCTTTCATGAGGAGGAGCTATTTTTAGGGAAGAAAGCCCATTAAGCCTTGGCTCCCTTAATTCAGCGCTTCACTTGATAAGGTTTGACAGGTAGATCTGCCTTATTATTATTATTTTGGGTTAAAAAAACAAATAAAAAGGAAACAGAAAGACCCTCCGGGAATTCCGCCTTTCAACATTTGTCTTGGGCCCTGCAGGAGTCTGGAGCATCTCTGAACCCTACAGCTCATCCTGCTTTGAAACAGCCGCCTCGTCATTCCTGATGCACGTCGCCAGCCCTGCCTTCTCATCTGCAGGCACAGCACTCCCTGCTCCTGCTCCCACCAGCATCGCAGCTTTCCTCACCTTCCCTTCTGCTGCGCTGGCTCAAAGTGAGCTCTTATTCCCCCCCCACAATCCTTCAAAAGACCCAGGATAAGCAGGATGCACGGCTGGGATGCTCCTACTTCGGCTCTTCCCTTTGCCCTTGCTTGCAGAGCTGAAACCTCAGCATCACCCCTATGAAGGAGCCCAGTTGACACTCAAGGTCCCATCCAGCCCTGAAACGTGAACCAGCAAAACCTCTCCACTCCTTTGAAGTGCTTGCAGGGGCTGCAGCAGCCAAGAACAAAAGGTCTGTGCCTTTTCCAAAGCTTCTGTTACCCAAAATCCTTCCATCTCTAAAGGCTTTCCAGCACAAGCACAACGTCCTCTCCGGACGTTTCACAGTGAGTTGTTAACCAGAAAGTCTCTCATGTACAAGTACTAACAGTAAGGGATTACACAGCAGGTGATGGGTCTTTGCCTTCAGACATCAACCAACCAACCTCCCACCAGCCCCAGCAGGACAGAGGCAAAGGACAGGGTTTGGGGACCGGACACGGCTCCTGGGACAGAGGCTGTAAATCCAGCTGGCATCCAAAGATGATTTGGGAATAACGAGGGGGCAGCTGATGGCACATGTAGGTGGGGAATGGCTGGGCAGGGGTTAAACCCTGCCCTGTGCAGCTGCCATGCAAAACCCAGGCAAAGCACCAGAGTTCTGCATTGAGATTCAAATGCCCAGATCAAAGCAGAGCTCCAGGAAGGAAGGGCCAATTTAGGTTGGAACCAGAGAAAACTTTCTCAGCTAACTTCTGGGAAGTGAAACAACCAGGTTTCAGAAAGCTTCCATCAAAAGGGTGCCTTGAAGGGAGATGAGTTTCCGCAGGAGCATCCTGCAGGGAATTAGTGCTGGATCACAATACCTGCCCTGCTCTTTTGAACCTGTCACCAAAACGCCCTTACCAAAACGCCCTTGTTCTGCCGGAATAGGATGAGCTTGAGTCCTGCCAAGCACCGCCCGGTGCTGATGCCCCTGCACCACCCAGCACGGCGACATTCCCATCCTGGCATTCCCGAGAGCCACTGCCCTGACCGAGCCAAACGCCCAAAGCCTTCAGAGACAACTCGGGTCCAAATCGGGCTCCATGGCCTTTCGGGATGGCGGCGGGCCCGTAACTCCGCGTTTGATGAAGCGGCCAAAGGACTATTTCCGACATTTTCTTCCTCGCTGTTTATTCCAAAGCAAACAAACAAATGGAGAGAAAAAAGGAAAAGTTTGAGAGTTCAACGTTGCTAATTTATGGCTCTGTCCTTTCTCCTTTGGGATTCGCTGCCCTGCCCTTGGTTGAGGCAGGAAGAGGAGGGCTCGCTCTTACCTTGCCTGTGTGACAGGTTGCCAAAGTGGGGAGAAAGCGTCTACTCCCTCCTTCCAGTACCACGTAGTGCTTTGGTGTTTCACGTCTTTGTAGCTCTGAAATGCCTTTAGAACCCCCTTGCAACTGTCCACCATGGGGTGTTTAATTACCAGGTAAAAGTTCTGTAGACTCCATTTAATTATTTGATTGCTCAGTAACCAAAGGGTGTAAGAGGGCCATAGCCAGAAGGCACTTCAAAGCGCTGCCTTGATGTTTCTTAGTGGGCATTAATGGTTTCTGAAGGCAGGAGATTGTTTAAACCCCCCTATATTAAAACGCTGCTCATGATCCCGCCAGCAATCTCCCAGAAATGCATAAACATTGGAATCCTCTGCCAGGGAGGAAAAAGAGTTCAAAGGGACCCGAGAGTTTTCATGTAAAGTTTGGAGTTTAAGGCGTGACTGTTGGCTACGGAGCCCCACTGTTTGAACTCTTGTTTATTAAAAACAGTTTCCCAGCGTTTCACAGGGTTCAGAAAGACAACAGCGAAGCGCAGCCTCTTTCACAGCGCACTGTTTAAAGGCTCCATTGATTTCTACCTATATGTTTTATCTTTTCTCTCCTTTTTTGTGATCAAATGCTGAAGTTTAGCACAATATCCAAGAGAAAAGCAGAGCTGGGGCTGCCGAGGAGAGAGCAGCTCGGGAATAAGGCTTTGACTTGCTCTTTCAGAAGGCTTTTAACAGTTCACTCCAGACTCCTCAGTGCCCCAGGAGGCTGGGTGACAGCAGCAGCAGCATTGGGAAATGACAACTCGGCTGGCCCCAAGCTCCAACTGCCTGTTTGATATCCTCACCAACCCTCCAGCCTTTATCTGAGCCCCAGCACTCAATCAGCGTCCAGCCAAACAATCGGCCACCGGGGAAAGGGAAGTCTCTTCAGTACTCTCAGAGTGGGGGATAACCCTGCAGCCTGTCTTGTCTGGGCATGCATCTTATTTCTGGTGAGCCCACCACCGCCGCACCAAGAGCGGTCTCATTGCTCCCTGGGCTTACACATCTCTCCTTCCTATGGCTTCAGCTGCTCCAGAACCTCCTGCTTTTTAAAATCAAGGGGGTTTAGTCAGGAATGAAGCAAAAGGGAACCTGCAGCATGTAACAGCTATTGGCCAAGCCGGGGTAGGAGATGGGCTTTGAAGGGGCGGCATCTGGAGCCACTGAATGTCTCGCGGTGAGATGCAGTGATTCCCGCAGGGAGAGGAGCACAGAGACACGCAGGAGCACCGGGAAAATCCTGTGCTGTCCTGGGAAAGAAGCTCACAGCAGAGCGGTTTTGCACGTTCTTAAGTCTAACTGCAGAGATCTGAAGATAACGCAGCTCAGAGCTGCCCCAGCTTTGCCTTAACAGCAGAGGCCATCATCCATCCAGTGCAGGTCTACAGGTGTTGCCAGAAGACATTATAAAAGGCACATTAGGAGCAGAATTAAAGCAAGCATGAACCCAAACAAACAGAAACATCTGCTGAGCAGGTAGCCTGAGAATAAACTCCTTATTAAAGCTGCTCTCCAGGCTCAATCCTCAGCTCCAAGTCACCAGGGCGCTGCCAGGTGACACCAGCAGAGGTTCTGACGCAGGAGAGAAAGAGCTAATAATAGTGTCATGTCAAGGCCTGACTTTGCCTTGCACAAACACAGCAGAGGGAAGGGAAAATGGGATGTGGAAGGGGAAAATAGGAAACAGTTCTGTTTGAGTCTCGGGGCTCAGTCCTGCTCAGCAAACGTGGCTGGGAGCTAATGAGAGACCACTCACAGGACAATAGAATGGACTGGGTTGGAAGAGACCTTAAAGCTCATCTACCCTGCCATGGGCAAGGACACCCTCCACTAGACCAGGGTGCTCCGAGCCCCATCCCACCTGGCCTTGAATTCATGCTTGACCACTGATCCTACAGTGAATGCCTCTGTGCTGGAGCAGGATGGGGTAAGATGGAGAGAGGACTTCTAGTGCTCCCTCATGGGAAATGGAACAAGGCAGCCTGAGGTGAGATCAGACCCTGGGCATTGAGATCACGCTCAGGACTTTGTATCAGAGGAATCACATTCAAACATGAGGGTAAGAAATGCCATCCTCTTAAATGAGGAGATGCTGGCAATGAGGGCACGTGAAAACGCTCATGTGCTCCATAGTTATGGAGATAAACTCAGATGTTAAATACTGTGGGGAAAGAAACTGAAGAAAAAACCCACAAAAAGCAGTCCAAAAGGAAGGAGCACTTTGTTTCTGCTCTACGCAGCTGATGGCAAAGTGCTGCTCCAAAGATTTCCCTGCCTCACTCTGACCATCCACCAAGCACAATGATAGCCGAGAGCTGAGGTTATTCTTCTGCCATCCCCACTCACAGTAAAAATCTCCTCCTTCCAAACTCCAGAACTGATGGAAAATATGAACTTAATTTTGGGTTCTGTTTTCCTTAAATCGGCGCAGTTCCAGTAAAATCAGATTAAAATACCTCCAGTTCCTGATGTTTGGGGATATTTAAAGTCAGATCAAAGCACTTCTAACCAGTGCTTTTGGTAGCACATTTGATGAGAAACACAGGTGCACTAATATATGAAGCTAGCAGCCAGGCTGATTTAAATGCTGCCTTGCAATCCTGCCTCTGATCCCCTTAACCATCAGCTGGGGGAGGGAGAAGGAATGGATGGATGATGTTTTAATGGAAGACTCTTTTTTTTGCTGGATGCAATTTGAGCTGCTTCATTTTCGGCATGAAAACTTTGCCTTTTTTCATGCCTCTACTTCTTTTCCTTCTAATAGTTACAAGGAGGCTGTCAGGCAATAGAGACCTATGGAAAGGTGGGGGGAAAGTGATTTACAGGCCCTAATCTTTCAAGTGCAAGGTGTTGGCTTCTGCTTCCATGGAACCAAGCACAAGCTCCACATCTCATGCAGAGAGCCCAACCACTGCATCACCATAGGGTTGAATCCTGATGCATGGGTCTGGGCAGGGAGACCTAGGATCAGGGTGGGCTCAACTCCTTGGCTGTGCTCCCATATTGCATGGGGAATGCTCTCTAAACCCCACAGAGCATCACAGGGGAGTTTTATAGGGATTTCCCTGGAGGAATTTAGCTGGGAATTTTGGGGTTTGGAGAAGAGAGAAGAAAATCAAACCCAACTGTACCCAGTGAATACCAATGGGGTTTAGCCAATTTTCTGCAGAGCTAACCCAAACCCAAGCAGTGCAGGGTGCAGGGGGGGGGATGCAAAGCGGAGCTGCTCCAGGGGCATGGGTCCTCCCCTGGTATTTCAGATACCAGTTGGGGACTCTGAGATGCCACATTTCACCCAAGTCACTTGGTCCTCTTGGGCTTTCCTTGTCTCCAAACAATACCTGCTCCCTTCAAAACACACCCAAATGAAGGCAGGTTAAACTGAACCGTTCGACAACCTCAATTAGAAGTTGCTCCCGTTATACTTGAGGGAAACCAGAGGGTTTCCTACAAAGGGTTCAGCCCTGTTTGTTGACAAACGACATGACCCCAGCAATTCGTCCCCACTGGGACAGGATGGGAAGTACTATAGGATTTTCTCTGCTGGGAGCTTTCAAGTTTTATTGTGTGCAATTAAAATGCAGATGAATAACACAGTAAAATAATAAAACACTGCTCATAAAAGTGCCCCAGTGAAACAAAACTGTCAAAACAGAGGAGAAAACCCAACCAACAAAAGAGCAAACATTGCTTCCTCCCAAAAAGTCATGGAAGTTTAAACAAACTCATTGTTATCAGGAGATAGCAAAGGCAGTGGTGTGGTTACAGCTGCCCCCTGCTCATCTACCAAAAGCTGGGTCCCCATGCAGGCCCCCAGACCCGCGTTGTTCCAAGGACATCCCAACCCCATCACAAACCCAGCCGCACTCCACTGTCCCCACCTTCACACCCAGAAGCACAAAGACACCATCCTGCCCCGCACCAGGAGCCTGCTTGGGCCAAGTGCTTTTGCTATGTGCAATGATGAACAGTCCCTAAGGCAGAGTTGGGAACTTTCTGCATTTTCCATGTGATTTTGCTGCAAAAGGGACAACTGGAACACTGCTGGCACTGCATGGTTAGGGAATTGCCCTGTGTGTGTAAGATAGATTGTTTTAACCCAGTCATTTACTGAAAGGCATAGAAAAAACCAGGCTCAGACTGTCGACTCAAGTGCTGGCAAGTCAGAAGATGGCCCCAATCCCTTCCCCAGCAGATCCAGTCATGCAGCTCTACCCACCATTCCCCCAGAATCCACCTGCACTTCCACATGAACAGGTTTCACCCTGTTTAAAGCACCGTAAAACCCTAATAATAATAAAAAAGAGCTATGTTTCTCTTGTGATAAATTACAGGGCTGAACAGAAAACAAGGCCAATAACAGAGAAGAAAAATCAGCAAAGACATACAGCCTGGACATCAAGAAGGACATCAGACACTAAGCTGAGCGGCAGCAATTGCTTTGCAGTGCTTTGAGCACTGCTCCAGCAAACCCAGGCAAACCAAGGTGCAGTTTGGACAATGTACCTGCACTTCGCAGTTCAGGTGTATGATCCAACACTGAAGTAAAGAACAAGAGAAAGGGCAGGAGGAACCTACTTCTGCATGGCCCAGGGGTCAGGAGCTGCTGCCACAGGAGACACCAAGTGATGGAAGTTGTTCCTTTTCCCTCTGTCCCTTCCAAATACTGCAAAGACATTTAAATCACCTTCAGCAGGTTATTCTACCCCAAAATAAGGTCCACAGGGCCTTTCCCATTATCAGAGAGGTGTCTCTATGTTGCACTAAACCTGGCTGCATCACTCAGCAGACATGCTGTGGTGGGGCCAGACTCACTCCTAAATTCAGCCCTTCCCGTCTCCCCCCGAACGTGCTCATCCCATGGACCACTTACACAGCATCTCGCCTTGAGCAGTTGGTACCCAAATCCCATTGGGCAGCCTGTCTATGAGCTCCCTTGCTGCTGCAGAGGCGGCTCATGTTCGGCACTGCTGAGCTCCTGGCTGACCAAGCTGGGCTCTGAGTTTTGTCCATGACACAGGAACAGATTTGTATTTATTTATCTCTTTACAGCACTGAGCAATACCCCAGCGTGTGCACATCAGGACTTGTGCAAAACGCTGCCTCATGTCAACGTTCTGGGATGGAAACCCAGGATGCTGACACATTTCATCCTGATTTCCTGGCCTTAGCAATGCTTTAACCCCTGCTCGGGTTAAAGCTGCAGCTTGCCCAGCCCCTCACCTGCCTCCTGCTGAGAGCCCTCTGCAGATGCTGCTGCACTGAAATGCCCAAACAGGGGCCACATGAACAGGCTCCAGGGAGGTTTTTGTCCTTGAGCAGCCCAAGAGGGATGAGGTGATGCCCATCCAGGTTACTGCTTTAGTCTAAATCCATCCTTTCACCGCTCTAAAGCGATTGCTTCAGGCAGAGCCTTCTCTGGGGTCCAGGATCTCTTTCTTGCTTTTTATGAGGTTTTTGCCTAATTATGGAATCTCTTTCAATCTAGACCTGCTTTGATCATGGCTGGCCCTAGAGAGAAGTCATCTCGTCTGGATCGACTGAGGAAAGAAAAGAGATGATAGGCAGAAGTGACCTGCCCAGATGACCAAGAAAATAAGCAGCAAAGCAAAGATCTGAACACGAGCTTTAGAGAAACCTTCCTCCTTGTGATCAACCACCACATCCTTCCAGGTAAACCACATTCAAACGGGAGTCAGGGGCGAACCATCACTTAGCACTTCCTATGGCTACTCTGCTCACCCTGGTATAGGTGGGATGAGGATGGACAGTTCCTGGTGCAATCTGAGCGCCCAAAGGAGATTACAGAGCTAGGACATGGTACTGGTGCAGGAGGAAGCCATCCCAGTTCGCCAGTGCAGAGGAGACCCTGCTCTGATTCAGCTGACAGATCACAAGCGGCTTCCTATCAAACCCAGTGAAAAGAGATTCCTCCAGAAAAGGGCTGTTTTCAGTGCCATTTGGATTATTTGCCCTCTGTTGTCTTCCATAAAGGATACTGTGAAGTTAATGATCCAGCCGTGGAATTTTAAATAGCTGCTTCATGACTAACAACATGTGCTCTGGATCAGCTCGAGCCTGTATTTACATATTTCCCATGATAAGTCAACATATGGTTCTTGTTTGTAACATGGACTTGCTCTCTTCATATTGTTACCATTTATATAACTTCTTTTCACAATTACAGGGTGAAAAAAAACCCTTTTCTTATAATTATTCCTAGAAAAAGCACTGTACAAATAAGAAGCTATTAGGGGATCTAGAAGCCTGCTAATTGCTCTAATTTGATTGCCACTCCATCCCGAGCTGGCTTGTTACACTGATCCATGAGCGCTGTTGGATGCAGGAGGTCAGCTCCCTCCCCATCGCTCCACGGGATGGGGTTTCACAACCCTTCCTGACAGCTTGGCAGTGGCACTCTTTGGGAATCTTGCACTAACGGGTTGAATTTCTTCCCTTTGGAATTTGCAGCTCTAAGGACGTAGATAATCTGTACAATTGTTGTTTCTTTGCCCCCCCTCTATTTCCCTCCCCACATCAAAGCATTGGTTAGTGGCTGGATATAAGCATCCCAACTGCTCTCATGGCACGGATGGAATCACAGGAATTGGCTTTTTCCGAACTCCCGGTGTCATTTTCCCTGGTGCTTTGCTCCCTCAACTCCTCAATTCAAGTCCTGAGGTTTCACCTATTTCCTTTGGGAGATTATTCCACATGGAAAAGGGCTCTAACCATGAAGAGATTTTTCCTTCAACCCAGTCACAAAGATTATTTCCTTTATTTAATCTTATTACTCCCACTTCAACCAGGCTAAATAATTCCCATCCTCCCTGGGTATTTACACCCCTCTCATACTTGCAGACAGACACAGCATCTCTCCCTTAGCCATCATTTTGCCAAGCTAAACATATGTAACTCTTTTAATCCTTCCTCATAAACCAGGCCAGTCCTTTCATCATTTTTATTGCTCTTCTCTGAATCCCATCCAATTTGCTGACATTGTTCTGCTCTTTAGGTGCTCGGAGGATGGATATCTGACAACCTGCTCTAGTGGAAGGTGTCCCTGCCCATGGCAGGGGCTTGAACCCGGGTAAGCCTTAAGGTCCCTTCTAACCCAAACTTTTCCATGATTCCATAATATTCCAGGTGAAATTTCACTGATTACACGTTACAAGGTTAATTAACACAACTTTCCTATCTGAACACAGTTCACAGGTCTAAGGCTTGATGCCAACCTCAACTGATAGGAAAAAGGACCCACTGATACCACTCAGGTCCATGAACAAGTGACCCTGGGATGAAGCCCCTGTAAACCTCAGGGCTTTGCTCCCCTTCCCCATGCAGACCTTGCTGGAGGGTGCCCCCTTCCCAGTCCCACACACTCATCCCCTTGGGGCATTTCATGCCTCTTCCCCCCATGCATGGGGTAGGAAAGGGCTTGTGCAGCGAGGGGACAAAGCACCCTCCACCACAGCACTTCCCAGTGAGGGCTTTGCTCTCTGCTGAGTTATGAACATCCAGCATATCCAAAGGCAAATGCAGCCAATGATGCTTCTACTGAGGGTTGGGATGTGCTGAAAGGAGGTGGTGTCTCTGTGTGAAACCAGGGAAAAGGGAAAAATCAGTTCACAGGCGGTGGCTCCAACACTGTTGTTTTAAAGGAGTCCATGCATTGATTGGCACCGAACCTGATTTACAGCCATGTGTGGGGCTCCGGCAGAGGGACATCACCAAGAGCCCCATCCCACTGCTGCACCCTCAGGATGTGCCACCCTGCCCGTTTACAGTCCCATTGCCTTTCACCCCCAGTGAGGGTCTGCACCCAGCACCCTTCATGCTACAAAGCCCCGAGGCTTTGTGCTGTAAAGCTAACCCCCTTCGGCACAAAGTTAATTCTCTTTGCTTCTCAATGGTGGCACCATTCATAACAAATAGTCTATGATAATAAATACCTCAACGAGATCAAAAGATCCTTAAACAGCCTTAATAAAGTCAAAAAAAACTGAGGGAAGTGCAATTGGGTTCTGTTCTCCATCACTTTTCTTCTCTCCTCTTTGCGGAAGGCAGTGGCTACATAACTTTTGCATTTCAAAGACCCACATCCCATTGTATGGAGAGGCAGGCTGAGCACTTTGTGTTGTCCCTAGTTTTGTCCAACGGTTGTCCCACTAACCAGCCTCCTGCCAAGGGAAAGGGATTTCTCCCTTCGCCTGCTGACAGCCTTTTTGCTTTGAAAGCGAGAGTTGACTGCTTCTTAATTAGTGCCCCCATGAGCTGGTCACTGAGGACCAGGAGTCTCGCACCGGAGCTCGGCTATTCACTCCCGGTGTGTCCTGGGGATGCGAATCCAGCACAGCCTCAGCTGCTACTGCCGGGAGCTCCCGGGGATTCTCCTAATGGCCCCGTTTCCACCATGAAACACGGCTCAGAAGCCTTGCAAATAAACGCAGTGCACTTTAGAAAGAGCGCTGAGATTGATACGGTATAAAAGAGAGGTTCCTTTCAGACCCCAGGTATCCCGAGGTGCTTTACAAACTAATGTTAGGGGCCTGCCAGCACGGATTTTGCCATTGTGATTCTGCTTGCAAAGCCCAAATGCTGCTCAACCACACACACAAAAAGCATTAAGCTCTGAAGAATATAGATCACTTATTTGCAGAGGAACAAGGGAAGTTATTACTATCACTAGTATATGTGTTTGTTACAAAAGCACCTAAGAAATGAGTCCCTGGCCACACTACCGTGAGCAAATGAAGGGACCGTGACATGACAGCAGTGTCGCATCCAGCCCTGTGCTCCATCACCATCCTCTTTCACCCATAGAATACAATAAAAGCAATCCCATGCTAAGCGGATACACTTAATGCTTCATAAAATTCCTACTTGGTTTTTTCCTCAAGCAACATTTTACCTGCAAAGTATTGGCAGCAAATAAAGATGGGGCCTTTTTGACAGACAAGATTGCAACCAACATCTCTCCATCTCCCATAGTGCAGATTCCCATCTGACTGCCGGGCTTACAAACATGCGTATTTTTTCTTTATGCATTGTGAATCCACACAAAATACGGGATAAATTTCCTTTGAAGAAAGTGGGAAAGCAGAATGGCAACAAGCCTAGGTAGGTATTGAGTTACTTTCTGTAATTCATATTTTCTCTAATGAGAAGCTTGCAAGAAAGATATTCCTCTGCTCGCTCTTCAAGTCAGACAGGTACAACAACAAGTAACCAGACAGGTATATGTAGAGGTGGCTTTGAACCAGCTCCCAGGATACGAGCACTCCTGAACTTTGAAGGTATTTAGATCCAAATCTGGATCTGTGCTTTGTGGTTGACCATTTATCCCACTCCCCCACCACATTATGCATATAAGGGTTCATTTCTCTCAACAATGACCCAGATCAAACAGGAGATATTAACAACTTCTGGCATCTCAGTTTTCAGACTCACATCTGTGAAAAGGAGAGGGCTTGCACAGATGTGCCTAGCGTGTGTCTTGCAGCATTTGCCTGACAATGTCACTCCATTTTGCATGTTAGCCCAGCTCAGAACAGTTAGAGAATAGATAAAACACAGGAATGCAGCAGGAACTCGTGTAGCTTTGTGTGATCCCTGTGCCAGAGCACTTGATCACATCCCCTTTTCTTCCTGTTCAGATCAGCACACCTCCGATATGAGACTGGAAATGAGACAAAGATCCTGAACAAACACAGGATTCCCTGACATCAGCTTGGTACCTTCCTGGGAAAATCCAAAGTTCCATGAATTTATCCAGAGGCTTTCAGCCCAGGAGGGAGGGTAACAAAGGCACAGAGCTGAGGCCCAAGCAGCTCCCCAATGCAGCCCAATGAAATGCAGATCTTGGATGAGAACACTTCTTTTGATCTTTTAACATCATTTCAAGTTTGTTACTCCCCACAGTGATGCAGGTACTTGGGGAAGGTTCTGCCTGTGCAGCTGCACCTGCCTGCCCCAGCCACTCCATGGGCTTCTGCTCCTTGGCTGAATCAGCTTGCAAAGATGCCGCCCTGCACATTGCTATGAATTAGAACAATCAGTTCCCATGCACTCAGCTTTGAAGCTTCCCCTTTGTGAGCACTGGGGGCATTAAGAGTCATTTGTTGCAGTGGCTGCAGGAAAAGAGCTGGGATTCGGAGGGGTGAGGACAGCCAAGGAGGAAAGGTGTCATCTGAAAACCTGCTAATCAGCTTAGAAGAAAGCATCCCACAGGATTCTGTGGCATCACTTGTGATGTTTTCACTGTGGGTTTGCATTAGGAGAGTGGACAATGGGATTGCTAAAAATCTCTTAGGTCTTTTATCTCTACAATTACATTTACAATGGGCTTTAAAAATACACAGCCTTTCATTAGTATTCTCTTTCAATGGGAGAAGCACCCATGAAACCACCAGCTAAATGTGGGCCTTGAGCTAAATTCAGGCCTTGAGCTAAATTCAGTGGCTCTCACAGCCTTGGCTGTGCAAACAGGGAAAAAGACATACTTGGAAGAGGAACTTTTCCTTCTTTTGAAGTCAGAATGGATTTGCAAGGGTCTTATATGATGAGGGGACAGTTTTAAGTAGAGGGGATATATGTGTATAATTTTAACCACGTAAATAGTCCTTTGCAGCCTGGGAATCTTCAGACTTTTTCCAGGCTTTAAGAAGTTGGCCCCGCATACTTGTTAAAATCAGTTTAACCACTTGCCAAGAGGTTTAAAGAAAGACGACACCTACTTTGCATGAATAGTAATATTACCCTGATGAATTTAGTTATACTAATGGCAGAGCACAAAGAATATGCTCCTGCCTATGATGGGGTTTTTTTTAAGGCAAATAATAAGGTTCTGGAGGGTGTAACCTAAACCAGACATTTCATAAAAGATCCATCCTTGAACAGAAATGGCATGAAAGCATGAAATGAAAACTAGACGACAATCCGAACTCCTCTTCAAGTGCTTTGTAGTAATTATTTTAAAAAGGCCCCACAAAAGCCTCTATTCAATTGCAGAATAGCAAGTGAGGGCTCTGTGGTTCAAGGCCAAATAATTTCTGCAATGGAAAAAACAGCTTCAGTTCTTCAGTTCTGATGGAAGGTATTTTAAATGGGCACGAGGCTTCAATTATTGCTTGCTTTACCCCAGCTTCTGGGGGACATGAATTGCCCACAGATAAACCCCTCTGCTCTGCAAAGTGATGGCCAACATCATTTGCAGCTCGAGTGCTCCCAATTGCACAGGGACACCAAGTATCACAGCCTTCAGGTAAGGGTCAGGGGCTCGTGGCACTGCTTGTGGGGCTCAAGATCCTCTTTTACCAGTTCCCAGCTGGTCCAGTCATGCTGGTGGGTGAAGCCTGCTCCTGAGTGACTTGAGTAGACCAGGTTAGGAAGGTTGGACTCTTTCCTCAATCCTGCCCTCCTTGTGTCCTTCTTGCACCCCAAAACCAGCTCTTTCCCTTCCAAAAATATGCTGGAGGGTGAGAGAGAGCCATGAAGCCAGGGAAATGCTGCACTCCCAGCCCTTATCCTCCTCATTGCTGCAGGGAGGAGACCATGAAAGCATCATCTCCCAGGTCTGGAGAGGAGTGTCATGGAGAGATCAGCACAGAGCCAAGCACAGATACAATACCGGTGTCTAGCCATCTAACAGCTGTGATCAGAAGTACATCTAATGACAACACTACTGATACCATCCTTAGATACCACCTTAACTTACTACTAGGATGGAAGCTCATCACCACCACAGTGGTGACAGATCTGCTCCAGATGAAGACATTTTCCTATGAAGGAGTTGCACTTTAAAGTCACTCAAATTGTAAATACAGTCTGGAAAGTGTCAGCAACTGGAGAATCAGCCAGGATTCACCCAGTAGCAAACAAACACTGCTGATACATACCACTATGAGGCAGGTACACACCACTTCCCTACTTCAGGCCTTAGTGTTGGCCCAAGTGGAACTGGTGGGAGCACTATGTGTATGAGAGCCATCCAGTATTGCCAAAAGCCCAACTGAAAGCTGAGCCTGCTGTGATTCCCCTTGGAAACGGGCCCATTCCTGCCTGTTATGGCTTTTTGTAGCAACGCCCAAGCAGCACAACCAGGTGAGAACCAGCCAGCAGCCCTGAGCACTCCCCAGTGCATCAACATGCAGGGTCCTGCTCGGCAGGGAGCGATGGAGAAGGGCACAGTGAGCCAGGCTTGGCTGCTGCCATCTCCCCCCATCCTCCCCTCTCACCCAGGGCTGTTTCACACTGTCTGAACTCACCACGCTTTCATCTCTTTATTTTCCCTTCTCGTGTCTCGTGCAGGGAAAGGCATTTCCCAATCAGCCAAAGCCCAGCCTTGCTCCAGCGTGGGATGAGAGCTCTGCACTGCAGGGAGCAGACCCAAGCACAGACCTTGGGTACAGCCATGATTTCCCAGGTCCTCAGCAGGGAAGAGCTGCTTGCGCATCCACAGCACAACCAGTTCCCAGACCTGCTCCCACTGTCCCCTCCCCAGCATCCTTGCCCATCTCTCTCCTTGTTTATGCTGTTCTCCCTTCGGCAGTTTGAATTTTGCACTGAAAATCCTTCTGGTCCTCCTTAAACCGAGGGCTGACCCGCCTTTAGGACTGGGGTGTCCAAAGTGCTGCGCTGTGATTACAAATGCTTTAGTTAAAATTGCTTCAGTGTGTAGCTTTCCCAAAATATTATTTCCCCTTTTCCAAGGCTTTTCTGAGGCTTTTGGGTTTTTTTCCTCCTGATTTTTAAGACTTCTCTTTCTTCATTCCTGAGGAAACACATCTCCTGAACCAGTTCTGCAAACCGCCTCTGGACTTTCCTGCAGATGTGAATCCTCTCTGTGCCTCAGTTTACATTGGCGTAGGAACCCAGGGAGCATAATTTCCCTGCCTCAAAGAAGTAGGGCGAAACTTAATTTAACTAATGCCTACAAAGGGATCCCATATCCTCAGGTGGACAATCTGTACGGAAAAAGCACTTCTAAGAGAGTGCTATGAGTGCTTCAAGACAACATAACAACAGGAGATCACAGGGACATGGCTGCACTCCTACTCCTCCAGCAACAGCACAGTCTGTGCATCTGTTTCCCTGCAGGGATCTTGGTCAGACCCTGCAGAAGGAGAGCTCCAAGGGAAGCCCGTCCGTGCTCATCAGGAAGCTCTCTGGCTGGGGACATGGGACCAAGCAGGGGTGGCAATGCCTTTGTGCAAGGTTTGTGCTGCCTTTGGTGGATCTGAAGGGCACAAACCCAGATTCTGGGTCTCCCCTTTTTCTGAGACCTTGAAAGTGGATGAAATGCAGCTCTCCTGTGATGTGATAGCAAGAGGAGCTTATGATCAAGGAGGAGCAAGAACTGTGAAAGTGGCCGGTGCTCAGCCTGTGTTTGACACAGCTCCTGTCCTGAGGCGGCGAGGGGAGCATGAGATGGAGCAAGTCCTGGAGAGGGACTGAACCCTGTGAGCTTCAGGGGAGGAAGAGGTGACCCAACCTGCTGCAAGTGGGCAAGGTGTGTGTTATTGGCATTGCCTGGGGCTGCGCTGTGCCGGTACCCCAGCACCCATGGGAGACACCGCACCTCCTCCAGAGGTGCAGCCACTGGTGCCTTGATCTGCACCAAGCATCACACGACGTACACATACACATACACACTGTTGCGTTTCCATAGGTTTGCTCCTTTCCTTTGCAATGGGTTTTGGAGAAGCCCCTTGTGCCTTGCTCTCATTGGGTACCACTGCCCTCCTCCTGAGCATCAGTAACTCTTCCCAGGGGAAGTTAACTACGTGGAGATCTATAAACACAACCCAAAAGCAAACAAAAAAGGATGCATTTTCCCAGACACAACACCAGACCTGCCCCTCTCCTCTAAGCAAACCTACTGCTGCCTACGTGATACACGCAACCCCCCGGCTCTTTGTAAGTACAAGGAAATGCATATTTCATTACACCAACATTCCAGCCACCTACAACAAAAATAATTAATGACTGCTTAATGGCCCCAATGAGGGGTGGTTTTTTTTCAAGCATATGAATAGATTAAACTTTATTGCCAGTGAAAAGGAAAAGCCATAGATCATTTTGAGCCAGAACAAATAGATGTTATATTAGTCACTGTTACGCATTTATCTAAGTCAGTGTTTTCTGAATGACTGAAATAACAAGTGCCTACAAGTAGGAGTAACAAAACCAGTGCAACACACTGCAAAGCAGCTAGAGCCTGACCAAAATAAAGGCAGGAATAGGAGCATCCCTGTGTCCGTGCACCCCTCGTGCTTTCCTCCCTCTCCAAGTCAAGTGTCCACCACAACCCAGTAAGGATGCGACGCAGCAAAGCCAAACGGCGCAGGCTGTTGAAGGGGGAGCAGCAGGACCACTGCCACATCTGAGCACTCAGGAAACCACTGCCAGACAAAAAGGATTGCTTTGTAAAAAGCCTGAAGGAGTTCCATTAGTTTCCTGGGTTCAGAAACCTTGTGTTTCCTATGCTGGAGCTTTACTTTGCCACAGCACCCTCTGGTCAACACTCCCCACTGCCCCCAAGTGACAGCAGAACCCCTTAGTGCCACTGGCCTCCCTTGCTGGCTTCTTAGAAGCATCAACAACAGCTTTCCCACAGCCTTTGGACACCAATGTTTTCTTCCCTGATTTCCCAGTCCATGTGATTTAAGCAAGAGCTGGGCCAGCCTCATGGAAGAGCTTGGAAAACCCCTTCACCCCTCTGCCAGGGGAGCATGTCCCTGGTGACTGGGGATCACAGGCAGCTGGAAACACCTGAGGTGCACCACTTATTGTCATGCGCTGCGGGTTTAGTGCTGAGCACTGCTGCGGCATTTATGAAGTGGTTTCAATTCCTGTGCTACACTGACACATCCTGAGAAGTCATAAACAAACCATCTTTTCAAGTGGAATTTAAAGCTGTTTTGCAGTGCCGTGTTCTCTAACAACCCCATCACTTGTAAGGCAGAAACATTCAAAGTTCAAGTCCTGCAAATGCATTTACTGTTTTGTTACTACCATTAGCAGCAGTGTTACTCAGCTGGAGAACAGATCTAGATCCCGTTTCACCACTGGTAGTACATCCCTCCAGCCTCTTCGAACTCTGGTTTAGAACTAGGCTTTGGTTAGCTCCAAATACAAGATGAGTCTCATGGAAAGCTAAAGCTAGCAAGAAGCTCTTAAGAGGCATTTAAAAAGTAAAATACAAACTTCAGACAGTCACCATGGGGATAAAAGTGACAGTTTAAACTGTCAAACATTACCATATAATACTATTTATTGCCTTCCATTGGCTCCCTTCTGCGCATCACCCATCACGCTAATGGCTGTCCTGTTATTAACCATGGTTTTCATGGTCATTAACTTGAGTTCAGCAAGTCACAGACGACTTTATTAGGCATGACATTGATAATCACCATCTTAATTGCACAAGCTGTCCTCTATACCCATCCTGAACACAAGCTATTTTCAAGCCGAGGCAACATTATCCTCTCCAGTGGGCAGCACAGCGTGCCATCCCCCAGGCTGCTTTGGCAGCTAAAGAAAGTAAAGAAAATAGTTCAGGGTAAAAGCTTTCCCATTCCTGAGATGTAAGCCACAGCTGATGGGGAAGGAGTGAGGCCACAAGAGCCACATTGTGCTCAAGGTTCTGATAAGAAGACTAATGGAGAAAGGAAGGAGATGGGGCTCAGTCGTCAGACTGGATGAGGTTTGTGGCCACCAACTCCAACAGCCAACAACAGAGAACAAACCTGTCTGCCTCAAAAAACACAGCAAATAACTTTTTAAGCAGATGGTTGGGCCTTCCTATAGAGGTAGCGCAAGCAGACTGACCAGGAGCAAACACCACATTGACATTGCTAAAACATAAACTGTCCTGCTGCAAACTTCCCCCTTCTTGCACCATTACAGACCGCTGAGTCATTGTGTCCAAGATGGGCAAATCAACCCCTTTGGCTGGGTCTGATAGGAGAGAAGCAACCTTCTCTTTCAAACAGAATGTGGTTTAAAACTAAAACCAAAGTGAGAGCTATGCTGGTCATGCACTAGCCCATTAGCTTTGAAGTAGACCTGTGCCCAAGTGCAAAGCATCATCTCCTTGTTATCATCATTAATGGAGCACAGCTGATCCCATTGCTCAACCTCTCAGGGTAAGAGGTTCCCTCCCCCTTGCCCCATCAGCTCTTTGCATGGAAACCCAGGCCTGTAGTGTTGGTGTTTGAATAGGTCACCTGCGGCAAAGACACCTCCCAGCACCCTGCCCTGTTCTTTGCACTGGAAATAGTGTGACTTGTTTCAGATATCAGGATTACAGACCCCAAAAATCCCCTCCCAAACCCAAAATTCAAACAAACAAATCCACCCCCAAACCGAACAGAGAAACACAGTTCTGGAAGTTCATATTGCTCATATTACACTGTAACCAGCTGACAGGATTTTAGTGAAACTTCAGATTTCAAAGCCTAAGAAAAAGCGGATGAGTATCCCCCAAACTGGATTCCACTCCAAGCTCGGCTGTACGACTGCCGGGGACAAATTCATTTCTGCACAAGCAGCATTAAAGCACATTCGCACCCTCAGGGCATGCAAATGTGAGGTTACCATGACACAAGCCCTCATATAATCCTCAGCTCTCAAACACCCCCCTCCAAAACATCTCCCCCCAACTAAAGCACAGCTTCCCAGACCAACAGAGCTTTCCACAGGCGCAGGAAGTCTTCACGGGTACACTACAGGACCGCAGCCTCACATCTCCTGCTCCATCACAGATGGGGCACTTCTGCGTTTTACATAGACCCTCCCTGATAACTTTTAGTGCACAGTTTAAAACCATAATGTAGCACGTGATAAATAATTGTGTTAGCTCTGCATACATGAATGGCTTTAACTTGCAGCTTATACTTAGTAATGAATGTCAGAGTATGTGTTAATAAAAGAATAACTCACCCGAGCATGGTGTCAGGATACATACTTTGGTAACCTAATGCTGTTAAGTTTTCGTGTCATGTGAACTGTAATATACAGTAGCAAGGAACAGGCTTCCCTATTCCCTTTGGATTGTACAGATGTTTTGCACTCCCAGATATTATTCTGAAGAGGGACATACGCTTTTAGTATGTATCTATTATAACATTATTAGCCACACTCCTAATTAATCTTTAGGAATTCCAGGCATTTTTCATTTAGTTCTTAGCAAAGAAAGGGGGGGGGGAGGTGCCTTAACAACTATTTGCATCGTAGAGTTCATAAATGAGCCCATCACCCTATACCAGAACTGCTATAATTTTATCGGAATGAAAACCATTCTCTTTGATCTCCTCCAGCTCTTAAATCCAGCAGTTGTGTATTCAAACATCAATGGAAATGTGGTTTCAAGCTTCCTCTTTCATTATCTTTCGCAAAGATAAAAAAGAGCAAAAGGGAAAAAAAAGTTCTGAGCTTTAGATATGAGGCAATATTTTTACAGTAATTTCTTTATCTGATTTCATCCTGTTTACAGAAGCTGCTGTTTGGAAGATTCCCCCCCCCCCCCCTTTTTGAGATGGTTCTTCTTTAAATAAACGTATATTAAAAAATAGAACAGACAACAGAGACAGCTTCCTGCTTGCTCTTTATTGTAAAGGAGATAAGGTTGCTAAATGCTGTGCTATCTGACTTTGGTTCGGTGCGTGACCTACATGGATCAAGATGGAGATTTAATGATTAAACATAACTCCTTTATCTTCAGCAAAGAGGGAAGGGGGAGAGGAAGAGTACC
This sequence comes from Amazona ochrocephala, assembly GCA_039720435.1. Taxonomy (NCBI): domain Eukaryota; kingdom Metazoa; phylum Chordata; class Aves; order Psittaciformes; family Psittacidae; genus Amazona; species Amazona ochrocephala. Next base: position 92,529,181 of record CM077879.1, read on the forward strand.
CAAACAAACTACTTATGCTCTGGCATGATAGAATTCCAGTTCAACACAATAATTGACTATCTGACACATTCCTGTGAGGCTGCAGATGTCATTAATGGCTCCGAAATGCCCCCTTTTCTGTTGTCATAACCCAGAGCTCTTCCCAGCAGCCAAAACGAGCACCTACTCTAAAGAGCATCACAGTTGGCAAAACGCATTTCATCCCTTCTCAGCTGATTCATACAGACACAGGTGTGCTTCATGGTTCATGTCCCACTGATACACAAATCCAGGAGCAAATTCAATTAAAACAAGCCAGATCCTTAATCTACCAAACCCACAAGAGCATTTTAATCTCTTCCATCCAAGGCCCTGGACTCCAATCTTCCTACCAGCTTCTTTACAGCTCTTGAAACATATCTTGATCACTCACATCCACATAACACAGTCATTTTACAGTTATACATCCAGCGTTCCCCAACAAACTAGAAGACATAAGCTTCTAGAATGTTCCCAGGCTGCTCCTCCTGCACCCCATCAAGGCCACTGCAAGTAGATCCTAACAATCTTGAATTAATCTGCTACAACACACCCTTCAAAAGGTCTGGCACTTCAGTTCCAATGGGCTGTAAAAGCTGCACATACTTATGCATGCAACTTGGGCAAAAAGGGCCCCAAAAAGACTGGTAATGCATCCCAAGAAACCAAGCAAGCTCCAACCTGGGTTCGCCATAGACACCTCCTGAGCTTTGGAAGCACCAGATCAAACTGTGGACACTTTCATTTTGCATGAGAGCCACATGACATGCAGCAGGTTTAGTGAAGTTTGTTCTTAGCATTGTTTCAACCCTCCAGGGCTGCTGTCACCCACATGGATCAAAACAGCAGCACCTATTTGCATCAACTCCCACTGGAAACAAAGAGCAGCAGCCATCAGCTTCTGCAACATCCAGAACAGCAACAAGCTCCCTGTACCTTCCATACCATAAAGACATGGATTACATCAAGAGCAGAACTCATTCTCCACCTTGGAGCACCAAAGTTCATTAAAGGAAAGAATGAAGGTAGGATCTTACCTTCCAAACCATCCCTGCATTGCTGCAAGACCAGCTACCTCAGTGCCAGAGGAGTTTCCCTGCCAGGAGTCCCAAGGCAGCCCCAGAAGCACTCTCTACCCACTCAGCTGGGAGCATTTACCTTAATTAACAAACCCACATGGAGCTGAGAGCAGCATTTCTGCCCCCTCCTCCTCCCAAGGGCTTAGAAGAGAAAGCTGGCTGCCCCCAGACAGGAGGGGTTGATTGGAATTAAGAGGTTCATAGCAAAACTGGTTTTGTTCTGCTGGCTCCTCTTGTGCTGGGTGGGGTGGAAGAGTGCTGGTCCTTGTGCTCTTCCATTTTCTGATAAGCAGCTTGGATAAAGACTGAAATTATTTGGTCACTTCCCAGAGCTCTTTTCTCCCATCTTTCATGGCCTTCCTATGTTCCCCACCTCCCTTTGCCCACACAACAGCACTACATCCCAAAACTCTGATTAGGAAGCCAAGTGTCAGCTTAATCCCGCAGACCAATACTGTCTAAAAGTGCTGAAAGGAAGCAGCCTGAAATGCAATGCTTGCCCCTCATCAGGGGAGAGGAATTTCACCCTGGAATGCCATGAATGCCGTCACAGCCAGTAACTGAGCTGCTTCCAGAAGATGCTCTTTAGGACAATGGGAGATGCTGCCACAGCAACTTTGAGACAGCTCTGCAGTTATGTGATGTTGGCCTGTGCATCGCCTGGTATTACATCATTGTCTTTTCTTGTCAGCACTGGAAAGTCTGTAGCTTTAGATTCCTACGGACAAGCATCACAGCGTGACATTTTAGTGCTACGGAATCAATTAGCAAGTGATGGGAAACCAGATTTTGGTGTAAAAAACAATAGAGAGGACAACCCTCACTGATTAGCCCTATTGCTCCCACGTTTCCCTGAAGAAGTGTGGAAAGAAGAGTGAATTTAGGGCAATAGCCTGGATGGAGAGATGCCGTAATGAGCTAAAGCTGTCCTGGCCTGAGGGATGGGAAGCTGAGAGGATGCCCAAGTCAAACTTCAGGGACTAGTTTTGGAGTCATATATGGAGTAGTGAGCATGAACTACACTGGTATTTGGGGACATCTGGGCTTGAAGCTGATTCAGCTCCTAAACTTTGTCATAAAGCTTCTTAAAACCATGAGGCATTTGGCAGGGGAGAGCCAGAAGATGGTAGATTTTTCCAGCCTTGTGGAAAGTCAGAAACGCTTCCCTGATGCCACATGGACCACATCAGGGACATTGGATGAAGTAAAATGGAAAACAATGCAAAGGCACATGAGTGTGGGAGGGGGGAGGTTTGCTTTGCAAGATTTCCACCAACATTGTCTTTGGCTTCGATCCAGGCAGCTCTGCACCCCTTTGAGTCACTTAAACAAACCCGACTTTGAAAGCAAAACTCTGTCAGGACCTCTGAGTCCCCCCCAGCCTCACATCTGCACCAGGGGAATGGTAAATCTCACGCGAGGTGGTCGCAAGGGCCATGGATCTGCTCTGAGGGTCTCTGCTCTTTTCACACACATGAAAAGATATTCATAGCGGTCTTCATGTGGCTTATAAGCTTTGTGATAAAGATTCAACACAGCCCCGTGCTAATGCCCAGTGTTCTGGACAGGGCTGTAATGGAGCAATAAGGCTCAGCTCCACCTTCAGTTTTCGCTAGGTTTGAAGGAGATGGTCAGATTGGGGATTGGCTCAGCACGCTCCAGAAGGGTGTAGGGGGATCTAATGCTGGATCCAGATGTACCCCGTTGCTGAGCAGTCAATGGATGATCGAGGGCATCACTTCGGATCACCCGTGACACGAGTTTTGGTGCATGGGTAATAAACAACCCTGTGCATATTACAGAACAGCCAAAGGTTTGTTCCAGCAGATAGTTAGGATTTGTCCATTTTATGGCAAGGTTTACTAGGGCAGAGCAAACTTTCTGTTCTGCTGAGTTGGGAGCGAGCAGCTGGCTGGGGCTAATGTCAATATTTGGGGCCTTGTGATTATTTCATTTAGAGCTTTTTTGCAATTAACCTCAGCCCTAAAAGTCTTTCTGTTTTGATGAGGTTATTTTCATATGGCACAAGTTGAAAGGGGGCTGAGACAGCCCCACATATGTATTATAATCGTGTTTGAGCCATTTTTGTTCCTCATCTGTTTAATGTCATCTGTGCTGCCAAAGCAGCTAAGCTCCTTCAGGGCGAAACTGCGTAATGGGAACTGACTTCCCTGATTTACTGTCCCTGTATGCAGCTATGGAAGTGAGGCATTGCTGGATCAGTCTGAGCTCCTCTATCCTTATTACTCAATTACTGTTACGTGTACAAGTGGATGTTAACCTCCCGATAACCATTAACTCTTGTCAGTTGTTGCATGTATACAGCAGTCTCAGCAACTAAATTGGAATTTGAATTAAAGTCCAGGCTTGGATTTACCCAGCACTTTGGATGAACTACAATGCCACAAGCAGGGTTTCATCTGTAAGTAACTGGGGGGAGCAAGAGTTTGCATGGAGGCAGGTCCTTCCTCACGCTTGGACTCAGACCGTTCGCTGGGATAAGGAGGCAGACACTGCTCTCATACTGCTGCCGCAACCTGAAGTTTTCAAGCCTGGATCCCTTTCACACATATGTGATCAAGCTGTGGATGTGGCGTCAGCTCCAGCCTCCTGGAAAAGATGCATGGTGGAGCGTGTGGAGGGGAGTTTGCATCATGGGTTCTGCTTTAGACTCTGCCTTCAGAAGTGCCTATGCCCCAAAGTCCCGAGTGATGGACAGCAAGAGTTGTGGGATGTTGGTGAATTGAGACAGATGGGTCTGTTCTTGCTGTCCTGCTCCAGGAAGCCATCCTGAAGCTTCCTTCATCCTGAAGCTGTTGAGGGGGAAAAAGTTCTGGAGTGGGAAGGGGCAATGTTTAATTTTACCCCTGACCTGTGCAGAAGCTGTGTTCACCCCTACCAGCACTGCATGCTCCTTTCCCATCACCTCTGCATTCCTCTTGCCCCCTTTGCTGCTAAGGGAGTAGTGACAACGTGCTGTCGTGCTTCAAAAACACGTCACACAAATTCATTTCTCAGGTTCTTCTCACTTTCCATCATGTTCCCCAAGTACGCATTTAACAACCTAGAACTGTAATTGAAGCAATTACATGAACACAGAGGCAAACGCAGGTTCTAGCACCCTCCCAGAGAGGCTCTTTGTGCGTTTGCTTAATGCTTTTAATTACAGTTGTTAATATGACAGATTGCTACGATGTTTGACAGCTTCCGTTTAGGTTGGGATGTTCTGGTACTCAGCAAATGCTCCAGAGATGCTTGGGAGCAGCAGCCTGCACAGGAAGCAGTGTTACCGAGTCAAAACCATATCCCAGGGCATTGTAGCAAATTCAAGTGATTTTTTTTCCTCTTCTCTTTTCAATAGGGAGTTTTTCCTCCTTCACCTCCCGGTGTGAATGTGGATGGATGAGCAACGAACAGCAATGGGAAAGGAAATGCAGAGAAACCACACAATGATTTACTGGGGCTTTAACAAAATATTATCATTCTTCATGTTTGTCGGCATGTGGCACTTTGCTTTGAACCAGGGATAGTTTAAATTCCTTCTTGCTTTGAAGACTTCATTTTCTCCCATAGAGATTATGGGGACTGTCTTGGGTAATTTTCGGACTAAGGCTCACTACTTGCTGAGCTCAGGCATGGTTTTGCACCATGGTTATTTTACTTGCCACCTGCCAGCTAGTGTCCACATTTTCCCAAAGTCTAGAGGTCATGGGCACATCCCATAGCCTTTTGCTATGGCTCACACCCTGTATTGGATGTGCATGGCCCGAGCACCCAGCACACACAGAGACACAGCTCAGCACCGCTCATTAAATAGCATTTCACTTGTTAAATAACATTTCCAGGCGTGGTGGAAGTCTCAACCTTGCACACAGCGACTCTGCAGACAGACAGACCAGACATACACATGACAAGGTGTTTTGCTGCTGATGCAGAACCCCTCCAACCTCAGTGAGTCAGGGTTAGTAGGCAAGCGAGGTATGAACCTAAAGAACTATCTCGGTTACTCTGAACAGAGCTGGGCCACGACTTTGCTCTTTCTCTGATGCGGCCAATGCAGAATGGACAAGGAACATTTGGAGGTGACATGAGAAACCACCATGTCCCAGGCCTGGGGACTGTTACCAAGCAGAAGATGGGGATAAGGCTTGAAGAAAGCATGTCAGTGTAAAATACACAGCAGTTTGGTCAGGAGGGGAGCGCACTGGAAAGGTCCAATAGATGAAACCCGACACAAATTCAAAATGAAGCCTGTAGACACAGCAGTCACTGTCGAGTGCTTCTGAATGACTCTTGTGCCCGTGTTTGTGTCTGCAGACAGTAAAGTAGAAAGAGATTGTTGTCTTTACTCACACACATTCCCTTGCCCTGAGTTAACGTCCTTGGGTAGAAGAGTGCCCAGAACTAAGCTGTCATAACCACCAAGTCAAACTGCTAAGGGGTGGCGAAGTGTCCAGCTCCAATGTCTTCAATCGAGACCAGTCTCCTTCTTTGAAGATATGCTTTTGCCAAGCACAAGTTGTACCTCAGTCAGGCCCCAGTTACTGGACTTGATACAGCTGAAATCTAATGGCCCATGAAATAAAGGTCAGCAGAAAGAAGAAAGATTATTGAATGGTTTCTTCTGGCTTCAAGGGTATGAATCTGCAAAAGGCTGGCAACTTGTACCCACCGTCATGGTGCTTTTCATGGTATCCTTTGATAACGGGATTAGGAAGTACCAATATTAGTTCAAAAAAGCTGCTGAAACATCGCTGACATTTGGTCATTACCAGCCTTCAGTCACTATTGATCCGTGTCTGCACTGGAGCCAGTAATCCAGCACAGGGAGAGATCCACAGCAGCTGCAGACACCTTGGAGATCGATACGGAGCCTGGCCAAAGGGATGCTGCTTGGCACTACTCTCCCCAGTGCTTGTGATGGGAGCCTGAAGCTTGCTGTGGGTGTTCAAATAAGCTACTCTTGGGTTTTGTGCTGTAGCAGATTACTCTGTCAAGCAGTCTGGCAGCATCCTCACTTCTCAGAAGAGAGGAATCACCATTTCACTTCTCCCGAAGCATTTACTACCAGCAGCGGCCGCCCTGCATGGAACAGTGTTCCTGAAGCATGAATATTTCATGGGACCGGTTTTGGAGACATTACTTCTGGTTGAGTTTTCATGGCCAAGAACTAGATTTTTGTGCCTATCAGCACTTCTTTGTTAATTTAAAAATAACTTGAAAAGAAACAGAAGCAAACCAAGGCTGCACGGGTACAACCAAGGTCTTGTGCTCTTACAAATACCACGATAAAAGTATATTGGTTCATAAGGATACTTTGAAATATTAAGAGAGCATCAGCAGGAAATATATCCACATGTATATGTATAAAACTAGCTTCTCATGAAGCTTGTGGGAAGGAGCACATTTGGGAGTCAGCACATTTCTTACCAACTCTATTAAGTGCACCCAAGGGTGAATTCTTTGTTTAGATGGATTTTTCTTTACAGCTGCCCCCCATGAATTTCTGGACATGAAAAATAACAAGCAGCTTTACAAACATAAAGTCACAAACCCATCCTTGACATGAAGAAGGTGCTGAGCCTGCCCAGCCCCTGCTCGAGTGGTTGCCCTTCCTCTGCATGCACTGGGGGAAGCTGGTCCCAAAGACCTGAGATCTCTCCTCAAAACAGTCAGACCTGCCTGGACTTGATGGCTGGGATGCTTGGAGGCTTTTTCTGCTGCCTCCATGAGCTGTCCCACCACATCTCCCCCATTATCCACCTCCAGCAAGTGATATTTATATCTGAATTTTCAAGTTCCTATTTAGTGGGAGGCAGCATCTTTGTGTGAAAATGATTCTGAAACACCTTTGGACTTGAGTGGTGCAGAAAGCTCTGACAAAATATTTGGAGCACGTTTAGCTCCTTGGATACCTCAGTCTTGCCAGAAACGTAATGATTTTTATAAGCTCTTATTTGGAGACATTTCTCAGCTCCCTCTTTGCTTCCCAAACAGAATAATTAATAAACCAACCAGGAATACAGAAGACTACACCAGCATCCCAAACAAGCACTCTCCCTTGCTTCTCTCAGTCAATCCTGTTACAGTCATAGCATCATAGAACTGTTTGGGTTGGAAGGGACCTTAAGGATCATCTAGTCCTAAGCCCCTACCATGGATTATTCCACTTTCAGAGATCATCCAAAGGTCATTTTTTCAGGACCTTGAATCAGATCTGGCCTAAAAGCACAATCAAGGAATTAGTCACAAAACAAGGGGAGTTTTGTCCCGGGGTAGGACAGTCAGATTCCAGTTTTCCCTCTTTCTCATCCGTGTACCATGGTGCAAGGGGCTACTCCTGGTGGCCAAGGATGAGAAGTGTCACAAAAAGAGCAGGTCTGGCTTCCGCCTTGCCTCGGCAAGAAGCCAAGATCAAGCTACTATTTATTTCCCTCTGCCTCTCGCTTCCAGGGCATTTTGCCTTCACATTAACTAGTCAGTGGCCTGCCTGATCCTGGCCAGGTTTGTCCCCCCTCCTCGCATCCTGTCTGGGATGGGCGCCCCTGCCTAGACATCACGGTCCACTGAGAGCCTGCAGACGTGACCCTGAGATCTTCCTGACCCTTGGTGCATTTGCTCATTTCCTCCTCAGCTCCCTTTCTATTGCTTTTCAAATTAAGGTGCACAGGAAACCAGAGCAGTTTCTGATCTCTCCTCCACCTAAAAAATTAGAACATCAAAACCAGTTTTACCAGCAATAAACGAAGCTACTTTGAAAAGGGAGGCAAAGGGATCTATCTGGAGTCAGTAAGACATTGTTAGGATCTCTTTGATCGGGAGCTTTAAATGAAAATTATCAAATGGAGCTTTAAAACATACACCCTTTTGTTTGATTAGCCTGCTGCAGATAACCTTTATTAAACCTGATCTAAAATTACAGCCATGCACTGGTGGTTCTTTGATGCCTTGGCTGTTTCATTTCCTGTTTATACTATGATACACGTTGCACTAGGAGATAAAGCACTTCTGAAGGATATTAAGACATGAAAGTCCCTTGGCTATTTGCTGGCACTGTTTTGATGTTTTCTTGCTCTCTAGAAATTAGCATATCCTTTTCAAAGCCTGCCTCTGATGAGAGTAATCCTTTGCCATGATGTATTTGCTAAAAGTCATAAATGATAGTATATTGTGTAAAGAAATGACACATAAAAGGGACGATGCTAGATTATTGATAATGAGGCAACTTGTGCAACTCTGCTTTTGGCTTTTATAAAACACATTTTTGACACCATAAATACATTGAGCTTCTATTAATAAGGATTTAATACTTCTGAGATTTCAGAAACTTGCTCAGAACAACTTTTCAAAAGAAGGTTTTTGGGGGGAAGTTTCATGTTCTCACTAATTTGGATAAGATGGTCTGTTAAGCACGTTTTGCCGCCTTCATCATGAGGGATGATGGAAAGGTTTTTAGCACGGCTTTGGCAGAATTAAACTGTGCTGGAATATTTATTTCCTTAATTTGTGTAGTGTCTATTGCCATAGAAACGAGGGGGCTTCATTAGAGACATTTGCAACAAAATGTTACCTTTCAGGGAGAAAAACAGAACTTCGACACACATAAAAGCGAGACATAAGGATCTGATATCTGAAGGTGTAAATAAGTATTGCTTCATTGGAGCTTTGAAGTGACATTGATTTACATCACCAAAAGATCTGTCTCCTGTTGTCACTAACAAATGACCTGAGCATTTTCACAGAAGGGAAAGACAAGCCTGGATGACCTAGAAAACCAGGACCAGGGTGTTGGGATGAGAGCGGGATGAGGACAAGCGAAAAGGGCTGGGAAATCTTAACCAGCCTCTTTTCAAAGGCACTTTTTCAGGACTTTCCAAGGTGCTTTGGATGACATATGGGCTATAAAATCCCTGTACCTGTGTGAAAATCATCGTATTTACTGAGTTTTCTTTGCACACTCTTCCATCACTCTCAAGTTGGACGGTGATAGCACAAGAAGGTCTGGACTCTGACAGAGCTGATGTGGGTCAGTCACAATGGCACTTTGGTGGAGTGTGATAAAGATTTACACTTTGCTTTACATACAGTGCTTTCTGTAGATGGATACAGAGAGCTGAATTTGGTACTTTCACACTGGGTGACTCCGGTTACACCTGAGGCTCTGTGTAACACACATGAGGATGAGGATTTTGGTACCTAAGTCAACAGAATTTGCAGCCACTCTGAATACCTGAACTCACCCTTCTAAAAATGGAGCCCCTTATCTATAGGCCTTTATGTGGAGCTGAGCCCTTACCTTAGATATCCCGGGTTGTTAATCCTGCCCTGAGGAACCGAAGATCTCATCTGATATCCACTGAAATCAATGGAACAATTGACTGTGGGTGGCTGCTCCAAGGAGCCCTGGAGGGAATAAAGGTCACAGCCAACCTTGCAATGGGGAGGTTCAGCTCTGCTGTCACCAGTTCCTTTCCAGCATGGACCACTGAGAGTTGCAATCATGTCGATCAGCACAGGGCACCACCCTTCATCTCTCTAGCTTGGAGCAGGAGCTGGAGTTTTATTAGTTCAGGTAGACTGCAGCGGGAGATGAGAGGAAGGGAGGAAGGAGCAATTGGAAAGGCAGAGACAAATTATACCTCCAGTGATGAAAGCCACCTTGACTGCAGCGAAGCTAAGACATTGCCAAGATGATTGCCAGTTAAGCATGTATTAAGCAAATATCTCCCCTTCCTTCCAGCTAGGCCTCCAGTGGGATTGCCTTCTCCTACAATTTACTGGATTGAAAGTGCATAGAGTGACAAAATTACTTTTTTTAAGGGCTGAAAAAAACCCAAAATCACAACCAGTTGACAATTCAAGAGAAAAAGGCTTGTAAAAAATTGATAGTGTTTTTTCTGTATCCTTGTTAGAAAGCCTTTCAACTCCCCTCTTGGAAAGCAAAGACATGAAGAAGGTGCTGGGAAAAGGATTTCTGCATGGGCACCTGCTGTTCTTACTGCAAGCTGTGACAGGGAGTAAAGGCATTTGGGATTAGTCCCTAAGAAATGGTGATTATCAAGTCTCCTTTCTGCAGGACCTTTGCTCATTGGCCTATGTGCCACCCGGTAACAGGATTTGCATGATTCCAGCCGGATGCTTGGAGAATATGTGTCATTCTAGTGCTGTGCCATATGCCATACAGGACTGAGGGCAATGAGCATGACTCACAAGATCAGCTTTATATAAGGTTTTCTGCAAATTTGGGGTGATTTAACTGAAAGTAACACATGCAATATGATGCTGAGCTCATATTCTAACCAGAATACAACTGGGTGAAGAAAGGTGACTGTGAGAAAGCATCCAATGTCCCCAAAGCCAAAGGACTCTCTTGGAGGTCCTTGTCAGACTCCTGCTGTTGTCCTCCGATCCATCCACAGGTCTCCATGTGTCCAAGCCAGAGGCACCAGGTGCTGCCCTGGAATCCATCCCTGCCCTGCTCAGCCGGCCCCAAAGGCAGCTGTGATTGAGGCCGGACACTCCCTGCACTAACGGCTCCTTCCAAGAGCCTCCAGCCCCTCCAGCACGCAAGAGGCGGCCAAGTGCCTTCTGCTGCCAGGATGTCACAAGACCGGTGAGTCACGGGAGGATCACAAAGTGTTCTCATAATGGAGCTTAATAACAGCCAGTGTCAAGGGAAAAGCACCTGTAAACGGGACGGTGCATGGCTTTACAGCTTTGCAGTAACACCGCTGGGCAGTTCCAGCTCACAGTCCCTGCGCTGCTTCACCCGTGCTCAGTCCTCCTCTTTGCGGCAGCTTCGGGGCTGTGTCATTGCCGCAATGGTCATCTGTAGCACAGTGCTGCCTGGACTCTGATATCCAGGCAGATAACATGCTCCCTGCTCTCCTTGAAGGGCAAACAGAGTGTGACAGCAAATGCTGCTGCTGAGGATGCACAGCTTTTCTGCCCAGACCATCAGCAGAGCAATGATGCGTTCACAGGGTCTGGAATTCATGGTCCAAGTGGAGATAAGCTACATGGCAGCTCTGAATGGGAGAAGACCCCCATACACCCTGGCATGCTGTGCTTGGTGGGGTGAGGGAGAGGATGCACTTTGTGCTGCAGTCACTGCTGGTCCCTTCTTGGCCTGGCAGCCGTTAAGCTGAGTGGTGACTCCAAAATGTCACATCCCACTTTCCCAGGCCTCCAGCACTTCTCCAGTTACCTTCCCAGGCTGCTGCTTCCACTCCAGACCCCATGAGGGGTGTCCTCTGCACAGCTGCACTTCCACACAGCATAACTCCTTCCCTCCATCAGCAGATCCCTCTGTCCTCCCCATCCAACTGCTTTAAACTTCAGGGAAACCCCCCTTTCCTTTCCTGACACACACATAACTCCCCTGAGAGATGCCACTTTCACCTCAACCCTGTTAGCCAGGTAGGAGATCCATAAACAGCAACAAGACCTCACCAAATAACACCATTATCTCTAAACCTGCCCCTTCAAGTGCCTGGGGGAGGCTATCTGCTCACCTGCAGGTTTGCCTGCCCCTTTGCTGCAGCTGAGGATGCCCTTCACTCCTCCTCAGCACCCTCAGTGCTGCACCCCAGGCATCTGAACACTGCCCATGAGATTCAGTCCAAAAGATGACCTTTCCCTTTGGAGTTCCTCTGAAAACACATCCAACATCCACCCTCACCCTTTGCTTGTCTCCTGAGCATCATTACGGTTTGATAATGATCTCAGAGGTGCTAAGCTGATAATCATCTACCTCAGCTACTCCGCACACTTTGTCAGGCACTTTGGTAATGAAAACATTGAGTGTAAAGATATCTCTTTCCCAAGGTAATGGAAATCTTGAGTGGAGATTGACATTACAAGCAAGATAGGCGGACGGCGAAGCCAAGTAGAAAGGAGTAACATCTGGTTCCGTTTTTCTTTGTGAAATTATCTCACACTGACCAAGCAGTGCCTTCTCTGAAGTATATAAACGCTGAAGACACACACACATGGTTGTTATCAAATGGTATTGTGCAAAATTAAATTGGCTACTTTATGGTGAAATGGAGAAGGAAAGCAGGCGTTTCAAACACATGCGTGTCTCTCGGCGAGGTCTGGAAGCGATCACGATGCAAGGATGGCTACTTTAAAATATCTACAGATAGTTAGAGCCATTCTGTGAGATGAATAAGCTGGGGCTGAATTTAATAAAGTTATCAAGGCCATAATAACACAGGGGCCAGTGCCTGAAACTAATAAGTGGTTTGGTGAGCATGAGATAGTTCATATGTGCAAAGCACTCTTCCAGCACTGCTTGCAGAGGTAAAACACCATGCCAAGTGCCTCTAGCCTCACCAAGATGAGCTGAACCCTTTGGCCAGGCTTAGCCAGCCCAGCTGGAGGGGATATGCAGCACATTGTCTAAGAGGTAGATACAAGCTTGGCATGTCCTTCACTGAACATAGCTGGTAGGTCCCCTAATGCAGGCATGAGCCAGCCCTTAGCACAAGTGCTCTCAATGCCAGTCTGTAGCATGTTTGTGGTTTAAGAAGAGAATGAGAAAAACCTTTACCAGAAACAATCTATTACATCAAATTCTTATCTAATGCTTCACCAGTAGCCTCAGAGCAGGTTCCTCCCGACCTCACTGGTCCCTCACTGTTCCTTGGAGCTGGGCAGGACACAGGGCAGGACACAGGGATGCCGTGCCGGCAGCTGAACATGGGTGAGGAGGAATGTTCTCTGTGTTCTCCAAAAATGAAATTTTCCATTTGTGGAAAATTCCACATCTTTGATTTGATTTTATTTTTCCCGATCCAGAGGAATATTTTAGAGATGAGAAATTTTCCCTGGACTGCAAATTCCCATTACCGCACATGCCGAGAGGAAAGTGTGCAGTTTTTCCAGTAGACCGGTGGCAGAGCAGGAAAAAGGGCTTGATTTTCCTGAATTCCACCCCAGAGCTCTGTTCATGGAGCCACAGAGCCACTGCAGGCCTTTTGTTTGGATAAACCCTACCTTTCCCACAGAGCTGCAAACCTGAGCGAAAGGGTTACTAACAGCCCTACTTCAGAAGCAGAGACCAAGAGCGGTGTCGGGGCTGGCTTCAGGGAATGCAATTCCCATTCCTTTGAAAATTCTCGTTCTGCCGGTTGGAAGTTGTGTTCAGCATTTCCCTTCCCAGCTGGAATTGTGGGGCTGAACTTTCCCAAGGTGTTGACTGTGCGGAAAGAAGAATAAAGGAGGGCAGATTTCATCTAGCTTGGATTTACCCAGGGAGTGATTGTCTTCCAGAGATCCTAATCTGAAACCGCCTCTTCCTGCTCACTCCCCCCATAGTAGCTCACAGCTCTGACGCAGGCAGGGATGGACTGGGAATCTGTTAGCACCAATGGGACTGGCCAAGCACTCAGCGAAGGGACAAGACCGGCATTTTGGCTCATGATATTAAGTGTATTACAGCAGTGGCTGTGCCTCAGTGCTGTGCCGGGCACCACGCTCTGCCCTGACAATCACATCATCCATGTAAGACACCAGTTAGGCAGAATTCACTCATCAATCACCAGTTTTGCCACGGTAGAGGAGTCCAGCTTCTGGACATGTGCTGGAGCTGCTTCTGGTGGAGTTAACTTCAAAATCCCCTCAAACAGCTCCCTGGAAAGGTAGGAAAGGAGCTGCAGACATGTCCTTTTGCGGGGAACTGTTACTGAGGAGACTTTCAAACTGCCTTGGGAAACATAACTCTGAGCCCCAAGTTTCAATGGAAAAGCAGCAAAGAAAACCTCAAAAAGCAAACTACAAGCTCCTCTCCCAGATTTCCTTTTCCTTTCATGGCGCAAATTAGAGAACACAAACTTAGTGGAATTGCAAGCATCTAAGAATAGCTTTGATTTTCCTAAACATTTACAATTCTGTTTTATGTACATCGTCAGAAAAAGAGCAAGGAAATACAAAATGTAAATCTTTAAATGAACCTGAATACCAAGGAGACTTTACATATCTGCTTGTAACAAATGGGATGTTGCAGCTAAGTCTCAACAAGGGGAATCAGAGAGTTTCAATAGCCGTGGATGCATGGAGTATAATCAGACACGGGATGCCTTGTGTAAGGTCCTTCCTTCCATCCCTCCCCTCCCTTGCAGGTTAAGAAAACTATTGTGACTTGCTATAGCTTTTGCTGCCTGCCATTCAGTTTGGTTTCACGGCTCCCAGAGCCAGAATCCCATCTCCATTCAGAGAGCTAAGCTGGCCATCAAAATCCTCCCTGGCAAGGCGTCCCCCTTGCTGCTCCGGGATGCGCCATGGATAGTGTCCCTACTAAGCAAGTAGTGTGCCGGGTCTAATGAACCCAGAAGGTATGGATCTGAAACCACTTCCAGACGTGGAAGATTTGCAGGAATTCTGGAGAGCCTCTTTGATAAAAAGTCACATTTACAACATGGATACTGCCCTCGGTTGTACTGCAGTGCTGAGGGAAAAGTTGAATGTGGGAGAAGACATTAGCCCTTTCCTCAGCAGGACAGTCCTGATAGAGCAGAAAGCGTTAAGAAAGCAATTTAAATAACATAATGCTCAGGAAGCACCTAATTTTACTACCAGCTGGGTGTTAAATTAATTGTGTGCAACCTGAACGTGGCACGAGATGGAAAAGTCAGGCTTTAAAGTGTGTGTGATCTGTTCTAAGAGCAATTCTATTTCTTGGTTGAAAGCAAGGAGCCTATCTCATGGAAAGCATCAGGTGATCAGCAGGATGATATCATGATGGATTAGCCCAGCACATACTTGCCTGCTCAGAGGTCAGGAGCAGGTTATAACTCTCTCCAACACTGAGCTATGAGCGTGTGTTACCGTCGGTGTGTAAGGAGAGGTCGATGCTGGGAGCGGGAACGATGAGCCTGAGGATGGGCAGAGCGATGATTCACTTGTCTCAGCAGACGCATATGAGTGAAATCTTGGATGCCTCAGAGGCTGGGTGTTACCACTCCCATTTTCTCACTAGGTAAACCGAGGTCAGAGATGCTTTTGACTTGCCCAAGGTCATGCATGAATTAGTGGTAGAGCCAGAAACAAGACCTAAAAGACCCCGCTTCCTTTCATTGCCGCAGCGTTTTCAATTGCAGATGCAGAAACACTGCAGGCCTGTTGTTCAAAAAGAACCCATTACCATCTGCAGGGCTTGTATCAACCTCAAGAGAGATCAAATAGCCCCGTGGTGAAAAGGCATCCAAGAACAGCTGCCTGCCTGCTAACTGGTTTTTAGGCTGTGATTTCTTCAGTAGCAGTGGTTCTCACTGAACACCCTTAATTTAGATTGATGGAACCACTCTGCAAAGCAAGAAACTTTCACTTACAGATATGCAACTCCTAAACTCATTCAAAACAGCAGGAAATGTTATTTATACCAAATCTAAAGCTGACAGCTGTTAAAGCCCCTCCCTGCCTGCTCCTTGCATCTCTTTTCTTTTGGCTTTTTTCTGTTTCTGGTCAGGATCTTGTTTTGGAAAGACCCCAAATTGTAATAGTTTTACTTGCACTGAATTACTTGGCTTTGTTCATCTACTGATGAAGTGCCAGCTCCGAAGGACTGCCAGATGCAAGTTGGCATCTTAAAGCACTGAAGGGAGCTTTCCTGACATTGCTTATGAGTCGAGACTCCATGTGAGTGTTCTGAACTAACAGCAGGTCTCTGCCTGAGTGAGCTTACAGTGGAAAGGTGCACGGGAGGGCTGATACATGGCACCCACCAGAACCCAGGGAGGAGGCTGCAGCCTCAGTTGGACCTGGCCAAGCGGCTGAGCAAGGGAGCAGCAGCAAAACTTCAGGGGAACCCAACCCCTTCATAGAATCATCGAATAATTAGGGTTGGAAAGGACCTTAAGATCATCCTGTTCAGGGCTTACATTTGGGGTGATTTGGGTTCTCAAGCAAGTCTGTTCACCATGTAAAGCACCAACACAGCCTGGGGACGGGGGAAACCCAACCACCATCTATTCAGCACTTCATCCTGCTCCAGACTCTTGCCTCCTGGCTGGTTTGAAGCCCAAACTCAGGTTAGTTCAATTCTCAGGCTGAGGTTCACTGCAAAGATCTGAGTCTTGATAAGCCTTGATGAACGTTTTAACTAACTTGGCCCAAACTCCAGGTTCATAAAAGAACACAGATCCAGGCACTTTCATGTGGTCTGAGGGTTTGTAAAGAAAGGTTCATCTGGCTCTGGAGTTGACTTTGGGTTTGGCTGTGCCTCCTGGGTCACTCCAGCCTGTGAAGGATGATGTGGGCTGAACTGTCATTGTCACAGCTGGGGATAGACCAGCTTTTGTCATTGCAAAGTGTAGAGAAGCAAGAAAATAGTGGGCTACCCATAAGACTGATGCTTTGCATGGCAACCTGCTACAAGTCCTGGCAGAAATACAATCCTATGATGGCCTTCTATAAACGAACCGCATCTCTACAACAGGATTTAAACAAGTGGATCATTTTCTTGGTTTCAAATGATTTTAGCACTCTAACTTGCACCTTAGTGCCACTATGATCTATTCAACTATTACTTCAAAACACCACTGTTTTCACCTGCACAGATTACAGGGTGTAGGTGCAATATCTTAGCAAAGGAGAAGGAGTTCTTTTCCTGGATAAACATGATGGACAGCAAGTGAAAGAGAACTCCTGGTGAGGGAAGTCCTTTGGGTACTGTGCATGTCACTATACTGGCACACCAGCTTGGCCAAAGTCTGGCTCAGCAGACCAAACTACAAAGGGCTGTGTTTCTGAGGGACTTCTTCCTTGCAAGAATATATAAGAAGCCTTCCTAGGAGCGATCACTTAACTCCTGTAATCTCACACAGTAGACCTATAAAGTAGATTAAGAAAAAGCAATAAGCTGAAGTTAAAAAACACAGTGCTTTGGCTCATTTATCTTTTACATTAAGGGGAAAGCTGACCTTCAAGATTTCTTTTTTCCCCTAGCATTCATGCTGATGAATAGAATGTATCCTGACTTTAAATGAAAGAGAGTGCTTGAAAAGACAGAAAATTAGCAACATATGGACCAAAGGACCCGAAGAGATGAGGAAAAAGGAAGGGAAAGAAAATGACTGAAGGAAAGTTTCAGATGCTGCTGTGATCCTGCAGCAGAGTATTTTTATGCTACTGCTATTAGGGGAGGTCAGGCCCCCTTTGGACATCCCCTTTGCATCACGCATGAGGAAGCCTTTCTGTGTGCAATGCAGAGCAGAAATCACCCTCCACTGCAAATGCTCCTTGGCCAACCAGACCGGTGGATGACACAGAGGAAAAGGACAGCAGGATCTTACAAACAGGGTTATTTTTCTCCTCCCTATCCCCTCGCTGCTCTGAACCAGAGATGCTCTATAGCGTAAGGTACATTCTTCCCTGTCAGACTCCCAGGCAGCCTTGGAGTCCTTTGATTTCAGTCCCTGGTCCTTCCCCTCAGGTAAGTGTCACTTGGCAGGACTCAGACACAAGCAGACCATCACCAGCAATGTTCACAGTTGCTTTTTCTACCTCTTCATGGGTTCTACCCTGTCCACCACACACCTGCAACCTGCAGCAGAGACAGGGCTTTCCTTGGCCTCACCATTGCACTGACACACGTACGCTCTTCTTTGTATGAAATAAAATCAATCACAACAAACCCATCATGTTGCCATTGATATTGCTATCATAAATTTTCCTTGGTTTTTGTTTTGGGTTTTTTTTTGGGGGGGGGGGGGAATTTCCTTGGTTTTCTGTGAAGTATGTCTGAAATATTCTATTTCTAAAGGAGGAGGGAGTGCACTTGGCAAGCGGTGAGTGGTTAAAAATAGCTTATGCAAACATTAATTACCTGAGTCTTTTTGATGGCTGGGAATCTTCATCAAATCGGGACTAAGCTAAAGCAGGGGTCGAATATCAAACTGTTCACAGCAAACTCTGTGTAATCAGCAAACTCTGTGTAATCAGTTAAGTGTCTTGTTAATTGAGTCAATGTTCTTAATTAAATCTCAGTTTTAAGACTCTCATTTTAATTAAGGTCTGCTGCAAGCCAACCAGAGCAAGGAACTTGGAGTTAAGGCTCCCAGCTTCATCCCTAGCTCATATAGCAATAGAACAAGGGGTGATGGGTACAAACTGAAGCAGGGGAAGTTCAGGTTGAATATAAGGCAGAAGTTCTTTACTGTGAGGGTGCTGAGGCACTGGCACAAGGTGCCCAGGGAAGTGGGAAATGCCTCATCCTTGGCAGTGTTCAAAGCCAGGTTGGACAGAGCCTTGGGGGACATGGTCTAGGGTGAGGTGTCCCTGCCCATGGCAGGGGGTTGGAACTGGGTGGTCTTGAGGTCCTTTCCAACCCTAACCATTCTGTGATTCTGTATGTGTTTAGAGACTCCACGTGCTGATATATCTCCAGTGGAGGAATTAGAGCAAAGCTGAGCTGGCCATACCTGTCAATTCAGTGACATGGGGAAGTGCCACATTTGTACATTACGCAGACAGCTCTGAGAGACAAAGTGATGCTTTTTTCCCAAGTGAAACCAAATCTGGGTAAAATGAACATTCTATCCCTCTAGTACATTTAGTCCAGATCCAAGTCTGCATAGTTTTTCCATTCTATCTCTGCCATTTTAGCTCATTTGTCTCTCAACTGAAAAAAAGAAGGGAAGAAAAAGCACTTTGCTGTTGCACAAAAACTGTTTTGAGCTCCCCATAAATCTGTGTATCCTCTGCACACCCTATAATATATATTACATGACCATACTTAGGTATTTGCACAGACCTGCTATCACTTTGCTTTATTCCCCTCATATTTTGGAGTGTCTGGTGAAAAATTCCTTTGGGCTTTGCTTCTCCTCTTGGCCATTGAGAAACTTGGCTTTCGCATGGGATGCACAAATAGTTCTCAAAAAGCTTTTATACAAATGCTGCTGCTTCTTTCCAGAGCAGCATGTGCTTAAATCAGCCGAGTGTTAAAAGCAATAAAGTAAATAGGAGGCTTGTGACTGAAATACTCCATCCAACAGCTCTTGCAGTAATAACATAAACCCCTTTTGGCATTAGCCATGGCTTGCTCTGGGGAGAGACAGGAGAGAAATTAAGCCCCTATGGGCTCTGGCTTCTCAGCTAGGTTTGCTTGCTAAGGTGCCACTTCGTGTGGGGTTGTTGATGGTTCATGGATTATGGAAATCCTTTAGGAAATGGGCTCTCTGAGCAGCCCCATGTCTCTGGCATTATTCAAAGAGGAAGTCAAAGTCCTAGGATGGGGTTTGAAATGATGGATGTCAGGGCAAGTCAAACACAAACTCCTTCAGACTTTGGTGGGACAGACCATGGTTTGAACATCATTGGCTCTTACAGAATGAGAACTTGTTTATCAGTGTTTTACCCAGTCAAAACCACAGCCACCTCCAGGTGCAAGGGAAGAAAGCCCACCTCAGCTCCTTATCCAGACTTTCCCATGTGTCCATGCTTGGGATAGAAAGAGTGAAGGAAACAGTTCCCAGAGATCACATTTTGCCCTCAGACCAGCATCATCCAGGCTGAAGGCTCAGCGCTCCTGATCCCAGCAGGTCTCAGCAGGAATATACCTGCAGCTTGAGGACATCAGGCCAGAAACCTGACCACAAAACAGCATCCTGAGCCTTGTGCTGTCCTCTCCTCCTCTCTCAGCAATGGTAACCTTCAAGCCTCTCCCAGGCTGCCCTGGTAAGACCCATTTGCAGGCAGCCTGAGGTGTTAATGGTCTGTCAACTCATCCCACAGTCCAGTTTAAGTAACCTCATGCAGCAGAACTGCAGGTGATGGCCATGATTTTCCTATATATATCCTATATGAATGCATATATATTCATACATGTAACCAGAGCACTGTCCTTTGCACTCTACCTGTTCCCCACCAGTTTCTCCTCTGCCTGCTAGGTCTTCCCTTGTGGACCAGCATGGCTTAGGGAGAGCAAGTGCCCAAGCCCAGTGATGCCCCCATCTGGCTGAGCCTCCCGTGCCATAAATACCCACTGCAAACACGCATCTCCACACCAGGCATTCCCAGCTTCCCTCCTAGCCTCTCTGCTCCACGCTGTGCAGCACATGGACCATACAGCCCTAAGAGCAAAGTCCTCAGGTAATGATTTTTAAGGTCAGATAAATGCTGCCCTTTGCTTCCCCAGCGGGCATCAAGAGGAGCCCCACTGCCGACAGCGGGAGCGATGCGCACCAAGCACCAGCCAGCATCTGCCAGCCATGGATTTGAAGTGACATCATGAGTTTCTGTGGGCTTTATTCCCAATGGATCTTTCCAAATTCACTCTTGTGGTTCCTTCCACTGATTTTGCTTGAAGAGATAAGGCTGGGTTTGGCGAGCGGCCAGCTCAACTGTTGACGGAGCTGTACAGTTCAGCTCCGAGCTGCGGGACTCTTCCTCCGGAATAAAGGGTCCTTTTCAGCTTAGAGACACAAATACATGAATAAAGGCATATTTCATGCGTGATGTCTAAGTACATCAATCAGATAACTGGAACTGGTGTGCGTGTGGAGAGATTTCTGACGTAATACAACTTGTACAAAGAAGAAAGGCGCTTTCATTAATCCGGTGCTTGGAATGTCACTTGTGCACCAACGAGTGATTCAGTAAGAACTTGGAAAAACAAATGAAGCCATCATTTTCAAATATGCAGGAGCCTCCCAAGTTACAAAAGGGAGTGAGCACACAGGATTCACAAATGGAGACTCCCACATCCCACTGGGGTCTAGAGAAATAAGTGGAAAACACAGAGCAAGTACGCATGAATTATGCTGATGTGTCTGACACAAAATCAGTTCACAGAGGTGTCTCTTTTGGGGGGGAAGGAGAAAGTCACTGCAACAAACAAGAGCCTGAGGGTTGGAGTTTGCAGCAATCTTCATGCCAATTGTCTTTAGTGGTGTGAGTACAGAAAGGACTTGCTGACTCCTGCCAAGGTTAAGAGTCTCCTCCATCCACATCCAGTGTCCTGTTGAGACTTCCAGCTCATCTGTTATACGAAGATGGACGCTTCCGTCCTGTCCTTGTAGCCTCAAGAACAAACAGTAACCAAAATTCATTGTGACAAACACAAATCCTAGTGGTGGATTCACACTGCAAAATTCAGTCCCGGGTGTAGCTTTAAATACCCCAAAATCTTGTAAGTTTGGATTTGCTAAAAAGCATTAAAATTAAATGAAAGGTTTTATTTGACCCAAAGAAAGGAAATGAAATTTAGGTGGAAATTCCATCATCAAAAATTCCTGTACCGTGTCTCAGGGTTTTGGCACTTCTAGGATGGCAAACACAGTTCTGTGTTCTTTGGATGTTTCCACTGCATCTTAAGTACCTTTTGTGTAGGCACAAAGTGATGGGTTAATAGTGTTATTTCTCCTTTAACAGAGAAACATTTTCTTGTCTTTGAAAATGAAAGGCAGGCTCTTGAGACTACTTCCATGTCTATTTTCCTTATTTATCACAGGTATTTATAAGATGTCTTTCACATGGGCATCCAAGTGCCAGGTTTTTTCTCATGGTAAGTTCTTTTTATTTCTTTCATTTTTACAAAAAATGTAATTTCATGCCAAGAAAATGAAGTTTTCATTCCAAAAAGTATTAAAAGAATTGTTATAAAATAGGAGGAAACTTCCCTCCAGGGATAACACAAAAACTTTATCTCCTTTACAGCTCTTACGGCCCATGCTAGCAGTCCCCTGAATGTGGTCTTGCACCATTGATGGTCCATAGCATATTTACTGGAGCTCCACAGAGATCTTGGCTTTCTTCTTTGTTTTCAGCTCCTAAGCTCTATAAAGAGACAGCTTAAAACTACACGTTACTGTTTCCTAATGCAGCTTTCCCACTCTGGCAGCTGCTGCCCTAGACAGAGAGAAGTCCGTTGGTGCTGGTGGGGCAGGAAGGCAGCCTGTACAGCTGCCAAAAGGGAAGGGGGCAAGAAAACTAGAGCTTTAATTCTAAGGAGGTAACTGCGAGTAATAGAAGATCCCCCCCACCCCGGACAGGCTGCTGACCACACAGATGGATGCTGTTGTCTTGTTGGAGCCTGGTACCATCAGCTCTTGCAAGCACCCGTGCCAGCCTGGTGAAGGGAACACAACAGGCACATCTGAGATGAGCTCAGTGAACTGTCCCATTGAAATGTGGCATTGTCACACAAGCTGCAGAAGAAACTTTTGGGCTCTTTGCCTGTTTTGCAGAGTAGAGTCAGAAAACGTGTCTCCAACCACCCAAAACATCCTGGATGCTCTTAGTGCTGGATCGCACTTGCATATGTTGTAGCAGCAGCAGATGCAAGTATCAAGATAAAAGAGAGCAGCTAGTAAAGGGTTAATTTCCCAAACACCAGCATAAAATAGCTCTGTGTTAATGACAGTGCTAGGATAGCAACTGATAACAGTGAAGCCAGCAAAAAACATGCCCAGTGCTCTGGGGTGAATAAACTGATTTTAGTGATTGCATCTCACATGTTGATAATGTTTCAGTGACTTTTATGCCACTAAGAGAGGAGCTGAGGAAAGTGGAGTTTCCATCAATATTGCAGCCTTTTCACAGGGAGGACAGGGGGTCTTAAGTCTGGCCCCGGAACCAGAGCTCACTATCACCAGCCACCAGTGCCTGTGCACATGGGGTTGGGTGGTGACGGAGGAGCAGCTTTGGGGCCATCCAACCTCACATCTCCCTCCAGCTCTGGTTTAGATCAGCTCCTCCGTAAAGCACTGTGTTTCCAGCCAAGATACTCATATATGAAGCTTTAGCTCAAATCCTGTAAGGTATTTATATGGCTTTTATAAACAACTTTATGCAGCCCGGGAAGCAGGCTCTCCACCAGCCATAGAGTGACAGTCCTCTGATGGCTGGGAATCACTGCACTGCCATCATTTGGGTCATCTCCATTTAGGAGGGAATGCTTTCTAGCTGCCAGGGCAGTGGGGATTGCACAGGCTGCCAGTGTGAAGGCACAGACACAAGCCAAGGACCAGCCCAGGATCCCTCACACACGTTATCCCAGTCACGCCATTCCTCCTGCTGCTGCAGAGCAGAGCAGCGTCATCAGAAAGAACTCTGCCCACTTCAAAGGGGAGGGTTAGCAATTATGCAGAGCTAATTGTATGCCGATAAGAACACCAGCTTCATTATTCCACCCTGGGTCGCATTTTCATATCCAAGTTCTGCTTATTTTAAGTAAACACCCTCAAATTAGACTTTCTTAAACATACAAGAACCTCACAATTTTATTTCCAGGGATACATGTTCATTAGAGATAAGGTGATTTAGAGAAAAATATCATTTTATACTCCTAATTGTAAGCAGAAAACAATAAGCTCCCTATGAATAATGTACCACACAGGCCTACAACACTGGAAGTTCAATAATTGCTTTTCTGATATAAAAATAACAGTAAGTTGAAAACGTTTTAACTAGAGATCTCAGCGTTCAGACAATGGGCTGGGAACCCGCATTCTCTGCATGGTTTCGGCAAATAACACACTCCCGATGGAAAGCAATGGGAGAATCACTCCTGCCCTGTGGGTATTATATTTTTTAATCTACCACTAAGTTGGCTTTTTCTTTCATTTCTTAGTTTTACATCAAGCAATTCCAAACTGTAAGCCACGACTGACCTAACTGCTTATTAAAAATGCTAATATGCTTTTGTGCTTTGATGTCTGGTGAACAATAAAAGGGAGAGAGTTACTCTGGGACACTGTAATCCTTTATTTGTCACTAAGTTATGACACCCAGCAGAGCTGTGTGACAGTCCAAATCAATCATCCCCCATGCACTGCAGGCCTTCTCTGCCTCCTGCAGAGCCTATGCAGTTTAATTAGCTTTTTTTCACACTAGCATAATGTACATCTGCAGCTTCAGCAAGAAAAAGAAATGGAGGATAGTTCACTGGGATACGGTGCCTTAAAAAAAGTTCATATGAAAAAAAGTCTGAAAGAAGAAACATCACAACCCTTTGTAGTTTACTTCAGAGGAGTTTGCGGTGGAAATCTACAGGACTGGGTACTCTATATTGTTAAATGTAGATTTTTTTTTTTCTTTAACCTAATAAAGGCCTTTTCAGCTAAAATCTCAGATGGCATTTAAAGCCTTGTTCTTTTCTAATGGTCTCTATCTTTTATACCTTCTTCTCGCGGTTGATCATGCAGCAGCTCATTATCTGCTCCTCTTCCCCTCCCCACAGTGGGTTGGTACAATGGAGTCTTCAAACCCATATTGCTGGTTAGAAATCACTGGTTAGAAACTCCCGCTGATGGCAGTGCCCCAGTGGTAAAGCCATGCCCCCTCACACCAGCATCAAGCCCATGGCCAGAGCATGCTTCAAGTGGTGGATCCATAGCAAATAAGAGTTCTCCACAATTAGCCAAACACAAGCCTTCAGACACATGGGTTGAGATGAGCATAGCCAACCTGGCATCCCCTCAGCTGCCCTGCTGGAGAGCAAAGTCACTGGACAGGAGGCCTTTGGATAAATGGGATTGTGTTATCCCAATAAAATAGTTCTGGCCCTATTAGGCTAGTGGCTGTACCTGGTGGTGTATCAAGCAAATAATGACTCAGGCACTGTCTCACTTCACAAAGGGCAGTATCCCCTTCCAGCCATTCCAGCTGATGTGACAGAGCTTGCTAACTTGATGGTGTAACCTAATGCTGCTTGGCTTTTATTTGTCTTTTCCACCCTTTGTGCACCATGATGAAGTTTAAAGGCATGCGAGATCATTCCTTACACTATTCCTCTGAGCGTGACCACAAAGGAGTCACCTGCAGAACACAGCAGTCGCTTTATTCAAATGATAGCTTACATTACTAGAGGCTTGTCACTCTTAATAACCTCCCAACAGAGAAATGCATCTGAGGGGATGATGGGTTGGGTTCAAACGGGAATGTTCATCAAGAGCAAGCACTTTCCACTCCCTGGTTTGGAGATGTGCTGCGGTGGAAGTGCTTTACGAAGGCTGTGGCTGCCGATAGACAAGGTCCAATGGGTCACAGTGTGGAGACCACCACAAAGGCTGCAAAGCAAAGACATTTATCAGCCCCTTGATTTTCAAGCAGAACTCCACCTTCAAGTAACACAGCTCTTTGCTTAAGATGTGCCAGGACTACTTAAATTCACCTCCATTGCCTTCGCTCTCAAAACAGAGACATGATCCACCAATCCTGGGCACTAATGAAAGTGCAGGAGCAGAAGCCAGACCTACTGTCAAGGTTCCTTTTAGAACTGTACCTTAAATTGTCTTTTAAACAGCACCTCTCTAATCCTTCAGTGCAAAAATAGTTTATCCTCTTGTGGGAATTATACATATTTCCCAGTTCAAAGAGGTATAAAATATAAATGTACTTCTGTACAATTCAGCATTAAGAAGAGTAAATAGTGTACAGTGCCTTTTCATCTTGAGATTTCAAGTTGCTTAAGCATTTGGAGACTACAGTTGGCATTTCTTGCTGTGCCGCTTCTTGGTCTAATGCTATTATTGAAAATACTTTTATCCTGGGCCTAGGCTGGGGTAATTCCTTTGAAAAAATCTTATTCCACACTTACGCCAGCAATTCTTCACTGTTTCCCCTTTTAAAACAGATAATTCGTTAGGAGCATAATGTCAAATTTCAACATACTTCCAGTCTCGCGTGTAACAGAGAGTTCCAGTTCGGGGTCTGGTGGACATAAGCAGTGGGATTTCTGGTTCAGAAGTGAAACATATTGAATCACAAGAATAAACTAGCTGAGCTTCCCTTTATGAAGATGGAAGAGCAGCGATGTTCCATGTGAGACCCTGAGAGGGATCCCCCTTCTCACACCACAGCCCTCTCCTGGGCATTTCAATGCAAGCATCCATTTCCCTCCCAAAGTACCCCAATGTTAGAAGGACTGGATCTTCCAGGATTTGGAGAAAGACAAGCAGAGGAGGAACACATCTCTCATCAGCTATGCTCTCAGGAATGCAGCCCACATCGGTCTCTCAAGGAACGCAAGCAGGAAGTGATGTACAGACTCCTCCTGCCCTTTATCCATACACCAAATGACTTGCAAGGACATTTCATTATCCAACACCTTTCTCCTGGCCTGTGTGCCCAAACCACTGCACTCCCAGTTCCTCTTCCTGGCAGAGCCTGAGGGGTTTTCTTTTCAATTCCACCCCTTTCCTTCCTGGCCAGAGGACAACCCGCGCCCCGAAACAGGCTCCAAGACAGGCACTGCAGGGTGCTGAGGAGTGTCACTTGATTAGAGGAAAGGATGAAAAGTGAGATGAAGCCTCACTCCTTCCTGTTCCTTAAGCCCTGTTAGTGGAAATCTTTCGGGGATGAGTTAAAATGAGAGCTTTAAATCTCTGTAAGAGAGAATTTAGACCAGAAAGTCGTTTTCCCTTGTAATTCAGCAGGTCATTAAAGTGAAAGGTGCCTGATCAAATAATCTGTGAGGCATCTGATACCCTGCCTGGTGTGGGGAAAGCATTGCTTTGGCGAAGAACAGCCTGAGGAAGAGGGGAGGATGAAGTGACACGTTCTCTCCTTGAGAAAGTCAGGGAAGAAGGTGGTTGAAAGCATTGTGCTTCCACTGGAAGACACCACAACGATACAGTGAAAACGAGTCTTCGCATTTGCCCTTGTTTGCCACACTATCATCTCCCCTGGGGAGATCTTTGCACATTAGGGCTCCAGCAGGCAAGATCTACAAAAGGTTTCGGTGCTGTTACTGCACCACTATCTCCCTACCCTGCCCCTGCAGGAGGTTTCTGCTCCTACAGCACAAGGAATCAAAGACTTTGCCCTGCAGAGTCTGGTACAAAACCCTCCCTTCCTCACCCAGCTCAAAGCCACTGGGTTTCCCCTCGAGTGCTCATGGTGCTTCGCTCTGCCAGTTCCACAAGGGAGTGGTGAGCAGAGGGTAGGACAGCTAGAAGGGAAGTGGAGGTGTGATAACATCTCCAACCTCCCCAGCAAGATCTGCTAGAATTCACCTGCCAGATGCCTTAGTCAGGCGGAAAAAGGTCAGTCAGATCCATCTGTAGGTTTGGGGGTAGCCTCCAGCAAACCCAAGACCTGCTGTTCCAGTGAGGGAGCATCAGAGGGATCCCACCCCTCTCCTGATTTTGTAGCTTCCAGTTTGCTGACACTGGAAAGGCATCAGAGGAGATAGGAGGATACTCACGCAAAGACTTCTATCAATGGGGAGGCCCGTCTTCAAAGCTTTGATTTTACCAGGTGCTGGCATCCCTTCTGAGAGCTGTTCTTGCTTGGGGGGACTCCATCTCAAAGTCTTCACATCACAGGAAGGGGAGTCCTGCTTTGAAGAGTCTCACCAGCAATGGGCCAAACCTCCCATTTGCATTTCATTTTTGGCTGCATGAAGCTTGCTCATTGGCACCAAACAAGCATTTGGCAACCTTTTTAAAGCAACGAGGCACAGGGTTTGCTGACGCAGCTCAACGGCAGGACATGTACATGTGCATCCAACTGAGAAAGTCACCAGCAGTTTAGGCAGGTGTGGATGAGTGAATTAGAGTTAGAACAAAGCAGTGGTGCATTTGGAGTACGTCTATCAAGTTGCAACAAGCAAATGTTAATGTTAAATTAAAGGATCTACTTCCAGTGTTTGCACTTGGCAGCTGCTTTGATTCCTAAAGTGAAACCATGAAGAGAATGTAAGGGTGAATTTCTTTTCAGGGCACTCTGAGTTGCTCTGGGGATGGTCCTGGGGATCTGTGTCACATTGGGCTCCGGCAGGATTTCTGCTGGATCCTCAGCAGTGCCAGTGGGACCTGCCTGGTCAGGAAGCAGCATCCTGCAGTGTTTCAGAAGTACGAAAGGCACCACCAAAGGCCACTCAGTCTTGTTTTTAACTTCAGCTTTGGCCAACTCGGTTTCTTTAATTTCCTAAAGGTTCTTGGAATATAGGGAAGCACTGACACAATCAAAGCAGCCGAGCCTCCTGGCTCAGACACTGCCTTTGACCTTTCAGTGGCTCATTTTCCCCTCTGTTACTTGCTTTTCACTGGAATTGCAGAGCTTCACCCTCTAGTGTCTGAGGAGGAGTTTTGGAAGGCATTTAAGAAATGAAGGTCATTAGACATTACCTTTCCTGTGGCAAGCCCTTGCATGATGCACAGAGGATTATTATGCCATTGCCCTTTGGTGTAAACAAAGCTTAGAGATGCTCTTTGCTTGTAACCAGAACAAAGCCCTTTGCGTTGTTAAACCTCTAACATAAGAGAGACTCAAGGAAAGTCTATTTATCATGCATAACACAAGAAAGGTTCCTGAATAATCCAAGACAAAAGGCCTATGCTGGGAAAGTACAGATGTGGGACTGCCGGTTTCCCTTTCATGAGGATCCCCAGATTCCCCAGCTCTCCATTTGGGTGCTATGAAGAGCCTGGAGCTGCTGGTCCTCCCTGCTTGCTCTCTGTCCATCAAAGACTTCAAGGAGATGCAACAAGTTTTATGCCAGGTTCAGAAATGCCTTGTGCATTGGGCGACCTCAATGCCAAGGGACTGGTCAATAGAAAAGGTGGTTCTCAGGAGGCAGAGCTTCACACTGAACACAAAGAAACCACTTTGAACTGAGTGTGACTCGGGTTCTGCTCAATAGATTCTTTTGGTTGGGCTGAGCTTGAAGCCAAAGACAGTTCGGCTCAGCATCCCTGCGGCGGGGAGAGCCAGCTCAGCTTCCCATGGAGTGAAAACACCGTCGTGATTGTGCCAGCAGGCTTTTATGAACTTTCTAGCCCCACTGGGGAACCCTGTGTCCATCTCACAACCCCCTTCCTGCTCACTGCAACACAGAGGTACAAAACAGAGCTCATTTTGCCCTGCCTCCCAATTTATTCACCTTGAACCTCCAAGCACAGATTTGCTGTAGGAGACCACTCTTGCCCCTTGTTGGCAGGTATGGGACCAGCCTCCAGTGGGATGCAGCCAGCAGGTAGTTTTCCAAGCATGCTGCCATCCCCATCACACATGTGGCAATCAAAGCCCCTCACACAAAGGCCCAGAGCTCAGCCGAGGCTTTACCCAGTGGGTCTGAAAGGGCAGGTCTCCTGCTTCTTTGTTTAAATGCTGGCCCATTTGTTGACTTGGAGGCACCCACTCCTTAGTGGCAGCAGCAGCAGCGAAATCATATATCACTCTAACGAGCGTCCCTTCAATAACCATTGCCCTGATTTTTGATACCTGGAGAGAAGATGCACCAGCAAGGGAAGGCTTTATCAAAAACATGCCACTGACTAGACATCAGAGAGAACCTCAAAGGGACAGTGAACTAGAACAAAGAACAAAAACATTTACAGAAGTGCTACGCCGAAAGAAAGGGAAAGGAAAAAACTGCACTAACAACAGTAACAAGGTCAGCTATAAAACCAGAATTAAAAGGCACTGCTGGGGAAAAGACGGCGACTCAAAAAAGCACCGAGAACTAAGAGCACAGCTTGCCAATCAGATCTACACAGATTCCCCTTGATATCTTCCCACTAACAGGCTTTCCTGCAGGACAAGTTTAAGCGAGTGGCTCTGGGAAGGTGGGCTAGGAGCAGGAGAGCAGCGTTCACAGCTTTTAACACAGAGCCTCAGCTCCTGCATCAGTGGGATGGCTCAAAGATGCTGGAGCCTGGGGAGCAGAGCTGTGCAGCAGCCGGGGCTGGGACCAGCTCCAATAAGGTGCTGCAGCAAAGCCCATTTAGGCCAGTTTGTAATCTGAATAATTATTAATGAAGGCCCAATGAGCACCTGAACAGACTGGCTGGTGTTCCCAGCACGTGCTTCCTTTGCCGCTCCTGCTGCTCGCAGCCAGAGGGAGGCACTGATTTAAATCAGGGCAAATAAAGGTCCAGCCCGGAGCTTCTTCACCAAAGTGGTGCTAAAATAAGCATTGGTTGAGATCCTGCAAAAAGCCTTTCCAACCAAAATGGAAGTTTTCTACTCCACAACAAAAGGATTTACTTTGCTGTGGGAATATGAAAGTTTTCAGCATTCCAGCAAAATACTCAAGGGCATTTCTACACAGAAAGGTCATTCCATGCAGCTCTGCCTCCTGCATTCATCCCGCCTTCTATGCATCCATCCAAAGGGAAAGCATTTTCCTCCCTCCCTTGGCACCTTATGACAATATCCATGCAACAGATAAGCTCTGTTTCCCTGTGGTTGTCAAAATCTGGTACACCCCATATGAAAAACTAGTGGGAAAATATCATCCTGAGATCTTAATCCTGAGTTTTAAGGCAGCTTCAGAGCCTGGATCTGTGCTTTGGGCTCCTAATTTCTGCCTACAGAAACTTCAGGAAAACCAAATGATCTCCTCCCAGAAGCAAGAGCTTTTCCATCTTTCCAGCCCTGATGTAGCCCCACCACATGTGCCTGAGGAGTCCAAAGCATCACGAGATGCCCACACTTAGGTCACTGCACTGCTCACAGAGGAGCTTGAAATACTTTCCAAAACAACAGGCACGCTGCATAAACAAGGGAGCTGGTTACCCCAGCTTGTCAGTGGAAATGGACAGGTACATCCAGAGGAGGATGAGCTCTGGAACCAACCTCCACTGGTTCAAGCTGCTCCCAAAGGAGCCCTGCCCTCACTGGGAGCTCTGAACACCAACCCCAAACATGAGGCAGCATCAACAGCCTGTAATCATCTGCCTCCCACCAATCTCTCTCTCAAATCAGGACAACTTCCAGGAGCTAACATCGCAGGGCTGGGTACCACTATTTCATTTGTAAAGCAGGTCCTGCTTGCTTTTTCCCCCCTGGTCCCTTCCCCATGATGCTGTGCTTGTTAGTGAAACTGAAGAGACTTTTGATTTCTAAAGCCCATGTTAAAATGAGCATTTCCCCGTGAGAGCACCTGGTTCTTGTGTTTAATGAGCAAACACAAGGAAACAGAGGCCTGAAGAATGATTGTTCCCAACATCATTACTTCTGAACCTGACATTAAAGCGAAGGCAAAGACAACAGCACAGCAGTTCTTTGTTTTTTCCACTGCTCTCCCTAAAAATTGCCTTTAATGAGACGCATTTGAAGTGTAACACGGGGCCGTTCTCCTAGATTATAATTGATAAATCTTCCAAATTGGTGCAGGGAGAGGACTGTGTAATAATTACTTGTTTCTTTTGAGGAAATAAATAAAATATGAAAACTCTAATTACTAACCAGCAAAATGCAGCGCGCGGGTTTCCCGCCGCTCCGACGACCGGAGTCAGGATTTCAAGCCTCTCTGAGTGCAGCATGACACAAACTGATGTTGCTGCCGCTCGTGTTTGCTTTCCAAGTGCCAACTTCTCCAGTCGGAGTCACTGGTTCATTTGAAGTCCCCACGTTTACTCCTGCGCCTCAATTAATTTCTCTTAGAGAAGGAACAAATTGCTCTTCTTGTCGGGAGTGTGGGGGGGAGTTGATGCTTTCAGAGCAGCAATGGGGCTTCTCCCAGCAGTTATGGAGGAGGATGGGGTTGGCACACTGGGATTCCTCAGGCAGATGGGGGTGATGGAGATCTGTCCCACCGGCATGGTGGGAGGTGGGATATTCACTGGGTGTGTTTTCCCTGCATCCTTGCTCCATTCCCTGTGCTCCAACAGGCGCTTATTTCCAAGTTTCCTAATAAAACTGTGCTGTGGTTTCACCGAACACCATCTCCAGTCTGGGCAGTTCCCCAACTTTGTCTACGCTGTGGGTTTACAGCACTGATCCTGCCTTGGGAGAACCCCTCCCCTTAGGCACATGCACCCCAAAAGCCCCCAAGAGTAGCATAACCCTATGGTTGTAGGGTCCTTTATCAGGTCCTTGGTGTCTGTGCATCTCCACGATGCAGCAGGGACCTGCTGGCCTTGGAGTTGGCAGGTTTACCACCTCCTGCTGCTCTCTCTGGAGCATCATTCTTGCTCTGGGTGTTCTAAAGAGGCAAAACTTGTTGCAAAGCTGCCTAAAGACACTTAGACTGAGAAACCTGCAGTTTCTGATGAGGGGTACAACTTTTTCCTGCCCTTTCAGCAACTGCTCCATAGAGCAGCCTTGTCTCTGCACTGGGCTGTACCCAGGATGTACTGTGAACAAATACCTTCTCTACATGACATGGGAAGTTCATTCGTCATTAATTGTTCAGAATTTCTCAGCCTAACCCACAGATAGAACTTTTGTGGAGCCCTAAACTCATTCAAGCACCAGTTTCTGATCCTCGGATAAAGCTGTCAAATACATATTCGAATCTCCAGATATGCATACCCTGTAGATCTTTTCCTTTTGTTGCCTTTTAAACCACTGCTTCGAACAACATGCAAATTTAATGGCTTTAGCAGACTTCAAGCCAATTCTCCCCTTCCTAATTTTGTAAAATGTTATCATAAATGTTTTATGGTGTTTCTTTAAAAAAAAAAAAATAAATCTTTCCTAAAAGTAACAATTTGAATTTTTCATGCACAATGAAGACCTTTATCTTATTTGCAGTTGTCATTTTCTCTTCAGCATCATAACACAATGCTAATAAAGATGCAATTGGATTGCCTGAAGCAGTTTTGGTGATTTTAATGTGTGGTACAGCTTTGTTCGTGTTATTCCTCTCTATAGAGCATCCTCAGATCTTTGTTATCCAAGAACATCACTTATTGGCTTTTAGAGAGGGCACATTACCTACAGAGTATGCCTCCGCTACTAAAAAAAGGGTGACTTCAATTCAAAGAGTGTGTGGTAAAACTCTAGCAAAGACAAAGATGAGCAAATTGTAGTAGTTTTCTGGATTTGAATCAGTCTGTTTGGTCCTGGCGCTGCGAATTCCCATCTGCTTAATACCCAAGAGCAATTTCCAGCACAGCCATATAAAGTATTTCACTATGAAACCTCAGACACACCACAGTGTGTGCCTGATGTGCTGTCAACAAAGCAAAACTTTCTAGGTTGAGGCTCCTCCTCACCCATTGCTCAAGAAGAGCATTTGTCTGTGAATAAGGCTGAAAGGGCCTGAAAACTCTTCCTCCAAAGCTAAACTGCGGGTGAACTGATCCTGGAGTGACCTGGTTACAGGGCAGGACATGCAGCCTGGGTGTAAGGTGTTCGGGAATGGTCTGTGCAGCGGCAAATCCCCTGGGACAGAAGCTGCTCCCTGCAGTGCTGAGAAAGGCATCTGGTGGTTCCCCATTGAATAGATTTGCAGGCTCTGGGCCTGAAAGTCCACAATTTAAGCTCCCAAGCAACGTATTTTCTTCTCCAGCTTTTGCTTTTGAGAATTCTAGAAGCATCTTCCATTATGTACAAAGACATTTAGCCTTTTAACCCTCTAAACACGATACCACAGGCTCTAGTGATCTATTGTCAGCTAAATTCACCCTCTACACTCCCTACTACAGCCTCTCTTGTATTTTCCTCCCTGCTGTGTGCACTTCTCCCTGCATTGAAAACATGCTTTTAAACCAACACACACTATTGGTTATTTTTCGGTATCAAAGACATTTTCCTCAAGATCTTTCTTCATTAATTCACTTTTTTTTGTCTTGATCCCATTTGCCCCATGTTCTTTATTGTCTCTAACCCTGATGCTCAAAAGGCATCAACACAGATTAACAGGGAGTCTGATAGCTTCTGGAGAGCAGCATTTTATATTCTCCTGCATCCTTTTAATCAGGCCACTCTTGTGGCCTTCTCCTTACATTCACTTTGAAAATAGCCAGCAACCCTCAAATGAAAGCCCAAATAAAACACATCAGCATCCCTTTTTTCTGTTTTGACACACATTCCAGATAAGCAGCAATGCAATAAGAGGCAGAAAAGAAAAACAACATAATGGGAAAGCCTTGCCCTTACTATTAGTTCCGTGATTAATTATGCTTGAGTTGGTTAATAAGAAGGGAGGAATCATAATGGCACGGGAGAGAAAACCCTCCTGTCTTTCCCTGCATGGCAAAGTACTGAGGGCAATAGATAAGTCTTGCAGAAGATGTCTGTCCAAGGTCTGTGGCAATCTCTGCAAATCCACAGTAATAGATCCCAAACCTCAGACTCAAATGCTTCTCTACTCAAGGATTTTCAGTATTCAGTCCTAGCACTGCCTCTGAATTTACAGCCTGAGTCCATCTCAAATCACAGCCCAGCCCTAAATAATACATTATTGTAGAAATTGTAACTATCCCCTATAGGCTGCCTGCCCCAGTAATAGCTTCTTATTCCCAATTGCTTTTCCCATGCCAGAATGAGCAAAGGCTGAGCTAGCAGTTAAAGCAAGGGATTGGGAGCTGGGGGTCTGGGGTCTAATCCTAGCTCAGCTCCTCATATATTTTGGGGAAAACACTTTACTTTCCTGACCTGAAAATAAGGTGGCACTTCTTCATGCTGAGACTTCATGAGAGCTTGCAAATGGCTTTTAAGTCCCTAACTGAAAAGTACTGTAAACGGTCAGAGAATAATTATTAAAGAGCTAATAACTTCTGATTTTCTATTGCTGGGTCTAGCTTAAGAAAAATGAATTGGACTAAAACCTCAGGAATGTCGGAAGACTCATGAAAAACCTGAACCAACACAAGCCCTTCCTCTATGGATGCTCTAGTGATTGAGTTGGATGGCAGCAGCCCTGAAATTGTTATCTCCTTTGGGAGTTTCAGGATGTTTCTCAAGCCAGAAAGACTCAAAAGGCTGGAAGTGATGTGAAGTTGCTTTGCCTTTAGGGAAGTGGCCAGCAATGGCAGAGCTGTACAGCACTGGGAAGAGAGGACAAATTCAAAGGGTACTTCTGCCATTATTTCATGGTTTGAGCAATACCCTGGCAGTGATTGTGATAGAACAGACTGAAACAGCTCAGCACAAAGGATTCATATAAGCCCAGGGTCCCTATCTAGCATGCAGAGCTGCCACACCAGTGCTGCATGGAAAACATGTCCTCAGGAAGCACCAGCAGCTCTCTCAAGAGACCAAAAGACATCCTCCTCAAGCTTAAGAGTGAGTGCTTTGGGAAGACCATGCTAACACGAAGCAAGTGAAGCCAAGGATTGCTGCAGCCCTGTCATCCTCCACGGAGCTGCTGGTTTGGAGTGCGTGCATTACGTTTTCTGTTGGTATCCAAAAGAGAGAAGTAAAAGTCAGTTTATGCTAAGCAGCACATCCTTGTCACCCCACCTCTGCCAATCACCACATAAAAGGAGTCATTATTTTAAGACCCCTGCAGATGTCTGTCTGCCTTTTGTAATGAACTCATGAGCAACAGTGGCACTGTTAATTGGAGCACCCACCGAGCCAGCTTCTGAAAGGCGGCTGTTTGTGTCACACAAGTGATTCTTCCTCCAGCAGGTTTGGTTTGCAGACAGACACACACATCTGCATGTACCCACATCCTGGTGGCTCCAGAAAGCCAGGCCAGGCTCCTTTAGGAGATTTCTTAGTGCAGTGTCCTCCAGCAACCCGCTCTCTGTCTCCTCCCAGCAGGCGGGGGTTGACCAAGCATCCCATCAGCTCTATGGAAATCGGTGGGACTGGCCACCCAAGCACTTTAGCTTCTGCCTAGCTTCCACCTGCAGCAATAAGCTCAATCAGGTAATTAATACCAGGCTTTAGTACCTGCACTGTTAGAACTGCTATGGAGAAGACAGGTTTGTTATGACTTTAAAGAGCTTTCATGTGGTTACTGGTGCTTATGAAAAAAGCCCTCACCCCCGATAGTCATCTGTACAACTTGCTTTGTGTTTCCCTCCTCCACACATCCCCTTCGACGACTTTCAGGCTTTCAAGTCATGTAACATTCCAACATGGCACAAGGAGAACAGGGGAAGAACAGAACCATCACACAGATGTTTGAAACCCCAGCACCACACTGCAGCAGTGGGGCTGGGTTAGTTAGCAGGTTTATTTAACAGAGAAAACTCGGCTCCAAGATGCTGCATCTGGTATTCCAGTGAGAATGTTCCAGCAAACTTCTTTTTTCCAAGAAGGAAGGAAAGAAAAAAGCCCAAACCTGTGGCTCTCCAGAGGGAGCTTAATACAACATCTGGCCCAAGTTACATGTCTAGTCAGCGGCTGAGCTCTAAATGAGAAAAACAACACATTTCTTCACCCCAGTCCCATCACCACTATACCTCTTCTTCCCTTTGTCTCTATCTCTGGGCCATCCCATGCTTCGCTTGCAGTGCAGCAAGGCCAGAATCCAAAGATTTCAGTTCTGTTTAAACCACCTAAAACCACTATTTTCTATCAGCCACCTTGACAGCCTCAGGTACATCTAATATATAACTGCTAGCTAAAGGGCTTGGGTGACCTTAAAAAGGTCTAACGAGGCCTCAAGACTGAACCAGTACCCTGGAACTTTGAACTTCAGCTTAAAGCAGTTTTCCCCTACAGAAATATTCAGGCAAGTGCAGTGATTGTGCAGGTACTTCATCCCCAGTGATGCACACATCCTATAAACTACCACAACAGCAGCTCCGTCTTCTAGCTTCGTGGGAATGAGCTGACTTCAAATTGAGAAATATTCAGTCCTTATTTGAAGGCTTTAAGTGATAGAAAATCTACCATAGATCTGAATGGGATGTTGTGATGATTAATTATGCTCAGCACAAAAGCTTCTCATCTTATTTCTGCTTTGACCTTTGGTAGCTCCAGTTTACTGGATGTGGCTATTCTTTTGTCTGTAAGTTTAAAGGACCCTCCAACTAGAATTGACTACTGTGAATAAAGGGACCTTCTGCCATCTCTGCTACTTCAAAATGAGAACAAGGTGATTTCTCAGCACTATAATCAAGGGGAACCAGATGTGACAAGTTGCCATCCTGCAAGAGGAGCACAGCTGGATTTCAACACACACCTGCTGATGGAGCACAGCTTTCACAAGCATCCATATGGGCATGAAACCATGAATGGAGGAAAGAGGAGCTGCATTCAGCCACTGCCTTTGGTTTTACAGTGTCTGAACTTCATGCAGGTTGCTGGTGATTTATTCCCCTTCCAGCTTTCAAGAAAGGAGCAGCCCTTCTCCCAGCCCGGGGTGAGAAGGCAGGAGTTCAGGAGGAGTGAGGAAATCAGTGCTGCAGCTCTGAAGTGATCAGACAGCCACAAATTGCAGCTCAAGAAGGGATGTCTGGACCTGAGTACACAAAGGGTTTGCTTTTGTGTTTTCCCTTGTTGTTGTTTTGGCCTTTTTTATGAACCAGCACAAAGTTGCCTCCTTCCTGAAACCACACTTAGCAGCACCGGGACATGATGAAAGCTGGAGGTCAGGGCTGACAGTGCCTCTTCTGTGCTTTTAGAGACAGAAATATGTAGATTCTATAGAGGGAACAGGAGAGTCATTATAGCCCTGCACATCCCAGGTAAAACTGGATCAGACCATGCAGCCTTCCCCCTTACCTTCCAGGGGAAGTACTACAAGGCAGAATGGTGTGGTGGAGGCCTTGGTGGGAAGGAGGCATCACTCAAGAGCAGCAGTGGGAAAGGTTTTCTCTTCAATTCTTATGAATAAAGCATGTATTTTGAAATGAAACTTTGTTATTTCCTGAGGGTCACGTTAAGATCAAATGTATTAAATATCCGTCAGCCAAATCTGACCTTACTTTGAGTGCACGTTCAGGCACACATTCTTCTGAAGTGTTTAGATGAATACGTGAGACATCAGATTTCCCACATGTCTGCCTTATCTAAACTAAATCCCACTTATTCCCTGGAACCAAGGAACCTTCCTACAAATCCTGCAAGGTGCCTTCTGATTGTTTAGGCACACAAATACCTTTAGAAATGCGTGCCTGCAGCTGGGATCCATCCTGCCACATCAAGTCAGGTGTATGGTCTTAGCCAGTCACATCGGCAGCTCCTATAATCAGTGGAGAGAGCGGACATGAGCATGGGACATCTCAAACCTCCCTTGGACATCAATAAGGACTGCAGCACTCTCCCTTTGGGCACTATCTCTGTCTATTCATTGCAGAGAGTGCCGATGTCTAATTTCACCTGCTTAAAAGGCAGGTTTTAAGTTAAATGAGGCAGATCCCACCTCCCACAAATACACTGTAGACAGAAGTCATGCTGGAAATATACTGCAAGCCTTTCTCTGAATCGGCAAACAGGGAAGTGTGCTTTGGGTTGTGCTTTGCAGGAATGCTCAGTTTACCAGGAGGCAGGCTCTCCAGGAATGAAGCTTGGAGATTAAACCCTTGAACATTACCCAAATGCAAATCTCAGATCAAGTATTGCAAGTGTTGTGTTAGTCAATCACCTAAGTCATTCAGGAGGAAAGAGAAACGATGCCATACGACAAAGGTAATTTGCCAGTGCTGAAAGATGTTTGACTCTTTCAGATTAACCAGAGAGCAGAAATTAGGCACAAAAACATGTGCAAATAATTTGGAATACCAAGCAGAAGTGGTATTCTCTATAACTGACCACATGGAGCTTTGTTGCCTCTGCTGAGTCATTCTGGTAAGCTCTTTGCTTCAAGGAGAAGGTTCAGCTTCTTTTCTATAGACATCAGCATCAAAAACATCAGCTGCAGCCTCAGAGCAACCAGTTTGACTGGGAAGTGAAAGCAGTGGGGAATTGTGGCTCACTCTGAAGCAACAGAGCAGCAGATGATCACCTCAAGGAACATGCCAGCCCGTTAGCAACACACCCCAGAAAAAGCCATTCTAACAACACCCCTTCATCCATCACACCCTCCCGAGGACAGCTTTACAGCCATTAGGAACCAGACTGATAATTACAACACAGAAGTGTAGCACGCAGAGTATTCCGAGACCAAATGGCACAGGGAAGGGAAGCAGCAGCCTGCAGGCAGGCATTTGCATTTCCCTCTTCAACACATGCAGGTCCTGCTCTCGTGCTGGCCTAGCTCTAGAGCTGTCCAGTGGAAGTTAATGCAGCTACACTTACTACAAGGGGCAAAATGCAGGCTTGGAAAGCCTGTGCACTAAACACATTAAATACATGTCCCTGTGACTTGCTGTGCCATACAGAAACAGCTCCCCAACACCTGGATGGGAGCAAAGTGTCACTCCGTGGGGGAGGCAGTGTGGTGGGATGGATGCGAGGACCTCTCCCTCACCCTGCAATGGTAAACACACACCAGGCCAGGAAAAACAACTGGAAACACTCTGCTGTTAGCTCTGTTGCTGGCTATGCTTGTTGGTACCCAATGCATTGCTTGAGCAGTGGCTTCAAATCCAGCCCCTGGATCCCAGGAGACTGTACTGGGATCTCCCACCATGTGCAGGGACCGACAGCCTATGACAATACTTACATCTTAAATTGGAAGATCCCCATTAATTACAACTTTGTAGAGAGGTAACCAATGGGAAAGAATACACAGATCCAAGAGCTGTGTCTTATGCCATCCCCTTCTT
Source organism: Amazona ochrocephala (assembly GCA_039720435.1). Classification (NCBI taxonomy): domain Eukaryota; kingdom Metazoa; phylum Chordata; class Aves; order Psittaciformes; family Psittacidae; genus Amazona; species Amazona ochrocephala. Next base: position 92,568,569 of record CM077879.1, read on the forward strand.
TCAGGCTTCAAAGATAGCTGCATATGCTACCAGGTCATTTGGCCTATCAGTTTCTGATTATTCCCAAAGCCCTTGGCTCTTTCTGCACAAAGAGCTAGCGTTAAATTCTCCCTGGAAAGGTAACAGCAAGGATCCAGACATGAAAACAGCCAAGAACACAGGATGTTTGCAGTCTGTGAGAAGGGCCCGAGACCCTGCATGCCAATATTTAGAAGTCTGTCCGAAATCCCAAGTTCTAAACTTAGCTCCAAATACAGCACTTACAGCTCTGAATCTGGTTTGTCTCTGGCAATAGACACGTCCTGCAAACTCTAGTATTTATTCTCCTCATTTGTTTTCCTTGGTCAGCCTGGACACAGGATAGGAATTATTTTCAGATAAGATTCTGGGTAGCTGTAATTAATCTTGTGTCATTACAGGAAAAGTGCGCTCTGCAAATGGGAGATTGGGAAAGATAAAATCGAGATTTGGAAAGATGGAGGCTTCCCAAAGCTCCACTGGCATCCAACACAGAGCCAATGCAAGCAGCACCTCCCCAGTGCGAAGGGATGGAGCGGCAGGACTGCAGAGATTTCCATGGTGAGACTGGCCTTGCAGAGCCCACCAGCTCTGAGACCAGGTCCTTCACACCAGTGCACAACATGAGTGCAGAGAGATGGATGCTAAGCAGTGCACAGAGGATATACTCTACTTCTCTAACACGCATTTCTTACAGTAACTGTCATGTTCTCATTGGTTTTCATCAGGATTTCTAAGTGTATGTAACATTAATTGCAGCTTCAGAGTTCGTGACTTGCCTATTTTGGCAAGATCAGGGCTTATCCCATGGGCTTAATCACTGCAAGGATCTGCCCAACATACTGATGACTTCCAGGGTGGTTGGGAAGCACAGTAATCCTTGTCAAATACCAGCTAAGGACATCACTTCCATTCCCAGTTCTCATTTGATTTTTCCAGTACCAGAATCAAGAACACTTTGCCTCCTCAGAGCAAAAGCATAACCTCAAAGGTCCGCAAAGCCTCCCAGAGGGATTCAGGGCTGCTTGAAATGCTTGTTGGAGAAAGGGAAAGAACTTGCAATAAGTGTTGGTGGCAGCTTGCCCAGGTCCATCAGGAGGAGCCCCAGGCTGGGCAGATGCACAGCTCAGGGGTGTGCTGGAATTACAGCAGTGACTACACCAGGCAGACAAAACCTAAAGCAGATGAGGAAAAGCAATCTGGGCTCTGGCTGGCCAAGAAAACAAATGGAGATCCCAGGACACAGCCTTAGTGCAGACACTAAAGCAAAGCCCACACTGTCTGGGAGCCTGGCACAGCGAGAAGAGGCCAAGAGCATATGCAGCATCTTCCGCTTCCCAAACCTGGCACCAGCATCAACAGGCTCAACAGCTGGCCAAGCTCTCACCCTGCTCCCAACAGGAATACTGGCAACTTGTCTTTTCCCAGGCCTTTGGTACAAGTGGAGCAACCGCTTCATTTTATTGCTCCCATGATATCACTAGTAAATTGTAACCAGCAAAATCCTCCTCGCTCTGCCTCTGAGGGCCAGAGCTGGCCCGAGGCAGGGAGCACGCTTGTCTCTTGGCTCCATGTTAGCCAACGTGCCTCTGGAACTCTTTGCATTTCCAAACTGCAGCCTCTTTTTCTAGCAATGGGATCAGTTGACAGACACCCTGGTGCAAGGCAGAGAGGGGAAGGAAGTCTTGGCATGGTCACAAGCCAGAAAGCTGCATTCAGTGTGCTCAAAACCACCCAAACCCAGACTGAGGGACAGATGAAAGCATCAACATGTATCTATAGCAGGCATAAGCTTGCATACAGCGTATAGAATTAATGAGATCTGTTAAACAGTTACACATTCAGCATGAGAAAGCTGCTCTTTGAAGGTGTGGATTACGTCTCCATCAAGCAGGGGACAAAACAAAGGGCATCCACTTTAACACTGTCCTGTTGGATCGCAAGGAGAGCTCATCCAACCCATGCTTTGGTTGCCTCAGCTGTGCAGGAGAGAATGGCTACGACTGACAGGAGAAGGTTATTGTATTAATATTTATACTTCCTTTGAGAGTCTCAGATCACAAGTGCCACTAGAGGAGGGCAAAGCATTCTATCAGTAAGAGCCAGTTGTTATCCTCCTCTCTTGAGATCTCTCACAGGTCACATCCGAACACTGCACCATGTATGGGCTGTTCCTGCTGCTCAGGATTTTAATGTCTTTTGCATTTACCCTAAGTGCAAACTGGAAGGTGGAAATGCCAAGTGCCTGTGTTCAGAGGAATCTGCTTCCTTGCTGAGCAGAGGCAGCCCATATCTGCCCCCGTATTTCTTATCAGTGAACTGAACCTACTTTAATATAGGCACAAGAAAGGGAAGAGGCTTGAGCTGGAACATGGGTTCAGTCCAGCTCTTAGATCCTGAGAATGGAAAACTCATGGTCCCTGAAGAGGAGAGAGGCTGGATTGTGGTTTCTAGAGGGAGAAACTTAATACAGGCTTGTAGAGTAAATAAACTGCAATCTCATCCCTACGTCTAGCGCGTGAGAACCTACAGCCCCAGGCAGCGAGGAACAAATCCTGTCTTTAATGCGTGCTGGGGCGAGGAGCAAAGAGAAACCAGATGCAAGGGCAGGATTAGCCCAACCAGGCTGGTGGTGGGCACAGCACGCAGCTCCCGTGGGCTCTGCTGGTCCTTCACATGGCTGGGGCAGCCATGGGCTCCCAGGATGGGGATGAGGATACTGCCTCCTGCTTTGTCCTCCACACCAAGCAGGACCTGGCCCCGGCACTCATGGTGGGTGGGGTAAGAGCCAGGGACAGGAAGCTCCCCCAAATCCTCTTTAATCCCTAGGGACACTCACGTGTCACAGAGCGCGAATCAGCCTGTGGAGCATCATTGTTAGCTGACAAAATACCCACCACAAACTTCGCCTGCTATAAAAAGCCTGAGCTGAAACCATCCCAGAAGACAGCGTTTAAAGTCAGTGGCCAGCTCCGTAAACGGCGGGTCCTGGGTTTTAATTTCCTGAAGTGTCTCATTTCTCTCCCTCTCAAAAGGGAGCCAGAAAAATCCCTTCTTCCCTTTTCCTTTCTCTCCTTTCTCACAGCTCCTCTTTGAGCAAGGCCGTACCTAACAATTATTCAAGGAAACAGTATGTTGACATGACTGTTTAGAAAATAAAGCAGGGTTTTTAAAGCTAGAGAGTCACATCGTGACCATACAGCACTAGTGAATGATTAAAAATTTAGATGACTGCCTTTGAAACAATAAAAAGCTTTCGAAGCTTCTTAATGAGCAGCTATCAGAAATAAAGCATTTAAAACTTCACAAAGTGCCTCTGTGGAAATTTCATTGTCTTTGATGCTGTAAAATAACTGCAGGGTGGATTCATTTCAAGTTCTTTTTAGCATACTGGTCGTTTAGAAATATTGGGAGATATCTTTCTTAGCAATATGTGGGGAAAACAATGTCTTGGTCGCTTTCATTTATCTGCAATTTGACAGGAGTGCAGTTTATTAACTTGAAAAGAGACAGATACATTATCTGAAACACAGAGAGTATAGTGGGTATTGCCTCCTTTTTATACCAGTGGGAGTCCATGACACTTTGAACTTGCTCACCATTAAACGCCTTCCTGAGTTGTTGAAGAGGCCTTTAAAAAGGGAGCCTGTGCATTTATGATGTAAATTCGTTATTTTGACAGTCTTTGAAATCTGTCATATTCACATCCAATTTAATGCACCGCAAAAATCCTTTTCTTTTAAAATACTTTGCTTTTAAGATTTCAAAGCCATTTTCATGTAGAAAACTATTGTTATACCTAATATATCCTGAAAGTGTTTTAGCAAAGGAACTTATATGATTCTGTTTTAAGTCATGTCAGGTTTTAAAACATGTCATTTCTTCAAATAAGCTTTGACCACGCTATCTTCTTTTTTTTCATTAGTTAAAGTGCACTTGATTTCCATGGATACAATTAGTCAGAATATATGCTATAGGATCATCACTGGATCAAATGAGGCTCTTTCAGGCTGTATTCAGCAGAGCAATTGCCCACATATCTGAGAGCAATCCAGAGCAGCACACAGGTAAGAGGGATGCAGAGAGATGAGGGCTGATTGGGAAAGTGGAGATTGGATTGAAGCATTGAACAGGAACCTGGAGCAGTGGGAAAATTAAACTGCTCCTTTTAAAAGGGTGAGCTCTGAGTATTTACACCAAGCATGGAGTGGGGCGAGGAGGAGCAGGACAGGAGGAGGCCGTGCAGCATCTGATGAAATCCAAGTTCAGTTTAATTCTGGTCCAATCCAAGCCTCATATATTTCAACTCCATCTTCAATCCAAACAAACCTCCTTCGGCTCGCTAATCCTTATTACACAGTGGATTTTAGCTGTACCTGCACTTCTTTATCAGTTTGCAAGATATTTCCAGCCCGCACAGAGGTCTTCATGCAGCTCTGCTTCAAAGCAGTGTACAGAGGAGGTTCTGTACAGAGTTTCAGAGAGTGTTTACAACAGATGCCTTATCACTTTGGGAGAGGAGATTGGTGGGCAGGGGGACACATTCCTCCAAAGCAGCAAAGAACCATCCTAATCTAGGGAAACGATCAAATAAGAGTTTCAAAGATCTCCTGTTACAAAGGAAGGCATTAAGCTCACTCATTGCTTGCCCAGACTCCAGGGCTGTTTTGGAAGACATGGAAATATGTCTGTTATATGAAGGAACCTTCCGCTGAGGGTTTAAGCACCATTTCTCGTGTTCCCGGTGGATGGGTTTTAAATGCAGTGTATCATGAGTGAGATAAACCAGGAGAATCATTACTTCGGTGGTGTTTAACCTTATAATTGGGAGGTTTTTTTCAGCACTGATTTTATAAGGTCACCCTGTTATTTCCTTTGCTGGCTGGCTTGTGATGGTGTTCTCACATGTTATTACTCTCTTCCATCACAAGGAATGATATTTCAGGACTGAAAGGGCAGAAGATTTGTAAGGACTGTCCTTTTCCACACTGTGATTGTCTGAAAGCTTCAAACAGTCAAAGGCTGAGTGCAAACGTGTTTGAGATGGTGTCTCTGGGGCAGAAATCCCACCTGGTCTAGGGGTAGGAAAGAACTAACGCCATCTGATCATCTTATAGTTAGATCCCCTTGTCCCTCTACAAAGGCAGAATATACTTTCCTGATAGATCTCTTATCAGATATTAAACCAATACTACACTTGATCTCAGCAAAAAGGCCATTAAATCTCACAACTTGAAAAAGGCATCGTGATCCTTGAAGCAGGGAATCCTGCAGCGCCTGCTGCCTGCTAACCCGATGGCTTGGCTGTGTTCACTCACACAATTCATCTCTGCTATCATTTCCCCGAGTTATGGATTTCGTTGGCACGAGCAAAACCTTGGGCTGCATGAGAAAAGACTTTGAAACGGTGCCTAATTGACTTGGGCCTGGTTCAGAATATAGTACACCACATAAACCACCATAACATCCATCAGAGGGAGAAAGGATGTCCCCATGTTTGGCTTAAACTACAGGGTATTTCCTTTGCCCAAAGCATTTTAATCACACTTAAGTATAGGCTTGCTGTGGCAAAAGAGAGCGATCCATTCCAGTCTTTGATTTTTCCCACAGAAAGGAAACTTCCGTAAGGCAGGAACATCCCAGGGTTTGTTGCACCAACTACATTGACCTCACCAGCCTTACCCTACATCTCCTCTCTCTAGCTTTGCGCTCCCATAGTAAAAGGCGCATTTCTGTGGTCTTCAAGAGTATTATTTCCAGGCAAGTTTGATGGTATTAAACAGTCTCTGGGATCTATGCTTCCCTCTCTTTTTCCTGGGTTTTATGCCCTTTTCCCTCACCTCCCCATCTCCAGTTAGTGCCAGTCATGCCTCCCTGGTAGGGGAGAAGCAGGAGCCAGTTGTTATGAATATAAAACCTGCTATTTCAAGGTGTTATTCACCGAAGACAAACAAAACCTGCGATTCTCTTGGGCATGTCTATCCTGCACAACAGAGTCCATCTGCACCCCAAATCCCAGCATCTTCATGCCTCAACATTCAAACTAATCATTTAATTACTATTATTGTCAAACCCAAGTGTTAGTTTCAAATATCTCAGGTTTTGGTAATGCAATTGTCAGGCATTTTCAGCAAGGTTTGAGTAACCTCTGTGAAAACGAGGGCCCCAAATCTAAGGATTCAAACCCCACATTTGGGAATCCATGCCAATAGCTGATGTTATAAACTAACCAAGGGCCTGAGCCTGCTGTTCTCTCAACAGCTCAGTGACAACACCACCTGGTTTTGAGCTGATTCTAGAGGAACTGAAGCAGTAAACTATGCTATTAGTATAATTGCCATAGCTGGAATTACTGAGAAATCAAAGTCATGTCTGGGCATGCAGAGAGCAATCATTAATAGCTGTTTCAGTCATCATCTCCATTGCACAATGCATACAAGAACCTCACTTTATCTTTCATTTCCCATGAAACAGTAGTGATTTGCTTACAAGTATCAGCAAGAGAGAGGAGGAGGAAGGGGGAAGAAATACATGTTCAGCCACTCTAATAAATCAGACATGCAGCAGGAGAAAGGATGAGAATGGATGAGAATAAAAGCACTGTTCTCCAAGAAGGCCATACGAAAACCCAGTCATCTTACGACATGCTGTAGATCATTCTCACACACTTGTGTGCAGACAGCAGCACGAACACACAAATGACAATTGCACCCCCGCTGACACCAGCCTCAGTTTCTAACCTCTTGAGATACCACCTCTGGGAATAATCACGAAGTCAGAGTTCTACTGGAATGAGGTTTCAGTGATAATTCCAGCTGGACAAAGCTAGTTAATGAATCATGCACATTCATGTCAGAAAAGATGGAAAGCCTTCCCCAAGCAGCTTTAGCCATCAGTTCCTTCTCTGCCTCACACAAGAAGGGCTGTTAGCTCACATACATTTACCTTGTGGCTGCCACCACATTATCCACAAGAACAGGAGCTGTTCCACACGTGCCCAGGTCTGAACTGGTTTGGGTTGAGGTGTTAAACCCACCGCCTTTAACCTCACATGAGAATTGACTGCAAGTGCAGAACTCTCTTGAGAGTAATGTGTTTTGGCAAGAAACCCCACTTAACAGGCAGGCTACTGACTCCTGCACTCCCTGCAGTTTCTAAATGGCTTTCAGGCACAGCCAATGTCCTGCCCTAAAGGGAAAAACAGCTGTTTCCAGGGAAAAAACACGCAAGGAACAAATGTTATCCTGTAGCACTATGTCCCAGACTTGAAGCCACGTGCCCTGGTCCAAAGTCCTGTACTTCACTTCTGGGACTGGAAGAAACAACCACTCACATTCATTTAGGAAAGAACTGTTCATCTTGATGCAAATATTACCCAATCATGTGAAAGGGCTCAGTGCATTAGACACATGGATGCAATTCAGGAAAGAATCCAAACAAGGCAAGATCAAGGAGTCTTGATCTATTGTGCAATGTCAGGCAAAGAACAAACACAAAGAGTCACTCAGGAACATCATGGCATTGGGAGATAAGCCAAGACATCCTGACATAGAAGCTTAACCGTGCCTAAGGGCAACTGTGAAAGAGAGAATGTTGTGGCATAGAACAACCCCAAACACACTTCTCACAGCTTCGTGCTCCTTTGCTTGCTTATCTTCCCACAGTGATGCTTTTGGTTCAGGCAGGCTGCCCCAACACACAACTTCTGCTAATATTCACTTGATATCGTTGCTGCTTATCATCTGATCTTTCTTTTTCCCTGTCCCCTGAAGCAGGCTGCAAATGCAAATCCCACTGTTCAGACTGTTGACAACAATAAGAATTAAAACACAAAAAAATCAGAAGGAAAACATGAAACAGAGACACAACCAAATCTCTCCCAGACGGAAAGGGAAGAAGTAAAACTGCAACAGTGGGTTGCAAAAGCAGAAATCACTGAACTCCACACTCCTAGCAACACATCCTTTTGTTTATGAGCCATCTGAAGCAAGTTTCACCCTGCAAGCTCCATGGGGATTCTTGATTTCTCTGGCCAAATTAACTGATTTTCCTAACTCGCACTAAAATCTGGTCATTTGGTCTGTCACTCAAAGCCTCTCCTCCATGTAAATCAAAACACCGCACAGTTTCAATTCCACAGAAGACCACAAAAAGAATGACCATGTCCTAAAGCAAACAGAGCTGTGCATGCTCTATCCACACACCTCTGTGCAGTGCCTTTTATCCAGGAGGAGCACTAAGAGCCCACCTTCAGCAGGAAAAGGTCTTGAAAATGACTGAGAGGAAACTATTTTTAGTTCTGGCACAGATACAGGACATTATAACCTTATACAATATAAGGTTATTGTCATATAAAGTCTCAAGCAGACTGAGAGGGAGACAGGGTGACTTCAAGGTGCCTTCACCTTGGAACCCCCTTTGCATCCAGAAACTTGCCCCCAGGCACTGAATAACTTCAGCTACAGCTGGAAAAACCAGACACCCCCCTAATACAGGCTACAGAAGGGATACGGAGCAAAAGCTGGCCATAAATATAATGGAATGACCCCAGTGGTTATGCATCTGAGACAGACAGTCTGAACTAGCCCATGCAGTCAGAGTGGCACAGGACTGCTATAGGAGGGACAGTCACCATCATTTGCCCCTTTGTGTCACAGCATTTTATACCTAACAATCTTCCACACGCTCTGCCTGAGCACCTGGCACATTTAACTGACCAGGGGTAAGCAAACCCAAAAGGAAAAACCTTGTGCTCTTCCTGTTCCACAGACACAGCGTATTCCTCGTCCAGCTCCCTCATGGAGAGACATGGACTTTGTGCCCCTTCGCTCATGGGCAGGATCCCATGAGCTCCTTTTGAATTGAGAATTTCAACATTTAACCCAGTTGATAGACTTCATCCTTCTGCTTTAGAAACAGTCAGGGGGAAAAAGCTGGAGAAAGAAGAAATGGTGCTTAGAGTGACCGGATGCAGTACAATGACTTAGTGACATGAAAATTATGGTCCAATTTGTATTTTATAAACTATAAAATCCAACAGGTTCAGAGCTGCTTTCCCACCTTCACACGAGACTCCAACAGCTTTGAAGCCAGTGCTGGGGCTGTTTTCTTTCTCTAAGAAAGCTTTTGTCCACCAGGACCAGATGGAGATCTCAAACCTCATTTGCAGTGAAGCTCATGTACCAGACACAACATAAAGCAATAACCTAAATGGAAATGCTGATGCTACCTTAGGCTTTAAATATTCACAATACCCCTGCTGTCATTTCAGCAACAAAATGGTAAGCCCAGGTAGACAGACACAAGTACACAGAGCTGTAAAAGAACCTGGCACTCTTTCTAATTTCCATGTTTTTGTAACAGTATTTGATCTGTTTCCCCAGCTACTAAGCTATGACTAACTGCAGAGAGGCTTGACATAAGTAGTGTATTGTATTTGAAATTCATGTCATGTAGGTAAGTGTGACTGGGCACTTCAATCCACAGAGATGCTCCTACCAAGTGAGTGACTCAGTGCCAGGCTCTCAGTGCCTGTAGCTGGACATGATTCTCTTCCACACGTTGTTCCAAATGATCCATTTACTAAGTTAACTCCTGTAGATAGGGCCATGACAGCAGTATTTGCAGGTGAAAAGCAAAGGGGAGCACAGAAGTTGGTTTAGAAGTAAAAGGGGTAGACAGGGACATGTTGCATTCACCCAAGGCCAGGCTGGACAGGGCTTGGAGCAACCTGCTCTAGGGGAAGGTGTCCCTGCCCGTGGCAGGGGGTTGGAACTGGATGAGCTTTAAGGTCCCTTCCAATACAACCCATTCCATGATTCTGTGACCTCTGGGAGCTAAGTGCAATACCATGCCCATGGAAACTCAACAATGCACTGCATCTCTCCCCTGTCACCCATCCTTTGCTCCTCAGCCTCAGAACCCTGCACCAGTGCAAAGCCCCGTTGCTGTCCCCAGCTTTCCCTGTGCTGGCCATGTACATGCTCCTCCCTCCTATGGGAATAGACTATCAAATTTTATAGCAGTAATGCAGCTAGGCAGCAAAAAAGGGGAGTTGAGCAGATTCCCTGTGCAAGCTCTCCCTCACCCTGCCTTTGCCAGGAGCTGTGGAAGGATCTGCTGATATTCAGCCTGAGTTTCACTTGGGGACTGGGGGAGCAAAGCGCTTGTTTCCCAGTCCCAGATTTTCTCCTGTACTTACATGTTTGTCCATGAAAAAATAACCTCCTCTATTGTAAAACTCGTCAAATGAGACCACCCACACGGCTGCAGGGAGGGAATTGGGAAGGAGGAAGAAATGCCTTGAAAACCATTTTCTTTTTGATGGTTTAGAAAGGGAATTGAATGTTATTGTCTCACTTTATGTTCTTTACGAGGAGGTCATGGAGCAGGCACATCATTTTCTAATTACAACCACGCAGATAACATGGAAACAAAATATATGGAGGGCTTCCAAAACAGAGGGTGCATTTGCAGGCAATACAGTGTACAGTTCAGCTTCCAAGTCTCAAAGAACTTTACTGAGGAGGAACTAGATATAGTTGTAAGCTGTTAATAGCTTCCTTTTACCCACTGTTTTATTGTCAATGGGAAACCTAAACTCAGTCACTGGATAATAACTGGAAAACATTGTCTGGGCTTTGATGGAGTTTTCTCAGGATGTGCTGGTGCTGCCCATGGAAACAGCCTCGCTAAAGGCACTTACAGGAAAGGAGGGATTCAGACCCACTGTAACACCACTAAGATAGAGTTTCCCAGCAGAACTTGCTCACTGCAAGCTGGGTATGAAGGGAATTGCATGATCAAATCCCATTAAATTGACAGGAAATGAGACTTAAGTGAAAACCAGCGCTCGTTTTTAAACATCTCAGCCAGCACTGTGGAGCAAAGAGGGGACCTGGGGCTTTGTTTTCCACATGGAGATAGTGGATGAGTGACAGAGCCCCACTGATACTCACACCATGGTCACTAGAGCATGCACTGCTTCATGCCAGTGTCTTCACTGGGGCTTCAGGACCCTCCTGCTTGGCACTAGCAAAAGCAGAAAAACCCAGCATCTTCCCAGCTGGCAGATGAAATGAGGCATGGATAAGGAGGGATACCTGCAGGGAAACCTGCACTCTGTGCAGCAGCGAATGAGGTCAGGTGCAATTTCAGGATGGAGGGGACAAAACAGAATTGGTGGGACTGATTTTCCTAATTGTCTCTCTGGTGCTCCATCTCCCAACACAAGTTTACTGGATAGGAGCAAGGTTTCCCCACACCCTGGGACACCTGAAGGGTTACACCCATGGGGCTGGCTGCAGGGTTACGTGTGCTCTGGACAGGATCCATTGCTGCATGGGCCCATTGCAATGCCAGTTTCTTCACAGGGATGGAAAGCAGTGGGAAAGGGCTGGGAACGTGTCCCCAGGATGCCCTTCTTGGTCTGTCCCACCTGCTGAGGTCAGAGGAGGGGATGCATTTGGGTACAAAATGGGGTCATAAATTATTTCTGCAGTTTTATCCCTCCCCACATTTACCTCCACTAGAAAAAGCACCCCATGAGCTGCAGCACTGATACTGCTTTTGTGCAAAGCATCATCTCTGCCCGAAACAGGGAGAAGTCACATCAGAAGCAGCAGGATGGAACAGGACAACTGCCAACCAGTCCAGGATTTCAACAGGAATAACCTCCACAAGAGATGGCACCCTGACTGTGTTTGTTCACAGCTCTCCAACAGGCGTTTTCCCAGCAGACAAACCTTCAAGTGTCACTCTGGCTCCATCCAGCTGGATTCAACCATAATGAGTGATCAGGGTTTCCAAAGAGGGTAATTTAAATGTATTTACACTGCCACTAACCCCCCTGCTTTGTTTGTCTCAGATGCTCAGGATAAAGGGATGTGTCTCTGGTCTCCTTGTATCTGAAGTAACACAGTAGCATGTAATTGAGTGGATCACTTTTAGGCTAAAGTGTTCTGGTTACAATCCCATATAATAAATTATAGTGGAGTGAAAGGGAAGATGAGGGGCTGGATTCGGAACTCTGAAAGCCTGATTTGGGAGAACCCAAAGATGCCTTTGGGGTTTCTTTACTCACAGCCCTCCCTGTAAGGAGTAAACCCATCCTCCTCCACAACATCTGTTCCTGATGCTCAGGACTGCAAACCCAATACAGCAGATTAAGCAGTTGGGAGCTTCTGACCACATATAAAATAACCCTTTATGGCCTGAAGTAACCCATTTACCTGGTGCAACCAATACACCTACTGCTTTTGCTGGTTCCAGTTACAACCCTGAGTAAAGCTCAAAGCAACCTGAATTTCCTTCTGGCCTTTTCTGCAGCAATTTAAACCGGGAATATGATCTAATAGATTTGCTCCAGGATGAAAAAAGGAAGGAAAAAGCATTGAATTAAGCAAAAGGAACCCACACTGATTAAGGAAATCAAAAGAGCAGCAAAGGAGGGAAAGGGAAGGCAGGAGCATATACTATAGCAGAGAAAACTGCTCTTTTGTTTAACTGTTTTCTGTCCAAGCCTGCCCAGCATGAAAAGCCCCCTTTGAAAAGGGGACGGAGCTGGAATTCACACCTGTAAGCTGGACCTGCTGCTGCTGGCATCGGGATGGCCACAAAGACCCGAGTCAGCTTGGATCAGTGTCAGCGCAGCGGGTGCATAAAGGGAGCTGAGCCCTTCCCTTTACACTGGATTACTCCAGAAGAAAGCTGCATTTGTCCGAGGTGAGCTGAATGGGCTTTGGGGAGGAGCGGGGGGTTTTGTTTGGGGGTTTTTCATAGCTTGGTTTTGTTTGTGGAATTTTGGGGGGTTTTGTTGGTGTTTAAAGTGCTCACTTTGTATCTGTTTCTATCCCCAAACAGGAGAGGGGCTCTGCACATCCACACTAAAGCTCCCTTTGACAGCGGTGAGGAGGAGCTGCTGTCAGTGGGCTCATTCTCCTTGTGCAGAAGCACAACCTGCCTCTTTGCTCCAGCAAACCACCATCCCCAAGGACCAGCTTTAACAGATCACAGGATCAGCTCGATCCCAAGATCTGTTCACTGATCCCGCAGAAATCTCTTCACCACAAACAATTTCTGTCATTTCCAGAAACGCTGCTGCTTTCCCAACATTTCAGTGACCCTTTTGGGCTTGGTCCCCATCTCAGCTTGGCAGTGCAAGTTCGGACCCTGGCACAAAGCAAACATACATGCATTTAATTCCACATGATAATGACAGGAGGAAAGCAGCAAGGCCACAGTGCTGCACTGCTCCCCTACAACACCCGTCAAGAGCAGAAGTCCACAACAGGGGCCCATCACCCCATGTGTCACCCTGGCTCTAGGGAACAGGGTTCAAGCAGCTGGCGTCATTGTGAAGTCTGCATTTAGGAGCTGATCCTGACTGTCCTTGGAGCCAGGAACCCATGGGACCAGCACTCCTCACACAGCCCCTGATGCTCGCACTGGGTAGAGGCTTTTCTCCTCCTGGCACTCACCCACTGTGGGAAGGCGGATGCTCCTAACACAGCTCTGGGGGAACACTCAGGAGAAGCCATGTCAAAGCATTCATTGTCTTAACTGCACATCTTTGTGGATTTTCAGACACAGGACTGCCAGGTACCTGCAAGGCCAGGTTGGACGGGGCTTGGAGCAGGCTGCTCTAGTGGAAGGTGTCCCTGCCCATGGCAGGGGTTGGAACTGGAGGAGCTTTAAGGTACCTTCAACCCAAACCAGTCTGGGATTCTATAAAGCCTTGAACCCCTCAAGGCCAATTCATCGGGTGTACCCCACACATGCACCCAGTCCTTCTGCAAGCAGGAGGGCTGGGCTCATCCTCTGCTACCTCAGCCTCCCACCCAAAGCCATGATACATCTCAACATGCATTGCTTCCTTTGGATGCTTGGCAGAAAACAGCTAGACTTCCTCAAATCACACTCAAAGGCACTGTGAGTAGCATCACTTCTCCGAGCCCCAATAAACTGCACCAGGAATTAACAGCCAACCAATGCTGTAACTTCTGTCCTTAGCTCTGGACAATTCAAATCCCAGCATCTCCCTCACTCTGCACACTTCTTTCGCCAGGCAATTCTAACGAGGTCAACTTTATTTTCCTCCTTTTGCTCTCATCTCCTCAAAGAACACAAAGAAGTATGAAAAGAAAACACAATATTTATTGTAAATCAGTGACTTCTGTATTAACATGATCAAAGTGTGTTTGCTGCACACTTGAAGTTCAGATGCAAAGGGATTTCCAACTTAAATAAATAAAAGATTGTTTTTCTGTAATGCAAATTGAGAAGGAGAGATGCACACAAAGTAGTCAGACATGCTCTGCAGAAGGACTGTCCCACTCCTATACACCACATCCTCTGCATGGCTGATGCCCTTTATCTGTTCAAAAGCAGCATCACTCCACCAGGACATGCTAATGCGTGCCAAGGGGACGAAGTGGACTCCACTTGATGTATTTACAATATGCAGCTTAATCATCTAATTTCTCACTTCAGATATTGATCCTTGGGAGGGAAGCAGTGCTGGGAATAGAGCGAAGCAGGGGGTGGAGAAATATCTGCTGCCTGTTTTCTCATCTAACAACTCCCTAAAGAGACAGAGCTTTACCCATCCCACATAGGCAGGCGTGACAGGAGATCAGAACTGGCTGGGGACACGCAGTTCTGCCTCTCAGGTAAGTTATACTATTATTAATGATCATAAAAGAAGCTATCAAGGTATTTTACATTTCTTTCATCTGGCAGGCCTGCGAGCACTTACATTAATTGGGGAAGCCCCACTTTACTGCAAAGTGTATTTAGTGTTTCCTTTCTATAACCAGGAGGTCACGGCACAGGGATCACACTGCTCACAGCCTGGCCCTGAGCCCAGCACTATCACAGTGCAGCATCAGAACCATGAAATGGGAAACAGGGCGACTGCCCCACTGCCCCAAATTGAAAGCAATATCCTGCAGTCTGCACTCAAAGCTCAGGCGTAAGAACAGCCAATATATTGAGTTCCAGCACACCAGCATCCTTTGTTTTCCAAGGAAACTTCTTCGGCATGGCAGCAGCACCTCAGTAAATGGGATGTTTTCTCCCTTCTTGGGCTTTTGGAAGTTGTTCTGGTTAACCCCAGGACCGCCACAGCTACTACCCTCTCATGTGTCTCATTCATCTCAGTGAGACATATGGAATCCGGAATCACTGGAAAAAATCCCCACTGTAGATTAGGGACATGCTCATGTCAATACATCCAAAGGGCAGGAAGGGGATTAGTGCATCAAAGTGGCTTGTTAGGGTAGTGGTTGCTGAAACAAGACCAGCTCCAATGTGAAGTGGAAGTTGAACCTGGAATATTTGTGGCAGGCTCTTGGATCTGTGAAAACCAGTACATGTGTTTAACTGGATATAAGTGAGTACTGCTGTTAAGTGTGTGAAGCAAAACATGCGCTTAAGTGTTTGCAGAGTTCAGGACTAAATCTAAAGCTGATGGGTAACAGGGGATCAAAACTTGAGGAGAATAAGTTCACTTGCCCTCAAGAGCTTTAAGCAAACCATTTCCCAAGATCCACCAAGAAAGGGAGAAGTTTAACCACAACACAGCCCAAGCACAGGTCCCAACTCCCTCAAAAGCACACGAAGTCCTTACAGATTTCCACAAAACCAGGACAAGCCCAGGGCAGCTCCAGGCTCTGGCCAAGGATCCTACTGCAGAGCTTGGATTCGGACCAAAACCCCTCCAAAGCTCAGGAATCTTCTATCTTCCATATACACACATCCTTGTACAGACCTTGCTCAACCCAACAACAGTCCCCAACAGAGCGACGGGACATGCTCACCCTGTAGGTGACCACCACCACCAAGAGCTGAGCATAGACACATTTAAGTCAGCTACAGCATCATCTGCTGAATTCCAGCTGGCAGGAGCAGTGATGGGCTCAGCTCAGCAGGATGCTGTTTGTTTAGCTGGAAGTCTGGAAGATGTCTTTTACTTATGCATCTGGGTGAATTCAAACAGAATGAAAATAGGCACTCACATAAGTGTGACATTGCTCTGTGGATATGGTGCACTTCAGCATTAGCAGGTAATAATCAGTCTTTCGTTTAAAAAAGTTGTTATGCTAAAAAGAAGGATTTTTGCTTAATTACTGTCAAACCCTATTTCCTTGGAACATGTGATATTTCCTTATCTCCCAAAATGGAAAAAGCTCAATGGAATGAAGTATGTTTGCATGTTATCCTATGACATACAAAATCACAGGGGGATCTCTATCTTCTATAGTGCTGGAAAACAGCAAGGCAAGCTCTGAAGCATTACAGCCCAGGAGGCAAAGGAGGCACCTTGGTTTGGCCATTCCTTGCTCAAGTCTCATGGCTCTACCTTGCACCTTCTTCAAAGCCTCCTACGTGACACTAACCATCACCAAGCCTGGGGATGACAGCTCCTAACCTAGATGCTTTGTCTGTTATCTGAACAGTTGATGCATGGGCCCTCCTGCTGTAAGACCTCAATCTCTATTGCTGAGAAGGGGACAAAAGATTTCAGGAGAAGAAATATGCTGAGGACCACGCACTGCTGCAGCAGTGGAGACCACGAGAGCATCCCTTGTCCCAGCGCTCACTGCAGCCTCGCATCAGGCACCCACAGCTGACATCCATGGTGTCATGTCCAGCCATGGATGGGAAGGTCCAGCAGCCTAGTAGGGTTTTCACAGACATCATGATATCTTATATCTCTCAGCAAAGCACTGGCTGCATGTGAAGGGAGGCGCCGGGGCTGGTTAAACAAGGCATCCTATGTAATGTCCCAAGGAATAGAAAACTATGACTAAACCTGACAAAGTCTTTCAGCAGTAAGAGTTATCCTGCCAAATCATAGCTAAGAAACCCCAAGGTCCAGAGAAGCGAAGCAGCAAACCTCGTGTTGCATCCTGAAAACAACACCCAGGCGCCTTCCTCTAACCACGAGCCTCAGTGGCTTTTGTGTTTCTCCTTTCCATTATGCATCCCCTTCCTCTTCCCCTTAATGATTTAGTGATGTTTGTTCCCTCACACTGCGCGCAGACCTCGCAGATCAAAATAGCCAGTCATCTAAAAAAAATCCCTCCTCCTTTGTTCTTCAAAGAAACCAAATCATCTCAATCCTTTGAGAGAACTCAAAGGGTGAAGGCAAAGCATCAGGACTGATGAGAACAATAGCGGTGTATCCCCCGATGAACGCGCATCTCCACTGCTGTGTGGTTATTAAAAATACTCCTTGTAGTGAAAATTCTTGGGTCAATTACTTGTTGCCACAGGGAGATTTCCGAGGAGTTTGATTGTTATTGTCACTATGCAATGATTCTGTGTAGCAACACAAAGGTGAATTTTTATGTGAAGAGATGCGATGTTTGGTAAATCTTAAACAACAAAGTAGGAGGAGGTGGAGTGATACGGGATCAAAGTCCTTGTGATTCCTGGGTTTGGAGCCAATGCTAATCATTAACTGCTGCTTTCAGGGGTCTGAAGGATCTTTCCCCACTTTGGAAGGTTAAATAGTGCGACAATAACAACAAGCCATGTAACCACATTATTTCTCACTTCTTGAGGTGGTAAAGGAAAACCCTTCATCTCCCAGGGGCAAAACCCCTAAGCTATAGCTTTCCAAAGCACGCACCGTATCGCCATTCTGAGGAGACAAACCTCTCTGGACTGAGGGTACAGTTTCTAACCATCATCTGCCTCTGGCTTGGGTTTTGCCCACTGCATTTTGGAGTGCTTCACACTCTAGCAACAGCAGCAATGGAGAGGCTGTGTCCACGCCTTGGGCCACAGAGCCAGCTGCAACCCATACCAGCTACACCCAAAGGGAAGCTGGACAATGCTCCTAACAGATGGATCCCCTCTCAACAGAAAGCACCTTCTGGATCCAAACACAAGTCATCTATAAATCCCTCTCTAATATATGTTTGCACACACAAAGCACTTTCTTTGCAGCAG
Source organism: Amazona ochrocephala (assembly GCA_039720435.1). Classification (NCBI taxonomy): domain Eukaryota; kingdom Metazoa; phylum Chordata; class Aves; order Psittaciformes; family Psittacidae; genus Amazona; species Amazona ochrocephala. Next base: position 92,586,545 of record CM077879.1, read on the forward strand.
CATCCTCTAGGATGTGACAGGGCAAACACCAGTTTGCCTTTGCTTTCTGGCTAAAGACAAAAGGAAGCATTGGAGAGGGAAGAGGCTGAAGCATTTCCCCACACACTGTGGGCTGGTGTCTCCCTTTCGCAAAGTAAGGAGTACCTTAACTCTCATTTTCTTTTTAAAAGTGACAAAAAGAGGTTTTTTACTCTCTGGTGTGAATTTCTGTGCATTTTCCAACCAGGTACAACAGAAATGCTCCAATTCAACACGGGAATATGGATGGAGAGCAAAGCTTTGAATTGAAGCACACCTTCAGACTCCCCATGCAGCCCCACCAAAGGATTCACAGGTAACAACTCCTGTGGCATAGGGGCAGCCAAGCACCAACTCAGACACGCAGCATCTGTCTGCATGAGCCCTTTGGCAGGGCAATGGGCTGCTCCCCAGCCCCACAGCATCACACAGGGATGGGATGGATGTCTACCCCATTCTATTTTCCACATGGCAGGAGATCTGGATTTTGCTCTGTTCACACTACCGAAGCACAGGACCAATGCTTTTCCCAGTAACTTGATCCTAATCCCCTCCCCATTCCTGCTCAGAACAAGATTTGCACATCTGAATCACATCCCAGGGGACATGGGGGTGCCTGCAGTTACTCATAAGAGCAAAGGTACTCTCCATCACAAGGCTGGAAGAAGCAGGGCCAGGAGAAGGAATGGCTCCCATTTAACACGTTGTCTGAATAGAATTCATTGAGTAAATGCGTGCTCCGAAAGAGACACGTTTGGATGTGAGGGCTGATATGAAACACCGACTGGATATCAAATAGGAAGCTGAAATGTGTCTATCAAGACAGCACCCTTTGATCATCAGAAGTCACTCGTCATTTACACATCACAGGAGGATGCTCAACTCCAGAAGGCACAGTCAGCCAAAAAGGAAGAAGGATCAGCTGAGTATTTGTGTCTTAAAGATGTGCAGCCATTAAATAAATACCCAAAACCCCTCTACTCATCCTCCCAAGGGCACTGGCATCTGACGCTCAATTTATGCACATTTACACAGCTATTAACTGCACTGCTCACCTAAGAGTTAAGAGGTGTTTTCATTCCTAATGTCACAGGGTAATCGCACTTGGATTCCTCTTACAAAGTCATCCCGCAAGATCTCTCTGCATTATTTACAGCCTCTCAAGAGCTGCACTGTGGCTGCATGGCAGAACAATGCTTCAGAAAGCACATTTTGTGTCTAGGGGCCCTATTCTCACCCTTGAGCCCATGCTTCAGAAGCACAACCGCCTGTAGCTCACAGGCCTGCAGGACACTGGTGCCAGGCTGGCACCACCACACACAGACCAAGCTGAGGACTCCAGACAAAAGCTGCCATGCATCTCCTCAGCGTCAGGAAAGCCAGGAAGAGGGCAAAAATAGACTTGCTTTGCTTACATTATCAGAAGTGAGTGCCATGCAAGCGATTTTTAGACTGCATGGTTAAAACCACCCTCAGACCAGCATCTTTCAAGGTTAAATAAAGCAGCAGGTAACTCAGAGGCACAAAGACTCCTCAGCCTGCTCTCAGACAGGCAACAGGACACCACACACACTGTACATGGCAGGGACCAGGCTCTCCCTGTGCTCCCAGGGCTGTAGCAGGCACCAGATCAGACACAAAATCCCCCATCCACAATCACACCCCTCCACACATGCAGCTCACCTGCATGGCCATAGTGCTGCTTTTAGCCTGTTATCAGGCATCCACCGGTCCCCATCATCCTTTGGCTTCATAGAGGGTGCTCATCAGAGAAGTGCCAGCACAGGACTCTGTACCACCACCATCACAGTTAAGCGGATAGGTAGAAAGCCATAATAGTAAACTCTCAGCCCCCCATATCCCAAGGAAGGAGCTAGGCTGTGCTGCATATGCTCTTAAAAGGAGGGTCAGTGGGAAAGGCTGGGAAGATGCTCGCAGCCCCATCACAGCAAAATAAGAGGCACCTGCATTGTCCTCCCCTCCTCCCTTAATGTGCCCACCTGAGCTGCATTGCCCTCCCCTCCTCCCTTAATGTGCCCACCTGAGCTGCATTGCCCTCCCCTCCTCCCTTAATGTGCCCACCTGAGCTGCGTTGCCCTCCCCTCCTCCCTTAATGTGCCCACCTGAGCTCCATTGCCCTCACAAAGGAGAATGCCCTAAGTGAAAGGCATCCCTATGCACACCAGCCCTCTCACCCTCAACTGGGCATAAATCAGCTCCAAATGCCTCTTTGTTAGCAGCACATCTCTGGGACACATCGAGTCCAAGCCTCCACATTCCCTTGGCATGTTGCAAGTCCAGCATCTGGATGAGCTTCACCCAAAGCCTTTTGCTCAAATTTGCAAATCCCTTCAGCAAACCTGGTCTCAATTTCAAGCCAGTTTGAACTCAATTGGAGCTGATTTATAGTTTGGCATTAAAAAACAACAACAACAACAAGGACTGCTCTTTAAAATGGCAACTTTGACCATAATTTATGTGAGGCCAGATGGAACTTGGTGTTTTCAATTAAAATTCAGCTGGATTTTGTAATTTTAGGGGGTTTGTTCAGGGAGTTAGAGCAAAACAAGGAAGAAGGGATGGGAAGCACAATCAATTAACATAAAACTTAATGGGAAGATAGGTATATAAATGTCTTGCAACAGAGCAATGTCCTTTCACGTACATCCAGCTGCAAGTGAAAGACACAGTGGAAGTGTTGCTTTGAGCTTGTCCCTGTACTGCTTGGCCAGGATTCCTTTCCACACACTAGACCTTACTCTGTAGCCCCCTTGGATCAAGAGTCCCATACACACCACTGGCCCGAGGCATTTTGACACTGTCTTACAGCTACTTTCCTTGAGACCCCAGTATTTCAATAGCTGGGATCAGATCACAGTAAAAGCTGCACCTTTGACATTTCATCCTAGCAAGTAACTCACAAATTGATGCTAATATTTGCCTGTGCTCAGCGGCGCACAGATGAACGCTTACAGAATCCCCTCCTCCCGAGGTACCCAGGATGGGTATTTTGGTGGGGTTTTTTTACAGCGGAATATCTGGAACCTTTGAATGGATTAAAAATAAGTTGCAGTTGATCATTTGTTTGCGAGGCAGAAAAGGCTTCAAAGATACACAAGCGGATTAGGCAGGAGCGTTCAGATGATTCACAAGCTGATACAGGCCACCAGGCAGGAAGCGTCTCAAATGACTTGCTCTTTTGTGCCCGCATCAAAGCACCACGAGTGACTGGCAGCATCCCCTCTGGCCCAGGGCCTGGGGGAACCCGGGTGGCAGCAGTGTCACTGCACAGAGCAGGGGCTGGGGAGGAAGAAGAGAATTTGCCTCCTTGCTCACCCAGTATCTGCAGTTTATAGGACAAGCATAATGTAAAGTGTGTTTTATGGCCATAACCCCCTCCTCATGTTGTTTTTCTGCTTTCTTGTTCTTCCATTGTCTTCTCATCCCTGCTTTATCCCTTTTCTTTTTGGATGGCAAAAGGAAGCTGTGTGAATGTAAAAGCCTGCAGCTTGATGTATGGTCTCCTCTTTGTCCTTGCCTTATAGCCAGGGTTCCCATGCCAAGAAATGCCATCCCAGAGGGCACGGTGGGGTGCCTGGCGCCGAGGTAGGGGATATTGGAGGGTCACCTTCAGGGAGTTGGATTTATGGCCCACTGAAGACAATGGGAAGAACACCACTGACAGAACTGGGCTGTGGATGAAGCCTTGGGCTGACCAATTCAAGAAAATATAAGCAAATGGCTGGAGGAGACAATGTTTTTGTAATGACAGTTGTAAAAGTGCCACTGACAGTTCTGGGCCCTCAACTGCTCTCTTTTTCCTTCTTTCTGCCCTTATTCTGAGGCTTCTGGATGGGGAGAAGAGATTTCTGCAACCTCAGACCTCCAAACCTGAGCACAGAGGAGCAGTGGCAAAGGTGTGGGGTAATTGCAGCTATACAGGAGCAACACCAGCCTTGGTGACACTAGGCTATGGCGCATGGACAGGGTCCTAAGCTGGCCAAGGGACACCTCCTGGCTCATTCACCTCAGTTTCTAGGGCCTGGCATTTCCCAAACTGAAGGAGGTCAAATCTGTGCTCAAAGGCTGCCAAGAGAAAGCTGGACCCAAGGGTAAGAGGCAGAGAACAGCTCACAGGAGGGGATTTGGGTGGCTCTGGGGCCTGATTCTGGAGGCCAAGGATTATGCCCATTGATCTTTACAGGAAGGCTGCAGGAGATGAAGGCTGCCCACATTAATTCAAGGCAGATACACAAGCAGCAGCCACATGTTCCATGTGGCAGCAAGAACCTCTGAAGTTCACAGCAAAGGATGGTGATTTAATGGAGTATACTGTGAAATTAGCTAGGAAAACTCTACATAAAGGCAGGACAGATATTGCATATAGAGCGTGTGAGACCATTATATTACAGGGACTTTTAACGCCATCTCATAAGGAGGCACTGAAACAGACCTTACAAGAGACTAAAAAAATCCTGCACCTCTTAACATCCTGCACTTTTAACCAAAGGCTTAACTTGCACAGAGAGCAGTGCTTTTCATATTTAAATCCCATCAGCACGACTGCAGGCCAGGAAGAAATGTATCCAGGCTTTGGAGCCCAGCTAGGAAGGGGGAACATACAAAAATGGGGTCAGCTGGGAAAAGAAGCCAACAGCAACCCCAATGCAGCCTCCAGTTCACTTTCTGCTTGTGAAAGGCAGTAAGTTACCCTGTTCTACCAAGTGTCCTGCATCCTAAGGTGGATCTGGAGCTCCAGCTGCTCTGTGAAAGAGCAGAAGCTGCTTCCCCTTAGCAGGGGAGACTTATGCCCATGACCCTTGTGCTTTGCAATGGTTTGTAGCAGAACTGAGTGTAACAGTGATGGAGGTTGTGTAGGTCCATGACTGTTCTCTCCCATGTCAACCAAAGGGAGCTCTGCACCAGGCAGAGCAGATGAGGGTGGCTGCAGTCCCCTTTGCTACATCTGCCTCTCAGTGCCTGTCCCTCCTGCAGCCTGCACCCTGGTGATGATGATGACAATGGTGCCCATTCAAACTCACACAAGAGCCAGCAGGTTCCTCACTTAGCAATGCCTTTGCCAAGCACTCCAGCCCTTCTCCTTTTGGATTCATGCTCACAATGCTCCCTCCTGTATTTTGGCACTCCAGCACACAGGCAGCTTCCAGCTCCTGTAGCTGATACTACTTTCATTTGCTGCCAGAGAAAACTCTGAGCCCACAGCTCTGACCAACCACCGGCCTTGCAGCTTCCCAGCTCTCAGAGGCCTTTCAAAGTAGCTCTTTCTTTTGAATGAGGTGAAACCACTGGCTCTGGTGAGATCTGCTGCTTCCCTTTGGATCCGGGGTAGCTCTTCGAATAAGCATGACTCCCTCTGCTAGTGCAGATGGTGCTCACAAACCATCAGCATGCAGGCAGTTGAGAGGATGCTGTCCTGCTTCCCAGCCCTGCACTTGGGTCCCTTTATCCTACGAATCACAATAATGATAATGCCCCAAATGAAGATGAACACGTATTTGGTCCTCGGCTGGAGCCAAAGCTAGGAATGGGGCCTACAACTCCACCTCCCTGAAGTTTTGCAAGTCCTGGCACGTTTGGTTTGGATCTGAGTATAGATGTGCAGCACCCAGGTCCCAAAGTGCGTTGGCAGCAAGGGAGGCAGAAAGAGGTTCACAAAGCAAAGTCCAGTTTATGATATTACTCTATTTTAGTGTTTCTAAACTAGTTTTTCCTTGAGGATTGTGAATAGACCCATGAGAGAAATGACTGGGATAGGTACAATCACCTGTAAACACTCGTGTAGAACAGGATATACAAGCAGGAAACATCAGTGGCAGGAGTGGGACTGTGTGACACAGCCTCCCCTAGCTTCAGCAACTGGGGAGCTCTGGGGAGAAACCAGCTTGCATATAGTCATCACCTTCCCCAGAGATAGCTTTGCACACCAATACTGGGCTTTAGGATTCAGCTCTGTCCCCGAACACCATAGCCATTACTCCTTACTGACTTACAGACATCCTTACCCACCCAGGGCCACCCAGGAGGTGCTGTCACCGGGTGCAGAGCCAAGGGTCATGCAGGGAACCTGTCTCCAGGATGTCTCCAAAGTTCACCTTTCCTGACAAGGCTAAAACGATCTTCCAGTCAGAATGAGATGGGAAAAATACATCAAGCTCGTTACCTAATTACAAGGGAAAGTCCCTGCAGCAGATGCCTGCATTGCCTAAAGTGCTGCTTACTCTTAACTGTTAACTTTGCAAAGGGATTCTGCTATTAAAGCATTATTTGGTTCCAAAAGCACAACAAAGTAATTCAGTTTTTATCACGCTGTTGTGGTTTAACCCCAGCTGACAACTACAGTACCACACAGTGAATTGTTCATCCCCCCTTCCTGTGGTGGGATGGGGAGGAGAAGCAGGAAAAGGTGAAACTGGCAGAGCATAAACTAACCCCTTACAGCTTTTATAAAGCATGTGTGTGACAGGCAAGGGGCTGGGAGCATGGGAAGATGTCCTTACAGCTTGCTGGGACCGGTCACAAATGGCACCGGTTTCCTTCTAATAGCCCATCCAGCACATGACACACACGGGCTGGGCTTCGACTGGTGCCTCCACAGCTCTGTCAGGAGCAAAGTATTAAATGACCTGAAGGATGAGGGCTGATAATAAAGTTATCAAGCAGCCAGGGATAAACTCAACCAATAAACTCCCTGCGATCAGCAAGAGAGCTTCCCCCTTTCCTTTCCAGTGTTTAACTGTGATGGATTCATCATGAACCGGGTCCAGGTTTAAATCCCATCCTGCATCACCCATCGATGTGCAAGAGAAATAACCTTTGCTTTTGGGCACTTACAGACTGATGTCTTTCTCCCAGTGTGAGGGAACAACTGTGAGGGCTGCAGGAGGGCTAAGGAGCAGCAGCACCAGCAACGAACAACACTGAGGAGAGGAAGGAGCGGCTGCCTGTGGATAACAGAGGCTTGAGGCAGGGATCAGCTCTTTGCTGTGGGATTCTCAGGCACTGCAGTCACCCCCATAACTCCTGACAAGAACTGGAGAGGTTTCAGAGAACTGCAAAATATGACCCAAATTTTGCCACAGTTTGTCCCAACTGAAACTTCCCAAAGCCTCAGGGACACTGAATTCTCTGTCAGAAGCTTGAGCTCACTGCTGCCTCCCAGCTTCATCCCTTGGGAAAGAGGCAACGCCTTCCACGATCACCCCTACGTAGGAAAGCTCTTCAGATGTTTGCGCCCTGAACTACTGACAGCAAACCCCAAGTATTTTCCCTCCTCCCCTCCTGGGGCTGAAGGAATGCCTTAAAACATTTCGAATCGGGTAATCTCAGCTGTCAGATGACCTCAGCGAGAGAAAACAGCCAAATTCAGAGGACACTGTTTGCTCAAACCTACCATTAGCTCTTCCCCCCCCCCCATTTTAAACAAACAAACAAACAAACAGATGAAACCCCCCACAGCCCCTATGGGTGGTGGTGTTGTTTTCCTTTCCCTAGAAAGCCAAAGGAACTGCATGGCCAGGGAACAGCAGCTATTCGAAGATGCCATGAAACCCACACCCACACCGCTGGCTGGTGATCCATCCCTCTGCTTACGGGAGCATTATCAATAAGGAAAGTCATAAATCGCCCACTGAACAGGAACTCGAAGACCAAAGTCATGTAACTCAAACAGGCTCAAAGCAAAAGAGTGCCTTTAGTGTGAGGGTGGTCTGTGTAAAGTTAGGAGACACCTGCTAGCAAGTCCTGAGACACTAGCATCTGTGTAAACTTGCCCCCTCCCTGTGCCCGCAGCCCTTCTAAGGTGTTGAATGAAGGAGTTTCATGAAAAAGGCTCTGTTTGGGGCAGTTCTAAGGCTTACATATACCTAAGGAAAACAGAGCCAGTGCTGTGCAGTGCTGGGATGGATTACCAGGGACCACAGGGAGGCCTATTAATTATTGTGACAAGCTGATCTGCTTGCTGACTGGTGGCTTGAGCTGCACACGGAGGGGTGGGTGTCCAGGTGATAACAGCCCTCTCTGTGCGAGGGGCTTGGGCTAGCACAATGAAGCCAAGAGGATCTGAAGAAATCAGAGCATGAGGAGGGAACCCAAAGCTGAAGGAGCACATTCACCTGGGGATGAGAGCTGCAGGGGTCAGCCTCAGCTTCCCCTGCAGCCCTGGAGCAGGAGTGGTACCCGGCCCTGCTCCAGCATCTCCTGGCTGCAGCATCATAGGCAACACAGCACTGTGGCAAGGAAGTGGGTTGGCAGAGCAGATCTTAGCTACCCAAGCTGCGGTCCTTCACCCCCTCAGATCAGCAGCAAGCAGGGTTTGAACACTGGTTTATACTTAATTGGAAGGCAAAAGCTAAACAGTGAAACCTCTCCACACGAGGCCACCACACTTCCTTATGAATTAAAGAGAGGAAATACTTTACCGCCAGCAAAGCTGGAATCTGCAAATACCAATATTTCACCAAAGCGGGTTTTTAATATGCTGAAGTGTCGTACATATTATTCTGAAGTTTCTAGCTGTAGGTGAAATCTCCTCATCATCAGCTCTCAATATAATGTGTGCTTATCTTAAAGAACATTTACTTTCCTGCGCTTACCGGCTGCATTTGAATTGTCAAATGACACTTTGCTGAAATTATTAGAACCAAGAGGTCACAGAGAACCCAACTTGAAAGCAAGAACGCACATTCTTTGGTCTGAGCAAAAGTGCGTATCTGGAATTTTAAATGCTAATTCTTTTTCTGGGGAGGAAGAATCGTTTTTCTGGCAGTCAAGTGCAGAAAATGGAGCATTTGGAAGAAACTTCTGCTTTAATTTTCGACAAGTGCTGTGAATAGAACCATAGAATCAACTCGATAGATGCTCTGCTCTGCTATTGGAGGGAAGGGATGGAGCAGAGCCTTGGCTGCAGTGCAGTGGGGTGCTGGGGAGGGTGAGTGGGGAGAGGTGCTGTCACCCACCAGTCCTGCGACCCCAGGCTCTTGTCCTCAGCCCCAGCAGTGAGGAGGCTGATACCCACACAGCTCCAGCTGAGGAAATGCAGGCAGTATCTGGCTTATATACCCTGACTGCAGGAATGTTTTCTTTCTGAGGGATAAGGCTTATCTATTTCCCTTGTTCATACTTCCTTTTAGGGTGTTCGGCGAAGAGATAAGAGGGGAAAGTGAAGACATTTGGCATCTCTCCCCAAAAAATCCCAGAGCAAAACCACCTCACTCAACATTTGCAGCTCAGCCGTAACCTTCCTGTCCCGCGGTGGCTCTCGGTGGGACGTGCCACAGAGCATTCCAGGACGTGCCTAGCTGCGAGGCCAGACCATGCCAGAAATGCTCAGGCAAGGAGCAGTGAGGCAGCAGGCTTGAAAGAGGATGAGCAGGAGCCTTGCCTGGGTGCAGAGCCAGGTCGGTGCCTCTGATCGCGTGTTAGATTGCAGCGCACCGAGCTGAAAACAAGAGCCTCAGGGCTTCTGAGGGCAGAGTTTTCCCGAAACCTCTCAGTTACCCCTGGACCGGTTTTTGGTCTGTACCGTATTGCACCAAAGCTTCACAAGCTGCTCCTATTCTGATAAAGCTCTGCTTGTTTGAGAGCTGCAGCGAAGAACAGGAGTAGCAACATGTGGATATGTTTGGAACTGTCTCTTCACAAGCCTCATCTCAGCATCATTTAACAGATGGGGACACAAAGAGCTGGAGAAGAGGTTTCACAGAGGGATCCAGACAGGGTTTGGAGCATGTGCCCTCTCATCACAGTTGAGTCCATAGCCACCAGCCCTTTTGGCCTCCAGACTGTGACCTCCCCTCCCTGTCGTCTGCCATTTATAGAACTCAGATAAAGGAGCAGAGAGATGCTAGAGTTCAGGTGTTCAGTATTTCAGCTGTGCACAGCTAAACATGAGATACTCGAGCAGAAGGACGAAGATTCATTGTTCTACAGCTTTGAGATGAGAATCCGGTGGCTTTTGCTACCTCAGGGACACACTCCATGAGAGGGTCAAAGAAGTACTGCAGCCCCAAGCCCAACACTTGAAGGTGAGAACCAACATCACAGAGGTTGCTCTGAAGAGGGATGGAGGAAACCTGCACATGATCACAGAGCAGAGCTAGAGAATGGCCTTTCCCTTTCCTCCCCTTCCAGTACTACCAATAAAGAGTGGTTTGAGGTATGCAGACTCCAGCTGGTAACAGAGGGCAGTGACATTATCATCAATACACCTATCATCCGCAAATATACTTTGAAATCCATGTTGTTCACCTCCTCCTGAGTATTTCACCTACACAACCTGAAGTATTTGGGTTAGATGTGCTCACAATCCCCGCTTCATTTTGCTGTGAATCCAGAGCCTTCTTCACCAACATAATGCAACCTGATTTAACCATGACATGCTTCATCCAGTGAGTGCTGGAGCCTGGCAGCTTCACGCCCTCCTCGCTATCAGCAAAGCCCGCTCCTCAGCAGCACTTCTGTGCCTCCTGGAGAGCTCCTCGGTGCTGATCTGAAGTTTGGATGCGGTGTTGTTTTCATATATAAATGACATTATGACAAATGATGAAGGATTAAATTACACTTCAATCAAATCAAGCCAAACCAGTAGGGATCGAGGTCCCAGTGGAAAGTATACATGGAGTTCCTCAGCTTCCTGGTTTGAATTACTTTGTTCTTCTTCCAGAGAAAGAGGGGGGGGGGGGGGGAATGAAGGAGAAGAGAGGGGAAAGGGAGAGGAGGGGGGGATTTGGCCTAAAATGAAACATTTTCCTTTTAAGTTGAACATTTGAAAATGGCTGGGAGGAAAGAACTGAAACCCTGTAATGGCTGATACTGAAGAACAGCCTGGGACTTTTGCTTTTCGAGAACAGAAGCCAGGGAGAGAGCTGTGGTGTGAAAAAGGCAACGCTGTGTGCCTTGAAGGGGAAGGTGTTTGCAGCAGCCCATCTCCTGCAGACACTGAAAACCCCCTGCAAGGCACTAACCCAATTAGCTTTGCGAAGAGCTGTGCTGCGAAAAGGCAAAGGCACTGACAGTGGTTTTGGTAAAGGCTAAAGACAGCTTCACTCTGCCTTGCACTCCCATCAGAGTCACTTTATTACCTTCGCATTACCACGTCTTGCAAAGGTTGGCTCAAGAGCCTTTGGCTCTGCATCTCCGGCCAGCTAGAAAGCCTCTCTGAGCATCGTGCTGCTCCCAGCACTGTTTTGAACAACAGAATGTTTCTCAGGTCTGCGGAAACAGCCATTCCAAGCATGAGTCCGCCTGTAGAGAGACACAGAGACCCATGGGCAGGCAGAATCTGCCTCCAGAATATGCATTAGGCACCTTGCTCCAGAGGTTGTATTAAATACTACTCCCTGCCTCGATATCTGGGTGCAAACCTTGAGTATTGTGTCGAACAGATCCCATCAGTGAAGGCCCAAACAAGTCAAGCAGAATACATCAGGGTCTCCTTTGGCTTGATGGCTGCCTTGAGAGACAACAACCATCAGGTTAACTTAATTGTGACAGACTTCACTCTCCTGTCTGCACATGGTATCTGCAGGTCATCCGTTAATCTGATGGAGTGATGGACAAGTTTCTCTCCCTTTAAACAGGGCACTTTGCATCATTCTGGTCATAAAACACATTGTCAGCCATGTGTGTAGCTGCTAGAAGACCCTCTTCCATTTCAGAAATGAACATTTTCACCTTAACTGAAATTAAAGGCAAAAAGAGCACTTCACCAGGTCTAGACTATCTCAGTTCATGGTAAAGCCACTTAAACTAGACAAAGAATGAAGCCCACACATGTCCACATGTCCACACATGTGCCCAGGCACACACTCCAGCCCGCAGCTCCACAGGATAAAAAGCAGGAGGTCTTCCATCCCTTTCCCAAAGCCTTTTTGCTATGCATTTTCTCCCTGCAGTAATGGGCTTTGCAAAGTATTTTAAGAGCAACTTGAGCAGTAATTCCCAGGAAACCATTTGTTACCCATGGTTCACGTCCAACGTGTTCACATTACATCTTAACTTTATGACACAGAAATCAAGGAGAACACTTGCAGAAATCAAGATCCAAATTGGTTCAGCCTCTGAGGATAAGAAAGACTTAGAAATATGTATAGATTTAAGTGGTTTTGAATAAGGACAGCATTTCAAAAAGCAGCCGAATTGTTACTTTGAAATAAGCCATTATTTTCTGCTTTTTTAAATTCCAGTCTTTAACAGGGGATGAAATCCAGACTGCCAAGAACCAAGGAGAGGTTTTGATGCAAATGAAAAGCAGCATTGAAGAAGTGCAAGTATCCCATAATAGAGTCCACATCGAATTGCCAGCTCCCAGACCTGCCTGGAACATCCAAGGGTCCATCCAGCCCAGCAGCTCGGAGCAGGAGGGTCTAGAGGACGTGTCCTGCCAAGTGCTGACCTCAGGATTCACCTTCTTTCTCCTGGTGAGACCTCAGAGCTCACACCACAGCCCCATATTGAAACATCCTCAGTCAAAGTGCGTCTAACCTGGGGTCAGACCCAGACACACAACATGGGCAGATGTTGCCATGGCAGGGAAGGGATGGGAGGAGAGCTCCTGAAGTCTCCTTGGACTGTTTTGCTGATCCTACTCCTGCCCAATGTCCCAGGGAAACCTCTGTGTTTCAGTGGGATTTATGAAAGAAAGCCTTTCTTTCCCCCAGTGCCAGAGAAATCCTCTCCAAGGAAGCATCACTGGCATGAACATGAGTAATCCACATGAGTTTAGGATCTTCATGCTCAAGACCATCCATGGACAACCCACTCCTGGCAGCAGGAAGATCTTTGCAAAGCTTTGGTTGATGGGTGAGAGGGGAAAGAAACAATATCTGGCTATGGTACAGCTGAGAAGGCAGCAGCAGGATGTCAGGTCCTCTCTGTCCTCCCCATGCAGACAGAAATGGAGCAGCGCAATGTCTTCCTCACTCCCAGCCATGCCAAAGGGTCTTCTTTGGTTGCAGGGACACCCCTTTCTTGAGCTGGGAGAGCAGAGCTTGCTCTCCTGAGGGCATGGAGGAACGGGAGCTGTGGGGATGAAATGGCAGGCAGGGGATGAAGGCACATCCAGCCGAGGATGAAGCTGCTCCACATGCTTAGGGCTGCCCCATGGCACACATGGGGACAGGGAGGAGACTGCTGCAGTGGAGCAGGGCACAACAGCAGAGCATCAGCAGAGTGAAAACCTGGACAAAAGGCCCAATTACCTGTCCTGCCACAAACAAACAGCCCCTTGCCTGACTGCCAGAGAAAGAAAAGGGCCGCAGGATTGGAGAGCTCAACCTAAGCCATGTACACCTATTTAACAAGAAAACTCATTGATAAGCAAACCACCTGATGCTTGCACAGCAGCAAAGAAAACACCTGGTTCTGCCTGTGGGTTGATAAGCCAATATCTTTAATCTTTCCTTTTTTTTCCCTCTTGATGACTGAAGTACACACTCTGTGCGGCCCTGTGCTCCAGCCACATTGGTAATAGTAACAAAGCTTTGATGTCCCCCTCATTCAACAGAATGTTGTTTAGTTCAAAGCGAAGAACAGAGGCAATTCTTTGCTTTTAAATTATTAGCTCCCTAAGTCTTCTGTAATGATATAGTTTGACTGAAGTGTGCAGTTTATTAACTACATAAAGACGATATTATTAGAGCGGAGAAAGGCAGCCGAAAGTTTTGCCTTTCAGCTCAGCAGCAGGGGTTTTTGATACTTTGATCTCAATCAATGCTAAATGTCTTTGTGAGATAGAGGGAGCAGCAGAAATTACCTTTGGCACCATGACTACATCAATTATTTAGTTCTTTTTCTTATAAATTAAAGTGTTCTTCAACTTTTACCCCAATTTTTTCCTCTTTTTTTTTGCTTCCCTTCAGTTGATGGGGGAAAAATGGGAAAAAAAGCTGCCTGGATGAAACCTGGCTGTGAGCATTAATAACAATCCCACTGGCCTCTCCCAGGCCTGGTCTGGAAGGGTCTGCTCTGGGCAAGGAGATGGATTCATGAGAACAACAACAGCAAAAGGATAGCTTGGGTAATGTGCTGTTTAACCAAAGGACTGCAGAGGTTGTTATTGCAAATCTGTATCTAGCCTAATTTCTTTTCATTTTGGTCTTTTCCAGTATTGCTGGCCTGAATTCAGCCAGAAAAATGGGACACCTGATGGAAACCAAAGGGTTGCTTCAAGCAGGATTTGAAGTCGTGCTTATTGAAGTTTAGGAGCAAGAATGAGGCAGCTCCACCTTGGGTAACAAGAAGAATTAACTGAGGTGTCCTAAGGGTTAAAGCAAAGAGCCAGAGCACTGTACCCGGAGCTGCAGCAGGTGCCTACACACTACAGAGTGCACTAAGTCTCATTAAAGCCACTGGTGTCGGCAATCTCACCCATCTATAGCTGTCACCAAATCCTACCCACACAGAAGTTGTGGCCACTCCTGAGTTAGTCCTCTAGAGCAATGGAGGGAATAAACCACTTCCAGAGGTGATTTATCCCAAGAGGGGTGGCTGATTCCTCCCCTGGGAACCAAGGGAATCCAGCATGATGGGCTGGAGGCAAGCAAGGATAATACAGCTCAGCGCTTCTGATGGATAACAGAAATGGGTAGATATTTTAGGGGAATCTGTGTTCTTTCACTACTCAAGGAAGAGACGAAGCTGCTGGCCAGGGAGCAGAGCCAAGGGAGGAGGCATTCCTGCAGTTGTGGGGACAGAAGCTGATGGCTGGGCTTCAGTGCTGTGGTGAACCAGAGCGTGTTAGAAACCACTGGAACCAGAACCGTGGTGGGGAACAGCAGCAGCAGGACCACGGTGGTGCTGAGGAACCAGCAAGACTGCGCCCGCTGCAGCTCATGATTTAAAACACTGTCCTTCGGCCAGACATGTTTGTTTTGGGAGTGAGAAATAAGAGAGGTCTTTGCAGAGATGCTGAAGTATGAACTGCGGTAACTTCGATGTATTTCTATGTAGAACGTGTTGGAGAACAACACAATTCTGTTTTCATGGTGATCAAAGTTTTGCAAGAGGGCGGACTCGAGACAGTGTGCTAAGCTGCTATGGCAACGTGAATTTTAAGAAGTAAACTGACTTGCAAGAGCTCATCTCTCCCTCTTTAGGGCAGTGCAGAACACATCAGGGAACCTCGGCCCTAAAAGGGATCCTGTGAGGTGCTCACCTCCGGGGCAGGTGTAGTGGAAAATGCATAAAACATATCCCCTGTGGCAAGGGGAAAATCGTCCTGGTGACTGGGCTCCTCCTGCACCCCTGAGGCTGCTGCACCCCAAAAAGCCAAGTCATCATGTATTTATCATAACTCAGGTATTCAGATGCTGGGGTGAATGTGCCATGAACCACTTCAGTTCGACTGACATCCTATTCCGAACTGAGAAGGATGTAATGTGATGCAGCCCCTGCACAGGGGTGAATTCCACCCCCAGAGCACCGTTTCCAGGAGCATCATGACGTGGGCTCAGTTTACATCTCTGCTTTCAAGCCACCCTCTCCAAATGCGAAGGCAGCGGTGTCAGGAACGCTTCTGACAGCTCCTTTCACAAGGGGATGCTGTGAAGAGCTGTCATGCTCTGAGTCAGCTGTTCTGCCATGGCTGGCATTTGAGGCAGGAAGAGCCTGCTCGCGGAGCTATCCCAACCACGCTGCCTGCCAAAACCACACTGGGAATCACACGGGAACAAGCCCTCTCCTGAACCAGCTGGTACTTCCTGCTCCTGAGGCCTGATCCTGCTGGATGCTGAGCATTCTTCGTTCCATTTTTAAATTAATGAGACTTGAGCAATGTACGGGCCAGGACTTCAGAGGAGGAACAGGCCCTTGGTGCTTTTTGGCACTTGGGCTGCGTGTCCCAGCTGGAGAGGGGAGGAGAGAGTGAAATGTCAGACTTGAAGGGAGACTTGAGGGATGCCAATCGACTGGGAAAACACATCTCTCATCGGGATGCTTTAATCGGGCTGGCCATGCTCCTGCATCCTCCTCCCCTTCCACCCTGCGGGCTGGATGTAATGTGATGTATACCCAGCCCCATGGCACGACCACAGCTCACCAGTGCAGCCAGAGCAAGTTACCCCAGTGCTGTCACAACCCACACCAGGATCCACCTCCTGCCCCTCGCTCCAGCAACAGGCTCACAGAGATTCACTGCATGGGACTCACTCCCATCCTATCCCAACAGTGTCCCCTTGAGGTTGATGGCTGAGGCAGCCTGGGAAGAGCCCGCATAGAGGTTTGGGGAACCTCAGGAGCTGGTCTTGCTTTTGAGGCTGGCTCAGCACTGCAAGGCGAGCACAGAGATGAATCCCATGGATCAGCCCGAGACCGAGGAAAGGACACTGGAGCAGCCCACCCCAATGTGGGGTGTGGGACCTCCCCATGTGGGATGGGAGCTCCTTGTCAAAGCACACGGCTAAGGCATCATCTTCCTTCCAAGTTCCTTCAAACAATATCCGAAGTCTGACCACCTCAGCCCCTCCTGCCGCACATCAGCTCAGATCTGGAGCATAGGTAGCACTTCCAGCATGGATGAGCTGGAGCAGGACCACGGCTCCTCTGTGGGTCTGTGCCAGCCACAAGAAGCAGCAGGATGCAGGATAGCAGAGTGCTGTGGCGAGGGCACGGGGCTGCCTGCTGCTGCTGCAGCCTCCTTTCTTCTGTCAGCCGAGCAGCAGGGAGCTTGCTAAGAAACTGCCCGTGGGGAGAGAGCATTTTTTCCAGTCATTAACCTTACACATCCCTCACATTATCGGAATACCTCGGGTGTCGAAGTTGCTGCAGTGAGCTAATTCCTCCAGGTGACTACAGGCAGCGTTCAATGGGCTCCTGCACAGCGAGGGGATCCGAGCTGAAAGCGCTCCCAACTCCACATGCCAGGCCCCCAGCGGGGGTGACATCCTCAGATGTCACTGTGTGAGCTCAGCACCGTGGCACAGGCACCCAGGGCCTCTGGAGCAGTGGGTTTCAAGCCGCAGTCAGCAGGGGTCTGGGGGTGACGGCAGCAAATGAAGGCATGGGATGGAGATGGATGACACAGGGTAAAAGGCTGTAGAGTCCTCAAGTTGAAAGATATTGGGGAAAAAAAAGCAGTGCCCTGAAGGGACAGATGTTGGGAACCCCCAGTGCTGGCCCCTGGGACATGTATGTACCTGTCTGTCTGGATGTGATTGCAGCAGGGTTTCCAACCTCTGGATCTGGGATCCTGAAATGCTTCCTTTAGTTTAGAAGATGAACATGAGGCCAAGGCACTATATGATTCCTTGGCGAGGAGGTGCACAAGAGGAACCCCAAAGCAATGAGAGGAATATGAATAGTAGGATAGCTCTTATAATACGTACATAATATTAAATATAGTATTACATAATATTAAATATAGTATTATTAACTCTTACACATCACAAAGTTTTCCTGTCGTGTGTCCTGGATTATCCATGACCAGTGTCCCATCAGGAGCAGCAGAGTAAGGGTATTAACAGAAACAATCACAGAAGACACCACATTTGTCTCTCCTTAGTAATAGGTGGCCACCTCTAGTGACTGCCAGAGTAGAACCAAATCATAGAATCATAGAATAGTTAGGGTTGGAAAGAACCTCAAGATCATCGAGCCTTCCAACCAAGCAAAGCCAGGAAGAGCAAACACACATTCAGACATGAGAACATCCTTGGGCAGTGCAGGGGTGCTGCATCTTTCTGATCCTCTGGGAAAGAGTCTTTGGAAACAGAAACTGCCCTGTGATCGGAAATGTCATCCCAGTCCTGACCACTCACCATATGTGAGGAGAGACTTCAAATCCCACAGCAGAAGTCAGCATGATGAACCATATCAGTCACAGAGGCAAAGATCCATTGACAATTAGAAAGCATCAAACAGCAACACCAGAAGTCACAGGCCATGTGAATCTACAGAATAATGACCCACGTCACACACAGGCAACCCCTCCATGCTTGGACAGAAACCCATCTTCAAACACTGACATGACATAAGGAAAGCAGCGGTCTAACATTCTTGGTAACAGCACAGGTCAAGACTGGCACTGCATCAACCTGCATTGGAGAGGCCCAAAACACCAACATGGATTTGGTTTGCATTTTCCCAGGTGTTCAAGTCACGGCTCCAAAACCCATCTTGGCACTGAGAGGCCACAGAAGGGAAGCTGGAGCTAACGCAGAAGTGCTCTGGAGCCTTTGCTCTCCTCGCTGCTTGCTCTTCGGGCTCGTTTTTGGTTTGCATTAAGGAATGCCATTCAGTACACAGCTGCTTTCACTGTAATTTCCCCGGCAATCGGCTGCCTCTTAATGAACTTGCTTTGAGATTAAGAAAGCATTAATAATAAGAGGTGGACCCGAGCTGGGGACACAAACATGCCCCCATCTTGGCACTGAGGTCTGAGTCCTATTCAGAATGCCTGCAAGCTCTGCTCCAGCTGTGCTATGTACAGTGTGCTGACACCTCATGGCCAAGCAAGTAACTCAGATAAGACACCATTTCCCAGGATATATATACACATACATTCTCCATCTGCTATAAGGCAAGAAATAAGGTTCATTTATCAAGAGGTTTGTAACAAATAGATCTGAATATAGCAAAGATAGGAAAGAAAACCAGTCCAGAAATGCTTCACATTCTTGCTCTACAGATGGGTGCACCAGGATCCGTTATTCACAGCTGTGTTAGACTGAGCTTCCTTGACGCTGAGGGATGGCTTTAATGCACTGCTCCGCTGGCATGGCCCATATACTGAGCCATAGGTGGCAAACCTTGTGGTCCCAGGCCTGGAAAGAGTGTCCCTGTCTGGGCTGTGCATTACCCGGCTCTCCCCTCTTCCACGGGGCTCTCCCAAGGGCAGATCACCTCCTTCACAGAGCCCTTCCAAGCCCGGGGGGGGTTGTCCTCTCCCTGCTCGCAGCCTATGGGGTGGATGTGGCTCTCCAAAGGAGCATCCGTTCTTACCTGGAAGAAGCTGCGTTGTGAAATGGAGACTCATCACGCTCAGGGCACGGTTCGGTGCGTTCTCTGAGGCAGCGAACACGAAGCGCGGAGCCTGGCTTTGAGTTTTGCACTGCTCAAACCCCAAATCCCAGAGCAAAACTCCTGGGCACTCATGGAAAATGAAGGAAATGGGCACTCCCGCCCCTTTGAAGACAAAGGGCTGTGTGGTACAGCTCTGGCACTGCCGGAGCACAGAGCCAGGTGGAGAAGGAGCCCTCAGATTTGTGCTTTGGAATTGATAACGTGGACTCATCCACTCATAATGAGATGGGTTAGAACAGGGTGAGGACACGTTACTTGTAGTGAGGGACACGGGCAGGGTTTGCTTGCCTGACATGAGGCAGGAGCGGAGCAGGAGCCCGGTCCTGGCAGCCGCCATCACACATTGCCCCAGAGCAGGCAGAGATGGGGCAGACAGTGACAGCTGACTGGAATATGGATCCCAGGCTGGTTTGTGTTGGAAGGGACCTTAAAGCTCCTCCAGCTCCAACCCCAGCCACAGGCAGGGACACATTTCACTAGAGCAGCTTGCTCCAAGCCCCATCCAACCTGGCCTTGGACACTGCCAGGGATGGGGCAGCCACAGCTTCTCTGGGCACCCTGTGCCAGCGCCTCAGCACCCTCACAGGAACAACTTCTGCCTAAGAGCTCACCTCAATCCAAAGCAGCACAATTCCCGCTTTAACAGGCTCAGCAGATCCTATTTTAACCCAGCTAACGACAAACCAAAATGGCGCCGGAGACAATCCCCTCATGAGGGGCTCCATCTGCCCGCGCAGTTCTTACCTGCTCACAGTCCTGGTGTCCATCCGCAGCCGCCGCTCCCGCCCGCCCAGCGGCTGCACCTTCCCATGGGACACAGCCGAGCACTTGGGTGACACCATGGTGAAGGCAGGAGAGCTCCAGATGCTGCACCTCAGCCACCGGCCCAAGGACATGGCGGCCATGCGGGGCCTCCCAGGGCCAGAGGGGAAGGGGCCGGGGCTGGGGCCGGCCCCCTCAGCACTGCCAAAGGCCGCGGCGCTGTGGGGCAGGGCCTGCGGGCTATGGGGCTGGCTGGCTGGGCATGGTGGGGTGCTGGTGCCGGTGTAGACAGCCAGGTGAGGGGACCAGGAGGCACGGTGGGGTGGCTGCGGGGAGGAAGAGGAGAGAGGCTCGGTCAGGCTCAGGGCGGCTGCTGGCCCCATGGCTGCCTCAGGAGAAGCCCGCTCCTCCCCTGGAGAAGGACCAGGTGCTGCTGGTGCTGACAGGAGAGACGGGGTCCAGCTGGGAGGCAAGGCAAGGCAAGGCAAACCTGGGCTGGCGTCTCCCCTTCTCCTGCGGATCCATCCCACGTCCCGTTCCCTGCCCTCCTGCACCCAGAGGTGCCACGATTTGCCCATGGAAATCAACAGGGTCATTGACACCAGCATCAGCCTCCAAGTCCAACAGTGGAGTTGAAGCTAGATGATCTTTAAGGTCCCTTCCAACCCAACCCAGTCTATGATTCTGTGATAGATCCAGCCCCATACCTTGGATGCTGCAGGACACGCCAGCTTGTTTCCTCCCTTACAACACTTAGCTCCAGGCGTGGAAGAGTCAGTTATCCCGAGCTTGGCTGTGAACAGCATAACCAGCTCACCAACGTGCCACTGAGCTCCAAACCCTGGTGACTGGTAATACAAGAAGCCACATCTTGTGCTGAACTCCCCAGTGTCCCTGGCTGGCGCTGTGAAGGCTCCAGCTCTGCCCTCAGGACAAACCCCATACAGGGTTCGCCCATGTGTCCCAAGGACTCGCTCCCAGAAGCTAAATACAGCTCAAGTGTCCAAAGAGAAGAGCTGAGAGCAGAGGCACGTACAGAGAACAGATGCACACGTGAGAGATGACACAGTGAGGGATGAACACACGAGACCAGAGAGGAGGATGAGAACTTGGTTCCTTCTTCATTTACTACATTTATTTTTATTAGACAGATGAATGCACGGAAGCGATGGCCAAGAAACAACACAGTAAAGTGCTCTGATTGCCAGGCGAAACAACCAACCTCCTGGCTGGCACCCAGTGACGTTCAGTTTGTCCCGAACACAGCCAGGCTCTGCCTGCCAGCGTGGGGCTGGTGTTTCACAAGCACAGTGACTCCTGAACGTGCTGCATTAACCCGCGTCAGGGCCACAGCGATGCGAAGCTGAGGTGATGAAAAATCAGGGAAAGGAATGGAGAGAACATAAAAAGCGAAGCTGCAGACAAAAATAGGAGTAGAATCAGAGGGACTGACTGGAACACACAGATTTGTTATTTATTATTTATACCCTGACTTCATCTTCCGCATGTTCCTACACACTGGCGATCCCGACATGCGCAGTGCTCCATGTTATACAAACTGAAGAGAGTGTAGAGCTCATCACATCCAAGTAGCTTTGGACCAAGTTCTTCAGTGTCTGTAAGTGCTCTTATGTCAAGGTAGGTTGACAGTGCTCAGTACTGACGTAAAAGGCCTTTAAGCAGAATTCAACGTGAATTCCTGCCTGAGCTGCTCACCCTCCCAGCACCGCACGATTTGCCCTTGCTTCCAGTGGGAACAAGAGCAGACTCAGCAAGCAGACTTTGACATCAGAGCAAAGAGACTCACGCAACTTGGTTTCAATTCCTCTACGAAGGTTTATCCCGTGAGGCTAAGGGAGGTCATGAGAATCTCCCCAGCTCAGCTGCAGAGAGGAGGCCAGTGCTGCAGTGACACCAGATCAGAGCATGGAGCCCTGATTCGGCCTCTGATAACACACAAGGGAGGGGAAGAATCATTGTTCAGCTGAGCTATCACCCCACTGCAGCCGGGCTCACAAGGGGCTGGGCTGCACCACCCAGCGCCTGAAGGCTCCCACTCACATCCAGCTTTCCCCATCTCCCATTTCCTATAAAATCATACCAGTAGTGAAAAACAGATGAATAATATGTACTGGAGTAAAGGAGCTCCTCAGGGCTTCCCACCCAGTCCCTCCGCTCCCCCTAAATTCTAACAAACAAGGAAGCTTTTCTGCTGCCTCCAATTCCCCTCACTGGGCTTTGCAGGAAGCTTCCCCACTTCTGGTAATTCAGGCCTGGTCCAGACATGCTGGGATTTCCCAGTCAAGCCTGGAATCTCCCTGAACTCTTTAGCACTAGGGTAGCATTTTAGGTTGCCTCATTCTAAAGAGGAAAAGAGACAGAGCAAAAAAAACCCTACTTCAAGTTGAAATCAGCTCTCAACACCTCTACCCTGGTTCAACTGGAACCACCCCGTTAGGGTTTGTTAACAGTGGAAAATAGAAGAGCAGGAAAAAGACAAGACGAGAGGCAGAAGGATTTGATAACAGAAACACAAAGCCAATGCTGTATCTCTCAAGCTCTCCTCCAGAGGTGCAGAGAGCCCTTTTGCCAGACACAGGCTCTCCATACCTGCACACTGAGCTCATCGTATGGGGAGTCACAGGGAGAGCTGAGCTTTCTGAGATCACTTCTAACATGCCAGGGGGGACCTGGGAGTGCCACTGAAACTCAACTAAACCCTCAGAAACACTCATCCTACCTTCTCACCAGACGTTTATCCCACTCCTCTGCCTGTGGCTCCACTGCACTGGCTACAAGGGATACTGGAAGCAAGGGATGCACTCTTCTTAGGGGGTGCCAGGATGCAGCCCTTGGGAGGGTGCACATCCCCCGGGGAGGATGGATACCAGCGCAGACAAGCTCTGACATGGGCCACCCCAACGTACTCCCTGTGGCATCATCCACCTCTGCTCCCAGGAAGGCTGGTTTGGCCCCAAAGGACAATGATGGCAGAGCTTTACCCTGCCTTGCGCCATCCCACCTCCTGGAGGAGCAGGAGACAGGGAGAAACAGCTGGGCTGCCCAACCTGGGGGAGTCTCAGGGCAGCCAGGAGGCATCTCCCCCTCGAGGTGTGCGGGGATGTGCCTGCATCCCGAGCCCAGCACAGCCATCAGCCTGGCTCTGCCATGCCTGGGAAGTGACATCTGCTGCTCCAGAAGCCATGGCAACGTGCAGAAAGCAGGCTGCTGGCAGAGCCGGGCTGGGAAACCTAAAGCAGCACTGACACCTTCAGGAAGGGGAGACGAAGCTCAGCGCCAGCCTCGGCTTGTCTTTTCCCTGCGTTCTGCCCTACTCAGAGCCTACTTGGGAGGATCCGCCTTGAGCTGGCTCCTGCGATCCAGCTTGCTCATGACCTGCGTGATGTCCACGGTCGTGGCGGCTTCTCTGGCTTTGGCCTCTTCCTCTCGCTGCCTCAGGATGATGGGGCTGGGGCTGGAGGGGAGGGTGCGGCGCCCGAACAGGAAAGGGGAGCTGGGCAGAGAGAAAGCAGCAGGAGGTTACTGAAAGTAGAGGGGCCTCAAAACCTCACCCCTGGTAAGCAAATTTACCAGGAGGGTGAGCTCAGAGCCAGAAAGGGCTCTGTCACTGTCACTCACACAACCACAAAGAGCTGCAAATGTGGATGAGGTGGTTTAAAGGACTCAGTGCTGCTCATCAGCCACAGAACTGCTGAAAGCACAAAAGCAGCCCTGATCCTGGTCCTCCCGAGTGATCCCAGGGCCAGGAGGTGGCTGGTACATCGCTCCTTTTGTTGTGTTTGCACATAACTAACACTCAGTGTGAAGCCAAACAACTGCCATCAGTGGAATTTAACCAGTGCCCTCAGTAAGATCAAGACAGGACCAGTCTTGCTGGTGTCTGTGATACCACCAAAACCCACCCGCTACTGCTTCAGCAAAGCCACTACCAGCAGCAGTGGTAACAAGTGTTAATAACCTCTAGCTGAGCCAGGATCCTGAGTATTGAGTGTTCAGAGCAAGCACTGACCAACACAAAGGTAGTCACCAGGATCAACCAGCAACTGCGTAATGTGTGGC
The DNA here is from genome assembly GCA_039720435.1 of Amazona ochrocephala. Lineage (NCBI taxonomy): Eukaryota > Metazoa > Chordata > Aves > Psittaciformes > Psittacidae > Amazona > Amazona ochrocephala. The sequence goes on from CM077879.1 coordinate 92,610,440, forward strand.
TCAGGTTAAAGCTAACCAAGCCCAGGCAAGTCAGCAGGAGGGGTTCTTCCACTGCCCTGAAAATGGGCTTTCGATGAAACAATAGCGTGAAGGTCTGTGATTCCTCTTTCTCACTTGTTAGGTTGATGAGTGGAAGAGGAACAGAGAGAGCAGCACAGTGCCCAGTCTGGCTCCGATATCGCATGCTCAGCTTAAAGAATTAACTGCAATTCAAACGGCCTAAACTTGCTACACAACCTTCATTTTAACTGGGGAAAAAGCCATTTCAAGCCTCTTCTATGGCCACCTACCTCAAGCCAATAGTCACTCACAGGTAAGATGCTGTCAGTCCCTTTGTGGCTGCCTGTCACCTCTGCTTCCCAAGGGATAAGAGTCTTTGTCCAGACAGAGCTGAGCTGAACCCATGGAGGACCCTGCGCTGGACCTGTGTCTCCTGTGGTAGTCAGTGCCTCATGGGTGGAAGCTTTCCCATGCCCAGCACACAGTGCTCGCTCCTTCCATCCAGGAAAGCAGCCATGATCAATTCAACCACCACAACCTTTCCAAACAGACCCAACACACAAGGCAGCCAAGCAATCACCACGTCATTTCTGACTGCACACAAGCCACTTCCAAAGGGCTCACAAACAGCATCATCCCTCTCGAAGCAAGGCATCTTCTTTGTGAAAAATCTGATTTAATTAAGCAAACATCCAAATCACAGCAATTTTGCTGCAACTCAGGCTTTTTCTACCCTTGCTACAAGAAGAAAATCAAACCCCACAATTACATCCAATTTCACTTGCCTTTTTTTGACAGTCTGTTGCGGCACAACAGCCTTGGCCAGCATTTCCTTGTATATTGGAGACTTTAAATAGCGGCCATAGGAGTCCTACTAGGAGAAAAAGAGACAAAGTGGTAGTTACGGGCTGCAAACACCCTTATTAAAATCACCACCAAATACAGCTGCTCAGGAGCCAGGGAGGCTGGGAACTGGACCATCTCCCCCAGCAGCCAAGGAGACTTTGCATCTTGCAGGCAAATGTAGCTGTTTAAACCAATACCCTTTCATCTGGGTGTAAAATTCCCAGAATTTTCCATCTCACAGTGCGGCTTCCCAGGTAAGAGCCACACCAAAAGGTCTGAACTGAGCTTAGCCCAGGCCAGGGGTGTCTGATTATGCTCCTGGTGCAAAACTCACACAGTTGTACCACAACTGCTACTACCTTTCCCATCCACTGCTGAAATCCAGATGGATACAAGCATCCCACCATAGGGATACCTGCTGTGTACAGAGGTACACAAAGTGGTACTAACTGAGTGAAGCTGAAGGACTTGTTCAGGCTTTGAATGAGCTGATACCAAGCTGGTATTAGAAAGCTGGACTTCATCAGACACCTGATGTCCACCACCCTGGGGACACACTGCCTTAGAGGGAAGCAGCAGCAGCTAAATACAAAGGCCTGAACCAGTGCTTGCTTAAGTCAGCAAATTTAAGGGATTTTCAAACAAAGGCCACTCGAAAGTGACAGTTTCTGGCACACAGAGATATGGAAAGGCCCAGGATACGGAATCCCCCCAAGGCTTTGGAAACAAGTAACAAACCTTTTTCATCAGCATGTAAATGTGGGTCTGAGCAGCATCTAAAACGTAACGATGAGGGTGCTTGAGGCCTTTGACAGTGATGCCCATTGTTGTGCCATCGATGTTAATCCAGCGCCTTGCTCCTGGAGCCAGGAAAAGCCTGCGAAGAGGAGAATCAGCAGTGCCATTAACAACTGGAGAATGCCTGGAGATTGCTCTGTCCATGCAGGAAAGGAGAAATCCCTTCAGCTGCCCACTGCAGTTTGCTGTCCTGATCTTGGACAGTCAATCTCCCGACTGAGGAGTCACTTCCTCTTGCACTGTTAACGCACAACATGAGCCAACTTTCAGTTCACTAGAAGCAAAAAGGGTCTGGAACCCCTGAGATCTTTACTGTTCCACACCAAATTACATGCTAAGACCTAAATGTAATAGTGGAGAACAGAGGAAAAGTAACTATAAAACAACACAACACTTATGCTTTTGTCTTCAAAAGCCCCTTTCCTATGTGGGGCCATAGGACAGCCACATCTGACAACAGCTTACAAAGAAAAGTCTCAGGAATAAGCTGTGGATTGAAGGATGAGAGGGTGTGGAAGAAGGTGATGTGGCTCAGCTGCAAAGAGTTTAACGATGCAAAATGATCACACTCACTTGTAAATCTCTTCTGCTTTCTCTTTGACCTTGGATTGGTCTCCGTACTTGAGATCCTCACAGGCTTCCCAGAAACCCAGATTCTCCCCTGTGTAACAAGGACACATTCAGCAGAGAGTGAGACCGAGGAAAACACAATCAATCCCATTTATCAATTCCTAAACTGAATGCTTGACTCAGTATGTGTCAGCCCCAGTTCAGTCCCTCCAATTCCTACAGCCACCTTGAAAACCCCTTGGGGCTGAAGGAGGAAAACCTCTTTCTCCTGCTCCAGCGCTTGTGAATTCAGCCAGTTCCAGCCTGGGAACAACCCCCTGCACAGGGGCTGTACTTTGTGTCCTGTGCCACTAGATGGTATTGCACCCATTGGCTGCACAGCCATCGCCTCCAAAGTCACTTCTGCTTTTACTCGTGACTTTGTGGTTGTCCCCCCTCACAGCACCCATGCACCGCTCTGTCTCAGCTGTGTGGGGACAGGGACACTGCAGACCCACCGCTGAACTCCTTCTTCAGGAAGAGCTGGAAGTTCTGCCGACCTTTGGGGTCCCGTATCAGCTCACTGAAATTGAAGGCCCATCGCTCCACGCGCATCCTGGTGGGGATTTCCACTCTGCACGGGTTGAAAACAAGCGGCACTGCCAGGTTCATGCATCCCAGCTAATTGGCAGATTAATTAAAACCAAAGTGCCCTTTGCTGGAATGCCGAGGGACTGCTCAGCACTCTCTGAATGCTGTAGTGAGCTCCCAAAGTCAGGCCACTAAGTAAGCTGTAATTAAATAACTTGGTACACAGTGGGATGAGGATTTAGCTCAGGCTTATACTGCTCTCCCAATGACAGCCTGGCTTTGCCGGAGGTCTGATTCAGTCCCATTCTGGAGGAGGCACTGGTTGTTGCCCAAAGCTTTGCTTCTCACAAAGGCATTCTGTGAAGATATCCTTTGGGGCTGTCTAATGGGATATTATCACTCCAACAGGATTGCTGGGCTCAAATGAGAACCATAACATGTTGTATGCTTCCAGCCCAGAGATGCCAATCTCTCATTAGCAAATATCTGAAGGGAAAACCAAGGGAGACCTCAGAGAGGCGATGGACTGCCAGGACCTGCCTCCAGCTGTCTCTTAAGAAGCAGCCCGAGGTGTGTGCAATGACCAAGGCCCAGCAGTTGAACCCTGAATTGGCAGCACCTCATTTAGCACCTAATACTAAGCCAAGTGCTACACCTAAGTGTAACTGGTCTTATTCCATTCCTGTGCTGGTAAAAGTGGACTGTGCTCACCCAAAAGGAGGATCAGACCCTCAGCAGGGGCTGAGCGCACACTTCCATCATCAGTTTAGGAATGTCTGTAATGTTAAGGAAGACTCCACTTGAAGAAGGTAATGCTCAAAGTTCAGCATGGAGTATTCCCAAGAGATGGCTTCTCTATCATTGCCAAACTAGGTCAGAAAAGGAATGCTTCCCTGCTCATGATCAGAGACCAGGTATCATGATGAAATCAGTGGCTCCCCTCAGCAGAGTGGTCCATGTAAACCAGAAGGTGGCAAAAGAATACCAATACATACAGCTTTGCATTGAGATCCCAGAACTCAGGGTCATCTGTTATCCAGGGGTTGCTGGGCAGACACCCAGACAGGATGGGATCATTGGAGAGGAACTGCTCCGAGTACTTCACAAGCCTGCAAGTAAACCCAACAAAACAAGTACTCAATTGCAGGCAGAAGTGCAGCCAGCCCCATTACAACCAAATTAATAGATACCTTCGGAGGCATCTGAAGATCCTGTGCCACACATCACAGAGAGGAAAATGCCACAGAAGAGGAGACCAAGCACTGGATTTGCTCAAGTGGGGTCTCTGCAGCCATGGAGCTCCAGGATTGGTGAGGGAATGCTGAGGGCAAATCCCAGCTTCCATTTCCTCCACTCACCTACAGCACAGCTCATTCACTGCAAATGACTCTGAGGGCTTGGCACAAAGCAGAAATGTCTCTGTCCCAGCAGGATCGAGACAAACACTTCTCCTACCTTCGAAGCTGGCCAGACTTGTAATTACAGCCCATTTCCCTGACGCGCTGGGATTTCAGCTTTCTCCTTTCTTCACTCTTGAAAAACTCATCTGGTTTCTGCATTTAAAATTCCTTCCAGGCCAAACTGCTTTCGTGTGCTCAAAGCTGGAGTGCACTGTCCAAGGGCCTGCTGCTAACAGGCACCTTGGCATTCATCCTGCATTATACAGTGCTACTGCACAAAGCATACCACAGGTTTGGCGCAGACCTGCTCGATCCTATCTTCTCACTGGAAATGCCAAGGCATTCAGCACCTGCATAATTCCCTCCAATCCATACATGCTAGTCAGGCTATAAATCAAAACCTGTCAACACAGGCACCATTGCCCTGTCCTTTTAACGATTAGTGCTTTGCAGCTCCTCCTCAGTCAATGCAGTGCCCTGATGTGTGCACACTGATGCTCATATCCTCATCAGTAACAATCTGATTTGGACCCAATCCTGCAGCTGAGCTGGAGACCCAGATTTCCTGAGGATTTTTTGATCTAGGTGATAGGCGTTATCCCATCAGAGGACTAGAGCTAATAAGTGAAAAGCTCCATTGCCAAACAGTCAAGCATCATCAACTTCCTGGAGGGCAGCCAGGCATTCCCTGCTCCAGCTCACAGCTTGGAAAATTGAGGCAGGAGAGTTTGAAGTGAGCTGGGAGTCAGTGACAGATGAAATGCTGGTGCCTGACAAGTTGTGCTTCTCAGAAGACAGCACTGCTTCCCAGACTTTTCCTCCCATCTCATTCACCCATGACTATCTGCTCCCAGGGAACAGGCCTGAGCTCCCTGTTTATCTTTGATTCTGTACGAGCCTCTGGGTGGCAATGACAGTGTAAAACAGACTGCTGTACAGACTGCACCTCTGAGCAACTGGCCACCATGTAAGGACTGCAGATAAGAAATGCCTGTGGCAAACACCCTATGGCAAATGGCACTTTGCACCTCATTGGCTTCGTCAAGAGTCTGATCAGGAACAACTCACACTGAGAAGAAGGATTTCCAATTCATTGCTTGGATGTTCATGCAGAAGTGTAAGTTCTTTCATAATACAGAATACCCACCCCCAGCTTTGCTGCCTTCTGGTGAGCATCACCATGTGAGCAAGAACACTCACTGGGGCTGAATCCAGAGGGCTGGGGACCAGGGACAGGAGGGTCAGTGTGTCCTCACTGGTTACTCATCCTGCATCCTCACAAGGCAGCCTCCACACAGCTGCCTTTCCACACTGCAGAGGTCCCAAGCATGACCCAGCTCCAATCAATGTGAACATCACTTGATTCAGAAAGAATCTCAACTGAGAGGCTGGTGCTGCTCTGCAGACACTCCCAGCAAAGCTCTCCTTAGCTCCAAGGGATCATCTTCATCCTGTCTGGGATTGGTCCCTCCTCTCCTTGTGCCTCCCGGCACAGGCAACACAGCCCAGACAGCACAAACAACACTGTGTGAGGCCATCACATGGATTCCCCTGCCTGAGTCACCAGACAGCTTCATCTTCTCATTAGGAGATAAGTGCTGCAGACTAATTAATGTGTGGACAGAGGGAAATCAGGACTTACCCTCCAAGAGAGACAGAAGATTTCACTCTGGTCTTCATGATGGCCTGCTGATAGTACATGATCTGAGAGAGATCAGACACATTCATGGTTAGGAGCACGGAGATGTGAAGACAAGGCTCTCTCTATCTGAACCTCAACCATGCCCTCTCCCAGGTAGTGAGGCTAACTACAACAGGAGCTGCTCCTTCCCTAATTACTGGACAACCGAGGAATCAGGGAATCCCTAAACTATCCTAACGAAACAGCTGTTTTCACTGAGCTTACTGCAAATGTCAGAAAAGCATTTTGCAATGTGCAAGTAATTAAAAAGCACTCCCCGTGCTATATGAAAATTAGATAATAGCTACTATTCCAGGCACCTACAATGGCTCTGGATGATTTAGCATGTAATTACCATTGATCCTTGGCTGTCTCTAGGCTGGCGCCACTGGATGCATCTCCTAAGACTTCCCCACCACTAACTGGGATCGATTGGGTATGAGCCCTGGTGTCTGTCCTTGCCTGAGCCTTCCCATCGCTGCCTGCAGTGGGAGGTGCAGAGGCAGGAAACATCCTGATAGGGACCCTCTTGCACCACTGATGTGAGACAAGCACCCGCAAGTGAAAGGAGGAAAACTCACCTCTCTCCTATAGACATCCAGGGTTTTTTTCTGCAAAAGAAACAAAACCATTCAGCTGGGATGGATACCCCCACTTCCCTGTTTTCAGACACGAAGCCACTGGTGCATTGTGCAGTGCTCTCCAATTAATTCTCATTACAATTAAACTCAAAGGCAGCAGCTCAGCTAATCACGGTCTCATCAAAGCTAAGAGCACCCACACACCGTAAATCACTCCATCAGCTGTATTTACTGTTCAGCATTGCTGCTTCCATCGCTGCCTGCATGCCTTCAATTACGGGGTTATTCTAATGGAGCTAAAAGAGATGCATTTAGGAGACGCAGATTAGATCATTCAATATTAGCTAAAGGAGACAGGAACCAACACATTGCAAAATATAAACAGCACAATTAAAAGCCTCAGAAGCACTATGTGCTGTGCAGAGGGTGTTTACGTTGCGATGTGAATAACTCAGACTACGTTACATGTCATCCACAAATGAGCAAGCAATTGAAGGCACGAAATTAACTGCAGGGTGTTTATGCACACAGCTTCCTTTGAAGGACTGTCACTGTGAGAGGCAGAAGGAAAGACAGGCGAAGTCAGGGGTGCTCCCAGCAAGCCTTTAAAGGCTTACACAGTGTTTCAGTTCTTCATACCTGTTCTAGAGCTACACCCCAGCATTATTCTATCAAGCTAGACCTGTAGCAGACATAGGACCGCAGACAGCCCTGGTGAGGGGCAGTCTGTGAGTGATGAGGGATGAAGCATCAGGTATTGAATGCCCCAGGCTGCCTGCTTCTCCTGCCTCCTCACCAGAGAACCTGCACCCTGAGCTGCCCCGACTTTGGGAAAGGCAAGACACTCTCCCAGGGCTGCTCTGAGGGGACCTTCATGGGGACACTGCTTCTGCATTTAACCATTATCACTGGTCCTGCTCAGGGGGGAGAAACTCTTCTATGGAAGAAAAACCTGCACATTATGCTGAGGCTCAGCTGGTTTGCGAGGGCACACTCACCACTGCAGCAGCAGGAGGCAGGCATGCAGCAGACCAAATATGTACAGCACTACCATGAAGCCAGCACATCCAATCCCAACACAAACCTGGTCACGGCAGTGTTGACAGAAATCCTCACTATGGCAAGGCAAGGACAGGAAGCATCTTCTGCTGGGAACAGCATGACCAGCTCCGAATGACTGCAGTGCACACAGCCCCAGCAGGGACAAACAGTGGTTGCACCAGCAGTGATGCTCTGCTGGCCATGCACAAGAACTATGTGAGAGGGTAAGAGCTGACACATCAATGGGCAGAAAAGGCTCCTGGACCACAGGATCTCTGGTCACAAGGCTGAACAGCCTCCCTTGCTGGTTCAGAGGGTCCTGGGAGGACACATGGACTGAGGAACAGCCTTTCACCCTTCCCTGCTCTTAGGTGCACCCCTGCTAAGGCCAGCTTACACACAGACACTATTTCTTCCCCCCATTTCAAAAGCATCAGCATTGTTTCAGATGGATGTAGAAATGGAAGGAAAAAAACCAAACCAGACCAAAACCCACCTGCTTGTGCACAGAAATTCACTGCATTCACTGCCCTACAAGTGCCCTCTTTAGAGAACTCAAGTTTCTGTTTCAGGCCAGCTATTTCCTGCACAACAGGAGCTCACTATCTCCTTGGGGAACCCGAGACATGAACCAGGCCCCATCAGATTTACAGCTGAACTGTTCCATTTGATGGAACTTCAGTGTCAGTGGGGCATGTACTTTAGGCAAATCTACACATTAACATCATTAGATGGTTTTAAAAGGCCCCTCATTTCTTCCTCTGTATTTTGAAGTGGTGCCTCGGACAGGCCTGGTGCAGAGGGGTGAGGAAAGGTGGATGGCGGTATAATGGCTTGAAGGCAGCTCTCATGGTAGTGAAGTTATCTTCTACAGGGGCCTTAGAGGCAGGCAGCACACCACACACACACGAGACAAACAGCTGGTGGGAAAGAGAAAGAGAACACAGGAAGTTAAATGTTATATAGAGCAAGAAAGGCATGAATTAAAATGCCATCACAACAGGAAAATTATATGTGGGTAAGTTAAAATCAAAGCTAATGCCATGTCTGCAAACAAGGAGAGATTACTTATTTTAAGTGCATCCTACACCAAGGATCCCCTCCTGCCACAGCCTCAGTGTAAAGCCAGCCCTCTGGATAGCTGGTCCTGGGAAACCAGGGGGCTTTGGGCTCCAGGTGGGAGGGGATTAGAGGCTGCAGGTACTGGCTGTGCTCAGCCCTTTCCAGCTCCCAAATCCACAGTACCTGGGAAGCACCTCAGCAATTTCACCCCAGAGCTGCACACAGTTCATTTCCCTTTATCCCTCAGCATTCCCATGACCAGTTCCCAGCTTTGTTGCTGGTACAAGGGTCCCTGAAGCCTCTCCGTGTCCTGATGAACGCTGCCAGTTGTCCCCATTATCACCATCCTTCCCATCCTTCCCCAAGCCACTGACAGCAGCAATGCCCAAGTGCCCTGTGCCGCCCTCCTTCATTTGGACAGAAATCACATTAGGAACAAAGGAGCAATTCCTTATGATGAGATGAATGTTACAATGCCCGGAACAAGTGACTTGTTGCAATTACCACGGATGAGCTCCCAGCCCTGCAGGCTGCAAATCAAATAGCAATTAGTGAAAGGCCTCGGTCTGTGTGGGGCGAGCGCTGGGTGCTGTTAAACATCCTCCTCCTGAACACGCAGCAGCACTGGGACACCCTGTACAGCCCCATCACACCCCACTGCCATCAGCTGAGTATTCGCCATGCCCACAGGGCTGCAGAGCTCAGCTGGGAGCCACCCAGGACCTGCTCAAGAGCTGATCCACACGGATAAAGCCACGAGAGCTGGGATATCTGCTGATTTCCAGCTGACCATTCTCATGGGCCTCCTCTGCTCTCAGCGTGGGTCCTCCTGACCACATCGTGGAGATAATGGTCATTCTGGTTTGGCATTGTCTGGCCAGTTCAGTGCTTACAGAGGCCATAAGCAGCTGGACAACAGCTTCTGTGTGTGTGCCCCGATGGAGTGAAGAGCAAGCAATGTTCTCCAGAGCTTGTTTTGGACCAGGGCACCGCACATCACACCTGCACTCCATGCACACAGCTCTGCTCCTGCACACGCAGACATGGACCTTTCCCCACACGCAGTCAGCTGAGAGCCCCGCAGGCCAGAGGTAAATTCCAAGTCTAGCATAAGATCACCTCAAGACGCATCTCCACTGCGCTGATGCTTCCAGCCCAACAGCTGGAAATAAACCTGGAGCAGTCCATGTGCCCAGGTTCATCCAAATTCCTGGTTTTCCCCTGTCCTGTTTCTCTGCTTCTGATCCTGCTATCTGAAAAGATGCAATGCATGCAGCAGAAGTGATGCATTTGCCAGGCAGCCAAATGGACAGAAACTAATGAAATGAAAGGCCAGCAATGACTATGATGCTCTGTGCCTCATTAACTGCATTACAGTAAGCCAATTTCATTCAGCCATCCCTGAATCCAGAGCAGTGATTTTTGGCTAAGCCAAAGCACCTTTCACACAGACTTTGTGCTTACAGAAGGCAGCCCAAGCTGAGTGTGTACCTGCAGGCGAGTCAATGGGCTCTGGCAGTTGCCTGGTAACTCCCTAAGCAGTGAGGCTCGATCATGAGCCTGAGACCTGGTTAACGAAAGGCTAAAGCATCCCTTAATTACCTGTTCCATGGACAGCTACTTCTGCCTTACTCCTCCTGCCCAACTACAGCTCCTAACTCATTATAACCACGAGGGATGCTCATGGGTCAGCAAAAAGAGCCCCTTCAAAGGAGTGTGAGCACCTGATTATCCCCAGAAGACTCTATCAATTAGGGAGGGAGCAGCCCACCAAAGGGTCTGAGGCAAGTGAAGGAGATGCTCATGCCAATAGCAGCTTCACAGAAGCCATTCTGATGTCAGGAATTCATTACCATCAGGAATTCTTTCTTTCTCAGCTGCCAAGACAGAACACAATTAATTGGCCAACAAAATGAAGCTGGATTGAGCAGGAGCAGAGACACAAATCAAATGGATTCACGCACTTTCTGCTCTCATCTTTTCACCTACATCAGAGCCAGCGACAGGGCCCACAGAAAACATCAATAAACTGCACTGCCTTCACAGGGGTAAGATATGATCAACATAGCGCAGTGCAGCTCAGCATCTACCTGAGGAGCTTGGGCTGTCCCTTCTGCTCCCCAAGGGCTGTTGAGCCACAGGGGTTTGTGAGAGCAGCCTGCAGAAACAGAAGGAAGAAAGCTGCTGGTCCAAAGCTGTCTCGATGGGAGCTTCTGGCTGCCTTGTGTATGGCAGCTGCTCTTTCAAAAGCAGGAAGAGGAGCAAGAAGAAACTTCCCCTTCTGCTCAGAGCCCGGCTGAAAGGCAGTGAAGTCTCCCTGAGCCTGTGTCCTTCGAATCACAGAGTCAACCAGGTTGGAAAAGCCCTTTAAGCTCCTCCAGTCCAACCGCTCCCCAGCACTGCCAAGGCCACCAATGACCATGGCACTGAGGCCTCCCCTCCACGCTGTGTGAGCTCTTGCAGGGACGGTGACTCCAGCACTGCCCTGGGCAGTTCCAATGCCTGAGCACCCTGTGGGGCAGGAACCGCTCCTCATCTCCATCTAAACCTGCCCTGGTGCAGCTTGAGGCCGTTTCCTCTTCTCCCGTCACTTGCTGCTTGGCTCATGCTCTCCTCAGAGTCTCTACTGACAGAGGGAACTGATTCACGTGCAGGGTGGGAACTGCACAGACATCCCTCAGCTCACTTCCCCTGTGCCATCAAGCAACTGGCTTGGGGCTCTCAGTCCATTTGCAAACCTAAACCCTCCTTCCATGCCAGCTGCAGAACTGTGGGTGAGACGCTGGCTGCTCCTCCTGCATCCCTCTCCCTTCCCACCACTCCTTTCCTCTCACAAATAAAGGGCTTTCAGCAGCGAGGAAAAACAAAATCCACCCCAAGCCTACACTTTGCTCATTTCCAGTCTCTATAGCAACAGGACACACTTGGCCAAAGCAATTACCCTCTGGCTGCTGGGATGTTTAATGGCTGTTAGGAAAATGAGTTGTGGGAATCCAGTGAGTGCGATCAGAGCCACATTTGCATTTCATTGCTGAGAGAGGCTTTGACTGCGCTGCCAAATGAACACCATTAAGTGCACAAATACGGGATCACTTAAGAGGACTGATGGAGAAAGAGAAGAGCAGCTCCAGCTCCTCATCCATCGCCTGCATTTATCTTGTTGGGGACTCTGAACCAGTTACAGCGTCAGTTCATCAATTCTGCTTGTGCTCTCACTAAACAATATGCATTTTTAGGCAGTGTTCTGTGTCCCCCATCCACCGCCCCAACTTCTCCATCTTCCTGCCACACATCACCCTTTTTGGAGGTATTCTGTCCCTTTGTTTTAAACCTGATCTTCTCACTGATCCCTTACACCCCACGCAGCTCATCCAGCACTGACAAAGAGGCAGCAACGAGCATCTGGAGACAGAGTTCCTGAATTCAGTTTCAGCAGCACAGAAAACACATCCTGTAGCTAAGCTCTCACACCGAGCGGTGTGGCAAGAGAGCTGACAAAGTATTCTCAAGCCCAAAGAAGCTGCCAAAGCCTATTTTGAGGGCCCCACACCCCGGACAATGAGACGGCTCCAACCTCTGGCCTGTTGGGCTGTCACAGCAGAGCTGACTCACCCAGCCTGCAGGGCCCAAAAATACAATCCCAGGGATGGTGTCTGGGTCCTGCCAAGTCCATAGGTGTGAAAACCAAAGTCCTGCCTCACCTGGTTTACCTTGTTTTCATTGGGATCCGTCACACGGTCTAATCCATACTCCAGGACATCCAGCATGCCGGGCTGTTGTGGACAAGAACACCAATGCCTTTGTAAGTCATTTGTGTTGAGGTCTGTGGTTTACACAAATGCATGAGGAGACCCCTGAGCCCCAAAGTGCTCTGCGGACAGCAGGTCCTGGCCACCAGCAGTGCCCATGGAGAGGCTCTGCACCCTGAATCTGGGAATGCTCCCCTCCTGGAGCTGCAGCCAGACCTGCCTCCCTTGTGCCTTAGAGAGCAAGCAAGGAAGAAGGTGGCATGGGTTCGGGGCAGGCCTGGGCTGAACCCATGGCCATACCTTTAGCTTGTCCCCAGTGACTGCAGGAGGGAACCATCGAGGCACTAAAGCACCACCATGCTCTACTTACAGGAGTTCGGTTCACAAGCCAGTAGGCTCTCTCCTGGCAGTCCAGGGCATATCTGTCTGCCTTGTTCCGCTCCTTCCCTGCCCTGCAAAGCCAAGAACAGGATTTACTCTGTAGGAATTCATTGATTTTGCTCTCCTAAAGACTGGGATGAGAAAGGAGCAAAATCTCCACTGTCCCCTGCCCCATGGCTCCCAGGCTGACTGCGCAATGCTGCGATGCAGCCTCCTGAGCACCTCTTACCCCAGCTCATTCTGGAGTGCAGATCACGCTGCTCACATGGCCACACATGACTGTAGCTTTTGGGAAACCATCATCTTGCTGAGCTCAGCTGGGAGCCCACACATCCTCTTTGGATTAAAGACAGCCCTTGGGTAGCCTTATGCTAACAGTCCACTACTTGTGGTCAGCCTTGCTGCCTCATGTTTATCCATGCCTAATGTCTCTGCGTAGTATCTGATGGCTGCCATGCAGGGATGCATCCCAGCCATGTCTCATCCCTGTAAAGGGTGCCATTTCTCACAGGAATTACTTGGAAATGGTACCAAGCAGTGTCCCAGGCACTAAAACCCAAATCACCTCTTCTATTAAACACAAGAGGCACTAAGCATGGTTTGGGCTTGCACCAACTAATTCTTTCCCAGAAAAGTCCTGGGCACAATTTGGGATTTCGCATGGGCAAGGGAGGATTCCCAAAAGGCTGTTTGCATGTGGCCAGCCCGCTGCGGTTAGCAGGGTGGATGCAGGCTGCTCTGCACCAGTCTGCCCCAGCATCACCATCAAACAGCCTCAGATGGGTTTCATCTGCCCGTTCAGTGTGGGTACCTAACTCTAAAAGTGCATTTGGCATCTCTTAGCCCGAGTCTGACCTCAATTTACCAGAACAACAGTTTGGTGTCTAATGAGACAGTTATCTGATGAGCTGTATTCAGAGGACTTGGCTCCCATCCCAGCAGAAACAGTGCTGCGCAGCAGAGGCAGCGCTGTCGCGCGGGGAGGTGAGACAAGGTAAAAGGAGCTATACTATAGCCTACTATAGAAGTAGGCAAGATGCTGTCTCCAAAGCAGTAATCCCCACCTCACGCTCACTGACTCTGCTGGGAATGTGAAGGATTCAGCTTCTAAAATCAAGTCATTTTGGCTGGTGCCCAAGTCTGCATCAGAGCCTTCTCCATAAATCCCTGCTGGGAACATTCGCTGCTTCTTGGTTCAGGCCATGGGCTTCAGCTGTGACACATGTGCAAGCAATGACAGAACCAGGAACAGCTCCTGAGTCCGGTGGCCTGATCCACACATACTCAGGGACAGCCCCAAGCTAAAAGAAGCTGTCTCTAGTGAGGGCTCAAACGCTGCAGCATCAGACCCTGGTTTCTTCACATTAGGTGTAAAGTCTAAACCTCCTCTTGCACACTTGCACATGTACAAAAGCCACCTGCAAAGAGGCATGAGCATGTGTCACAGGGAAGGACCTTCCTCTGCCCATGCTCTCACACAAACCACATTGATTCCATGGCTTTGGTGGGCAGGGAGAGATATGGGTGCAGAGGATGAAGCTTTGCAAGTGGGCACCCAGTTCTTCACTCACAGAGTGCGAGGTGAATAAAGCTTCTACGTTACACAAAGGAAGCCCAGGCTGACACAAAGGCAGGTTTATTTGACAGTCCTGAGGGGCACTTGCAGGTTATTTTAAAGCTGCAGTTGATGCTTTCAAACTGTAATTTATCTGTGTACCGAGACAGGGAAGCTCTGCTGCCTCACACCCTCCCCAGCGATGCAAGCAAGGGAACGTGAGTCAACTCACTTATACTGCTCTTTGGCCTGCATGATGACAAAATCCCACTTGTAGTTTATTTTCTGGTTGAGCATGTTGTAATGTTCCTGGAATAAAAACAAAGCAGCAGTTAGCGCGATAATTGTGCACCAGGAGCTCCACGGAAGGGTTTTCTTGACTCCCCATTGCTCAGCAAGGCCAGGCTGGCGGCGGAGCCAAGAAATCCGGATTGTTCTGCATGGAATTACACGAATTGCAACAGTTCAGGAATGCTACTGCAAAGAGCCATTACCCTGATGGAATCACCATCGATTCAGAGTGGTTTCCTGTGCTGGTGACTTTTTCACTTCCAAGATTTCGGCTTTTGGCACTGCTGGAGAAACCCCTCATATGATTGAGGAGGTGACTTTTTGCTGCGTTCCTTCCATTACAACAGAGGGGGCTGCAATGGAACAAGTACAATATGTCCTCACCTTTTCATATTCTTCTAGAACACCTTTCCTCTTAATGTTCTTCTTTGCCAGGTAAATTGCTGTGGAGGGAGAAGCAATAAGCAGTCAGTTAGAGCATCAAATCCAAGAATAAGGAATTTACCCCCATGACAAACACAGGAATCTTTGTTACAGAACCTTCCCAGGCAGGAGCTCCAAGCTCACAAAAGCTCACTGAAGAAAACTTAACTTGGTGCTTTCATAGAATCATGGAATAGTTTGGGTTGGAAGGGACCTTAAAGCTCATCCAGTTCCAACCTCCTGACATGGGCAGGGACACCTTCCACTAGTCCAGGTTGCCCCAAGCCCCATCCAACCTGGCCTTGAACACTGCCAGGGATGGGGCACCACTTTGTCACTGCTGCTGCAGGAGGCAGTGGCACAGAATGGGCTGTGTGTGCCTCTGCCAGCAGCACCCCTCCTTTGGGAACTCAGGCCTCACAGGGCAAAGGATACTGGACCAAATGTTTAAATGCTGAGGTTCTTCACAGTTTGACCTCCAAGTTCTCCCAACACCAACCAATGCTTTGCTCCAAGTTCTATTGAAAGCATCCCAGTCTAAACTGGGCTTTTCCATTTCTCCAGAAGATCTACAGCATAGGTAGATAAAAGCCACAGAGGACAACCTTGGTGCAAACAAATCAGTCTGTGAGCTGTACAGCCCGCACGAGCAAACCAAGTTGCATGACCAGACCTATAATACAAAGCATTATAAAGGCAACAAGCGATCGATATGGAAAATGCTATCAGGAGATATCAGAAGCCATTGGGCATTATATAAAGAAAAAGCCATCTCTGACTGCAGGACTTGACCCAAATTGACAGGAAGTCTTGGGCTCAGATCCAGGAATACACTTAACTACTCAGGAAATCTAACCTTGTGTTTAAAGTCTTCTCTGCCCAGCAGAGTATCTCAGATGGGTTCCAGTCTGATGGAGCTCAGTGGAACGTAAGAGGAGCTTAAGCATTTTCTCTCATCAAGGCCACCACAAGGTGGTCACATCCAACGTGTTCCCTCAATTCAAAGTACTGGGAATCGCTCATGAAAGAGTATGAAAGAAAATGCAAGGGAAGGCCACAGCAATGGACACACAGCACAAAGCTGAACAGCAAACACAGTGCAGGGCCGTGTGCTTGCACTACACCTCCTAACCACACACAGTGCTGGCACTTACCATAGTCTGTGTCATCTGCAGGCCACTTCTGTGCAGGCCAGAAATAAGGGGTCTGCAGGAAAACAGTGCTTTCATTACCAGCCTGGAAGTCATGCAACACCAAGGGGGAGGACAGCCCTCCTCTGCTACACTCAGAGCTTCAGCTCCATCACTGCATGTCAGCTCACAGTGGCACCAGATACAGCAGAACTGAGCCCAGCAGACTGCCAATGTCGACCCACTCCTGCTCTGCAACAGGTTCACGTGGCCAACCTCCCACTGCTGCCTGAGCACTGAGATGCTGGAGCCTGATTTGGCACCACGTGGGAATCAGACTCTTCATTCAAAGTACCAAGGGTACCCTAATTTCCCATCGTAGTGGGAACAGCCCAACCACGAACATTGATAACACCCTGTTGTTACTGTGCTTTCTGTATATTCATCACTCAGTCTCCCCAGAGCATTCTGTTTTCAACCAGGAAATCCATTTGCTACTTCAAGACCTGGAAGGGAACACATATGTGGAAGATAGCACAGCTGTTCTGAAGTAGAACAAATACACTGATTTAGCTGAAGGAACTATCAAGAGTTTCCCTATAAACCACAATCTGACATATGGAACTGGCCTGAGGCTGCCCCATGGATCCCTTCCTCCTGCACACTGGACAACGAGCATGGCTACACAGCATGGCCTCAGGACTAAGACGTTACAGAAGATGCAACTCACTTGAAACCTGTAGAGGCTGCCGTCTGTCTTAAGGGTGAGGTTCTTTGGCTCCTGAAGAGGGTAGATGTATCCATACTTGACAAACAGGTCCCCCAGGTGGAGTGCCTCTGCAAAGGGAGAAGGCAGACGTTTGGATTGCACAGGGACACTGCACTGGAATCTAAATGTGAGCTGCTACTGGGGAGTGAGGAATTCATCTGAGATGTTTTGTCTATGGAGACCTTCAAGTTTTAGCACTGAAAGCCTCGAGTTTGACATTTCTACCCACCTTCCTGAGTGACCTGCAAGCGCTGCAGAATCCACTGCAAGATGTCATTACCTGCAAAGCAAAGAACATGCCAGGTGCTTAAATCATGAGTAAAACAAGACCTCTCCAGTCCTCGCCTCCCCCTGTGCTCTGGATCCCGCTGACCCCTTCTTGCAAACATGCTTTCAAATGCACCATGCAAGAGAAGTGATAAGAGAATATAAAGAGCAGACATAAAATGCGCTGCTCTCACTGGCTCTGCTGCCATTCAGGCTTTCTCCTGACCAAGCAGGCATCAGTCCCTAGGAGAAGAAGCCCAAGGCAGGCAGTGAGCTGAGGATGAGTGTGCAGAAGCACATGTGGCCTGAGCAACAACACCTAAACCTTCAGCACTGGCTCAGAAAGGACATAAGCAATGCAACAGCTTCTGCACCCAGGGAAGGTGAAGTGCCCCTTGTTTGAACCATCTTGTCCTGACAAATCACTGCAAAGTGTCTCCAGACTCACAGAGCACGGTCCTGTCTCACTCTGAGTACGAGAACAGTGACAGGTCCTCGGGAATCCTTTAAGGGACACGACTTGCAGAGCAGAAGGGATGTCCAGTCTTAGATCCAAGTTGTAGCGGTAAAAGGACATAGCAAAGATTTCTCCATTCACACTATACCTCTCCCAGTTCTTTTGCTGCAGTGTGATCAGTCAGACCCAAACCTCCAGCACCCTCCTTCCATTCAAACAGTGCAGAAGTGCACCATTCCCTGATCAGTTATTGGCCTTTTCCTCCAAACATCCCCTAGGATTGCAGACCGAGGGGTTGACCTTTCTTGACATTGCGGTGATGACTTAACTTTCTAATAGGGGCTCAGGGCTCTTATCCTACCGCCTGCTTCCTGAAATAGATGAAATTAAAGGATTATCTCATCACTCATTTCTAGACAGCTCTCTCTGCAAGCGCTTTCCCCTAAAGGTGCACATTTAACCTGGTGTTTTCTATTGTGAGCCATTTTCCTGCACTGAATTTAATCACTTGGCTTCCTGCACATGAAGAGACAAACTCTCTTCAGTGGGTCTGTGTCCACTGCTCTGATGTCTTCACCATCCCCTCACTAAACATGAACCACTGCTTTGCAACACCCAGAAGCCAATATATATATATTATATATATACACACACAGCTTGCACAGCACTAAAAATATCATCATTTAGAGTGATAAGCACCATGCCAAGAGACTGGAACTCACTTGCCTATAAGAAGTTGACTGCAATTCAGGAGTTATGCAAGAGGGAACTTGCAGCAATTCTGGTTGAGGAAGCAGACTGAAGCAGACAGCACTCAAAGAGGATGAGCATCAACGGGCACCTTCCCTCCGCATCATCTAGCCAAGGGCTTTCAGGAAGTGGTGTTTTACATTGATCAGACATCAAGGGAAGTGCTTGTTCCCCTGCTCCTATTCGAGGTGGCACATCATCTTCCGTACAGGGGAAGCTTCTCTGCAGTGCTGCCTTAACTATTCACTGACAGCCAGGGATAAGAGAATCTATTTAGCCAAGTTGTATCCGGAGTCACCTGGAGCAAAATCACTGGTTTCAGGGACAGATTTTGTCCTTTGTGTTCTAAAGGGCTGCAGAAAGACCAGAGTAAAAGGAGGGAACTTTGCTAGAGCATCTCTGAGTATCTACAGTGAAGGATCACACACAAGGGCTGGAGAAGGGGGAGGCAGAGGCAGTGATAATGCCCTGTGACAGGAGACTGTGCTAAGAGCTGCTGTAATGCCATACATGATGCAGCACAGCTCCCTGTCTGTCCGAAGGAGGAAAAGCTGTCATTTACAGGCAGAGAAGTGGGCTGAGTATTTTGTTCTTTTCCTGTGTACTGAAGGAGAACTATTATTAGCAGAAAACTTTACAGGGGAGACTAATTGTTTACTGCTCCTTTCTGAAGCACCCTCTTTCAGGCTGACCCCGGGCTGCCTGTTTTAGCTGGATCTTGATATTTGTCTTGATCGGTGATTCAGCCTCACTGGGAACGTGACAGGTCTGGAGGATGAAGCACCTACTCACCTGTGTGCTAAACGAAAGCAAGGTCACTTGAGTTAAACTCACAGCTAAAGGGTGTGATTATCACTCTGTGTGTGCCTCTGATTCAAAGAGCCAGGAGTGAAATGAGACGAGTGAGAATGAGATAAAGGGAGCAGGCATGGCTCAAAGGATGTACAGCAAGTATTTATTGGGATATACCCAGTATGCATCCAGGCAGTGGTAACCCTGGAGTGGCCACAGGGTCCTCACACAGCTGTTCTTTGATGGACTTCCTGCTTCCTTCCCCTGGTACAGCTCTTACCTGCCACAGCATGCGGGATGTTGGTGATCATCACCCTCTGCGTCTGCGTCTTGATGCCTTTGTCTGGATTCTGCATCTCCATCATAAGAGCTTCGATCTGCAAAGCATGAAGCAGATGGGATGTGTTACAGAAGGCCCAGGACGACCCCAGCTCTGGGTAGCACCCCAGAAGAATGTGCAGTGGTGTTATACAGGAACGGATGCAATGGCCACAGTCTTTTCCGAACCTCCTCTTGCCATTAGAGGTGCCACCTCCAAACCTTGCCAGCTCTCACACTGACTCACAGCGCCATTTCCCCCTCCTATAGAAGACACAAGCACAGGGTTAGCAGATGAGGGACAGGATGCAACCACTCCATGAGAGCTGAGCTATGATAAAGGAATCTCTGCTACCCATAAACTTTCTTCTCTGGTGCAGAGGGCTGTTTGCTGGGGCACTAAGGAAGGAGAAATCAATCTGTGCCTCTATTGCATAAATACCCCACCCATGCACTTGTGGACACTGCACCATGCACCAAGAACATACGCAGTATGCCTCAGCCCCATCTGTGGGCAGCAAAGCCCAGTCCCTCTGCGACATCGGGAGCAACTCCTCCCCCTGTCTGACAGCACTCTCCATCCCATCAGGAAGCCCTGAGGGAGGCTGATGACTTGTTTTTAACACATCATGTTATGGAGGATGAATCTCACCCTCAGGGCGAGAATTCTTCTATTTCTCATTCCAAATTACCTTTTATTTCTAAATATGAAGGTTTTCAAATGTATTTTCCTCCTTTTACATTTGACTTCCACCTGGCAGCATCCCAAAGGCACAGCAGCCTCCTGCTTGCACTTGGGATGCCCCACTAAGATGGCTGGAGTTGGAGTATGCTTCTTATCTCCTCATTTTAGATGACCTGGCTTTGTGGACGATGCTCTTTTTGTCTTCTACTATCTGATACTAAATCAAAGCTGGTCCAACAGGACCAATTCTGCCTCTCTGCACATTCATTTGGAGCAAAGCTGTAGATTTTAATGAGGATTAGAGGATTTAACAAGGGTGACTTGATGACACTCACACATAATGGAGGGTATTGTCTTCACAGGCACCACAGTGACTTCGAGCCCAAGTGTTGCCAAGCTCAGTGAGGGTTTAAGCCTGTAGTGACAGAACACGCTCTGGGCTTGACAGTAAAGATTGATTTTCAACTGGTTTTAAAGCCAGTGTCACATTAATGCTGAAACAGAGAAGCCTGGTGGGCCTGAAGCCAGGCTGGAGAAGCCCTCAACCACGCTGCAGACCCCACTGGTCCCTGCCCGGTTGCGGGGCTGCCATCAGGGACCAGCATAAGGAGGATGCAGAGGAAAAAGGCGAGCAGCATCCATCAGCCCTACCCACGAGCTATGAGTCATGCGCAGCCCTTGGAGCACAGCAAGAAGCGCACACATTGTACTGAAAGAGAGCCACTGGGGAGCACAGCCCTGCTGCACCAGCTGATGCCCAACAGGCCGGATCCTGGCTGCTGAGACAGACACCAACACTAAGAGGTTGGGCTGATTCGAGCTCTGCCAGCATCTGGCCACGTGCATACAGCCCAAATGCGTTTCAGAGGCTTCCTCCCTGCTTCAACAGGCTTCTGTGCCAATGTTCTTCTTACCAAGACAGCTTAGGAGAGAAGGAAAACAGAGTAAACCAACCTAAGTGTTAGCCATGAGTATTTCATGGACTAGAAGGCATTGCAGGGCCTCAGAGGGGACTCTGTTCCCCCCATGGGTCAGCCACGAAGCTGTGCATCCAGCCCATGTCACGCAGAGCAGCCTCGCAGCACACACCCAGCACTGCCCATCACCCCTAAAGCAAACACCTTTCCTGTCCTCACATCTGGAGAGGCAGCACAAGGAGACAGCACAGTGGGAATCTCCCCGTGTGCTGGAGCCAGCCCATGGCTACGGCGATGTGCAGCTGCTGGCAAAGCTGGAGCACAGGCTTCTCTCGAGGATTTTAGCTCCTCGTGGACGTAAGGTGCTCGCTGGATGCACGCTGAGCATCCTCAGCTCCCACCACAGGCAACCAGCAAAGATGCTCTGTATTTTAGGACATGGTTGTCCACGCTGCCACGGAACAGCAGATCCATACACAGCTTCCCGAAGGTCTGGAAAACCAGAGGAGGGATGAAAGCAGAGATGAGAGCTAAAACCTTTCTGTGGCCAGCCCAGAGCTTCCCTTCCCAGTGCTAACAACAGTCTGAGCACCAGAACTACTCAAACCTCTCACTGCTCACACTGTGAGCGGTGCATGTTCCCTAATAGGAATTCCCTGTGTCAAACAGCTCTTCCCACCTGAGGAACTCAGAGCAAGCACATTGCAAGGACTGCAACAACTGCTGCTGGAGCTGTTTCCCAAAGCACACGGCACCTTCAAAGGCACAGCACCAAAGAAAACACCTTCTTCACCTCCTCTACCATGAAAAGTACAGTGCTTGTATTGCTAGGATCATGCCTTAGCACTGAATAGCCCCAGCTTTCCCCCCTGGATCCTGGGCACTGCAGCAGAGCCAGCTACAACTCCAACAGCAACCGGTTGTCCTTGTCACTGGAAATTCAGTTAATTCCACTCAGCAGGATAAGCCACAGGCAGGAGGTGGGTGGAAGGGAAGCTCAACACTGCTGATATGGTTGTACTAAAACTGGCTTCGCTTTTGAATGAAGCCTATGGAAAAACACCAACTGCTTTACACATTACACATCGGAGCCCAGAGCGTGGGCAAACATCTGCCCACTCCTTCAAGGGTTTCCTGGGCACAAATACACTTGTTTCTGGAAAAGCGGGAAATGATTTGGCCACGATACATCCCAAAAAGCGGATGCACATCAGCTGGAAGCCTCGGGAATGCTGGACCAAGCCGAGCGGCCCCGTGCTGCAGACGACGGGGTTTCCCCTGGGAAACAATGCAGTTTTGAGGGTCTTTGGGGGGAAAAGGACGGAAGAAGGAGGAAATGTGTCAGGAGAATAACTCAGCCGAGGCTAAGCCACCAAACTAAATGGCTTTATTTCCTCCAGGTCACACGGTGCCCCCCAGACCCCAGCCTCAACCCGGGAGCCACAGGGCTCTGCAACAGGTCTTGTCCCCAGAGCCCCGGGGCCGCTGCTGTCCCCTCGCACACCCATCGGGGCCGCAGGGAGCCGTGCCCGGGCAGGGCGCTGTGAACACCGGGTCCCCCCGGCCCGGAGCACCGGGTACCGCATGGCCCTGCCCGATGCAGCCCCAGGGGTGCTGCCTAGCCCTCACCTTTTTCAGGAAGGCCATCCTCGGCCGGTGGCGCTGCCCCTGGTCCAGCCGGGTGACGGTCATGGTGCCGGAGCGGGCCCGGGGAGCGGCGGCCCCGGCCAGGTTCACCTGCCTGCAGACACCCGCCACCCGCCAGCTCCCCGGGCCGGGGGCGGTGCCAACGCTGCGCGCCGCAGCCAATCGGCACCCGCCGCCACACGCTCATTTGCATGAAGGCGCAGGGTGGCGCAGGCACCGCCTCTGGGCGCTAGGGGGAGCCCGCTCAGAGGGGCGGGGCCTGGGCAGGCGCGGTAGGAGGGGATTTGAATTGGAGTTGGAATTGGGACCGGGATCAGGAGATGATGGAGCTGTAAAGTTGCTCTGGAAGGTGCTAGGTGCCTGCAGCTACCCGGGTGAGCCAACCTTAGTAGTCACACTGGAAACGGTCCTTACAAAAGGTGGTGTTAGGCAGGAGCAGGCAAAGCCCCCATTTGCTACTGGTTCCCCTGGAGAGGGGAGAATCCCCCCAAAGCACTCCTGGTCTGGAGCTGGGGCTCCCAAGGCCCACGGTGCCCAAGTCCCAGTGGTTGGGACTCAGCAAGCAGGGCTGCAACATCCGCTCCGTGCACGCTGCTTGGTGCTGCTATGGGTGCAGGAGCCAGAAGGGTGGCTCTGGGGAGCTGGTATCATGGCAAAGCCACGTGAGAAGTTGCGACTTCCCACAGTGGGAAGCTGTGACTCACAGTGACCAGAGGCAGACCACGGGACTAGAGTGCTTCCCCACCACGGGGCTGTCTCATCCCGATAGCAGCAGTGGGAACCAAGTGCTCCCTTCTCCGGGTTTCTTTGGAAAATGGTGGGATTTCCTCCTGCAGCCAGGGCTCAGCCTGCCAGCACAGCACAGCACAGCCAGAGGAGTGCTGGGTCCTCACTCACACAGACCATAACTGTGTCAGGGCTTGTAGGAGGCATTCCCAGGAATGCCATGTGGGCACGCTGCCTTCTGCACATCCCACACCTACCCACGGTGTGTGTGTACCTCCCTGCACAGGGAACACACGGTGTGTGCTCACACCTCGGGGTGCAAAGTGCCATGTGTGCAAGTAGTGAGCAGGCACTCGTGCCACACTCTCCATGAGCAGGTCCCACCCGACACCATCACACACATCCATGTTTCCAGGTCACCCACGCTTCCCAAACCCATGTGTAGCCGTTTCTCAGGGCAGTGCCCTCCCCACCATGGTGTTTGTGACTGCTCTGATGTTACATGTGGCTTGCACACTTGAGCAAAGCACATGGAGCAGAGCACTCTTCCCATTCACAGGAATACCCTGAAGGCACAGGCTGCTTTCCCAATCGCTTTGCTGCCCTCGTGGAAGTGCTTCGTCTTCCTCTCTGCTCTTTCATCCCTCTGTTCAAGGCAGTGTTCTGTCAGGCCTTTCTCCTGTGTCTGCTCAGTCATTCCCACGTGGAATCCCCCCGTGAGTCACAGCAGCGGCTGCATCAGACACTCCTTACTTTCCACAGTTTTTCCAGCCTTCTTTGCTCCATAAGTTAACTATTGTGAGTAACCTCTGTCGTGCCACATGTTAGCATCAAAGCCATCATATCTCATGCTTCAAGGCATCAGCTGACAGCCAAAAGGAGCAGGAGAATTGTCTCATAGTTCAAGTGCTGAGGTGCTGTTTGGTTCTTTGAACCAAGCTCAGATCCCAGTGGCTCTCTGAAACAGCAAAGGTGACAAACTCCGGTAGCATGGACAGTGATGGAGGCAAAGAGCTGGAGAGAGGTAATTCACAGTGGAGGCAGAGGAAGGAAAGGAAAGGACACTGAAGGCACACAAGCATTTTAGTGATGGTAGCTAACACAAGTGCTTTCTTCTCTAGGAGAGACAGAAACTGGCAGGAGAATGGGATCTCTATACAGGTAATTATTTTGGACATACCAGGGTAAACAGAACACAGAAGATCTCCAATGTGAGTTCAGCTTTGTTAACATCTACAAATGACCCAAAGCACTGAACACAGGATCAGAGATGAA
Organism: Amazona ochrocephala; assembly: GCA_039720435.1. Classification (NCBI taxonomy): domain Eukaryota; kingdom Metazoa; phylum Chordata; class Aves; order Psittaciformes; family Psittacidae; genus Amazona; species Amazona ochrocephala. The sequence goes on from CM077879.1 coordinate 92,635,121, forward strand.
CATTTCACCTGCTGCCCAGGAGAAACGTCCCAGCAGTTAATGCTCTACAGCAGATCTGCCACGTGAAGCCCAAGATGTTTAAATCAGATTATAGAGGCTTGTAAAGGGCAGACACTCCTGGGCTCGAATCACAACCCCACACTTGTGGAAAGGAAATGCTTCTCCCGTCCCTGACAGAGTCTGGCTAATCAATGTGTGAATTTGTCCATCAAGAAAGTAAGGGACTACCTGCGGGGAGAATGGAGAGAGCACCAGCAGAGCCATGCAGAGTCCCTGCTGGTTTCTGGCTCCACAAGTTAGTCCTGGCCTTTCTGCACCCAGATAATCATAGAATCCCAGCCTGGTTTGTGTTGTAAGGGACCTTAAAGCTCCTCCAGTTCCAATCCCTGCCATGGGCAGGGACGCCTTCCACTAGAGCAGCTTGCTCCAAGCCCTGTCCAACCTGGCCTTGAACATTGCCAGGGATGGGGCAGCCACAGCTTCTTTGGGCACCCTGTGGCAGCTGAATTTTGTCCCTCTGCTCTCCCTGTGAAGCCCCTGTGAGCTGTGTTCATTCAGAATTGTCATCAGTTTCTCTTGTAGGAAGCACTGCAGAGGGAACCCCCTCCTTTCTGTAAAGATCACATTTCCTACGTGGTTGCCCCTTCTTCACACACCAGAAGTTGAATCACGCAACACAAAAGGCGTGTGGTGAGTAAGCTACCTTTCTATCTAAGGAAACTGGGGACAACCCTGAGGGGAAGGAAGGAGTAATGTAAATGAAGCAACGAGAATGGTACTGCAAGCATGGTGAGCAGGGGCTGAATTTCTATAGGCAGTTCCTTCCACGAAGATTTCAAAGCAGTTGGGTAAAGTGCTATATATATATTAACTATATATAACTATAATAAACTGTATAGTGCAAAGTGTGGCGCAGAGAGAGACATGACTGAATCCCAGGTCCCTCAGCAAGGCAGTTAAAGCAGTAACTCCAGAGCCCATTATCATGTCTGGTAGGGCATAAGCACTCAAAGTAAGAACCTTGCTTAGCAGCCACATGGGAAGAGCTGTGAGCAGGAATGGGCAGCATTTGCTTCCTGTCACTCCTGGACTTTCCAGGGACAGGAAAGCCAAGGGAAGAAGTGGCAAAGAGGAAGGAAAAAAGCAAAACAGAGAGAGACCTTACACACCCTGCCTTAGAGATGAAGCCTGGCTGCTGGGGCAGAGGATGCAGCTGGGTTCACACCTGAGCCAGGACTGAGCAATTCAGCTTCCCCTGCTGAGCTGGATGATGCCGAGCCCACAGCAGTGTCCTCTCCAGGGAACAGAATCATCCTCAGCGCAGGAACAACCCTTAAACAGGGGAAGTTTGGATTGGATATAAGGAAGTTTACTGTAAGGGTGGTGAGGCACTGGAATGGGCTGCCCAAGGAAGTTGTGAATGCTCCATCCCTGGAAGTGTTCAAGGCCAGGTAGGATGAAGTCTTGGCTGACATGGTTTAGTGCGAGGTGTCCCTGCCCATGGCAGGGGGGTTGGAACTGGATGATCTTAAGGTCCTTTCCAACCCAAACCATTCTGTGATTCTATGATTCCTGATCTGTAGCACACAGGGGAGAGGAGGCCAGGGACTGCGCAACCCTTGGTTGATGTGGGCAGCTGGACACATGACGTGACTATCATGTGCTGACAGGGACAGCAGGAAGTACACTGGCACATGATGCACAGGGCAGCTGGAGGGAGGGACCAAAGGGAGATGTTAGCAAAGACACCAGGCAGCCGAGTCCATGGAGCAAAGTGAAAGGAGGGGAAAGAGAAGGGAAAGGACAAAACCAGCAGGAGACTAAGGAGAGATGGAAGCCTTCCTTGAAAAGCAGCACAAGTAGCCCTACGAGACACCTGTCTTTATTATTAAGCACTTGAAAATACTGTCTTCGCTTCATTTAACTTAGTAATGGATAGGAAACTCCACTGTCCCTCACCCTGCACACAGCCCCCACGCAAGGCCCAGACCCACTGTTTGTCCACCCTGCAGCCCTGCACAGCTCAGAGCAGCAAAGAGGAAGTCCGCCCCAAACGGTTCAACGCGTTTTTAACCAAGCTCTTTTCGCACCGAGAACAGAAAACTGCTTAGCTGGCAAGCTCCATCCTGCCCCCCATGACCGAGGGCTGACCTTCCCCGCGGCTTCTTGCCTGTCAGCAACCCTACAGAGCACAGAACCCACCATAAGAGGGTCAGTTTTCCTTCAATGACCGCACATTAAGCACTGGATATAGGCGTTAAAGAGACCCCAACACCGCCCGCAACCAGAGCGGCCACAACCACCGCCCGCTCCCGCCATTTCCTCTGAGGAGCCGCTCAGTGGGCGGGGCCTGCGCAAGGGCGGGAACCCGACGCTGTCACGCATGCGCGGGGCGGCGGAGCGGGCGCTGCCCTCGCTGGCAGTGCTCGCTAAGATGGCGGACTTCCTGCCGTCGCGCTCCGTGCTGTCGGGCTGCTTCCCCGGCTGCCTGCTCACCAGCGGCGAGGCCGAGCAGCAGCGCAAGTCCAAGGAGATCGATAAGTGCCTCAACCGCGAGAAGACCTACGTGAAGCGCCTCGTCAAGATCCTGCTGCTGGGAGCGGGTGAGAGCGGCAAGTCTACTTTCCTCAAGCAGATGAGGATCATCCACGGGCAGGACTGGGACCGGGCGGCCCGGGAGGAGTTCCGAGCCACCATCTACAGCAACGTGATTAAAGGTGGGTGAGAGGCGAAGGGGTAGCCCCGGGAAGCTCCAGGCCCGGCCGGCGTTGGGGGGGGCGGCCTCGTCTCCCTCAGCCCAGTGGGTCGCTGTGTCCTCCCGCCCCGTCGGTGGTTTCGTTTCGGCCTTTCCTTCATGGAGGGGCAGCGGCCCCGCACTGCCGGCGGCACCGTTCGGGGGGCAGCCGCCCTCCGCGGGTGTCACCCGGCCGTGGTGTTGGCGGGGGGAGAGGCGGCGGCCCGGGCGCGGCCCCCGGGTGGGAGCAGCGGTTTGAGCCCGTGAGGTCCCGAGCGGTGCCATTTCCTGGTAATGAGATCGCGGTGATGAGCGGTAATGGATGGGGCGAGATGCACCTGAAAGTGCGGGAGGATGGGACGTGTCCTGCGCCCCAGGAGAAAGCGCTTCGCTGCAGTGGAAGAAAGCTGCCCTCGTGTTGGAAACCAAGATTAAACCTGCACCAAGGTTCATAGATGCATTGCTGAAACCTCCATGCATGCTTTAGGAGTGGGCTCTTCATTTCACTGCTGTCATCCTTACTGAGTCGGCCACACTTGCATTATCATTCTTGTCTAAATCGCTCATCAGATCATTAGTTTGGACTGTGTAATAGTTGGGCAAAGTCTCAACTAAGTTTCTTAAAGCAGTAAAGCAATGTCAGACCTCAGCACTGCTTGTGAAGAGGGCTGAGATCCAGTGATTCTTAAAGACAATTGATTTACAAAGCTGTTCACAGGTCAAGCCTGGGGAAGCTATAAATAGCAAGGCAGTAGGCATCACGAGCAACCTATGTTAACCAGGTTACAGATTGTTAGTAAAATAAGGTACTTCCTACTCTGTGGAAGTATACACATAGGAACTGCAGCTCTCTTCTGGAGGCTGCTTCCCTGCAGTCACTGCATTTGACAGATGGAAAAGTCATGGGAAGGGAATGAAGCTTGAAAAACCACTTCGGTATTGAACAAGTGCATTGTTACACAGTCATTTTTTACTGCACCTTAATTTCCTTACGTTCTCCCCATGCCTCTACAGTTGCTTATTCTTTATAGTATTTTATTTTTTAAAGTCCTTTATCGGAGAAGCTTAAAATACTGTGTTTCTCATAGGGAATATTTACCAAAACAGCAACAAAACAAGGGCAGGGAAGTCTTTCAGTGATACAACTTCTTTTGCATGTAAGCAGGAAAAAAACCCTTTTAGAGAGTACAGTGATTTAGTAAATATTGTGTTCATATCTCTGCAAATGTTAAAGGCAGTGATAACTGTCTACATCTTGAGATAACTAGGTACCAAGCTCATAAGAATACAGAGATTAGGGAACCTTGAAATACACAGTCAGATGGCTTGACATATTCTGAAACAAGCTTTTAAATATACTTCATTTGAGTTGTCTTCATGCCAGGCAGAAGCGTTTGGTAGCACGTGTTAGGGGCTTAGTAATTAAAACCAGCAGTTTATTAAGAGTTAAACTTGTGCTGTGGATATTATACTGTTGGTTATGGCCATGTTTTTCAGATAGTAAGTATCTGAGGTTTGATGTTTCGTGAAAACACAGTGCTTAGAGTCAGTTGTTCAGAAACTTTGTGATTTCCTCCTGGGTGGAGAGTCCCACTGAGCTTTGACTGTACAGAGTAAGTGCGTTGTCTGAATCTCTGCAGGTTTGTAGGCTACTGAAACAGTAGATGCTGAGAAGCTAATTGCAATGCTCTTTCATGTTATTAAAGGTGTGAGAGTCCTCGTGGATGCCAGAGAGAAACTTCATATCCCCTGGGGTGATCCTGCGAACCAGAGTAACGGAGATACGATGATGGCGTTCGACACCCGCTCGGTTTCAGTGGTGCAGGGCATGGTGGAGACAGCGGTATTCCTGCAGTACCTGCCAGCCATCCGAGCCCTATGGGCTGACAGTGGCATCCAGCATGCGTACGACCGGCGCAGGGAGTTCCAGCTCGTAAGTTCTGTGTTTGGATTTGGAATTGAGTGTGTATGGTTCTTGTGTGAGTGCATACAGCGCAGCTCAAGCGGCCTCCTCATGGATCTTAAGCCTTTTGGAATAGTACAGTGTCATGCTGTGGTATTGCAAACAGATGCATTTAGCTCCTTCCCTCCCCTTTTTCTACAAAAGAAGAAGAATAAAGAGCTTCTGACATAATTGTCCTCATTTCATATGTGAGAAAGCAGAGGTCTGGAGGGCTTTTATGTTCTGTAACAAAGCTTGTACTTCTGTAGTGTTTTTACCATACTATTGTTTCCTTTGTGAACTAGTGTATTGACTTAAAAAAACAACATAAAACATGGTTTGCAGTAAAGGAAGACTTAACAGTAATGTGATTTTTAAGAAAAGATATGCATGGGTTAATGAGAAGAATTTAAAAACCACTCCCTTCTCTATTCCAGTTTGAGCAATCTAGCAAACATTCCCTCTGTATACTTCCTGTTTAATTTTGAATGTCTATGTTCATGTTCATGTGATGATATTTTTGTTATATTCAAGTTCTCAGCTGAAGATGGAGTATACAGGTTAATAGTGGGGTTGAAATGGAATGTGCAGCTCTATAGTGGTGATGGAAAGGAAGAAGAAACATGTCTCGATTTTGAGCTGGAGCTTTAACTTCTTGTGACAGATGAAGTCCCTTTGGTCCATTTCCATGCAAATGCTGCAAAAGGAAACAAAGAGTTTGAGTTAAATTTGCTGTATATTGATTCATAGGCTTGTGTAGTAAATGCCAGTGGCGCGGGGGTTTGTAGGGGTGGAGGTGGAGAGCCTTAAAATAGATCAGATCTGTTCTTGTAGGTCTCTTGAATCTAAGTGACTTTGCGTTTTTTATGTCTTAAAAATAACCTTTGTGTTAGTGTGAATCTGAACAATAGCTGATGATGTCTCCTGTTGAGCTATTATGAATGGTTGTGTAATTGTGCTCTGGCTAAAATAGGTTGTGTAAATATGTATTACTCTGATCATGGGACATCTTGTAGAGATTGCAGGATGGGCAGGTGCCCGTCATCCGCCCTGTGAGCTCTCAGCTATGTAATGTGTTTCTAAGGAGACCTGTTGCTCCTTGCATTTTACCTTCAAGGTGATCATAAAAGGGTGGTTGCTCTGCTTCTGGTGCAAATGTGACTTAGTGACACAGTTGCTGTGCTGGAGTGATCTGTTTTAAAAGCTGTTAAATAAACTTGTCTCTGCTGAAGCATGGCTAGTGACTTCAGGGGAAGCAGCGAAGGAAAAGGGACCTATTGCATTCCATCGTCTTGAGTCTGAGAAGAAGGTTCTTTCCATAACTGAAGCTTGTGCAGAGTTTCACTTTGAGTAGGATTTGAAGAATGTGTTCTGCTTCAGGCAGAAAAAACCCTATTGCTTTCTTTTGGAAATCCCTAAATCTGCATAATGTCCTGGATTGTGTATGGATCTTGTTATGTTTTAGGCAGAACTCCAGAATGTTTTTTTAAGTGCTCTTAATAGTTGACAACTATCCTAATACTAATTTTGAAAGTAAGGTAACTGCTTTATTTATCCTTATATTGCTTTATTCGCTAAATCTTTTCAAAATCTCAGCCTGAGATATTTATGCCAAGTTATAAACATGAAGAAAAGGAAGCAGCTGAATGATGTCACTGTATTGAGTGCAGCAGCTTGAGCAGTGCTGGCCAAGCATGAAGTCTGGGGTTTTACCCCAGCTGAAGCTATGACAGAGCTCCATGTGGACAGCAGAAAGGTGGAAGACTCCTGGAAGCAGTGTGGATTCTTGCCATACCTGCTGGCAGGCTTTGGAAAAGAGTGCTCAGAGAGTTTAGGTATGCGATGTACTATGGAAAGGAGACACAAATAGTTAAGGAGGGAGTGATGGGTGTACCCAAGTCAGGAGGTAGAGCAGGGAGAAGTTGGAAGAGACACAGACAGTGCATGCGCTTGGGTCGAGTGCTGACTCTTGAAGAAAGGATCCCGGACTGAAAAATGTTAGCTTTGCAGATGGGGAATAAAACAGTGTTCTACTTCCAGTTCAACTGCTTGGGACAGCAAATGTAACGAAAAGAGAGATACTGTCAAGATCCGTGCACGTTTGTGAGAAATCATTGAGCTGTTCATGCTGTTTTCCTTCTTCTCCATCATCTTTCACTTACAATGCCAGAGATGATGCTAGGACCCTGAAGAAACAATGTGGTCTTTTTATAGCAGCATGAGAGGGAGAAAAGCAGAACTTGGTTATATTCTAATGGAATTAGAAATCAGCATTTCCATGCCTCGTTTTCTGGAGAGTCCTTCCTCATTTTGTTAATATAAGTGGTCATGAGGATAGTCAATATGGTTTATTTTCCTTGGTATAAAAATAGGGGCCTTCTGGCCACTAACAACAGTATTTATGAAAATTCATGAGGTCACTTATGTAGTGCTTTGAAACTAATTGCAGCTTTGTACATGTGTGCCACTTCAGTACTTCTCAGGCGGTTAACATTATAATCCCTCAAATTTTATTGCAAACTGAAGTCATTCAGGTGACAGTTCCACTAACACAGTTAACTAAAGACTGTTTTGGCTCTGTAGCTTAGGCAGTGTCTGTAACTTTATATTCGGGTTGACTTCAAGCTTCCTGTCCTTCATGCACTGAGCTTATTTCTCCTACAGCCTCTGGTCAATGTCTGATGCGGATTAGTTACAGAGTGAGTCTGAATCAGCCTGAAGCTCTCTGACATCTAATGAACATTGCAGGTTTCTCCTTGCCAGTTGATTTCCAGTTAAAATCTCCTGAAATGACTTGGATAAAACACACTCATTATCTTAATTCTACAACATGCAAAGTGATTAAACAAGGTATTTTCTTGCCTTTGTATTTATGCTCGTGAGTTGTTTGGTTCTGTGGTTGGAAAGGTTTGCTGTTCTCGCTGGGTCTTGCTCTGAGATGCTGGCTGCTGAGGAGTGGCTGGTGCTGGTGCTGCCTATCTGTAATGCTGAAGAAAGCACTTCTGAGTAGAGTATGGTTGTACGCTGCTACACTGCCTCTCACTTCAGCAGGTGCTGTGAACTCACATTTGCTATGAGAATCATGCACAGAGGAGCGTTCTGAAGTAGTCTCCTGGCGTCTTCCCATTCTCTGACAATGGGAAAGTGGGATGAGAGCTGAGTAGCTCAGATGCGCGATAAGCTTTGAATGTGTTAAAGGTTTGTTCTTGTTAAAAGAAAACTTTTGGGTGGGTTTAGGTGTTTGCTACTAGCCATTGTTGATCTGCAGATAGTTACATTTTGCCCTACTTGCAAATTACACTGAATGTTATTGTGTTGTTTTGTCCTTAATGCCATGAACTTAAAGTGCTCAGAGGCAGTGATGACACTTTGTTCTGTCCATATCTGCCCAGAACTGCAGACATGTATGGTACAGCAAGGATGGCAGGATGTGCATTTACCTCTGGATCATGTTTACTTCTGTGACATGTCTGCAAGTGCTAGATCAGATTATAGAAGACAGGAAAAGGCGTGTTCAGCTCAAAGTTCTGCTGCTAGTTTTGCTGCAGCTTCCCTGCAGCATTTTCCTGTTGCAGAGTAGTATTTTAGAAGAGTGTCGTTCAATTTAACTGACTTTTGTCTTGTCCTGGCGGGACTTTTTTGGGTTCTGTCTCTGAGTATTGGTGAGGCTGTTGTACACACGAGAACATTGCACGAGCTCTACTGGAAATGTGTCCTCAAATGGCCACTGCAGAATATTAGCAAAACTCACCACTCATTCAGGTGTGTAGGCAACACATCCTTGAAGTGTGCTTGATTATAGTGATCGTGATGAGGTCAGTTGTGTTGGAAGCCAGACCAGGTTGCCAGATGTGAGCTCTTTCTAAAATGTGGATGCCCATCGCATGGTCAGTACTTCAGCATCTCTGAAGTCACAAGTGTGGAACCTGGAAAAACAGCATCTGTCATTCATTAAAAGCATCTACAGTATATTTGTGACACTGAATTTCAGAAGCCTTTCAACACCTTGTGCCCTCTGTAATGTGCTGATATCTCCTCCCAGTATTCATCCTCTGCAACCTGTCCACACCCCAAAGTCGGGGGGTGGTGATATCTTTCCCCAGATCGCCTCTTGGTTCTGGGATTGGGTGTTGGGTTGCTCCCGTCTGTTTCTGAGTGAAGTGTGGAGGTGGTGCTTCTGTAAACACGTGCATTGACTTTTTGGGCACTTAATCATATAATTCAGAGTTAATTTAAGTATAATGTTGTAATTACACTGAATACCGTTCAAAATTCTGTGGGGAAAACAAAGATGTTGCTTTGTATTGAAATATGAACGATTTTCCCCCCTTTCCACAGTCAATACGTCACCAAACACATTGACTAATGCTGAGCTGAACAAGTGAACTTTTACACTGATTTAAGTGGCATTTCTTTATCATTTTCCAAATTGGGATTAGGATTTCTGCTTCCGTCTACACTACTTTTAAAATGTAGTTTCACAGTACAGTGTGGGAGCAGAGCCATGTGTTCTTATATGTACTCTGTCTTGACAAGCTCTGTCGTGTTGATAATCACGTGCCTTAGTTCCCTAAACATTTGGTTGCAGAAGGCTAAAAGGTGACCTACTTGCAAAAATTTGCATTTCTGAGCCTTGCTTAAATAAAGGTAGACTACGTTGTGCCCTTCTGGATATGCTGTGCATGCCAACAACCTGAAGGCTTCAGAGGAAGAGACTTTCACACGTCTTGAATGTGTGAACCTCTTCTCAGTACATTCTTTTAAATGTGTTAGATGAGCTTTTGCTGCTTCTGCTGCTTACAGGGTAACATGAGACCTTGGTACAAACATTCGTTCAGAGCCCATTTCCTTGCTGGCTGCTAACCTGCAAGGTCCTACATGTTAGTACCTGTAGAGCTGTCTCATTACATTGCTTCACAGGATTTAAACATAGCAATGGCTATGCCATTCTCTGTCCGTTTAGAAATGACTTATTAATGTAAGCCAAATCTACACTACAAAGTGGCAGTATTCGTAGCTGTCAGCAAACCTCTGTGCTGGCAAAACACGTGGTATGAATGCAGCCCTGATCTTCCATCTATATATTGTGCACCTGAGGCAAAGAATATGGAGCCATCTTTTTCATATGTAAATATGGGATCCTTTAGGATTAAGGTGTGATGCCAGGGGCAGTGTTGTGCTGCTGCTCCCTAATTTGAGCTTACTGTAACTAGACTTCAGCCTTAGAGGCCAGTTAAGTCTGCTCTCACTGAGCATGTATAACACTCTGGTTGTATTTGGATGACTCTTTTGGCTGTGTTTATTGACCTAAACTTGAGTTAATGCTATATGCTATTTATATGTTCTGAGTTCATGCTGTACCTCTTATGCAGAACTAGCAAAGTGGAAGGAAACTTCAGCTTGTGATAGCTGTGGAAGTTGCTTAAGAAAATGTGAGAAAACGTAAGTGCAGCTGACCTCACTACGTAAGAAAAGCAGTAAAGTACTAGTGTGTCACACAGAAGGCAAGATAATCTCCATGACAGCATTTTGGCTACTGGCACTTGGTTTTTTGGAGGTATCTAAATTTACCACAAATCAGTTGAGAAGCTCAGAAAGTGCAGAGCCTGTCCTGTGTGGAACAGAGAACTGGGTGACGGTACTGATGGAGTCTAGCTCAGACCAAGTGGTATCTTGTTCTGGAATATGAAGCCTTTCTTTATGTCTTAAAGGTAAATAAATGGGTCATAGAACACAATATTAGTTAAATTGTCAGGCTCGAGCAATAAATGGATTTAATCCAAATGAAAATCTCCGAATAACCCTTATACTCTACAGCCAAAGTAGTTTGATGGGTCAAATTTAAATGGTGCATAAAGAAAATGTTGACTATTACCCCAGAAGCGAAAGAAGGTCCCAAATTGTTTTCAGTATCGTCCCCGCTTGCATGTCTGCATTAACAAGAAACAGCAGGTAATGCAGCTGAGAAAGTTGAGGAATTTTGATTATAAAACCCACTCTGAATTCTTTATCATCACAGTAACTGACAACTTCAACTGTGTAAGAGGAGAGAAGTTTTGGACTATTATAAGCAGTGAGCTGCCTTTTACAGCACTTAATTCCCCCTACTTTGTTGCACACTTCTCTGTCATGGTCATTCACAACTTACTTTCCCCAGTACTCCACAGTCTCCTCAGTTAAAATAAGTGGAATATTGGGCTCCGTTTCAGTGGCTTAGCCAAGGAACTTAAAAGACCCCTAAATTCTTTTTATAGATGAGAGGTACAGACATGTGTCATCACATACGAGCTTGCTGGGCACATGATGGTATTTGGTCACCCACTGGTGACCAAGCACAGAGGATGCAGACTTTCCAGGAGAGGAAACACAGTGCACTGACACCTTCTGTAATTCAAAAGGTCTACATAGAATAGTGTGTAAAAAAGATAAACCAAACAAAAAAAGCCCTGGGTGTAGGGTGATCTACTGGACTTTTACATGTGGATGGTACTGGGGCCTTTAACTGTCTTCACTGTTCTTTGAGTGCTTTAGACACAGCTTTTACTGATCTTTAAATGCACTGACATTCATTTAAGGATACCTATAGATCTTTCACAACACCTAGTAGATTACCACTGAGTCTTGTTGGATAGCTGGTAATGAGAGCTCGTGTATTTGTATGTCATCATTTGCAAACAGAAATATCAGAATGTAATCAAAATGGATTCTGTAATTGAGGCAGAGGAAGGAACTAAAAGCATTTGGTCATCTGGATTTCTCATGAGGCTGAAATAGGAACCAAATGTACTTTAAAACTGAGTCTGAGGGATACTTCAGTGCATGCACTGGTGTCTAGTTCAGGGTTCTGCTTCTGAAAGGTTGTGATTTAGCTTACAGTGTACGTAATGGGCTTTTCAAGCACCTTAAAGTTCAATGTGACCACTTTTAGTGCTGATGTCTTTCTACATGCCAAATATTTGTCATGTTTTGAGGAGCCTTTGCTGGTCTCATACAACTTGGAAGCAAGTGAAGCTCTAAATGATGGATGGCAGATTCACAGACTCACTACTGCTTCAGTGTTAGGTTTAATGCAGTTTGAGTTGCAAGCACATGAAGTCATGGAGCCAGTGGGTCAGTGCACTGAAGGAAGAGCAAATGTTTACAGTCTGGTTCCAGTCTGTTTTGTGTGTAAAACATTTGAAGTTTAGATAGATGCGTCCCAGAGTGTAAATAGTAACTGGGAGGTGGCTGTTTCGTCTGGGTCGATGCATGTTTTCATACAGCTTCTAGGTCTGTCTGTGTGCTGTGACTTGCGAGGTTTGGTTCATCAATGAAATCTGACAATCTTTTGCTAAGTATCAATGTCTTTCCTGAAGTCACCTTTCTGGAAGGGGAGTTTGGATTGTAGATACTTCCTGAAGGAGAGAGTAAAAAGAACTCTGAAGGAAGACATTTCACCAGATCCTGTGGAAAGTCTATCCTAATTTGCTTTCACGGATTAATTTCTGTTCAGGATCTTGCCAACAGAAACATCTCCATTAGACTGGTTCCTTGTGGGTCGTTTCCCATATACTAAGTTTCTTAACCTGGCTCTGATCTCTAGAAGGGGCTGCAGTAGGTTTGAGTTTACTTCCTATTTGGGAGCATTGGTGATCCTAAGAAAAGTGACACCCCAGGGAAAATGCTGGGTACTCCTCAGGCTTTCAGTTCTTGGAAGGAGTCTCTTTGGGGTTTACTCTTGAGCTGTACAAATGGAGTATTGCTTCATATAACTCAGAGGGTTTCTTAAAACTCTCAGCTGTTTATAGAATATGGCACAACCTGGTTTCCAAGTAGTCTTTCAGAAATAGAGGTATGATAATAGTGCCTTGCATGGAAGAAATTGTAGTTCTGCAGCCTTTAACAGAACACCATTTCGTGCCTCGAAGCTGTAGTGAATGTTCGTATCTTCAAGCAGGTTTTGTTAAGAATCTGGCAGTTGCATCCCTTCAGGAGAGGGGAGGGATTCCTAACTGAGAAAAACAAAATTGGATTTCTTCCCTCTTAGGAAGACAATTCAAAACTGGAGCAGTTTGCTCTGTGGCACACCAGTATGTGGATTAAGTTCTTAGTGCCTCATCATGTCTTCATTTGGTTAAGGGGGATAGCACGTTATGTCTGAAACCATGGAAATGCTCCACTGATTGGAGAAAATTGGGTCTGAACTGTGACTGAGGCCCTTTGAAGGGTAATGCAAACCTGCAGTCAGTGCAGGAAGGAGAAACAGGGGATGCTGGAGCTGGATTTGGAGTATTGAGATCCAGACTGGCTTGAGCTGTGTGCCTTTCCCCCATCATTCACGGGCAGCCACAGCGGATGCTGCTAGGCAGTTGTGCTGAAGGAGCTCAGGTTGGTGTGCTCTGGCTTCCTCCGTTTGTTATCCACATTGGAGAATTGTGGATTAATTGGATTACATGGTAAATAGGGGATAATAGATTAAAGGGATATTATTGGGTTAAACCCCTTCTTAAACCCCTTCACCTTTCTTTGTTAATGCCATTATACAAGATGAAAATGTCAGTCATGAAATAAACTTAGTGTGACTCCTCCATTTCATGTGCTTTTGTAGCTCCATGCTGTTGAGCACCTTCTACCCAATGTGATCCAGCTGTTCTCAGGACAAATTCTGCTCTGCTACCAAGAGGCTTTACAAAAGATTACTTCTGTGAGTCAGGACTTCAACGTTTCCTTGGTTTAGGACAGATATTTGGGGTGTGTAACCGAACACAGGACAGGTTTCACTTCTGTACTGCGTGATGCTGTTCTTATTGCTGTGAAAACAGTCAAATACAACTGGAGCTGCACACGGGAAGTGCTGAAAAGAGGAAATGAGTTGGTGCTCTCAGAGGTGTGATGAGATGTGACGCACTTGTGACATATATTGGTGGAGAACAGGATTATTTTGTCCTCCTGTAGAAGCAGATGTAACCTGTAACTGAAACTGTCCAGTCTGATAAAGAAGCAGCAATTAATCTCAGTGTATCATAGAAACAGAATGGTTTGGGTTGAAGGGACCTTAAAGCTCATCCAGTTCAACCCTTGCCATGGGCAGGGACACCTTCCAATAGAGCAGGTTGCTCCAAGCTCTGTGCTGGCCTTGAACACTGCCAGGGATGGGGCAGCCACAGCTTCTCTGGGCACCCTGTGCCAGTGCCTCAGCACCCTCACAGGGAAGAACTTCTTCTTAATGTCTAATCTGAATTTACCTGCTTTCAGTCTGAAGCCATTTCCTCTTGTCCTGTCCTTACAAGCCCTTGTCCAAAGCCCCTCTCCAGGTTTCTTGTCACTCTTTAGGCACTCGGAGCTGCTCTTAAGGTCTCCCTGGAGCCTTCTCTTCTCCAGCTGAACGACCTTTGAAAATGGGCAGGTCAAATCTAAATGATGTTTGAGATGGTTGAGCTGGAGAGAAAGAAGCTCAGAGATCCTGAAATACCTGATCAGGATGTACAGTACCTGTGCTTAAGCCCTTTCAAGGCTGGTCTATTAATGTTTCCACTGGCAGCAGTGCTGTTTTAAAGCACTTTGTGCCTTTGGATTAAGCTTCTAACAGGCAAAAGACCCTATGCATAATAAAATGAGTGGCACAAGGATTATTAGGGTGCTGTAAGATACAGAAGTTTAAGGCTTTGGTTATTCCTCCATCATCTTTCTTCCTTCTAGTGGCTTTTCCCGTGTTATGGGTGGTTGGTTTGTGTGTCAGTTTAGGCATATACCTGGCAGCCTAAGAACATTGTAGTTACTTCCTCTTCTAAACTAGGCTTTTAAAAAAGCTTTTTTTGTCATTGTTTTTGTGTGCTTGTGGGTTTTTTAATTAGATAAAATAAAAAAATCTGTGTTTTACCAGAAAGGTGAGGTCAGGAAGAGAAAACGTTTGGTGGTTCCTGTAATTCTAATCTAGAGTTACTCAGTTCTATCTCCTGTTTTCTACCTGATTTATTCTTTCAGATGTTTAAGTCCTGTCCATTCAGCGTGTTCTGCTGAACTTGCAGCCAGACATGGGTGGTTTGATAGATTGTTCATCTCTGTCTTTAAACCTTGTGATGACTGAATCTTTATTTGATGCTTTTTTCTCTCTCTCTTTTATTTTTTTGAAGTGATTGCTGTTGGAAAGAATGTGCTGTGTTGCCCTGGAACAGCTAAAAAAGCCATTTGGCGATGCTGAGGTTTCAACAAATCATATTTAGGTTGCTGACATTGTTTTCATGGAAACCAAATAAATTGGTGCCACTTCCTGGGTTTAAAAGATGTGTTCATCTGTTGTGTATTTCATGTTGTCGTCTCTTTTCCTCCTTTTCCTCCCCCATAATATTTTAGTGGTTGCTTTGCTTTAGGCACTAACTAGCAACGTTTCAGACAGTAATCTTTCTCTTTGCCAAGTGGTGTTTATAAAAGATAACTGATCAGGGTTACTTCAGAACGCAGCTACAACACACTGTTGTCTTGCAGGTAAATGTCCAACATATGCTGTAATCCCATCTTTGTAGAAGGAGTGTGTTACACAAAGCTCAAGATACTTCATAGTATAGACATGAGCAAGACTAGTTGAGATAGATGCAGTATTGTAAGGGAAGCTGTTGTTGTAATATCAAGTACCTTGATAAGAATATGATTTAGTGGTTTACAAGAAAACACAACTTGTATGCTCAGGATGAAATGAGTTGGCTTTCCTCAGGAAGAATCACAAGACTGCAGGAGGCACACAGGCTGTTCTGAATCAAACCTTGCTGAAAATGGAACACTTGACAGTTATGAATAAAGTTATTTAACAGTCAACTTCCTGTGGTTTGCATGCATTTCTGAATACTCCATCTGAACAAAAAAGGGTATCTTCTGCAAGCGAAGTGATTGCTTAAAATCTCATGTTCTGATAGGATTTATATTAATACTGTATGAGAAGAGCAGAAGCTCAGTGACCCAACGCTGGAAGGGCTTTGAAGCTAATGTGTAGGCCTTTCATTCTATCGTACCGGGGGGTGTTCAAGAAGTTTCCTCTATTGCAGTCTATCAACACACATGAGAGATGAGCTCAAGCTGGTGTTTGTCACTTCTGTTCTCATCTTTGGACTTTGCTTTAAGCTGAGCAGAAGGAAGCAGGCAGTGGACAAGGAAGGGTTGATGATACGGTTCCTGCGGTGTAACAGGGCAGTGGTAACCTGCACCCGCTCTTCAGGAGCTGGCAGTTCACAACTGCTCAGCCGTAAAAGTAACTTTAAAGGGTTCACCTGCGTTTGAAAAACCAAAGGTTCACTCGTGACTAATTTAAGACCTTCACATCACTGTATTTCCTTAACTAAATCTTCCAGTTTCCATCATATGTGCTCACAGAACATGGGTATGAAGTCAATGGGAATGAATGGAGAACGACAGAGCTCTTTGATGGTGGCACATCCTGCAGTTTCTCAGTCTGTTGATTTTGTCCTTGCTGTGGCTCCTTTGTGGCATGACAGCAGCAGATTGACTGTTACAGCAGCCACATGGACGTGGTGAGCCACACTGGAGTTAGTGGGGCAGAGTGGGGAAACCCAAGTTTCTGTTTTCTAGTCATGTTGGGTAAACCAGAAGGTTTACAGTTTGTGTAAAGGGAAATTTCAGAAGACAACAACTGTCTGTTGAATGCAGCATTTAAATATAGCAAGTCATTGATTTACAGAGTGAGATTTAGTTCTGGATCTAGTATCAAGCGAAAGTAGCCTAACGCAGAAGCTGTCTTTGGAGCTGGTGTTGCGAATAGATCATTTTCATGCTCAGTTTTAACAGTTGCTGGCATTAAGGCTTTCATTGGTTGTTGTGTGGTGGGTTTTTCCATGGGTTTCTGAACACTGCATGTAGCATGCAGAGTCACCCCTTTGGGAAAGGATTGAAGTCTTGCTTGGTTGCTTTGTTGTGCTGCCTATTTGAAGCTTGTTTAAAATGGGTCAGAACTCTTCAGTTCTGCAGGAGTGCACTCTGATAACCATCTGTTGGTCGTGGTGGTTGGCTGCTCAAGAGTAGCTGTAGTTATCAGAGCTGAGCCTGCTGATGTGAAGATGTCCAGGCCAGATAGAAAATATCCAGAGTCAAGACACTGGCTTGTAGCTGTGTGATAGGGGAGGGCTGTCTGGAATGTGATGGGAGAACTGCTGATGAACTTAGCGCTGTTTTAAGTTCTTGATGCCATGCAAATTGATAAAATCCAATGGCTGAACAACTTTTTATCCTTAAATACCAGATTGAGTCATGGTGACAGCACTTTCTTGGTGTGTCATATTAGTTGTCTGGATAGATTTTCATAAGGGAAGAACTGAGTGACTGATCTGCAGATGTGGAGGAGGGAAGCTGGTATGTCACTGCTTTGTTAACTGTATCCTGCTCATAACTGACTGCTTTTAAAACTTAACCTCATGAGCTTCAGAATGGCCACCTTGGTACATGTCTGCCCTTGTCTTTGATACCTGACAGCCTGGATATTAAGCAGTCCCCTTGGTGTGCTTCCCTTTTCTGCTGATGTGTGGCTCTAGAGCATTGCAGTTGCTGCAGTGCCATGTATTTTGCATTCATGTTTTCAGGAAATCCCCTCATTTGGGAAGCTGTTTCTGGGGGTGTTTTGTGACCTTTACAGGCTGTGGCTTTCTGCTCCAACTGCTCAATCCATTTCAGTAGCAGTAAGCCCTGGGACTTAAAGGAGATGTAGTAACTCATGCATTCCAGTAGTGTGGAGTTAATGCTTCTTTAGGGAGCAGGCATTGCTATAGGCAGTATAAAAAAGAGTTGTCTAAGATTAAAATATATGTCTGCATGTACCCACACACATCCATACTTACAGCCTTTGAGGCCCAGGTATTGTAGAATAAATACCTCCACTAAATGAGTCTGAAATCTGTCTGACTTTACATAGTCCTGAGGGAAGGGAGGATTGCCAGCTCCTACTAAGGACCTAAAAAAGAAATTAAGCGTGAGCCTAACTTTATTTTGTCTCAATATTCAGCTGCAGTCAGTGGTCTTAGTACTTGGAAGGCTTCAATTCTGATCCTGTTCCTCCTGCTTGGGAAGCTTTCATGGATTTGTGCATCAAGGCTGTGTATTTCTGTTTTCTGTGGAATAAGAATTCTGCTGCTCATACACTTCCCTTAGAGGACTGAGGCTAGAATGGATTTCGGAGTGCTGAAAAAGATGTGTGTGTGAAATAGTGCTGTCACTGCAAGAGTTGCTATTCTGTGCCGCCGGGCTTTGAAATGGTTGATTAATGTTAGTGCTGCAGCTTGTCACCCAGAGAGAATCAGTAATGGTAAGCTAAAGGGAAGGTAAAATAAGGTAGTAGAAGTGTGCTGGGCTCTTCCCTGCAGGTGTGTCAAGCACAAGGCATGTTTCAACCAGAGTCCCAGTCTTGCCTAATGAAAAGCTGATGTTCAAATTGCACACTGGAAAGGTGCGGTGTCTGCTGCTGTTAAGTAACTTTAGGACCTGGAAAACCTGCAAAGGGTATGTGCTTTGTGTTATGTATCTGCCAGAACCCTTTCTGGACTGTTATTTACCTTACCTGACTTCACTGCTGCTTAGGTGACACAGTTTAATGTTGAGGTTTGATATTCTTCGTAGATAAGTTCTATTTCAAGTGAAGGGAAGTGATTATCAGGGTGTAACTCTTGTCCTGATTCACTCGTCTGGCTTAGATGTAGTCACCCGGTCCTGGGTGCTGCTTGAATTGCTCATCAAGAAAATTCTGTCCGTATTCTTGCTCTTCTATACCCAGAATGAAAACACAGATGGTTTCTTGTCTGTATTTGCTATAAAGCAAATAAGTTGCAGCTTTGTAATCAAGAGCTTGAAAAAGGAAGTGTGGTTCCGCTGCTGTGTTGAAGGTGAGAATCCTATAAAGATGCTACCTTCCTTTGCAATAAATTCAGTCTGTACATTACCTGTTGGAAGTGAACTCTGGTTCAGCAGCATCCTTGTAAGAGTGTTTCCTTCATCCTAGCACCCTGATGGAGTTCTGGAGAGTTGACTGTAGTTCAGGCTTACAGTAGAGAACCGTTAGTTCCATGTTACTGGAGGGATTAAACACTTCAGTTACTATTTGCAAGCAAAGGGATGGCTTGGATCCAGAACATAACCTGTATAGTAGGTGTGATCTCATGCAATGTGGAGCTTTCTCCATTATTCCCAGAGGAAGGAGGTCTTGTCCAGCTTTGTCTTTAGTAAATAGCTTCATAAGTTGTGGTTTCTCATCCTCTATCCTGCTGGTCATTGGCAGTACTCAGGGGATGTACCTGCATGAATGGGATCATATGGCAATGCAGTTATAAATTAATCATCTGCAGTGATTAATCCTGCACTGAATGCCTGTATGTGCAGACTCCTCAAAGGGTTGGAAGAATTGAATTCATCTTTTCCTAATGAAGGTGTGGTTGCCTCATTGATGCTCCCTGTGGATAACACTGTAGGATTTACTTAGCAATTCTAAACTGAAGAGAACTTAACTATTATAAATGTGCCTACCTATGCTTTTAAGCTTAAATATTAACTGACCTAGAAACAAAACATTAGTTGTGTTCTTAGGAGAGCTGCTTGAGAGATGGTAGTGATTAAAGCTTAAAACACTGACGTCTGGATGTTGGTAAATGAACTGGACTTCACAATGTAAACTCTTGGGATCAAGTGTGCTCCTTATTTAACTAACTGTTTGCTTTGTTTTCAGGGGGAATCCGTAAAGTATTTCTTGGACAACTTGGATAAACTTGGAGAACAAGTAAGTCTTTTGGGTTTCTTTCAGTCTTGAGTTTTAAGCAGTCTTTGTGATCTCTGGGGTTTAAACACATGAAATGTTATTAGTGTCTACTCAAACAGCTTTAACTTTGACTGCTCCATTATCTCAGCAGTTCATCACCAACATGTCAAAAACAGATGGCAATGCAAGGGCCAAGAGACTTTCTGGTAATAAAACTTCTGTAGAGATTGAACAAAACCCAAGTTACAAATGCTTGTCCCGTCAAAAGACTATTAATGTAACACTTCAACACTAAATGATACCCAGAAATGAGTGCTTTTGCTTCTACATATCCAGTTAGGAACACCCAGTTAAATTGGTGCATGGGTCAGTGGTACTGTCCTGTAGCATCTCCTTCAAAATAAACACATTTGGTACAGAACCAAATCTGTTTTCTCTGGGGGAAAAAGCTGAACCTTTTGGGTAGAACTCTTGGTTACTGCTTGAATAATGAAGTTGTCTGATGCTCATTAGTTGTGCGTTGCAGAAATGGCATGTGGAAAAACTGCCTGTAAAATGGGATGCCAGCTTGAACTCCGTGGGGAGGCAGTTTCTCCAAGGTCATTTCCAGCTGATGGCTAACAAATGCTGAAGGAATCCCAACCACTTCAATTGAATCCTGTTACATCAGGCTTAATTCTGTTTTTCTCTTTAATGGAGAAAAAGTTAATTTGAAGCTTTTAACTGTCATTTTTTCTAACTAGAGCACTGGTGATTACCTTGCAGTATCCATGTGCTTCCCAGATACCTCACTTAAGAGCTCCAGCTCCCACTCCTTCAGTTTTGATTTGGTCTTGAGTTACACAGCAGTAGGAGAGCTGCACTCGCTTTAATGAACTGCACAACTTTCTGCTAATGGTGGATTTCTCATGGGTTTTGAACTCGATGCCCCCTGAGTTTTGGTTTTGGTTTGGTTTTTCTGCCCCTGCACATTTGGGTAAAGAGTTTTGCATCTTCTTTTCAAAGTTCTTTATTTAGAACCCTTGCTCCATTCCTTGATTCAAGCCTGAAACTTGAAGTCACTATGGGTTTTTTCTATTTTTATATGCACACACACTTATTGTAGGTTTGGTGTTGCTGTGGGAATGCCGAGCTCTGAATTACAGCGTTTCCAGTTTATAGTTAGCCCAAATGATGTTGAGATACAGAGGGATCCTTCAAGATCTGCTGTCATAGAAAATGTTGGGTCTGTGTGGAACAGTTTTGCTATGGAGTGAAAGATCTGATGGGTTCTTCTGGTTTAATCTTACCTATATGCAAGATTTGTCCAATGATTATTTCCCCAAACCATATATTAATATAAGTATTTTACTGTTCTTATCTGTTCTCTGACACAACTGAATTGCTTATAAACAGATAAACTTGCAGTTCATGTGCCTCTTGCCCAAAAGGAGCAGATGATAACAGTGAGTAGGGAAAAGAACTTTAATGTTCAGATTTAATCAGATCAGCAAAATACAAGTAGCTGGCTGGCATCAGCTGGATTCCTGCATGTTTGTTGTTGTTTCATCTGCCAGTGCAGACTATATGTATCCAAAATATAGAGATACATCACTTTCCGTGTTGTGACTGCATCTTACTCATGCTTTACGTTCTAATTTTAACTATGGAAGCAGTGATGTGATAGTTAAGAGAACTACCTGATAACCAAAAGAAGTCCTTTAGAGGAAAAAAGAGTAGTGAATTTGAGGAAGGAGATCATTCAGGAAGAAAGCACATGTTCTGAGTCAGTATCAGTGTGGATCCTTGGGAAGAGCTGCACAGAAAATAAACCAAAAAGCCCAATAACCCCCAGAAACAACCAAACCAACCAAAAAAGGGAGAGAGTGAAGAATGGAATGGAATGGACCTTAAGATGACAACGGTCAACATGAAAGATAGGGCAAAGTGTAGAGGAGGAATGTGCCCTTTAGGATGCTTGCAGGAAAAGCACTGACTGACAGTGGCAAAACACTGAAAGGACTTAGAAAGATAATACTCAGTTCTATCCAAGGAAAATACTCCCCTAATGCTGCAGTCTGTCAATATAGAGAATGGGATCTACAGTGAGAAAGGGGCTCATTCAGAATTGCTATAATGTCAAGCTGCTGGTATCCCGAGGACCCGGGCGTGAGGAAGAAAACATCATTATACTTACAAAAGGCAACTAAAGTGCTGGAGCTTTCTTAGGAGTTGTTGTTTGGTCTCCTGTGGGCAGATGATGGCTGTACACTGAGCACTTGGCTACAGCGCACTCACTTGCAGGCTGGTGCATCAGAGCAGCCATCATCTGGTATAAAACATGGTAGGTCTTCTGTGCATGGAGAGCTTGAAAGCACTTGAAAGGATTTTATTTGTGGTTGCAAGTGTGGAAGGAATTTTAAATGAGTAATAATACTTGAGAGGGAATTTGTCAGGAATTTTAGGGATAAGCTTCTTGTTTGTTCAGTAAAGCTTTCAAGAACATTACAGGCCAACTCCCAGAAGAGTCCTCTTTATGCTCTTGTTTCAATATTGAAGGTATAGGTGGCTTTGCCTTTCATATTAATTGATCTTATTTATTCACTTTAATAATCTCAGTCACTCCTGAGCCTTCCTAAAACTCTCTGGTTTTGTTCTGAGGGCTTTAGACTAACTTCCTGAATAACAAAAGATGCTGCGTTCCTGTCTGAAAGATGGAACCTGTGACATCCTCTGCCCTAGGTGTTAACAGTCACCTTAAAATCCCTTCACATGTGCTCCGTGACGTCTGATGCAGTCATTGCTGTGTTCTCTGGTTGTTCTTCCTCTCTAACAATTTTGGTAGAAAAGACCAAAGGTAAATTTAGCAAAAAGAAAAATCTCATTTCCCTTTAACGTTGCTTCCTTTCATCAGTGCCCTTGACTGATTTGCAGGTGCCCATGGCTTGGTTTGGAGGGAACATGATGTTACTTTTGCAGTTCAACTCTCCTGCAAGATTAGGTGGTTTTGGCTGTGAATGTTAATAGTACAGCAGCAAAATGTGCAGGGTGGGAGCCTGTGCTTCAGAGCTGCTCTGTAATTCCTGCCACGATAAGAATCAGTGGCTTAGTCATGGGCAGCTCCAGTAAAGAAACACAGGAGTTCAAACAATAACAGTCTCTGTAGCTGGTTTCACTTTTGAGCTTACATAGTAAAGCAAAGTGATCTCTGAACTTTTGCAGCATTACACTCCATAAGTTTTAACATTACTTCCTTAAAGGCTGTGGATCAAAGTTGCCCAGATGCCTTACACTTGCAATACCAGTATTTAAGTAGCCGTGTAGTTGTGTGTGTGTTCCCCGCCCCAGCTCGCTAGTTGAATCAGACTTTTTGGACCCAGGTCTTACACATCCTTGTAAAAAGTCCAAGTCTGGCACTGTCAAAGGAAGATTGTAGATCATTCACTAAGAGGAGACTAAAATTCTGGAACCGAAGTCCCACTCTCTGAAGTTGTGAGAAATGCTGGAAAGGGGTTAAGGAAGAGTTTCCATAACAAGTGAACAACAAAGCTTTAAACTTCAGCGTCAGCCAGCTGCCTGTTAGAGATGTGCTTTTCAGACAGCAGAAAGCCTTGGACCGTGTGCCAAAGTGTAACTCAGAGTGAAGAAATCCCCCATATGAGTCTTGAATTTCAGGCTGTTGAGAGCTGACTGATGAGAATTCCTCTTCCTGTTAACATCTGCATCTGTCGATAATGACCAGTCACGTAACACTGAAACAAGTAGTGAAAAACCTACTTATCCTGCCTGTTTAATTCTGGGGGAAAAGGTGAGCTCCTTGGCTGTCCTACTGGCAAGAGGCTGCTGTCCTCAGCTGCCAGCTTCTTCTCCTATTCTACCAGTTGCACAGTCTGTTTTGGGCTATGTTTTGAGCTCACAGATGTGGCATATAGCTGCTAGAAGTGACCTTTTGGACTGATACCATGTGAAAGATGCATAGCACAAGGAGAGAAAGTTGCTTAGGTTGTGCATTTCTGCCATAATTGCCTTAAACCTCACTTAATGGAGTAGTTCTTTTTCCTTGAAGCAGTCATGCAGTATGCACGAGAACATGGGAGGAATGGAGCGCCCACGGTTAGAATGGGATACTCCCCGTGGCTGCAGATTGGAGAAACCTGCTTTAGACCCCGATTGCTGCATTGCAGTGTTGGCAGCCAGCGTGTTTCCCAGCTTTGTGGGAAGAGGATGACTGAAGCAGAAAGTAATCCAGAATGAGGGGGAAACTGGCATGAGGAACTGACGGCGTGGGTTGTTTATGGATCCTTGTCATGTGGCAAATGGAAAGCTTCGGTTCTCTGGGGTCCGTGTTTGATTAATATGGGGTGTGTTTCCTGCTTTGGATGCTATATCTTTCCAATGTCAGCATATAAATATGTGTCGTGTACGTTTATTCAAAACCTTGTGCTGTTCCTCTGCGAGCTTCTCTCTCAATGACAGCTCAGTTGTGATCACCATGGCTGCACCTTGTATCCTAATCAGCAAACTCTCCTTGATGTCTCTTTCAGGATTACCTTCCCTCACAGCAGGACATCCTGCTGGCCCGGAAACCTACAAAAGGGATTCACGAGTACGACTTTGAAATCAAAAACGTCCCTTTCAAAATGGTTGATGTAGGTGGCCAAAGGTCCGAACGGAAGCGGTGGTTCGAGTGCTTCGACAGCGTTACGTCCATACTCTTCCTTGTCTCCTCGAGTGAGTTTGACCAAGTGCTGATGGAGGATCGGCAAACAAACCGCCTGACGGAGTCCCTGAACATTTTTGAGACAATAGTCAATAACCGGGTGTTCAGCAACGTCTCCATCATCCTCTTCTTAAACAAGACGGACTTACTTGAGGAGAAAGTAAAAAAAGTGAGCATCAAAGACTATTTCCCCGAGTTTGAGGGGGATCCCCACTGCTTAACAGATGTCCAGAAATTCCTGGTGGATTGTTTTCGTACCAAACGCCGGGACCAGCAGCAGAAGCCCCTCTACCACCACTTCACCACTGCTATTAACACAGAAAACATCCGGCTAGTTTTCCGTGACGTTAAGGATACCATCCTTCACGACAACCTCAAGCAGCTTATGTTACAGTGATGTGCAAAAAAGACAGTTTTATTTGAGTAACTTTTGTGTGTTGTTTTTGGGTTTTTTTAACTAGGAAGTTTACAGCAGGAGTAGAGAAATCCAAATCCTGTCAGACTTCATGATATGTGGCTAAAAGCTGCTGCTGAACACATTATTGCCAATTTCTGCAGAAATTCAGGCTTAATCTCTTCCAGTGTAGCTTCAAGTTGACTCCAGTTGTAATTTTATAGCAGACCTATGTCTAAGTACCTGTAAAGCGATAAATCTGACCTTTTATGAACATGTATATTATTATCCTAGGAAAAAAAAATCATTCCACCTTCAGAATTCCAAGTCCAAAGTTCAGCAAAATTGTTGCAATTGTTAGACTGTGGTGGTAATTTAAGGGGGGAGAAACTCTTCACATCTAACTCTGTTATGAAGACTGTGATACCATAGCTGACTTATGATTTCTCAGGTCTATTGTTGGTTAGAAAGCCCATAAATCCCTTGCTGGAATCATCTCTTTGAAGCTAGGATTCCCGGGTGTAACGTACTTCCTGTTTAAGTACCGGTCTCTGTGTGGGGTTTGACTAGGAGATGGTTTAAATATACTTAGGTTGGGAGCTTTGGCCAGTCCTGGCCGGAAGTACAGCCGCAGGCAGAAGTCCAGTGACAAGGAGTTAACGAATGGCACAGTACACGGTTTCACTCTACTGCATTGTACGCACGTCTTGGAGCCA
The DNA here is from genome assembly GCA_039720435.1 of Amazona ochrocephala. Taxonomy (NCBI): domain Eukaryota; kingdom Metazoa; phylum Chordata; class Aves; order Psittaciformes; family Psittacidae; genus Amazona; species Amazona ochrocephala. The sequence continues at coordinate 92,660,328 of CM077879.1, forward strand.
TGGCAAAGCACAGAGCACTGTGATACGGTCCTCTTGAGAGTCTTATGTGGGAAGGGGGGAGCAAGCTCAACTTGTATTTATCTTCACTAACCAGATACTACATGTAGGTACCTTACCCTGTTCTTGAAGCGCTTTAATATAGCACTGGTTTATCTTTACTTTCTTCATGACTTACAGAGTGCCTCATCTTAAGCAGTAGGCATGTGGTGATGGATAGAAGGACTTGCAAACCTAAGTGCCTCCTTGTGTTCTGTCCTACGGTATTTCCAGTGGCCTTACGTGAGCATCCGTGTTCCCAGCAGAGGCCTTGTGTAGCTGACACCATGAAGATGAATGTTTCCTTGTGCAGAAAGAACGTGTCACAGCAGAATGTGCTTCAGCTGATGAGGTTCTTTCTGACACATCCCAATTGGGTCTAGCAATCCTAAGTGTACTTGAGCCAAATACATTGCACAGCGTACTCCAGAGTGCTGCTTGTGACTAAGAGTATCTTACCAAAAGTTCCAGTGCAGGGTTGGGTTTTGTTGTGTTTTGTGGTTTTTTTTTAAGGGGGAGGACGTTACCGTTGCCATTTGATTTAAAAGACTAATGCAAAATACTTCTTTTGCCCAGAAATCCTCATACATCACCCGGCATACATACTGCAAAAGGAGAGTGAGCTTTTGTCAGCTTGAAGTGTTTAAAGAGCAGGTTTCCTCCAGGCTGTAGTGTCATGTAGGCAGTTCAGCTGGCCACTTTCCCCATGGAACAGGCCAATTCCTGTGGATCATGATGCTGGCCAATACTTTAAATGAGTTTTTATTAACATAGTACATGTGGCAAGTGGTGCGACATCATGTTCTCACTGCTTGGAGCAGTGTCCCCGCTAGGACATAGGAAAGCCGCCTGTCTTCTGAACTTAGCCTTTACTTACTGTGATTGTAAGTTGTATTAACATCTCTGTACCTCATTCCCCTGTCAGTAGAAGGGGAATAGTGTATTTTTATTTAGTTACATGCTTTGAAAGACCTCTATTTTTTATATCATCCAATGAGTAGTCATAGATTAGTCTGCGATTCCTGCCGTAAGGCACTATTTTGGGAGGAAGGAATTCTGAAAAGAGCTTGGGAGAAGTCAGTGAATTATCTGAATGTAAGTGTAAAGTCTGGGTGCAGCACTGATGTCAGGAGGATTAATAGCATCTTTAGATGGGGATATTTAAGGTTTTGCCTCTTTACTGGACATGGATATGATGGTTACTTTTGGTTTGATGTATTCAGGTCATATGTGAGCAATTCAAGAGGATGAACTAGAGATGTCAAAAAAGGCTGCTGAGGCTATTTAAAGGATTAGACAAGAAGCAGATAATGGGAGTCCAGTTCTCCATTTCCCTCCTTGGAGAAGGATGATCTGTTGAGCTATAAATGTTACATGAGCAGACAACAAACCTCTGCCTAGCCTCATAGTCCAGTGTTGGAAAGCAGAAGTTGATCAAGTCCGTGCCCTTGCTAGTCAACAAGAGGAGTAGGTTTGATTTTTCCCTTTGCTGACAGTTGTCTGAACAAGTGTCTTCATGAAAAGAGACTTCTTTCTGCTCTAATTACAGTACTTAAATTGGAGAGGTCTCTAATACGTGTGTTGCAGGATGTCAGACCAGATGCTGCAGAAATGACTAAAGACTGGCTAGCAGATGATAGGAAAACGACCAGGAATTTGTCTTAACGAACTTTTTTAGGTAAAACTGATGAATTTTGTGTCAAGGGACCTGCTAATTTACTAAAGAGCCTCAAAACTGATGTCAGTCAAAGGGTGTGTCAGTATCACCAAGGCACTGGGTACTCAGCTAAAGAGGGGAAAACACTCAGCAGGCTTCTCCCCTGAGCCAATGCCAAATGAAATGGTTTTAATGCTTTTTAGATCACTTTCCCTGTGAGCACTGGGGCCGGTAACAGTGACATGGCCACTGCAGTGTTGGGCCATTCTGGCAAAGCAGGCCCTGGTAGATAAGCACTATATGAATCTCAGGCAGAAATGAGTTATTTTAATGAAATTGAGTCAAGTCACTTGTGTTTCCCTCTGCCACTTGTGTAGAGGGGATGAGGGAACAGACCTTGCTCTCTCTCTTTACATGGGTCCTCTGTTCATGCTGGCTAAACTGAATCAGTGTTTGGCTTATCCATCTTCGGCCTTACTCTTCATTAGCTACCTGAGAAAGGGCACAGCGTGTACTGCTGTTTGTCTTTTTACAACGGTTTCTAAATATTATGTCTTTATAGGAGAATATCATTTTGGTACAAGAGCTGAAGGACTCATGTTTTATCCTGAAGCAAAGAATGAATTGCAGTTGGCTAGTAAAGAGTGGAGCTTGCTCGTGTAAACCAGTCTGTGGTACAAGGTCAGAACATACTTCTAGTGAAGGTGGGAAAACAGGTGGAAAATCAAGTTTTCCCCAAACTTCCTTAGTTCTCTTTGATGGAGGAGTGATCACTGACCATATGGAGATATACCACTGTCTTGTACAGCCTTCCTGTACTTGAAGGTGAAATTGGTGTTTTAGCGACTGTTCCCTGCTGCAGCGTGTTTGATTTGATACCTGAAAACTGTGGCTGTTCATCAGGGCTTTAAAAGTTTTACTTTTTAAATGTATTTTATGTGGGAGCTTAAGCCATCAGGTTGTGTAAAACTAAAGCTGTCTTCTCAAGTATCTGCTCTTAACCAAGTCAGGCAGGTTCATCGATCTCAAAGGCTGTATATGGGACTCATTTGTCCAGTAAGTAGCTGCACATCCTGCCCATCAGAGTGATTGGAGCAGACCGCTCAGGTCGGGTGGGTGTTTCAAGCGTCATGACACTTGGCTCATCATCATACTCATGATCAGTCCCAGATAGGTTGGTCCTACTGTGTCTGCTCCATGTTGGGGAGCGCCTCCCTGCTGAATGCCTTGGAACCAAGCATGTTCAGCGTGTCCCTTGGCCATCGGAACACTCCTCTGGGTATTCCTCTTTCAGGACGGTTGCAGAAGGTTCATTTCCAACAGTTCCTGTTTCAGATGGATCAGATGTTTCATGCCATACCCAATGGTTCCCCAGTTAACTTTACAGGTCTGTTTGATGGTACCAGTAACATAGTTTGTTTTTGAATTACACAGCATTGCAATCCAGTGCCATTTTGCAATTTCTTTGCCTTGTACTTGAACAGAAGTTGAATTGCAGACTATTTAAATCCGCTTTCCTGCGCTTCCAGTAGCAGTGAGAGCTTACCTGACGTGAAGCCTTTCTGTAAAAACTCCTTTTGTAACAACCTCATAGATCTTTAACAAACCCCAGATTTGTATTAGCTTTGTATAAATGTTTGTGGCTTACAATTTTATATGTTTTAACTTTTGATAAACTTTCCAGGGACTACTTTTTATTGTAAATTGGTTTTTTTTCGTTGTTGGTTTTCTCCTTGCTTTAGGTTCAGATTGGCAATAAGTTATTTCTAAGGGAGGTCTTAGAAGAGAAAAGCGCCACTTCCTTTTTATAAGACGGTTAAATGGAATAGTTTCACACCTCTTCCACTCGCTTGTACATTGCTCTGTACATACCCTCAAAGTGTTGCCTTTCAGCTATTAATATTTGCCTTGTGTACAAAAATTACTGATGATGAATAAACATATACAGCCTCACTTGGTAGTATGACGTTGTTTTCAGTGGAGGCAGCCAAGTGACTCTTCTTTCTGCTGGCTGGCAAAGAGCAGGGATTGCTCCTGCCACAGCTTGTGTTTCACGTATATTATGTACTAAATCTGGGCTCTTCAGCTCTTTGCTGAAGGGCTCCACCTGGTTTCCTTTCTGCAGGAGAGAGGCAAAAGGGAATTGCTGACTTGCATCTGACAACCAGTTTGGCACTCGGTGTCTAAAATATTGATGCCCCTTGTGTGTGGTGGTGCGTAAGTGGCCAGAACTGTGTAAATGATGTATCACGGTATTGGTCCCTTCCAACACAAACCATCTGTGCTCTTAACAGGTCGTGTTTGGTTGGGGCTTTTAAGCCCAGCATTACAAGTGTAATTGCATCAGGGTTCACCAAGGTTTCTAGTTAAGCTCTTGTTGACTGAAGCTCTCATTAGGAATGGGTGAATGGTGGACCCTTCAGCAGCACCTCACAGACTGATAATGCAGTGGGGAGAGCTGAAGGATGGGCAGGGAAGGAGCCTGTTCCGGATTCCTGTGAGCAAGTTTCAAGGAAGTTTCTTCACATTCACAAAGCTCTCGATTCAACAGAAGACCTCATTGCATGTGCTACTGAATGCAGGTTGGGTTTTCAAGCCTCTTCCTTCCTGTTAGAGTAACTGGGTGGTGACCCAATAACTGACATAAGGGAATGAAAACAGAGTGGAGCTGTGCCGAGGTCTCTTCCAGCCCAAACCACTCTGCGATTCCATGATCGTATGAGAGGAGATGTGTGCTGAGGAGGGAGCACGCTCCCTGCCTGAGCATCCAGCCGAGCCGCTGCCTCTGCCCAGCTCTGCAGAGGAAGCCAAGAGTTTGATGAATTGGTGAGCACTGGATGTGACAAACCTGGATGTGGAGCAGGCTGTTGGGAGCCGCTCCAGTGCGTGCAGCCCCATACGGAGGTTAATGCGTAAAGCCTGTGTGCTCCCCGGCACCGGCTGTAGAGCAGGTTTGTGTCTGCTGTTCCTCAGGCAGGGAGGAGGAGGCAGGAACATGTTTGCAGCGGGTGCAGCAAGTGAATAAATCCCATTACTCTGCTTGGATGGGTTGAAACATGGTGACCCAGTGAGATGGTGCTGAGCTGTGCAGAGTGGTGCTTATTGATTTAGGGCTTACAGAGCAGGAGGAAGCACAAGATCCTGTGCATCCAGTACCATTCCTATTCCCCACTCCCAGTATTCAATATAGTGGATCACGGATCTTGCCTGGATAAAAGATGCTGACTTCCTTCCCCACTGGCTTTCTCCCATTGACAAACAGTGATGCTTCGAGCCTGAATCCCTGCTTGGTTTGCATTTCTCTCCTGTCCAGTGCCAGGCCAAGCCTTGGATGGCTTTTACCCACACAGCATGCTCTGTGCTCTCCGCACTTCACTCTCCTGTTGCCTGCAGCATGGAATAAGTCAACTTCTCTTATGTAGAAGCAAGCCATCCACCCCTTATCAGATTCCAAGGGGAAGCGGTACTGGAAAGGGCATGTTTTTAACATCACCCCTCCTCCAGACAGCCCTCTGGATGATGACAGTGAATGACTGTTTCCATGCTGACCGTTTACCATGCAAATGATGTTTGTGGGATGAGACCAAGCGTGAATAATTCATCTCCAGCAGCTCACCGCACAGTAGAGCATTGCTTCCATATTGAGCAGGGTGATCACCAGCCCTGACGTGAGGTTCAGCTCTGAGTTCTCTGTGCACCCTCAGTCTTTACATGGGAGGTGTGCTTCGTTTTCAGCTTTCATTGAAAGAAAAAGCAGTATCTGTCAGTGATACAGATCATTCTGTGCTTGGTATTCTGCACTTTATGAGTTGGATTCTCTTACGTTAACCTAAAGTAATGGTGGGTGCAGCTGTGAGCTGATGACTTTCCTGCTGTAGCCTCCGTTTTCCCTAATGAAAAAGGAAGCAAATGGACAAGCTTCCATGAAACCAGCACTTTCAGAGAGTTATTAACCAGGATTTGAGGGGAGCAAGCCTGCAGCAGCGTGCTTGCATCATGCCTGTCACTTGCTAAAAACGGCCTAGAACTGAGGGAAAACTTCCTCTTTTATTCACGCAGATGTCCCACCCAGACTCCTCATCCCCGCTTGCAGAACCGTAGGAGACGTGATGCAGCCCATGCCCAGCAAAGTGCCAGATCACAGAATCCCAGCCTGGTTTGTGTTGGAAAGGACCTTAAAGCTCATCCAGCTCCAGCCCCCTGCCATGGGCAGGGACACCTTCCACTAGAGCAGGTCACTCCAACCCTCATCCAGCCTGGCCTTGGATGCTGCCAGCGCTGTTCAGAGCTGTCCTGCTCGCAGCAGGAAACCTTTCACTGTTCCTGCAATACTCAAGGAGAAATCAGGGAATCATTGGACCAAGAAAGCACAGCCTCTCTCTTCCCATTGTGCGCCTGTCTCCCGTGTCCAGCCTTAGCCATAAGATGCATAAAATGAAATGCCAGTAGATAATTTCTCCCAGCATGTAGCAAGTCCTAAACTCTTGTTCCCAGTGAAACGTTGCCTCTCATTGCAGTGGTAACCAAGCAGGGCACAGTTACCTCTGCTGTCTTATATCTGGGATGCTGCTGGGGTAAAGGAAACATCTTCACGTGTACCAACATCAGCAGCAAGTCCCCTTATTGTGCCAAAGCACCAGTAGGCACCGTTGCAAGAGTCCTTCCTTTTGAAAGCCAATTGCCTGAACAGGTAGATTAGATAATGGAGAGGCTTTGCTTGTTTAATATTCATTGCCAAAGTAGCTGCTCTCTGAAGGCGCACAAGGTGAAGTGCTTTGTTTTCCCCTCTGCAGCAGCCAGGATCCAGTGTGAAAGCATCTGGAGGACAGCCAGTTCCACCGGAGCCAGGCTCCCACCCCTGTCTCCATACCCTGTGTTTCCATACCCCGTCTGGTTTGCTTGCAGCAAGACAAATGTCTGTGATGGTGCCAGTGGAAGGGGAGCAGAGGTGGAGAATGTGGTCTGGCACCTTCACTTACTGCTGCAGCTCCTGTGGAGGTGGAGGTCAGTGATTCCATGGGTGCAGCGAGAGTTAGGGGATGTTTCTTGGAGCTGGCAGCTTCAAGGGCCATTTATAATCAATAGGGAGGGGAAACCACCTCCAGAGAGCAACTCTTGGCCTGAAACGGTGTCCCAGGTATGTCGGAATGACCAGCCCAGACTTGGTCACGGCACTTCAGATACCTGGAGTGACAGGAATCCACCTCCACCCCAGTGCCTTGGGCTCTGACTCACTGATACAGAGATGCAGCATGGTGTTAGTGCAGAGCTCTCCTGAGGTCCTCGGAGGAAAGGTCTACCTTATCTGCTTGCTGAGGGCTGTTCTCAGTGTGGGTCCTCCAGTACCACTTCATGGCAGGATTTCACCCATCCCATCTCTACATTCACTTCTGTAACAGTCACAAGCCATTGCAAATAAATAGCTTCAAATCTTGGCAGTGGCATAGGAAATAACCCCACGTATTTTACAGTTCCTTGCTAAATCCTCATTTAAATTCCCATTTCCATAGATGGAGCTCTTTGGATCACACCTTTCTTTAGCACAGGCTGATTTTTTTCCTTCATATTCTGGCCAGACAGGATTTCTGTTTGTGCAGGCATGGATGTCACCCCGGCTTTCTGCCTGTGGGTAAGTCGAGACTCTTGGGAAGAGCTCCTGATGCAGTGCTTATGGAAAACACTGTGGAGCTGAGCCTATTAGTAAGAGAAACCACAGATCTGCACTGCATCGATAGTTTGTTTGACTTAAATGGCAGAATTAATCACTGCACACCACTCTGTTTGAGCCCCAGACTGTTCTGATGCCCGCATTAACACCACCATGTGCCCCAGAACAGCGTCAGAAACATCAGAGCTGTCTCTGCTTGCTTGAGATCAAATCACTGTGGAGGGAGCAGCGCCGTGATGTGAGCATGGGACTGGATTCCAGGAACATCTGAGCACTAAATATAGCAGCCGTGCTGGCTCAGCGGCATCGGGTCCAGCAGATAACACCCTGCGTCAGGACAAGGCGACGGGACTGACTGTAGCAAGAGGTTTGAAATGCAACCTCTGCCACCGCATCGGCAACGCTTCCCAGGAATCCCTGGATCCCTGTCTTTGGTGTATGTCTCTTTGCAGTGCTTGAGAGGATAATGATATAATGAGGGGGAAAACCAGAACATGGATGTACCTATGTTGGAGCAATGGGCTACACTCCTCTGTCTGAACATAGTCTCTCCCAGCAAGCCTCATGGTGTTTGTAAAAGCTTCTGAGCACAAAAAGCATCCCATGAGTGTGCAATATCAGAGCTCTTGTTTGTTTTATAAACCCACCAAAGATCTATTGGGTGTGTTGGGGAAATGCTACTTCTGGCAGGGGAATAGAGAGCACACGCCTTGCTTGGATGTGATGGGAATAAGCAATAAGAAAAGCCCTTGTCTGTGGAGACAGGAGATTCCCAATAGTACAGGAATTACTTCAGACATCTCTGTCGCTGTTACACGTTAGTTTGGGCCGCTGCTGCCTGGTTCTGTTTTCCTTTATTTGTTGGTTAAGATGCAAATACCAAAGTAACAAATTAGTGGAATTCTAAGGATTTGCAAAAGGTTACACCTATAGTGGGGGCATGTTGTAAATGCCATTTAGCAGCAAGTACGTGTGTTTTTCCTCCTGAGAAATGGATAGAAATCTGAAATCCATTACAAACTGAAGTAAGTGGGAATATTACAGCTCCGAGGAAGGGCTCTGCCGTGGATCCTGCAGCCCATGTGGATACTTGTCCACACGGGGGTCCCTGTCTCCGGTGGTCCCTTGCCCCCAGTGGTCCGGGTCCCCGGCGGCCGTGCGGGGCCGGCAGGGGGCGCGCAAGGGCCGCGCAGCCGGGGAATGCCGCGGGGGGGGGACCAGGAGGATGCTCTGTCCATTGGGAAGCGCTTTGGGAGCACATCCCGTTGAGAGGATCGCGGGTGGGACCTATGTGTGTGATGAGGGGGGAGCAGCGGCATCTCCACACACACACACACACACACACCCGCATGCTGCTCTGCTTCTGTAGCTGTTTCTTAGGTGAGAGCTCCAGCCCACCCTGGGGTGCTCAGGGTAAAGTGGAGGCGGATGAGGATACGTAAACAGAGACACTTGTCCTTGCACCGGCTGTTTATCTGTTCCTGATGTGTGAAATTTGGTGTATTTCTGGTCTCTGTCAGCACCCATGGCTGTGGGACATGATGTGGGGCTCCAGTCACGTATCTATTACAAGGGCATGTAAGGACAGGCCAAGGGGAATGCCTTTAACCTGCCAGAGGGGAGACTCAGATGAGCTCTTAGGCAGAAGCTCTTCCCTGGGAGGGTGCTGAGGCGCTGGCACAGGGTGCCCAGAGAAGCTGTGGCTGCCCCATCCCTGGCAGTGTTCAAGGCCAGGTTGGACACAGGGGCTTGGAGCAAGCTGCTCCAGTGGAAGGTGTCCCTGCCTGTGGCAGGGGTTGGAGCTGGAGGAGCTTTAAGGTCCCTTCAACCCAAACCATCCTATGTGCCTGTGAGTCACCTGGGGGAGCCCTACAGACATCCCCTGGATCTCTGCCCTGTGTGTTTGATTACAGAAAACTACAGGATCAGTCACACAAGCCCCCAGCCTTTTCTTTCCACCCCTTCTCCAGCCTTGGTTCTGGAGAGCTGGAAGAGCCTGGACCTGTGGCACATGTGCCGGCACCACTGTTCAGTTGCTTCCCACTGCCCTGCAGACGCCAGTACTCAGGAATGCAGGAAGCCCATCTCCAGTCCTACAGCATCCCCCATTCCCAAGGCTTCCTGGGGATGAGGGTCAAGTGTTATCACCCTAACGCTCGGGGCAGCTTTCTGGCCGCCCTTGTCCTTGGGCAGCGCATCCCTGGCTGGATGTGTGCCTGTCCCACACTGGGGTGCCCTATGAGCCATCACCCCATGTCAGAGCCCGGATTACCCAAAGCACCGTGCAGCCTTTCGCTTCCTGTCAGGCTGCGTTTCACAACCCCCATTAGTTTGTGTCTCGGCCGTTGCTGTAGATACCGCAGCTCCTTTCTTGTTTTTCTCATCTTCCTGCGGGCTCACAGACATAAAACCCGAGCAGAGACACCAGGTCAGGGGTTCCAAAGGAAGCTGTGGTCTGAGACATGCAAAGCGATGGCAGCGGTACAGAGTTACACTTGTGGTTAGCAACTGTTTGTTTGTTTTGCTAAGTAGAAGCAGGTGCTACCAGAGATCTGGGGCAAGCAGAAGGGTTGTGCTGCTCACATGGGTTGGGGTTGGAACCCTTCTGACCAGCACGAACCGTCTTGGTTTAAGTACAAGGAGCAGGATGCAGTGGGGAAGGAGAGAAGGATTTTGCTTCGGTCTTTCAACGTGAAGATTAAAGTGGTTCAACTTTCTGAGTCCATTTGTACTTCTCACCGTGAAGGAATGCATGAAGATGATAGTGAAATAGCGGCAGGAACCCAGATGTGTTCACTATGAGCATTCGAGGGGAGCCGCAAGTGGCTACTGAAGTGCCTTGATGTGCTGCAGGACTAAAGCATGCAACAGAACATATAATACGTGCAGCAAAGCTCACTATTCAAAGGGTTACTTGCCGTCATTACTATGGGCTGTTTGAAAACGTGCTGTCTGACAAGAAACTACCAGCACACTAAAAATTCTTCGCTGAAAAGCTCATGTTTGTATCATCTCTTGGCTGACACCGGTTGCTAACGTGATGCTACAGTACTTGGTCTCTGCTGGTGCTACGTGTAGCCAGGAATGTTTGTCTTCATCCCTCTTGAACGCTGCTTTCCTAAACAGGGCCCGGGGTGTGCTGTGTCCCACGGCATGTGCCATTGAATGAGTGGTATTTTATAGGATTAATAATAAAATAGCAGGAATTACAGTTCCTTTGCATAAGTGAAAGGGGTTTTGTAGGTGAAAAGGGGCAACTGTGAATGAGCAGCTTGGTTTTGGGGTGTTGGGATAACGTGGGGAGAGGCAGTCCATGAGCACACAGTGCGATGGGATGCAACCAGAGTCCCAGGTACCAGGGCCTGCCCGTAGCCTGGGTTGCACCTAAGTGCAATGCATTAAGATCAAGCAGAGATGCCTTGAGCTTTAATCCAGGTCATTTACACGTTTCTCTCGTTAAACCAGGCTCCCAGATTTAATTGGTGCTTTAATTTCCTGAGCCAGGATGTCATTTTTAATCACTGTGGCCAGGATTCGGTTGGGCTTCCGTTACTCTTCACACCACCCCGGTAGGATGCTTCCTCCTCTGGGGTAGTAAATGGATTTCCTTGTGCCAGAGCCCCAAATCCGGCTGATGGGGGAATGTTCCCACTGGGCACAATTTTCAGGAGTAATTGTTGCTTCATGGATGTACTTTTGTGCCCCTTCCTCACACACTGTGAGCAATTACCTTCTCTGCAGCGGGTGAATTACCTGCTGTTGAAAGCACCCACCAGAGTGCACCGCTATAGAGAGATGTAAAAACTTCCTCTTTTGAGATAAATTCACACATTTTGATGTTTATTGCTGTTGCGTCCTTCATTATTAATATTGAATTTGCCATAAAAACACAGTTTATGTGCAGTTTCCACTTTACACGTTATTAGTTGACCAGTTCAGCCCTTTATGATGTGCTGAAGGTGCTTTTAACCAAGAACTTCAACATGTTGGTCCAGCTGAAGATCAGAGTCTGGTCCTTGAGGACAAACACTGAGGTTGAATTTTGTCTTTCAAAGAAGTGCAAAGAGACTGAATAAAGCAAAGAGATGCAAAAGAGATTGAAGAGGCTGCCCCATCCCTGGCAGTGTTCAAGGCCAGGTCGGATGGGGCTTGGAGCAACCTGCTCTAGTGGAAGGTGTCCCTGCCCATGGCAGGGGCTTGGAACTCGAAGAGCTTTAAGGTCTCTTCAGCACAAACCAGGTTGGGATGTGAAGATGCCGGTGTAGATCTGGGGAGGACTGGGGTGGCCTCAATGGAACCATTTGCAAACTACAGCTTGAGCATGGTTTTATATTTAATGTGTTTGCATGAGGACTTGCTGTTGTTGAGGGAGCAGGTTTCCATCTCCTCCTCTCTGAGTGCTTTTGACTGTGGTACTGGAAGAAGCTATGAAGGGCTCTGACCGCTCACCAGTGGAGGCAGGAGGAGAACAGGCAGCAGAAGGGAGAAGCAGCAGCAAAGCCACCTTTATGCCTGCAGACTGCTTTCCAGGTAGTGTTGATCTCTTGTATTATCCTTCTGGCCGAGCACAGGGGGTTGCATGAGCTACCCAGGGAAGCTGTGTGCGGGCAAGGATGGACATGAGTGTTACAGAAGTTCCAGTTTAGGGGTTTCCAGAGACAAAACCCCTCTGTGGGTTCTGTGCAGCGATGCTTGAGCAGGACAGGGCCGTAATTCGCCAGCAGCAAGGGAACAGCTGAGAGTCTGTGACGTGAGGGGCTTGCAGGAGGTCGGGGAGCTCCTTCCTCCAGTGTCACTGCGAGACCCGGGTGGGGTGGAGCCCCTTTGTGCCCCATGGGTGTCTCGGGCCGCTATGCGGATGGCACAGCCGCTCGCATGGGCTCCGCAGCCCGTGCTCCTCCCCTCCGGCTGGACGGACACGGCATGGGGAGGAGCAGGAGTCCGCCGTGACGCCTGAGCCATGGCAGCCGCTCTGCCCCGTGAGTGCTCAGGCTTTGCTTCAGCCTCGTCCCGCTGTGTCCGGGGGGGTCCCGTATGGCGCTGGCTTCCCCCTCGCGGTGCCCCATGCCCCGGCGCCCGGAGCCGGTCGCGGCAGGCCCGCAGCCCGCGATAGCCCCGCGGTGGCTGCGCATGGCAGGCGCTGATAAGCCGCTGTTGCTGTATCCCCGAGTGCGTGAGCGAGGGAGATTGGGGGCCCCGGGGCTCGGTGGTGGTTGTTGGGAAGGGAGGGGGAACCGGAGGCGCTGAGCTGCAGCAGGAGGAGGGAAGGGAGTGATTTCACAGTGGGCAGGGGAAGGAGCTGGGTTCCTGGGGGGGTCAGCTCCAAGCAGGGCACAGGCTGCTGCTTCCATGTGTGTGCTGTGATGTCCTGTTTCCTGGTGTGCACGGTGCAGTAGTTATCAAAGGCTGGGTTGTCCCACGGTACTGCTTTTGGAGGAGCAGCAGAGGTGCAGTCCTGTCCTGCATCCACAGGGATGCGCCCAGTCCTGCGATGAGGCTGGTTTCTGGTGCTGGGATGTGGAGGGCACCCTGCCCTGCTTTTCCTTCCTCTGTGCAAACCAGAGCCTTGTTTCACCCCCTGAATGAATTCTCTGGGAGAGGCAATGTGGGAATGTCAAGGTGCAGAAATTGCTGTGCCAGGTCCTGTCTGGGATGCTGCATCTTAAGTAGAAGCGGTCACACGTGTTGAGGTGTCCCTAAGTCACCACCGACAGAGAGAAGCAGGGATGCAAACCTGTGAGGAGAGGGGTTTGGGTAACTTGGGTCAAGTTTGGTGACTGGGAGTGGATGAAAGGCTTCAGCAGCAGGTTTGGCCAAGAGGCGGTGTTAGAATCAGAGATTTAGGTTGGATCTTAGGCAGAAATTCTTCACTGATGATTTTGGGTCTTTATCTCATTTCGCAACATCTAAAAACCCCCATCCAGCAGCAATGCAATCAACAGCAAAACACAAAAGCTTTGATGTGCTTGAAGCGCTTGAAAGGCCTTCTTTTGATGACTTCCCATAACACAGGCACAAGCTGGCGGAGATGCAAGTGAATCAGCAGAGCGGGGAGGCAGGACAGGGGGTACCAGCATCACTGGGGAGCGCAGGTCGCTGAAGCAGGAGCACAGGATGATGCTCAGCGCCCCGGTTTGCCATCGCTCAGCTCTGTTTTGCTGCTCTCTGCGCTGTTCCTCTGCCACAGGCTGGCTGCGGCAAGCAGCTAGCAGCGGGTGAAGTAGAAAAAGACATTCACAACATTAATGAAAGCTCTGACAAAAAGGAAGCGAGGGGAACTATTGTCTCCCCGGCCTTATTCTCATAATGTCTGCGTGTAATAAGTCTTTTGGTTATGCTTGTGGCTTCTGTGACAAAGCAGTGATTTAAGGGGCTGTCTTTACAGGGGCAGAGCTGCTCACACAGGCCAAAGTGCTGGTGAGTAATATTTTACCACAAATTGTTGTAACTGGAGCTTGACAACTGCAGTAGGAAGGAGGGAGGGGGATTGCATTTGATTTATTACATGGCTCGCTGCAATTTGCTTTATGCCGGTGCAGCCGCGGATGTGCAAACCCTGCAAGTAAAAGTCTGTGTGAGGGAAAACAGGGAGGGGAAAACTGTGATTTGCTGCCAGGATTCCCAGAGGTCTCCTGGATCAGTGGGAAGCACACATGCATCGTGTCTACAGACCAGCTTCTTGGAGTGATGGCATCTTGGGATGCTTGGGAGCCTTTCCCTGTGCTGCCAGTGTTGTATCCCATTGGGAGCCAGGGGTCCTGTCTCAGTGTCGACACCAAGTATAACATAGCTCCTCTGGGTAGCAGTGCTTTCTCTCTCTGCCTTCAAACCAAGCCAGGAGTTAAAGGGATCTTTAACCCAACCTATGGAGCATCTTTAAGATGCACTCCAAAGAGAGAGGGAGGAAGGCAGGCTGCAGCTTGGGCTTGCATCACTGAAAATCCAGGTCATGTTTACTACGGGCAGCTGGAACATGATGATCTCAGATGCTAACAAGTAACATCTGAAGGGAAGCATTAAAACATCGGAGCTGTTTTGTAAGCACCTACTTCACTTTTATTCCAAAGCCAGTTCAGCTATTTTTAAAGGTTCACTTGTCCCTTTAAGTACCTGCTGTCGGCTTATCTAAAGCAAGTGAAGAAGCACAAGAGGTTGCCCTTCCTTTGAATTTCAACTGGAAAAATGGCTTTGTCGCTTTTAAAGACCCCAAAGCAACAAACAACCCCCCTGGACAGCTTCCTTTCTGCTCCACATACCTTCAGTCGGAGCTTTTTGTCCTCCTGCAAGCTGACCTTGTGTAATTTCCTTTATTTACATTTGGCTTGCACTGGCCTCATTGACTGCAAGAGTTTGTACAACCGCTTCTATCCTGATGCTTGCAGAAGTTGTGCCCGTGCTGTCCTCTTACTGCTGCAAAGCGCACATGCAGTGCTACTGAATAAAATGAGTCTTATCCTATGTTATTCTGCCCTTAAAAGCCTTTGTACCAAGGTAAGAGGAGGATGTGGGCAATTAACTTAAACCAGGTGGGAAAAATGACTCCAATCTGTGCAAGGAGACATCTGAAAGTGCTACAGTTTGGTGTGCTTTTATTTAAGTGAATTCTGTTCAGCCTTTGTAATGCCTTTTGAAGGGGTTGTTTCTGAGGAAGCTGTTGCAAACAGTGTTTGTTCACTGCTGTAATCGAGCCAGAGTAAAACATAGAGAGAGATTAGCTTCCCAGGACTTTGGTATTTGCGTTAGGTCTGCATGCGCGATCACCTCTGCTCTGGGAGTTTTGCAACCAGAATGAAAACAGATTGCACTCAATGTGTATCATTGGCATGATGGTTTCTTCAGTAAGTCCTTCATTTGCAAATAGAAGTACTGATAGTTGGAAGCAAGTGTGCTAGTGTTACTGCTGGTAGGGTTCGGTGATGGTGAGAGTTAGGGGCTAAGTGGGGAAGGGCGTATTTCATCTGGCTAGAAAAGAAATGAGGCTTGAGGGAAAGAAAATTGCCTTTTAGTGCAACTATCCTGGTGTTTAGTGGCTTGATTTGTGCTACATGAGCCGCCCAGCCTGGCATGGAGAAAGCACGCTGCAATTGAGAGATGATAAAATAATGACAGGATTGCGTGCTTCTCGAAGGCACGAGGGTAACGCTCCCCAGTGCCGCCAACCCAAGAGGAGAAAAGGCTCCTTCTAATCAGGGCTCCCCGGGTAAGGGCTTTACAAGAGCACCCTCGAGGTCAGCCCTGATCTTCTTTAGAAGAGCACGGGATTGCCCAATTCACAGGGCAAACAGGCTGAGGAAGCGGCATGCGATGGCCGCGCTGCCAAGCCTCGTGCTAGGGATGGAGAGGAGGAAAGCAGGAAAGTTTCTTCATTTGCTTTATTAAAAAAAAGGAAAAGAAAAAAAAAACAGAAAAAGTTTATTGCAAAACTCAGTGTTTTAGAATAGTTCCAGAGTCCACTAGGTTACAAACACATCAGTAAGTCCTGCTTTGAACGCATTAAAGCCTGCTTCTGGGTCTTCTGTGCCCGCACACACACATACTCACACGCTCCCCTGCTCGTGCCGCTACACAGACAGGAACAGAAACGTGAGGTCAGTGACAGAGATATTATTTGATCTGTATTGGAAACGGTTGTAGAAAACAAAGAGAACATTACAGTAGAACCTCGCCAATCTGCCGAACAGGGAGCATCCACACACACACAAAACCTGGAGGCCTTGTTCCACTTCCAAGCAGAGTTGTAATAGCAAAGTGCTGTAGTGAGGTCTCGTATCACGAAAGACTTCCATAATCTCACAATTAAGAGTCTACAGAACATTTACCAAAATGCTTGAAGTCATCATAAATTAACAATAAATAAAAAGTACATCTTAATGCGACGATTGTGACTTGGTCATTTACTCACTGATTCACAAAACTCTCAGTTCTCTGTAAGGGGTCTTCCAGTCCTGGGTGCATCGCAGCGAGGTTCTGCTGGCCGTGATAAAGTGCTGAGGCAGAGGAAGGACGCGAGACCACGGGTCTCGGGCAGTGAGGATGGATTGCTCTAGCCACTTGGTTGCAAGAGTGCCTGTTTCTTGGGGTTTGGGACATCTAGGACAGAAAGAACACATCAAGCACCTTCCCAAAAAAAGGGGGGGAGTTTCCTGGGGTTTTCTTCTCTTTTTTTAACAGATTGTCCCCCATTTCTATGGCTGGTAAAACACAGACAGGTCAGCGTAGCAGTTAATGCGTGATGCCACTTCCACTGAAATACACAGAGATGTTGGCTTGGTTTTCCTTCCAAACCAAAACAGACTTGTTTTATTTGTCCCCCTGAGTTGCTTAAGAGGCATTATGATGCATATAGGTGGGGTAAGCAAGCTTGTGTCACCATGAGTAGGAATCTCTCCCATTAAGACTAAATGAAGAGCTAGGATGTTGTCTTTTACTATTCCCCTCATGCCTTCTGTGTGCACAGACTCTGGTTCATTTTACTGCAGCAAAAAAAGGGATCCTGCTGACTCGGGAGCAGGGAGAGCCAGGGAAGCGGTACATGCCCCACAGCTGGCAACGTGGGAGGCAGACTGCGAGGGGCTGGCTATCCAGGGGATGTTCCACATTCGTTTGTGATGTGGCAGAGATTTCCTTGTGCACGTGTAAGCGAAGGGTTTGGGTGCATTAAGACATGCTGAGCCCAACCCTCCCTGCGGGGTGGGCTGGTGACAGCAGCAGAGCTAGGTCCAGTGACACCAGCTGAGGCCTGACGGAAAGAGATGCTGGATCTGTGGTTTATTATTGGGGTTTTCTTCCTTTTTAAATACCAACTGGGTTACCTAAGACCTACCTATTCAAAACAGCTACACTCTATGCTGTAAGGTTCCCAACAATTTCACAAGCTAGCCATACAAGATAGGTGTTGAAGAGGGTGATGTAAAGACAGCTTTCCCTTCTGCAGAAGATGATTTTTCCTCTCCCCTTATTTAAGCTAACCTCCTTTAGCAATCTTAGAATAAATTAATAAATACTAATTAAATTAGAAACAGTACATCGGAGCTGGCTATCAACAGAAAATAACAGTTCTAAGGATACCAATCAGGAGAAGAAAAATTATCTTGTGATTAAGATGTGCAGTAATAACTGGCCATAAAGACATACGGAGCCTCTGATTTCCCAGCTTTCGTGACGTTCAAGTTAAGAACATCATCAATGGTTTCTACTAGGTCAGCTATCTAGCCTAGCCTCCTCCCACCTAAAACATGAGTCCTTATCCTTCTAGAAGATTGACTTGGCTACTGGTGGTGTATGAAGTGCTCATCTCCAGTTCATGTCTTCGGTGTTGTATTTGCTTGGAGTCTCGGCTAGGGGATGGCTGAGGACAGTCAGAGGCTGAGCTGCTTCTGCTGTTGTTCTCAGTTTCTCTGGGGTCAGTTGAACCTTTACCTATGCTTGTTATCCGGAAAGCAGGAGTGCATCACGTCTTCATGCTAGACACGAGTTATTGGATGTGGCTATCCGTATTTTCTATGGAGCTTTCCATTGTTGGTTAAAAAAGTTCTTCCTAATCATTAAAAAGAAACAGAAGTCGTCGGTAGCAACTGTTCACATTTAAAATTTCACATTCCCTTTAGAATGGAGCTTTAAAACGTGGAGCAGAGCTGACATCTTCCCCAGGCTTGCGCCGGGTAGATTTAGGTGTAGAAGGAACGAGGGGGGTTTATACCACGCTGTCAGAGCCTTTTCCTGAATTTTCGCTTTTTCCCAAATTTTCACCTTTTCCCGAATTTTCGCCTTTTCCAATATCCATATCTATAAAGTCATCGGGTAAGTCAGGAGCAGCTCCCACCGCGCTCTCCTCTGCGCCCCACTGTGAGCAGTGGCACAGCCCAACCTTGCACGGTCTCACCAGGGACAGGAACACGGCGCCCAGGACCATGCCAGCAGCACAGGAGTAAAAGGCTGAGCTGTAGTTCTGTGTCGTATCCACTATGACACCTATAGAGACACATTGACAGCAGTTAGCCACAAGTGACTCCCCTCTCCCGTGCCCATCCGTTCCTCCCGTAGGGTTTTTAATCCGGGTACCACTTTAATCTGGGTACCACTGCATCATTTTATCTGCAATCAGTGCTACTCTATGACTAACAGATGCTACCTTAAAAGAAGTAAAACAGTGTTCAGGGGTGCATAGTGTCATCTTCAGGCGAGTCAGAAGCCTCTGGGCATGAGATGCATCTATTTATTATGCCAGAGACTTCACCTTTCTGCAGTCTATGGCAGAAACACATGCACAGTGGAAGTGATTCGTTTCTGCCACTCGCTAGAGCCTGAAGCGATGCCAGGTTTAGGTTTCTATCAGGATCAGGGGAGCACTGCAGTATTTTCCTTCACTCCGAGGTTCCTCAGTGGAGACAGCCTCATCCGTGGGACTCTGCAGAGCTGCATTGCAGTAGTCTTCTGGCTCTGAGAGTCTCCTAATACTAGTTGCAGGGCTTTTAGGCGAGTACTATGATTAGCGCTGCCAGAACACTTTCTAGACACGTCAGCACCAATGGCATGCCAAAAAACACACCCCAAACCCAAAATGAACACGAGTTTTAGAGTTACCTGCAAGGGGTGGTCCAGCCAACCCAGCTAAGCTTTGAATGAAGACATAGACACCAGCCGCAGAAGACATCTTCTCGATGCCAACCACGTCGTCTTCTGCCAGGAGGGGAATATGCGTGCCCGCTACCGTTCCGAGCATGAACCCGAAGAATATGCTACATGTCATCAAGCCCCAGAACTCGGAGGCAAAAGGGAAGGCAAACAACGCTACAGACAGCAGGACAACGCAGATGAGTTCGATGTAGATCTTGCGGATGGGCTTCTTGTTGAGGACCCAGCCCGCTGAGATTCTTCCAAAGACCTCTGCAATTGCCATGGCCGACAGTATGTATGCAGAGTGGTCTTTGCCGATGCCAAGGCTGAGACTCAAGGGGATGATGTAGAGGGAAGGAGCGAAGAAGCCCAGGGTAGCAAACAGGCCAAAGAATGCATAACAGATAAAGCTATAGTCTCTCATCACAGAAAAGTCCAGTAGTTTGGTTTTTGGTTCTGGAGGGCTGCTGTTATTTTCAGCAAGTATCTGCACGTGTTCCTTTGGTTCTTCACTTTTCGGCTCTGCTTTGGTTTTTCCAGGCACATTGCTGGGTGAGGTAGTTATTTCGACTCCTGAGTCTATGGACTCTATTGAGGTGCGTGTTTGCTCGTTTTCAAGCATGTACTTGGTCTCCGTGGGCTCTTCTGGAGGCTGCGCTTTCACTTCTTCTTGCTCTTGGATGATGATGGGTCGCAGCAGCGACCCGCAGACGACAATGCTCAGCTGCAGCACCCCGACAGAAAGGAGGCTGTATCTCCAGCCTATCTGCTCCTTCAGAGCAGTAATTGCTGAGGAAAGAGGGCAGAAGGAGAAGAAAGTATAAGTAGAAGAACATGGAGTTACACCAAGGAGCTATCTGAACTGGAGCTTCACCACCAGAGAGTCCCCAGCATCTCAGCTCTCATGGAGGCCTAGCAGGGTCCCTCCTGGTCCATCCTGCCCAGGGCCACCCAGGGGTCTGGCACCCATGTTCCTCCCATCAGCTGCAGCAGAGAGCCAGAAGCCACCTTTAACATCTGGCTGGCAGGAGCCATCCTCTAGGTAACCACTTGTGAGGTCCCAGTGAGTTTGGGATGCGCAAGGACGAAGGTGGTGTTATTTTTAGTGAATGAGAGCAAACTCAGCAGCGAAGTTTCCTCTCTCCCTGACCCCACCCTGAAACCAGCTACTAGAGGGAGGAAGTCTCTGCTCTACTCAAAGGTGCATGTTACTGCTTAACTACAATCCTTCATCTGCAATCGGAGCAGCTTTACAATGGGTTTTTCGCTGAGTGGAAGCGTGCGCAGGAGAGGACCACCTGAACTGCAGACACAGGGACACGCTGCCTGGGAGCAGGTCCCCAGAAGGCCGGAGCAGCTCATGCTGAGCACAGGCTCACTAACCTTTAGGAACAGTTATGTGTACTGTGTATGTTTTAAATAGCTGAAGTTTCTCGGTCTTATTTTTAGCCTGCTAGATCTATATAGGGAACCGGGCAGGCTGTGCATCGGCAAGGCACGTCCTGCTCTGGCACACGTCACGCTGGGGGGGCTTGGGCATGGTGAGACCAGTCTCTAGGATTACTTGTAACCCTGTTTGCAGGGCACGAGTCCCCTATACATGTGATCAGCCACCTGTGGACTTCAGCAGCTCATGAGCACCATGTTGGTATCAATTGGCTTCTATTTGCTTGGGGAAAGGACTGGAGCAGCGTCAGGCTTTAGGCATGGACACACAGCATTTGGGCACTGTACCTGGTGCGAAGGAGAAGACAGCGAAACATTCCCCTGTGGATGCCACCGCTGTGACCAGCGAACGCCTTTTGTCAAAATAGAGTGACAAAATGGTGACAGTCGGGAGGAAAGAGAGGCAGTATCCGAGGCCTGTGAATAAATGCCAAAAATTGCCATAACAACAAGTAAGGGAGGGGGGAAACACCGATGCGAGAACACGTTAAGTCAGCTTTCCCAGTGGCGAGATTACAGTATCATTTCGGCCAACTCAGCAAGTCACCCTGGAAGAAAATCATTGGGGAAACCACAATGTTATTTTCCTTTAAACTGGATAGGGGGGAAAGAAAAAAGAAGAAGAAAGAAAGAAAAAGCAAAACGAGACCCAACCACCCAGCTCATGCCTTCTGTTCCCAAACAGCCAGCGGGGTCCATTTGGAGGACCTCATCTGCCTAAAGAGTAATTGATGCCCTAAGCGAGGCAAGCTGCTGGCCACGGATGCGAGCAGGACACCCAGGATAGGCTGGAGAAGGGGAAAAGTATCAGGAAAAACACAAAATCAAAGGAGAGGTTGGAGGGTTTGGCCCCATGAATGGCTTCATCTCCCCAGTCAAGCACAAGCAATTGGTACAGCTGCAGCACAGAGTCCCAAGGTGGTCCCCAGGGTGAGACAGGGTACAAGACCAAGCCTTGAGCCCAGGTCTTCACCTTGGACAGGAGAGGAAGACCAGCTCAGGAGGGTCAGCAGTGTTTGTCAAGTACTCCCCATGTCGTGGTTAGTAAAACCCCTCCATGGCCAGAGCCACGCTTGGTGGAAGCCGCAGGAGAGTGAAGGGTTTGGAGGTGCAGGAATAGGACAACTCACCAGAGATGACACCGATGGTGATGTACATGTCCACAACAGAGCGGGCGAAGGAGGCAATGACCATGCCGGTGCTGATCAGCACCCCCCCGGCCATCACCACCAAGCGGTGACCGAAGCGATTGCTGAGGACCGTTGACAGAGGAGCTGGATGGAAGGAGAGGAAGAGAGATGTGGTCAGCACACATCAGCAACCTCAGCTACCATCTGCTCATACCCCTGCCCACATCCCCATGGCATGCCACCTCCCCTGCTAGCTGGCCTCGCAGAGCAGAGCATCACCCTGGAACACCGCACAGCACTTCAGATGTGCTGATAAATGATCAGCAAAGACCAGAAAGGGTGCAAGGGACAAATCTGCAGCAACATCCACAGACACCAGTGGATTCAGTGAGGCTTAAGTTATTTCTAACCCTTTTCACTATGGAGTTAGGTCTTAAGCCTCTTGTTTCTACCCCTTGCTGAATGGCCACGCCAGGCTCAGCAACATGGACCATGTCCCTGTACGATGCAGAAGGACGAGTTGGGGCTCAAAGGTATGACTGGGCTGAGGCAGACATTTCTTGTTATTCCAGGAGCACAAAGCTCTGCACTTTATGGCTGTTATTTATAACGGAGCCATTAGAGACACCAAAGTCACCGGTACCAGGTCCTTGTCTGATGAGTCAGCACTACAGCTACCCCTTGCACCCATGCTGGATGCCTGCCACTCTTACCTGTGAAGGTCTGCACAAACACACATATGGATATTATCCAGGATATCCTGCTGTTGGTTTCGTCAAAGCTTTCCATCAGGTCATTAAAGAAGACACCAAATGATTTTAGAATGCCGTACGTGAGAGCTTCCACAAAGAAGAATGCAAAAGCAACTGTCCAACCCCATCCTCCGTCAGGCACTTTAGAATAGACATTTGGGGCCGTGCACCCCATTTTTACAGCTTTGACAGTCATTTTTGATCTGGAAAAGAGGGGAGAAAGAGCCAGGCATCAGTTTTAAGACGGATTTTGCTGGGAAGAGGCATGGCCTAGCAGCTGTGACCCCCCTGAGGCTGGTGCCTGTGCTGCTGAGGGATTAAATGCAGGACTTGGGGTGAAGTTTCAGCCTTTGTCACCCCATAGGGCTCATTTTTGCCAGTGCCTTTCGAGCCCGGCACCAGAAACTCTCTGCTCAGCACCCTGGCAAGCTGTTCCCATCAGCAAATCCTGTTTTTGGGAGCTGTTGTCTGTACTTCAGTGCATGGGGGTGGATGGATGCAGTTCATGAAAGATCCACCACGGGACCCAGCGTGGGCTGGTGGAGCTGCAGGAGCTCCCCGGGGGGCACCCGTCCTCCCCACTGCACCCTGTGCCTGACCCGGGATGGGTGGTGACACCCCGATAGCACCCGTTAGCCGTGGGGTTGGTCAATGACACAACCCACCATCATACCCTCAGTGTCCTGCAGCCACCGAGCCACTGCTGGTGCGCATGGTATTGGGGTACCCTCTGTTGCTCTGGGGCTGCCAATCCCCAGCCACCCACAGCACTGTAACCTTGCAACAGGGGCGTGGACACCTCCTCGGCCACCAGCTCCCTGTGCTGTCCCCTTCAGCCCTTGGGGTCACCGGACCCCCAAAAGCAGGAGCAAGGGGATGCCCTAAGGGCTGGAGGGGCTCACTCGGTAGGACATGGGGGGGGTCTCTGCAGTGCTGCTCCGCATCACTTGTGGCCATGGATGAGGGCATCCTATGCCCTCATCCCATTCTGTGCTGCACCCCCGCACCTGCGGGTGGGACACGGGGACAGAGCCGGGGTCAAGCATCGTGAGCTCCGTCCCCGGCCACCCGTGGACCTGCGGCTCCTGCGTCCCCCCCGCCCCAGCAGCCACCAGACATTTCCCTCCTCCATTTTATACTCCGGGTCACCGGCACTTCGTGTCCGTGCGGCTCCGGCAGCGCTGCATCCCACGGGGCAACTTCCCACGGCGGAACAGGCGAGTGCGAGCGCGTCCCCATCGGCACCCACCAGGCAGCAGCCCCACGGGAGCGCAGGGACCCACCCCGGGGGCTCCCCTAAGTGGAGCCTGCGGGCGCTCAGCACCCAGCGGGTTCGGGCTGGTGCACGGTGCCCGCGGCGGGGTTCCGGTGCGGGATGGAGCGAGGCGGGAGCGCCAGCATCTTGCCGACGCCCCGGCTCTGGTGCTCGGGTTAGGGGGGGCACCGGGAGGACCACCGGTGTGTGCCCGAAGTTTGTGGGAAGTGCCTGGGTGCCCCCCGGGGGAGGCAGCGGGGCTGCAGCGAACGCCTGTGTCACTGCACGGGGAACGGGGGGAGGCTCGGGTAGGAGGAAGCACGGTATTAAAAGCAGAAAAGAAGAAAAAACCCCACCACAAACCTCACACAAACCATGTTCATTTAGACATTAACAGAAAATAGAACGGAGAAAGAAATTAGAGATGGAAAACCCAGCGCTTCGGGGCCCGGCGCGCCCCCCCCCCCCTTCCCTGCATCACTTTCCGAACATTTCAGACCTGATTTCTGCATCGCCACCGCCGCACCGGCTGCGCGGGGCCGCCGGCTAAAAATAAAGGGATGCGGGAAACGGGAGGTGAGGAAGAAAGGAGGAAAAGCAAAAAGGGAGGTAAAAAAGGTAATAAAAAGCCTATTTGTTAATGCAGGCAGACAAAGCCCCCCCCCCCTCCCCTTCCTCCCCGGAGGCCCCCGGCGGGACCCCACTCACCGGCGGCGCTGGGTGCTGCGGCGGGGTTAGGGGCTGCCCATGGCCCGGGCGGGCGGGCGGCGAGAGGAGGCGACCCCGCTGCCCGCCGGCCTGCGGCCGCTGCTGCTCCCGCTGCCCGCGGCGGCGGCTGCTCTGCGCTCGCTCCCAGCCCTTATATACCGGCTGGAGCCGGTCTCCGCCGGCGGCTCCGCAGCGCCATGTGCGCGCCGGGCCCGGATCGCCCCAGCGGCGGCGCCGGCACCGCGTGTGCGGCGGAGGGGCGGTGCTGGCGGAGGGGAACGGACCGGCCCCCCCCTCCCGCCCTCCCCGCACGGACACGGGCACCCGGCACCCGGCACCTGCCCGAGCGGCGCCGGCACCCCCCGGCCCCGGGCGCTGCGGGAGCGGCACAAGCGGGGTGGGGGGAGCGCGGTCCTGGTGTGCGGGTTTGGATCCCTCCCTGTCGGTTCCCGACCCCCGCCCCCCCGGGTTGGGATTTCGGAGTCGCTCTGTTTTGGTGCCGAAGTTTGGAGGCTTTTGTTTGCGGGAGCATGGAATTCCAGGTGGGAAGGAAAGGACATCAGGGATCAGCTGGTCCAAGCTTTCTAGGCAAAGCATAACCTAGGCTGGATGTCTCAGCAGCCTGTGCAGACGAACCTTATCCAGCACTTCTCTGAGGGGGTTATTCCAATGGCAGAAAAGGCCTTGATCTCCCAATGGGAAAGGGATAAGGGATGAGATCGTGAAAGCTGGGGTGCGAGCAATATGTCTGCACTGTTTATCCCGTTTGGGCAGCACGGCTGTGATCTATGCGCCCACAAGGGATGCAGTGCCAGGAGCATCCCAGGCTCACAGCAGAGCAGGCAGATGCTATCCTGTTTGCTGTGCAAGGTGCTGGGATGGGATGGGGTTGAGCACACGGTGAAGTCCTGAGTGCCAGTTCTGAGCTTGTCCCCTCCAATCTCTGGTATCATGGGCAGCACATGTTGAGTTTATAGGGGGAAACATGCCCCTTGCATAGGGAACTTAATTTATGATTCAAACTGGAAGCAGGCGACTCACCGCCTATATGGATGGGAAGGAAGGGAGTGTTGGGGCAGACATCTGGCACGGAGAGCACGGGGCAGGGATCCAGTGCCTGGTACAGGGGCTGGGACTAAAGCAATGAGCGCTTTAGGGTTTCCCCTAAATTCCCCTGAAATCGGTAAATAAGAGGAAAAAATGAGCAGTGCAGTTTCCCAGCTCGCGGCTATGGCTGCATCCCAGTGCTGGCCTCAGTGTGCTGGGCGTGGGTAGATGATGCCAGCGAGGTTTGGTAGCCCGCAGGTCATATCAGAGGGCTCCTGGAACATCCCTGCCATTTGCTGGGTTAAAATGGAACCGGAGGGTTCTGGTTTGTATCGCTGGATAAACTATCCAGGTTAAAGTCTTCGATGCCTCGCCTATACAGGGCTGCGGCATTTGATATGGCACAAGTCCCTTCTCTTGGCTTCCTTCTCTGCTTGTCACTGTGTGAGTTGGTGGTGGGGCGGCGCAGGTGAGGTCAGCGGGCACAGAACTGCAAGCTGCTGACAAGTCACTGATGGCTTTTGCTCCATAACTTGGAGCTTCCTCATAGCGAAGCTGGTCCAGCGGCCGCTGCCTCCCTCATCCTTGCAGTGAGGTTTCAGCAGCTTCACCCCTCGCAGCCCCATCCTAAACAAGCTCAAATCCATGGGGAGCGATGGACACTGCGCCTTTAGGGAGCCTCGTATTGCCCCATCCTGCAGGAAACCCCGTCCTCCCATGTGTAATGCCTTTCAGGGCTGCAGATGAAGAGCAACCTGGCCTCCAGGAGCTGATATCCCCTTATATAAGGGAATGGGTCTCCCTCCCCAAGCTGTAATTCTTCCTGGCAGGGACAGTGCAAGTGGTTGTGGGACAACAAAAGAGGTTTGTGCCTCCAGGGGAGAAATAAGAATGCAAATATCTGTGGCATGAAAAAACAGAAGCGATTTGCTCCTTGGTATTTCTTGTCAGGACTTCGCTTCTGTCTCTGCTTCACCTTCTCATTCCTTCCCTTTGGGCTTTCCAAGTGCAATAAGGCTTTAGGAAGCAACAGGGGCCCCATGGGAGGGACAGGGCTGGAAGCTGCAGCCTCTCCAACCCAGGGCTTCCCAGCTCTGCTGTAAAATCCCCTTTTCCCATCTTGTTTGCCCACTTTGGGGGGGATTTCCTCTGCTGCAGCTTGGGTTTGCGGAAGGTTTGGCTGTGTCTCAGACGGTACACCCATTGTGGATCCATTGTGGCAGCTTCTCCATCCCGGGGCTGCTGCACCCGGCGCGTGAGTGCTCTGTAAACCAGAGCGGAGCAGAGCAAACGTCCTCTTAGTGGGCATAAATCAGCTTGGAACTGGAAAACAGGGCGGGCTGCGAGCAGCAAAGGGAGCGCGGGCCCCTGCGTGCCGCTGCCGGATGGCTCAGGGACTTCCAGTTCATTCGTGGTGCCGGGTTCGCCCGGCCCTATCACATGTGTAATGTTTTCTCTGCAGAGATGGGTGAAAAACATTCCCCCGTCTCGGGGCTGGCAGGAGTCCTGCTCGGCCGGCAGAAGTGCGTTGTTGTCGGTGCTGCTTCACCCTGCGAGGGGAACTCGCACAGACTATTCCAGCAGAAAAACCTTTTCCTGGAATGAAGTCCTGACTGCGTTCAGGGCATTGTCAGGACGGTTGTGCCGGGAACAGAGCTTTGCGGTAAACACGAAGGGGGCCTAATGGGGCAGAAACAGAGCTCGTGGCTCCTCTGCCCCCATAAACAAGCCCTTCGCGAGGCACCTGCTGCCTTTTGCTGTGCTGGAATCAGGAGCAGAATGTGTATGTGGTCAAAGCATCGGTTGTGTTTTATACCCTCCGAAAGCCTGGATGTGCCGCCGTCCATCCCCTCCCGGCTGGACATCCCATGGTGGGGTTTGGGTCGGGGTCAGCACCATCAGCCACACCACGGGGACATGTCCCCATCCTGTATCACTTGGCAGCCATGGAGTCAGCTTGAGCAGTCGCTCCTGCTTCCTGCCTCAGTTTCCCTGCACAAGAGGCACCACTGGGAGCCCCCAGAGTGATCCTGGGGTAACAGTGGGTGTCTGCTGTTTGAATTCCTCATCCCCTGCTGTGTCCTTATCTCTCAGCCGGGATAAAGGATGCCTGCTGGGCTTCTGGCAGGAGAACAGGGCTGCTGGAGCGGCTCTGGGCTGGAGATCAGAGCTGGGACACCCCGGGTGCTGGTGGGGGACCGGGTGTGCTTCAAAAGGCAGCAGGTTATCCTGTGCTCTGCTGCTGCTTTGCTCTCCAGGCAGGCGTGAAAATGTGAAAGAATGTGGAAAATGTGAAAATGATGAAGCTGGCCCCAGGATTTGTAAACTTCTGGTTAATGTGTAATAAATACATGACAGACACAGTGCAGGGCGGGCCAGCGCCGCCGCTCCACGGTGGTACAGCCGGTGGCATCCCGGAGCGAGGAGGCATCTCCCATCCTCAGCCCTGCGGCCAGCCTGAGCAGGCTTTGGGACTTGTCTGAACTGGTTTATCTGGTTCTGCCTTATCCTTGTCCTTCTGTGAAGCACCTTGTTTGCCTTGCAGAAACGAGCTTTGTGTTATTTGTTTAGGTTTTGTTTCATTCCTCCCTGGTGCTATGAAACCCAAGTTCACAGCACCCGGTCTGAGCCATGCTGGTGCTCTCAGCCCAGCACCGGTTATCCAAGGCCTCTGCCTTGGTTCCTGGCTGGGATTCTGCCCAGGGAGCATCAGCACCGGTGCAGTGTTTCCTGCTTGGCACAAAGTGTGGTGCCGCAACACCCGTGTTCCATCCATAGTCTGCCTGGGGGAATCTCTCTGAGTCACTTGGTCTCTTTGCAAAGAGATGGTGGATCAGAGGTGCACTTACAAAGCTGTGGGGGAACAGAGATGCTGGTGTGGTGGTGAGGGGCACAGGGCCCATCCTATGGCATTTCCCACAACCGGGATGACACAGCCTGGACTCGTCCAGGAATTGGAGGTGGAAAGGCTCAGAGCTGTGCCTCTGCCAAGGAGTTAGAAGGGAGCACCCTGGAGTTGATGCCAAGGGGTGGCCTCGTGCTCTGTTGGGTTTGGCCATGCTGTGCATGAGGAGGGTTCTGCAGGAGCACAGCAAGAGCTGTACCAGCACGTCCAGCTTTCCAGGGGCCATGTTCCCTTCAAATGGCCTCTGAGCATCAGAGATCAAGAAGTTTTGTCTGATGCTAATGCATAAATTTCAGCCCTGGATGACTTCCCCTGTAATTCAGAGAGAAGAAAGTGTCCTTTGCATATGGTTTTGGTTGTTTCTGTTAGGAGGAGGTCATCCTGGTGTTCCTCTCCAATGTAAAGGGAAAGGGCAGAGGTTTGGGGGTGAACATGGGTTCAGCTCCCTTGGGTTTTGCTTGTTTTCTCTGAGTGGCTGCAGGTGCCAACGGGGTCTCCAGTGCGTATGGCATGGGATGGGGTCCAGCAGGATTCTGCATGGAGAATCCTACCACATCCCACCCCTGTTAATCAACGTACTCCGAGCTTCAAGGCCCTCGGATGGAAGTTTATAAAGTGATGCTCTGGGGTATGAATTATGAGCGGAGCCACATCCTGATCACTGCAGTGTTACACTGACAGTCCTGAAGCTGCTAATCTGAGCAATGGCACAAAGCTTTTAGTGATGTGAGCAGAGAAACCTGGGAATAATTTCCTTTGCCAGCCATAAGAAATGAGCTTCAGGAGCTTGTCAGTTATTGCAGATGAAGGCAAGGTCCTGAACAGTCCCCATGTGGTGCTGTGCAGCTTCAAGGGCAAAGTCACAGTATTGGGTGCAGTGTTCTGCCTTGGGCTGGGTACAGGAGCACCAGCAGGCCCTGACTGGGTCTTGTTCCTATTGCACAGAGGCTGCTGCAGCCATGCAAGGTGGAGGATGCACCGACAGTCACCAGCAGAGCCACGGCAGGTATTTATCCACCTAAAGCAAGAGAGGACGGTGCTTCCATGAGCTGAGGAACACAGCCTGCAGGGAAGAGCCGTGTGTTGGACACAAACACAGGGAGAGGAGCCGCTGCCGCAGATCGAGCATGCTTCTGGAGGGGAAAGCGCCTGCTTGGGTTTGGTGTCTAATTAGGTATTTACCAGGAAGAAAGGGGAGTTAAAAATAGGGTGTCAGTGACTTCAAAGGCTGGTGTTGACTTCTAAGAATAACACCTTTGCTAGCGCCAATTGCAGGAACATCAGCTGGTGTGAAAGACAGAGGAGATGCTGCAGCTCCGTCTGTAGCCAAGGCACCAAACCCAGACCTCCAGACCCCGGCCTGGCCTCATAGAAGCATCCAAGGAGGAGACGTTTGCATCCCTGCGCCCATGGGGCAACTGCATCCACAGGGACACAGCGGAGGGACTTTGGGGAAGACAAGGCCACCGGTGCCCCAGCCTGGGTGGGAAGTGATGTTTGGCACCATGGGGACACCATGGGCAGTGCTGGTGCTGGCCGTGGCACTGGGGGGACTCTGGGCTCCCTGTGCCGCATGCAAGCAGCCCAACTTCATTGTCATCCTGGCGGATGATGTGGGCTGGGGGGATCTGGGAGCCAACTGGGCAGAGACGAAGGAGACCCCGCATTTGGATGAGTTGGCTGCTGAAGGGACAAGGTAACGTCGGTCCCCCCTCCCTGGTGCTCTCCCAAGCATCCCTGGTTAATCTGTCCTGCAGCAAAGGGGAATTCACTCCTGTGGGACTGGCAGGCAAAGGGATTTCATTGGCGGGGTTTTGGGCGCATGGGGAGGGCAGCGAGAGAGTGGTACCCATGGTACCTCATGGTATCTTGGGGAGCATGGGTCCATCCATCCCCACTGGGTCTTGCAAGCATCATCCCATGCTACCGACCTTCATCCCTGGGAATGCGTGCAGGGGAGCAGGGAGGGACAGGGCAGGGCTGGACCATGCAGTGGTTTGTGAATGAAGGTCCTTCTATTTTCCAGGTTTGTGGATTTCCACTCGGCTGCATCCACGTGCTCCCCATCCCGCGCCTCGCTGCTCACCGGGCGCCTTGGCGCACGCAATGGGGTGACCCACAACTTTGCTGTCACATCGGTTGGTGGCCTCCCCCTCAATGAGACCACTCTGGCCGAGGTCCTGCGGGGGGCCGGCTACAGCACGGGGGCTATAGGTAACACCAGTCATGCCAAGGGGCATCTGGGGTGGGAGATAGCAGGGGGATGAAGATGCTCGTGTCTATCCCTTGCGGAGGAGGGACTGCAGGTAGTTAGGTGGAATACTGGCCATTCCAGGGAAGTCTAAAGGACCATGTTGTTAATTTTCAAACCCTGAAATTCCAGCCCTTCCCCGTTCTCAGTTTAAGCTCCAAGTGCTTCACCTCAGAAGGAATGTGCCGGGTTTTCCCTAGCAAATATGACTGTGCACAGCAGCAATTCCATCCTGCATCCGATGTGATGCTGCTGGTGCTGCTTGGCAGCATGGTGCCATCATGGTTGGTGCTGGTGGCCCCATGGCTTTGGGCACCCTCCCATCACTGTGGGTCCCCCCAGCCCACGGAAGCCCTTTGTACCTGACAGAAAAACCCTTGGATTCTCCTTTCCCTCCTAGTTTTTGCAGTTCTCCCTCTTGGATCTGTGCATTCAGTGGGATTAAGTGTGTGCTGGAGGTCAGAGGATAAAGCTGATTGTTGGTGAGGGCTTAGAAAGTCATCTCCTCTGAACACAAACACATGAAAGAGTCCTTTAAGGCTGGAATCAGTCGATTTGCACAGGCACGAGATACCTTGTGCGTTTCTGTGGGCTCCTGCAAAGAAAAGAAGGCATTCTGGAAACGCAGCCAGCACAAACAAGGAGCCTTTCTTGTCGCTAGATCAAAGCCCCCAGGGCTGTGGGCACCTCGTGGGTGACGGATAGCGGAGGCTGTAGCTGTCTTAACCCCTGAAGTGATGTTCTGTGGCTTCCTGCAGGCAAATGGCACCTGGGACACCACGGCCATCATCACCCCAGCTTCCGTGGTAAGGACTGTGCCAGCGGGATGAGCTGAGGGCCCCATGGGTGCATTGGCCCCGCTGACACCCTCACTTGCTCCTCAGGCTTCGATTACTACTTCGGGATCCCCTATAGCCATGACATGGGCTGCACGGACACCCCTGGCTACAACCTCCCACCCTGCCCACCCTGCCCACGGCACGGCTCCATTGCCAGGTATGGGACATGGGGGGGTTTGAGTGCTGGCATTGGGATGTGGGTGTTTGCACCCACTGTGGTCACTTCTCCTTATGCTCCATGCACCCAGCTTCCTCCTGTGCCCCCCACAGAAGGATACTGGTCAGGGAGGTGCATCAGTCCCGTATGCCATGGGGACACACAGCAGCATCATCCCCTTTCTTGTCCCCTCCTCTGCTCTCTGTAAAGCAGGAGAGCATCCAGGCTCCGTGCCTGCTCCCACACTGGTCCCTGCTCCGGTGGTGAGTGTGAGGGGTTTCTTCCCAGCAGGGTGGTGAGGAAGGATTGTTACATGGAGGTCGCCCTTCCTCTCTTTGAGAACACCACCATCATCCAGCAGCCCGTCAACCTCAGCAGCCTGGCAGAGCGCTATGCAGAGGAGGCCACACGGTTCATCCACAGGGCAAGGTAAGATGCTGCCAACCATACCAGGGAATGGGTGATGCTCTGTGGTTCTTTGGGAGCAGAGCTGGATTTTCCATGGCTCAGCTTCCCAGCCTCCTGGAGGAGGGAGAAGCCACTGAGGCTGTCACTGGTGTCCTGCAGGGTTCACTATGGAAGCCTTTTGGTGCATCTCCTCTAAAGGGATGATGTGTTTTTAAAGCCACCATTTACAAGGAAGGTCAAAGCCTTTGAGCTGGGCTCAGAGTACTTCTGGGAGTAAAGTGCAGTGAGATCCATGTGAGCAGGGATGGAAATGCTTCAGTCCGTCCATCCATCCATCCATCCATCCTCCATCCATCCATCCATCCATCCATCCATCCATCCATCCATCCGTCCATCCATCCTCCATCCCTCTGTGTTTCAGTGGTACAGGGCAAGGTGGCAGTAGGACACTTCTGCTGGGTGGTGAAGATGCCTCTGTGGATGGGGGATGTTGGCAGGGAAGCAGGCACTGAATATGTACCCATAGCAGCAGGACCAGAACAGCACTAGGGGTGTTTAAATCTGCCCCATATGTGGGGTTTAATCCATTTTGAGGGTAAAGTGCTCTGGGATCTCTGTGCTTCAGGATCTGCCTTTCCCAGGGACACAATGAGCCCGGACAAGCCCTTCCCTAAGGAGCAAAGTGTCTCTTCTCAGAGACGAGGACCCGAAGCCTTGCTGATGGGTTGTGTAATTTTAATCCCTATTATCAGGGATTATGAGCTGTGACTTTGCAGAACTCCTCCCTGCAGTGCCAGGAGGGGCAGAGCTGCTGAGCAGCTGTGTCCAAGCACATCCCGCACCTGCATCCCAGGATAACACAGACCCGGAGAGCAACCAGGGCTGGGGTCCTGCAGGGGTGCTTGGGGAAAGGCTTGTATAATGGGACAGGGCAAGGAAGTGGCTCCTTATAAGCCTTGGTCCTGTTTTGCACACACAGTAACTCTAATTTATCCCTTTGGGTATCAAGAATCAGCCACACGGTCAGGATTTGTGCCTGTAACAGGGCTGGAGGTTACGCAGGCACCCGTGGTCCCTCC
This sequence comes from Amazona ochrocephala, assembly GCA_039720435.1. NCBI lineage: Eukaryota > Metazoa > Chordata > Aves > Psittaciformes > Psittacidae > Amazona > Amazona ochrocephala. Next base: position 92,693,282 of record CM077879.1, read on the forward strand.
TTCCATGCACACCTCCATCCCTCCGGGCTGGGAGGATGCTCTCAGGCTGTGAAACCAAGCGCGTGAGCTCCGGGTTAATAGGAACAACCTTTAAACTCCCAGCAGTATTTGGGGGTTATCTGCGTTCATGGAGAACAGGATTAAGCAGGTGCCTGCCCTTTCTCTCCGTCTCTTTGATGGCTTATTCCAGTTTCCCTCTGCCTGACTCATTCATTACAGGGCAACAAAACACACCGGATTTGTCATCTCAGTGTTTTTTTAACCAGTCGTGTCAAGGTTGGTGGTGAGATTTAGCTCCTCTCGGGATACTCACGGAGTGCAGTGGATGTGGGAGCCAAAGTCAGGGATGTTTGTTTGGAGTCATCAGTTAAATGTTTGCTTAAATTTAGGGAGAATTCCGAAATGTCGATGCAGGAAGCAAGCGGGATGTTCAGGTGAATGAGCAGCCATGAGACCCTGGGGATGCTGGAGTGGTGCTCCCAGAGGGAGTGAGAACCGGGGGAAGCAGCTTTCCCTGCTCCAGGGTCTCTGGCATCCCTTGGGAAATGGGCATGCCACATCCCATGGGAAATAGGCATGGTATATCCCATGGGAAATGGGAAGGACACAGCAGTGATTTGCAAGGAGAGGGCATCAGCATTCCCTGAACCTCAACTTTCTATGTAGTGCTGGGGGGACACAGCCCTTCGCAGGGCTCCAGTACCACTGGGGAAGGATGCAGCGGCTCCAGCAGGATGGGATTTACTTTTTCCACCCCAGGTGGGTGACGGGTAAAGGAAGGAAATGCCACAACACACGTTGGAGGGGCCCCGAAAGCTTTTTGGAGGCAGCGATGGAGCGGCCGGAGCCGGGATCCGGGATCCGGCCTCTCCTGCCGCGCATCATCCCACCCTTCCCCTCGGAGGTCCCTGAGGAAGAGCGGGCCTCGTTGGAGGAGATAAATATAGCTGTAAACAAGAAAACAGGACATGTCCTGTGATGATTTAAATGCAAACAGGCAGCGGGGCAGAACGTGCTGCGCTCCCTGTCCCGGGCTGCGCTCGGGGTCGGTGTGAGCATCCTTCTGCTGCTCGTCCTCTGCTGAAACCACTGGGGGGGCCAAATGCTTTCTGGGGAGGGGAAGGAAGGGCCAGAAAGGACTCTGTGAGAGAGGGGAGGGAGGTGGGTGCACCGCCATAGGGTATTTGGCTGGTGGTTCATACAGAGATAGAGGAAGGGGAGAACCCATTCCAAATGGGAGGACAGTTGGCAACAGCGAGACAAGGGAGAGGTGTAAGAGGTTTATGCTCACACTGGGCCAAGCATCCCCACTGCAAGGGGAGCAGGTACCCACAGGGTTTGCTTTTCCCCCTTAGGAGCTGCAGCAGAGGCTGGGGTGGCTGCAATGTTCCCAGGAGGAAGAGCCACTCTCTGTGTCCCCAGGCTTGGCATTGCCACCACCTTGGTGACCTCCTGCCACCCCAGCCCATCTGAACGTGCTCCCCTTTTCCCCTATGCAGGGACAGCGGACGCCCCTTCTTCCTCTACCTGGCGCTGGCCCATATGCACGTCCCTTTGGGGGTCCCCCCTTCGCCCCTTGCCTCGGGTATCTATGGAGCCTCCCTGAGCGAGATGGATGCTCTGGTGGGACGGATAAAGCGGGTTGCTGACAGCCATGGGAAGGGAAACACGCTCCTGTGGTTCACAGGTACAGCAGGAAACGTGGCTGCGGTGATGGGGGGCAACGCTGGGGTGTGCTTGGGTGGCAGGGGCAGGATGTGTTTGTCCCCTGCCGCCTGGGGCCATCACATCGCAGGGCGATGCTGTAGCTGCTCAGCCGGGTCCCCACCCCGCCACCCCCTTGGGCTGCAGGGCTGGGCCTAATTAAACCACAAATCCTCATTCATTAAGAAGCCCAAATCCGCTCTGGCTGAGCAGCTCCTAATGAGGATGTCTCGCTCCTGACGACAGGAACCCCTCCGCTGCTCATTAGCACCCAGAGCTGGTGGCAGCCCTGTCCCCCCTCCCTGTGCTCCAGCTCCGCTCCAGCCCCTCATCCAGGGCTTGGGCAGCCCTGCCCCTTGAGGATGAACTGCTAGATAGGAAAGTAACTGCACCTATGGCATGGGAAAACCACAGGGACAGGAGGAAGGGACGGAGGGTCACTTGTCCTCTCCTATTCCCATTGCGGAGCTGTTCCCTCCATGGCTCCAGTGTTGCTCATAGGGATGCTTCTTTCTCTTGCAGGTGACAATGGCCCTTGGGCACAGAAGTGTGAGCTGGCTGGACGCCTGGGGCCGTTCATAGGGGCCTGGCAGCAGCAGAGAGGTAACCTGGCAGCGTGGCTGGGGCTCCATGTCCAGACGGATGCTGCTCCACAAAGCCCCTCATTGCCCAACACAGGAGCAGTTCCCCCCCAGCCCTTCTGGCTGACACCCCAGAAGACACCCCAGATTGTCCTCAACACATATATGTTCTTATATATATATTCTTGTCATTCAAGCCATTAAGTTTTCCCCTAAAACCGCTGTTGCAGGGGCTCATCCCCTTCAGTCCTTGTTAACCCAGAGCTTGAGGTGAGTGGTTGCTGGTTTTGGAGCTGGGATGCTCCCACTGCCCAAGCACCAGGGTCTCGCAGCCCCCATCCCGCATCCCATCCCGGCTGCCCTCCAGCACTGCGGACCTTTCCTTTCCTTTCCTTTCTCTTCACCATTTTATTACTTCATATACATATATAATATACATGTATGTAACTTTTCCCCTTGCCTTTCCTCCTCTTCCGGCCAAGCCATCTGCTCAGCGGGTTGGTCTCAGCCAGAAGCACGCATGAGTCAGGCGCTTCCCACTTCTGCTTGTGTTACGCAGTGTAAACGCGCGCCCGGCTCCCTTCCCCTCGGCTCGGGGTCAGCGGGGAGGGAGCCTCCTTCCTCCTCCGCTTCCTGACACCCAGGCGATGCAGCCGTGGCCACTTCCCTGGGCAGACGCAGCCGCCGCGCTGGATCGCTTTCCCATTCCCAGAACCTTTTTCCTTCAGCTGTTCCCGGGATGAAATCCTAACCTTAGGGTTTTTTTTCCCTTAGTAAACAAACCCTGCTGATGACCCGGGTTGCTCTTGAGCAACCAATAGTCACAAGCTGGAGCAGATGGTACGAGCAGTCCAGCGTTCGGGAACAAAGCTGGGAAAACATGGCCCTTTTCCAGCCTCTCGCTGCCCTGTGAGAGCCCCTTGGCTGTGGCTGGCAGGGCACTGGAGCTGGCTGTAAATACCAATGGGGACGGATGGCTTCTGAAGTCCCTCTGGCTGTTGTATGGGTGTTTTGAAAGCCAGCCCCGTGTCACTGCTGCTGCTGGTGGGTCTGACACCGCAACACTGTGTTGGGCGCTGGGGGATGCTCAGTCACTGCATCCCGAGGGGAAAAGCCCCTCGAGGAGCAGGCGAGCACGGGCTGCTCTGGACTCTATACGTTCCACATAGCTTATACATATCTCATAGCTTGGCGTTTCCTTTCAGGGTCCAACCCAAATTCCAGGGATGTTTTGCATTGATTTTGAGTGGTCACTGGAGCTGGGAGAGAGCAGCACATCCCTGTGTGCTGCCCCCTTCTCTGGTTGGGGAGGTTCCCGTAGTCTCCAGCCCATCCCAAAACCCCATCTCCCGCCTTAGAGACAAAATCCCAGCTAAGGGGGTGCTGGGATGGAGATGTTTTGGGGGTTGTGATGCTCTGTGTGTTTTGAGGCAGGTTTGGGAGGGTCCAGACCTGGTGTCCCTGCACTGAGGACCTGTGGGAGTGGGAGCAGGACCAGGGGTTTCATCCCAGCACGGGAATGCTCAGTTCAGCTTTCAATGCAGCTGCCTTTCAATGAGGTATTTAATGTACGTGCAGAGATGGGGACCGATATTAGCTGCTGTAATTGCTATAACTTCCTGTGGTGTCTGAAGGCAGGGGAGGCACCTCACTCGCTTGAGCCACATGTGTGCGTGGTAGTAGCACTATTACGTGTCCAGTAGCCACAAGAGATCCTGGTGCTGGCCATGTCCCACTGTTCCAGGCCCAAAAGAGGTGTTCATTAGGGTTAAAACACCTAAAGTTTGGGTGAGGAACGGGAAAGATTGGGATGTGCATCAGGATGGGCAGCAGAGTCAGAAAGCTTTTACCTGGACTATTCCCAGTGCTGCTGGCACTGCAGCATCGATGCTCCGGGAGCATCAGCGTCACTTGGGAGCGCAGGATCAGCCCAGGTGCCTGTAGCACCAGGCAGTGATTCCTAAGGAGGCCCGGCCAGGCTGGGAACGGGCACAGGGACACAGAGGGGCAAAGGGATGTCGTCGCCTCTCTCTTGGCTCTGCCCGGAGGAAATGGCTTTGGGCGCGCGCCGTTGCCATGTGCACGCTGAAAGGCGGGAGGACAAAGGCTCTGCCTGGGAAGTTTGCTCCGTGAATCGGCTTGGGATGTTCTGTTTGCCCCATTCCCAGCCCCTTCCCCCCCCCCGCTGCCTGGGGCCCTTTGGGCTATGGCCAGAGCCGAGGCTCTCTGGCACCCTTACACCAGTTTGGGTGGTCAGTACTCCTATTTCAATGCTCAGCATCCTCGTTTTCTTGCTCAGTATCCCCATTTCGTTGTTCAGAATCTCAATGGAGGAAAGGACCGGGCAGCTTCCCCATGCCATGCATCTCAAACCCAAGGGCAGAGCAGTTTTGGATGGTGACAGGGAAGCAGCAGGGTAATTAACCATCAGGAGGGTTATCGGCAGGATTGTGGTTTTAATGAGCCAGGTTTCCAGCAGACTGGGGGGGCTGTTGGTGCTCTACCACGCAGAGGGCACCTACACGAGCTGTTGAATCCCCTGGCGTAAATTGCTCCGTTTTCTCACCTGACATCAGAAGTGGATGGGAATGTGGCTGCCCTGTCAGTTGGCTGCATTTCTCATCACTACTGGACAAATACAAAGCAGTACCAAAGCGGGCCCCCTTTCCTTTCCCTATTTCCTATTCCTATTTCCTATATTCCTTGTTCCTTTCCTATTTCCTTTCCCTTTCCCTATTTACAGGGGGAACCCTTAAACTCCTCTCCCTCCCCTCACCCTCTACAGTGAAATCATCCTCCTTTGGGATCATTTGCTCCATCTCTGCCTCCGAGTAGCTCCTTTCCCAGGGAAGCTCCGGGGTTTTCCCATCACCTCCTGAGCCGCAGGATGCTGAGCGCTGCCCTTTCCTCTTGCAGGTGGGAGCTCAGCAAAGCAAACAACCTGGGAAGGAGGGCACCGCGTCCCAGCGCTGGTGTATTGGCCTGGCCACATCCCTGCCAAGCGGACGAGCTGTGCCCTGCTCAGGTAAGAGCCCCATTGGGAAGGACCCCGCATCCATCCCAACACCGCGACCTAGGTGATGACCTGGATTTTGGCTGCATCAGCTGCTTGTGCTGGTTATTGCCAGCCTCTGTGCTTTTGTCCTCTCCCAAGCCTGTAAGACTTTAATGCTTCAGCAAAGAGGAGTTGAAAGGGCTTTTTGTGCGGCCGTGGATTGGCGTTGGGCTCCCTGTGCCTCCCGGCCACGGTGGCCGAGTGCCTCCCGATAATTAAAAGATGACGATGTTCCCTCTCCCCACCAAGAAGCAGGCTCAGGCTTTGTGGTTTGTGAACGACTTTATGTGGAGGAGGGTGCGGTTGTGGGAAAGGCTGGATGGAGGGATGGAGCTTGCAATCAGTGCAGGATGCGGTGGGATGGGAGCGCAGGGGAAGGGATGCAGCCTCCTGCTCCTGGCCTCCCTGGAGTGGGTGGCATGGAGGGGCCATTAGTGCAGCTGTGCTGCACCTCTGCATGCGCCAGTTGCATCATTCCCTTGCAGCACTTGTATCCCTCTTTACAGCCCTCCCTTGTGGCAAATGCAGTGGGAATTGGGGGGCACAGCTAGAGGCAGTGCAGGGAGATGCTCTGTGCCCTTTTGGCTCTTGGAGCAGGCGAAAGTGGAGGTCAGGGTGGTGGGGCCTTGGGTTGATGGGTGTTGGGAAAGAGTGTTCCTGAGGAGCTGGTCCTGACTGGTGGCCCCTGGAGGCGTCGGGTGTGTTTAAGGTCCATGAGATAAGCTGGAGCCCTTTACTCCTTACATGGCCTGAGGGCAGTGCTGGGAGATGGGGTTTTGCAAGTGGGGGAAGGCTGGATTATAAGCTGAGGTCTGGTGGAGGGGATGGGGAGCTCATAGCACCCATTGGGTGTCACCTCCAAACCCTTCCATGGTGGGTGGTGGATTGACCTCTGGAGCATGGGGCAGAGCTGCCAACCCATGCCCGCTTGGACAGTGCAGAGCCTGTGCCTGTCCCCATCCCCTGTCCCACCAGCCTCCTGCAGCCCTGGGCCCAGCCCAGCCATTCCCTTATCTCCTCACCCTTATCTCCTGCGTTTCCCAGCTCCAGCCCAGCAGGTTGGACAGCTGGAACCCATGAACCTGCGGCAGCACGGGCTGTGCTGCACGTTGGGTGCTTGGCAAGTGGCTCTGTAGCTCCCCATGAGCCACAGTGCGCCCAGTGACCTCCACGGCACAGCATTGCCGTGGGTGATACAGGGGGATGTCTGGGTGCCTGCTTGGGAGCCAGCCTGAGGACAAGAGCTCAGAAAGGTGTCACCATTGTGGTCCCAGCCATGGCTTGAATTCTTGGACAGGGAATGCAGAGGGACATGGAGGGATCATAGAATCAGAACGATTTGGGTTAAAGGGACCTTAAAGCTCCTCCAGCTCCAACCCCGGCCATGGGCAGGGACACCTTCCACTGGAGCAGCTTGCTCCAAGCCCGTGTCCAACCTGGCCTTGGGCACTGCCAGGGATGGGGCAGCCACAGCTCCTCTGGGCACCCTGTGCCAGCGCCTCAGCACCCTCACAGTAAAGAGCTTCTGCCTAAGAGCTCATCTCAGTCTCCCCTCTGGCAGGATAAAGCCATTCCCATTGTCCTGTCCCTACAGGCCCTTGTCCAAAGCCCCTCTCCAGGTTTCCTGTAGCCCCTTCAGGCACTGGAGCTGCCCTAAGGTCTCCCTGGAGCTGACCAAACCTTGTTCTCTGAGGGATGTGAAAGGCAGGGACTGCTCAGTGCTCGTAGCGTGTCAGGGCATGTGCCTTTTCTCTGCACTTCGACACCCCTCAGAGAACAAGCATGTGAAATAGGGCGCTTGAAGACTCATCCCTCCAGCTGATGCGACCAAGAACTTGGTATAAAGGGAATGAAATCAGTGCATGGACACAGCCGGGAGAGCTCTGCACGCGAGGAGGGACCTCTGTGTGGTGGGATCCCTTGGGAAGGGCAGGATCTGGGCAAGGGCAGGCGTTAACTCCCTGCCTGAGCCTCCTTCTGCCCCTGAGGTTATGAAAACGCTGACACCGGGTCTGGAGAAGCACCTGGCCAGGGCTGTGCCTCTCCCAGCATCGCTTTGGTACCGGGTGCGGAGGGGTGAGTGAGGGTGAGCGTGCCCCGGGGCCAGCGCTTGCGCTGATGCAATGCCCTGGACCTGCACCTGCACGCTGGTTTCTGCAGGAAACTGCCTCATCAGCCCCTTTAATCATAGTTAATTGTCGGAGCCGCGCTGCTGCCCTTCCCTGTCCCGACCCAAAGTAGGGCATGGAAGAAATAGGTCAGTGGGATGGTGGAGGAGCGAATTGCACCAGCATGGCTGGGCAGGTTGGGCAGGCGGGTATGTGTGTGGGCACTGCTGGTTCAGATGCCTGCTGCTGCCTGCTGCTGCCTGCAGCTGCTCACTGCCGGGCAGGGCAGCATTGGTGCCAGGGATGCTCATCCCAGCTCAGCCCTCGGGCAGCAGGCAGGGAGCTGCCTGTCCCTGGCTGCTCCCAAACCCTTCTCCCTCCGTGCTCAGGGTTGTAGCAGAATTGGAGCAAGTTTTAAGCCTTTCTTGGCCAGGGCAGCAGTTGGCAGCGCGGTTTCCCCTCTCCCTGCACGCACGGCTTCAGGATGTGCCTTCTGCCGGAGTGTTCGGTGCTGACTTTGACCAAAATCCGATCTTTTTCATGCCTTTTTCCATTGGTTCTGTCTGCCCATGGCCAGGGGGATCTTCACCCACGATTGCCCTCAATTAAGTTCTCACACCTCTGTTTCTAGCAGTCCCACCCCATGGGTTGAGGCTCCTCGGTCCACACGCACCATGCTGAGGGCCAGATGCTGATGGTGCTGAGCACCCCGGGGCCAGCACACGCTAACCAGGGCCTGCCCTGGGCTGTCATTTGGGTGTCCCTGGGCTGACCTCGGCGAGGTGCTGGCCGGGATGTGCCCTGCCTTGGGCCCAGTGGGGAGCGCCGTACCGGGGCGGCCGCTCCGCAGTGTTTGTGCTTATTGTTCCCTCCGTCTCTTAGCAGCTAAATGAAAACTCATTGGATGGGGGCCCTTATCCCGGGCTCTTTCCTCTCTCTGCTCACGGAGCCACCGGCACACACCGGGCAGGACAAATGCAGTGGCAGGACCGTGGTAGCACGCTGAGGTCCCCAAGTTGAGGGGTCTGGTGGTTTCATCTCCTTCAGTGACTGAGGCAAGCAACTGACCCCCCCCAAGCTGCTGGCACGAGGGGTTTGCAGCCAAAGGGATGCGGGCTGCATCCCTGTTGGATGCTCAGCACTGGGATGCGGGCTGCATCCCTGTTGGATGCTCAGCACTGGGATGCGGGCTGCATCCCTGTTGGATGCTCAGCACTGGGATGTGGGCTGCATCCCTGTTGGATGCTCAGCACTGGGATGCGGGCTGCATCCCTGTTGGATGCTCAGCACCAGCTCGTCATCCCCGTGCCATGGAGATGGCAGCGCTGGGATGTGGCACTTGGCCATGCTGATGTCCCCTGGCCCATGGGACACCCCTGGTGTGTGTGGCTCTGTTTTAGAGATGTGGAGTCACCCTGTGTCTATGAGAAGGAGGGATGTGCTCATGCAGTGGTGATGAGTTGGACACCTGCGCATCACAGTAGGATGGGGGCGAGGGTCAGACATGGGGGGCTATGAGCATCCTGTCCCCCCCCAGCAATGATTGTGCTCAACCCACAGCCCCTCCATGCCATGGGGATGTGCAGGATGGTGCGGAATTGCCACGGCCAAGCTCCATCCCCAGAGCCACAGGCAGCAGGCGGGAAAGCAGAGACTGTCCCCCTGCATCCCCATGGAGCCAGAGGGATACGGCATCACCGTCTCCTTCCCTGCATCCCTCCATATCGGGAAGCAACCGAGGCTGAGCCCTGAGTGCTGGGTTTGTGGCTGAGGCCCCTGATGAACCGGGGAGGTGGAAATGCTGACGGGTGCACACAGAACAGCACCGCTCTCATGTTCCACCCTGCCTGCTGGGCTCGTGCAGAAGCGAGACCGCATTGAACTGGGGCCACGGGATCTGCTGCCATTGATGTCAGGAGTCCCTGTGCCAGCGCTTTCTCCAGAGGGTGACCCCACTGCTGTCCCATAGGGATACACAGGGGGGATATGGGGACAAGGGGGGGCTGCTCCCGCCCTGCGGGTGCAGGATTTGCCGGGCACAGGGAGCAGCAGATCCCGGCTGAACCCACAGCGCGGGGCGAGCAGCCGGCGCCGGGGCGGGAGGTGAGCGATGTGAGTGCTGCCAGGGCCCAGCCGCTGCTCGGAGCCGGGTTTAACCTCTTCTGCTCTTGGACGGGTGCTGAGAAGCTGCTTCCCTCTAAAGCACTCCCCTGTTACAGTGCATTGAGTGCCCAGGGGTGGGCTGGGAGGATGCTGTAGGGATCTTTGGTCCTTGCTCTGATGGTGCCACCTCTTTCCGCAGCGCTCTGGACATCTTCCCCACGCTGGTGGCTCTGGCTGGGGCGGCGCTTCCCCCGAACAGGCGCTTCGATGGCTTGGATGTGTCCCCGGTGCTCTTTGGGTGGTCGGATGTGGGGCACAAGGTAAGGCAGAGACACCCCCTGGTGCCATCCCACTCCTGACAATAGATCCCATCACCTCTGAGCTCACACAGGTAAATGGGGATGGAAAGGTGATGTGCTGGGTCATGGGAGCATCATCCCCCTGGTTTAGAGAAGGAGGATGGCCCGGCCCAGGTGAGTGCCGTACCAGGACTTAGGGTACCAGGATAAAAGGGCTTTTGGATTAACGTGCCATGCTTTGCTCATAAACCTGGGATTACAGGTAAGAACAAGAGCTCAGTGTGCCTGCCTGTGCCTGCTGTCCCAGGGCTGCCATCCCGGGGGATGCTTGGGCTTGCCTGCACCCAGAAGGTGAATCAGTGTGGGAAAGAGAAGATTCCAGGGGCTCAGACCTGGTTGTATCCACTTTATTTATCACATTTCATATGCCCTTAAGGAAGTCCTCCTTCTCCCAGCTCGTTATCACTGATGTTGAAGCGCGGCAGCACACCTTGTACCCTGCAGCTCTCTGTCCACACAATAGGAGCTGCTGACAGTTCGCAGAACAAGTGGTGATGCTCTTGTCAGGGTGGCACAGGATTGGTGCAGAACCGAAGGAAAAAGGGTAAAAAAAGCAGTGACTTTAATAGCAGCCCCACAGATAAAGCCTGAGTTTGCTTTTCAAGTGCCTGCGAGCACCACGCACCACGAGCCAGCTCCCAGCGGGGGTCCTGGATTTGCTTTCTGTGTCCATCAGGGGTTTGGTATTTGCTTCGTATTTATGGAACCCTCCGATGAACCGTGAGGGAAAGTGGGGAAGTGGATGGGATACAGCCAGTGAGCTCCGCTGTGCTCCTCACCATTAACCCTCTTCTGCTGCGGATGTGGTGCTGGAATGGGGTTTGCTGGGAATTATGGTTTTCTGGGAATGATGGTTTTTGGGGAACAATGGGTTGCTGGGAGCAACGGTTTGCTGGGTGTCAGGGCAAAGGGATACGAGCCCGTGCCAGCCATTCCATGGTGTTTTAGACCCGGGAATGAAGCCCTGAGCTGTGCTGCACCACCCCGGCTTCCTCAGCATCACCCCAGCCTGGCACTCTTTGGGGGTGATTTATGCTGCAGTCAGGGCAGAATTAACCCCTGTGGAGCTGGGAGCCATTGGGCACAGCAGGGTTGTTCCTGCCCATCCCGGCAGCATGAGCAGGGGATGGATCCAGGGATGGGGTGACCTTGGGACACACACACAGAGCACCCACTGGCTCCATCTCCATGTGGTGATGGGGAGCAAGCGCGTGTTCCTGGTCCGTCCCCTCTTGGCTTTCATCTCCTATTTGCAAGCACTGGTAGCAGCCCCCCCTTTGGTGTTACAGGGTTTTCCTTGTCACAAATCCTCCCTAAAGCAATTCCTTTGCTCATCCCACCCCCAACAGCCTCTTCCCTAACTGGGATCTCTTGGGATAAACCAGTGTAACCTTGCTCAGTGTCCCTGCTCGCTCCGCACCAGCGCAGCCCGTGATGGGGCTGGGGTGACACCGAGGTCCTGTCCTGAGCAAGGCTGTTTGCAATGAAAATAAACACATCCCAGAACGTGTCAAGGGTACAAGTGTCACACAAATAAGCTCTTTCCATGAGCTTCATGGCGGAGAGGGGTGTGCAAACAGCCCAGAGCCCAAACAGTGGTTTTCTGGGGAGAAAAGGCCTTTTTCTCCCTTTTCTATGTTTCTTTCTGTTAAAATAACAAAGTCAGGGATCAACAGAGGTGTTGCAGACCTGGGAATGTTCCTTGAAAGGGCTCAGTCGAAAGCAGCTCCTTAATGATGCTGTAAATTGGGATCGGTTTTCTTAGCACGGGGCTTTGTGAGGCAGGTTCAGAACGTGCATGGTGGTGGTGAGGGTTTGAGTGCCTTTACACCCAGATGGCAGCGGCCCAGCTAAAGGTGCAGGCACAGCTTTAGGGCTGGAAGCAGAGGGGTTGGTTCAGGTCCTGGTACCTTCATGGGCCCTTAATATTTGCCGATTGCTGCTTTGGAGCTGTTTTATTCCAACCCAGGAGTGTCAGCGTGAGGGGATTCTGTAGCAGGGGCTCCCCTTGCAGCCTGCACTGCACCACCTCCTGCGCTTTACAGCCTTCGTTTTCAACCCTAAACCATGCTTTTTAAACCAAATTCCAGAAGGTGATCTTTTGGTTAATTTACCTGCAGTGGAGGGTGATAAAGGAAGCAGAAAGCATTTGGAAATCATCCCCCATCCTGAATCCTGGCATTTCTTGGGGAGGTACCAACCAGCCCCCAAGGGGATAGCACAAGGGTGATGGGTTTAAACTTAAACAGGGGAAGTTCAGGTTGGATATAAGGAAGAGGTTCATTACTGTGAGGGTGCTGAGGCACTGGCACAGGGTGCCGGAGGAGCTGTGGCTGCCCCATCCCTGGCAGTGTTCAAGGGCAGAGCCATGGGTGACATGGTTTAGTGTGAGATGCCCCTGCCCATGGCGGGGGTTGGAACTGAATGATCTTAATGTCCTTTCCAACCCAACCCATTCCAGGATGCTGTGGACGTGCTGGGCACCTGCTAAGGCATCCGTGCACGATGAGCGCTGCTCCTGCGCTTGGCCCCTCCATCCGCAGCAGATGGTTCTCATTTTTAGCACAGTGGAAATTTCTTGAATCACTTTTAAGCTCAATTCCCAGGGAGGAAACCTCGAGTGACTCACCCCTCAGTGGAGCCATTGGCTCCGCAGCAGACCCTATCTGATGGAGGAGCCCACCGAACCATCCAGCTCACTTGTCTTCCCCGTGCCCAGTGCCAAAGCCCTCATCCTGCCCGGATCAAGTGTCCTAAATACCGAAAGGCAGGGATTTGACCCACCCTTCTCCTTCCCTTCCTCCTCAGCCCCATTCCCTGTTGTTAGGGAAGGGAGCGCTCACACAGAGGGGTGAGTCAGTGGTGGGATGCTGGACCGGGAGCGATGTTCCAGCACCTCACCTACCCATCGCATGAGCTCACCCTCAGCTTGGGGCTTGCTGCTGGCCCCAGGCAGGGATCTGGCTCCCTTAGATGTCCCTGCCATTAACTGAGCTGTGAGCACCGAGGGGATGGGTGTCTCCTTGGCATGAGGCAGTGGTGGTGACACAGAGAGCATCCCGGCTCCGAAATACTCTGTCCTGCTCTGCTTTAAACCTCCGCACCTTTGTGATCACTTTATTGCAGTGGAATTGCCCTGGGGAGGTGAATTCAGAGGGTCCTGTGTGCAGGGACACGTTGGCACAGGGAGATGCTGCTGTTCCCCCACCCTTCAAGAACCAAATCTCAGTGGGTTGCTCACAATCCAGGGGTTAGATGGTGTTTAAATGTGTGCATGGATGGGATGTGGTGGGTCTGGGTCTCACAGAGCAGTTTTCACTCTGCAATGAGCTGATGGGCCCTTTTCTGTTCTTCCCGCAGGTTCTGCTCCATCCCAACAGCGGGGCAGCTGGGAAGGATGGGGGGATAGAGGCGCTGCGGCTGGCTCAGTACAAGGCCTTTTACACCACAGGTACTGGGGCCTTTTATTGGTCATAAAGTCTGGCAAAAAGCTTGTGGAATTCTTGGTTCCCTGCAGATCCAGGTGAAGAACAACTCCGGTTAATTCAAGACAAACCCAGTGAGGAGTAAATATGTGTTCACCTGTATCTGCACGATGGCTTTGCAGCCTCAGGAGCACTCTTGGACTAGCAGCAGGACCCAGGCTCCCAAAGCTGGGCATGGTGGGACTGGGCCATCATAGATGGATGAGGAACACCAAGGTGATCCCTGGGCAGTGGGGATTCAGTGTTTTCCTCTCACTTCCTCCCTAGGAGGAGCAATGGCTTGCGATGGGAGCATTGGGCCAGCTGAGCATCACCAACCACCCCTCATTTTCAACCTGGATCGCGATATCCACGAGCAGGAGGCTTTGGATGTGGCATCCAGAGAGTACGAGGAGGTGCTGCCTGCGATCAGCAGGGCTTACACCCAGGCTCTGGAGGACATCGCAACAGACAACGTCTCGGTTGCAGATTACTCCAAAGACCCGGCGGTGACTCCCTGCTGCGACCCGCAGCACGTGGCCTGTCGATGCCACGCACCCGGAGCTCACACAGCCCTGCTGGACCATCGCATGGAGGGAAGAACAACGCGACTTGTGTGTCCCTAAGGGAGTGATTGCTCCGGCTGCTCCTCTCCTGAGCCTGTGATCGGGAATGTCGTGGCTCCAGGCTGGAGGTTGGCCACTGAGCGGGATGAGGCTGCGGTCCGCCTTGCTCCATGTAATGAAGCAGGAGGTGAGTTGTGGGTCTGTGTGAGCGCACAGAGCAGCACTGTTACCCCATGGGACCGGGCGCTGCTGCACCGGGTGGCTCTGGGCACATGGACACAGGCTTTTTGTAGGGCTCTTTAGCTGAGGAAGAGCCAGGCCTGGGATCAGAACTTCCTTCTGGGAGAGCCGGCTTTAGGACACAATTCCTCTGGGAAATTCGCTTGGCTTTCCTGCAGAATGGACCTTACAGGAGCAGCTGGTGGGAGCACGACGTTCTCTCCCTTCTGGTACTGAGACCCTCGAGCCCATTGGCTTAAGAGAGAAAATTCCTGGCGGGCACAAGGTGAATGCTTTGGGAAACAGCACCTGCCCCAAGTGAGGTTCATTAATGGGGGTATCTTAAAGACCCAAGTGCAACAGAAGGAGGATCCTGGGCTCCCCTTAGTGCCACCCTCCTCATGGGCAATGCCAGGGGCGCAGGTGGGGGGAAGCAGCTCTTACAGAGCTATTCTGGGCAGATGCAAAGGCAAACTCAAAGGTGCAACTGAAACCTAAGAAACCACTGGGACTGCTCAGCAGCTGAGAGAGGGTTTTCTGCAGCGGTTTTGGGCTCTGATTTACATACCCAGATCTCTCTTTGGACAAGCCATGGACTGGTGTGGACTGGGCTTGGTGTGGGAGCAGCATCCACCACCAGCCCCCCAAAACCCACTCTCCCCTCATAGCATTAATCAAGACTGACATCTTTAGGGCCCCACAAAGAACAGCAGGAGCTGCAAGGGACACAGCGTGACTTTATTCTGTCTTTCAACATAGCAAATGGCATCTCTAATGTCACTGCAAAAATACTTTGCCTGGGTAAAATAGTTTGTATGTACTGTACAAAGACATTAAGTTTTAATATATCTTCCTCTAAGTACATTTATACACATAAACCAGCATAAATTAGAAAAGGGACAAATGGGTATATAAAATCCTGGTTACATACAAATCTGATTAAATTAGCATTTACACTGTGGCTCTAACATATGGTTTGTTAAATATAGCCATGTGCATACAGTACAGACACCCCCCAACAGGAACTGAAACAAGGGGCCAGGTATTCACTTACTATAGGAAAAAAGCAGTGGCCCACCTCGGCTTTTATTATTCTCGTCTTGGGGACTCCCAGATCTGTTCTTCCGTATTCCCGGCCTTTCCAACGCGCTTCCCAGCAGCTGTCCTGAGCGCGGATGTTTGCCTCTCATTACGACCTCTTGGCTTTGCCCGGCTGACCTCCGCGGCACAAGATTATCTACCAAAATCAAAACAGAATGGCCTTACTTTTCCCAGCAAGAGGGTTTGTTTCAAGTCGGGTTTACGCACATGGAGGGGGGGGGGGGTGTCCCGTCCTGTTTTACTTTCCATTCAAAGGCGTGTTTGTGGGTGGGTTTATTTATTCACTCTCCCCCTCCCCAAATTTACAGTCCTGGGAACAGGAACCATCTGGCTTGGAGATAAACGCGTCTTGCCTCTAGCTGGCACTGGGCTGAGCGCTTGCAGGAGATCAGTTACTGGGGTCAAGTCCTTTGGCCTTCCTAATTCGTCCTCAAAAGCTCAGCTCCGGGCATGGTGGGAGGGGAAGGTGGATGCTGTGCATCACTGCATCACTCTCGGGGGTGCATCACTGCATCTCTCTGTGGTCTCCAGGTGGAGCCCAGAGTTAACACCAACAGGTTAGGCCAAATTAGGTGAGGGGAAGCTTAGCCCAAGTATCAGCAAAGCCTCTGAGAGAAAGAGCAAAGCAGGAGCGTGAAGAACAGGCAGCAGCGAGGACCCTGAACTGCTTCACATCAGCTACTAATGCCATGGGACAAGACTGGAGACCTGCGTGAGATGAGCACCTACTTCTGGTGGACACCAACCATGAGCCAAGGCACTGATTTCCCCTGTATCAGCTCCATCCTGGACATGACCTGCATCCTGCAGTGGTGCGATGTGAGCCCCATCGCCCCCGCTGTGTGAGGGTCTGTGCCAGCTCCTCCTCCTGGGATCTGTCTTGCTGTGGACTTTAGGACCACCACTTGCCCAGTTCTGAAGCACAAGCATTGGCACTGGATTCGCACATATCCCACTGATGAGTTTAATCCTGCAAGCCCCAGCTGCCAAAATGCCCATCTAGTACCAGAGAGGCTGCTGTGAGGATGAAGAGGCCAGTCAGGTTCTGCCAAACTTGCTCATCCCCTGTGAAACACAATTACTAGTAGAGCTTCACTGCAAAATCAACGGCCTTTCCTCTGCTAACAGCCAGCTGTTGAAAACATCCCTTCGAATCATTAGTGATGGTGCAACAGATCCACCATCCAGCAATGACTGAGGAGGAACTTGGGCGAACACTGGTCCCAAGGAGCCAAAGATGCATCTGCAGCCTGGTCACTTGTGTTGAGATCCATGGTTTGAAGCAGTGAGATGTGTGTGGACCCCACACCGGGGCTCTGATGGGCTGGATGGGCTGCTGGAGCTCGTGTTCCTGTCCATCCTTCCTCGGAGCAGGTGTCAGTGGGAGCTGTGCTGCTGGAGGGTTTCATTCCACCCTCTGCAGCAGCATCCTCTGGTAGCACAGGCAGGCTGCCCAACCAGTTGTGGAGGTAGCCAATAATCGATGTAGAAGAGATGCTTTTAAAGGCTGTGTATCAGCCAGGGGAAGCTGTCTTTGAAGAGCTGCCTGCTGAGTGCAATCCAGCCTGACTTAATGAAATGGTTCTCCTGATGAAGCCTTCGCATCACCTCTGGTCCCCAAGGTGACGAGCTTCAGTGTGCAGCCAAGCGCAGGATGCATCGTGTGTGCCTGGAAAAGCACTGAGCATTCTGCTGGGAGAAACCACCTTTCCTACTGAATCCCAGAAGCTTTAAGAAGATTCCCTGCTTCCATTCCTCAGGTCCATCCTGCTTGCAGAATCCTGCAGGATTTCTTTTGTCAAACCTCACAGCACTACCCCAACCCTGCTCTGAGCATCCCTTGGTGGGGAGAGCCATTGTGGTGGCTTCCCAAAGTCCTGCCCTGCCTGGCCTGAGGCACACAGCAACAGCTCCCAACACCACTGGAAACCTCACCAACACTGATCCAGTCACCCACAGGGAAGTGGGAGCTGCTGGGGCAGGTAACCAGGAAACAGCCATTGCTGGGTTTGCTCTTCCCATCCCATAAAGACCAAGCAGGTCTCAAGCATGGCACCTTCTCCTCATCTGAGGCCTCAGCCTGCTTGTCCTGCTCAGTGACACCTGAGTCCTTTCTGTGTAAGACCAACAGTGGACCTCAAAGTGCTTAATCCACCCCATCAGTGCAAGGAAGAGACAAGCTGAACGTGTTCAACCTCCTGCTGCAGGATCCCTCAGCAGTCCTGGTGCCATCAGTAGCAACATCCACATTCACTCTTGTTGAGGCCACCTTTTATGAGCCCTCCTTGGCCTTCTCACCTCTTCTCTGATCTTGTTTAATGAAGAGGCCGTTTCTGACAACCAGCAACAGATCTGATGTTAGACTGAAGCTGCTCTTCCTCACTGTTAACAGCTGAGCCTCTGAAGTCTCACTTGAGGTCAAGGGAAGGCAAAGAGGTTACAAAATGGAGAGGAGCTGCTGGGTCCGAGCGCTGCTGTGTCTCCAGAAGTCTGTCTTTAGTTCAAAGCCATCCCCGTGGCGTGGGCTGCGGGCGAATATTCCATTTTGTCACAAGTTTTGAGGTTTTTAAATGCCTTTTTTGTTGCACGCTGGAAAACAAACAAAACCCTTCCCATGTTTCCGCAAAGCAGAACGCTGTCAAAACATTTTTGTTGGATAAGGTCAGGTTTTCTCTCCCTCCTTCTCCACACTGGAGTGACCGATGCCTGAAACCCCCCTGGAACGCGTCATTGAGACCAAACAGCACTGAGAAAACAGCAAAGTTCACTGAAATCCGGAGCATCAAAACATCCTGACCACCAACCCGTGCGCACCAGAGCAGCGGGAGCCCGCGCCGCTCCGCCTGCGAAACCAGGGCAAGAGACGTTACCGTCAGCAAGAGAGGGGCAAAGCCCAAGTCCCGGCTGCAGAGGCTTCATCGGGAAGCTCCAACTGCTCAGTCACCGGATCAGGGAGTACTTCTGGAAAGAGCCTTCCCTCCCACACCATCTCCTCCCCAGCAGTGCAGATCTGAGCTGCTCGCTTGGGTTCATTACAGCATGGGGGCTCTGAGAGATCAGAGTTCATTGATAAAGTACCTGCTGTTGTACAGCAGGGGCTTGGGGCTGCTTTTATACAGCTGAATCCCAGCAGGGAGGCTCATTCAAGAGCAGCGTGATTCCTGCTTGCTGGCATTTGCGTGTCCCTAAACCACATGGTCAAGAGCAGGTTTATCAGAAGGAAGCAAAGGATTTCTCTCTGGCCTTGCTGCTCCTTCCAGGAGCCTGGGCCACCGCCTCCTCCTCCACAACAAGGAAGGAAGAGATAAGGAGGAAACAAGGAGGAAGAAGGAACAAGAAGGGAGACATTCTGAATACCCTTCTTGGGTAATGGAGTGGGACAACTGGGAAACTCCTGTTCTCAGTTTGCAGCAGGTTATGTTACAGGTGACAAAAGAGACTTGGTCTAAGGTTAATCAAACTGAGTTGGATTTAGGTCATGTTGTTTCAAAGGGAGTCATGAGCTAGTCACTTTTTATCTAAGTAACACTCCGCATCAGTTAATAGCAAAGTGCCTCACAGAGGTCAGCCTCAGCCTATGGAACAAATCCTGGGATCCTGGTCAAGTTTTCACTTCCTCCTTTTCAGGCAAAACTCCCCAGCAGGATATGTGAAAACAGAGTAAAAGGGATTCAAAACTCTGCCAAGTCTACAACGTGAAATCCACTACAATATTCTGCTGTATTAATGCATTACTAGCATGAAGACAGCACTGACTACAACCAGATCGTAGCACGGTGACAACTGCACATTTAGGGGTTCAGTACTTAACACAACAAGGAAAAGGAGCTGGAAAGACACTGCCAGGCTTAAGTTAGATTTTAAAGAGCCAGTATCTGCTCTAAATAGTAATTAAGAAAGAGCCATATAAAAATCATAAACGAGTTTAAAACTCTGTTAATGCCTTTCATCTTTGTCCTTGGAAAAGGAGTTTCCTTTTCAGTTAGCTCAGACATGCAGGGACTGGTGAGGTTCAGGTATGTTCCAGTTGCATTCCGTAAACTAACCCAACTGCCTGTAAATGCAACAGGGAGTATTAGGTTTTATTTCTAAAGGATGGTATTGCTCAAATGAAAGCTACTCCTGGTAATACTGGAAATCTGCACAAGGCACAAAGGTTAGATCTGGATCTGAACCTCATTCTGCATCTGCACTTCATTCAATGAGCTTGGTCAGATCCATCTCTAGTTATTAGGCCTGATCATCTCTGCCCCATCCCCATCTGCCATTAATGAAGTGTTATTTTCCTGGCACTGTCCCTATAACTTAGTTATTTGAGGCTTCACAGTGAGCTGGGACAAGGTGGGGACAACAGTATCTCTTCTGTAAGATGTTAATACTTTCTTCTCAGCATGAATGGCAGTTTTAGGGGTTCCGAATGCTCACAGGAGGAAACTCATTCTCGTCATCAAGACACACTGGTCCAGTCGCAAACTCATGCTCTGGGATAACCTCTCCTCGCAGGGCACCACCATCCTCCGAATAACCTGTGCAAGTAGAAATAGAGAAGGTTAGGGATGGATGGATGGATGGATGGATGGATGGATGGATGGATGGATGGATGGATGGAAACAAACAGCAGAGATACCGTGTTACCACATTCTTAGCACAGAGCTTCTTCCTCTGGCTCTCTGGCAGCGCTCTGGGGGACTGCAGAAGGTATCTCCATCGACACTACAGATTAGGGAGTGGACTACATGTCCAGCTGCTGGTGCAGCAGCTTTCCTCCTCCACCATGAATGTAAGCACCAATTTCAGAGTCAGATCCACATCTGTGTGTGGACCTTTAGACTTGGGAATGTAATGAGATAGTGGCCCAGCCTTCTGCAACCATTTACTGTGAGGTTCATTAGGGTAAGATGTTAACAGGTTCGGGAACGATGAACAAAACCAGTGAGATCTGACTTCTCCAGCCACAATTCCAGCTCCTGGAAACCAGCCTGGCAGCAGCTGCTGCTGACAAACTGTGAAGCTCGGATGTGGTTACTGCTCTGCTGGCGGGCCTGTTTGTGGTCCAGCTCTGCACAAGGAGCAGAAGCACTGGCAAGGGGGCCCGGGAAGCAGAGCAGAAAATGCCTGGCCTGGTGTTGGGGCAGGGGATGAACCTAGCGCGCTCCACAGAGTGCTGCTGCCCCACTCTGCATTGCGCAAGTGGTGTTTCCAGTAGAACCCTTGAAGGCTGGGAGACTTTTCCACTTTGCCAAGGGTGGCTTTTTGCTTCTGCCTGCGGAAGGGCAGGTGTGATGCTCACCTGGCATGGTAGAAGTTGAAGGCACTGTACTTTGTCTGGCTACAGTTGCTGCATAAGACTGAGGTAATGGAGGCTGAAGGTCATTTTCTTTGTTCTCCTCCATCTTTCCTGAGCCAAGAAGACTGTAAAGGAGGAAGAGAGGGGAGAAGAGTTAGTTCTGACCCAAACCCCTCCTCCCCCAGCACCGGCTAAGACAAGCACATGTACCCACATCTCGTTGAAGCCCATCACCCATCCACATCACTGCATCAAGGCACTGCCTGCAGCCCTAACAGTACTGCAGAGGAGGAGAGCATTGTGTCTACAAGTAAAGCAGGGGGGAAGCAGAAGATAGGGAAAGCACTACTTCAGCTAGAGGACAATGCTGGCAGGAGAATAGAAGGGAACTGATTGACCACAAAAGCTTTAGGTTACAAAGGCAAACAGTGTTTCTAATCACAGAGGGGGCTCCGAAAGGCTTCCAACAGGAGCGGACTAGATGGGAAAAGCAGCCCTGGCTAGTTTAGGACGGCGTTTGAGCAGAGATATAGTATGATGTAACGTAACTCATGACCCAAGGGCCCTTTTCAGTCCTCTGATGCTCAGAGGAACCCACATGACAAAGCTGGCCCGCCAGCTCCGTTGGGCCGCTCTGGGATGGGCGTCAGGGGTGTCGAGGGCGGCCGGAGCGCGCTGGACAGCGCAGCTTTGAAGTGCTTTTGTTTTGTGGCTTTCCCAAAAGCTGCTGGCATTTTCCTGGCTGTCAGCCACCTCCCGGCTCACAGCACATGTTCCATCCCAGCCCACTCCAAAGGCTTCACATCTGGAGCCAAGCAGCCCAGATGTGTGTGTGGGGGGGTTACATGTTTAATGGGATTTGCATCCGAACTGAGCAGCACAGGGAAGGCTCTGCTCGGGCACTGCGTGCCTGCAGTATGCATCTCCATGGGTTTTCCTTTACGGAAGCTCCCAGTTTCACTCCACACCATCCTACCCCCAAGGTCAGGGTAGGACAAGGTGCTCTGCTCTTGTACCACCATAGTGGTCAGCGCTCTGCTGCTGGAGGCATCTCCTAAGGCACAGGCTGCCCACCTCTGCTGCCTAAGCTGAGATGTCCACAACTGCCTATGGATGTGAGATGGCTCTGATTTCTTCTGGAAGAAGCCCAACGCTCCTGCCTGCTGAGGCGGTTCCCATCCACCTCTCTTGGATCAGGCAGCTGCAATCGCAAAGTTCTAATGCTCTTATTTCCTACAGCTCCATTTTGTGCTTTCTGGTGGAATTTCCCTTGATTTGTTAAAAGATCAGCCTCTGTATCAGATGCGTTGGGAGGTACAGATAGTTACCTGTGCTTCTTAATTAAGACACACTCCCCCCCATCCTGCGGGTCCAGGTTATAGATACAGAGGTGTCCATCTGACGTAGTCACCAACAGTCGAGGCAGCTTCTGAATCCTAATGAGGAAAGCACCATGAGTCCAAACACATCTGCACTCACACACACGTACACACCCCCCCTTGCTGTGTGCTCTGTGGGCAGGGTACAAGATAAGGGCCACCCTGGTGGTGTTCTGCAGAGATAGCTGTGTTTGCTCACAGGCAGAGGGATGCAGGTATTGGTACATACGTGGAGAGGGCACAGATGTTCCTCTGTCCGGAGACGTTGAGGCGGACAGTGGCAAAGGCTCGATCCTGGTTCATCATGCCCGATACCTGAGCAGGGAGGTAGTTGGTGGCAGCCTGGAACATCTTTCCCATGTAACCGCTCCAGGTTGGAGGCTCTTCTGGCCGGCTGAGGGGGTCACAAAGCAGCATCAGTGGGGTTACCACAATCAGCGTGACAAACCAGATCAGAACACGCAAAATGATCCTGATCTGGGACACGTGATGGCTTTCTGTGGAGCACCTGCACACATTGTGCACCAGCCTGGCTGCATACACAGGAAGGAGGCAGAGGAAAAGGGCAGTAATAAATCCAGAGCAGGCCTGGAGAGGCTGACAGCAGGGATGCAGTGTGCAGCTTTTCCAAGGAGTGAATTCCTCAAGACACAAAGCCAAGTTGGCAGCTGGTATTGCTCATGGAAGAGTATGTGGTGAGGAAATGGAGCTCTGTAAAGGTAGACCTTTGCAGCAGAGACACCCCTGGGCAGGCAGGTTAAGCCAGGCTAACCCTCTTACCTGTCAGTGAGATGCTCCAGTTTAAAGATGTGCACGGTCTCTGTGTTGCTGGAAGCACAGAGGAACTGGGAGTCCATGCTGAACACCAGGGAGCTGATGTTCACATACCTAGGGCCAAGCAGAGACAGGACTCATCACTTCATGGCATACCATTCAAGGGGAACCGCTCTGTTTTGCTCACAGAGAAGAGGATGGGGAGGAACAAGTCCCATACGCAATGAAGAGCCCCCTGCCTGCCTGTGGGCTGGCTGACAAAGCATCTTCCTACTCCCTTTGCTCAGCACAGCTGGGATTAGCTTTGAGCTCATGACAAACAGCCAGAGAGGTGGAAATGTCCCTGCTCACAGCTGTCTGTGAGTGAACATCTGTGCCAGCCTTGCTACAGCAGCTAAAGCTTCTGGTACTGCAAAGATCAGGGAAGATATCCAAAGTGCTGGATAACGGGACACAAACAGCATCTCCTGAGCAGGTTCAGCAGTGCCAGGGTGTTTCAGACATGGCAGTTTATGTACTTGCAGAAGTGGGTGTAAAGCCATAGGCAGGTCTGGGATGGGAAGAGGAAATGGATTGGGAATGGACCTACTGAAAATACCTGAGGGAGGCTGCAGAAGGCCCATTCCCACCACTGAGACTTGGGCCACGCACAATGACTTCGTAGCTTCAAAGCCCCTCCTTTGAGAGAGTAAGAGTTGGGCTGATAACTTTGGGACTTCATTATTTCAAAGCAGCAGCAAGCAAGGACAGTGAATGGCCTGAATCTACCTCTGTTCTCTGCAGTGGCCCTGTTCTGCGACACACTGAACTGAACCACTCAACTTGCTGCAGGCGGCTGGGCCTGGCACAATGGCATTTCTATCTGATACGTTCACTCGTGTCTTCCTTCTGCAACAGATGCCAAAGCCACCGGGATCTGACGTTGCCCTGTCCTTCTGTTTACGTTTCTGCTCCGGGAGCCCTCTGTGTACTCGTCACGGACAGAAGAAGGAACTGACCTTTTCATCCCTCGCCGGAACTCATAGAGCTTCTGCCCCCCAGGAATGGAAAACACCCGGATGACTGTGCCCTGCAAAACATGCAACGGGAAAGATCATGCGGGAGCAGGGCAAAGAGCGGGAGCCCTTTCCTCGACACACCCAGGGAACTCAGGATGTGCAAAGGCCCCTCCTGTTTGCCAGTCAGGGCCAACCTGAACCTGATACACCCGACTCGTGCAAGTCAGAGTCCTTTTAGTGCCTCTCCCGTGCTGGCTGTGTTTAAGGACAGGCAGCTCAGAGGTCCTGCTCTCCATGCTGCAGGATGGACGGCTGGGACCCCGCTGCAGCCATGGGCAGAGCACACGGGCTCACAGGGCACACAGGGAGGGTGCTCACAGGGGTGCTCACTCACTTTCTCGGAGGCACTTGCAAGCTTTGAGCCGGTGGAGTTGAAGGTGAGAGCAGCCAGAGGCCCGTCATGGGCAGGAATGGTGCAGGCTGTTTTCTGTAGGGCAGAAGGTAATGTGAGTGCAAAGAGATGCGTTGCTCCTTGGACTGTGTAAGGGCGTTCCCTGCCTCGCACCCAATCCAGGCCTGCTGATATGGATTCACGGGATCATGCTGTGCTTATGTTATCCCTTCATCGTCCTCAGCATTTCTTATCTCTGCCCTACCTTGAACTCACTCCCCACCTAGCACAGCCACAGAAAGCTCACTTCGGGGCAGAGGTCTCTGCTCCCCATCTCTCCAGGCTGCAGGATCACAACTGAGCCCTGCCCAAAGCCTGGCAATGTCTTTGTGCAGAGACAGAGCCTCCTTCCCTGCAATTCCCTCTGCTGTACAGCAGATCCTGCTGCAGCGACACCACCCTGGTGCCTGCAGGGAGCCCAGGCCCTCGCTAGTACCTCTCACGGCAGCAGCAGCAGCAGCAGCGTGTTTTCCCCTTGTGCTCTGCTCCTCCCCTGCTGCAGATCCTCAGCTCCCGCTGCACGTACAAAGCCACAGCCTTATGTAATCCAAAGCCCTGGCTTAAGCAGCAGATAATCATGACCCTGCTTCCAGCCAAGGACAGGCTTCCTGAAGGGCCTGTGGATACCTTGCCCTCTCCGTGACTTCGGGCCTGGCATCCCTTCCAGCCCATGGCTGCGCCTGGAGCAGCTCCAACCTCCCTGAGCTACCCTGGTCACATCCCCTCTGTGGGATATGCTTCCGATAGGAACCCCTCATAGGAGCCCCTGTGTCAGCCTGGCAGCAGCTTCAGGCTGCAGGCTAATGGGTCATGTTTCCCTGACTATCCCATAGTGGGAGATGGATGTCCTGAGCTCAGAGAGGCTGTCTGCTTCGCACGGCATCCAAGCAAGCGGAATGTGCCTCCCTGGGCAATTCCCTTGCAGTCTAGCTCAGCGCAGTGTAGTTATTCATCCTTCCCAAAGGCCCCGTTGGCTTTGCTGTGGTTCTGTTTGTTTTCAGCCCGTATCCATAAGGGCGAGCTTCGCACTTACCAAACTATTTCCGTCGTAAAGCGCGATCTCTCCGCTGGTCGCGCTGCCGGGATAAGCCAAGTAGGAGTTGGTGTGGTTGATGGAGAGAGCACACAGACCTGGTACGGCGAGAGGGACACGGCTCAGCTTGTTTGGGAAAGCAGAAACCCGGCCATGGACCCCGCAGGGGGCTCAGGCTCTGTCTGGTTTTGGGGCGGTGTCTGGCACTGGGTGCGGGGCACTGGCAATGCCTCGGCCATGGGGACACCTGCTGGCATGGGACAGTACGGCTCCCTCCTCCCCAAAACCTCCTGCTCTGAAGCGTGCTTTTGGGCTTCTCCCCTTTCACCATCTCCTTTGAGAAGGCAGGAATAGGTGCATGAAACACAGCAAGGGCGCAGGGCTAACAGGGCAACTGCCTGGGCACATCTGGGCAGCTCCAGATGTGCACAGGGTGTGTGTGTTGGGTCAGACGAGCAAGGCAGCATGGACACAGCCCTGGTAGGAAGGTTGCCACATGAAGCCTGGCATGTGAGGAAGTGGCTCTGGGAATGTTTCCTTTTTCTCTGAACGGAAAAGGGAAGCAGAGAGAGACCAAACAAATGCCACGGTTGTGCAGGGAGTTTCTGGCTGACGAGGAACTTGAACGTAGCTCAATCTTAAGCACAGGGGGAGTTCTTCCCTGTAACAGCCATCTGGGTTTATGCCAACGTGAGCATAAAGGTTCCCAAACACCCCTTTCAAAGCGAGCAGGAACTGCAGGATGGGACAGGGAGGGATGGATGGCTCTGTGTGCGAGCATATCCATCCGCCTGTCCCCCAGGTGACCTTGGAGAAGAGCATCTCTTCCTGCCTCCCGTTTGTGCCGCTGGCTGAGGACCCATCCCCATGAATCCTGTCACATACAGAAGCGGTCTCTCCTGCTTCCTGCACCACACCCGCGTGCTTCCAGGCCTCCCAAATCCCACTCAAGGCTTCAGCATGACCTGAGCTTCCTGACCTCCATCTCATCCCACGTGCGGAGGAAGCCGCAGGGTTAAAGGCTGCTGGGGCTGCTGCCACATTCCTCAAAGCAGGACACCCGAATGCTGCACAGACTCACACACAGACCATGCAACCCATCATGTCAGGACACAGCGCTGGCCCCAGCCCAGCGGTTGGAAGGACAGTCTGAAGCTCTCGTTTTAGGTCATTGTTTGTAACTAAACAAAGAGACCGCAACGGAGCTGCAGGATGGGCCCATGGGCCCCGGGATCCACTCCCTATCAGTCAGAGGCTTTTACATCGTGCCAGGGACAGCGTGCGCAGGGAAGAAGAGGTTCAGCAGCAAAGTGCAGGCAACTGAAAGGCACCCACAGAGGGAGGGAAGGGAGGAAGGCAAAGACAGATCAGAGACTTTGCTTGTGATGAGCATCCCATCTGTTCAGGATGGTGTTCCCCTGCCCCAGGCAGCCCGGGGGCATCAGCAGAGCCCTTTCTCTAAGCACTGGATCTAGGGAATGCTCAGGCTGAACAAAGCAGGCTCTGAGCGGCTGCTCTGAGTCACCCACTGGGAGAGGCCGACGGAAACCAGGCCAGGGAAAAACACAGATGCGAGTGTACTGAGCTGACCTCGGGAGACACAAAGCACAAGGAGCACAAAGGACACGGCAGCCTTTGAAGATGCTCCTCTGCTCTCACAGCCCTGACAAGGACTGGTGGGTGCAGTGGCGTGCTCAGGAGGGAGGAGGCAGACTGGTGCTGCTCAGGATGGCACCTCTGGGACTGCCACATCACCTCCTCAAGGAAGGAAACAAGGGACCCTCTCAGAGAAGCCTTGCCTTGCCCTCAGGCAGGTCCAGGTGCATCCTGGGCTTTGGAGGGAGCCACCTGAGGTGGTTTCCAAAGCTGCAGTCATGGCACGTGTGTCGCCATGAACACTGTGACCTCCTCAGTGTAAATCCTGCCCCTGACACAAGCCACATGTGAAACAACATCCTCAAGCACACGCGGAAAACAACAAGCTCAGTACTTTGGGCATCTTCCTCTCCTGCTTGGAGGAGGCTGGACCAGGAGCCAGATCCTGGCCACGAACAGCCTTAGATCTCACTATGACAGGTTGGTGGGGGTGCAGCAAGTCCTGGTCCTCACTGTGCTGGCATTGCCGTGCCTAGGGTGCACACTTTGGGGGGGGTCTGGCATGCTTGGTGTGTGCTCCTACACCCCCAGCACAGATCCTCACTCCAAAAAGGGTTGTACAAGGAGTGGTGAGGTTGGGCTGCTTCAGCCTTCTGGACACGCCATCCTCGGGGTCAGGCTTGGGACCAAAGCAGTTGATCCAGGGACAGAGGGAGCACACATGGCACTTGTCACTCAGCTCACTTCAGTGACAGATGCTGCAGTAAAAGGGTTTTAAACAATTGAGCCTATATGAAGCCCTGATCCCTCATCCTGCCCAGTGAGTTGATTGCTATTGCTCTGAAACCATGACCTGATCATTCATCCCCACTTGAGGCCCGGGGACCCCTGCCCTCAATGCAAGGCTGGTTTTCCCTGGGAAGGTTTTCAGCTCTAATTACATTTGCAGTGTTCAGTGTGTTTAATCCACACGGAAAACCATCTGCTGAGGCCTGAAGTAGGTCAGGAGAGCTGCCACAAGAGCGTCCCTTGAAAGCCCAGCAGCCAGGCGTGAGCATCACATCAGCAGCTTCCCCATCAACCACCCGTGAACCGATGCTGCAGCCTGCGACTGGCAGGGATATCACAGCGCTGCCGCAGGCGCTCGGCCAACATTCCCTCTCCATGGATAAAAATAGCTCCTCTCCCACGAGCCACGAGCAGGAAAGCCGGATTCACCCTACGCTGCACACAGAGAATGTGCTCTGCAGCCACCTGCCCTGCCCCGTGTGTCTGTAGTGTACATGGGATACATGCCCCATCCCTGGCAGTGTTCAAGGCTGGGTTGGACAGAGCCTTGGGTGACATGGTCTAGGGTGAGGTGTCACTGCCTATGGCAAGGGGTAGAAACTGGATGATCTTAAGGTGCTTTCCAACCCAAACCATTCTATGGTTCCGTGATTCTATAATATCAGGTGGCAGCCCAAGTTCTGAGGACTCCCTGGCAGGGAATCAGGGAGTGTTCTGCCTCTCTTCACAGCTCTAATCACTTGGGGAGCTGACCCCACAGCCTGTAAGTAACCACAGGAGCTTTCTACCATAGCAGAGCAGTGCATGTCCACGGCCAAAGGAGAACCTGGGTTAACCACAGGTCTGCAGGGAGCATGGAGCTCTGCAACACAGTGTGATGCTGCAGAGCTGACTCACTCCGGCAGGGCGGGAAAGCAGGGCCGGATAGTGGGAACACTGTGGGATGCTGACGCAGGACACAGTGAAGGAAGGGCAGGGAGCTCCAGGGGGAGAATTTCAAGTTGTCCTGTATGTGATGGGAAACTTGTGGTCCTGGTTTCCTTAGTTTCCTGCTTGTGACTGAAAATAAAGGCACACTGTGGGAAGCTGTGAGTGCATGGACATCTCACATGAGGACAGGAAGGGAGCGAACCTGGGAGGTAAAGTCAAACCAAGACCACTTCTGCTCTGCTGTGCTGCATTTGGTGCTCAGGAGAGAGCAGGGGTTTGCTCAGGACAGAACAAACCCCTCTGTTCCCTTCTCCCAAGCCCACCTGACTGCCTCCATGCATTTCTGGCTCCCCAGTGCTGAATTAGGGTACACAAGGCAAAGGCTGGTTTAAATCCTAACGTAAGTGTTGTGGCTCTACAAAGCTCCTGCAGAGCTGTGCAACCCCTTTCACAGTTCTCCCATGCTTACCTGTTGTATTTGGGGGTGTATCCAGAATAGTCTTCAGAAGCTTCATGTCCTTAATGTTGTGGATGTAAATGGACTCTTCCAGGCAAACAACCAGCCTCTGCAAGGACAAAAGGGACATGCACAGAACCTCAGCAGCATGGGCACGGTGCCTCTGTCTGCTGCTCCCACAGTTCACAAACCCAAACCTTCACTCTCAGAAGAACACAAAGGAATTTGTAACACACTGAAATACACCAGAAACATCATCCTCCATCCCCTCTGTCAACCTCTGATTTTGGATCACTGCTTTTGAGAGCTGCTGCATCTGGTCTTGCTTTAGAAAGCAGGTAACACATCACAACTTCTTCTATGCTACTCTAAGAGCTGATCTTGAATACCCGCAAGCCCCAGAAAGACACATCAGGGTTATACCCACATGGGCCTTGATTGTCATCTACCCCTACTTTCTTTGCAGGTCTTTTCATAGCAAAAAGCTTTTTGATCATAAAGACCTGGCAGCAGAGGGGCTGCCAATCCTGCCTGCCTGCATGTGGGACCATGTACCCCTTGCCCTGGCTTTCTCTTGATTTGGGAGCAAACACTTAGGTGATGCTGCTGTTAGCCCCACTGCTGCTAAACCCGACGCATCTGCGCAGCACACGTTTCTCTTCCCATTTGGCATCAGCAGGCAAAGCTCTGCTTTGTGTGCCTGCAGAACAACACAGAAACTGGGCTGGGAGAGGTCTATGCAGGGACAGTCACGTTTACACCATCCTGGCAACAGGCAGGGGAGTTCCAAGTTCATGTGCTTGTACCTTTTCTGCTGCACTCTTCAGGAACATCCACCCAGCCAAGAGGCAGCCGCTAAGCGAGGAGCTGCCAAGCACTGGGGAGGAAAGGCACAGAGGAAAAGGAAACCTAATGCTGTAACCTTAGCACTGGGCCACCACCTGCGTGACTGCTCTGCTCCGGGCCTCTGCCTGGTCCAGATCAACACGTGTTACCACGGAGGCATTTGGCACAGAGGCTTTTTTGGGGACCAGGTTTTGGATGTGGCTGAAGGGTTGTGCTTTCTAAGTCCAGCGAGTGCACAGCTCCACCTGCATCAGTACCAAATGTCCAGAAGCACTGAAGACCTCCCAGTACAAACAGAAGGCTACACTCCATCCAGGCTCCTGACGCTGGAGCACCCAAATCCATGGCCAGGAAGCCTCCACCTCTTTAGAAATGAGGCCACTTATTCAGCAGCTAAATGTGGAGCTTAGTCACTAACTCGAAACACCCACATTAGAAAATCTTTGCTTTGCTCCACCATTACTCTCAGATCAAACTCTTTCCCACTTCTATTCCTGCTAACCACAGCATCTGGGGCTGTGTCAGGGCCATTCTGCATTTCCAGGAAGACTTTGCCTTTCCTACAATAACAGCCATCAGCTTGCAGAGACCGAGAGGAATATTTATACAGCTGAATTCAGCCAAGCCACCATGAGCCTTCCCAGAACTGCAAACACGCTGCTGTTGATGTACAGGTGAAGGGAGGGTTCCAGATGATGGCAAAGACAGAGCTGCAGCAAGAGATGCTGGCATCAATAGGAACTAAATCCAGGAAAGTGATGGTGGCAGGAGGTGAACAGGAAAAGGAGGCCTAGACAAGCTCACCAGTTGGAGGGAGCTGGTTCTCTGCCTCCTCACCCCATGCTAACGTCACCGTGAACCCTGCTGAGATGAGGAATGGGTTCTATCCTCAGAGAAGGTGCCTGGTGCTGTGATTGCTACACAGGGCTGCTACAAGGCACCGTGTCTTGTACAGAATGCTACTGCTCATCAGTGTTCTTTAGTACTTGAGTTGGACACGAATCAGGTGAGATAACTTGAGTTGTATGGTGAGGACTTAAATGCGCTAGGCATGGACACAACCAGATCAAACCTTTCCAAGGAGCTCAGCAGGGCTTCAGCAGTGAATGAAAACCCAGGGAGGTTACAGGAGACCTTCTCACTGGTCCCACAGCACAGCTTTATTTGAGGCAACTCATGATCTACCTTAACGCTCTTAGAGTTGTGATGGGGCTCGGAACATGGATCAGCAACAACCGAGGGACTTGCTTGTTTCTTTGCACAAGGACTTTTTCACATGGAGACCAAACTGAAACATGCACCATTTTGAGACCTGTTCCTGTTTTATTTGCCACCATCATCCTGCGCTAATGTCTTGTGTGGGATTTGCCCTTCTATGGACTTTTAATGAAGTATAAAAGCCCAGGCATGGGGATCAAATGTCCCAGCACATGCAGAACCTGACTGCTTCTGGTTTCCAGACCTCTCCAGGTGAGTGTTACAGCTGGAGAATGAGCTCAGCCCAGGACTGGAACCCAAGCTCATAAAGCAGCCAAGAACATGGATGCAGGGCTGGGCCTGTGCATCATCTTCAGGCACTCTCCAGAGCAGCCCACGGGGAAAAGCCTGAACTTACTCTCCCACCCACCTCCCCAAGCAGAACCTCCCGGTTTATTTTTATACCTATGCATCTACCTGCAGTTCAGAGGAAGTCCTTATTTTTGCCAGCTCCATTGTAAGCTGAAGTGAAGAAAATCAATTTAGGGCAGGTTTAATTGTGGTACAGGAACTTCTGGTCACACACAGCTTTACTGGAAACTCAACCCAGAGTTTCCTTATGGGAGAGCCTCACTGCAGGACTCACTGTTGCTAACTGAAGAGAGGCTGATTACATACAATTACACAGACTGCTTATTTCTCCATTGTAAGATGTCCTCTGCTTCTCATGGCATATACTTTGAAAATAATTATGGACAGAAACAAAAGATGACTTAAAGTCCTCCCGGAGGGCTCAGGGCTGCACAGGGCTGTGTCAGTTCAGAGAGAAACACTCTGAAAGTCACCTTCTAAATGGTCTGAATGTTTTCTATACCTTTAAAAGTAACCCAGGCTGTTGCAGGACTTGAAAACCAGCTTCTGCCTCATCCACAGGGCTCAAGTCACTCCTGGGTTTTGTTATCAGCTTTGAAGGTCTCACTTGTAACCAAGACAGCAGAGGTGGGCCTGTAGTCAGGATGTGGAATGCAAGGGAGGGAGGAGGATGAAAAGGTGTGTTTTTGGCAGAGCAGTGTGCTGAACAGGCAACAGGACAGACAACAAAAAGCCTTTGTGTGACTGCAGTGAAAACAAGGACTTAGTTTTGTTTTACTGCAGCAAACAGTGGCAGCAGATGATCTCCACAGCATCCTGCTCCTCTGGCAGGTCACTGAGCCTGAAGTGGAGCTGGTAGGAGAGGACAGCTCCCTCTGTCCCACTTCAGGCCCCTGCAAACCTACCCAGGTTGCTGCTCTGCTGGGCAGTGGGGGTCCAGATGGAAAGTCAACAGCAGCAAAGAGCCCGTGTGACGACAGCTCTGGCTAAGCCCTTTGGCCAGGCTCTTACCTGACGGTTCAGCCGGATGGACAGTATGTTACTGGAATAGCTGTAGTTGCAGATCTCTGTCCCTTTCTTGAAGTGGTACACATTCATTTGCTGTGGCTTGGCATGACTGACCACAACCACAAGGCTGCTGGAGAACAGACGCTCCACGATGTAAACATCTGGGATTTCATCTGGGCACAGAAGGGAAAGCAGGACAAGAGGCCTTAGCTTGGCTTATGGTGGGTTTGACTTGTGTAAGACTCAAGAGGGGATTGGGTTGGAATGCTCAGTGCTGAGGTGTTCAACGTCTGCTTTTGTACAGATTTCTCATACCTGGCACAAAGCATTTAGGTCAGAGCAGGAAGGGGTTAATGAACCTTCCCCTAAGGCAAAACTTAAGCCAGCACCCTTTGACAGTGCTGCTGTGCCTCTCCTGGGCAGGGCTCTCCAGCTGAAGCTAATCCTGGTCCTCCAGCTGTAGTTAATGCTCGGGAAGGGGATATAAAAAGGAGGAGCTCAGCAAGGTTGGTTAGGGGTTTTCCTGGGGTGAGCAGGCTGAGGTTTAGTGAGGTATGGCACAAATAGAGTGTAACTCACTGTTTATTCTGCATGGAGTCTTGTTTCTCCTGGCTTCCTTAGGGAAGGCTGATGTGTTTAAGCCCTCCCTGTTAGTGAGATTGTGGTCTCCAGAGAGCTCTAGCATGGCTGTGGCGACACTGGTGTGGTGTGCCTTACAGACCATGTTTGGGATGGGTTCCTGTTGTGTTGAGGAGGCACCATAACAATGGTCTTGGTAGACCTGTACCTAAGTCATCAGGGGCTATGACTTCTAGTGTAGATATCCTGAATGGTGCTTGGGCTGTGCTGTATTGGAGGCACAAGGACTGCCCCACAGCCATGATGTGGGTCTGCTCACACATTGACCCATCACCCTGAGCATGTCATCAGCAGGGATCTGTTTTTATTTGGCCTGACTCTGTGGGCAACCCAAACTCCTAAATACTTTTAATACAAGCCTATGCCTTGCTGCTGTATAGCAGCTTAGTTACCCTGTGAGACAAAGAGAAAAGGAGCCTGGGCTTTGCTCCAGATGATGCAGCTATGTCTGGTTGCTGAGGCTCCTTCTACAGCCAGTGGAGAGAGACCAGCATATCCCAGCTCTGAGGTTTATCTTTAGTGCATCTTAGCTGAAACACTTCTGGCCATGGCCTGAACTAGAGCATGTGCTCCCTGAGGCCTGACTTGTTTTGGGCTATGAAATGCACTGCATGCTGCTCTGAGCTTACATGGGAAGCATGTTAAAAACATCCAGTAAATACCACATTGGACTAAAAGCCTGCTAGTTATCCATTGTCTGTGCTGGGAGTCTGCAGTCCATGTATGTGAAACATGCTAGTGGTGAGCTACCTCTGAATGCTGGTTTGCAGGACAAGCTGCTGCTGTCAGACTGGCAGCAGTGAGTAGAAGATGAACCGTAACAGAGTTAAAGGACTCCCATAAGCTTGAAGTCCTATTGACTGTTCAGAAGCTTCTCCAAGGCTGTAGCTCACTCTAAAGGCTGCTGTGCCCAGGGAGTAACCAGAGCTGTTCACCTCCTGATATGGCACAGCAGAAACAGCTCTCTGAGCAGAATCACCCCCTCAAGGCAGACTCAAGTGCAGTAATACAGGTAAAGTCTGTCAGTCAGTACTGAACCAAGACACTTACTGCTTTCATGGACCTGGTCCAGTTGTTCCACAGAGCTTAAGGAGAAAAGCCTGTATCCAGTTGTGGTTCCAATTGCGAGGGAGCTGCAAAGACAAGACAAAAACCTGCTAGTTCAGATCTTAAGGCCTCCAGG
Organism: Amazona ochrocephala; assembly: GCA_039720435.1. Taxonomy (NCBI): domain Eukaryota; kingdom Metazoa; phylum Chordata; class Aves; order Psittaciformes; family Psittacidae; genus Amazona; species Amazona ochrocephala. Next base: position 92,727,481 of record CM077879.1, read on the forward strand.
TGATAGCAAGAGCCCCTGCAGGTAGGGTGTGCTGGTTCTGACTGGGATGGAGCTAATCCTTCAGATTAGCTTGCATGGAGTGATGTTTTGGATTTGTGCTGGAAGCAGTGCTGATAACACAGGGATGTTTTAGTTACTGCTGAGCAGCACTTATACGAAGTCAAGGCCTTTCTGCTCCTCAATGAGGAGGCTGGTGGTAAACAAGGAGTTAGAAGGGGACACAGCCAAGACAGCTGATCCCAGGGATATTCCACACCATATGATGTCATGCTTGGCATATAAAGCTGAGGAAGAGGAAGGAAGGGTGTTCCGAGCGGTGGTGTTTGTCTCCCCAAGACCCTGTTAGGTGTGATGGAGCCCTGCTTGCCTGGGGTGACTGAGCACCTGCCTGCCAATGGGAAGTGGTGAACTGATTCCTTGTCTTGCTTTGCTTGTGCATGTGGCTTTTGCTTTCCCTATTAAACTGTCCTTATCTCAGCCCATGAGTTTTCTCACTTTTATCCTTTTGGTTCCCTTCCCCCATTGCACTGGAAGGCAGTGAGCGAGTGCCTGTGTGGGGCTTAGCTGCGGGCTGGCATTAAACCATGACGCATTCCTTCAGTGACCTCCATGAAGGCACAACTTCAGTTTCCACTCTCAATCTAAAGTATGTAAAATACCAAACCCAAGAATCTGTCTTTCCATCTGAGGCTACTGCAGCCTACAAAAGGCAAGTATCCCTACGAGGTGGCAAGCTATCACCCATTCATATTGTACTGTGGTTGCTGGAGGAACAAACAGGTGTATCGTAACCTGGAAGGCTTCAGGATATAAAAGGGGGCTGTTTCCTATGCCAGGAGCTGATCCATCTGCATGACGGACTTGGGAGAGCTGTGGAAGGTTTGCTCTCACTAATAGCAATGGGTGCAGGCATGTAGTATGAGACACGGTCATGCCAAGAGCTGGCTCTGCTCAGGGCCAGATATAGTAAGCAGCAACATGTAGGTCTTAAATCAATGCTGATTCAAGACCTGCCCAGTGCCCCGATGCGCAGGGTTTGTGGTGACCAGCAGTTCACATCAGCACCAGGTCACCACCCATCAATGCACTCTTTGTTTGGACACAGCAAATACAAAGCAGCGCTGCGAAGGTGACAGTGTTCCAGGTGTGAGGCTGGTGGCTGTGGTTCTGATCTTGTACCCCACAATCTGGGCTACGACTGCCGCTGCGTGCGTCTCGCTGCTTCGGGATGCTCGTTGTGCCATTTGGAGATGGTTCTTAAATGACTGGCTTTGAAGCAGGTAAACCACAGGTTAGCCATGGTGAGAGGCTCCATGAAACCCTATGAGGCGATGGGATTTGTGAGCAGTTGTGCATGCCCCATCCCTGGCACTGTTCAAGGCCAGGCTGGACAGGGCTTGGAGCAAGCTGCTCTAGTGGAAGGTGTCCCTGCCCATGGCAGGGGTTGGAACTGGAGGAGCTTTAAGGTCCCTTCCAACCCAAACCATTCCATGATGGGGCACAGGCTGCTCATCAAGAGGCTCCCTGTGGCTCTGCCACCTACGAAATGGCCTCAGCTCAGGTCAACAGACAAAGCCGTTGGAGGAAGTCCCTTCTCCGGCCGCCCCGAGCCGCTGGGGAGGGAAATCCCAGCGATCCCTCGGAATTTGCTGCCTCCCAGAGACCGAACCGGGGGGAACCCGGGGCCGTGTCCCGAGAGCCGCGGAGCAGAGCCCGACGGGGCCGTGGGATGGCGCAGGGCCCCGTTTGGACTGTGAGGAGCCTCGCACGGGGCCCCGCGGAGCCGCACCCGCGGACCGGACGTCCCGTGGGGACTGCCCCGCTGGGATCGGTCCCGCTCCGGGCTGTCACGGAGCCCGGGCGCTGCCGCCGCCCGCCCCGTCCCCTCCGCCCCGCTTACGTGCAGTCCTGGTTGTAGGAGAAGCAGCTGAGCGCCGCGGGCGGCGCCGGGACCTCGGCCGCGGCCTCCATGGAGCGGGCGCGGCGGCTCGGCCCGCTCCGGCCCCCGCCGCGGCGCCGGCCCGCTCCGCGGCGCGTAGGGGCGGTGCCGCTTCCCATTGGCTGGAGGAACCGCCCCACCCACGGATAGACTTCCATATCAACCTATCATCGAGGAACAAACGCGATAGTCCCGCCTCCAGGGTTGGCGGAACGGGCTGCTATTGGCTGGCGGGGGGCATCGGCCGCTCGTGGGCACGCGGTGGTGTTGTGGTTGCATCAGACGCGGCGGAGCGGGCGCCCATGGCTGCGGGACGCGGCCGGGGCGGCTCCGCGGGGCCCGGTGCGGGCCCGGGGCAGCGGGTGCGGGGTCTGGAGCGCGGGAAGGCGGTGATTGCGGTGCTGCGTCAGCGCCCGGCAGGGAGCAGGGCCCCCACCGTCCCCTTGCGCCGCCGCGCCGTGCTTGTGCGTTGGTTGTCCCTTTTCTGACATGATCTGTGCTCTAAATACACTGTGTTTGTGCTCCATCGTGCGATTTATGGGGCCAGACCTGCCAGGGAAAACGCAATGGAAAACAACCCCCCCCAGAGCCAGTGGCTGCATGAGAAACGTTCTGGAAGTCGGTGGGATGGCAGAAAGCGCACAGGAACAGGGGCAGAGCTGCAAACCCCTCATTAGATGAGTAATCCTCATGTGAGTGCTGAAGTCATTGCCCTGGATCACTGGATGCGCACCGCAGGGCTGCTGGAAAAAGAGCTGCACGCAATACCATCCCAATGAGGCAGAGCCCATGCGGACACGGATCTCTGCCTGGATTAACCCCCTTCCACTGCCTGTCAGAGAGTTTAAAACCTGTGGCTGTGGAGGTGATTAATTTGGGGGAGATGTATTTAAATGGACAGCTTAAAACCATGAGCTTGGAGCCTGGTGGCAAGTGGGATGTGTCCCTGGGATGCCGAGCACATGAGTGATGCTGCAAAGGCAGCAAGGGAAGAACTTGAAATTCATCATGTTTTGGGGGGGAAATATCTGCTATTCATAGGGGCCTAATACGGAAGTTCTAATAGAACCTCAAAAGGAAACAGAAAAAGCTGGTTTGAATGTCCTAAGACCGTCCCTGTGGATCAGCATTTGGTTTTGAAACAGGGATGTCAGAAAAGGGGCTTGTGGAGAGGGAAGAAGTTCAAAACCAAACCAAAACCCCCAACAAACCAACCCAGGGAGTCAGTGCCTTGTGTTTCAAGCAAACAGCTTCTGCACAGCTGCTGCAGTTGGGTGTTTGCTGCTTGGGTAATCACCATGAGCTGGTTTTAAAACGAAGCCTCGATAAAGCAGAGCCACAGAAGCATCTGAGACTTGGGCAACACAGATGTTTTTGCAGCTTGACTGATGCAACCCTGTTGGTCAATCTTCCTCTCTGCCTACAACGGCCATTTAATTAGCAGAGGTGAGAGAAACAAACGGTTCTTGTCCTCTGCTACAGCGTGAAAACCTTTGGCGTCCAAGATCTTTCTTGGGATCTGGGAGTATGTCTCACCTGGGGAATATGTCCTGGCAGAGACAACAGCGAGCCCTGCCAGGCAGCAGAAGGACCCTTCTTGTTCTGATGCTTGCATTTGCTCGGAAGAACGTATCGGGAGTTGGCTTCCCTTTCCTGACAATCCCGTGACTGCAGTAACCATCAATAGTAACAACCTCAGCTCAGTCATTAACTCTGAAACCAGTGTGGCAGTCCGATTGGGAATGGGTTTAATGCAGCACACTTCATGTGACAGATGTTGGTTTGTGTTTTGCACCCTGGGTGTGTATAGGTTCAAGCCTTGAAGAAGAAACAGAGGTGAAGAAGCTGAAGAACCGGCCGCTGTGTCTACAAGGGCCTCTCCCAGCCACAGCATCCTGCATGTGGCCATTTGATGTGAGAAGGGTTAGGAACCTTTTGATGGCTTTTAGGCTTTTCCTGGCTCAGTGTTTAAATTCCAGCCAAGCTCTTCCCTCTCAGATGAAAGAATTGGTCTCTGTGAAGCTGTGGCTGCCCCATCCCTGGCAGTGTTCAAGGCCAGGTTGGACGGGGCTTGGAGCAGCCTGCTCTAGAGGAAGGTGTCCCTGCCCATGGCAGGGGTTGGAGCTGGGTGAGCTTTAAGGTCCCTTCCAACACAAACCAGGCTGGGATTCTATGATACATCTGTTTGAATGAAATCTGCTACTGAAAGGTCTTGGGAGGGGGTAAATCTGCTGAATATCCTTCACTGGTGTTCATGATAACTATGAGCCTATTGAGGGACTGGGGCCTTCCAGGGGGAAAATAGGAGGGAATAGGCAAAGGTGAATGTCTAACAAGGGCAGCACACGTTTCTCATGGCAAGGAAACCTCTAGGAGCTCCAGACAATAAATGCTGCCATCTGGTGCTGTGAGTCCGGCTGCACACATGGTTCATACCAGTCTGGCATCAGTAATGAATGAACACAGTGATGTTTCTGCACAGTGCTTGTTACATGGAGACAGCAGTCTTTGCTTGCTCCTGGGACTGTCCAGTGCCCTTCCACTGTTCAGTGCTGATGTAGGGGAAAGCATTGAGCTCAGGGAGTTGAATAGTCCTGGATGCTATAGAAAGGAATGTGGGATTGAAACTTTTTTTTTTTTTTGATAGCATGATTCCTGTATCAAATATATAAATGTGGAGAGAAAAAAGCCAATGGCCAGAACATATTAGTGCTGGTCAGCAGCAGGCTGGCTTGTCCTGCTGCATTGTCTGGACAGATACTAACCTGGCATGGGGAAGGGGTACACCATGAAGTGTGCGTGCCATGCGTATACAAGAAGTATCACTGCACTCTGTTTAAGGCACAGAAATCAGGAGAGATGCATTAAGGCCTTAAGAACCTTCTGCTGGCTTGTACATCAGGCAGGGTGATGGAAGGACAAGAGCCTGACTCCACAGCCAGCCTGAACATCACCAGTGTTTGAGAGCTCTGCTTCTAGTAGCTTTTCCTTTTCAGTTTCAGGTGCTGGCCCTGAGCTGGATCCTACCATTTAATGAGCAGCCCTTGCAGAAGTGCTTGCCAAGGTCGGGAAAGAGCTTACAACCTAATGCTGCCTTCCCTTGTAAGTTGGATTAATGCTCCTTATCTTATCCTCCCTCTGGCAAATATCCCATTTCCTAACTAGCATTAGGACATCACACCCTGGCAATGGATTATCTCACTGGGAGCTTTCATGAATAGGTTTGACATGCTGCTCACAGGAGTGGTGCAGACAGGGTGGCTGAGCTCTTTGGGTTTCACACGGGACTCTTGGAGCCTCTTTGAGAACCATAAGACCTGTATCACAAAGAGTGAAGGGGTTAAAACTGGAAAGGGAAAACCTTTTGCCTTCCCTTTAACTCTTGGATACAGCACTAATTGCAATTCCTCTGTAATTATCTAGAGATCAAGGAATGCTCAGACGTGAGAGATCAGAACAGGCAGCACAGCAGAGGCAGACTGAGCACACCGAGGTCTCAACAGATGGAGGAACATCGGGTTCCTGCACAGCCTGGTGTCACCAGACCAGAGGAGCAGCTCCGCTTTGAGAGGCTGTGGAGGGATAACATTGGGAACACAGGCTCCCTGCACAAGGTCCTAGCATGTAAGTCAGTCTCATGACCGGGGTGACTTCTCTTCCATGCTAGACAAGGAGGGGCTTTGAGGAGAAACAGCACAAAACATTGGTACAATGAATACATTCATAGCAGAAATAACTTGATTCTTGTTCAGAGAATGCGGGGAGGCATCTATGCTGCCCATGGGGCTGTGGTGTACATACAGCCAAGGTAACTGCAGCCACTGCTCGCCAGAGCCTCCAAGTTCAGGTGGATGCAGCTTCGTGACTTGTTTTGCAAACCATACTGAATCAGTTCTCATGTAGCTTAATGAACTTCAAGCTCATTGAAGTAATTCAACCAGTGATGCCCATTACTGGAGCACACAAACATCTCATGAGCCTGGATTCATCCTCAGCCCAGAAAGTGCTTTTATCCCCATTCTACTGGAGGAAGCAGAGATGGAACAGGGCAAAATGACTTCCACAGAGGGGTTGGAAATGAGTAGCAGAGCAGGAAACTAGACTTGCATCCCCTCATCATCTTGTTGCTTCGCGTTTAATGGTTACAGCTGGAGAATTAAAGAAGGCTATATCATATTCCTGCGGGCACACAGCACATGCCAAGGAAGCCTTAGCTGACATTTCAAAGACCTATTGTTTTTCAAGTGGGTTCCTTCCATCTGGGAAAATGTTCTATTATCTTGGGGGGAGAGAGGCAGAAACTTGCATCAGAAATCGCTTGATTCTGCAGCCAGCTTGTTAGATGTTGGTCCAGACATTGTCTGGATGTCAGTCCAGACCAAGAATCGTGGATCTGACCGACTGGGTGATGTGTTTACTTTGCCACCTGCTTTCAGAGACAAGCACATAAGCAAACGACTGTTTAAAATGCTTTTATGTGTGCATCTCGCAAGAGAACTGTGTCACAGATGATGCTCTGGGAGGGAGCTCTCCCCAGACTGCCTCTATGTTGAAAGCCGGGGAACTGAGGGTTCTTTTCAATGGGGGTATTTACATTCAATTACAAAACAAACACTGGTAGTATTTCACATGCATTCCGGGAAAAGAAACCAACAGTAGCTGCACACTATCTCATTGCTCTTTACTTCAGTTTGCGTCAGAGAGATCTTAAAGTCAAGAATCACATTTGCGGATGCTCGGGCAGTTCATGAATTGCTGGAGCTGCCCGGAGGTTGTGTAAGTTAAGGATGCAAAACAAAGGCAGTTCACATCCAAACTGCAGGAGGCAAAGACCTGCTGCTCTTCCTTCTTCCCTCTCTAAGGGTCTTTTTTGCTGTCCTTTGGATGCTGTTCTGTATCTCTCAACTCTCGTGAGGCAACCTCGTACCCCAGCTTACATCTATTATCCCACTGTGCTCATCCCTGTCCTTGGAGCTGAGGAGAGCCCTGGAAGTCCTTTAGACTTGTACATAGACACCTAAGCAAGCAGTTCCCAATAAATACTATCAGGAAGGTGCTTGGAAACTTCTTGCTCTGCTGTTGGGGTGCAGGTTAATTGCTGATCTAGACTCAACTCCTTTAAGTCAGAAGAGAGAATACCGAGTCCAAGTGAAGCACGCTTGCATGGCAGCAGAACAGCGTTATCTGTGTTAGAATTTAATCGGGGTGTTGTGGCTTTTTCAGTGTGTGACTGAGCCTGTCCTTCAGCCGCCACAGGGGAGCTATGTGGCATACCTCAGATAATGACTGCACTGCCTCCCTTAACGCCGCCGAGCTGCTCTCAGCACTTACTCAGGAGGTAGAATGTTCCCAACACTGCCCCTTGGGTGTTGGAAGCCTTCCAGCTGGGAATCATGCTGTGTGTATGAAGGGCTGTGTTGCAGCAGGCACTCTCGCAGATGTAAATGGATTCCCTGGCTGGCCTATCTTTAAGATCTGGGCACTTGAGGGCATTTGTTTCTTGGCTCTTGGTTGCTCTGTTTGAGTCTTACCAGTCATGTTCTTCTTCAAAGTAGCATATGGAAATGATTTGAGATCAGTTTTGCTTTGCTCACAGCAGACTTGTTCTGTGCATGGGAACCGTTTCACACGCTGTCTGCCCAGCTGATGTGCAGCAAGACCAAAGGCAGCTTCCTCACACCACCTTTCAGGGTGCACAGTGGCTTTTCAGCCATGGCACAGGTTAGAGCAGGAATCTCAAGTGCTGTCTTTCAGACTGTGGTTACTGATCATACTAATTCCTTGCTCTGTTCCTGCATCACAGAATTACAGACGTTGATAACAGATTTATTTATGCTGTAGCACATACAGAGGCTGAGACTACCTGGCTTTTTCTCTCCTCACATGCAGGTATATTGAAAGCTGTCAAGTTTCTACAGTCAACTCCAGAGTCTGGCCTCAGGTAGCCTATTGTTAAACAGCAGCATGTTTTTTCTGTCCTTTGGCTCCTAATCTGTGGATCTGCCTATGAATCACACTGTACAGTCTCAGTGAGACATGGGGTGCTGCAGCAATAGTTGGTTATATTCTATGTTAGTTAAAGCTTAAACAAAATACAAGAAGACATGCCCGAAGGCCACAGTATGAATTCTACCTCTGGCATTGTCATGGGCCGCAGGAAGCTCACAGGTTTTAGCTCCATTGACTTTCTGATTGTTGGTCAATTTGGATTTTAGGGCTGTTGGGGCTAATGGCAGCTTCTGTTTGGTAGAAGAAACCTTTCTGTAGCATTAAAGCCTCTTCATTCCCCATTTAGCCTGCCTCAAGATGGTGCCCATGCAGCAGCCACATGTTGGGCTGTGCCTCTTTGGACCCTGCTTGTACATCAAGGGTGATCGATTAGTGTGATTTAACATGTTAAACTGTGCGTGTGGGTCAAACATTGGCTCCTTCAATCTGACACTTGCTTGGTTCATGTGCTTTCAACCGTGTCTGATGGTGGCACCTCACAGGCAGAACATGATGGTGTCCTCAGCAGAAAGCCCACCATGATAGCTCCTGTGCAGCATTCCACCTACCCATAGGTACTGTTAATTTTCCTGCCACCGGAGTACCCATTGAGAAGCTGGTTTTGTTCTCTGCACGTAGCAGGGGTAGCCAACTTCTCTGCCTTTATTTCTCATCGTGCCTCATAGAACTTCTTTTAACCCCAGGCTCCCCAATCACTGTTATTCCTGGCATTGCTGTTGGAAGTATTTTTCTGGCCTAGTGATCTGTAACCTTTTTCATATGGATCCATCAGTTCTTCAGCTGCTTTATCTTCAAGCTGCTCTTCACACTCCTTTAACACTGCTCCTTGTGCCACCCTCACTGCTCCATGCACAGCCTTCCTACCCAGCCCCCTTGGATCTTATTTACTTCCTCGGTGAATCTGCAGTGCATTATGTTTGCAGGGTAATACCAAGTCAGTATCTCAGTGGGGTTTGTACAATCACATGGTGGGGGGCAGAACAGAAAGCCTTGATTTCTTCCCAGCGAGCATTCTTAGCTTCTATTACTGTTGATCACCATCTTGATAAATAGCACCATAAAAATTAGAGTAATAAATTCAGTCTTTGTAAGAACTTCTGGGAAGCTTTGTTAAAAAGTAAACAAATTATCTTCCCACTTGGGATATTTCAGATGCTTTTTACAGACAAATTTATTGGTCTTTTACGAGACCAGGAGTATGTGTCCTACATGACTTAACGCAAAATGGTGATGAGCCAAATGCCAGGGAATGATGAGGTGGCATTGTCACGCTGCTGATGGAGGAATCGTGATGATCTTGAAGAGGGCTGCTGGTTTTAATCATGGAAATAGTGCTTTTGAATCCTTTGTGTGAGGCTGAAGCAGAAGTGGCTAAATACATCAGCCTAACAGTAGAGTGCTTTACAGACATGAGTGGACATCCTGGTCCAGGTTCTCCATGGGAGTTTGGTAGCCAGCTCAACTTGCAGGGACCTAAATACCTCTGGACACTTCCACCCTGACTCTGCCTACAAAGGTCATCCTTCAGGCAGTGCTTCTTGGTTTTAAAACAAGAGCAATCAGGCTGTTAAAGCCAAGAAGCCCTACCTGCAGCGTTGTGCTGTGACACACAGTGATTCACAGCCCCTGCCTGCGGAGTCACCTTGTCTCAGTCATGCTCAGACTCCACCAGTGTTTACCGGTCTCAAAAGCTGGATGTGCCACTGCTATGGACATGTGATGGTTATTACCACTGAAATCACTGCCATGCTAATCCAGTGTTTGCCAGTGGGGTTTGAAACCAGGACTGACTACTGAGTTAGTCTTAAAAATGAATATAATAAATATAATACATGATAGGAGATAAAATGGAGATATAAGAAGGGTTCCATGGAGTTCTCACTAAAAGCCAGCAGAAGCAGCCAGCAGGGCTCTGCACCTTGCCCCATTCTCCATAGGGACATGCTGGCTGTGTCTCCCAGCCTGTGTTGGTGGATTCATTCCACTGGGAGCCGTGCTCCAGCTGCAGCCTCAGGCGAAGGGTTGCTTCATGAGAACCTCTTTAATGCATGAAATGAAAGTTGTGGGAATCGTGCTGATGGTAACGCGAGTTATTCACTCGGGAATGTTTTATTATTTCATTAAGGCAGTGAAGCCCAGGGTCTGACTGCAATTCAGACCACACCAAACGGAGCAGGGCTTTGGTTTTAATTCCTCTTACGTCTTTAACAGTGAAAGAATTAACACATGAATATGGACACAAATGTATGAAAGGCATGATTTAACTTTCAGAGATAAATCGGTGCTGACACACAGAGAGGGAGTTGTATGTGGTTAACAGGGGGGACTTTGCGTTGGCATCACAAGGCTCCTTCCAAAAGCCTGTTATGTTCCCTGCCTTTCCGCCTGAACTCTGGCTCCGGAGCTCAGGAAAGGATTGCATCAGGAGCAAGCTGTACAACAGTATCCTTGTTTTCTTAATAAAGAGAATGTCGCAGAACAGGTTTTACGTATGGGGCTGATCTTTGTTCCAGATGGGATCTATCCCAACACAGCACTTGGGACTTGTCCAAACAAGGAGGAGTGAGATGTGACAATAGCAGACAGCTGGCAAGAAGATAAAGAGCAACAAAACCCCAGCAGGAATGTGGGGGGGGGAATGCACACAACTGCTTTAGAGTGTTCAGAAACTTACAGTAGTTTGCAGTTATAGGAAGAAATACTATTGCCAGGTGAGCACGTGGATTTGGTAGTTACTCATGCTGTACTCTGACAGTATTTCAGATAATAATATTTATATAATATTAAATATTATATTTAGTATTTATATTCATATATCAAATATTAATGATTCTGTATTTTGTATAATCATTTACACTATATATATATATATAATTTATTTTTATTTATATAAAAAGTAAAGCTTTTGGCTTAGTGTCTGGAAATCCTGGACCCTGACTTCTAATTAACCCGTAACAAAGAGAAACTATCAGACATGTAAGGAATGTGAGCTCAGCGACCAGCTTTGGTCTGTTGTAAATGGAGATCTGAGATTTAACCTAAGCTATTATCCTTTATTTCCTTAATATGAGAACCAGTGTGTAAGAAACGCTGTGGCACATGGTTCCTGGTGGCTTGTTATGCCGTTGCAAAAGCACTGTCTTCTAATACCCAAATATACATCAGACTCTAATTATGGGGATCACTTTGGCTGTGTTATATGCCTCTCCTGAATGGTATAAGCACTGAATCCTGGTTGAAACGCTCTCACGCCAGTCCTAACACCGAGTTGCGCTCTCAGTCACAGAGAGATCAGCCAGCACATGATTCCAGGTTCATTCCCTACTTTCCCAAGCCCTTGGATGGGATCTGCCTCTCGCTGCCGCCGCAGCCGGGATCTTGGGTGACTTCTTACCGGCTTTAAGCACAGATTTCACCGGTTACAGTGAGATCCTGGCTAACCCGGAATTTACCACCCCAGCCTGACCTCTGCACCCGCCAACGTCCACTAACGCCTCTCAGCCCGGGGCGTTCGTCACCGCGAACGCCGTTTAGCACCGTCTGGGTAAGCCCAGGCGAGGCCTGAACAAGCGAGATGCAGCGAGCGGGAACCCAGGGCCGCCGGGTCCCCTCCGCGAGGTGACCCAGGACCGGCGGGACCCACCGCGGGGACGGAGCGGCCGCGGCCCTGCTCCTCCCGCCACCGGCTTCTCGCGTCTTAAAGCGGCAACCGCTCCCCCCACGCTTTCCGCCCCGTTGGAGCCGGGGCTCTCTGCCCTGCCTCTTTAAGGTTACCGCGGCGACGGGTCTGGGTGAGAGTGAGGCGCATTGACGTCAGGGCGGGCGGTGATTGGCCGCGCGGGTTGGTTTCCGGTGGGAGCCGCCGCCGCCGCCGCTGTTGCCGTCGGTGAGGCCACGGCCGGGCCGGGACGGGCGGGGGGCTCTGAGGGCCCGGCGGAGCCGCCCGCGGCGGGTGAGCGGCGGGGCCCGGCCCAGGGGGGACTGCGCCGTGCCGGGGCGGCGGAGGGAGGGCGAGGCGGGGCGGTAAGGGCGCGGAGCGGGCGGCCTGCGGCCTTGGGGGCGGGGGTTGGGGGGAGCGGCCGGTGCCCGGGCTAGAGCCGGCGGCTCCCGGGCCTGCCGAGGCGGGCAGCGCCGCCTCCCCTGGGCGCAGGCACCGTGGTTCAGGCGGGGAGGGGGAGGCCGCGCTGCCTGCCGCCCCGCGGGCTGTGCCCGGCCGCGCCCCCGGCGCTGCGCTCGGAGGCGTTCGGGCGCCGCGGCAGTGCCCAGTGCGGCGAGGGGATGGGGTTTGTGTGTGTCCCCGGTATATATAGCCCCGGTGCTGCCGTTGCGGTGTGGGCCGGTCTGGGCATGGCTGGGCAGCCCCGAATGGTTCGCGGCAGGTCCGGGTGCTTCGCGTTTCTGACGTGTGGAAATGCTGCAGTTCTCGTTATTGCCGTAGTGTTTTCCATTCTGGTTAATTCCTGTTGGTGTTCGGGATGCCCCATCCCTGGCATTGTTCAAGGCCAGGTTGGACGGGGGTTGGAGCAACCTGCTCTAGTGGAAGGTGTCCCTGCCCGTGGCAGGGGCTGGGACTGGGTGATCTCAAGCATCCTTTCCAGCCCAGACCGTTCCATGGTTGTATGGTTTTCTGCACCAGCCTTGTTCCCATGAGCAGCGCTGTCTATCAGCAATGCTTTCTCCATAGGTCGTCATCTGTAAGCTGTCACGGAGCCACGGAGCTCCTCTGGGGCTGTTAATTAGGAGTGACCTTCACTGTGCAAGCTGTCAAAACAAAAAGGAAGGAACTGGAGAACTTTACTGTGCTTTTTCAGCCCAAGTGAAGTCCCTCCTTGGTGTTTATACAACCCATAACACGTCTGCCTGTGCGTGCTTATGCAGGGATTAACTGTGACAAGAATGAAACCTGTTTGAAGTGTTTCCTATTAACTCCAGTCCTCCTGCAATCCCAGTAGCGTAATTCAAAGGGAATGGTATTATATTGCTTGTGTGGCTGATGTTTCTCAATCTGCTGCTTCAGTAGGATAAACCCCATAATAGGAGTGCATCTTGGCTCTTCAGTGACTTGCCATTGCTCAAAATTAGTTTGACTGAATCCATGTTTCCCCTTTCAAAAGCTGTTCCTGGGATCAACATATCTCGCTGCAGATTCATAAGCTGTTGCCACTGTCCCTGTACCAGGTAACTTGCTTTATATTTCATTAAAAATGCCCTGAGGAATCCTTTTCTATTTCCTTAGCTGTCTCACTGTTAACTGCTTTAGGCAAAAAGTGATATTAAATGTCTGTTTATGGGTGTGTGTGTAAAAATGTGTTTTAAAATGGTTCTGTAACCGTGTGGTGGGTTGACCCTGGCTGGATGCCACCAAAGCCGCTCAATTACTCCCCTCCTCAACTGGACAGGGGAGAGAAAATACATCACAAGGCTCATGGGTTGAGATAAGGACAGAGCGAGATCACTCACTGATTGCTGTCACTGGCAAAACAGATGTGACTTTAATTATTACCAATCAAATCAGAGCAGGATAGTGAGAAATAAAACCAAATCTTAGAAGCACCTTCCCCTCACCCCTCCCTTCTTCCAGGTTTAACTTCGCTCCTGAATTCTCTACCTCATCCCCCCCAGCAGTGTGGGGAATGGGGACTACTGTCAGTTCATCACGCATTGTCTCCTCCTCATGGGAGGGCTCCTCACACTCTTCCCCTGCTCCAGCATGGGGTCCCTCACATGAGACACAGTCCTCCATGCATAAGTCCAACATGAATCCTTCCCATGTGCTGCAGTTCTTCATGAAGTGCTCCAGAGTGGGCCCCCTTCCCTTCAGGAGCAGAAGGTCCACTGTGGGTCCCCTGTGGGGTCGCAAGTCCTGCAGCAAACCTGCTCCACTGTGGGCTCCATGGAGCCACAGGTCCTACTAGGAGCCTGCTCCAGCATGGCCTTCGCACAGGGTCACAGCCTGCTTCAGGCACCCTCCTGCTCCATCATGGGGTCCTTCACGGGCGGCAGGTGGATGTCTGCTCCACTATGGGCCTCTGTGGTCCATGGCATAGCCTGTGTTATCAGGGGCTGCAGGGGAATCTCTGCTCTGGTGCCCGGAGCACTTCCTCCTTCCTTCTTCACCAACCTGAGGGCTGCAGAGCTGTTCCTTTCCTCTCAGATATTCTCACTCCTGTCTCTGGCTGCAGTTGCTCTTGCCCAGTTTTTTTTCTCCCTTAAATACATTATCCCAGAGGTCCTGCTGCTGTTGCTGATGGGCTCGACCTTGGCCATCAGCAGGTCCATCTTTGAGCTGGCCGGTATTGGCTTCACTGGACGTAGTGGAAACTTCCAGAAGCCAACCTGAGGCCCCCCAGCTACCAAACCCTTGCCATGCAAACCCCATTCAAACCTGAAAGAGGGAGGAAAAACTTGCTCAAGAACCCTGGCACCATAACAAATGTGTTTAAAGATGTGCCCTTAATTATTTACAGTTAGAGTTTTGGGTTTGCAGTGTATCCATGGAGATACTTACGAAGTATGAACCAGTTTGAACTGGAGAGTACTTTTTAGGTCTCTTAATTCCATAACTTCCGTTAGTGGACTCTGCCTTGGCATTTGGCTTCAACCACTTCCTAATACTTTTCATACTGGCCTCTCAGATTCCCAGCTCCCACCCACCTCTCTCCTGGCCATCATCCCCATGACTCTATACAGACCACACAGCAGTGTGAAGCGAGCCTCCAACCCTATGTAATACTGGGTTTACTAGCAGAAAGGTCAGGTGGAAGCTTCCCTGATTTTGAGCATTCACAGGACTCAAGTTGTAGAAGCTTTTCCAGCTCAATCACATTCTTTTCCTTCAGTGCCTGTGGCTGGAGAGCTTCCAGACTTTTTATCCCTTTCCAGGTACTAAGTAAGTTTGTGGCTTTTACTTCCAAGGTTTAGCTTAGTTGCTATTCTTGCAGATAAAGGTACTTTTATGGGGTGATATCAGTAAGATAATGCAGCATAACTTTGGTTTAGGCAGCACGATGAGCCTGACTGTATTGGGCAGCAGCATCTCTATTTCCTCTACTTATTTAACCTTCTCTTTCTCTTCTCTCCAGCAATGGCAGCTTCTAGCAGCAGCAGCAGTGAGGAGGAACGTAGTCTTCGGGAATGTGAACTTTATGTCCAAAACCACAACATCCAGCAACTCCTGAAGGATTGCATTGTACAGTTGTGCACAGTGAGACCTGAAAGACCCATGGGATTCCTCAGGGAATACTTTGAAAGATTGGAGAAGGTAAAAATACAGAGCGAGGCGGGGAAGGAGAGGGGAGCAACCTAATTTTACGTCATCTCTGTGATTTAGAGGCTGAGCATCAGATTTGACCCGTGTTTGTATCAGCTGTTTGAAATAGGGACTGATGCTTTTGAAAGACAAATCCTGTTTTCCAGTTTATGCCAGCTGATCACAGTGTAAAAGCAATTCTGTCATAACAAAGCATAAGCTGACAAAGAGACTTACCCAGTTTGGATGCAGATGTAATCCTAATCTAATGCTTAATTGCAGAAGCTAATAGACAGCATACACGATCGTGGCTGTAGTTAGATGACAACTGTGGCGTTTGACCTTGATTAGACACTTGCAATAGGCATTTGATTTCTTATACTGAGACAATGGTTTACAATGATTCAGGTAAGCACAGAATAGCAGGTCAACACCCAGCCCAAGATGAAGTCAAACAGGAGTATTTCCATTCAAAATCTTTAGGAGGAGATTCTCTTGGGAGTTCGGTGTTGGCATTAAGCTTTGTTGCCCTCAAGGTCTCCTTGGTGTTTTTCTTGTTGTTGGAAGCATCCTGGGATGCTGGGAATGGAGAGCATTTTCTCGTCCTGGTGCTTGTATTTGAAACTCTGATTTCACATTCTTTTGAAGTGTTCATTTTATATATCGATACCTAAGCAGACAGGAAGAGAAGCTGCTCTGAAAAAGGGAGGATTGAAAGGCCAATGTGAGGTATGACAACTCTATTCAGTGCAGCAGTCATTTGCAGGTGCTGCTTTCAGTACTTGTATCTTACTCTTTTTCTAATTCTAGCTAGTTTCTAATTGCTGATGTAAAGAAGAAAGAAAGAGACACTAGCGAGTATAAATGTGTACAATGGAAATTGCTTGTTAATGGAAATGTTCAAGGTAGATACTAAAAAAGGACCAAATGGTGCAAATTAACCTATAGCTTACAATGTATTTGAGGAACATTTTGTTTATTGAATGAACAATGGCTCTAATATGTCTGACTCTTTTTTTGTGTAGTTTCAGAGAGAAACCAGCAGCAAACTAGGTAGTGATCAGGGTCTTAAGACTCCACTGTCCCTGCCTGTTACCGTGCCTCCTTCCCTGCCTTGGATTCTGAGTTTCTAAGTACTGATAGGTTAATTGCTTTAAAACATCACCACAAGTGTTGATATACAAAACTTCACAAAGTATACTGGACTTGGAATAAATTGTAAACCAGTCCGTACCTTGGGATATAAAATGGGAATATTTGGATGCTTTTTTCTGGTGGACTTATGGTCAACGTGCAGGATTTAAAAGTAAAGGAAGCTGAACTTGTTTTTAGCAGGACAGGTCTAGCTCTGAGCTTAAATCGTATATTCTGGAGTTGAATAACTCTTGGTGATTTTATTCTGGTGCAAATAGGCTGTGTCTACTCATACAGCCCACAGGGAAGCTGAAAATAAAACTGGTTAGATAATGTGCTTCACTTCGAATTCCTGTTACGATTTTGGTCAGGGTCTTTTATTCTGAGTTGTGTTGGCGTGGATTATGTGTGCCCACTGGTGCAGTGATAGCTACAAGTGAAAGCACAGCATCTCTCTTACCTTGGTCTTGCTATAACCAGGTAACACAGCGCCTCAATAGCTATCAAGTACCAGAACAGTGGATATCCTATGCTACATTAGCGAACTCCTGACATCTGTGTCTGGAAAGCATAAATGTTAAGTGCTATTATTAACCGGCTCTAACCCAGAGCTTAGCTCTGGTAGAGCAAAAATGATTGAAACAGATTCTACTTTACTTTCCAGAAGTAATGTCTGCTGCATCTTTAATAAAGCAGAGCAACTTTTCAACCTATTTTCTAAATCTGTTTGATTGGATAAAAGTTGAGGTTCAGATAGGGTATTTAAGACTGAATTTGGAAGGAAACTGAGGCGAGGTTGCTATTTTCTCTCTAGTTATCCTGACAAGTCATCTTTTCCACAGCGCGCACACACACAGCTGATTCATTGTCATGTTACTAAAATACGTTGAAGACGTTTAAACACTCTTTTGAATTCATGTTCAGAAACATGAAAATGAACTGTCTCTGAGCCCATTGTAGCTGCTGCAGGAATTCAGATGTCTTCTGCTGAGTTATGAAAGCTGCTACATGAATCTAATTACTGCATATTGGTTATATTAATGCTCTTACTTTGTCTGCTTGCGATGTACCAAGGCCTCTGTTCTTTTTGCTGTGCAACACCAGGGTATATTAAAAGCTAACAGCCATCCAGTGCTGTGCTTGGCTGTGTAATGTAGCTTGAGCTATGGCAATTTAATGTAGAGATCATTATTGCAGCCTGCCAGATGAATCTTGGATATTGGACATGGCTGTTCACTGGAGTAAGTGCGTGTTTGAAATATTGCGTGCAGTGCAGTTAGGTGCATCTTAGACTTTATGGAAAGCTGGAATGATGAAGTGTGACTGTCATCTAGGCACTGTACCTGCTCCCCACTACCCACTTTGTCTCCACAGATGTATTGCTGAGTGTTTTCCTGTTTTCCTCAGTGTTTCATTTGCCAAACATGGGAGTCAGGAAGGATGTACTGTGCAGTGTGAATTATGGCAGAGTTTTTAACATTGCTTTTTAGTTTCTGAGTGTTGGGCTTTTAAGATACGAGGGGAGCTGATAAAGATTAAATGCTTATTACTCAGAAGAAACGGAGACAGTTTCTGGTGTGATGACAGTCACGGGGTGCCAGAGCATACAGTGTAAAACATCATTCTGGAATTGGGAAGGTCGTCAGTAGCTCATGGACTGAAATACGAGTGTGTGAAGTCTCAACACTTGAATATCCCTTAGTTGGAATAATTTAAATTGATTTAATAGTTGTTTCTCACTTGTCAGGAAGAAGAGAGTTTACAGTTAGTGGTCACTGACACTGAAAACTTTGAGCTGCTTCGTCAGCTGAAAGACCGGGACCAAGACTTGGGTGTAATAAAAAGGCTAACTTTAGTACTAAACCTTTCTAACATCCTGGTCATGGTTATACTGATCAGCGCAGAGCAAAATGAATGCCTTTGTCCATTTTGTCGTCAATTTAAACACAGCTTTTTCACTTCTAAACCAGAACAAATACATTTTCTCACTTATAACCACTGGCTAAATTTGAGGGTGACTGAGAATAACAACTGCTGCTCTTTCTAAAGGTCCTAGTGCTGTTTTTCTCTGATCTGGTGGTGGTTTAGTGTCATAAATCATAAAGGTTTATTTTAAAAAGATAAATACATTAAAAGCTACTGCTATAAAAGCAACGAGACTTCAGTACGTCATTTACTCCATGGCGTAGTGTTGCCTTGCAACGTGCAATGTGAATATAGGGAGATTTGTCTCATTAGGGATAATCTTCCTCTTGATGAGTGTGTATGTAGTCTACTTAGAATAGCTGGTGTATTTTAAGATCATACTTTATCTTACCCATCTGTAACTAGTTTCTCTGTCCATTCCATACTTCTGTGTAACATAATAATGTTAAATCTCAGCTCAGGCAGAAGTTGCCAGTTGTGTTCTTTCTGTTAGTGCAGGTTCTTTGAGTGGGCTGTTACCTGATGAGTCTCTCGTTGAACTCTTTTGGTACACAGCTCCTTGCTAAGTGCTGCTGAAGTGCTGCTATCTCTGAAAGCCACAGGGTCTCAGTACTTTACATTTTATGTGATACTGGAAAGGATACAGCGCCTGGTGTTCACCTATTTCAAGTATCAAGGGTCTTTTAATGGGTTAAGTATCTCTATGTGAATGAACAGTATGTTTCTGTGGTTGGTGGTGTTGCCCACTTTGTAGAGGCAGTTTAAACTGAACACTTAGGACTGCTCCAGCTGTTTTTAACTTCATCTCAGACTTGCTTCTTTAAAACCAGGAGGGAGACACAAGGTTTTAAATATGTTTTGCTCCCATCATTTTGAAATGTAGCACTGTTTTCTCAATGGGCCAAAAGCAGGAAGTGAAATGTAACTCGATGGATCAGTGCTTGCTCTTTGGCTGTCTGAGAGGTGTAAAATGTACACTCGCTGTAATGGTTATCTGGTGTCCCTTTCCTCAAAGCACTGTTGTTATACATAGCCTCTGTGCACCTCCGGGGTGGAACGTGGCAGCCAGGCAGCAATGTGGCAGGGACAGCTTCATCAAGGACACTGGGACAAACCCAGCTTTCCGGAGAGCTCTCAGAGAACAGATGACTCCTTGTTCTTTTAAGGCATGCCCAAAAATCCTGGTTCCTTAATGCTGGGAAAGTCATTTGAGCTGCTGTGATGCAAATGCTCTGGCTCCAAGGTTGGCTTTTATGTTGTTTTTAATCTTGATTGTAGTTGATTAAAGTGAATCTTCTGGTACACAGAAGAATCAGATGTCTGTGTGTCTCGTTAGACTTCACTTTACTGTAAGTACACTAGTCTTGTACAGTATCACTACAACGCAGCACTACAGGTAACTGAGGGAAATAAAGACATGTGCAAAGCTGGCAAATCTGGGGTTTATGGAAGGAATTCTGCTCTTTGGCCTCCAGCATCCTTCCTCCAGCTCTTCTGTGAGCAGTGTTCATATTTCTTCCTCCCAAAATAACTGTTGGTTATTGAGTATCCAGCTGGTCCATGACTTGACCTTGTTTCAAAAGCTTCTCATGTAACATGGGTTTCTGAGGAATTCCTCTTCTGTCTTTCCCATCAAGCAAGGCTCAACACCTCGCAGCTGAGGGGGAGCTGATAGGTTTACAGTGGGAAAAGGTCTTTAGCATTTGCAGAATGTCTTCGTTGCCGGTTGAATACACCAGTGGAAAGTAGAATCAACTTATTTATACTGCGTAATTTATCAAACTATTCATGTGACTTATTAAAATAAATACCATTGTGATATGAATGTTATGAATGAAAGGCATATCTGCCATCTGTTTTGAAAAGCCTTTGATCTTGGTTGCTGTAGTCTCCTGTTTCCTTAATGTGGGAGTAACAGTACGCAGGAAGCTCCCTTGCATTGGCAGGCTAACTTGGAGTGTGATATATAATGACCTTTTTCTGTACTGGATGATGTGACACAAACATGTCTTCCTTCCTGTTTAGGAGGAAACAAAGCAGTTGTTGAATCAACAGAAGTCTGGCTCTCGCTCAGACTCACGGGAGGATGAAATCTCTCCTCCTCCTCCTATGAACCCTGTGGTTAAGGGTCGAAGGCGGCGTGGGGCCATCAGTGCAGAAGTCTATACAGAAGAGGATGCTGCATCTTATGTTAGAAAGGTGCGCTCTGCCTTTTAAACACTGCCAGTAATAGCATCACAGTCCAACAGTTTATCAAAGACTGCCTCCATCCAGTGTATTAAATAACCTGAGCTCTTGGAGCCTGTTAAATCTTATAACTGTAAAAAGCAGACCTGTGTCTAGCTGTTTAATTGGAGGTTAGAGTAAACTGCCATGCAAGTAAACCATTTATGCCTAACTCAGACCTGTTCCCTTTGAAGTTACATATATTTAGATGTACATATATTTGTATATTGTATATAAAACCAAAGTGCTTTCAGTTATTCCACAGCTGCAACAGCATTACATTGAGCCTGATGGCAGAGCAGACATGCTGCTATTCATAGGAAAACAAGTGGAACAGATAACTTGTGCTCTTGCAGAAAAACAAACAAGGGATGATGCTTTTACAGGTGCATAAAATAATACAAGGTTTTATTTACCTCCTGCCCAAATTGGCTGTAAGCATTGACTGTGTTTGGGTTTAGATCTATAGTGCTTGAAAGAAACAGCCAGTGTTTTGTAGCAATTTGAATAGTTTATTTGCCCTGAGGAATGCAGAAATTGTTCTTGGAAAAATTAATTTGTTAATATTCTGATTCTATCTTAGGTTATTCCAAAAGATTATAAGACTATGGCTGCTTTGGCAAAAGCTATTGAGAAGAATGTGCTGTTTGCCCATCTTGATGATAATGAGCGAAGGTAGGGAAAGATCTTTGTAGTCTTAAAAGTTTAAGTGTCATAATGTAGAGCTGCACGGCCTCTTTACAGCAGTCAGTGTAACCATACAGGGGTTATAGGAGGATACTGGAGGGTTGGGGGTGCAGATGAGTGGACGTGTGCATGGCAGTTGTCCAGGAGTTTGTCTAATTTTGGTCTCCTTCTCTTCAGTGACATCTTTGATGCCATGTTCCCGGTCACCTACATTGCAGGAGAGACTGTCATACAGCAAGGCAAGTGACAGTGTTTGCACTGATGAGTATGTTGGAAGTGGTGAGCAGGCTCTGGCCCAATGCTCTTACTAGTTCTGGGGTTTGCTTTGAAAATAAAGCCATTGTCTGGCTGCAGTGACCCTTTGTTCTGTTACCTGAAGTACAGCTCATACTGCAGTGAGGAGTGGAGCAATTGTAGGAAGGTGTGGCTTCGTTGCATGTGTTATCTATTGGAAAGATTGTCCTTTGATGGCTCTGTAGCACACCTTATGTCAGTTTATGGATCTGGTCCACCTTTCCAGTGATCCTTGAAATGCTGCTGATCTCCCACGTACCAGTAGATGTCCTCTCACAGGACTGAGCAGAGTGCAAGATCAGCACAATGAAATTTCACCCTGCACACTGTGCAAAGATTCATCTCTGTCAGCTTTATTAGGTTCTAAGCATCAGAGTGCACGGAGATGTCAGCTCTGTGAAATGTGAATGTTTGCTTAACTTTACTCTTTTTAATGTGTTTTCAATTTCTTCTTCTGTAGGTGATGAAGGTGATAACTTCTATGTTGTTGATCAAGGAGAAATGGATGTAAGCATTTTTGGTAGCTTATTAATGATACGTTCATTGCTAGCAGAATAGTCTGATATTTGTACAGGCCCTTCCTTTAGCAGCTTTTCTCGTCATAATTTCTTATTGTAGAAACATATTTTGCTTTAGAGCCTCTTTGCTCCTTGATGTCTCAGTCTGGCTGCACAGTTGTGCTGAGTTTCAAAATGAACACTTTGGACATCAGCGCAATACTAATGCGTTACAAGTACAGGGTGGAGTCCAGTGGAGGTGTGGGACAGGCTTTAAGAATGACCAGGCTTTTGATTTTTCCGACAGACTAATCCATGGCTTTCTCTGGCAAAGACTTTGTTCAGATTTTATTTCCTATCAAAGGGTCTCAGTGCATGTGATATACGAGAGAGTCCATTTGTCAATGAAAGTAGAAATTGTGGGTTGGCTGTGAAGAGTTGATGAAGCCCTGAAATGGTGAACTCTGACTGCACAGGCCTGAGAATTTCCTTTACTGTAAAGGACATACAGGGCAGCAGGAGCTTTGTGTTGTCTCTGACCAGCTCACAACACACTGTAGGCCTTGGCTTACCACTGTGCTCTGCCTTTCAGGTTTATGTGAACAGTGAGTGGGCAACCAGCGTCGGTGAGGGTGGAAGCTTTGGAGAGCTTGCCCTTATATATGGAACTCCCCGAGCTGCAACTGTCAAAGCAAAGACAAATGTGAAGTTGTGGGGCATTGACAGAGATAGCTACAGAAGGATCCTGATGGCAAGTATTCCTCTAGCTGATGTGTGGCTTATGCCATTGACTCAAGTAGCTGTGTGTATAACCTGGAATTATGCATGTAGTTTTACTGGTCACTTCTGACCTTCTACCTGTGCCTGTCCTTTGCTGGAGTTATTTATTCAAAGTCCTGCTATTGCTTTTGTAATTGTAAAGCAAATCACTCAGAGTACATTTATCAGGCATGGGACAAGGGGGAGCCTTGCATCAGTGAACAAACAGTACCGATACAGCATTACGCTGGACTAAAAATGTAATACCTACTGGTTAACTTGCCAGATGTTTTTATTCTGCTCTGTTCTTACCTTGCTTTGTGTAAGTAGTGTGTGTGAACAGCAGTTGTAACTAACTTAAGCAGGCATTGAGTTCTGGTTAGAATGTATTTCAGAAATGAGCATTAAGGCTGCAATAAATCCTAAGTACTTGATGAAGGTTGCTCAGCTCTGAAATAATTAAAACACAGTCTTGGGGGTTTGGGGTCTGAGACAGGATGTGGTGTGTCTGCTTAATTTGTCATGTAAAATGTGAAGTAGAAGGAAAACTGGGGTTTGTTTTTCTTTTAGGGAAGCACTTTGAGAAAGAGAAAGATGTATGAGGAATTCCTTAGTAAAGTATCTATATTGGGTAAGTGACTAGATTTTTGTTCTGGAGTGGAATAAATTGCCACCCTACAATAAAGCTGTTACCAAGCATCGTTATGATGACAGGCCGTTGCAGTAATCCATTAAAACTGACTGCAAAGCCTGTACTGCTTTTCTGCATCATTCCAAATCAACTCTTAATTCAAGTCTATCTGATACACAAATGTAGCCAGAAATCAGTTGACCTCTGTGTAAAGACAGAGCAGAAAGCGTGTTTGTGTTTTGTTCTCTTAATGACCTATTAACTCGATAGAATCTCTGGACAAGTGGGAGCGTCTTACTGTAGCTGATGCATTGGAGCCGGTACAGTTTGAGGATGGGCAAAAGATTGTGGTGCAGGGAGAACCGGGAGATGAGTTCTTCATTATCCTGGAGGTAAGTGAGCTTAAATTAAAAGCTCAAACTTTACTTCGTTTATTCTTAACATGGCTGATTCTGCCCCTAAATAGACACTTGGAGGAAAATATGGCATAGAAGAATGTACTTTTAGAGAATTCCTAAAGGAATATAATCCTGCTGGACATGCAGAAGCATATATTTAATTTTGCTGTTTTTACAAAGGGTACTTGTAGGGAAAAACAAGTTTCTGGCTAAAATCAGTTTATCTTTTACAGAAGAGTAGAGACCTGTTCTAGATGGCTACTCTTGCAAGTGGTATCATTGTCTTCTGTTTTGTTGTGGTGGGTTTTTGCCTGTCAGGCTGTAATATTCTTGCTGTCATGAGGAAAACCAGGAAGTAAGTCAGTGCTATGGATATGTAACTACCCAAGACATTTATGTTTCGAGAGGAGGGAGGACCAGCTGTTCTTAAAGAGCAGTCTGGTAAATTGGGCAAGGACTGTGACATGGTTCCTAGGCTGAGCCATCCTAAGTTATTTCTGCAAAGCAGCTGATTCCATGTGGAATTCAGTGTTTTTTTAAGTGATGCTGGGAATTCCAGTTGTTTAATTGCTGTGATTTATTGAAGGGCACAGCTGCAGTGCTACAGCGTCGGTCCGAGAATGAGGAATTTGTTGAAGTGGGCAGACTGGCACCTTCAGACTATTTTGGTGAGTTACGTAGTGCCCACGATGGTTACTCACACAACTGTCACTGTTCTACCTGTGCTGTATGGGTGATGGCTGTGCATGGTAGTGATGGGATGGATTTGCTTAATTACTGTTTTGGCTGCCTCTTGTGGTTTCACTCAGCGTCAGGTGAGTGTCAGTCACTTGGCTTTCAGGTGTGTGTGTGTGTGTGTATGTATCTCAGAACTGGGATTGTTCTAGAGTGCTTTCATTTAGAAGGGGCCTCCTTTGAGATTGCATCACACTGCTCAGGGCTGTGTCCAGTTGAGTCTCTTGTGTCTCCAGGAATGGAGATCCCGCAGCCTCTCACTGTTTAAGCAGCCTGGTTGTGAAGGGTTTTCCTTTATGCCTGACAAGAATTTCCTGTTCTGCAACTTGTTGCTTTCTCTTTGCCTTTCACTATGCAGAGGGCAGTCTAGTTTTGTCTTTATAATCTCTTGTTACAAGACAGCAATAAGATTCCCTCCTCAGCTGCCTTTTTTTCAGGCCAGACTAACACAGCTCTTTCAGCATCTTTTTGTACCCCCTGTGCTGCAGACCTCAGCCATCGGGGTGGCACTGCTGGACTTGCTCAGCTTTGGCAGCACCTTGTCCTGGGGACTCTGAAACTGTGTGGTGCTCTGGGTATAGTCTCGCAAGTGCAGATCAGGGGGTTTTCTCCTTCTGTTGAATGTGTTCTTCCTCAGCCAAAAGTGACATGGTCTGTAAGTTGCTTTGGCTTGAAAAAGCATATATATATTGGCAAAGAAAAAGGCTATGATTCTGTTATAGTTACTTGTGAAGACTTTGAGATAATCTTCTATGGAACTTGGAACTTCCATGGAACTAAGCACTTGTCTAATGCATATTGATCTATTTTTGGATCACAGATGAGGACTGGATGTGTGTGCTCATACAGGAGTTTGGGGTATAATGTAATAGTTTATAACAGGGTATTCTGCAGCAGCTTGAAACACAACGGGGTAATTTCTTTGGCTCTTTGGCACGTTGGTTTTAACTCCATTCATGCACTACTGTTGCTGTAGGTGAAATAGCTCTGCTGATGAACCGTCCCCGTGCTGCCACCGTGGTTGCTCGTGGCCTCTTGAAATGCGTAAAGCTCGATCGACCCCGGTTTGAGCGTGTCCTGGGGCCCTGCTCGGATATTCTCAAGCGCAACATCCAGCAGTACAACAGTTTTGTATCACTGTCTGTCTGAAACCTTCCTCCCTACCCAAAACATGCTTCACGAATGCAGACTGCTTTATTGCCCTTGTGCAGAGCCACATTGCCACTGGCATTTGCAGCTTCCTGTCTGTTCAAAAAAGAGAAAAACAACAAAAAAATTGCTTATCATGGCACTGTTTTTAATTTGGAGCATATTGGTTCTGTGCTCTCTGTCCCATTAAATGAGTAGAACACAAGTTTTATGAAGATGTTTGCTCTTATGGCTTCTCTCTGTGCAACAGTGTCCAACTGGGGCTAATGCAGCCTTGCTTCAGCGAGGGAGAGCCCTCTTGGTGCTGTGCTCATTGCCATAGAGTAAGGAGGTGACAGCAGAGGGGGGGAAAAGTACTTTTAAAGGAGTTTCTCAAACTGTTGGACAGATTTGAAGGCTGTCTTCATCATCTGCTGTATTTCTTTTCAAACGAGAACTGCCCTTGTAATTGAGCTTGGGGCTTGGGGGTTTCTTCTTTTTTTAACTCTCTGGGTACTGTAATCCTGGGTTCAGTCGTGAGGCATCAGCTGCTAAGAAAGCCACAGTTGGAGTTTAACAGTATAATTGTTCCTGTGTCTGCTGGGTTAAGGTTGCTTAGTTATGTTTCTGTCAAGTGTAAAGCAAAGCTTTCAAGGTTACTAGTTCTGGTGAACTACTGCAGTTGTTACTTCATTTGCTGACTTGCCGCAACTGATTTTCTTTCTTCAGCCATTTACGACTCTCCCCGTTCAAAGTGGCAAGAACCAAATGTGACATTCAGTGTCTGACTTTGGTCTGTAGTACATAGGTTGGTGTAAGAATGGTGCAGATTCCAGCTGTGAGTAATGTTCTAGTACTTAGGTTGGTGTAGGAATTGGAAGCAAACGTTTTCTTTCCCCGGTGACTTTTGCTTGCTTTGTATTCCTCAGTTGACTTTTTTAAACATCCTCAGTTCAGGTGAGCCCTTTGTTACCAGGGAAAAGAAATGTGGAGTCTTTACGGCCAGCACCAGTTGCAGGTGGTGAGATTGGTGGTCTATATAGATACCATTGTTATTGGTAGAGAACATAAGGCAGAAGCGAATGTTTTACCTTTCCTGCAACACTCAGTTATTTTAAGTCTTTAAATCATTCAATGAATCCTTTTTAAATGGTTACCGATACATCTAGTTTAAACACAGAAGGTGCATTCTCTTTCCTTGCAGATGGAATATAACACCATGCATATTTCTCACTCTCTTCTTTCTTTCCAAGTTCAATATGTTGCCGAGTCTTAAATGTACTTCAGTATTTACCAGCTTTGTGTTCCATTACTCTGTGCACACCAATACTTCCCCAAAGTTTTTACTGAATTCCACGGTTCAATAATGGTAGGCAATTTTTAAGGTTTCCTTTA
Source organism: Amazona ochrocephala (assembly GCA_039720435.1). Classification (NCBI taxonomy): domain Eukaryota; kingdom Metazoa; phylum Chordata; class Aves; order Psittaciformes; family Psittacidae; genus Amazona; species Amazona ochrocephala. The sequence continues at coordinate 92,754,488 of CM077879.1, forward strand.
AACTGTAATTTATATCAAGTAGTGTAGGTTTGTATTTGGGAGTGACAGCAAGCAGTTCTGCATCTGTTGTGCAACTACTTCTAACGATGGAGCCCTCATTTGAGTTCCTTTCTGAGGTCGGATGGATTCCAATTCCAGGCTCTCCAAGGCATGTAGATAACTGAGAGTCTGGGAATTGATGTAAAACAACACTGAGGGCATCAAGCCCTTACAGCAGGTTTCAGGTTGTTTCTGAACCTGAAATCCCAATAATGGGGTTTAAACACTTGGTGGTTTGAGTTCTCTGTTCAGGAGACCTTGAGGAGAGGATTCAGCCACAGCCCTTATGGAATAAGCAAACCGACCTTTTTGGTTCTTTTTCTTTCTGGTAAAACTTTCCTTACGTTTTGACTCTCTCCGGGTTTTTTCTTCAGATGTGTTCTTTGTGTTACTTTAAAGCACCAAAACCGATGTAAACCAGTTAGAGCTCCACAACAAAAGGCACATTTTTTTTATATAAGGCTTTCTAACCAGGTTTCACTACCGCATCTTTTTAGCTTGCTGGTTACTCCCTTTTGTAGTTTTACCTACAAGATTTTAAGATAAATCAGCTGAGTTAAATATTAACCAGTTATAGCTTTACCTTTGTGTGCAATTGAAATATGTTTGAAACCACAATTGGCATAGTTTTGCCTTAGCTAACATTCAGGGCTTTAGAAGTAATTCTTTACTAGTCCACCTTTAGCGAATTGATGAAGTCTATTGCCCTAGAAAGCTATAGTCAACCAGAGGACCATTTTTGTATTGTTACCTGACTATATAAGTCTGATTTACTGTATGTGCTAATATATTATATTCCTTTTGTTATAGATTGTCCTAATGGCAGGTAAAGCAATAAAATGATTTAAATTCTTAAACGCAATCAGTCTCTTCTTTTTTTTCCCCCCTTCATTTTGTTTTCCCCGTATTGTGTTTTCCTTTAGCCTCAGAAGAATTATTATGAATGAGGTGGTAAAAACTAAGAAGCTTCAATGGATTCGCTTTGTGTTAACTCTGGAGGCTTGAGTTCAAGTCTTAGTGTACAGCACAATGGACCCTGCCAGAGAGCTTGGTCTCCATGAGCTAATACCTGCCTGTGACCTCGGAACGCCTCCATAGTTCTGGCACATGATGGCTTTTGAAGTGAGAAGGTGCCTGTGTCTTGGTTGTTCCTTTACACCTGCTGCCTTGATCTCGTGTTAAGGTGGTTGATTCCCAGCCCAGACACTAGTATTGGAGCTCATAAGCTTCTCTAAGTTGTTTGCTCCCATCTATGCATAATCTGAATGAAGTTTTGAACATGTGATAGTCACTCACGGAGGAGTTCTGGTGGGCAGACGGGGAAATAGAAGAGGGGGATCTTCATACTATGATAAAGTAGGAAGGAACCTCACAGTGATGACCTGAAGCAGCTCAGGCTGGGCACGGTTTACATCCCGCTCTGAGAAAGCTGTTGCTGTTTGAAGATACGTTAAAAACGTACCACGTAAAGGAGAACAGAAATGAGAAGAAGGCAACCTTGCACCCCCCGTCAGTGCACCGGCCATTTGCACATCCCTGGCTCTGTTTCCTTCATCCAGCTCTCCCTTTCCCTCACCCCTTGACCAAATAAAAGGCTGAAAACAGAACTCTTCCTATCTAAAGTAAAACTTAAACTTCCGACATTATAGCTTGACTTTAAACTTATCTTCTGTTGCCATGTGCTTCCTGTCCAAGCCAGGTCACTAAGTACTTTCGGACTTGCCGTGTGTGGTAAGCGTACATAAAGTCACCAGTAGAGGGAGATAACGGCTTTGGGAGTACAGTGCCCTGCGTGGAAGCAACCCTCACACTGCCGATGCTGAGAGTGAGTTAAATCCTTTTATTCTCACCTATTCTCTGTCTGCAAGGATTAAAAGGTCTGAATGCCCCCCAGTGCTGAGAATTCTGTTTGATTGATTGAGACTGCCTAAAGCCTTGCTTTGGGGAAGCTGGAGATGGAAGGATATAGCAGAATGACAAGTCAGGAGAGACTGAAGGAGCGTGGTGTGGGGTTTAGGATTGCTTGGGAGAACACTGGAGGAATCTCTTTGCTAAGTGGAAGCACTCCAAGCTTCCTCAAAGACAGGAATGAATAGAGCAGGGCCCTGTAGGAACATACTCAATTGCAACTACAGCCTGCTGTAGCTTTACAGTGTGGAGACGGGTGTATTGTAGAACTACTGTGGAGCTGAATTGTCAATACAGTCCCCTGTGAAAACAATAGCTGTGGCCAGAGGGGCTTTGTTCCCTTCTCGTGTGATCCAGGCACTAACTGCCAGGGTGACCGAGTTCCCTCTAGGTTGGGCAGAATTCCAGCCCATAGGAATGGTGCAGGAGCTTGCTGAGAACCCATTAGCAACTGCTGCCCCATCACTTGTACTGTGGTTGTAGGATGTTCTGTGGAAGCTCTGCAGTGCTGTGATGGGTTTTGTTTGACTTACAGGTTAGTTTAGAACGAGCTGCTGGAGCTGGTTGTGGTGTGGCTCTTGTTTGGGGTTCTTTCTCCTTAAGGATGCTAAATTATCAACAGAGATCTCAACTGCGTTCCCAAGGCTGCCAAAAGGCTCTGTGCAATCCTCCTTGGGCAGTTAAAGGGAAAAGCTATTAGAAAGCTTTTATTAAGTTATTCATAAGCCTTGTCATGGGGAGGCAAGGGGAAAACTGCAAATTGAGGGGTCTGATAACTCCCTCCCTATGCTTTTTTGGTCTCCAGTTTCTATTGCATCTCCTCAAAACACAGAGAGATGGGGGCAGGACACCACTGCTGTTTTCCACTGAATTCTGACAGCTTCAGTGATTCTAAAGCTAGAAGAAGATGAGCTGAGGTAAATTCCCCCCAGTCTGGCACAGTGTTTTCACCGGAAGTGGGTGCCTTCTTGAACTGTGATTACAGATGTATGTCCCTGAGCAGTTTGGGGTTTGGCTTTGGTTGGTTGTTGATTTGGGGTTGAAGGCAGCACATTCCTGCTGTTCTCCCATAACTCAAACTGGCTCTTGACCCATGGGGCAGGTAAAAGTAGAGGTGGTTTTACTGCCCTATGAGGTGGTGGGCTTTTGTGACATGCACAGATTGAGGTGAAGTGCGTTGATCACTCTTAAGGAGAACAAGAGGCAATGGAGAGGCCTGATGGTGAAAACTGTGCAGATGTTCTTCAGTCCGACCATGCTGGATCAATACCTTACCTTGTCTCACAGGCACTGCCTGCGTGAAGTAAGATTACTCTTAAATACAGTCTTTGTTACGGGACATAGACTTAATAAGAGGGAAATGTTCTTGGCATCTTTATTCAAGCCTCATCCTTGGATCTCGTTTGTGTCCTTTGGCACTAACCGAGCAGGTCGGGCAAACCAATGGCCGTGTGTTCCCCACCCTCCCAAGGGCATGAGCAGCTCCAGAAGAGATCATCCCTGCTTTCCCACCATAGAGCTGGTGCTCAGGGCATGAAGATCTGCTGCAGTCAGACCACAACTTACCAACACACGGGCCAAGCACAGCAGCTTTGGTCAAACACCCAGCACAGGAGCCCGGTGTGATTCCTGAACATCTTCTGAAGGGTTTCTCCCCTCTCAGTCTCCGCAGGTGTTTGTAGATGGAAATCACCAGCTCTTAAAGCTTCCCACTTGCCTTGCAGGGGTTTTCCCTACCTCCGAGCATGAGTTCCAAGCTGTTTAAGTGGCGAGCTTCACTCTGTCAGATGCAGGAGCCTCGGGCTGCGTGGTATCATTGGCCACCACCTTGGCTTCCCCATAGGTGTCTATGCATTTCCTCACGGCTCTCAGGATGAGCTGTAACCGTCGGTCCAAAGCCAAGAGATGGGGCTCGGTGAGGATGGGAGCCAGGCGGTCCTGCAGCAGGGATTCCCGCATCACATCGCTGAGCCGGTACTCGGGCTCGGCCAGGAGCTGCAGCCGCAGTAACGTCGTCCTCTTGATTCTGGAAGAAATGAGACATCTTAATGCAAGATCCTGATGCAGCATCCGAGCAAGAACCAGCTGCCTGTGCCCTTTGGGAGCAGCGGAAGGAGGGAGGGCAGAGGTGGGTGAAGGTACTTAACAAAGAACTTTGGAACTGCGTGATCTTAATGTTCTTTCCAACCCAAACCATTCTATGATTCTATGAAAAGCTTTCCCTTTATGCAAGCAATGAAAACTTGTGCAGAAACTTCTGCTTCTTCCTGTTTTTCCAGCCTGTGGAGTGTTGGTTCTGCAGGTCTCTGTCATCAGAGGGAGAATCATGATAGAAGCTCTGAGGAAAGGGTGTTTTCACTCCAAGTCAGCACTGACCCAGTTCCCTACATCACTGCAGGGTGGTGCCATGTTCCAGGGATGACATTTATGAGGTGAGAGCAGATAAAACATGAAGGAGGAAAGAAATCTCCTGTCAAAACTGAGCAAAAAGAGGGGATGTTTCCTGGGATTGATTTAACTGCGGCTTCTCACCTTCAGCACTACTGAGATTTAAACACTGTTTCCCTTTGACAGAAAGTGGGATGAGAAGCCATAACCTTGGAACACTTCTGGGCACGAAACAAAACATTCCGAAACCATTCATTTAACCCTCAGCGAAAGTGTTTTGACTTCAGCATCTCCCAGACTGAAACTAATGAGTGGTTTTAATTATTGCCCTTTCAATTCTGGAAACAAAGTCATCCGCGTTTGTGGAGCCGTTCCAGTTTAGCTGAGCCAGAGTTTTCAGATGGAAGAAGGTGTAATGAGAAATGTATTAACCAGCTCCAGCATTTACCTTGTGTGCCTGTTGTTTACCCAGGGCATTGATTGGGAACAGTGCTCTGCAGCTACAGCAGGACATGTGCTGCCAGGGAAAAGGCTTCTTGCTGCTGCCATTCCTGGCTGAGCAGCCGCTGGATTACACTTGGAAGGGCTCTAGAGGTGCATGTCCTTGGTCTTTGGTCAGGGATGCCTGTTGCGGAGGATGCAGTGAGGCTTTAAACCACAGCGGGAGCCAGAGGATGCTCTGCACAGAGCAGATGTGAACCGCAGCCTCTGTGAGCTCCCCTTACAGGCAAGGGCTGACCGAGGAGCCGCTGTGGGTAAACACCAGCTGTGTTTGCTCTGCTCCGAGCAGAAACAGGGCTCAGAGGTGCAGAACGGGATGGTCTGACCCCGTGGGGAATGGCTGATTTAATCATGTAATGGTTACACAAGGAGCAGGCAGGACATGGGAAGGAGGGGGAGATGGAAACCTCTCCCACAGGGAAGCTGTAACCCTGATCCTGTACCCAATTGTGGGAGATCTGACCTAGAGCCTTCCAGGGACTTCATCAGCCAAGAAGAAGCTGGTTTGGGTCTATCTGTGCCTTGCTGAGGGTTTTGACCCTTGCAGGATAAGGACCATCTCTTACAGCAGGGCTGTATTGGTGCCATTCGCTGTGCTCGGGGCCATGCTGGGAGAGGAGAGCAGCAGCGCTCAGCGTGTGGGACCAGGGCTGGTGTGGGAGCTGTAAAGGGGAGCTAAAAACACCAGATTCGACCTGCTGGAAGCCAGACTTGGAGAAGAGCTCAGCTTGGAACGAGACAAATGTGTTTAACAGGGAAGCGAGCGGCCTCTTGTTCAGCATCCCAATGGCGTCAGTGGTCCCTCTTGGCTCTGCTCAGGTGTACCTGGTTCCATGTAGGAATAAAGAGGTGACTTGACCAGCTTGGTCAGGACAGGCTGAAATCTGCGGCCTCTGTGCTGACTCAAACCTTTCAGCTTCCTTTCCCAGTGCGTTTGGATGTTCCCCCCCTCCAAATGGATTGGCTCTTGTGGGAAATGAGGTTTTGTGTGCCTCCCCCGGGCAGCATGAGCTGCTTTTCCACTGTTCTTGGCTGTAGCTGGCTTATTACAAGGTGTGACTTGCAGGTGCTACCACTGCCTTTTACCAGGAGAAGTGAATTAAGAGCTTGTGGGAGACGGATGTGGAAGAATAGGATCTGACCTGTGGATACAACTGTATGCAGGTCAAAGTAAGGGGCAGAGTAAATCTCAACTGCACAATATGGGAAGTAAAGAGAAGGATTCACTACAATGATACATGAAAAGACTCACTGGGTGCATGTAACAGTTAAAATCAGATCCAGTAATAGAAGTGTGTGAGGAGAGAGTGTAGTTAACATTACCCTGAGGCTGAGATGGAGCAAGGAAATGAGTTAGCGTCTCCTAAAGAGAAACCAGAGACGAGAGCAGCTTTTCTGTCTCTTAATCATCAGCTGAAAGTTAAATCTGTGTGAGTTAATGGAAAGGGATAGGATAGGACCCAAATAGTAAAATGTATGAGCTTCTTAATGCCATGGGAAGAAGAAACCTGATTTACTGTCATAAGGTTCTACCAGGCTTTTGCTGAGGCTCACGTCAGACAAATGAGGCTGACAGCATTGATATAAGGTGCTAGTAGGCACCTGTGGGAGGGTTTGAGCCAATGGACAGTGTCTGTTGTTGGTCTATCAGTGAAAGCTTTTACACTTGCACGGCCTTTCAGCTTCAATGGGAGAGTATGCAGGAAGGATAATTGTGCAATGTTAATACCCTGAGACATAAGCTTGATCCCGTTTTAGGGATAATTAGTGATTCCCATGTTCCGGTGTTGAGCCTGCCCCTCAGCTGGGATTAGTGGGGGTCTTCCCCATGCTGCTGGATGGAGCCAGGCCTGGGTGGCTTCCAGCACTAAGCGCTGCCAGCCCATTACAGGGAACATCAGTGTGTCTGCGAAGGAAGATGGGGCTGGCACTTACATGCAACACTGGGAGAGCGGCGCCAGGATGGAGGTTTCGTCGTGGGAATGCCGCCCAAACCTGGGAATGAAGCAGAGAGCATGGAGCTGCAGTGCCTGCCCAGCACCTTCCCCTGCCCCATGTCCTGCCCCTGCCTCACCCTCTGGCATTGTCCAGATGCAGGAGGAAGCCATCATCCCCAAACTTGGTGAACATCTCATAGTGGTGGCGGTCCATGTTCCCTGGTAAAGAGGAACAGAGATTCCCTTGCATGTGACTGAGTGATTAACTGTCCTATGTTTCCTTTCAGACCTGCATGAAATAGGTGTTGCCAGAAGGAAGGAAGGAAGGGATGAAGGAAGGAAGGGAGGAAGGGAGGAAGGAAGGAAGGGAGGGAGGGAGGGAGGGAGGGTTACTTCCCCCTTCACCATACCTATTAGGAAGTCAAATATGGCCATGTCGATGATGTTAAGCAGCCTGTTGCCATTGCTGTAGGGGTAGATCTCCCTCACTGTGTTGCAGTAGAGTGGGTTCACTTCCCACCTGCAGGAGATGGGGGAGATGCACTCAGTGGTTGCTGCTGCTGTGTCCCAACAGCACCCCAAAGCAGTTTTCCCATGCAGAGATGGGACTTCAAGCTCCCTCCTTGTGCACACAGTCAAACCCAGTCAATAGCCAGTGTTATTAGACTAATTATGGGGTAATCTCTCAATCTTGGCCTTTCTCTGCCTGAATATACAGTTTCTGTCTATGTGTCCATACCCTGCTCATTCTCCCTCCCGCATGCTCCCTGCAATGCAGATATGGGAAGCAGCATCATTTACCCACTTACTCCTCTTTTCCATCAAACGAGTAGGACCGGATCCATGGGTTTGGGATGGAGAGCCGTGGCGCCAGGTTGAGGGACGGCAGGAAGGCAGAGAGGGACCCTTCCAGGAGGTGAGGGTTCCCACACACAGCATACTCTGTCTTGCACATATACGGGCACTTGGCAAAGAAGCACACGTTGCTGGCTGGGAGAAGAAGAGAGGGAACAGGGAAAGGAGCTATGATCCTGCAAGGAAGCTGGACTGACCTCTTCCACACTGAGTGATGGGGCAGCCACGGCTTCTCTGGGCACCCTGTGCCAGCACCTCAGCACCCTCATAGCGAAGGTGTGATAATACCTTCCTAATACCTCATCTCAATCTCCCCTCACAGTTTAAAGCCATTCCCCTTGTCCTGTCCCTACGGGCCCTTGTCAAACCATGTCTAACCCCATCCCATGGCAGCCAAGCGCTCACCTACCTGGTGAGACAAAGAAGACGCTCTGCAGGATCTCATTCTTGGTGACCTCCAGGATGTCCTTGGTGACATTGATCAACCTCCCAACCGTGGGTGGCACCCTCCGGAAATCCAGGATCCTGCTCAAAAGGGACGTTACTGCACAGCGTGTGGGATGGCAGATGCTGTGCTTGTCCCTTCCATTGGTAAACCAGAGCTCTTTGATCACTGCACCCACATGGGTGGTGTTTTGTCCTCCTAGATTCGTTCTAACAAGTAGCCAGGATCATTTTAGCCTCTGGACCGAAATGCAGCTGAGTTTGGAGTTTGGTATTTTAACAGCTGCTGCCTGGAACAATCTGGATGTTCTCCAGGATTCGTGTCTTTATCCCTTAACCAGCTTCTCCTATCCCCTGCACCCAAGTGGGTTCCTTTGGGAGCTAGAACAGCCCTTCAGGCCCTTCTACAGTGATGGTTTGACATGAAGCAAAGATGTATTGACCCTGGTACAGCGGGAGGTGAGGAGGCATCGCCCCACTCAGAGCCTCTCATACCCAGCTTATTCATCTTAAACGTTCTTTAAACCCCAGGGCCTGGGGCGAAAGCTGCTCTCGATTGCTGAGTCAGTACCATGGGGTGAACTGGCTCACACTGTGCTCTGCTCCTTGGGTAATGCCCTCCGCTTCTGAGAACTGGGCACGAAACAGGATTTAGCTTGTTCCTTATTGAGCAATGTTTAAAGAAGGAGAAAAATAGAATCCTTTGCTTCCATCTGCCATCTTTCAGCTCTGAAAACCACAAAGCACTTGAGAAAAGCAGCCCAGCCTCATTTTTAATAGTGGTGGAGCTGGGATGCAGAGAGGCAAGTTGATGGTGGTGTAAGGGCAGAGATGGGAAGGGAACTCAACTCTCTTCATTCCTGTGCTCACAGTTTGAGCTATGGGACTTACAGTCCTGCTTATCACATAAATCAGGTGTGGGAACTGAGACCCCCTCCACTATCATCATCAGGGGTCACTTGCCCTCGATGTTCAATACTCATCCCATCGAGGGCTGTTGCCCTCCTCTTCTAATAAGGGCATTTTGGATTTATTAGACCCAAAGCCTGCTGGAAGAGGTGCCAGGTTAATCACCCATTAGCTGAGGGCTTCAAACTGCATCACTGCTGTTTATCTCGATCCAAAACACATGTTGATTACTGATGGAGCTTTTGCTCCATCACCGGGAGGGCATCCAGGCTGTGCCCCCAACTTATCTGTGCACTTCAATGCATGCGCAATAGGTGGCTGAATACCTGACCTGTTCTTAACCCGGACTTCATCTGCCAGCCTGTTGTAGTGCAGTGACCATGGCAAAGCCACCCCATCCCCAAACAACGCCTCGGCTCCCAAAAGGGTGCTGCAAGGCAATTGCTTGGCTGAGGCTGAGCAGCTCTGCAGGGCTCGGCATGGCTCTTCTTGTGCCATAGCTCCTTATGGGCAGAGGGCTGGGTGTGAGGCAGGTCCCTACCTGTCCAGGTGGAAGGCGGCGATCTCTGCGTTGTGCCGCTGGAAGTCAATGAAGTAGAAGAAGTCCTCGGGGGTCTCTTCCTCACGTTTCTGCCTGGGAGAGAGCCGGGGCCTTACCCAACCGAGCACAGTGCGGGTAGGGACCAGTGCAGGGAGCCTGGACACAGCGGGGTGGCACAAGGACAGCGCATCTGGTACCCAGACCAGCCCCTGCCATGGGCAGGGACACCTTCCGCTAGAGCAGGGTGCTGCAAGCCCTGTGTCCAACCTGGCCTTGAGCACTGCCAGGGATGGGGCAGCCACAGCTTGTGCTCTCAGTGCTGGTGGGTGATGGAGGCAGAAGGGCTGTGCGGGGGCTTTAGAACAATTTGTGGCTGTTTAGACCCACACAGCAGCACTGGGCAGAGGTGGATGGAAACCAGTGGGAGAGGAGCTGGCTGCTTTCTGGATGAGCAAAGCACCTCAGTGCTGTGCACAGAAAGCAAAGTGAGGGGGGATAACTGTGAAGAGTCCCAAGGGACTATAGATGAGAGCAGAAGCAATTGAAACCTCCTGTGTGAGGTGATCGGGACTGATGGCTGTTTCTTGGGAAGACTCTGGGGAATCCAAGGAGAAACAAGGTAAAACACAAAGCTGGGGAAGAGGGAGAAATGAACAGTCCCTAATGGCAAAGCTCTAGGGAGAGCAAGTGTCCCGAGGCCCTTTGCTGTCTGATATCTACTAACAGAGTGATCTTCAGCATCAACAGGCAGTGTGGGAACACTGTGTTTATCCCTACCTGTCCCTGGGATGCTGGGAGCAACCAGTAACAGTTAAACCTTTTCAGCTGTTGAGGTAGGGAGTGCAGGAGAGGGAAGATGCAGTGGGGCTGGCCTTGCTGAGGATGCTACACAGGGCAGAGGGCTCGGTGGGGCTCTGCTTCGTGCCTTACCTCATGGGCTTGAACATGGCCTTCCCAAAATCCTGGAACCTGAGCACCAGCTTCAGGTGGACTCCGCTGGGCTTCACGACTTGGGGAGGAAATGGGGTGTTAGTGCCTGGAAAGCCTCCAATGTGAACCACCGGTTACGTACCGGTGCGATCGGCATCCCACCCCGGTGAGTGCATCCCATTGCTCCTTCCACAGCCTCCCCTATGCTGCTGCAGTTATTTTTCCTCTCTTCTTCCCCTCCCCTGTGCCATAGAGGAGGTTTCCCTCCAGCGCTTCTCCCAGCACCCATTTGTTAAGTCCTCTTGGGGACTTTTTCCTCCCCCCAATAGAGGCAGTGGCATAATGGTGTCCTGGCACCCACATCCCATCCTCTGCTGGGGCAGTGGGGTTTAGCTGGAGGGAGAAGGGCTCGGCTTTACATTTCCCTTGCTGAGGTTAGGGTGGAGGATACGGACTGGGATCAGCTGAAGTGATGGCATGCGAGGGGAGGGCAGGACACGAAGGATCACACTCACTCTGGCTGCAGTCGCAGGCTCCCAGAAGCGCTTTCTCATCCTGACTGTAGTCTGCAAGGGCAGGAGGAGAGGTGAGACACACAGAGAGGGGTACAGCCCCCTTTGGAAGGCCTGAGGCAGCCTGTGGGGACTGAGCAGCCAGGCAATGGGTCCCTGGCATGGCTGGCACCAAAAGATGCTGGGTTAAGCACCACAGCATCATGTCCTTTCATGTCACAAGGTCAGGATGTGAAACCGCACAGCACAAAACCTGCTGGGATGCTGGCACAGGGTGGGGGGCTTGATACAGAAGTGACCTATGGGGGCCCCATCCCCATGCAGCTCCCAGTGGCCCCATAGAACCCCAGACTGGTTTGTATTGGAAGGGACCTTAAAGCTCCTCCAGTTCCAACCCCCTGCCATGGGCAGGGACACCTTCCACTAGAGCAGGTTGCTCCAAGCCCCATCCAACCTGGCCTTGAACACTTCCCATCCCGGTCCCCATGGCATTTACCAGCACTGATAGTGGTGAACTCTTGCATGTCCCGGAGCAGCCTGGTGACAGCGGGGCTGGAGCGTGGGTAGAGCCCATCCCGGCTGATTCCCAGGTGGAACTGGAGCCAGCTGGCCTCCGGCCGCAGCGGCAGCGGGGCTGATGGAGAGGTTAGGTTGAGCTCCTCCCTGTAGAGCTTGTGTCTCCTGTAAGAGAGTGGTTATAGGGTGACGAGGATGAGGATGGAGCCCTTTATTGCAGTGAGTCCAGTCTGCTGGGGAGCAGAGCTGAGGGGACACAAGGGCTCTGGGTGCTATCCGAGGGGAAACTGAGGCAGGGAGTGATTGACTGAGATTGCGCTGCCTTCTCGCCTCTGCAAAGCCCTGGGAAAGCAGCATCAAGCAGGAACACAAGAGGCTCTATTGTCCTCTCCCCATCAGAACTGATAGGAAAAAACCCACTAAGAGCCACAAACTGCCTCTGTGACCAGATTGACAGCCCTCAGTCCAGTGAGCAGGGATGCGATGAGGCCATCCAGCAGTGTCCTGCCCATCATCTCTTAAAATCAAGGCTGAACCCTGCCCTTTCTTGGCAGGTAGAGCCAAAGGGGCCTCCCAAGTTCAGTAATAACCCAAAGGTGTCTCCCCACTTGACCAGCATTGAGACCCCCATGGCAGGGACCCACACTTTGCTAAACCGCACTTGGAAGGTCACTTGTTCCACCCGGCAGAGGACAGAGCTTTAGTTTCTCATTAACAGCGGCAGAGCCAGGTACAGGGCAGCCGGTCCTGATAACAGGAAAACACAGTTCAGTTTGTACCGAGAGTGCCAAGATAGATCCATGAGAGAAAACAGGAGCTGGGTAACGAGTGGGGCATTAACCAAGGCTGGGATGGAGTGACTGAGAGAGGGAGGTGCCATGAGCCTCGCTAGACCCAGTCTGGACCCTTAACAAAGCACAAAGATTGAAAAGAGACTTTTCCATGCTTGCCTTTTTCCCTAATTTTTCTGTTTTTTCCTATTTTTCCTATATTTTCCTAATTTTTCCTAATTTTTTATGCAGAAGGGAGATGAGGGAGGCTTTTCAAGCATGGTGTGACATGGGAGCAGTGCTGGCACCCACAGACATGGCAGGGTGTCCTCTGGGATGGCTCCGTAACTTGGAGCAGTGGCTGCAGCAAGTGGGTGCTGACCATGCACTAAGGAATGTATGGCCAAGGAGCTGGTGGCTGGGAAGCGCTCAGGGATGCTACTGGTTTGCTGTTTCCCTGCTCAGACCAGCAGGAAAACAATGGGGTTTGGTTGGTTTTCTTTTTCCATCATCCTTTCCCATCCAAGCAGGTTAAACAGTGTGGTTAGTCTGGCCTAACCATGAGCAATGGATGAACACACCTGGGAGTGATGGGCACACTTCAGTAGCATCCTGAGAGAAATCTTTGGGTGGAGAGACGTGGCGGAGCTATGGGTCAGGGCAGCCCATTCCCTCCCCTTTTCCCTCTGTGTTTGCCTCTCAGGTGGATCAGGTCAGCCACAATGCAAAGTCCATGTGTGTGTGGTCAGAAGAAGGGTTGTTGGAGCGCATCCCTCTGTCCAGTCTCGGGCTATCTGCAAAGGATGCAGAAGCTCCCGAAGACGGGAACCGGACATGGGACGTGCTGAGACTTGCTGTTGGCCTGGCTGGCAGGCTGTGCACAAGGATGCTATCAGCTCTGCAGGATGTGCCTTGACCTTCCCGCATCCTCCAGGTTGAGGCACAACCTCACCCCCCGGCCATGGCCAGGGACAATAAAAGCCACAATGTCATTTATACGAATGACTCAGGATTTTCCCTAGGGAAGCTGCCCAAATATTTTACCATATTTGCTCTCCTGCCTCCCATCCACACAGGCTGTGCCCCCCCGGCGGGCAGTGAGCAATACATTACTGGAGGGGAAAAACATGCAGTGATTGTGCAAGGAGAGGCAGCTCCCGGTTCCTGCAGGGCCAGAGAGCCCCTTCCCAGCCTTTAAACCCGGAACACAGCTCCCTCTGCCTCCCGGTTTCCTAAAGGATTCCTGGAATATTTCCCTCTGGAACAGATCTCTGCACAAGACATGATATAAAACCCGGATTCATTTCTACCCTGCTATAAATAGCCCCGGGGTTGCCCTAGCTCTGCTCAGCCAGCTCGATGTGGGGCACGGCATGGGGTGATGCTGGTCACTGGTGTCCACTTGCCTCCAGTACCAAGCCAGTTACAGGGTTTGGGGTTTTGAAGCGGCTTCTTCAAGGATAAAAATAAGCTCTGGAGTTTCTAAGGGTGTTTTTTTGGTTCTGAAGAGGTGTAGATGGTTTTTATGCTGTTTCCTTCCTGCATCCCCATCAGGCTCTCCAGCTGGTTCTGCATCCTGCAATAATTCCTGGTTCTAATTGAAGTGCTTGGGAAAAGCACGGTGATGGGCAGCAGCCAGGACATAGAGAGCACCGTGGATGCGGGACAAGTGCTGCTGTGCTGGCCTGGCTGTGGTATCCATAGGCCATACCCTGGGTCCATTCTGTGTGTTGGCAGGGAGTCCCCATCCAGCTGATGTCTATCTGTCCATGGAAATGAAGACAGGCACACTGTGCTGTAGATACAGGGTTAAGCCATAGCTTGTTCCACTCCAGAGGAGCATCCCACCACTCTGAAAGCTGCTTTGCCACCAGCCAGACCTATAAGTGATGCAGAAACGTGCCATCACCCAGCCAAGGTGAGGAGAGGATGGACCAGCCACCAGCTCTGCACCTCTTCCATTGGACCATGGATGCAGCCACACCTTGGTGAGACCTGCAGCACTACCTTCAGTCCTCAACAAGAGCAGCAAATCTATGGATCGGGAAAAAGCCACGTATTCCAAGTCCCATGGAGGATGCTGCCCTTCACTCTTGGCAATTATAGGAATAGCTCAGTCACATTGGAGAGGATGTGGGCTCTGCGGTGCTTCTGGTAGGGCAGAAATTCCTCCATGCCCACAGCAAGTTAATGGTCTTAGGAAACCCATCAGCCCTGGCAAGCGCTGCCTCGTTATAGCTTCAGTTTGCAGTGCCCATGGCAGGAGAGGTTGGGCGTCACCTCGGCCTGTGCGTGTTCTCCAAAGGCTTTACCTGCTTATGGGCATCATGGGTTTAATTTCAGAGTGGCTGAGGGATAATCAGTGCTTCTGTCTCCCTTCTCCTCCCCAGAGGTACAAAGTGAAGTCAATCGAGGGCAAACAGCATCACCGCTTTCCTCCTGACCACATCATAACCAAACCTCAGAGCAAAAGGCAGCGTGCAGTCACAGCTTTGTCATAAATAGCAGGTTTAGACAATACAGGCTGCTCCCCAGCCAAGGCTGGTGTGCAGGTAATGCCAGCACTGCTGCAAGTGCCCAGCACTGGGTACTCAGGGCTTCCGGAGGTGCTCAGGAAGCCGTCAAGCACATGCCATGAGCTTCTTCAGTTCAAATCCCCCTTTCCCACTGGGCTTTTGCTTGGGAAACATCCATCTTGCCACCCGAATCCTGATGTCTTCAGGAGGCACGGCTCCACTCCGAGAACCATCATCACAGAATCCCAGACTGGTTTGGGTTGGAAGGGACCTTAAAGCTCATCCGGCTCCAGCCCCTGCCATGGGCAGGGACACCTTCCATTAGAGCGGGTTGCTCCAAGCCCTAGCAGATGCTCCAGCGCTGCACCGCACCACCATGGCCAGCCCAGGGGGTGCTTAACAATGGGTGTCTGAGAGAGCTGCCCAGAAAAGGGGTGCCTGAGGGGTATCTGTGCAGGGGGTACCGGGAAGGGGTGCAAGGAGAGAAGGTGCCCAGGAGATGCCCGTACAGGGGGTATCTGTGCAGGGGGTGCCCAGGCAGTACCTGTGCACTGGGTGCTCATGAGGGAGTGCCCAAGAGATGCCCATGCAGGGGGTGCCCGGAGAGGGATGCCTGGGAGCTGCCTGTTCAGGGGGTGCCCACGCAGGGGGTGCCCAGGAGATGCCCGTACAGGGAGTGACCGAGAAGGAGGTGCCCAAGAGATGCCCATACAGGGGGTGAATGGGAAGGGGGTGCCTATAAGGCGATACCTATAAAGGGGAGATGCCTATAAAGGAGGTGTCCATGCAGGGGTTGCCCAGGAGATGCCTATAAAGGGGGTGTCCATACAGGGGGTGCCCAGGAGATGCTCATACAGGGGGTGATCGGGAAGGGGGTGCTCGGGAGATGCCCATACAGGAGCCGCCCATGCACAGGGTGTCCTGGAAGGGTGCTCAGGAGATGCCCTTAGAGGGGGTACCCAGGAGATGCCCATACAGGGGGTGCCCATAGAGGGGGTGCCCGCGCAGGGTCGCGGCGCGGCCGCGTCGGGACGCACCTGTTCCAGCGAGCCGCCTTCCGCCGGTAGTAGCGCAGGGCTTCGCGGGCGCCCAGCAGCGGCTCCGCGGGGCCCGGCGGGGCGGCGGCGCGGTACAGCGGGTGTGCGAAGAGGCGGCGCAGCGCGGAGGCGGCGCGGGCGCGGGGCGGCGGCTGCGGGGCGGCGGCGGCGGGCGCCGGGTGGCGGCGGCGGCACGGGCAGCCCGGGGCTCCCGCACTCAGCTCCCGCCGCGCCCGCGGCCAGAGGTGGAAGTAGAGATCGGCCGCCAGCAGCGCCCCGAGCAGCAGCAGCACCGCCGGGCGGTCCCGGCGCGGCCCCGGCATGGCCGGTGCGGGGAGCCGCGGGCACGGACAGCGCCGGGCGCGGGAGCTGCCGCCGCCGCCGCCGCCTCCCGGGGCAGGGCGCACGGGGGAGCTCGAGCGGCGGAGCCGGGGGGTGCGGGCACCTCGGGGCGGGGACCGGGCAGGGCGCTCGGGGCCCGGGGCGGGGGGATCGGGGATTGGGGACGGCGTGGAGGGAGCGGGTCCGGGTTCGCGTCCGGGTCTGGGTCTGGTTCTGGCTCCGGGAGAGGTTGCGGGGGGACGGACCGAGCACCCCGGGCTCTGCCGCCCGCCCCTCCGCAGTATCCGGAGCACCCGGAGCCGCACCCGGACTCCCCCCTCCTGCCCTCGGTCTTTCGGGGTTTCTCCCGAAGACGGAGAGTACCCCCCCGGATGAAGCCTGTAGCCGGGGCTCTCAGGCAGCGAGTGCGGTGCTGCGGGGGTCTGGGGGCTGTGTTAGGGTCAGTGTATGGGGATGGGGTGTGGGAACACCTCCGGGTGCCTGGGCAGGGCTTGCGGCCGTTCCGCGCTGCTTCCTGGCACACGGATCAGCCTCTGCTTTTATTTTCTTAATTCCTAAATAAACGAGTTGAGGAAACTCCTCCCTGCAGTTTGCTGGGAGAGGCTCTGCCGCGGGGATGTGCTGGAGCTGGGACCCATCCAGCTCAGCGTGGAGAGCACTGCGAGCAGCAGGTTGAGGAGCACCATGCCGAGGGAGGGACACGGAGGAGAAACTGGCTGTAAACAAAGGGAACGTGACGAGACTGGGCTGGTGCTGGCACTCTGCTGAGGGGAGGGCAGAAAACAAACTGCAGAAGGAGGGGAATGTCAATGGTGTTTTCATATGGCTGGGGCAGAGCTCGGTTTGGTGCAAGGGGACGCTCTGGGGAGTGCTGGGTTGTGGGGTTTGGGATATACAAACAGGCATCAGAGGAACTGTTGGCCAAGCATCCATCCTAGAGCCTGTGGTGCTCCTATTGCCGAGGAGGGAAAGTGGTCCCCTGGTCTGGCCTGGGTGGTGGCATCAGTCCCCTCTGGCTCTTGCTCTTTGGAAGACAGGGTCTAGTTAATGCTCTCATTTAGAAATGCGATTTCAAAATTGCTCTTTCTTTTGATATTTAAAGACTTTGGGTTCTGGTTGGGGGGGGGGGTGTTGCTCTGAGCTTTTTTCCTGTGATACCAACTTTTATGTATTTTCCATGGTATGTCAGAAAAATCATGAGCAGAAACTGCAGCTTCTGCAGGTGGGTGAGGGCTGGTGGGCGCAAATGATGCTCTGCTCAAAAGCATCAAGTGATGCTTTGAGCAACGTGGTCTAGTGGAAGGTGTCACTGTCTGGGAGGGAGATTGGAATGAGATGAGCTTTAAGGTCCCTTCCAGCCCAGACTCTATGATTCTGCTCAGGGGCACCGGCTGTGCCCACATTTCTGTGCTCTTTGGGGACAAAACTGGTATAATGATTGCATCTGGATTCCTTTATGTGCTAAACCCCACGTGAGGTAGCAAGAGGGAAAATTTGGGGGTCCTGCCTGTATTGGCAAGGCTTGGGGGGCACTGGGCGGCCAGGGGCTTTGCTCAGGGGCTGGGGTCTGCAGGATGGGAAGGGTTCCCACCATCCTTAGAGCTGGTCCTCCTGATACTGAAGGAGAAAAGAAGCTTTTAGGACCTAAAACTGGATGGAAAGAGGGGAGTAATGTTTGGCAGCAATCTGGCCACATTTCTTAGGAGAGAGCAAAGGGGTGTTGTGCTGCAGCAGCACTCTCTGCATGGGGACCCTGGGGTCTTCAGCCCTTCCATGGGCCAGAGGTTCCTTTCCCAAAGCAGCGTCACCGTGAGCCCAGCACTAAGTAATGGCCTGGGGCTAATGATAGGATTCTTCCTTTATTTTAATTCCATAAAAGGAGGGATGACCCATCTGAAGTTAAACTCTGGAATTCACCAAACCCAAATGAATCGCCAGGAGGAAACGCAGCTCTGCATCTGCCATCCCTCCAACGGACACTCACTGCCTCTCCTTAAACTCGAAGAGCAGCACTGGGCAAACACTCCATCAAAAACTGGCTCGTACTTGTTTCCTTCCTAATCCTCCCGGAGCTGTTTCCTTGTTGCCGATCTCGCCCAGAAACCATTAAATCTTTCCTAGTTTGCAGGGCTAATTCTGAGCGAATGCATCAGGACCCAAGCAGCAGCTGGGCCGGAGTCTCTGTGTTATTTGTGTGCTCCACAGGAGGATTGTTCCGCTTTTAATGAGACTACTTAAACAAAAAGGCAGTAAGTCAATCCCATTAATCTGTAATAGATTGAAGCGCTCTGGTCCTTCCCAAAGCATTAGGGACTGTCAGCTGGAATGCAAAGCCATTCTGCTCACTGTTATGTAGAACATCTCGGTGATGCTCCCACCGTGCCAGCACTATGGCTTTGCCCAGTGCCACTTCCATGCTCAGCCATAGCTTAGAATCCCATGGGATCAGGGCAGGGATCCCCCATCTCCATCCCACACTCATCCCTCAGCATCTTGTCATGTGCCAGTTCCTTGGCTCATTGCTCTTGCAGCCAGGCTGTAACGGGCTGTGCGCTGGTCCATGGGCTGGAAGGTGAGGACCAATCCCCTCTCCATGAGTCTCAACAGGAGCAGAGCAGGATGGGTGGATGCATTCCTAAAATGAACCTGCACAATCTGCCTCGATAGGACACCACCAGCTAAAGTGGAATCAAGTTCTCATTTGGAGTTACCATGGGATAATTGTCCTCATTTACTATTTAAAGATGGAAAAAGAAAGCTCCTTCTTCCAGATAACTGCAGCAGAGAACTGTTCAGGAGTAGATGATGTCCCCAAACATATCATTAAAGCTTTAAATAAATGCATGATGACATCTGCTAAGGAAGACTTCCTCTGTGTTTCACATAGGAACCAGACAGGTCATTGTCAAAGTCATCCTTTAATAAACAGAGGACATTCCTTTTGTTTTTCCAGACACGTAACTTGAAATATTTGGGGATGTAATTTGGATTCTTTCACACGTTATTGATTTAAATATCATCTTCCTTAGAGACGTCTTGTACTTGCCAAAAGGTAAATGCCTCTGTCTGCTGCTTTTTGTCTTCTTTACTCAGCTTGAAATGCTATAGAACTGAACCAGTCCCACCCTGCGGATTATGTTTGTAAGAGGGAGAAGAGATGAGAACTATCCCTTTCTCACTCTCCCATTAATTACAGGGATTAAATGCCAAGGCAGCTACAAAGCGTTACAAAGAATACAAAGATATGAATTGGAGGAGACAAGTTGTGTCTGAGCATATCGTGGTGTGGGCATGCTCAGCACCAGCTCCAACTTCTCCCTCTTTACACACCGGAGCCAGCGGCAGCCGTTGTTTGAAGGAGACAGGGGTGTGATGGGGACAGGGAGATCACGGTGCATTGGAGAGAGGGGTTTGTTCCGCTCATGGAGATGCTCAATAAAGATGATTCCACTTTGTATCCCTGGTAAGGAGGGAGAAAACCACAAGGAGCAATGGATGCGTTAGCACAGAGCTGGTAATAGAAGCAAATCTGCAGCTTGGACCCTCCCAGGGGAAAACCAGGATGATTCCAGCTCTTCTGGAATTCATGTTCGGGTTCATGTCCGAGGTCTTTGCTGTTTCCTTGACCCTATGATGCAGATGGTTTTGGCTGCTCCTGCTGCCGGGGCTCAATGGGCTGTCCCTGTGTGTCCGGCTTCTCCCTCCCATCCTCCATGAGGCTTCGACTGCCAATCCTGGCTGGAGCCCCTCCAGACCGGCCACCTCCACTGCCCTCCTCTCGCACTCCTTTCCACCCATAATGTGATATGGAAGATGCAGCTGCTTGCTTGGGCTCCTGCCTTAGGGCAGATGCTCAGTGGTTGTATCTGACCCAGGCTTTTGGCAAGGGATAGCCCCAGATAGGGCACAGATGTGCTGGACACTTCATACAGGGCACAGGGAGGTGCCTGAGACCCTCATGGGGTTTCATCCCCCCTTTCCACTTTGCTGTCAGGGCCAAGTGCCCTCTCCCAGCCCGGCTGCTGGATCTGAAGCCCCTGGCTGGCAGCATCCAATGGGAATTCTCCTGCCTGTGGAGCAACAGATCTCCCCTTTGCCAGCTGCAAAGCATTCAGCAGTGCAGGCACGGATGTGGGCAGGGTGATGGGCAGGGGTGGCAATAGATGTGATGATGGGAAGATGATGGGCAAGGGTGCAGGCAGGGGTGCAGGCAGGGGTGATGGGGGTGGAGCCACCGCCGGGGGGTGGAGCATCACACAGTGGGCGTGGTCAGGATGGGCCAATCAGGGGGCAGTGCTGCCTGTAAAAGCTCTGCCTGTGGGCAGTGGTAGTTTGTGGTCCTCAAGGTGCGTCTTCCTGCCTGGATGCAGCCTCCTGCCCTTGGAATGATGGGTTTGTTTCCCAGGGAAGGTGATACCTCATGTGGGGTGTTTGGTGGGGTCTTTTCTGCCTGACCCCCCCAGCTCTGGGCAGGGGTTTCTTCACCATGGTTGTGTAAAATCCTTCCCTGGTCCCTGCTATGATGGTTCAGTGAGAGAAGCATTTATTGTTGCTCTGGGCTGTTGCTCTTCCTCAGCTTGTAATTAAAAGGGAGATATTTGGGTTAAATGCTTAAATTAAGAACACATTTTTGTTAGCTAACAATGCAGAGAAAAGCCCTGGAGAACCTGATAGAGCAATCAGTGCCTCTCCACTTGCATTGGAGATGTTTCTTTGAGAGGATGCCTGCTCCCTCCAGAGCATGTTTTTGCTACAAAAATGCAATTACAGCGTGTAAAAGGAAGCCTTTAGAAGCATGCAAAGTGGAAATGAGTTCTGAAGCTGCAGGACAAGGAAGGCAGAAGGTGAGATGTGCCCTACCCAACCCACAGGCTCTGACAGCAGCTCCCATCAGGCCATGGTTTTGGTTTCCTCCTCCCATCTACCTCACCTGGCTGCTTTTCAAGGCTCATCCCCTTGGCCTCAGCGTGTTCTCAGCTGCTCTGGGCTCAGGAGGCTGGGTGGTTCCTATCCTACTTGGCAATCAGTTTTTGCACTGCTAAGCACAAACAGGATGAAACCACCTTCAGGGTCCAAGAGAGCGGCTGTTGTGCGCTGGGGCTGTTTTTGGGCTGTCTCCTAACCCTAACCCTTGCCTGGTGCATGAGGTCTGAGAAGGCTCCATCTGCACTCTCATCTGAAGCCTGGCTGATGGACATCAATCCTTGGAGCCCAAACCAGGTCTGTAACAAGAAAGGTGATGGTGACTTGCACACAGCCCAGTGCATGGGCAGGGTTGCTTGTTCTTGCTGCTGCCTGTACATCCCCTGCAGTGTGGTGACATGAGACTGTTTGTGTTGGATGTGCTAGGATGGACTGGAAAACAGCACTGACCTCTTGAGCAACACTGGAGGGGGGGGACGGTTTGGCCATGAGGTCATTGGCTCCGCTTGCGTTGAGTTTACTGGATCTGATTTCCAAGATAGTAAAAGCAAAGCAATCCTCTCCTCACTGCCTGGTTCTGCCTTTGCCAAGGAGGAAGGGGACGGCGCGTCTGTGTCGTTAGAGGTTAAATAACAGCAAATCACGTTCCGTGTGTGCAGGCGCTGCCGGGCTGCGTGCGCGCATTCCTTAATCAGGGTTTAGTTTGTTGGATTACTTTTATTGGCAGTTAACTGTGTAATGGTCTCGGTGGAACATCTGGTCCATGATTTGAGAGGAATACTCTTCAACCCTTGCGGAGTGCAATTATTTCTGGATACAAGTGGAGGCTTTAGGGCCATTAAGAAGATAAAATGCAGATTGTTTCAGAGGGTTTTTTCCCCTTATTTTAATGGCTTTCAAAGAGGAACTTTGATTATTTTTTGTCTATTGTTAGCAATGGAAACCGAGCAGACGGGCTGGGGAGAGGCACAGATGTTCCCTGTACTGTTGGCTGGGACAGGCACCCAAACCCAGGGCAGAGGGTTTGAACCTCCCTCCATAACATTTCCCAAGTCTTGGAATAGCTCATCTGCCCACCAGTTCCTTGGTAAAACCACTGAGGGCTGGTGTGGGATTCCCGAGGGAATAATATAAAAGCCTGTCACTGGATGGGATGAGGGTTGTTTACAGAACAGAGAAACTAAAGGGCTTTGCGCTCTCCTCTGTTGATGGGAGAATCACTGATGGATCCCAAACCTCTGACTCCCAGCTTAGCACCAACCCATACAGCCCACAAATAGTCTCCTGTTTTGGGGCATTGGGAGGCTGGGATTGCAACTGGCACACTTTCATCCTCAGGAATTTATCCTCTCAAAAACCAATCCCCAAACCCACATTAAACTATCAGTAGGTTATAAGTTATATCTCAGGAGTGAAATGTGGTTTGTATATTATGGCCCTCTATGGAGGAGGCTGGCTGACTCCTCCTTGTCTGCAAGAGGAGTACGATCTTGGCTGCTGTTTGCTATGACGGCTGCAGGCAGACAGGCTGTGAAATTATGGCTGGTTTTTAGTAGGAAGATAAAGTGAAACTGTTAAACTGGGTAAGGATGGATGCTTTTAGTGTGTCCTGAGGACATAGTGTTATAGGCAAGGTCATGGATTTGGGAAGGAGCTTGGATGGCATTGGAAGTGCCAAGGGATCAGTCTTGGGGTGAAGGAGAGACTTTGGCTTTGTGTGTTTCCAGGTGAAAAGGGCACTGCAGGGGGAGCAGGGAGGAAAGTGATGGGGGAGGTGGCAGCTCCTCAACCCCTCCCTGAAAGCTTGAGAATAAAAGGAGTGAAGTCCAGCTGCAACCTCAGGGTTTTGGGTGCTTTTCCTGTGGGCCATTGGTGGGGACATCTCTGCCAAGGCAATGGTTGTGTCAGAGCAAGGTGCAAGTAAGGACAAGAGAACCTCCAACATGCTTCAGCCCTCATATGTGGTTGCAGAGGCAGGAGGGGGAGCAGAGCTGAGGCCCTCAAACTTCAGTTTGAAGTCAACCATGCACTTGTTTGGATTGAGACTTAGTGATGGGTTTTAAAAGGAAAGCCTCTGCTTAATAATAGCAATAATAGTAGCAGTAATAATAGTAATAATCATAGAAACAATAGTAATAACAGTAATAACAATAATGGTAGTAATGACAACAACAATAAAACAGTAATAATAATAATCATACCCCAGTGTTTCATTCCAGAACCTCTCTATCCCTTTATGTTTTTAAAATGCCCTTGTGTTTCAAAGCTGCAAGGGAAAGACGAGGAAAGGGAGAGAACTCCTCAATCCCGAACTGGTTTTCAGTGTTGTTTATACTGAGGGGAGGGGGAAAGCCCTTTCAACTTCAATCCCCAATGAAAGTCTTCATTAAGAAGCATCGGTAGATTGGGATGTTGAAAAGCAAACAGCAGAGCAGCGATCTGTTGCTTCCCACTAGGTAAGGATGCTGTATGCACAGTGTCAGCTGGTGGGGAAGATCCTTCCTCTTCCCTGGCCCCATCCCTGCTCAGCTTTTCCTGAGGTTCTTTTTTCGCCCTTTACTTTGTGTCTGTATTTGTTTTTTCCCCTTCTATCCATGTCAATCTCTGCTGCTCGCTGGGGTCATCTTAACCTCGGCTCTGTGGCTGGCTGCCGGGAATGGGCTATTTGGCAATAACTCTTCAGGGGAAGCTCTTGGTGGACGAAACATTGGGCAATAAAAGTAATGGTTTTGGAGCTCAGTGCTCATGGAGGGAGCTGTGCCACAGGAATTTGTTAAATAGCTTATTCTGCAATAAATACTATATAAATACAAGCCTCAGAACACACGGAGGAGCCGGGAAGGACCTCAAGAGGACAACAGCTCCATTCCTAATGCTGCCAGAATACATGTGTCTGCTGGATCTGGGGGATTGACCCCAAGACTGATTGCCTGCAGGCTCCTCCGGCTTTCTTGCCATCAAACCAGCTTGAACTATTTGGGCCTCAGCTGCTTATCAGCTTTGCCTGCTGCTTTCCCACTTTATTGGAAGTCCCAGGAATGTTGTGTGGTTTATTTTCTTTATTCCAATAAGATGTAAAATAAGGAGAATCCGTGATCCTCCTGCACTGAGCCTGTGGGGTTTGCCTGGGAGGAGCATGTGTCTGTCTTCAGCACAGCCCAGTGTTTAGAACAAATTAAGATGGAGTTATGGCGCTGGGGCTCGTAGCTTCATATGGCTCTGTATAAAATGCCTTCAGCATTTTAAATATGGGTTCTTGAGCCACAAGGATGATCTTTGACTTCATCTGCTTTAGGGGTCAGTTACAATTGGTTCATTCCTATATTGGGGGGTGCAGAAGGCTCACTGTCTTGCTGGAGAACCAGCAATGAGATGTTTTTTGAACCAAGAAAATAATCAGGATCGTTTTAATGAGGCTCAGGAGGAGGGGTTCCTTATCAGGAGCAGATTCAGCTGTTATTCCCTTGGCTTCCTTATTAACCCTTAGTCACCACCAGCGGGTGAACAACAGGGCAGGGAATGCTGTGTAGAGCAGAATATTGAAGGGAAAAGGTTGATTTGGAGAGCAGGTGAATGCAGAAGTATCCAGGCTGCTTACAACTGCTCTGGAGGCACTGGTGGTTAATCCTTGATTCCTACATGGTGTATTTAGCTGGGATTTGGGGCAATATTAATCACTTTCAGCTATGCCTATTGCTGCTTCTGCACTGCATCCCAGCAGTGTGGCTGCTGCAATGAAAACCTAGATAACAGGAGTGCAGACTCAGGGCCTGAGAAGGTCACTTCCGTCCTAGGACCTCCAAGAGCGAAAAGCATCTTTTACCTTGTTTCTCTCTATATTTTCAAGCCTCTGTGGTCCATGGGAAAGGGCACAGGTAGAGTTCTCCACCCAAGCACAGTGTGCTTGATGGAGAAAGCCTTGGAAAGAGGTGATGCCAATTTTGGCACAAGTTCCTGCAACAGAAATAGGTCTTTCTGAGCGCACACTTAAACCTTAGTAAGTTATGTATTGGGTTAAGCTATTTATTAAGGTGTCACAGGGGAATTTCAGGCTAGCTATGTACATCATCACAGGAGATGGGCTGGGAATAACAGTGATTTGGAAAGAACATGGATTTGAGTCTTAGAACCCGCAGTGAAAGTCAAAGCACAATGAATTATTCCGCTTAACAATTGATGTTCACACATCAGTTCAGATGGAGCCAGAGTATTTCTATTGCATCTCGCTTCCCCAGTGAGCTACCGGGCACAAGAGCTCATGTGGGTGTTTTGTTCTTGTTCTTGGGGTTTTCATTTCTGCCGTTGTTGCTCATTCAGAGGCAAATGCCACTGAAATGGACTTGTTCATGCTCTGTGTGCTATAACTGCAGAGGGAGTATTTCTTCCTGCCTTAAGTAATGAGTCTGCTGTCATGTTGGGAAGCAAAAGGCTGCAGAAAATGATGGGCAGAGCATCACTGCTGGGAGAGGGCCATTTTGGGCTCGGAGGGGTGAGGGACCTCCCCTTTACATGGGTGCTGCTCTCACAACAAGTTCACCCCCCCATGCTCTTTCCTGTGCTCCAAATTCACTCAAGGAAGTGGGATTCTTTGGTTCCTCTTTCCCTTCCACCATCTCGCTGCTCCCATGAGAGGTGTTTCAGGTCACACTGATGCTTGGTGGAGCCGGCTGGAGTTCAGCCCAGTTTCCGTATCACACAGCGGTATGGAGGTGAGCAAAACCTCAGGAGGTCGATGCATGACCCTCCTGGCCTGAGTGTGAAAGTATTTCTTGTTGCATTTCTTAGTGCAGGGCAGAGGTCCTCGGCTCAGCTGATTTTTCTGCCTTTCAGTACCAACAGCTATGGCTCCGGAGGGAGATTTAGCAAGATATAAAGAAGTCTGCCACACTCCGGAAGATTTTCCTCCTCCTCACAGTCTTGTATTTAATCTAAAATCAGTAATTATTAATGCCAGGTCTCTTTAGAATACGAACAAATCACATACTGCGAAAGAAGGAGCTGTGAGATGACTGAAGAGCCATTTTATCTATCTCTGCCACTAATATGCACACAGAGGCACTTGTAAATACTGAGCTTTAGAGAAAGAGTTGAACTGTATTTAAACTAATAAACATCCGTTGTAACCAGCAGAATCATGTGGATTTAGCAGCATAAAACCTTGAATTTGGCCTTGTCCTTTCTGTTTTGCAGTGGAGCTTTTGGTCATTGTGTTCAAGTCATGTGCTTAGGGATGCTGTCCCACGTGGGATGCAGGAGCACGGTCAGGAGATGTGTATTGATGTGATGTGATTTTTATTCTTGGGGTGGGAATTGTGGTTGTGCAGCAGCTTTGGCTTTGCTGAACTTGATCTCTGATGACATGCAAAGGTTTCTTTTTGGGTGTGTTCAGGGGCTGATCATGAGCCTCATGGGAATTGCGCCTCAGGTCTCCTGCCATACAAGTGTGAGTTGATGATGTTGATATGAGTGAGTTGTGGCTCCTGGGCTGGTGTCATCCTCAGCATCACCTGTGGCCTGTGTTGGTGTCCATCTGGTCTCTCCATGGATCAGCTTCTGTCTCAGCCCAGTGAAGGTACCAGCTGGCTGTAAGCATTTTAAAGAGCTGAGCTTGGCAGCAGAGTTAACCTGGCTTGGTGCCTCGGAGATAAGTTATAGAGGAAACCAGCTGATGTGCAGAGATGTGTTGAATAGCTGGAAGTGATGGCCTTATCTGACATATCTGGAAGGAGCTGGAAGTGATGACCTTATCTAGCAGATCTGGGAGTTATAAGAGGTGTTTTTTCTCCTCCTCCGCCCTGGCACTACATTGCATTGGCTCGATGGGGCCTCTCACACTTTCCAAACCAAGATTTTCAGTGCTTTTTCACTGCGCAGAGCATGAACATTTAGTTCGTGCACCCAAAGAGAGGTCAAAATACCAAGTTTACCCCTTGGCTGTGGTGTGGGTGCCCTGTTGGCTTCAAACCACACTCAGAAAGCTGTTAAAAACATCTGGGAACCAAATGGCTGAAAGAACAGTGAGAGAAAAGCCTCCATTTTAGTTGTGGTTGGAGTCTTGATTAACTCTCCCTAGTTACCCGCCTTTCTTCCCGGCCCTCAGCTCACCAATAGAGGGGTTTTGGGGATGTGCAGAAGACAGCTTGGACAGCTTGTGCACTCCTTTCCTCTATTCTTTGTGTGGGACATCCACAGGAAAACTGTTAAGTGTCTGTTGATAGAAAAAGGTCGACAATGACTGCATATTTGCTCCGCACTCAATTGCTGCCCATCTTCCCCACCACTTTATTTCAACGCAACGAACAAATAACTATGTGCAGTGATTGCAGCTATTGCTGCGTTATGTAGTGATTCATGACATGCAGATGACAGGGCAATAATTATAGCTGGGGTTGCTGTCATTTTACTAGATCCCTAAGTACCAGCGCCTCTAAGTGCTGGGGTGTTTTGCTCATATGGCAATGTTTAGCTTTAGCTGGAAGCACAGTTAAGTGGGGAACTCACAAGTGCAAAATCTCCTTGAAAATAAGGTGACAATTGACTTTCTTTGGACTGAGCTTCTCCCGCTGTACTCTGGATGTTATTCTGAGAGCTGGCACAGGCTCCGAGGGGCATTAGCAATGCAGAAATAACCCTGGGTTTGGCCACATCCACACTGTGGGTTAGAAGCCTGTTGGTATTTGGATGATGGTGGAGAGGAAGGGCTGAAGATGGTTGGAGTGGGAGGCTGGGGATTCATTCATCTTTGCTCACCATGGGATCTCACATCAGCAGGTTATCTTTTCATATTGAATACTCAAAAGTTACAGTGCAGAAAGGTGCATTAAGAAATAACTCTATATGCTTATCCAAGGGGAATTTGGGCCTGAGGCTTGGCACGGCCAGCCAGGGAATGGCTACTTGGGCAGCAGAGATGGGAGCTGGCTGGTTGGGAGGGTTACTTGTCAAGACCTGAGAACTGGCTCTGTGTTGCTGCTGGAATGGATTTCTAATTATAGCTAATTGCAGGGTTGATGCTCTCTGGATTTGGTCTGATATGAGTCAAACGATTTCCTGTTGCTCAGCACTTTACAGACATGTAGCCAGAGGCACCGCGATGGACCTGTTCTCTGAAGCATCCAGCTGGGCAAACACTCACTCTTCCCTTTCCTTCCTGTGCATGAACCTCAGTGGAGCAAAGCAGCCGACTGCACCCTTGCTCTGTGGTTTTGGGTGATAACACTGTTATATTAAACAGAGGTCCCTAAACCAGGTGAAATGGTTGGGTTTAATGATGCTAAGGGAGAAGCAGTGGCTTGGTCACACTGAGCCCTGGGTTTCTGCAGTCCCCAAAAGCACAGCACCTTTCTCTGCACAGCCTTGCTGCTGTGTTGCTGACAGCACTTTGCATCAGACACTTGGGAAAGCTCTATCACAGATACACTTGCTGAAAAATGGGAGCCAAAGCATCTTAATTGTGTTCCCTGCAATGGGACTCAGTGCATTAAGCGGTTAAGTAGTTCCACAGTGCTTTTAAAGTCATAAAATTGCTATGAACTGGATTTTATTCTAAGTCATTGAATTCATACTTTAAAGCTCATTTTAATGTCCCTTAGTGGGACATTAATGTCCCTAGTAGGGACATTTGCTAGTGGGGACATTAAAAGCATACTTCATGTAGTTGGTGCAGCAGTAACACTGTGCTGTCAAAGATCCCAAGGTTACAGAAGAGGAACCAGGTTCTGGGTACACAGCGAGAAGCAGATCTCAAACAGAGAAATGCTCACAGTTAAACAAAGGTTGAAGAAGAGAAGCAACAGCTTCTTGGGAGGAACAAGGTGAGTTTGACTCAAATGTGATTTTCTGTTAGACTTTGGATCTCACACGAGCCAGGATCCAGAATGATGGTTTCACAGCCTTGAAGAGGTTTCAGACATGCAATATTCTTCTCTGGGACGAAGCAACCCCCTCTCTCCCAGGCACCCTCTGCAAATTGAATCCACAGCCCTCAGAACTTGGAGTTGATGTCAAACATTTCAATCTTACGAAAAGTGAACTAGGAGCACAAATGTACATTAAAATTGACTTTAAAGTTATGTCAGTGTTAACATTGAAAATAATACTGTATTATGTGACTTTGGGTCAACTCAATGCTTTTCATCAGATGCTGCTATAAGAGATGTTGGTCATGTTTCTTTTCAGATGTCCACAGGAAATTGCATGGAGAAAAAGCTCTGCTTTGGGAAAAGCCCAAAGGAAAACTGGTAAACAAGAAGGACCAGATTCCCCCTGGAAGTCTTCCTGGCAGGGTGCATTTCAGTGGGGTAGGAGCCTGGGAGGATGCTCACTATGATTGCTGAGGCCTCCGGAGGTAAGGATGTGATCCCAGATGGGTGGCATTTGCTGGCATTGATGGTCCCCAGTGTTTCTGTTCCTCAGCTCATTTTCTGAGTGTTGTCTAAGAAAGCTCTGGGAAGGAAAATGGGATTAAAATCGGTTTGTGAGGATAGGGAAGGAATTAAAGAGCAACCTCCATGAGAATGGCCCTGGCAGCAAGGATGGATGGAGCCGGGCTGGCCCTTGGCTGTGGGCAAAGGCTGGTGTGTCACTCACTGCAAATAGCTCTAAATTATCCAGCCTCCTTCCCTGTTCAGTACGGGATGAAACATTTTGGCTTGTGGTGGAGAGCAGCTCATAGGATGTGCCTTAATGACTGCTTCGGATCTTAAAGTCAGTGAGTCCCAAAATTGCTACCCAAACCGAGAAAACCAGCCTTGTAGCTGGCGTTTACTGCCTAAAGATGTACTGGAGCATGTTTAAGCACAGGCTCTGCATTATCAGACCTTTGGAGATTACTTCTAGCTTCTTTCCTCTGTTAAATATAGCTCAGCTCTGCTGCCTTTCACAGGAATAAAACTTGCTATTACTTCTAGGAATCATCCATTAAGTATGTTTAAAATGCTGTTCAGCCACGTGTCTGCACTGTTGTGTAATCCACAGAGCATTCCCTGTGCACGATGATCATTGTTGGCCGGCTTATGTAGGAAATAACCTTTGCTGCTTCACCACTTTGTATGTCTTTTAACAGACCTCAACATGTGGCAGGTTCTCTTACTTCGGGCTATGGAGTTTTGCCCTGGGCTGGAAGCATGGAGTGGAGTGGGCACGGTCATGGACAAGGTGGACCAGGTCAGAGACAGGGAGATGGTCTCACTTGGTGGCTTCTCTGGCTGAAGGTGCTGTCTGATGGTGATGCACGGTCACTTTGCACAGGTGCTTCTGACTGGGTGATGCTGGTGGGACTGTGGATGCATGTGATGGCTGGATTTCAGCGCAGAAAGGGCAGAATAGGAGGAGCAGCTCCGCATTCCCGCTGGAGGAAGGATGCTCTGCTCATCTCCTGAGGAGAACCCCTGAAGGAAGGAGGAATTGCATCTATCCAGTGCTAAATGCCATATGACTCAAGGAAAGAAATAATCACACCTCTTTATTACATAGATTTATCTCGCTGTGTCAGGGCCTGACAACCGCCACCAGATGCTCATCTTCTCAGTTGCTTTATTGGATTCTGGGACATCCTCATAATTGCCATAAGTGGGAGATGATTCCCCAGCATCTGGCGTGTTAATACTGATTCAGAGTGCTTATCAATCCACTCAAGGAAAGCAAGTATGTGCTCGGTGTGCAGGGAGAGGCAGCCTGGCAAAGTCTAAAGCATCATCATTTGATCCTATTTTCTCCTTTGAATTGCTGCTGAATGACTGAGTCCTTGCTGCTGGACCCTGCTGCAGCCTGAACAGTGAGGAAGCATTGCCTGGATATCATCCCCATTTCTGGTGATGGATAGGAAAGTGCTGCTCTGTTTTCCCCCCAGATTGTATTTCAGGGGCTGCTGAAGTGCTGTTTATCTCCTCTGCTCATGAGAAGTGAATTTAGCAGCTAAGACCCAACAGGAATCTTCCAATAAACAAAACCTACTTCTGTTTTAACTTTTGGATTAGGTTCAAAGCATCTCCTGCTCTCTTTGAGGCTGCAGGTACGCAGGAGCACAGCTGCTTGGACACCATTCAGCTCAGCATCCTTTAACGGAGAAGGGACCACTGCTTGGAGGTCTGTGGCGGCAGCGAAGTCTCAGGCAGGTGGGTTTCGTCTGTCAGCTCAGAATGAGGAAAAGGAGGAATAAAACTGCCTAAAAGCAGATATTTCAAGATTTCCTCCAAAGCTGCTGTTTTCATTCCAGGTTGGAATAAAAACACGGGGTTTAGGCAGCTTTTAGCCCTCTGTTTCCTTCATCTGGGGAGCCTGAATGAGAGTTCATGTTGGCAACCTCCATCTTCCTGGCAGACTTTTGGAGGTTTTAGAGAGAGGCAATAGTGCAAAAGGGTCTGTTTGAAAACAGGAATTCAATATTTCCCCACATTGCTCCTGGTTGAGGAATGCTGCTGGGTTTTGAATCGTATGTGAGGGCAGGGAAGAGGCATTCTTCAGGCTTGCAGCACTCCAGCACTGTCTAGACTTCATAATGCAATGGTGCGCGCTGCCCTGCCTTGAACCCCTGCCACGGAGCCTATAAATGGAAGCTGAGAAGCCTTTGCTCTGCCAAAGCCTCAGTCGCTCTAATGAGACCCCAGTTCCTGTCGAGCTTGGCAGTTTGTCCCACTGAACCACTGAGATTGCAGCAGGTGCGTTCAAAGCTCCGTTCCTAAACCCACATCCCTCTGGAAGCAAAAAGCCCTGCCTGACTTCCCACAGTGGGGTGACTGCATCTCCCTCCAGGCTAATGGAGATGCTTTGGCATAGGGATGGATGCTCTGCGTGGGGAACCTGCAGACCACCACTGTGCAGAGGTGAGTTTGGATCAGCGCATCGCTCTCGATAGCTCAAAGCTGTCCCATTGAGCACAGCACTGCCTATGTGAGGTCACAGCCACCAAAAGCAATCTGGTTTTTAGCTCTCTCTGTCCTCTCTGGCTCCATGAGTCTGTTGGCTCTGCAGAGTTGGTTTGGGTCACCGCTGGCATTAGGATGCATTTCCTTCTCCACCCTCCTTTCTCCTCTTTCTGGGATCAGGTTTCTTACAGCTAGGCATACTCTTGTCTATTTCCCACTGAAGCAGGGCTTGGCCAGCTCTGGTTTTCTAAATCCAGCCCAAGTCAGGAGCATCTGCCAGGAGGGAGAGGTTTTCCCTAAGCCTGCGGTTTGAGTAACTCTTTGCAGCTTTGCTCCTCTCCCAGGCACACAAGGAGTGGGATGGACATCTCTAACCACTGGATGCTGCCTCCTGCAAAGACCATGGCAGCGTGTGGCCATCAGCACACAGCAGACTCCGGGCTCGCTGCCTTCGCTCCAGCACCAAGCCAAAGCCTCCTCACTTTGGGATGACCTTTCCCATGGCACATGGAGAGCAGAAATGTCCTTCTGCTTTTACCACCAAAGGAGGTAATTAAATGATAGTGTTGAACTATGGGGATGTGGGGTCGAGGCAGGAAGGGATCCAGCATCTTCCAAGTGCCAGTACCAACTGCAACCATGGGTACCTGGTGCAGCGCTTCACTAAACTCACCTGACAGGCTGTCTTACTGCAAGAGAAGCATCACTGCTCCTATTAGCAGCACATTAGGATCTGCGTGTTGCATTTTAAAAGAGCCTGGAGTGCTTTGTGGTTTGTGTGCTGGCAGTTTTGGATGCCTGGGAAGATGCTCCTTGGAAAGCATCACTTCCAGAGGTTAAATCCCATTAGATCTCTTCTTCTCTATGTGAAAATGGAGGCAGCTCAGATCTTCTATTGTTTTGATGCTTCCAAAGACAGTACATCCTTGTGCAAAACTGTTGGTTGTAACTGAAAAGGCAGGAATGAAATGGGAGAAATGCTGCCTAGATTCTAGTAGGAGTTTCATCCTGATGTGACTTTTGGATTAACAAGGTTTCAGACCTGCTGAAGCTTCTGGTCTGTGGTATTTTTGCCTCTTGCACTGACACATTTTATGTGGGTTATGTATCAGGGACTGACATGGCAGGACCCATAAAGAAATCCTTTTTCCTGTAGAAATAGGATAGTCCAACTTGTTGTGACGTTAGGTCAGGAATGATGGAGGAGGTGACTACAGTGAACAGAAAGTTGGTCAATTAGGGCCTTGCATCTCAGATGAGCAGTCACTTAATTTACATGCAGGGAAATAGGCACAGAGAGCTTCTGTGCTGAACTCTGTAACAACTGCAGAGAAAACCTGCAAAGTCCTGCTCCCATTTCCTGCTCTAAATCCAGCACAACAGACCCTGATATCCAGGGCTGGGAGCCAAACGCTCTCAAGTCAATGGAAAGATCCCCCTTGACTTTAATGGTCTTTGCATGAGTGCTTAATTCCTTCCTATTCACAGGCTCTCTTGGACTTGGTTATGGAAACAACCGCAGATCTGAAGTGCTGCAGTGAAGTGTAAACCCTTCAAAGCAGATTCTGCTGTTCTCCCAGACAGCTGGAGTGGGCTTTGTTTGACAAAAAGCCTGATATATGTTCTTCCAGCCAGCGCCGTGGCTACAGTGTGAATGAGTGTCTTAACAAGGCATTCATGCAGGCAGGCTTTGTGGTCAGCCCACTGGGTTTGGAGCCAAGCTCTTCCCAGCAGGATAGGGAAGGCAGGGAGCCTGTGCTGTGCTGGGAGAAGCTGACCCTCTGCAGCTTTGACGTGCCAGCATCAATCAGGGCTGGGGTCTTGGGTCTTGCGGGGACTGTTTCAATTCCCTGCCTACAAAGACCATGTCACTGCAGGCTCTAGATGTGACCCAATTTTGCCAGCTCTTTGTGAAATGTAAGGTTTTTGCCCCATATTGTCCCATCTTGGGCAGGGCTGAAACTGCACAGAGAAGTGCCTGAGACCCCAGCTCATGCACACGCTTAACCATAAAGGTGTTGTGAAGGTACAGTCCCGTTGCTGTGCTGAGCACTGTCCCATCAGGACCACCAGCTCACCATGCAGTGAATGAGGCTGAAGGTGCTGCCTTGCCTGGCGCTTGCTCACTAAACTTGGGTAAAACACTAAAAAAGGTGCTTAGCTTTAAGGATATAGATATGTTTCATTGACTTCCATGGGGATTAAACATGTAAGTTTGGCTGCGGAGGGATCTTGGTGCATCTGGCTGTGCAGTGCCATCGGGGGCTATAGGGATTTCCTCCCTAATGATTGGGACTATCGACTAGCATCGAGACCTACCTGCTCTGGTCTAATCATACAAGATGCAACAATAGCAGACAGGTTATTTAATCTTTATAAAGCCCACAGACACTGAATCTGACTCTTTAAGGGGAATGGCGGCTCTCACGGGGGATCTGTCTGAGTGCTTGAGAAGAGCAGAAAGTGCTTTCCAATGTGTAAGGTTGCTCAGCTGCCTCTGGGGGGATGGTGGTTGCTCTTTCTCTATGTTCTAGGAACTCCCTGGATGCAGTTAAAGGGTTTTGGCTGTGTTACTTTGCTGTCCAAACTCCATGTGGGGTTTGCTGTTTCTCCATGCACCCAAAGGCATCGGGGTGCCTGCACCCTGCCCATTCCTCACTCATTGTATGCAGCCTGAGTAGGAATGTGACCCGTTCACAACGTGATTTTGATGGGTTGGCCACAAATCCCCACTTGTTGAGCCACGTTCAGCCAGAGGAACCAAGACCTCACTTTCACAGCTGTGCATTCCTGAGATGAAAAGGGCAGCTCGGGCCCAGGCTATTTCATAGCTGAAAATCAGACCTGAGCAATCTATGGACAACTCCGGCAGCTGCAGGAGCTGCTGGGAAAATCCATACGGAGCTCTGTGGGGTCCCCTCCCGATGCTCTGATTTGGGGAGTGCTCTCCCTTAGGTTTCTAAGGTTCTGAATGCTTGCCCATGGGTTGTACTTGAAATGTGGAGACTCCCAGTTCTGGGATACAGGAATTATGAGGTGCTGCCTTGGCTCTTTTGGAAGGATTATTTGCTTTTTAAAGTCCCTCTCTGCAGCTTAGGCTGGTCATTCGGTTGCAGAGGAAAATAGGCAGCGGGCTGAGGCATGGATGAAGCACTGAGTTCATCTCTCTGCAGTCTAGCCAGGTACACATTGCTTTTTTTTTTCCTTCCAGGACTTAATTAAAACACATATATCTTTCCTCACAATTTTATAATGCTCAATGGCAAATAACGGGCACTCTCTAATTACACCACTATTAACTTGTTTTTGTGGCTGAAAAGGACAGATCCAAGGGCAGTATCATTCCTCTGCATTGGGTTACTCTGGGATGTGCTATCTCCAGCAAGCAGATAGAAACCCAGTTTATATCTGGGCCAGCGCTCCTATGGGCTGGACTGTGCTGACGAGACAAGAAGAGACTTGTCCAGTGGAAGATACACACATTAGGCTGGGCTGACTGATGAATCACAGCTGATGTTCTTCCTGCTCCGTTTTGCTGGCATTGGCACTGCTCTCATGGACATTATTGCCTCCTGGCTGGAGGAGCAGCCCGTCAACCATGGCTTGCTGCCTACTCAGAGCCCTCTCCTGTCTGGACCCTTCCCATTGTCCCCAGGGGTCACTAAGGAAAGAGAAAATCAAATATCCAAGCAAGTTTGATTGAATAATAAGTTAAGTTTCTTTACCCAGCTGCAAAATTGGACATGTTTAGCCAGAGCAGGGGCCCTCTTGGTGCAACAGAATAGTCTGTCCCACAAAGGAAACCACCAGCTCCACTGTGGATGCGAAGTTCCCAATGGAAACAAGCACACTGATCCTATGGCCTTCCACCCTGCTGTGCTTTCAGTTACAACCAGACCCACTCTTATCCCAACCCAGCTAGCCACTGGCATCAGCAGTTGCTGGTGAGTGAGGCTGGAAGCTGTGACTTGTAGAGTGGTGATGCAGTTCTAGAAATGCCTTTGTGCTCCTTTGTGATACTTCTCCAGCTTGGTTGGATGGTGCAGAGTTTTGGTTATGAAATGGCCATTTTCACAGTGATGTTTTCTAAATTCATTTCTTCTTAATATGGAATTAGTTTTTATTAGTGTGAATTTTGCAGTATTGTGTTCTGCTTGAAATTACTGCTGTCCTAATGTGCCAAAGATCAGGATGTTTTGTTCCATTTTCTTGTCTAAACCTGACCAAGTTCATGAAATCAAAACCTAACCTGTTCATAATCGGGTATCTCAAGTTGCACTGCATACATGGGAAATGAATGCATTTAGATGTGTTGCCAGGATGATTGCGCTATGAGAGAACATGCAAGTCCAACATTGACTCCACCAGTGGGTGGTTTGGGTCTTGGCCAAGGTTAAAAAGAAGAGTGTGGCTTTGCTTGGGTGCTTTGTGGCTTGACCATCTGCAAGGAGAATGAATAGGAACCATATCTCACATCCACCCCCTCCAATTTAGTGCATGCCTGAAAAAAGGCAGAGGTAGGTGCTGTCAGTGTAATAAATGGCATATGAATGACAAATGATGCATCTCTAGGGCTTTCCTTTGTGGACACAAAGTTGTGGCTGGAGTGATGGGAACAACAGAAGAGGTGACTGAGAGTTGGGTTCAGAGAGCTTAGTTGGGCTGTCTACTCTGGGGATAAGTCCATCAGCTGAAATATGTGAGGTCTGCGAGGCGTGGTGATGAGCGGGAGCATATGGAGTGGGAAGGCCATGTAATGAGAAGAGCACTGATGATAGCATGAAAGTCCTTCTGGCAATGTGATTTATTAGGCTGTGATGATGTCTTTCACATTAAGTGGCAGATGCCTCATCATGTACCACATTTCATGCAGGATGAGAGCAGTTTCACCATAGGAAACCATTCTGTGTCTGCAAGGAGGCACTGGACCAAGCTGGTGGCACTGGATTTGTGTGATTGGTGCTGCTCGCAGTCGGAAAGGGCACTTTTAAAACCCATTTCTATTAGGTTCTAGTAATTGACTCATCATCCCTGCCCCCTCCTGCACAAACATTTGCTCTGCCCTGAAATGTGAGCCAAACAAGGCTGATGAGAAATGCTTTCTGAATATAGCTGGGGAGAGATGGGACTGAGGAGAGAGAAGGAGCGAATTTGGGCCATTTGGTAAAACACGAGATTGTAAAAGCCTAAAAAAACCCAACCCCGTACAAAAAACAACAAAGGAGTTGTGGTTTCTCAGGCCAGTTGGCATTCCTGGAAGTTGATGACACCCTGGATTACTGTTGTGTTTTTAGACCTCTCTCAGTGTTTTTAGGATAGTTTGTCTGCAGTGTGGGTATGTGTGGGTAGAGCTGGCGAATATGCAGAAGGGGGGGGAAAGAGCTAAAACCAGACAGGGACAAGCTGCCTGTGTATGCTGGGGTTTTTTCTTACATTATGAAGAAAAAAGCTTGAAGTTGTTAAAGTTTTGGGTACGTGGGGGTGGAGGGAAGGCATGGCAAAGGAAGTGGATCCTGAAGACTACATCTAATACAGGATCTTTTGTG
The DNA here is from genome assembly GCA_039720435.1 of Amazona ochrocephala. Classification (NCBI taxonomy): domain Eukaryota; kingdom Metazoa; phylum Chordata; class Aves; order Psittaciformes; family Psittacidae; genus Amazona; species Amazona ochrocephala. The sequence continues at coordinate 92,791,967 of CM077879.1, forward strand.
CTCCATTAAACATCGTGCTTCCTCAGCTATGGGAGAGCTGTGTCTCAGCTTGCAAAATAATCAGTCCAGGCTTCTGATTTATGTCACTTGAAAGCTGCCTTGCCCTGCAGAGAGGAGGAGGGATGCAGCCAAACCATCCCAGGCCAATGCGCCGCGAGTGTGACGGTGTGGATGGTACAGCGATCTTGCAGGTCTTACGTTGATGCCACCTGGAAATGGGTTTGGTTTTGCTGTCCAGTTTGGTGTCACACCTCATTCAGGCGTTTTTGCTTAGAAAACAAACTTCTTTGTACAGTATTTCTCTTTTCCCCGTGTTACTGATGCTGAGCCCCATTGGTCTCCATGGGATGCTGCTGCTTTGTGGGAAGCCCAAAAGCTGAAGAGTTAGCTCAACTGGTCCCTGAGCAGGACAGAGGGAAGGTGGGGAATGAGAGGGCCAAGGTCTCCTCCCATTTATGTGAGTGTGTAATAGCCAGAGCATGTTCTGGTTCTACTGATTTCCTGATGGCTGCTCTGGATCCTTATTGCTTGCACTAAAAGCAGGGTCCTGTTTGTAGTTTGAACATTTAGGGGGAGCTTGGAGGACAAAACAGTTGGTACATCAGTGTCTGAAGGAGAAGTAACTATTCCCACTATTATAGGATGTGTGTGATGTTTTCCTGTGGGGGGAGCAGCTCTGTGCTGGCTCTGGTACCCGGTGGCATAAGAGGGGTGGATGCAGTAGCTGTCAGGTATAAAACACCCACTGCATTTTTCACTCCAAGCTCTTCTCTACCCTGAAGCTCTGCAGGCATGCCAAGATCACAGGTTTTTATTTCCCTGTTACCAAAGCGGAGCCTGATGTTCCCAGTCAGGGCATCCAGCAGGTCTGTTCCCTGCCCATTGCTCCTTTAGCATACAATGAGGTGCTGTTTGAAAAGTTCCCATTAGCTTTCTTCCTATTTTCCCCCCTCAGCTGGAAGCTTCCTTTTAAACCAGTAATATCCGTATTCTATTTTTTCCCCCAGCAGGTTAATTAATACCTGATTCATCACCTTGAAAGCTAATGGATATTTATCCAGATCCTGAAGGAAATGAATGCCTTCTATAAATAACTGCCGCAACACTCTCTAGCGCTCACTGACAACCCATCTTTATTTATGCTCCTTCTTCAGGAAGCGATCCAGAGGAGTTAATCCTGACCTTTTCCCAGGGTTGGTTTTGCACTGGCCGGGGATGATGTTTTCCTACTTGAGCTTTACTTTGTAAATATGGTGCCTTTTTCCAAGGGAAAACAGCAGCTTTTGTGGAAAGAGATGCAGACAGCACGGCCTCATCATCCAGCCTGGGCCAGCAAAGCTTGTTTGGGTGTTTTCATGGGCTGGGAGGGCTCTGGCACGCTCTGAGAAGTTGTTTAGTTTTGGCTGTTGAGAAAACATACTGGAAAGGCCTTTCCGAGTCCCCATCTGCTTCAAATAGATGGTGTTTATTGGCTTTGTCTCCAGCTATTATCACTGGTGACCTTAATTAGGAGTAGAGTAAAAATCGCACCTCGTTACACATATGCATATGGAATTTAAAAGTAATTATTGACTTTATTAACTTGTGTGTTCCCCCTGGGTGCTGCTCTGCATCCATGGGAGCGTCTGGCTGCTCACTGGAGAGGTAAGTCCTCGTTGTCCATGTAGACTTCAAAGGCAGAGATAACTGGATGGGTGCTGGGAAGCTGGACAGTGGGAATGATGGGCACAGAGGTGGCATGAGCATTGCGGGGGATGCTGGAGGCCAACCAAAGCAAGACTTGTTGGGGTGTGGTGCTTTGGCTTTCCTACAGCCCTGTCCATTGCTCGCTGCTGCCTGTGGCTGGGTCTACACCAGGTCGTGTGTCTCTGTTATGGGTCTGATGCTGCTCTCACAGCTCCAGAGGGACTGGGGGATGCTAACAGCATTATGTGTTTATCCCGACCAAGGCTGGCAAGTCTTGCTGGTGGCATTTCCAGGCTCCTGACCTCACTGCAATATAACCCAGTGGACAACTTGCCCTGTGATCTGCAGGGTGGACTTTGTGTCACTTCAGCAGCAGCACTTGTTTTGAGGCAGGATAAGGGGAACCAAATCAGCTTGTGCCTCCTGCGTTGCTATGTCTTTGGTTTTCATTGTAAAATGAAATTGATGCGATTTGTGAGGATGCCTCCAGGAAGCACCAGCCTTTGGAGTCACACAACTGTGCAGAAATCTCAGCTTTTATTCATTTCCCCATGCCTCATCAGGATGCTGAACGCTTCAAGCATAAAGGAGCAGCGAGATGGTTTTATGGTTGTATTAAAACTCCATGCTGTTCCAGATGAACTTATGGGTTCTTCTTTTCCCAGGGACATGGGCTCATGAATGTTTAATTCCTGAGCTTGGCAGCGCTGGCTGAATTAGAAACAGAGCAATGATTTTAATGGGCGTAAGATTAATGCAGATGAGCTTGGCTGAAACTGATTCCAGAGGAAAGCTCCCTCCTCGGTGGGCTGTTGTGTTGCAAGCATTACTGCAGCAGAATGTGTTCTCATCACTGGGCATTACCTGGGGCAGCGATACTCATTAAATAGGTTCATAATGGATGTTTTGGACATTAGCTCTTTGCAGGTGCCCTGGACCCTCACCAGTTCTACAGGGTGGACTTGGCTACTGCTTGTGTAAGTAGGGAAGAAGGATGGTGTGGATGGATGTGAGAAACCTCCCTTAACTCTGGGCTAGCATCCACTGGATGGGAAGGAGAAGACTTTGTGCTGTTGCATGGAGCCACCACAGCTCCAAGCAAGGTCATGGTATATTCCTGTGCCTACACTTTGGTGGAGAGCTATTTGTTTGATAAAGTACTACATAAATAGCAGATATTGATACGAGAGAGCTGGTGCCCCACAACACCCCTGCACTGGACAGAGCTCTCTCACTACTGTAAGCAGCCTGTGAGTTAGCTCCATGGCTTGCTTTCCTATACACCTGAAATATTTGTATAGTGAGTGCTTTTATTGCCTGAGCACTACGGAAAGATGGGGGAGGCTGAGCTGAACTGATTTAATTTGATTGCCTGGGCGACTGGCAGCTTTATATCTCTGTTTGTGTTTTATAGGTTTCTATCAGGGCGTGCTTTCAGAGATCACATCTCTGCAGGTTCTGCCTGCTTGGGCTGTTGAGCGAATGCAGCAGGAGCGTTCATGAGTGGCGTGCGATGAATCACGAGCAATGAGGAGCGTGCCAGGGAAGAACTGGGTGACCATGGAGGAGCAGGTTGATGGTCCAGCTTCACAGGGACCTCCTGCCTGACCACAGGTAAGCCTCAACACCGTGTTCTGCTTCAATATCCCACCCTCAGAAAGAAGAGCCATGCAAAGTGTGTTAGCAGTCCCCAGCCCAAGGGCTTCTTGGTGTCTGCATCCTTAGGATTAAAAGCTTGGCTACTCAGCACAACAGTGTGACCACAGAGGCGATGGAGAGGACATTATTATGTGTCTGTTTTGCAGATCTCGGGGGTCTAGTACTGAAATCAGTGAGAGCAAAGGGGTTCCTGGGACAAAAGTGCTGTACCCCAAAATAATAGGATCCTGAAAGGCAGCACCTGAAATCACAGCACATTCACTGTGCTCTTCCCAGGTGATGGAGAGGCAAGGCTGTGCTTGGGAATGCACAGGAATACACACTCCTGCAGTGGGATTCGTTGTTCTGAGAGCTTCTCCGGAACTTGTACAGGACTTTGTCCAGCTTCACACCCTGTATATTATAAAGCACAATTCCTCATGTTGCTATCATCTCCTTCAACCAGCAGCAACCATTAGATCCTATGCCTGTTGGCAGCAACAGGGCTTTACCTCCTTTGCTGCAAGGCTGAACACGGAACCAGTTCCCCCTTTGCTGCACTTCCCACGTTGTGTCTGTGATCACAGGGAAGTAAAATCCCCTACCAAACCGGGCTGCCACCACATCAGGAGGCTGCCAGCAACCACCCCCAGGTGTGGCTGTCTTGGAATGCATTGCAATCCCATCCTGAACCTGTTTCTCCTCCTCTGCTATTTCCCAATACGTTTTCCACCCACAGCCTGAGTTCCTGGTGCTGGTTTGCAGGGGCAGTCGCCCTCTGCTACTGGCTGGTAGCATGTCCCATACCAGAGCAACCTGTGCTCATCCCATTGATGTGCTTTGTTTGTTCCCCAGCTATCCCCATCTCACTGCTCCTGTTTTTCCTAGCAAGGGATAAAGCCTCCTCTTTGCTGCCTCTCACACGTGTTTCAAGTGGTGCAGGGTATTAAGTGGAGCATGCCTGTGTTTAGCACCTGCCAGCGGGGTCTTGGTGAGGAATGTATTGGTGAGGAATGTGTTGCCTGCCCTGAACTGCAGTGTTTCTTCTTCCTCCTCAGGAGATGCATTCCTCAGCTAAATGACAGCCCCTGGTGTTGTGTTGGGAAAAGCTGCTGACTACAGGGCCCGGGAGCTCCTGTTTCAGGGAGAACAGGTTGCAAATGAGCCAGGAAAACTTGTACTCGAGGATTTGTTCCTCTTGGGATGTGTCTTGAAACAGATGGGATGCTGGGCTGGGATGCGAGACTGGGTGAGTTTTGTGTCTTCGGACTTCAATGATGTTCTCCAAACACTTGAGGCAGGACCCTGGTCCCCAGTGGTCCCCACTGTGTAGCCAGGTCAGGATGTTCCCAGTATCTTGCTGTTGGTAGTATCGGAGCAGCTTTGACAGCCTTTATAAAGTCACTGAACTCCCCAAGAGCAGCACTTCAGCGCAGCATCCCTGCTCATTGCTCACAATGGCTCTGCCTTTTGAGGTGCTCCACCTGGAGCCGCGCTGGAGAAGAGCAATTTATCCCTGCCTTCTCCCGAGGTTCCTTAAATAACGCACGTGTACTTAAAATGGTTTTATTAGGCTCTTGGAGTTAATGATTTCTAGCGACCCAACCCCAGAATAAACCCATGTACTCCCAAAAGCCCCTTTAACATCCGCAGCACAGGGCAAAGGCTCAGTTTGTCCCCAGAGGGGACATCAGCCCTGAGCGGAGTCCAGTGGTACCATGTGCAGCTTTTGGAGACCTCATTCCTAAATACCAGCTTTGCTTCTGTGTCCACAGCCAAGAGCCCCAGAGGTAACCAGTTCTATGGGGCAGCATGCAGCTGGATACGATGCCTTGGGCTTCACCCGTGTGTACCCCAAAACTGCTGGGGCAGGGGGAGCAGTGCTTGGCCAGGGGAAGTGATGTTTGGGGCTTTTCCACATTCTCAGCTTAGACATCAGTTATGTGATGTGTAAGTGATGTGTGTTACCTTCATACCTCTGGCAGAGCAGGAGAGGACCATTGCACTAGTTCTGTGTCACCAAGGAGAGCTTAAATACTGTGATTAACAAGCTGCAGTCTCACATCTACTCACCCATACAGGAAGAAACCTGTAAATGAATTAGATTCCCCATGCGCCAGCGGCAGGGCAGGAGTTCTTCCCTTTCTGTCTCTCCCATCACTATATTCTGCTGTGATTTTCAGAGCAGCAGGAAAAAAGCCACCCAGAAAAGCCTGTTTGACTCTGTTTGTTATGTCCAGCCGGGGTTTACTTTATGATTACCAAAGCATGATAAATGGAGCAGAGATTACCTAGAGATTTTCTCTTACACTTTATTTTCCAGAGCCTCATTAGCTTGCTGGTTTCATCTGCTTTGTTCTTACAGCAAAATAGCATTGCCGGGTATTAATGGCTGTATTTTTTCATTCGGAATTAAAACCAGATCAAGGTTTCATGCTTTGCTTTCAAATCCTATTTTAATATATATTGGTCATGTACGTGGTGGTTTTCTTTTCTTCTGACCCTGCTGGCTCTGTAAAGGGCAGTCACTAATGGGATGCTTTCAGTCCTGGAGCTCTGTGCATTCCTAGGTGCAGTTTTGTAGATTTAGGGTCATATTTTAGAAGGTATAATGTATAGAGTGAAGAAAAATGTGGTTTCTAACAGGGAGGCGAGAAAGATAAGGTTACAAAGCTGCACCTCTGCCATTAGGGAGTACAGAGCAGCTTAGACGTAAGTTAGCCCATGATGTGGGCATCTTCTAGGAGCTAAACGCTATTGAAAGATCTCATCCTGCATGACTTTGGGAGGAAGGGCCAAAAGTCAGCTCATGGCTGCGGTGCTGCTCTCTAGGGCAGGTTTGGAGAAGGGTGGCAGGGATGGGACACAAGGACAGTGCAGGACACGCACCAAACCCACCCTAACATACCTGATGGCGCTTCTCCTGCAGGAGCCAGGAGGCTGGCCCACCTTTCAGGTTTTCCATGTGTACATCTTCCTCTTTCTGTGCCTGTCCACGACGGTCATGGGGCAGCTTGAAGGTGTGACGTAAAGGTCTCCTTGTGCTACCTACCTGCATGGGAAACGGCTTCCTCGTGTGCATTGGGATGCTGTGATGGTGCAGGAGCTGGTTGTGTCCTCCAAGATCCTGGGAAGGTGCTGGAGATAAAAGAGCCAGGGTAAGTTTCTTTGTTGATTTCATGCCTTGTCATCTTCGGAATGGGGAACACAGGTGCACAGAGGGGGCAAGGGCAGACCAAGACTCTCTCCAAGACTCAAGTTGCTCTTTGTGATGTTCTCCCCTAGACATGACCCCAGGAGCTTTGCTTGTGCTGCAAAGCATCTCATTTGGAAGCGTTTCCTGTAGCTCCTCCAGAGCCACTCAGCAAGCTCTAATAATAACTGACTGCTTTCCTATTTATACTTGAGCACAGCACCGAGGAGCTTGGCTCATGCGCCTGCGGCCACCGCAGCCCCTGTGCTCCTACACAGTACCATGGCTCTCACCCTCTGCCGCTGTTCATCTCAGGGCCTTGAGCAGCCTGGTCCATGGAAGGTCCCCCTGCCCATGGCAAGGGGTTGGAACTGGATGATCTTAAGGTCCTTTCCAACTTAAGCCAATCTGTGATTCTATGATCTGTCCTGCCAGAGCCCAGCAGCCCTGCCACCATGCATGGGAAAGGGCATTTCCCAGGGCTCTTCCCTGTGGATACACAGTGTTTTTTGCTTGTTGACAGGGAATATTTCCTCTTTGGAAGCTGGGATTGTTTCTGTAGCAGCTCTCACCCCAGTTCGTTAAACAAACATTTCCCAAGCGCTTCATGCTTCAGATGATGTTGCTGTTATTGGAACATCAGTGTAAATGTCAGAAAATGTACTTCTCGGTTGGTTTTGTGCAGCCCAGCTCCCACATGCGATGCTGAGGGCTGATGGATCCTTTTGGCTGAGCCAGTTGGGGGTTTCCTGCATTGGAAAAGCATTTAGGTTTAGATTAACATGCTGTAGCCCAAGACTAGCTCTCGCCCCACTGCATGCAGGAGGGCAGCATCCCCTCTGCTTTGCTTGAGTCAGGCAGAAGCTGGCTCCTGTCTCATGGGGACTGGGCATCTGCAGCTGGTGCTGGTTCCACCGACCTTATTTCCCCTTCCGAATAGCACCAGACCCCATACCTGTACTTCTGGGAGAGGCTGGAGGGAGTTTTCCCTCTAATGCATCCTCTCACTATCTCCACTACATGCAGGATGCCAGATTTGATGCAGACACTCTGATCTGTTCTGACAAATCCTCTGTTCCTAAGTAGATAATAACTAGGAAATCTTCCTAAATAAAGCCCAGTTTCAGAGCTGTGCCCACAATTCTTATTCTTTCCATACCAATTTAACTGCTTCTTCTTGCTCTGGTCTGGGTCCATCCTGAGCCCCTTGTAGGAGAAAGGGGGCACAGATTTATGGCTGCTGAAGTCAGCATGGGACTGAGTGGAGTTTTATGACTGTAAAACATGAGTGTGATTTGGCAGCACTAACGCACAAATGACCAAAACACTCACTGCTGAGCAGGGATTAGAGGTAGCAGATAGCTGTAATCCCTAACTGCAGTGGAAAGGGCTGGGATACCTTGTAATTGTATCTGTATTGGAGAGAAGCTGGCACATGGATCTGACCTGGAAGAGAGGAATATATTAGAATAATACCTGTCTACTTCTCTGTTTCCATCAGGATCAAGTTGATATATGGATACTGAGACATGTCCCTGGTAACGGGATTCCTGGATCTCCATCTGCCCCCAAACTGGGACCAGATATGGCCACACTGGGAAGGTCTGTGCACATACTGAACAAACACAACTTCCTCAGAGAGATCCATCACGGGCACATTGAGGATGTGAACATCCCTGGTGATGGTGGCCGCTGCATTCCTGTTGTTACAGCATCTGTGGTCCAGCTTTTTGACCTTTTTCTGTCTACATATCCTCGGTGTGCAGGCAAAGCCATTGGATGGCAGAGCTGCTGAACAAGGCTCTGGCTTGTATGAAGGGCAGAGGTGCCACCTTCAGCACAGAGCATCAGAGCCTGGAGGGCTTTGGAGCGGACCTTCCCTTGGATGGATGCATTGTACAGAAAACTGAACATATCATAGAATAGTTTGGGTTGGAAAGGACAATGAGATCCGCTTCCACCCTCCCCTTGCGCCGCCGTGCACCGCTGGGGTGTCACCAGGAGGTGGCGCAGCACGAATGGAGATGCTGCGGGGCCAGCCGCGGCTCCGCGCCCCGGGGCGACCCGCAGCGATGCAGCAGCCAGGGCGGTTCCGGGGACGGGCAGAAAAGTCCCGACCATCGTTCTGGGAAACGCGTCGTGCAAAATGCTCGTACAGGGGAGGGAATAAAACCAAAGGCACAAACCTCACGTTTGTCTGGAGAGAAGGGAAAGAATGAGCGCATTCCCCTCTTTGAGAGCGTGCGGATGTCAGACAGCCGCTGCCCTGTGTCCCCAGGGCCTTTCTGCACGAGAGGAGCCTCACTGGCTCCTGGTCCTCTGTCTGGTGCCCTCATTCACTGCTCTAACACCCCATCTGTCAGTACGTTCTTTAAGTAAGCTTCATTAACAGCTTCCATAACAGTAGGGGTACAAGCTATAAATCATGTATACGTTGTAAGGTATAAATGAGGTTTACCCAGAAATATATGAATTATGAAACTTAAATATTTATATAAAACACAATAAAATACATAACATATGATAATTCTAATGACATAATATTAACATTTTAAATTTTATTCATAAATGTATACTTTTATGATCTATGCATGTCATTATTTCCCTATAAAAAGATATTTGGTGTATAATATATGAATTTATATTTATACATAAAAATAAAAATAATTCTATATATGATATATAATATTTAAATCTATAAAATTACATATTTTTATATACTCATAAGTATGATACATAATATATAAATATATAATATAAATCCACAAATGTAAATATTTATAAATATATTTATCTAAATATGTATTTATATTTAAATATGTAAGTTTATAGATATCTATTTTTATGAATTACTATATATTTATATATTATTATATATTTTTTTATATTTCTACATATGAATATATTAATGAATATATAGTATATAAATTATATATACAATTATAGATATATGTATATAAATAAAGATATACAAATATAAATATGTATTTTACATATATTAATATGTGTTTATATGCATATATAAAAATAAAATATACATAAATATAAATATATAGAGTTATCTATATAAAACATATTTGAAAGATATTTGCATACATTTATTTTCATATATTGATATATTCATAAAAATACATTTAAAGATGTATGAAACATATTTTTCTATATAAATATAGAAATTGATATATATGTGTTTACATAAAAATATCTTCATATAAATTAATATCTAAATATATCAAATTAATTAATTTCATTTTATAGACATATATTTAATTTATATACACTTATACTATTAATATGTAAATATGAATAAATATATGTGAATTATATTTATGTATTTTTTTACATGTATTTGTATACATATATATACACACACGTATATATACATATACATGTATATACATGCACATTTATGTATACGTGTATAGGTACATATGCATAAATAAATATATATAAACACATATATAGCTATATATAAAAATATTTATGATATATTTAAATAATATATTTATAAATTTATACATATACAAAATATATTTATATAATCTATATATTAATATCTACTAAAATATATAATTAAATATGTTAATTAATAGTTATTTATAGAGATATAGATATATATCTATATAAAATATACATATATTTCTAATATTTCTTATATGTATCTGTAAAAATACATATAAATGTACATATATGTAATGATTTCTGTATATCTAAACAAATGCATATACATTTAATGTATTTATATATTATATATAACATGTATTTATGTATTGATGTACCTAAATATATTTTTATATTGATAGGTATACATATTCTATATTAATATATTGATATGTTATACTACATGTTACATTAGTATACATCAGTATATTGGAATATTCATATTTAAATATAGATATAGATTTTAATATACATTTATAAAGAAATATATAAATATATATTATAAATAAAGTAAAATATAAATTCTATAAAGATATATTTATAAATAAAATTTTAAATGTAATTATAATCATTAAAATTAATATACAATGTAATTATAATTCTTTTATATCTTCTATATTTTTATTTTATGTTTTATATTTTATGTTAAGTTATATATTTTAAAACATAATTTATATTTATATATGTAAATATAGACATTATGTAGAAACATGTATAGATATATAATTATATAAAGAAATATATGAATTATATACATTTGTATTTCTAATTAAAATTTAATGATGTAAATATCATTCAATCATTATAATGACATAAGATGCTATTAATAGAGGTTTTCCCTGGGAAAACCATACCAGGAGCAGTGAGTGGCTGCAGATCTCAGGGGCTGAGCCAGGACGAGTCCTGCGCCCAAGCCCCAACCTCCTGAGCTCCATGTGCTCATCCCCAGATGGGATCCAATGCATGTTCCCCACAGGACATATTTAGCCCAAATTCCCTTGTAGGAGCTCTCATTAGGCACCGCTGGCTGAGCTGATATTGGTTTGCCGTTTCCAGCGGTATTTTCTGCTGAACATCAGCAATTTTCCCTTTCTAGCAGAGAACAGGGGCTGTAAAAGGAAGAGATCAGCCATGACAGACCAGATGGAGGATTTGCTTGCAGTGAGGTGCTGACCTACAGCCCTTCTGCTACAAACACTGCATTTTAGGAACATTAGTGTCTGTATTTCACTTGTGCAGAAGATTGTACAATGCACTGCTATCATTGTAAACCATGCACCATAGCACCGACTGATTTCTTCCCAGAAAAGGCTTCCCTTATTGGGTTAACATGTCAAAAGTTAACACAGGCTTAATGGGCTCCTAGGAGAACAAGGACCAAGCACCTCTTTTGGGTTCTTGGGGTCCTTTGGGTGCAGAAGGAGCAGCGAAGTGGCTGCTGCTCCCTCCCCAGCAGCTCCCCACGGGTAGCTTTGTCTTGCCCAGATGCTTTTTCAAGCCCCATCAGCTTTTAGCTTTCACAGCATCCTTATGGATGCAGTTCCATTCCATGCCCTCCAATGTGAGTTGTCCCTGTCACTGCTACAGCCTTTTACTACCACTAAAAACCCCAGGACAGGACAGAGATGTTCTGCAAATGCAGGAAATGAGATGTAGAAGATACTGTGCAATCATTCACTCACCAGAGCCCATTTCTTGCTTTCCAGTCCCTTGTGAGGTGCAATCACAAACCCCCATGTGCGATGCAGCGTAGCTCTGTGACATGATGCTGGCAGGAGCCTTCTCTCCTGTCCTGAGAGGAAAAAACATTGCAGTTTCAAGGCCAGTTATTTTTCAAATTAAAGCAAAAAAAGAGAAATAAATCTCATTTCTCTCTGCTTTTTTCCTGTTCACAACCTGAAACCCTTTAGAGAATTTGTGTTTAGAACATGAAATGGATTTCTCAATGTGAGGCCAAAGAAAACCAAGTTCTGTGGGTGGAGGAAGCAGGGGCCTGTGCCAGCAAGTAGATGTCCTCAACTGCCTAAGGTGAGGCCGAGCACTGCCTCAAACCTTCGAATCCCACAGCACTTGCTCTAAAGTCAAAATCATAAACTCATAGATAAATAGAATGGTTTATGTTGGAAGAGACCTTAAAGCTCATCCAGTTCCAACCAGGACACCTTCCAGTAGAGCAGACTGCTCCAAGCGCCTCCAACCTGTGTGAAAATAGCTCTGTTCACATACCTGGATGAGAAGGAAGATGTCTTGGACAACCTTGGTGTGTTTTGTGGTTGGAGGAGCTGATGGCTGGGCTGGCTCCTGGCTGTTGTCTGGGACATGGAGCATAAAGACTGCTGCAAGGTAGGAAGTTGCTCCAAGAGAGGGTCAGGCTGATGTGGCCACCTGCAAGAGAGATGATTATTTACTTATAGGCATTACAGATTCCTATAGCTGCATCCAGTTACCTGGGGGAGAAACATGGATGGCAGTGACAGTTCTTCCTGCAAACCCATGGTATTCTGCTGCCACAATGATGCAGAAAGACCTGTGCCAGCTTAGCCTAAATCCATGGGAAGGATTTGCCTTTGGCATCTGGGCTCCCCCTGATATCCACCACCCACCTCTGACCCAAGCCAAGACCTCTCCGAGGGCTTTAATTACCGGACTAGATGACTTCTGATATTGTCAGATTAATTCTGAAAAGCCCCTGCAGGAGGGCTGTATTCAGGGCTCATGCTGGTGGCATCCACCATGCCCACAGACACCCGTGTGTGTTTCTATCTCCTCTGCTGCACAGCCCGTATCGTAGAATCATAGAACAGTTAGGGTTGGAAAGGACCTTAAGATCATCCAGTTCCAACCCCAATGCCTTGGGCAGGGACACCTCACACTAAACCATATCCTTCCTTACCTGTCCGTAAAGCACCATCTGACATCTGCTCCGGGATGAGGATGCACAGGGACAAACCGGACACCTCCATTCTGTCCAGAACATAAGTTCACGAACTCCTGTTATCATTCAGGCATGACCTAATTGAAACACCAGGACTTACACAATCATCTCCTTGTCTGTCCCCTTCTTCCACTCCTTTAAAAGCACGCTTCCTGCTTTTTCCAGCTGGACAAGCTATCCTTCTGCCTGCTTTGAAGTAAACATGTTGTTGGGTTTGGCTGCTGTCAGAGCCACACATAGTCTTCATCCTGATATATTATCCATCTGCTGCTAAAGAGAATAGTTTGAGCTCCAGAGGGGTTTGAGGTGCTGAGTAGAGTTAGGGAGAACCAATGCAAGAGGAAATTCTCAGCTTTTCACATGAGTAGCAATTCAAGCTGAATTACACCTTCAAAGTTAAACACTCTGAGAGATGCTTGTTACGACATCCTGGTACTCACATGCTGCAAACGGGGGCGCATATGCTGGTTCGCGTTAGCTGAGGGCCTGATCCACCCTGCTCACCCCTCTCCCCATGCAGATGAAATCCAACCCTGATTTCCTCTTTTGTCTCAAGCAAATGGAAAAAGGGAATTGGACTCCTGCACTGTCGAGGTTGCCAACATCTGCCTTGTCTCATTTCTTCTGCTTGAAGAACATCTGGCTCTGCTCTGGGACAGCCACGTATGGCCAGTTGTGTTGCACAGGAATGAGCTGGGCTCACTGTGATAAAGCCTCTCATCTCCCGGCTGGAGATGCTCAGTGCCCTTATGGCATAGGAGGCTGTGTGTTCGTGGTGCCTTTCCTTCCAGAGCGCACACAAATAACTTTGTTTGATGCTGTCAATCTATTTTCCTCTCCCTGCAGGTTGCTGTGAAAAAAGGATGGGTTTTGTTCAGTTGAAATACAGGATCTAGAGGTGCTCGCCTGGGAATAAGTACACATGCCCATGGCACTGCTGCTGTGAATGGGAGGATATAGCTGTGATGAGCTGCGCAGGGCTGGGGTACACTGCCTTTACTCCACAGGGTGTCTGCAGGCAGGACACCACTTTGTAGGCCATCTGCTATGGGCTTCATGCAGAAAACCAGCCCTTTGCTTCACATACCTCAGATTTACCCTCCTCCTCCTCCACAGGAGTTAGTGTCAGCTCTTTAGCAGCTTGAATAGCTGCTTTTTGTGAAGTTCCTTCTCAGAAATACCACGTTGTTGTTGTGGTTCACTTGCACTTAGGGGGAGTTGCTTAACTAGCATTTGAACTAGACAACATTCATCTCTCCATCACTGCGAGAGGATGAGCCCTGGAAAGCCCTGTCATTCCTGCCCAGACATTTTGCAAACACCCTTTTGCTCCCCAGAACCTTGAGGGTGAAATGCTGTCCCTGAGCTCCCAAACCTTGAGCACACATGTGCCTTGCTCTCCAAACTCAGGGACTACTGCCTGGCACTGATTTCCCTTATCTAACCTCAAAGGCAAAGGCTGCTCTTTGCTGTCACTCTGGGAGGCCTGTTTGGGGAATGGTGTTTGGGGACCAGCCCTGGAAGCAGCTGGTGGTGAATGGTCCTTTGTATGTTTGCTGCATAAAGAGGACATTATAAACTCTGATAAATAAAAAACTCCCTGTTAATAAGACCAAGTTATTGCATGAGTTACCTCCAGGAACGCTCAGCATCCGCAGCACGGAGCTGCCTCATCCTCTTTGTGCTGGGTTGATGGATGCACTCTGGGGCACAGTCAGTACGCTCTGGTTCAGGTTTATCAGCAGAGACACCGTGGGCATGGAGCGCTCCTGCTGTGCTGGGAAACAAGGAGAAGAACCAAAACATTAGGCCAGCTTTGGAGCTGGTTTGCATGCTGGAGCAGGGCATTCCCCACCGATCACAGAGCAGGTATAGAGACCGCAGCTCCTGCGGATGTTTTCCCCTCCCCGCAGCCCTTCAGCTCAGGGCAGGGCAAAGTAAGGAGGTGGAATTCCTCTGAAGGGATTATTTCAGAAGCCGGTTCATTTCCAGGAACTCTCTTTCTTGTTCTTTTTGTTTTTCAATGGAAAAGCCAAGACCTCGTGAACTTCTGTTTGTTCCCTTTTGCCAGCAAAGTTCCTCTTTGTGCTGGTGACAGAACCTCTTTCTCCAAGCACTGGCCACAGGCCAGGACCTGGAAATCTTGACTGTGTGCTGCCAGTCCCATGAGATCTACCCCCTGACGCCCCAGCTCCAGCCAGCTGGCCTTTGGGGGACTCTCTGTAGGTCCTTCTCCTTCTCCTCCTTGTGCAGGAGATGATGGAGCCAGTTCTGCTTGCTTCATCTTCCCCTGTAATGAAAAGACTCAAATGCAATGAAGAATAGTCTGTCAAACCTGTGGTAGCAGAGGATGCAGTGGGTTGGTGGTAGTTCATTGCAAGAAACAACTGTACAAGAAGGGTTGGAAGAAGTAGCCCAGGCAGGAGATGCTCTTCACCCCAGAGAAAGAAATGCAATTGCCTCAAGTTTCATACCTCAGTCCCACTCTCTGCTTTCATGTCATTCCTGAATCCCAGCGCACTCCCCTTCATCCAGATGCCAGAGGTGCTCTCACTGGAACAGGACTTTGCAGGGGCTTTTATTGCTGTTTGTGTCTTTGTATCACTCAAAGACCTCTTCCCTTTCATTGAGCTCCCATTTCCTGGAGCTGAGCGTGTGCACAGGTGACTGCAGTGCTGGTGATTGCACTTCCCAGGGGTGGGGATTACAGATGGAGCTGTTGTGCAATCAGCAGGGGAACAATCACAAGCCCTCTAAGTATGTGTCCTCCAACTGCCAAAATCTGTTTTGAAGCCAAGTGGGGAACAGACCCAAGCAGTGATTGCGACACAGCCACTGCTGCAGATCAGATAAAGAGAACTGGGCCACGTTTGTTCTGTGAGTTTCAACCTTTGCAGAGGAGCTGGGCACAGGGATAAAATGTGCCCGAGTTGTCAGGAGGAGAATAATAGATTCATATAAAGGTTTGGGTAGGAAGGGACCGTTAAAGGCCATATAGTCCAACCCCTCACTGCAGTGAGTAGGGACATCTTCAACTAGAACAGGTTATTTAAAACCCTGTCTGACCTGATCCTGAATGTTACCAGGGATGAGGCATCTATCACCTCTGTGGGCAACCTGTTCCAGTGTCTCACTGCTTACTGTAAAAAATCCCATCCTTATATCTAGTCTAAATCTACCCTCTTTCAGTTTAAAACCATCTCTTTTCCGATCACAACAGGCCCCACTAGAAAGTTTGTCTCCATCTTCCTTATAAGCCCCTTTTAAGTACTAAAAGGCTGCTACAACATCTTTGCAGAGCTTTCTGTTCTCCAGGCTGATGGAGATAGCAAACATGAGGGACTGCAACAGCCTGACCCATAGCTCTTGGACCTCTGCAGCCACCTCCATCCCCATGCGAAGGAGTCTGAGCTGCTCCTGACAGTCCACAGCAATGATGACATATGAGGGTGTAACGGCGGTTTCTATAGAGACATTTATTGGAAGGGTATAAAAATAGAGTGCAAATTTCATTAAGATGTATTTAAACACATTGTAGGCAAATAGCCCCACACGTTGGTGGGAGAGGAGCCCAGAAAGCTGGCAGCGTGTCCAGAATTCCCTGATGCACCCACATCCACAGAGCAAAGCAGAGCCCCAATCCCCATAGATGGGTTATGATCCCTGCAAACCAATTTTGTCCCTTTGTTGTGTGCTGCTCTGTTTGATGAGAGCTTTGATCAGGGCAGGCACTGTTTCATCAATCAGCCATTGGAAATGCTGGTTGGGGTTGGGCTTAAAGTAGACAATGCAGTGTCCAGGTGAAATGTCTTCTGCATTGAAGAGGAGCCCTCAGCAGACACTTACTGGAAAGGTAGAGCTGTTCTTCCTCATCATGGTACGCTGATAATGGTAGTAAATATGCACAGTATCGCATTGGGTTAATATGGAGTAGTGTGTAAATGAGCATCTTGGATCTTTAACAGTCCTCCTGCTGAAGCTGTTTCCATTCGAAAGCCCCATCCAGAGTCAGGTCAAAATCATCCTTTTCCTGCTCTTGGGAGAGTTCCAGAAACACCTGAAATGAACAAGATGTGCTGTGCTCCTGACTTGGGTGAGTGGAGTCAGGCAGCAACAATTTGCCCACACTTATTCCCATCATGGTGCAAAACCTCAGACCATTTTCCACCACTTTCCCAGCAGAGGAACCATCCCAGCACCCCACAACAGTCTTTGGGTGAAGCCTCACTGCTCCACCAGATCTCACGGCAGCTTTTCTTCCTGCTCATGCCTTTACCGCATATCCAGCCTTGAAATCACCTACCTGAGCCAAAGTGTTCAAAGAGAAGCTGTAGTCCTCGAGGTTGCCGTTTCGTTTGGCTGTGGAGAAATGGAGTCAAAAAACAACAGTCTGTGTTTCACCTTCTCAGAAGGTCACCTTGTTTTCCTCTTACCTTCCTCTAGCTCGGAGAAAGACTGAGACAGAGGCAGTGCATCTTCCATTGGGACCTTATAGACTAGCAAAGAAGGGAACCTTGAAGAAAGAAGAAAAGATGATTCCTGGTCTGTACTGAGGTCCTGGGATCAAAACTTAATGTCATGCTGTGAGCTGGATATGTGAATGTTTTGCTGCAGTGGTCACAGCGGGGTCGGATGGGGTGACGTTATCAAATCAGATCCCCATATGGGGTCTCTGAGCCGGTCATCTGTCTCCAGCTGAGACCCTGAGTCTGGCCATCACACTGGGCACATTTTCAGGGATGAATAAGCGTTGAAACCACCGTTCATCCCATATTTTATAGTTACCGCTCCTGACGGGCTGCACTTGGGAAAATCCTCATTATCTCAGCATGGAGAAGGTCAGCATGCTCTGGATCCTTCACCTTAATTTCCAGCAGGTAGCCCTTGCCAAACTTGTTCTTCAGGTACGGAACAGAGCCAATGCACCTACAGGAGGGGGAGGAAAAAGAAAAGGTGTGAGTGTGAAGCCATTGATGCCCCATCATCTGCTCCTTCCCAAATTGGTGAAATCACAGGGAGCACTTAGCAAAGCCCACGGTGATGGGCTCAGCTAGGTGAGGCTGCAGGAGGAGCCCCTGTTTCCCAGCTCAGCTGCATTCCCACCGTATCTGCCCCGACACCAGGATGGCCACACGGTCACACGCTGCCTCTGCCTCCTCCATGTAGTGTGTGGAAAGGACGGCTCCTGACTCCTTGGTTTTCAGGGCGGCGCGAAGCATTTTCCTGAGGACCAGAAGGGGGACAAAAAAAGGAGAAATAAAGTTAATATCCCCTGGGAATATTGGACACTTTTTCTTATACCTTTGTCCCTCCAAATGCCTCTCCCCTAAAACAACTGTAAAAATTCACATACAGCAGATTTAGACCGATGCACACATGATAATACTTTGAAATAATAATATTAGAATATATGTGTATATATATGTACATGAATAACTATTTCTAACTCAAGTCCCTTTATGAATTCTTCCACATGCTTAAGGTCTGCAATAAGGGTGAAAGTAATATGTTTTTTCTCTCTCCTTGCTCGTGTTTTAGCTAGCGAGAACCAGGAAAATGGAATTCCCAGTAAAACCATTGGCAAGTGATAAGCAGCACTAACTGCAGATGGGGTCAAACACTCCTCACCTGGCCTTAGGCACTGCACCCTTTATGACTGCGGCGGCACAATGCACGATGTCCTACTCACCAGACACAGCGCTGCCCTTTGGGGTCCATGCCAGTTGATGGCTCGTCCAGGAGCAGGACCTCTGGGTTGCCCAGCATGCACACTGCAAAGCACAGCTGGGACAGGGAAAAGGGACTGCATCAATCCTTTTGCAGTCCCTGGCACTCGGTCTACAAAAAGGTGCCGCAGCCTTGCTTCATCTATGGGAATAAATGTTTGATTTATAGGAATAAAGGTTTGATTTATAGGCAATGTGGTCCTGGAAAAGGCTGATTTTCCATCACCCCACCATGGGAGACACCATGATGCTCTCCCTGTAGCGCTGAGCCCGGGTAGGTCCCTCTGTTAACAAAGGGGAGATTCGATATGGGCTATGCTATGAGCATTGCAATGCTCATTGTAGGTAAAACAATACAAACCTTTCTGGTTATCCCAGCAGATAATTTTCTGGTTTTCTTTTTTAGGTAGCCTTGAAGCTGTAAAGCATTCGCTATTCTGGGGGGAAAGGGAGCAAGTGTTAAAAAGAAAGAACATTTTTGTTATTCCAAATCAACACTCTCATCAAGGACTCCCAAAATGATAAGAAAAAGGATCTTTCTTCCCCTTGCTTTTCACTCCTGCTTGCTTTCATTAAACATTTATTGCATTATTAAAATGGAAGTGAATATTTGAAGCAAAATGTACTGAATAAGCCACAAGCTTTTGTCTAAACCCAGCATTAGTGTCAACAGCATTATAAATCCATTCCACCTTGCCAATGTCAGCTGAGCCTGCAGTGCTTAAGCACCCTTTCTTGTAGTTCCCAACTATAACATCAGATTTCAGGAAAGCTTCCTAAGGATAACGTACTTAAAAGGGCATTAGTGGTAAATTTATCCTCACTAGATGCACTCCAGCAAATTGGGGATTTTCTTAACCCACTCACTTAATCATGGCATTTAGCACAAAAATCAGTTTTGCAGCTCCAATTCCTGAGCTTCTTTATGGCTTAGAGTGAATTTTGACTTTCTGGTCCCCTCCTCATGGCCTAGAAGTAGGGATAAACCATTGGCCAATCCCTGAAGCACTCTCCATCCATACCGGTTGACAGCAGCAGCCGTATGCTCCTTGGACACCCCTTTCACAGCTGCATAGACCTGCAAGTGCTGGTGTACGGTAAGGTCTGGCCAGAGTGGGTCCTCTTGTGGGCAGTACCCCAGGAAGGAGGGTGCATGGCCCTGGAGGTGGGAGGTTGCTCCATTTCCCTTCTTCATCAACACCTGCACAAATAGGGTGACAGTTTTCCTCTCACAGCCTTGCCCAGATACAGATACAAGGGCAAGACTACTGGGATTTAGGTGATTAAACCCAAAGAGCAAGGAAGTGATTTTGCAACCCTCATTTGCATCACTTCTAAAGACAGCCATGGACAATTCAGGTAGATGCAACTGCTTGTCAAGGCCAGACGTAGCTCAGAATTTGGTGGTGAGTCACCGGCATAGGGTGCCCAGAGAAGCTGTGGCTGTCCCATCCCTGGCAGTGTACAAGGCCAGGTTGGATGGGGCTTGGAGCAACCTGCTCTAGTGGAAGGCGTCTCTGCCTGTGGCAGGGGGTTGGGACTGGATGAGCTTTAAGATGCCTTCCAACACAAACCATTCTATGATTCTATGAATATCTTCAATCAATACATTTAATTTAACACAATCAATACAATTTAATAGCACGGTGAATGCAGTTAAAACCTTGATCAGTCAAAATGCTTTGTAAAATAATGATAGCTTAGCGTAGGAGCAAGGTTTGCACTCGTGCTTTTATCATGGATCTCTCCCCTTTCTCCTACCTGCCCAGCAGTCAGTGTTGTCTCTCCAGTGATCATTTTCATAGCTGTGCTTTTACCAGCTCCGTTGGGCCCCAGCAGCCCTAATACTTCTCCTGGAATAAATGCATATAATTTCTTAGTAATACTTACTCTTCAAGAAATACATTGGGTGCAGTCCCACGAAAGAAAAAATACAAATAATAACAAAACATATAAAAGTAAATAGGACGAATATATGCCTTGAGAGCCCATAACATTTCAACTCTAACTGAGGCTGCGAGTCAGAGCATTGCTCCCAGGGCTCTCAGAAGCCTCTTCTCAAGTGGATTCTGGAACTACGTTATTCTGGGTAACAGAGTCAAAGGTAACTCATAGGATGCATCCACCTTGCACTGTCCATTATATCATATCAACTGTCCATTATATCATATCAACCACAGACTGAACATGCCCTAACCACAGAACAAATCGATTTGACCTTTACATCCTTGCTCATATAACTGAGAATTAACTCTCTGGGTATGACCATGGTCCAAATGAGGTCTAGGAGAACAGTTTCAGGTCTCACCTTTTTTAACACAGAAGGAAACATTTTTGGTGGCTGTTTTCTTCTTCTTCTTAAAAATGGAACCTGCTTGCTTTACTTTATATTCCTTGCACAGATTGCTGACAATAATGACTGATTTCTGAAAGCGAGGAGGGAGAAGAAAGGTCAGTCTATTATATTGGGTAGCATTAAACCCTCAGCAATATTTTTCCAATAAAAAAGGCAGAAAACCTTCTAAAGATCTTTTGCTTTCTAATTCATCGGGAATCTGAGGTGCAAAAGACACTTTACTGTCCATGTTCCTCTTAACAGCTTTCGTCTCTATCCTGATGGGGCCCACACTGTACACGTGGGAGTTGGATTTTCCCAATGAGAATAATACAGCCAAAGCACTGACCTGTGCTTATTGATACTCTGTGGTTTGGATTTTACCAGTGGGCTTCTTATTGGTATCAAATGAGACAAGACTTGGTCATACCTCATCCTGACTTGGAGTCGCTATGGCATTTCTCACTGCTGCTCTTTCAGCTTTAACATCTTCATCTTCCTCTTCAAGCTCTTCAGGATGCTGGTGGCTGCTTTGTCTTCTTGGGGAAATCCTACAGATATGAAACACCATATGGAGCTACTAGCAAGCTTGAGAGCTATTTTATAGCTCTGCAGTATATAAGAGGCTATGTTAGTTATGAAAAATCACCAGTATCTAAACATCTACTTAAAAACAGGGACACAAAGTCAATGATATCTGACCAAAATGTTGTCTTCAAGGTAAAGCAGCGCGATAGGAATTTAGATCTCACATGTGCCTGCGGTGCATGCGTGTTTATACCAACCTAAATATTGGGTCCTTTCTCAGAACTGCTCCTCCATGTTTAATCTCCAAATATCGAAGAAGAAAAATGAAAATCACAGAATGGATAAAAGGCTGAAAAAGAGAGGTTGCTACATTGAGAGCTTTGCATTCCACCTACTGCGGCTGAAACTGAGATGGTGGTGCTGGGGTTATAAAATATGTGGGGGAAAACCATAGTGTGTGGAACATCTAAATCTGGGGTAATCCTGAAGGAGGTAAACTCTGCTATCGCTTGCCAATACTCCAGAAAATACCAATAGTAGAAGAAAAGCATCATTCATAAAAATAACAGGGCAGCATTAAGTGATTTGGGCTTATTCCATTTCCCCTTCCCAATTTCAAAGGAGCAAGGTTATTTTTGCACAGGGGGGTAACCCATTTTGATCCTGCTCCATAAAATGAGCCCAGGGTTCTTGCCTGTTTACTCATAACTGCGGGCAGGGTTTAGTAGACATGCATTACTAAATATAAGTAATCTTAAATGTTTTCTTACTGCAAAGACAGTTATTAGTAAATCACTCTTTGGAATCACATCAAATAACCTGTCGTCGTCTATAAAAACCTATGAGAACAATAAGAAAATACACAGTTAAGACCTGCTGCCTAATTTTGGAAGGGTTAAAAGCAAATAACAAACACTTTGAAACTGGAGAAAAGCTTCTGATTTACCCAAGACATTCACCATACAATGAACAAATAGAGATAGCAGAAAATGTCACAGCACTCAGCACATGTCTCAAACCCTCCTTCTGGGGATAATGACCTATCACAGGAAAATATCTTGTCTGCTCTCCTTTGGGGTCCCAGCAGAGAAGAGGTGGATGTGAATGGGACAGGGCAGAGGAGAAGCTTCTTCTGTTTGGACTCACTCCTAAGTAATTTGGGGCTCAGAAGTGGTCATGTATGTAGCTGGAGGGTGGTGTTAAATTCCTAGCTGACTTTCCACCACCCCCTTCAGCTGACATGGAGCAAAGCACCTTGTGAGTGTTCTGAATTCTCCTTTGGTTTCCATGCAACATCAGATGTGTAATTTTCTCTTATGGTTGCTCAAGCCAAGTTGCTCTACTCCGCATGGGAATATCCTAATCTACAATCACAGCTCAAGCACCAGAAGTATCCCCTAACCATAATGAGCAGCAGGGAAAATCAGAGCTGATCTGAAATGGACATTCAATGGTGCACTCTGGCCACTGGGAAAATCCCACCCATAAGAGAAAACTAAGGAGCCTTCCCAGAGCACCATGTGTGGGTATCACCAGAGTTTGCTCATAAGGACACATAGTTGTGTTCTATGGTGGGGTGCCTTTCCTTGCTCAGTACCATCGCTTACCTGCAGGCAGCTCATCCTTACACCCAGCAGTGGGTATATGGGAATCAAGAGAGACAGAACACAGAGGGTGACTCTGGTACCAATGGGATAATCCATGAGTGCGCTGATGATATGAGTAACGAAGCATGCCTAAGAATAAAGCAAGAGAGTAACTTAGCTGATGGGGAAGATCACACTCATCACTAGCCTTTAAAGTTGCATGGATTCTGATTTTTCAATTCACCCGATGGGTTTCTAAAGGTGGACAAGAGATATAAAGATGAGAAACAGTGAAGGATCAGGACATTCTCAGCCATCTCTGCCTGAGGGTAGGATGCTGGCTTGGGTCAGCTGGGGAAACTTCTTCCCAGGCAGAGCAATGAAGCATGGCATCCCATCCTGTTCTTTCCATCCCAAGTTCATGCCAAATAACCCAGGTCAGGCTGCATCAAACCTAATGGCTCATGTCTCAGCACCTTACATCTCCTGGATGCCAAGTGTTGAACAGAGCAATAAATAACTTTTTTGCCTTCATTCCTGCACCAGTGCAGGGTATATCCAATCATTTCCCTGTGCCACAGTAGGATTATAGGAACAGAACATGGTGTCAGGAATTTAATATAGAATTGACTGCTATAAAACACATGCTCGTATTTATGTCCTACATCTATACTTGCTATTTTGACATAGAGTTCATCCTTAAGATGTCACAATACGTTCCTGTAAACCCTACAGCACATTTTCTGGCCATATGCTTACCGCTATCATGATAAAAGACCAAAAATCACAGTTCCATCCTCCGCGAAAGACGAAGGAGATCACGTAAGTGAAGAGAACAATAGAAATTCCGTAGCTAAGAAAAGCCATGATCTACAGAAAGAAAGGGCTTTCGTTAAGAATTGGAGTCATCTAAACAACCAGAAATCTATATATAGCAATGGAGCTCAGTTTAAGTGATCATACATTAAGATCAAGATCTTCATAAATTACCACAATTGTACTGCCAGGTGTAAAGGAGTATACTAAAGGCAAGATTTATTGCCTTTTATTTCCAGCTGGGAAAACCCAAATAATAGGAGGTGAAACAAGGAGAAGGTCAGTAAGCACCTGGGGACATAGAGGTGTCTCCTGTATCCCTACATGTGCTCAAAATACTACCTCAATCCCTCCCTAGTGAACCAGCAATCATCAGAACGGGATGTACCAGCAGGAAGAGGATGTCGGCGTGCCAGGAAGTCTTGGTGTTCAATGCAAACTGGAGCCCAAACATTGAGAAAAGAATGAGCCAGCACAGTGGGATGTCCACCAGTGCCTGGCCACACCAGTATGCTGAGGGAAAGAGTCCCGAGACCCTCAGCTGGGTGCGAGCTCCCACCTAGGAAGACACAATGGAAAGAGCAGTCTGTTGTTGAATGCAAAGCTGCTCATGGCATCATACTCAAACTTCCTTGTATCAACGCAGTTGTAATCCCTTCCATGCACCCCAAATCTGCCTCCGTTTACCTTGTAATCCTGCATATAGCCCATTGCAAAGTGAGGAGGAAAACCAGAGAATAACAGCAGCATATAAAAGAGGTAAAAAGAAACAAAATAATCCCAGAATTGTGGGTCCTCTACCTGAAAAAGAAGAACAAAGCATTGCGTAAAACATATGCCATGTAAAAAGCAAGATGCAGTAATTTGTTTCACTGCATTTCTCATTAAATACAGGGCAGGATGAACACAAAGTGAGATTTGAAAGCAAATATTGTCAGGAGAAAGGTTTTCCTCAAGCCACAGCCCTGCAAAGTGATGTAGAGAATATTGAACCTCCTGAAGAAACCCTCCTGAAAAAGCCCTCCCAGCCTTCAGTTTTCCTGAATTCAAATGTTCCAAAGTGAGCATTGAGGAAGGTGGGTTTACGGTACATAAAGCCCATGGGCCAGAGTGAGCATCGAGGAAGGTGGGTTTACAGGTACATACAACCCACATGCTTCCCATTTAAATCTGATGAGTTCCTGAGACCTTAATCAGATTTAAGGTCTCTTTTCTGACACCTTCTGGCTCTGGCACTTACAGAGGAAAATGGATGGCTCCAGATCCGAATGTGCACAGTGGAATTGAAGGCTTTCAGCAGGGCATTGCTAATGACATTCACAAGCACTGGGAAGCAGTTGACAGTCTCCATGTGGCATAACACAGTAAACCTGTAGCTCTTGAAAGAGCAAGAAAAGAAGATGAAAACTCTAGGCTTTTCTCATCTGCAGTAGAAAAGGAGCACACCAGGAGAAGCCAGGCCTGGAATAATTTTGCTTATACTTTGTTTGCTAAAAAAAACAGATTATAAGTTATTAGAAGACTGTGCTACAAAAAATGTGAAGTTCGAGGTGGAGGATGAAGGAGATACGGTCTCCTCTATCATGTAGTTTACTGGTTAAAACAGTTTCACATCTTTCAACCCATGGGCCTTATTCAACAGGACCATCCCACAGGTAGACCAGATGGATGCACCATGCTAAATTATTCAGTTGATGGGAAGAAACAGGAGGAGGAGAACAAAAATCCTCACCTGACCTTTGAGAGACACCTTTATAGCCCCATTGTGTTTTAGCTCCTCTGTGATGTTTTCCTCACTTGTTATTTCCACTGTGAGATCTTGGCTCTCGAGTACATGGATGAAGTCTTCAATGGCTGTGCCTGCCATGAAAGCCAAAAGCAGAGGAATCATAATACTGGACAACAGGAGAGTCTTTGATAGTTTGGGGTTTTTCTTCAAATCCATGACCACCAAACAGAACCTGAGGAAGTCTAATAACCGTGGATATCAGACAGCACACACATAGTGGGTCATTGCACATTAATTCTTGTGAAGTTAATGGATTTCAGTCTCATTGACTGCATTTTTGCACTGCCATTTCCCCCCTGCCTTTCCTGAACTGCTACAAAATGTATCCTCCTTTGTGATTGTCTGATGAAGCCAATAGTCTCATACTCTGGCCAAAAAATGTTAAATAGCATCCACTCATAGGAACATCGAAGGTAAAACTGGAAATAGATAATTAATTTTACTCAGCATTAGGGAGCCTTTACTGGAGTGTGGTTTGAGAATCCCATGCTCTGAAAATGCAGAGATTGTTTGGGTAAGGGTCTGGATTTGGGGCAGGAAAAGAACTGGGTCCTTTCTAATCTCATCTGCTATGATACCCCTTTTCACATCATTGCATCAGGCTCTTACCCAGTGGGTTTCATTCACAATCCTTTAAAAAATGACAATTCCCATGCTTCTCCACCACAAAACCCTCCATCACGCCTTAGATCTCCTACATCCTACAACCATCTCCCCTTTCACTATTTTCCTTTGCAACACCAAGCAGCCCCAGCATAAAAAAGGATGAGGAAAGACTTGTTGCCCTCACCTGTGTTGTTGTAGACCAGGAGGCTGGTTGCTGTCTCTGACCAAGGCCTCTTCCCCCGGGGCAAGAAGTACCGTGCAGACGAGAGCTCCCAAGCACTCATGCTCTGCCAGGCAGCAGCCAGGGACAGTTGCAAAACCGCAGGAAGCAGAAAAACCACATAGAGCAGCAAACTAAAGAGAGAGATGGATAAACACTGTGAAAACAGACCAGCAGAATGCGGCTGCCTATTGGGAACGGTAAACTGTATTCAGGTTACCCAACACTCCTTCTGCTAAGAATATTTGGCGATTTTCTTTTCATAAGTCTCAAATTTGATCATTCACAAATGTCCTCCAAATGCATCAGGGAGAGAACCTCAGATATGCAGTGCTCAAATTTTTGAGCCATAAAATGCTTTTCAGATTGCATAAATCAGCATCTCCTGTCGCTTTCTTGTACCCCAGCAGGAAATACCAGCTTGAAGATTAATGGGGCCAAAATAGTTCAACATTGGCAACGTGAGAGAATTTTAAGTTAAAAGAAGAAGCCTGATAGGAGCATTTTTCCCTCTCTTTGTAGACATTGGTTGATTTTCAAACTTCCCCCTCCATCTGAAATTAAAGTGTTTCTAAATGATTCTTTTCTTCAGAAAGAAATAGGGTTTCCGTTACATAAAACAGTACGGAAAGGAACATGCACAAAAGGGAGATTTTTGTATTACTGGCACTGGAAAAGAAGATTTTCTCTCCTCTGAGTGCAGATTACAGAGATCATTCATTGCTAAGACCTGATAACAACTAATCTAAACGCTCATTGAAACAGCCTGCTGTGATTGTTCAGATCTGCAAGAGAGAATCACATTGTTACTTACATGGACCGCAGGTTTTTCACTGAGCTCTTAAGCTTTAAGAAGTGCACCCATGCCATGGCAGAGACCTGCTGCCTCCAGAGAGCCAAGCTGACGACTGATGCCTTCCCAGAATCGGAGAGCAACAGGGAGCCCGGCTCCATCTCATCAGGGCATCGTGATCCCACTTCTGCACACTGTTCCCCGAGGACGTGCTCATCTGCAGAGAGTTTTCCACGTGCACATTTATGTCCAAGACCCTCTTTTATGTTGTAATGCGTGAAAGCCTAACAGCCATCTAGTAACCAGCTGTTGGAGGCATGGCCAGGGGTTATTGCAATGTAGCCATTCCCTTTGGCTGCGGGTTGTGTGTTTGCAGCCACAATTGTACCTTCTTGATCCACTGTGGCTTCTTCCTCCAGCCTCAGGAAGACATCCTCCAGGGTTGTCATGCTAACTCCGTAACTGATAATTCCCTGGTCAGAGCAGCTGTCGAGGCCACTGAACAGATCTGCAGGACAGAGATAATATGAGTGCCTCCAAGATTGCAAATATAAGCACATGTAAGCTCCATCCCTGGCAACGTTCAAGGCTAGGTTGGGCAGAGCTTTGGGTGACATGGTCGAGTGTGAGGCATCCCTGCCAATGGCAGGGGGGTTGGAACTGGATGAGCTTAAGGTCCTTTCCAGCCCTAACCATTCTATGACTCTATATTGTATGATTCTATGCCAAAATTGTAGGGGAAAACCATAATGCAACAGTTTTAATTCCTTATGTGACTCCTATAGAAAATCTCTCTCTTCATTTCTCTCCCCACATTTGCGATTATTTTTTTTTCTCTAAGGACAAATATGAATCATTTTAATACACATTACCTGGGAATTTATTCATGTTTTCTAATGGCAGTTTATATCTCAGCTCATACTGACTGTGTCCTGAGAATATGACATTGGGGATGTACCGTTTAACCAGAGATGTCACGTTCTTTAAGTCACAGGACTCACTGACATGGATCCTGTTCAATTATAAAAAGAGAGGTGCTTAGTCTTGAAACAGCAACAAACCAACCCTAGCAACCAAACAAACCCAACAAACCCAAACACAAATAATCACCCAAACCCAAACCCAAACCCAAACCACCACCACCACTGGGTTTGCTTCGATGCATACAAGGAAAGCTCCAGCGTATTTCATTCATTCTTTACTCTGGAGTAAATTCCTGCTTCAGTTTATTTGACCATATTAATTAAGTTCATTTTCTTGGTTTGGTAACACCTGCTCTATGGTTTTCCCTTGACACTCATTTTGGTGGCTCCCTGTACATGCATATTCCCAGAGACCCGTTGCTGGGGCTGAAGTAGATACCTCAAATGGTAGCAAATCCCCCATTTTTTCTTCAAGAACAGAGAAGAACCAACACACTTCAGCCTCCCATGTGAGATAAAAGCCTTGCGGTCTAGAGGAAGAATAAGCCAAAGGGATTTATACTGTAGAGCTGTGGTTCAAAAGTGGTTTTGCAACTGAACCTCACATGAGCTTTCTGCTCCAGTGTTGCTCTGCAGAGATGCTGCAGGCTTAGCCAGTGCTTACCTGCGAGGATATCAGCCTCATCCATGAACTGGGTACTGAACAGGATCACCCGTCCAGCTCTGTGCTCCTTGAGGAGGCTCCACACCTTGTGCCTGGAAAGAGGATCCAACCCAGCCGTTGGCTCATCCAGGAGCAAAACCTGCAGAACGGCTGAAATCAGACATTGCTCATGCCAGAGTTATTGCATGTCTTCTGGGTTTGGTGTTCTGAGAACCGCATGTCCTGAAGGCAAGAGACCCAGGCCACCTCTTGTGCAAAGGCATCTGTTCTGGGAGCTGAGGTCAGGGAACTGCCTATGTGCTTTAAAACTAGACTAGAAAGATGGATCAGCAATACAATGAAATGATTGAAAATGATTGAATTTATTAATGTTAATAATTATGAGAACTTTAAAGATGTCCAAAATCATGCAAGAACTTGTAGCCAAGTACATGACAAGGCTTTACTTATGTTGGACCTAAACATTCCCTGTATTACAGAGCCATGCCTGCTGCTTTACCTGGGGGTTCCCAAGCATGGCGATTCCAATGGATAACTTCCGCTTCTGCCCAC
Organism: Amazona ochrocephala; assembly: GCA_039720435.1. Classification (NCBI taxonomy): domain Eukaryota; kingdom Metazoa; phylum Chordata; class Aves; order Psittaciformes; family Psittacidae; genus Amazona; species Amazona ochrocephala. The sequence goes on from CM077879.1 coordinate 92,821,398, forward strand.
CACTGAGTTTCTCTGCTTGAGTGTCTTGAATGCTCCTGATATCCAGCAGTTCCATAGTAGTTTGCACCTAGAACAGCACAAGGATGTCTGTTCTCAGCACCAAGAGTCTTTCCATCCTTTACTAGTCGTGAAGTAGATCTGGCTGGGATTGAAGGTGCAGTTTCTAAGAGCATGGACCGAGGTCTATCATCACCAGCAAGAGGTCATCCCCTCATCTCCTTGGGTTGAGCAGATGTATTGCTGTGGTTGCATTAAGCCCACCAGTTTGCCTACTAACCCGGCTGATGGTCAAAACCAGCTTTGGTTTTCAGAAGACACAACCAGGAGGACCCTTTGAGCTTCCCAAAGGAGCCTGTGCTGAAACATGATGCATTCCAGGGGCGTGCTCACAGGACACACACTTACCTCTTGCTCTACCTCTTTGGACCTGATGCCCTTGATTTCTGCAAAGGTTTTCAAGTTCTCCTTCACTGTTAAGGCACCAAACTGTACATTGAACTGGGGGCAGACGCCAATCAACTCTCGAATCTCTTCCCTGTCTCCTATTTCAGACAGTTTGTAGTTGTAGATGGTTGCAGAGCCTGTTTATAGGAATAAATGTGGTGAGGTGAACGAACTGGTCTTGACAGCTTTTGAATTAAGCCCACTACTTGCCATCCTACCTTCAGAAGGTAAAGTGAGCCCACTGAGCACGTTTAACAGTGTTGTCTTTCCAGCCCCACTGTGGCCGAGTAAGGCAGTGATCTGACCCTCATAAATATTTAGAGACAAACCTAGAATGAAAACAACATCAAGTTTGGGTAGAAATGACTTTTGACTTGGCTCTACTCATTGTTGAAGGTAGGACAAGTTCAGGAGTATAAGAACTAAGTAGCAATAATTAGTGAAAAGTGCATTAAACAACATGGGGCAAAGATCTACAAACCTTTAGCTAAAGACGTAAGAAATTGCTCTGTATGTAGCAGAAAAGACAGAAATACAATGTAAAAAAAAAAAAATCTTTCCTCTCTTTAGTCTTATTAAATATGGAAAATCAGTAAAACCTGAACAAAACAGTTGTCAGTTACACCAATATTTGACATACATTTTTAAGCAATACAAGTGCTTTATTTCTTTGACTGAATGTTTGCACAACTGCTTTCCCTCATCTTCAGCAGGAATCAGTATCACAGCTTTCTTACCTCTTAAAGCTTCTGTCTTCTTGTCCTTCTTCTTATATGCTTTTTTAATATTGTTAAGTCTAAAAGGAAGGTAAGTAGGATATTAAGGTTCGGTTTGGTATGCTCTGTATACAGGTGTGAACATCTCTACCTGGCACACAATATTGGAGCACCCAGCTTTGCAAAGACAAGGTTCCTAATGGGTGTCTAACAAAGACTACAGCAAAAAAACCCTGCTATTTTTGAAACTGAATTTACCCAAATTTCACTATTAGTGCTCAGCCTGAATTATCTGTTTATCTCATCTGCATTCCATCTCTAATATTTCTCTGTGAAACAAAGTGTTTTGCAAGAGCCTCTTAAACACAAAAACTGCCTGGATGAATCAAAACAAAGCTGATGGTGGGAGCAGTGGGAGCATTAAACCCAAGCTACGCAACTGAAAAAGCATGAACAGCAACTCCTCTCTTTACCTGATGGCCTCCTTCCCCATGAATTCAGAGGGCACCGGCTCTACATCGTCGCTGAGGAGCTCTTCAGGGCTCACTGGAGTTCTGGGCAGCTCCCTGGTGGAGCCTCTCCTGCTCCGCAACCAGTACGAGGGCTTCAGGCAGAAAAAAGGGGGGTCTGGGATGCCGTATTTGCCTGACAGGAAAGCAGAGAAGGTGATCTGTCATTAACCAAAGCCACAACTAAAACACCATCCTGGACTAAACCTATAGGAGGGTCTAATAAGAACCTGGCTGCCTCAAAATTGGTACTTTGAGGGGTCAAAAGGAGAGGTTTGGAGATGCGGTTAGGAGAAACAAGAAGGCTGGCTTCAGGGCTATACCTAGTGAATTCAGCATTTACTTAATGAATTAACATATTATCCCACTCTGTTTTCTCATAAACAGCTCAACAGCAATATAAGAGAAAGAAAAACCACTAAGTACTTTGTTGTCTTTGATTTGGGACTCAAGAGTGTGTGTGCCAGGGGCAGAAAAGTCACTCAGTAAATATAATATAGTTCTTTCAGTCCAAAACCCATTTTGAGAATGGAGCAGGCCCTCATTTCCTTGACAAGTTATTACAGGCAATCCATAGAAATCAAAGGCATAAAATGAGAGAGTATAATCATAAGCATAAATTATACCTACCTGGGAGAACTTTGTCGAAGTACATAGCTAACAGCATGTACAAGACTGAGTCAAAGACCAGCATGACGTAAGTCGAAAATAAAAAGTATGAATCCTCCATTAGGTTAGAAAAGGAGAAACCCATTCCGTATTTTTCTAAATGGAAAACCTGAAATAAAGGACAAAGAAGAATAATTTGCAGGCTGGAAAACTATGCAGATGCTATTAAACCATGGGTGTAATTGATTTTGTTAACCCAGATATCATCTGCAGTACTGACCAATTTTCCTTCCTTTCTATCTAGCGAGGAAAGGAAATACATCTTCTCCATGCAGAGATCTTATGGTTTCCTTTAGAATTTTCCAGAACAATCCAGAAGCAGAAGATCAGAGTGTTACAGAAAATCAGTCAAGAAACATGATATTGGCAGCCTTGACATGACAGAGTCATGACAAAGATGGTACAATTTTACATAGCGATTGATTTATCCATATGGTAAATCAGCACTAAACTCAGTTTCTGTTCTGCTAGTGCAGAATCTCCTCTCTCAGGCAGATTTTTTAATATATATATATATATATAAATATATAAATATACATATATTCATGTATCAGGAAATCAAGTATTAAATAACTGGAGCTAGCAAGCATTGCTCAGAGCTATGAAGATACGGCTTATGGAAGACTGGGAAACTGCACAGAATTATCCAAAGTGGGAATGGAGGAGGGATGGCTGCAGCAGGAAAAGAATTGTGTTTGCAGTGTCTCTGTTGCCAGGAAGAGTCACTGCAGCACGAGGGGAATGACCGGGTTGAGAAGAGCTGATGACCCCAAGTCAACTCCCATCTGCCTGGGGTCCAGCCCCAGAGGATAATGGTGCTGTTGTGTGCAGCGATGGGCTCACTGCGGCTTCCTCGGGTTCATGTGGGTGCTACTGAAGTGCACAATAACAGCCTGTGAGGAGGACTGTGGTTTTCTTTGCCGTCATGAGCTTTTAAATAGGGGAATAGGACGGGGGCATTGGAGCCCCTCTTTGCTGCCCAACAGCAGCTCAGCTCTCATAGGTATGAATGAAGAGTACTTGAAGATATTACAGATGTGGAGAAACTGGTCTTTTGCAATGAGGACCATGACTTCCCAACGCCTTTTTCTATCAGCAAAGCACAGCAGGGTCCTTTATGGCCTCTGTCTGTGATAAAATATACTCTGTCCTCACTGTTTGCCCAGGACAGCAAACTGTTGGGAAGGTTCAGCTGCAGAGATGATGTGCCATACCTTTGCAATGCCAGCGTTAAATGCAAAAGGACAGAAGAGACCAAGAAACCATTTCAGTGGTTCTGGAAGGTTTTCTGTCAGCACCACAAGGCTCAGACATCCGAAGAGGAGGGTGATGAGGAACGCCATGAAACCAGCGAGTTTGGAGGTCCTTAGTAGGGAGCAGAGCATGAAAACCAGGTGGATCTGTAGGAACAGACGTTTCCTTCAAACACTGAAGAAAATAAATCTCTTAAACTGTAGCGCCTCCATTTGGCAGGCAAAGAGATTGCTCCTGAGCCGAGTCCAGGTAATAAAATACACTAAAATCCTTCTTAGTGGGTTGATCTGACTTTCAAATCAGGTCTTTGGTAGACAACCTACTGCCTGTCAGACCTTCACGCTGCAATTCCAATCACTGCTGCTGAATCAGAGAATCCACACAGCTATCTCAATCAGTACGACCACACAAAGGATACAGTCTTGAGCACTGTGCAAAAGGCTCATCAACAGTGTAATAAACTGTGTAGTGGGAAAATGTGGCTGTAAAACCCAACTTACACATGCTAGGCCATAGAGGAAAAGCAGCAGTAGAACCGCAGGGAAGCTGCTGAAGTAGAAACACTCCTTCACCACGAGAGCTGTCAGCAGGCAGGAGAGAACCAACACGTAAACAGCATACAGCAGACTCCAGGAGAGCCTGAGGATGAAAGGGGGCATTACGCTGTCATTTAAATAAGAACTGTTGTTGCAACTTAATCTGCATGTCAGAACCATTTTATATTGAGATACTAATTATTTCCCAGGGTCACCTCATTCGCACCCTAGGCAGAGCAGGTAGCACCATCCACTCAAGGAGGAAATACCAAGGAAGAAGAACACACCGCTGACATGCTCAACACTTCTGGTTTGTCCTTAGAGTACTGGAGAAAACTTGTGAACTCATTTAACTTACTGACTGCTCAAGTGCCCAGGAGTATACTGATTTCTGGCAAATGCACCTTAGTTAAAAAAGAACTCACCAAAATGCAATGTCCCGCAGCCCCATTGTCTTCATCAATACTTTGAGCTGCTTCTTTTCTCTTACAACATTCATTGACAAGAAATACATGAATGGGGAGAAACACATCGCAATAGTAATCATGAAGTAACTGTAGTCTAGTGTGATGGAGGGGATGACGATCCGGGACTTCATATGGACACCAGCAATTGATTTCATTTCTTCCCAAACAGAATGATTTGCGACCACCTAAAGGAATTCAAGGTCAGCATCTCAGCATTCATTTTCTACAGTGAGATGGATTTATATAAGGAACCTTCTGATTCACTGTCTTTAGATGTACTTTTGAATGCCGATTCATAAAAAACATCAACAAGTAATGCGATAAAGCCCAATAGGAAGAGCTCATCTAACTGATTTATGTGCCTGCACCTTAGCTGGATTCCCTCCTTTGTCTAATAGGAGAGATAAATCCTTTGAGCTCATGCAGAGGTAAGGATCCAGGCACACAAATGATTCACATTCCCCAATGTCCTGTTTCAATCCCCAGCTACAAAAACAGCCGGGACAACTAGAGAGGCACAGCCAGGTGAAATGACCCCTATCCTGGTATGCTTTTGAAGACCAATTTGGAAAGGAAGGACAAGAAATTAAAGACATGCCTACTTTGAAACCGAATCATTTAGCAGATATGCAGAGCACCCCAGTCTCCTTCAAGAACTGCCTTTTCCTTGGAATCTGAGTAATTCCCTAAATCCAATAATGGCATTACACTTGATTCCCAGCCTTTAAGAGAAACTGTCATTTAAGAGAAACTAAAGTCAGGCACTGCTGATTGCATTCAAGTTCCCACTGGCACTGCCAACAGTACTCAGGTGATTGAGTAAGAAGGTTATTTTTATGCAGAATTTTCTGATGTTGCTATTGCCACAGAACAATTTGTCTCTCTTATACCAAGCTTAAAACAAAAGGACATCTACATCGGGTCATAAATCCCATTTACCTCTATAATAGCAGCATCGATGCTGGCCTGCAGGGACAGGAAGCCTTTGTACCAATACTTTGGGCTGTCACAGTACCGCGATGATAAATCATAGCAGTTATCTGCAAGGTGAGAGATGGAGGGAATCACAGGTAAGAGCGGTGACAGGTAAATGGTTTTCACTACAAAAGCTGATGCTAAGATGCATGTGTGCTATGGGGACTCTTCAAATGGACAGTGTCTCCCTGACCGAAAAAAGTAACTTATTAAATCACTGAACAGATATGGATTATGCCAACAAAGTAATTCTGTCCATGCCAGGCAATCACCCACCCATACGTCCTCATTTTGTATTACCTATGTGTCCAAAGTTGTCATTTGGAATAGCTGTATTCTCAGCATGAAACCTGAGGTGATAGGAGAAGTTGTCCTTAAATACAACCCCTATAATTTCATTGTTCGAAATCCAGGCTTCTTCCAGGGCTCTCTCACTGTCCAGTGCTTCTAATGTTATACCTGTGGTGTGTAAGAAAAGAACTGTAATGAGGTTTTTTAGGTCTGGAAATACGTGCCCAGACACTGGGGGTGCATCCTGCGTTTTTAGCATTGCAACTCCTCCTTCCCAGTTCTCCTCATGGGATTGGGTGGCACTTTAAAACCCTTCATACTTTCTGTGTTAAGAAATGTACCTCAAAAGAACAAACCAAGGTGTCTTAGTAGAATTATTCTGCATAGTGAATAATCCGAAAGGTTCAGCTTTGCTGCTCTGAAGCACTCGGTAGCAATTTAAATACTAGAGAAGAAGTATTGATGAGAATGGAAAACCTGGGATGAATTTCCTCCCTTAACCAAAGGTATTGGAGAACCGGTAGAACACAAAACTTGTACAACAGGTTAGATAATGACAAAGTTACATATTTAGCAAACCAACCATACCTATCATTACTGAATTCAAGGCCACTTTATTCATGATCTGCCTTGTGGTCACAGTGCTGGGTGTATAAGCGATGGTGACCCCAGTAGCATTATAGGCAGGATCATCCAACTGCCCGAGGTAGCCATAAGGCACTTCAGGGTAGCTGATGCTCATCATGAACATGCACACTAAGAAAATCAGGGGCAGAAAGAGCAGAGACAGCATCCACTCCTAGGAGAGGGGGAGAACAAAGAAGAGGATTTAATATATAACAGTACAAAAAAGTATTCTATGTGGGATTAAAATACAAAGAGCACTGTCACACAGGTATCTTAGATGTTCGCTAACAAATGGTCTTTGCATCGTGGTTGTTACCTCACTAAATGACTCAAAGAATCCAACTGTGCTCTCATATCACATAAAAGACAGAAATATCAGTTAATAAAGTGAAGTCTCAAGGTGTCTGTTACCAGCTAGGCTTTTCAAGAGTACTTTAACTTAGGGCAGGCAGGGATTGGCCACTCTCAATGGCTCACTACTCACTTGTGTCTTTCTATTTCAGCTCACCTGAAAGCTCTGCATCTTCATCCTCCACTTCATCAGGATATTTTTCCACAAGAGAACTTTAGTTTGCTGGAACACATTCATATTTCTCTGAAGAGTCTTCATCTTTGAACCTACAAACATGATTTTTTTTGCCCCAAATCACTTTCAAATGCAAGAAAAGCCAGAAAAGCAGCGACTGCTTTTATGTGCACATCTGCACAGTGATGCTTTCCTTCCGTTCTTGCTGCAAGGAGCAGCTCAGACCTCATGTGCTGAGCACAAGCCAGCCCTGCAGCACAGCTTCTAACATGGAGGGACCTCATCATCCTCAACATCCCAACCTTAACAGTGGTAAGGCACTGATTACAACCAGAATTTCACACTTCTGTGCTGTAGCATGGTAAAACTGGAGCAGTTATTTGTGAAATAAAAGAGGGAAGATCATTCCACATGACCTGAAACGGGCTTGGGTGGCCTCAATAGGCAAGAAATAACAATATGGGCCATTAAAATCACCAAAACCTTTCTGCATGTCATCTTAATGTGCTGAAGGCTTCACACCAGGAAGCATTGAGCAATTCCTGGCTGTGGTGTGAGCTGAGCTCACAAGGAAAACAGCATTGATTGAAGGCAACTCGGAGCTACGAGGGAACAAATTCTTGGAAGTGTGTGGGGAGAGCTGTTGTTGCTGGGGATATTAATAGAAAACAAGAGAGAAGCAGACAGCCACGAGCCTGTTTTGGTGTGTTACTCCAGCAGACCTGGCAGCATCCCTCAAAAGACGTGGTCAAAGCAAAACAGAGACTTGTTGCCTGGATTAATGCTGCTGGTGGTAACTTAAAGAAGTAGGCACAGAGCTGGCTGTCGGAGTAAATTTTGCAGATGAGATACACCCATATTAACCATCAGTAATTAGGAGTACCTTTAATGAGGAAAAGGATTAAGTACCCCCTATGCAGAAGAGCAACACCCACTGCTCTGCTGTCGCATATAGATAAAATATGCTTTCAAACAAGACATTGATCTTCTATATGTGATGTCTCAGGTAGAAATAGCAGAACATTTATAGATCTAATCCTTCCAAACCTTCCTGTCATATGGAAGGAGGATTTACTTTGTGCTGCTCCCTTTGGAGGATGATGCCTCACAGTGCTGACAGGCAAGACAGAGTTGATCTTCCAGTTATTTATATGCAGCCCACAGGAGAGGCATGATCCCTGTGATGAGGCAGCAGGCACTGGAATGCTGGAAAAGCAGCTGCAACAAATGGTCTTCCCTTTGTGCACACTGCGAACGCTTGCACTAGCTCAGCATGCCAGGAGGATGAACAGGGACATGGGCTCAGTGACAGAAGACTCTTTAAATTCAATCCTCAGCTTACACTGCATGTCAGGAAAGAAATCTGCTCCTCACGTGCTGGATTAGTTAAAATATGGAGCTGAACTGATCCTAACACGTCCCCTTAGCACTGAGAACCTCTGGATATAGACCACTGCCATAAACTGAGCTCCATTTGTGTGTTATTCCATATCAAACTGTCACCTTTAAGTAGTCACTAAGCTTCACCACAAGCTTAACTCAGGCTGTTAGAAAGATGCCCAGTGTCCCACCTATGCATTCATATTCTCAGCCAATATTAACAGTGTTATTAATTACTGGATGTTTTCATATCCTTTAAGCAGCAATTTTTACTTGCTTTGAGAACAATGCTTAACCTTACCTTGCTGGGAATGTTTGGAAGGAATCCAGAGCTCGTCCTTTGCAGTGTGCCTATAGAAGCGGAGATGTTGATCCTCCCTGGGACGATCTGGCCCCGCTGCCCCAGTGGCTCTCAGTGCTGCTTTGTCCATGCAGTCATTGCTTCAGTCCAGCGCTCCTGCCAAAAGGCATTCCTCACGCCATCACTTCTCTTTTCCGTCGCTTCTTCCCCCCCTTCCTCTTTGGCAGATGTTCAGATTTATTTATGTTAGAAAAAGCAAACAGAGTGTATTGCTGTTGGTTGCTGGAGCGGATTCTCCGAAAAGTTGCTCAGCAAATTCTTGAGTCTTGGCCAAGAGAAGTGAAATGAACCCAAAAACAAACCACACCAAAACCCTTTCTCTGGCAAACTCTGTTGTGTTTCTCAGTACAGCAAGAGAGGCGGAAGACAACAGCGATATTGCAGCACACTGCTACAGGCTAAGAGCAAAAGGTGACTGATTCATCCCTGAATGGCAAAGGTTATGTTTGCAAAGCTGCAGTGTCACCAGCCCGGTGTAGGAAGAGTGTGTGGGGTGGCTGCCTGGGGCTTCTCCTAGCAGGAGGGGCCCAAAACTGAGCCATGGCAGCCACCTGCTGGTACCTGCCTGCCCTCATCCCTGCCTGCATCCCTGCCAGCATTGCCCAGACACCCATAAGTGCCTGAGTAAGCCACTTCATCCTCCTTGCCTTCATTGCCCATACCTGCATCATCCATATCCGCATCACTGGCATCATCCACATGAACCAGAGGAGCTCATGGTGTGGGTGAAGGTCTTGCTCCTGCATCAGTCCCATGGGATGGAGCTGCCACTGTCCTCTAGTGGGTCCCCAGGCCAGCCTTTCCCCAAGGTTGGGAGGGTTGAGAAACAGGACAACAGGGCACCAGGGAAACACCTGCCTGCCCAAATGTGGAGAGTTTCTATGCTATTCAGTTGTTTTAATTAGTTATTTGAAACTAGCCCTGGCTGCCAAATGTCTGCCATGGACAAGTGGGGGTTTCAGAGCCTCCTCTGAATTTGCACATGATTCTCTCCAACAACCAAGCCCCCATGCACAGCCACAGTGCCCACCTCATTGCCTTGGGAGCGGCAATTCACCCCAGCAGGGTTATTCCTCAGCACAGCAAATCTTCATGTGTCAGGGTACAGACGAAGGTCAGGCTCCAATTTATCAAAGGATAAAGGCTTTATTTACTAAAATACTGATTTGTTTTCTTTGCTAGGCAGGAAACCTGCAGAGCAATATGTGTTGTGACACGAGCAACCAAGTCGTGGGGCTGCAGTTGGTCACACACATCAGTAACACTGATGAAATACACTGAATATTTCCTTTGTGGGTCCAAGAAATCAGGGGTGAAGCGGTCTCTGCTCCACAACCCCATCGGGTACTGCATCCGGGTCGTGCTCCTCCAGGTCCCTGGTGAGATCCACAAACACCTGCAATATGCCACATCAGAAACAGCCCTACTATGGCCAGATTTTACACTGGACACAGGCTATTCCTTCCTTTTACACAGTCAGTTTCTAACCTGTAACTTCCACATGAGCATACCTGTTGCAAAGAGTGCAATGACAAGCTGTAATCCTCAAGCCTGAAATTCTGTTTAGCTGCAGAGAGATGGCGAAAGCATCCATGAAAACCAAATCCATATGAACAATTTGAAAGCAATCTTCTTGCCTAATGGATTGTTTCCTTTTACCTGCTTCTAGCTTGGAGAAAGACTGGGACAGAGGTAGTGCATTTTCCATTGGTATCTTGTAGATGAGTGAAGAAGTCATCCTGAAAATGTAATAAAACCAAGTAACTCATCATTGTGTGACTCAGCACCAATGTCTAGGGGTGCTTTCTTAGTGAATTATTGAGCAAGGAGCAACAGAGGGTCCCAGCACAAGTCTGGGCTGGGTGTGCAGCCCATAGGCAGTGACCTTTCTTGCCGAGTAGCATAGGGGAAGAGGTGCAGAACTTCAGCATGGAGAGCATCACTTTGTCCTGGGTCTGTCATTTTGACTTCTAGGTGGTAACTTGTGCCAGATTTACTCTTCAGATCCTCAAGGGAACCAATGTACCTGCAGAGGAGGGAAACCATTGCTCCAACCATCACAATCAGCAAATAAAGCAGTCATTGGATATGAGCAGCAGATGTCTGTCCTCTACTTCATCTGCTGTTTAATCTGTGCTGCTGAAACAACCTCCTCACCAAACTGTTACACACCTGGGACAATCCAAACCAAGATTTTCTATTAGATTAAGAAGAATCACAGAACCATAGAACAGTTTGGGTTGGAAGGAACCTTAAAGCTCATCCAACCCACTGCCATGGGCAGGGACACCTTCCACTAGCCCCCATAGACCCCAGTGCCCACCGTAGCTGCCCCGACACCAGGATGGCCACGCGGTCACACATCGCTGCTGCCTCCTCCAGGTACTGCGTGCTGAGGATAGCTGTATGCTCCTTGCTTTTCGTGGCAGCCTGAATCACTTTCCTGGGGACAGAGAGACCACAGTTATTCCCCAGGAATTGCCACAGGAAATCTCCAGGTTTATGTCTCACAAGCCCCAACTGAAATGATAGAATTATAAATAAGCGGATGACTAAAAGTCGTCAGTTATCTTGTGTAAAGATGACATGTGGATGCTGATGCAGTGTTGCGATTTGTCATGTCAGCATCTTGCCAGCTTTTACACCTCCAGTATAAACTGCTGATGAAAAGCTGGAGCAAAGCACTAGAGATCAATGACAAAAGAGAAGAACTATCTATCATTTTTTCTCTTGCTCAGAAGAAAACAGCAATTTTTATCTTTTATACCAAATACATCAGCTCAACTAGTGTCTACTCAGGTTTTTTGGGGCATTACCATCAAAATTGCATCTAGTGGTTCTGCTTACTGCCTGCTGAGTAAGGAATTTAAGGGTACCCCATCCCATGTGCATTAGGAAAAAGGGGAAATAAAGATGTGCTCTGCCACCAAAGCAGAGCCTCTTTGTCTGCCCAATGGTTACTGCAATAGGGAGGGCAAAACCCATCCTGTTAAGTCTGTCACACACTTCTCAGCTCTGCTAAAACGTGGTTGCTCACCACATACGGTGCTGTCCTTTCAGGTCCATGCCCACTGATGGTTCATCCCAAAGCATTACCACCGGACCTCCCAGGATGCTCAATGCAAAACACAGCTGAAACAGGAAAGACACACAGTCAGGTCAGGTCAGGTCTGCTTTTACTTTACCAGCAGAACAGGCGAGGTGTCCTGCTACAATTTAATCCCTGTGAATCACTTAGAAGGTGAAGCTCATGACTCCAAAATGCAGGAGGAACAGGGATTCAAAAAACCCCATCTCAAGTTGTTCTTAGTTAACCTTTAAAACTCCTAAAATAAGCTTCCCCCAAAACCCTTAAGCCTGCCAAAGATCTCAAAGGGGTTTTCCATCACATTTACTGGAAGATGCACATGGTGGGGCATGAAGAAGTGATTACCTTGTAAATCCAATTTGCGGTTAGCATTTATTGAGCACACAATATGGGAGGATGGGAAAAGAGGAGAGGGAGGGATCCTGCCATGCTGGATTCAAAAGCTACTGATAGAAACAGGGCATGTCATTAACTCATTCTGCTCATGGTTTTCTGTGCACAATGTTCAAGGAAGAAAGCAGGTAAAGAAAAGCTAGAAGTAGCCAACACACATCTAGCACAAACCTTTCTGGCTTCTCCAGCAGATAACCTCCTAGCTGGGGTTCTTAAATGCTTCTGGAGATCCAAGGCATTTTCTATGCTATGGGGAATGAAAAGGAAAGACACTGAAATGACCATCTCTGTTTGCTAAGGCAGGATACTGGGTCAGAGGTACTGAGGAACCAGACACTAACATACTTGTTTCAGCTGATACACATCACCTTGGGTTACTTGGTGATCTTACTGCTAGCTTGGATGGTAAATTAAGGAATTTTTGCAGAAATTCTAGACAGTTATCGCAGCTAACGGGAAAAGTGAGTGACTCATGTAACTGGCCATGAACTGGAGCAAGTTTAGGGTTTTCTAGGTAAAGTTGGGCTAAAATCTTCATTGACAGGGAATTGTCAACAGTATAAGGTAGCAGATCTCATCAGGAGATCCCATTTCTCAAAGAGGCACTGATGGTGCCGCCTCTTAATCACAGAAGCCAGGTTTGCTACTAGAAAAACCTTTCCCTGTCCTATACATCCAGAGAGTGGAAGAACCAAAAGCTGAAATCATTTGGCTTTGTACCGGCTGATGGTAACTGCTGCATCTTCCTTTCTCATCCCTCTCACAGCAGCGTACACCTGCAGGTGCTGGTGCACAGTGAGGTCCGGCCAGAGTGGGTCCTGCTGTGGACAGCAGCCGAGGTATCCAGGGATGCTCTGCCCTGAGGTGGAGACAACTCCATCACAGTCCTTTAGCAGCACCTGCAAACACATACACCTCTGTAGCTGTAGAGTGTTATTTTGGAGCGGATCAGTGAACCCTTGGAAATGTGGCTGTGTTTTCTCCTGTGTTGTGAGGAACCTCATGAGCACATAGAAACATGGAATGGCTTGGGTTGGAAGGGACCTTAAAGCTCATCCAGTTCCAACCCCTACCATGGACAGTGACACCTTCCACTAGAGCAGCTTGCTCCAAGCCCCTTCCAACCTGGCCTTGAACACTGTCAGGGATGGGGCAGCCACAGCTTCTCTGTGCATCCTGTTCTAGTGCCTCAGCACCCTCACAGGGAAGAGCTTCTGCCTGAGAGCCCATCTCAATCTCCCCTCTTCCAGTAGGAAAAGGAAGTAAATGGTAAAGTTCTTTCACGGAAAAGGAGCACCAGCGTCATTGGACTGATCATCTCCACCTGCCATGTCTTCTGCTCACCTGAATCCAGACCAGTGCTTCCACAAAACTAAGCACACATATTTACTACCATAAAACTCTGGGTAATAGGTATCAACATGAGCCCATTTTTACTTAGTAATTCTTCTCTATTTCAGACATTCAGTCCCAAATCTGTAACAGCAATGGTATTTTCCCTCCCCCAGCACATGCCATTAATTATCCTGCACATAATTAAATGATGGATTTTTGCTGGCCCAACCCTGGTCCCATTCGGTTTCAATTTCCTGGGTTTGCAAAGCTGTTTATGAAGAGCATTATTAATACATTTTTTAGATGTCAACATTTCTTACAGGGCGTGTGAAATTTCTCAGTGGGTTTCAAACACACACCAAAGATTTTGTGTAGCTCAAACCCTTAACTCTGCAACACTGATTTTGATGTAAACTACAATGTGCTCGGACTTAATCAAAGCACGGCATTCTTTTTTTCTTACTTCTGTAAATAGGGTTGCATGTACATAAATTCCCTGACTTTGAGGCTGCGTTGCCAGCTTGCCTTATCACATCCTTAATTCATAAAGGCATCAAGGTCATCCCCCCCCCCCAGCTACCCCAAAGGAGTCACCTACCTCCCCAGCAGTCACCGTTATGTGTCCAGAAATCATGTTTATAGCGGTGCTTTTTCCAGCTCCGTTGGGTCCTAACAGACCTAATACTTCTCCTGGGGAAATGATGCAAGAACTGTTAATAATAAATATTGTTACTAAAACTCTCTTCCCTGTGTGCTAGGCAATAACTGAAAGTACAGGAGGAGGAAAAACTACTCATGAATCCCCATAAATGAAAATGTAGGAGCTCAGGTGTATTGGGTCTGGTCACACGCAAGAATACGGTCTCCAAATGTGACCTTCACATTGGGCATTTATAAGGAGCTCAGCAAAATACTTGAACCTTTTTTAACAGTAAAAGAAAGGTTTTTGACAGCAACTTTCTTCCTTTTCTTAAAGATGGAACTGGCTTTCTTGTCCTCATATTCTTTGCGCACACTGTTGACAACGATCGCTGACTCCTGTGAAGAGATGAAGTGGGAAATAAAACCTCTGCTCCTATCCCACAAGGCAGCTCATCTGTTCTTGCCATTAAGTATGGCTCTTTAAAGACAACATTCCTAAATTAAAAATTCAGGAAACAGAGGAACAGAGTGAAGAAAAGCAGAATAGGAACTAAATACAGTGCCAGCTAAACAGCTTCTGGTGCTAGAGCGACCCTGGGCTGGATGGTGAGACATGCGCTTGGACATCAGATCAGTGAATAACAAGTGCATGAGCTAAGAAAGCAGAGAGATGGAGAATGGAAAGGAAAACAAGCCAGAAGGCTGGTTTCACCTCCTCCTGCTGCAGTGAGGCCATCGCACTCCTCACCCTTTCCCTCTCTGCATGGACTTCTGGGGGCTCCTCCCCTGGGTGCTCCCTGTTCTGGCGGGAGACCACTCTCCTCTTCTGGATCCTACAAGTGGAGGCAGAGAGATGGTGTCACTGGGAATCACTTCCAGAAAGGACTGGATTTACAAGTCATTTCCCAGTGAGGTGCTAATGCAGCACCCTGCAAAATGTATTTGAGTTTAGGAGGTGTTGCACAGGCAGCATCTACTCAAATATTTATTAATGGGGGAAAAATAACCCTGTTGGCATGCACGAGAAAACAAAGGCGAGATTTAGCTTTTCCTTCATCAGCAAGACTTGACTGGCCCTGTAAGTACTGCTCAGGTTGACACCTTCCACTAGACCAGGTTGGACAGGGCTTGGAGCAACTTGGTCTAGTGGAAGGCACCCCTGCCCATGGTAGCAGGTTGGAACTGGGTGAGCTTTAAGGTCCCTTCCAACACAAACCATTCTATATGATACGATATGATTCTGTGGTTCTTTGCTCGACACATGTCAGTGATCTATTCAAGGAGAATTTAAACAGATGTGGCAGATTTTCAAAGGTATTTGGTCATCTCACTCCTAACTGAGTCACATGTGTCTCAGTTGTTGCTTATCTGTTGGTGGCAGATAATCAGAGAGCAAGTTGCAGACCCCAACCTGATGAAACTTACGGGGAAGTCTCCATCCTGCAGTGAGCAACACTGACACACTTGAAAAGGAGTTAAAACACTGGATTTCAGTTTGTAACTCTCAGCTTGGCCAGCTGGAGTGAAACATCCTGAAACCTCAGCTATGAAACTTAATGTAAAAAAGCTTGACTCACATTTGTTATTCTCTCAAGGACATTGTAGGTCCTTCTATTGCAACACACCAGGTGGGAATTTGCCACCAGACACACTCAGGGAAACTCCAGTAAGTAAAGTTGGAAAATGATAACCCAAAGGAACAAAAAACCCCCTCCCTTCATCCTCAATATCCTCCCTTCCAGATGAACTGATTAAACCTAAAAACATGACTTTAACCACACTTTGCTACAGGTCTTTAAGTTCACTTGTCCCCTCCTCCTGCTGTCAGGGGTTGAGCCAGGAGGATCCTGCCTGCTTGTGTAGCCCTGAGCCCACCCCACAGACTGGGATAACCAGGCTCACAAGGGCACCCTGGTGCCCAGGACACACCTGAAGATGGGATCAAGTCTTGTAGCTGCTCCTCCAGATCTCATCTCCAAACAGCGCAGGAGCAAAGCAAAAATCACGCAATGGATGTAAGGCTAAAAAGGAAAAAAATAGTCAGGTTTGTATGGACAGAACATCACATCACACTCAGATTTAACTATAAGGGAATGCAGGAACCTATCTCATTTACTTCAGCCATTGAAAAGGCCCGGAAGGGGAAGAAGTTAGAGTGATGCTTCAGATACATCTCCATCCCATACACAGATCATTTGCAAAGGCCTTGACTTCATACTGCAGTTTTAGCTCAGATAATCTGCACCCAAACAGACATCCTAAAGGATCAGAGGGCACTCCCTT
Source organism: Amazona ochrocephala (assembly GCA_039720435.1). Taxonomy (NCBI): domain Eukaryota; kingdom Metazoa; phylum Chordata; class Aves; order Psittaciformes; family Psittacidae; genus Amazona; species Amazona ochrocephala. Next base: position 92,837,894 of record CM077879.1, read on the forward strand.
CTTTTGTAGAAGCAGCATTAAACTGAGTAGCTGATTAATAATATCCTCACCTTACGCACAAGCTCTTCATAATCCACCCACTTTTGCCCATAACATACAGCATCCAGGGGTCACGTGAAACACAAGCCCATGATAATTTGGATGTACCTCCCAGCCAACATTTAACATGAAACTGTGACCTCATAACCCATGCTTTATTTACGGGGAGGGTTATACAAGCCCAGTGCAAGTCCGTCACATTAGAACAGTCACCCAAAAATCCATCATCAAATTGCTCCTTACTGCAAAGACAGCTACGAAGATGTGATTCCATGACTCATAAACACTGATACTGTGAAGCACTGAGAAGCGCTACAAGAAAAGAAGGTCAGACAGTTAGAAAAATTCCCTAGCACAAGGCAAGTGTGAGATGTAGGATGCTCAGCTTTTCCTCAGGACGGGATAAAGGAGCTTTGATCTGTACTTATTCTTGTGGGTTCATACTGCCTCAAAGAGCTTCCTTGGCTACAGCTAATTCAGAGATGCTTCAAGTCAGCCAGGTCGGATTGACCTTTTCCATCACTGCTTTTCTCTTCCCAGTCTTTCACCTCCTTCTGTCAGCTTACTTCATCTAGGCCTTTTCCCTCCACCACCTTCCCCCCCTCCCATGCTGCCCTGTCTGCCAAAATGCAGCCATTGTAACAGCTCTTTGTAACTAAAACCCCCAAATCCAACAAAGGATTAATAAATCCAGTCTTGGTCCCCTCTCTCAATCCCCAGCCTGGACCTTTTCTTCTCCTGTTGTCTTTTGACAGTTGGCACTTTGAGACAGGGAATTTGCAAAGCGCCTCTTGTTTTTCCAGTTTGCCCCGTTAGGACCATTACTGAATTTAGTAGGACATGTTTACTTACTGGTGTACTGAAGATCAACCAGCCCAGAGGTGGAAACACAGGAATCAAAGTAGAGAAGGTGAAGTAAAGTGCTTCGTGTAGGTCACTGACCATATAGAGAGTGGAATTCACCTGGAATAAAGCAGAAAAAGTATTTCTAATATTAACATATCCTTGCTAAAAATTGGCTGCCACTAAAAACCAATCTGATTCAGGTTATTCTGCTGAATATCGGTATATTTGAAATGAAATCTCAAGTGGCGAAACGCGTAAATCAAACGCTTCAGATTCACTTCACTTACCAGAATGAAGACGAAAGACCAAATGTAACGATTGCTTCGTCCTGTGCGAAATTTAAAGGCAATTAAATAGACAAGGAGGACGAGAGATGCTCCATAACCAATGGTGCAAATGATCTGGAGAGAGAGAATGGTGTTAGCAACAAGGAGACGGATGTGGGTACATGAAAACCTGCCTAGAGCAGTCTGTTTAAATGAGAGTATTTAAAGGACAAACTCACTGTGAAAGGAGAGTGGGGTTAGTGTCTGCAAGCAAAGAGCTCACCAGGGTCAGCAGAGCGCTGGCCTGCAAGGGGCAGATGCGGTTGAAGAGCAGCAGGACCCCAAACATGAGGCACAAGAGGGTCCAAAAGAGTGGGACATCCACCAGTGCCTGCCCGCACCAGTATGCAGAGGGGAAGAGCCCTGCAAGCCGCAGCTGGGCACGAGCCTGGAGCTGTGAAACCAAATGGGATAAGGGAAGTGATTTGAAAGAGTCTAAAGTATCATTCCTGCTCCTCCTTATCCATATCCTCAGTCTTCCCTTCCCTGGTTCAGCCTTCCTCTTTATTCCAAGCACTTCCAATTCTCTCTTAGTTCTACTATTGTCTCAGATTGTTCAGAGCCCCCACTGATTCCCTGAGATGGAGGGTAATGCACTTTGGAACAACATTGTGCTCATGTGGCTGTATTTCTTTTCTATATTATATCTAGATGCATTATATCTAGATTATTATGATATTATTCTATAGTCTATAGATATAATATATATCTGGATATAACATACCCAGAAATGCCAGACAGCCCACCGGGATGTGAGCTGCTCTCCAGAGACATAGCGTTTGCACTTACTCTCTGTGTAAGACCACTTCCAGCACATGCTGTTTACCTTGTAATCCTCCATGCTGCTCATTGCAAAGTGAGGAGGCAAACCAGCAGCCAAAATCAGCATGTAGCTGAGGCAGATGAAAAAGATATCACTCTTTATCTCTGGGCTTTGTGTCTGTGGAAGAGAAATATCGAGTCATATCACAATAAACAGCTGCCCAAGGAAAATCTGGCTAGCTCAATGCTCTTAGGATGGTTAAACACACAAGTGAGTGATAACACTAATGGTCAGTCATTTGTATTTAAGAATGTAAAACAAGGCAATAAAAAGCCCCAACATTTAGCATCTCAGAATCTGCAAAAAGTATTGGAATTACTGTAAACTGTTGAGGATAGGCACCATCTTTTGATGCTGATTCTTGCCATAAGGATGCTGAAGAAAAGTGGGGTTTGCAAGAATTACTTAATTGTGAAATACTTACATGCATTCCTATATAGAATACTTATATATATTCCTATACTAAAAAATACTTGTATGTATTCCTACCGTATTGCCACATAAGACAAGCTTTAATGTCTCATGGCACTGAAACCCTGTAAAGCACTCAAACACTGCAGAAGAAATTGCCATTAAATAGTACTAGTTTTGACTGCTAAGCAATGCCCCCAGGAACTGGCCACCAGTCGGACCATTAACCCCAACCCTTGGAGGCTGCTCAACCAACCAGGTTCCTAACCCATCCAGTCCTTATCGCTTCAGCATGGCCATTTCAGTCCATTTTCAGCTGGAAAGGCGGGACACTCACACTGTAAAAGGCCTCGCTCCAGACGCGGAAGCGCGCGGTGGAATTGAAGAGCCTTAGGAAGGTGTTGCTGAGGATGTTCACCAGCACTGGGAAGCAGTTGATGGGTTCTGCACTGCACATGACCGTGAATCGGTAGCTCTGAAGATGTGAGAGCAAAAGACGTTACCTTCACACCCATGGGAGGTGTGGGGAGGAGCTGACAGCAGTGAGGGGTTGAGCAGAAAGCAATAACAAAGGAATTAGTGTTGTTGGTGGGACCATGGTGACCTGGAAATGTGCTAACACGAACCACAAGGAAAACAAATGATAAAGGCTTCTGGAGAAGAGCACAACAGACTTGCATTAGTGATTTCCTCTAAGGGTCACTGTGAAGCAGCATGCAGCGGCAAGAACCGAATATAATCCTGGTTTCCCCAAACTACCAGTATTATTTAATAAGTCAAACAAATATTCTCCCTTTTGCTGGTGTGTGTATTCTGCTGTGCCTCATTTAAGCACATTGTAGAAAACCCTGTTGACACACAGGATGAAAGCAGCAAAAATATCCCTCACCTTGCCTTCCAGGGAGATTTTTATAGCTCCGTTATACAGTGGAATGCTTGTGATGTTTTTCTCCAGAGTTATTTCTGGGATAATGTTTTGAGTCTTCAAAGCAGCAAGGAAATCCTCAATTTCTGATCCTGAAAGCAAGCCAGGAACAGAAACGAGAGTAGTTAGAGGTTTGTTTCTTTAAGTACAAACAGTTTCATGTAGGCATTGCAAAGCAGAGATATGTTAAAACCCCAAACATTCAGAATACAAGCAAACTTCTATTTTCCCTATTTTTTCCTATTATAATTAAACTGGTTAAACACAACGTACATTTCCACAGTTAGGTTGTTTATTACTTCTTAAAAAGGAAATAAATGCCTGGCTTATTACTCTTTTAAATATCAGCTACTCGGTTATCATCACTAAAAGTGGATTTGCTTTTGGCCAGCAGAAAACACTTCACAAAGCCACAAGTATATAAAGGGACGTACAGAAATAGCAAGGCAAGGTTGGTCTATCAACTCTAAGAGGACTCAGAGTGGTGCAGAAAGTGAATCAACATCACATGTTCTTCTTCACCTGTGTCATTGACGAGGAGGAGGTTTGATGACTTGTCTTGCGTTTTCTCTGCAGTGGGAAGGAAATAGGAGCTGGCTGTGATTTCCCACTTACTGGAGCTGTCCCACAGTTGAAATGCAACGAAAATCATCATCACTGGAAGGATGAATATTCCAAAGAACAGCAATCTAAATGGAAAAACAGGCCAGAAGTGAGTGCAGGGGAACTCCACATTTAACTGTGTGATTTATGCTGAGAAAGACAAGGGGGAATTTAAAACTTGAGCAATTCAGATCTCTACCAGTAAGTCCCAACTGCCCTTATTACTGCAGCTTTCAAGTGTTTTTCACCTAATTTCAGCTTCTAAATATCACAACCAGTATTAAAGTGTTCCTTTAGTCACCAAAGGAATGATCACTTTGAAAAGTACCAAGGGAGTAGGTGAGAGCTCCCGTACTTACATGGACCTGAGGGACTTCCCTTCATGCTTTAGCTTGAAGAAGCGAACTCTCATCACAGCACACACTTGCTGCCTCCAGAGCTCCATCCCGCTCACTGCTGTGCTTCCATGCTCAGAAAACACCAGGAGGCTTTGGTCCTTCTCCTCCGGGTCTCCGTCTTCTGTGTATTCAGCACAAGAAATACCATCATCCACAAGCAGCGTTCAAGGGATACATTTTAATCACACACAGTCAATAAGAATCTTCTGTTGTGGATAGAGGAATGTTTTTACTTTTTAGTCAGAAAAGAAACAAGGGCAAAGAAATGGGGCCATAATCTACCTAGAACATAATTTACATCACCGACATCAGACTGGGTGAACATCTGGCAACACATCCAATATCTTCACTGCCCTTGTGAAACGCTTCTGTCTAGTTTATTTCTTCCCACCTCCTAGTCTGGGCAGTGCACCCTCCAAAGGCAAATCCCCTTCCAACATCAGCCTTCAATTCTTGTGCTTAAAAGCATGTGGGAAGTCAAGACTGAATCATCTAGACTTCTCCAAGAAGACATAGTTCACTAGAGGAGAGTTGGATACAGCTCCTGACCTACCAAAACCTACTGAAATTCACATTGAAACCAATTAGATATTCAATTGAAGCATACATCTATATGGAACCTTAACCATACCACTCTTGCAAATCAGAGTCACTGTTTTACCTTCTTGACCGATGGCTTCCTCACCCTCCAACTTCAGGAAAACCTCTTCCAGGGTTGTCCTGCTAACCTCATAGTTAACAACCCCCTGTGAAAGGCTGCTCTCGAGACGACTGAAGAGATCTGCACAACAGAAACAACAGACTCAGCCCAGCAACCAAGGCTAACATTGAGCAGAAGCTCCGACTGGTATTACTGATGTTGCAAGTTCTAGCATTTGCATCATCTATCTCCATAGCTTTAAAGCCATGGCAAAATTATTGCTCTCTTTGGAGGTAAGTAGAAGATTCAGAGTCTTTGATTACCATGGTCCATCCTGAAACCAGAGGAGAGTCAGTGGACTGTAGTTTGTAGATTAGTTGGTGGATTTTCTTTTGTTCATCTGCATTATTATTATTGGCATGTTCATTAGAGGCTTTCTTTAAGGATACTGTTCATGCATTTGGTTTCCAAATCCCACGCAGTATGGACCAGGGAATATAGTTATTCCCATCGTAACAACTTTGCTTTCTGCTTTTTCTACCACTTGATTTCCCTTTACAACCCTGGCATAAGGACAGGCTTTTCTTACCTGGGAAGCTATCAGTGTTTTCCAAAGGTAGCATATAACACAGCTCTCCCTGCTTCTGTCCTTTGAGCACAGCATTGGGGATGTACTGTCTGACCAGGGATGATACAAGCTCAGGGTCACACAGGTCATTTATGTGCATCCTGTTTGTATCAGAAAGCAATTGCTATAATATTAAATGAGAAAAACCAAAGCATACATCACCCATTTAAAACAGAAAGCCAGCAGAAGTTTATCGAGCCATGGGGAAACCTCCAAAACTGGGCAGCATTTCAGTGGGGATTTTCATTGACATCACAGTGCCCCTGGTTTTGCCATGGCTGATATTAAGAATAATGATCCTGGCCAGTACTGCTAACCCATGAACATGGAAATTAGAATCCAGAGGAGAACAACTTTACATTAAAGCAGTTGTACACCACTCTGGCACCACAGAGGAGGTGGAAACTGCAGTTCATCATACCCTGGTCCTGTTTTGGCTGCAACAGAGGTTGCAAAGTCATTTTAGCTTCATTCACAGAGCTTTGAGGATTGGGTTCCAAAGAAAAGCAGCTTCCTATCCAAAGCAAGATACTTTTGGCAGTCTCAAAACTCTTCTAAATTGATTTGTCAAGATTTCTATTACTCTATATAGAGGCTCTATAGAGACACAGACCCTACAAGAAAAGACATCAAATAGAAGCTTTTCATAAAAAGAGAGATGACCAAAAAGAAAAGGATTTACCTCAAGTGATAGCCAACTCCCCATTTTCTCTTCAAGTACAGAGATGAGCCCACACACTGTAATCTCCCATTTGAGAGGAAAGCTTTCCGATCTAAGGAGGCATGGATACAGAGGATTGAGGGGGGATTTACAACCGTGCAGCAAACTGACCTCACTCTGCTCCTTCTGAACTCAACAGGCATTTTTATAGTGAAGTTGAGAGGAGTAAGGCCAGCGCTGAAGGATCTTTCTTTTCAAACTGATTCCTTTCTCCTAAGCATCAAGGTTAATCTTCTAATTATGCATTCTTATAGGCTTCTGTAAGATTTCCCATGCAGCCCAGGAGCAATAAGGAGACAGGAAAGATATTAATTCAAACAATATCAGTAATTCATGTGGGTGCTGCTAGTGGTACATCCAAATAATACACAAGTGCTTCATCAGGATGCAGAACACAAGCAAGGTCTTGGAGGAGCACAGCAGTCCAGCTTTGGCCTTTGCTCAAAGTGGGGTAGATGGCTGCTATCAGACAAAATGTGTCCCATGAGCACAGAGAGCACGATGGTGGGACCCATATGAGGGCTCTGCAGCAGGAAACTTGCATTTGTAAAGGGCATTCAACCACAGTGTGGAAATCAGGGCTCACCAGCATGAGCATCGGCCTCCTCCATGGACTGGGTCGTGAAGAGCGTCACGCGTCCAGCCTGGCGCTCCTTCAGCAGGGTCCACACGTGGTGCCTGGAGCAGGGATCCAAACCAGCTGTCGGTTCGTCTAAAAGCAGCACCTGCGAAGGTGAATGAGATTGGACCTCTGCGTGTCCAAGCTGGAATTTCCATGTTTACATCCTTTCATTTCTTGCTTTTTAATAATCTCATTCCAAGAATAAAATGCATCCTCAAGTATCAGCCATATTTATGCTTTCTCCTGTTATAATATTATCACCCTTTTAACCTAAAATACAGTTCTCACTGACCTAGAACCCTTGATCCTTCCAGCAGACAAGTGAATTAGTAGGTCAGCAGATTCAGAGTGCCAGGGGAAAAGCACAAATATGTGTGCCAAGTCAAAATGCAAAGCTAAGTGCTACAACAGTTCATGTTGTGTATGTATAAATACAACCATTTCCTACCTGCGGATTCCCTAAAATTGCAATTCCAAGAGACAATTTTCTTCTCTGTCCTCCACTCAGGGCATCGGCATGAACGTCCTGAAGGTCAGTGAGGTCCAGCATTGTGAGAACCTTCTGCACCTTGGTAACATAGAGACAAGAGCCAGATTTCTAAAGCACTGGTTGCATTTTAATTCATGCCATCATAGAATCAGCTGAGTTGGAAAAGACCTTTAAGATCATCAAGTCCAACCTTTACCCCAGGACTGCCAAGTCCACCACTAATCCAAGTCATAAATGCTAGTTATAGAATCATAGAATCACAGAATCGTGGAATCATAGAATAGTTAGGGTTGGAAAGGGCCTTAAGATCACCTAGTTCCAATCCCCCTGCCTAATCTTTTATAAAGCTCAAACTGTCCAAGACGCCATAAAACAGAGGTCAGTGACTGACAAGCACATACCAACCTCTTGCTCTACTTCTTTCTGCTGAATCCCCTTGATGTGAGCGAAAGTTCTCAGGTTTTCCTTCACTGTTAAGGCTTCAAAATGCAAATTTAACTGAGGGCAAATCCCCACCATTGCCTGAATTCCTTCCATATCCCATACTTCAGAGACTTTGTGGTTGTATATCATTGCAGAACCTGCAGACAGGAATGATGGCAACAAATCTCATATGGTACAGTATTTACCAGTTAGAGGTGGAAAGCAGACTGCTTTGTGTTCATACCTTGGCCACTAATTCCAGCATTGTGGATGTTGCTTATGAAATAAAATGCAAAATAACTGTGTTGTCCAAAGCGTTAATACCACTTCAAAATATTTCAGAGCACAGAATCTCTCCCTTCAGAACTAGAACACATTTCCTATAGGTATGCAGCTCATGGAAAACATGAGGCCATCCAGACTGAGAAATAACCATCTGTGCATGCTTGCAGACATGAGCCTATCCATAAGGGATGCATTAGCCTTGAAGCTCATGTTGATGGAGCAATCTGCACTGGCAGCAAGCCAGACTGGATGACTGAGGAAAAATGGGGTTTTGCCTCTTTACCCCTTTACACTTAGAAAAGCAACCATCTTCTCTTCAGCACTGGGGTCCATCACCTTACCTGCTGAAGGCTTGGAAAACCCACTGAGCACATTTAAGAGAGCAGTTTTTCCAGATCCACTGTGGCCAAGTAATGCAGTGATCTGGCCTTCATATATACTTAAGGACAAACCTAGAATAGAAATAGTGTTACATTAGGGTGGAAGTCTGTGAGAGATAGACTTTTACCTGTAGCTTGTTGCCAAGTATGACAGAGGAGCGACACTTCTGAAACTGAGAGGCAAAAACCACATATCCAAAACCATAAGTTGCATCTTCAGGAGTAAGGACTAAACTTAGCAAGGAACTTGCAGCAGTGACTTGACTGTATTGAGCTAATAAATGTATTAACTTTAATATTCAAAGAATTTTGCCTTCTGTTTTCTGTGGGATTCATAACCTTTTGTTTTAGCGTAGCTCAAGAGAAAGTCCACAGAAAGAGAAGAGCCCATCGCCTTTCCAACATGCGAGATTCTAAGTTATTTCAAAGCAGTCAGAATTTGCTACCTTATTTCCTTTAAAAAGAAAGGGTCTATTTTGTATTTCTGTGGGGTGTTGGGACTTTCTTCAGTCAATATAAACCTTTGAGACCACATTGATACTTTCACCGTCACTTGGAGACCTTGCTAAACAAAGGCACCTCACAAACATCCTGTATGTACCTGTACCAACCACGTGCATACTTGCAGCTGGCAGATGTGCAAGTGCTTGGAGAACAGGGCTCAGGCAGTGACAGCAGCTTCAGCCATAGCCAGGGACCAAAGAAACAAGTTTTACTTGCCCCAAGTAGTTTACAATTAGAAAGGGAGGTTTGAGAGGGGATTTCTCGAGTGGTTCATTGCTGTGGAAGCCACAGCTTTTAAGGACACTTAAACTGTTGCAAAGAAGTAATAAATATTTACTTTCCTGGAGCGAACAACCTGGTGGGAATCTGATGGTCATTTACCCCAGCAGCAACAACCAATGCATAATGGCTTTTAACAGGCAGGATAAAGAACATCCAGTAAATTTCAAACCAGTTTTGGTTCATATCTAGTGGAAAATGAAATTAAAAGCATTACAAAACCTCTCTTACCCCTTAGAGCTTCTGTTCTCTTGTCCTTCTGCTTGTATGCTTTTTTAATGTTGTTTAATCTAAAGGAAAGGTAAGCAAGCCGTTACTATGGGATCTCACAACTCTGGCATGTTTCCTGCCTCCAAATAACCTCGGAAAACTGCTGGCAGAATGGTTCTCAACCTCCTCCTCAATCTGGTCCCGCTCCTTATCAGCTGAAGGGGTTGCTTTATGGAATCCATTTCTTGTACTCTTAAGAGCAGAACTGGGTAATGAGCTTTTCTAAAAGGTGTTTAAAAGGTTTCAAAGTCAAACTCAGTGAGCACTTAGTGAATGAAGCAGAAAGTCCTAGGGAACGTGGCAACACGTGGTCATATAATTGTAATCAATGGCCTGGCTATTATTTTAGCAGATTTATATTTGCTTTCTAGTGACATGCAATGGACAGTAACAGCAATGGGCCAAACAAGCTCCAAAAGGATGTAAATGACAGTACTCTATGCAGCATACTCCATCAGCAGTGTTCTACAGGTGATGGTGAAGGGGGCAGACTCACTGGTGCTGCTCTGCAAAGAGGAAAGTGCAGGGTAGTGAGTTGGTCCCTGGCACTGAGGATGCACATGGCCAATAAGCCTTCAAATCCAGCTCTGGAGTGGAATGAAACACTGAACAAACCCTCCCTTTCATATGCTTACCACTAACCTTATCTGTACATCTTAAATGGCTCAGTCTAACATTTACCAGTGCAATATGGCTATGCTCTTCAGAGATGTAGAATGCTACATGTTGTGTATTTGCCATGACTACAGGAGTCTTTACCTTATTGCTTCCTTCCCATCAAAGCCTGGAGGCATCGGCTCGATGTTATTGCTGAGGACAGGATTGTGGCTGCTGTCGTTACCAGCCTGTACCCCCACATACCCACTCCTGGGCTTGCACCAGTACGATGGTCTCAGGAAGAACAAAGGTGGGTATGGTACTCCATACTTGCCTGGTTCAGAAACAGAGGGGGTGAAATATCAACCAAAACCTGCTCACTATTAGGACACCTATTTTGATGCTCCATGTAGATTACTGTTTTCTCAGTCTATCCCACAGCCCCTTTGGCAATTTTCTCCCTATGAAGGGAGAGGATCATTGAAGAAAAATGCGGGGAAATTTGTGTTCTTCCCCTCACATTTCTACTCACCAGGCAAAACCTTATCGAAGTAGATGGCCAACAGCAAATACAAGACACTGTCCAGGCTCAGTATGAGGTACAGGTTAAAGAAAGGGTACAATTCTGGTGTAAAGGCTGGCCCATATTTGTCTAATTTCAACATCTAAGGGAAAACAAAACAGCACAAGTCAGATGCAACACTTCCTTTAGCCAGAAACACTACGTGCTGTGTAGTACTGTAGGACACTGCTGCATCATCATGACCATTTTCACCAGAAAGCCACTTCCACTCTTAATCACAATGCTGTTTCCAAGCAGCGCAACACTTTCTCATGAACACAAGTATCAGAAGTGCTTCAGTAAGCTCAATTAAAAGTTGTGCAGAAGTTGTTGCACCAGAAGAGTGATGCAAATAATACTTGCTAAAGCAGCACTTCAAGACCTCATGGTTCTTGCAGGTGTTGGTACCCACCAAACACATCCCACTGCTGGGATAATTACCCAGAGATTGAAATTAATGATGTACACAGAGCTGATAAGTTCAGAATGCAGTTGACATACCTGTGAGATGCCGGCTATAAAGGCAAAAGGACTGAAGAGATTCAAAATCCATTCCAAATACAATGGTAGCTTTTCAAACAATGTCAAAAAGCCCAGCAATCCAAAGAGGACGTGAAGGACAAAACCCACAAAGCTGGCAATATTTGGCTGCTGTAACAATGAGCTGAGCATAAAAGAGAAGTGAATCTGCAGCAGAGAAAACCGGCAGTTAGCAGGATGCATTTCTGCTGGTGGTTACATACACCAATAGGAAAATCCAATGAGCAAAATCAGAGTCTCAACTGAGTTTCAGCTGTCCCCTACAGATGCAATTGCAACATCACAAGCCTTTCATCATTTAGCAGACAGGTCTATAGGGACAGAGAGATAAGACCCCTCCTCCTTAGGAGACTGGATGCCAGGAGATAGCCCCAGTCTTCCCATTAATGCTGCTGTTAGCACCTCTCTTTACCCTGATTTCAAGCCTGAATCCCCCAAAATATAATGAGTGAGATCTTAGCCTACGCATTACAACAATAAACGCCAGTAGTGAAGTATTTGGTACTTTCTCATATAAAGCCCAGCCCCAGAGCACTCTGTAGCCTTTGAGTTTCAGATGTTTTACTTAGGAAAAGGATTGCGCATCATTAAAGACAAAAGCAGACTTACAGATGCTGTGCCATAAAAGAAATAAAAGAAGTATATTTCAAAAAAGCTGTGGTCGAGGATAACTCCTGTAATGGTGATCAGTGTCAGCAGAGTTGCTGTGATTGAGATGTAAACCGTGTACAGCAAGCCCCAGGATAACCTACAAATGAAGGCATGGTTATTTTTGCCATTGTACGAGACAGCGCTTGCCCCGATGTAGCCAATGTGTGATACAAGACACACTCTTTTTAATTCAGATACTCCAAGCACACTTCTATTTACAGTTTCCAGACTGGAAAGGTGCAACTCTTAGAAGAGTTTGTGTTGGAAGGGACCTTAAAGCTCATCCAGTTCCAACCCCCTGCCACGGGCAGGGACACCTTCCACTAGAGCAGCCTGCATAAATACCCATGTCTTGTGCTTACCTAAATCTCTGCAGATGCAATGATGCCAGCAAAGAGCCACGGGGCATCTGATCACTCTAAGGTGATTGCAAGTGACTGCTGCTGGGTCTGGAGAGTTACTCTTCTCATCTGAGCAGTGCTACCAGACCCACATCCCACATCCATCCCACAAGCTAGTATACATCTTATATACATAATTCCTGTAGTTAACCAGTTCATTTCTATGAGACTTACCAGAATGCGATATCTTGCAAACCCATTGCTCTCATTAACACCTTCAGCTTCCTTTTCTCTCTTATAATTTTCACTGATAAAAAGTACATGTATGGGGAGAAGCACAATATAATGTAAACAATGAACCAGATATAATCCAGTTTATACACAGGTTTGATGGAGGGTGACTTTAGACGAACGCCACTGATTGACTTCATCTCTTCCCACACAGAATGGTTGGTTTTCATCTAAAGGAAAGAGATCAGCCATTCATTTCATTTGCTGCGATTAAACAGCCAACATCAGAACAAACAGGCTCTCCTAAGTGTCTATTATTAGTCTGTCAGTGACAATGTTACATTTGTAAGTGGCAAATAACATCAATATTAGCATCTCTTTGTATTGCCTTGTAATAAAGACTAACGCTGCCTTAAGCCGGAGGAATGGTCTATCATTCTTTTATCTTTTGCATCACTCTATTTAAAAAGTTAATGGTCACAGAAAATGAACTGGTTTGGGTTTTGTTGGTTTTTTTAAGTTTACAGGTAACTCTGGAAAGAACGGAAAATGTTGTTTTCTGTCATGATCACACTTACTTCTATCACTGCTGCATCGATGCTGGACTGCAGTGATAGGAAACCCGCATACCAGTACAAGGGAACATTGCAGGTACCTGATGAAAAATTGGAGCAGGTATCTGAAAGAAAATAAATGAAGAATTTTATACATTTCCATGTATGTATATATATATATATACACACACACACACATACACACAGAGAAATGTTTATATATAACCTGTGGGGTTGAAAATGTATTCGACCTAAAGGTCAGGAAATCAAGAATCAACACTGAGGGCAGGAGAGAAGCTCCTCCATGAAATCCTGAGCACCCTGGAGCTGGGGTCACGTCTGCAAAGAGCTTGTGTAGACAGGACAAATGACCTCTCCATCATTTCCATTTTCCAAGACCAGTTCTTCGCAAAATGCTTCTCTTTTTTCCCCATGAACTGATTAACTCACTTGATTTTCATCTCATAATAAGGTTGCTGTTTGTTTTGGATAGTTTATTACTTTTAGTCAGTAAATAGGAGTGCTTTTGGTCACAGTAGTAGTAATGTGGACAAATGTGTCTGTAGATTTATGCTTCAATCTATTAAATATATGCCCATACACTATGTGTTAGAAGTAGATTAATGCATACACAACGCTCCTTTTCCAGGCATGATCTGACATGGCAAGACATAGAAAGGAAAGGAACAAAAAGGACTATGGATAACGTGTTCTTAAAAGCTTCTCTCTCTGACATTTGTTTCCTTCTAGATAAACAAGCCCTCAAATTCTAATTAATATCTTTCAAAAGCACTTCGCATATAGAGCCTTTGATCCCTGCTCAGTGGCATGGCATCACAGAGATCCATCTAAGCACTTCTTAATGTAAAATCAAGTCCTCTGGTTTCATTTATTTTCTTACCGATGTGTTCAAAGGCATCATTTGGAGACACCACACTGTAGCCTTGAAATCTGAGACAGTAGGAAAAGTCATCCTTAAAAACGACACCAATGATGTCTTCCTCTGAAATTCCTCTTGTTTCCAGTTCTTTCTCATTGTCCACCTCTTCTATTATTATACCTGGCATTAAAAAAGAGGGGAAAACAGAAAAATAAAACCACCACAGCTGAAATTTTGATTATTTTACATTATTACATTTATTAAACATGAAAATGGCTATTGCCACAATCTGTACCCTCAAGAACTGTGTTGTCCAAACACTTTTCTCCCTGCACACAATGACTGCATCAGGGTCAGCTCAGACTGTGCAACTATACCAAGGATTTAAGAGCATCATTACCTGTCATTGCAGAATCTGAAGCCACTTTGCTCATTATATGTCTGGTGGTGGTTGTTACAGGCGTGTATGCAAGTGTAACTCCTGTAGTGTTGAAGGCTGGATCATCCAGCCGTCCCAGGAACTCATAAGGGATTTCCTGCCGTGGGTAGTGGAATATCATACTTGCTGATATTTGTATTATTAAGAGGAAAACCACTGATGTGATCCATTCCTAGTGAAAGTGAGGAAATGCAGAGGTGAGTGACAGCCCGATGACTTGGAGGTTGGGTGGTATGGGAAGTGTCTTCAAGGACCCTTCTCATCCAGCTCTGCTATGCATGGTCCAGCTCCTCCAGCCATTAATGCTGCCTTTTGTAAGTGATGAAGAACCATTTCACAGGTAAAATAGCTTTAAAATGTGAGCAATGTTTGAAGTGAAAACCATGTTTTCTTAGCACTGAAGCCAATGAGGTCTGCTGATGATTTTATACCCATAATCATGAGCTGGACATTGTGTTCCTCTGGCAGTGCAGAAATGGGATCAACAACCAAAAGCCACAATCCAGCTTTGTAACAAGACCTTCTTATGCTGTGATATTGTAGTGTCTGACATTTCAAAGAAAACAACATTACCAGCTCAGGTTTCTCATGTTTAACCATGCCAAGTGCAAGGTCCTACACCTGGGTCAGAGCAATCCCAGGCACAGCTACAGGTTGGGCAGAGAAGAGATTCAGAGCAGCCCAAGGAGAAGGACTTGGGGGTGTTGGTCGATGAGAAAACAAACATGAGTGGGCAGTGTGTGCTTGCAGCCCAGAAAGCCAACCGTATCCTGGGCTGCATCAAAAGGAGTGTGACCAGCAGGTCGAGGGAGGTGATCCTGCCCCTTTACTCTGCTCTCGTGAGACCTCACTTGGAGTATTGTGTGCAGTTCTGGTGTCCTCAACATAAAAAGGACATGGAACTGTTGGAACAAGTGCAGAGGAGGGCCATGAGGATGATCAGGGGACTGGAGCACCTCTCGTATGAAGATAAGATGAGAAAGTTGGGGCTGTTCAGCCTGGAGAAGAGAAGGCTGTGTGGAGACCTCATAGCAGCCTTCCAATACCTGAAGGGGGCCTACAGGGATGCTGGGGAGGGACTCTTCCTTAGGGACTGTAGTGATAGGACAAGGGGTAACGGGTTCAAACTTACACAGGGGAAGTTTAGATTGGATATGAGGAAGTAGTTCTTTACTGTAAGGGTGGTGAGGCACTGGAATGGGTTGCCCAAGGAAGTTGTGAATGCTCTATCCCTGGCAGTGTTCAAGGCCAGGTTGGACAGAGCCTTGGATGGCATGGTTTAGTGGGAGGTGTCCCTGCCTGTGGCAGGGGGGTTGGAACTGGATGATCTTAAGGTCCTTTCTGACCCTAACTGTTCTACGATTCTATTCTATGATTCTATGTATCACCCAGCATAAAAACAATGCAAAGTAAAAACTATCTGTAGTGGAAACCCTAACCTTTGGAAGAAGCAATACTTGCCTGAAAACTTTCTGTCTTCCTTCTCCACACCAGAAGGATATTTTTCCATAGGAGAGCTTGGGTTTGCTGAAGTATTTTTGAGGCTTTCTTGAGTACCCCTTGCATTTTCCCATCTAGGAAAAGAAAGACAATATTATTATTTAGAATACAGTCATGGAATAAAACAGATCACTGGAAATGAATATATTTATCCAGGTAAACACCAATATCATGCCAAAGGTTAAGAACTTCCCTCATTTTACAGTTTGGAGAAATCAAGGAGAAGTTTGAAGGAAAGAAGTTTGAAGTCCAAGATAACCAAAGGGAACAGAGACCTGGGCTGGACTAAGCTCCCTCTTCCACTTGCCCAGATTCATCCTTCTTCATCCAAAGAGGCTTTGCAGAAAGAGGCATTGAACTGGCTATAGTTTCATTTTCCATGCACATAAAATTAACAGAGAAAAGCCGGTTTGTCCTGTACTAAAGATGTGAGAGGATTGAATGACATATAGAATAGAATCATATAGAAGAAAGCAGTTCTACATTCTCATTTTCTTTTTTATACAGCTATTCAAAATACTTAACACATGCATGATCTGCAGCAGCAGGGTCAAGTCCAGCTCCTGAGTGCTGAAAGGAGTCGATTTGTTCTTTTTAACCCAAAAGCTAATATAATGTATTATAGCTCCAGGATAGACAGGGCAGGGCAGCATTAACACACCAATGTGTTTCTTTATATCCTTCAAAATACTAACGAGGGAGTATCTATTGGGGGATATTTCTATTTCTACACATTAACCATGTGGCCAAGCAGCAAATATCCTGTGCAAAAACAATAGCAACTTCAGAGCAACCAGTTTCACAACCTCCCCAGGAAGAGAGCAGGGGAGGGAACCTCAGAACATGTTGTTGTATTTTAATCCTTTAAAATGGCTGGAACCGAAAGAAATCAAAGCAAGCTCAAATGCTCAGTGCTCTTTTCCCCTTGGACATCACTTCCCGATTACACGGATTGGGCAGCTGGAGTTAATAAATGGTTTTACTACTCTGTTCCCTTCACTGTTTGTTTTTGGAAGAATTCAATATTTGCATACTCCAGGGGCAATGGATCCAGAAGCCCTGTTTATTCTCCTGACTGTTAGCACAAAGCTTATCTCCCTGGTGCTCTGCTTTCCCTGCCTGGAGCTCTTTCCTGTGTTTCCCTATTGCAGCCGGCAGTGAAGGTTAAAGGCAATCTGGAAGGGACTTCTAGAAAGCATTAGGTGTTTTGCACAGGTCTGGATTTCAGCTGCTGTGAACTCAAGCAGCAGTCCAGGGATGCTGGGGCAGTAAACAAGGGTTAACACTGGAGTATTCGAATAACATAGGAAACACTGTGCTCTGGTAAGAACTGGACTGAATGTCTACAGACACAACAAACACTTCATTAAAACTAAAGATGGAGCAATTCTAAAAGATTTTAGGAAATTCCAACTGAATTCCTACCAGTTTTCATCTTATTTTTGCCTGTGGAGCAAGAAGCAGATACTGGGAACACAGAGCCAGAAATTCAAACAAGTGATGCTGCCTGCAAATGCCGCACAGACTTCACCAAGAAGAATTTAACTCTCAATTAGATATCAAAAGACACAAATCATAAGTGGGACACACACCCCTACAAGATCTGAAATTCAAACTTGCAGATTCAGAAGACAAAACCAAGCATTAGAAATCTATTTAGAGGCAACAGTGTTTGAGAAGCTTTAAACCACTAAAGAGCATCACTTGTAAGAGACTGGATGCCTCTGGGAGCACTGCCCTTCCCCAGAGCTCAGAAAATGCACCCAAATTTCTTGCTCTCCAGGAACACACTCCCCTTTTACTGGGATCCTGTGTTTATCATCGCTATACCAAAGGTTGCCCCGGAAGCTACGTCCCAGAGAACCACTTTGTTTATTTACCATCACAGGGATTTCCCATTGGGCATCGCTTCAGACTTCTTTTCTCCTCTAATGAAAACTTAACAGAACATATCGTGATGAACTCCTAAAAGCTCTTCATGAGCACTGGCAGGAACCTCCCAATACTGCCTATGAAGAAAGCAGTGTGCTCCTTCCCAGAGGAGCCACCAGCTTTCCAAGAGCCAACGATCAACCCCTGCATGTGGAGAGTGCAGAGGTGAACGTGCTCACTATATACCCTCCTGTTTGCCAGTCAGTGCAGAAACAAAGACCTGTATCTGACCCCTACGCAGCCCTGTCTAACTCCTGGTAAATATGGGAGAGGTTTGTCCTGACTTCACTCTTAAACACATAGTTTCAAATTCCAAACTTGAGGAAAAACAGCCCTAAGCCTGTTCTGCATCAAAGTTCAACACTTTAATTCATAGAGAAGTGAAGTTTGGGGGTCTGTGCTTGTAGAAGCCTTTATTGGTGATGGCAAGGCTGGAGGAGGGGGGAGAAGGGGGGGGGGATAGTTAGCTGGAAGGAGCCTGTGCTCAACCTGCAGCTCTGTCTCCAGCCAAAGTACATCGGCAGTGAGAATCAAAATCACACCCAGAAAAGCAGAATGGTTTTGCTTCTTTGCCTCTAGAACATTTTGATGTGAAGCTTTGTGTTTGCCAGAGAACAGAGCTGGAAAGTGCAGCTCTAATAGCATGACACTGGATTAAAATAGTAAGGAAAGAAAATGATCAAACACAGCCGCTGCGCGGAAGTGCCATAGGCAGAATTTTTCCCTTAACAAAAGAGGCAAGAAGCTCCTTACCTGGTAATGTGCTTTCCATCAGGAACAAGTCTCCTCCAGCTCTGAGATGCTTGGGTTCTTCGCCTCTTCGCAGCCCTGGAGAGGGTTCAAAGCTGTATCACAGCCTGATGGCCTTGCCCCTCTCCAGCCTGACGTCAGAGTCCGGTCCCGGAGGTGGGAATGCTCTCAAAGCTTCTGAAGCAATAACCCAACGGGGGAGCAACACCTGCAACCACCCAGCCTAAAGCCTGGGTACACTAACACTGTGTTTTGCAGCATTTAATAGAACATGTGCATTGTGTGCAATGCAACAGCATCTTTCTACCAGGAGCTGGTGTCCTGAGATGAGGTGAATGTGAGCTCCTGAGGCAAAGCAACCTCGTCCCTGCCCGAGCTTCTCCGGAGGGAAACTTCACATCTCAGCTCCCCCAGAGCCTGAGTAGAAGAAACTCCCTCCTTTGCAGAGGCAAATCCGGTGCCTAAGGACCAGAGGGATTTTTGTTTCTCAGTTCCTCTTTGGTTTTAATATACTTAATTTTCCACTCCTTTTTCCACAGCTTTCCACTGTGGCAGCTTTTCCAGCAGCTGCCCCACAGCTGGAATCAGGATGGGGGTTGTTGGATGTTCTAGAAAACAGCTTTCCAATGCATCTGTGTTCACAACAGGCAGGTGAGGAAAACAGATATGCCAGGGTACACTCCAAATGAGTGTAGAGCCACACAATTCAGCTGGCTAAAGGAGTTTGGTTGTCCTGGAACTTCAATAGCTTGAAAATCCCGCATCTGATCTGCAGAGCTGACTAAAAACCTAAAACCACAAAAGCCATCTGGTCATTGCTTAACAAAAGGCTGTAGATCTGCAGCTGCCAATTTACTCATTTTCAAGGAATGAGCTTATTTAGGAAAGAAGCAGAGCCTTTCCCTGCATTACTTCCCATTGGGCAAAAGGGGAGAATGGGGAAGATTGCTCATCACTGCGGAAAGCACATCTGGGAGGCACTTCACTACAAAAACACTACTTGTCTGACACATGCCCTGTGCCATTGCTTGCTGGTAGTACCTGCTGGAGTGTGGAGCCCTGGCAGGACTGCACATTATCTACAGAAAAATGCATTTTAACCCCAAAATGACACCTGGGAACTTTCCCCAGATGCAGATTCCCCAAATTAAACTCTTTGGGGCTGTTTTCCTCCTCACTGAGGGGTTCAGGGAGCACAATCCCCTTTCATTTTGCTAGGTCCTGAAGTGAGCCATAGGGCTGAAGGTGGACCTCCTCCCCCTCCTCCTC
Source organism: Amazona ochrocephala (assembly GCA_039720435.1). NCBI lineage: Eukaryota > Metazoa > Chordata > Aves > Psittaciformes > Psittacidae > Amazona > Amazona ochrocephala. The sequence goes on from CM077879.1 coordinate 92,857,753, forward strand.
AGCAGCAGGTCATGCCAGTCCCACACAGCAGCCCAGGAGCAAGCAGGGCGCTTCATCGCCATTCGTGGTCCAGCTTCAGCCACCCAAGCAAGCTCATCCTGGGTTCCAACCACAAAAATGGATTATTATCATTTCATTGGGGCTGATTTTCAAGCGGATGAATGGATTCATCCTGCAGATGCAGGACACGGTGTGCCAGGAGCACGCAGCTGCCGTGGGGTCACTTCTAGCCTGAAGTTGGGCTGAATTCATCTGTCTGTGGGCGGTCAAATCCCAAGTGTCTCAATGCTGCAATCCCCTGAATTCAATTTAAAACATGGAATTATTGCAGCCTGACACCCACAGTTGCATCTACCTCCCATGCTCTGCTGGAGCCCATTCACCTGCAAGCCTTACTGCACCCCAGGAACAGCAAAAGGCTTTTGAAATCAACCCCCTTAATTCTAGCACCAAAGCACACGCGTGATAGAAACACAAGCATTTAACAATCCAATCCATCTTTATTTTGGTAGTACTTTCTGCTGGAAAAGGAAAAACCTCGACCTTACAAACACAACAAAGTGGTAAAAGACAGACAAGTGGATAAATTAAGCTTCAAATGACTCAAAGTGCCCAACAGCAATATCAGGAGGAGCGTTACCAACAAGTCACCTTTAGACCCAACACCTTCTGTGTCTGCTGCCAGAGTACTGGATGTTGTCTACACAATAGACTTCACTTCCTACACAGAGAGCTTTTTAAATAAAGGCTTTTCTTGGGGACATAAATGAAATCAGAGACATTAAATTCCTCCATAGAAAAATACAACCCTACAATAACACCACAAAGCAAATGCATCTTCCAGGTTTTGGATAACTATTTCTCACAACCACCCTGCAAGGTAACTAAACCCACTGGAACTGGTAACAGTGGCATAAACTGAACTGATTTACTCCAAGTACCACTGTCATCCTGAACCCAGCTGCCTTGTCTCAGTTTTATCTGCTAGAGCACAACCTGGGTGTGTGTATTGTGCGGCTGTGATTTGGCATGAACAAAGCGCCTTAAAATTGCAGGAATAAAGCTTTCAAACCAGAGAATCCCCTGGGAATGTAATTTTTGCATGTGTTTTTCCCTATTCTGGCAAGCACTGCCATCGTATGACACTTTGAAAGACTTCTGATACAATCCACTATGATTACATCAATGTTTGAGGTGGTATCTTGTACCACATTGACTCTATGTCCCCACACCAAACAGATCCCACCCAAACACGCAGTTCATCTAAAGAGCCAAATTCTTTGTATGTGTAGCTGCATAAATACAGTGGCTCCATCAACTGGGTTTCTCCAGAGTAAACAAGATCAGTACCAAGCTGAGCAAATAATGCTGCTAATAGAAGCTTTCTTATGATCCAATCGAAACATTACGAAATAAGAAAGCATTTGAAATAGGTGATGTTACCCAGGCAGTCCAGAGCTATTTTATAGACTATTAAAGTTAAAGAAGGCATCAAGGCTAACAGGTCACAGCTGTACTTTGCTAAGTTCACATAAACAGAGCGCTGTACATTGCTGGACATACGTGCACATGACAGCTGAAACACCATTAAAAGGGAGATAGAAGAAAGGTGGAATTTGGAGAAGACACCTAACCTGTATGTACATGCATGGGAAAGCATCTTAAGACAAAATTCCAGGTCCCACCTTTGCTCCAAATAAAGGAAAACGCTCAGAAACGGCAGCAGCAGAGATGCAGGTGGGATGGGATGGGGGTTGGAATGGGATGGGGGTTCCCAGGGGCTAAATAAAAGGCTGCAGAAATAAAAGAGCTGAATTTTGGTTGTTTTAGTTTTCTTATAGGGAAGCTTCACCCCTAGAAAGGTTGAAACCGGAGCTGCAGTTTAGAGGGTGGTGCTTTAATCCCATTCTTTACCTCCATTCTGTTTCCAGCACAGGAGATTAGGGCATATGCGAGTACCACGGCTGAGGGCTCCTCAAAACAGGGAGGATCATGATCTGCGCTCCTGGCCTTCCCCTGACGAAGCAGATGGGATGTCCTCGTGCTCCTGCAGCTCTTGGGCTCAAATGTTAACTACAGAACAAAATCTGAACACGTTGATGCAATCCATGGGTACAGAAGAGGAAGCAAAGGTCGTACATAAAGAGTTCACATCTCATAGCAAAGCAAGAAACTAACGACAAGAGATTTGGGCTCAATATGCTGACAAACCACTATCAGATGTATAACATACATTATTGCCTGATTAATACAAACAGTTGGGACACACAACTCTGCCTTAAGAAACTATGGGTTAAGTTTTTGCAATTAAAACTAAGGTCTCTTCTAACTCTAATGTGAAGATGCATAATTGATATGACTTATGAAGCCAATGTCTCAATATAAATGCATCTCTATATCTGTTCATTGCAGAACACAATGAACTGTTAGCAATCTTTAATTTCACCTTATAAAACTAAAAGAAGTGATGACAGCTTTGTGTAGAAAACCAAAAAAATATATCTATTTTCTTACATCTGCCACACCTTAGGATAAAGGACCACCTATTCTGCTTTTCTTAGTGCTTCCAAGGCAAAGCAAACGCTCCTGTGCTGAGCACACTGCTGCACTACTTACTGCTATCACAACAAAGACGGATTAGGAAATACTGTTGCACGTACTTATGAAATCACTGTCAAGAAAAAGGAAGACATCTAAGAAGGACTGTCTCTAAAAGCAACTGTCAGGATACATGTTGTTACACCCAACGAAAGAATTAGGACTCTGTAATGAAGACAGGGAATGCTCACATCTCTGCAAACCCTGTAACTACACAGTTATGTCTTCATACTTTCACCAAGCAGGGGAAAGAAAGCATCCACTTCTGTACACCCCTTGAACCCTACAGTGCATGCATTACAAACACCAGTGCCTCCCATAACAGCAGCAGGAATCATCCACAGCTGCCAGTAGAAAGGAATGTGTGTGTCAACAAGTGCCATATTATATCTGTAAAGGAACATTTTCACATTGGTTGGACACCAAGCTAAGCTCGCAGTGGAATTCAGGACCCTCTTTGCAGTGAATATGATTACTTTGGAGTGGTTTTGCCCCTCTCTTATAAGTAGGTGCATCTTCTAAGCATAAGCAGGGACAGAGCTGCCGGTGGGAGAACAGGACCTTGCAGGGGTATGTGTCTGCATGGCACCTTGTTGGGCAGGCAGCAATACCCAGTCAAAGGCATGGGGCAAGGCAATACCCAATGAGCAGGTCCCACAGGGCAGGATGCTCCAACAGCAACTGGTTTAGCTCAGATGCAGGATTTCCAGTAAGGATCCCAACCTCAGCACAGCACAGCTGAGGGAGGAAGGCAGGCGGGTGCTCCTGCACAAGCCACCAACACCAGCAGATGACCGACTGTTGTGGCAGCACCTTCTTGCTCAATGCAAACCGGGAAACAGCAAAGGGAGGAGGAATTTCAGGTCAGCCAGAACAACGGTGGGGATGCTCACCGCTATTGCGGCGATATTCCTAAGGCCAGGATGGTGCAACGTGCTCCGTGCTTCCAAACACAACTTCCTTCTCCATCCCAGCTTAGGTGTTTCCCACACACATGCCCTGATGTCTGCACAGAGGATCATCACTGGCACAAGACACCGGCTGCAGAGCAGGTCTGCACCAGGAGGAGCTCAGAAAACAACTCTGTCTTCCTGCGTCCTCTCCCACCACAATGTGCTGTTCAGGGTGCCAAAGGTGCTGTCCTCCTCCTCCTGCTCTTTAGCAAGCTCCACAAAGACCTGGGACAGACAAAGGGAGTGAATACACCATGCTGCTTGTAGGAACTTTCTTAGTGGAATTCAAGCTAAAAGTCTCGTGAGTATCAAATGTGTTGCTTCATCTCCAAATAGGAAGTTTTTAGTATTCTGGGGTTTGCTCTCCTTGCTCCTACCCTCCCAACTCAGTTCTTCAAGAGAACACTGAAAAGGAAGCTGAACCAAACATATGCTGAAGGACATTTATGGTCAGCAATAACTAATACAGAATAAGCAATGCTAAGCCTCAGCTTTACCCTCCCTTTCAGGGAACTGGTGGTCCCAATTCACTTTGAAACAGGGGACTTCAGGTCCCCAGAAATACCCAAATAGGCAGCAGCAGAGCAGCCCCAGCTGCCTGAAAGCCAGGTGCAGGGGACAAGCTGCCTGTACAGGGCTCCTCATCTCCCCCCCGTTCACTATAGAGCCAGTGCAAATTGAGTCCATCCCAGATGTCTGCAAAAACCCCATCAAAAGACCTGCAACACCTTTGCCTGGCAGGGTTTACTTCCACAAAGCATCATTTGCTTTAACATACCTGTTCCAGTGTTGCCTGAGAAAAGCTGTACTCCTCAATGTTAAAGGTGTGTTTTACTGTTGAAAGAATTAATGAGAGCATATTTAGGGATGCTTCACCACCTGACACCTTTGGATTTAAAGTGTTTTAAACTGGTACAAGTGCTTACTCCGGATTTCACACAAAACAGAGTTGGAACAGCAATAATAACAGGAAACATAAATCAAATAGATTTGGAACAGTAATGCAGAAATGCCACCTCATGGCAAATGTGTCGGTTATGAGGGACAATATGATTTCCGTACATGATGCATGAAAAGTGCTTAATTACCTTCTTCCAGCTTGGAAAAAGAATGTGAAAGTGACTGCACATCTTCTTTAGGAATTTTATATGCCAGAATAGAAGCAAAACTGCAATACAGAAACAAAGAAGTCACAGCTTCAGGTGAGATGACTCAAAGCAAAAAAATTAATATCCAGCTGAGGGGATTTAAACTCACTTTCTGAAGGTTACCCCAGGCATTTTGACTAGTTATCATCATACAAGACAACAGGAACGATGCTGCTCCAGACCAGCTGGTTTATAACCCTATCAGAGACCCAGATCCAGGTGCATCAGCCGAGAGCCCCTGAGACTGCTTTGTGTTTCATGCTCTTCAGCTTGGATTCAACCCCTTGTATTCTCTTATAAACTCATGAAAGAAAAATCACTGCCCGGAACTCCTGTGGTTGTGAGGTTTTGCCTTTCAAATGAACTCAGGCAGAGGCCACAGGGTCTACTGGGACTTTGCATCAGCAGTGGCTCCCGCAACCCACACTCCAGAACAGAGAGCTGCTCTACCCCACACATTTGCTTCCGTAAACTGAACCCTCCTCCAGATCTCCCCCACTTGAGGAACAGTCCTTACACAATGCCCCCAGTGCCCTTCTGGAGAGTTTCACCCAACCAGACCCTTGAGTGCATACAGCAAATCAAAGCTGTTGACAGAAACCCACCCAACCCACCCTCAAACCCCGAGGTACCCCCCGAAAACGCTGAAGCGTTTCCAGACGAGGGCCAATGACTCAGATTTTACGCATTTCCCGAGGGCCCCAACCGAGGAGGAAGCCGTCAGGCAACAGTTATGCAGAAACGGAGTTTTGCTTCCTCCGTGCCGAACATCTGCAGGCAGGGCTCGCAGCCATCGCCTGGCAGCTTCTGCTGGCCTGCAGAGCCCTCCCTTTTCTTGTTTTGTAAGCTATGTGTAAATATTTGCTGTAAGTTTTACTATCCTGGCATTCCCTGCTCGGTGCCAAGGAACCGCTGAGGAATCAGGGGCTTTATTAACATCAGCATTTTCCGTGTGTTTGTTCAACTTCACCTTTCCTGGCGGTTCGCATTGGGGAAGATGTGCAAGATCTGGCTCTGCAGATACTCCACCTGCTGCACATCTGCTGTTTCTTTTAGCTTCATTTCCAAGAAGTATCCTCTGCCAAACTTACTCTTCAGGTGTTGGACCGTACCTATACATCTACCAGTTGCAGAGAGAAAAGGAGAGTCACACCTATTACGCCACACTCAAAAAGCAGCTTAACTCCTAACAGGCCATTTATTGCCATTTAAAGCTTAATTTTGCTCTGAGTTTAAGCTGCATAATAAATTGTATCTATAGTTTTAGCAATATATTCTAGTTGGCTGCTGTCCTACCCTCCCTGCAGGGAGGGCTCCGGTGGTACCTGAGCTGCCCGGACACCAGGATGGCCACACGGTCACAGACAGCATCTGCCTCCTCCATGTAGTGAGTGGTCAGGATTGCTGCTCTCTCCTTATTTTTAAAGGCTGCCCGAATTGCCCGCCTGCAAAACACAACCAAGAAAACCCCAAATAAAACATTTCTCATGAAACAGTAAATCCTGGGTTAGCAGGAAGAGGGGACTGTGATGGTCGAACACAAACCCTCTATTTTATGGACCAATACTACTATAATTAACAACAGAATTTTTCACAAACATGACTCAAATCTACACTCCTTATATTGCTTTGAAGATTTCTTTTCACTTCCAAGCTTTAAATCTCCAAGCTGTTCTGGAAGAGGACACAGATGAAGTGCACTTGGCACTAAGGATGCATTATTCCCTGCCTATGGCTCTCCCTAGTGTTAGCAGGGATAACGCACGCATAAAACTGGGCAGAGACAAGCCTGTGGTCAGCACAGCCCTGGCAGCACTCACCACATGTGCTGCTTGGCTTTTGGATCCATCCCAGTCGATGGTTCATCCAGGAGCGTGACCCGTGGGTTGCCCAGCATACTGAGGGCAAAGCACAGCTGGGAGGAAGGCAAAGGGACAGGGTAAGGACATCATGGATACTGGGGACACCCCACATAGGCAGCTAGAGCAGCTCCCCCATACCTTACGCTTCAGACCCACTCCCAGCTTCTTTGTTGTCTTCTGCAGGTGATCTTTTAAATCCAGGGCACTTGAGATGCTGCAGAAGGGGGAGGACTGCATGTGAAAAGCTGAGAGTGTGATGACTTGGCTTTCCCCTCATCACACTGCATGCGAACAGTCTCATTTGAAGAACTCAGTTACAAACGTTTGGATATAAGGTATAAAAAAAAGCAGAGCAATAACCAGAATTGGAGCTGGGCGCTTCCATACAAAGCCCACCATCCCCGTGTCCCAGTGGAGCCCGTGGTGACAGCCCAGAAACACCTCCGAGCCCCAACTCCCCATCCTCTGCAAAGGTCATCAATAGCACTTCATAACTTTAAAGAGAATGAAACTACAAAAGCCAGCTGAATGCTGCATGGTTTAACCTGTACCTCCTAACCTACAATCCACATGTGCTGAGTCTGCTGAAAAGATCCAATTAAACTTAAAAGGAAAAAGGATTATATTAGGGAAAGCGGAAATAATCCCCAACAAACCAACCACTAAGAAAAGCGTCGCTAACCTTAAACATGCCTATAGCAAACTACTTACCGTTTTATGACTTCCTTAACATCAGATGGACTCATTCCTTTGATAGCACCATAAATTTCAAAGTGTTCCTGCAATGTAATATCTGGCCAAAGCGGGTTTGTTTGAGGACAGTACCCCACAAATTTCACCGAGTCATCTTCACTGTGCAGGCCAAAGGCATCATCTCCCATCAGAACCTGCGAGGAAAAACCACAGCCCTTACTCAATATTGTAAATTCAGAGCTGGTTTTGTAAAGTTTTAGTAAATAACACTTGGGAATGCTTGTAATAATAATAACAGTAATAATAACGAATTCATTCTCTGTTTGTAGCACATAACGTACTTGCCCACTGGTTGGCTCAATCTCTCCAACGAGCATATTAATTAACGTGCTTTTCCCAGCTCCATTGGGTCCTAACAAACCCAGTATCTCCCCTAAAGAAAGGAGAACACAAAGGCATTGCCTATGAAGTCGGGTAAACGGATTCAAGAGTTGGTGTTGTAACTAAAACAGCCCAACAGCAAGTGGTTGAACTCCAACCTTTCTTTACGCAGAGAGAAACATGCTTCGTTGCCACTTTCTTTATTTTTCTCCCCAGAAGAAAATCCTTCCTTTCATCAAACTCTTTGTGCAAGCTGCTGACCAGGATTGCGGGCACCTAGAACAGCAGACAGAAGAGGCTGTGGATATCAGCAACTCTGGGAAACCTCCAAGTCCGGGTTCTGGGTAGCACCACAGCGTTACCTCCTCACTTTTGGGGCTGCTCAGCACTTCCCGTACTCGCAGCCTCTCTGCCTTCACATCTTCATCTTCATTCTCATCATGTGGCACATCTGGAAACTTCCAGGTTTTGGCTTTTGTAATACACTTTCTAAGGGGAACAAAAGAACGCAATGGCACTGCTCAGCATCCAGCTGAGATGTGCTCACTGCTTTGATGCAGAAAGCAACTTGTGTTTGCCAAACAGGGGAGTAACACGTTTCTGCAGCACATCTGAGAAGACCCAAAAGAGCAGAAAGAGAAGTCAATTGCTGCAACTATGTCATCTTCATGCTGAGCTCTTTGCCGGTAAAGGGAGTTGCAATGGGAAAGGAAGTTCCCCTATTTTTTCATAGGTGGTGTCCTTACAGAATTCCCAATTTTGCACTGATATAACTTGAAGGAAAGTAAAAAACCCATTTCTGCACTTCAGTGACTGAATTTCAGACAACTAAAATTAGGAGGGCAAATTCTGTAGACACCTGGGATAGAATATAACCAAAGATAATACATTTCCTGTGACATCCCCCATAGCTATACACTGCATACTCCAGTTTCATTGCCAGCATTCAGTTTCAAAAGCAGCTCCTTTGGATTATTACTTTTACAAAGTCTATTCAACAGAGACAGACCTGAAAAATGGATCTTCTCTCACTGTCCTCCCTCCATTCTTCAGCTCGAAACACCGCAGAAGGAAGAGCCACACGACACACTGCAAATAGGGCTAAAACAGACAAATACAGTCTGGTTACTCAGACTGCTGCTGGCCCTCCAAGGCTGGTGACCCTATGGGTGATCCCACCACTGTCATAAGCGACAAGAAGCCCCAGCTCTTTACAACCACAGAAGCGCTCATGTTTCCAAGATGCTGCTCAGTCGATCAACACTGAGGATGCGCAACCAGAGCCTGCTTAGATTTAACAGCAATTATGTGGGGTTTCTGAAGAGGGAAGGGGCTGTCCCCTGCTCCAGTCCTTGCTCCATCAACATAGACTCCCATAGTAATCAGGTTAAATATTGGCATCATTGATGAGGCTGCTGAAGCAGCAGACATTGACCTGGTAGGCACAGCAGCTTTACTGGTACTGTTCACATTGCAACAGGTTGCAAAAGCTGCAGGCTCCACTGATGCTCAGCATTAGATCAAATCACTATTAATAAAGATGCCTGAACAGAAGGGGCCTCCCAGCAGGAGCTGGTAATTCTCTACAGCAAATATGGCAAATCATCCAATAACCATGCTTACAGCTAGAACTGCTACCAGGAGCCGGTCCCATGGGTCATAGTATCCGCCGTTCCTCCGCTTGCCTTTCCATGAGACCTGACAATGAGGAAAAACATATGTCAGGTAAATAACCACCTACCAGAGACTGCTTATTCTATACCACACTTCAGCCTCCAATCAGACGTTTAAGCTACATTGCTCAAGCACTTCCTGAGCTCTGCAAAGATCCTGCTTGCACAAGTCCAACACCAGTAAACCCCATCAAAGTCCCGGCTGCTCCAGGCTTAAAGCCACCGGCTCCCAGTTAGCCCCTCTCCCATCTCTGGGCTCTCTAAGCTCACAGGCTGAGAAATACATGGACTTCCTCTAGATACTTAATGGAAGACTTGCTCCTTTCCTTATTTCAGAGCTGCAACACTTCACTTTAAGGATGAAGTGACTCTTCACCAGCAGTTGCTATTTTTCACGTGTTGAATGGCTACAGATGATGTTACATCATTGCTGCCCTGATACCATTATAGACACCCACACAACCCCAACCATCTGCACGTGCTTTGGAAAGGATCTCCTGTATCTCCCTTACCTTTATGAAACAAATCAGGCAGCCAATAAGGGGGTAAATGGGAATGAAGATGGAGAAGACATAATGCAGGGCGGTGGTTATCAGGTAATAGTCCAGAAAAAAGGCCACTTCAGTCACAACAGTACAGAGCAAGGCTGTCTGTACAAAAGAAAAGGGGAGAAAAAGTTTATTTCCACTTAGCTCAGACTCTCTAAGCATAAATAATCTAATTTGAGGTACGTTATTTAAAGCTTTATCATTCAGGATATGACAGTAATTCACATTAGTGAATAGTTCAGATTTCTTGCGCATTAAGGACACACAGCACGCTAAAACAGCTCTGGAGATAACTGACCTTCCCAGCTAACCAAAACCAAGCTAAAGTCACTCACCACTGAAAATATAAATGACCAAAATTCTTTGGTATTCTGGACTTTTCTAAACGTGAAGGAGACCACGTAAGTGAAGAGCACAACTGATGGGACATAACCAATCAGGCAGAAAATCTGCAACGAGAGGAAAGGTTTCTCAGGAAAGCAAGAACCCAGGGGTGGATGTTCTGTATAACCGGAATTACTTCTGTGTGCTCTATAACTCTGGATTCATCGCTGCCACTCAACTTGATATATTTTGCCACCTTGGTGCATATAACATACACTATTAAAGACATGAATAAGAGTATGTGGATAGGCAGGAACCTCAATTGGTTTCCTTTAAGTTATTGCCCCTTGTTTAAATAACACAGCCTCCCGTAAATGCTGACCTCAAGATTTTGGCAAATATTAGGAATTCCACCTTCAACCTTATCGTTTGCACAGGAAAGAAAGCAAGGGTAAAGGATAAAGATAAAGCAGCCCTGCAGCACAACAGTCAATCCCAAACCTGATTAACTCAAGAGCTCTGGGAAAGCAGCGAGGAGAATCTGATTCTTCTCAATTACAGCCAATATCTCAGGGAAGCCCACAGTGAATATAAAAGACATGAAGACTTGTAGCCTCTTCACTTCATTCACATACTGCAATTCATTGTGGAGCTGCTTGCGTTCAAAGTCACTGTAACCTTGTCATTAGCAGCACGCTGATGCAAAGGGAGCAATTATCAATCAGCAGCAAAAAGCACAAAGCAGACTGAGCAAGCAGGGCAAAAAAGGACAGAGCATTTCCTTGGAAGAGCCTTGCATGTTAAAGCTCCATTTTATTCCAGTTCTGAATGAAACTCCAAAATGTGAGTGGTTTTCCCCATGAAAAGTACTATTGTGCCTTTGGTGCAGCCTGACTGGTGCCTCTGCTCCAGCAGCCTCAATTAAGCACTTTCATAGAATCCCAGGCTGGTTTGTATTGGAAGGGACCTTAAAGCTCATCCAGTTCTGACCCCTGCCATGGGCAGGGACACCTTCCACTAGAGCAGCTTGCTCCAAGCCCCTGTGTCCAACCTGGCCTTGAACACTGCCAGGGATGGGGCAGCCACAGCTTCTCTGGGCACCCGGTGCCAGCGCCTCAGCACCCTCACAGGGAAGAGCTTCCGCCTAAGAGCTCATCTCAGTCTCCCCTCTGGCAGGTTAAAGCCATTCCCCTTGGCCTGTCCCTACAGGCCCTCGTCCAAAGCCCCTCTCCAGGTTTCTTGTGACCTTAGAGCAGTTTTCTAGTACCTATTAAAGGGAGCTCCTGTCCCCACTGCACTCACCACAGCAAGGAACTTGCCCACATAGAAATAAACACCATAGTGGAAGGCAAAGAGGCTGCCTATCATCAGGGTAAGGATGGAGAAGAACAGTGGGAGATCAACCACAGCTTGCCCAGTCCAGTAAGCAGAGGGATAAAGCCCGGCTATCTTCAGCTGTGTGTATGCTTTGATCTGCAATGGGACAAGAAAACACCATGTTAATTAAATACTAATTAAAACACCTCTTAAGGTTTTCCTTCCAAATCCCGAGTTCTTGTGCATTCTCTGAATCAACACCCAAGAGTTCACCTTGTGGTTTTCTGCATTATCCATGGCAAAATAGGGTGGCATTCCAGTTATGATGATTCCCAGCAACACAGCTTCAAAATAGATCTCCAGTCTGAAAATTGTGTCTGGAAGGTTCTGAAATACAATCAGATTTCTTCAGTACTAGAATGCGTGTGACCAATATAAATGCATTTAGAATTGGAACATGACTGTAAATGCTGATATATTCCGTGTGTCTCAAGATCATCTGAACCACAGCAGGAAGAAAAATACCTATGGAATTCTGGAGTATTGGAAAGTGTGTATAATAAACTCCTAGGGCATTTATCTCCTGCAGCAGGTCCTCTCCTCCCCTAAAGACTACCCCAGCTCTGCACAGGAAGCAGCAGACCTCCAGCATCCTCACATTCAGCCCCCAAGAATTGCAGGTAACTTGTAACAAACTTGTAATAAATTCCCAACAGAACATCCTCTTTCCAAGCCCCTTTTTCCTCCTCTCTCACAAGCTGCAGAGCAAAATCCCAACACCTTTCACCATAGAATGGTTTGGGTTGAAAGGACCTTAAAGCTCATCCAGTTCCAACCCCCTGCCATGGGCAGGGACACCTTCCACTAGAGCAGCTTGCTCCAAGCCCCATCCAACCTGGCCTTGGACACTGTCAAGGATGGGAAAGTGTTCTCTTCATGTCATTCTGATGCTCTGCCACCTACCCTGTGTTTAAGGGTGGTTTCTGCTGTGCTGCTCACCTGAATGAAGGGGTTGCTCCAGATCTGAATGTTCTCCGTCACGTTTAAATTGCGCAGGAGTAGATTGCTGATGATGTTCATCAAAACTGGCAGGGAATGCACCATGGTACTGTTGAATATGACTGCGAAAACATAGTTCTGGAAAGGAAAGTATGTGCTGGATTAATTCTTCTGCATGAGGGGTAACACTCTAAGAGGAGTCTCCTGTGGGCTTGATTAAACCTGAACATGGGGACAAATCTTTGCACAACAGAGGATGCTTTGCAGGAGGCTGTGGGCTGCTCAGGGTGGTTGTAACACATCAGCGTGGTTATAACACATCACCTAAATCAGGAAAACAGTCATGCTCGCAGAGAACAAATTATCTGGGATAAATCCCAAGCATGTTTTATGCAACTGTGACACCGTGACAAATGATGCTCCAGACAATTACAGTCTGGAAAACAACCCCCACAGCAACCCACACTCGTATGCACTTCCTAATGCATTTAGGAACCAGAGAGGCCCAAATTTACATTAGCCAAGGGCTGCCCTGTCACACTGATATCAACAGTTTGTAATGAATAAAAATGGGAACAAGAGACAGAGCTGGCATGCTGCAAAGCAGTTCCTTTGCTAGAGATTAAATACGACCCCAATGTTCAAATCTGCTTCACGCTGCTTCAGTGGCCATACTGAAACGAATACTTACAATCCAAGAAACTCATTTTCTTTACACATGAGAGCACAATGGAGTTATACTTCTGTCAAATTGTACAATTCAACCAGCATAAGAAGAAAAACAAATCCCTGTGCCAGGGCTCTTGTAAAGTAAAATATTCCTCTTGGATATTTGTAACCTTGGGGGGAGAAAAGGGGATGGAAGTTTTATTGGTCGACCATAATTATCATTATGGGAGAACATTCATTTTGATAACTTGATAATATTTCCAGTCCGTTAATACAAGTCCTCCTTACAGCCCTCTTGTATAAGCAATATCATATGATATGATTTGATTATATGACTCAATACGTGCCTTTCAGGCTGGAGAACAAACACAGCTGCTTGTCTGCTCTTTGGGATACGACTGAGCCTGTCTGGCTCTCTTACCTGCCTGGATTCAAGATCAAGCACATTTAAAGCTGCGCTGTGAGGTGCTACCGAGACGTAACCACTGTCATTGAACATCTCCAGGAGGATGTTCATGCTCTCCAGAGAGTGAACAATGTCATCAATACTGGATTCTGGTGTGAGACAGAGAAAACAATATCGAATCATGGAATTGTCTAGGTTGAAAAGCCCTTTTAGATCATAAAGTCCCACCATTAACCCAGCACTGCCAAGCCACCACTAAACCATGGTGGCACTAAGCCATGTCCCTAAGCACCACATCTACACGTCTTTTCAAAACCTCCTCAACACTCACTAATGCATTTTCTCAGTGGTACAACCCTATGAAGAAAGATCATAGTTTCCTTGCACCCATCAAAGACAGTCCTCTGCTATTCCAAATAACATGAGTGGCTTTATTTTGGCTTCCCACTCAAAAGCCTCCAACGAATTCAAGAAGATGTTATGGTTTTATTCTCCAATGCATTTGTGCAAGTCAAATGGAGCAGAGCTGCCAATGAGCATTACCAGGAGACTCAAAGTTTCAGTTGAATAGAGAACTCACTAAAATAGCAGGAAACCAGCAGCACTTCAATATGGTGTCCAGAGAAATTAAGTTGCATTAAGCACAAATTCCTGTAGCTCAGACCCTCATTTCTATTGCCCGGATTTGCCGCTATGCACATTTAAAACATCCCAAGTTGAAGCACAAAGCAATTTTCCAAACTGTTTTATAGCAGGATTTTAATGTTGATGTATCTAAATGGCTCTGGGGCCAGTTCCTTCATATAGGTCGTTTTATGACATAGTGAGCATAAAGCTACCAGACATGGAGGGGGAGGAAGGTCTCCAAATCAATCCCTATGGCATGAAGACACTCTCCACCATCTCTGTGTGCTTGGAAACTCTTAATTTGTGTTAATTACAAGGAATAGGTTTGTCCCCAGGCCCAAAAGCTGCACACACCATCCTTCCCCACCTTGTAAAATGCTATCTTAGAGAGCAAAGGGGAGACAGGAGCATCTCTGCCCTTCTACCTGTGGAGTTCTGCAGCAGAAGACGGCTCCTGTACTTGTGAGAGCTCTCTCCGGGCTTCAGCAAGTACAAATCTGGGGAGAGTCTGATAGCAGCGACGGAGTTTTTGATGATGTGATGTATGAAAAACAATAAAATCTGAACTACAAGAAAAATCAGGAAAAGCAACAACCTGCAAGAAAGAGAAGTTTGGGGTTTATTAAAACCCAGCCAAAGCCAACCCAATTTCTCTGCATACTATTAAACATCACCTCCCTCAGCCCACAAAAGCATGCATTCAACAGGAATGGACAGCATCAGACTTATTATGTTTTAAATATAACTATGGGGAGAACATTAATCACACCCTGCCCTTTCTTTGTGTCATTCAAACAGGTTTTGAGCATTGACGTATACAAATGAGAAAGCCCCAATACTCACATAACTCTCACACACTTATTTTCCCGCTTGAGACTAAGGAAATGGACTTTTGCTATGGTGGCAACCTGCTTCTTCCAGAGGGCTGTATTGCTCATTGCTGATGCCTTCGTCTCCGACAGCATCAGGAGGCTCTGCTCCATATCATCCAGGGATTTTGTATCCATTTCATCCTGCACTTGCTGGGAATTGAACACGCTGTAATCTGAAACAGAAGAGAGTGAAACTCTACAATGTGATGCTCTGGTAGAGCATGGTTTGAAATGGTAGGGCTGGAGGAAGCTGGGTGGCCATCAGTTCCTGCGCCTTGCTACTGCAGAAGCCATCTCATCCCACTCCAGTGTCTCAGCTTAACCCCAAGGTCAATGGCACTGATCTAACCAAAGCTCTGAATCACACACAGAGCAGATGATACAAATTTCTGCCACTCAGAAGGTGTATTCACCCCTGTTTCTCACCATTAACCTACATATGCATCAGTATTATTCAGTACCAGTGTATTCAGCTGTTAAACCCTCTTATACCCACACAGAAACTTCGCAGAGCAGGATAGGTTAGTAGTCTGTATCAGTCAGAAAGCTCTATAAAGATTAAGATAGCTTAAACCATTCAAAGTAAACATCAAAAGGAGAACTGATTCATTCTGGAGCAACATTAAGTGATGCCAACTTTTCATTTGAATTGAAGGTTAATTTAAAGGAGGGGAAAGAGACAAGTTCATCTATTTCAGCCTTAAGTGCAGGCTGTTAATAGTACTGTTCATGCAGAAAGCTGGACATGAATTTTACACTGTGCATTTACAACTGCTTGCAAAGTAAAGCTCCATTAGGACAATAAAGCCCATTTTAAGAGGTGCCATTACAAAGCAAAGAAGCTGTAAGTACACTGGATGAAAAATTCACTACTGCAGACACAGCAAGTAAAAAGCTTCTCCCCTGGATCCTCTCAGAAACACTCCACACCCAAAACCACTGCTTTTGAGTGGGTTTTGTGTTAAATGTTTCAAAAGGCTGGAACTGGCTGTGGGAGCAGAGGAGCTGCTGCGCTCTGCAAGAGGACTTGTTATTCCTGCCTCCAAGGCAAAACTCCTTCTGGCAGTGATGTGGGCAATTCTACACCAGTTAAGGATAAATCAGATAGGAAAGAAAACAGGAAAACAGCCATGGTCCACCGCACCTGCTTGATCAATCTCTGCCTCAACCTCCAGCTTCAGGTAGACATCCTCCAGCGTCGTCATTGAAACGCCATAGGTGATAACGCCCAGGTGGGAATGGGTGTCCAGGTCAGAAAACAAGCCTAGAGACAGAAATGAAGCATCCTGCTCTGAAACAGGGTTACATCATCTCCCAGGAGGTCTTCAAGCACACCAGAGGCATCCCTAAAGCCTTCTGCATGGTGGGAAAAGGGAGGTAATGTATGAATGTGGTTGCTTAGTTATGAAGATGCAGGTTGTGGCTTGAGAACCAAGGTTGGGATAAGCCCCTTTTAGCACAAAACTTCAATGTCTGGTCAGAAATGGGGATGTTTTCCTGAAACTGCAGTGTTTATGAAGCTCCTGGGCTCAAAGCTGCCTTCTGCCAGTCCTAGGAAGTGAAGGACTTGACAAAACAAGGAGCTTCGGAGCCAAGATCACACTGAAGGGAAAGGTAAAATGGGAAGAGCAGTCGGATACACAACGATGCTCATAACATCTCCACAATTCCGTCTGCCCCTGTGGCTGAGGCATGCTCCCAACCTCAGCTTCTCCTGGAAATAGTTTTGGGGAATTGATTAAATCCTGCTGTTTTTCCAGAAAGTTCGCACAGTTTCTGCTAGAGGTGAAGTGAATAAGTTATTAACTGGTTAAATGCAATGGGGGAAATACCGTTTATGATGAGCTGCGTAGTCACATCAGCATTGATTCTTCCTTAGCTTTGCACAAAGGGGACACTGTTTCTTCCATACCCCGGGAAGTGACCAAGGAGCCCAGGGTAGGACTGATCAAGTAACTGCTGCCATCTAGTGAAATCAGCACATCCGCTCTGTGCTCCCTCTCACAGTGAATTTTAAGGCAGTGACACGATGCTCTTTGCAGCTCACAGCAAGTGAGATTGATTCTGATAGGACTTGGGGCTTTCTGGGTTCCTGCTGGAGGCCAACCCTGCTCATGAAAACACTCCATGACAAAATGATGCTTCTGCAGGACAAGAGGATTCTTGGACAAAGGGGTCTCTTCATCCTTCTGCTAACAGCATCTCCCCAGCCCTCATTGTTGGGTACCACATCCCTCTTAACACACCACAGCCCCTCCGGGGGACGCAACAAGGTCCTCACTCACCTAAGACCTCATTTGACTGAGCATCAGCCAAAAAACGAATACATGTAAAAAACCCATATAAATGCAGAAGTGACATCGTAATGAGAACTGCAAGTTACAGCCACGCTTGATGGAGGTCTCTTCTGCAGCCATTCAACCCTGCAGCACCACAGAACCATCAGTACCTGCAAACTTGTCCATGTCCTTAAGCGGCAGTGTGTACACGAGCTGCTCATCGTTCTCCTGGAGCAGGCTGGCTGCAGGGATGTGCTGTCGTATCAGAGAGGTTGTAGCTTCTGTGTTGCAATAGGCATCGATGTGCATGCTATGAAAACACAGGAAATTGGGGTTTTAAAGCTTTTCTCCTTACATCAGCACAGGAGCGCACCAAGCATTCGGTACAAAGGGGTTGTCATCTTACAGATGTTAACAGAAAGCAATTTAAAAAGTGATATATGATGTCGACATAACAGGTATCACACAAAAATAATACCTCAAGCGATAGCCAATTCCCCATTTGCTTTTGAGAAAGAGAGAGGATCCAAGGCATTTTAGCATCCCTTGAGAAATCACGGCTTTACGATCTAGAAACAAAAGTCAAGAAGGACCTTGAACCAGAATACTGACAAAATCTGCTCCAAACCCCCTGTACTTCACATAGAAGTATACTCCATGGTTAGAGAAGCATCACTTTCTGCTGTCCAGTGACAGGACTGTCAGCGCCCCAGGCTGGTACCCAGGAGGTGGCAGCAGGACTCACCAGCGAGGATATCCGCCTCATCCATGAAATGGGTGCTGAAAACCGTCACACGATCTGCTTTCCTGTTTTTCAGGAGGTTCCAGACGATGTGCCGTGAACATGGATCCATCCCAGCAGTCGGCTCATCCAGCAGCAGAACCTTAGTGCAAAACCAAGAGCGCCTGTTAAAGCCACATCCTTGTGCATGATACCGACCTCAGGAAATCCTACCTAAGTAACAGATAGAGGGCTTTTCGCTTGAAGCCTGCTCATTAGTCCTCTAAAACATAGAGGAAACATCCTAGAGTAAGCAGGGCAGCTCCCTTCATTATACATGGAATAAACTCACCTCCTGTTGTGACATATGGGAAATTCATAATAGAAGTTAATGCCAGCCTGGTTTATTCTGTTTCTAATAAAATCACATTTAGCTATGGATTCACTCCTGCTATTAAGGGATGGTTAAATACACACACATGCTTTTAAAATCCCAGTGAACTGTCACGCACATCATTTTTAAATACAGATCTCAAGGCAGTCCCCATTCTTAAAGGCTAGAAATAATAGAACTGTAACACAAAAAAGAACTCTGGTTCCATCCCTGCTCCAAGTGCCTGGAGGCAAGGAATCTGGAGAGGGAGTTGTGACAAGGGCATTAATGACAGGACAAAGGGGAATGGCTTTAAATAGGGAAGCTGTGGCTGCCCCACCCGTGGCAGTGTTCAAGGCCAGGTTGAAGGGGCTTGGAGCAACCTGCTCTAGTGAAAGGTGTCCCTGCCCATGGCAAGGAGCTGGAACTGGATGAGCTTTAAGGTCCTCCCTTCCAACCCAAACCAGTCCGGGATTCCATGGATCTATGTATTTGCAAGGAAAGCCTCCAACAGGTTCACTCTCCGGAGCTATATCTTGCTTGTCAGAAACAAGATAAAACTTGCCATGCTGTTTATTTCACAAAGAGGTCAAATCCAGAGCCACTGCCGTTATCTAAACCTTTAACATCCTTAATTATAAAGGCTGAGCTACTGAAGTGATTTTAATCGTTTAAACTATAAGCAAAGAGAAAAGGAGCAACAGATGTTCAAAGTAACAACCTCTGCCTCTTACTTATTGGTAGCATTATATTATAATTACATATATGTATATAGTACATCTCATTAGCATTATTGGCATGGTTCTGACATGAGACACCCACCCTTCAGTGTATTAGTGACACCATGTGAGGAACTTCTCCATCACACTCACCTTTGGGTTACCAAGAACAGCAACCCCCACTGACAGCCGCCTCTTCTGCCCCCCGCTTAATTTCTTAGCTTGGTTGTCTCTGATAGGCTGCATATCCAAATCCAACAGCACTTTCTGCACCTGTACAACATCCAGAACACATTTATTGCTAAAACAACTATATTTTTTTAAACCAGATTATTAACACTAACACTGAAGTTCCTAATTTGGTGTATCCGAACTGCATGCCCTGCTAATGAACCTGTACATCCAGAGCAGGGTCTTAAGCTCCAGCAGACCAGAAGAACTTGAAAGGTGTCCACGCTTTAATACAAATGCTGTGATTCAGAACACTTCATGAGCATTTTAGTGTCCTACAAATAACTGACAATTTCTCTTTGTAAGGAAATCTCTCTGTACCTCTTTGCCTATTGTACTGTAGAACAGTATTTCCCTGCAAACTTGTCTTAAGGAAATCCCTGCACAGTGCAAGGGTATTTTGTCATACTGGTTAAAATAGAATCATAGAATAGTCAGGGTTGGAAAGGACCTTAAGACCATCGAGTTCCAACCCCCCTGCCATGGGCAGGAACACCTCCCACTAAACCATGCCATCCAAGGCTATGTCCAACCCCGCCTTGAACACCGCCAGTGATGGAGCATTCACAACTTCCCTGGGCAACCCATTCCAGGGCCTCACCACCCTCACAGTAAAGAATTTCTTCCTCATATCCAATCTAAACTTCCCCTGTTTACGTTTGAACCCGTTACCCCTTGACCTGCTGGTCACGCTCCTTTTGATGCAGCCCAGGATACGGTTGGCTTTCTGGGCTGCGAGCGCACACTGCCGGCTCATGTTCATTTTCTCATTGACCAACAGCCCCAAGTCCTTCTCTGCAGGGCTGCTCTGAATCTCTTCTCTGCCCAACCTGTAGCTGTGCCTGGGATTGCTCCAACAATATCTATGTGCAGCTGATTACCTCTTGTATCAAATCATTCTGAGGGATTCCTTTAATTGCAGCAAATATGGAGAGGTTCTCCTCCACAGTTAGTATATCGAAGTGGATGTCAGACTGAGGGCACACCCCCGCTATCTGTCGCACTTCGAGCATCTCATCGATCTCAGAGACTTTGTGCCCATAGACAGAGACAAACCCTATAAAAGAAAAGCCAGGAGCACTCAATGGAGAGGTGTTGTTACTGCCAGAGAGCAGGCTAGAATAGGCACGGACCTAAAGAAAAACCTGGTGCATCCTGAAATACCAAAGGTCAACACCTTTGGTTTTCCAAAACGGGATGCTCAAGGTCTCCTGACACTGGAGAAGCTCACCGTCTGTTGGTGGACACAGCCCACAGAGGATGTTCATCAGCGTTGTCTTCCCTGTCCCACTGTGCCCAAGCAGAGCCGTGATCTGACCTTCATAGATGTCAAAGGACAAATCTGGTCCCCAAGGCAGGCACAAGAGGAAGAGAAGACGTTAATGATGCTCTGGTGGTACCCGGAGCTGGCTCCTACCACAAAGTACATTCAAATACTACCACGTGGGGTATGCATTTAGGCTCTGCTCAAGGGGACCCCTCACCTCCATGCCCTGGGGTGGCATGGCACTGCTGGGGCCAGGGCAGTGCCCGCACCACTTTGAGGTGGCCACGTTTAAAAGCCACATAGAAAAGGGAAAGAACATATCACTAACAACATGGGCAGAGGAGCAATAGGGATGACATCAGTGGGGCTCCTTTGGTGATGGAAGGGCTCCCCTTTTGGGGTACCATTGTAAACAAGATTACTCTCAATATAACAAGGACACACACAGGCACATCTGGCACTCACGCTTTAAGGCCCAGCCTCACAAAAAGAACCAAAAAGCCCAAACCGAAACACAAAAGATCACTCCGCAGTTCACTTATTGCTCCCCTGCATCTGGTAAGCAGCTATAAAGCTAAAATGTTCTTACTTCTGAGAGCCTCCACAGTTTCCCCCTTTCTCCTGAAGGTTTTCTGAACACAGCTGATTCTGAAAGAGACATGTAATTTTATAAACTGTTTTAGGATCTTTGTACGTCATTTTGAATGATCAACACTTGGCAACAGTCACAGCAAGAAGACCATACTAAAATGGCACTAAACATGTTAAAGAACCATAGAAGCAAGCCAAGAGACAGGACATCTTGTCACAGAACTTAGTCCACCACCCTGGTATCAGAAAGCCTTTTCTGGTCACCCTCTGAGGTATCTCCTATGATAACATGCTGAATTATTTCAAATCTGTGTTTCTCTCTATCAAATCACAACACTGCACGAGAGGTTTCCCAAGCTAGAAAAGGCAACAGCTACCCCCCAATAACTGTACAATGCAACAAAAGACTCAACAGACACGATACGGAAAAGACGTGTTAGCAGAACAGACTCCAGAGTTGTGATTACTGGCAGCTCTTGATCAAAATTAGGCAAAAGAACGTAGGTATCTTTCTCTAAAGAAAGGCAAAACATCATCTTTCCAGCCCCACTGTTTTCCAAAATGAAAAATCCCAACCAGTTTATCTGAAGGCACCTATGAAGGATGTGTTTAGGAAGCCTGGCCAGCCTGCAAATGAGGATGGGGAGTGGATTACAGGTGTGACTAGCAAGGAGAACTGAATATGAAAGAAAACCTGTACATATAAAGATGACAGGATAGTGCAAAAACAATGGTGGGCTGATGGAGGGATGCTATGGCAAGAGTCCAGGGTGGGTGAATGATGCAAAACCAGCCACAACATTATAATGTGAAAATCTGAAAATCGGGATTAAGACTGGACCCTTTAGCCTATGGCAGATGCTCAAAGAGATATGGGCAGCGTGGACAATACAAGACTCATCCTAGTCACTAAGTTCAAATAGTTACTTGAGGCTTGCGTAGCCAACAAGGAGGAGTGAAGATGCAGAGTTCCCCAGCTCACATCAGGCTATGCCATTGGAAGACGATGGAATCACGGGCTAAAAAGCAGATACTGAAAATAACATCTGGGGAACACCAATAAATACATGACAGTGCAGATGGCAAGACATCAGGTGGCACAAAATGCAGCGTGAAAGATGAAAGCACGGACATCTTTTTTCAGTTTTGTTTTACCCTGTATATATAAGAGGTATATATAAACGTGGCCATGACGGTAAAACCACCATGAAGTTCCCCTCTGGTCTACAGAGGACACAGCAGCCTCCACACAGACCTAGAATTCAGCTTTTCCTCCTCAAAAGCATGTTACCAGAAACTAAACCCTCCCAGAAGAGCAGGCGTTTCAACATCTGCAACCGCTTATGCCTCTCGTGGCCTCAGTGCAACTGAGGGAATGGAAAACCGGCCGGTTTTGAGAGGACTCCAGCTAAAGGAATACAATCCACAAACAAACCCTTTCTTTAAGCCCAGTGATCTATCCTTGGAGGCCATCCATGTCCTTGATGATGGGCCTTCACTGAAGATGGAAACTAGCCTTGGTGCGCATGCGGAGGGCTCTCTGCAATGCATACCATATGCTATTTGAATCCACAACTGGATAACTAAGTGGTTTTCAAGTTACACAACAAAACGTCAGGATCCAGGTGATCTGTTAATCTGCACGTGAGACAGGGCAGGAACTGCACCTGATGGCTTCCTTCCCCTGGAATTCCGAGGACACGGGTTCAACTATCTCGCTGAAGCTTAGACTGCCATTGACGCTGCTCTCGTACAATTCCTTGTAGTTCTTTCTGTGCTTGGACCAAAAGGAGGGCTTCATGAAGAAGAATGGCGTGCGGCGCAGTCCAAACTCCCCTGGATAGCAAAGGGAAAAATCCGGTTTCTTAACAGTAACTGCAGATATTCCTCCGAATCTGGCTTTTAGCTCTAAAAGCCATGAGCTATGCTGCTAAAGGCTCAGGAGCCAGCCTGCATCCCATTCTGGAGGGATTCCATCAGCCAGGTTTACATTATCTGCATTTAAGCTGTGGCTCCCATCAACACTGCAAGCAGGCTCCAGTTCTAGCTAAGTATTTAAATACATGTGCAAATCTCTTTCTAGGCAAGAGGAATCCCCAGTGCTGGAAGAAAAGTGACTTAAACACAGGCTTAAAAACCAGAGAGAACAGAGGCAAAGGGTGCTGAAGGGCTCAAGCAGGCATTAGTCACAAGATAAACAACTGTATTCTGTGTTTCATGTTAAACTACTGCTGTCACAGGGAAAGGTCTGGAACAGGCAGAGGGGTCTTTAATTACCAACCCTATAAGAGCAGTTTAAAGGCTGAGGCATTGGTTAACCCAGTAAGGAAGCTTTTCCTCTAGAAAGAGGAAACAAAAGTTAGCTGGTGTGCCTAAGGGCCACTGATTCGAAACATGCTGATACCGCTCCTTGTATCTCACACCTTTAACAGGAAATAACTGATTTCGGCTTAAAGTATCCTGAGCCAGAGTGTAAAACGTATTTGCAATCAGCACCACCTCTCTCTCCACAGTCGAAATTCAGACAGAAATAGACTGGTTTGTGTTGGAAGGGACCTTAAAGCCATTCCCTCTGTCAGCTTAAAGCCATTCCCCCTTGTCCTGTCAACAGCTGTGTCAGCCTGGGGCTCAGGACCTCAGGAACTGCTGATGCTAGCACAGTTCAGTCCAATCTTTCTCACG
The DNA here is from genome assembly GCA_039720435.1 of Amazona ochrocephala. Lineage (NCBI taxonomy): Eukaryota > Metazoa > Chordata > Aves > Psittaciformes > Psittacidae > Amazona > Amazona ochrocephala. The sequence goes on from CM077879.1 coordinate 92,881,686, forward strand.
AACATACCTGGCATAATCTGATCCAGGTAGACAGCTACAAGCAGATAAAAGATGCTATCCAGCACCAACAAAATGAGAGAGATGAAGAGCGGGTAGGGACCGTGACTTAGATTTGAAAACGTTGCACCATCTTCATAATCTTCTAGATGCATGACCTGCCAACAACCAGGGACAGAGGGAGATGTTACACACCAGCACTACCCCAGCCTGGGAAGACAGAACAGCAAACTTAACACACAAATAAATAAAACAATGGAAAAAGTGACTGAGATCACAGCAATGAACACAAAGAAAAACAGTTCCTCGATGGTGCACTCTATTTTACTTGATGCTGAATGGCTATGGTAAGCTATTAAAATAAGCATTTTCCCCCACCACCATCAGTTTATTAAAGAAAATCATCATAATTTAACTACATCGAGACCTGGCTGAAGACAATACAAGACAAATGAGCACGGTGAGGCTGCAACCTGAGCAGAAGGTGGTGATTTACCTGCGCGATGCCGATCAAGAAGCTGCACTGACACAAGGGGCTGAGGATCCACACGAACGACTTGGGGAAATCCTCCAGCAGGACAATGTTAAGGCCCACAAAACCAAAAGCCAGCGTCGCCAAGAACTCCACTATGCCCACGTGTTTTGACTTTTTAAATAGAGGTGTCAGCATAAGCGCAAAGAAAACCTAAGAACAGATCACAGAAAGAGGTAATAAGGTAATATATTAAGATATATTACAGGGTATATGAAAACCAAAGTAAAAAGACCATAGCTTTAATTTTCCCTCTGATAACCACATAGTTTCCCTGGTAGTCACTACAGCATTCACCCATACCCCACATTTCCCTTACAAAAAGACCATTGGGAGGGGCACAGCTCCCAAAGATGCCAAGTGACAGAGCACAGGAAAATATCACAAAGGAAAAATCTGCTATATCAATTAATTGTCTGACCCTTAATTAGGGCTTTAACATTACACTATACAGCAACAGCCAATGTTTAGAAAAGGGCATGGGTTTGGACTTCAAAATGGTGCTGTACAGCCAGTGTTCAAAACCACATGATCATAAACTCAGATACTTCAGTAAGGAAAGGTGTTTCTCATAGTGACCACTGAAAGCTGTACAACATCCCAAACTGGAGCAGACCTGGGGAATGGGATAAGGATGGGCAAGACACCCACTGCCAATTGCTCCTGCAGATGCTGTGTTTGTTCCAGATGCTTTAATAGAGAGAACAAGATCAGATGGGAAGGGAAAAAACCCTACAGGGATGGAGGAATTCAGTGAGACCAGGAATACTTACTGAAGAGACTCCATACAGGAAAAAAAGTAGGAATATCACAAAGGCACTGCTCTGGGGAAAGAGGGAAGAGGCCGTTGCAATCACTGCCATAAGAATGGACATGACAAAAATCAGGCTCACGTAAAGCAGCACCCAAGAAAGCCTAGGAGCAAAACAGGGGAAAAGAGAACAGAAACCAGTCAGTGAATTCCCAGCCAGAATTATCCCCACATACAAATAGCTAAACCTACCATTCTTTAATATTCCAAACAGCTGCACCAGAGGACAAGCTTGCAACAAAACAAGAGCCCCCAAATAAAGAGCTCTCTTATAAACATCCCTGTGACTGTTCCAGGCCTTAGAGTACACACATCAATATCCACAGCATTGAAGTTCCACAATGAGATGATTCATGACTTTTATATTATTTAAACTTGCATCGTTAATTTCCTGATATCACCAGAAGAGGGTAAGTGAGCAGCAGGCTTCAATAATTAAAGAAATCCTATTTAATATTTAATACATCGGTCATTCCAGTAGCCAGGCTGGGTAATAAAATCCTTTTCTTCGTAAAAACAGAGCTGCAAGCCTCGGAGCAATTCTGACCTCAGGAAACGAGGGGGGGGTTTGTGAACAGGCAGCGAAAAATGACACATCTTCCACAGCAGCAAGTTTCTGACTTACAGTCAGTGGTTGAGCAGAGCTGCGTTACCAGTGTGCCATCATACATCGCTCCCATTTCTCCCTGGACCAGAGATGCTCAGTGCTCATGTGCAAAGCGGCAAGTGGGGATAGATGACAAATGCCACAGGTGATGGGTTGACTGAACAGGATTTATCACTAAGGATGCATCACAAACAACCAGAACTGCCAGAAAAAAGCGTGGGTGCAGAAATCAAACAAAAGCAATCGGACACAAATAACCCAACTGGCTGTCTCAGTGGGAAAGATGCTAAAACGCTGTCGGCCCCTGTAGCAAAGGGCAAAGCTAAACCCATTTTTACCTCTGCAGCTACCAACGATTTCAAATTAGTACATCCCCTCATTTGGAAAAGAGCCCAAACATTACAGTGCATAGGGTAATTCTCATCATGGTATGGAAACAAATTTAAGCCCGTTGCTTAGACTGCTCTGTCACATTAAAATGATAGAGTTAGATTCATCCAATTACATGTCAGGGAAGCTGCTGCTCAGCTCTGAAGAGAAACTGCAGGTTACCTGTGGAGCCTCCGGAAAAGGAGGCACTGAGCCAAAAATATTCAAACCTGATAAAAACCAAACTACATAAAAAAATCTCACACAAAACATCATCCCATTTAAACCCCCTAAGCCAGGCATAACTTTACCTCCATAAATGCGACAGCATCGCGCTGGTATTTACTGATTAAAATGATGCTGCAGGTTTCTCTTTGAATAGATCTTACAGAGCATCTCACTTTGAGGCTGCTTCCAGTTCATCAGCCTAAAAAAACAACTAAAAACCTGGAGGATGGGATAGAAACGTTTTCTAGAAAGTGTTATTTTTCCTACTTAGAATCATGGAATAGTCAGGGTTGGAAAGGACCTTAAGATCATCCCGTTCCAACCCCCCTGCCGTGGGCAGGGACACCTCCCACTAAACCATGCCACCCAAGGCTCTGTCCAGCCTGGCCTTGAACACCGCCAGCGATGGAGTATTCCCAACTTCTATTGACAACAACTTCTATTCATAACTATTTCTTTATATATGTCATATTTCTTTTGTCAAGAATGGGTTATCTCAAACACTCACGTACCAAAAGGCAGTGTCGTGAAGTCCCAATATTTTTAAGAACTCCTTCAACTTCCTCTCCTTTTCTGCCACAATATGAATGGCCAGATAATACCCAAATGGTGAGAAAGCGATCACAAGGTAAATCAAAATGATGGCACGGGGAAAATTATCTATTTCCACCACTGCAGCCTCTCCCATAACCACGGCTGCTGTCAATTCAAGCTGCTCCCAAACAGACTGATTTGTCTTCAGCTGGAAGGAAGTGAAAGAAGAGTTAGTTTTGCATCACTCCTGCTTTTGCAGCCCCATCCAACCCAGCAGCAGCAACTCCAGCTCAGCTCTTAGGTGCTGTCACTAACAGGGAGAGATCTGGAGAGCCCAAGCCTCTAGTCCCCAAATCCCAGTTCAAAAGCACAGAAAATGGAGAAAATCTGGATGCTTAGAGATAAAATTAACAATTTCTTGCAATTCCTGTTGCCTAAAAATATAAGACTGGCTCTCACTGCAAGCAGCACGATGGGAGAGCAGCAGGGAAAAGGGCATTGCTGGCAATGATGACACCAAAATAGTAAGGCAAATTCTGCAGCGCCTTTTGGTCCAGCATTTGAAATAGCATTTTGGGGTGAGTACTGGCACGTGTTTTGATGTCTAATGCAAGGCTCCAGCATCAGACACACATGAAGACAAATGTCCACATTATTCAACTGGACAACATCACCTCTATACAAAACATAGCAAAACACACATGAAATAGAATCACAGAATGGTTTGTGTTGGAAGAAGCCTTAGAGCTCATCCAGTTCCAACCCTCTGCCATGGGCAGGGACACCTTCCATGAGACCAGGCTGCTCTTCTCATTTGATTCAAGCTTATTTTTGATATGGCATTTTACACCATTAATAGACAACATCCCAAAACCAGCCAGAGCCCAGGCAGCCCATGGATTTGAACCTCTGGCTTTAATAACATTATCAGATTCACCTGTATAATTGCAGCATCAATGCAGGCTTGCAGAGCTATAAACCCCGAGCTCCAGTACGTCACCGATTCACATCCTTTCCGCAGGTTGGAGCAACTGGCTGCAGAATGAAACATGGCATTTTAAATTGTAAACAGCCAGAGTTAATCTGTCCCATCCCCAGTGTAAAGATGGGAATGACCTTTCAGTTTATCCCCTTACAGAACACATATAAGAGTGTGCACATTCACCTCTCGATTCCATATAGATGGAAGACATAGCAACCGAATCGTGGAACCTCAGCTGGTAGGACATGGCATCTTTGAACACAACACCCACAAAGTTTGAGGGCTTAAAAGCACTGGCCTCTTGCAGCTCCTCTTCACTTAAATACTCCTCGGTGATGATGCCTGTGAGACAGAGGACATTATCAGACTGATCTAGGTATCAGCACAGCAGGGAGAAAAACTGCATCAGTTGTAAAGAAGCATCATGTTAATCATTAATGATTAATTTCCTTTTGGAGATAGAGCTATAGATATATAAGGTTGTATTTTTGTCCCAATGAAGTAAGTATTCTCCTAAATAGAAACTATTGGGAGTGTTGCTCAGTAGCAGGGTCGGTACTTTAAATTTATCCCTGAATATTCCCTTCCCCACCCCCCCTATTTTTTGCTGCTCCAACAGCTTCTGAGCCCCAATCCTCTGCCAGCTATCCCAGAGTTTATTCTCCAGCACCAGTGCTTTTCAGGAAGGGCAGATTCAGTGGTACATTGGGCAAAATATATGAAAACATGGTATTTGCACCAACTTCAGCAGAGGATGGGAGGAAGATGGGCTGTGAAGGTAGAAAGTGGAACCACATGCACCCATAAGGGAAATGCAGATGTCGGGCTGGCTCTCCAGCTCCTCTGAAGCACGCACAGCAGAAGGGAGAGAATCAAAGACACCAAACTAATACATCAGAGGGGTTTGGGAGAGGTAATGTGCAAGATGTGTAGGCAAGGCACTTAAAAAAGGAAAACAAAAGTAAATCCCTTTCAAAAGCAGAGGTGACACAGTGTTAATAGCAATTAAACAGAAATAAAGATGCTCTTGTGATAGTAACAACAGGATAGAAACCACAACTTAAAACATCTGCAGGACAGCATCATCTCCTGCATCTGCCCCAGGATGTCACAGGACAAGTATGAATTAGCCCCAGAGCTGTCCGGGCCCTTTTTGTACTTTGCATTGGGGTACCCCAAAACCTTTCTTGCAGCCACATAACACTTGTTGGCTGCAGCAGGAGAATGGGAATCGCTGCGAGATGGCAGTGCCAGAACATTTGCCAGCCAAGCAGAAAAAACGCCTTCACAGTCTGTGTATGAGCAGAAAAGAAAGACAAGAAATGCTTTTTTCCTATCATCGTCGGTGACAAACACAAGCCGCAAGCTGCAGTGCGAGATACACTGAGGAAAATAAGATGCTTGGTGTATAAATACCATCTTCAAAGTTATCAAAGGCCACTTTCTTCATGATTTCTCTCGCCATCCGGGTTGGTGGTGTGTACCCGATGATGAAATTCACCAGCATGGAGGTATCCAAAGTGCCAAGGTTGGTGTTGGCCACCTCACCGTACTTCCTATGCGGGTGCATCATGCTCATCAGAATGAGCCAGAACAAGAAGAAGAGTGGGAACAGGACCTCCTGTGTAGGGAAAGAAAGGAATGTGACAACTCCAAAGAGCAAGTGTAGAAATGAAACCTTCCACAAGTTTCTCTTAGTTACAACAAAGCTTAGAGAGGGACTGAGTTTAATCACCTTGTTCCTGTAAATTTCCCTGACCGTTTGCAATGCAACAGCAATTTCAATGCCAAATCCTTCCCTGGCACTGCAGCAGGATTTTAATTGCATGCATTAGTAACCCAAGAAGCCACTTTAAGGCACAAAGGGATAATTCTACATGCTCCAAATATCAGCAAACTTATGCTGTTTGGGTGGAAAGTAGCAAAACACAAAGCATGAACTGTTAAACAAGTCTAGCCAAGCACTGAGCCGCCTCTTCTTTACTTCAAAATGAATCTTCAAGTATTATATACATCACCTATGCACAGGGGTGAAGTGGTAGGAAAGATAAAACCTTTTTAGAGAGGTCAAGTCCTGCTATAATGCTCAGATATGGGTGCAAACATGCACTGAGATTTCAATATTAATATAAGGATAATGCTTTACACCTCAGGGTATGTTTTCAACCACAAAATACCTTCTCAAAAACCCTATTCCACCCCAAAATTCAGAGCACTGTGAAGCTTCAGAAGCACTGTAACAAAGCTCTGACTCAGGAACCACTTGACTGCAGAATAACAGCAGACACAAAGGCAGCAGCAAGCGCTCCACTTACCTGAACGCTGCTCTTTTTAGTCCTGCACTTAATAAGACAGTTCTTGAATAGGAGAGCTCTTGTTTGCCTCCATACTCCTGCTTCTCTGGCAGCAGCTGGTGCCATTTTTCAAGTCTAGGTTGTTTAAGAAGCAAACAAGATCTGTATTACATGACAAAACAATTTAAAGAGCAAAAGGCAGGCAGCTGCATCATCCAGCGGCTCATATTTCTATATTTTCATATAAACTTTTCAGTTTCTCATATTTTAAATGCCTTTCCATACACATGCTAGCCACTGCAACAGGCAGGAATTGGCAGCACTGATTTACAAGCTTTACTGATTGACCCTGAGCCATCCTCTGCGCAAAGGTGGCATCAGCTCGATGCGAACGGGACTTGAGCTAACCTGGGTTTGTATTCAGTTTGCTACTATAAACTACAAATCAAAGTCTTTATCTCAGAGCACGATGCCAGTGTCCATCACATGGCAGCCAGCCAGAGCCATGCACCCAAACCCAAGAGCCACCTCACCCCAGGCAAACTGTCCAGTTCACCGTGAGTAACCCCTTTGATTCCTGGAGCAGATCCAACACTAGTTATTTTCATTACTTTATCTCTTCTCATTAGGCCACCGGCACAGCACAGTGGTGCTGAACATCAGCTTTTAGGAAACAAAAGAAGAAATGAAAATGAAATTGAAGATGCTCTTCTGGAGAGAGCATCCTATCCCACCCGGAATACCTGGTGAGGGATGGCAGGCTGAGGAACCACCAGGTTTCTATCCTGTTTTGCCACCACCTTGCTGTCCAAGGTTCGGAGTCACTGGTTAAGCCGCATTTCTCCCTGTTTCTTCATCTGTCGAGCTGAAATACAACCAGGAGTGGCTAAGCCCAGTGCTGGTCTCGACCCAACCACCCCTTCCAGCCATAAGCCTCACCTCCAGCAACACCAACATGCCACAGGTTACAACCAGGTCATTTCTCATTATTTCAACTAAAACACAGTGTAGATTTCAATGAACTTCCCATAGTCCACGCTTTTCAGCTACCGAAACTCATTCCAGAAGCGGACTGATGTTTTTGGTGGCTGCATACTCAGAGCAGCCCTGCGTCAGGACCTGGTTCCGCTGTTATCTGTTAGACAACACATGGCTTAGGCTTCCTTCCCAGCTGTATTTTAATATGGAAACCTATTTTTGGAGCACAGACATCACCTAACTACAGAAACACATGAGGCTGCTGACATGCCAGCGCCACTGCTGCGAGCTGAGCTCCAACAGCTTCAAGTACATGAACTGCTCCTGCGTTTCTCTGGGGGTAGGAGGGAGGAGAGGAGGGGAAAGGCATCTGAGAGCACCCAGACCCACTGATCACAGCTTCCATTGCTGGGCGCTGGGGTCATTCTCCAGGCAGTGACCCAGCACTAGGACCCATGATGGCTGCAGGTGACTGGAAGCAAAGCCTTGGGATAACATCCCACCTAGAACCTGGATAAAGCCCCATTGAAACTACTCCAAAAATGAAAACCATGAAGATTTTAATAGAAAGAATAATGAATGCTTACACATGAAGCTATGCTGATAGCCAGTCCTCACAGGAAACATGCATACAGCTCCTCTGGGTGTTTTAGAGCTTCAAAATGACAGCACAGTGGTTTAAAATAAATCAAAAGCAGCAGCTATTGCTTACAGGTCATAAAAAATAACAGGCTGCTGCCCTCTGCTCACACTGTGCCCTGTTAAGTGCTTGGGCTGCCACTGTTTGCTTTCAGGAGCAGATTTCAAGAGCTCTTACAAGAGAAGCTCCACTGAGGGCCTCAATGAACGCTGCATGACTATATTAAAGCAGCGACCCCTTTCCTTGGTCTTCTCTGTTTCAAGCAGCAAAATAACCCTGGCAAAGATGCTTTAATCAGACTGAATCACCAACAGCAGTTACTGCTGCTTTCATTATTTTCTATCCACTTATAAACTAACAAACAGCAATACTCCTACGTCCTCCCTGGAGCCTTTCCATGCTTTAATTACATCACCTCAGTTGGAGGAAGGGTCATTTTCAGCCTGTCAATTGATTTCTTGATATTCCACCTGCCATTTCCACTTAAGCTAACGAAGCCACACAACACATGGGGAACGCTGAAGAAGTATCACTTGAATGGTGGAAGATGGTTGGAAACACAAACCCAAGCCCTTCTAGAAGCTCCAGATGCTGAAATGAACCCAAAGGTTGAACAGAAAAGGAGCTGCCAAGAGATTTATTCAAATAAGACTGGACAAAATGAAAACATTCCAACCCTGGGAAAGTCCCCCACAATTCAGCCACTTTCTTATGATCTTACCCCAATAGGAGAAGCAGCTGAAACACAACTACTTGTGGGCATTTCAATCAAAGTAATCACTGGGTTTGTACCTTAATTCCACATCAAGGATGCTTGTCCTTCTTACAGGGCCTTCCCCAGACCAACCTGACACTGGTCTTGAAGGGTCAGTTGATGTGATTTAGTGCTGCCCCTCAGGTTTCCCTTGGTTTTAAAGCTAAAAACCCAAACTAGGGATGGGGTGAACTTCAGCTTAACGGGCTTGAGGAACAAGCAATCAATTTATCAGTGAACGACAGATAAGAATATAAGATTATTGATCTTGCTGCAAGCAGACAGTAGCCTAAATGATACTCAAGGAAACCCCTGAGGTGCTTGTTACTGGTCTTAAATTATTTAAGCTCAGTGTTTTATTTATGCATTTTTAAAACGGGATGAATTTTCCTCCCTGCCCGAATCCCGACGGATACAACCGCGTCTCGGGCGGAGCAGCACCATGAACCCCAGCACCGCAGCCTCCAACCCTCCGGACCGACACGGAACCGCAGAGTGAGGGAATGCCCGGCTCCTGCATCCATATCCCGCACCGCACCCCCTCCCCGCCCCGCCGCAGCCCGCATCCCTTCGCATCCCGCCGCCAACCCAGCGCTCTGGAGCTCCACCGGTCGCTAATAGCGGGTACGGGATTGGGGACTGCGTGTTTCCATCCCTCCCCTTCCCCCTAAACAACCCTTTCAAACACCCGCTCCTCACCATTCTTCGCCCAGCCACGAAACCCGAATGAACACATCAATAACGCCCCAAAGCCTTCACTCCGGGGCAATGACGCGCTCGGCAGGTACTGAAAACTCCTCCTCTTCCTCTCCTTTCCTTCCCCTTCCCGTTTTACACCCCTCGGGACGCGGGAGGGGCTGTTTCCCCCGCTCCAACCGGTCTCCCCATCCCGGTCCCCGCCTCCATCCGCAGCGGAGCGGAGCCCCCCCCCCAGCCCCGGCACTCACCGCTCCGCTGCCGCCACGGCGCAGGGCGAGAGCGCGGTTGCACCGCGAGTACCACCGCCCCGGGGCGGAGCGGGGCGGAGCGGGGCTGCCCCGAGGGACCGGGCGGGGCCGCAGCGCCGGTACCCGCCTACCGAAGGATACCCCCCACGAACGGGACCCTTCGTGCTGGGAACGCCATCACCGAGGATGGTTCTCTCACGGGAACCCGCTCCTATGGACCCCTTGTTCTGGGACCCCGTCTTTTCCCAGGACCCTTCCCCTCCCGTGGATCCCTATTCCGGGCACCCCTACTTCCAACTACACCCTGCTCCCATGGACCCTTGTCCTGGGGAGCCCTTCTCTGGGGATGCCTTCCTCCTGGGCACCCTTTCCCCATGGACTACCTGTCTCAAGAACCCCCTCTTCTCACCCCCACACCCCCTTCTTCCCATGAACCCCTATCCCAGGGAGCCCCTTCTCCAAGGAATCCCCTTCCATGAACCCCTGTCCTGGGGACCCACTCTTCCTGAGACCCCCTTCTCCCATGGATCCCTATCCCAGGGACCCTTCCTCTCAGAGACACCCTGCTTCCGTGGGCCCTTGTCCTGGGGACCCCTCTTTCTGGGACTCCCTCCTCTCGTGGACCCCTATCCTGGGGAGACCCTCCTCCCAGGGACACCCTGTTCCCATGGACCTGTGTCCTGGGGATCCCCTCATCCCAGGACCCCCCTTCTATGGATTCCTGTCATGGGGACACCCTCCTCCCATAACCACCCGCTCCCAGGACCCCTTTTTCCAGGACAAACCCCCCTCCTGGTGACCCCCTTGTTCTCACCAGGAAGCCAAGGAAAAAGGGTCAGAAATAAGGCCCAAGGACTGTGGGTTGGCTGGGAGCCGCATGGGTACACCCAGCGCTGCTGGTTCCTGCTTGCATCCAGAAGGTCACTGGAGTTTTACTGCATACCCAAAATACAACAAAAATGCTGCCTCGCATACAAACGCTGATCTCCTCTTGGTCACATGTGTTGGTTCCCCGCCTTGGTTCCTGAGCGTGCCTGATCCCACTGAGTTATTCCCGTTCCAGCGAGTGTTTCTGTCACCCTCCAGACAGGCCCTTGTCTATGACCGGCCTTTTGCTGACAAGGAGGATGTGATCAAAACCACTGAGACATCAATTATCCCATTCCCATCACTGCCAGCGCACTGGAACGTGCTCGTTTTCCTAAATCCCTCCCTCGAGCTGCTGGGAAAGGCTGAGCTGAAAGTGAAACCCGGAGGTGCCGTTGAGCATCTGGAGCCCTGCAGCAGAGATGCTGCATGCTCGGGAATGGTGCAGCCCTGTGTACTCCCTGAGGAAGGATAGCTCAGCTTCCTGCGGCTGGATGGAGCAGGGTTTGAAATGCCCTTGTCCGAGCTGGTTTTGTGCACCCAGGGAGCTGCATGAGCATCACGCGTGCCTGTGCTGGAGCACAGTGCTGTAACGATGGTGTAGATTCAATATTTCACTTGGAAAACTGAGATCAGGAGATGGAGTCCTCATCCAGAAGGAAGGAAAGGGTCTCAAGGGATGGTTTACATGAGGAGGTATTGTGGCCATGCCTAAGCACTTTGTGTTCATACATCCACCTACAGTTGTGATTGGAAACACCCAGGATTCAAGCCCCAGCCATGGTCCCAGGACCCTCATTAGGCACAGACCCTTATTCTGCAGCCTGAGAGCAATCCAAATCCTATGGGCTGGCATAGCAAGGTTTTGGGAAGGAGGTGTGGGGAGAAGGTTTTTGGGGAGGAGGTTTTAGACCCGAGGTTTTGAGGACAACGTTTTGGGGACAAAGATGCTTCCACCAGGTGTCCCCCGAGAGCGGCACAGCCCAGCAGTGGTCGGTCCAGGCTTCTTCAGATGCCCCCATACAAAACGTGACCAAATCCCGCCTGGTTTTATGCCTACTTTTAGGGAGAAAAGAATTAAAGAGAAAACGCCATCAGCAAGGCTTGCTTTAACTGGAAAAGTTCTTTTTCTCATCAGTTTCCACCTTAACAAAGAGCATGAGATAAAAGTACTCTCTTTAGGTAATGCCTTTTAGTTTTGCCTAATGAATGCTGCATAAACACAATGGCATAACTTGAGCTTCTATAAAAAAAAACCCCAAACTTATCTTCATCCATCTAGCATTAAACAGAACAGAGGCCCGTCTGGGGCTGAATTCTTCTGGTCACTTTGATGTTGGTTGTGGTCTCTGTTTCTACTTGAAAAGCTTTAACTGCTCTTATTCATGTTCTACCTGCAAAGTCTGGAACTCCTTGGGTATTTTAGCACAGCCTCCCTCCTTCATCGGTCCACAGCTCAGCTCACCTCGAGCCCCATCCTTCCAGGGAAGAGCCTGGAACAGCAATAACCCCCCCCAGCACAGTTCATAGAACCACATAGACTGGTTTGGGTTAAAGGGACCTTAAGGCTCGTCCAGTTCCAACCCCCTGCCACACCACTCTCACAGTTCACAGCAAGGTGCTCAGAACATCAGGCTATGTCCGACAGGAAGATAACATCACCTACAATACATCTTAGTGCCAGACGATGGGACACTGGTGCTGCTTGCATCCCCAGAGCCACCGAGCTCATGCACAGCAGCATCAGTACAAGAGACAAAACCAACTGGCACAATGGGGAGAGAGCCTCCACAGAGCAAGCATCACCTAAAGCACTGCAACGCTTTTCATCTTCAAAGTACACCAAAACCACTGCCTAATTAATTTTTACAACAGCCCTGCATGCTCAGATGCCTTAAACACGATCTCCATTTGTAGATATAAAAAGCCAAGGGTGATGTAATTTGTTCAAGGCCAAGAGGAGTCTGTAGCTGGGGCAGGGATGGGTACTGCAGCGCCAGAAACCTGCCCAGCTTAGCTTCTGAGCAAAGAGCTTTGAAGACAAAAAAAGCAATTTCACCTCTTTAACTGGAATAAAGATCTAAGGAACTACACCCACTGCACCACGTGCAACAAAGCTCCGTGAATGGCTGCACAAAGGTTTGGTAGATACAGACGATAGGATTTGCTTTATGGAAACTTGTTTCTGCTTATAATGGGAACCAGGACAAACGGGGAAAGGCCTATTCCTGCAGCAGGGTCTCTCCATCTGCATCCAAGCCAATCACAAACCAACCCAGCACCTGGCAAAACGTTTGCACATCTATTTGTAAGCTGGGGATGTATCTTCCAGGAGCTCAGTATAAACATGCTGCAGCTGGAGGGGTTGTTTAAAGTATGTGAGTTTGAGGACAAAAGGCAAAATAACAAAGCAAAGGAAACGTAACTTTCTTAATAGCATCAATGGAGAACAGCAGGGTGATGTGGTGGGTCCAACAAACCCAAGTGCCTGCTGATGGTACAGGCTGGGGACCTTCACACCGAACAACAGAAGTTGTCCTTTGGCTGTAGGGCAGCCCCAACACTGTGACTTCACACCCACAGTGTCTTCAGCTTCCAGGTACCCAACAGCTATGGAGGTGATGCTAGTGCCAGAGTTGTGCTGGATCCTCAGCACGCTTCTGCTCCATGCGTGTGAGCAGAGCTCCAGTTTGGAACAGGGAATTCAGAGCTTTAGAGAAACTTGAACATCTGAACTCCATCATTCGCTGATGCTTATCCCAGCAAGTCTCCACTTTGTTTTCTGTACCCAAATCACCAACAGCTCATGCCAAAGCAGTGGGAATTTTTCCCAGTCCTCATCACTGATGGATCTGCATCGTATTGGGAGCTTGGAAGCTGCAGTGGCACATGCGGAATGGCACATCTCCCCTGCCAGTCTGGATGGCCATTTCTGCCACTTTCTTTTTAAAGCATCTCCTTACGGAAGTATTTCTTACAGAAAAGAAAGCTGTGCAGGGGCACTCACCTAAGGAATTCAGTAACCAGGATATTATGGCAACACAGTTCAATGCATTGCAGCTGCCATGTGCTAATCCATCAGAAAGAAAATGTGATTAACTGAATTTCCTCTCCTTAAGTAGGTAGAGACACAGCTTTTCAAGAGGAAAGAGGAAAAGCAAAGTCAGCATTAAAATCACAAAGGACCATTTCCAGATTCTTCAGTAGCATCCCTGCTCATCCTGCCGTGCAAAACCTGCTACACCAGGATGTGGAACAGAGAGAGAGGGAGATGCTCACATCAGAGCAGGCTTTATTTATTGCAAGCAAATACAGGAAGCCAAATTCTGCCCATCACCCTTTCCTGTGCTGTGTTGAGAGGGGAGAACATGTGCACTATTGAGCCAATGAATAAATGGCCAAAGCTGGAGCATTATTCCCATGTTTCAGTTGGGTGGATGTTGCCCTTTCTGTCGCAGCCGGGAAGCTGCTCCCGCTCCGATGCCTCTGCCCCTTCTGCAGAGAGCTTGCAAGGAGCCCAGGAATGCCGAGATGATTTTGCCCAGTGATGCAGAAGCTTCAGGTGAGCAGCTGCTCTTTCACTGCTCCACTTTCTATCAAAGCTCTGCACAGCCCTGTGAGAACCAAAGGCCACCGCATGAATTGCTCAGATCCAAATGCAGATAAACCCAAATGATTCCTCATTTTCCTTTGGACTTACCATCTGCTTATTAACTGACCGGAGTCCTGCCCCTGGCCCACTTCTTGTTACTGCTTAGATCCATTCTCCTCATGCAAAGCGCTGTCCGTGCCTCTTTGCTGCAGATGCTCTCCTGACCCTGGGCATGTCACTGTTGCAGAGAAACTGGGTGACCACAGCCCAAGGGCTTCTTTTGCCGGGAGTCCTTGGCACATTCTTCCTTCTGCACCTAGGAGTACTGCTGCTTTATAAGCAGCAATAACACAAGATTTATACTGTAAATCAGAGATGTTCCCATCACACAAAGGCCGCAGTTGTTTTCGCCCAACACAGGGCTCCTCCTGCATCCAAACCAGGGGCTGCAAGTCATCTGAGGTCAGTTCTCTCGATGCTGAGCACCAGCAGCAGGTTTTCAGCCTCGTGCCAGCAGCCTGCCTTCCCTCTGCTGAGGGTCTGCATTGAAGAGCTGCTCTTTTCTTTCTTTGAGGGATCATTATTAGAGGCTGTGCTGGGCAGAACCAAATCACAGGCAAGAAGACCAAGTCTCCCATTGTGCGCTGCTTCTATTTGAAGACAGCAGCTCCCGAGCGCCTGGCACTTCAGCACAGCACAGGCAGGGAGGACAAAGCCACAGTTATGTACTTGTGCCTTTTCTCATTAGGGTGAGTTTTGCTGGGCTATGAAGCAGTGTGCGGCACCGTCCGTCATTAGCAGCATCAGAGGTGCCAAGCAGGAACCGCTGCTGCTTCCCTGCTTGCTTCTCCTGCTGTGCATCCATCCAGACTGAAACAAAATAAAGCTGTTGTAAAAGCAGGTTGTCCTGAATATTTAGGTTTAATTAATCAGAAAAGTTGCCACCAACAGTTAAACTCAGTCTCAGGAATCAGGAACCTTTGTCTGTAAGTATTACTCCACCATCTACAGCAGAGGCAATCATAGAATCACAGAATGGTTTGGTTTGGAAGGGACCTTAAATCTCAGTCCCCCCTCTGTCAGGTTAAAGCCATTCCTCCTTGTCATGTCCTTATAGGCCCTTGTCAGAAGTCTCTCAATAGCTTATAAGAACACAGGCTTTAAAGAAGAGATATTTACTCCATAGTTACTGGAAACTACGTGCTTGCATCAATAATCCTCTATATAAGCACAGGGGTGATGCATTTGCATCATCTAACGCGAGAGCCCAGATCCTCTGCCAGCAAAGCCCTTCAGCAGTAATTCACAGCACCTAATTTAGCGACCTGCCTCTCTCTGTGTGCTAGGAGGAGACTAAAATAAACCCTGCAAAACCCAACTTCCTTCAGGGTTTACTGCTCGAGGTCTGCAGCTGTGCCCACTGAGAAGGGAGCTCTGCCACTGCCAAAGCCACCCGCTCTTTGCCACCTAAAACTTCCCACTATTCAGAAGCAGGGCACAAGTATCAAATATAGACCAATAATAGCAATTTATAAAGGAAAGGGGTTAAACCCCTTCAGAGAACAGCAGCATTTTGTACCTCTATAAATGGTTAGGCAAAATGGAAGTTCATTAGGAGTCAGATTCGCTCATAGCGCGCAAGACTCTGTGCCCTTACCCACCTTCTAGAATAACATTCAAAGTGGCTCAAAATAAGATTTCAGAAAAGAAGTTTCAATTTTGACCTAAGACTTGGCACACGGAGCGTTTCAGCCCAGAATAGACTTTTATGGGAAGTCAGAAACCTCTGGAAAAAAACAAGTTTGCAACAGCCTCTTTAACAACAGCAGTGCCAGGGGTTCAAGGATAATATATACACTGCGTGCAATGTGTATAGAATACTACAATCACAGCCACATCAGTACAAACAGATATTCATTCTGGCCATGAATGATACCTTGTGTTGATAGAAAAAAGAACCAAAATGCCTATTTTAACTCAGCAGAGTTTGGAGGGAGGAGAAAGAACCAAAATACCTATTTTAAAGCAGTTTGGAGGGGGAAATGTGCCCATTGCTAATGGGGACGTGGCAGAAAATAGGTATTTTCCATCAGCGCTGCTGTTGCCCCGCTCCAACAGCCATCAAACACTTGCCCACCACCAGCTGTGCTCCCTTGCCAGTGAATTTTGCTGCACGGATTATGAAATACAATTTCCTGCTCTGAAAAAGCACCGAGCCTTTGTATTGCAGCGCGCTCTGGGTATACATGCCATTGAAAGAAAATTATGCTTCCTGCTGCCAGCCCAACACAAATATCCCTCCAGACAGAGGCCTCCACCTGTCCTTATTTAGCACTGCTTTTCTCAGAATTGCACTTTCGGAGGTGCTCAACCTCAGTGAACCGTTTCTGAAGTGGATTCCTCCTCCTTCTCCTTCCTGTCCCTGGCTGCTGGGAAGGCGTCAGTCCTGAATATCTGGGCTCCTCATTGACTGATTAGAGTTGGAAGGGACCTTGAAGCTCCTCCAGTTCCAACCCCTGTCACGGGCAGGGACCCCTTCCACTGGAGCAGCTTGCTCCAAGCCCCTGTGTCCAACCTGGCCTTGAACACTGCCAGGGATGGGGCAGCCACAGCTTCTCTGGGCACCCTGTGCCAGCGCCTCAGCACCCTCACAGGGAACAGCTTCTGCCTAAGAGCTCATCTCAGTGTCCCTCTGGCAGGTTAAAGCCATTCCCCTTGTCCTGTCCCTACAGGCCATTGTCCAAACCCCTCCAGGTCTCCTGGAGCCCCTTTAGGCACTGGAGCTGCTCTGAGGTCTCCCCTTAAGGAGCCTTCTCTTCTCCAGGCTGAACCAGCCCAGCTGTCTCAGCCTGGCTCCAGAGCAGAGCTGCTCCAGCCCTCGCAGCATCTCCGTGGCCGCATCTGGACTCACTTGAGCAGGTCCACATCTGCCTCCAACCCCCTGGGTGGTTGGGACAGTATGTGTATCCATATCCAAGAAGTCATCTGGCACTCACATCCAAGGCAGAGCTTTTGCTGTGCAAAGGCAAACCCCCTGCAAAGCAACACATGGCTCATGGCCACCTTTATGGCATCTGAGCCATCCCGATGCCGATGTTTACACCAAATTTGTACCATATTAAACAGGAGCACAAAAGACTACCGCAGGCTTTTCAGATGGATTCACAGAGAAAAGCAGCTCCAGTAATTAACCCCAGATCGCATTACCCTGAGAGCTACATAAACATCATAAAGGTTTAATAAACCACCTCAAGAAAAACACTCATGTGGTGGTGGTTGTACACAGCGAGGGATAGAGCTCTACCTCAGAGAGCTTACGGGCAGTGAGGAGCCAGGTTGCTGCTGTCACTGTGCTCCCAAAGGAAGCATCCCTGCAGGAGCCTGCAACTCATTTTGCTGCAAGAAAGAACGTAGAGGGACAAAGGACTCAGTGAAAAACAGCAGGAAACAAAGTGCAAAGTACAGAACAGTGCCACAAAGGTACAAAAGACCCAAAACTAAGCCTGTGTAAGGTAGGAGTGAGGGATGCAGGGCAGGTGACTTGTAGTGATTGCCATCCTCCAGACCAAAGGCTATTACTTAGGTTACTAAGTTGAAAGTAGTTTTCATTTACTGGCTTCTGCCCCTTTTATGAGCTGTGTGTGCTTCTGGGGTCCCATTGTCCCCTCTGAATTGCTCAGCTATCTGGTTAAAGCCACAAAGACAGACTTTACCAACAGTCCCACTGGGTGCAGCAGGGCAGCACAGTTTGTGTCACTTCTGTGATTTGCAGCATCCTCCCGGGCTTTTCACCCATCCGTGATCCAAGGTGGATAAATGTGCTATGAGTAAAGGGCTGTGAGAGGAGATGCTGGAGGAGAAGGAGATGGAGGAAACTCAGACAAAAGGTAAGAGGTGGCTGAACTCCCAGGGACTGTGTTTGGCTTTAAGCGCCGGCAGCCTGGAATTCCCTTTAACCCCGGGAACAAAGGAATGCAGGATATTGCTCGGCACCATTCAGGCTGGTGAAGAGCAGATGGTCTCTGCTCCCATAAGCGGCTCATGCTCAGGACGACTCATTGTTTCTCACCTCCTCTCCTGTCAAGCCTCATTCTCCTCCCCAGCATCTGCACCCTCTGTTTGCTTTGGCTTTTCTTCAAGCTTCTTCCCCACATATCCCCTCAGGGGCATCCCTTTTTCCAGCTGGTCCCTCTTGTCTTGGAGAACTTCCTGCAGTTCCTTCACCTTCTGTAGCCAAGAGCCTGCTGCCTTCTCTGCCAGCATTTAGTGTGCTTATTCCTGCTATTTTCCATTTCCAGCATGGTACTGAGGCCACAGCACCTTGGGAGCACTAGGGAAATGGCTGGCATTCCCCACTCTCTTCTGCTTCTCTATGGGGGGCTGACCACTGCCCCAGCTAAAAATGATAGGAAGTTTCATGAGATACCATCCAGGGGATGGGATCACACATACAAATACCATTGTCCTGCCTGTTGTATCTAAAAGCCATCATTACACTCTTTCACAGGACAGACCAAGCCAAAGCCTCTCTACACTTGCCCCACAATACCCTTCCTTCTCTGCAGCTCCCATCCCCATGATTGGAGGAGATGGCTGGAAGCAGCATAATCCAACAAAAATAGGAAGCGGAATGGAAGGAAACCGAAATAGCCACTGGCTCCTTTTGCAGAGGTCCTGCAGAGTCGCACCTCCTGCCCCATGCAAGTTGGCCCTGCTTGACTTCTCCATTTGCAAAGCATATTGGGTTTTGGGAGATCCCAATTCCCCAGCACCATGGTTCCTGTCCATCCCTGCACAGGGTTGTTATCCAAAATACACAAGAGCATCAGAGCAATAGATATGGCACTTTCCCACCATGGGCCACACTGGGAAAACCAGTATTTGAGCCCTAAACCCTGGTCTTACTGTTCAAGGATATAGAAGGAGGTACCAGAGGTGGTTTGGACACCAGTTTTGCTTCTGTTTCACACCATCTGTGACTAAAACATGTATAAACTGTAAAGCACATTGATAAACCACACATCACCAGCATCCGGGTTTTCCAAACAATTCTTAGTGAAGGGATACGAACCAGGGGAAAACACACGGAGGTGTAAGACACCGAAATGCACAAAGAACCTCTGACAGTGGCCTTGCAGGAGCGAAGCCTTGGAGAAGCTGCACCCCTCGAGCTCGCTGCTGTTTGCAGGCAGAGCTCTGGGATTAATTTCCAGCCTGTTGATTCTCTCTTCGTGCAAACACTGAAACCCAAGCCTCTAATTGTATTTTTACTGGAGAAACCCACTGCGGAACAGGCACGGTTCGCCTTCCAAGCGCCGCAATCAAAGCACACGCTGGAAACGAAGCCGTGTCTAACACAAAGGCATATTTTGGTGCAAACCCCTGTTTACAAACGCGGAGAGGAGATGTTTTTTCAGCAGTGCCCTGAAACCACAGCACGTTTGTCCAATTGCTCTGCAGCAGAATAGTCTCTTGGCAATGAGGGAGCAAGCTGGGAAGAGGAAGAAACAAACCATACCACGTATACGATTCCAGTTCTACATAGAGTCAGTATTAAAGGTAAAGTTATGGCCAGACCCAGATATAGAAAGCAGATCTCTTTGCTCAGAGCTTTGGATTCCTCCTAGGAGTAACTCCTTCCTTTAAGCTGCTCCTGCAAGCACTTTGCAGGACTGCTCTATTTCACAGCCACGCACAACATGGTAATTTACTTCCTATAAAGTGACGGCACAGGGATGCACACGGCGTGGCACTACTTATTGACACCAGATGATTGAAGTGATGCTCCTAGAGAGTTAACTTCCATGCACTGGGAGACACAGGCTTACACAAGGCACCTCACTGGTTCCTGAGCATCGCCCCGCATGGTCCTATGACTCCATCCTCTATAGGAAAAAAATGCCTTAAAACAACCAAGCTTTTGTTCTCACCCAATGAAACATCAAAGGAGCATCCCTCATTCTATACCTGCGTGGAGGTCAGACCAGCAGAAGTCTGTTAGAAGTATCAAAAGCGAATTAAAAGCCATAGTCTTTACCCATACAAGGCCTCCAGGCTCACTACAGCACTCCTCGAAGGCTGCTGGCACCGCTGCTCATTTAGCTTATAGCTACTGAGTTTGAACGCTGCCATTTGTAAGGGGTTAGTGAAGGGGTTGTCAGCATTTCCATCATAAACCTTTCAATTGGGGATTTATCGCTTGGCTGTAAGGATTTGATCTAGCTGCAGCTTGGCAGGAAGGACACATACGGCCCCACACTTCCCTCACACCAAACACAAACAGATCCCTAATGGAGGGGCACAGCCTCCTTCAGACTTCAGTCCTTGCAGATAAAAAGGGCAAAATCCTGCCCAATGCCAGCCTACAGCGAGCTGAGCCCATGGGGCTGGCAGGGACACAGAGGAGTGTGAAAATCAGTTACACCACACGTTTCTTAGCACTCAGGTTTTGGGTTTTAATTTCCCAGTGTTAGTTCTTCCAACATTCCTATGACAAAATATGTATTTAACATAACGCACAGCTTTAGGAAGGCCTGCCTTTCCTTAGGGGCTTTTCCCTAGGTGGAACTCCCATGCATGGCAGTGGGTACCCATCTACTACACCCAGGGTACAGCTGCGCTCCGGATCCAGGCAGCGTCCCTGTCCCCGGGCAATGTCACTGCATCAGCTCTTCCCATGGGAAACCTCCATGAGCCCACAGGGGCCGAGGTGACCACCTCAGAAAATAGACTTGGAGAAACTCAGTTTATCTCATCTGCCGGAGAGGGGAAAAGGATATAAAAGGATTAAAAATATCTTTTATTATACAAGGTTATCAGGAGCATTGGTTAAGCCCAGGCACCACTGTGATATGCAGAATGCGTGATGCCCTGAGCATCACATAAGCACAAAGGCAAGATGTCCCTCTCGAACAGATCCTTAGAATCTAAAACCAATGGGGACAAAATGGAACCCTGATGTGGTACCCATGTCCAGTGCAGGGCAGCCGGTGGAAGCTTGGTGTGCGCCCAACATCGGCAGCACCAGTGGTACCCAAGAGCATGGCGGGAGAGACGGGGCAATACTTCCTGCACAGCCCGGGATGCACCATCCCACCATATCCACTTCCAGCCATAGCCTCAGAGCCTCTCCCCGCTTCCCAAGAGATGCGTTTGCATTCGGTGGATGCCACCTTCCCCCAAACGCGGGGACAGCAGGAGGGCAGCCAGCAGCCACTGCCTGCACAGTGCCTGGAGTGTACTGCACAGCGTGCAGGCAGGGAGGCAGAGGGGAAGGCAGACATTGCAGACAGGCAGGGGCACAGGAAGGGAGGCAGGGCTGCAGACAGGCAGGGAGGGAGGCAGGGAGGGAGGCAGGGCAGGGTAATGGGAAGGAAGCAAGAAAAGAAGCAGGGAAGGAGGCAGGGAAGCAGGGAGGGAAGCGCTGGGAGGCTGCAGAGACCTCGCTCCCGCATCACCCTCCGCGTTACGAACACGCAGCCACCACTTCCCCGCTCCGCTCCCTCCCTCCGCTCCCGCGCGACTTCGCGCCAGTCCCCGCGCAGGCTCCGCGGGCGCGCAGCCCCCCGCCGCCCTCTGCAGGAAGCGCCGCGCAGCGGCCGAAGGGGGGGGGCAGAGACTCCAAGCCCCAGTCTGCAGCGCGGCAGCCGTGGGCACGGCGCCTGCGCTGTGCGCAAACCCCCCCCCCCTCCCCCCCCCCCCCCCCCGCTCCAAGTTTGGAGGTTCGAGCCGCCAGCCCCGGCCCATCATGTAGGTGCCGCGGAGGCTGCCCCACACCGCGCCGGGGGGGGGGGGGAAGCGAGCCCCCCGCGGGCCTCTGCTGCACGGCGTGCAAGCGCAGAGCAGCCCCCCCTTTGCGCACCCCCCCTTTGCGCACCCCCGCTGCAGGGCGCGCTGCAGCAGCGAGGCAGGAGAACTCCAGGTGCACGAAGAGCGAGCGCGGTGCAGTTTGCATCTTTGTGTGCAAAACTAGCTCCAGAGGAGGGGCGAGGCAAAGTCTTTTGTGCTGCCCATCTGTCCCCCCCCGCCCCCTGCAAAGCACAAGGGGGGGAAAAAACATGTCTCAGCCCAGAGGTAAGGCTCCTGCTTCTCTTCCTTGCAGCTCTGCAGACGGCCGTGCATGCATTCGCGAGGTGCACGCATGCATGGATGCGTTTTGTGCTCGGGATGCAATTGCAATTTGAAGTTTGAGGCTTCTCCGTGGCTCCCCCCGTTGCATTTCCTGTTGGGCGCGGGTGCGCACACGCACTCACACACACACACACACACACATCCACACAGGCACAGTTCCTGCAGGCTGCGTTCGCCGTTCAGCTGCGCTTTGGCGTTAGTGGAATTCTTCAGTGTGCCCCCCCCGCTCCGTCTGCCTCCTGCACCGGTCAGCGAGGAGATAAAAGGGTGTCGAGGAGTAAAATGGGGTTGTGGCCGTGCGTGCGGAGTGCGGGCTCGTTTCATTGAGATGAAACTTTGAAACAAGTCCTGGGAGGAGATGAAAGGTGAAACTTGAGTGCGAGTGAGCGGGGAATTAAATATATACCTCTATGTTTCCATGGGAAAGTATTGTTCTTGTGCCAGGACTGAGATCATTTTCCACTGATCCCCCCCCCCCCCCCTTTCCCCCCCCCTTCAATATTTGGTAACTTTTGGTCGGAGGTTTGTAACACCAGATCGCTGCGAGCTGCTTTATTTAGCGTTTGGGGAGGGGACGGCAGTGATTTATTGTACTTATTCTTGCATTGATGGTTTTTCTTTTGCCAGCGTGGTGGGCAAGGGTTGAGCTTTGCTTGTGAACTGATCCGGAGTGATTCTGCCTTGTGTCCTGCAAGGAAGGGGTGATGGTGGTGGGAGGGAGGAGGTGGAGAGTTTAATATTGCAAAAATGCAGGGGGAATGCAATAGTCCCTGCAAGAGCCGGCTGGAGATGTTTTTAAGGAGGAGTTGCTCCGGCCATTCATTGTGGAAATAGATGCCCATATGTCAGCAGATGCAGCTTTTGGAGCTTCTTTTAAATGGGCGGATTTGCTGTTGCTGCTTGGCACTTGCATTCTGCAGCCCTCAAGCATATTGGGGAGCAGGGGGGGTGCGAGCCAGTGCGTGGCAGAGCAGATCCCAACCTGGGACCGGGGCTGCTTCTTGCTGTTTTGTTTTTAAATCCCAAGCCATCTGTGGAGCCTGTGGCCTTCCTCCACAAGCCTTGCAGGGAGGCCATGGGAAGGAGGTGCTTTCACAGCTCTTGCCACACAGTTTTCCTTTGTAAGAAAAATGTAAAGTTGTTGTATAATTTATTCCTAATTTGGGTTTGCTGCAGTCATCTGTTCCAGCCAAGCAGAGAACTGTTAAAAGTTTCCAATAGGAAGAGCCAAAGAAGTTTGATAATGCAGAATTGAACCGAACGATGCCCGCTGCTGCTTGCAGGAGGGTCCCTGCAAGACGCATAGTAGGGGCAGGGCAGCAGCCTCTTCCTGGGGGTCCCCAAAAGCCGGAGGCTGGAATGGCTGTAGTGCATGAAGCCGATGGTGGCAGGGAGCTGGGCTGGTGGCCATGCAGCCCAAGCTGCTGGGGTGCCACTTATCCCATGCACTCGCTTTGTCCATCCTTCTTCATACCAGGAAAATGGGGAAAATGCAAGTAGCCAACCCACAAAACATGATCTCAATGAATGGCATCATTCTTGACTCCGTTTCCCGTCCATCCCGCGCTGTGCAATACGGGTGTCTAAGTCTGAATTCCTTGCGCGGATAACTTTTCCAAGTTCAGCTGTTCAGGCGGAGGTTTTGCTCGGGAAGGGGTTTGCAGCAGAGGTATCGTTCTTCAGGATGAATTAGGGGAGGCATAATCTGCATTTCAGGATCAGCTTTCATGTGTTGCACAGGAGGTTCCTCGTCAGCCTTCTAAAATACTGCGTGGAGCTCTAGCCAGCTGCTGGGCTGTGGAGCCCTCTCCCTGCTTTGAATCCTTTCCAAAGTTGTGCTCAGGATTTGCCAGAGATTAATTCTTTTTTCCTAATGCTGCTTGTCAGGGGAACATGCAACCAGGATGGTTATTCCCTGATAACACTTGCTCCCTGCAAGGAATCTCACCTAGGTTAGAGGGCAGAACTGCTCCTTGGACCCTACCTGTGCCATGCGGGAAGCAGAGGTGACGTGCTTTGCGTGCAACCGTAGCATAGGCTGCAGGAGATAAAACATTCCCTGGGGTTCGGAAGCCACAGCTTCATCCTGGCCCTTTCCATAGCAGATGCCTCCAGCATTGTGCTTGCAGGATGCAAGCATGTTCCCTGCGCCCTGATGCGCTCCCTAAGACAAAACAGAGATCAAGTCAGAAAGATGCCAGCCAGGTCCAAATCCCTGCATTTCACTCCTTTCTACCTTTATCCCCTCCTTGAAGTTGCAGAATGGTATTTTTAGTTGGATGGAGCAATCCACAGCAAATAAGATTTCCCCAGCAGGTCCCTGCAGTCTGTTCCATCAAGTCCCTGCTCTGGACAAGTGGGACTTGATGTCGATGGGAGCTCAGAAGAAGTCGAATCGTTGCCCAAATAGGGCACTTTTTTGCTGTCATGACTAATAGGATATTATTCTGGAAGGGGAAAAAGAAATGCGGAAGTTCATATTAATTACAAGTTAAACAGAGTTTGAGGCTATAAATCTGAACTCTCGTGACAGCAGATGTATTCAAGAGTCTTCCAAATTCATTGTAATGGGGGAATTATTCACTCACATCAGAGGAGCAACCTGCAAATACGCAGATTTCTCCATTGAAATAAGGGAAGGGGGAAGCAGTTCCCATTAGACCACTAATTCATAAACAGGGCATTGGAGTGAGCTACATTTAACCAAATATTGCTGTCCCTTGATCTCATTCCTCATATCTCACACTTTGTTGTTTCAAACACAGTTTTTTGTGCTCTAGCTGAGAAAGGGACTCTGAGATTATGAGAACTACGTCCCACGTGGTGCTGGCTGAACATGTACCCTATGGACTTTGACCAAAGGCCCTGTGCCTATTCTAAATATTGCATTTTATGTGAAATGCTCTTCTTTTTCCAGCTGGAAGTCTCAGTGGAATCAGCGTAAAGCCTAAATGGTAGCTGGGGTTATTTTTGTTTAAATCCTTGGTAGGTGGCAGGTCTTTGCTGGTATAAAATTAACCCGTGAGCAGCGCGAGGCTCTGTTGGTTGTGCAATGAGAAGTTTGCCTTGTCAGCACCACCTCAGCTTCTCACTATTAACTCACTCCCATGACATAGGCACTTGGCACGGGCCAGGCTTTACCAGAGCAGGGTTAGCAAAGCTGTGGCATGGCCAGTGAGGTACAAGCCCAGCAAAGCCTGGTCTAGCAGCAAACAGTCAATTTCAGTCTGAGCTGCTTATTTACTCTTAATGTTTTAAGGTTATCTTGTTGAATTACCATTTCACCCTTCTTTGCCTTATCACTTCCATGGTGGAAATGCCAGTGTACCTGCTTTGGATTAAGAGGGGGCAAGTGGTTATAAAGAGGTTTAAAAATCTCATGCAATGCCATGCTGGAGGAATTAACCATGAGTAAATCAACCAGCTGGTTGGGGTAGAAAGTGTTAGAAACTATGTCTGACATAAACCAAATCACTGCTCTGCACAGCAGGGACCAAACCACCCCATCCAGCCCCTCTAGCTGATGCCTTTGCTCCCTCTGCATTGCACTAAGGAAGCATTTGCTTGCAGGTCTCACCCCTTCCACCCCAGGCAGTGACTCTGGGGGTGCAAAAACCAGGGTGCATTTGCAGGGTGCCATATCCTGTGTCCTGACATGGACGGGAAGACACAGGCATTGAAAGCTCAAAATATAGAAGTAATTATAGCAATAAAAGCAATAAGTTGCAGGGGAAAAGGAGCAAAGAGCTGTTTTCTCTTCCCAGCCGAAGAAAAGTGTAGGTTTCTCATTGACACACTGTTGCTTATTTGCTACTTTAGACACCCAAAAAACATGGAACTTCCTTTGGGGTGAATTCCCTCCTCTGACACATACAGAAGCTGCTAAGGTGAAGCAAATGATACTCAATTAAAACCACAGAAGTAATTTAGAGATGAGACACTTCATTCCTCCAAGAGTATTGGCATTAATGGAACACAATTACCTTCAAAGTCACATGGTGGATTTGCAAATCCTGTGTTCTGTGGTTGCAGGTATACAAGATGACTAAAAAGTTGCCTTTTTTCCCCCCAAAGAATACATGCATTTGATGTCATGTCCATTGTCTCCTGCTGAAAAGAGCCATAACAGCACCTATAGAAGCCTCTTGGAAAAGGATTTAAAAACACATCTGAGAAAAGCTCAGATCCCTTTTTAAGTTGGAAAAAGAAGGAAAAGAGGGGAGCTTTAATAGCACAGGAGTGGGAAGACACTTGCAGCCTTCCCTTGTGATGCACTTGGGAGGACTGCAGGGTCTGTTACCCTGATCTTTGTGCACCGTCATGATGCCCAGCCTCTTCCCATGGGGTCCTTGCTTTCACCCCATGAGCTTTCATTTGTAATGCTCAGCCTGCCCATAGCAGGTCTCCTGCTGCTCCAGCTCCAAAGGCAAAGCTCTGCATCTCCCACATCACAGCTTCCCAATGGCAGCGAGTGGCACAAGTAGTTCTGAGTAAGGCAAAGAGGTAAAACCCAGAGCACCTGAGTGTCCTTGACTGTAGCCACTTGCATTCTGGGTGACCATGGGTGCACTGTGTGTGTTGGCAGCATGGTCACCAGCAGCATCGTTATATAGTGTTGAGTCAGCCTCCAGTGGCCGGGTAAATTGCAGGACTGTTCTGTTCATTTTGGACCTGGACAGAGCTATAATTAAAATAATAAATAAATGCTTCATTGCCTGTGGAGTTACTTCACTTCTTCCTTGGGGCCTCTCTGCGAATAGTTGAAGAGATTAGCATTATCAGCTAGAGCAACGTTAGCAGGAAAGCAGATCTAGGACCCTGGAGCGGTGCCACATTAGGTATTATGGTTTGTGGTAGCAAAGCAGTGAAGGCCATTCAGTGCAATTTCCATATCTACTCATTGTGCAGAAAGTATGCCTGTGTCTTCAAATCCACTATATTGTGCATGGTGACAAGTGTCAATGCAAAAGTGTCTTCTGCTCAGTGGAAAGAAGTTTGTAGAGGGGAAGCCTCTCAATTGTAGGGCTTTGTTTTGCCTCAAAGCCAAAATTAAAGCTGTCCTTCCTTTTAAGCTAGGGATTCCAAACAGTTGATGTTTCAGAGGGTTCATTCTAACATGCAAGCCTCTGGGGTGCTAAAGCACTTCTGAATCATCTTTACATTGGAGATGCTGCAGACTGATGCTGAACATCCTTTATGGAAGCTCCAAACAGCCACTTGTGCATCTTGGTCTGCTGGTGCTAGCAAAGCCGAGGCTGACCATCGCTCTGGGTTTGCATCCTATCAGCAAGTAGGGGTCTGGATTTGTATGGGCATGGTAAAATCAGCATCCTACTGCATTAGGAGGGTGTTTTGGGGTTGGAGCTACTCAGGCTACTGTCCCCTAGAGTTTCTGTAGGAGCAGTGGCTGTGGCTTGTTTGCGTAGAGTTTCAGATTTGTAAGAAGGACTGCAAAGAGAAAGCATGTTTTTCCTGCCCTGTTTGAGCAGGAAAACCTCAGTGAGCAAAGCTGATCCAGTTTCTTGCAGTCGCTGTTTTGTTAGCCTACTTAGTTTGCAGTTTTGTAATCGGGGGTAGATTCTCCCATCCTGCACCCAAGCAGATCAAAAATCATTGCAAGAACTGAGGCCCAAACAGCATCCACTTCTCTTGCACTCAGATGAAACCAGAGGAGGAAAAATAAACCCAGCAGAAGTTGCAGATGAGATGCCAAAGATAAGGCAGCAATAGAAAATAAGCACAGGAGTCACCACTTCACTGTGTCCGCAGTAAGAGGCCTCTAATGAAGGCTGAATCAGCAGAGGCTTGGGAGCTGCTTTTGAAGGAGAATCTTTCTTCTAAACAGAAATATGTAATTGCACTCAGTGAAACAATGCTTATCAGTGCCAAATGGCCTCAGAGCATCATCTGGCTGCTGGGCTGTGGAAGTCCCAGGCAGCATGCTTTTGTGCTTGTTTTCGTCCTGCAGCAGGGCTTATTTGACACTTGAGCAGCAAGTTATAATGTAAAAATTACAGCTTCACTCTATGTTCCCATTGCTCTTAATGTTTATTGCTGCTCCAGTAATTCAAGGTCAGATACAGAAAATGACTCAAAGAAGTCTTTTGTTGTTCTGACAGCTCTAAAGTAATGGAAGTCCCCATCTGGCAAAGGCAAACCTTCACAGAGTACCAGCATCAAAAAGGGAGAGGGAACATTCTGAAGGCAAGCCCAGCATTGATGACTTTCTTTCCCCAGACTTGCTCCATTCTATCTGCCCTCATCAGCTCCCAGCATCTCCCATCTCCCACATGCAGGAGCCCCAGTAAGAGCCTGCTGGATTTGCATGCTCGTGCAAGTGTGTGCATGCAGGAGGTGAAGTGTTCACTTAACCAGGACACAGGAGAGGAGAAGGTCCTTCTAGCCCCAGCTCTATGTGGAGGGTTTGTGCAGCACCAGCTTCTCCTGGGGCACTTCTCCAGCGCTGGCAACTGACACCCATTTAGAGGCACGCTTTCCAGCTTGGATTTCAACACAGCCCTTCTTTTCCTAAGGCTGCTTTAATTGCCTGCAATTAGGGTCTCCAGTGCTGCGAAAGCATGAAGAAATAAAACCAAGTTTGGTTTTGTGTGGCTGGAGTTGATTTCTTGTTTCAAGCAGCTGATGCTGTAGCCTTTTAAAAAGGAAGTGGCAGCCTGTGATTGTAGCATTTATGATGCCACTGCCCAGGGATTAAAGCCCAGATATGTGACATTTATTGTAGCTTCATTCAAGGAGTGAAACACCTGTAGCAGCTAAGTACATCTGCCCTTCTTCCAGCTAGATAAAGGGGAAGACAGGGATTTTACATGCTATCATCAAAATGCCAAAAACCCTTTGGGCAAAGCTACATCTTAAGCAGCTTTGTTTAAGCACTGAGCCTCAGCACTCAGCAAGAAATGCCTCAGGAGGAGTACAAGCCACAGCACAGGACTTTTGGCAGCCCCGATGGGTCCTTGAGGGTGCAGTGGGTCACCCCAGCCCCTGCACAAGGAGGCCAGGATCTGGCCAGCTGGGACTCTGTGCTGTTAAAGAGGTGCAGACAGAGATCCAACCGGGATTTCCAAATGCCATGCAGGTTTTGGAGCTAGCAACGGGGCAGGGAATCTGGGACAGTTTTCATCCTAAGCTCAAACACCACTGAAGGTTTGGACACGGAGATGGAGCCTTAACCTGCAGCCCCCTTTTGCAGGCTGGCTTCTGCAGACAGGAGGATGCTGATGCTTAATGGAGAAGCTCACTCCCAAGCAGACCTCAGTACTTAACTGTACTAATTAAATGCTTTCAAAAACCACAAGATTGACCTTCACTGCATGCCCACAGATTTTTCTCTCATTTAACAAGCAGGGGGTTGACAGAGTAGCCTATTAAAGGAGAAGAAAGGCAATGCTCTAGATACTGTTGGTTTCCAACGTGTTCCAAAGGGTTTTCTGCTTTTTAACTGGAAGAGATGGGAGCCACAATCCTCTAATAACGTATCAGGAGGAACCAGGCTGGAGACGAGGATTGCCTGGCTCAAATGGAGCACAAAGTCTGGTAACACCATGAACAGGCTTAAAACTGAGGTTTACTCAGGTATCTATGCAGTAAACCATGACAGTCATTATATGTACAGGTACTTGTGTAACCAGAGAGCCATTCTATGTGTGAGAGTTGTCCTTTGGGAGATACCCTCTAGAAGAAACATAAAGGCTATTTGCCTAGGCTCCGACTTCCTTACCTTTCCCAAGGACACCAGTGATTTGCTCATTGGCACTAAAACTTGGAGCATCTCAATGGAGAACCTGAATTCCTGCCAAGGAAGAATCAGTTTTACAGGTTAACTAAAAGAACAGACCAGTGCAGTGCATGAAAGGACATCAGGAAACAGCCCCTGACGAAGCAGCATCTGAACCGGAGGGAGAGCCCAAAATAGTCCCTGGCAGCTGGGGAGGGCGACACAAACGCAGCATTCAGAGATGGTTCGTAGTAAGTTGGTGTTTGGAGACAAGAAAGGCTGAATTGGCTGCAGGCGCCTTTTGGGCAGGGAGAAAGACCTTTGGGTTGCGCATCCCCAGGTTTCTATGGGGTGACGGTACAGTAACACGCTCCTGCTTGTAGCCACCTAAGCTATGCAGCACAGCAAGCTCCCACATAGCACGACTTGGGTTTCATTCATGCCATTAAGGCAGCTTCCTTTATAGCGAAGCATGCGATTTATTTTTTCCCTTCTTTTTTTTCTTCCCCTCAAAAACATTTGGTACTTCCCCCGCAAGGAATCAGAAGCTTTATGTCTGATAAGAGGCTGGAACAGCTTCCTGCAATAGGAGAGCATTCCTCCTCTCGCTCTTCCTGCGCAGACCTCAGAACAATGCCAGCGCTTCCAGCATCAACAAGCACTTACTTTGCATTGTGGCACAAGCATTTAGGGCTCATCCTGTGCAAGCATCTCCCTGGCCAGCACCTCCTGCAAAGGGGGAGGCTCGTTTTCTAGGAGCTTGCTTTAAAAAGGCCTTGCTGCAGCTGAGACACAAGGAGCAATCTGGGAGATTGAATCAGAGCCGATGCAGAGCAGCTGTAGCCAAGCAGGGCCCTCATTTGGATGAGTGGGGTCTGAAGAATCTCCTTTTTTCCCCTTCAAAGAGAAGCTAAATAGGGGGTTTATTTTGCTCTGATCTTGAAGCTGCTTGTGCACGTGCTAAACTTGGAGTATAGGAGTCCTTTTGCAGGAGTCAGTGGGACTGAATGTGCTTGGGGTTTGAGCACACACACAAGAATTTACAAGGTTTGGGATGTATTTTGTCCTGGTTGCTAAGTAGGGTGGATGTGATGCATCTGTGTACATGATTTATACCACCCTGCTTTTTCTTGGGTTCCTTTGATCCCGTTTCTGCTGTTCTGTTATTGCATCTCAGAAAGCAGCACTGGATTTGTGTGTGTATATAACTGACACTACAGTCCTGAACCTTGCACAGGGAGTTCTATGGAGGCTTTGACAGAAAGACTTATAAAGGGGGTTTTGTATGTACAGCTCCTGATTTAGAAGGCTGGGTGGAGAGATGTAACCTGATGGGCTTTGATCCACGTGGACATGTGCGGATAGAAAGCATAGGCGTCCCGTTGTGTAAGGGACACTTTATGGGGAAGAAAGGGTAAAACTTGTTTTCTGCCCCAGCACTGCACCATAATGCATTTATTCAATGTGTTTTCCAAACTACAATAAAATTGCAACATTAAAACTGGGGAAAGGCTGATTTCCTTCACATCCTCATTGCTTTATTATATGGCATACAAGCGATTGTATGCTCGTAGCAGGTGTCTGGAAGGAGGGCTGCAATTCATGCTCTCTGACCTGTGGCTAAAACCTCTTTGAACTTGAAAGAGCTTCCCTTGGACCCCCATGAGCTGCTTAGCATCCTGCATGCAGGGCTTTGAGCCTTCTCTTAGTGCAAAGATGCAACTTGAAGTGGTTGCAGGGCCAAGACTTGATGTTCGTGGTTAGATGGACCTGCTGCTGCTGTAGTGGTGATGGAGCAGCTCCAGCTCTTGCTGCTGGGGGTATCTTGGAGCCGCTGCTGTTGTTGCTGACAGTGCAAACAGGAGGGTGGTTGTTCCATTGGAGCCTCCTGCCCTGCTCCGGTGCTGGGGACCTGGGTTTGGTTTCCCTGCAGTTGCCTTTGGCTTCTCGCTGTGAATAGATTCCCTGTGTGTTTTTAAAGTAGGACCTACACATTATAGGTGAGGCATTGCCAGCAGAGGGAGCAGGAGTTAGTTCCTCCCATCTACGCTGCCCAGAGCTGTCAAAATCCCATCTTTCATAATGTAGGCACAAAAATCAGCTCTTATATCAAAACACGAGAGCTGTCTGACAGGGTAGCACAAAGGCAGATTGGGCAAAGTCTTGCCTGTGTTGAAAACTCGATCACAATATTTGGCTGAACCTTTACAAAAATGCCCCGTGACAAGGTGTTAAGCAAGGAAGAGATCTTCCCATTCCATGCCAGTAATGTGGTGTTCTTCTGAGGCGGGCAGGGAATTAGAAGGGTGAAGGACGGAGTGTGAGCATCATATCACTGCGAATAGACTAGGCGTTGATTTGAAATCCTTCTGAGTGTTATTTGCACCTCTGAACAGGAAAGTGGTCCTAAAATTATCCTCAGTTCAATGCTTTCAGTTGAAACAAACAGTTGCCAGCTGCCAAAGAACAGCACAACTTGGGGACTGGAGAGGAGCAATTCAGTCTGGAGGTGTCTCATACAACTTTGACACTGTTTATGACCCAGAGGTGCTGTTTTCCCCATAGGAGCACAGTAGGTGCCAGACCATGGGGATTGATGTAGCACTCGGAGTCCCCATCAGGCACCTTCTGCAGAGGGTGAGGGTATTTGCTAAAGAAATGGCTTGTGGCACATTCCTCTGTTCCCGTTTGGCTGTAAAAGTTATTGATACTTTATAACTGCGAAGTGACCAAACCAATGGGCAGTTTTCTCTCTATGGAACATAAATTGCTCATTTTTTCCTAAGGTGGCTTTATTCATGAGCAGAAAATTATCAATCCGAGCTTTATATGCAGTGCCTCAGCAGTTGTAGATGGCTGATAACGATGGAGTTTAAATGTCCACCATTTACAATATGCTGAACAAATTAAATCTGTGCTGGGTAAAATGAGCCTCCTGCGGCTGCCTGGAGCACAGAAATGAGACCTCAGAATGCCCTGTGGTATTGATGAGATTTGATTCTGTCCTGCTGTGAGGGTGATGACACCAAGACAGGCACCCGGTGCGATCCTGCTCAGCAACCAAAAGCTTCTCTGCAGAGAAATGGGGCTGCATTAGCACATAGGGAACAGTGGTTTGGGGCTAAGGAGAAGGAAATGTGCACCCCTTCCTGGGGATGGTTTGCTGAGCTCCTCAAGGGAGTCCTTCCTGCCCCATCACACCCTCTGGTTTGGGAAAGTCCTGCTTTTCCTGTGTTTAAGCCTCCTGACTCATTGTGAATGAGTCTCAGCGCTGGAAGTGTTCATGCACCATGTGTATAAGGCCCTAAGTGGCATGGGTTAGTGGTGGACTTTGCAGTGCTGGGGTAATGGTTGGACTTGATGATCTTAAAGGTCTTTTCCAACCTTGTTGATTCGATGATTCTATGGAGCTTTGCAAGTGGATGCTGTGGGGCAGCATCTTGGGAGGGTGATGGTGAGGGGACACCACCAATTACAGGGGGACGTCCACCAGTGCCTGTGTGCAGAGTGTCCCTTTTGGTGGGTATGGCTGAAGCCTGCAGGTATTGCAAAAGCTAAGACAGCAGCCTGGGCACAGTCTTGATGCACAGGTTCCTGCGCAGCCTGGCACTTGATACAGCCTTAATAGGAACCTGTGCTCACAGTAAGCACGTGCTTAAGTGTAAGTACCATCAAGACGTAAGCACCTTCATAGCTGGAGCAGCAGGCCTGGATCTGAGTGTGCAGCGCAGCAGCAGTCAGCACGCGGGTGGGAATGTCACCTTCCTTTTCCAAAGCAGTTTGCATTTCTCCAGGCTGGCAGCACATCTGACAGCTCCAAGAGGCCCTGGCTCAGGGTGCACGGTGCTGGAGCTGCCTCTCGCCTGCTTTGCTGGATGCATGGACCTGTCCCCCCTTGGCATGGGAACAGATGCAGAAGCTGATCTGGTTTATTAGGAGGAATGAAGCTCTATGATTCTTCTTTAAAAGCACCTTGCAGGAATCTGCTGGAGGGAAAATCCCAGTGCGGCGACCGCGTTAAAGCAGAATAGAAACTGGAGGGAGACCTTGAGCAAAAAGGCTCCATCAGACACAGGGTGTCTGATGGAGAGGGGATCTTATTGTCCTAAGAAAGCTGGGTTTTGTGGCCCTGCAGAGCACTGGAAAGGGATGGATGCTCCTTCACTCTGTCATGTTTTCCAGGGAGCAGTGGGTTTAGGAAGTGTAGAAGTGTTTGTAGCTGGGCTGGTGGATTTAAGGCGAATCCTGCAGACAGAGCCCCTGCTTTTATGCTGGATAGAGGAGATTTGCTGCTGCCTGCTAGGTATTTGTATGGGAAGTTGCTCAAAGCCCTGTAGCTGCGTGTGGTCACTCACTGGTGTTTTGAGATGGAATCTTGCTGGGTAAGGGGAAGTAAACCAAAGCAAATGGAGTACCGGGAGCAATGCTCAGCAGCATCCCTGCTCACACATTGGTTGTTGAAGCTTCATCCCCTTATCCACGGGGCTGCATCACCCCATGGAAGCACCCACCAGCATGGCACCCTTGGGAGATGTATAAGGGTGCTGCTGCTGCACTGAGGAGGAGAGCCCACCCTATGCAAGGGACAAAGCCAGGGCAGGGAGCACAAGGCTTGGCTGAAAGGCTGTGATAAGCCTTGCACACCACAGTGGATGAACACTTGGGAAGCGCTTCGTCCTTCTGCCTGTGAAGGTGTCCATCCTCCTGCCTGTCCATCCCCCTGCACAGGCAGCATCCCACCTCCAGCACCACTGCAGGTGATTTTTGGCAGGGAGGAATAGAGATGAAGGTAGCGACAATGGAAGCAGCCAAGTCCTCCAGATCGTCCTGCACAAAACCCCTTTTGTTCCTCGGGTGAATTCCAAGAGCTTTTCTCCAGTTCTGGTTCCAGCAAACTGCCGCCGCGAGCAGACAGCTTGAAAACAAAGCAGCGACTAAACGCAAAGTCCCCCCATGGAAACAATCCCCACGAGGGTTGGATTCAAACAGCAATTCCTGTGGATTTCCCAATTTGAGATAAGCAGCAATGGAAACAGGGTCTGGGATGGGGAGGCAGCGGAGCCAGCAGACCTTGGCAGAGGAAAACCATGGCTTTGATTTATGATGTGCTGGTGACTGGAGTGACTGCCCCTGTGCTGGCCTGCCCAGAGCTCCACTGCTGTGATTTCTCCTGATAACAGGGGCAAGGGAAGAGCCCACGAGGCTCCAAATGTCCTCTGTTGCTCCGTGGGATCATTGCCACCATCGCATCTTCCCCAGGGCAACAGGAGGATGCAGCAGCCTGAATGCTGAAGGTGCAGGAGCCCTATGAGGGATGCAGCTTGCTCATCAGCAGAAAGCAAAGTCCTTTTTGGCATCATTTGGACACTAACAAGATTTCCCTGAGCCATTAGCACTGCCTTTGGCTTTCACAGCCTCACGTTGGGCAGCGTGAGTGATTTGCAGGATTTGAGGGCATTGGACATGGTGTGATGGGAGGAGTGGAAGAGGTTTTTCTCTGTGAGTGACGAGGAAGGTTGAGCACTCCAGTGAAGTTAAGTTGATGGGTGGAAAAGTAGTTAAAGTGAAACAAGGTGAGGAGAGGGAAGAGGCTTTGGTCCCTGTAGGATTTCTGTCAGACCGTTGCAGATGAAGGCATGTGTTGGCAAGCTGTTGAATTCTGCATTTTGTGGTTTCATGCATGTGCTTCCATAGGAGTCTCTGGAGGATCCAGTATGTCCGGAGCATCAAGGCACAGACTTGGTGACTCCTTGCAGCTAAAGGGTGTCAGGGATGTCTCACAAGCCTGCTCTGCCATCCTTAGCTTGAACCGCCTCCATAGGTTCAGGCTAATACTCTCAGGTGCCAAGGGGAACAGGATGGTTGTGAGCCTGTGTTGCCTTATGTCCCCTGTGCAATGTGGCAGCATTGTGCTGGGCAGAGGGGACATAACACACACAAACAAGGCTTGTGCAACTTCGGAGTTGGACTCAATGAGATCCTTATGGGTCCCTTCCAACTCGAGATATTCTGTGATTCTATGGTTAACCTACATATGGCCATGGACAAGGTTGTTATTGCTGAAACCATGGCATGCACATCCTGGTGCCTGGTCCCTTCTCTCCCCTCTTTATCCTATAGACCACAATCTCCCTGGTGTTGCGATTGTGGTGAATCAGCGGAGAACCGAACATTTCCATTGCATCCCAGCACAGGGAGGTGATCTCTGGAGAGCTGGGGTCAGCTTGGGACAGCCGAGCCCCAGCCTGGGTGGAATTCCCTGGCAGCAGATGCTCCCAGCTCTGGTGCAACCAATGCCTTTCCTGCTGGGTGATGTTGCCACTGCTTGCACAGAGGTGCTGGTGCTTGGGAGGAGCGGTGCCCTTTCCCCCAGGCCATCCAAGCAGCTGGATGCACACGCCAGATGAGTTCAGCCAAAGTGTTGTAACAGGGGCTTTAATATTAAAGTCTCCTGTGCCCTGTGCTTCAAGCCAGGCAGAGCTCTGTTATCTGCCATCTCCCACTTACATTAGCACCTAAAGCACGACGGATTTAGGGCTGTTTTGCATTGCATCTG
Source organism: Amazona ochrocephala (assembly GCA_039720435.1). NCBI lineage: Eukaryota > Metazoa > Chordata > Aves > Psittaciformes > Psittacidae > Amazona > Amazona ochrocephala. The sequence continues at coordinate 92,918,239 of CM077879.1, forward strand.
TTTTGAGGAGAAAGGCTGGCTAATTCAAAGGCTGCCTCAGCAGTGCAGGATGGCAGGGGAGGGATGTGCCTTGCCTTGTCACATCTGCAGGTATGTGGTCCTGGCATCAGTGCAAATAGGGACATGATGGGTGCCCCTGCGCTGTGCCTGCAGTTCCCTTGCTCAGACTGGGAGTGATGCTGTTTCTGGGCTGGAAAGGGGCGTTGTTTGTAAAGGCTGTTTCTTGTCACCTCCCTGTTTTCTCTGAACTGTTAGTAATCAGAAGGGAGCATGTGTCTGTGAGTGTGAAAATGGGCGCTGGAGACACCGTTTCCTCTTGTTTTGGCGTTCCTTCAAGCTAGCACTAGAATGGGGAGCAGAGGACGCAGTGGGACAGAGACCAGATGGGAAGTGGAGTCCAAGGTCCTGGCAGTGGAAAAGTCTAAGGCAGTGTGGAAGCCTGTGAAACAGCTCAGCGACACAAAGGATCATCCTAAACCTTCATACCCTCTCCTGTGCAGCTGTGTGGTATCACCCCTCCATCAGATGACCAGTCTTCATCTCCAAACTGGTGTTGGGTGTTGGTGTCCCACAAAACCCGGTGGAAGCTTCCTTCAGCACATCATCCATGGCAGAGGGCTGGAACTGGATGAGCTTTAAGGTCCCTTCCAAGCCAAACCAGTCTCTGATTCTGTGATTACCGCAGTGCTCCCTGCAAGCTGCTATGGACTGGGGCTGCAGGGGGCTCAGTTTTGTTTAGTGGGGGGGGTTACAGGAGGGTATAGAGTTGCCCCTAAGCTGCATCAGCTCCCTGCCCCTTTCCCAGCGTCCCTGTGTTCAGTGTCTTAGCACAGGATCTTGTGTCTAATCTCTATCAAAGTGTCTCTTCCGCTTCACTCTCAGAAGGTCTTAACTCTTCTAAAGCGCAGAGATGCTCTGTTATCAGGGTGACAAACAGACTCACATAGCCAAAATGTGCACAGAGATAAGAAGAAATTGCATCCCCCTGGTTTCTATGTTGACACGAATAAACACGGCAGCCTGCAGCCCTTCTGCAGGATGTGTTAAGAAGAAAATGGGCAGAGTAAGAGAGATTAGCCTGAACCAGGAAATTACCTTCAAAATTGAATTACAGAAATACAGAGCTTATTGAAAGGCGGATAAATGGGTTCTGATATTTGCACAGTTTGGTGACATTTCTGTATGCTTCTGCACGGCAGGATCCAGATATTACTCTGCTGGAGTCCCTATTGCAAAGCTTTTCTGCTTCACCACCTTCTGTTCTTGTGCTGTTCAGAGCTTCCACCACCAAACTGTCTCCTGCTGGAGGCTGTTATTGAGGCAGGCACCAAGGACTGACCTTGTGGTTTTACCTTGCTGAAGATCTTTGTCTGTGTCATGTTTGTGCCTTGACGGAGCTGACCTACGTCAGGAAACACAACTGGCTCTTGCAGCACAGACAGCCCCTGGGACACAAATAACCCCGGTGTGATCCAAGCAGGTGTTGCACAACCTCTGCCGCATGGTTCGTTGGGTGCACCTCAGTCGCTCCTTGCAAAAGCTTTGCTCCTCTGTCTTGGGGCCTCTCCTGGGTTATTACAGGTTGCAGGATTGAGTCAGAAGAGCGAGTTGAGCCCTGTGACAGAGAAACCCTGGGGCATGGCACTGTCAGGACAGGACCGTGAGTTACGGTTCCAGCATTGCAATGTGGATGCTGATGTTATTGGCAAGGAGTTTCGACTACGCAGGTCACTGAGTGAACTGTGCCCAGGCCATGTCATGCCATGTTCTTATCCTCATGAGCCTTGGGAGTTGAAACTGAAGCTGGATGGAGCATCATCCACTAACTGAAGGTGAATGGAGCATCATCCACTAACTGAAGGTGAATGCAGCATCATCCGGTCATGCGTTGTGCTGGTGTTCCAGGGTTTCCTACTGTTGGTTTTCCTGATGGAAGCACTGGGTTTTTCCGTCTCTGTATTTTCATTACTTAGGCTGACTTTGAGGAAAGAAAGTGCCTGCCTCTGGGCTGTGGCTCTGAGGCCAGCTCCTCTTTGCCAAAGCAAATTTGGCTGCATGTGGGCCAATGTGTTGGCTGGTTATGTCTTTGCAAGGTGTTTTTTAGGAGCAGGTTCTCCCCACTCAGTGCAGTATGTCTCAGCCATCACTCAGAGCCAGAAAGGAGGTAAGTGGATAAGGAACTGGCTGGAGGGCTGCACTCAAAGGCTTGAGGTCAATGGCTCAATGTCCCAGTGGAGATCAGTGATGAGTGCAGTGTTTCATGTGTATCCTGAATCCAGGATGCATTGGCAAAATCCATCACAGTCATAAAAGCGCTCTTGCCTTTCCCATTTCCTGTCCCAAATGATGGTTCTTGGGGGAAAACAAAAGGAAAAATAGATAATGCTTCAGTTCTTGAGACATTGAGGTGTGAGTTGCAGTGTGGACACAGGCCCAGGGATGGGGCAGGCAGCAATGAGGTGTGCACAGACCTGCGTGTGCCAGTGGCCACCAAATGAGCCGGCAGCTCTGTGGCATCAAAATGAGAGGAAGAAAGCCCCAGCCTGCAGCTCCCTTCTCCCGAGCAGCCCTGAATCGAGTTGTTAAGGAAACAGATTTCAAGTTTGCTGTTTCCAAGGAGTTATTACAAACAACCACGAGAGCAGACACAGATAAAAGATGTGCAGGAACGTCCCTGTCCTGTGCAGAGGACGCACCATGTTTCTAATCACAGCGTGTCCTTTTGCCTCCAGCTGATGCTCATGGCAGTGATTGAAGAGCAGCCACTGGTGCTTTGCCACTGTTATTGACAGGACTAAGGAGAGAGCAGTTGAATTGTGTTTCAAAGAGGTAAATAAAGCACAATATCCACTTCATCTCTTCCCTTGGCCTTTGGTTGAAATTTCAACAGGTTTTAAGAATCTACTGCATATTAAGTTATTTTTCTGTGGTTTAATAAGGGGTTGGAAAAGAGATTTTCAGGGCCACTTCCACATCACTGTGCTTACATGAACACCTCGGTTTTGGTTTTCTCCAAGGCTTAGCTAAAGCTCTGCGTTTACAGACTGGATGGTGGGTGCAGCTGAGCTACACTGTCACTGGCACCCTGCTTCAAGCATTGCACAGTGTGGTTTTATGCAGCTTTACCAAAGGGTTACCAAGACCAGCAACCCAACCATGGAGGCAAAAGTGGTGAGAGAACTTCCCACTCAAGCCATCAAATCACTGTCACGGACAGCAGCCTCCTCATCACCTGCAGATCTGTCCCAAAGACATTTGCATCGAAAAGGCATTCCAGACTTTGACTGCCTCTATGGCAAAGCTCTAACGCTTTCACACTGATGAAGTCCATGGGAAGAAGGCAGTGGTGATGCAGGACTGTGGTCGGTACTGTGGAGATGCTGCAGCATCCCATGGAAGGGCACATGGGACCATTTTGGAAAGTGGCCTCTGAGAAGATGCACTTGTGCTACTGAAACCACCAGAAGTGTCTAGTTCATGAGTTTACACCCATTTGTGTTCTCTTTGACTTGATTCCTGTTTCAGCTGGAGTGGAGGCCAGGCAGCATGGCTTCTCCCTCAGACCCTCTCATTTAAAATGCACTTTGTTATCTGCATGGATTTGAATTCTGAGCACAACACTTTGGCAGGGAATCCCAAGTGCCTTTGCTCGGTGGCTGTTTAGTCTAGAGGTGGTGAGTATTTGACTGCGGGGACGCCAAGGATGCACCCGGCCTTCCTGCTCCCCTTAGGGTTGGCTGGGGCGTCCTTGTGGGATTCCCTGGTGGAGGTTCCTCTGGGCAGAATTAAAGGCTTTTCACCTTGAGGACAAGCTGTTGCTGGGGGAGATCACTGAGGAGCCAAGGAGATGGGCAAGTCCTTCTCCCGCCCTTGAACTCTCATGTCAGTTAAGATGGGTTTGTATCAGCTCTAACCACTCTGTGTGCCTTAACCTTTAAGAATTTGCAAGCATGAATAATAAATCTGTGAGCTGATCTTTAATACTTGATAAAAATACTTTTATTCCCCTTCTTTGGTCATCCTGTGTGAAACTGATATTAAATAGGAGCTTTCTACGTCTTCTACGGCAGCAGTTGCTCCAGATGTAGTTGAGTACCTCTGATAGGGTAAGAGCAGATCATTTGGCTTTCAAAACATTTCAAGAAATGAGGCAAGAAATCCTCAGGAAAGGCAGGAATAATAAACCAGACACTTTTATCTCTTACAAAAGTGGGAGAAAGAGGCATTTCCCACCTGTGAAAGTCTATGCTGAAAAGCCTTATTTGAAACAAATTGTTGCTATATGGCTACCGAACACAGCTTTAATAATAAAGTGTGGTAATGACAGAACTGGTTAATATCCTTTGAAGCAAATAGGAGCTTTTTGTGGCAAGGAACCATTTACTTTGGATTATATCATGAGAAGTTTTTGACTGCAATGAGAGGTCTGGAGACTGGGGAATGGGATTTTCCTTCAGAAGTAAAAGTTTGTGTTACAGCATATGTGGGCAGTGAATTCCTCTGTTTTCCCTCTCTTTGTTATTCTCTGTTTTGCTTCTTACCCTTTTGCTGGGAAACTTTGAAGTTTCCATTTTCAGTATCGATATTTAACACCGACCTAATTGGAATGGGCTAAGCAGCATTAATCTCTATGCGTGCTCTGTCAGTGCTGGTGGGAAGAGGTTAACAAGCCCTTTGGAAGTTATACTTTTCTCCCCTCCCTCAGGAACTGCGTTTAAGACCTTCACAGGGAAGTGTTTAATGTGTTTTCATTAAGTCAGGTTTTCTTTCTCCTTTACAGTTCTGCTTTCAGACCTCACTTTGTTCCCAGCATTGACTTTCTCGGGCTGATGAGCCCATGCCCATGCATGGGGCAGGTTGTGGTGGTGTTGCAGGTAACTCCTGGTGTCCCTGCTGTCCGCATCAGTGCCAAGAAAGCATAGAGGGTTTTTAAAGGTGACAGCATCTCTAGCACCACTCAGTTCAATGTTTACTGTGGGTATTCACTTCGCTATTAGGCTTTTTGGATGCTGTGGAGCAGATGTACGATCCCACCTGTTGATCAACCAGGATAGCAAACCTTGTGCTAAAGGAGCCACATTTAGACATCATGCTTTGTATGATGGGTCATGGGGGTTTTCCTTACCGTAAATCCCAAGGAGTTACAGTGAACCCCCTGCACTGATGCTCAGGCCCCATCTGGTTTGTGCCTCATTTGGTGTATGAGACACACAGGGCTTCTGTACATCTTGAACGTGGATGCCTGGTGTGTGCCATGGGTTGCTTCTGTGCTTCAGCCTCCTTTGAGCTGGAGACTTCTTTATTTAAACACCCCTTTTTATCAGCGTTGCTGTCTCCAAAAGCTCAGTTTCATTGTCAGAAAGGGCTGAAATTGGCTAGTGGATTTACGCTTGCCACAAGGAGTACACACGTGGTGATTTTCTTCAGGAAACAAGGCTAAAAATAATGATAATGATTCATAGAAACACTGTGGAAAATACTGGTTTTCTGGTGGATGGAACAGGTAACATCCAATTTTGTAGGTTATTAAGCTGCCTCCACATTCTGAGCTCCTGTACAGATGACTTTCTCTGCAAACTGCAGTTTAACACAGCATCATCTTTCAAAGCCAGTGTCTGCTACGGTAAACTGGGGGATGTTATTTTGACAGTATTAACTTGCTTGGAAGTTAATACTGAAGAGAACTGATCTTGGGGCTTCCAATTATGGGCTTTTCTTAGAGATAAAAAAGGCCTCTAAGCATCACTGTTTGCCTTTGGGGAAGAGCTCCCTCAAGCTCCCTCAAGCATGTGTGACCCGGACCCATGGAGCTGGGGCAAGGGGGGACCCTGGCTCCTGCACCCTGATGCAGAGTGATGCTGAGCACTGCTGCATGCTTCTGGTTGTAAGGCAGTGCCATGGTCAGGATTGCTGATGCTTTCTGCAAGACACTTGCAGACACCGTCCCCAGAAGGTTTGGAGGGACCAAAATTGAGAGTTTTGTGTAGAAAAAGAGCTCCAAAACTTTACCAGATCCAGATGAAATTGCCTGATCGCATTCCAAGGCTTTCATTAAATACCCATGCGGTGAGCCGGTGCGGAGGTGACCGCATTCCCCTGCAGTGCTTATCCCACAGGAGCTGCTGGTGCGAGTCCTGGCTGTGGCAATTCCTGTTTGCAATCCCTGCTGGTGCTGTCATGAGATCCATGTTTTATCCTTGCTGCTGTTGTTGCTTTCTTCTTTCTTGAAAAGAAAACCCCGAAGAGCGTTAAACTGTGTCTGTGTCTTGGCAACTGGAAGGCACCAACAGATTGTGCCTCCAAAAAATGGCAGAGTTTCAAAATATTGTGTTCTGTGAAGAAGAGACAAGGAAAATAAACTCCCCAAAGTGCAGGTTCTGTTTGGCCAGGAGGAGGAAGGCTTTTAACATCTATTTGGGTTTGGTGTTTTGCTTCCTACTTCTTCAGCTGACACTGCTAGTGAACCATGGGAACATTAAATGCTTGTGCGCCCTGCTCTGGTTCGCGTGCAGCTTAGGTTTGTTTCCAGTAGGTTTGTTTTCGTGTTCCCATTGCTGAGAGCAGGTTCCTGAGGTTCAGGTACAGCGCGTGGGATCGTGCAAGCAAATCCATGAAGGAAGAAAAAGACAAAAGGGAAGAACAGAGGAAATCTGTGCTTGTTTCTCTTCTGATTTTGGTTGCTGTGTGAATGTCGTTGCAGTAGTGTGGATGTATGTTAGGAGACGGCTGGTGAGTGTTAATAGGAATTCAGCTCTGGAGCTAAAGAGGCAGATCCTGCTCGCATGGGCAAGTCAGTAAATCTCTGCGTATTGATTCCCGTGTGCAAAATCAGGATGGAGCTACCGCTTTCTTGTGCCTGTGGTTGTCTTGTTTGCTTGAACTGCAAGAGAATGCAGGCGGGTTGTTGGAGGCAGAGATGTCACTGGGATGGCAGACTTCGGCATTGCCAGAGAAACGGGGTTTTGTCTGCCTGCACTGCAAGACCTGTGGTTTTGAGATTCCATTTTTAGCTAAAACTTGACAGCATCAAGAAGACCGGTACCCATTTAGCATCCTGTCAGATCTGATGTACATTGGCACGGCTTGGGAAAGAAACAGTATCTGGAGCATGTGGCACAGCAGAGCTTGCTTCTCTGTTGTGCCTTCTAGAGACCTTTGTAGTACAAGTGAGAAAACTAGAAGGAAAAGGGTCAAAGAACAGCTCTGCTAAATAGAAATGCCTCCACTTGTTCCGAGAGTGTTTTTTACTTCCTTACAGACCAGCTTTTACCTCTTGGGAAAACCGAGACCTATTCTTTATGCTTCTGGGTGACCTTCCTTCTTTTATTTGCCTTTTGTTGTGTTGGACTGGAAGCTCCTTGGAGCCGAGAATTGGCTTTTCTTATTTCCTTTTCTTTCCTAAATTCGCAGCTCTGTTGATTTCCGATCCCAACAGCAAGTGTGCCCCATAGCTTGCAATATATGCTTTTCCCACGAGGTATCAGCTGGGTTGCTGCTGCCTGTCTCATCCTGGAACGACTCTTTTCTAAAAGATGCTGTCTTTTGGAGCAGACGAGGCAAAAAGAAAAGATTAGGGAAAGAAAGAATTGTCAATCTGAATTGACTGGTTGCTTTGGAAAGGTCATTTTCAGTTCTGGGTGCCTGCACTTTGAACTGGCATCCCTCCGGCACTGGGTACACCAGCATCTATTGGCATAAGTTTGTGTCAAAAGGAAAAACAAACACCAGACAGGTATAGGTAAAGTATGAGAGTGTTGGGAATAGAGTAAAGCTGATGCTTAAAAGAAAGACTGTAACTGATATAAGTTGTTAGGTTAAAAATGTTAAATGCCTAAACTAGATGCTTGTGCCTTTTTTGGGGACCAGGGATTTTATTACACAAGCAGACAGCCAGATGTTTACCTTGGGGTTTTGGTGACATGAGTTATGCTTTCAGGTGATTTTACCCATGGATTCAAAACCCCATGCGGAAATGTGGCTGTATATGTTTAATCATAAAAAGGTTCTTGTATTTCTCTAGTCTGCCTGGCTCTTGTGTCTGCCGGCTTGGACCCCCTTTACAGGAGAGCCTGCATTTGAACTGCTTCAGAGCTTGAGCTTCATCCAGCACAGGGAAGCTTGGCTGGTCAGTGTGAACAGAAACAAACGGCTTTGAAGCCTGCAAACTTAATTCTGCTGTAGTTTTTGCTGGGTTTGCACAACGTTAATGACCGAGAGGTGAAACTTCCATTTAAACAGAATCGGGATCTGATTCCTGACTTTCAGCTTTAAGAAGGTCTTTATTCCTGCCAGGGTTTGCAGTTCTGTATCTGGAATGATTTCAAGTCTAAGGAACGTTTTAAGGGGTTCTACGTGGGTAGGGCTGACGAAGGAGAAATACCTTTCACTCTGCATTTTCACATGGCCGGCCTTTGCCAGAGCTCTTGCCTGCTTTCTGTACCAAGTCGGCAGCCAGACCTTGCAGGTCTAAATGAAGCGTTACTGAACAAAGGCACTTTATGTTTTGAACTCTGTGCCCTGAGACAACACCACCAGCCTGGCCTTGCATTTATGTTAAATAAGGTCAACAAATATAGACAAGCTGTGTTTTGCACATTAAACCAAAACAACATAACAACAACAACAGAAAAGTGCCTTTCCTTAATTCTGCCTCTTTCTTGTTTCACAGGCAAGAAGAGAAACCCTGGGCTGAAAATTCCTAAAGAAGCATTTGAGCAACCACAGACAAGCTCCACGTAAGTCTGCAAACACTAAGGCAGAATGAAAAGAAAACCACGAGCCCCAGCTGCCTTCCAGCCTTCGCTGTGCCTGCGCTGCAAGGGCTTGGGCTTGCAGGTCTGGGATAATGGGGACCCTTATGGATAACAGGGACCCTTATGGATAATGAGGACCCTTCACAAGGAACAGGGGCAAAATGCCTGGGTTAATACTGGCATCATTAGATGGGATAATAGCTTAGCAGTCCTTGTATTTCTCTTGTAGCCCCGGGTATAACCATGCAATCTGAGCCCATTGCCCTAACACATCACTGCCTATGGACATGTCTCATGTGCTGCTTAGTGATGTGCCCAGGAAAAGGAAAAGCCAGAATAGGCACCCAATTTTAATTGATGTGGCACTTTGGCCACCCAGTTCGAATAACATCCATTTGGTCAGGGCATAAAAATGCATCCTCTTCCCTACATACTGAGCCTTGCAAAAGAAAGCCCTGTGTTTTTAAGGCAATTTGTGCAACTCCCACCTGCTTGGCTCTCCTTGCTTCCTTGAGGACTGACTTTTATTAGCCTGTTATCCTGTGCTGTGTGACTTGGGTAATCATTTACAGGGGTTTTAGACCTTTATGCCCGTTTAATCCATTTTTCATACAGGCCGGCAGAGATTTGGTGCTTGCACCTGGCTTGCCTTTCGCAATGAATCTCTCTGGGTTCCTGCATGGGGAAGTTGGATGTGAAAAAAGCCAATTCCAGCAGCTTCCTTCCTGACCCCTTTTTGGGGTGACTTTATGGATGTTGAGTGTATCTGTTGATCCTGCAAAGCTAGGAGGCTGGTTAGGCTGCGAGGGCTGCTGGCCTGAAGGTGTGAGGGGATGGCTTGGGCAGCCATGGAGGTTGTGTTTACCCATTGAGGGAAACTAGATCTTTGTAAGGAGCATTTCACATCTTTTCCCTTTTCTCCTTTGCAGGCCACCCAGAGATCTAGACTCCAAAGCTTGCATCTCTATTGGTGAGGAGGTAAGACTAGGAGTTGTGGTGAGAAGACCTCTGGGGACCAGTGACCACCCTGGTCTGGCTGCTCTGGTGCTGGCTGCCTGGGGGATTGCTTAACTTCAGCCCCACAGAAAAAGGCAGATTAATAAACACCAGCTATTAAAAGCTTGAAATGGAAGGCAGTTGCTGGATGGGTAAAAGCTGAGAAGAGTGACCTGCTGGTTGTCACTGCTCTGATGAACATGTCCCCAGACATCCACCCTTTGCATCCCGGGACACCTCAGTCCCCTTCATGTTTTCTGCCTTGGAAATTCCTTCCTTGCCTCATTATTCGAGCTAATCCCCTGGAAATAACAATCATAAAACGAGGGGATTGCTAACAGGAGGTTTTTCTCCTCTTTGCAGTTCCTTTGCTGATTTAAAGCCTTCATCCAAAGTATTTCCTTTTGCTAATATTGAAGGCCATCTTATCAGGAGTCTAACTCAGGGTCGATCTTCCTGTCCTGGAAGCAAATCCTTGTGCCAGCATGGGAACCAATCACCTGATGGTCTGAAAAACTAGCAGGGAAAAAACCAAGCAGCTATTTTGATAGGAGAGGACAGCACAGCAGCTTTCATACAAGCATTTTAAAGCATTTATCTTTACACCTAATGAATGTACTGCTGTCCTGGGTGTAAAGATAGGCCTTGGTGTCGACGAGTTAATGCATGGAGTGAAATGCTAATCTAATAGTGGTTTAGAGTGTCTGTATCTTTGGATGCTGTCCTTTCATTTTGGATTTTTTCCCTGGCATGGAGCAGGGACTGGAAGGTGGAAAGAGTGTGAGATGCCTCTGGAGCAAAATGGTGCAGCACCGAGGCAGGGAAAACGCCTGCTGCTAGAGCAGGCACCCGCTCCAAGAAAATCATTTCTCCCCTGCAGTCCTAGGGATGAGGAGAGGCTCAGGCACTCCAGAAAGGCTCTGCGCATGGAGGCAGAGAGCCCATGTTGGATGGTGCAAAGAGAAAAGCCCTCGTACAAGCCAGAGCTCAGCTTTACAGACACAGATATGTTTCTATCTCAGAGGGACTGGCATCCCGTGGTTTGCATTTCTCTAACCACCCAGCCAAGTTGCTTTAGGATGTGCTCCACCAGCCTTTCTGCACTCCCCCCTCATCCCTAGGGAAAGCCACTTTCTCTCCTCTCCCTTTGCTGCTAAATTGAAGAGTAGCCTTGAGAGAATCAAAGTGCTTCTTTGGAGAGGATCTCATTGAACAGTGGGAGCAGTGTCAGGCAGGCAGAGATGCTTAAATCCCTCCTGTTACACAAAACTGTGAGCCAGGGCTCCTTTTGCAGGCGATGGAGCTGCGAGAGAGTGACACAGTAATGCAGTGTGTGGCCCTGCACGCTGTGGCATCCCCAGCCAGCACAGTTGAGGCTGCAGGGTTTATTTCTGCTGTGCCGGCAGAAAGCGGTGTGGGATTTGCACCATGAATCGGTTCATTATAACCCGCGTCTTTCTGTAGGATGATTGACTGATGTGGTCGCGCGTTGGGCAAGCAGAATGGTTGGGTTTAGTAGCAAAGGCACTTCTCAAACATCCAAAAATAATATGAAGCAAAAAATAGAGCTGCTGCACAATATCGCAGCAGAAGGGAGAAGGGCAGATTAGGATGCAGGGCTGCAAATAAAGTCACCCTCTGTGTAAGGCCAAGAGAAAGAGATCTCGAATGCTAGAGAAAATGAATCATCCATGGTTTAAAAATGGGGCACACTCATTGGTATGTGGCCTGTCTACAGGTCTGGAGAATTGAGCTTTTACAGGCTTTAAAAAACATAGAGATATTTCTGTGATTGCTTGTAGGAGGATAGAAGGAATAAAAGCCTGAAGGTGATTCCTAGGGATGAAGCTGATGTGGTGTTCTCCATCCCAGCACTTTGAGGATGGGGAAGCTGAAAGTGCTGCAGCTGAGGTGATGGAATGGGCACTTGAGTGCTGGGGAGAGCATCCCATTGAAGGGATCTCAGGATGCTCCTCAACACAGGCTCCCTGATTGTGTCATTAGGAAGCACGTCCTCATCAGAACTCTGCTAATTACCACACTGTACTTAATCTCCCGACAGCCTCTGAGGACCATGATTTGTTTCTAGCTTCATTAACACCAACAGAGAGGGAGATGCACGGAAGTGAATTTATTTGCCAAGCAGGGCTAGATTTCAGGGGTGTTTCACTCCTTGCATAGCGGATGTGCACAGCAGCCCCCTTTGCACTGATGTTTTATTCCCTCACAGAACTTTGAAGTGAAAGCTGATGACCTGGAGCCCATCTCTGAGCTGGGACGAGGTGCGTACGGGGTGGTGGAGAAGATGCGGCACATGCCGAGCGGGCAGATCATGGCAGTGAAGGTAGAGTGAGCCTCCGAGATGCTTTCTGTCTGCGTTGTTGTGTGCGGATGCTCTCATTCATGCGCATGTCTAATGTTGCTTGTTCTGATGCATGCCTTTACTGAGATTTACTGCTTTCCTTATGAAGTCCTCTTTCTGCACAGGGGCAAAGAGTGACCAGGCAGATTTGGGCCATTTAACCAAGAAAAGGGGTGTGTTTTAACAGCATGATGCTCAGTGTGTTTCCAGCATTGCAATGCATGGACCTATGTGTACAATATTCTTGTTTTCATTGGGACTTTTTAAGCTATTTGCCATCATTTTGTAAATATGCATATTTTCTGATGTAGACGTACCCTCAGATTCAGGGCTCTGCGCATTAATTGTAACGGTAAAGAGTAGTGTACTATAAATTTAATTGCATAAGATAATTTTCTTTCCCTGGGAGACAGGGAAATGTCCATTTTCCAAAGCTATGGGGTCTAGGCGCAGGGCTGGAGCCCTCTGTCATGCAATAAACATCACCAGAGTCTGCTGATGTAAACAGATGTCTAAAGCATCTCTGAGAGTCACAGGTTTCACCAGCCTAGAAGTTAATTACTGCACATTTCTCCTCTCCGAACTCACAGTGACTTTTGGCTGTTGCAAAGAGTGGTGTTTGCAGGGGAGAGCAAAATCACCTGCAGTTTGGGCTGAGAGGTGTCAAAAAGGATAACACAAAGAGGTGTGCTAAAAGAGCAAAGGAGTGATGTCAAGGCACAGCATGGGTATGGCTGTGGTATGGAGGTGCTTGCAGCCAGTGCTAAACTGCTTTGTCTTCCAGCGGATCCGAGCCACAGTGAACAGCCAGGAGCAGAAGAGGTTATTGATGGATCTGGATATCTCCATGAGGACAGTAGATTGCCCCTTCACTGTCACCTTTTACGGGGCACTTTTCCGAGAGGTATGGCATCCTGGAGATCAGCCGTGCTGCCCCTGGGAGACTGGAGCCTCTCCCAGACTTGGAATTCCCATGCCTTAACTCCCTCCAAGTGCCAGGGGTTTAATCTCCATCTGGATGTGGAGACTTGGTGCAATATGGATTTGCTTAGTCCTGGCCTAAGGATCTATCACATACAGTTACTTCTTGGTGAGCAAAGAGAGAAGTGGTCCCATGTGGGGAAGAAGCAGCCAAGCCTTAGTGCCAAGCATGTCTGAGATCCCTGCGCTGAGGCGTTGGGGCTTGGTAGTGAGTTTGAGTGATGGGGGTGGCCAGTGCTGAGGACACAAATCACAGCCTGGTCCATTCGTGTTAGTGTTGTCCTGACTTGCAGTGTGAAAGCCACATGGAGGAAAAGTGTGGAAAGCTCTGAAAAGCAAGATGTATTGAGGAGCTTTAAGCATAGCTCTGCAGAGCTGAACTTGTGCTGTCTGAGCAATTGCAGTGACTTGAACATGTAGGGGCCTCAGTCCCGATAGCTTTCTGGGCTCCTAAATCACTTCGCTACCTCTAAATGGTAGTGAAGGTGAACAGCACTTAATTCCAGCTGGAGGAGAGGGAAAGAGAAAGCCCCGTGCAGTTTTGCTAAGCGAGTTTTAAAAGACAGGGAAGAGGCAAACAGGCCAGCAGAGGGCAAGTGCCGAAGAAGACCTTTGCGTGTGAAAGGAAAGGATGCTTTGTTCCAGTAAGCAGCTATTTGCTTTCTTTATGCTCCAGGGAGATGTGTGGATTTGCATGGAGCTGATGGATACCTCACTGGATAAATTCTACAAACATGTCATTGACAAAGGCCTGACAATTCCTGAGGACATCCTAGGGAAAATAGCTGTCTCTGTGAGTATTAGTTATTAGTATTAGCTGTGGGATTAGTATCTCTGTGAAGAGGAAGGGAAAGGGGTGTTTATCTTCTAAGCCAAGTTCTATATGACCCAAGCTTCCTGCTGTATTTGCACCAGGAAGGGCATGGTCCATGGGCCAGCGCATGTGGACATTTCGTGGCTCGTTTCTAGTATCTGGTCCTGTGGTGATGGTTTTTATAAGCCATGAGTAAGCCAGAATGAGCCTATAGACTTAATTGAGAGATGGTACAGTGTTATATGTGAGAGGGCCCTGCAGCTCCTTTGCCTTATCATTTGGGCCCTAGGAGATCCCTGGGTACCCATCATCAGCTGCTGTGATGGTGCAGGACTTGTGGGAGATGTAATTCCTTCCCTCCAAGCAGGTCTGGTGAGGATGGGGTGGGTGATGCCAGATAGCGTTTCCTCCTCCTCATGGTGCTGCCAGCTGTGATTCACTCTAGATTTGTTGTTTCAGATCGTAAAAGCGCTAGAACATCTACATAGTAAGCTCTCCGTGATCCACAGAGGTAAGTGCCAAGCCCACAGCCATGACCATGCCGTTGTCTGTCTGCTCTGTGCCACGTGCTCTCAGCCTTGCAGGGGCTGGTTTGTGACCCGGCACAGGGATCCCAAAATACCGAAGAGAAAATGGGCTTTTGGCAGCAAAAATATTCCCCAGTGCCTCATGAGTAGCAAAACCTACTCAGAGGATGTATCTGTTGTGTTTGCTCTTTAAAAACTGCATGCTGGTCCCCATGTTTTCCCTGATTGTGCAGGCACAGAATGGGCTCTTCCTCCCTGCGTTGCATTTCCCTAATGCACAGTCTAAATCCATGGTCTGCTTTAGCACCTCCGCAATATTAAACCATACTTCTCCTTCTCACCTTGCTGGGCTTTGGATCAGGTTTGAGAAGGCTTCTCCCCTAGCTTGATGGCTCCATGTTGATGTACAGTGGGAGATGCCAGAGTGATGCCTCATATAGGGATCTAACCATCCTTATCCGCTTCTATGAGCTTCCCTAAACACTGGTGGGGCAGAAGAGCGTGATACCTAAAGTAGCCTCAAGTGAAGTCAGAAATACCCTCCTAAAACTCTTCCGACAGTTTCCCCTCTAAAGCATCTCAAAGATGCCTTAGAAAGAAACCAATTTGCAGTGTCGCTGCTTGAGACCTTTAGTTTGAAAGGGTCATTTTCGATGTCATGAGGAGGAAAAAGCCCCCTCTTGAGTATGTGTCTGCCGGGGAGAGGAGCATCCAAAGGAACAGAGTTCAGCTCTATCCTGCAGCCACCTCCTGTACATTCTGCGTGTGGCTGGGGGTTGTTTCTGCCTTCTGTATCATTGACAGTAGGTGGGAAATGCTGCTCGGTTTCTGGATTTCTGTTTACTTGTTTGATTTCCACTGAAAATGGTCTCATTTAAGCATAGTAACAGATGGGTGAGGATCTCAGCAACCTGAAGCTTTTGAATGCAAAATGCTGGTTAGAGAGCAGTTGTTAATGAACTATAAATCATCCAGTTCGAATAGGCAGGTCTCAGAAGCAGGTTCAGATGGTGTTTCAGCACTGCTATCTTGTAGTTTATCATATATAGACAGAGGACCCTCTTGCAGAAGAGACCTCTTATCCCTGAGTGGCAACAGGGGAAGGATTGCTGCCTTTTGAGGATCAGTGCTGGGATAATAGAAGAGAGTGCTACCTGCACTGTGCTGAGATTTCATCTGGTATGAGCCTCACAGGGAGTGAGTGCCTGCTGTGCAGGGGTGCACCTCCATGCTCTCATAGATATCACTGAGAGCTTCTTCCTGAGCCCTAATTTCCTTTTCTGATGGTGATTTTAACTGCCTTCATGAGCGTGATGCAAGTGTGAACGCACCAAGGATTATAAGGCCGTGATGGGAAGTGGATAAATCTGGCAGTAATAAATAGATGAGACACTGGCCTGATTTCCATAAGGTGTGGAGCACCCACACGCCTGCTGCTGTTCACATTGCCTTCAAGCTTGGTATCCTTAGAATTAGAGGCCGCTTCTGAAATCTTGATCCTTGTCTTATTTTACCGCTCCCTCCTTCCCCTGCTCCTGTTCACCCTTTCCTGGCCATTCCTCATCCTTTCCCTATGGGCTTTTTCTTCTGATGGCATGAGACCACATCCACCTGGGGACTTGCCAGAGCTCCAGACATCCCCTGGTGATGCCCTCAGCCCCGATGAGCTGTTCCTCTGCGAACATGGGTTATGTCCATGGGGTATGCAGTGGAATATGACGGTTACATGCAGAGATACCTCCTGCTTCCCCAGATCAGAGAGAGGAGTCTGCGAGTGAAGGGACACTTGCAGAACATATGACAGGCCATGAGGCTGTCACCTGAACTTGCAGTGTCTGAAGCCAGCGGGTTCCTGGCATGCACAGAGCGCAGGGCTTTGCCTGGACGCCTTTGGTGCCCTCTGCTGCTAGGAAGCTCTTTGGCTTGTTTTGGCTTGGCACAGCCGCCCATGCATGACAGTGACTGTGGTATGTGTTCCTTCTTGCAGATGTAAAGCCCTCTAACGTGTTGATCAATACGCAGGGGCAGGTGAAAATGTGCGATTTTGGCATTAGCGGTTACCTCGTAGACTCGGTTGCTAAAACCATGGATGCAGGATGCAAACCCTACATGGCTGTAAGTTGAGCTGCGTGTGAGGGCTGAGGAACATGAGCCTGGGCATCGGGTCATCCTAAAGGGGGAAGGATCAGCCTCCGGCATGTGTTCTGGGGACTTGTTTTGGAAGATGAATCCCTGAAGTTACTCATAAAGGGGCAGAGAGGAGAGGCAGATCTCCTGGGTCAGATCGTATCTCCTGGGCACAGCTTCTTGCTGCCTTATCATCTCCCTGTGACCTTGGGGAAGGCTCTGTAATTACTCTGTGCTGCGTGTTTGCTGTTTGCCCTATGGGGACAATAGTACTTTCCATCAGGGAGGAATTGGGTCCCTCAGACTCCTCCTGGCAGCTGCCGTTCAGGGTTCACCCTCTGTGGAGCACTTGCGCAGGAAGAAAACAGGGCAGGAGAACTGAGGCTTGTTGCTCCCTGTGTGCCAGATGTGCCAGCTCAGCTCCAGCACCTGAATCCCTGGAGCAGGTACCATCTGCTTCTGGTACCCATTTCACTGTGGGACTAGATCTGGCCCCATGGCAACCAAGAGAGCAAGCTGGTGGCATGGGCCAAGTGTGTTCCTCGTCTGCCACCCTCAGAGACCCATCTGTGGCTGGTGAGCCCTGGGTGCTGGCATTGCACTGGTGCCATCCCTGTTCCTCAACCACCTTTGCCTGTGTTCACAGCCTGAAAGAATTAACCCGGAGCTGAACCAGAAGGGGTACAGCGTCAAATCTGATATCTGGAGCCTGGGGATCACAATGGTAGGGTGACCCGGAGGCTCACAGTGAAGCCAAAAGGGTTCGATGTTGCTTGTGGGTTCATTTTCCTCCCCATAGCTCCCCTAACACTGGTGGCATCGGTTCCCTGGGAAGGTGATGGGGTGGGAATGGGAAACAAGCTTTCCGAAGGGCTGGAAGGGAGGAGGATGAAGCGCTGCCTTCGGATACGTCTATGGGGTGCCACTGGTGGGGACAGCCCTGATGTGGTGGCGATGGGCTGCCGGGAGATGGCAGCATGGGCTAAGGCGAAGGCGCCTGTCGCCTTGGAGCAGGTTGGCTTTCAGAGCCCAGAAAAACACTCCCAACACTTTGCAATTAGCAAAGTCCCCCTCAGAAGAGGAGGGACGAGTGGCATCTCCCACGCAGCGTTTAGGGGGAATCCATCTGCTTGCAAAGTCATTTGAAAGCACAGTTATCCTTTGAGATGTGGCGTTGGTTTTAACTTCAAACCTTTCCAGTGCCTAACAGCAGAGTATTGCATATGGAGACTTCTGGGTGTTCTCCAGCCTGTCCCTTATGGAGGAGGTTAAACAAGATGTTATGGCCAAGCGGGGTGAGGAAACACCCCATGTATTTGTGCTAAATAACACACCCAGGGTGGGCACATGGGGAATGTATGGGGAAGGAGGGCGAGATGCTGTGGGGCTGAGGCTTGGCTGTGTCTCCGCAGATCGAGCTGGCCATCCTGCGCTTTCCCTATGACTCCTGGGGAACGCCATTCCAGCAGCTCAAGCAGGTGGTGGAGGAGCCGTCGCCGCAGCTCCCAGCGGAGAAGTTCTCAGCGGAGTTTGTCGATTTTACCTCGCAATGGTAAAGGGCTCCCTTGGCCTTACCCAGCCTTGCCCTGCGCTCCTTGGCCAGGCTGTGGGGAGGATGGGGTGCCTCCTGCATCCCTCTCCCTACAGGCATCTCTTTAGGGTACAGCCCAAGCTTTTGATCAAAACATCCTCCCCAGGGAAAGGGATGGACCTTCATGTCCTCACTGATCCATGAGGGACAGGCTGAGGCTGGGTGCTGTGCCTTTGCCAGAGCACTGGTGATGGTGGCTGTGGGCATCTTCGCTGCTTGAGGTGGTAAGGGACAGGCCTGGAGGGGACAGAGGAGGAAGGGGCTTAGGAGTCTCTCTCAAACCATTTGCCGTCAGCATGGGGTGTCTGTGGCCGGTCTGGTAGTGTGAACAGTGCAGGCACAGAGCTCTGATGGACCCCTCACATCCCATCGCTGGTGCCGGGACAGGAGTAGGACACAGAATGGCCGCATCCTCTTGCTCCCACAGGATACACGGCTCTAAGGGCAGAGTTAGCCCCATGGTGGCCCCCGTTAGCAGCTACCGGGGCCCTCCGGCTGCTGCCCTGCTTTCCATGGGACTCAGAGCTGGAAGCAGCAGGAGAATTTGGCTGCGGTGTAGGAAAAGGGCTGGAGCAGATGCGTGCTGTCTGGAGGTTGCGAGCGCTGCAGGAAAGCACAGGCTCTCCCAGCACCCGAGGAGACTCGCAGCTGCCCTCATCGTACGGTTCAGCAGAGAGCTGGCAGCGGCCCCGCGGCTCCTGACTGCTTCTCCCTCCAGCTTCCCTGGAAACCGCCTGGGAGGCGCTTCTATTTTCCAGGCGCTGCAGTGCCATCCGCGGCTTGCCAAGTTGGCAGGTGGATGGATGGTGGGTTTGCGTGGTGGCCAGGAGAGGACGGCACATCCACAAATACACACATGTGAGACTGTTCCCCCGCTGCCAGCATCAGGGCCTGCAGCCCGGACCACTCTGCTGTGACCCAGGAAGGGGATTATCAGCCGCTTCTGCCCCAGGACTCGAAGTACTGACATGGGGATTCCTTGGAGTCTTGTTCAAACGTGTCTTTGAGGGCCCTGTGATGTGCTACACACTGACCTGCGCCCGGGAATACCTGCCCGTGCCCACAGTGCTCTGTGTCTGTGCGAGGTGGGAGCTTGGAAAATCCCTCTCACAAAATGCCCACTGGTTTTCTTGCGCGGCCCACGCTGTGATTTTGGACCAGCTGCCTTTCTCCCGTGCTGCTGGCTCACTGCTTGTTATTGCAAAGCTGCCTGTTTGTGCCAGGCAGGCTGTTGTTCCCCACGGAATGCTTTGCTTTTGCAAGCACGGTGTCTTGCAGCTATAGCTGTGGGCTGATTTAGGAGTAAGATACCACGATGGTTGCAGTGAGAAGACTGACCCTGCTATCGTCTTGAAAGCTTTGGGGAGCATACGGAGGTTCCTCTCCTTGCAATCCCATCCTCCGGGATCACTGAAGATCCCTTGGCACCAGTGGAGTGGCATGGACGTGGAAAAGTGAATTTTGGCTGCAGGTGGCTTTAGTTTTGTGTCATTGGAGTCTGAGAATTTCTTTGGATGCTGATCAAGGTCACATCAACTCCGTGTACTGCAGTTTCCCTGGCTTAGGTCTGTCTCAAACTCAGGAGGTCACAGAGTGAATCACAGCCGCTGGGGCAGCAGAAGTCTGATTACCTATAGCCACCGCAGGGAAGTTCCCTGGACAGCTGAGTCAGGATCACATCCCAATATGGCTCATCATTCCTGAAGATTTACATTGATTTCAGTAACTTGTCACCAGATTTCCTGGTATTAGTAACCTGGAAGCAAGTTTGTTTTGTTTGTAGAGGGTCTAAACTAAGAGGATTATACCCGAATCCTGCTTGTGGACACACCTAACCTTGAAATTCACCTTAGCATCTCAGCTTAGGCTGCTTTTGAGCTCAGAGGATGTGACACATCCCGTACCTTCAGCTCGGCGCTATTGGCACGTATCGTTACTAGGTTCCTCTGTTCATTCACAACATGACACTAAACACGAGCCCGCTACACACAGCAAGCAGGAAATATCTGTTCAGTGTGTGTCCTCTGCTTCCTCTGGGCTCCGGCAAATCCCAGCAGAGGAGCGACTTATCACCGCCGAGGTTCTCACTTTTGTTTTGCTCAGTGTGACACCTTTTCCCCGCCACCGACGTGTACGTGTGTGAAGATCTTTTCAAGTCGCTCCAAGTGTCTTTCCCCTAAATACACTGAGAGGAAGTGAGCAGAGATTACGTCCTGTCTTTTAAAAGCTATTTTCTGCTGGAGGGAAACCAAAATAACTTCCAGCTACAACTCTCCAGAGCCATCTGTTGTAGGAGAGGAGAAAAAAAGGATGTCCCATGTAACCGTCCCCGCTGATAACAGCACAGTGATAAACAAACAGTTGTACACGTGCTTTGGAGCCACTCGGTCACCGCTCCCAATCAGCGGTTGGAGGCTGTATCATGCCCTTAGTTGCTGGCCTATTGGATAGCACCCAAAACCCCCAATTGCACCTGGCCCCTGGCAACAGGCAATGCCTTAACGGGAGCATGTGGTGTCCCTGGATCTCTTGTTTGACCTTGAGCTCGCTGCACTTGTGTGTATCATACGGGCCCTGTGTGCAGGCTGCGTTGGCTGCAGGTGTCCTCAAGCCCTAAGCTGTTCACTTAACATGCAGACAAGTAGTTGGGCTTACTCTACAGGGACTTGAAACCTTGCTTTTGCCATGGTGTAATATTATGACTGTGCTTAAATTGCATACTGAATGTAACACTTAATGTTTTTCTTCTTTTTTTTTTGTCTCATTAAAGCTTGAAGAAGAATTCCAAAGAGCGGCCAACATACCCAGAGCTTATGGTGAGTGTGCCTGCATTAAGCAGTGTGTTGGTTCAGAGCTGAGATGGGTTACAATGAGATGCTGAAGGCACAATTTCTAATAGAGACTGGTGGTTTGGGATGCTTAGCATCTCTTTTTTCCATAACAGATGAGAGAATCATGGCACTTCAGGGGCTTGGGAGGGTGACTGCAAATCGGAGAAGCCTTCGAAATCTCATTCAGGTGCTATTCCAGTAAGATCAAGGGAGAAGAATATGTTAAAGTGGTTAATAAATGTGCTAAGGGACAAGAATGAGAGTGTGCAGAATCAGTTAGTGAGGATAAAATCATCTGTGTAATGGCTTCAGACACCCAAGTGAAATGCATGCACCGCTGATGCTCCACCTGGGATGCAGGAGCCGAGTAGCCTGCTAGGCTTCACTGTTGTGGTGCCTTGGAAAGGAGACTTTTTGGACAGAGTAATTCCTGGATGTTAGGGACAGAGACGAGTCTGTGACTAATAATTCCGGTTATTGAATTTCATCTGCTGCTTAGATACTGTTTGCTGTATGGACAGAGGAATAAGGAAGAAGATGCTGATAAAGGCTTACGACAGGGGGAAATGTAAAGGCAGTGCAGGGCTTTGAGGTCAGATGCACTTAACTGCTGATGAACTCACAGCAGTGCAGACACTGGTGTACGCTCAGCCAGAGCTCTGGACTCAAGCTGGCAAGAACAGGGTCTGTGGTGAGATTGTTCTGCTGGAGATCCAAGGTTTCATGGCCTCTTTCTCTCTCCCAACTTTCTGGTATTGATTCTGGTGCTCTCAATTGCCAGCAAAAAGCAGGGCAGCTTAGGAAGTCAGTGTTTCACTCCCTAAGCATCTAGTCCCTTTTTTATCCCTACCTGATACACTGCTTGCTAAAGGCAGGAAGGTGCCTAACTGATTCCTGAAGGTCCTGACCCAAATGCTTGCCTGTCCATATCTGCCCCCCCAATCCAGTGCTACTGGGAAGATCTGCTGGGTTAAGGGCTGTGGAATTCCCTCAGGCATTGGCGTCTCCAACTCATAGGACATACATTATGCCATCCGAGGGGTCAGCCTTACTGCTACCTCTCTGCTCTGAGGTGTTGGGCCCTGTGTGGTGTGAAGGTGCCAGGGTTTAAGGTGCTCTCTAGCTGCAAGACACACTGGAAGTCCATGTGCTCTGTGGTTGTAAGCAATGAATAATTCCTGTGGCATTTCTTGCTGGGTCCTGTAGTGCAATTAGACTATATATAGATCCGATTTACACACAGTTTGCCTGAATACTGGTTTCAAACAAAGGGAGGCCCGAGGTTTATGGCTCTTTTTTTTCTTCCCCCTTTTTTTTTTCATTATTATTGAATAAATACATATATATTTTAAGCAAATTTCTGGAGTTTGCCAAATGGCCTTTTATCAAGAAGGTTCACCGGAGCAGCTCCGTCTGTTGCAGCATTAATACCCGTTGGCAAGCGAGTGCATTTCTATTGAATTAGGTTCTTGGATCACCTCTCCAGTGTATCTCAATGCTGTGGTATTTTATGGCTGACATGAATGTTGTGAGGTCCTGTGGTTGAGGGTTGCTGTTTTGTTGGGGTTTTTTTTCTCCCTCCTCTCTCCCTTACGGCATTAAGTTGCGGTACTGGATTGGACTTGTCATTTAGACCAAGGCTCCCTTGCTTTCCTGTGGAATTGAGGTTTCTCATGGAAAATATGACTCTGTTCTATCTTGAGCATCAAGAAAACTGATATGGATGCTTAATTTCATTTTAAAACCCATTTCCCCAGGTGAAGTAGAGCATGAAACAACTGCAGAACCGGTGGTCTGCACATTGAATAGGGCACTTTGACCTGGCACAGGGTGTTCGGTGCTATGACCAGGCTCAGTCATTGCAAAGGGGTTGGGTTCACTGACAGACAGGGCTGGAGGCCACCACTAACTCCCATGTCATGCTTGTGGGTGCTTCCAGGCTGTGGTAGCTCTGCCTTGGGTGCGATTTAGCTGGGATGTGAAAGCAGTGGCATCACACTGGGGTAATAACACAGCAGGGCATTTGGGTCATCTCTACGAGAGTCATTCAGGACACTTGAATTCCCGTGACTATCTGACCCAGAGAGACCTTAAATTACGTCTGGATCCTTGCCTCAACCCATTTCAGCTTTGTTTCCCACAGAATTGTGCTTCCTTTTCCTTGCTGGTGTGTCTTTGGGTCGCTTCCCAGCTGCTCAGAGCTGCCTCTTGTTATTCACTGGATAACTTTCCAGTCAAGCCCACGTTGGAAAATCTCTTTTCTTTGCTCTTCTCCCTCCACTTGGCCACTGCTATAGATGATCATTGGAATAGCCAATGCTCAGGGACCAAGGTGAGGTGCAGCTTTGAAAAACACTGGAAACCCCAATTTGTCCAATCTGGAATGAAGTGAGAGGGTGAGGAATCAAACCGAGCTCCCCCAGCCTGTGTATGGGAAGCACAACATCATTTTGCATGGATTTGAGGTCACCTGTGAGCCCCACAGGGTTCTGGCTGCCTTTTGGTTCTCTCTGACACCCTCCTTACAAATAAATACAATCAACTGATAGGACAGTGGGTGTCAAACGGTGGTTTGGTGATCTCAGATGGAAGTTGAATGATCTTAGCTGCCGTGTGGCAGCCCCTGTTAGCAAACTGTAAGGTTGGTGCTAGCGGAGAGGGGCTTTGCTGTTGCTGTCAAGGGGCATTCGGTTGTGGTTTTTCATTCCTTACACATATTTTTCCATTTGTGCTGAAATGTAGGCAGGATTTTCTGGCAGGATGTCTTCCCATGTTGGTCACGATTAAGTAGTTAAACACACAACTGCGAATGGTTTTCCAGCCAGGATGGCTTTCCTCTTTGCGGTGGTTAGGGGTAAAGTAGCCATCTCCTGCTGCACGTATGAGCAATTGCAGGGGAGAAATGAGACTCAAAAGTCACCAGAGGGTAAATACACAGATAAAGCAGGAAGCTGAGGGAAAACCCACTGCAGTCAGCCTTCCTTGCAAGGTTTTCCTTGCTGCCGATGGAGCTGGCACACGGGGGAGTGGGTAACCACCGTATTACGAGGAGCACATCTCCTCCTGGGGTACCGCAGAGCTGCGAGCCAGCATGTGCTGAAGGGCATGATGTGCTGGAGATGGAGACAACGCTTTTGAAGACTGCAGTGTGCTGAGGGGCACGATGTGCTGGAGATGAAGGCAATGCTTTTTAATACTGTCTCTTCCTTTGAAAGCAGCCCAGCCAGGCTCAGGGTTTAGAGGGAATTCATGAGGGCAGCACAGATTTGCAGCCTTCATGAAGTGGCCCATTGAGTTCCCTGACTTGCCCCAGCTGCAAGACATGGAAAGCCCAGTATTCGGATGCTAGTGACAAAATCTTTTTCCTTGTCTAGAAGATTGTCTGAAAAGGCTTTTCGTTTGGTCCTCAGCATCATGAATAATAACGGTTTCTATTTTTCCCCTCTCTTTTCTTTCCCAGCAACATCCTTTCTTCACCCTGCACGAATCCAAAGAGACAGACGTCGCCTCTTTTGTCAAACTCATCCTGGGAGACTGAGAACTGGACTTGTACATGAATTGCCCTTCTGTGGACTGGTGGGTGCAGGGGAGGGGCGCGTGGCAGGACTTGTCATGGAAGCACCAACAGAAAGCCGCTGTGTTTCGCTGTGTTTTGTTTGTATGCTGAGAAACCCCCCGCCTCGCCGAAGTTTTTCAAAGGGTTCTTTGGTATCCATAGTGACATAGAACGAGCTGGGTAGTGAAATGAATTGTGAGAAGGTTGGAAACCTTAAAACAAAGACAAAACAGCAAAAAAAAGCCCCCATGTTAAAGAGCGATTTACATATTTAATGACAGATGAAATCCCTCTTCCTAACTTCCTTCTTGTCCCCTTCCCCCTGAACCAGAATTTGCTTTGTCATGGTAATAGGTGCTATGGTAGTCATGAAGTTGTATTTAGATTTATATTTTGTCCCTTCCGTTGTTTTAATATTTATGTTAAGTGCTTGATGGAATAGATTTCTCTTTTATATGAGGATGAATGCGTGGTGGCGATGATGATGAGGCCACAGCAAGCGATAGTTGTAGGGCTTTGCTGCGGAAAAGGTGTCAAAGGAAAGGAGAAAGACGAGAAGAGTCTGTGTTGTGGAAAATATTTAATGTGCATCATAAAAAGAGATTATAAACAAGGGTCTCGGTTCAGCTACCCGAGCTGGGAGGCAGCATCACTGTAAGGGAGGGAGGCCCCAGCATCCTGTGAGGTTGCCTCTTCCTGGTGCATCCCAGCCATCCTTCTGTGCACTGTCAGTGTCCTGCAAAGGGAAAGCCTCTGCCCTGCATTACACCAACTTATCCCACTATATTGGGCCGGTTATGAGGCGTGGACATTGCTGGGATAGTGTCTGGGGCAAAAACCCAGAGGAAACTAGATTGTCAGATGAATTGCACAAAGATGACGAGGAAGTTGCAGTGGTTGGTCCCCACCAACCCCAGCAGCATTGCGGTGCCCTTGGGCTGGGGATGAGCTGCTTTGAGCCTAGAAGGGAGTTCCTCTCTCTTTCTCCAAATGAGAAGGGATAACAGTATGCACAGCATAACATCTGTGAAAAATAGGATATCTCAGCGTGAGTTTCCAGGGCTCTCACACTGCATCGGCAGCAATCCCTCTGTGCTTGCCCACAGGCTTTGGGAGTGCTACTGAGCTCCCCTGGAGCCTGTGCCGGTCCGTGGCTTGGGCCATGTCCAGCTCTGGTTTGGATGCTGAAGGCAGCCAGGAGCTCCAGCATGGGCTGCGGGTGTCCTCCATAGAGCTGCAGCCTGCAAACCATGCAGGGAAACCACAGTCCACCCTACCAGGAGCTCAGTGCTGTTGTCCAGGTCCTCAGAGAAGGGCTGTTAGCATGGGCAGGAGCATGGGAACTGTTGGGGTGGGAGGGGAAGATGGCAGATCATGCTGCTTTTAGGTAACACGGTCACTGTCAAGATAGAGGGGGGACTGTGCACAAGGCATTGCTGAGTCTGGAGCAAGGCCACTGGCACCAGATTAACAGATTGACTGAGCCAAACCTGTATAGCTGCCTCACTCAGCCGTGAGGACCTTTGCCTTTGCTCATGGCTCCTTCCCTCAGCCCATGAAGGACAGTACCTGTGTGTGTGGCTGTGCTGGAGCCTGCACGTGTGCCTCATGCCCTGCCACATGGTCCTCTTCCCCATCCGTTGCTTTGGCACAAAATCCCAACTCGAAGCATGGCTTGCTCTGCAATATCTACATTACGCAGGATGCGGTTCAGCCTGGGATCCAGCCCTTTCTCTCCCAGTTGTGGCTCCAGCCTCTGTTGGTGCAGGTTGGGCTTTTGGAATAGTCCGAGCATCTGTTTCGGAAGCCTTGGAAGGGCTGATGGGGAAGGCGGGCGGTATTTAGAGCAGGAGTTCCTGGACAGGGGTACCTCTTGTGCTAGGAACCTATCAACCACTTTGAAGAGGTGCACGTAGACAACACAGCCAGGGCTGGCAGCGCCCACTGAGAGAACCCTAAAATAGTCCAGCTCTGCCCTGGGGCTGGCATCGAAGGGTATGTGGGAGCTTTGCTCGTGGGGATTTCTCGATCCTCATGACCTTCAGCTGCAGAGCAGGGTGGCTTGAGGAGGAATGCAGAAATCAGGGTGCAGGGGTTTCCTTGCTGCAAAGAGCTCAGGGGTCGTGCAGGCTTTGGGGAAGAGGTTCCCCTTCCTCAGCGTCGTGCCAGGAGCCTGCCTGCCCCTCAGTAACGATAAGCTCCATATTCCACTTTGTGTCAAGGGGAACCTTTCAGATCAGATTTGTGGTGGGTGAAACCCAAGGATGTTTTACTTTGCAGTGTAATTTTCAGAGGCCTCGCATGGCTCATAATCTGCCCTCTCATATTCCATGGGGTATGTGTGTGTGTTTTCTCTCTCTCGCTTTCTCAGAGAGCTGTTTTGATTGATTGTCCTCAGCTGCAGCTAAAAGTCCAGCCAGCCAGTTTATGGAGTTGGTTCCAGCATCAATTCTTGCTTTGAAAAACATGACATTTAAAACCACCCTTTGGTTTTCCTACATATGGATCTGATGCTTTTGTTAAAGACTGTTTTTGCCGCTTTCCTCCTGGAATATAAGTCTCATTTGGACACCGCATCTCCTTGACCTCAGAGCACCTTTATTTCAGTGCCATTGTAATTGACAGGTTGAATTTATGAGATGCTGTCAAAGTTCCATATTAATAGCAGACATTAATGTCACCAGCATTTTCCAATAGAAAATTAATGTCAGTGTTGTCTGCAGCTAAGTAGCCCTCCAAAACGACTCCTGCATGCCTCGACACTACATGCTGAATGCTTTCTTTTATGCTTTTTGCTCTTTCAGTGCTTGGGCCGTCTAATCCCTTTGTTTTAATGACATTACAATAGGGCATGCAACAAATCACTTCCCTTCCCTCCTGATTCTCTGTGACTTTGTTCCTTTAAAAGTCATCTGCATCAGCCCCGAGTAAGCATGAATCCATATGACCAGTGTGAATGAAAACAGTGATCACCTCTGCGGAAGGTAGTTGTGGCAGGAGAGAAAGGAAGAGGTTGCCTGTCTGTCCCTGTGTCCTTCGTGGTACCTGTGGACACAAAGCTTGGCCTGACCCAGGGTATTCTTAAGGGGAAGCCTGAGTTGGTGGCCCCGGCACAGGGAGGAGAGGCAGGGACTCCTGTGTGCTTAAAAGCCCTGGAGACATGCTGGGCTACAAGATGAAAATCAGACTCTCTTCTCTTTCATTTGGTTGTAACCTCTGTGAAGATGAAAAGCATGTGGCCGGTGCTCAGAACTTTGCTTGGCTCTAACAGGAGTGTGGGGTTGCCTAGGACAGACATGCTTCTGGGACATGAAGCCTTTCCCAACAGCAGTGCCCCCTGAACAGCCAAGGTGTTGAGGCTTAAAGCTGTTCTTCAGGAACCTCTTTTGTTTTCGGACACCACAGGACTGTGTCTTAGATTGTCCTGAACTGGGATGTTGAGTCTGCAGAAGAAGCAGATCTCATGCCATAAACCTGAAACAAACCAAAAATGCACCAGGGAGCAGAGAGGGGAGAAAAGCTGCTCCAAGCTGTGCCCTGGACCAGCTGCGTGGATGAATTCCAATGAGCCATTTGCAAGGCAAGGAGGACCTCTCTGCTCTGCCCCAAGCTGTGGTTATTGGGCTGCATGAAGGATGCTCAGCCCATCCCTATAGCAGGCAGTGGGGGACCACCGGGACATGATGTTCATCCTTTCTTCCTCCACCATACAGCTCTTGATGCTCCTGCAACCTCCTGGTGCTTGAGGCCCTGCCATTCCTAGAGCTCTTGAAGTGTCACTAGGAGGAAAGCTGTTTTCCGGGTCCCCAGGAGCCCACTGGTCTCTAAACCAGAAAGAGGAGTTGGAGGACATTTGCCAGTTACTGTTTTAAACGCCAGGTCCATGCTGCTGCAGTGGGTGAAATGCCCATCTTCCCTGGAGGTTCTCCAGGTGTACAGAACTTTACACAGGTATCTATGTACTGTATTTCCTGACTTTTGTCAGGTTTACTGGCAAGGAAGGAGGCATTTCTGACTTGGTAAAGAGGTGGGAATACCATTTCTGGAGGCAGCTGGCCTCCCCTGTGTGATGGAGGATGCAGCTGGTGGGTCACTACTTGGAAAAAGCACACCTTAGTTGGGATTTCTCCGTGCTTGCTGCAAGCTAAGGATGTACCTGCACATCTCCCTTCTTTCCTAAGCATTTTGGAAGAGGAAATCTTCATTGGTCAACACAGCATTTCTTTGGTGGCTGGTCTGATGTAGTTCAGACAAGGTTCCCACCAGCTCCCTTGTTTAATAGACCTCTTCTTTATTAAAAACAAGCCCCAAACTCCTCTCTCAGAAAAGCCAGCCAAGATGCTCCTTTTCTTTCTCTTTCTTCCATCTTGTTCCTCTTAGAGGATCTCTGGGAGCCCGTCTTGGTGCTTTCACTCTTTCACATGCCAAAGATTGCTACATTCCTCTTAGTTACACTCCTGCCAAACCAGATCTTATAGTCTTGCCTCAAAAATCATCCACTTCCCTGCTCCTTGGGGTTCCTTTTGTTGCTGTTGCTTTTTCATTGAATTTCCTCATGTTTATTGACATGTCTATTGTTGAGCTTCCTGGACACATGCAGCTCTCTTTTTCGGATACAGAGAAAGACAAATAGTTGCCTTCACTGGTCTGCCCCTGCTGTTGGGGAAATACTGTTAGTGATATGGTTCCTACAGATGGGGATGGGTCTCATTTAGAGCTAGGGTCATGAAGGGTATAAACTGGCATTGCTCCATTGGCTTGGCTGGAATAAAGCCAGTTTTGTCCAGCTGAGAATCTGTCCTTAATGTCTAAACAGTTATTACACACTAATAAAGATTAATGATTGTAAATCCCCACGGATTATACATAAAATGGCAAGTTTTACTCATTAATCTTTATTGCCGTATTATAGCTGTTTATGTTAGAGGAGTCGTCTCTCTCTGTTCTGAACATGCACTTAGGAGCTGGGGGCTGAGTGTGTGGGGGATGAAGGGTGGACAAAACAGACCAGATGTCCACGTGTTTTACAGCCTGTGTCCTCCCCCCAGGTTGGTTGTTTCCTTGAAAGCCCTTAACCAGCAGTAAAGGATGTATCGCAGAGCTTTGCTCCGCTGGCCTCTGCCTGAGCTATAAAACCCAGATTGTTCCCGGTGAGAAGGGATCGGATCTCCTAATTAATATTTCAGCTCAGCCTTTACTGGAGCAGATGGATAATATGGAATTTGACGTGCGCTCTGGCAGGCCAGAGCTCTGCAGTGCAGTGAGATTCACTCTCCTGGACTGTGGCTTTGGAAGAGATGCTTTCTGTGCAGTTCATAGCTGTGTTGGAGGTTGAAAGGACGCTGCTCCTTCACATGGCCCCACGCTGTTGAAGCAGTTGAATTTGTTAATAAGAGGGTCAGGAAAAGCTCAGTTGAATCTCAGCTTTTATGTGGTTGCAGATGCAAATGAGCGCAGTGAGGGGCTGGTGGTGCCAGGGGTCTGGATACAAAGATGCATGTGCTGTATAAATGAAGAGGACCGAAGAGAGCGTAGTAAACTGCAAGGGTGGGTTTAATGGCATAGGGACAGAATGAGCCCTCTGACAGGCAGCTGGTGTCAGTTCACTCTGCCAGGGGAGGTCTGGAGTTGGGAAGGCTGGAGCTGAAAGAGAGGGCAGAAGAGACAGACAAAGACTCAATGGAGTGATATTCTTGCCATGTGCTCCTTGAGACCCAGATCTGTAGGTGATGGCTTTTCTCACAAGTCCCAGATTACCACTGCATCCCCACTTCCAGCAAGAGAAACACAATCTAAACCCCAAAAGAAACCCACAGGGACAAGCTGCAAGTGAACTGATGCTTGTTGTCTGCTGCATGGCTTGTGCATTGCTGCTTCCCCTCATCAGTGGGAGTCAGAGATCTGACTTGAACGGTGGGGAAAGGCCTCCATAGCTGAGAAAGAAGAAGGTAAACATTTTAAGGTGGTCTCTAACTAGCCTAATGGTGGAAATACCTAATTTACAGGCTACAGGGATAAATGAATTCTTCAGGGGTCTATCCAGCCGGCAGTGCTACCCATGGGGAGCAATTCTGGCTGTGTGACATTTATTACATGGCCTCCTATAGTGCACCCCTGGGTTGCTAGAAAGCTCTTTGCCTCCATCGACACCTTACATCTCAGTCACCTTTACGTTCTGTGTTTTATGTCTGGATTTTACTAGCATCCTTTATTCTAGGCGGTTGGTCGGAGCGAAGGCAAGGGAAAGGGGCCTCCAGCCAGCTCTGCAGAGTGCTTTGGGATAGGAAGGAGCTGCTTGTCTGTTATCCAGTGCCTGCTTAATGGGAAGCCACAGCCAGGGACAAGCCGTCCTGCAGGCATCCAGCCTGAGCGAGAGCTTCTCCTTTCTATGCTGCATTAAAAATCCCTTTCTGGAAGTGGAGCGGCTCTGGATTTGCAGCAGACTCACCCTTGCAGGCAGCCAGGCTGCAAGGACAGACTGCGTTATCGTCCTCAAAAGGCTCTTAGTTTTCTCTGTGATGGGGCAAAAGTCCAGCAGCTGTGAGGTGCTGCAAGGATAAGCTGGGAAAAGCTTGGAAGCGTCTTAAGCGCTCTGGAAATAGGGATGGAAATCGCAAAAGATCAGATGCCTTTCGGCAACTTCCAAAGCTCTTATGGTTTTAGCCAGACCTGAAAACCTTTCCTAGAAGTTTATTTCAGGGTATTTTGAGCTGTGACTTTGCTTTTGGGCCTAGCTAAATCCAGGAAACTCGGAATAGTGTAATTTTTGAATAAAGAGGGAGAACACACCCCAAGTATTACTGGATCAATGAGGAAAGTTCCTGTTTGGTTTCTCTTACAGGAGTCATTCAGGCCAGCTCAGGGCTTATCCTAATTTAGTCTGGTTGTACCCCAGGTAATTATTCTTTTGTAGGAAATAAAGAGATCAGACCATGGTCTTTCCAGGACGCTGTGACCTGTCATGCAAGGGCATGCACCAAACTGTGCCAGAAGGCGGATGGAGATAAGTGCTACAGCAAGAGGTAGCCAGCATCTGATGGCTGGAGAGAGCAGTCTGGCAGCAAGCATGGCCAGGGTCTCCAAAAACATAGGTAGAGACAATTCCCCCAGGGTTTGTGTGATGGAGACATCAGTCTGCCATGTCTTGGGTTTTTCCTCCTCTATAAAGAACATTCGGGCGTCTCAGAGTGTCCTGGAACAATATCTGAAAGCCTTTGGTATTCCTCAGCTCAGATGTTTGAATTCTTTCAGGATGGATACTGTGAAAAGTCAGGAAAAGCCAGGTGTCCTTGATTTACTCAGCCAGAGTGGAGAGACACAGATTAAGTGCCTCATAAGAGCCAAAAAGGTGTGTTTAAAGACGAATTACAGTCGCCGTCATAGCTGTGAAGTCAGGATCTAATTCTCACATATACAGGTGCAGCTGCAGAGCTCTCCATCCACATTTAGCCCAGATTTAGTTGTAAGTCTGGCATGAGTATCTAATATGGGACTAAATATCTAATATGAGCCTAAGTATCTAATATGGGCCATGACATTTGGTGGCCTTCTGGCTCTACAGGCACAAAAAAGCCACAGTATCCCCAAACCCAGGATTTGGCTCCAAACATTTCCTCTATAATCTGTGTATGAAGTGGATTTCCAGAGCTCTGCCACTGTTCTGTTCCCTCCATGTGAAGCGAGTGGCACAGTTGTCACCGTGCCAGTGGGGCTGCTGGAAATAGTCACAACATACGAAATGGTTGGAATTTCCCATTGATTTTTTAATAGCGATATATTGGGAGTCCGCGGCTAAATGTAGTTTAGTGCAAACTGGAAATGTGTTGGAGTAAAACTTGTCGTTTCTCATGGAAAAAGAAATAACTGTCTAAAAATGTCAGAAATCTGCAATTTCAGGAGTTGCCGTTTTATTGGCAAAGATCCATGTTTAGCATCAAACTAGATGAAATTTCTGGAGCTTCTCCCTTAAGGTGTGAAATCTGGTTTCTCTTGAGATGCTGGTAAATTTGTAACGGGGTATTTTTACACACTGTCAGCTAGAAATAGTGGAAGAGATGGAAAAGGACAATGGAAAAGGTACAGTAGAAAAGAAACCACTTCTCAGTGGTCTGCTGGTGTTGAAGAGGACACAGGCAAAGCACCCTTGTCTTTTGAATATGTTAGAAAGGTTTTCCAACCTGCTGTAATGCAAGTCCTTGTTTTACTTTATTTTTAGGGCTTTTTTACAGTAACATGATTCATTTTATACCTGTGAAAGTCTCTGTTTTTCCTTACACGTGGAAGGCTGATTATTCCTTCTGTTCCAATTACTTATTATTGATCCATTTCTGGTACTCTCCAAGGTGTGCTGAAGGTATCTCCCAGCCTGCCCTTGAGCCATATGGAATCACTGTATTGTCTCCTCTAACAGCCGGGATGGTGAATGGCAGTAGATGGCTAATTCTTATTTTATCATATTTATAGCAATTTAGATGGGTTTTTTAGTGACCTGATTTGCTCTAGAATTAGGGATGAGGAATCCTTTTAAAAATTGTGGTTTCCAGTTTTTCTTTTAAGCATCTTGGAGGCTTCTGAATGACCCTCCTCGCCCTTGTTTTTAATAGGAAAAGCATCAGTTGGGTTGTAATTGTTCCTTCAAGGGGGGATTGACTAGCGTCAGGGTTCAGTTTAAGTGGCGAAAATGCTCTGCGTCACAACACCATTAACCAAAAGTGCACTGGAATGCTGAGAAAACAGTAATTTCCCACCTGAAAAGTTAAATCTGGGTTATGATGAACTTGGTTTGTCCAAGTCTCATGCCAGGCTTTTCTGTATCAAATTTGCATGGAGCTTTCCTCTATCCCTTGAGCCAGTGTGACTTGGGTTGCCAGGATTGCTTTGAAGCAGGGCTGAAGTCTACTCAGGCACCCTCTGTCCACGTCTGCTCTGGGTATGAAGGAAACGATTCCTACACAAATGATGGAGCAACTAATGAATGGTTTCTTCTTGCTCTGTGCAAGGTATTGAGATGAAATCCTGTAAGCGTACCTGTGTGAGGCAAGCAGGATTGGAGCTCAAAGCCATCAGCTTTTTGTCCTTTTTCTCCTCTTTGCAAAGGTGCCTTGCTGCTCTGCTGCTTCAAAAGCCACCTCAGCCTTTCTGACAAAGAATCAGAGACTTGTAAGATCATTTAGGTTGGAAAAGACCTTTAAGATCATCGAGTCCAACCATTCACCCAGCAAGTCCAACCATTCACCCAGCAAGTCCAACCATTCACCCAGCACTGCCAAGCCCACCACGAAACCATGTCCCTATGTGCCGCATCTACACGTCTTTTAAACACCCCCAGGGATGGTGACTCAACCACTTTCCTGGGCAGCCTGGCTGCTGTGGTGCATCTGGTTTCAAGCAGCTTGCATTGGTTTTCTGGTTTGTTTTTTCTTCCCCCTATGTATAAGAAATGCTGGGTAGCAGAATGTGGAATTCATTAGAAGTTCATAAAGCAGGGACCTCAGAAGGATGTGGGTATAAATGCTTTTCAGGCATCTGAGGTGAACTTTAAATGGAGCTTTGGCCCTCATTTGCTTTCTGCTTTTCAAAACCCCTTTATGAGAAAGTGGAGCTGTCAAAGCCATGCATGAACTTTGCCTTCTTGCAAATAACTTGTCTCAAAGTAAATTGTCAAAATGCACAAGAAACTTGTCTCAAAGCAAATCCAGTAGCTCTAATAAGCTGTAAACGTGTGTGCATTATTCTGTATGCATGTGTGTGTGTGTGTGTGTGTGTGCATGTGCTGTGCATGGGTGGGTGCAGCGAGTCTACCATTTTGGAGATGTAAAACACACAATGCAAGTGTTTTTATAAGAAAAAGGCAATGCAAAATGTTTATTTCTTGGCAAAAGGACATCAGACCACATCTCCCATCCTTTTAATTGCTTCGTGTTTGTTTTTGTTGTCTTAAAGTCTTTGCTGGCCTGTTTCCTCTGTTGCTACTTAGCAGCCTGTAACCTCACACAACCCCTCTGGCAGCGAGGGAGCGCATGGCACTGGGGAGCTCACCGGGAAGAGCGCTGGTGTTCACATCCATGGGAGGAACCGAAAAGGGAGCATTAAAGGCAGCACAATGCAGTATGAGCATTTTTCAGTTTTTGGCCTTGTTGAGGAAACTTTGTCCTCATCAGGATCAAAGCTGCCCGCAGCCTAATCAAGGCCCAAGATCATAGCTTTGATGGATTGGTCCAGGGATAGTGAGCTTTGGGAAAGACTCTCCCTGCCTTGACTGGTTCTTGTGAGCATGTACTAGTGGTGTATTAGAAGAAATGAGGTGCTGTCACCTCTGTGAGATGGCATCCAGGTTCTTCTCAGTCCTGGTTGAGGTCCCCCCAGGCTTTGCCCAGGGTTTTAGCAGTGCAAAGCCGGTGGCCAAAAGGCAACGCTGCCCCATGTATGGACATGGCTCCGAGCTCCTATTCCTGTCTGCAGCCGGGTGAAATTCCATCAGTTGCAAAGCTCACAGGGTCCTCCGTGCACTCCAGAGTACCTCGGTGGTCTCCCAACTGCCCACCCATATAGCTTTGCATCCGCCCTGTCTGAAACCCTTCTCTTAACCTGTGTTGTCTTCATTCATCTCAGAGCCGTTCCTCATACCATGGAGATGATAGATAGTAGGAGACTAACAGTAAGACCATGTGCATGGCGTTAGATAGGCTTTTATTTAATGTTGTGTTAATGAGATGCTTTTAGGACCTGTGTCGTACTGGATTAGGGATATTGGTGGAACAACAGAGCTGGTATTCTTCAACCCTGACTGCCCCACATCCTTCCCCTCCACCCTCTTCATTTGAATGAAGAAATTAGGTTGGGAGAATATATTTAACTTGAAAAAAAGCCCCAAATCGTGCTGATGGAATAAGTTATCTTTACTACGCTTCAGTTTCATTTCTCAGGATATGCAAAGGTTTATCAGTGCTGCTGAGGGAAGGGGACAGTACACCTTTTGGAAGCTTCAACCACTGTAACCGTTTTCCAGATGTGCGTGTGCGTGTGTGTGTGTGTGCGTTTAAACTCAGCACTGTGTGTGCGTGTGTTCTGCTGGATATTGTGTGCATCTATGATACGCTTCAAACAACTGCCTGGAAGTCAAAACCAACCACCTCTTTCCAGTCATATGTTTGCCGTGACTTTTCATAACCACACTTGAACTAGTGGTCTTGGGTTAAATATTCAAAGAGCAGGGCATCTTTATAGCGATGGTATGTCAGTCAAATTAAGGAAAATGTACACAAAAATAAATAAATGAATTTAAAAGGAACGTGCTTTCAGCCTACGTGTGTTTAACCAATGGAAGTAATAATGGTTGTTGGGGACTTTGTGCTACGTTCGCTGGTCATATGGAAGGTTTTTAAGGCTCGTCTTACACATAGCAGCTTATCAAACGTTGGTGAAAGCTCAGGAATGCTCAAGCTGCTCCACAGAAGTAATTGTCAGTCTTTGTGCCGTTGGTTTTAGTTACTGCACTTCAGCTGGCGAGAGCAGGCTCAGCCACATCCTGTCCAGCCCACATCAAAGCACCAGCCCCAGCTCCTGCCGTGGCTCTGGCAGGGGGCTGGGGTGACCAGAGCCGCTGGGTTCCTTCTCCCCTCCCCAAAAAGCAGCGTTCCAGCATAGATGTGGGGCTGTAAATGGACACAGGGTCCGTGCACGGCATCGCCTCAGAGTGTGGGACTGATACCAACATGTCTCATTGGGGTTGGAAGCACCTGGATCACTCAGCACCTTGCAGTGATGTGGCCAAAGCAAGCCAGTGGGGTTTGTGCAGCCATCAGCCCCTGAGTTCCCAGGCTGGAAAGCAGATGTGGTGCTTCTCTGTGTCTTTCCGCAGGTCCTGGATCCAACCCTAGATTCCACTGCCAGCCCCATCACTATTATCTGCAATTAAGCCTTGCATTTCTTTAGAGGTTAACTATTAGGTTGTGCATTTGTCATGATGCGAAGCCAATTTTCACCCTTAATTTATTAGCCTAAGTCAGATAGCATTTTGCTGGAGTAAAGCATGCCTGGTTGGGGTCATACTGAAACATGAATCGCTGTTTCCCTCTTTCTCATGTAAATAAAATTATGCTTCCATTTATCTCCGAATTGCCGAAAACAATATATCAGCTCCCTCTGCTGAGCAGCACAAGTTGCAGAGCTGATGCACTAAGGGATGCACTGAACAAAAATAGCCCACTTAATATAATAACCTCTAAAGGCACAGGAAAGGAATCGATGTTTATGGCACACAAGAAGCGCAGTGGCCGGAGCTGAAGGCTTTCAGATTGCAGGGGAATGTTACCCGGTGTCAGTGATGGGAATGCCGGCGATATGGAGATTGCCATAAAAACGTCTGTAGAGAAGAGCTTCAAGGGGCACATCGCCATTTCTGGGAATCCTAAGCAAAACAGCTGCCCAAGTTTTATCTGCACGATGGGGTGCCTGTGTGAGTGCATGTGTGTTCTGTTTAAAAGCAAGGAATTAAGAGCCATGCTTTCATTTGATCAAATCAAATTACCCTGCTTATGCATCGGTAATTTTTATATTAGGGCTTTATCTCCCTGTAATCAATTCCAAATACAAACCTATTTTTATCGCTGAAACGCAGCGGTAATTTATAAGATGTAGATGGAACGCACACGAGACGCCAAAAGCAATTCTGTGGAGCCTCTTTTGTTGTCATCTCCAATGCGCCAGTTCCTGCCTTCAGCCTCCCACCAGTTTTAAAAGCCCTCACATTTAACGATTCAATAAAGAGGGGTAAGAGGACTGAAGCAGTTGCCAACCCCCAGAATAGTCAGGAGATACATGTGCACCTCTGGGGTAGAGTTTGATTGAGCATGGCACAGTAATGTAAACTGTGCTGAGCTTTGTAATGGAATTACTTTAGTTGGTGAAACGGCAGAGCTTGTTCCCTCTGTCTCCCTGCCTGCTATATAGTGTTTCATGTGTGCAGCAAATGAAACAGCGAAATAATGCCCTGCATTATCACAAGTAACATCACACTGCAGTGAGGAAGAGTGGAAGTTGAGGTCTTTACAGTTAAATAGGAACTCCAGTCCTGCATAAGACAGCATTTAAACGTCCAGCCTGAAGCGTACCTTTTGTACGGTCCTTCTTCAAGTTACTTTCCCACACTGGAGGTAGCGTGTGGGATTGTAGAGCAATCCTCTGGCGTAACAAGTAGCACTCAGAAACATCCCTGCCCTTGTGGAAAGTACCGCATCCACTGAATGTGTCCTTGTTTCCTATATCTGTGGTGATTGTTGAAATTGGAAAGAGCTAATAAGGAGAAATCAAATGCTAACGGATAAACAATTTGCAGTTGTTAGAGATTACAAAATGGGGGAGAGACGTGTTTCACAACTCTTCTTGCTAATGATAGCCTTGAATATCTCGAACCCAACTTTGATTTCTGCCTTCTATTGGGACACACTTTGGCCTGATGAATGACGTTTTCCTCATACCGCTCCATGGTGACGTATGTCCAGGAATATGGCTCAAGAATCTGAGGAAACAGCAGGGTTTTCTTTCAGATCACACAGAATACCTGTTCAAATACAGCTCTTGCTCCGCAGGTTGGCTTCACTGTTGTGTGGTTCCCTTGTGGCTGTGACAAGGGACAGGAAGCTTGGCAATTAGGTTTGATAAAATAAGCATGGATAAGAGTATCTGAGGTGACACACACTCTTCTTTGCAATGAGCTTCTCTGTGTCATGAAAACCACTGCCATAGTCAGTCCAATCACAGCAGCACAGTGCTCTGCTCCTTGGTCCTCTCTTTCCTCCTCTCATTTAGGATCCCTGCTGTGTGTGCAGCAATATTTGCTTCCAAAATGCAAATATGCCTAATGAAGCACTCCAAAACCCCAATCCCAATTTCCATGCCAGCCCAGCAAGCTCTCTCTGCCCCTCAGGAGCACCTGCAATAGCCGTGTATATATTCATGGGTATGGCTTTTCAAACTGCCTCTTTGATCTCGCCAATGCAGACATCACCTCTGCTCTCTCAAATTACTCTGGTGTTTCCTGGTGCAAAGCCATGTATTAGCACTCCAATGCCCTTTGGGTTACAATTCTGATGCTCTGGTGCAGGAAGTGCATGGCATGATGCTGAAAGCAATGTATTGCAAAGAGTACATTGCATCTGGGGGGTGATGTAGTTTACCAGTGTTAAAATGTAGCTGTTTAATTCGGTTTCATTTGCTTGCCAATGTCATGAGAGGAATAGCCAAATTGGAAGTGGTTTCAGTCCTAAAAAAGCATCCCATTTTAATACCCAATGATTGGTATCCACGTTAATAGGTCTCTTTCAATATACTTCTATTAACTACAGGTATTAAAATGAAAGGAAAGACCATTAAAGAATGTTGACAAATTATTAATGGCAAACAAGTAAGACACCTCTCTAATTTGCCTACCACTTTCACATTAAAGTGCTTTTGGGAAATACTACTACTACTACTAATAAAATTCCCTCTTGAAGGAATCATTATTAAAGCATTTTGCATGCGGATTACTTCAGGCTTCAGCATTGCAACTCTCGGCTAGGTTAGGAGATGAAGGCCAAGATTTGTTGATTGAGATCAGATGGCTGGTGGCGAGAAGGAATCTAGATGACTTAACTGGAGGGATTAAACTCAAGTCTCTTGGCTTCCATTTGGCTGTTTTATAAACTCCGCTGCTGGGCCAGCTTAGCTGGGCTGCGTTCCCCTCGTCGCATGTGTGATGTTAGCGGGGTGGTTTGTAGTATCAGCCAGTCCATCACTATTAGCAGCCCAGACGTGCTGGGTGAGAAAGGAATAGACAGTGTAAGTGAAAGCTAAAATCAGTCCCCGAAGCACCCATCCTCACACCTCCAGCTCGGTGCCTGACCTCCTGCCTGCTCTGGGAAGCAGCGGGAATGATCTCTATCCCAACCAGCACCTGGAGTTCTTGGTGGTTGATAGCATGCGGATACCGACGGCATTCCCAAGAGTTCCAGCCCTGTTTTCCTGCCCTGCCCAGGGACAGGCAGGTCTCTGTGGTACCCAGCGCATGGCTGATATCCCTAGAAGCAGGGTGACGTACCACTGGACACGTGAGGAGGAGGGTTGTGTTATCGGCCATCCGCCTTTGAAGCCTCACCCATCAGCTGTACCCCATGGGAGAGCTTCTTTCAGAGCCCTAACCTTTAATTTTACAACACTGATTGAAACCAAGAGTGGAAATAAACAGTCAGAGCTACTCTGTTTTCTTTCCCCTCCCTTCCATTATCTTCTTTCTTTTCCATCCATCCTCATTTCACATGCTTCTCAGATTGCGTCCCCCTGGTTTTCCAGTTATTTATTGACCCAGACCTAATTCCTTATTTCCAGAAATGTGTCATGAATCCTGCCTTTGAACCATTTGCTTTTTGCTTTCCAGGCTCACCTCTTTGACCACGTTTTCCTGTAAGAGATAAGGATATAGGGTTTGTGGAGTAATCGCAGCAGGATGCCTGGGTTTCATTCATAGATCTGTTGCCACTGGCTCATTATGGAAAATCAGGAGAGTTATTTCACCTTTCAGTGCCTCACCTCAGTGTCACCATCTGTAAAACAAGGCTAATAATTGTTATCTCTTCCTTGCAGGAGAACTGGGGAGCTTCACTAATGACCATCTGCTAAATGTTCTCAGAGCCTCACATGAACATTTCTACTGAAGTGCAAATTATTATTAGAAACCAGGGATTGTTACTGGATTGATATCAAATCATTGTCGACAGCTTCTCTGCAGGGAAAACTTAGGCGCAGCCAACAAGAACAAGCTGCATGTTTTGAAGTTGTGCAGTTGATTATGTTGGCTTTCATCTTCTGGTAAGAGGATCCTCTGCCATCTGAACTCTCTGATCTCTGGGAACACAATTCATCCAATCAATCTGGAGGAAAATAAACCTCCTCAGACAAGAAAATAAAGTATCCACCTGAGATCATACGAAGATGGAAGATGTCAATTCATTCCCAGCCCCACAACCCTTAACTCTTGTGATCCCAGTGTTTTCCTGGCCCACCAGGCAATGCTTAGGAGCAGGATATAACGCATCCATTACATACAGCCTCAGTATTGCAAAGAACCTCGTGGGCCTGCCTGGGTGAAGTTCTAATTGAAAACATGCAAATATTTTACAGTGAAATTGGTGCCACTGAAGGTTTCTATGGACTGCCTGAGGGATACGTGTTGATCTCGTGGCAGCTTATGTATGCTGGGACTGATCTCAGCTGTGGCTCCTTCCCTTGGGTCATGGTTTAACCCCAGCCGGCAACTGAGCCCCACGGTGGGATGCAGGAGAGAACTGGAAGGGTAGAAGTGAGATAACTCATAGGTTGAGATAAAGACAGTTTAATAGGGAAAGAAAAGCCTTGCACATGAGCAAAGGAAAATAAGGAATTCACTTGCCACTTCCCATTGTCAGGCAGGTGTTCAGCCATCCCAGGCAAGCAGGGCTCCATCACATGTGATGGTGACTTCGGAAGACAAACACCATCACTCTGAACATCCCTTCTTCCTCTTCCCAGCTTAATATGCTGAGCATATACAGTGTGGGATATCCCTGGGCTTAGCTATCATGGCCATGTCCGCTCCTTACTCCTTACGCACCCCCAGCCTCTTTGCTAGTGGGGTGAGGAGCAGAAAGGCCTTGACTCTGTGTAAGCTGCTCAGCAGCAACTAAAACATCCCTGGGTTATCAATGCTGTTCCCAGCACAAATCCAAAAAACAGCCCCACAGCAGCTACTGTGGAGAAAGTTGACTCTATCCCAGTGAAAACCAGCACACCAGCATAAGTCACCCCAGGGAGAGGGACATCTCCGTACCATTCCTGGACCTGATGCGGTACATTTTCTCCCTAGGGCAGCCTCAAGCTGCTTGCTCAGTGCTGACAGCAGGTGGATTTAGTTGCCAACTGAATCTGAAATCCATGTTTAGCGCCATACAAACACAGAGAAACCATTACTGAGTAATTGTTGGTGTGCACCCTATGTGCCTGAGACCCCTATATGCTCCACTGATGGCTTTACAGGGAGCCACTGCCTTAAGCAAGCTTGGCCTCCCATCCTTTTAGCCATGGGCTCATCTGCTGTGTTTTCCCTGAGCTAAAAATAGAGAGGGAGGATTGCTGGAGGCTACAAGCCATTACTGGCTATTCAGTAGCAACATCGTCAATAGGGACAAACAAGGGGGTGGAGATGGGGATAATTACAAGGATCAAGTTGTAAGGACCAGAGAGCTCAGGGCTCCTTGTGACACTAAAACTGATAACATATAACTGGCTAGGCTTAACAGAGTGTTTCCCCCTTCCATACCATTATGTGCCATTGTGGTCACTGTCTTAGTTTGCTGGGTCAAAGTGTAAAATGCATTTTAATGATGCTGTTACTATCCAACAAGGTCACTGGTGCTGCACACATGAAACCCTTTCCAAAGCAATACTGTCAGGGCTTACAGGGAGGAAAAGGAATGTGAATACCCCTGGTGTAACCATCT
Organism: Amazona ochrocephala; assembly: GCA_039720435.1. Classification (NCBI taxonomy): domain Eukaryota; kingdom Metazoa; phylum Chordata; class Aves; order Psittaciformes; family Psittacidae; genus Amazona; species Amazona ochrocephala. The sequence continues at coordinate 92,960,290 of CM077879.1, forward strand.
GCAGTGCACTGGGGACTCTGGAGACAGCGCTTGGTTACCCGGTGCAGCGCAGACCCTGTTAAAAATGGGGGGAAAAAATAGCCCAGTAATTCCTTAATTAAAAAAGGATACTGACATCTTGTATTAAAATTTGAAAAAGCAAACCTCTACATTTAAAATATACCTGTAAAATAATAGGTGCCTTTGGGCTATTTCCTCTAATATGTAGGTTCGGTCACATGGCTCCCATTAAGACACCAGAAAAGGTCGTAAAGTGGCATTTATAAGCTCACCGAAGGAAATTTCTGTATTTTTTATTTTGAGTTTATAATCCCCATCCAGGATTTGCTGAAAGAGATGAAACCTTAGTGGAGGCTTTGGGAATGGAAGGATTTCTGAGGAAAAACAGTCGTCTTTTGGTAAAAAAACCCCATCTGTTCAAATTTTGACATTTTCTTCAGGCAAATGTGACATTTTTTGCCTAAATATTAAAGAAAAAGAATTCTGGGTAAGAGCTCAGTCACTAATAGTGAAAAATGTTACAAAATATGAATGGGTTGAGATAAAACTGCTTAAAACACACAGCTCTCTGCCCGTGTCTGTAGAGTTGCCATGCATCCTGTGTGCCTTTAGCACCGAAGGCAAGGAAGTTTTGCTTTAATAATGGATATTTAGAACCTGGAAGGTATTAACCACACCTCTTTAGCACTGAGACTTGAGTAAGACAAGAGAGGTTAATAATTCATACTGCCCAAGCATGTAGTCAGATGGAAACTTCCCTCTTTCCTCCGAGCTCGCATCTCTGGACAAAGCTCTAAAACTGGAAATGAAGAGGGTGAATTAATTTGTACAATGATGAGACAAGGACTGGTGCTCGTTATTCCTGAATAATCCAGGCGTATGGAAGCACCCAGCAGGGTCAATACCAGCCTGCAAGTCTGGTTTTAGCAGCTCTTTTACGAGCAGGCTGCAGGTGGCAATGCATTTATGTTGGTGTCTCGGAGCTTCAAAACTCCCTGCAATGCTATGCTGGGATCACAGCAGAGGATGTTGCTCTCGAAGAAGAAATACACCAGGAGGGAAATATGATAAGGATAATTGTAGGGAAAGGGTTAGAAAGAGATCAAATAGGTTTCCTTCCAGTGGGAACGGCTCGTGTCTAAAGGCAGCCACTGTGGTTTTACTGCTTCATCCTCTCAGGCCATACCCGTGCCGCATGGGATATGCCAGGAGCCAGGCAGAGCAGCATCCCCCAAGATGGGCAGAGCTCTGGGGCACAGCAGGGAATGTCTCAGAAGCAGAAAGGATGATATGAAGTGTCTTTAATTCTCTTCACTGTTGTTATGTTGTTCCCCCAGGAGCAAGAATACAGATGTGCATCTCCCCCTCCTTCCTTAAGGAAGATTAACCAGAGTAAAACTTACATTAATTATGATTTATAACATACATAAGTGCATTATAGTGCCCCTACAGTGTCCATCTAAAAATCCCACTTCTCTAAGTGCTGTAGCAGTGTTTTACTCAGAACTCAAGGTGTCTTCAAGGGCTTTTTGTGCTGGGTTTTTGCTAATCAGCCCTGGTGCAGTGTTTAATCCCAGGAGATGGAGAGTCACTGGGGAAGGCAGAATAGCCTGGGAACGTGGGAAAGAGGGGACATCATCCCTCTCCCCGGGGAGAAATGCTTCTGGAAATGGAGCAGTTTTGTCTGGAGGCAGGGAAAGCACCATTGAGGGCTCTGATATTGTGCAGAAGCTCAGGTCGGAGCAAGGATGTGTCTTGCTAAGCCATACGGAGTCTATCTCAAGGTTGTATAAGGCTTGAGTTCCACCAGTTCTTCATCATCATTCCTCCTGCTGGAAAGGTGAGTGGTACTTTCTGCCCTTTTGTAATGGCTCCGAATCTTTAATCTCTATTAAGTGCCTCCTCTGGAAAACGGCCCTTATTGGCTATGCTGTGGGAACAGAACTATTATTAAATGGTCACAGAGAGTAATTGCTTTAAAATAATATTGGAGAGTATTCACTGTGCTCTTGCTCAGTTACTCTAATAACAGGTTGATCTGCCCTGAATGACGCCACTATTAATTCACTGAATGGAGCACACAAAAGCCAGCCCAAAAAGGCACTTTCCAACAGGAAAGAATGCCCTGTTTTGCTGAAAAAGCAACGGAATTCTGATCAAACCACCCTTGACAGAGCAGCCCGATGATGTAACTTCATGTGAATCAAGGTTCTGCACCAGAGCTGTGCCTGTGGGATGCCATTGCATGTATAAATAACCGTGTGTGCAGCCACTCCATGTGGCCAACACAGTAAACAGCATCCTTATGGCAGCCAATGCATAACCAAGGAGGTGCTGCAGCCTCTCCCTGCTTTCCCCACTTCATCTTGCTCTTTTGTTTTGGATTCTATCACCCCTAAAAGATGTTCTCCCTCTGGTTCCCACTTCTGCTTGGCTCCATTCTCTGCCATCACCCCTTGCAAAGCCACCAAGCCAGCTCCTGTATTTGTAATTGCCTTGTGGCAGGCTATAGGGAAATGGCCACCTTAGCCCCTCCAGCTAAAGACAGAGCTACCTTGAGCCCTGCTGAGCACAGAGGTTTTAATGAGGGGCTGGGATATGGGCAGGACCCACCAACAGCCTCCAACCTTCATCTGGGAGTCCCAAACTCACGGTCAGTGGGGTGATGGCTGAGGAACTGGCTATGGATGGCCCATAACCTTCTTGCAATGTATCTCTGTGCTGATAGCAGGAGGATGGAGGGGGATGGATCAAGGGTGAAGCTGGACCTGCTCCCCACATGGGAGCTGCCTCTTTGCTCCCATCCCAGCGAGCGAGTCTCTAAGCCCACGAGTGGGGCAAAAGGGCAAATTCAGCAATACCTTTGGCTTATCAGTGACAAGACAAATTGATACCAGACTTTTAAGAGGGTGGGGAAACGTCTCTCCATAAAAAGAATCTAAATTTACCATCGTGTTAACAATTCTGTAAGACTTTTTGGCAACTCCTAATGGAAATTTCAGGAGCAGATGGAAACATTTGGAAACATATAGAACACATGAGCCTGCAACATCCATTTTTATTTTCTCATTGGGAGTGTGGAGTGGTTTCATGTTGCCTTTAAATTTCTTTATTTTCCCCCTTCTTTCTCTCTTCTGGATACTAAGAAAAGCAAGAGGGGAAGCAGGCGATGATGGATATAGGCAGGGAGGTGGTTTTTTTGGTACTGCTCACTTGATTCCCCTGTGTGGTCTGTGATGGGTTTCAGAGCAAAGAGCACCAGTGTAAGGTTACTTGGTCCCAGGAATGTGAGGGCACCTGTTAGCCTGGCTCTGTGAGGTCCAGTGAGCCAGTTAACCTTTTCCAATGTAAATGGAGGTGGACAGCCTGGATCTACCTCTCAGACAGCACATGAGGTTTAGTTAATGAGTGTAAAAAGGCCTCATGGATTCTTTGATAGAAGATAATGTCAAAGTATGCAGAATGGTTTTTACTACCCCTTTTGGGCAATGCCGAAGGTCAGTGAGAGGAAAATCCAGGGACAACATTGAAAAGGTGAAACCCACAGAGAACACTGAAAATGTGAATGAAGTGTTTCCACTTGCCCATAAAGCAAGAAAAGCTGTTGCTTTTTAGGTGCTATAACCCATCCTAGAGCGTGAAATTCAGTGCAATAGGACAGGAATCAATAACAGTAATAGACACTCTTATATACAAAAGCTGAGAAAAAAATACTACCTCTCAGTTACCAAGTTTCTGGATGGCTGCTGCTCAGAAATGATCAGGAATGAAGGAATACGCCGTATTTTTCCATCTCCCTGATGGCTTTGCAGAGTGATGGCCAACGCACTGGCTTCACTGCTGCTCTGCTCTGGTAGATCAGCTACTGCAGTGGGGAAGTCATTTGGAAACTGAGGCACTTTCCATGGTGTTTACATTGTCCCGCTTCCACCAGATCTCAGCAGCTCTTGGAATATCCATACCGAAAGCCTTTAATTAGAAGAGAGACTTCTGGGGCTGGTGGTCGCAACATTTATTGTGCTTGGAAGAGAACTGGTCTATTCCAGCAACAGCAAAACTAACCCAGCGCCAGCAGCAGTTCCGACAGTTATCACATCCATGGCTGGATGCATTTCGTGATAAAGCAGGCTTTGGAAAACTAGAGCACGCTTCCCTCGAAGCGCAGGGAAAAGAGCCTGGGTGATGACAGAGGGACTTCTCTCACAAGCACTTGAGCAGCTAATGGAGAAAAATGAGTCGCAAATCCCTCTCTGTTGACAGTAGAACGTTCAGCTTCCTCCGGCTCGTGAAGGATCAGAGCATGGGATGGTTTAGAAACTGCTGCCTTCTCCAGTGGGCACTGTTGTGATCCCCTGAAAGCAAATGCCCTGCAGTGACAGGGAGCAGCACTGTGGTGTTGTGCAGGTAGTACAGCATCCAGCCCCACTGCCTTCGGCCTCTTGCCTCCCCCTCTAATGCAGATAAATGATCCAGGGGCAGCACTCAGCTCCTTCCCTCTCTGCTTTTGCTGCACAAACTCTTTTTCCATAGTGGGATTAGTGCAAGGGAATTGGGTTAAATTTTCTTGTAGGTTGGCTGCAATACAGGGCTGCATCTGCCCAGACCTGCAGAAGTCATTCAGGTCCTAAATCCTCTCAGTCATGTTACTTCCTAGAGCTTTCTATTGCAGAGACATTGGCTGGAGAAACTGGCAGACTTGTGCCCCTGCCCAGTGCTGTGGAGCTGCCACCATCCTTGCTGACACTGGTGTCACTAGTTTGGTCATAGAACCTTCATCTCTGTGAAGAGGCAGCGGGTGCTGAGCCCCAGCATCATCAGGTTGTAACTTCTCCCTGGGAATACCCCCTTAGTACCTTGAGAAGCACAAAGAAGGAGTTTGAAGTGAGTAACTGTGGGGTCTTCCTTCCTAATTGCAAAGTCATCCCATGAGTGGCATTGAATCTATTACCATAATTCCTATTTTTATTGACTACTAGGAAATAATTGTATTATAATCCCTTTGACCCTAATACTTATGCATAACACACAACTGCTTCAAGGCAGTTTCTCACACAAGTTTATTAGAAGCTGTGAACTTCGATTCATCCCAAATCAGAAGAGAAAACAAACAAAAAAATCCAAACTGTTTCATTCAAAGCAATCATCAAATACAGAAACTTGACAACTGAAATGAAAAGCTTCTATGAGTTGAGAATAATATGTCCATGAAACCCATTAATTATAAACACATTAAAACCATCTCTATTTTGTTTGCGAATTACTTTCTATCTCTGAAACACTTGAAGTGAAACCACCGGCAGGTAAATCTGAAACCAACCCAAGTTTATTACGTTCACAAATGCAAAGCATTCTGGTAGAACATCAGTAATAAAAAGCAGTTGGGTTGTTAAAAGTTAATAATTTTCAGTCAGCTGAGGAAGGAGCATTACTCTTAATGGAGACACATCTTTGTCTCCATGTGTGATTCATGCACTGACAATGACTCCACTCTTCCAGTTGTCCTTCCTCTGAGACGCTTCACCTTTTTCTCTATACTTTCTTGTACAGTGTTATCAGCCAAGACCATTCATGTTCAACACAGCGAATATCAAGTGTTGTGTATGAGCATGGCTGGATGATCTTCCCTTTCCTTGGTCATCATTGAGAGGATGCTCATGTAAAGAGACATCTCTGAGTTAAGAGGGAGGAGCCCCATGAGCTGAGCTGAAGGAGACACAGAGGAGGGAGTGATGCCCAAATGGAGGCTTAACCCCTTTCAGACACTAGAGGGAAATTTCAGACCAGCTCCTGATGATGCTTTGCTGCTGTCTTATATTAAAACCCATTCTTAGAGCTGCAGCCTGTTTCATCAAGTCCCTCCAGTGCAGCTGCAGTTCTTCAGCCTTTTCCCATCTCTATTTCAGTCTTCTCTTATGGGCATAAATAGATCTACATTTCCTCTTTTGTCCCCTATTTAACATATTTCAACCCCAAAAGCCAAAATGGCAATTTTTAAGGCTTTTTAAGGTTGAGTTTTTTACTTACTGCTCCCCAGCCTGCCCCATGTCAAAGGGGACAAGTTGTGTTGGAAATAAAGTGCATGAAGAAACAAGCCACAAATTCCCCCCTTCCATGAAAGTGTGCAAAACTCGACCTGCTGAGGGATGGATGCAGCCGGTTCAACACCCTCCAGGTAGGATGGTAAAATGAGCCTCCCCAGGCTGGGGAAAACGATGCTGGGTGCTGAGTGTTTGACAAAAGACTGGCTAGAGTTACACCAAATTGTTTCCTCGTCATCAGTCAAAATTACCCTTTCCTTCCTCCTCGTCCTCTGCCTCCTGTAATACAAGAAGATGAAAAGGAAAAAGGTGGGGGACAAGAGGAGGGAATCAGGACAGCTTAAAAAGTGCAGTGGGCTCTCCTCAGAGAAGCAATGATGATTCTGCTCTCTCCCCAAGACTGCAATGCCTCTTAATGCCTGTTAATGCTGCATGAGGTTCTTTGGGAAGTACTGAACTGGACCCATCCAGGAGCCCTTTCTGCAGGAGATCCCAGAGAAATTCAAATAAAGCTAATCATGGCTTTTGATATGGCAGAACTCCATCACGTCAGAACTGTCCATTGACATTCCTACCAAACTCCAGTGGGTTTAGATTCCCCAGATTTCCTTTTTCTGTTTTTTTAAGGAAAGCACCAAATAGCACCAAAAGCATCAAGATCTTGCATTTAGAGCATCTGCACTGCGTTCGGGAGATGCTCTTTCAGACACCCCATCCTTCATGTGTGGTCCCTCCTTGCCCAGGCTGGTGCTTTCCATATCCATTTGCAGTGCTGCCCACTAATCGTCCAGTGTAAAACTCCAGGAGCACCAGTTTCCTTTTGAAGCCCTTTTACTACTTCTTCTTTTCCTAGAGGCTCCTGAACACATGTTGTAGGTGCAGTTTAAAGGTTCTCCATGTGTCTTCTATGTGCCGGCTCTCAGGAGAAACACCCCAGAGCACTCCAAGTGGGTTTTCCATTGCCCAGAATAATTCAAAGTGGCATGAAGGAATTCTTTAAGGCATCACAAGCAATCAGCTCTAACCAGGCACACAGTGGTGACAGCATGGAGATCCAGCCAGCAGAACAAACCCCATCTAGTCAGCAATTTGGCTGTGACTTATTGAAGATGACAGCAGTTAAAACACTGTCTGGCAAGGCTGGTAACTGAGACGGACCAGCTTGAATGGATATGATCCTACAGGAGGCTGGAAAAATAAAGATGCTTTGCGTTTTGCATCCCTGGCAGGGCCTAAACCATGGAGAATGGGGATTGCAACAGGAGACACTATCTTCCATCACTTGCTCAAGGAAAACATGAAGAGCTGTTTAAAAATATCCTCTTTAATTATCCCGTATAATATAAGCTGTTTAAAGCATGCACTGGGCAGTAAAACATTTACATTGCTGAGCCTATTGCACTGAGTGACCAGGACCTGCCTTTTCTCACATGGATGCAATTCCAGCACTCCCTAGAGCTTCCCTTTCACACTGGATCTGACCCTCCCATGCAGAGGTGGCCCAAATTGAGTGTTCTGTGAAACCCTGGAGTTTCCTGCCCAGGAAATGGCATAGAAATGAATAGCTGCTATCCACCCCTACGGAAGCAAGGTCATGGCTGCCAGCAGGTTGCAAGCAGGAATCACTGTCCTGGCTGAAAGCAAAACGAGCTTCCCCAGCAGTGGTTTTGGAGGACTTCTCCAGGATGCTCCAATGCTCCGGTCAGGGCCATGCATCCCAATGGACAGGCATGTGCTGGTTGCTCATGGCTCTGGGGAGGGCAGTGATTGGCTCCATGAGCAGAACTCACCCAGTGACTCACCAGGACCTCAAAGCCAGATTTCCTCAGCTGTTACCCATTAGCACATTCAAGGCAGTTTCACCCGATCCCTGACCTGGCCCCAGCAGCCCCTTGGGGTTGTTGTTTGCAGATAAAAATTCCCCTGAATGTCTTGGCCTGTTCAATAAACCCCCTTTATTGATTGATTCATCCATGTTTACACAGGGGATGAACAGGATCCGCTCCAGTCTCAGGCAAGAGGCAAGAGGGGATTTTCCTTCCCTTACTCCGATGTGTATCTGAGGACTTCTCTCACAAACCCCAAGTGATGTAAAATGAATTCAGCTTCACCTTCTCTCCCTTGTACAATGGGCTCCAGAGAGGGATGAGTGTGGCTGGTGCTAATTCATATAAAGATCTGCATGAATAACCATGGAAAATATTTGGCATTGCTCAGCCCCAGATATAACATGATTAAATATGTCTCACAATTATGCTTAGTCTAAAATTATAGGCCCTTTAAATACCTTGCGTACCGCTCACAGCTGGTATAGCTAAATTTAGGGGTTTCATCCACTGTGAACAGTGGGATCACGCACTATTGTTGGAGGGGACACAGTGGGGACGCTCAGGTCAACCTGCATCAGCAACTGATGCCATTTGCTTCTTTGGGAACTTCTACAGCCATTCACATGCACAACCGCTGTGAGGCTGTTGCACACCCATCAGTACTGTATGGAGATGGGACCACAGCTCCTTCATGCTCACTCTGCCCATCTCACCTACCCCAACTATGGCTCTGCCCCTGCCCTGCAGCCTCAGGGAAGGAAATTGCTCTTTCAACTTCTTATTTCCCAGTTGGGCTTTATTTTTCTTTCCACCACCTCTTGACCCTGGATGTGGAAATAAGGGCTGGCACCCACAGAGCTGAGAAAGTTCTCAGCATCTTCTTTCCTTCCTGCAGACATCAAAAGGAGATTGTGAGCTCGATCACATTTTACATCACGGCTGGTTTTGATCCTTTAAGCCATAGAGGACATGAATCTTCTTCCTCTTTCCTTTGCTGTTTGGGTGTCCGTTCTTTCCTGTGTTCTGAAGTTTCTCAGGAGAAAATGTAAGCGGGTTTATAAGCAGATTTTTACCTTGGTGATTCCAATCATTGCCATTAGTTGGGTACTGTACTGACAGGGTTTGGAAAGGACTAGATCAGGGAGAGAAGGGAAAGCAGGAGCCAGCAAAGAGACCTGGTTTAGTAAACCCATGGCTGCACTGCTGCAGTGGGAAGATGCCTCCATTGGTTTGCTACTTCTGGTAAGACTGGTGCTGACTTTTCAGCATCGCCAGGCAGGGAGAGAAGCAGAACCAGGCTCCCAAAGCCATCAGCTTCATGGATATCCCTGGGATGAACTGGAGAAACTCCACTAAAGCTGGAGTGCAGGCCAAAAAGTTGGCATTGCTATTTATACTTCAAGGGAGAGAAGCCCTGATCCCAAACACCCCATTCCCACAGAGCCTTACAGCTCCCTAGTTTGGCTGTGGTGCTTCTTCCGCCATCTCCTGGGTGATGGAGCAGAAACAACCCCTTGTGAGGTGAGAAGCATTTGGGCTGTTTTGCTCCACGTTTAAAGTGCCTGAAATCTTAAGCAACTAAGTGGGCTGGGGGCTTCTTTCCCAAAGGATCATTACCCTGCCTCACCCAGGACCCTCCTTCAGAGCTTCCTTTGCATCTCAGATGGAGTTGGAAGGACCCAGAAGGAGATAAGAAGGTGAGAAAGAGGTGAAGTCCATAGAACAGGAGGGACCAGGGCCAGATATGCACTGTCAGAGCATTTTCTAGCACCAAGCTGTTGTTCGAGCAAGCGAGCATCGCCTGCATCACTGCCAACAGCTTCTCCTCCCATGTGCTCGTCCTCACCATCCCCACAGCAACTGCTGTTACTTTAGGACCATCCTGATGTATTTGTGCTGCCTTTTTAATCTTTTGGAGAAGTAGTTATGGAAAACTGAATGGATTACATGGAGGATTTTCTTTTTTCCCACTTGGATATCTGTGAACTTGATTTGCAGGCAGGATGGGGATGTGGACTAAATACCTGGAGCTGCTCATCCTCCTCCTCCTCCTCCCATCACTGCCATGCTGCTTGGGGCCAGCGTGCATGCTCAGCTCAGCATCCACCTGCAGATGTCCAGGCAGGGAGCACAGAAGCTGCACGCAGCAATTCCCAAGGCACTGCTTGCGTGCATGGACTGTGATCCCGGGCATCCCTGCACCCACGTGTGCCAGGCCAGCGGGAGCACTTATGGACAGGCATCGCTCACTGGAGGCCATTCCCGGTTATTTTTAATGAAGCACAATCTCTTGAATGCAGAAATTTCAGTGCCAGGAGCATGAAAAAGAGGAAAAAACCCACAACAAAACAGTGGGAATGGGGGCGGGGGGAGGGAAGGTCATTCCAGTTTCTTCCTGCTTACACCCCTCGCAGCTTTCGGATACAGGATATCGCTGAATGGCAACCTCCATGCTGCATTTATTTTTAAGCCACTGATAGCTTTCTAAGTGACCTCTCTGTACATGAGCAACATCAGCCAAGAAGCTGTTTTTTTCCGGCCCTGCGACGTCAGATTGCTTCCTTTGACACCTCTGAGAGCCAGAAAATGGGAAGCATTCTCTTCCCAAGGTGACTTTATTTATTTTCCCCTGTGATATTACCGCTGGGTCTCTCTCTCAGGCTTGGGGGGATGGAGTGGCAGGAATGGCACTGCCTTGGAGACACAAGATGGAGGTCACTCCTATAGGGCAAAGGTGCCCAAATTATCCATTCTTTGGGAAAAAAATGCCTTGGATGGAGCCAAAGTCAGGGCACCTTCACCTCAATCTAAAGCTGTTTGGCATGCGCTTATAGCATTCTTTAGTCTGTCTTTTCCCTTTTCAGGGCAGCCGGGGCTTTCCAGGATATCCCAGCTCACATCGCCATAACCTGTTTACTGTAATCTTAGATTTAGCACTTAGTTTTGCAAGCTCATTCACAACCAAGGGCAAATAACCAAGTGCTGTGTTAGCACATCAGGCTCTGAGACACCAGGAAGATGCTTTACCCTCACTTTTTGTAAGCACAGGGAGTTTTAAGCACCTTTACATGAAAAGGGTCCCAGAGTCTATTTGGGACTCTTCAATTGAGCTGGGGGTGGTGATTAAGCAAGTTCCTTGCTTGGTGCCTCAGTTTACCCATGTCCGAACCATTGCTTTGCGCTGATTTAATCCATATCACACAACATCAGTGTGACATGGATATTTCCATGCACTTCTCAACTGCAAAAGAGAGGTTAATTAAAAAGGGTTGGAATTTGCTCAGATAGAGGCGCAAGTGCAGGTCCCTGCTACATCCTATTTGCTTAGAATTGGGGATACCTGGAAAATCAATAGGAAAAGCCTGGCTGGAGAAGACCCTCATGGAAGTAAATGAACCTGCATAGATGTGCTCTGCACAGCTCTCCAGGGTTGTTCTGAGGTTGGAAGAGGGGAAAACACCAGTTAGGGATGTGGTGAGTTCCCATCCCCTGCTCTGCTTTGTCTCTGCCCGGCCTCCAGCACTTCAAAGCAACCAGGCATAAAACTCCGGCTGAGAGGTATCCTTCAAAGCCTCTTCTTCCTGCGTCACTCGTCAAGGAGAGGGCACCAGGGCTCAGATATGGGCTTCTGAGCTCAAAAATGTCAGGAGGAAGTGATGGACTAGGAGGAAATTCTTGCGACGGTCTAGGAGGAAACGGGAGATGTGAAAATACACGATGTATTTTCCTCCCACAAGCTGTGCGCTCTGTTTTTATTATTATAAACCTGGGTCCAGAGGATGTCAGCTTGTTTATTTATTTGTTTAAATGAGGTTTCGCTCCTTGTTCAAACATTCCCATGTTGGCAGCTGCTGCACTCCCGGCACATGGCCCGGTTCCCATCTCCCCTCCACTAACAAGAGGACGTGTCAGCCCAGGCAGCGTCCTCGGTCCCTGGTGAAGTGGGAGATGTTAAAGGCAGGGTGGGAGGTGGACGTCCCCCCTTGCAGGGACCCTTTGGACGTCACAAGCTGCAGCAAGATCCCCTTGGGCTTGTTGGAACCACTATGTCTTCACGCGTGTCCTCCTTGGCCTGTCCCCCCAAGTCACTGTCCCCACAGCACATCTTCCTTGACACTATCAGTGTGCAGAGCAGCATGTGCTGGAGATGGCAATCCCCCATTTTCTGTCATTTTGATGCACCATCAGAAATAATTGCTATGGAAAGCCACGCAGCAGCATTAGGAGCCTCTAAAGCCATTCATGCACGCCTAAAGCCATTTATAGAATCACAGATTCATAGAATAGTTAGGGTTGGAAAGCTCTTGAGGGCTTCCAAGGGCTGGATAGACAGTGGTGACCCACAGAGAGTCTTATGGTGGTGGTGATCCCTTCCACTCTGAGCAACCCTGATACTTGGGGCTGCTATTCCATAGGATCCCTGTGAGGCTGAAGGGTGCCACATGGGCTCAAACAACTCTTGCAGTGCAGCAGCATGCATCATCTCAACCCAGGTCTTGCTTTCCCCACCATGGAGATGAGGAGGAGTCTATTTATCAGCTTGCAGCGTTGACCAACAGAGACTCTTGGACGTGGCTCTTCATCCTCAGGGAAGGTGGCATCGCCCTTGTAGTGGGTACCCATCCTCCCTGCAGTGGATACCCATCCTCCCTGCAGTGGGGTACCCGCGGCTGAGCCTCTCCCAGGGTCACACCAGCAGGAAGCTGTCTCTCTCCCGTCATGGCAGGAGCCGCGGGAGATGCACCTGGGAGGAGAAGCACTTTGCAGGAGGAAGAAAACAGGATCTAATACATAAACAACATCCTCAATGGCTCAGCGCGTGAGCTGCTCTTTCCAGAGCCTGTTTTTGAGCTACTGTTGCAGCCCCAATCCAAAGTGCAATTAAAACAGGACAGTAGGAGCCCTCAGAGCCCTGGGAATTGGGCTGTGCTGCTCCTTCTTGCAGTGATACAGCCCAGCAAGGGCAAGTATTGCGGAGGTAGAGGATAAGAATGTTTCCTAGCTCTGTTCCAGCATATGTCTGGGGCTGAAATACAAGCAGAGGATGTGATTTCCACCCCCCAGGACCTGAGTGTTTTGTCTGAAGTTTATTAGAGGTTGCAAGGTACCAGTGAGCAAATGGGACAGAGGATCTCTTGGGGCAAAGGGAAGGCTTTCCCAAGGTGTCGTTCATGCCACAAGGCTCCCCACAGTGAAGATGACTTTTCTGGCTAACAAACCTTCATTTTGCATTTGATAGAACCTCTGCGTGGTTTTGGGATGGATTATCCTATATTCTGGCCTTCATGATCATGGAATTAAGCAGAGCACTGTGCACAGCCCCTGGACTTCGTCTATTTCTTGACTGAAAAGAATTCATTTGAAAAACACAAACAACTTATTTGTTTTTCATTACTGATTCCTTCCTTTCCTTCTGTGAAGCACGCATTACTGAGTACAGCTCTGCTGGCAGCCAAAGAGTCCGAATCAGCGCAGCATCCCAAAGGGATCAAGTGGACCAGATGGGAGGGCAGAGCAGTGTGGGCTGTTTCTACACCACATTGCATAGGGTGCCCCAGGGGGGCATGGGGACCTCCCAAAGGGTTAAGCTGCTCCCTAGCACAGGAAACCTGCATCCGAAGCCAGATTCCCAGGGAGGAAACATTCCATTTATTGTGGGAGAGAAGGTAAGCGAAGTGTTAACACGATTGCCCGAGCAGAGGTCACCGGCGTATCCTGCTGCAAACTTCCTGAGTAACCTCGCAGGAGAAAACAACAACCCTGGGTATGAGACCTGGTGGGTTTGTTTTTCACTCCCATTACCTTGGACCTACTTTCTTGCTGGCACTCACAGATCCACTACAGCACCGTCTGCTCTCCTCCCTGCTCTGCAGCAGCCGGCTCATGGGGTTTAATGCTTCTCTTGTGGTCGTATATTTATGCCTTGGACTGGAGCAGGGAGGGATGGAGAAGAGGAGGGATGTAAAATGCAGCTCCGGGTGTTTTCAGGCTCTTGGAGATGCTGAAGCTCCCTCGGATGCTTCTGGGTCTCAGGACACATAGCAAAGAGTGTTGGGGGTGACTGTGGGAATAGATGAACACTTGGAGGAACCTTAGCAGGACCAAACTGCTGCATCGCCTTCCCCAGCCTGCAAAAGGGAGCAAAAGTGTCTCTACTGCTTTTTCCAGCACCTGACTCTTATTAAAATTAAGGTTTTGACAGTTTCTGGGGTTCCTGCAAAGCAAAAACCCCAACCTTTAAAGGCTGAACATGCCCGAGTTGCTGTGCCAAAACTGATGTTTGGACAGAAATGACTCAGGAGTCTTAAAACTGAAGTGTGATGCAATGAGTTTTATTTACATACTCACACAAGAGCAGTAGCAGATCATGACCAGCATATGAAATCATTTCATTCAGTCCAGCTTTGCTGTGTGGATCATTAGCAAATATTTGCTAGGAAGAGGAGGCTCCTAGAAGAGGTCCATCATGAGCTTTTGTTAACCTTGTGGATTAAGTTCGGATGAGCTCCAGGTCTGAAGCATGATGCTCAGCCTGGCAAGCTTCATTAGAAGTCACAGTACATGCAAACATTTCCATTTCCAGGTGCTGAGGTAATGCCAGACATTAGTAATAGTGCAAACCACTGAGCAAGGATTTCTGCTGAGCTACCAGCTCCATGGGTCTCACACACTGGGTGTGCTGCTTCAGCTACCACATCCCAGGACGTGAGATGAGAGCTGGGACCTTGCCCTTCTTGCCAAACAACAAGAAAATGGATGGGACGTTTTAAAACATTCTATTGTTAAAAACATGGACCCAACACTGGAACAGGATCTGCTTTGAGATCTTTGAGGCATCTGCTCACTGCTGGGGTAAAACACAGGGGTTGAGGCTGGACCGATGGCCTGGATGCTGTCATGTGCAGCACGTCTCCCACAGCAACGTCCTCCTTTCCCCTTGCATTTGTCTTTACTTATATGCTCTTACTTAAGATGGCAGGGGGGTTGGAACTTGATGTTCTTGAGGTCCTTTCCAACCCTAACTATTCTATGATTCTATGGTTCTATGTAAAGTCTAAAGGTCCCAAGGCCCAGGTACTCTTAAAGAGGATTAAAGAAGGCTTCCAGGCTTCCTAACAGCTACTGGCACACCAGTGGTGGCCGAGTTCAATGGTTTGAACTGAATCTTGATTTCTTTTTAATTTCTTTTTCCTTTTCTTGGGATTCAGCCCAAAAACCTGTTCTGTGGCCACCACCACGGGGCTTCCTGCGCTCAGTATTTATGTTGCTTTGAAGGGTTTGACCACAGGAGAATGTACATGTGATTTGTGTCACATGCATGTGAACGTAGGTGTGATTTGGAGCCACAGGACAGCGGTGCAGCCCTCAGGGCGATGCCTGGCTGCGGGAGAGCGCAATCGATGCCGTGATTAGAGATGCTAAATTGAAATCTTATGATCTTCAGGGTGGTTACATAAAATGCCAATTAGGATGCGGTCTACATTGTTTCATAGAAATGGTTTTCATTATATTTCCCTGTCAGCAAATGCTGGTGTGAAACCAGTTTTCATCCCTCATATGGCCACCATGAGGAGGTTGGGAATCGCACTAGCATGACTGGAATCTTCCTTCAGATGGATACCTTATCTTGTTTACCAGCATAAGTGCAGCATCTATTCTTTGGGCAGTGGGATGGTGATGGAAGGGACAAGCCCTGAGATATGGGGGCTCCTCTGTTTCCCATAGGACCCATCAAGGTTGTCATATCAAGTGCACCCAGCACTTCCAATTTGCTGCTACTGCTGTTCGTTCCCTTTTTGAGCCTGATTTTTTGTATCATTGCTGTGTTGATAAAGTGCTGAGTCACAGGATCCAAGAAACACTGTGCAAAATAGCCGCGAGGGACTCCTACTTGTTAAGATGTCTGGGATGCTTCCTATTAAATAATAACAAAACGCTGCAATAATAACTTGGCAGCTCCCTGCCTCCGTCAGTCTGATGCTCAGAGTGGGTTTGCTTCCCTAAAATTCCTTTAAGTGTCTCGACAAGTTGCACGATAGGAAGGAAGGCCACTTCACTCTTGACTTTCACCTGAAAAAGCTCATGTAATGAGCAAGTGTCTTGAAGAGATGGAGAGGATGAGAAATACATCTTTGAATCACGTTAACTGGCAATAGCGTGGGTTATTACACGCTATATTTCCTGATAGAGCAGGGACAGGTTATAGGTTTTGCAGAGCTGTGATGTTGGCAGGTTTTTCCAGACATGTAGGTATGGGTCAGTGGTGGCTCATTTCACCCCCTGGGGAAGCAGTACGAACCCAGGCTTAGAAATCAAAAACAAAAAGCTTTTATTGTAGGAGAAATCATATATAAAGCTTTTTATTTATAGGAGAACTACTACTGGCACGCAGCTACTTTGCATCAATATTTCATGATCTCAGTTAATGGTCTTTAATAATGAAATGTTTGAATTCATATATAGGGTCACAGCCTTAAATGAGTTCGCATGGGTGTATCTGTGGGCATTATTTTGCTTCCATTATTTATTAAAGGGATTTCTCCACTGCCTGCTGGGTTTATCTATCAATCAGAGCAGCTTTCCTGGCCTAGGTGGCACCAGTTGTCTCTGCTAGAGATCCCTGCAGGGCAGGGCATGTTGCTCACTATCTCCAGCGCTGGGAAATCTTCCCAAATCACTGCATTTTTTTCCCCTGAATTCAGGATGATGGAAGTTGAACCAGATGAAAGATCAAATACATTGTGCTGACTCCAATGTGTGGGGTTTTTTTGATGAGGAATGCCATACAGAGGGCTTGTTAAAATGTTTTGCATGAGTTACTATGCTTTGTAAATCTTCTGAACAGCCTAATCCTAAATTGCAGAGCTTCAATCTCCTGGCATTGCAGGCAGCCTGTGTTTGCCTCATATTCTGCTTTACTGCTTTTTCCACATCTGCTCCTTAAAAACTCCGGGATTTTCACCTTCCTTTTGAAGTCACCTGCTGTTTTGTTAGTGGCCACAATGGGCCATTGTGTCCCCTTTCTTTATTAGGATACCTGAAGAGGGATGTGGACAGACACGCAGCCCTATCTCCATGGATATGCCCAATCTGTGAGTCCTCAGGGCTGGCAGAGCACTTTGGGAGCCATCCCCATGGGGTCAGTGTCTGTCACCCCCTCGGCAGCCACCTTTTGGGGACAGGATGCTGGTGTCCAAGCTCATGTGCCCTGGTTCTGTGGCTCTCATGGTCTTATTAGTATTTCTGGAGCTTAAGGCATCCTGATTTTTATCTGCATGAAAATAATACAATAAATCTTTAATAAAACAGATAAATCTCCAGGAAACCTACTGCTGGCTTATGTGTAAACCCAGAGGAGATAGCTGAGCTACAGCACCCAAACATCCTATTCTGATAAACAAAGACCTCCAAAGACACTGATTTCATGCCTATACCTCTGAAATCTTGTATAAACCTACCATTATCACCCATGTAATGTCCCATTTACATTTCTCAGTTGATGAGCTGCTTTCCCTGCCTGTGGTAGAGGCATGTTTTGCTGTCAGGGTCGCAGCAGGCAGCGTGGGACAGGGAGTGTGCTTCGCTCCAGATAACAGCTTCCTTTCTCCCTTATGAATACTTGAGCAACGACAGCATGAGCCATCCTCAGCAAGTCTGACGCAGGGTTTGATGCTGCTTTCTGCATTCGGAGTTTTCCAGCACGAGTCTGATCATTGATTGAGACATGTAGGAATGCAGCAGGAGCCTCCCTGAGATCTGAACATTTCCTGCAACTAACTGTGAGAGTAATTCTGAAATGATTCATTATAGCCTCAAAATTGAGATTATTTGTAGAATATAAGTGAGTTTATCCAGGTTTCTTTTGCACAGGGAGATCCCAGGCTGAGGTTCTGACTTTGTAAGCTGCAGGGATTCAGGAGCAGGACAATAAGGTGCAAGCAGTGAAAAATCTCACTTACAGTTGAGAAGCAATTTCATCAGCCTGAAACCAGAGAGGAGGAGATGGAGCATTACCCTTCTGTGTATAATAACAGCACTGCGACATGATGCACTGATGAATGGGGCAAATTCAATTCTCAATGTGTCCACCCAATTATTTCCAAGCAAGATAAGGGAATATTCCTGTCATTGGGCAAAGTCTAGATAAAGGCACTTCCAAAAACTGTGTGATTCTGGTAACACTGTTCAAGAAACACTAAGTTAAACTTGAGCAGATTCAGAGAAGGACTATTAGACGACTGGAATATGGAATTCCTACAACAGGAAAATAAGTTGTTTTTTCTCAGCCCTATACAATGAAGGCTCAAAATCCGTGTGAGAACATCAGGATGAATCTCTAAGCACTGGGAAGAGCTGTAAACTGTGAGAGAAAGCAAAACTGACCCTGGATGCTGTGGGCAAGTTTTGTAACCATCAGAGCAATAAGGACTGGAGGAGCCCTCACATACCTGTAGAAGAGGCAAATCCAGATGTTAAAGATGGAGTTTAATCCTTTCTGCAATGGCTGTTGTGCGATGGGAAGGAGCATCCCAATATGATGCCACGTGCGTGCTTGGCTTCACAGCTAGCACAGAAATGTTTCTAAAAACAACTACAGTAATTTACTCTGTCTTAAGCTAACGGTGAATTCTGGGCTGTGATACAGTGAAGGGGAATTTACCACTGCTTTAATGTGATTAGGATTTTTTTCCCCCATGAGTTTGTGTCTGTCTTTCTCTATTATCTGGGGGTCGGCATGGAGTCCTGAGTCAGGAAAACAGCTCACTGAAATTCATCCCTATTCACAGCAGAAACCTTTAGTTTGACTTCAGAGTGATCCATGCATGTGCTTAACATTAAGGCTCTGCTTACAGGCTGTCCTGAATGATATGCTATAGTGTATTTTGAGAACTCATTTTTACTTTTTATTGCAATAATAACTTCTACAGTGACATGAATTCCAACACGGAGCACCGAGAAATAACATACCCTTCCAAATGGTTTTCCCCTTTACACTGCTATTTGAATGCATATTAGGAGAGCAGCGGATTATAAGACAAAGCACTTTCCAGAAGACATATTTTTCTCCACCTCAATGCAGTACAGCAGCTACTTTCTTGTCACGGATTAATTATATTACTCAGTCTGCTTCTGCAAACTGTAGTCGAATGGATTGTTGAAAGAGAAGGATGGCAGGGACCACTGCTAGGGCATTGCTTCTGAAGGTCCCAACTTCTGGAGGTGCTGAGGTCCTAGAGCTTAGGTTGGCTTTTCTTTCCCTTTTTCCCATTCAGATTTCATGCTGGTGTTCCAGAAAATGATGTGTTTGAAAGACTGTCCTGCTGTGAGTCTGACAGTGTATTGTATTACTCCAAGAGCAGAACTACAGCAGGTACTAAGCCTAGGATTATAATGAATGGCCAGTCATATGGGATATGGAGATGTCTAATAATTCCCTTTGTGCTTAGTGGTAATTACTGCTTACGCCCTAAATAGCAACGTCAGACACAATACAGATCACATCCATAAGCCTTGGTAGGAAAAAACCCAGATATATTAGCAAGTGCAGAAAAAATAAAGAAGGTGGAAGACAACTCAGACTCTGCCAAATGAAGGTCCATCCCTCCAGCTGCTGGGAAAGTTGGTTGTCAGATGGCCAAGTGGTGGCTCACAGAAGTGAGAAGGGAAGGACCACATAGCCAGGGTCGCTCCTCTTGCATCCTTAAGGCTCTTCACCTTGACATTCATGTTACAGAAAATTCCTATTGAATCATGCCAGATTTTAGGCCAAATTTGCTTAAGCCAGGATGAAAAAGTAGATTTCTTCAAGAATAACATAAATAGGAAAGTCGAACGTTTCCTTTCAGGCTGTTTTATCTCAGAGTTACCAGTGCTCTGACAACTTGAGACACATCCCCTCTGCAGGAAGGAGATGATAAGCTCTGGCTTACTCATGGTCCTCTCTCAGCATCTTGTCTTCAGGGCAGAGGAACGATGACAAGATTTCCACTTAAAATTAGCTGCAGAAGGCAAAACAGAGCTGGAACTCAGCTAATTTTATCTGTGGTTTAAAAAAGAAACAACAACCCCCAAAAAAGCCAGTTAAAAAACAATGGGAGAAATGAGCAATGTCTGCCAACTAAAATCATTCACTCACTCCTCACATTAGTCAGGAGAGAAATAAACTTTTAGGAGGCCACACAGTAAAACAGATCCCCAAGTATAGTTAGAAAACAATGAGTCAAGATCCCTGCTTGAGCTCTTTGAACTCCTTTATTTCCTTGGGATAAAAGCACGTTGCTGTAAAACGGTGCCATGCCCTCCAGATCTGGAAATGGATGTGGTTATTTAGACCATCCTCTTAATGCAAACTCCAGGAGAGATGGAGTAATTGAGCCAATTTTATGTGTGGGTGAGCGGTTGTTTGTGTCATATCTCCACACTGCTGCAGTGTTTGGAAAGCCACTGTGACTCACCTCCATATGTGGTGGCTGAGGTAAAGCAGGAGGGAACCTAAAAGTAAGCCTGAGATGCAGGTGACGGTTATTGGAGCCACAGATATTGCCCTTCCTGCCAAACTTCTCTTGTTTTCCCAAAAGTGGGAAGTTTCTGGGATGGAAAGAGTGGAGTAGGAATCAACAGAGCATCACTCAGTGCCCAGCACTGCTGAGCATAGGAGAGAAGCAGTTCGTGCTCACCAGCATCAGGTCAGTGAGGAGGAGATACAGCTGTAACCCAGGAACACTGATGCAATCCATTCTTCACTTGCAATACGAACTCCTGGGTACTTTGTCAGGGTGATGGTTTCACACGGAGGCAGCATTGCCCTAGCACCCCTTACGTGGTCAGGAGCCCTGATAGCATCAGGACCACATTACTGCTGGTTCCATTCCCATGTCAGATGTCAGACCATAGTGGGGCATGGCTTGGCGCTTTCCAGATGGCCCCTTTTCACTGCGAGTGTGTGTACAAAAGTGCTCCCACACTGCTTTGTGGTGCACATTCCCCCAGTCTGAATTTCACTGATTTCCATCTCAAAGACCCCGTTCTTTGAGATATCTGTGGCCTTCTGCTTGTTGCTTTATATACTTTGGCATGTGCCTGCTCGTTTTACAATAGAGAAGGTGTTTGTGCCGCTGCAGACATATTTTGTAGGTGCAACTTAAGCAAAACGTTTGATGTGTCGGGCTTAGAGGTCGCCCAAGGAGCGTCAGTGTTTGCCATGAGGAATACAGGCCAAGTTGCACTTACCTTCCCTGGAAACAACGCCTGTGAAGTCAGAAGAAGCACTCACAAGCACAAGGGGAAACATTTGGGCAGGAGAACATTAAGGTAAATTTCACACTGTGACCTTTTCTTCTTTTATTGTCTTATGGAAGTTTTTCCTCCCTCCTTTTTCCCCCTTTCCCTGAATTCGACACCAGTATTGGTCAGACAGAGTCCCAATAACCACTGCAAAATGAGTCCAATAGAGTTCAAAGGGCTCGGAACTGCAATTACTTTACAAAGTGTTGAATATAACCCAAGTTTATGCAACTGCATCCATCAGAATATTGGGAAGGTGCTGAAAACACAGCAACAAGCCGCTCTGTTTTCTGGGATAAAATTAAAAGATACTGATAAATACAACAAATAGAGGGAAGCTGGCAAAACCTTTGGAAGGACGGCAACAGATGCCCCCAAAGAGGAAATTACAACATGTGGCCAGCTGTGTTCTTTTGGTTAAGCAACTTTCTGTAGAAGTTCAAAGCATCTGGGGAAAGTAACTGCTAACAGGGGGAGGCAGATTTATGGAGCCCACACATGGCAATATTTTTGTATCAAATTAGTAAAAAAATCCATTTTATCCCTAGATGAAGAGATTAATTCATGCAAGTTTGCATTCTTTGAAGAGCAATCATATTTCGCCTTTGTAAACTGGAAGGACTGAGTAATTTCTTGGATTAACTGATCACAAGAGTTGTAATCCGCAATAAAAACCCAGGCAAGGCTGCCAGGCTTTGTTTCTCTGTGGATTAGGGTAAGGAGTTGGGTTGACATTAGCAGAATGCATTCCAGACTGTAACCCCATTACCTGGACCTAAAGGGTGGCTTCAGAAAGATGAGGCCGTTAATCAAAGCCTTCAACATGTTTTTTTAATACAGGGGAACTTATTGTTTGTGTGAGTTGCTGGATGGATAAATCTGGGAGAAAAGCTCCACATAAATCTATGGTGCATGGTATGGGCTCTGCCTATAGCCAGTCTCCGATGTGATTATATATATATATATGTACAGCCCCTAAAATGTCCTTTGTAGCCATGAAAAGGACAGCCTGCAGCATTTCACACTGCAGGTTTGTGTTTATTCCCTCTTTTTACAGCACTTTTGTGGCTCTGTGCTTTGCCTTTTGGCACAAGAGCCGGAAGAGACCCTGTCCAACTGCTGCCAGCCACCATGTGATGGAAAAAGGAGAAAGGCTCAGGTTTGTAAATGCTTTGTTTAGAACTAATAAAGCCTTAAGTTAAATATCTAAACAAATGGTTAATGGTCCTGGAGCTCAGGGGGGCTGTGGGTACCTGCAGTGATAGTGGCTCAAGGTGTTTCGTTTGCTGGTTCCCTCCGCATCCTGCTCCTTTGGTGCTGGTGCATGCCAAGATCCACATCAGGGAAATGATGCTCCTCAAAATTAAACCAAATGTTATTTTGCTGCTGGTTTATTTTACAGCCAGATCAATTCCCAGGCTGTTTCGTGGTGCAAATGTGGGAGGGAGCCCTGCTTGGGGCGCCATGGAGAGGACTCAGCATCATCTCCGGCCACTTCATAGTGTGAAACCATGATGTGGGCCATCTCCAGTGGGTTTGGGTTTTACTATTCTCTACCTCACCAAGTGCATGGTGGTGACACTGTAACAACAACTATTCAAATCAATCAAACCACGCCTGGATCCTTCTGTCATATTATGGTCCCGTGGGGACGGCTCTGCAGCCAACAGCCAGTTTATCACACGTGTTTTATTCCAGATCTTCTGTGAGGCTGTAGATTCTCATCCCAAAACCTTCAATGTACCCACCCCATG
The DNA here is from genome assembly GCA_039720435.1 of Amazona ochrocephala. NCBI lineage: Eukaryota > Metazoa > Chordata > Aves > Psittaciformes > Psittacidae > Amazona > Amazona ochrocephala. The sequence continues at coordinate 92,983,195 of CM077879.1, forward strand.
CTCCCATGCTGGTTAACCCTTCTGCAGATGAGTTGGGGCAAAAAAGCCCAGCAGGTACCCCTTGGTACATGGAGGGATCAGGAAATGCTACATGTGCATCCCCACCACCTCGTCCTATTGAGCTGCCCATCCCCAGAGCACACTGCCCACCTCTGGGGTCATCACACCACAGTGCTGGTGGCCTGAGCCGCACTGGTCCCCCTATCCCATGTCCACACAGGTGCTCCCACATGGAGATGCATCTCGAGAAGGCAAAGAGAGGACGGAGGAAGCCGCAGTCACGCGAGCCGCATGTGGTTTAGGGAGCAAATGCCAACATCTCTCACTCTCACTGTCCCAGCGTTGCTCCGAGGGCAACCTGATCTGCCTTTAATCTACTCTGACCACAGGACAAATGGTTTAAATAAAACCCTGCCTGTCTGACTCACTCCATTTCTGGCTTTTAGACACCAGACTGAGGAGCAGCGGTTTACTTTGCCTGAGTAACCAAATTAATATAAGAGAAACATTTTTGTTGTGTGGTAACAAAGAAGAGAAAAAAAGCAGACAGAGAGATATTTGGGTGGGATGTTTGTATGTGAAGGAAAATCAAGGCAAAGAAAGCAGTCGCTTTCCTTGGAACAGTGGGTAAAAGTAACGACTGATAAACACCTATTGCAGGCAGTGTGTGTTGGGGGAGCAGAGGACTTTGCCTCTGTCTGCAGGTAGATGGTCACAGGGATGCAGCCTGGTTTGCTGGTGTGCATCAGCTACAGGCAGTGCCTGCACCTGCTTGGGCTGTGGTTTGCAATAAAATACATGTGAAAAACTCTGCCCTGACCATTCAATACCATCTACTTCTTGTCCAGGACTTTCTGCCACTGAAACACCCCACTCAGAGCTGTGCAATCAATCTCAGTTGGGGAGTCAAGGTACTTACATCTCAGCATCCTAAGCCTCATGGGAATATGTGAATATGAGCTCAGATGAAGGCCTTTAAAGGTTTAAATTCTATCAGCGTGGGTTTCACACATCAGAAGCCAACAGTGCCTATAGGAAAAGCTCTGCCTTTTTCATTCTTTTCTTTTGAATGAGAAAACTTCTAATGATTTTTGGTCAGCTTTAGGACCTGTAAGGTAATATCCTTCTGTTAGGGAGAAAAACAAGAAGTTCTCACTGACTTTTGGGGGCGTAGAATAGTTTTTACATCAAGTAATACTTTAGCAAGGAAGGATTTGCCATACTGGAGCATCGCTGCCTGCGGACACCTGGATCCTTCCTTCTGCCAATAGTGTACATCAGATAGAGATGATCATCAAACCATCTCCGGATCTTGCCGGTCTGGACATCCTCCCTTGCTCCCTGCAAAAGAGATCAGGGCATGAAGCTTGAGATCTCATCAGCTTTATCTCAGCACATGTGGTTGCAGTGTATGTTTAGGGTCAGTTCTCTGTTGCATTTCATCGGAACACTGGTACGTCGTGTTCGGACCATGTTCCTGACGCCCATCACTGCAGCACGGCACATGCACTTTGAAGTGGGAATTTTGGTGCTTTTACAGCAAGCTGTGCAAGAAGAAGAATGCTCCCCTTTGATGTGTATTAGTTATGAGCATCGCTGGCCCCTTTTGGAGTTGATTTCAGGCATGGTCCCCTTTAAGAATCGGAAATATGTTTTACCAACATTTCAAATGTTATGAAATGCAGAAAGACAAAAAAGAATGAAAGAAAGAAAAAGACAAATGAGAAAAAGATGGTGCTTTTTGCTCTTTCAGTCTATGAAAGAAGTTGCAGCAAGTAAAAATTGACTGTATGTGCACACTAGTGATAAGCTATTACTCTACAATCTCTGCAGCTCTCTGTGTCAGGAAGCAGAGGTTTCACATGACTTCTCAGCTCTTACACAGGTCCATAGTCCATACTTTGTAGACATAGGACACGCTTACGGGTATTTCTTTTACACTCTTTTGGGGTCATAAACAAAACGAAGTCAGCAAAGACCATGAGATCCCTCTGTACTTCCCTCGATTGTCTTGGGATGATGTTTTCCAAGGTGAGTCAGTGTTTATCGATATAAAAATATAAGAAACAATGAGGGATCAGAGTCGTATGCTTTCCCATGTGTTCATTGTCCCTTCACTTGCTGTAAAATCCATGTGATGAGGAATTAATGGGCAGACACCTGCTTTGTCTGCGGAGCATGTGTTGTATATTTAAATGCTAAGCAGCCTCTCCAAGTGGTTGCAAAGGCAAAAAAACCCCAAACTTTGACCTTCCAGATGGGAAAAGGGAGATGTTTGTTGAGCAATCCTGCCCTTGCACAGGCTTGAAGTATCATGCAGAAAGGTCAGGTTGGCTACAAGGCAGGACTCCGGTCTGCACTTTGTCTTCTTCTAAGGCTTGTCTGCTTTGTCCCTGTTTGGCAGCAACCCAGGCTTGCATATTTGGGATACACCTCCCTGAAGAGCTGACATAAGGAGGGTACTAATGTTTCATTAACCTGTAAGACAGGAAATGTCACACCTTGATGATCAACGCAGTAGTTAAGTTTTGCATGAAACACCAGTCTGCTTTGCAGGGCTTATTCTCTCCATCTATTATTTATCCCTCACTCATTAAATGCTCCAGTGGCTCAAGACACTGAAACCTTGCAGCCAGATTTCTTATTTGAGAAACTCTGCTGTTAATACAAGATCTCTCATCAGATGTGATCTGGGCAATTCTCCTTTTCTCTGCTATTTCTCAGACCTCATGGAAACACATTCTGCTTTGCAAGACCACCTTTACACTCGGCAAATATGCAGGGAAATGGCCTTTTGCAAAGCAGCTTTAGCCAGAGTCAGTAACAGCAACGCTAATAGCTGTAGGAGGGAGCATAAGAGAAAAAGAAGTGATGGAGTCTTTCAGGATTTCTTCAATGTTGTTCTGCTAAGCTGAGATGCCCCTGGAAGATGGTCCTAACCCCAGAAGAGCTACTGAGCTTGAGAAGGGAGACTCTACTGTCTGAACCATACAGAAAGCTGAGTTCGTACTCACAGTGTTCCCTTTTTAACTTGAGTTAACCAATGAGAAAAACAAAGTCTCTATGTCTTGCTTTTTCCCCTACCTCGATGTCTGGCAGACAGACAGATTAACTGAGTTAAAAGAGGTAATTTGCAAGAGAATTGCAAAGCTAAACGGTGACATTAATACTGGTTTGGAGCAATTTTATATCACATGTAACCTGGAAATGCTATCAGCTTACTAGAAGTGAACAATGCAGCAGGAGAGAAAAGGCAAAAGACTGTAGTGCAGCATCTGCCAGCCTGCGGTGAATGTAAGGTTGTTCATTCAGTTCAGGACCACCTCCCAGCCCAAGGACTCGGGGGTGATCACACAGCTTCTTTGGGGGTGGTTTGTTTTTCTGCTTTGGCAGGCAACGGAGCCCTGAAGCCTGAACATAGGCAGAGCATAAAGCAAAATTCCCCATGCTACACACAGATGGGTTTAACAGCCCTCCTCTTATTCATGTATAAGAGTTTAGATGGAAGGGATCCAGCTATATGACAAATTTCACTCGTTTCTAGCCAAACAGGGATCCTCTCCAGGGACATCAGATTTGGGGTGAACAACTTTCATCAGATTTGCATAGCAGACTGGGAGTTAGAGGTGTAAATGGCAACCTGGGATGCCAGAGAGGCTTCTCTGGATACCACTGAGGGTCTCCAACACCAGTTCCTGCAGGTTTCAGTGGAGTGTTGCAAAGGTCTACATGAGCCAAGAGGGTCTTCTGCTGCTGGTGACCATGGATGTCCTGTGAGGAGCAGGCTGGTCTCAGCTGTATGGGAACCCACGAGGTTCTTAGTCCCTGGCAGGACTGGGATGTCTGCGGGAATATATAGGCTTGAACTGGATGGAAAAGGAGAGGCACCTGTGTGGCGGAAAGACTCTTTGTTCTAGATGAATTCCTGTGTGTAACGAATACAAAAATACACCCATTTCTTGCTGCAGTTTCAGCAAGTATGCCAGGTGCACGGTGTTTTTAGGGATGTATTTCCCTCTCCTGGAGAGTTTGCTTCATTCTCTCTTGCACAAAGATGTCCTAAGTGCAGAAATAACCACACAACTTGTGCACGCACTGCAGGAGTAGCACAGAAACAAGTGCATGGCAGGAAGGGAGAGGCTTTTGCAGCTGTGAAAGTCCATCAGTGACAGCCTTCCCTCTGAAGACATGGGGTACTTTAGAAGACAATATTTTTGCTTAGCTTTTAACTGCTTTTCCTCCTCTTGTACATGTGTGTGTTTGTTTGCTACACTGATTTAGCAGATTTCATTTGCTTCAGCTCTTCATTCCCGCGTGTGATCCCATCTCTATGCCTGTGGCATCAGAACTGGCTGCTATAAGATAATAGGCACCTCATGAAGCAACATGACAATTTCAGCTGGGGAGTATATGGAAGCACAAGGTCTCATCTGAAACTATAATGAGTTTATTTTTGTGGTGTTACCCTTAGTTCTAATACAAAGCAGAAAATACAGGGCATACCGGCAGAATGGTCTCAAAACAGAATGTTCTTGCAGTTCATCGAGTATCAGCTGCTCTTTAGTTAGTAACCAGAGGGACATCGAAGAAAGTTGCTCATTAGGAGCACATCATCAAAATATAAACAGTGTCCCAGTTTTAGAATAGCAGCACCGTACTGTGGGTGCAAAAGGAAACCTGGTTTAGCTAATGAATGGAAAAATCATGGGATTTTTCTTGAACAGCTCATGAAGAGGCATCTGCACTTATAAAATCAACTATTTCCTTTGGAAAGGAAGGAAACTATTTGACACAAATACCTTCAAGGTTGGTTGTTGATGGGTTTTTTTGGAGTTTTGGTTTGTTTGGGTTTTTGTTTTATAAATATATCCCAGGAATAATCAAGATCTGAAGTTTTTGGAAAAGAAGTCATAAATCAAGCATGCTTTATTAAGAACCATCGGTACTTCCAGCATTTTGTGATGCCTGAAATCTTCTTCATTCCAATTTCTTGTGTTTGCTGTTTCTGCCCTTTGAAGCTGCACTGCAAACAAGTCCCAAAGTGAGCGGGATCTACTTGCTTCAGTGAAAAACCTGACAAAAAGCAGCTTTGCTGAGATCTTTGTTAGGCAATTTGGCCTCAGCCCAGTAGTTCCCTTTGCCAGAGGTGATTTGATTTGTTGGTTCTGATGTTTGTTCTCTTCTGCAGCTCTGTCTGAGAGGTGGCTTATCCTACTGCTGCAGCTGGTCCTGGGGATGCTGTGCTTCGAGTGGCCTCTTTTCTGCTCTAGCCCCACTATTAACACAGATAAGGAGCTCCACTCCAGTTTGTGCTCTGGGCTAGAAGAAGTGAAGCAAGGAAGGTGACTGAAGCATTCAAGACCAACAATTTAAGCTCTAAATTGTTTCTGATTAAAGTCAATCGAGGCTGACCTCTCTAGGGTCTGATTTTCAGAAAAGGCTGGAAAATGAAGGCGCTCAGTGCTCCTAAAACCAGACCAAAACTGTATCTTGTTGGGCACAGAATTCAAATTGGAATTTCCTCTCTCTTTTTTACCACCCTGAAGGTACTGGTAATCTAATGTTTGTTTCATAAAGTATTTTGAACCACTGCTTGCTTGTTTGGTAGGTTTTCTTAAGGGAGAATATATAAAAACAAAGGAGAAGGAAGAAAAAGTGCTGTTGAAACCTGTTTTTCCTTTATTATTAAAGCATATGAGGAGGTTGACGCCTATTCATGGAATCCTTCACAGTTATATGGACTGTGTCAAGCCCTCCCAAGTCCTGATGCAGTTGCACAGAGGTGGCAGCTATTGCCTGGTGAGCAGTACTTGCTCTTGTGTCCATTCCCACTCACACACTGGACTGTGACAGCTGAATAAATTAGTCAGAAATAACTATTCCCAATAACTATCTCACTGTCAGCATTGAGCTCTGGCACGGTACCGTAGTGAATGACAGCAGAGACTCTGCTATAGCAAGGCTGAAACTGAGGAGTTAACTGGAGAGCACAGAGAGTGCTGCAAAGAGAAAAACAAACTCCGAGCTAATTCGGAATAGAAGGGATTCCCTTGAGGTCAGGAGATGGCTTTGAACAGGTTGAGTCGTTAAATGGATGCAGGGTTGATTGATGAAGCCCCATCACTCGCAGCAGTGAGATGAGTGCATTACCTTGTAAGTGTGGGTTGCAGAGGATCAGTTGAGTACGACTGTCTGCCAGAAAGACGAAGGGAGTTCATAAATTACCCCAGAGTTATGGAAACAGATCTTTTCTGCAGAGGGACGAGGGGAGCAGCAGCTTCCCTGGGTAGCCCATCTGTATCCCATAAAGAAACGGATACCTGTAATCAGTGCCATGAGTTATCACAACTGAGCGCAGCATACATACGTCTCCATCCGAGAGGACAGTGCTTTGCAAGTGGGAGCACTTCATGTGGAAATAACCAAGACAGCTGAAAGCCCAGTTTCACTGGAAGGTTTCCAGTCAAGACGTTTGAGGCAAAAGCTTGCTGTTGCCAGTATGGGGGAAATCTAAGATTCAGAGCTGATTGCATTTCCAAGAAACGAAACAGGGAAACTTGGACACCGCTGCAGAGTAGGTGCACTGGAGTTCATACCATGCAGACTCATGGCTGGCCTTGTTTATGGCTTCTAGGTGCTCTAGCAAGGTGCCAAAGGGCCAATTAGGAATCAGATATCTTGAGAAAATAGGATTTTGTTTGTATTCCATTCTGCAAGGCTGGATGGGAGAATCTGGGATCCATTTTCCCTCCCCGTGCTCCCTGCTTCCCCCTTCTTGAGACTTCAACAAAAGGGCAAGGAGGCCACTGCAGAGTAAATGAGGCCCTTAATTTACCATAAAAAGAAGACGACTGGCTGTTAAGGTTTTATCGGATTACATTAAAGGCTCTTTGCACTCGGGAGACTGTGGTTTGATTCCCGGCATTGCTGGCAGGGCTGGAAATCATAACCACAGATTATTGCAATAAGCTTCCAAATGTCCATATTTCAGCCAAGGGGGATGCTCCCCTGCGAGGCTGCTGCCCCATGCCAGCCTTGTGCATGGATCTGCAATGTCCTCCTGAGGCAGGACCTTCAGCCAAGCTCCAGGTCTCTGGGAGCATCACTAGTCAAGGTAGGTGGTCCAGCCTGGGACTGCTGAGACCTTTTCAGCTGTGAGATGGGAACAGGAGCAAGGTCACATTATCTATTTAATCATCTATTTAATTATCCAGCAAGAGATAGAAAATAAGCTACCTTCTTCACTATGCCTTTTTTATACTTTTCAGTTATATTCTCTTCACCTGCCAGCAGCTGCAATCACAGAGTGAAGCAAGTGAATCAGATTATGGCAAACGAAATTCCCCCTCCATCAGCAAAACTTGTTGGGGTTTTTTCCACACTTAAATTTCATCAGGAAAATAATTTTTTTAATACAACACCCCTTCCTTCAGCATAGGGAGTGCTGGAATTCTGTTTGTCAAATTCATTTGTGTTTACGCACATGGCTCCTCACCAATTCTGACTCTTTCTCTGTGGTCTCAGTCCCACGGACTCATGTGCTGAGGCTGGCTGACACCTCCAGGGACTGTCAAGGCAGGGATGTTCAGGGCTGTGCCCAGTTGGGTGCTGAGTATCTTCAGTGATGGAGAGCCCACAACTTCTCTGCAATCAGAACATCCAAATTAGACATTTAATGAGCCTAAAATAATAAGCAAGAAGAAGCCAAGGGTAAAAAGATTAAGCTTACTCTGCTTGAGAAGTTGTTCCAATTGTAATGGCCTCTGGGTACAAGTAGCACAGATGCAGCCTTCAAAGGGAAATACTTTCTGCTGGGTTTGCATTGCAAACATCAAAATAACAGTATGATACAACCCATCCATAATGGGATGTAAACCAGGCCATAAACTCTCTTTATTCCTTCATCATTTGACATTGCTGATGATAAGCCTGGAAGAATCTGATGGTGAATGAAGGGAAGCAAAGAGCAGTTCAGATGAGATTCACATGTGCTAGTCTCTCTCAATTTACCCTTTATAAAACAGCACCTGATGTTTTCTACTCAGGCTGGATGTATGCTACAGAATGTATATCTGCTGGGTCCTCCATTTAGGAAGATATCGAGGCCGGTTTCACCCACACTGCATCCTTCAAAGCCAACCCAGCATTTAGTCCTTTGTTACAAACCAGCGATTGTGCAAAGCTCCAAAGTCAAATTTTCCACAGGAAGAATCCAGAAAAATGTTTTCTGTAGATAAAACCAATTATTTTCGTTGCCGCTTTCTAGCTTTTCTTTCTATAATATAATATATTTAATATATAAAAATAATAGGGAAAAATATAACAAAACCAAAAAATCCAAAACAAAAGCCATTTCAAAAAGGAAACTCTAAACATTTTGTTCTGAAATAGTCAAAACAGAATATTTTGACATTGTCAGAATTTTTTCCCTCAGGTTCTCTTCCAAAACAAAATTCCAGAGGAAAAAAAACCACATTTCATTAAGCATTTCTATTTAACTTCCACTTCAGCCCTGCGAATCCAACAGATTCTGTGTTTTTGTAGCAACTCTTGCAGTCAGCACTTCTATACACAAACATGCACCGTGTACAGAACAAATGACCGTGTATCTTGAGTTGGCAGATGCTTTCATGGGCTTGCACGTAAATAAACTAGCTAGCAATGAGTGAGATCAGAAACCTTGCTAGAGTCAGTCTGTAATTGATAATGAACTCCTTTAATTTTAATTAGGCTACTGATGAAACAGGACAATAGATTCAGTGGATGACCAGATGAATATTAAGGAGTAGATTTATTTCTGTGTTCCAAGTATGGCGCCTTGGTAACGCTAATTCACTTGCTAACGGGTGAAGGTCACGGAATAGATTTACACCTGGGTGGGAGTGCAACAGAATCTAAAGGAAAAAAACATTAAACAGTGGTCTTAGATTTCAACATGAAAGTATACACGTAAATCCGTACTTTTCCCCCCCCAGTGGGCACTTCTCCTTGAGCCTTAGGTCAGTATTTAGCCTCCCTGAAGATAGCCCTTAGAGGACTTGCAAGATTATAGAATCGTAGAATAGTTAGGATTGGAAAGGACCTTAAGATCATCCAGTTCCAACCCCCCTGCCATGGGCAGGGACACCTCACACTAAACCATGCCACCCAAGGCTCTGCCCAACCTGGCCTTGAGCACCACCAGGGATGGAGCATTCACAACTTCTTTGGGCGAAAGATCTGCAAAGCTTTTCCAGGAATGGCTCCATAAGCTGTCTTCTATTATAGCACACATTAGGGTTGAAAACAGAGCTTTGCCAGAGGCAGGCTCACAATACTGCAGAAGATTCCCCCCAATGAGTAGCAGGCTATAAGAAAAACAATATTGATGTATTTTCCTCTATTTGTGGTTTCTTTTGTCCACAGAGTGTTTTTTGTCTCTCAATGACGTCAAAGCAAAATTCTCTTGCAAAATGACAACTGGAAAATAACCCAGAGAATATATTGGGCTTCCTAACTAGTAATTAACTAACTTGAGCTTAATGGAATGTATTATATATTTTACCAAGTCCATATTATATATTTTACTGGAAGATTAGTAAAACAAAAGTAATATTTTCTTTTGTTTGGATTGCAGTGCTTCAGGCAAAGGCAGCTTAATACTTCATGAGTGTTTTGTATTCCTAAAGTATCTGTATGCTCAGACATGTCACAGCATCCTCATTGAAGATGACAACACCTACATCGTCTATCACACACCCAACCACTGCCCTTAGGATGCACCAGGCAGGGACAATAATGATGCCTACAGTTAGGTGACATGCATCTCATCCTTTAAAAGAGGAATTCACCACCTTCTAGGTGAAATGGTCCTGCATTTCCCAACTCCCTCCATGCCTGGTTATCTAACTTCAAGCTTCCCAAAATCAGGCAAGGGGAAAAGCACTCCCAGCAATCGTCAGTGAGAGCTGGGGCCCTTTGACAAGCCCTTTTCCCACATTTAAGTATGAAGCTGTTGCAGTCACCAGAGCTCAGTAATGAATCCAGATCACTTCATTCTTCTCCTCACCTTGGTTCTTCATTTCTGTGAAATGGGCACGTTCTCAAGCACAGCATTTTATTACACATTGCTATTTATGGCTTTCTGAAGGAAAAGAAGTCATCTGGTTTTCACAGAACTCACTGTGTCTTTAAGACTGCCTCGCAGAGAGAAAAATATTGATTTCTGCATATGCTCCATTGTGTGGTATCGGAAGGAGCAGGTTTTACTGAGATTGTCTAGGGCAAACTCAAGCTACAATGAATGGTTTTCCTTCCTCTATAAAATCATTTTTTCGTGGCTTTGCACTATTAGGTGCTGTGCAGGAATGGAGAAGAATGAGTCCCAAACCCAAAAAGCTTTGTCAAGACTCTTTTTGGTGGTTTCAATCAGCTGTTGCTGAAGATGTGCTGTCTCATACTGCACATCAGTCTAAGACTGTAACCACGTTACATCACTCTGATTAAGCTCACACTCAGTAGACATTTGGCATGGCTCCTTTCTAACCCCATGCATAAAGGGTGAGTATAGAAACCCATCAGACCTTCAAGGCTTTATTAATTGCAGAGTAGCTTAAATGCCAGTTATCCATTGCTTCAGCTTGATAGCTTGCTTCTAATCAGAGGTTGACAGCCATGGCTGAAGCAATGGACTCTAACAAAGTGTTTTATGGATTATTAAAAGCACTCTTTTGCACTGTTTATACCTTGCTATGCATGGGTGTCAGTTGTAGGAAAGCTCTATGTGCATGAGAGGAGGAGGCCAAAGGACTGGGAAGGGTTGTACTGTCAACCAAACCACTCTGAGATGTCAGATCCCTTCCTTAATAGGGAACATCCCCCTGGAGTTACGGAGCACAGTACCAACATGGATTTGGTAGCCTAAAATGTCTTTCTGATCTTCTTTTGGATATGACGTGTTTCTTCCTCTTCCTCCTACTTGCTGGTGGGAGCCTACAATCACTATTGAGAAAACTGAATTGCCATTTCTCATACATCTTCCCAAATTTAGTGAAAATACCTTCTATCCAGTAAAATGAGGCTTTGCCATCATTTGCTCTGAGCTCCTCCAAGCAGGCTTTGTGTTTCTTGGAAAAGATTTAGTTTTCCAGGGAGACACTTCTTCATGGTTTCAGTGAAGCAGCAATGTGTTTTAATAAAATTCAATAACATGTATATATGTCAGGGAAGATTTAATGCTGATAGTGGTGGTGTGCTTTGGAGATGCGATTACCCTTGGGTAAGGACATGAATGTTACTGAGCGCGCAAGTGAAAAGGGAACATTACAACAAAACCCAGCTTTATCCAGCCAAAGTGGAAATCAAGTGGATAAATACGAATGTGTTTTAGCTGTGGGAGAGATTCTACATGTGTTCTGCTCTGCAGAGGGGCCTTTCTGCCTTACATACAACAGTGTTTTGAGATCTATGAAGCAAGTGTTTTCTTGCTCATACATCAGCAAAAGCAGATGTTCAACCTGTCAGAAGCAGTGGAGTTGACATCGCGTCTGCTGAGGAGCTGGCTGTTCAGAGCAACAGGGCTTCCTCTGATGTGAGCTTTGTAACTGGAACACTACGACCCAAGCTGATATGATGGTTGATGATCACTGCCCTCCTCCTGGGGCTTTCCAGAGCAACCCATTTGTAAACTCCTACCAAGACCCTGCTAAAACCAGTGATAAAATAGGATTTAAACAGCCAGCAGGCCCTGAACTTGCTTCTTCTAATCTGGTGAGCCTCAGTCCAGAAGAATATGTTATTTTGCATTGCTCATTGATCAGTTCTCACTTCCTACATTTGACTCTGATCACAGGAATTTGGTCAAAATCCTGGGCTTTGTGGCAAATTCATGCTCTGGGTCAGGGGTTTTGAGAGTGCCCTTGATCTCAGCAGTATTTCCATGAAGTTGGTGTCAGCTTTGCATTTATAAGGAGACTAGAAAGTGGGAAAACAATTTGCAAGGCTCTGCCTTTCCCTCCTCCCTTTGCAGGCACAGAGAGCTGAGGAGGTGAGGCTAACTGAATCCAGAGTGAAGGAAACCAAGTTTTACAACCTATTCAGAAGAAGTCATTTAGTTAATGGAAAGATTTGTCTACATCATTTTGGATGTTATAGTTTATCCATCAAGTGCAAAATTAACCTTTCTAAGCTCAGGTATGAGGCTTGGTTTGAGTACTGTGCATTAAACCACCACCAGACCACCCTTTCCCTTCCCCTCATTTGAGAAGCTATTATCCCCAGGGCAGGGAAATGAGTGTAAAAGGGACATTATGAAGCTTTATTCTCTGTCTGCGAATGGCCTGTGTTCACTAAGTGCTACAAGAGAGGCACACTTTGCTTTCCCCCCTATAATCCTTGCTTCGAATAGCAAAAATGATTTGCTCTGCAGAAATCACAGCCTGGTTAAAACTGATTCACAGACCCTCCAAAATGCAGGGGTCCCCTTGCTCTTGAAGATGGCAGACAAATTCAGGGTGACTGTTTTCTTTTCCTATCAATAGAAGTGATGGAATGAAAACGGGTGTTTCTAATGGGCCCCTTGGAGGGAGAAATCATTGGAAGCCAAGTGATTAATAAGTGGTCATAGCCATGCCAGCCTGCCTGGTTATCCTCAGTTTGCAGGTAGTCTAGAGATGGAAACATTTCATACTTTGTAAAACAATACTGGTGAGCGCCGCGTGTTGCCTCTGTGTAAGAGCATCTGGAAAAGGGAGGTCTCCTCTCTGAAGTGTTGAGTGACATCTTACAACCTGTTTCTTTCCAGTCGACCTGGAAAATGCACTCAGATTTCAAGGGAGAGGAAACATAAAGTATTTTCTCATCAAACTTGGCATTATCTCTTTAGTAGGCAGGCCTCTCTCCCACCGTACAGTATTTTTCCATTGTGTTGAACCAAACTTTATCTTCAACCCTGCTTCCCCATTCTAATAATAACAACATGGTGTTCAAAGTGCGGCTTTGCGAGTGATTCATTTCCTCAGTGCTGTTGATTGGGACTCTACACTCCCTCAGAGGTAGGCAGCAATTTGGCTTTTTAACACATTAGAGATAACATTCTTTTTGCATTGGGATGAACTCATTATGGGCTTTAGGACCAGGACCTGATTATTTGCAGACACTCTTCTGCTGATAGGAATGGAGAGATGAGGCAAAGTAATAGATTGGGCAAGAACTCATTAAATGTTGTGGTAGAACAATAGACTCTAACAGCCTTTAACTCCTTAGGTTCATCTGGATCTTTCAATCTCAGCATCCTCCAGCCACTAGAGACTAAAGCAACAATGAACTGAATGTATTAAACCAGAGCCAGGCAATTATTTGGGTAAAAATGTAATGGAATTCATAAAGTCAGGGGGAGACAACGGTGCGAGGAGTAAATTGGGTTACTGAGGTTCTGATGTAAGAAAAAGAGAACAAAATAATATGAGCTGGTGAGTGCTTCCCTTTTGAGGCTGACAGTGATTTTATGAGGAGCCCTAAACACAAACATCAGAAAGACTTGGAAGAGTCTATCTACCAATTTTGGGCCCACCTATAGATGATCAGCCCCTCCAGGAGTTGGGGTGTTTATGCTTCAGCACCTGCATGCAGACCTAGGTGCGTGTCTATGCCTTATATTCAGCTGATGCATGTTCTTTCAATGTATATTGGACAGGCTGTGTTTCTTTCTATTAGCCATATACAACACTGCAAACACAAATAGCCTGCCTGCAATAGACAACTCTTTTTCTTCTGAGGTTTACATTATCATCTTTGTCTCATTCCTGGGCAGCTGCCCATCATTTTTTATATAGGTCTTTCTTCAAAAGATGAAAGAAGAAGGGTGTGGGAAGGGAAGGGAAAGAAAGGGAAAGAAATCTTGTTTCTTCCTAGGCAAAAAGAGCAAATAATTCATTGAAGTGCATGGGTTTTATTATTTATGCAACATACTTTGGGATACTGACATGTGAGTCAGCTAGAACATACAGAAAGAAAAATAAAGGCATCTCTGCTATCAAGGGAAAAACCCCACTCACCACCTCACTTCTCTCCCCCTACCTCTGATGTGGCTTATGAAGGAGGATGCCCAAAAGAATAGAGCCAAATTAGCAGAATACAGATTGCGGGGATGTTAGTGTTAGCTGCTGATGCTATGATGCCACAGATGATACCGGCAGCAGTAGCAGACACAGTCCCAGCTCCAAGGAGACACAGCTCATCCATGCACAGGGTGAGCTCCTGCGCAGCAGAAACACCAGTTCAGTCTTGCAAGAGCTTTTTCCTGGTGTAACTCTTCAACAAACATTCTAAGAGCTATTAGCAATTTACATTCATGCTGGTGCTGTTTCAGATGCCCTTTCATGAGACACATAACCTTAGTTCCCCATGCTCTCACCTAAGTGCCAGTGCCACCATTTCCACACGGCACAAGTCCGTCTGCCCAGGCTGCCTTGCACCTCAGCCATCCTATTTCGACACGTCTGAAATTACCCTGGACAAAATAGGCAGTCAGTGCAACACAGCAGCACCGAGACCCAAGGAAACATCACCAAGTTTATCAATTAAGTCATAGTGTTGACTACATAAAATTTCCAAGACTTTGCATGCTCCTGTCTGAGCTTTATCTTTTTTGTTGAACTTTTTCCTTTTTTTCCCTTTTCCCCCCCCTTTTTCCCCTTGCAGTTAATAAAAACCTTTTAAACATTTTTTGTTCTCTTAATAAGAGGTCTTAGCTGAATTAGGTTATTCTTAATAAGAATTAGCTGAGATCACATTAGCGCAGCACATAGATAGAAGAGGCCAGCACTATGTATTCTTGCACCCCATGCAATTACACCCTGTATTTAGAAGCTGTGGTTGCCTCATCTCTGACAGTGTTCAAGGCCAGGTTGGATGGAGCTTGGAGCAACCTGCTGTAGTGGAAGGTATCCCTGCCCATGGCAGGAGGTTGGAACTGGGTGAGTTTTAATGTCTCTTCAACCCAAACCACTCTGTGATTCTATGATACATATATGCGCTTAGTTCTTCTTGGTGGTGTTGAGGACAAGAAGAGGTGATGATGCTCCAAAAGGCACAGCACATCCCTCAGCTGCAGGTTGCACAGAGTAGTGAAGAGGGGGGATTTTTCTGTTGTTGTTTCTTGCAGGTGAATTCCTAAGCCATCTGCAGAACATTTTCCCTTCATGGCCAGGAACACATGGCCCAAGGGCTGCCGGGGTGGGTATTTTAACTCCCTGCTCCCTCCCCCAGGCTGAACAAAGCCCTTGATTGAGAGATCAGCTCTGGTCTTTGCAAGAAAAGAGAGCTTGGGGCTTTGTGTGTGTGTGTGTATTTTTCTTTTCTTTCCATCATACTAATGAAATTTGCAGACGCGGAGAGGAAACTGAGAGTTATTTATAGGAGTGAGAGGAATGTGAGGCCTAATTGTGCTTAGTCTATTGCTAAGTATGTAATCTGTTTGCTATTAAATTTTACAGTCTTGCAGCAATGTACATAGGTTCTATTGTGGGTTGGGTTTTTTTCTGAGTGGAACATATACATTTGAGGGAGAAAAAGTATGAGGGCAAGGCGCTTGCAAGGCCTGAGAACAAGTTGCACAAGGTGGTGATTTAAAGGAGGCAGGCACATTCCTTGGGTTACCCAGGTTGGGTAATTTGGGATTTTTAACATTATCTTTTTGCAGTTTTAAGGTTCCTGTATCCCTGTCCATGATGCACTGTGGTTACCTGGAGCTGTTTCAATGGGAGGTGGCAGGTCCTGGTGCATGAGGGCTTAGGAGTAATGGGTTTTGCCCTCATCTCCTGGCTCCTTTGCGTGCCTGCTCCACCCTGGTGCCCAGCAAACACAACAGGTATTTGCCTTACCACTAATGGTAACTGGCCCACACTGCCCTTACTGAAGCAGGACAGCAGCTCTGCAAGGCTCAGGGGTAGCACAGGGACCTGAGTTGCTGAGCTAAGCATTATTCCTCATGGAAAAAGAGGAAAAGTCAGGCATGCAATCTGATACAATGGCTAATATCTACCAGGCAGAAGTCGAGCACTCAGACGGCTCTAGAGTTAGCTGCTTTTTATTGTTTATCGCTGTCCGTTCGTGCTGGAATATTCCATTCCCATAATTTCTAAAGGATCCTGTCACCTCTCCTGGGTGTAGGTCTCTTGCTCTTTCAGACAAACAGTTTTCCTGGGATGTTTTGCAAAGTGCCACAGTGACTCACTCTTGTCACTCCTCTTTGCAGGGATAACAACACTAGAGGGAAAAACAAACCATATTTACTCCCTGTATCCAAAATTGGCTTTGCCACTGTGAGCAGAATTTAGAAGGACAGAAATAGAGGAGTGATTATGGATGGCAGTGCAATTAAGAGACAGGGATGTGAGATCCTCCTCCAGGGTTACAGCTCACACTAGAGGTGGACTGGCTCCATCCAGGCTGACAGCCCGTGAATGGGATGCCAAGCTGCTGGAAAGCTGGGTGATGCTTACAGCAATGCTTCCAACCCAGCCTACCCCTCCCAGAGGGATTAAGGACCCCAGATAACCAGTGGCAGCAGATCAAAGGTAGAGATCAAGGACTGCAAAGCAGGGCTTTGCTCTTTTCTTTGGCTGGTAAACTTGCCACCCTGCCAGCACACACAGAGGTGCCAGACAGCATCCCCAGCCATGTTTCTTGCATCATATATAGAAGAAGAGGAAAAGAAACTCAAGATATACACTGGCAGGTGGCATTTAGGGCTGAATCACTGAGAGATGCCCAATGTACATCTCTATGGGAATTATCTAGCCCTTCTCCTGCTTGTTCACGCTTTCCTTTCAGACCCTGCTCCTAACTCTCCGATAAATTGACTCCGTTCAGTGGGAGAACAAAGACCTGTCCTGGTTACCATGCTCCTACAGGGAAACACTGATCTAGCATAGGACATTTGGTGTACTTTTAGGGTAACCAGGTGAAAATGCCAGGCAGGTTATCTGCAGCAAGGCACTCGAGCCCTCCTCCATTGCGAATAAGACATAGGACGCCAGTTGGCCTCTGGCCAGTCCTTTGGCCACTGACCAGCTGGCTGACATTCGTTTCTTCCATACTTTACTCCTGGACCTGGGGGGGGGGGGTTTACAGCAGCAATTAGTTTATTCCTGGGGTAAACAGTAGAAATTGGAGGGTAATTGCAGCAAGAAGTTTGCTTCCTGTTCCAGTGTGAATAACCTGCTGCACGCCAACTGGATGTTAGCCCTCAAACCCATAAGGCCAATTGGCAGCTGCTCTGCATTTGTCCCTCTTAGGGTTTGCAGATGTATGTTGGAAAGTGTGGGAATGGGGATCCCATCAGTCCATCCATCACTGAGGTGAGCTGCAGCGCCAGCAGCCGCGGTGAGGGGCTGCTCTAGGCAGGACATGGAGCAGTGCAGCTAGTGTAGGAAGGGCAAGGGCTATGCTGGGAGGTGCCTGATGACCCAGTCTCACTGCTTTCATCTCTTTCCTATCCTGAATAACCAGCATTTCTCCTCCTGCTGGGCCCTCACATGCATTAGTTGGTAATACAGCACTGCATGATGCTGGTTTATTTGCTGTTTTACCTCCAGACCTCCTTCACCTTGCCTTACACATCTGCAACAGGACCTGTATATTAGCACAGGCTTTTGGCTGGAATGAGGCTGCTCACTGGCCTCAGTATCCCTCCTTGTTTCCAGAGTATCTCTCTTAAAATAATCTAGCTAGCTGTGATTTGCTCCATTCGATGTTGTTGCTACACAAACAAGGAGGATATGTACCTGGTCTGACCTTTCTTCACAATCAAACCTGACACATTTCCTACCCTTTGTTCTGTTTGCTTTTCTCCTGTAGTTATGCTCCTCTTTGCAGCAATCTTCACTCTTCATGCTGCCAGAATAGAGCATAATGTACTAGAATATCTTCCTTAGGTGAGCTATCAAGCAACACATCCCCTCTTCCATCACACACCTTATTATCTCACCTTTCTTCCTTATTTCCGTTGATCAGATGGATCCTTAGATCAATTTTCGGAGTTTTTCTTCGAGGTTACAATATTTTTTTTCAAGCTTTCCGTTATTATTTCACTGCCTTCAGGTTCTCTTGATTCTGCATCTTTCCTTGTTGAGATTTCCTAAAGGCTGATGTCTCCGGGCCAAGGTACACTGTGCTGTTTTCCAGCTGGGAGGTAACAACAGCATACAATACAAAGGATTGATGGGTCCACTAGCATTTCATCCCCTTGCTTCTTGCATTAGAGTAGCTGTGGTGGCTCAGAGGTGAAGGGCCAGACCAAGCTCTACATTTAGTTGGTGAAAGCCCCTCAAATCCACCCAGCGATTTTACTGGAGTAACACCTAGAAAGAAGATCAGCTCAGCATGTCCAAGGATGCTTATTCAAGTTGCTAATAGCAATGACATAAGGAAATGTTTATACGTATTTGGACATCATCTGTTTTTACTGAGACCTTTGGTGTACGATTGGGAAAGGAGCCTGGAGGGCAAAAGCAGGAAAGGAGGAAAGCACAGGGTCAGTGAGTGACCATGGGTGTACTACATTGCCAAGGGCATTGAGTGATGCTTGTGCCGCACTGCTGAAGAGAAGGTGAAATAGGAAACTGCTGCTTACTAACACTTCTATTGAGCAGCTATGTTACAGAATCATAGAACCATAGAATGGTTTGGGTTGGAAAGGACCTTAAGCTCATCCAGTTCCAACCCCCTGCCATGGGCAGAGACACCTCATACTAGACCAAGCCACCCAAGACTCTCTCCAGCCTGGTCTTGAACACTGCCAGGGATGGAGCATTCACAACTTCTTTGAGCAACCTCATCCAGTGCCTCACCACCCTCACAGTAAAGAACTTTTTCCTTATATCCAACCTGAACTTCCCTATTTAAGTTTAAATCAGTTGCCCCTTATCCTATCACTACAGTCCCTGATGAAGAGTCCCCTTCAGATACTGGAAGGCTGCTCTGAGGTCTCCATGTAGCCTCCTCCTCTCCAGGCTGAACAGCCCCCTCTTCTCCAGGCTGAACAGCCCCAACTTTCTCAGCCTAGGAAGTAGGTTATATTCAAGCAGGATTTGGAGCGAATCTCCCACAAACCCTCTGTCTGAAGCATCCTTGAACTCAAGATAAAGCCATTTCTGTCCCTTGGATGTGTTCTGTCAACTCAATGTAGCTCTGTCAGATTTATTGCTTTTGCAGGAATCAGGACGGTGTACTTAGGATAGTCCAGACGTCTCTGGCTGCATGGGTTTCCTCCGCTAGCTCCCTTCCCCCTAAAAGGAATAAAATGCTTGAGACCTATCTTAACCTCTTCGCTGGGTACAATTTATAACAAACAAACAAACAAGCAAAGAGCCTGGAAAAAACATCTGGCAAAGAAAATACAGTAAAAGGGGAGGAAAAGTTTCTCACGCAGATATTAACCTTCACTCCTTGAGATGTGCTCGTCCTTCAGACCAGAGCAGCTGTCTAAATCGTTAGGAGGTTGCTAAGGATTAAGGCTAGCCAAAATACGTTCTTTCACTGTCTTAAATTTCCTCAATGTTAAATAAATGTAAGCTAAGCTGCTCTAACCGTGGATGCTGCCACTGCTTACACAGAACCCGGTTTTGGTATGGATGGGTTACATCCCTTATTAAATTGATTCGATACTCACATGTGGCCTGAGAGTGTGAACACAAGATATGGCACATCTTTAAGGGGAATCAGAGTCACAAGAAGGAGCTCTGAGTCCATAGGCTTCAACTAACAGCCAGAGTAGGCTGGTTCCCAATGACCATGATCTTCAGGTCCTTTCCAACCCTAACAATTCTATGATTCTATGATTCTAACCTTTCATGCTGCAGCTATGGAACAAGATAGTGGCACTTAATATAATTCCCCATAACTATTGCTGTATTTTCTAAGTTATCAAGAAAAGAACCTGATGAACCCTAGCATCTCAGAGTCATGGGTAGAGTTTTGGTTCTGTATCAGCAGAGTTTCTGAATTACAGGCACTGCCCTTTTGCTATGATCACCCATAGTAAAAGGTGATAATAGTTCTGGCCCCTAAGAAACTTGTTTTATTCTGTTAATACTAAGTATATGTTTACCAAAAAGGAAAAAGCCCAGCCCTAGTTTTCCTATGGGTTCACCTCCTCTGTGCTTCCTTCCACCACAGCTGGAGATGGTCAGCATTTTGCAAGATGATCCCAACAGTGATGATCTCCCAATGAGGTTAGAAATGGTGATTTGAGTATGTGCTAATGGCTTCAGCTCATGCCTTGTAATTGCAGGTGTCACTTTCCTCACCTCCACCAGCAGTTTATTTGTTCAGATATGAAATGTCTATTTCTTGACTCTAAACAATTTGCTGGTCCATGGTGATCTCTTTCTGTCCTTGGTGGAATTTGATGCCCACTCCTGGTTATCATCAGCTACAGATGCTCTCAGCTTTGCCTCTGTAACTGTCACACAATAGATCTGAATGCTGAAGGGCAGTAGTCACCCATTATAAAGAACTCTCTACATATCCCTTGAACCCCTACAGTGCTTCCTAAAAATACACATGGCATTTATGTGGTTGCATTGCACTGAAATGAAAACTCCTTGAAGGAAAAAGGCTGGAAGGAACCACTGTGTGGAGAAGCTGTCAGACCCCGACTTGGCCTTGTTGATATTGGCTGGTGGGATATGGACCTCAATGCTGCAAGCAAGCAAGGATGTCTATGTTGTTCATCCAGACTCTGCTCCATTGTGCCAACCAGGCTGCTAGTGCAGAGCAGCTCCAGGTTGCAAACACCAACAGTGAAGAAGAGTGAATGGGTGTAAGCAGCCACCTCGCTTTTGAGTACCTCCAGCTGCATCCTCCCACAGCTCCCAACTCCCAGTTCCTTCTGATCCTGTACCTACAGGATGAGTGGAAATGCAGCCAGCACAACCCAAACCTCTGGCTAAAGCAGCGCTGGGCCAGCAGCAAAAGCAATTTCCATTTTCCCAGCACTTGCTCTTTTGCAATCTCATCATTTCTTTGGACCTTGATGGCAGTGAATCAACAAGTGGAAAAAGCTAACAACAACTGCAGCAGATAATTGCAGCAACATCTTTACCTTGTAGAAACAACATCTTAAATTAGGCCTCAGTTGCACATGTCAAAAAAAGGATAAGAAGAAATCAGAGATTCAGCCCGTGTCATGCTGGCCAATCTGCTTTGTATCATGTGCTGAATTGGCTCAGTTAAAAGGAACGGTTGGCAAGAGGCTTTTGTTTTATTTTTTTAGGTTTTTTGTAATCAATTGTGAATCAAAGTCTTTCAGTTGTCTTCTGCTGCTAAACAAAGGCTCTCTATTGCCAGGTTAGTGTGTTTGTGTGATTCTTTTAAGTATTGTTTGGATGTGTGTGTGACGCCAAATGGTGTAATTGGTGAGGGTTGTTCACAGCTACATCCACGCAGGCTTTGAACTTCGAGTTCCAAACTTTCCTAACATCCTTCCTATTAATTAGCCTTGAGGAATTAATAATTCAATAGCTTTTCCTCCTGCTACAGTGTTCTGACAACAGTGAGTGTGGCTGTTTTGTTGTAGATAACAATAATAAAATATCCATAATTTAATATTCTTATTCTCTCCCAGCATGTGAGGCAGCAGCATCCAAACCAGCATCTGCTTAAGAGCTCAGCTCTGCAACAGCCTAGACAATATCCACATGCCTTGGGTATCTGTGCCTGAGTTCAGGTGTCAGCTCATGAGGAGTGTCCCCATCCCTGCACAGCAAGGACAAGCCATCTCCCTGTCATTTCCCTAAGCTGGCAAACCCATTGATGTCAGGGACTAATTGGAAGTGTGTAGGTCAAGTATGAATTAGGATAAATGCAAGACCAGGGTGTGCATTTGCCGTCTGCTCACTTTATGTTCTTTTTATTGCTGCAGAGGCTTTTTGGACTGTATGGTTTTGCCATTCTCACGCACAATGAGAAGTCCCACCCACACCTGAAGGGAAGTGCGATGCAGGAAGTTGCTATAATTACCATACAAGAAAAAGATCTCTTGTGAATCTGTCAGGTGATGGACATCTGGGTATACTAATGCAAACGCAGCACTGGGGTTGCAGGGTGACTGCCTAGTCACATTACAGAGCATTTAGCTCCCCATGCAGACCTGCCAGTGGGGTGAATAAGTACCAAGAAGACCTCACCCAGGATATAAAAGCAGCCATGCTCCCTCCATGGCAACCGAAAACGCAGCGCTGTGGCATGTGCATTAGCCTTACCCTGAGAAATGCACATTCTGTTCCAAGAAGTTCCATTAGAACAGCAACAACAACAAAAACCAACGTGGCCAACTCGAAACAGAGGTCAGGGGAGTACAGCTGAGATGGTGCTTTGCTGTCCTGAACCCGCTCAAGAAGAGCTTCCCCTCAAACTCCCCCCATTGCTTTGGGTCCTGCATTGTCTCCTTTGGCTGGTTGGGGAGAATTTCCACGTGTTGCTCTGTCCGATGTGGATGTCAGCTATTAATATTCATAAATTATTGGCAACATAGAAAGAGAGGAATATTTTCTTTGGTTAGAGGGAAAGTAACAAAATAAATAGCATCTCCTTTTTTAAAGATGCAATACCTAAACTATAATCAACAAGTTTACTTTTCTTGGGTCAGAAACCATGAATCATCCTCTAAAATCAGATCAAATTCAAGATTAGTTTCTCATGGTATTGCTGAGGAATTTCAGATATTTCCATTGGGAAAAGAGTTATTTCTTTAACCATCCCAAGGTTTGTTTGTTTTGTACGGACTTTTTTCTTGTATCACGGAGGTTGCCCAAAGGTGGAGAATGTCAAGATCTAAAAGTGGGGTGAAAAAATGAAAGAGAATAGCAAAGAGTGAGATTAGGACAGAATGAAAAGGCACAAATCGGACGATTTCAGTAAGGCAGAAAGTTTATAAGAGCATATGATTGTCTTATTTAAAGCTCCACAAAAATATATCAAATCACTGGCTACAAAAGCCTTCTCTAGCCAGCTATGCCAGTTGTACATAAAACAATAGAGAAAGCTATTTGAGCACAGGTTTCATAAGTTCCCTTTATTATGTGGCAGTCTTGCAACTGCCCAATGTCTGAGATACACATTAAAGCATCAATAAACCTGTGAGATTATTGTGAATAAAATAGTGCTCCTTGCTACTAGATTTTACTCACAGATGCCATAACCCAAATCATTCCAAATCACTTTATGGATCAAGGATCATATGGTCTGGGGAAAGTGGGTTAAAACCAGGTTGTATATTGTCTTGGTTTTAGACCTGCTTTTACTGAAAGGTCAGACAAGAAGGCTGAGTCTAGGAGGATTTACCCCGTGATTATGGAGGTGAGATGGGACTCCCCTGTCCTGGTTTCTTTTTGCCACATTGAGTTATTTCATTCCTTTCTTTCTCCTAAGGTGCTTACATGTGGTAGATGGACCAATAATACATGAATTTTTAAGTAATGCTTTTTTCTACTTACTCCAGTTTTGAAGGACTCCCTCACTATAAAAACACCCACAGAAGTGTCTGTTTCTACTCCGGCTAATATCAACCTATTCATAACACTGGGGAGTGACTGCTTTTTCTTCCTTAGCCTTCTGTAGGCTGCTGCTGATTTTGTCTATGCCTCAGGCAACAAAATGCTGGCTCTTGACCTGACTGTACCATGACAGATGGAGCATCAGCAGAGACAAGCATCCCTGAGTCTTGAAGTGTGCACACTGTCAACAGCCTTGTGGGGGAGAGTAATCCGTGCACAGCACCCATCCCACTTGGCAGCAGCCACTTTGGTGTGGCACATGGCCTGAGATCATCTGCTTTCTGCCCCTGTCAGCAGGGAATGGCAAGAGCATCCAGAGGGTGATTCACTGCCGGATGGGGTGATTCACCCTCTGGAAGTAGTCCTCTCCCACCACCAGAGACTCAAGAGGAATTGCAGTCGGCTCTAAAGAGATGCCTAACTACAGATCAGTAAACCTGGGTGAAATTCATCCCACCCAGTAGGATTTTCTATCTCAGGTCAGTTAACCATGTCCTGTTACTCATTTCTTTTGGAATACCCTTCTAGTTATGATATATATTCAAGCACAATGTGGTCTGCTACTTGGACAATGGTGGGAATTCTCTGAAGTGTATTTTTTGGTTAAATAAAGCCTTTAGCCAATTGCTCTGAATCAACAGTGCTGAGCAATAGCAGAAAGTAAAGCTACAACTGCACGGGTAGAAATTCTGATGCAGAAGGTGAATAATACTTTGAAGTGAGAAGTATCATGCTATTTTCACCTCCTGCTTTTCAAAGGAGTAAGAGGGGAGAGAGAAGGTGCTCACTGAAAACGCTTAGGTTTTTAATAAAGTAGATTTCTCCCCCACTCTTATCCCCCCCTTTTCCTTCACATAGTGAGAAACTTCCCCAGGTTGCCAATGGCACTAAAACAGTCAGCCCACTTTCAGGATTTCAGTCACCTCTTAAACACTTTGAGGCTGAATTGAGTGAAAACCCGTTTTCAGAAGAGTTTCCAAGGAAGTAGAAAGTTTCCACACCCTGACTCTTGCACTCAAAGAAATGGAAACTGGATCGTTGCTGCCAACAGTCTGAACTGCTGTATCACAGGCTGCCGAGTGCTATATTCTGCAATAAGGAATGCAAACATGCTTGGTGTTATATTAAAACACACAAATACATTTTGAGGAGTTTAGAGGAACAATATATGGCTTGTTCATGTATTTTCTAGGCATAATGTTGCTTTTAACTTCTTGATAACAAATAATACATTCTGATGAATTCACACAGCTGGTGTTTTGCAGAAGCCCAAGCTTTGCAATAACAGGGACCATTCCATAAAGAGTTAGGAACACGCTTCATATCAGAGACACCTGGATAAGAAAATCTGTAGACCCAACTGTTCATGAATGAGTAATCAGGATACATTCTATGTGATCTTCTACTGATCTCATCTATTCATTGTTTAAAACATAAAGCTTGGGCTTCACATGGTGCTGTGAGGGAAAATAAATGCTCAACAGGACCATGAATTGAGACTCTACCATGGAGATCACAGTTTGGAGACTCCTACTCTGAAGTATAAGTGAAGATTAATCTGTGGCATCTGGGGTGTGCTGAACCTTCCCACTGTCCAGTGAGGAGAGTACAACTTGTGTCCAACTGTTTTCCATTCCTTCATATGGTAGTGCCCAACTGGGGCACCAGCAGGAGAGTTAACTTCACTGAACTGACCAGGCTGCTCAGCTCCAGACAGGTCTTACTGTAGATTGTGTCTCTTTTGCCAGCTTGCTGCTAATACAGGGCTGAGTGCCAAATGCTGGCAAAAGGCATTTATGCTGCTGGAGGTTCATGATGACAGGACACGGAAAAGACCAGATTCAGAAACCCTATCAGAGATGGATTCAGCTTTCTGCAATTCCATAAGACCTGACCATTCCAGAAGGAACTTTGTAATAAACGACAGAGTTTAAAAGGCCTTTCTAATAATAAGATTTATTGCTTATAATATTGCATTTAATGACTACTTTAATGCAAGGGTAAGTGTAATAAAGTAAAAGATAATATTGCATTTAAAAATTCTCTCTCATTCAGAGCTTAAAGCCCATGGAAAAAACCCATCCTGGACTTAGAGGCTTTGGGTAGGACATTACCAGGTTCCCACTATTTGACCCTGCATCTATATAGTAACATACAACTGATGATCCATTCAATCGCCTTATATCAAGGGCTCCATCTGATATCCAAACTAGAGAAGGGTATAAATAATAACAAAGCTGTGCAGGGCTTTATACTGAAGTTGCTTGGGAGAGCTGGTTGAGAAACTGGAGAAAGTGTTCAGTGATATTTTGGGATTCCTCTGTGCCAAACACTGATATTTGCTGCCAATGTCACGCTTATTCTTGTTATCATTTTGGTACAGCACAGTAAAGCTGAACTAAACTATTGTAATTTAATTATTGTTGTTATGTAAAAGCTGACTGCTTTGCATTGCTTTTCATATTATACAATAGAAAGCAGTTATTACATAAAGCAACCAATCATAAAAAACAAAAATCCTTTCCAGAAAAGCCTTCTCGTTTCAAGCGCGATCAAATGCTAAAAGCCTTTGTAAGGAGCAAGCAAAGTTTGTGAACAAGATTTATTTCTCTACAAACTAACTTATTTTCCATTCCAGTTCAAAAAAACAAATCATCACCTTTTCCTGTTGATAAATTTCAGGATCAAAATGCCAAGTCATGGGTGGGTTAGGAAAATCTTGTTTATAATCAAAGGCTTGGCCACCTTCCTACATTTTTTGCATTTTAATTATACACTACATTGGCATCCTGCTATAAAGACATTACTTTCTGGAAACTCCCAACTATTTACATGACTAAGACTTAATTGAATCAAGGATTCTTGCCCTTTCTTCTCTCTTTTTTATATAAAGAACCATCATTATCATTCCTTGCTGCAGAGGACATTCTTTCGCTCCTGTTGGATGTTGGTAGCAAACACAAACAAGACTTTTGCCCTCATGCAGCATTTAAGACAGGTGGTCAAAGGTATTAGGATCGATATCATTCAAGGAACTGTTAATTGCTGCTGCCAAATCAGATTAATGATGCCTATATAACCCATGTAGGTGCCCAACTTTAGTGGTTTTCCACTGACTGGAAGCATGTAGATATGGCTTTGGTACCTACTTATGGGCATTAATCCCCACTAATCCAGAGTGCCTGAACTGGGGTTTACTGCAGTTTTACTAATTCATTGGGTAAAAAGTTAGCTGAGATTACATTTTCAAGTAGCCTTTGGGAAGGAAAAGAAAACTGAAGATCATTTTGATCCATGAGGAACATCAGTAAAATCCAGAGGTGTACTGAGTGAAGCCCACAAAGACAAACATGCTGCCTGAGGGCATCCCATTAGGAGCAGAGCCGAATGCAGGATGCTGGATGTTCACCTAGCTCTGGTAAAGCCTCAGCACCATCTCTTCAAAAGATGGATGGGCTGCAGGTCTTCTACCCTGTGTTCATTGCTTCAATGTAAAGTCTCACCTGCCCAGAGTGTGCGATGGATGTGACTTCATTCTTCTCAAGAAGGCAGAAAGCCAGACAAAAGCATTTGTAAGGTGCTCTAAGGCTTGCTTTCCCAAGCATTAAAAATGAAGATGACAACACTTGCTCATCTAACCAAAATGTAGTGAAAATTATATGTCTGCATGCAAAAATATTATTTGTACTGTTATCTCCTCCCCATTATAAGACAAATTCTAACCCTGGTAATTACAGCTGTGCCTCTTTTTCCTAGCTGTTCCTATGGATCCAACTCACTTCTCGTCACAGTCCCTTGCCCTGAGAAACTCAAAAGGAAAGGTACTGTTGAACTGGAAAATATTATTATTACAATAATAGTCATAAGGAATTGGATTTGTATAAAACTATAAAGCAAAACACACTGAGATGATTCATTATGCATCACATGGAGAAAGACGTAATGTTGTTAATATGGGAGAACAGATGTGTCTATGTACTTTAAGTATCTTTTTCTTTTCTCTGATGAAAAGTTGGTGTTTTTTTTTTAATGAAAAAAGGAAAAAAAAAAACCAAACAAAGGAAGAAAAACCCGACCTGATCTTGATTACTGTACTATTGAGAAGGTTCATTGGGAAATGAAAGCAGTCACTGCTGTTGCCATTAATCTCATTTTATGTTAGTTTGGCTTTTACTGCAGAAAGTAAAAACTCTGGGGTTTTCTTTCATACCCAGTCCCATATGTGAGTTAAAGCAAAGCTGACAAGCAAGTCCTTGACATAACCTCACGCATGCTGTGGTTAGGAGCTGTATAGTGGCAACGGCCCAGATGTGATTTCCTCACTTTATTCAGATTAATTGGGCTTTAATTAAAAATGCCACACTTTGTTTTGTTTCGTTTTAAAGGGACAGTTAAGAGTGATCTTTCCTTAGTTATCTGCATCTTTTGAATGGTAAAGCTGTTTTGATGTGTGGGAGAAACAAAATTCGTCGTTTTTCCAGTTTGTCAGACCTCAAGCATTTGGTGCAGGGACTGAAAACACGCTCATGGGTTAAAGTGGTCTATAGAATACCATGTGCTTTTAGATGTGGTCGCACTCCCACCTTTCCTATAGGAGTGAGGCAAGTTTATCACTATATAATGGCTAAATACTGCACCCTGAGTGACTGAACTCCCCCTCCAGTGGCTCCATACTGCAGACGCTACATATTTTTAATATCCTTTATTCCTTTATTGCACAAATCAGTGGAAGACAGATCTATAGAATTTATGAGATGATCCTTCTGGATTTTAAAGTTATATGACACGTTTATACAGTAGAGGTGCTCCTTATGAACCCCAGAGGACTTATTTGAAATGCACAAGATTGTTCCTGTCTGTATTATACAAGGAACTGCCTCCTCTATTTACTGTGCTGGGAATAAGGAGTCAGTGTAGCCCCTTGATCATCTGCTTTTAAGATCTAAGTAAGTTAAAGACTGGATTTCAGGAAGCCTCAGACAGTTCAGAGCAGAAAATGGGTGAGGAAGCCATTTCAGTAGATGGGATCTGGTTCTAGAAGTAATTTCAGGGAGCAGAAGTTATGGCAGAGTGTGACTCTCCAAAAGAAACACTTTGGAAAACATCCTATTCACGAAACACCTCATGGTGTGGAAGAGCATCCATGCCCTGCGCCTGCTACCAATTCTTTTTTGCTGTTAAGGAAGAGAAAAGCCAGAGGCTCCATGTCAGAGCAGAGATTTAATTGCTGATCATTCCAGAGGAGCTGGAAAGTGTTGAGCAGCCCCAGTGTGGTACATCAGGGACAGGTCCATGTGCAGTGATGCTCACTGGGATGGTGGGCATTCACCTGGGGTGCCTCCAGTGCTCAGCAGAGGGATGAGCATCCTTCTTGAGCAGGATACTGTGTACTGTATCCAAAGCCCATCCCCTCAGACCTGACCCTGCACTCATGGATATGGCTAGCTCACGTGGACAAACCTCATGTGCCACAGCTCTGTAACCCTCATGATTACCCTCCTAATTACTAGTTAGACACTCTTTTACAAGCACCCAATGACTTGCTAGGTCTCAGCCACTGTTGGAAGTGATGACTTTTTAATGGCAACCAGCATGCTTGAAAAGTTCCCTGAGATTGAACAATATTCTGGAGACAGACACATCCCCAGGGAGCAGCTGCCTGCCCCCTCATTGCTCAAATATAGAGGTTAATTGGGGAAGTGGAGAGCTTGGAATTACCACTACAGTTTGAAGACATCTACATGCTTGTTTTTAGTGTTTTGTTTCAGATCCCTGTAAAAATACTGATGCAAGTTTTAGCTATTAATCACACATCTTCATATTTGGCAGCAAGTTTATCCTATGTACTGTAACTGAGCCTTGAACAAGATTTCCACTTCGTTTTGTTTGCTTACTTGGTAATGCAGATAGGAGTGGGAAGATGCTGAAAATGAAAACTCTATTTAGGCCACATAATCTCCTTCATTAAGTATCACTGATGCTGGATAAGGCTCACTTGGGGACCTATTAATGGAAACACATCTGCTGTGTTCATAATAATAAAAGGCTGGCTATAAAGTGATTAATTGCTGTTAACAGAAGCAGGCTCTGCTTTGGGAAGGCAAATATGTGGCACATTTGGATGCACAAAGCACTCCAGGCACAGGGAGGCATTGCACAGGCAAGCCCGGTTTGGTTTGCAGCGCTGCAAGGACAGCTCACAGGGTTGTCTATGCCAGTATGGGTCGAGTTGGGCCACCCAGCCTCTGGCTGAGAATCCCACCTCTCCCAGCCTTTCCCAAGGAAAGAGCTAACTGGAAAAGAAGCATCACTGCCTTTTTTCTGATTCAAATGCATTTTATTAGAAGTATTTGTATTACGGTAGCCACAAGAGACCCTAATCAAACTGGGGCCCTCTTGTGTTAGACACTGTCCAGATGCATAATATAAACCAGCTCTTCCTTTTAAGAACTTCAAGGCTTGCAGATAAGCCAGAGTATGGGAAGGAAAACCAGACATGAAGTGGGGAAATGCTATGACCTGCCTGAAGTTTTGGGAGACAACTGAGATCTCCTAGGTCTCAATTTAGGATTATTGAACTGTACCTTCTTTATGACTGGAAAATGATGCACGAGATCCTCAGCAGAGAGACATGAGCAGATGGCCTTCAGCAGAGCCATGCTGCCTTGTGCCTGCAGAGGATCTGGCGCAGGGGAGCTAAGCAACTCAGCAAAAAAGAAAACGCTTATATTGGAAGATGCTCGGGATGCTTGAATAAAGAGATCAGAAACATTCCCAGCTTACAGTGACTGTAAGAAGGCATGTCATACCCTTTCAAATGGAGAGAAAGTCTGAGCCAGAATGGCAGGAAAATAAGGCTTATTTCCAGGCAGTATGCTAGCACATTGATTAGAGTCCAGATGGAGATAAAAAGGCTAGAGATCCGATGCACAGTGCTGGAATTGTATGTTTCTGTAGAAGATCTAATGTATTCATGCTGTCAGGTCACATACATTAGACCTAGAAACCTGATGTTTTCTTTCTTCTTTCTTCCCCCCTTTTTGGAAGCACTTTGAGCAAACATATTGAATGAGACATTTGCAAGCATGGAGCCCACTAATAACACAAGCCGAATGCAATGCTGCAGTCTCATTCATACTGCTCTTGGGAGCCAAGGAAATTAAAATCCTGTACGTTTCTTTTCTGCACTGGGGAAATCAAAGCCAAACCATGAGATGGGGCCGATTAGAGACAGGTGAAATGTCTGTTTGTTTTTAGAGCTTTACAGCTCTCATTTTGATAGTCCCTAGATTTTCCAAGTGCATTCTGCAGATACCAGAGCGATGCCTTTAAGAGAAGAAAACAAGTCTGAAGACCGTCCGAGAACCAGGACCTTTTCAGATGACAAAGGACAAAAGATGCTCCAGTAAAGGCTTCCTGCGGACAGCTGATGGAGATGCCCGTCTTTAATTTACTGTATTCCTCACGGCACAGATTTGTGAGGCTGTGAACCTGCAGTCCCATTTGTGTTAACATAAGAATAAGAAAAACCTTCCAGGAGTTTAATAGTATGAGGAAACAGTAAAACAGATGACAATGATGCAGTTGTGCATGTGCATATATTGTGTACATCAGATGAACTCACCTATACATGGATATGTTGTGACTATATATATACATAACACAACACATACCTTATTCAAGGTGCACAAAGAGCCATGTCTGTGCATGTATAATCCTTGGTACTGATCCTTCTCTAGGCAACCACTGTAAATCAGGATGCAGACATCCATTAGTTGAGTATTAAGTGGGCAGACAGACATCAAAATGACTTTGTCACGAAACTGATGTTCTCATCTAAATAGATATGAACGGTCTTGGTTTGTAACTGCTTCCTTCAGTCAACCTTCTATGACATCCTAGGCTTGCTAACGTTCCTTTTATTGCCACCATCTGATTGTATAACTCTACTGATAGCAGCTCTTCATATTGCATCGATTATAAAGAGAACAGGAAAATGAACAAAATGTACTCATTCTGTTTATAGTTTGAACTATAATTTTGTGGCCCTCCTTGGACGCCTTAGCAGAAGAATCAGATGCACTTTTCTCCATGTTTGGCAGCATGCTCATGATTTGACTGGGAGCTGTGTCCAAGTTTACTCAGCTCTTGTGCTGGCCTGCTTTCACGAATGGCTTTTTTTTAGAACATGGGAGATAGAGCTCTTAATGCAACTGTTGAACACAGCAGGAACTTCTATTAAATAGACAATTTCCGAAGCAGAGAGGTTGTTCATCATCCCTTGATAACCACCCACCGATGTGCAACGGGGTATGAAGGTTCAGACATGATATATGAGGAAGGTGGATGATGGTGTACCTGACAGAGGTTGTATTTAACCATCTAGTTCAGAGCACGGGGTTATTCCTATTCATCAAGGTAAGCGCGGGTCACAGCCTGCTTTTATTAACAAAACCTTACTCCCTTCCCCATCTCAGCCTTGCTTTTACTTCATTTGAAGGGCTGAGGTGGACAGTTGACTCATTTTTAGCTGTGAAAAAGCTGGTTTCTTGCTTTCCTGTACTTAGCTCAATTCAGTGGTGAATGACTCGAGAATAGAGTAGCCTGACTATGTTAGAAGGTAAGAGTGAATCTGACCTTTTCAGAAGCAGAAAGAGGAAAGAAAAAGAACATTCTTTCTCTCTCCCTCCATTATAAGAATTCCTATTTAAATCTAACTAGTTTTTATACAATCACTTATTTGCTGTAGGGACAAGTGGTAGAAATCTCTTTCATAGAGCAAGGAAACCCTTTTGACTTTACTTAGAAAGCTAGTGCCTGTCTCGCACACATTATTTGCCTCAGATATAAAGGGGAAAAAAAAGAAAGCAGTCAGGTAAAACTCTAACACTGAGAAGGTAACTCTGTGCAAATTGGGCTAGAGTATGTTTTTTACTAAGAGCTGAGCCAAAGGATTGTATGAGGGTAATCCCAAAAGAAGAAACCATTCTGGTCCATCCTTATGCACTGCTGCTGGAAAGTGTGCACCAAAGTTTCCATGGGAATGTGGGGTTTTCCTGTGTCAATATCAAATGTCTCTGTATAAGGCTATGTAAAATGACTGAATAGAGGAAGGAAAATTGATGCCATTTCCTCAGTTTCCCTGTTTGCTGAATGGCCGTACTCAAACCCAGGCACCAATCCTGGTTTTGTTTTGTTTCCATAGTCTTTGTTGACTGAGGTTTCTCCTAAGGAGGTTTCATGGCATTTTTTTTCCCAGGCCAAAACATCCCATCATTCTTGCAGTGTTCCATTAGCCTAATGATAGTACATAAACTGCAGAGAGAGAGATAAGGCAGATAATGAGGGAAAATACCCCACATATTAACAAACTATTACAATAATAAGGGTAGCGGAGGACTGGAACGCTGTAGATGTCACTTGTGGACGTGCCAGCTGATGCCAGCCCAACACCCATCTGTATGAATGAACCTGCCTTCGATCAACCTATCGACTATACAGCCCGTGAAGTTTTTGTCCAGTCTTATTTTCTAAGGCAAGGCACAAATTTGTCATGGGCAAAATAAAGATTAAATAAAGCATGAGTAATGTGTATGTAGATCTGGAAGATATCTTGGCACCGAGATCAATTTCCTGCTCTGACGGATTTAGAAGTGCTCAGGTTCCTGCTGTGACTGGAAAGTTGCTTCAGAACATCTTTCCTGTGATGCTCAGAAACCTCCTTCATGTTTCCACCCTCTATTTACTCACAACCAGTTTGATTTGGGGCCAACATTGTCTTTTAGCTTAAATAATTATCTCCCTTCCCTGGGGGTTTACTTGGACTATTTATAGAAGGCAATCCTTTTCCTAGCCTAAACAAAGCTATTTTAACTTGCCTCCATCTTCCTCTGCACCTGTTCCACTGGCCAGATCCTGGCTGGTCCTCATATCCCACACAAGGCAAGGACATTCCTTCTCCCCCCTGAACTTTGTATCTGCCTCCCATTTTCAGGTCTTGTTACACACATGGTTCATTTATCCTGTGATCTTTAATACAGCCACATCTTCCTTTTCCATTTGCAATCTTTCTAAGCCTGTTTATCACAGAAGCCTCTGTTGTTTGTCACTCATCTCATTTCCATGCCATCTTTATCAGCAGAAGGGACGTATGGGGATGGGCAGCAGTACAAAGATGCTATTTTGGGATTTATATTGCTATGACAATATGATTTTCCTGATTTATTATTGAAATCCTATAAATAGGCCACTAAAAACTCAGCCTGGGCTCATTATTTGTGATCCCTTTATAGTCTATGACATGGCACAGTTTCCTCTCACCCTCAGACCGTGCCTACAGTCAGAGTGAATTGTGGAGGTGCCTGGTTTTCTTCAAGGAGCATGAAAGGAGGGAGGGCATGAGCCGAGAATTACTCACGTAGCTTTTAGACACCCTGAAGTCAGACAAGATGAATTTCACTTTTAAGTATCTACATCGGGAAGGTAGTGGTGGCTTTTGGGTATGCCAGGTCTGGCTGCCGAGCAGCAGATCAGGAACTGACTGACAGAGAATAAATGTCTTTTCTATAGATACCATTCATGTGGGGCACCTGCACATGAAAAGAGCATGAGAATTTCAAACCTCGTGGAAATCTACTCTTTTATAAGTCTGGTATCAACCACGAGGAAGGGATGTAACACTTCTGAAAATGCCTCTTATTGTGCCTGAACCAAATCTAGTGAGTTTGAGGTTGGTCACTGTTAGCCCTGAGCTAGACACGCTAGACATGTCCTCTTTCTGCTCTTACAAGAGATCCACCAGACCAAGGGCTGAAGCAGCACCTCTTTTCCAGGACCCTGACATCTCTGCGATGGGCTGGTCCTCAGTTTCCTTCTGCTGTGACTGCCAAGGGGGGCTGCGCTCCTTCACTCTTGTCTTCATAAAACCTGTACATCAGGCAGTCATCACAAGGTGAGCGGCGCATAAATCCTTGGGCTGTTTGTCGTGATGGAATCTGGGCAAGAGAAAGGACTTGGAGTTCACAATGGAAAATATTTTGGAGAGCAGTTACTCTGGGGCAGCCACTTTGCTCAGCAAGTGTAGGAATGAGTTTGGTATACAATCAATCTCTGTAGTTCTGAAGTCTCACTTGTCAGCTCTCCCAACAAGCATCCTCCCTAGTCCAAAGCCTGACAGGTTTAGCTCCGGATACCGTGCCTAGCTGGGCTGTTATGAATTCATTAGATTTTTCTCTTTCCCCCTGTTACTTCCATGCTATGTAAACTGGAAATCTGTAAACTGAAAACACTTCTTATTTATAGGGAAAGAGATTGTTCCATGTATGGACCCAAACAGCTTCACCCTAGACATCATATTCACTTTTATGTGCCCCAAGCCAGGGCACTGCTTTTGAAACCTCCTGCTATGAATTTTGAGCCCCTTCCCTGAATATCCCACAAGGCAGATGCCTGAAGAAAACTCCCCCTTCCTGGAAGTGTTATGGAATGGGCAAACTGATGACTTGGGACAAGAAATCCAGCATCTCCACTGTAAAGTTTG
The DNA here is from genome assembly GCA_039720435.1 of Amazona ochrocephala. Taxonomy (NCBI): domain Eukaryota; kingdom Metazoa; phylum Chordata; class Aves; order Psittaciformes; family Psittacidae; genus Amazona; species Amazona ochrocephala. Next base: position 93,018,271 of record CM077879.1, read on the forward strand.
CTAACGAACGTGACCCTGCCAGGCAAGGACTGGTTTCATTTGGCTTCTGAAGCCAGCAGTGAGTTAAGAGCTGCTCAGATGTCTTTGGATCACCTCAGTGAGAGTCTGCTGGCACATTTCAGTACAGTGAAAACACAGCACAAACATTTCAGTGTAGATTATTAGCAGAGTGGAGAAAAACCCACCGATGTGCAGTGATTAATCTTGCCCCTTGAAATCTGCTTATGCTGTTCCTTTCCTTCTTTAACCTTTGTTTAAACTCTCCTGCAGGGGTGGAGAGCTGGGAGGACATTTCAAATAGATGGCTCAGTCCTGAACATGTTTCTGAAACAAAAGAAGACATAAAGAAAGCATTTTGAGTCTGACCTTTCATGGTGTCACCTTGGGTTTAGATCATCTGCTGAATACAAATCCAATGCTAATAGCTGTGTAGCTAAATACCCAGTTTCTTTCATTTACTAGATCTCCAATTTATGCTTTAATTCAGCACTCCAACTGAAGATTATTAGAAAACAATATTAGTATTGGTTGTGTAGGGCTTTATTTCAAGTGTGGAAGCAGTGGACATGGTCACTTTGAAAAGCAATTACTTGCAGCAAGGTGACAGACCTTCTCCTGCAGAAACTGCTCTGTATCCCTCATGGAAAACGCCAGAAAGTTTTAGGAAAAAGAGGAGCATATTTTACTGAAACCACCAAAGCCATTTTCCCCACTCAGATTTGTCTTTAAATAGGAAGTATTGCTTTCTATAGACGGTTTGAGTTAATCATTTCCCCTTACAAACACACTGGGGGACACGTTTTGTCAGACATTTGCAGAAGCAGCCCAGCGTGATGTGAATGGAAAGCTACCAACTGAAAACAGGAGCAGAGCCTGCCGTTGCAAACCACAGGACTGTGCATGACCTAGGAAGGAAGCAAAAGGATGTTTCCGAAACCCATAGCATATAATAATTCACTTTAATCTTCCGTTGTTGTCTTGCTTCTATGGCTGGGAAATAAACCCAAACAAAGTCCAGCTGAGATTTACTCGAGCCTCTTGGCTTTCTGGCTGTCAGCTGGAGGAGAGCAGTGTTCTTTGAGAGCAATCAGCATAGATAAAGAGTTATATTGAGGACAGCACTGAATGGGCCATAGAAACCCATTATTTGCCCTATGGAAATAGATTTGGGCATATTATTTCAACAGGCCAGTGTTGGACCATTATTAGGGAGATATCTGCTCCCAGGGCTTTGGACCCCGTGTCTTTCAATACTATGAAATGGAAAAATGCCCGCACTAAAATAACTTTAGAAATAAAGACCTCATTTCATGCAGCAGAGGAGAGACCATGTTCCTAGCAGTGATATGGGACTATGAGCTTTAATGAGTAATTTTCAGCCTCTAGTAAGTAGCGCATCACTGAGAGCTTCTGAATTTTTCCCTCTTTTTCTGTACGTCCCAAATCACACTGAGCTGTAGATGCCTGACAGACACCTTCTGGGAGCTAACCAACCAACAGCAGATATTCCTTGGTTCCCACTTCCATAGCCTGGAGATGCAGCTTGTGTTACCCAGTCTGGAGAACACCGTTTGCCAAGAGGCGAAAAGCAAATCGCTATTTAAGACATCATCAAACTCCCATTGGGCCTCATCACCTCCAACAGATTTCTGAGTCACTAAGAGGAAGTATTTTACTGCTATCCTGTTTGGTCAGCAGGTGGAAGGGAAACAGCTCTCACAAACCCTGGAAAACATTTAACAAGACTCCAATTTCAGCAGAGTCTCAGTGCTTTCGGCCTCAGTCTCGCTCCTGGTTTCATGTAGTGCCAGCAGTTTGCTGGATATTTAACAGAGGAAGACAACAAGATCCTTGGCATAAATACATTTGTTAACCCTGTGTAATTTTGGTGCTACTTCCCAACTTTTCATCCACTCATATCTTCCCAAAAAGCATAAACAGCTCTTTCCTCTTACTGATATTTCCTCCAGTGAGTCAGATTTTTTACTTCTTCTCTCCAAGATATTTTGCTGCAGGATGAGAACTATTCCATGTTCTTAAAGCTACAGGCTAGGGTTTAACATGGACTTGGGTAGCTCATAAACTTCACAAAAGGGATGAAATTCACCCCTAAATAAAAATAGGATTGGGACACCTTGCTGAGCTCTTTGTTTATGTATGCCTCTTGTGTTACTGTTGCTAATCTTCTACCTCCGTTTTTATGGTTCTCTAAAAGGTGAGAATAGGATAATCCAACTCCTTAAGCAAGCCTTGAATATAAATTAGCTTTAAAGACCTTTTAGAGCCAATTTTTCTCACTGTTTATACATTTCTGGTTCAGCAGATATCCATCTCAGAACAACAATGAAGAAATGGGTCCATTGTTCAGTACAGTGTATAAAAGCTCTGAAGTTTCCTTAAAGATGCTCCAAAGTGATACGCGATCCTGGGTGCTCAAATCTGAGATGTATAGGAAGTGTTTTAAAATACTCTTAAATAAATGCAGTTGCTGGGTCAATTCCAGCCCAGCTGATGAGAGAACAATGTATAATACAGAGAGCAACCCTCTGACCCTCATCATGTGCTTGGTTCTGCAGCTCCATCCAAAGAGAGGATTTGGAAAGTCCTGCGATGTTTTGACACGCACACCCACATTTCATTTCCAGGTTCCACCTGGGATTTGTAGTAGCCACACAGCGAGGAGAGCAATTGTTTTTGTGGTTTCTGTCTGGCTCGGCCACAGGCTGATGCACCAGGAGTCTTACGAGAAACTGCTTTGTTGGGATTTCCTGCATGATTCTGCACACAAAGCAGCCCGAGCGATTCAGCTGACACAGTTATTGGAACCTGCAGATGATTTTCCCAACACAGATTGATTTGGGAACCTCTGCTTTTCACCCACTACTCTTTGTTACATCCTACGTACTTCCTGTATGATATAACCTGGACATATTCCTTTATGGAATATCACTGTTATGAAGTGCCATTGTATTCTGCTAAAGCACTGAGAGCAGTATTTCAATTGCCAGGAAGAGATTTTGAGTTACTGAGATTTAACAAGTTACTATACACCAGCAGAGCTGTAGGAAATCTCCATATGTGCTTTCTCTTTGTTTTCTACATCTGTGGCAAATGCAAACCAAGGCATCTTGTTTTAAGTTTGTCTCACTGTGTACTGAACAACATCACCTTGCAGTAACCACAGACCATGCTTACACACACTCATAGCTCGTGGGTAGTAACTCATTAACCACAGGAACAAGGGGTTGAGCATCTTATGCTTAGAGTGTGAAACACATCTTGAAGTCTCAGGAGTCAGCACATGGCTTTGCATATAGCACTGATTAGCAGAGGCAGTGAGTTCTTATCACCTTTAACAGCAACACCCTAAAGCACCACAATGAGACATGACCCTCTGTACCCACGGAGGAGGTGCACAGCATTACTAATCTGGCAGCTCACTCATTTATATAGTGAACAGCAAATCACTGTAATGCCTTAAGCTGCACCTCTTCCAAACAGTGAGTAAAGGCAGAAAAAAAACAATCTCATCCCCAATCCACTTGTTTTGGGGGATTTTAGGGTTTGCCAAACAAAACTCTTTTGCTCATTAATGAATGTGCATGGAGCATTTTCATTTTGCTGCTTAGACCGATACTACTCTGCTTGGTCTTTACTTTTCACCTTGGCACCCTTCATTTCCACTGCCAGAGCAAATCCCTGCACCAGTTAGGGATGGGGGAAACAAAGTGAAGGAAAAAATGCACTTACAAAGCAAAGTTAGGACAAGTTTGTCGATAGGAAAATATTTACCTTGCATGAATAGAAAAACCTCTTGATTAGAAGAATTACCCACAAAAACACCCAAACCAGCAAACCCCATACAAAGAAAGAGAAAAATTGAAGTACTGTGATTACAGTGAGCAAATGAGAATTATTTTTCAGATCAAGAACATATTAATGTACTCAACAATTGAAAAGGAAAGAGATTTCATTCTCTTACCAGCCTCATTTTATTTGCACATTGAAGAGGTCAAAGCTAACCGGGTGCTGCTCTGAGACTACACTGAGCATACCTTGTGTTTTTCCTGATAAATGTCCATTTTAGACAGCAGAGCTGATGCATCCCTCTCTAAAGCCTAAGGGGAAGAATGCTGCAGGGATCTAGTGCCTGATAGGGCTCTTAGGAAAGCTCTGTCCCTGCGGAGCTGAGAGGGAAGGAACAGGTTCCTCAAAAATCTCTTTCCGTGCTTATTATAAGGCTTTACAGAGCTTTGATATGGCGCTTGGCACAGGCAGATTTTTCCCTTAAATAAAGAGCTGAAATTGCACAAAACCAGCTGGTCAAATATCCCAGTTTAATTGCAGTAAGATATGGGACTGAACAAGTTGAATCTGAGTTATTGCAGTATTACCCCTAAAAGGTTTACTGCATGGGGCGAGTCACAGTGTGGTTTGGTCTGCTGTCTATGCAGAGTTTGCAGTATTTGATCTCTTGTAGAAGCAGAAGAATCATCAAAGCAAATCAGAACAATGGCTTTTTCAAGCCCATGGATCCCACAGAAGGTGAGAGAGCCCCTTGAAAGCACCTCCCCACTTGGGCAGCAATATCCTTTCGAGGAAAACTCTTTCCTGATCCTTGCATTAAAGAAGTTATTTGAGATTAATGTAAAGACCACTTGTCATTTTAGTTATAAGGAAAGGAAACGGCTTTACCAGCTTTTGGCATTTGCTATAAAATTGAGCTTGTATTGTGAGCTTTCCTGTTAAGCACAAACCAATAAAGAAATAGTCTCCTCTATATGACAAAGCTCAAACTGAGTCACTCATCAATTCACTGCTAATTGTCAAACGTGTTTATTGCGTGGGAGAATTGATAACCTGTAATAAGACGTGATGGATTTAGCCAGCTGTGTTTCTACTATTTCAGGCTGGTGTATGTCCAACAGAAACCAAGAAGTTACATGAGTACAAAAGAAGGGAAACAAAGGGAAATGAAGTTCAGTAGTGTTGATTCAGCGCTGGTGCATTTTCTTCGCCTGATAATTTCTGTAATAACAAACGTCTGATAAGTGGGTTAAAGACTGACTGAAAGAGTTGGGATTGGAAAAGAATTGCCATCATGTTTGTTGATATTCCTCCAGTTAATTTGAAACGTAGGCAAGTCATGGAATAATTTAGACTGGCAAAGTATTGCATGAAGCTTTCACTTTCGAGCTAAGAAAAAGAGAACATGCTGTCTGTATTAGTAAGAACACAATGTATTTAGATAAGTAAATGGAGTCAGGATGAATAGTGCCTACATGAGAAATAAATGGAGACAGAAACCACAGAGGAAAAAATGTCTGCTTCTTGCAGACATCTGCATCACCCATGGCACTGCAGCAGCTCAGTGCAGCAGTCATCTATTGCAAAACCCTGAACACAGATCCCTGCACTTGCCCATCTCTCACAGGATGTCCTTTCCTCTTCAGCTAAAGCTGGAGGTGCCCATACAGCCCTCTGCCTTTGGGACATGGCCACTGCCCTACCACAGAGTCCTCCACACACCAATCTGGCCACGGCACATGAACACGGCCAAGGAATATGGCTGGAAGGAGCCAGCTGGAAAGCTCGTCTATGAAAACCAGAGAAGCCCCCATAGGGAAGACACTCAGCTCCTGATGTGTCAAGGCTTGAGGACAGAGTGGTGGCACCCTCATCTGGTGAACTTCTCTTTATTTTTCCTCTTTCATTAGCAAATTTTCCCCCACAGAAATCCTGCCAAAAACATTATTGGGAGCAACTCACATGATATTTGCAGCTGACCACATCCTCCTCAGTCTCTCTTCATCTTGGCGTACTCAGCTTATGTGCTTGCAGAGAACAATTCACCCCTTACCCAGCGGGACTTGAATCCAACCACCATTCCCAAGCACTCCAGTGAAAATCAGGCATGATCTGTGAAAACCAAACACGGTCTTAAAACCCAAAGATGTGCTGATGATGCCTGACTAATGAATGTGCGGTGGCCAAAACTAATGAGACATGACCATGTTAGTCTTAGAGAAATCATAGTGATTAATCACAGAACCAGAGGAGCACACACAATGATAGAAGGCCACGGACATCTTCAGAGAAGACTCAGATGTCTTCCTGGAGGATAATTCATACAGGATGCAAGATTACTGATCTTCATGCACTCAACTTCATGAAGGCTTTTGATCTGTACCACATGGGGTTAGATTAGAAAAGGCATGAAATGTATACAGCCTCTTCAAATGGCAGGAAAACTTTTCCTTGATCACAGGAGAAGATATGAATCAAGAAGATTTCCTTAAGGAAAATCTCCCCATTCAGGGTTTTGACAGTGCCCCCAGACACAATTAGGATGTGGTGAGCCTTGCTTTGCTCTTCAGCTCACCTGCGTGAACTGAAATTGGAAGTAGAAACAGCACAGCAGTTTCTTGCATGTATTTTCAGCCTGGATTTCATTAATATCTTCCCTGAGCTGGGATTATTTTGCTCATGTACAGTGTTCAAATCTGTTCAGGCTTTGTTTGGAAGCAGAAAAACTCTCCTAATGGAAGCACCCTGTGTAGCCTAATAGAAAATGAGAGTGTTCAACGGCTTATTTTTTAAACAACTATTAAAGTTTAATACATAATCAGATCCCACTACGGAATTCTACAAGTGTTAAAAATAACCCAACAGGAAGCATAAAAGCACTTATTAAATTCTACAAGTATTTACAGTAATTTCTGCATATGACTCTATTAAATTTCCATGGCACGCTCAGTCCCATTTCGACCAAATTCCACAGAATTTTTCCTAAATGGTCAGCTCTTTTCCAGTTTTGACGAACAAAGGAGCAAACCAGCCTGCTTCTTATCTGGGATCTGGTTAGATCAACACCAGTGGCTGCAAAACACAGCACCAGGCTCTCAGCTGGTGAAATTCAGTGTAAATCTGTTGTCTTCAAATCCAGGCTCAGGGACTCCAGCTCCTCCTCACCTCAGTATAAATCCATCTGCTTTTGGCTCCTGTTCTCCACTCAGTCAACGTGCAAAGCTATTGTTTTGAAGTTGGGTATATTTTAGTAGCTGTGATATTAGCTGCCTTAGTTCATAAATGATGGGAGGGGTTCCTGAGATGTTATTCCCTCTAACGTTTTCTGCTGGATGCGGATGGGACGGCCAAGGGCTGAGGTCATTGACGCTTTGTGTTTAGCAGGAGAAGGGGAATTTTTGGCGCTTTCCAGCAGGATCGTCTCCCAGTGACTGTCAGGGTTATGCAACTGGATGTCTCCATGGTGCCTGGGAAGCTACAGCCCATCCCTGCTAGAGATGCTCTATTCTGAAATAGACTGTATTTCAAAGAATGACATTTGCTGACTTCCCAGACACAAAGGCACAATCATTTCCATTACAGGGCTTGTCTCATCACCCCAAGTTGTGCTGGCCCTGAGGAGCTGCTGTCTAGAGACCACGCAAAGGGGCTGTGAGGATGGGCCATGCTCGGTACAGTTGGTTGCCAAAAATACTTCTGGGAACAAAGACACTCCTTGATTTATCTGCAACTGAAGTAAATCTTGGACAAAAAACCCAGAGGGAGCTGTTGGCACACGTCATGCAGCCATCAGACAGGAATCCTGCTTGCACATCAGCCAGCTTCTTGACAGGCAGGAGTTTAGAAACCATTTAGCACATGAAAGCTGGTAAATATGTGCGTATATATATGTATATGAGAGAATTCTGCATAAGGAAACTGGCATATCATTTTCCAAAGCTGAAAATATGTCGTTCAACCGTAATTGCTAAACTGAGTGCAATCAGAATGATTGCTTTCAAGGCTGAGATAGAAGCCTTCGATGAAGGCTCTTAGACATACCTGTACCCACAGTTGTGGTTTTAACAGGGTGGTTCTGGCTAGCGGCTGAATAGATCTAACTGCAAGGAACTGGTGAATGACAGCATATCCTTTTGAAAACCTCATTCAGTAACACATTATCCTTACAGACTGCAAGCTTCCCAAGAGACAAGCCTGCCTTTTGGATACTGCAATGCAAACAGATGCTCCCCTGCAATTAAGCCTGGAGAAGCTGCACATTTGCATTGATTTTGCACTTGCTAGTAGAATTCCTCCAAATTGCTCCCAGACAGTAACTCTGCTGCTTTGGGAGCACTGAGTTGGAGCAGGAAATGCTTTCAGCACAGTTGCTTGTTCTTTTGCAAATGTCCTTGGGCCAGGCCTCCTGCCCACAGCTTCTCTATGAACCACCACTGTGAGCGATGCCACTTGAACACCACTGAGCGGAGACGTAAACTCGCTAAGCTAAACACAGATCAGGGATCAAAGGCACCGGAAGGGGGGATCTGCTGTCATCATTTGTGTATCTTCAGCAACTGGTGAATGATCAGTGTCACTGCGATGGTGAAAGGGATGGGTGTTCAGGGAATCGCAGCAGAGCGATTACAAGGAAGCTTTGACTTTCAGCGTTGTATTGGCTTGCCCATTAAGTGCTTGATGGACTTTGGTTTTCTCAGGAGAGTTTTCTGTTTGGCACTTCCTCTTCCCTCTAAGTGTGTGTTACACAACTCTTGGCTTGCATCTGGCCCTGGCTTTGCTACAGGAAAAGCTTCATATCAGCAGGCCAGGTGTATAACAAGGTGTATTCTCGAGTTATTTGTGAACTAAGAACACATCCCTTGGCAAGGCAGGACTGCCTCATCTCAGACACCATTCCTTAAAAGGCAGCTTCCTTATTTTTCAGATGCGACTTGTGCCTCCTAAACTTTGGATTCTTCTAAAACTTGGGATTTCTGCTCCCGCGTGCCAGGTTCACAGGTCAGACCACAGAGGATAGAGGTAAGCACAGGCATTTGGAGCAGGGGTGTCACCTCCTCACAGCAGTCCATCTCCACAAGTCCTTTACCATCATTTTGCCATCCCACACATCATACAACAGGCTATGAAACCCTCAGAGAGTACTTCCACCGACGCACAGGAAGAGTTGTGTAGCAAATACAAGCGATAGCTTGTGTTTTGATTTTATACTCCGTACACCTCCATTCTATCTTGGAAGGGGAAACAAAGAAGTGGGGAATCCAACTGTATCCCTTGGAAATCACCCAATGGACTCCAGAGGAGGATCAAATCTCCATAATGCAATAAAGCAGACAAATGAAAAAGGATTCTGTATTCAAGGTATAGTCCAAATTTCCTCCATGTCAATGGGAAGTGTCACTGGCCTCTAGTCAAAAGTATGCTTTGTGCTGACCAAAGAAGTAATGCACAGGTTCAGAAGCTGAGCAGTTTTGGAAAGACTGTACAGAAGGAGAATAAAGGGCTAAACTGATAACCTCATCAGGAAAATATAACTTAATCTGGAGCTACATATGAAAGGTTTAATCCAAATCACAGCAAATTCACCTGCATCTGCTTGTGGTGCTGACAGCAGAACTGGCTGCCTGATGCTTTGTGCCTAATTACCTGCATTACAGCAAAGTGCACAGCTTTTCTTAGAAGAGAACTTTTCTGTCCTTCTGAAAGTTTAATCCCCATAAGAGGATTTCCATCCTGTTCTTGGCAGAGTCAGAAATCAGGATTTTCACATTGCCTTTAGAAGAAAAAGGAACTATATATTTGCATCTGCACACTGGTGCATAGCAGGAGCTCCTTGCACAAAGCTCCTTGGAGTCAGCAGGGACCCAAGCCAAGCTTCGCTCCAGTTTAGTGCCCTTTCTTTTCACTGTTTCCCATTCTTTGCTTTTGTCTCTGTTTCTCCTAGAGACTCCCCATGGCCTGTTAATGGCACATCCCTGGGAATTAAACCTTTTGAGTGATGATTAGAATAAGCTCCACTCGCCCTGAGCTAAGAACATCACTATGGGCTGCAGCCAAGCTGCCAGCAGGGCACTAGAGGAGCGGCCCCACAGCATCCTGACCCACGGCGATGAGCTTACAGATGTACAAGTAGCATGGTTTTACCTTAGTGGATTCAAAAAGAGCCCCCATGTCCTGGAAGGAGCCGTTCTACCAAGCCTGGGTGAAAGTTTCATCATGTGTATGAAGAATATAACCAAAAGCACGGATGCTTGTCTAACTGAGCCCACAAGCACCGCAGCAAATAAAAAAGCCATTCATTCACTCATCTTTGCTGTCACTGAAGGAAGCTTCCTAACCATCCACAGCAAATAGAGATCTTTTACAGGAGTGAGGATGACGGCTCCGGTCTAACTCTTTTTCCCCAAGGATACACATTGCTATACAGTGCAATTCCCAGTCTGGAACCTGACCCAACTCTATCGGACACACACAAATCAATGGGATAAATCTGCTGGATCAATTAGTGCCTCGAGCTGCCACAGCAGAGCGCAACACACTGAGAAGGCTGTGGTGAGTCTGCGTTAACCAGTGATGTTCATTAAGCTACCGGCCTCACTGATGTAAAGTGCCATGCAATGAGAAACTAAACTCGTCACTGTGAGATCATCAGGCAGCAAATAATCGTGGGGGGAGAAAACCTGCAGCTCGCAGTTGGGTGTACTTTGTTTTCATGTGCTTTAAAGGGACTCTGCTCTTTAAAGGGACTCTCTGACTTCTTCATAGGAGGAGCTCATCCCAAACTAGCCAAGAGCCCCGTTTCCAGCAGAGGTAAAGGTGCTGGGCAATAGGAAAGGAAATACCCCATCACTGATACAGCTGAAGGGCAGTGATGGATGCTTCCTAAAGGGTGAGTGGGAACAAGCCAGCCCTGAGCTGCTCATGTGCCACTGACGCTGGAAACTCGCTTTTCCCATTCAGCAGCTAAAGGTATCAACAACTTGCATGGGGGAAACAATACGTATAAAGACAGCAAAAAGACATAGAAGTGGGAGACTCATGCCTGATACAACAGTACATGATGCTCTGTGAGCCCTGACTGTCCTCCTCAGCTTTCGAACTCTTCTGTGGCACCAGATCTGTCTTTAAAGCTGTTTGCAAAGCATCTGCTGCCCTGACAGTGCTGTATGTAGCGAGGAAAGGCAAACACAAAAAAGGCTTGAGCCACACCGAGGCTTGAAGCTGCCCAGTAAAAATAAGCTGAAGTACCACTCAGCTCTCCATTGAACAGAAGCAGCTCTTGGAAATGAATGAAGAGAAATAAAGCGCATGTTCATTTGTGTGATGCATAACAGGGAGGTTTTGTGAGGAAAGCATTCAAATCCAGGGCTTCCTAAGAGCAGCTGTGAAATTACCTCCTTGTTGTGGTGCTCTGTACGTCTGCAAGGTGCTGTTGGTTGCAATAGCAAGGCCACATCCCGTCCCGGGACACTGGGAAGGGCCATTGGTGGGCTGAAGGATAAGCTTTAAAGCAACACAAGCAGCACAGTGGCTGCAGATCAGCCAGACCCCAAGCACTGTGTCAGTGCTGGGCTTTAGGAAAGTGCACCCCAAAAAGGGGCTCTGTCACGCATGCTCAGCACAAATCTCTCCCAGGGAGAAACAGCTCCTGGCAACGCTGCCAGAGGCTGGGGGCTTCTGAGATGGAACAATGCTCCAACCACACCAAGCAGAGCAGAGCCAGCCTCTCCTTGCTCCAAAACTGCCCTCAACTGCTGTAACTGCCTGCAAGTTGCTTACCTTTAGGAGAGAGCAGCACAGCACACGAGTCCTCCAGTCAGCGACCTGCAGACCTTCCAGCCCTTATAATAAAGGCTTTTTATAAAGGCTGGACCTATTCAAGCTTCTTTTATAACCCCATTACAGCACTGCTAAATGTCTCCTATCTCCTGAACCAATCTGGCCTTCTTCAAACTACTGAGTCCAAGGAACAAGTGCAACAAGCACAGAATAAACCCTCTCCACTGAAGAAGCCTTTACCCTTTTGTGCTCTGCTTATAAAGTGGCTGTGGTCCTTCAACAAACAGCAAGGAGCTCTCTGCACACTGGAACCACAGGATATCTTGCTTAGCACATATGTAGTTTGTTAATGGGGTAATGTAAGCATGATTGGCTGCAGATGTGGCAGCAGACTCAAGCACTGGGTCTGCATCAGAATTCCTTTAAGGTTGCTAATATAGCAAACTGATTAATTAGCTTGCAAAGCATCTGACTTCCAGCTTTTGTGGCAGTATCTGGTGGAATATGCAGTCACTTGACAGTGAGGAGAGAAAGCAGCATGTGAGATGCCATGCATACCGCAGTGAGAAGACTGGGTTCTTTGACCAGCAAAATCAACATTTCGGGTCAGATCGAAAAACATCTTGTTTGGAGATCACTGCAGGGTAATTCCATGCAGGAAAAGCAGAAAACACAGCTGCCACCTCCTCGCTCCACTGCTCACAACAACAGTTTAGGGGTTGGAAGGGGCAAAACGGGCAGTTTGGCGAATAATTTGGCAAGTCTGAGGTCGAGTGTGCAGCACCAGGAACTGGAGCCAGGTTCTCAGTCATGCTCAGCCTCCTTCTCTTCCTCACATGTGGAAAAAGAGATCAAACCTCCAAATCCTTGTGTTTGCATCAGTGCAGTGGGAGAGCATCCTGGCCTTCAGCAGTGCTGCTAGGAAGGGTTCTGCCTGCATCCTGCCTCCTGCAAAATGGCATTATAGGAGGGTTTCTGCCTGCAGGGCAAGGCAGCATCTTGTTTCAATAAAGCTATTTGCTCAGAGGAAGCTCATTAATCCGCACTGAGTGTTGGAGCAGTGCAGCAATGGCATGACAAAGAAGTTCAAACGCTGGGGAAATACAGTCAACCTGTAAACAGGAAGTTAAAAGAAAGAATTCCTAAATCCCAAGGCATGTCCTGCCCTTAATCACCCACCACAGGCTCAGCTGCCACCGCGCTGCTGCACTTTCCTCACTGGAGCCATCCAAAGCTTTAGTGGCTTGTCCTTAGCAGAGTCCCTGGTAGCAGGTAAACTCTGGTAGCTCCATCAGCATCAGCATCACCTCTGGCACAACATCTTTAATCCCCACCCCAGTGCCGTATTAAACTTGCTTTTGTGCTATCACGCTTTAGTTGTTCAGCCTGTGGTGGTTTCCTACCAGGCTGTGCAAATGCATGGAAGAAATCATGGCACTTAACTCTTGAATAAGCCACTGCTTCCTCCCAGTGCCACCATGGTGGTGATGGATCCCATCCTGCACATAGGGGGTTTTGCCCCCAAAAAGCTTTTTTCTGGCCTTGGGCATTGTGGGGCATGGCAGTGACCGCTCATGCTCTCTGCTGGTTGGATTCCTGGGATTTTGAAGGGTTTTGTGCAATGATCTATTTTAGGAATGCATGCATTTAATTCAGCCCTGCAAAGAGCTGGGGTTGTGGAAGAGCTGGGTGCCCTCCTGAAGGAAAGGTGCAAGGCAGGCTTATCACATTTATAGCAGGTTTGGACATACAGCATTCCATAGATGAGCTTAAGCATCAAACTGAGAGAGTGGGAGAGGACAGGGGAGGAATCCAGCTAGGGACAGCCATGGAACAGCACAGCAGGACAGCATGTAGGGTGTGATGTTGATCATACGTGAGCAATGCCCAAGTGCCAAACTCAGAGCAGGAGTGTGGGATTGAATTAACAGGGTTTGTGCTGCATTTATCTGAACATATTGTGCATGGGAGCTTGATCCCAAGGGATGCTGCAGCTCCAGGACCTTGAGGGTGGAAAGCTGTGCTAGCCCTGTGTATTGTGGTGAGCAACAGGAAAAGCCTGGATGTGGAGCAGGGAAAGAAACCTCTGTGCAGACATCTTATTGCAGCAAATCCCCAAACAGCTTGGACATCTCCCACCAACCCTATCAGGAAGGAGAGCCAGTGTTAGCTCCTTGGGTGGGCTCAGACCTCTGTGCTTGCATTCATATAACCCCCTCCATGGAAAGCATGACCTGAAATGAGCAAGCATTTGTGCAGCTATTGAAATAGAGTGGAGAACAGTGATTTGTCCAAGGTCTTCAGAGGTGGTTGCCAAACCATGACTTGATCTCACAGCCCCCACATGGCACCTTCCAGCAGATCGAGCATCGTGTCTCTTGTGAGCACTTTGCTTTGACTAAACCAAGTGGGTGTTGCTGGAACAAGCCCCAGGGACACGTTTTTGGGCAGGCTTGGGGTGGCAGTGGCAGGGACGGAGCCAAGGGGCTGACTCATGGTGCTGAGCCCCTGCCAGCACCGCCTGCTCCCGCTGGCTGCAGCACTGAGAGTTCTCGGTGTTTCTCCCTCTTCCCTTTCGGCACAGGAATCGTTACTCATTCTGCACACAATGCCAGGTACGTTTTATTGTGGAACGGGCAATGACATGGAGCGACTGGGCATGGGAATGCAACTGATTGAAACACTGCATTTCCTACATGGCTTCAAATTATAACAATCCCAGATATTAAGATTTTGGCACCGGGAACAGTTTGCGGATAATTATGTGCTATGATCTAATTTTTGGGATCTGCACTTATTGCCAAATCTCTACGGCTTTCCTGTCTCCCTCGAGAGCAGTCCAAGCGGCAGGTTCCTTTTAACTCTCACATCCCCAAGCCTGTCCTGGCTTTTTTCCTCTTACTTTTCCCATCTTTCTCTTGAGACTTTTGGGAAAGCCTCTATCCAAACCTGGAAGAAGTCAGGTTCTTCTTCTAATGTCCTTATCGCCGTAGTCCATGGGAAAGGAAGATAAACTAAATTAGGATAAAGTTGGCATCTTTTGGATTTTGTGCGCCATTCGATTCCAAAAGTTGATGCTCCTGCAGATGTAATAACTGATGACAGTGTCAGGGTCTCATGGATGTACACACAGAAAACCCCACCTGAAACTATATTATTAACGACTGAAGAGCTGTTTTCCTATGTCTTTGTCAGAAAAGAACAAATATGCAAGTCAGGAGAATTGCAACATCCCAGAAGCAATGTCCCCTGTGAATGAAGCTCTTGTAAAGGGTCTCCAGACATGTAGAGAAGTGGGGTCTTCAGAGGAACAATGAGGCTTCATTGTTCTACGTGCTGCTTTGGACTCCTGATGCCACCACACTCCCTTTCAGTCTCAGATCCCTCAAGCTGAGCCGTTTTCAGCTTCACTCCGGTCCCTAGCGGTGGCTGCTGCCTTCACACTCATTTTGCTCTGTGTGAACGACTCAGCAAACACAAAGCACAGGGGAAATACTTCTTTATATCCCCACAATATGCAGCAAACTCTCTTTCAGGCTGCGCTCACATTCATGCTTTTGCAGCTAAAATTGCCCTGGATATTCTCTGTGCTGTGATTCACTCCTTCGTACCAAACTGGATGCTTCTGAAAGGCTGTTTCGCTTTCTATGACTAATTTGAGGCTTTGTGCATACCCACACTAGTGAACCTCAGCAGCCAAGTGACAAGCAGTGGAGGACACAGAGTTTAAAGCTGTGAGCGATGTCTTTAAGAGCAGTCAGTGACAACGGGGCAGCACTACACAGAGACCCTGAAAGCTGCATACCTGAGCCCCAAGGAAATCAAACTGGGTACAGCTTGTGTTTGTGGGTTTCTTCCTGGTATTCAGTAAGGGCATGGCTGTAACATCCTCTGTTTCAGTTTTCAGTTTATAATCTGTAAGGTGACCATGTTTTGGGAATCACTGAAGCTGGTTATATTGGTTGTCATGAAACTGATTGTTATGTCTACAAGAATCAGAAGTGATTTGTAAACCATCCATAAGCAATGAAGAGTCTTAAAGGCACAGATGTCTCTAGGTGCTCTGTGAGCCGTTCACTAGGAGATTCAAACATACAGAACTAACAGGTCTGTTTTATTTCATAGAATCATTGAATCATGGAATGATTTGGGTTGGAAAGGACCTTAAAGCTCATCCAGTTGCAACCCTTTGCCAGGGGCAGGGACACCTTCCATTGGATCAGACAAAAAGGCAGGGTAAAGACCACAGTTCTAATGTGGGGTTTGACTTGGGGCATTTCAACCTAGGGAGACTTTGCTTCATCCTGCCTAAAAATGCACCATTTCTAGCAGCAATAGCCCCTTTACAAGTCCCCCCATCCCTGCATGGCCGAGCAGAACATTTCCCAGCTCCATCAGCAGTCTCAGACCTTGCCCTGGGGCACTGGGGGACCCACAGGCAAAATACAACAGCACTGAGAGGACGCCTGCCTGCGCTGCCCAAGCTTGCTTCAGTAATTCATCCTCATTTCCTGATAGAACAAACCACCCCCCTCAGGCTGCTTCTAGAGAAGAAAAAAAGGAATCAATCAAATGCTAAACCCATGTTAAAATAAACAGCACGCAGTGAAAATCTGTTTTCCCTTGTTTTCCTTAGTAGGAAGTCAGCAGCCTTGACGGGGCTTTGATGTGGGGATACATATTTGATGTCAGCACTGCTGACAGACAGGCCTCAAAAGGCTCCAGAAGAGGGTTTGAGTTCACACAAACACTCCCACTTTCATGTATGTCTGTGCAAGGGCATCCCAATTGCCTGAGCCTGCGAAACCCAGACCCTGCACTCCATGGGGATGGGGTCCCACAGGCACCTGCATGAGATCCTAACACAAAACCTGATATGCGTGGGTTATTCCTTTTCCCTTTGGTTCCTGTTCTGGCTGGAGATTAAAACGCAAAGTGTTGACAACAGAACAGAAGCCCCCCTTCCCCTCCAAGGCATGGGAGATGCCCTGATTTTGCAGAGGTTTGATCTGAACCTCTGTGAAGACTCAGGTGAATTTAAAAGCCCACGAGCTTACATGGGCTTTTTAAAACATGTGATCTCCTGAGCAAAGAGCCAAGAAACATCCCACAGTCATCCACAGAGATGTTCAAAGAGGGAGAAAAAAGCTCTGGCTTTCTTCTTTACTGAATGCTTAAGGCTGCACAGACACTGGGGTTTGCTTATCATGATGCCACCATAATAAGCATAATATTATAGAATCATAGAATCATAGGATAGTCAGGGTCGGAATGGACCTTAAGACCATCTAGTTCCAACCCCCCTGCCATGGGCTTATAATACATATACTTAATAATATATATATTATATATAATATATATAATATATGCTTAATAATATATAATAATTACTATATTATTGCATAATAAGGTGCTACCCTCTCCTCCGCCCTGCTGAAAAGTCTTTTCTAAGTATCTTCCATCTAAAGCTACTCAGAGCAGAAGGAATTCTCCTGGAGCTTCAGGAGCGACTCTGCAGACAAAGCGCAGTGACTGCCCCTGGCCACGTCCACCACACTAACTGCAAATGGCCAACTCTCAAACCTCTATGAAAACACACAAAAAGGGTAAATGGATCTTAACATCAGCCCAGCAGGACCCTTCACATTCGGGTGACACCATCCTTATTAAAAGCAAAGCTTTTGTGCCTGGGCTGGAACCAAGCAACCTTTCATGCCCAGGACTTTTCAAACAAGAGCCACTTGTACCAAGCTGTTGCTTGACCATAGTGATGGTTTCTGTTGACACCAGATGGTTTTCATAGAGCGCAATATTTTTGTCCTGAAATACACTGCTGACTGTGAATGAATTAAATTGTCTCAACTCTCACTTTCCCACCAATTATAGTGAATTATGAATGACTCTTGACTAAGAGAATCTCCCTTATTGGTGCTAGAAGATATATTTGCCTTGCGGCCGGCTCTATGTTATTTGACTGATTCATAGATCCATAACTTATGGAATTAGAAGTGATCTTTTTCTCAGAGCTTGAACTCAAAGAGGTTTCTTTTTTCTTTGAAATCATGTGGAAAATGAAGATGATGGATTTTCCCTCCATATATTTTCAGCCCTCTAATAACAACTTGGGTCTCACTTGCAGCTCTCTAACCTGCACCCTCACCCTACATTAACTCAGGAACTCTCTCCATTCCAAACACACTCCATCTGAGCTGAAATAGACTTCAGATCTTCTAAGGACTGATCAGCCTTCACCCCTGCAGAGAAAGTGTGAGACTAAGGAAACAGATTTAGGCATACGGTGATGTTTTCCCCATTGAAATCCAAACCCACAGACTCAGATTTTATATGAAGAACGGACCATCAGAGTGTTATCAGCAGAAACCACCGTGCAATGAATGCTGCATTGCTGTTGCCAAAACATAGGTTTTAGTTAAACTTATTTGTGACACATTAAAAGCCTGCAATATTTACTCCTATTTAAATAGGGCCGACACAGTTTTTATAGGATGGAAAACTTTAAGACCCATTTTTGCGTTACGACATTGCTGTGTCTGACCTGAAGTTGAAATGTTGGAGTCAGAATGCCTCCTCCTATGGAGGAGTAGGTTTCTCAACAGTCCTATTGAAATTTATGGGGTTGAGTGGAGTTTGGAGGATGAATTTAGCAGCACGAAGATGCCAACGCTCATACATTTATCTGAACCTAAGGCAGACTCCGGTTTCTCTGGAACAAATCTGTGCTTGGAATTGTCGACAAGACAAAAAGAGAAAAGCATCCCTGTACTTCAGAAGTTATTCTGGGATTGAAAAAATCCAAGAGATTCAGAGATCTTAATAAAGTTTGCTAAAGAAAACAGGTCCTTTGGCTTCTTCTGAAGGCTCTTAATCTACTGCAGTAAACGGCTGTGTGAAAGTTTGCTGCTGTTGGGCTGCAGTTCAGTCAGATTACATGGGTTTTAAGCTATTTTTTCTTGTAATATCTAAGAAAAAGAAAACCTGACGGTAAAGATACCTCTGCCTGTCCCACCTGCAAATGATGGCATGGAATTTCTCTGTTCCCTACCTGCTTCCCAGCCAAATATCCCATTAGAAAAAGAGAGAGGGAAGTACTTTTTGTGAAATAACAAAACCAAAGAGGACTATTTAATAGGCCAAGCTTGCAGAAGTGCCTCCAGACCGTCTGGGCCAGTTGGGGTCGGCTCAGTGATCCAGGGCACGAGGCTTTAGGAATATTTTCCATGGGCTCAGTACAAGAGAAAATTGGCTCTGGGTGTTCCTCCAGTACCTGTGCTGCCTGCAGTGAGCTTTTGAGATCCTGGTATGAAACAGCATTTGATGCTGGAGCCTTCGATTGTGTTATGAAAAGTCAGTGGCACTTTGCCTCTATTCTATTTATTACATTCCCCTGGATCGTATTTTCCTCACAGTTGGAAGGCCAGGTTGGACGGGGCTTGGAGCAACCTGGCCTAGTGGAAGGTGTTCCTGCCCATGGCAGAAGGTTGGGAATAGATGAGCTTTAAGGTTTCTTCCAACACAAACCATTCTATGATTCTAGAACCCATCCAACCTCAAACAGCTACATCAGGATGGGTGGCAATAGCCTCTGGAGGTGCCCACACGGACCACAGAGCAATGGCAGGGGAATGAGACCCACCACACTGCCTAATGCAGACGCTGGGCATTGATATTTGCTCCTGCTGAGTCCCCACCACCCATCTCACCAGTGGCTGGTTAAGGCAGCACTGACACACAGCACCATCACTGCTTATATGCAGCGATGGGAAAGGAGGAAAGAGATGCTGGTGGAATGAGACATCAGTGGCAGTCATCTCTGATGCTACACATTACTAACAGGGTCCCTCAGCCTGTGATGACTTCTGGACAGATGCCACCAAGCCACTTTACCTTCTCAGCTCACATTCTCCTGCCATCTGCAGACAATTATTGCAAGGCTCAAAGTCCACTGGCTCCTGAACAACATCGTCCAGTTATCCTAGCAGGCTAATTCGAGGCGGTGCGTGCTGGGGATGGGGGGAGCACTGTTATTATTCACCTCATGAAACAAAGGTGCTCGACTCTGGCTTGTTTTAATGGCGCAGTAACCACAGACTAATATTATTAACTGGTCCTCAGCAGCATGCCAAAAATCCAGTTCTGTTGTGAAAGGAAAAAAGGAATAAAGCACTTGAGAATCCAATATCTTTGGTGCTAATTTTAGGCATGCATGCTGGCTCGGGGAGCTTGTTTCATCCATTCAACTCTGGTGCCGTGCCACAGAGTCGGATTTACAGACTATTGGTGTCTCAAATAGCACTTCATGTGCAAGAAGCAAGGGGAAAAACACTGAGTCCCTCAACTTGGTGGGGTTTGAGCTGAGTTATGCAAACAAAGTTACTTTAGCTGTGGAGTTATTTACAGGTTGGCTCGTAGGAGTCTTAGTGACAGATTTAAATGAATTAATTTCTCTGACTCTCCTTCGCTGTCTTCCCCCTCCAGCTATTACATGTAATTACAGGAAATCTTGGTCTATCGCATCTTCAAAAAGACACAATGAAAAGCAATAGCAGAGAGATTCATTTCTTCCTTCTTTCGTGTTTTTCTTGGGTGGGATGAAAGGGTGTGGTGGAGCTTTTCCTCGCAGCACCTCGCTGCTCTGCTCAGATCACCCAGTGTAGACACGCCGACAGCTCCTCTCCCTTGCTGCAGACAAGACCTGGCAACCCTGCAACCATTATTACTGCTTTCTTGGCCTTTGAAACAGCTTTTAATGATTTTGTGAGGCATCCACTGTGAGCATTCCCTTCATTTTTAAGCATTAAAGAAGGAGCGTAAGTGGATGTCTCTTAAACCTCTGTGCTTGCTTGGACCTTGTGACAGTTGCGCTCACATCGCAGTAGTAAAGCTCAAAAGCACAAGCTTCGTTCTGAACCCATCATTAATTCAGGAGAAGGAGAGATACAGCCATACCTGCAAACAAGTCCTCAAACAACATGCTTGAGCCCCGAGTTCTGGTGCACAAAGAAAGCGGAAAAGAAAACAGTGTAAATTTACCATGATCAACTTGGAGTATCACCAGGCACATCTTCATCCTAACCAGAGCTTCGTCTTTGAAGCCATCCATCAGCATCACTTCCAGCAGATCTGCCCCGTTGCACTACACGTTTTGCAGCTATTGTGGCCTTAACAGCATTTCCAGCACGTCAGAGAATAGCTAAATGCCACTTAAGACAAGAGAATACTCCTCTGAAAGTACAGCTGATACAGAGCTACTGTTTTGTCTCCAAAAGCATATATATTAAACTGATTATTAGGAAAGAAAGGGAATTAAGTAACGAAGGTGCTGGGCATAAAAAAAGGGAGAGAGGAAGAAAACCACTCCTAGTTTGGTGGCCTTCAAAGAAAGAAATGTGCTTTTTAAATGGAAAAGAAGAAAAGTTTCCACTGGAACCTGGGCAGAAAGTCAGAATCAAATAGATAAAATTTGCAGCACGGACCCAAACAAGGGCTTACATTACTGATCCTTCTTTTAATTCTATGTACTGTCAGGAAAACCTCTTAAATACATAAATAGTGTGGGGAGTTAAATTGGTATGAAAAGTGTTTGGGTTTTTTCCTTTTTGACAGAGGCAACTCAAATTAGAATGGCTTGATCTTTGACAGAAACACGTCAAGTTTACCTGCAAAGGACGCATTACCACTTGCATTAAGTGTGAACGACTTGCAAAGTACATCGCATTTCAAGGCATTGGAGTGTATATGCATAAATGGAACTTGATTTAAACAGAAACTGGGTCCCATTCCTCATCCCTGTTAGTGACATGGGATAGGTGCATGGGGATCATGTCTAGACGTGGTTCAGATGAACTCCACTCCTCCACCCGTCACCACTACCGCACTGACATCTTCCTTGCAGCTTCATGTGTTTTTACCACCACAAAAATTGCATTGAAGCCCAGTGATATCACTGTTCCAAAATCCCCTTAATCCTCAAAGTAGATACAACCACGGGATTTTAAACACCTCTATTAATCCCTTATAGAGAACAATAAATCATTCAATCGATGAAACTTTATCTTTCAGACACGGACACAGACATGTCTGTGACATGAAACGCCAGCAGTGATCTGAGGGTTAAGCACAGGAAGTCAGACTGAAAATCACAGATTTAAACATCTTTCTGATGTGGAGATGAAGGCTGAAGTACTGGCAAGTGATCTAAGCTGTATCTCGCTCCTCGACATGACTGCAGATGACACATTGCAGGTATCCCAGAACAAGTCTTTGAGCCCAGCTGAGCCATTTGGCTGATCCCCAGCAGAGGCTGTTTTTCAAGACACTGCTTTCCCAAGTGGGTGCCTTATCATGAACCTCAGCAGCTCTAACACCAGCTCTGGATGAGCTTTAAGGTCCCTTCCAGCCCAAAGTAGTCCAGGATTCTATCATTTAAAAATCCCACCCATCCACATCCATATAGATAACTGACGCTTATCATTGGCGATGCCCCTCCTTGCCTGCTTGAGGGACATTAACCTCAAGGAGATAAAGACTGCAATGGAGGCACATTCCCTACACCTTGTATTTTGCCTCTTGCCAGTACTGCAGTTGCAAAATACAAAGAGTTATCTCTTAATTGGGCTGTTATGGTAATAATCCTAAGTTTATTTAGTCTCATGTTCTGTGAATTTACAAACTGCAACAGTAACGCAAACAGGGGCATTAACAACAACTTAACCCATCCCAGTGTCGGAGTGAACTGGGGCAGCACTTTGGAGCAGGACATTTGGCTTTTTCCATGGGAAACTGCTGGGGGAATTTAGGGTGATGAACTGTAATCACACACACAGGACTCAGCTGATATGGATGCAAAAGTCCTTTCCATCCCTTGAGTTTGATTTTCAGCCTTATTTTGTTAGGGAATCAGGCTGAAGAGGCCATGGATAAATACATTGTGTCTGTAACTTGTGCTGTGCTTTTTAGGTACCCAAGCTTCCCAGGATGCAGCACTGTGATGCTGAAGCTTGAGTTTTATTGTCTTTAATAAGATCATTGGAAATGTATAAATGCTGGTCCAAATCTAAATGGAAATCTTAAATCAGGTAGAGAATATAGCAGTGGTTAAGGTGTTTCGGAAGCACGGACATGCGGCAGTGAAACGCTATCCCTCCGCGGATGCCAACCTTGCTGGGGCTTGTTTGCTCTGCAACACCTTCATAGCCCCGCATGGTTACAATATCTCCCTCATTTTTTAACCTAAAAACAAGCGTAAAGTGAGTAAACAGAAGGAAAACAAAGAAAAAGCAGTGATTTTTAAATCAACTGTCAGTTCTGGCAAGGCCGAGCATCCCAGCAAGGTATTTGTTTATTATCAGGTATTTCCTCAGGATCAAATCCAGAGGAGAGAGGTCTGGTACTGGTTAAAGTCTGGTTAAGATCCTTCTTGAAAAGAGATTTATGCAAGGAAATTACCTAAGCTGGGGACAGAGGCTTACTCAGCGGCAGCGCGGCTCTGTGCGCGCGCATTGTCGGTCACCACGCGGGGCTTTTTTTAGCCCCGCTGAGGGTGCACAGTGAGAACAGAGGCAGGTTCTCGCTCACATAACGGGATCAAAGCTCCCAATTGTTTCGAAGGAAATGACCCAGCAGGAGGAGTGTGTTGGACTCCGGCTTTTGCTCCCAGACCTCTACAAGCACCAGGCGACTGCTCCCTGCGAGCACAGGGCCAGGAGGCACAGGGGTACCTGGATTGGGGTGAGGGTCTGTAGGTATCCTGACCCCTTAAATCCCACCTCTTCCCAGCCCACCTGGCTGTGAGCTGGCAAAGATTCCCCCCTCAATGGGAATGGTTTCCCAATTATGTTCCCACCTCATCCCAGTGAGGGGTGGCCACTTTTCCAGGTGGGAGAAGGGAACACGCAGCTTCCTGAGCTCATGCTGATGATACATGGCATCGTGGTGGCACATGGGACAGTAGGAGGGCATCCCTGGCTGCAATCACATCTCAGCAGGTCACGACTGATGTGCTGGTGGATGCCCCAAGGAAGCAGCAAACAGCAGCAGCAGGTACGTGCACTGACCCATCAAGGCAGTAGATTTAAAACACAAAGGATGGAAAAGACCTATGAGTTCATCCCTGCCACTTCCCTGCCAACAGTCAGTCGGATGCATTTAATTGTCTCATGATGGGACTTCCACTGTTTCTCTGGGAAAACACAATTCCCATATATAGCTCACCTCAGGGACACTTCAACCTACAGTCAGGGCAAGCAGCTACAAAAGCACATGACCAGGGTTGAAATGAGGTTTTAGAGGCAAAACAGCAACTGTGCAGGTTGTCGTGTTGTTTTTCCAAGGTCACCACTGGAATATCTGGCAGGGTTAGCTTACGGCTGGGAAATTTTACCGTACTTGCAGAAAACAACCAATATTTTTTATTCCTGTGCCCGGCTCTTTGCTGTTTATGTTGGTTTAACTTCACTGACCCTAAAACGCTTAAACTAGAGTAGCGCGGCGTTGAACTGGATCCCGATATGGATATGAATTATGTGTGTAATACAGTACATTATTGTGAAACAAACATTCAGCAAAGCATCCTGTATGGAAACTCTTTCTTCTTTCATCTCCATTGATCATTGACGTCTCTGCTGACAGAACGTGGTTATGCCGGCAGCCTCTGATCGCTCCGAAATGCCTCAGAACTATGTCTCCATGCAGTTAAGGTTTTCCGCTGCTAAGAAATATCTTAATGCTGAAGGTTTGTTTACAAGGGGTAGCTGTTTCCACTTGCTGGAGCATTTAAAAAGTTGTTCTTTCCAACCACTAAGTAGATCTAAACATTAAGTGTTTCTTAAGTTGGGTTTCCAGCTCCTAGACTGCTATTAACATTAACTTTCATTGGTTTAAAACAAAATAAGGCACAAAAATTGCTGCTTTCACTTGGCTTCTCATCATGTAGAGAAAAAGAAAATGAGTATTTTTAAGACACTTTAT
The DNA here is from genome assembly GCA_039720435.1 of Amazona ochrocephala. Classification (NCBI taxonomy): domain Eukaryota; kingdom Metazoa; phylum Chordata; class Aves; order Psittaciformes; family Psittacidae; genus Amazona; species Amazona ochrocephala. Next base: position 93,042,841 of record CM077879.1, read on the forward strand.
TTTTAAGAGCCTCATTGTGCAATCCCTACACCAGCTCCTCAGCTGAGAGCAGGGCCATGGGACAAAGCGCTTCCCGGTTTACACTGGTGGCGCAGGAGGAAGGTTTTGGGATCCTGTTCCTGTGTCCCCCCACACCAACCACACTGATGCTCCCTTGGCAAAAGGTACCAAATAAATGCTGGCTCTCCTGCCGCTGATTTCAGCCAATGGAAGTGTGGTTCTGGTGCCTTCCCCAGAGGGGAATTGCCTCCAGGGTAGCTGGTGTGGGATGCTTTTGTGTCTGTAAAGCTATGAGGCTTGAGCTCTGCTTTGGGGGAACTCAGCCCTTCACTTGCAGTCATCCCTAGTGTTTGTAGCAATTGTCCTTGCAATAATAAACCCTTTCCCAAGCCAAGCACCATGGTCATATGGGGGCTAAGGCCAAGGAGCTGTTGGTGCCCACTTCCTGCCACATCCAGAGCATCTCGGTGTCTCAACGTCACCCTCAGTAGGCTGGATTTAAGAAGCCCTACGATGGTGATTACTGTGGTCACCTCATTTCCATGGGTGGGCAATCAGGCCCCTGGAAACAGTTGGGTTCTCTGCAGGCTTTTACAACTGCTGACTGAAAACAGACAACCGAAATCAGTGATTTCTGCTTGAAAATGCAGGCATCATTATACATCTCCAATTAGATCCCTGGGAATGAATGATCAATAGTAAAATAATTGCTGTTTTGGAATGGAAAACATGTTGTCTAGAAAACACTACCCTAATATAAAAGCATAGCTTCAATCAGCTGTAAGTGATGGCACCAACTGCTCCAGCAGCTGAACACACCCACCCTGCTACAAAAAGGGCTGTTATTCATAGGCAGGCTCTATTTACTACAATATTATCCCAATCTTCCCAAATTAAGGAAGTTCTGGTGTCGCTGGGAATTGATGACTTTAGTGCCCTGAACCTCCGATGAACTCTGCCTAGGCTGGAACTCATTGTGGCTTCAATATCTGGATGATTAAATCCGAGCTGGGCCAGACTGGCTGCTAAGTGTTGGGAGATGCCTTTCCTCATCCAGGAAGGGGGAGGCACTTTGGGATGGCCTCACCTGGGGCTCAGGTTACAGTAAATGTGCTGTGAGCTCAGATTTAACACAGCTCCCATCTGCTCTGCTGGGTGGTCCAGTGATGCTCAGATGCCACAATAGCAGTTCCTGAATCAAACTGTTGAAAAATCAAGAGTTTTTCCCTGTCTCATGTATCCTCACTTCCCGCATGGGAAAGTTCAGGAGCTGGAAGCTTTCAATGGATTGATCTGAAGGTATAAGACTTCTTTAAACAAGACTGAGGCAGCATACACAGTCAAATTCAAATGCCACTTCAGTATATTTTGCTTTAAACCTGTTATTCTTATTAAGAATGGCACATCTCAGAGTATTCCACTCAGAAATGGAATCTCATTGCTACTTCAAGCAGAGGAAGGAGGGATGGTCAAGAGCTGTCGAGCCCACAGGCCGGTTGAAATGTCAAAATGAAGTGATTCTTCACAGAAATTCCCAAAGTAAAAACATATTTTGCTTCTCAGTTGTTATTTTATAAGCTACTTCTGATCAAAAAAGAGCATGGACCTTTCCCTGATGAAAAGGAAAGCTACTTTACCTCCAAAACATGTCAAGTGGAAACTGCAGATATACTCTCACATCAGCCAAAAATGTAACAGCACTTCACTGCGATTAAACAATAAGTATCTGTCATTCTTCTCCACAGTCACTTCTCTGTTTCCCTTATTATGCTGCTCATTTAAATGTGACCACAACATCCAAGTTTCCTATCATCAGAGTTTATTCTGGTCCTTCTCATTTCCCTCTCTCACCATCTAGTGATCTCCATTCATTTTATAACTCTTTGGCTGCTCAGTACCGGTGTAGGAAGCATCATGCATCAGAGCACCCTTGTGGGAAAGGGACAGTGAGAATTCAACAGCATTAAAAGCCTCTTCCTTTAATATCAATCGTGGTATAAGTCAGGCCAAAAGAAAGAGCACAATGCTGCAGTCTTGCTTCCCTATCCAAGCAGGACAAGGACACCAGCGTGGTCTCTCCAGCTTGTTTGAGAGCAGGACAATGCTCGGAAGCGAGCGAAAGTTTATCACCAGCCCCCGAAACAGGGATGGCTGCAAGGAGACAACGCGCGCTCCTGCACCCAGCCAAATATATAGAGCCTTATGAATGGCACATGTTAGAAATGGGAACAGGATATGTTTTTCCCATGGTTTGGGAACAATGTGAATACTTTCTCACACACTGTTGGTGAAGTATTTTGGCGCACCTGTGCGTTCGGAGAGCCCTATTATACTCCAAGGTCTCCTAGTCAGCTGTTAAGGGCTCTTTTCCTCTCTAAGAACATGGATTGATTACGTGGAAACATGATTTGGTTTTGTATTTGTGCTGGATCACGGATCAGAAGGAAGTTACGGGACATACTGGCTCCTGAGCAGAGCTTTCTGCTCCGCGGCTCGAGAGTGAAAGACAAGCAAGAGCAACCTGGAGATGTTTACACAGCTCCTTGCTTTATTTTGGACCATACTGAATAGGGAAAAATTGTTTACATGCTACAGAGGATGTTTTACCATGGTTACTTCCTACTGAAACATCCTCAGGCTTCAAGTGTTGGCAGAGATAAACTGCTCTTTCTATCTTGGATTGGTGTCTCCCAGAAGAGAGGACAGATAATGCTCCTCTGTGGGGCCATCAATCCTGTAATCAGCTCCTCCAGGTCTAAACAAATCACTTGTTGCTTCAGGGCATCTGCATTTTATTACTCCGGATGATGCACAGCTGGGTCATTGTGCAGTAACAGCAGCTCTCAGACTGAAGGCAAGGGGTTAGGGGACGAATGCTGCCTTTCCAGCACTTCTATCCTACACTTACCCTGGCTATGGGCTCCCAGTGGGAATCATGTAATCCTTTTTGAATACCAACCCCAATGTATTCAGAGCCAAACCCTTTATTTGGTTAAGCGACTTCGCAGGACCGGTTTGGTCAGGGGATGGGGGCAGCAGAGAAATGCTGCTGCTCTGAGAAGCGGTTCCTACGTCACCTCCTGTTTTGAAGTTAGCACAGAGGATTCAGCTGTTTTTTCCTTGTGTCCAGATGATTCCTCAGCTGCCTCAGTCCCAGACAGTGCCTCACTCAGCACAGGTTCACAAGGACATGGGGGGGTGGTTTTAAACTGAAAGAAGGTAGATTGAGATGAGGTCTTAGGAGGAAATCCTTCCCTGCGAGGGTGCTGTGGCTGCCCCATTCCTGGCAGTGTTCAAGGCCAGGTTGGACGGGACTTGGAGCAACCTGCTCTAGTGAAAGGTGTCCCTGCCCATGGAACTGGATGAGCTTTAATGTCCCTTCCAACCCAAACCACTCTATGATTATACAAATTCAGAGTCCATCACATTTAAGCATCACTACTTGGACCAAATGTTCAGATGTGCTGAGCTCCCGCAGCTCCAGATGCATTGGTGCAGTTGTGTCACATAGGTATGAGAGCAGAGCCGTGGAAAAGGTGTTTTTCTAAGCTGTAAACCAGGATGGCTGCAGTAAATTGAAAGTTTACCAGTTTCCATCCCCAGGAAAAGTTAAACAGGGCACAAAAAGCCAGAGAATTGCAACATTTTCCCCATAAATGTCCTTTAAAAATGTTTTCAGTGATCATTTGGCGCAGGATTAGAATTTCCATCAAAACCTGTTGAGAGACAAGAATGGTTTCCCTCCTTTCCCTCCACAACCAGGAAGAGGAATTTGTCCCTGCAAAAACTATAAGGAATTTTCCAGATTGGAGACCAAGCTAAAAGCGATACCTGGACACAGATGTGCCGGCGCAGCCCCTGCCCTGCTCCAGCCTTGAAAGGGAATGGGGAGAAGTAAAATGAACAAAACACATGAGGCAGCATCACACACAGCGGCCAGAGCTACCTGTATTTTATAACATCCACTCTGTTTTCAATTTCATCAGCTTGGCAAACGCTCTGCTGGTGGAAATAATTGAGGCCTGAAAGTCAAAAAGCAATGGAGGAAATATCTCAGCTATGAAATGTCAAGTTGCTTTCCAAAAGGGTTCCAATCTCCAGCCACATCAAGAAGGGTGTCTGAAAAGACAATCAGGACTTCAGTCAATTAAATGTCTTTTTTACTTCTTCTTTTCCTTGGGAATGCAGCTCCGGAGCAGTGCCTGGCACGGCGGGGTGGTTATCCTCCACAGCCCCACAGACCTTGTTTTGCAGCTGCAGGTTCAGTGTTTTTATCCCTGCTGAAGTATTTGTAATGCACATAAAGCTCCATTCGGGTTATTCTAAGTGAGCAACTGAGAATCTTGTTGTTTCCACTTTGTTTTTGCATTGGGAAGGTGAAACCTTCAACTCTTACAAACTGAAGCCAAGGAAGCAAAACCTGAGCTGAAAGTAAATACTCATTCTCCAATTAACTCCTACTAAAACCACATTTTGATCTGAGTGCGTAGAGCCTCCTGCACAGGGGGATTAATTTCATATAAATATCAGTCACATCTACTGCCCTGAAAAGCTTTAAACACTGGTTAAGGGTCAAAGAGTCATTCCTGAACATGAACCATGAGGCACCATAGGAAGATGCCTTATGTCTGGCTACCAAAGGTCCCAGGTGCTCACTCTTCAATGTGACGACTGTTTCTCATCCCTGAAGGGGCAGGAATTCAGTCTGGGAGCCTTTCTGGGTGCTTTGAAGCCTTTCAAACTTCATAGAAGAGGGGAAAGAAGGATGAATGTATTCTTGAATGTATTCTTAAATGTACCAAAATAAAGGAGCCAGCCTTGTTTTCCCAGGGGGATTTAACTATATTAGTTAACATGCTGTGGTATGAATAAATAAACAATCCCTAACCAGCTTCAGACTTGCTGCTGTTTTGGCTGGCAGAACCTTTGCTTAGAAAGGCTCGACTAACATCATGCCACCGAGCTCCCATTTTCTCCTTCTACTCACTTCCGTGCTGCCGGGCTTCCCCTTTCCCCTCTCCCTCCTTGCTGATCCCTTTCCTTGCATGTTTCCCAGTTTCCTCCCTTGTAGGAGACAAGGTCCTTTCCACATCCATCTTTTTCTTCCTCCTCTGTTACCATGCACAATTACCAAACTGTCTCCTGTTCCACCCTGCCAAGGAGCAGTCTCCATAAAATTCGTATTTATGGAATAGGGATACATAACACATAAGCCCACCGAGTACTGCAGGATGGTTCAGGGTTCAAGTCCTTGCAATCTCTGCTGTCACTGAATCTTGGTGACTTCTTCCCCATTCCTCTTCTCTCCATCACTCTGCAATCACTGGTAATGCCCTTTGTAATGGCCACAGTTCAGACCTCTCATCACAAATAAGATGCTTTATGTGGAAGAGGAACTGAGCTGCTCAGTGACAAAAGGCTCCTTTGCACCAGGTTCCTGCAGTGCTTTAAGTTTCTACAGCTCAGAAAAGCCAGCAGAGAAGGAGGTACTAAAATAACAGACTCAAGGTGATTAAAAGCTTTTGCATATTTAAGGAACTTTGTATTACAGTAGGTGTGCCTTCTGATTTAAAAGTGCCATACTTTCATGCTGAAATCAAACAGGCCCGGGGCAGCACAGCACATCTGCCAATGCAGACTGATCATATGGCAACAGCTGGGATTCATATGACATTATTTCACAAAGTATTAGATTTGCCAATCTGCCACCTCCTTCCTCCAGCAATAGATAGGTATTAAAGGGAGGGTTTCCAGGAGTCCTGGGCATGGTGAAGGAGAAGAGATTTAACACCTCCAGATATCCTTTGTGTAAAACACCCAGTCCAAACAGTGCAGATGATTTGGCGACATCCTCACAGGGAGAAAGAAGTGCTAATGATGTCTGATTAGGAATGACAAGAATGGTCATTTTACTTCTTGAGGAAGCACTGGTTTAATGGGGAAAAGTGAAGGCAACAGCCAAGCTGCGCTTTGTCTGGCTGAGGCGTCTTAAGGCAGCTCCATTACGCCTGCACATGCTGGGCTTTCAATTCAGGTGCTTTAAGCTGCCACTTCAGGCACCTACTTTGCAGAGCTGTTTAGGAAACTTAAAGAGTTGGATCTCTTCCTGCACATGTCCCAGTTTTCATTTCTGTGTCTAGTTCAGAACACAAAGATAGCCCGTCTTCAGCGCGGTGCCTGCTTCTCCCAGTGCCCTGCGATGCACCATTGCTCAGTCCTCTGAACGTCACCGTTTCCTTGGGACTGGGCTGTGCAGGGGTGAATTGCTCTGGACACCAGTAGGGAAGGAGCAGGGTGGCTCCTCACTAGCCCTGGGCTCATTCCCACCACCAGCACGGCTCTGAGAGTGCCTTCAGCCACGGCTGTGGTGCAGAAGAGGATGCTGCACTTTAAAACATACAAGGTGCCTTGACTGTGGATATTGGGGTGAAGATCACTGGGGAGACTTTGGGAACATCATCCTCCATGTCACTGGACTCCTGGGTTTGCTTACTCGTGTCTCTTTCCAGTCACCAGCCCAGGACAGCAGGATGCTGTGGGACACACAATGCAAGTACCAAACCACATGCTGAACCCACACCCCAGCAGGTGCAGAGTGCATCCACACTTGATTTCTTAGCTCAAATACAGTTAGAAGGGAAAAAAGCCATCCCGGAGACCAAGCTCAGTTGGAAAATGCTGTTTATCCCCTTGAACTCCCTGAGAAGGACACAATAGAACAATGGGCTCATGGGGATAGAGAGGCAAAGCCCTGAGGTCACCTTCTCCTCCTCCCAGCTGGTGCAGCATTGTTCCCTGATGGGAATTTCTGCGGCAGCTCAGCTCTGTGGCCATGTGTTTCCTACGACTGTTACCCAGCTTCTCCCTCCCCCAGTGCTTCCGTCTCTTTGTTACTCCCACAGAGACTGTGGATTAGTAATTAAACCTACACACAAGCTTCTGATGTAGATAGGTATTGAGAACCTTTATCTTACAGATAGGGAAACTGATGCAAGAAGAATGAGAATGACCTTGTGAAAGCCACAATAAAGGCAAGATCAGTGCCAGCCCTTTGAGTGCAGGATTGCCTATGGGCCTCTGAGCTTAGCTGAGAGCGGGGCAGAGACCCAAGAGCAACACTGACAAGAGCAGCTCTGGTAGTGGTACATTAATCGCCACCCTGGTATGTCTGAGCTAATGAGATATGCTAAAAGGTAGTTTTGTCCCTTTGGGACATGAGCTAGGATGCCCACAAAGCTGAATGCACAGATCGTAGAATCATGGAATAGTTTGTGTTGGAAAGGACCATAAAGCTCACCCAGCTCCAACCCCCTACCCACAGCAGGGGCACCTTCCACTAGAGCAGGTTGCTCCAAGCCCCATCCAACTTGGCCTTGAGCACTGCCAGGGATGGGGCAGCCACAGCTTCTCTGAGCACCCGTGCCAGCGCCTCAGCACCCTCAAAGGGAAGAACTTCTGGCTAATGGACAAACTTAGTCAGTGCTTGCTGGGCACCACTGCACTGTGCTCCAGCCGAGGATGTAAGACGGATGCCCTCAGGAGATGCCCAGCTTGCTGTGATACATGATGCAAGTTGCTCTGCTCAAAGCATCTTAGCATCTCCTCTTGATTTTGCACAATACCTTTTGTTCAGGGGACTAAATCCTCTGTCATTTAAATCTAACAGAAAACTTCTGTTTTTCCAAATCTCCAGCAAGAGCCATCCGCAGAAAAAAAACCCACAGAGCAAAAGAGTACATGAAATAATCTCCAAAATATATTGCAGACACTTAAGGGACTCTATCCCCTCCATTAGCACTTGCAGGCACAGCTGCATGTTCTTCCTGTTCCACTCAGGACTGTGTCTGTATCTTTATCAACATGATTTATTTCAGCAAAGAAACCTATCCCTTCTGGTAAGTGCCTAATGGGAGGGAAGTGGCAGTGGGACTGCAGTTGGGAGGTGCATGTGTCCATAAAATGAGGGACCTTCTGTTATATACCAGGGATAAGGAACAAGAGTGACACAAGGGTCTCAGGCAGGACTTTGTTATCATTTATTAAATACCTGACACCTCTCTCTGAAGATATATATATATCTCCACATATATAATACAATATAATGGCTTTTGCAGGATTCAGAAAGTGATGTTGTTCCAGTTGTCTGAGCTGGCGGCTTCCAGTTTGTGGCCATATGGTTGGCTGTGAACTTGACTAATAAAAGCAGAGTGAACTTTTTCCTTTTTCCTTTCTTTTTCCTGTTCTTCCTGACCCTCGTCAGTGCCATAAATACCTGTATGTAGCAAAGGGTTTATAAATAGCACAGTAGCATCCACTGACAGCAGACTGGTGTTAAGTCTGACTGGCAGGCACTGGATTGCAGTAATGTGGAGCTGGAGCTGTCTGGGAGAGAAATATGTGACCAATAAAGATTTGTGAAGCTAAAGTCATTCAGAAAGCTCAACACTAGGCAAGAACTCGGCAAAAACTAATACCAGTCTGCCATGGGACAAGGCTCTGAAATGGAAACACCTTAAGCCAATATTGCCCCTCTGAGATAGCACTGAAATTCCATATAAATTTATGGTGTAGCTGACAGTGCGCTTGAGTAACTCGGTGCGTCTGGACGTCTGGCCCCGTCCAATAATAACATGAAAAGGAATTTTGTACATATCCTTTGCTGATCCTGAGACTTTGGACGAGGTTTTTGGAACTTTTTTGTTCAAAGGTTGTCCTCAAGTTGTCGGATTCCCAAATGAATTTGTTACTCACAATTGCCCATGAATTTTCTCAGCAGTAGCTCTTGGTATGCAAGACCTCTGCAATGTAAGGGCCACTTTAGAGTTATTCAGCTCATGGGGTAATATTCTGGTTCCTGGACAGTCTCTGTTATTGTCTGTCCGAAGCAGTCAGAAATCATGAGTCAATGAGCAAAACACTAGGGATTGACTTAAAAAAAACATTATTTTTAGTAAAACATATCAAGATTGGTACTTCTATTTGCTTTCTTGCTCCTGAGTCTGTAGGCCTTACACATCCAATTTGCAGAATAAAGCAAGCTGCTGCTCCCACATAAATTTGACACTTTGAAAGTTAGAAATGGAAGTTTTTTGCTGAGAAGCCTGGTTTTCAATGGAGTTTTAGCCTACTGGGTTCACTGATGCCTAATACAAGTGTGAATGCCAGATGATGCTCCCCACACTGTCGGGAGTTAGCTTTCCAATGTGCCTCTTTGGTGCTTAGTCCCTTGGGTTTATGGATAAAGGAACTCACCCTGCAGAGCATCCTTCATCAGAGACAGCGACACCATCTCTCCCTACACTTGGTTGCCAGTCTCCATACAATACTCTTAGAATGGCTTATTAGGAGCTTCTATGTGCAGTAGTCACAGTAACGGGAGCCACGCACAAACTGCACTGCCTCGCTTCAAAATAAACCATTTCCAGGAAAAGGCTTTTGAGTATTTTTAAGCTGAGGGGAATGATAATCTCCATCTCAGTTATGATTCAGAACAGCAGCGTCAGCACAGAGCTGAACCCACACAAGCCGCCCTCCCGCTTGTACAGTCAGACCTCTCTTTTCTCTTGAAGGAACTGAAAACCTGAAAGTCTGGAGGGGAAAATTAACATCTTCCCATTGGCAAATGAATGGCTCATATCATAGTGCCTTGCAAGGGACACTTATGTCCAGAGAGGCAGCAAACACAGTGCTTCATTAGGAGTACATGGGAGTTACGGTTACCCCATCTATACTCAGCACATCACCAGACAAGCCTGAAGGCATCTCATATGCCATAGGAGAAGAGTCACACACCACAAAGCACAGCAGTGGATGAAGGTTTGAGGGCTGCTGTGCTCCAACACCACGGATACTGCTCCTTTTGCTTCAGTAGCTCTCAGGATGAGAATTAGTCTTTTCCCCTCCCTCGTTTCTTTTAATCCACTGTGATCCTCTTTAACTGCAGATTCCAGTCTCTGCCTCACACTGTTGTGCTGTGATAACAGCAAGTATTTTCAAGTACTGGTTCCTCTGCTTAAGTGAAGCATCACCTAGAGGCAGGTAGCAAAGCGATGAGAGAGGCAGACTCCTGCATTGTGTCCTGCTGTAACACAAGATTTGATGTAGTTACAGCAAACCCTCCAACTCGCTCAGTTTTCCACTTCAAAACCACCTCCTCTGAACAGGGCCCTTCTTTCCCCCCCAACTTTCTAATGGAAAATCTTGAGTACATTTTTCAGCTGAGATTTCCACAATGTCTGTGCTCTGTTTCTCTTTTCTGCTCTTCTCCTTCCCCCTTTCCCCTACTTTTCCACTCCTTCTCCCTCTCTTTTGACTGTATTTTCCATTGACAGAGGAACAAGAGTGCTGAAACAACAACCACAATTTTCACATTCAATTCACAAATCCCAGATCGTTTTCTTTTTGCTTTGCTTTTCAATGTAGAAGGTTTCTACCTTTTCGACGAGTTTCCTCTCACAAAAGAAACTACTGCTGAACTCACCTACAGGCATTTAAAGCCCTACCAGACCCAGCAGCAGGTAGCACAAGAACTGTCTGCTTTTTTGAGTCTCAAAGCAAATTCCACTTTCCTTCATGCATTAAAGCAGATGGGAAATCACTGGAGCCTTCTGTATATGTCAAGGCTCTCCAGTAAGGTAAATGTTTTTCCTACAAATAATGCCTTGCATGTTTGATCAACTTGGTAACCACAATATCTATAAGTGCCTCAAATGTTAAACAACGCATGAGCCAGATCTATTTACCAGCCAGGAGATTTAAAAGCCATTCCTGATGTCAAGCTGTGAAGATCAAATATTCTAGCTTGACGGCTGCCAATACAGTTCCAAACCATTGTCTGGATCCAAAACCCATTGTACTTGTTTTTGTTTTGGCATCTTAAACAAGTCTTTTACTGAGAACACTTATGTTCTTAAATAAGTACGTTTCTAGGTCAGCTTGCTGATGGATAATATAGCTACAATTTAAATCCAATGGTGATATGAGGTTCTAATAATGCATAAATGAGAGTTGTACAGTACCGCATGAAGTTAGTGACTGTTCCATAAAGTATTTCCTATCTCTACTGTAACGATCCACATTCAGAGATTCAGCTTTCTTTTCCTTCATGGCCTCTTTTTTCTTGGGTCTAATTATACTGCAATGTGTGCAGATACCTCAAGAGGAAGCATTAACTCACATAATAGTCATAGAATCATTTCTCTCTCTTTCTTCTGTCTTTGATGAGAAGACAAAAGCTCCTCTCACCACATTAGCTCTGATGCCCACCCTGGGATCAGTGAAGGACATTGAGCCCTGTGTTGCTTGGAGCTGCCACTGGAGCAAGAGGGATAGTGGCTCCAGGAGTATCCCAGGTTTCAATCACGGTAAAACTCACTTGCTTTGGCCACTGTGCAAACGTGTAGTCAATAACCTGGACTTCTGAACAGCTTCTAAGTAGGGTTAGATTTGTACTGAGGATATTTCTGTGTAGGGTACAGAGCAATTGCGGAAGTACAGGAGCAAATTCTGATACCATTACTCAAGTTTAATGATAGCATCAGTGAGTGATGGTGCTTGCGGAGTAAATGGCTATTAAAGCAGAATAAGTGTGTTAGACTCTGCCTCTCCAGCCACTACAGTCAGTAAGTACATAAAAACTGGGGACAAATATGCCAAGCTTTCCATACACTGATGAGCACTTAGGGCCTTCATGGAGTTACAGCTGGGAGTAACTGTTTATAATGCATGTCTGAATTGGACCTAGAGATAATCTGAAATGCCATTATGTTGTTAAGAAGGCAATAAACTTCATCTACATTTACTCATCTCTAAAGGAATTTATGGGTGAGAACATCCCTTGAGGATTTTCTGTTCCTTTCTTTCTCTTTAGCTTTGTTTCAGGAATAAACTTTTCCACATCCAGATGCAGGAGAGATTGCATGTCCTAGGTTGGGAAAGCAGGGAGATGGGGTGCTGCTGGCATTACAGATGCACTTGGCATCATCTTCAATCACTCAAGGAGTTGATGGGATGCCCCAGGCCATGGTTCTTCCTGACCTCAGCATCCTGGACATCACAATACCATGCCCAGCAATGTACATCACTGGTTAATAATCCCATGTGGAATCATTACAGCATGTTCTACATTTTGTTTTCAAAATGCAGAACAGGGAGAAAGGATGAAAGAATAAAACCTGGCACCCACCATGCTGCTCAGGATGAACAGAGGGAAAAAGAACCTGGCTTAGTCATCCTCTGGATAACCCAGACACCACAGTGCTCTGCAGTGTCTGCCTTTCTCCAGATTTAGTTACACAGTCTGATGCTGCTCAGCCATTACACCCCAGTTCAAGTCTGAGCCAGATGCCCATGATTTAGCTCTTTCTGTTTGTCCAGGAACACAAAACGTGTTGCAAGGTACAGAGGCAGAGACTGCAGCGCGCATCCTCTCCTCGAGCCCCTGAAATACAAATTACCCAGTCTGGGGTTTAATCATGGGCTGTTCTTAGAGCAGCTTTTTATTCCGCACTTTTATTTTCCATGGTTGTTGCCAAGACAGAGTCCTCTCCAGGACCCCCTCCCATCCCATCCCATTTCGTTCAATCCCCTGCTTCTTCATCCTTGCTTTTCCCTTTTTATTTTCCAGATCAAACCTTGGCTCCTTCTCCCCCTTCTCTTTCACATTGGCTTTTGTGGCCTGCTTACAAACTTGCTTGTGTATTTCCTGCATGCCCATGGGATCTCAGTGCCTCGCTGGCACTGCATCATCCTAGTGTCCTCAGCACTCACTGGGGATGTTTTCCTTTAATATTAAGCTGTTCTGCCTTATTCCTTGATATTGGACTGCAATGCAAAAGACTGCAAATTGACAAAGTATCTATTGACTATAAATAATCCTAAACCCTAAAAAAGTTTAAGTCCTACCAGTTCTGATTTGCTCCATTACCTGCCAGTACAGGCTTCTTCTTTATATTTCCTAATTCTTTGCCCAATCTATTATTAAATGTCTGCAGGAATTGCCTTCCTCGGCTTTCATTGAGGAAATAATTCCAGTGCCTAATAGCTCTCCCTGGCAGGAAAACTCTTCTTAAAATCTTCTTTTTGCACCCCCTCCCTTCACCCGGACAGCACTAAATGATTCCTGTCTGTCCCTGAGGAATATATGTCTTCACATATTCATAGGTAATTATTATTTTTCCACTTTCACAGGCATTTGGCCGCAAAGCGGTTACACTTAAAAGATCCCTGTCTCAGATACCTCGGGAACGTTGCCTCATTATCTGCAGTTACCAGCAGAGGTAAGACATTCAGTTTCTCAACTCCAAAAGCTGGCATCAAACCCAGCTAAGCAGCACTTTGGGCTCTACTCTTGACTTCAGGAGAAGTTTGGGCCTTCGGGAAACAGCACCCAATGCTCTTCCCTCTTTACTGGGTAGGGAGGGATCGGTTACACAGCCGCAGCAATAATCCAACCAGTCAGGACATATCTGCTTGGAAATAAAGCACAATCAGCTGCATTTGCTGTTCTTTTCTGAAGGGGCTCACCAAGAGCCTGTGGCCAGCCCCTGGGAGTGAGGCTGGATCACAGGGTTTTTCCTTGGTTTGCCTGGACTGCCCCCCACCAGCAAGACATGCATCGCATACCATGTTTTACTGCTGAAAGCTGGTGTAGCAGTGCAATAACTGCCTCTATGCTTTGATGACACCTCGAGCACGACGGGTGAGTCCAGGTAATTTTGTCAGTGAGATGCATTTGGCAGAATGAAACAGAAATGTCAGATGGAGGCAAAGCCTTAGGGATAGCAACAGAAAGTGCTGCTGCTTCACCAGGGGCTGAGGGAAAGAGGAATCACTGGGTCAAGGAATTAAGTTCTTGTGCTGCAAACATATCTATTACAGTATTACAGTAATATAATACAGCAATTATTCCCAATGTATACCCACACACATCAGGGTTCTCCTACATGAAAGTGCTTCATGGTTTACAGACAGCCTGTTAGCGTTCACATTTAGGCAATAGCACAACTGCTTGGTGCTGCTTTGGGGCTTATTACATGACTCACGCTTTAAAATGGCATTTTTAAGAACTCTAATCTCAGAGAGAAACAAATACGCTTAATTACCACTTACACGGTGCTTTTCACATCACTTCTTTAATAATCAGATATTGTTCTTGTCACTTCTGGGGATGCAAAGCTGCTGTCAGCTATGAGGGCTGTGATAGACAGGCAGTACGTCACTCCCGTCACATCAGGTGAGCTGGTGGAGATGATCCTATCTAGCACCCTTGATGACAAATACTATCTGTACACCAGCTTGGGCTCTGCTGCTTCACTCAGTCTTTCACTGAGCTGATCAGATGCAGAGCTCCCTTATTATTTCATAAAGTGCTCTGCAACTACAATGATTAAAGGCGTTCCTGGGGGCTGGGTGGGATGGCTGAGCATCCCGGCGTGCCAGACTTCAGACTGATGGGAATTTAAATGGCTTCGTTTCCAACTCCCAGAAAATAAAATAGAAATTGTGAGTGCTCGGAATGGAAATGATTCCCTGCCACAATGGCATCAGCAGAAATGCCAAGCTTCTCTATTTATAGAGTTATCTGTGTCTAAATACCCATAAATAGCTACGTAAAACACTGCAGTGAGATGTATGTGTGTGTGTATGTCTTTTCCAGCCACCGAAATGTTAAATCAATTTTATAACAAGTTGCTTTTCCAGCCACTGAGTGCCTGTAAATGTTAAGTGTTTTTACAGGCCATTTTTTCCCAGCTGCTAAGCAGCTTTAAATGTTATCACAAAAAAGAGTTGCTTTTCCAGCTGTTCACCCACTCTAAGCAGTTTTAATGGATTCCTTTTCTTTTCACTTGCTCAAACCTATTTATATTTTACTCACAAAGCAAGTGCAGGATTGTCCTGTTTTCACTGTATTTTTTGTCTCTTTTTTTAAACCCCATGAATAAAAATTCTTTCTCAGTCTGAGGAAACTCTCTTCTTTTCTCGTTGAGAAGGGGCTTTGGTTTAATGAGTCCAAGATGAGTTCATCTTAGCATTTAGATACCTCAAAAGCACCGTCCTTGTGGTATGTTCAATGGAAACACTCTTCTTGTGGTGTGTTCAATGGAAATACTGTACTTGCGGTATTTTCAATGGAAAAAAAATATTATTGTGGGTTTTCCAATTCAGGAAATGCTGGTCGGTCTTTAAACCAGGGGAAAAAGAGGGAGGGGGAGAGAGCTAAATGGAGGTGACAGCGAAATGGAAGAATTATTTTATTGTAACGAGGTGGGGAGAGATATACGAAGAGTTTAAGGCAGGAAACTGGAAAATTCCTGTGGCCCTTGAGGATTCATAGCAGTGGGAGAGGGAAAAAGATCTGGGGTAGTGTTAAGGAAAGGTGTGGGACAACGTGAGGAAGGATAGCTTGAAGGAAAAAAATTACAAACCTCAGGAAGTGAGAGAAGGTTGAGATGTGTTACGAGAAAGGGGAATAAAGAAGAGAAATGCCTTGCTAAATGAAAGTTAAGAATGAAACTACTTGAAAAGGCACAAGAAGTCCCTTCATCTTTGGGTCCCAAGGTCAAGTACCCATAGGAAGGTTTTACCACACGTTCAGAGAAATTGAAGGATTTTGACTTAACCAGAGAGTGAAATCATAGTCACAGAAGCATTGAATGATTTGTTTTAGAAGGGACCTTAAAGGTCATCCAGTTCTAAACCCCTGCCATGGACAGGGACACCTCCTACTAGACCAGGTTGCTCCAAGCCCCTTTCAACCTGGCCTTAGGTCACCTATGCTTGAGGTGGGATTCAGATGCCCCGTCAACACCCATAACACATCCAGCAGAAAATACCAAATAGACACATAAACACAAACACCGTGGTTTGATCCCACTATTAAAAGTATCTATTCTATATTCCCATGCATATAACAGTGAGATGACCCCAGCTGATTTGATTTTAACTTGAAACCCTGAGGTCTTCATCTGCTCCACTATTAGCTCGAGAACTGTGCACCTTCTCAAGTCTTTACAGAAGATTCCATTTTACTGCAGATTTAACGTGCGCTTTAGCTGGTACTAGACTCATTCAAATTTGCAGTAAAGTCCCTTTGGCCATGCTCACATCTCTTTGTCTTTGCTTTCTAAGAACTTCGGAGTTATCAGGTTTTACTGGCCAAAAATGTAGTGCAGAGCAAACTTCAGCATCACACAGAGAAGTATTTACAGAAACTGACATTTCAGTTTCTACCAGGAAATATTTGCACCAGATGTGCTTACACATGCCTCCATTCAGGACTGGAAAGGCCACCACGTGGTTCATCTGACCAGTCAGAGTTAAGTAACGCAGATCAAATCTTGAAGACTCATAACAAGTCCCCAGAGCAAACAGTTCAGAATGATCTTAAGGTCCTTTCCAACCCTAACTATTCTATGATTCTATGATTCTATGGTGTTTATGCAATAAATACAGATGGTCTGATAAAACCCTAGGACCCAGCAAAGTCAGGGGGCAGATTTCTCGCTTCTCCAGGCACTTCAGGCCAATACCATCATGAATGGATTTAAAAACAAGCTAGAATTTGGTTTTATGTCATCCATAAAGAGAAAGGAAAAAGGCAGCACGTGGATTCATAGCCAAACCCCTCTAATCTTGCTGGTGAGTTGTTACAGTTGTAAATCCTGCTGTATTTTCTTTGCCTCATCATCTGCCTTTACTGCATAAAACCAGTTAGTTACTTAGATCATCTGACATTAATTTTATTAGCCTGTTACTGAAACATATAAATATTTAGAACTTTAATTCTTTCCTGAACATTGGACCATACAATAGAAGGGACTTGAATAAATTTGCCATCAAATCTGTAGTTCCTGTTAACTTCTCTTTCTCTCATGGGCATCACGGTGAGTGAATTCCTCCTTAGACATTCACATTTCATTGATAATCTCACTCACTGGACTTGAACCGATTTGCGATCAATGAAATCAAAGAAGGTGGTGTTGTGTAAATGGACTTGGCCTCTTCAGTTCATCCCCTTTGCTAAGGCAAGATAGTTTAAGGCTTATTTTCAGTCCTTTGTCCAATCTAATGGTAAACTGCTCAAACAGTGGAGCTTCTCCCACATCCTTTGGAAGAATTTTCCGCAGTCTAATAAGATTTCAGCACTTGGAAGTTTATCCTGTTATTCAGCCTAAACTTTCCTCTACTTAACATTACGCTTTATTCCTTATACCCTTTTCACCATCCTAAACAATTCATCTTCTTCTCAGTGTTTACAATCCACAAGATTTCCTTCTTCCTTCCAAGAAGAAGTTTCCAATCAGTATTTATAAGATGGAAAAAGAAATGACAAACAGAAGGTTCAGTAGAAAAGAACCTCCTGCACTACAGCAGGCAGATGTTTGTGCAACAACTGTGCGCACTCCAAAACAGACACTTTCTATAGCCTGCTGCTGTCCAACTATACCACCAAAGGTGCTAGACACATCTTCAGTCCAAACTCTGGGAACTAGAGAGCTGCGTATCTTCAACTCCCAAAGTAATGCTTTATTAGTAAAAAAAAAAAAAAAAAGCCAAACAAAACCAGGATTTATTATTTTCTTATTATTTTGATATTGTTATTTTTGACTGAGCATGAAATGATTGAGTTTACATGGACAAGGCGTGTTTGGGTTGTATGATGGTGCTTGGGCATCATGTCCATAGAAACAGTTAACCTCCCAGGATGCAGGATCTTTGTTGTGTCTGATGAAGGCAGACTTTCATTAGGCCTTTTACCACCAGCTCTTGGAACTCTTCCACTTCATGCAAGTAAAAAAACCACAAATATTCCTCTACTTATATCAGTACCAGAAGCTGGAAGCATGGAATGCTTCAGAATGCTTTGAACCCTGTAATTGTCTCTTGTAATAATACATTTTTTGCATTTGAACTCGTGAGTTATCAAGGAGAAAGAACGAAGCAACTTGGTTAAAATAAAGAATTAAATTATGGTCATGGAAAAAGAAAAAGGTACTTTCCACTGTTCTCAAAAGAAAGTGTCTTTGGGAAAGAATGAATCAGAACGGATCTCTGTCCTTCCCTGTATGACTTTGAATTGTATTTCGTGGGCTGAGGGATGGACAGGAGGAAGCTCATGGTTAACATAAAGGTCTTCCATGTCTTGGAAGTATCTTGTGCTTTATCACCTTCTACAAAATAGAAAAGTAACGTAATTAAGCTAGGTTTTATATCCTATGTCAAACTGTATGAGAAAATAGGTAGATATACCTTTATGTGTTATGCCTCAGCTAAGGAGCTGTTCTGCACCTTATCTAGATCACCATAATTAATGCAGCTCAGGTCCCTGCCAGCCCATCTCCTCCCAGCTCTATTCCATGCAGCACTAAAATCCCTTTTGCCTTGATTTTGCATCTTGTTTCTGTAGGTTTCTTAGATCTAGATTTGTACCCAGCAGCTGTTACAAAGGAAATACCCAGTCCTATTCAGTTTGGTTGTTTTGACTGTTTGATCATAGATGTGAACACTGTGCTCTGAATAACTACTTAGTATTTGGCTTTTTTTGTCTGGGACATCTTCCTCCTACAGATTCTAGACGAGCTTTATCATCATTTCATCACCATGATCTTCCCAAAATATACTGCAGAATTCATCTAATAGAGGGATTCTCTAATATTTATACAAATGTACCTCAGGAAAGCATTTGGCCATGGGAATATTAACCCTCTCATCACAGACTATGGCAAAATGTGTTGGAGGAAGCCCATGATGGAGAAGTCAGATTAAGAACAGTGGTGCAAGGAGAGAAAAAAATCCCCAAGCATATCTTATAGAATCTGGTTCAAGCCATTGGTAGCACCCTCTCATTTGTTTGGACCCCAAATCCACAAAATACATGAGAAAATTAAAACAAAACCAAAAATGAAAAGGAGCAATGTTCTAAAAGGATTTACAGTACAAAGATTTTGCACTGAATTAAAGGAGTGTTTACATCTGGAAATATGTGCATGGAAACAGAGTCTTATTTTTTCTCTGCATTGATTTGATTATGCTTTCTGGGCTAAGACATCAGTGTTCAAACCAAAATGAGAATCTTTAACTCCTTTGGCTATCAAATGAAGCGGAGCAGGGGGTTAGCATTGTACAGGGAGAAGGAGCTTAAGGAACAATGAGGGAACGTATCACGATAAGGAGGCTCTTGTCAGCATTGTAATACTTATAATTCCTGGGATTTAATTAAAAAACTTGGAAATTATTCCTGGTTCAATCCCATTAAAACTTGGTCCTCAACGTCCCTTTGGGAAAAGTGCTCTGTGTTTGCCTAAGGGGAGATCCCGGCACTGCCCTCCTGATCCTGTTTGGGATGTGCCCAGGGGGACCCCAGCTGCTGTGATCTGGGACAGCCTTTATCCAGGCCTGGATCAGCAGCATCCCATGGCAGAGGATCAGAGCAGACAGACCTCTTTGATGGAAGGGTGAATTGCCTGATACTTCTCACTATGGATTAATAGGAAACAAAATCTTTTGTTACCAGGCTGCCTTTGTTATCAAGAGCAGAGTCAGATAAGGTGAAAAAAGTCCATTTCTGTGCCTGTTTTATGTCAAATCTGTCTGATTTGGCTTTACAGTCTCACGTGGTAATAACTCACTGCCACACACTATCGACCCTAATCAGCCTTGGATAGGGCCACACAGCAAATGCTAGGCACATGAAGAAAGCATGCCAGGCTTTGGAAGAGGAAAGAGTTTTCCCTCTCAGAAGCCCAGTGAAAACAAAACCAAATGAGCCCTCAAATCTAGGGAAAGCATGAAAAAGAGCTCTGGGAGACAAGTTTACATCCCCCTCAAACTCACAGGAGCTGCTTTCAGCTGATGCTCAGCCACGCTTGCAGGATGGGAGCACTGATGGTGGACCAGAGCTCTGTGGGATGCAGCTCCATCACACCCACTAGCCAGGAAAAGCAGCTCATTCCATTCCTCTTCAATACTTTCTGTTCCTTAGTCACCCACAGTTAACTACAAAAAAGAGCGGGGCATAAAGAAACACATAGGCGAGTCACAGCCACGTTTCTCTACAAGGATCTTCTCCCTGTGGGAACCTCCAGTGCTGGTTCCTGCTAATACATGACTTCCGTGACTACAGATAGTGGAAGTTCTCTGTGCATTGCTGCATCAACAATGGGCTCAGGAACTCATACAACCTTTCCTTTCCGTCCTTTTATCTGTAAATTACTTTCCTTTAAGAATACTGCTATTTAATAGATGGGTTATGATGTCAAAGTCTTTCATAAGAGCTCTGTTTTTTCCTCTGCAGTTTTGGTTTTATTCTAAAGAAGATTATATTTTTTTTTCCTAAACAGATACAATTTTAAGACAAAAAAAAAAAAAAAAAAAGCCAAAAATGACCAGAAAAGACCTTATTTGTTATGGAAAAATTATAACAAAGATATTCTGTGGGTTTATTTTCCTTTGCTCTTCCTGTTGTTGGTAATAAAAGAATTTTTATTGTCCTTTGGTGGTAATCCTAGCTTTATGTTGAGAATCAGAAAAGATATTTTTTTTCCTGCTTTTTTTTCCCTCTCTGTTTTTGGTTTGCTTCTCTGGTTTGTAGCCTGAATGGAACTAAACCAAGCATTGAAAAACCTCACCACACACGGTCAGACACGGCACTCCTCCATCGGAGCTGGCCAGGCAGCGTGCATGCCCCATCCCTGGCAGTGCTCAAGGCCAGGTGGGACAGGGTGTGGAGCAACCTCCTCTAGTGGAAGGTGTCCCTGCCCATGGCAGGGGTTGGAACTGGATGAGCTTGAAGGTCCCTTCCAATCAAAGCCAGTCTGTGATTCTATGATGCTACATTGCAAAACATTAGTTCACGTCCAGTGACTAAGAGGGCATGAGGAGCATCAATGCACCATTCTATGATTCCATGTTTCATGATAAATCCTGACCTGGGAGATACAGCCGTAGGTACAGTAAAACCACATAGTTCAGAAGATTTAGGCCAGGCCTGCCCCACACTAAAGGAGACCAGGAGCAAAGGAGCTCACAGAGCTATCAAGGCGATGCCATACAGTACGGACACAGAGGATGGCTGAAATGTCTGCACTAACATTCACACCCACACCCCCCTGTTTAGAAATAGCCTTTGTGGAAATTTATTTGGGGGGACTAGGCTGTATTTAAGTCTCTCTTGTCCCTTTTCCTTCCCTCCTGGTGGGGGTGGCAGTGATGGAAAGCAACAAATGGTTCGAATTTTTGCTTCTGCAAAACTGGAAAATTAAATTTCATTTTTAATATGGAAAATACCAGTAGCTGAAACGTTGTAATTTAGTGACTAATTTACCCAATCCACTGCCCAAGTAAAATCATGTCCTAATCATGATAACCTCTGTTTTCCTTCTCGCGTATAAGCTGTCCTGGCAGTATTTACATGAAAAGTCAAAGTTTGGCTCTTCGCCTCCTTTAACAGATAAAAATCCCACCCTTAATTAATAAGAACATTATGCAAAGACAAACCACCATCAAAATAAAGGGAAGCACAACAACAAAAGACACCCTTCTCCCCCTCCCATTAATTACAATAGTCCAGAGGAAAGCAGAAGACTTGTGCTTAGCCAAGGTGTTGGGATGCGACATGGTGCTAGTGCTGTCTTCTCCTGCAGCTATGGCATTGCTCTGCCCCATGCCATTGGGGATCCTTGGAGCATTTCCACACAGCACAAGCTCCTGTTCATCACCCAAACACCTCCCTGCTCCATCCATCATCAGGAGCTCAGCGTACAAACTGAGTAACAGGAGGAACATGGATTGGAGCACTGGAAAGTGCTTTTCCACTTGCTTTTCCCCTTACATGATAATGCCGAGAGGAAACAATTACAAATAATGTCTCTTTTATTATAACCAAGTCCACAGCTTTTCAGCGTGACGGCTCTGGCAAGACTTGGAGGGACATCAGACTAATAAAACATCCTTAAATATCAGGTTTGAAAGCGAATTCATTTGGATCCATTCTCTTTTGCCAGAAAGGGAACTTTTCTGCTGCGAGTGTTTGTCGGTCTTTCAGACGAGTGGAATAACACAGCGGGCCCAGAAAGTCTTCTGGAAGTTATCAATATCCAATTTGCCACTTGAGCCTTCTCCTTCACCCTGCAAATGAGCTATGCAAATATACCCTTTGAGGTGGGAGAAGGGCAGAGCCGAAAGCACTGTCTGAGCTGTCCAGGAAACGGGCTCAGCCTCTGGAGTTTCTCTCCTCCTGCCCTTTTCCCAAGTTAAAGCAGACCATGGAAATCACAGAGTGTTGCAACCAACAACAGCACTGAAAGTAGTGCAAATAATGTTTCCATTGCTCACTATTTCGGATAGAGAGTGTATTTTTCTTGGCGCATTCTTAACCTTTGGGATCTTTTCACGTTCTTTAGCCATTGTGTTTGCTTCTTCCTTGTTTTCTTACAGGGAAAGCCGAAATGACTTACAATTAAGATCTTTTGTTTTATAGCCTTCTCCTGTTCCTTTGGCAAAACAGGTTTTGAACACTCGGAACACTATGGTGCTGCTCACTCCCTCTTCTCCCCTTCTACTAAGAAATCCCGCTCAGTTTGGATCCGATCATTTGTAAAGAGGTATAATTGCAGGGTCTAAATCAAAACTGGTGAGACCTGCACCAGTGAAAATGTCCATTGTTAAGTCAAGAGACAAATTCCATTATGTTGGGACATAGTCTTTCAATGGTACTTGTTCATTTGCCTTAAAATTATGCAGGATCGACTTGTGATTCATGGTGGTACAACTAAGAGAATCTGGTTAACAAACTGAAGATGCTAAAGACCAGTCAGGGTGTAATTGGAGGTAAGATGGAGCCACAGATTGATAATGTGATCCACACCATAAAATCATAGAATCACAGACTGGTTTGGGTGGGAAGGGGCCTCAGAAGTCTGGTTTTGCCCATCCTGGTAACAGAACATGACCAAGATGCTCCCACAGGAAGGCAGGAGAGCTTCGCCGTTGTCCAGCTCATGGTTATACACACAGATCACCTGTAAATGTTGGAGGTTCACTTAGACTCTGAACCCACCTCAACTTGCAGCCCAGCCTAAGCAGCGACCCCTTTGCAAAGTCAGCTCTAAGGAGGCCACATCCTCAACAGCACCACCTGCCATGACACACTCTCACCCATAACTTAATTTCCATGGTATAACAGGCTTGATTATTTTCCTCAATGAGTACGTTTACTCTGAAGATAGACACATAAATCACAGCAGCTGAAACCCAAGCAAGCACACAACAAATACGGCATTTTTAAAGGTTAGTTGTTGCTCTTTTTAATGAAAGAAAAGCAAGAGGATGGGGCTGGACTTTAATGATGTGCAAAAGAGGCTGTAACCACAGAAAAATCTGCCTCCAAAAGCCAAATATTATTCATTTTGGTGGAATGTACTGCTAAAATAGCTCAGCCTTTCAGGAAGAAGCATGCTTATGTAAACCATCTAGTTTACTTGGTTTTGGACAACCTAAAAAACATCCTATCTGTGTGTACATGTGCTGTCTTCCTCATACATACGTACATGGACTTCTAAATGTCCACACAATCAGTTGTGGTCTTCAGCAGACTCATGCAGCATGAGAAGCGAGTTGAGCAGAGAGGGAAGGCAGTGTTGTAAGCTACAACTTACTGGGGCTATGGATTAGGATCAACAAATCCCATTGCTGTAACAGGAGCCAACAGTTCACTCATGCACCTTGCTGGTCCACCACTTATTTCATGTAACACTTACAAAGGGCACAATAAGGGCTGAAACATCACCACTGATGCTCTCTCAGAGCTTGGAAACACTGCCATGAACAGCATGCCTACCAAAAAGGATTATCTAAAGCATTTTAGACAGCATTTCTTTAACTGACACCTAAATCTCTGAAGTTTTATATTAAAGTTCAACAGATAGAACACCAGAGAGCTCCATACTGTAGGTAATTAGAAGGAGATTTTCAGCTTTCCAGGGATTCTTAACAAGATTAAAGATAGGCTTGCATGCATTCACCTCAACAACAATTTATCTCACATTGGCTCCATCTGCAGATGCTGCTGTTTAACTCTCTCCTGCCGCCACTTCCCCTGTTCCAGCCTCAGGATCTTCCAAACTCAAGCCACCATCTATTCCTCCACTCTCTTCAATTTAAGATTGAAGCTGGGTGTCACTTTACCTGGAACTAATTACAACTTTCTATAATACTATCTGATAACCACCTCAGCTGCAGTGGAGAGAACTGGGTGTAAGGGAACCCATAAGGGGATAATCATACTCAGATGCTCCAGCTCCTGTCCACAAAACCCACAGTACAAGAACTGCTAGTGACTCTCAGGTCTCTAAAGGATCCAGATTATGTTTCAAAACACTCTTGGATCTTTGCTTCTTTTCCCTTTTAGTTCTCAGCACTGCTGGCATTCACTGGAAAATAGTGGGGCTTGTCCTCACTAGCATGTGAAGGACAAGACAAGCAGCAAAAGTCAGCACTGATTTACCAAGGTCAAGCTATGCCTGAAGAACTTGATGGCTTTCTGCAATTGAATGACTGGCTCTGTGGAAAAGGGGAGGCAGATATATATTATGATCCTTGTTCTTGTCTTTACATGGAAATGCACAACTCCTCAAAAGCCATTTTCCTTCTGAACCAGATTTTAAGGGAAATATATAAACTTATAATTCTTTCACAGCTCGAATCTCTCAAAATACTTCTGGTATTGGAGCATGCTACTGCAAGGGGGATCCTCCTGGTCTTTCTTTCATCCAAACCTTTCTTCTACCATAGAATCATAGACTGGTTATGTTGGAAGGGACATTAAAGCTCATTCAGTTCCAACACCATGAGAGGGGAAAGGATACTTTCCACGAGACCAGATTACTCCAAGCCATATCCAACCTGGCCTCTTCTCCTCCTCTCTTTTAGAATCATAGAATGGTTCGGGTTGGAAAGGACCTTAAGATCATCCAGTTCCAACCCCCCTGCCATGGCAGAATAAGACCCATTTTCATGACAGTTCCTCTGCAAATACGTAAAATCCCCCATTCACATTATTAGTGTAAAGATTCAGAGCTTGCCTGGCGAAGGATGCTGTCATGAATGACTTCGCTGCTGTTCTACCCTGCAGTCAGGCAGCCAGGAAACCGCGCTTTGAAAAGTCAGTAAGAGTAACACACAGATTAAATATTCTTGTTTCTACATTTCATCCTTTGATTTTTGTCCCTGTAGCTGTAGGGGAAAAAAAGAAAACACTGAAAACATGACCAATTAATGGAAACTGTAATCTGAGAGAGTTCAAAAACATCTTAAATAGAAGACAAACTACTTAGAGTGATTTCTGCACACTTCGTGTTGTTCATTTGCATACTTCAGCTTCTCTTCTCCCACCACTTTCTGTCCCCATCAATTAGATTTATTCCTTTTTTAATCCTGCTTAATTTTTGCTGGGAGGAGATGAAACGCTGTGGCTGCTTTTCTTGGCCTAAAGGAGAAGTTATATGTGTGCAGTAAAACTACTCCCTGCTATTATCACCCTAGGAGTTACACACATAAAATCCATTTTTATCCATGAAATAAAAGAGAATAGGAAAAGCTTATAAGTTATTATAATTGGTGAAAAATACTGAATTCAATAGGTGATCTTCTCCACTGTTGTAAGGGGAAGTAGAGCCTTTCTACCTCAGGGGAACTATGTTGATTTATACCACTTAAGGATTTCACCCATAATAAGAAGGGAAAGACATAAACCACAGGGTAAGAAAGGGGAAAAAAAGCCCTTCCTGACTGTGAAATGCACTGATTTTTAAAGGGAAAAGTGTGTAAAAGAACATACTTGCACAAAGTTTAGGGTTTGAAAAATGGCAGAAAGGCAAATCATAAGAGAAGGGAAATAATCCAACACAGGTGAGAGAGATTGGGTTACTTTTATGAATAACCTCACCATTACATTACCCTGATGTATACAACCATACACATGGTTTTCAGTGTATTTTTTCAGGCTCCAAAAACACTGTTTACCAGGGCTGGAAATACTTAAGATGCTACATTTAAGATGATCTGAGATGACCCAAACTCTCATTGAAAGAGTTTATTTCTAAGAGTCCTAGTGAAAATGAGACTCGTCATGCTCCAAAGCAGGCAGTAGGAATGGGACACCCACTTGTACAGTATAGTGACACTGAGCCACTAGTTTGCTTAACTTAGAGGTATTCACATCATAGGGTATCCAGGTAGGGGAATGGAGTTCTCTTCCAATTTTCTATGGAATCTATGTGACATTTAATCAACTATTGAGACTTCATTGTTGCGTGCTCTTGAACATATTCATATTCCTCATGTGAAACCCATGCTAGAAGCAGAAAGACACAGCTCCAGGTCTCTGCACTGGTTTCTGCATAGCAGAACCTTTACTAGAGATCAGTTGCGTTTCACATCTTGGCTCGTGCAGCACCCGCTGGTCCAGTAGACAGCGGGACATTAGCAGTTTGATGACGAGGGGAAAAGGGCTTTGATAAACACCAAACCCCATCATTATCTCATTTTGGTGCACTCTACATTTTTTCCTAAACAAATTCCGTGGAAAACTCATGTAGGAAACCATAACTTGCTACGAATGAGAACCCACAGATTGAACCTTTTTTTCTTCTTTTCTTAATATGTGAATGCAGGGATAAAATTACTTCATTGAGAAATACATGGCATGAGAAAGAACAGAGTGATAGAAGAAAAAACAAATACCCCAAATCTACCAATGTCTAAACCAATTTTTCTAGTGGGGAAAAAAGAAAGTCCTATCTTTAAGATCTCCTAGGCCACAGTGTTTAGAAAAGACACTTGAAACAGATGTGCTGAAACCACTGTTCATACCAATGAGCAACTACTTATCATTACTTCTTTCCATTCTTTTATCTGGTCCTGGTGGTGAGGTTGCTTCAAACTGAATGTATTTGATAATCATTAAGATATTAATTTACAGGCAACTTGGAAAATATACCAGTATGATATTATTAAAGGAATCATTAAGCTGATCTTTAAAACTCCCAACCAAAAAGCTAAACCTTAAGCTTAAATGGGATCAGTATTGGTCATATCAAGTTCATCTCAGGACCTAGAAATGCCTTAAGGTCAACTTTACTGTAATGCTTGTGTCAGTATATTTTGCAGTGTTACTTGAGAGTGACTCAAGCTTTCTCACATATCACCAAATCGGTTCTCTTGTTGATGTGTACTGATTCCCTCCTCCGATGAACTGTTCACCCCCAGTATTAGCCAAACATAATAGCGTGGTGTTGGATACACGCAGGAATTACAACCCAACAATCACCACGATGCTGGCCTCACTTCTGTGGAGGGTAACCAATATAGGTCTCTCTTCTTAAGAAAATCAGTGCTTTGTCATTTTTTGGTCTACTGCTGTACAGGATGTCTATCTAGTTGGAAATTGCTCCATGGAAATCATTAGAAAATGCCAACTTTCCATGTTATAATTTCCTGATAGCAGTTTCACTGAAATGTGTCTGAAGTTCAAGACAACAAACATAAGTAGCAAAAACAACACCCACTCCAAACCCAGGCAATCACAGGGCCATCTCCTGGCATTCAAAAATGACACATGCAGGATCTTGCCATGGTCCACCTGATTCCCATCATGGCATTGGACATTCTATCTAGAACTGGGCTTAGGCTCCTTTTGGAACACTTCCAGATGGACAATTACTCCTTGGCTTGGTACTTACCATCTAGATCTCATTGACATGGATTAAAAAAACAAGTTCCCCCTACTATAGAGGAGCAGCAAAGGTTTCTGAGAGGTGGGATGCTCCTATAATTTCTCTGTTTTTACAGCGCATCCTTCTTGTTACCCCTTCTTCTTAGGTCAATACTATTCAAACTGGTGTTCCTGGCATTTGCTGAGCCTGGAGTTCTGCACCAAGGTATCCACAAGATGACAAGAGTTGTAATACTCCTGTCTTCACCTCCCAATTCAAAAACACTCACACAGGGATTTAGAGGTTACTGCAGCCCTACCACAAACTGGCAAATCCTTGGAAACAGAAGTGCACACCAGCTGTATGCATAAAGTCAACAGTCAGTGTGCACCTGGATATACAGCATAGCTTCCTGCAGGCCCACTGCCATGTGGTGTTGTGAGTTGCAAATGACTTCCTTGCCTCGTTTCTTATATGAATTCTTGATATGGTGTCAGAAATAAAATGGCTTTAACTGACTTAATTCTTTGTTGTGGCTGAAGAGTCACTTCAGGAATGGCAATGAGCGAAACCCCACTTCCTAATGCAATGTAAATCCATGTCTACAGGCAGGGTGTAGCATTTTTAGAGTCCACACACACCTCACTGAAGTTCACACCAGAAATCAGGGTTATACAATAGTGATAAAAGCTCTGGTGCCTCAACAAGCCAGCGGGTCCAGGCTCCTCCTCATGAACTCTGAGCTCTGCACAGCTGTGATCTGCCATGCAGAGGACAAGGACCAAGCAGGGACTCTTGGTTGTCATCAAGCATTGAATCACATGGCATCATTTCTGTTCCAATCATGAATCTTTCTGGCAGGCGTTCTCCTTCAGCTCTGCCATGTTCATGTAACAGGGAGGTGGATTGAAATGTGTTTCATTTGCTATTTAACAGTCACTTAAAGAAAAAGGACTTTTGCGTAGAACTGCTTTTGGTGAGCAATCAGGTTTGTAACCTTTTTCACGTCGATGTAAAAACAAGTGTCTGTGTCTGAAAAATTGGGAATTTTTACTGGAGACTTTGGGCAAAAGCAAAAACGTTTTGGCCCCAAACCAAAAACTTTAAGCTTCAAATGGCAAACCTCTCATTTGCAGCCAAACACTGAAAACGTTGGTTTTGGCTGGACATTTTTGGGTTTTCAACAGAAGTGATCTTTTTCTCGGTCAGAAATTTTCCATGAGGTGAGGAATAAACATTACGGGTAAAAGCCTGGTGTGACTGGAAGGAAGGAGTAAAGAGGGAGATAAGGAATAAGAACAGTTTATCACAACCATCATGAAGGTACTGTTACCAAGGTCTGTCACAAGCCACTGTACCAATCCGGGAAAGAAACCCTGAAACCTATAGCCTGGTGTATTTATAGCATGATTCATGGTCACTGAGTGTTCTATAAACAAATTTATGGAACTGTTTTTCTCTTGGTTGTTTCTTTATTTAGAATATTATCAAGCAGGAAAAGCACTTGCAGTCTCTTTCTACCTGGACAGAGTTTTCATAGCTGTCCTGATGATCTCAGTAGCTGCACAGGCAATAAAGTCCCCGGCCCAAAAGGTGCCCATGGCAGGGGGGCTGGAACTAGATGATCTTAAGGTCCTTTCCAACCCTAACTATTCTATGATTCTACTTGTGAGTGACCTTGTTAATTCACGAAAACCCCATTCAGACATCCAGATGCTTTGTTACCTCTTTCCCAACTGCTGTACACAGCCTGTAAGGAGAAGGGAGTGCATTTAGAGATGGCAAAGCTACTTCAGACCAAGATGTGAGCCACCCAAGCATCAAACACACAACTCCTCATCACCCCACGGACTCACTGAATCAGTTACTCTCACAGTATAGATTGCATCCACCTCCATTGTTGTGATGTGAAATGTTTCAATAGGGAATGTGTTGAGCAATCACTGCATAAGGAACACTATAGGAAAAGCTGGAAGGTGGGAGGATATGGATACCCCAGGTTATCAGGGGGATAAATAAAAGCGCTGCTGTCCGCATCATACACGTAAGTCTGGCAACTTGGGAGGACAAAGGTGAATTAAACCACCAAGAACTGATGCTTTCACCTCCCTGTTTTCGTGCAGAATGCACGATCAGAGACAATTCTCTAATCACTGTTCTAATGTTTCCCAACCAGTCCATAAAGCGGCTTTCAGGACATGACGCAAGCCACCAGTTTAAAGCCACAGATCTTTCTAGTTAGATTATCTAAAAGATTAAGCACCTCACAGCCACTGGAGAGTGCTCCTTGGAACTACAGTATTATGGCCCTGGATAAATCTGGTTTCATAATCCTGCTTAGTCTACACTGATCTGGATAAACGGAGACCTATCATTTGAGAATGAAGCTCAGAAAAAAACATGATTTAGGCAAAGGGAAGAAAATAGAAGCACATATTTTCAACAGGGACAGGAAGGTGGCATAGGATGTTAAATCGTGTTAGGGACAAAACATAATCCCCAGTTGCCCTTTACAATGACACTTCACACAGAGTCACCTTACTGCTATTATAGTCTCTCCAGAGAGAAGCAGCCCATCAGCCCAGGGAGGAAGGCTGTGTAGGATGAGGATGATGAGTAAGGAAAGCTCAGATGGCTGTACAGGAAGTGCTGGTGCTTGCAGACATCCTGGGTACCACCGCCACCCTGGGACCCCATGGGCTGATCTTGAATGTGAGTGAATGCTGCTGAGGTCAAGAAGTGTGCAAGGCAGCCAAGGCAGGCACTTCTGATGGGAAAAATATACATATCTACCCTCTCACCTTGGGGAAAGAGCCATGAAGAGAAGTAAACATGCACACAAAACATGGGTACGTTTGTTTCTAGCAGATATCTGCTGTGGGAACTCAGCTACTGACCCAATCTACCACCTCCACAGAGCTGATAACAGCCTTTAGCAATCACCAGCAGTGACTTTCCCCTGTGGTAGCAGCATTTGTCCCCCTTTGTCTTTCAACTTGTCCTTCACTTCAGATCATACAGAGGAAAACAGAAGCAGCACATCTTGTAGACACAACCATGATATGATGCTGGGGAGGCGGCACTACCCAATGGGTAGAGAGCTGAACACAAAGACAAGGAGGCCTAGATTCCCTTTGGCTCATGGGTTATGGATGAGCCTGAGGCAGTTTTCCACCTTTTCATCATGATTTCTGAGACATGTAGTGACTGACACTCTTTCTAATAAGCTTTCTGACAGAAGGCTGAAGAGTTGTCCCTATTCTGCACTAAGAAACTCTCTATGAGAATCACAGAGTAATTTGGGTTGGAAGGGACCTTAAGGCTCATCCAGTTCCAACCCCCTGCCATGGGCAGGGATACCTTCCACTAGAGTAGTTTCTACGACGCTACAAATGCTTCACGTAAGTGAAATTTTCAGCTTCAGCTGCAGCAACTCAAGTTTAAAGTGCATGAGATCATTCATTGCATCATCAGCTTATCTGTGGGGTCACTAAAGCATTGCTCAGAAGACTGAAGAATTGGAAATATTTGTCACAACACAGGATCTTAGGAAATGCTTTTTTAGCACTTGTACGGGGATCACTTCCTGTATAAATATGTATTTGTGAATCGTGTGAAATAAATGAGTACTGAATAGATCTTTAAATCCAGTATTTTTTGTCTTTCAGAAGGAAAATGAATCTTGTATTTCTGTATTTCCAAAGATGTGCAGCTAAAACATAAGTTACTGACCTCATAGACCAATTACTGGGCAAAATTCCCTTGTCTGTGTTTTGCAGATCATTGGAGCAGCGGGTCACAATGGCTTTATATTCTGAAGAAGCTGTGAACAAACAAGTTGGGCACTGGATTTGCATTTGCAAACAAGCATTCTGCAGCTATCCCACAAAGAAAAACAACTTGGAACTGCAGATCTTCCTCATATATAGCCTTTGCCTATTTTGAATTGATGTGAAGCTTTTGGCAGTGAAGACAGACAGACTGGAAGTGTTGAACATACAAAAGTTCGCTCCTACTCACCATAAGTGATAATATTAAAAGAAGTCTCCCACAAACTTCATGGCAGAAGAATTCAGAAACAAGAAAAGGAAGCTTTTAGAAAACAAAGCAACTCATGAAACTCATTACTACGATACATAAATTACTGCTGCTATTATTACTTACTGCCTATAAGCTGCTATGATGAATAAGGACTCTTTGTATGCCTTGACAAATTAAAGGGTAAGACATCATTGTCATCACAAATTTAGTGGATTAAAAAATGGTATGTGCATAGTGAGTCTCTTTAAATAGAATATTGGCACAATTCTTTAAGCTAGTTACAAATCAGCGTGTCATACATGGTTTGATTAATTTATGCTTGAAACAAAACCTCACTTACATCACTTAAATCCCTTCTATGTGACTTTTTTAAGATGGTGGTACGGTTTGCCTTGAGGAATAGGGATTTCTTTATAGGAGCAGAACTCCCTGCAGAGCCTGCTGCTACAGTGGGAACTACAGAAGGTGAAGGAAGAGCAAAGACTTGCAGGCCGGTGTGTTGGTGCTTTTGGCTGGTGCATTGGGATTACCTGGCTTTCTGGCTCACAAAAACTGGGGCCATTATA
Organism: Amazona ochrocephala; assembly: GCA_039720435.1. Classification (NCBI taxonomy): domain Eukaryota; kingdom Metazoa; phylum Chordata; class Aves; order Psittaciformes; family Psittacidae; genus Amazona; species Amazona ochrocephala. The sequence goes on from CM077879.1 coordinate 93,075,158, forward strand.
AGGAAGGAAAGATTAAATTCTGAACATGGCTGTGATTAACTGGAAACTTCGCTGTCACAGGGAACCCGGAGCCAACTTCTGCACTGATATCACAGCTACAGTTGCAGAAAATCTTGGGATGTGGTTTTCCTTTTATTCCCCTCATTGAAAAGTCTGTATCAACTACAGAACAAAAAATGTCAAATCAGCACTGAAGATCCCTCTTCTTTCTGCCCTAACACTCTTCTCTTTCCATTGCCTTAGAGGAAAACTATGTCACCATTGGTGCTAAAGGAGTGTGATCCAGCTGCAGCAAAGGTTACACAAGCTAGTACAATTAGTAGAGTCTCCATATTTTCCCAATAACGAATCTTGCTCTAATTCAGAAGATATGCCTTGCCTGGGAAACAATGCGAGGTTGAATGAGGACAGAGCAAAGAATGACATGTCATAAAAGCCTGATGTTCTTGAGTGCCAGCAGAACCATTCCCCTCTGATGGGTGCTTTTGGGTAGCTAATTTCAGGCATTTGGAGCATTTGGTAGACAGCTGTTCTGCTCAGACTGCAATGGCAAGCATTTTCAAGCTGAAACCACAAGAACGAACCGATGATGCCATTTGGAAGCCATGTTCAGAGAACCTACCTCCTCTGACTATGCTGCTGTTTTTTAGGAACAGAATCTGCAGCTTTTTACCCTCTCTCTTCCCTGCTGCTTTCCCTTTTGTACTTCTCTAAGCCACCAAATCTTGCCAGAGCTGCAGATACCACAGGCGATGCGGGCTGGCTCTGAAGGAAGATGGGAAGCAGAGCAGCTTCATCCATCTTGGGAGGTGCCAGTGGTGGGACAGATGAAGGAAAAAGAGGTCTCATTTTGCAGGCACCTCCTTCTGTGCTACAGAATCTGCACCTAAGAGCAGTCAAAAAGGATCTCTTCTTTCTTCCCTGAGGCACATGCAGTGCACAGCGTACTCTGCCGGCATGTTACACTGAGAGGCACTGGCTTCAGTGAGAATTGTTCAATGGAAGGAGATAAAAGTCCGACAAGGTCTTCCCAAGGTTGATTGCTCTTGTTAACTGTTAACCTGTTCACTGATCCCCTCCTGATAGTGGATGCAAATCTACCTGAACTGCCACATACAAAGATTCTCATCAAACTATAGAAGACCAAGCGATGGAAGGAGAGGCTGTTTGGTTCAAAGTGTAACCCACGAGATAGGAATGCACCTACAAGACTCCTTGGGAGCAGTCCTTGAGCTAATCAGATTTTACATTTTAACCAATGATCTTGGGTGTGATAAAAAGTTGAGGTTGAAACGCAGATGCTGGAGGAGGGAAGTACAGAGTGGGAAGAACCGAACAGTCCCAAGGGACTGAGCAAGGGCAGTGAGGTGGAAATTTAGTAACACTCCGTGCCAAAGCATAAATGGCAACAGCAAGAATTTCTGCTACATATTGTGAAGATGACACGTAGGAAAAAAAGGAAAAGAGGAATATGTGGTTATGAACGGGGGAAAAATGTGAATCCAGCCCTAGAATGTATTAGAGGAGATAATCGCAGACAGGAAAGTATTACTGTTGTATTACTGCAGGTTACTCTTTGTAACTTAAAGACCTTTTTTGGTTGGTTTTTTTTTTGGAGGGAGGAGGTTTGTATATTTTTTTTTACTATAATAATTTCTTTGATATTCTGCATATTTCTATTTGGTGGAATGGAGCATCAAACATGAAATTGGCACTAAAAAGGGGATGCACCGTTAGTTCTTTAACTAACTATGTCAAAATGCATAACCAATTTCCAAAGAAGAAACCATGTTATTTCCTTTTCTTCGTTTTGGTGTTTCTAGAATAACTTATGATGGAGTTTTATACCATTAGTTTGCTGAAACTCTTTTTGTATCTTAACTTTCTTGGGTTCTGTCTCTAAATACTTGTGCTGCTTTTCTATAGGCATTATTAATAAATAGAAGCCTAACAAGTTATTCCAAAACTTGTTTTTTGAAGACAAAAAGGGGTGAAGAATTCACTAGAATGATCTGATTTGCTCCACATTTACCAAGCTAGTCTGCTTACTATTGCATAAACTGCACCTTGTGTCCTCCTAGATAGCTGATACTGGTGCAGCTCTTTAGATCTCATTCTACACATTTTTCACTCCCTTATTAAGAGATTAAATGTTATTTATCTTCCAACAGCCTCTGAACATTGTGCTTCATGTTCTAAGTCCCTGTGGGTGGAAACACAGACAGACCAGCATGGCCACACACACCCCATGCAACAGGACCACCGTCCTTCCTCCATCCCCCCCAGCTATGCCCGCATTTGGTGCCTGTTATTCCATTTAACTGTCTCTAAAAGCCCACATACCCAACTCCATTATGATTATTATTTTTCTTTATGCTGTCGATATTTCCATCCATTCCTGCACTTGAGACTAAATCCCAATTAAAGTGGGTTCAGCATGTGCATGCTGTGCATGCAGCACTTGCCTGCCTCTTTCCCACTTCCTTTTCACATCATTCTTAATGGGCCTTTAAGGACATATCTGTATTCCCACAGCGTTATTTATGGTCCTGACATCATCCCTCAAGGTGAACAGTACTTTGCTGTAGAGTATTTACTCTTTTATAGTAAATCTGCCTGCTGCTTTCTATAAAAACAGGAAAACAGCTGCAACTTTTATAGGTGAGAATGAAGGTTTCTCCCTCTTCTTAACATGCATTTTGTTATGGGGAAGTTAAAAGTGATCTTGGGAGGAGAAACACAAAGCATGAGTGTGGTCTTTCATGGCTGAGCTTTATCTGTATTCCTTCAGCTGACGTTAAACAAAATGCATAAAGCCACACCAGATGTTTTTACTATCATTCGTTACTTGCATTAAGGCAGTACAAGCGAGCATAGCACAGAATAGAGAAGAAAAAAGTGGCCTTGGCTCACGGGACCAGATTTTCCTTACAAACATCTTGTTAAATAGTTAGGTGTATGCACAATGTCTTTGGATTAATCAGTGTTCAGTGAAACAAGATCTATAAAGAAATACACTCAAATGAAGAAATAGGCAAGTGGCTGCTATTATCTGAAGCCCAGAAGACCTGTTCTCATTCACATTAATACTGAATTGCCTCACAAGCCTTAAATCACATCCAACACAGCCAAAACATCAGGATCAATAGTGCAAACCAGGTACCCAACAGGTTCTCACTTTGGAAGGACCCACTCAGTTTCCTTTGTGGTATCTTGAATACATATGTTGATAGAAGGATGAGAGACCTTCTCTTCTGCTCTAACACTTTGCGGAATTTGGGAAATACTACTAATGGCACATTTGGGTCAATGTTTCCAGGTAACATGGCACATTTGAGAGGCTGGAGCATTTTGTACCAAGTACCACTATGCTGAAGCAGCACACAGCAACTTCATGTTCTCTCCAGGCAGCTGCTGAGAGGTTAAAACAGAAATGGCACACCAGGAAAGAAATCCAAACTCAGGGAACTGCAGAGATGAAGCGCAAGAGCAATGAGCAAAAAACTTCATTGAAAGATATCAGCAAATCACAGGCATTGACAGTGCATTTACTATAGAGGCACAGGAGGGTCAGGAGGTTTAATAGCTTTCTGCTTGCCACTCCAGGAGCCCATTGGGTACAGTGAGCTTGCAAGTACCATGTGAAGAGTAGCTCTGGAGTGGTTTCTAGACCCTGCATCTGATTAGAAACAAAATAAAGTGCATTTATTCTTTCTTCCCTCTCTCTTTTATAACTGCAATTTTGAAAGAAGTTGCTCGTATCAGTTGCATCGGATGTGAACAAAGTGACACCATGTCAGACGTCACATATCCTTCACTCCAACCACCTCCACTTCACTCAGTGGAGCTTTCAGAACAGTGGAAAAAGGTTCCCAACAGCTGGTGGGTCAGATGGAAAACCCTGAGTACCACCTCTGGGATAGGTCTTTGTATCAGTATTTTAGGTAAGGGGTACCTTTTGGGATGATTCCATGTACCCACTCATTCAGGTAAGTTTGTATACCAAACATTTACACACTCAGAGCAACAGGGAGTAAATCCAGGGCTAAACCAAGAACCAATAGCTGTTTGATGCAAAATATCTGCTTCTTTAAAGTTTAAGTGCTCCCAAATGAAGCCATGAAACCAATTTATCTTTACCTATAGACTGCAATCTGTGCAGGTGCTTCTGCCTCCCTGAAATGGATGCCAACCTCCCAGTTCTCCTCCCAAATCCATTTAAATAAAGACAACGTGTGGAAAACTTTCCTGAGGACAACACAGCCTTTCTTGATCAGTGGATCCTCTGATGTGTGCAGGCTGGATACTGCCACCACAGCTTCCTCAGAAATTTAGCATTTGCTCTTTTCCTTTTTCCACTGTCAACTGGCCAAATATTTCAAACATTTGCCTTTAACACATGTGTCCTTGTGGGGGAAAAGTCCATTAGTAACAGAGTAGTTGCATCTTGTCAGGACCAGACCTTAATGGCTGTTTGAATTTTAACTATTATTTGCTAACTATTCCTGTTCAAGCCAACTAAGACCATAATAAAAGCCATTAAATACCAAGTAACTGGTCCCAGTGTAGCTGCAGGGTATAACCCTGAGTATGATCTGAATTTATCCATTGCAAAGCAGACTTGGACCTTCACAGACTTTTTGGAGATGGAAACTTTTCTCTTTATCAAAAAGCACTCTTCTTTGCCCCAGGAAAGGCCAAGCACAGGCTGAAGGTAACGTGACACACTGCAATCCATTTTCCTATTTACAGGATGAATGATGACACTGCAGAATACCTGGCACTGACTTGCTAAAATATATGAACAGTGCACCTGAGTGTTTGAGCAGAAAAGTACACTGTGTAGTAGGACAGAAATACAAAGCATTGCAGCACTGAAAGCCAGGGAACTGCCAGTGCTCCTGAAGGAAGAGGGCAGATGGGTTGGACTGAACACTGCATTCCTCCATCCTTTTCTTCTGCTCACTACTGCCGGAGTACCAGAGAGTGCATGGCACATAAAGCACCATTATAGTAACTGGTGCCCAGGGAAACAGTAGGGAATGGGCAGAGGAACAGACAGAAGAGACAGGGATGGAAGCAGTTACGTGTGGCCAGATGAAGCCCTGGCTGTGTAACTTCAAAGAACACACTAGCAAAAAGCCTCCAGAGCATTTTCATGGGTCAAAGGAGATGGCTGCTGTTCTCTGATCTCCTCAGTAAGGAGAGCACAGACTGTCCTCAACCACAGCCTTGTCCTGCTGTAACCTGGGACGGAACATGCTGTCCATCTCCTGTGCCAATGTCTGCCTGAAGGCGTCGCTTGACAAATCAAGGGAAAATACAGCACAGCCCCTCAAGAGCGTTACCCTCTACATTCTGAATGGGTTTTCTGCAGAGACCTGGGGACAAAATTAATCCTGGCAGCATTTTCACTTACACAACAAATCAGATTCTAAGCCATTTAAGGTGGTTAGGACTAATAAATCAAAACCTGTAACAGCTAAAATGAGAAAAATCAAAGAAATGAATCTTAATCTGCAGAAGTTGTATCTCTAAATATAGATGTGAGGTAACAGATGAAAGTAAAATAGTCCATGCAAGAAAGGAGAATTGTTGGGACGAAGGTTAAAATAATTAACATTTCCTGTGCATTTACTTGTGGCCCAATTGAAGTCTATTGAAGAAAACAGAAAGCCTGAGTGGGCTTTGGAATAGGCTGTTAAGACATTTGCACATCTTAAATGATCACTGGATGTAACCAGTGCACCGAGACTGGAGTACAGAATGGAGAATTAAAAATAAGCAACACATTAGCTCAAATGGGAGCATAACAGAGGTCTCACAAAGCAATTTTCCATGCAAAGCCCTTAACTCACAAAAACAACAACAAAAAAGGAGCAGTCCAAAACAAAATCCAGCCCTCACAAATGATGTTCAAAACAATGCTTGGCGAGAAGGACGCGCTTCACACCATGTTCCAAATGTGAGCAAACTCCACAGCTGGAGGCACTAATCTGCAAATGTTCCCTGCATGAATTGATCACTGCAGGGATCAGGAAGAAATGGATTACCCTGAAGAACAACAACAGATTGGCAAGGTGTAGCCCAGAAACACTTCACCTTTTTCAACCAGGGAGTGTTGCTGGTGGCTGGACAGCACTCTTGACAGACCATGAGGTATCCCATCTGCTGAGGCAGCATCAATGCAATATAGAAGATGTCCCAGGAAAACTGCTATTTAGCTGTAAAGGCATTATGCGTCATCCTGTAGAAACAGCTTACTTGGGCTTCACTAATGAGTAACCCAAAGGTGAGATTCTTATAACGCTTCGCTCGCTGTCCTAAGTAAATCACAGCACGCACTTCACATTTGAGGTGCTCGATTAAAAGCTAGCAGAGCATGCGGGAGCAAGGATTAGGTTGCTTGTACAGCATTGGCTCTCCCTGTTGCTAAAAAGCATAATGCTGTGTAATTTCACACCCCTCCAACATAGGTTAAGACTTAAACTGCTTGCAGGGTGCTTGGATCATCTCTGTGTTTGAGGGAAATGTGCTAGTTGTCACTCAGGCCCAGGAAAGCATTTAGAAAGCAGCTAATCACAGCTGTCCAGCAGTGGTTTTCACAGAATGATACTACAGTGCCTGAGTTACAGACTAATTTGCTTCTAAATATGTTCTTTTTTTATTAGAATCAGCTCAAGGGTTTGCATGGTTTCAGTGATGTTTCATGGGGATGAAATGAAAATGTGGTTTCCATTTGTCTGAGAAAGACACAACAGGGAGCAGAGCCACGGAGATTATTGAGAGCTTTGGGTGGTTCTGGGAGGCCAAAGGCCGAGTGACTTCAGATTTCAGTGGAGTGTAATAATCCCCTAGAAATGCACAGCCTGGTGTGTCTTGTTGTGCAATTATGGGATGGAAATTGTAGTACATTTATGGCCTGCGGATTATTCACTGTGTATCATTAACGCAGGTATGACATGATCATTGAGCAGTCAGGCAGAACCAGCTGCATCTGGAGCTACATACAGAACAATCTCTGCTCCTGCCTTCCCTGTGCCGTTAGGATGTAGTACCTCCTACTCCGTGTAACAAGACTTCAACTACAGAATAGTAAATAATGGAGCTGGTAAAGCTTACTCCCTGATTCATGGATAACAAGTTAGTTGTTTTGCCCAGCTCAGGATATTTATACAGTTCATTAGTAGCACAAAGAATTGCTATTTCAGGGTTCAGAGAGGCTACACTGTGCATTGTTTTCCTATTCAGTGGTGTCTGTGACCTAAATCTTTGTACTTGTAAATGACTTGCCAACATAGGAACACAGTGAGTGGTTTCGTATTACTTATTTTTTCACTTGATTGATAAAACAACCATTTTCCTTTGCTGCTGAGCACTGCTCTCTGGGTTTTGCTGGAGGTACTCGAAGGATGCTTCGCAGTGCTGTGTTTCTGCCTGCATCTATCCCAAGTAGCAGGCCAGGGCATCACACCATGAGGGACTTGGCAAACATTTGTAATGTCACAGAGACATTATTGCAAGACAGCGTAACACCTCACTGCTCTGACAGAAAGTGTTTGTATCTACTGGGGATGCAGCGCCTCTGTGATCCTTAAGCATCCCTTATATTTCTGGAGATACAAATTACTTTACCCAAGCTGCAAGGTACACAATAATATTGTTTCTATTGTTTCTTTCCTTTATCCCAACTATTTGCTAGCTGCATATCTTGGGACAGGATTGAATGCTGTTAGTGACCTTGGTAAAACACCGTCTTCATTATTAAACCCAGGTCATAAATACCCTGGGGCACAATGAAATGCCTCACCTGCAATTCTTCAAATAGTTTCCACTGCTATTAATTCTTGTAGGTGTACGAGGTCTCGCACATGTCTATTCACTAAATAGCTATCATCTGGAGATAGCAGAATAGAACATTTTGGCATCAAAAAACCTGTATATAGAACACCTAGAAGTATTATTTGTGCACTTACCAATGTACCAAATTCTTGATTACCTGGGATAGCTCAATCTGGAGAGAGGCAACCAGCTTCAAACAGGAAACTGAACTTTCCCAAAGTTCATTGGTGTTGGAGGTCAAGCTTTAGTTCAGCTCATTACAGAACAGATGTTAAATTCAGATTAGGAGTTACATTTTGGGAAAGTTTAAGAGGTTTTGGGAGCTGTGGTTTTGGCCTAACCTGCTCTTTAATCGAAAACGACATCCCTGGGCAACAGTCTTCAGCTCTCTCATACCTCTCAAATACGCATTCAAGACGTATAGAAACTATTTCAATCTCACTGAGGAAACTCAGGTCATGCGTACTCCAGTAATAAAGATGAATAATCTCTTCCAGTTCACAAGAAAGCTGTTTTCCCCACCTATGTTTCATTTTTTGCCTCTGGCTTTTACAACCTTGTGGGAGTGCTCTGTTTTGATATGAAAAACAGTTTGATTATGACACGTCAGACACGTTTGGTTCCAAAGAAAAATTTAAATGAGGACTTTTCCAGTTTGTCAGCCGTGACTTCTACTGAAGCGGGGTTACTAAAAATGATACGTTATAAATATGCTTTTTTAGACAATATTTTGGTTTGGGTTGGTTTTAATTATTTTTATTAGAAACACAATGACTGAAGTGATGTTAAATTTAGAAAAGAGCTTCTTCAAGTCTCTGCAACAAACTCGTGCACACTCATTCAGTGACATGGGGTTTGTATCATCATAGAATCAGAATCATGGAATGGTTTGTGTTGGAAGGGACCTTAAAGCTCATCCAGTTCTGACCCCTGCCACAGGCAGGGACACCTTCCACTAGAGCAGGCTGCTCCAAGCCCCATCCAACCTGGCCTTGGACACTGCCAGGGATGGGGCAGCCACAGCTTCTCTGGGCACTCTGTGCCAGTGCCTCCTCCACCTGAAGGTCTGAAAAAGTCCTAATACACCCTTTGTATGAAACAACTGGGTACCAAGCTTGGTCTGTGTTAGTTTTCTGTCTGATATCCCTGACAAATGTGGCTCTGCTCTCACCATTTCCTGACCTGGGAAAGGTGCCTGAACCCCTTGCACAGGGAGACAAGGATTCACTACAGAGAAAGGCACAAAGAGGGTCTGCTGCAGAAAGCCAGCTTGGGAAGAGGCTATCACGCTGCCTCAGTGCTGCACTGGCCTGCAGCCACCTGCAAGGCAGAGGAAAGTTACTGGGCTGTGCTATGTACTTGTTTAAAAAGAAAATAAAACCTTTAGATAGCAGCCAGTTTACACGATCGTATTACGGTCACAGCGAGAAACCTGCTTATCGTGATGTATTATGCAAACAGCATTATGAATACTTATAAAATGAATGTGGCTACTAAATGTTACCTCTGCAGAGCAGGTAAATACAATTTGCATTTTTATATGTAGTGGAACAGCACAGTTGGCTGCAGTCATGTGAAATCTGGAACTGACCCCAGGCTTCAGGCCTGCTTTTTCAGTCTAACATTACTCCGTCCAGAGAAGGAATTTACTAATATATAGCATTTTCCATCCACTGTATCTGCCAAAGAATTGGAAAAACAAAGTTAAAAGAATGCAGGTGTAAGTAAAAGGAAATATCTCAACAACTCTTTGTGAAGAGATGAGAGTATTTAGTTCTTGGTAATATTATTCAAATATAATATCAGACTGGATACATTCAGAAGTGATCAGCAATAATGATTCTGAGCCGGAGACACTGATCTGTGGAAGTAAAATACTATTATTAGTTTGCACGCCTTGTTTTACCAAATGTAACAGCAGCATTGGAAAGGGACAGCTTAGTGGGATATAGCAGACACAGCTTGAACTAATGGGATGAAGTCAAGGACACTGATGCCCCAGATAACAGGGAGCGCTTTCTGAAGCTGCTGTTCCTCAGGCTGCAGCAGTCTGCAAAGAGAAATGATCGAGGCCACATCACTCGGAACGTTTGCAACCAGCTTAACCAAAGCACCAGGAGCTGCAGCCCAGAGAAAGGCCTGGCTGGCAGGGGAGCCAGCATTAGCAAGGAGGTCTTTCCTTGGGCTGCTGAGGGGCTGCCATAGGGGCTCAGAGCTATTTCTGTCTTTTGCAACAACTGTTTGATGAACGACCATTATTTCCCACTTGTCAATGAATAAGAGGAAAGAGTTTCCTGCAGAGTAAAATCTTTCCTCCAAGGTGAAGAATCAATCGGAGGCAAATACCAATGTCACATTCCAGTGCTTCACTCCTTGTTGTGCTTGGCGTGGCGCTTCCTCCATCCTCCACTGCAATTGGTCCCCACCAGGACAGAACCAGCCTGTTCTGTCTAGTAAAATTTTATTGCATTGCTTTCCAAAATAACAATTCCTATACTGGCACTTGCAAAGCCAGGAAGGCACACAGGCAAGAAAAGACATGCCTACAACTCACTAAGGCTACTCGAATAGTTGCATAAAAGGATCTGACAGCGCAGCACAGTTTGTCATTCCAGTTTTATTGCACTAATTGTTCTTTTAAAATGAAGAACTACCACCCCAAAATAGACTGTTTCCATTAGGGAGCACAAAGATGAAACTGGAAATAAAAATCACTAAGTGTTAGTATCTGTACCGTCATCCCAGCTTCTTTTTCTCCTTTTTTTTTTCCCCAGTGACCTTCTCAAATCTTTTTTATTGTCAGTTGTGCTCCCTTATATCCTGCTGGAAAGGAGGGTGAAGACTGAAGAAAAGCAGTCAAACCATCACATGCTCTAGTGTTACAATGACAAGATGATCGTATTGAGTTGTCAGTAATGCCTACGCTGGTTCAGTCCCTGCAGAAAACACTTTGTCACTGAAATGACAAACTGAAAGGGTGCTGTTTGTCTTGCACCTCTTCACTCCTTGAATTGTGAAAGAAACACAGAATTTCTACCAGAATCTGGGCAGGAATTTGCTGTACGATGATGGAGCTTCCCACAATGGCTTCTGTTTCTGGTTATGGAAGCCAAGTGGTTACTGAAGAGACTCATCAGCCTGGTGCCTGAATCAGAGAATCAACTGGGTTGGAAAAGACCTAGATAACGCTAAGTCTTTTCCAACTCGAACTATTCTATGATCCTAAGTCCAACCTTTACGCCAGCATTGCCAGGGCCACCACTAAACCATGTCACCAAGGGCCTCATCTACATGGTTTGTGAACACTACACTGAGACCTGCAGAGAACAGCAAACCCTGCCCAGGTACCCGACAGCACAAGTCTGTCACCTTTGTTTCTCCCTCTAACAAGCAGGCCCTGCCATGGGAAAAGACAGAACTGGGAGTCTCAAAGCCTCCCTCTTTAACCCCTGCCTGAACTCTGCATCACGGTGCGCAGCGGCTGAAGGCGGCCCTGCGGCCCTCTCACTAACAGAGGCACCCAGATGGCTCCAGGCTGCTGCCTCCCGCCTTGCTTTGAAGCGGCACCGGGCTGCTCTACCTCACACACCGGCTGCTCCAAGGCTCGTGCCAGCGCTCTCCACGCCCGCGGCCTCAGCACTGCCACGGCTTCCCCTTCCCCTCACTGCTCCCACGGACAGATTCCACGCCGCAGACCCCGCCATTTATAGCCGCCTGTCACGTGAGCGCAGCGCGGCGGGGTGTTCCCATGGTTACACGAGGGTCCGGGCCTGCTGCTCGGAGGGGTCGCGGAGGGTCCTCGCAGCCCCAGGGAGGATTTGAGCTGTGAGGAGTCGATAAGGAGCCTGTGTGATGAGGAGGTGAGTGTGAGGGACACGTTGGGACGTGTATGGCCAAGGTAGAGAACAAAAGGATCTAAACCACGAAATAACTGACCCCATCCGGTGGGCCCAGAGGGGAATCGGTGGGTCTGGGCCTGTCCTGAGGGACACCCACGTGGAAAAGCATCCACTGGAAAAGCTGTGCCCACAGGCAAAGCTGTTCAAGGGCTTAACTGAGCCTTCAGGGGGCTGGGTTACCCTTTCAGAAAGCATTCACTGAGAACAATTACATTTTGCCTTCTGGTGTTTTATTTATTGTACTTTGTTGTGTCTGGTCGGGCTCCCACCGCAGCAGGTGCCAGTGCTGCCACTTCAAGAGCACCCAGATACCCTGTTCAGGTCCCTAACGGTTGAGGAGAGAGGAATACTGGCCCAGAGAGTAAGCTCCTGTGAAGCACCGTGACCTGCAGGACTGTGCATAGGAAGGGTTTGCCGTTTTAGCTGAGAAATGCTGCAGAGAGAAGGAAGTAAGTGATTATGTTTTCCAGACTTATTAATTCACTTATGAATAGTAAAAAATTGCTGCATCTTCTTTCTGCTCTCCTCCCTTTCTCTCACAGCCTTGAAAGCTCAAGGAGAGGTCCGTGTTTGAGAATGGGAGAAAATGTTTCTAAGGTGGTTGCAAATGAACTCTCATATGAATTAAAAAAGGAGGGCAGGCATCTCCCATTTAATTTCCTCTGTTTGCATCGAGATAAGTCCATCCTTCTCTCGTTACATCCAGCAACAATGGAAGTCCCAGTCTATAATTTCTTCTTCTGCCATTCTGCTGGATAATGAGGAAAGAACCTGGTATGTCCTTGGGTCTTTGCAGGAGTTGATGAGGCAGAGTCACCCATGTAAAGCTAAGAGTGGTTCCAGCCTGTCTAAGTCCTTTTAGGAACCACCACCCAGAAGGGCTTGAAAAAAGGGTGAGTCAGGAACAGTCCATTGCACACACTTAAAGGTTAGTGCATAGTCAGTGCACACTGATGCTGGAGGCACAAACTCCTGTTTTAGGCTGTGCATCTCCACAGCATCTGGACTTGCAGGTGGTGACAAACAAGCACCATCAGGCTGGTGGCATTGACAGCCTTTGTACTGTCTTCATTCTGTGCACACTTTGTCTGCCTGTCTTACTCTGCTAATGCTGAAAAGAGTTCTGTTTTAAAAGGGGAAAAATGGGAAAGAAAAGCATAGTGTCATTGAGTCCTAACAGTTCCATTGAGTCCCTAACTCATTCCCCAGGTGTTTGCTCCGAGGCACTGGGGAGTTACAAATAGCTGCAAGCCAGAGTGCAGAACAGTAGTATATCCATTTTGTAAATGAGCTCTGAGCACTGTCCTTGTTTCAGGAACAGTGAAGTCAATAACAGCTTAGAACCTACCTCCATGTGCAGGTTGTTTTAATGGAATAATAATGAAAGTGTTCCTGGATTTTCACAAGTTCAAGCCGTGAAGAAGAGGGAAGTTATGTATCTACTTTACCTTCCAGTTACTTTTTGTAGCTGTTACTGTAACTTTTCTCAGAGAAGAGAAGGAAGGAGCAATGTTGGCCATCTTTGGGTAGTGAATAAAAAGGAAAGGGAAGAGAGCAGAGACGTGAAAGAGTTTAACTTCAGTTCTGTTGGCATCTTTCAGGCTTAACAGTGCTGCAGTCAGTAGTAATAATCACGTAAATAAGTTGGTACCTGTTCCAGTGGCTTCCAGTTATAGACAGCTTTGCAAATCAAGGAATTGGTGAAGTAATTTGTTGTTTCTGCACCCCAGTTTCCTAGCCATGAAATGGGACTAAGTATTCTTGCTATAGGGTGTGATTCATGGAGTTGTGGGATTGTAAGGTGTTTTGTTATCAACAGCTCAATCCATCCTAGGAAACAGATATATTTTGAGCCTACCTAAAAGCAGATGGCAGGTAACATCTTCCATCAGATGCATGATGCTTTGTCATTGCTATAGCTAACCCCGTCACTGCCACTGTTAAGTGTGTTTGACCAGGAGCAGCTGCAAGAGAGTCATGGAAATACTTGATCAGCCAGAGTAATTTCTACAGCAGCTATTCCCTTCACCCCTATTGCCTTGTGAGGAACTTTTGACTGCTGACTTGAAGGTGCAGATGATGCCAGAGGGAATTAGAAGGAAGAAGATAGTAAGTAGGAAAAGAAGAACCATCTGAAGAGATCAAGGCTAAAGAGAAATGCAGCTTGCTGCAATCATCAGGCAGAGCAAACAGTGATTGGTTCAAAGCAAGAAGGGCCAAGGCAAAAAAGCCAGTACATGTGCAGCTGCTTCAGTTCCAAGTGGTGTGCTTTGCACATGCTGCTGGAGCTCCAGCTTGTGTGACAGGACCATTCATCTGCAGGCAAAAGGGCTGTTGTTATCTCCTCCAAGATGATCTTGTTTTCATTTTTATCTTGCATGTGTTGTCATCTCCTGCTTTGTAGTGCTACAGACTTGTCTTTGCTACAGTCATGAGGCTGCACTCTGCAGTGTGTGGTAATTAAGTCCTTTGAGGGTCATGCATATTTTAATTATTACTTGTTTTATCGTCAAGAGCTTGCCCACATGAGATGCAGCCTTGCATTCCATGTGGGACTGAAATAAGGGTCAACACATTCCTTCAGAACCCAGAATATTAAACAGACATAAATTTGTTTTGAGCTTTGCACATTTGAGATGAGCATAAATCAAGATGTATAATGGTGAAAAAATGCCCTCCATATGTTGGGAAGTTGAACAGAGACACTAACTCTGAGTGACAAAAAGTGGTGGCTGCACCAGAAAAAGATTAAATGATTTGTTTGGCATTTATGTAATGTATGAATGCACCTTGCCTGTGTTAAAGCACAGCAGTGATTGGGTTTCCACTAGCAAGGGCTGTGAATTTTAGCTGGATTCCCTTTTGGGATTCTGAAGTTCTCAGATTCCGGCTTACACAACAGCAAAGTCTAAATGCAGACCAGTTTTTCATCCATGAAATGGAAGTTAAATAAGGCTTGACTGAAGTAGACAAAACAAGTAGATACCTAGACTAACTGGAAACATCAAGATTTGAAAATTACCTGATAGGAAAAGGGAGGGAAGGGGGATCAAAGACGTCCTAGGGAATGAAACATTCCTTCACAGTGCTTCCTGTTCTCTCTGTTATGCTAACCAAGGTAGGATTAGGTTTCAGCTGCCAAAAGAAATAACATTTGTAGATTTTTTTGGTCTGGGTAAGTGGGATAGAAAGATTTAAGACAGTTTTTTTCCAAACTATTTGCTTTTTGTCAAGCAGTCAAGTCTAGTTATTGTTATTAATTTGTATTACAGAACTACCAAACTGAGGCTGGATTTCCATTGTATTAGGTGCTGTGCAAATATCCAGTCAGAGACTGGTCTTACCTCAAAGGGCCCATAGTCTAAATAGACCAGACAGACAAAGGGCATTTTGCCCTAAGTTTATAGCTGCTTAGCAGCTGAGCTGGGAATTATACTCATCTCTCCTGAGTCATAGCCTGGTACCTTGGCCACTGGAGTACACTTCTGGAGAACAGAGCTGTCATTACAAGAAACGAAGCTGCCACCTTGTCTCCACACACAAGATAATGATTGATGCAGCAACCCCAAGATTAATGTGAGTTTGCATAACTGACTCCTGTTGATGTCTGGGTGTGTGAGCTGGAGAAACCTCACGCCACCTCTCACCAACTTATTCCTCTGTGTAGTCCCTATGGTTTGCTTTTGGTTTGGTTTTCTGTCACGGGTTCATTTCATAGATGAGGTTCAGAAATGTGTTGGGTCTCTCTGCAGGGATGACCTTCCACCATACAGAAGCATATTCAGGTGGCCCGACTTCGTCTTTAAGTGCTTGTCTTCAAGTGCCTAAATGAACTGCCTGAACATACTGTTGAGAAAAGTGACAGGCAGTAGCTAATACACTTTCTGGAAGGTCCTGAGCTTCTGAGCAGGGACAGAGGCTGCACTCCACCCTCACCTTTTTCCAGGTATCTGCCCAGCAGGAACTGACACATAATGCTGCCTGTCTAATGGTTCCATAGAAAAGAAGGCTGCACTTCTGTGTAGGCTTGAAGTCTTTACCTTAGCCTCATGCTAATGCAGAAACAAAAGACTTTCTGTGGGGGGGGGGAAAAAACCTCTGAGTAAATAAAATAGAATGTAAGTATAAACTTGAACCTGTTCATTCTGAAACTGTGGGTAATTCCAATTCTA
Source organism: Amazona ochrocephala (assembly GCA_039720435.1). NCBI lineage: Eukaryota > Metazoa > Chordata > Aves > Psittaciformes > Psittacidae > Amazona > Amazona ochrocephala. The sequence continues at coordinate 93,091,071 of CM077879.1, forward strand.
ATCCCATGTGTAAATATTTGAAGTGCCATTGTGAAGGGCTTTTCTTACATGGGAGAATTTCCTGCTGCTTGTTTTTTAAATCCCAGCCTACATGTGCACAGGTGAGTTCAGCTTTCTGCTGCGGGTGTCTGAGCTGCAGAGAGGGAAGTGCCTGTGCGAGCAGCACATTGGCTGTCACCCGTTTCTCAAGATGCCAGCAGTGAGCAAAGCAGACCCTCTGAGTTTGCTCACAAGAACAAACTGGAGTAAATGTTTAACTTGAGTCTTTGGAGTCTCCAGCTTGTACCTTTCTTTATTATTAACCCAACTCCTGTTTTTCTTTACAGTTGCACAGCTGCTGGCACACAAGAAACAAAGGACCCTTGAAATAACTTCCTCATGGAGGCATGAGCAAAGGTAAAGTACCTTTTTTATTGTTTTCATACCTATACATGGGAAAGCAGTTGCACGTTTCTGTGCTCTGCATTTCTGTTAGGGCAGAACAACCTGTCAATAGCAAGCATTGTTTAATTGTGTCTTCTTAAAACTAAATCACTAAATACATCCAGCTGATTTCATCCTAATTTGACACAAACTGAGAAAGTATCTCTGTACTTAGTGTAAGAGTGTGCACGGTGAATTTCTTCATTCACACACACACACACACATAGAGTGGTTTCCATTGCTTTTTCCCTAATACCAATAACCTTAACTTTGTAACTATTGTTTTCCTCCTGATTGTTTTCTGTCCTGCTCAAGTCTGAAAAGGTCTTCGTCTTCTTCTCCCTGTGGGGAGGCATGACTGCACTATGAAGATCTGAATTTGCATCAGTCCTTTCACAAAGCTCACACAAACCAGCTGTGCCATTTGTTTTGCATTCAGCCTTCACCCTTGATTGTTTTCTTTGCTCTTGGGTAAGCTGTGAATTCTAGAAGAAAGCTTCATGGTGAGGCAGGCACCTGTCAGCACAGTACAAAATAATGAGGACACTTGTCTGACCATTGTTCTGGTTACTATGCCAATACCGTGTGAATACTTGTTTTAACATAACGTTAAATATCTGTGAGTGATGGCTCAAAATTGTCTTGCAGGGAGAAGGATTCACTTAAATCTTTTTTGTATTTGCTGTGACGTAAATTTACATGGAAAACAATATAATCAAACTTTAGCTAAAACATGCTTCAAAGGCAATTTGAGTGAAGATCAAGAATAGAAGATAAAACAAGTACTTACAGACATTCAAAAAGTAGCTGTTCGTTGTGGTGTATATTATATACATATTATATATTATATATATTACATGGGTTTAGAAACAATAATATTTTAATAGAAATGGGGTTTACAAGCAAAGTAAAAGAAGAATCAAATTTTTCCTGTTTCCAGCTGCTCAGAATACCATTTTACTCCATGAGTAGAAACTGTAAGTCAGGTGTGATGTCCATCTAAGCAGACAACGTCTCAGCTCCAGTATGTTCTTTAGGAAGACCCCAGTGCCATCTCCTCCCTGTACTTCTGTGGCTGTGCTGCCCTCTGAGGATGAGCATGTCCAATATTGAGTGCCATTGGCAAGGAGATTTCTAAAGGCACTGCAGCTACACAGTTTGTGTTTTGATTTATATTACAGCAGCATTTGCAATATGGTATGTGCTGCCCTTAGAGTAAAACAGTTCCTTTACATTATCCTAGAGCTGTATTGGCAATCAGAGTATTTGCCCTGTAAATACTTAGGAATCTGTGAGCAAAGGCTTGCAGGCACATTATGAAATATGAAAGTGGCATGATCACTAAGAGCTGTGAAAACACACTGTCTTCATAGTTCCTGAAAAGGAACTATAAATAGCTGTTTTGGAGCAGTTCACACATCTCTGATTCTTGTAAGCCGATTAGATTAGGAAAAACAACTCTGCTATTCCGTGTTTTGATCCAATCCAGCTGTTTATTTAGCTCTAAAGATCATTGGCACCCTAAGCAAGGGATGATGATGATGTGGCTACCGGATATTTCCAAACCGTCTATCACGAACAGCTAGATTTGTCATTCCATTCCCACTGGAGAATACTGAAATGAATGGGAGTATTGGTGGTATGTATTGGAAGGATGTCAGAACACAGGCCCAAGTGACTACGGGAATCTGAATCATAAGATGGAAAAGGTAAATAAGGAGTGGCATGAATTTCAGGAGACTGACACCTTGGCTATGAAGTAAGTGGGAAGTTGGTTGTGAGCCTGTTTCTATAATGGCCAAATTCAGATTTTAGCAATTTGCTCAAAGATGAAGAGATAACCAAGCAAAGAAAACACAAACCTGTTCTCTAAGGGAATGGGAGAATTGGCAAGTTGATAAAGAGCACTGTGTCCGCTCATAGGTGACCTAGGTCAGCAGAGGATGAATTTGCCTTCTCTTTTGTCAGTTTAATGTTTGTTAAGGGTCCCTGGATTTCTGTTTCCTGAGCATTTTTTTCCCAATCTGGCAATTCTACAAAGCATATGTTGGACTTTAAATGTATTCGCCTGGCTTGTTCTGGGTGCTACGAAATGCAAATACAGACGCTGGCATCAAAAGGGGACGGAGTGCTTTGAAGATGAAGGGCTTGAAAAAGAGCCAAGGAGCCAATGGACCAATGAGAACTGGAATTCTCATAGAACTGAAGGACACTGTGGCTGTTGGTGAAAGCAAACACATCAGAAAGGAAGCAGGGGAGCTCTTTATCGCTGTCTCCTGGCTAATTGCTTAGGCCAATATAGCTGCTCAGCTGAAGTGGTTAATGAAAAAGTGGATAAGGAACTTCCTGAGGCTTTTCCAGACGAGAAGGTGGGAAATGAGAAATGGCTATATTCTATATTGCCTCTATTAAAAGCAGGCAAGCTTCTTGTGCCCGAGTTTACTTTTAATTCTGCTGCTGTGACAGAGCCAGCAGCAAGAATCCCAGCCTGAGAGGACTTGAGCCTTGTAGGAGTTTGGGTCATTGCTTGGTTGCATGTTAGTTTGGGGGTTTTGCTTGGTTGTTTTGTTGGGTTTTTTTTTAGTGCAATGCTAGAAGCCATTTCCAAAACATTCTAATGATACTGAAGGATAGGACAGGACAGGATAGGATAGGATAGGATAGGATAGGATAGGATAGGATAGGATAGGATAGGATAGGATGATAGGCTAGGTTAGGTGGGGTACCGCCTTATCATGCTTCAGAGATACAAACAGAAAGCAGAAAACACCATTTTCCAGCACCACTGCCCCATCCAGGCTCACTGGCATTGTTCTAACAAAAAATAGGTTAGACTTTGGGGGTAAGAAAGTGCAAAGCAGTGATAGCTTTTTGTGCCTCACTCCAGCTCTGAATGTGCTTCTTATCTCCTGTGTAACTCCACAGCAAAAAGCCTCATTCACTGCAGCAGTGTGCAGTGTCAAGTGTTAAAATGCAGCGGTAAGCATCGAAATAAGAGTAACACTATCCCATGATATAATCAGGGTTTCTTTTTCAGAATCTAATGATGTTAAAATAAATGGAATTATGTTGCTTTTCATTTTTTTTATTTTAAGCCAGTAAATTCCAAAAGAGGATTTGCCCCATTTCTACAATGTGCTTAAGGACTTAGAGCACACGATCGACTGCAGGTTTATTAGGGGCATGAGGGGTTGGCATACGGCATTCTCTGCTTAAAGCTGCTTAGAGCCTTTTCATTCTGGTCAAGGAGGATTTTTTTTCATCTTAGTCATTATTTGTGAGGCCATATGGGACCTGGCATTTCCCTGAGCTTTTTCTTATTGCACAGAAACAGTGATGAACACTCTTTACTCTCAAGAGCAAGGAAAACTGGTGTTCTGGATAGGACCTAGAAAACATGAACTGGAGAAAATACCATGCAAGCATCTTTAGTGGGAGGTTTTTCCTTTGCTTTATTGACATGGTCAGTGAGAATCCTTCCAGTGAGTTCAGTGGCTGTTAGATCAAATCACAGTGTCTCTCAAACTCTCCCCCTCTGCTGGCAATTCAGTTCCTGCTGTGCTGCTGGAGCTGCGCAGCAGCTCTGAACTCTGCAAAAGAGTCTTTTAAGAAGTCATATAGCAGCATTCCTCATTTGAGTCAAAGGTTGGAGCACAGGAGAAACTCTGGGGTGGTGGAAGGCAGGACGAGTGTTACATGCTAGGGAAGGACAGGTAGATTCTGCAGTCTGGATGATGCTTTGTGCAGGAAGATGAGGTGGTTGTATCTGACATGTTTATCCTTTATGCGTGCATGATGTGAGAGTGGTTTGTGTGACAGGAATATTTCCCTACTCAGGTTTCTCAGCCCTTCTTCGTTCTTAATCTGCTCTGCACGATTCTTTGCTTTGTTCTGCACAAAGGCATGAAAGTTGCCAAATGTCAATGTTGGACTCTATAGGAGGAAGAGAAACCCAGTCCTTTAGGTAAACTTTTCCTTCAGTGTTGGAAGTTCCTTCTCTCAGTAGCAGCAGCAGCATTTCTTTTCAGTGTTTCTTCTGGCCTGCTGTGAGTACATTTTAAATATGTATCACAAAATCCTGGGGGAGTCCTGGTTTTGAACAGAAACTGAAAATTCTGTCTTTGAAGGAAAAACTCCTGCCTGAAAATAAGTGTACCAAGTGTTTGTGGTGTCGTGGGAGGCTGTTAGATCCCCAGGTATCTGCTCAGTTGTAAAGGCAGCTGCTTCCTCCTCCAGAAGCAACCTGAAGTGATGAACCAGTGTGCTGGGATCTGGGTTTATTTAGGTGTTGAGCAGATCATTTTGCAATAGTGGAGTATGAAACAGTCTCAGCCAAAAATGAAATTGCTGGAATGTATTGATGAAAATGTATGTCTGAGACAAATGGAGCTCTAACCTTCATTAACCCAAAGGAGAGTTCTATCTGAATTTGCCAATGGGATGTACAGCTTGCCCAGGTGCTCAGTTTTCTTCTGGTGTAATTCTGTGTACAGGAATATTGTTTTGAGAAGAGTGCACAATGAATATTTTACTGAAGATAGGTCTTAGACAATATTTTCTGTTAACTCAGGAAAAAAAGACCCTTTTCTCTATGTTCTTTTAGTGCTGATGGATGGTTCTAGTGAGACATTCAGAAAAGGATTTGCTGGTTTGGGTGCGGGAATATTTTCAATACTTGGGCACTTTGCCTTTTGTTCGTGGCTCAAATTCAGAAAACTCTCTCAGGTTAATTTGTTTTCCAGTACAAAACCACATGGAACCTAAAGTCAGAGACAGGGATTTGCCTCTTTCTGCTGCAGAATGAAATAGCCGTGCTCAGATGGAGCAGGCAGGGCACGGCAGTCCCCGGCCTGGGAGTTGCTCTCCGGTGAGAGGGTTGAGGTCTCAGCGGGATCAGGCGAGGGCCGCAGCAGGGCCCTATCGTCCTCACGTTGCCCTCGGGGGGGGTGAGCGGAGCCCCGGCTTCAGCCCCGGTTTCGCGCTGTGCCGCTGCGCCGCTCCCGGGCACAGGGACCCGCCCGCCGCCGGCCGTGGTGCTGAACGGATAGCGCCGCCCCGCCCGGCCCCGCCCCGGCCCCGCCCGCTGCCCCGCGGGACCGCTCCCGACGTGTCGGAGTCGTTTGTCCCGAAGGGAAGCGGTGTCCCAGTGCTTCTGCAGCACTGCCTGCAAGCAGAGGTGTTGGGAGCAGTGTGCCTGCCCCAGAGCTCGCTCTGCTGAGGGATCACTGAATCACAGGTTGGAAAAGGCTCTGCCGAGCCCGCCCCTAAAGCACATCTCTGTGTCCCACATCTGCCCGTCTCTTAAACAGCTGCAGGGATGGTGACTCCACTCCAGCAGGCAGCTTGTTCCACTGCTTGACAACCCTTTCAGTGAAGACATTTTTCTAATATCCAACCTGAACGTCCCCTGGCATAACTTGAGGCCATTTCCTCTCATCCTGTCACTTGCTATTTGGGAAGACACTGACCCCCACCTCCATCCTCCTTTTGGGTAGCTGTAGAGAGCAATAAGGTGCTCTGACAGCTGTGGAGGCTTCTTTTCTCCAGGCTAAACAACTCCAGTTCCCTCTGCTGCTTCTCACAGGACTTGTGCTCCAGACCCTTCATTAGCTTGAGTGCTCCACTCTGGACCTGCTCTAGCACCTCAATGTTTATGGACAATGGCTGCTATGCTCCATGGAACTTAATTTCTCCTCCCCAGTAACAACCGCTGAGATTTGAAATATTACAGTAGTACTTAACACCCCCAGTAATGGTCAGTTGTGCTGTTTCACCAACACGGAGCAAAGAATTGGTCTCCAGCCTGAATTGCCAAAGCTTAATTAGGTATGACACACATTACTCCTTGTGCTAAAGGGCTGCAGGGAGATGTTGTATGTTGTTAAACAGCTGCTGGATTCTGCCCGAGAGGGAAATCTATTTATGAGTTGTATTTTGGGTTGTAAAGTTTGCAACTGTGCTTTAGGAAACAGCAAAGCTATAGAACCGTGCTGAATTATTTAAGACTGTTCAGTCACATAGAACAATAACCATAAAACAAGGGGTCAAACACAGGCTGGCCCCTTGTGGGTGGTGCACAGGGACAGCAAGCACAGGTCATCTTGAGTGCAAGGGCTACTGCTGAGCAGCAATGCCTAAGCGGGCAGAGACCATTAACAGTTACCCTCTGGCCTGTGGAACTGGCTGGATCCAGGCAGCTCAAAAATAATATAACCCCATTGGAGACACTGTATTTATACAGTGGGAAGTTCTGGGAGAGATTTCCTGGCTCACTAAGTGGAAGTGCAAATGTTAGTGAAAATTAAGATTTCTTCTTCAAGTACTTTGGGAAAACAATGGCCTCCTGACTCTCAGTAGCATCTTAAGAGCAAGGGGTTAGCTCAGTGGCAAGGGCTAGGCTATTTCTATTTATCAAGTATCCCATTTGAATTCCCCTGCCAAGAGCTGAATATTTAGGATTTCCATGGCAACATATTTCTGAACCCATATTACAGTCAGACTGACGTGTGTCACCTGATCCAGGGATGCAGGAGGTAGTGGCTGAATTTATTCAAGCAATCACATTCTCTTTTCCAAGGCTAATGCACATGAATACTGAGTTAGCAAACTGAATTGACAGGGATTCCATCTCAATGAACATGTATAATGTTCCAGCCCAGGAGAGTAGCATTTAATTGATGAGTGGGATTATATTTACATAGCAATTATAACAAAGTCAAGGTTGGCTTTACATGAAAGACTGTTTGCTGTAATATCTTGGTGCTTGGTTGTCCAGGAAAGCTGTTCCTTTATGGACAAGAAAAACACATCAGACCAGATGCACGCAGCTTTTACATGTGCTTCTTCTCATACTCTGCAAATACTCACTTCATGAAGCCAGCTCAGTAGTCACATTGTGGTTGCCTTAGCTACACACATCAATTTACTCCATTATAGCTTAGATGCTCATTGTTTAAGTGCACAAGTATTAATAGTTATTCACTGCTATCCTCAAATGGCTGTTCGGTGCCTAATGTAAAATGAATAAGAGCTCATTCTAAATCCCATATAAGTCAATGAGCATCTTTCTCCTCATTTCATTCAGAGCTGGAATTAGCTATCCCTGCTGCAATGCCCCCAGATATTAATTTTTTGTCCTCAAGACACCTTTGCGAGGTAAGGTAATGCTACTGACTCACAGTAGTATTACCTTCACAGATGGAAAGCTGGGGACAGAAAGGTCCCAGGATCATCCAGCATATACACAGAGGTCCTGACCCTCATCATCTTTTCAGCCTGGTTTTCTTTCCATGGAAAGGTTAATGCCTGAGTTTTGCTTTAATACGGAGTTGGATTGGAGGGGGGGGGGGAGCAGCTGGACCTTGAAGCTATGAGGCAATTTCACGTCTTGTAGGTCTGTGTAGTCAGAGACCAAAAGCTGTATTCAGATGCCTTCTTATGGGGCCTAGCATGGAGTTAAGTTCCGCTGCTGGCTCTGGAAACAAGAGGGTGGTGATGAACTCAAGCTATCTGTTACCTGTGGCATAGCAAGGGGAAATATGCATGACAGCTATGCTGGGTGATCAGAATACCAATAGACCCTAGGAGAAGGAAGAGCTGTACTCAGAAGTCCAACACAAATGCCATACTCATCTTTCTTCATTGACTCATATGGGGAGCTGAATCCTGACATCCTTGAATTCCCAAATGGTGGGAAGTTATCATCCTTCTCTGACAACAGGCAGAGTGGTTTAGGTCCATCTTTGTTACTACACTAGGAGGATATCCCCAGGTGGCTTGCCTAAGGCCATACTGTGCTAGAGACAGGGAAATAAACTGAGGTCTCTTGAGTCTTCTAGCACAAAAAGTTTTCTTTTCTTACTCTAGGCTTTCACTGCTCTCACTCTTATTGCCATGGAAATCGTCTCCTTAGCTCCTATTGGAATTGTCTGTTGACATCATTAGTTAAGCACATAATAGGTAGCTGAACTGCTCTGATATTTATCTTCAGGTCAACAACTATTAAGACTCCAGAAACGAATTGGAAAAAAAGCATAGACCTTTTATTAGTAGAACTTAATTCAACTGTATTTAAACTTCATTAAGGAGTAAAAAAAAATGACCTTTCTTAATGCACTCTTTCTTTATAAAGTATGAAATAAGGATATTAGATTAGTTTGATCCTGGTTCTTATTATGCACACACAGTAGATGAGAATGCAAGAATTCCCTCATTCAGTTAGGTACTCTTGGATGTCAAATCAAAGACCAGGTGCTCCACAAGCCCATTTCCTTTCTTCAGTGTTTTATGTTTCCTAGCCCTGTAATTCCCCCCAGGGAACCAGGAAAAATCTTAATTTCTTACCTTCCCCCCCCCCCCATTAAAGTAACAGCTCTGGTCATTTAAACAATCAAGCACATGTTCTTACACTGTCTGCACCTCATGCTATCCATAAATGGTGATGTGGTAAGAAAAACCATGGAGGAAAGGAAAGGAAATGACATTAACCTTTTCCATCTGATAAATAAGGGCTCTATTCAGCTGCAATAATCCACATCCTTCCCTAGAGATCCAGTTAATGTAATACCTAAGGGCTCAGTTCATTTAAAATTATTTCCACACTGGCCAGCTGATTTCTTGGTGAATTATTCAATCCCCAGACTGGAATATTCTCCCTGTGCAGCCCTTGTAAAGGGGCTGGAGCCCTTCTGTAGCTCCCAATGACCTCTCAGATGTGCCAGAGGGTCTGTGACACCCTACATCTGTGCCCTCGGGTAACAGGACCTTTTGTGTTGGTTTTCATGGGACCACCAGTCTGTAGGCACTGCAGATAACACACCCTATCCCATTTGCCGCTCTCCTCTGCAGGGGGCTTCTCACCTCCCTATCAAACTTTAAGCACCTGCAGTTTATAGGTAGTAAAAAGAGAGTTTGAGCCTTGAATGGGTGGAAATTTAGAGCAAGGAGCTCAGCCAGTTCAAAAAAGGCAGCCTGGATTATGTTGTTGGGTTTGAGGTGATGGATGTGGATCAGTGACCACTGCAGGGTTGCTTGAATGATCCACAATCCCAAAGGCTAAAAGCTGAGAATTAAATTTGTGGGGTTTTTACTCCCTTTGCAATACAGAGGTGGCTGCAGGGTGATTGGTATCTGCTCAGTTTATACCTGCCCAGGAAGCTTACAAAGACAAAGGGCTGTCTGTGTGCAACCATCCAGGCAGATGTTCCCAAAGCCAGAGTGAGGAGCAAGGCTTAGAGAATCCAATTGCAAATCAATGGGAAACACTGGTCTAAAATCAGTAGCAACATGTGAAAATCCCAGATTTATATTAGTCACATTGATCTTTAGTTGATGGAAAGCCACTGGAATCTTCATATTGGCATCAAGACATTTTGGATTAAGTGCCTACATTAGGAAATATGTTCTTTCCTTCTTTTTTTCAAAGGGAATGTTAGTAGTTGAGGGTAATAAATACAAGTTGTCTGCAATTTTGCAACCTTTCTGATGCTGTAATAAGCTGTGCTATGAGGGTTCGTTATTAGACTGTCTTGAAACTTGCTAGTGAAACAGGAAAAACAAGAAACCTGACCTCACTGTAGTGCTTAATTGAAGTGCATTTATTGACTGATTTTAAGCTCTTATAACAACTGTGTTTGCGAAGAACTGTGGGCCAGCTCTCTGCTTGTGTGGACCTTACCTGCTGGAGTAGACACAGCCGCATGAAGGCATGTCATACTCCAGGCTGGCATCGCAGGGTTGGCCTGGGGCTGAGCAGGAAGCTATAGCTGGAGGTTAGCACCTTCCCCCTTGCTGCAATGCTGCTGCTCAGCTTTCCTCCCCCTCCAAGAGCCTATGGGATGACCAGCCTTAATGGGGTCAATATGCCAGAGGTGAAGTAAGTGTTGTGCTGGGCATGTTTCAGTTCCTATCTCTTTGGGGCTGGGGCTGGAAACAGGGCTCAGAAGAGACAATAAACCTCTTTGGACCTATCCTGCTTCCGTAAGGATTCTGCAAGTTGCAATTCTTCAGAAGGATCTGGATCTTCAGCCTCACAATGCTGTGGGGGGACACACTGAGAAGTCTGTTATACATCAGTGCCAAAGCAAGCTACAGCGGGATATCTCTGCTGGTAAATCTACCTTTGATACTGTAATGCCGGGACTGGCACGTACTTAATGCTAATACAGTCTTATCCCCATCCCATCTGTATTAGAAATCAGGGCAGAAACATAAAGACCATTACCATGCTGTAACCTTAAGAACAGTTTCTCACTTCATAGAGGCACTCAGCAGGCACTGGTGCATTCAGCCATGATTCATTAGCACTGAACCTCGGTGCTGGCCTTGGCCAGTTTTGTCTGGATTCAGTTAACTCGTTCCACTGGCAGGAAAGATTTCTGAGCATTTGTGTTATCTCTCTGGAAATCTTAAGTAGGAGCTGAACACGATTGAGAACAGTTGCCTGATAAAAGAGACAGAGAGAAAATACATTCTGTGGGAGACTGGGGAGGAATGAAAGTCGGCCCTGGAATAGACGGACATGGCCCTCCCCTGCTGTGAGAGAAGAGGCTGAGATTGCAAGAGGTGGACTGGACGTGATTGTATATGATATGATACTGACTTTGTGTTATACCGATTGAATGCACATCTAATCTAGTTCACCATACTGTTAAATTAAACTGGCTGGTTTATTCCAAAAGTTTGGGAACACTTACAGCCTTGTGGAGCTGGTGCTGGTCAGCATCCTGAGCACTGCAACGCAGCCATAGGGACACAGGTAAAGGAGTCTTTGGGACTTTATTGTTATAAACCAGCTTCGAATCTGACCCAGAGGAGATATGGATTCTACTTAAGGAGTCTGTGATGCAAATTTATGCAGATGACTGTCATTAGTCTGTATATGTGCTTGAAACAGCGGGGTATGGGGGAGACTGTTATAGGCCATAGAAACTGCAGATTTGTGCCCACATGCCGTCTTAGGAAAAAGTATTAGAGCACAAAAGAGACTTGCTTCTCAATTCTTTTGGTAGATTGCAGGCAAGTGGGAGTATAGAAGCTATTCCATCACCAGCCACAAACCTCTTAACTCCTCTTTCTTAGCATCTATTGGCAAGTATTTCTGCCCCTGAGTCCCCAGAAGCAAAGCTTTGTGGCCAGGTGGGCATAGATGCAAGCAGCGATGGTGTTCTGGAGTAGGAGCAGGCAGAGTTCATGGGACACAGCCCTCATCTGAAGACCTTATTGATGGGCTCAGGGTAAGATGTCTACACCTTGTGTGTAACAATACTCCGTAATAGACTGAGTTAAAAACCTTGTAGTAGCAGGAGTTTCCAGGAATGTGTTTCGTCTCTGTGAGACAGAAAAACCTGGGAAGGCCAGTGGGAAAACCTGGGAAGGTCGGTGGAAGCACACAGTTGATGGGATTGCTCTGTACTGCATACACCTCCTTTTACACTGACCTCATTTCTGTGGCCAGTGTGGTCAGGTAAAGATCTCTCCCAGCTCTCTGGGATTACTATCACATTTCAGTGGCAGAGACAGCAGAGGAGCTCGTCTCTATGCAACCAAGTCAGAGAATGGAGTAGAACAGGAGCTTAAAACGCTGCTCTCTGCTGTGAGTGCAGGCAGGTTAGCAGCAGCAGAGGGTTCTGGGGGGAAAATGAGGACTTCAGACATCTGCTGGTGACTTTTATTACACATAGAGGTGGTGGGATGCAAGGATAAAACCCAAGGCCCAAAGCTATTTCTGCTGTGTGCAAAAAACCCTTTCTACTTCTACAAAAGCCTCTTGTCAAGGCTGCCTTAAAGGCGCTTTAGCTACCTGTTAGATCAGTTATCAGAGGAATGGGAAAGGTTTGGGGTCCAATTAGTTCCTGGTATGAATCCACTTGCTTCATATTTACTGCAAAGCAGACCTTGAGGCCTTTTGAGCCAGCACTGGTAAAACTACTGGGCTCCCAAACGCAGCATATTTCTCGTCAGTTCTAATGTGCTGAAAGGATGGGATTTTCTGTGAACTTTTCTCAGTCTTACATTTTTTTCTCTCTTTGAGAGGGGGAGGAGTTGTGCCTAAAAAAACAAACCCAACCTGTCGTTCTCAGCTCTGCCAACCTGTCAGTCCAGCCATGCAGGAGAGAGGGAGAGAGACAGAGAAAAGGAAAGCAGGGAGTGAAGCAGGGATTCTTTCAGATCTCAGCAGACATTCAGGTAAAGCCCATTTCTCATTTCCTTATCTGTGCTTGCCTCTGAGTGTGTACATGTAAACAGAAGTTCTGTTACCTTAGAGAGTTTTACACTGAGCAACCTGTGTGGGAATAAACTCTTTACTGTGTTCAACTTGAAGTGTGTTTTGCATGTAAACTGGCAGCTTGCTACTTGTTTGGAAACACAGATTTTCTCTCTGAAATTCAGAAGGAGACTTGGTGTTCATTTGAATGTTAAAAAGAGGCAGAGCTGCTATGAATACATGTTAGGGGAGGATATTAAGCTGTGTAATTTCAGGGCTGAAGCCAGCCTCTAATTACTGAAGATCAGGGTAAGAACTTGTTAGAGGAGGGAAATTCTTGCAGAGCTGCCTATTGCAAAGCTCTGACACCTTCTCCTGGAGCATTTGATATTAGCCACTGGTGGAGACAGGATAAGAGACAGACAGACTGCAGATCTGATCCAGTTTGGCAGTTCCTCCTTTCCTCCATTCCTGCCTGTCCATTTTTGGTGGGGTTTATCCAACTTGTCATTACCAGAGGAGGAACAAAGCTAAGGTGCAGCAAAACTGCCCGCGTGAATTCTTGAGTCAGGAGGGCAGATCAGCAGAGGCACTTTCAGCTCATGCCAGAGGAAATTGAAGGTTACAGACTGTGAGAAATGTTGGCTGAAATGAGTGTGAGTCAGAAGAACCATTCTGCCCCAGAGCTTGCCTTATGAGTCTGGTCTGGGCAACCGCTTTGTTGGAACAAATGTGGTAGAGTGGGCCTAGTAATGAAGGCCTGAAATATGAGAATGGTCTTAGTTTTGTTAGAGCTGAGGGTCTGTGCATGGGGACCTGTGTGAATGTGTACTTGTGCACAAACATTTATGTGTTAAGGAGTCTGTGGGTAGATTCTGAGCCCTAGTATGCAATGAAAATCCACCAGCAAAAGTAAGAGAGGAAGAATTAAGTTCATACACCTTAGAGTTACCCCTTTTTCTGTATTTCTAAATCCTGAACAAGCATTTTAAACTGTACTGAAAACTCTGTAATATCTTTCTAGATAGGCTGAGGCTCTGGGAAGGTCATATAGAAGGCAAAGTGATGGATAAGATTTCCTTTCCCTGCTGTATGTTGAGGGTTTTCACTTCTGTCAGGGTGTGTCTGCTGAAAACAACCTTCTAGTAATGCTAACCCAACAGACGGAACAGGTTGGAAGACAGCAATACAATTGTCATGTTGTGGGTTGCAATGCCCTTGCCAAGGGTTTGGTTACATAGTAATGGCTTCTGCATCTTCTTTGTTGTTCAGCTTGGAATCACAGACTGGTTTGGGTTCAAAGGGATCTTAAAGATTATCTGGTTCCAACCCCCTGCCAAAGGCAAGGACAGACTTCCTCATATACTTATGCCTGTGCCATAGTTTCAGATTGAAGCTCTCCTCCCATGGCAGTGGTCACAATAGTGCTGTGAAGAAGAGAGAGGTGATCCACGTGGGAGAGGGGTGGTCTGTGAGGTGGTCTGTCCATATGACCCTTCCTATAAAAGCATTTGTGGTGTCCTTGCATTGCATCAGTTGCTTTCTCCTGGTAGTGTGGTCTCCTGGGAACTTGGAGCGGCGTTTCTTCTTACTCCTGACTCATTCTCCGTGGGGATGGTGATACAGAGTGAGACTATAGCTTTTAGTATACAAAAGAAATTCTTTTATAGACAGTGCATTTTGTAGTAATATTATAAGCTTTCCTGCTGAGCCAGAATGGTGAGGGAAGTGCTTTCACAAGTGACCCTAGGAGATGGAGAAGAGGAAGTGAATACTTCAGTTTCAGTGGGAATAAACATTCTTACTGCTAGTTACAGTAACAGAAATTAGTCACTGAAAGAAGGAAAGGAGGAAAACTCTTTAGCTTTCATGATCTGCAGAGACTTAGCCAACTTGCCTAACAGCTCTCTTCTTCTCTTTTCTCTTCTCTTCTCTTCTCTTCTCTTCTCTTCTCTTCTCTTCTCTTCTCTTCTCTTCTCTTCTCTTCTCTTTTTTCTTCTTTCTCTTCTCTTCTGTTTCCTTTTGTTTACATGATCTAAAGCAATGCAAAGAAGGCTTGGGACATCTACGTGACACATTCTGCAATGCTGATGGGCATTTTTGAAATGAGGACAAGCACTCTGATGCACTTGCTTCATTACTGCTTTTGAAAAGGTATCAATGTACAGATGTAACAGGATTGGTACCTCTAAGTCAGCCAAGCTCCCTGGAGATCAGACAATTGATGTATGTACTGTCAAACACAAGATTATAGTACGTGTTGATAAATGGTTTAGCACTGCTTAGCAAATGTCAGTGGATCGATCAGAGTTAACCAGCTGCAAACTCACTAAATTCAGGCAAAGTCCAGGCAATCCATATTTTAGATGAGTTTCATTAGTGTAGCTGTAACAGCCCAGCACTGCAACAGAAGGGAAGAAATAGCAGAAATACAAGTCCAGTTCTTACCAAGGTTTCTGTATCTGTCATTCTGGAGGCAAAAAGGACAGGGACTGATGTTCAAGAAACTGTTTCCAAAGACACAAAATCCTGCAAAGGAAGTGTTACCAGAGAGAAGGGTTGAAAAATGAGAAACCCTTCTGCTAGAAGAGGTTCTGAATAGCTCTGGCAAAGGTTGGCTGGAGAACGCTTCATACTAGGAAGGTTTCTGGCTTTCAACAGGAGGCTGCTAGTTCACGTTGCTCTGTTCTCAAAGTGACTAAGATTCTGTCGATTAGCTGCTGCCTTGCCCTACTTTCTTATATTAGTTACCTTCGTGCCCAATAACCTCACCATCAGCTTTTGGCGAGAATGTTTGGTAACAGAACATCCGTTTCCAGTAACCCATTGTGCAATGACAATGCCATATGCTGAATACAAGCAAGCCAAACAAGCACCACCTCAGAGTTCTGGTTTCTTTCTAAATTAGGAGAAGAGCTTGATTTGATTTTTCATCTTTTATTGTATTAGCAGACTAGCTGTCCCTCCTGGCTGGCAGGAAGCAGTGCTGTGTTCCAAGAAGCCATTGTGCTTCTTTTCACAAGGAGCTAAGCGTTTCTGGTAGTTTTCAGTCACGCTGGTAGCACTGGTTCCTCTTCTTAAAGCAGTTCAATTTGTGTTTTGAGAGTGTGGACAGGAGAGAATATGCTTCAACTACTCAAATATTATTTGTGGTGACAAGCTGGGTTGGAGAATTGGAAGAGTGGAGAGTGTTTCAGCCCTTAATTTCCTGTGGAAAGTTTCAGCTGAGGAAGCATTGAATTTTTGGTTTCTCTTTGCTGTCAACAGGGTAGAGGTCAATAATAGCCTGAACAGATCTAAGAATTGACCAACAGTCTGGGAAACAAACTGAACAGAGGCAATTTCAGTGCGCAGCCATTTTTCAGACAAGTTTTCCTTCATTCTGAAGGAAAAGCAAGACAGCGATTCACCTGGCGATGTGAAATGAAGACTCATCTGGATAAAAGACTAAAACTAGCTGGAAGTTTTCCATGTCTGAGAATGAAAGGTGCATCCATTCCTGAGGCAACTTTGAAGACAAAGGCTCTCCAGGTCTTTTGAAAGCGTTCTCTCTCTCAAACTGGTTTTAAATTGGCACCTGATTTTGTGTACATCAGCACTGGGGCATCTTCTTCTTGTTTCTTGGCAGTGATCAGCCCTGAGCTAACTCTTCTGACCCGATCCCTGACACGGCCTCATGGCCCATTGTGCTCTCCAAGAAATGCTGATCAGTAGCAGCTATGGGAGAGCATGCACATTCCTAACCGGCATTCTCCCACTCAAAGATAGCTCAAGTTCAGACAAATCTGAACAACTGTGATGATATTCACTTAGTACATATAAAAGTAGTTGCCATAAAACGCAGCCCACTTTCCACCAGAAATCTCAAAGGGAAAATCCAACTATTTCTATTTCCACTCATAAGCCTTAACCAGCTGTTTGACTATTAATGAAAGTCCTTGTAGTTTTCCACAGCTGAGTGAGAACTCTTTCCAGGAGTGGCCTGTGGTGAGATTTCTAGTGCACTCTTGCTTTGGATGGACTACGAATATTAATCTTCTCATGGCATTTTGTCACCACAGGTTGCTATTCCCCAAAGAAAGGAAGCAACTGGTTACTCCTGCAAGAAAAACAAGTAGCCCTCAACTTCTGCACGTTTCAGGTCTCAGAAAGATTTGATTTAGACTTTGTCAATGGGAATAAGTAATTAGTGCTTTACTCTATCTACATGAGTCTGTTCGAATCGAGGCAAATGATTGGTGCATCAGAGTTTTGGATCGAGGTGCAGTTGCCCTGGTAACAATCGCGAGTGAAATCAGAACCTTTTGAACAGCCAGTGGAATGTGGTTCTACTTGGATGACAATAGGTCAAAGCATTTTAATGGGTAAAAATGTAATCCAGTACAATAGGATTTATTGCCACTATGTCATCAGATTGACACTATTCCTGCAAATTCTTTAGCTTGTGACAGACTTCAACTGAAATCTCTTTAGTGGAAAAGCTTGTAAAATGCCATTAATCATTTTGTTTTCCAAATCAACCAAAGAGCCTGTGTGTCTCAGGGGGTTAGAAAGAATATCTTCCAACTGAGTGAAATTCAACCTCTCTGCACAAAGCCCTAATGAATGGCTGTCTGGACACAATAAATGGTTCTAAGAACTAAAGGCTCATTTCTGCAGGGTGCTGAGTACTCTGCTCCAAGTCTATTGGAGAACTTCTGCACTTGCTTTATTTTACACTAACATAATAGTTTCCAGTGATTTCTAGGATGGTCATTCATGCTCTTAAACCTGATTGTATTTGCTGACAGACAAGACCTTGCAGGATTAAGTCCTAAACCAACAGTGAAAGAAAAGATTCCCTATTCAGTATGGCAAGGGCATGGGCAGTATTTCATCCTTTCTGCTGACATTTTTGCAGCTTCTGCAATAACAATCCTTTTATTCTGAAGGATCCCAGAGTGCTGTCCCAGCTCCTGAAGTGCAGCCGCAGCGAGGAGCAGCAATGCAGAACATCAGGACAGGAGAATATGTTGCCTGCAGCTTTAAGGGAATGTCAGATTAAGGCACCAAAGTCTGCCCCTCTATCCAGGAGCTAAAAGCATAGAAGGCTTGGCCTCCTTTGGGATGTCAGTAGGGGACCTCTGTCATACAAAGACCTCTACATCCACCTGCTTTGGTGACAAAATGGCCCTTACCATTCATTGTAGGCCCATTGAACCTTCTACTAATTTTCCTTTCCAATAGATGGATGTCATTCTCATTCATTTCCCTTTAATATGAAAAGCAGGTTCTCCTCAATCCTGTGCTTGGTACCATGCATATCCTTTCATTGTTGCTATGAGGCTTTTACAGCAATAAAGCTTCAAGCTAGTAAGTATTCCTCTCTTTGGAATTATTATGTAGTTATGAAGAGTGGTAGAGCCAGACAATGACACAAACCTGTTTCTTGTCTTCCTCAATGGGAAATGGGCTTTGAGTTTTGTGAGGACGTTCATAAACAGCCAAGGGTGTGTAAGGCGAAGAATGAGCTCAAAGCTGAGTTTGACCCAGGAGAACAAAGAGATCGCAAATCCTGATTTGAAAAACACCCCAAGACCAAATCGATGGCATAATATCATAATTATCAACACGCGTCATGACGTTGCTGGAACCCACTGGCTGCTTCTGCCTTGAAACACAAGTAAACGCAAGCTCTTCTCCTAATTGCTGTGCAGCTGTCAAGCTCCGTAAATGATGTTTGTGCTGGCAGTAGCTGGGAGATAACTTCATCTATCTAGCATTCGTATGGACTGGAGTTGCATCCTTGCTTCTTTCCCTGGGATGTTTTGTCACATTATTGTTTTCAGATTGCTTTCCCTTTGTTACAGTACTTCTGGCTTCCTTCCAGAACCTTCTAGGTTACTTTTTAGTCTCCTTAATCTGTACTTTCTCTCCTGAGCCTAATCAGCCTTGCAGTTGCTCCCGCCCTAGGACACCCAAGCCGTGTGGCTCGCTTTTTCTGTGGGAAACACCACTTTGTGTTTTTCACAGACTTCTTTCCCTGAAGATCTTTTCATTATGAAGTGAATACAGCTTAGCACTGTGCAGAATGTTCCTGAGGAAGAATGCCACCAGCCCAAGCTCATGTGATTCGGAGCTTGTCAGGCCGTGGCACCGATTTGAGGTTTAATTAATCGCCTACGGATTTGTGTGACTTTTGAATCCCTCTGGCTTCGTGGCAGGAGAAAGCGATGCTTTTGCTCAGTTTTACACAGTGAAAAACAAGAGTCAAAACAAGCCAGGGAAATACAGGATAAACAACTCCCACTTAGGCTGTGTGTATCACTTTTGAACCTAATTTTATTGACTAATCCTTTATCTAACTGCCAATTATTCAGTCTGGATGAGGGGACACTGAAAGTAAATATCAAATCAGCAAGTGCAATTCTATGTAGGCATATTTCTGTCTCTGGTGACAGCACCCTGTGGCGTTAATGTATAACAAACAAGAGAGCCATTTGTTCCCCAGGTCCATAGCACCTATGAGAGAAAACAGAAAAGTTGCTTCTCAGACCAAGCTTTGGGAATTGCTTTGGCAATAAAGCCAACTCTACTGTAGTTTAGATATCTTTTTTCATGAGTGTTGACATTTGTAATATAACAGATTTTTATTTGATGTATTTTTGTTAACATCGCCGTGATAAGATCTGCTCCCTTGTTCACAGTGTTTGCCTTTGAGAAGTAAAACAGGAAAAACACGGCTGACTGAGCAGGTTCATGACAAACATCTTGAAATGAGCTGAACCCTCCCGTAAGTAGCTCCTTCAGTCAGTCGTGCTGCTGAGTGAAAAGCTTCCATGCAAAGGGCAGCCACAGGGGCAGAGATCACGGGCAGGGAGGGAGGCAGAGGCAGCCTCTATGGAGTGCAAGACAAAAATCCGATGTAAAAATCCCTAAATTAACTTTCTTTATTAAAACAACTTCTATATATATATATATATATATGTATGTATATATATATATATAAAAGTACTGCCATTTTTGGAAAGAGTTTGATATTTGAACAAAAAATAGTGTATTAACTTTCCCTGAGACAGCTGAAGGGGTTTCTGATTTCATTAATTCATGATGATGGGGCTGAGAAACCAGTTTGTAGCATTCCTCCAGTGGTTTATTGTAAAGCCTTCAGCAAGTATCATACCTGTCTGGGTCCAGTCTCAGGAAGATATGAAGCAGGCTTAGGTTCATTCTTATTGTATGCTTATGCTGAAAAGAGTCTTAAGAATTGAGCACTGAATCTGTCTCCTATATATGGTTTTGGATAGAGTGGAGGGGAAAAACTTTGTGTACGGAGTCATAAATGATGAGTAAAGTTTACCCCATTAAATATTTGATGTGGACCACCATTAAAGAACAGGCACAGGCATAAATGAAACTCAACTCTGATTCAGGAGCAATGTTCCCATCTTTAGAGGAATGAGTAACTTATCTAATGGTGAACTTAAAGGTGGGGGAGAAGGGACAAGGTTTAAGAGGGCATTCTGCCTATATTCATACGTCTTAAAATATCAATTGCTGTGTCCAAAACCTCACTCAGGTGATCAGAAATAAGCTGTGGTACAGCTTCAAGAGACCAGAAATGGAGCTGTGCAACCCATACACTGAAGTAAACATGCCATTCTTCAATGTATGGCCCAAGCACACACGTGATTTTCCACTTCCACATTGTTTTAGTTATCTGATTTGCAAAACACCACATACTGTAAGTTAGACCATTGAATGTGGGAGGAGAGTGACAGTTGAAAACCAGAGTGGCCAACACCATGCTGAGTGTAGGTTCTGAATAAACAACTCCTGAGTTTCAGGGTAAAGTGCCTTTCCAGATCACATGCAGCCATGCTGAGACAGAGGCTCCTGAGGATGTATACACAGAGCCTCAGCCATCTGCTCTGCAAGGTGTTGAAAGTCATCTCTGAAGAAGCATCCCCTTCCCAGATTTCCTATGGACCTCAGTGCAGTTAAGTAACAATATGGAAAGTCAACGTTCTGCCAAAGTCTGTGAACCAAAGCAAAGGAAGGTTTAAAAAAGCCCTAGTTCCTTAGAAAGTATTGCTGTAATTCCAGCAAGCCCAGCCAATTCCGAACAGCAGCGATGGATACTGCCTGCGGTGATACTGAGAAACCCAGCAGCTAGATCTGATCCAAAACAAGAAATCAAAGACATCCCCTTTGCTGAGTTCAGGAGGGTTTGGATCAGGCCTCTGATCTCTGAAACCATTTAATATATTTCACAGGCTTCTTAAAAGTGGTAACATACATAGCTCCACAAATGTGGAAGTGTGTTCTGGTTTGGATGAAGAACCTGAAACTTGGGATGCCATGTAGCACTATGGGTCTTGGCTGAGCAGCTCCAGCCATAGGAGCTATGTGGTATCCTGTATCGGGCTACAGAGTAAATCATATTTAGACATATTAGGGGTAGGCTTCTGCTGTGTCTGTATTCACAAATGAGTTCTAGAAAGCTGCTCAGAAAACCAAATAGTGATTCTTGACCCTGATAATGATTGATAAATGAACTTCTTGAAGCCAGCATTTGATTGCCTTGACTTGATCCTTAGCTAATACTTATCTCAACCTCTTCGATCTGGGAATCAAAAGCTGAGACAGCAAGTTTTTTTGTGGCATTTCCTAAAACGTTAGGTCATAATGGTTGTGATTCATTTTATTTACATGTTTGGATTTTTTTCCCTGTCTCCCATTTCCTCGAAGAAGTTGTGCAAAATGCGATTTTCACTGCATTAGTTTGGAAAATGCAAAGGCTTTGGTGATTTAATTGCCATTTGGGATATTTTATTAGGTGGGATGAGACAGCTTCTGAGTATTAGAGTGGAATTCCTGCTGAGGTCAGGAGCTGAAAGTTGAGATCAGTAGAAAGTTGCAAGTGCTCCTGTCTGCCCTGAATAGCCCTTAGAAGTGAGTAACTGGTGTCAGGCTACGTCTTAGGGAACTTTCTACTAGGATTGGAGAAAAAAATGTGATGAAAAAATCAGAGATCCTCAGGCTTCCTACTCACATCTATCTCCTCTCATCTGTTGAACAGAGCTTACTCATGCTGTTAACTTGGGATTCTGTTTTATTCTGTTCCTTACATGAAATACAATAGCAAGGCATCTGATCCAAACTCCACTGACACCAGCACAAGGCTTTCCATTGTGAAAGCTGCAGCCTGTTGAATTGGCAGGATTAAAACTCGCACAGGCAATATAAGGCGTTCTCTGCTCTTCACATAACCCTTTGCTTGAAACCACATAACCTTTTCTTCTCTCAGTTGTTTTGCTACACAGAAAGAGCTGCAGGACCAGGGAACATTGAAGTACATAGGACTGCAGGAGGTAACTGTAGCACCACGAGAAGTACAGCCCTGGATCTGTACCTCTCCTATTCTACAGAGGTACCTGAATAAAGAGCACAACTGGAGAGACAGTGGCTCCACGTTCTCCTGTCTCAGGGCCCTTCCCTGGATTCTTGGTTTACAGTGTTCTCCAGAAAACAGGAAAAAAAAGGAGTACGCTCTCTGCCTCAGGAAGTGGAGTAGCACAAGGTGACGTCAAGGAAGCGGGCCCTGAGGCTGGAAGAACCCTTTTAGTATATCAGCTCCTGCCTGCCCCCAAAATCCTATGTTATTAATAACCTGTTGTGTTTTGAGAAGAGCTATAACAGCACTGAGTCGTGGCAAATTACAGAGCTGAGGGTGTTGGCTCTGTTACATGAAAGTGGTCAGCATTATCTAATCTGATTCTATCATTGTTCGTGACCTGCCACTTACCTATTGTTGAATACATTATGATATTACATCATGTCTATTAAGAGCTGCAACAAACTGTTCTACAGCTCCTTGCCAACAAGATCTGGTGGAAAAGTTCCTCGAAGAATTTTTCTCTGCCTCTGTAGGCTGAATGTAATCCGTAAGGTTCAGTGTGTGGAGAAATCACACGGCACACATCTGCAGAGCCACTGACATTAACCTTCAGTGTGCATCAGCGCAGACATCAGCGTGTGAGGAGGGGAGGGAGGAGGAAATGAGAATTAGTGCTAACCCTTGCATTCAATTGCTTCACACCTAACTTGCATTAAAGCCCAGGGGGTTCTGCCTGCTGAAGTAAGGAATGGGTTGGCTACTGATTTCCAAAGGAAGAAGACTGGCTATAAATTAGATCTTTTCTGCCGTTCCATGTCTGCATGTCAGGTAGATTTTCAGCTCTAGGATGTGTACCGGCTATACCATTGAGGCTACAGGGGCTTCACCAGAAGCAGAGACTCTTTCAGCTCAATACCAGAATGCAAATGGCTCAAAGCTGGTGGAAAGAGAACCAAAAGGGGGGATTTTGAGGCAGGAGTAGCTGACAGTGGCTCTGTGTGGATCTAGCTGCCCCACTGCAGGTGTGGGCTGTGCTTGAGCCCCAGGGATCCCAGTTCTGCTCTAGGGCAGGCTGAGGTGGACATAGTGCTCCTGAGTACATACTGTGCCTGGTCACCTCAGTACAGGAGCTGCTGAGAGTTGAGGGTTAAAAAGAGGAAAAGACTCCTGAGAGTCGACAGTTTTAGGTTTCACCCCTGCCAAATTGTCTGAGACAAAGAATGGCAGTGAGGCCCGAAATCAGGAGTTTCAAGTTGCCAGCACTTTCCATTTCTTATGGTATTTCAGTGTTTCCACTGCTTGTTCCTGGCTAAAGCCAGGCAGTGCATACAGTGTGAATAAATTACAATAGACATTTTCAGCTTTCTACAGATCTGGGTTGTTGCTCAGAGTGGTAAAGCAGGGGGCTGGCTCACTTTTAACCTGTCCTGTGGTTCTGAAACAGGCAACAGCCTTCGTCCGCGAGCACCTTCCACAGTCTGTCTTCTCAAACTTTAAGGGTCAAGCTTCTTTCCTTTCTTTACTTGTTTTAAGGAGATCTGGTTTCACTTAGATGAATTAAATGTCAATATATCTGTTCCTGTGAGTTGTTCCAGTGTAGACTACAGCACTATTGCATGACTTGAAAATCTGTGCAGAGGTCTGCAGCTCTGTGCTGTTTATGTCTATCTTTTAAAATGTGTAATGATCAAACACTTCTATATTGATACTTTAGGTCTTGTCTGCACAGAGGAATTGCATAAGAAGTTTATAAAATACCCTTTTCCTCCAGCTTCGAGCTTAGTCTATTCAAAGTTTTCTTTTAACTCTGCATTTGCAATGTGCTGCTGTGGTAAGACCTAGATACACAAAAGGATGGAGAAGAAGGGCGTTACTTGTTAGATGATGCTTGCAGAACTGTGTGTCATGGAAACCCCTCTCCTATACCCTTGCCTCCTAGAGGTCTGGCTCTGGGTTCAGTCTGCATTCCCATTCCCTTGTAGAGATGCCCTTTAGTCATTTATGGGGATCTGAGCTAAGTTGGGGAACATTAAATACAAAACCCCCTCACTTGTTACATAAAGCTGTGCTTATCAGGCTCTCAGGCATGACCTGTTAGAGATGAAGAATGTCAGACACTCTGAAACTGTGAACATCATTGTGCTCTTTGTTTTACCAGAGGAGACAAGTGAAAATGTTCACACCAAGAGATAAGTCTATCTTGTGAGGAAAATCAGACTCGCAAGCCAAGCAGGCAGTAGATTTACAAGCAGAAGCCCCGGAGCATACCCTATCAAACACCTCCTTGGGCAGTCGTGTGGGGCCATGGTATGAGATATACCAGCGATGAATCACGATGTGTGCCAGCCCTGCTCTGGGCATTACTGGAAGCAGAAAGACTGGCTGGAAGTATTAGAAGTTAGGTCCCTTTGCAAAGAGTGAAAGGAGGAAGGAAAGAAAGAAGGAAGGAAGAGTCTCACTGCTGTCTTACAATAGATTTATTTAGGTTTTGTGGGTGGTGGTGTGTGGGTTTTTTTTTAAAGGAACAAGTATTTGAGTGAATTCCAAAGCAGTTCAAAAGGTTTCAACTTGTCACATTTCTGGTCTCAGAGCTGAAAGTCTTCCAGGGTTACACAACAATGACTAAAACTGGAAACCTTTCAGACCATGTCCAAAGTGAAGCAGGAAACTGAGGTGATTACTAAACTGACGCTAGAAGGAGAGATCCACTGCCATGTGTGTGGGGTTAGAATGAGAGTACCCAGCTCCACTTGGAGGTTTCGAGTTGTTTTCTTTTTGATTTCATCTCAGAACAGAATTATTCTGGAACCGAGATCTTCACATTGTTTTGCTTAATGTTTTACAAACAGGCTGTTGACTGAAGTTGTCACTGAACAAAAATTCACCCCTGCTTGTTTACATAATGGGAAAATATAGTCAGAAAATGGGTGTAGCAACAACTCGGTAGGTATTAAGATTCAATATGGGGATTATCCTCATAAAACACAGCCCTAAACTCAAACTATCACGATTAACTTGACAGTTGCATTTAGGAAGCCTTTAAAAGCTAAACTTGATGCTTAAGGCTTTTGAGTTACTGTTGTTCTGAGCAGGTTGATGAAAATCAAGAGTTCCAGGTCATCTGGAACAACCAGATGAAAATGACAGATATAATAAAAAGCCTTGCTTTTGCTAGTGCTGGCTTTGTGGTAGCTCTTCACTGGGCATAAGTAGGTGTTAGGTTTGTTCCTCTTTCTGCCACTGCACTGCTTTATGACCTTTGAAATACAGGAATTTACTTACTTTTCTTCCATATGTAATTGGGGTGAGGTTTTCAAAGGAACCAGTTTGGGGGGTCACTGTGCGGACCCCATGGACACAGGTCTCTAGAGCAGCTCTGTATCTCCCTGAGCATGTTTCAGTATCCAGCACAGTGAGATCCTAGCCTTGGCTTCGATGATTAGAATATGTGCTGATTTTGTGAACTCTGATATATATGTGCTTTAGAAAAACATCTGAACCCTCTCTGCCATTTAATCAAATGCAATCTTTGCAATTTTTCTATTTCTGTCTTCCTTCTACCCTGCCTAGCTTCACTGCTCCACTTCTACCTCTGATCAGTTCTTATTTGGGAAGGGAAATGCATTTATATATTTATAAGAATGGTTAGCAAAAGCACTGCAAACTTCAGCACGCTTCCCCCTCTGAACAACAGAACAGTGTGCAAGAGGAGGCACATGATGTGTACAAACATGCCCAGAAAGAAAGGGGAAAAAAGCCCATGGAAAGTAAAAGCGAGGCACAAAAGGGCAAGGGTTTGTGTGTTAGTGTTAGAGGAAGGTGAAAACGCTTCCTGGCAACATCTGAGAATCATTTGCAGCAACCGATCCATGAGCTTTAGTGAGTAGAGAATGTTTTTAAATCCTCCCCCACCCCCTTTGTTAATCTTTACCAGGTAGTAAGACCTTTAATGTAATTCGTATGGCATTCTGAGGGATGGGTGAAATCATAGAATAGTAAGGGTTGGAAAGGACCTTAAGATCATCTGCTTCCATTTGAAAAAGAAGAGTTTTGCAGTGGCTCTCAGGTTTAAGTTCACAAGTCTGGTTGTAAGTCTGTGGTCTTCTTCCCTTTAAAATTTGGTAATAGTAATAGTATAATGATAATAACAATAATAGTCCTCAGGTTGTTCTGCAAAAGTCAGCGTATCTCAGTAGAGAGAGTGATGAACTTCATGGCCTCAGTGCTTGGGATAGGAAAATCCTGTTCCTATTTGAAAGTGTCCCCATGAATGAAGGACAGCTCATAACACAGATTTACTTAATTCAGAAACACTGGAGGATGGGGTTTTTAGACTTAAATGTTCTGAGCAACATCAGACAGTGTAGAAGAGTTATTAATTATGATGTATGAGTATTACTGTACTTGAGAGACTTTCAGAGAGAACCTGGAAAGGTTCAGAGCTGGCTTCCTTAACGTTTAAGCACACCCAAAATACCGGGCAGCATTTTTAGGTGGTTTTGAGTGGCTGAGGAGACTATTTCCTAAGACTTTAAAGTACATTTGGGATTTTAGGTCATCTGGGGCATGTCTGCACTGTGCAATGCCAAATGTCTCTGAGCAATCCAATTTTCAACATGATGGAGAACGATTAACTTAGGTCCTGAGAGCAATATATGGCTGTTAGAGTTGATCTTCATTAATTCTTTTTTACTCCATCCAGCTGCAGGGCTAGGTTATTT
The DNA here is from genome assembly GCA_039720435.1 of Amazona ochrocephala. Classification (NCBI taxonomy): domain Eukaryota; kingdom Metazoa; phylum Chordata; class Aves; order Psittaciformes; family Psittacidae; genus Amazona; species Amazona ochrocephala. The sequence goes on from CM077879.1 coordinate 93,117,799, forward strand.
GGTCCTGGTTTAGGAAGTTCTGCATCACATCCCTTCCTACTACAGACATTCTGATTGTTCTGCAAGATCCAATCTAGCATCTTACTACATGGCTTAGTCCAAAACTCATCATAAGCATTTATATATTACTACAGCATGTACTTAGGAGGGAACCTAAGTAGAGCCAGATTTCCTAATGCAAGATTCCTCACAATGAAAGTCTCCTATGTGTGACAGACTACTGTAAAGCCAGAGTGGACTTTGCCACACGGCTGCATGTGTGGCAGCCCATGATCCTTGCCAGCACCAACAAAACCTGAAGATGGTGCCAGAAAAACACCATTTTTGAAATACGATGATTTGCTGATGGCAACAGCAGAGAGTGGAAGCAACTCAGTAGCCCTTGATTCATGAACTGTTTAGTCCCTTTTGGAGTCCCAGGACATTTGTGAGTATTTTCAAGGAACTCTAGTTTGAATCAGTCAATAAGAAAACCAGTCTAAGCCCAAGTATGGTTTTTATTTAAGCTTATATTGACTCCTGATTACAATTTGCTTCATTTTCACACCTCACATTATGAGGTTCTCAAATAACTCAATAGTTTCCAGGTTTTGTTTGTTGTTAAATATGACTTATAAAATGTTAGGTCAGGAGTCTTCAGTAGACTAAGGCTACACTGTTTGTTTAAAGCTACGAGTGAAGCAAGTCATATGAATGTTTCCAAAGAGTCTCTTCCAAGAAGTATTTTTGGAAACATTAATGTTGTGTTTTTTAATGAAGGCCACATTCTGAGGCTACGCCACCATATGTCACATTCATTTCTGTCCTGGAAAAAAGAGAAAAGAAGACCAAAAAAAAAGAAAAGAACAGAAAAAAGAAATGGAAACTATGTTTGGCTTTTAAGTGGTTTTGGAATAGTGTCTATGCATGCTTGTCATTGTTCCTTGGATGAGAGAAGAGTTCTCGGTCTGTTAATCTAGTCCATCCAATATATATTACACTCTATGGGCCTGACTCTCCTCTGCCTTAAAGTGTGTGCAGTCATTTCGACTCAGGCAAAGTGAATGAAGAGCTGAGGAAAAAAGACTACCACTAGGAAAGTTTTTTTTCTTTCTAAATTCATTTTCCATGAATCTGTTGGCTTCGTTGTAAACCTACATCTGAACTTCGGTCAGCTGAAACCGGCTAAAAAACGGGCAAAGTACTTGTCATTTTTCCATTGCAAACTTAACAGTTCTTGGAAGAATAATGACAGTTTTACCTCAGAAAAGAAAAAAAGAAGGAATTTAGCTTATTTTCTTCAGAGGTGTCAGTTAGAAGCATGGCATTTGCAAAGATGTTGGGTTGTCCTGGCTGTGTCCTCTGTCACTTTTGACTTGTCAGTGTTCCGTGTGTTAGTGATTGGGATATGGTGGAATGAGCTGGAGACCTGCAGGAAAAGGCATTTGCCGTTTTCTGTGCTGTATCCTAGAAGTAATTCATAAGCATCCTGTAAGTGATTATTTCAGCTGAGTCTTTCCTTTTTTATTGGATTCCTGTTGATGAGGTCTCAGTTTCTAACATAAGTTCTTGTTATTAGTCACTAAACCTATAGCCTAGCACTTTCATACTGCTGAAGTTCATTTGGTTGCAATCTGCAAAGACATCCCTTCTTCCTCTGCTCTGACAGAGGAATCTCCCAATTCACATCACTTCCTAAATTTGTGTCATCCACAGATTTTATTAACATACTGCATGTTTGTTTCAAACCCATGAATAAAAATGTAAATGCTTTTTGGCAGCCGGATAGTTTCTGTTTGCTTGCTTTGAGGAATGATTTGAGAGGGCTTGCAGGACCTCAGAGGTGTTTCTTTCTCATTTCAGATGTGAATACTTTGCTACAAATGGAGCAAATATGTCTTTGTAGCACTGGCCCAGGAAAGCTCAATTCCACGACCATCTTTTTCGGGGCAATATTGAAACACAACTAATGACGAATGATGGAGTGTTTGATACATTTTCTGGTTGAAAAACATTAGCACTGGATGTGCTAGCCATGCTACTGAAGTCCTATGTCTAAATAAGGGTGTTCTACAAGGCATTTCTTCTAATGGAGAAAAACAAACATGCAACAAAGAAATCATTAACAACCTCACCTATTTCGATGAGAAACTGAACATGAGCGGGCAGTGTGCGCTTGCAGCCCAGAAAGCCAACCGTATCCTGGGCTGCATCAAAAGGAGCGTGACCAGCAGGTCGAGGGAGGTGATCCTGCCCCCTACTCTGCTCTTGTGAGACCTCACTTGGAGTATTGTGTGCAGTTTTGGTGTCCTCAACATAAAAAGGACATGGAACTGTTAGAACAAGTCCAGAGGAGGCCACGAGGATGATCAGGGGACTGGAGCACCTCCCATATGAAGATAGGCTGAGAAAATTGGGCCTGTTCAGCCTGGAGAAGAGAAGGCTGCGTGGAGACGTCATAGCAGCCTTCCAGTATCTGAAGGGGGCCTATAAGGATGCTGGGGAGGGACTCTTCATTAGGGACTGTAGTGATAGGACAAGGGGTAACTGATTGAAACTTAAACAGAGGAAGTTTAGATTGGATATAAGGAAGAAGTTCTTTACTGTAAGGGTGGTGAGGCCCTGGAATGGGTTGCCCAGGGAAGCTGTGAATGCTCCATCACTGGAGGTGTTCAAGGTAGGGTTGGACAGAGCCTTGTGTGGCATGGTTTAGTGCGAGGTGTCCCTGCCCATGGCAGGTGGATTGGAACTCGATAATCTTAAGGTCCTTTCCAACCCTAACTATTCTGTGATTCTATGATTTGGCTAACTCTAAGAGGGTTCCTGCCATTCCTGTAGCTGTTCGTGAGAACCCATCCAAATTTGAATGTTCACCAGGACATCAAAAGAGGTGCTCGCAGTGAGTTCACTGCAAACGGTTTTGATTTCTGTTTTCCTCTCCATACTAAATGTTAGGTTTGATAGGGACATTTCTAGCTAGTTGAGTTTCTAGCTGCCTCATATTTCCAGCCCTATGTTTTTTGAGCTGAGTTGCGTAATGAATGTCAGAGCCTGTACTCTTCAGAAAATTGCATGTGATGACCACAGAGCGAATGTTTATTCAGATTTGGTGTTACACAGTTCTGGCATAGGGAATTCAAACAAGAATTAACTTTTTCTTCTATTTCACAGATTTCAATGAACAAAGAAAACGAATAACCCTGGGACCCCAAGTGTGTTCTGCAAACTGATGCCATGAGACAGAGATGAGAAGGATGTCTGAGCAGCGTGGTTGCTATAGGCCTGTAAACACACAGGGAAATAAGATCAGTTACCAAGGCACTTGTCAAGAAAGCCCAGGAAAGGGGATGAAAAGATTGCAGAAGCGGTTTCTCCACAAGGATGGCAGCTGCAATGTGTACTTCAAACACATCTTTGGGGAATGGGAGAGCTACGTAGTGGACATATTTACCACACTGGTGGACATCAAGTGGCGCCATATGTTTGTGATATTCTCATTGTCGTATGTTCTTTCATGGTTGTTCTTTGGACTGGTCTTCTGGCTGATAGCAATCCAACATGGAGATTTATTCAATGATGAAGAGATAACCCCCTGTGTTGCAAATGTCCATAGCTTCACTGGAGCATTCCTGTTCTCCCTTGAAACCCAAACAACCATCGGGTACGGTTACCGCTGTGTTACAGAAGAGTGCTCTGTTGCAATCCTCATGGTTATCCTGCAGTCAGTATTAAGCTGCATTATTGACACCTTCATAATTGGAGCAGCCTTGGCTAAAATGGCCACAGCTCGAAAAAGAGCTCAAACCATTCGTTTCAGCTACTATGCTGTAGTTGGTCTGAGAGATGACAAGTTTTGCCTCATGTGGCGCATTGGTGATTTCCGGCCAAACCACATGGTTGAAGGCTCTGTGCGAGCTCAGCTCCTGCGCTACAAGGAAGACAAGGAGGGGAGAATGACAATGGAATACAAGGACTTGAAGTTGCTAAATGACCAGATCATACTTGTTACACCAGTGACCGTCGTACATGAAATTGATAGTGAGAGCCCCTTGTATGGTCTAGATCGGAAAGCTCTGGCCAAAGACAACTTTGAAATCTTGGTCACATTTGTGTACACGGGTGATTCAACAGGAACTTCGCATCAGTCAAGAAGCTCGTATGTCCCCAGAGAGATTCTTTGGGGCCATAGGTTTAATGATGTCTTGCATGTAAAGAAAAAATACTATAAGGTGGATTGCTTACAGTTTGAAGAAACCACTGAGGTTTATGCTCCTCACTGCAGTGCCATGCAGCTGGATCGGAAAGAGCAAGAATGGAACCGAATTGAGAAGACGCAGGAAAAAGAAGCAGAGACATCAGCACTGGAGATCAAGCCATTCAGTACCGACCGAAAGTCATTTAGTGCAGTTGCCCTCATCACCAGCTGTGAAGATCCAGAAGACCCAGTGACAACTGTCAGTTGGCCTTCTGGAGAAGTTTCATATCAGAAAGCAACTGTGACCCTAAGTAGGCTATCAATAGAGTCCCAAATCTAGCTTTTCACTGCTAGTAAAATCACTTCCAACAAAGTCTCCCATCACAGCTTTTAGAATGTAAACAATGAACTCATCTGCACAAGTATTTCTATTACAAACCTCGCTGACAGCATGCCCACATTGTAATACACTGCTGAGCTGCTAGAAGGAGCTTCGTGCTGGTTAGCGTGGGTATCAGCAACAGATTAGCATTGGCACAAGAGAACAGCTTACATTTGGGTTGACTAGACAGCTACTGCACTTGAGCAAACTTAGTGTAAACTTTATTACCCTGCAGGGACCAATGTTGGATGCACCCAGAGGCAGATAATGATCTAGGCAAGGAACAAAAACAATGTGGTGTGCCCTCTAGGTCAGGTTTTCAAAGCTGCCTCCTTTATTTGGGAAGCCAGTTCCCAATCTGTCTAAGAGGCTCTGGAACTCCCCACAGGCATTGCATCTCTCCAGCAGTTCAAACAAAGCCCTCATCCCAGCGTTACACTGGTGAATCTGTGGGGCTGTTCTTCGTAGGAGGTAGTGAACTGCACCCAGTATTACTGGGTAGCTTTGGAAACCTGCTGACACCCTGCCTAGTCCTGTGGGAGCCACAGTAGGATCCTGCAGAGCGTTTCTCATTTCCTATGGTGAGCCATTCCTAGAAGTGCCTCTCCATGGGCAGCCCGAGGCAGGTGGTATGTGAGCTGCCTTGGGGTTGCATGTACAGTTTGCTACCTGCCAAACTCACTCGCGGTGTTCAGAAAGCAAAACAAGTTGACATTGAGATCAGCAAAATCAGGTTGAGCCTCAGAGAGAAGATGCTGGGTTTAGAGTGAGCTGTGCAATATTTTAAATCAAGTCTTTCATTTCAGAATTTCAGCCTCTGCTTTTCTCTTTTAGCATATTATGCTTCTTTAAAAGGACAAAGATCAATCTGGAGACCAAAGAGTGTGATTTGGTCAGAATGAAATACTTTCATTCACCTGAAATAACTGTGTTAAAATGATCCTTTGCAGAGAAATTCAACGTGTTCATCTGCCATCTCAATAAGGCAAAAAGCATAATGTTAACATTTGGAAGTTGTCTGTGACATGGCAGCTCCATGCTCTGCACATCTCTGTACTTACTCAATAAGCAGTATCTCATCGTGCTTTTTTTCCCCTTGATGATTATGGTTCATTTGCATTGTACGTAATTATCATGCTAATGTAAAAGTAATTATGTCTGAATTTGTGGTTACCTAAACTGGGATTTATCTCACCTGACCTCAGCCGTCAAGAAATAAGTGTTTGCCTGCTCATCGAGGCCTCTGTGCTTGCTGGAACTCTTCTTCTGTCTTCATAGCAGACTTTATCCCGTTTTGCTTTGGCTTTTTTAGGGAGCTGAAGGCAACAGGATGTGTTCATCCTTCTCCGTTTATTGTTGAAGGAGATGAGATGACTGTTGTGGCAATGCTGCCTAACTTTACGCTGCTAAAATTAGGTCTGACGTGTCACTCACATCATTCTGACTAATTAAAAGGGTTTATGAGCTCATCACGTTTAATGAAGAAAAATAGCATGCTGAATCTTTCTCAGCCTGAAATTTACTCCATATAGTAGCAATGCTGCATTATTTTCATGTATCTTGCATTTCTCTTTTGTTAGCACTTGTCTTTTGATAGAAATGATGCCTTTAGGTAAAATGAAGCACATTAGCAAGCCTGGGGGGAGGTGGTTATTCCAGAGCTAATTAGTTAGCCACTTTTATATGCTGAATCATCAGCACCATCCATCTATAACTACAGTAGAAAACATCTTCTTGTAATCTGGATTTGAGCATTGGCAAGCATTGGGGAAATAGTCTAAAAAATGGCAAGGAATATAGGAAAATGTATAAGGGTCTCCGTACTCACATGGTGTTGGAAGAGACACCATCCGGATTGTGTAAAACAGAATATAACCTTGAAGCCACGTGAAGGAATCCATCCACACTCCTCTATCCATGAAAGACCTTGGCTGGGATACTTTATTTGATGTTGGGCATTGCATCTTGGGAAAGACATGGAAAAATCTGAAGACAATCCAGAGATGTAGAAGACATGTGAGTGAGGAAGTGGGGAAATAACTTCAGCTGTTTCAGTGCAAAAAGGGGTTAGGAAACAAAGAAACAGTTCTCAAACACAGAAATTGCTATTTAAAAGAGAGGGACAGTCTGTTGCTCTATGTGGTGGGTGGGACAGGGCTTAAACAGAAGCCGAAGAGATTGAAGTGAACTGGGAGCCTGCTGGAGAAGATGTCTTGTAGGCGTGATACAGGATCAGCTCTTGCCTTGAATTTTCCAACCCTGATTTTCTGTGACCCTGATTAGCAGAAAAAGGGAATGTATAACATGAAATCTGCTTAACTGCTCACTTTGTAAGTATTTACACATGTGTGACTGTGTGCTTAGTTACAGAATCATAGAATCCTAGAATGGCTTGGGTTGGAAGGGACTTTAAAGCTCATCCAGTCACAACCCCTGCCACGGATAGGGACACCTTCCACTGGAGCGGGGTGCTCCAAGCCCGTGTCCAACCTGGCCTTGAACACTGCCAGGGATGGGGCAGCCACAGCTTCTCTGGGCACCCTGTGCCAGCGCCTCAGCACCCTCACAGGGAAGAGCTTCTGCCTAAGAGCTCATCTCCACCTCCCCTCTGGCAGGTTAAAGCCATTCCCCTTGGCCTGTCCCTACAGGCCCTTGTCCAAAGCCCATCTCCAGATTCCTTATAGGTGAAGGTACTCAGAGAGATGAAACACTACTGAGCTGTGTGATCAAAACCCAAATAATATCTGCAAAAGGTGCCTGTTTCAGGTGCTGTTTGTAAAAGCAGTTTCCCCCGAGCTGCGGATCTCAAGTACTTTTCCCTCTCCATTATGTACTGTGCGAGCCTCTTGCGGTGAAAGAAATTCCTTCCTCGGAACGACTTTCTGAGAGTGGAAGTACCAGGAATCTGATGTAGGGTTTTGTCACATGCTTCTTGGTCTAGATAGATAGATATAAACACGTGAGCATGTAGAGTAATGTATGTGCTGGCGTGTAAGCCAACCGCTAACTGATGAGGGTCAGGAAGAAACTTCTCTCCTGGGCATGTTAATTCATAACAGGCTACTATACAGTTTCTCCTACTTTTATCTCCAGCATCTGATACCAGCCAGTGCTGGAGACAGGATACTGGTTGAACCACTGGTCTCAACTTGTCTGGCTTTTTCTCTGTTTGATATTTTAATTTCATTTATCACAGTCTGTAGAATGATGTGGAGTGAAGCATGCATTGTGTTTCTATGAATAAAGACTCAGAAATAAAGAACATGCCTCTACCGCACACCTTGTGAGAGCACGGTTTGCTTCCCTTCAGTTTTAAGCTTCCGTGCTTTATGCACTGAGAGCTCATGGAAAGATTGATAAGGTGTAAAGCAGCCTTTTGACCTTAAAAGATGCCAAATCACAAGCAAACCCACCAGGTTGTAAATACATTCAGTGGAAGCTTCTTAGCATGAACTCTGGAGGGATAAGGCAAAACCCTTCTCATAGACATACATACACACATCTCTGCATCCAGAACTTGTGTTTTTAACCTGCATGGAGGATCTTTGATAGAGGGATCAGATAGGGGTGGATGAAGGCATAGGAGGGATACACAACCACACAAAACATGCAGACTCCTTCCATAACTATCATTTCAATGGGGTCTGACCGCGCTTTTAGCAGATGTAGTTCTTACATCCTCCTTGCCTAGGAGGGAAACATAGGATGGTTTGGGTTGGAAGGGACCTTTAAGACCATTTTGTTCCAACCCCCTCAGCTGGAAGTTGCTCTCCCTGTTCCCGTCTTTTCCACAGAATTTACCAGATGAAGCACAATTGTAGCAACAAAGAGAAAACACAAACCACTTCGCATTGGGCTCCTGCGTCATGATTCTAGCCGCATCTTGGTTATTTTCTCTTGGAAAGTAGCACTATTGTTCTGGGTCAGGATTAGTTTATGTCAAAGGGAATATAATAAGAGATTATTATACAATTTATTTTTCCAGCTTTGCCTACCACCATTCATTAGGGCAGTTGGCATTTCCTTCCCCTTTATCATGTATCATTTAGTGCATATTTTGTGTGAAGTTGGTTTTTAGATGTGGGATATATATCAGAGAATCCCAGACTGATTTGGGTTGAAGGGACCTTAAAGCTCCCCCAATTCCAACCCCTGTCACTGGCAGGGACACCTTCCACTGGAGCAGCTTGCTCCAAGCCCCTGTGTCCAACCTGGCCTTGAGCACTGCCAGGGATGGGGCAGCCACAGCTTCTCTGGGCACCCTGTGCCAGCACCTCAGCACCCTCATAGTAAAGAATTTCTTCCCTTTAAATCCCTTTGTTTATCCCTTGTTCCTTACACGCTGTGCAGGAGGCCTGCCTTCAGCTGCCTGCCTACCCCGCAGCATTGTGGTGACAGGAAATAACAGGTACCTTCCAGGGTATCCGAAGTGTTTGTGTGGGAAGAGAATTGCTTGCAAGCTTTATTTAGCTTTTAAATCTTCGCTGGTTTTGAGCCTTGAACCTGCGAACACAAAGAGTGGGTGTCTGCGGTGGGCCTCAGAGGCCCGTTTAGGGAAGCATCTGACAACAAATTCGCATCCAAGCTGACAAGAGGAAGCATGACAGAAGTGAAGCAAGGATGAAGCAAGGAGCAGTTACAGTTTATGTCTGGGCTGGAAAGCATGGGTTGGTGGATCGATGGTTTCCTGGGGCTTAATGTCATAACACAGGAACTACTGGAGCTTAAAGCTTTTCTTGGGGTCACTCCCAGTGGCTGAGGAGGTGATGGGGAACCAGATAATCAGGCAAAACCGATGCGATGTGCAATTCCCTTTCAAGCTCACCTTGCTCAAGTCGGACTTTCTGAAGCTGCGCTGTTGCCACCTGTCCGTCGATGCTGCTCCATAGCACAGTCACCTGGGACGGTCCCGACCCAGGGGTGTCCCGGAGCTCCCGGTGTCTCTGTGCCCGCATCCCCGGTCCCCCCCCCTCGCCGCAGGCACTCTCCGGGCACCGGCCGCCGGGAGCAGCCGCCGCCGCAGCTCCGCCGGGCGCGCACTTGGGCGCCACCTGGCGGCGTCCCTTGGAGCCGCCGACCCTCTGGGCTTGGGGGGGGGCTGCCCGAGGGCACCGCGCAACGGGAAAGCGCCGTCACCCGCAGGAGCTCCGTGTGCGCAGCCGCGGCTCCGTTCCTCTGCTCCTCTGTCTGTCTGTCTGTCCCCTCTGCTCCTCTGTTCCTCAGTCCCTCTGTCCCTCTGCTCCTCTGTCCCTATGCCCCGCTGTCCCTCTGTCCCTCTGTCCGTCTGTCCCTCTGTCCCTCTGTTCCTCCATCCCTCTGTCCCCTCTGTTCCTCTGTCCCTCTGTTCCTCTGCTCCTCTGTCCCTCTGTCCTCTCTGTTCCTCTGTTCCTCGCACTCCTTCAAGGATCAGCTTTGCTGCATTGCAGATCCTAATGGTTTGGGAGGCCGCCCTCCCGATGGATTCCAAGCCCGTCCTACATGGCACGTCAAACAGCGGTGTTATAACCACGCATGAACCCAGAACCCATTACCAGCAGATTCCCCGGTGTTGCCTGACCATCCTCATAAACATGGCACCAGAGGTTAGGGCTTCCTATAGCTGCCTCCTCAGGCTCAGTAGAGTAAATCAAACTCAGAAAGACTTGGATTTGACATGCGCTGCCTCCACCTGATTTATTCTATATCATTCCTCTTTATATATAGAAGCAAAAGCTGAGAGGTCGCTTGATTTGCCAGCTTAGGTATATATAGCCAGTCAAAACTGGCCATGCTCCACTAGGAACTTTTCAAATAGGGCAATGATCTATTTGTGGCCAAAGATCGTTACTTCAAGAGGTATCAGTGACAAGAAGCAAAAAGCTGCTTGTTTGTTTGGACCAGGGAACATGTGTGCGTGTAGAAAGGCATCCCTAATGTTTATTATGTAAAACTACACACAGAAGGGCTCCAAAATAGAAATGCCTTAATAATTATCTCATATTCAGTGCCATGTCCACTTCTAAATGCACATTTTCCATTGAGCAGCTTCGTGCGTTCTCTCACGCATGGGAGTAGCTCCAATGAAACATCTGCTGAACCATCTATATCATCATCCCTCCTCACATCCTTTCTCCAGGCTCCCCTTCCCAGCGGCGTGTGTAGGAAGCTCCACAACTGTCAGGCAGCTGCTCTGCAGCGACTACTGGGCTTTGTATTTGTTCCTCGTGTTTCCCCATCTTTGATCACAGGGTGTCTCTCAGACTTGCCTGACAGCGCAGGGACTATTTTTGGGCTGGTGTTCATTCGGCACGATTCCTGCTGGGTCCAGGTGCCAAAATGAGCTGCTGGCCTTGATGCGACTGCAGCAGTGGAGAGGAGACTGTCCCAGAGCCTCCCCAGTACCACTGCTCGGTGCTGCAGCTTGGTGAAATGCCTCTATTGGGTGTCTCCAGCACTGATTTTGACTGGTAAATGCTTCACTGTGGTAGCCATGCCCTAAAAGGGGCATTAAAGATAGGAATTAGGCATAAATGGGTAAGTCTCTCTTCAGATATCCAGGTGGAAATCAAAAATGACCCTTGTTGAGTGTACCCCACGGGAAACGCTCCTCACCCAGCCAGGTCAAGGGCCTTACTCATGTGGAGTAAATATGACCCCACCGATTTCAATGGGAGGGTTTGCAGGGTGACCTAAAGTAGGATGTGAGTCGGGAAACTGAATTTGGTGAGTACTTTACTGCAGTCATTGGGGTTGCTCACTGTGTATGCTGATAAGAACCTCTCCCCTTCAGCAATTGCTTTTTCCATAGGTAAAAGCTCCACCTTTCTTCATTTCATTTGGAAGGGTACAGCAGGATGCTGCTCCTGAGCCTGCAACCACCCTGTTAGAGGACATGCAATGGGTCTCTGGGTCTTCTCTCTCCTTCCCTTTCATCCTTCTTTTTGGAAGGAATAAAGAAAGATAAAGCCATAAAACCTAGCTCTCAGTCACACAAAACATCAACCCCACACACTTCACACACCGCCAGCCATTTCCCAACACCCTCCAGCAAACCTATGGCTGATATGGCAAACCGGACCCCACAGACCTCCTCTGGTATGTTCTGCACCACAGAAGTGGAAGGATAGCTTGGGAAACCTTACCCTGGCATTAGCAATCCCCAAGGAGTAGGGTGCAATGCTCTAGCAGGGAAATCACAGCAGAGTGGAAGCCTCCTATGTGTGTGTCTGCACGTGTGGAGGTGGGACTGAAATAGCTCCCATCACTTTCCTTGCATTAGCCTTAATAGAAGGGGATGGATGGTGCCTGCCAATTCTATCTCACATTTCATCCCTCTGAAATATGTGCACTTTCACCAGCTGTATATTCAGCACAGGGTAATTACTATAGTGCTAATTTTACCTGAGATGATGAAAGCGCTGGAACAGCCTAACCATATAAAGGGAGGAGATACATCCAGCTCATCCAGCCTTCTGGGTCCCTTTTGGAGCAGGGGAAGTCATGCCTTTGACTTGTAGATTTGCTCCTGAGGGAGGCTTCTTCTTACCCGAGTTCACCGAAACACAACTGAAGGCTGAGGAAGAATGAGGTCAAGGATATTTGTGCGCTGGAAAATCAAAGCACTGAGCACCGAAGTGTTGCCTTCTAGTAAATTACCTTATAGAGATTAAATTACTCAAACAAACAGATCTGCTTCTTCTCTTTTGTCTCCTGTGAGAGAAGCCACTTCCAGACACCAAAAACACAAAGATGCTTGGAAGTCTTCTGTTTCTTTCTGGATCTTCCAAAAAGATTCAAAGTCAATTGACATTTCTAATGAAGATTCAGAACAGACACTTACTCTTATCCAAACCAGTTCAGCTTGAAAACATTACAGTGAAGTATGGTCAGAGGAAAAGCAATTTGCCAGAGCTCCCAGAGTGTGAATAATGCAAAGCAAACAGCTCTCTGCGGCGCTCACTTGTGCTTTCAAGTGTGCTCACCTTAACTGTGCCCCCATCCTGGCTTCACCCCGAGGTGCTGGGGACCAGTGTCACAGCTTGGGGTTAAGGGAAGAGGAGCTGTTGGTGATTTCTAACTGGTGTAAACCTGGAGGATTGGTTTTATTCTAGCAAAAGACCCAGAAGTGGTCGGCGCTGCTGGCACTGTCCTGGAATCACCCCATCAGGAAGGATGAACAAGGCCAGCCCCTTGTGCTCTGCCCTCCTCTGGTCTGCAAAGGGGTTTTTATGCCACCTTTGCTGTCAGAGAGCACAAGCACCTTCCAGTCCTGTAGCACGCAACACGCCGAGCCTCTGTTCGTTCTCTTTATCTCTGTCTCTGTCACTCTTTACTCTTTGCCACGTGTGATCTCTGGCCTTTGTCAAACCAAGAGAGTCCGAACATGGGTGCTGCGTGTTCCCTCAATGACAGCCTCAGAAGGCATTTGGCACCCAAGTTAAGTGTGTACTTACAGTGAAATATGTACAAAGCCCTGCTCTGGTTGCTGGTCTGAGGCCTCTGAGGAGGAACTTCTTATAACCAGTCTTCTCCATGAGCTATGGACCAGTGGCAAATCACTTCACAGCAACCACAAACTGCAGAAGGCACTAACTGCAGCCAGCCCAGCCTGCAGGCAGGGGAGGGACTGCCCTCTCCAAGGCAATCTGCTCCCTGCAGCATCCGTGTGTCCCTCCCACCCCAAACCATTCCGTGATCCTATGATTTTATGACTTTCCATGCTGGTTTTTTAATACTTGATTGGAAAAGGCCCAATGGTTTCCCCTCCAGTCTCTGTCACAGGGTTGCTTAATAGGGCTTGGGCATTTGCTCAAATATTATCAGAGGATCAAAGCCAACTTTTGAAGTATTGGGGAGATTACAAAGAAACTTGTGGCTTCTGAGGTGCGACATTCCTTAATGCAAAACAGGGAAAAGCCTCCTTCTGCGGCCATTCTTTCCCTCTATCTTGATTAGGCCGAAACACAGCACAAGACATGCAGTTTGGCCCATACTTTAATGCAGGATGCCCAGGGTTGGAATCCATCTTCCCCTGTGCATCTGCATGAACGAAAGGCAGAATTCAGCCTGGAGGCACCAAGTGGCATCAGAAAAGCAAATAAGCAGCCCAAGATCATGATAGCAGAAGAAAGGAAGCTGTGGCATTTACTTGCTGAAGATTATTTCCTCTCTGAGGACAGCTTTTTCAAGTGACAGAGGTGTTTCAGTGGGTGGGCCTTGGAGGGCTGGTCCAAATAATCAGTCCTGAACAATCTCAGGAAGTTAAACCAACAGTTCGAGCTCGGTTTGCTTTTACTCATCTGGTCAGTTTTAGTTCGGAGGCTAATGCAGCAAGGTGCCAGCTAATGGCATCAGTCTGCCTCCTTCCCAGCCCACAGGAGTTACGAGCAGGGCTGGATGCCCTTTGTGCCAGCCATCTCCTCCTCCCATTGCCCGGGCACCGTGTCTCTTGGCCAGGCTCTCTGTGCTCAGCTTGGCTTCCTGGTAAGGGAAGTGCAGGCGTGGGGGAGAAGTGATGCTGTGATGGCTGTGAAAGATCTCAAGGCTCTTCCAGTCATGGTGGGGCTGCCCAACACCAGCTCCATCAGCTCAGAGACCCTCTTTGGTGCACTGCAGACCTGGTGTAGGAATCACCGTGGTCAATAATTGTTGACAGTGCAACACAAACACATGTATGAACACCCAGTGTCCTACCAAATCCACCGGGATAGGAGGTTACATTTGATGTAAATGGGCACAGTACTGGCTCCTCAGGAAACTTAAGCCTGTTTTCTGCCACAGTGTTTTTCCTTCCACAGTGGCCAATGATTTAACTCTGTTTTTAGCAAAGTTTATTTGCTTTCCAGGAGAGAAAATAAACTCTGATATTGTCCCTTATGCTGTGGCCATGGATTCCAGGCAAATTCTTAGGTTCTGGTGCAAACTGATAGAAAACACTGAGGACATTTGCATCTAAGCAAATATACTAAAATAGGAAGTGTGAGAAAGTAAGGGCAGCAGTGGTTTATGTGGTGTTAACACAAATCTGATGCTTTTGAGTTTATAAATGCAGTTTCTGCTGGAGTGGATACACTTATAGGTAATAAGGTACAGTGATAATAAATGATCATCAGCAGAAACGCAATATGCACACTGCAAAGCAGGAAAACTACGTAAGGTTTAAAGAGAGGTTCTCTGAGTCACTTCTGGGTATAGTGCTGTGCTGCTGGAAGCAGATTTCATTGTGTAGCCACACAGTTCACATCACCTTTCTCTCAGGAGCTACCAAATGTCAGCTGAGAAAGTGAAGCTGCCCAGCTTGAATCACTTTGGTGTAACACCAAACAGGTCAGGGGCAGAGCTGCAGAAAAGGCTTGTGCTCTATATTGATTTTGCATAGAAAAGATGGAAGGTTTCTAGCTCTTTCTATCACAGCTGACTTCTTATTCTTTCTCGCCATTCCCTTGCCCACTGGAAATTGTCCACATTTCCGCCTGTGGTGGCACACACACCAAAGCACCCTCACACCTTGGCTAACAACCATTTAGAAGGATCCAATCATCAAACCCCCCCAAGGAAGAAGGTTGGGGTTTCATTCCCGCCCGCAAAGGAGGACCCAATCACTGCAGATGGGAGGCTGAAAGGTGGCTGAGCACCACATGGGCTTTTGAGCAAGTCAGTGGTTTGACTTGAAACCCTGCTCCCTTGAGAGCCTTCCTGCTGGCACTCAGTATTTACCTAACCAGAGGTCTGCAAGCCAGACAAATACAAAGATACTCTTACCCTTCTCTGTTCAGCTGAGCGTGAGCCTATCCTGGTTTTGGAAGGCTGGTAACACTGCCAACTGAAGCTGGGAGGAAGAGAACGAAAGTGTAATCATGCAGTTTTGTATGTGTAAGTTGCTGGCTCTTAACCCTTTTCCTTCCAGGAATTGTCAAGTTCCCAATGTCAGCTCCATAGGCATGCTCTCAACACTCTGGCAAGTTTTATTAACCATTAACTCCCTTTCCCTTGAGGTATCCAAAGCATGGGAACTATGGAAGATCATTAGATAACTTTGAGGTTAATAGGAAAACATTAGCCTTATTAATATGTAAATGCTTGGTCATTTTATCACTTGCACTAACGTCCTCCTCATTCATCTGAACGTAAGTTCCCCACTGCTGCCTTTGAGGACAAGTTGCCACAGCTGATTGATGGCCTGTGACCCCACAGAGGTAAGGATGTGCTGAGAGCTGAGATCACTTCTTACTAACAGATATTGATTATATTTTGTTGGGTCTGAAAGTTTAGCTGGAAATTAATGATCCTTTCAATTGGGCATCTTAAAGTATTGAGAATGGAGCCACGTGGAATATAGGGTTGGGAATAAGTTTTCTTTGGCAGGGCTTCTTGGGTTGCTGTTGCATTGCAGGTTATATACCATCACTCTTTGCTATGGCTTATTGTGTGTAAGTCATTATTTCAAGGTTTCTTCTCCTCGCTTCCCACATCCACCAGCTGCAGTAGCAAAGAATGAAAGTATGTACCCTTTTTTGCCCAAAATACAGTCACTGGCTGATGATTTGACTTTAGAATGAGACTAAATAAGCCTGAAATCGGAAGCAAAGGTTCTGGACACAGAGTACCTGGGAGAGAAAGAGAGGAAAAAGACCCCTGTGATTTGTGTGTGAGTTCCGCTCTTCTCAGATACAGAAACCAATTTCCTATGTCATATTTCACCCCTTCTATCAACAAACACCTTATTATCCACTAGAACTGTGTCACTGGCTGCACATCTGTGTATCCTATTTGCTTGCAAAGTACAGAATAGATTTATTTGCTCTCTCACATCTTATCAAACCTGTAACCACCTCTCTGTGGGGTTTTCATTGCATTTACCCACTCCTCTATTACCAAATGCGGCTTCAGTTCTCCTTGGAGATCCCAGCATTAGGCCTATAAAGACCCAGTTAATGTCTAGACCCCAGGGATTTAGTGTGAATGGGGAAACCACCTTTTCCTGATGAATTTTTTCCAGTTGACTTAATGGCTAGAGAAGAAAGGCTGACTTATGCCAGTTTACATGCATGGAAATGGTGAGGCCAAAGCAAAAAGCCCAGGGTGTTATTTATGGTGTTTCTTCTCATCTTGTGGAAACCGACTGCTTTGATTCCACCAGACCGTGTTTTCTTTGCAAGTACAATACAATTAAGCTATTTTCAGCTGGCAATAAAATCCTTGAGAACCAAAGCAGATTTGGCCACTTTAAGAGATGAAGACTAATGCAATCTGATAATTAGGTCATTTCACCGCCAAGACTGGAAAAGCAATTCAATAACAGCTCCCATGCTGTAAGACAGGGGCTAAAGCCTCTGGTCCCAGCTGGCAAGGGCTGTGCCTGCAATACAGCTCTCAAATGGGCTTCCATAGGTATCTGCAGATCTTGGCAAGGCTGTGGGACAGGGTGGCCGTGGTGAGGATTGGAAAATGGAAAATAGAATCATAGAACAGTTAGGGTTGGAAAGGACCTTAAGATCATCCAGTTCCAACCCCCCTGCCATGGGCAGGGACACCTCCCACTAAACCATGCCACCCAAGGCTCTGTGCAGCCTAGCCTTGAACAGTGCCAGGGATGGATCATTCACAACTTCCCTGGGCAACCCATTCCAGTGCCTCACCACCCTTACAGTAAAGAACTTCTTCCTTATATCCAATCTAAACTTCATCTGTTTAAGTTTAAATCAGTTACCCCTTGTCCTGTCAGTACAGCCCCTAATGAAGAGTCCCTCCTCAGCATCCTTATAGGCCCCCTAAGGGAGATAAAGTCCCTTCTTTCACTGGTATGGCCTGGCTGAAATTTGTTTAAGGAAAGCATCATGCTTGGAGGCCTGCTCCTTTTCTTACCTCCTATGCTGGTACAAAAGATGGAGGCTTTGCCTTCCCGAAGCCCAGTTTATCCCTTGATGCCGTTTCTACTGCAGGCAGTGGATCTTGTCTTGAAAACTCCTCAGCCTGTGACCATTGCACATGGCACTTCTAACATTTCAGCCAGGAGGCTCTGTAGTGAGGCAGTGAGAGACTTCTGGGGCTCGACTACATCAAATTAGAAAACCATTCATTGGGAGAGCGAAAGCAAACCCTCACTCACTCTCGAGGGTTAAGTTTTCAGCTGTCTCTCACCCTCTTTGTCCTGGATTGTTGCAACAGGAAAGGGTTTTTTAGAAACTTCTCTTGTAACTTCAACTTCCCTGTTTGGGGGGTTTGGAAGAACTTCTCGTGCTGAGGTCCCTGCAGACGAGAGGCGGCTTTGTTAAAGTTCTCATTATCTGGCTAATAGATTAGAATCGATATTTCATTCTAAGAAGAGCTTTCTGGGCAGAGCTGCACCGAGTTTAAGCAAGCTGTAACCCAGTTGTGATGTTTATGCTCTACCCTTCCTCGCTGTGAAATGCTACACGGCTTGACCCCTGGGTCTGTGCTGCTGTGAGTAAGTCTTACTCATATCAGCAGATCTGGGATCCTTGGGTCTGGTAGGTCTGTGGTCTTTAGCAGTCGGTTTGCATGAGTAAAGGCTGAGTAAGAGTACAAGGTCGGGCTGTAATCTGTAACATCTTGTGGATGTTGTGCAGAGATTTGTTGAACCCACTCCCCAGCAAACTGTGTGTATTGTCAGTGCACCATCTCTTAGCAATAGCGGATCACAGCTTTATTTCACTCACATACAGATGAGCAGAGGTGGGTCAAACTGCTGCTATTTCAGCAGTTCATGGGAAGCACAGATGCACTCAGAGGAGCAAGGGATTTTTTTCCTCTGACACAGGTACATGAACTGTGCAGCATTTGTGCCTACGGCTTTCAAATCCTCTGGATTTAATGATCTTCACCTTACTGAATGAATAAAGTAATTGCATTCATTCCCTCTTATAGACTTTTCCCCAGCTTTATCATTCATAAGGAACTTACCTGTGTTACAGAGCTCTTCTTGCACTTTAAACCAAACAGAATCAACCAAGAGTAATTCATAAACAATGAAATTGCCCAACATTGAGCCAGATTGCTCAATACAAACAGGCACTTGTCTTTTCTTCCCCTCTCCCCATCCTGTACTCATAACACTGGGGACTTCTAAAACCAGCTGCATTTGGCCATTGTATTTGTTGCTGCAACCCCGCAGTGCTTCCTCATTCGGAGTACGGGGAACTCGGCAAATTCTGCCAGTGACAGTCATGGCAGTTGGTGGGAATTGTTCAGCAGCAATACGAGAGCATTAAAGCCTGTTCTTTGGGAGAAAGCACTGGGCAAAACATTGTCACTGAGTATTTAAAGAGAGATAAGGTCAGAGTTGTAAAGTCATGAAACAAAGGAGGAGGAGGAGGATGGTTTAAGTAACTACAAGTGATTTGAGGCACTGGCATTGCTGCGGAGAGTAGGGAATCGTATTTAGAGCTTGTTCTGGACATTATAAGGAAGATCCCCTTAGGAGCTTGCCCAACCCACTTCGACCAGTGCATCCCCCAGCAGCTCAGGGCAAAAGACCCGATTACTGATGAACACTGTCATCTCCCAGCAGCATCCCTGCTTTCCGGGTGTCACAGAGGCTCCCTGGGCGCAACTTCAGGCGCTAACACCCATTGCCAAAGCCTTGTGTGGTCTGCAGCCCTTATGCTCTGCGTCACCTTGGCTCTGGGTCCCCCTGCCCACCACACGGGGCTCCTGATGCATTTCAGCTGTTAGCACTTGGGACCGCGGCTCTCGGAGGGCAGCGGGAGAGCGCTGCGGCAGCGGACACCTGCCTCGGAAACCAACACCCCTGCACTGTCCATCAGAGCCCGGGCTTGGCAACCTTCAGAGCGTGCTTACAAGGCCGGTTTTGTTCCTGCGAGGCTCCCAGCCAGGCATTTCATCCGTGTTTTCTTTGTCTTAGGCCACGTCCAGCGCAGGGCGGACGAGCTGTTAAAAACCACTGCGATTCCTGCAGATTCCAGCAATGGCCAGGAGCCTGCTGATGGAGCTGCTACAGGTGAAACAAAGGACTGGATCCGACACACTGCAGCCAGGCAAACACTTCTCTCGCTGACAGCCTCACTCCGAAAGATCTTAGTGCAGGGATCAAAGCTCTTGTTTTGGAAGGGACGTTGGGTTTCGGTTCAAGAGAAGGATGTGAAGTTTCGGAGCTGTGCTGCAGAGCGCTTGGCTTGCTTTAGTGCGTGTTAGGGTCAGGCGTTTGTGTTGAGATGCCGCATCTTAGCACTTCACTGAGAGGAAGGAACAAAAGGAACAAAACTATTCTCTATCTGGTATTTTCCCTTACTACACGGGGCCTCGGACATTAGCCTCGGACACAGCTGGTGTGAGTAGATACCCCGATGCCACACAGGACCTTCACAACTTCCCACTGGAGTCCTGCACAAGCCTTTATAGGGGGAAAGGGAGGGGGGTAAATACCCGTGGCAGGTGCCGGGTGCCCGCGGGAGCTGTTCTGCTGCCTTTGGGGCTGAGACATCCCCCGGGACCCCCATCGGACCCTCCAACCCGGGGTCTCCCCGGGTTCGGGGAGACGCAGCCGCCGGAACCCTCTTTCACGGGGTCCGTTCACTCCGGGGACCAGGTGCCCCTGGGACCCGCCGCTTCGGGGTCCCTCCACTTCGAGGAGCTGCTGCGGGGACCTGCAGCCCCCGGGACCTGGCGCTCCGGGGTCCCTTCACCCTGGGGCCCTGCCGCCCTCGGGACCCGCTGCTCCGGGGTCCCAGCGCTCCGGGATCCCGCTGCTCCAGGACCCTCCGCTCTCGGATCCCGTCCGTCCACTCTGGAGTCCGTCCACCCCTGTGACCCGCTGCCCCCGGGACCCTCCTCCCCAGGGTCCCTCCTCCCCTCCCCATCGGGGCTTCCCGCACCCCCGAGCTCTCCGCCGCTTTGCCCCGGCTCGGCTCGGCCCGGCCTCCCGCCTGCCATTGGCGCGGGGCAGCGCGGGGGGCGGAGACTGCGGGGCCGCTATTAAACATCACATGGCAGCCCGCAAAACCGGGCAGCGGCTTGCGCGGTGGCTCAGTTGCGAGCGGTGCGGCCGGCGGGCATCGGGGCCGGGCTTTCGTGTCCCCCCCTCCAACCCGCTGCTGGATCTTTACAGCACGTTAACTGCCCAAGCCTCCCTTACGGCCACCGGCAGGTAAGGGGCGCCTCGGGATGCCCATTGCTCCCGGGAATGCTGGGGATGCGCCGAGAGCTGGCTCGGTGCGCGCTCCGTGCCGCGCAATTCCAGGGATAAAGCTTTCCTTGCCCGTGGTTGTGTTGCGCGCTTGGGTACAGCCGCTCGGAGGGGGAACTCCTACATTTCTCATGCACCATCCACCGGCTATTCTCAGCGCCTAAAATAATTAGATAGGTATGCCGGGAGCACTCGAGCATCTGCTTGCAGCATCTGTTTGTGTTCATAACTTTCCATGCACCAGCTGCTTCCCACTCCCCCCCCCCCCCGCCCGAGATATTTTATCCTGGGGAAGGGCTGGAAGTTCGCATGACAGCAGGAGCAGCCCCGCTCCATCCCTTCCCATTCTTCTCGCCTGTTGTTTCCTGTACAAGAGAGAGGTCAGAAGTCTCAAGCTTTGGAGAGGAGATGCGTGGTTTTGAAAGGAGTGTCCGAAATGTTTGAGAGGGTTGGGAAATGAACGTGTAACTTCATTCATTGGCGTTATGGAAACGGGGAGGGGGAGTTCCTTTATTTTTAATCCTCCTGACAGATAAGGATAGGAAGAAATTAAAGCCGCTGCAGCTGGGGAGCCGGTGAGGAGGTTTTAGGTATTGCTTCCACTTTGCTCATGACAAGGAATGGCAGATTTATTCTCGGGGGTTCAGTGACTGCTGTGTCATCTTCCCGGGGACGGGGCAACGGGGACCCCCTCGGTGCTTGTGTCGGGCTTCTTCCCTGTGCGTGTGCGGGGTCCGGGGCTGAGCCGCTGCCGCCCGGTGCTTGTGCCTGGACCTCGGTGCGTGTGCGGGCTCCGGGGCTGAGCCGTTCCTCATCCCGGTGCGTGTGCGGGATCCCCTCGGTGCGTGTGGCCGGTGCTGAGCGGGTCCCTGTGCTCTGTCGGCCCCGGCTGCCGCCGCCTCCCCGCGCCGCCGGCAGCCGCACTTGTTCCGTGTTCCAGCCTTACCTTGACACTTGTTTGCTTTCCGCGCTGCAGCCGGTGCATCGCGCACCCCCCCTGGTGCCGGCTGCCGCCTCGGAGCTGTTCTGTCACCAGCTACAAACCCCCCAGGCGGCAGATGCGAACGCGCTCGCCCGCTCCTCTCCCCCATTTCCTTGCACCCATTTCCCTTCATCGTCTGTTTGAGGGGGTTTTGATTTATTCCTCCGCCAGATCCTTCTCCTGAAGGTATCTCACCACTTTGTGTAACTTGAATCCTACCCAAGCCCTTGGGAATGACTTTTAAGCAGCGTGGGGGTCTGGAGAAGGGTTTCAGGGAGCGGGGAATGTGTGAACGGGCTTTGTTGGGGCGAGGAGCTCCTTTGTTCCTTTGCAGAGGGGAAGGCGCTGGGCCAAGGTAGTGCTGGTGCTCCCTTAGCAACCTGTGCCCGGTCGCTCCGCAGGGCTGAGCGCCGGCAGCCTGGGAATAGCTGCTCCAAACCCTCATTAGTGGTCCTCTCTCTACCCCCCCCCGGCTCGTTTTGCACTTTGGAGGTTTTGTTTTTTATTAAACCTTCTGCACAAATTCCCTTCGAGCTGTTTGTTGTGGAGTTTTGATGTGGGATGTGAACGTCTTTCCTGGGGGCAGGTCTTGAGGGGGATGCTTCCTAAGGGGAAAGTGAGGATTCAGGCTCCTCCTCATCACTTCCACCAGCTTTGGTTCAGAAATGCTGTAGATGCAGCACGATCCCGTTTCTCTCTGCTCCCCTGAGCATCACCTTGCAGCAGAGCAAGCCCAGGGCTCTCCCGTCCCATCCCTGTAATGCTGCGTCAGTGCTTGTGCTGGTAATTCCAAGCTGTAGTCTGTATCCCCTTCCAGGAGGAAAGGTAGCCTGGATTAATAACAATAACAACACACCTAGTGATGATTGAACTTACAGCTGCGTGTGTGCGTGTCTGGCTGCAGTGCTTAGGGCCAAATTACACCAACATTTGGGTTGGTTGGTGGGTAAGGGGTTGGCTTCTTTCTGGTGAGGATGCAGGGCTGGTCCTCCACTAACTTGGCATCTTGGGTGCCTCTAACAGCTGATACTGGGGTGGGAGGGGGGGCAGGAAACTTGTTTTGCCTTTGAGCTGCAGGTGAATTAGCAAAATAAGAAGTACCATTAGATTTTCACACTGGTTTGCTTGTTTCTGGGATTTCTGGGGGGAATCTCTAACTGAAACCAGTTGGGG
Source organism: Amazona ochrocephala (assembly GCA_039720435.1). NCBI lineage: Eukaryota > Metazoa > Chordata > Aves > Psittaciformes > Psittacidae > Amazona > Amazona ochrocephala. Next base: position 93,140,654 of record CM077879.1, read on the forward strand.
AGGTCATGGTGAGCATCGACAAGGTGTGAGCTAGAGCCAGTCGATCTGCCAGGGGTTTACACAGCCTGTGGTGCCACAAGCAGGAGCACGACCAGAGCTGGTCTCTGTACATGGTGCTGGTTGTGCTCCCATCCCAGCATCCTCCCCACTCCAAGCACTCGCAAGGAAGAGAAGGGATTTGTGCTGTACAAGAAGACAGCCACTGTGGTGGAGCATGCCAGAGCTTTGTTGTATAATCCTCCAGCAGTCTGTAATGGTAACACTGGCTGCCTCAGGCACACCCCAGGTTATGGATTTATGGATGGGTAGAGCCAAATCAGTGCAGGTCTGCTCCCAGGATAGAGCACTGGCAGTGAGGGAGGAGAAATGCTGGGCCAGGTACAGGAGGTGGAAGGTGCTCAGCCATTCGCAACAAGGATACAACAATGTACAGCACCAAATTCGGGTTCCAAACTCCTAAATGCAGGCAGCTCCCTGCAGGAAGCTGCCGTTATGATTTCAGTGATTTGTGGAATTCAAACAAACGTCCTCAGGTCCAAACTTCTGCGTGGGAAGCTGTGTATTCAGACACTTGAGGCTTTACAGCTTATATCTTGCCCTCCGCCACAAGTTTTCCTCTAAAATCCAATGGAGAATGCAGGGGAGAAAACAAAGACTTAAAAATAAACCGCTTCCCAGGCTGCGTGTTTCCATCAGCTGGGAGTCAAACAGACTTTGAATGTGGAAGTTGAACATGACTGTGGTTATAGGATGTGGCTTATAAAAGTGATCGATTTGCAGACTAAGGCAATGGGTTTTCAAGAAGGTTTTTTGTGTGCAGTGTATTAAGAGTAATTTCACTTCCCCCCCATCTTCAGGTTAAAAGTAATAAAAGTATTTTTCAGCCAAAACAAATCATTTAAATGAACATTAAAAGAATTCTCTTGTAATTCTGAGAATGATATCCTGATGGGAATGAGAAACATTGCGATCAGAAAGGTGCAGGGTGAAAAAGTGACTCCTCAGCGGTGTAGGCAGGACAGTCAGACAGGTTTCAGGCAGCCCTGCTGTGAGCCTGCACGGCTGGGAGCTGCTCTCAGACCCAGCATTACCGAACCCACCAAAAGCTGCCAAAATGTCTTGTATGGTGCTGAAGTCACAGATGACTAATGTGGGCAAGTAGGCGTGGGGATGCATTCCTGCACAGCATACAGAAGAGAGGGGAAAAGAGAAGGTAAATGTAATCCCGAAGGAGATTCCAGAGGGAACAGCAGCATGTGTGCAACTGGGAGCACGATGGTGGTTTGTGTGTGTCACCTGCTCCTTTCCTAACAAGTGTTTGCTGAGCTAAAGCCCTTGTAATGTGGTTGGAGGTTGTGGGAGGGCTGAGGAGCTGTTTGAAATCCCTCAAGTTTTTGGAACACATCTGCAGGGCTTTAGGAGCTGCCTTTGGGAAAGGAGATAAACTCTAATCTACCGCTGTTGTTAGATACGGATCCAAGGAATAGCCGCAGTGACCTGAAACTCTGTTATGGGCAGAGGTTGAGCGCCTGCAGTTTTGTTGGGGTTTGGACCAACTCAGGTGGGTTTTGATGATTCTGATTTACGAAGAATGCTGTGATTTAATCCCCCTGTACTGTAAATGACATTGAATTCTCTTCTTCCGTGACAAACATTCCTCATCACCGGGTTGTAGTTTGATTTCCTCATGGGGCGCATGCGTGGACGGAGCAGTTGCATTAAGGCATCTCTTCTCTGCAGTATTTCAATTACATTTCCTGATATACAGTGCATGACTTAATGGATGACGCACTTGTTAAAAGCTAAACCTGGGTCTAAGCCAGACCTCCCTGAAACAAGTTTGGTGGCTTCTACCCTCAGGAAGAAGGTTTTGTAGCCTCTCTGTACAGTCTTAATTGCTGACATTTAAGACTCCCGGGACACTAAGAACCATTACCCGTTGGAGATGGGACTGGCTGCCCCAGGCTCCTGAAGGGAAGGTGCTGTTACTCGCCCCCAAAGGTGTTAGGAAGACACATGGCCAGTCATCCTCCATTGTAGCCTTTTGCTGGTTGTGTTAGCAGGAGCAGATGGGGGCTGTTACAAGGTTTAGTTCACTTTGTACAACTTGAGCCTAACGTAAGTGTAAAAACCGCGCAGATCTCAAGTTTCTGCAGTTAGAGAGGAACTAATGCCTATTGCAGAGAGCACACAACTGCTTTGGTTTTGCTTAATCAAAAAGCTAAGTTACGTGCAGAGTAATTTCATGGAGACCACTGACATTTGCGTCGTCCAAGTTTATTGCTCTTCTCAGTACGCGTCACCTTCCCTTTTACATGCTTGCCATAGTTAAAACAGTCCGGGAGCACACTGTATGTCATTAAAACCTGCTTTAGTGTTTGTGTTTGAACAGATGGATGTTAATGCTGATTGTTTGTTCCAAAATAAACAGAAAGTTGTAAATAATAGGTAGATTATTTGCATGTCCAGCTTTAAAGTGCATATTGCTCAGAGGCTTGTGACATGATTGAGCAACTTGGTCTAGTGCAAGGTGTCCCTGCCCATGGCAGGGGATTAGAACTGGCCGAGCTTCCAGGTCCCTTCCAACCCAAACAAATCTATGATTCTATGGTCACTTCAGTGCTTTCATGTGGGAAGAGTGATGCCTTCTTTGTTGTAATGAAGTCACTCCTGTCAATATACAACCATGAACATGATGTGTTCCAGAAAATGCTGTCATTACGAATAAGGGACCTTCCTGCAGGTCCATGGGAGTAATTTTAATTCCTTCTTTCAGGTTTGATTCCTTATCCTTTTCCCCCAAGATCTAACACGGCATTTCTCTTTCTCTTGCAGACCATGCCATCTCTATGACGGTTGCTTGTTAAGCTAACTCTGCATGCCAGAAGACTGTCCCTGGTGGATCCAAGGGCTTTTGGGGACTCCAACCTCTCCCCAGTTTTTCTGCGTGTGTGTGTTCCTCTAGAACTTTCAAAACTGTTTCTCCAAAGGGTTTTGCAGAAACTCAGACTGTTTTCTAAAGCAGAAGCACCCGAGTCCACAGCAGTAGTGATGGGCAGCGTGCGAACCAACCGCTACAGCATCGTGTCTTCGGAGGAGGACGGCATGAAGCTGGCAACCATGGCCGTTGCCAACGGCTTTGGGAATGGCAAGAGCAAGGTACACACCAGACAGCAGTGCAGGAGCCGCTTTGTCAAGAAAGATGGCCACTGCAACGTCCAGTTCATTAACGTGGGTGAGAAGGGACAGCGATACCTGGCAGATATCTTCACCACTTGCGTGGACATCCGCTGGAGGTGGATGTTAGTTATCTTCTGCCTGACTTTCATCCTCTCCTGGCTTTTTTTTGGCTGTGTGTTTTGGTTGATTGCACTGTTGCATGGGGATCTGGAGAATCAAGAGAATAGCAAACCTTGCGTCTCTCAAGTGAGCAGCTTCACTGCAGCCTTTCTGTTCTCCATTGAGACCCAGACCACGATCGGCTATGGCTTCAGGTGTGTCACAGACGAGTGCCCCATCGCAGTGTTCATGGTGGTTTTCCAGTCTATAGTAGGCTGCATCATTGATGCCTTCATCATTGGTGCTGTCATGGCAAAGATGGCTAAGCCAAAAAAGAGAAATGAAACTCTAGTCTTCAGCCACAATGCCGTGGTGGCCATGAGAGATGGAAAGCTGTGCCTCATGTGGCGTGTTGGAAACCTGAGGAAAAGCCACTTGGTGGAGGCACATGTGCGAGCACAGCTCCTCAAATCCAGGATCACGTCAGAAGGGGAGTACATCCCCTTGGATCAAATAGACATCAATGTAGGCTTTGACAGCGGGATAGACCGCATATTCCTGGTCTCCCCAATTACAATAGTACATGAAATAGATGAAGACAGTCCTTTGTATGACTTGAGCAAACAAGACATGGACAATGCTGACTTTGAAATTGTAGTAATATTAGAGGGCATGGTGGAAGCTACTGCCATGACTACCCAGTGCCGTAGCTCATACCTGGCAAACGAAATCCTCTGGGGCCACCGCTATGAGCCCGTACTCTTTGAAGAGAAAAACTACTATAAAGTGGACTACTCGAGGTTCCACAAAACATACGAAGTGCCCAACACACCCATCTGTAGTGCCAGAGACTTAGCAGAAAAGAAGTACATTCTCTCTAACGCAAACTCCTTTTGCTATGAGAACGAAGTGGCCCTCACCAGCAAAGAGGAGGATGAGATTGACACTGGGGTGCCTGAGAGCATGAGCACAGACACCCACCCGGACATGGACCACCACAACCAAGCAGGGGTGCCTCTAGAGCCACGGCCGCTACGGCGGGAGTCGGAAATATGACTGACGGACGCTTCCTCTCCCTTTTGGTTGAAAGGAAAACCAATACACCTATCGGTCAAAGGCACGTTGACCTGAGAAGTTGGCCCAGAACAGTTTTCAGACAACGGTACTGTTGAAGAGCGGTGTGAAGGCAAGCAGACCTGAGAAACCCGGGCTGGTTTTAGGGCTGTCCTCAGAGGAGGGACAACAGAAAATGAACTCTAAACACAAAGCACTAAACATGTCTAAGTATGAACAGAAGGCACATATGTTGTAGAATAAATTATGTATATATTTTTTTACAAAACTTGAACTTGCAGGCAAGCTTTGGTTGGGTTATTGTTATTTTTGTTTTCAACTTTTTCCAGAATGCTTCTCTCTAGGGAACAAGAATGTTTTTAATGGCATAACAAAGGCAAGAATCTGCCTTATTATTATTATTATAATTATTTTTTAAAGAGCTGCTGCTAACTACATGAACACAAATGGGTATTTTTGTTGCAGTGTAGTTTTTTATTTCTTCTCTTGTGTAATTTAAAAACTCAAACCAGAATAAGTCAGTGTTGAACTTTTGGGGTTGAAAAGCTTCCGAGAGGCCGATGTTGCCAGAAAGTCTAAACTCCTTTTGAGGCCAGTAGGTTGAGAGCTCGAATCAATTTCTCTCTTTCCAATTACATAAGGGGCATTATGTAGTATCAGGCCAATCAGTCGCCTCTGGCAAAATTATGATTTGGGGGGGGGGGGGGGAGGGGGAATTTAATTCTCTGTCTAAAGGAAATAAAATATATATAGACACATAGGCAAAGTACTACGTTAAAACTACCTAAATGGATACCAAAGAAAATGCAGAGTTTTGCACAGTGGAGTTTATTTTAAAAAAGAAAAAAAAAAAAAGAAAAAAAAAAAAAGAAAGAGGCTGCTTAAAAAAAAAAATCAAACCTCAGACACTTTTTTTTGGGGTTATTTTTTTTTTCTCTTTTCTTTTTACATCCTTTATTTTGCACCTTATTCAAAAAGCTTAAGACTCGGATCTGAAGTGAGCTAGGACTCCTCCCCTTCCCCCCCTGCTCTTCTATAGGGAAAGAATTCCTAAGGAGAAATGCAACTGGGAGAAAGCAGGCAAGCACCCAGCTGTCCTCTTGAGCAGAAGGTCAAGTGTCCTAAACCAGTGCTGGACCTCAGCCTCCCCAAAACTGAGCCACCCTCTTCAGGCATTTGCCCTGAGCCCCTGGCTCCATTGTGTTACTGCTCAAACCATGCCAGGACCACGCAAAGCTGAGGTCCAGGCTTGAGGCACAGATGAGCTGTGTAGGGGAATTTCCCCAGGAAGAGGTTTTTGAAGAGGAAAGGAGAGGGTAATGGAGAGGAAAAGAGAAAACAACTTTTATAACACAGCACTTGGGAATGGCACAGGGATTGTAAGATGTTTTGCAAGGAATGCTTCTCTTCAGCAGGGCAAAGGTGTCAGGGAAAGGGTATTTTCCATCTCCACATTTTTGCATATTTAGAAAGGAAGGGAGATTTAGGTTGGATATAAGGAACAAGCTCTTTACTGTGAGTGGTGAGGCATTGGCACAGGGTGCCCAAGGAAGTTGTGAATGCCCCATCGCTGCCAGTGTTCAAGGCCAGGTTGGATGGGGCTTGGAGCAACCTGCACTAGTGGAAGGTGTCCCTGCCCGTGGCAGGGGGTTGGAACTGGATGAGCTTTAAGATCCCTTCTAACCCAGACCATTCTATGATTTGGAGAGAATGAGACTACAAAGCAAGGTTCACCTCCTGCCCCCTCTCCCCAGTAAACAAGGAGTGGTCAGTGGACAAGACACATCACCAAGCTCTGAGCAGATGGTGTGACTTCGATTGAAGCTCTGGCTCTAGCGGTATTTTGGCTCCTTCACCCAGAAGGCTTTAAATTCTCTGTGCCTCTAAGATCAAGGAGATGGTGAACCTGTGCTTCACACCGGCTCCCCAAGGAGCGGGTGGAGAGGGGTGGTGGGGGGGACGATAATCCTAGTCAACTCTTGCAGTATTGGATCACTGTATGCCATTAAAAAACAGCTTGTTCTAGATCTAATGTCTTCTGCAAATGGATATCTGTGAAGGCCTCTGGCCCCTTCCAGCCCTGCCTGAAAGAAATGCCTGCAATGAAATGGTTTCTGATAAGATGGTATCTGCAGTTGGGTGGGTTCGAAACTGTGGAAATTCGACATTGTAAACATGGATTTGGCTACTAGAGAGGGCAGATGATTAAACGCAAGTACTAAGGCTGTTACTGGGGTGGGGGAATGTGAAAGGAGGGAAAAGCTGAATATATAAAGGTGATTGGATTGCAGTTTCTGGGTCAACAGTAGTGAAGACAACTGAGTGCTGCTAGTGCTGCTATTGTGATATTCTTGTAAAACCTAAACCAAAGAGTATTCAGTGACACAGAGAGTGCATGAAAACGCAATGGGGAAGGGATGGAAAAGGGAGGCTGACCAGGAGAAAAGGGTCCTATTCTCCAGATCAGCATCCCTTAGGTGCACAATGCTCCCACTAAATGATACTTGAGATATTTGAGGGATGGGAAATGCAGGATCCAACTCGTCTCTTTAAAGCAAAAGAAATTCAGAGAAAAAAAAGAAGTGAAAATCCCCTCCCCATACCATTTGTGGTGCAGAGGTTTGGGGCTTGGGGAGGGGGTTTCTTCATTTTGTTTTGTTTTTCAAGTCAGTTTTTCAGAACTATTTTTAAGATGTACATTTTATAAAGTTTATCAAGTATTTTCATATTTAAAGCCAAATGTAAATAGAAGTCTGTAAAGGAGGACAAGGAGAAGAAGAAAAAGAAGAGGCCACACAGTAGAAATCCTGCTCGGCAGTCTCGGCTAGCTAGTACCTAGATGCTACCGGTTAGCATGAGTTTTAGCAAATACTTGCAAGCCTTATAGGATTCCAAATGCTATGAACTTCTCTTTATTTATTTTCAAAGCATGGACTTCATTTGAAAACGTGTTCTAGTTACTGGCATTTTTCAGAGTTAACAGCTTTCCGAGTGCTCGACTTGAGGGTGTGCATTGAGGGAAATCCACTGCACTCTCTGCCACCTTCTTTTTCTTCTCTTTTCTTTCATAACCCTTTGTCTTTGCCGGTTGAATCTTAACATTGCAGAATTGCACTCAGCCTCTGGCTCCGGGAAGCTGCTAGAAAGAGACCTGCAATGTACACTCCATGGTACCCTTTCCCCTTTGTCTATTGGTTCTGTACCTCTCAACACCGGTAAGCCCAGTGTAGGACAGACTATTGTAGCACAGTTCCACAGCAGCAAATTGGGTTAGTCATTTAAAAATACTGTTATTTGTAAGGACTACACAATGACTGATAGCATTTCTTCAGTTCCTGGTGAGCCTGGGCCAAGCTGATGCTTCATTAGGGGCCCTTCAAATGGACTGAGCTCTACCCACAGACTCCAACCCACATTGGTTTGGCCTCTTTATCAAGGATAAAGTTGGCTCAAGTAGCTCGCACAGAAGGTTTATGCTGTATTTTGCTTAGGGGCTGGGGGGAATATGTTATTTCTGCCCTTCCCTGAAAATACTTGAATGAGACACATTGTCTAAAACATAATCCTGCACGCAGTGCAGTGACAAAAGCATTTCCGAGGCAGGTGGGGGGGGATCTCCTCCATCCTCTGTCCCTTCCGTGCGAGGTGTCCTTGGTGAAGGAGAAAGGGTAGAAAGCATCACTTATTCACTGTGTTTAAGGATATTCTCTCCCAGCCATGATAAACTTCTGTGTTGTTAGTTTAGCACTCGCTCTTCTCGGAAAAGACAAAGGGTCCAGATACTTCATTTGTTCTCTTAGGTCTTCTTTTTCATGATGGATTACAAGGTAAAACTGAGAAGTACTGTAATGTCTTTAAATTATGGCTGCTCATGACCATTGTACAGCAGAAGGGTGCTGCATAGTTGCCATCCCACAGCCAATGAGAAACTGATTTTGTAATGACTTTTGGCCTGCAGCTATCGTAAGGTGAACAATCTAGGCATCTGACAGTTGTCCATTACTATTTTCCTGTTTGCAGCCTTTTTGTATCAAAGTCTTCCTAATGTACTGCACAAATTGTGGATTGTACAGATTTTTATATATTATGTCTTATTTTATTATTTCTAAATAAATAAAAAAAATGAGAATGAATTGATGTGTGCAGCGTGTGTGTAAATGAGCCAGGAGGAGGGTCTGGAGGTTATTACACATTATAGAGCTGTGTTTATGGCTGGCTGAGCGCAGGCATCGTCCGAAGGACTTTGGAACAGACAGGTCGTTCTCTCTGCCTTGACAAAAGGCAGGAGGAAAGGTGATACCATCATTATACCTTCGTTATTTCCCAGATGGGAGCACAAACGCAGTGCAGCATAAGGCAACTTGCACAGAAGGCAGATCTGCCCCAGAGAGGCAGAGGGGCTTTCTCAAGGTCCTACCTGGAGCTGCAGAGCTCCAGATCATGAGTTACAAGTTGTGTGAAATGGAAAAAAACCCTCCAAATCTGCATAAACTACAAAGAAGGGGAACGGGGGGGATGAAAGCACAGGGTATAAGCAAGCGCATTGAAAGATTTGGAGAGGGATTAAAAAATTAAGCAGGAAACTCATCTTCAAATCCCAGTGTTTTATGTCTGCTTGGAACATCCCCTTATGGAAACAGTGCTCCTCAGCTCAGCTCAATTCCAAACACGCTCGCGGTGATCTTCATACATGCCTCATCCATCCAGAGTCCTGAGCCTGATGTTGCAGGCGTGGAGCTGGGGTTTGTGTGATAGGATGGGGAAGCATAACGGGGTCTGGAGTAACTGAGAAGGGACTCAATGCCCTCATTTGGTGGGTTGGCAGGCTCCTTTCCCATGCGTTTGTGTGTGGCCTTTAGGGCAGATACTGCGGCTGCCCAACCATGACTCAGCTTGAAACTGCTGATCTCACTGGAATGCAGCACCCTGCAGAGGCTGAGGACGACCATGGAGCATATCAGTGCAGTTGTGACCCTCTGATGATTTCCCAAACCTTTAATCAGCCTGCAGCGCTGTTAAAAGATGCCTTGGATGGAGCCCTGACCCTATCACAAATGAATCCATTTATAAATCCAAATTTACTTTTCACATCTAATGGTCCTTGGAAAAGCTTTTAACAATAATAATTGCAGGGCTGGATTTAGAGGTACAGATTAGCTGTCACAGCCTGGATCTGCTCATTCTCCCTACTGTAAAGCACCCTCCCTCTGTGAGAGCTGCTCACTGCTCCGACCCTGGCTTTTGGTGCTTGCTGCTGGGGCAGCAGGTCTCTGCACAGTCTGCCTGGCTCGCTCCGGTTGCCTAAATCATTAGCACCCTCTCCTGTCAGTGCCTTTCCCTTCCTTTGCTGGCCACTGCTCCGGTCAGGTGGAGTCAGCATAAATATAGCAACAAAACACAGACGGTGCCTTCTGGTAGCCAGCAAGGTAATAGTTGAGATGTATTCTTCCCCCACTAGCTGATGCATCTAGCAAGCATCAAGCAGGCAAAGCCCCACTCTGCCCTCCACCCCACCTCAGCTGCAATGGCTTTCCATGGAAATTAGTGGATGAGTAAAACCAGCTGAGTGGCTGTGGAGTCTGAGTTTAAAATGACAAAGTTGCAGGTGAAGGAACAGCTCTTTGTGATTGAGCGGCTATGTAGGGGCAATGTCTGCTGAGAGCAGCAGCACTTTGCAACTGCTCGCAGCAATCCTGTATCTCTTCTATAGGAGAGGAATACTGTGTTTTTTCCAGGAGAAGGAATGTTTCCACAGGAGCACATGCTGCTGGGTGAGCACCAGCACCATCACATGGACCATTCATCTCACACCTAGCACAAACATCAGAGGTAGGAACAGTATCACCAGCTACTGCATCGACACTGGGACCTGCAGCAGGATGCTCCTTGCTTCTGGTAGTTCTCCAGGTGGCTCTGAAATCCATAGCTGAATCCTGCCATTCATCTTATGCCTTGGGTGGACTTTATTTTACAAGGAGTTAACATTATTTTATAACCCTCTCTCTTTAGCTTGATGCATTGCCTTTGCTTTGCTCTCTCCTGCAGGTCACAGAGATGTTCTTGGTGGTTTGCTGATGTGTGGGGACAGTAAAGTGGAAGCAATGAAAGCTATAGAAAGGTCAAGAATATAAAAATGAAATATGAGTCTCAAACAGATCATAGTTTTTTTTCCTCCTTCTAAAGTTTTCTCTGAAGTACAGTCTTTAATCCGTAACATTTACAGCTTGTTTGAATGTGCGAATCCAGGTGGTTACATGCAAAACAATGCCTTTTATAGGTTTGGGTGGGCAGGACAGAAAGGGGCTACAAACACACCTGCTTCAGCAATATGTGCATTTCATATTATTCTTCACAATATTCCCCAAACTTTTCCTTCCTTACTGCTTGGATTTCAGCCCATAGATACTGGAGACAGATTTTATTTGAAGAATCATCTACATTGAGTCTCATTCAGATGACACGTGTGTTAAAATGTGAAATACCTACAGAACCACCCTTGGAAGCTGTGCAACAGAGAGTCATGAGCTGCAGCAGTGATTTCCTCTCCTTGTTGGATACCTTCCTTTTTCCACCTCCCAGTGATAGCCGGTTCACCCCCAGGTGAACCCTGCTTCCTCCTGATGCAAGAGGCATGCTGGCTCCTTGGGGAGACCTTTGCTATTGCCGCAGGTAGGGAACCAAAGGTTTTGCTTTCCAGCATCAATACTTTACTGACTCCTTTTTTCTTTTAAAGGCAAAATATCTGGCTGTGCACAAACTGCTCTTGATATGCAAATTAACTCATTAATTATTTTGCATTACGTGGCATGCAAGGTGCCTCATGGCTATGCCTGTGTTTCATCCAGGTTTGGAGCAGCAGGGCTATGGGGCTCGCTGTGCTGCCTGAGTCTCCTCAAGCCTGCGGATACTGATGCTCTGTTGTCAATGCAGAGCAAACCACAGCACTCAGGTCACTACCTATGAAATTTCTTCGTTGTTGGGCTTTGAGAGCAATCTGCTTGCTGCTGTTGCTTGAGACTAATGAACTCTAAGATGCTGCTTCCACTGAAATCATTACCGGAGCTCCATTTAATTGATGTATAATAGGCTGTTAGGAGGAAAGGATAGATTTCTACAGTTTAATAGCACACAACAGGAATGAATACCACCCTGGGGCAGAGATTTATCCAGAGAAATCACACTGCTTTAGCTTGATTTTTGAAGTCTTTTAGTATTCTCAAGTGGTGCAGTAGCTGTTAGCTCCCAGAAAAGATGGAAATGGTCATTTCCATCTTCACCCCTGTATTTCTGTGCGAGTCCTTTGCATGCACACAGAGAATACAATGCAGACCAAGCAAATACTTTTTCCTCCTTCCCATGTTGATACTTGCACTGGCTTCACTTGTGCTGGAAAGGTAGAAGCAGATCAAAAGTTGGTATTTTCTCTGTTTACACCTTAGGCAAGAGAGCCTTGGCTGTCTGCAGTTGACTCAGGATGCGTCTGTGATCTACAGATGGAAAGAGAGGGAATTCCATTCTTTCTTCTACAAGAGTCTGGCAAGAGATGCCTGCCCTCTAATAAGAAGCCCAGCAGCTAATTGAAGATGGGGGAAAAAAAGCTTTAAAGGAAGAATAAAGTTAATAAAGGTATGGAGCTGCTCAAATGTTCACACTGTGTTTCAAAGCAAATGGAGTGCAAACATGCTCTGTCTGCTCTTTGTAGCACACTGGTCTCCTTCAGGTGGAGCTACTTAATCTGCAGGGTTTGGGGTGGTTGTGATGGCAGTATCTGGGAAAGGAAAGCAATGAATTCAGTGGAGGAAGACATAATGTCACCTGCATTGTCACCTGCATCCTGCTTTGCAAAGGCTGTGCTGGTGGTGATGGTGCTCTTGCAGATCCTGCTGTCCTCAGCTGCCCTTCTCCCCTCTGTACCTGACCACCCTGCAAACCTGATTCCATATGGGAAATTGCTCTGGGAGCACCAGTGGGAAGGGAGGCTCTGGGCTGCTGTATGGTCACTCCTGTTTGCAAGGCCAAAGGGATTAAAAGCAATTAGGGAAGCCCTGATTTATCCTAATTACAGCTAGGGCTGGAGCTGTGTTAGAGGCATTATCTCAGGTTTTCCAATCTATCTCCCAGTGGGCTCACAAGTTTATTTCTGCCCTTCTCACTCTGTCCTCCTTCTTTCCTCTCTCATCCCAGTGACACTCATCATCAGCTTTGACCTCAAGGCCCCTTGTGGGTTTGGTATTTACCTTTATGGCTGCCACGTTTCAATGCAGCTGGAGTGTCTTGGTGTTTTCAATATTTATAGCTCATTAACTCCCGTGATGAGATCCCTGTGCAGCTCTGAAGGCTTAGTGTTTAATGAGGAGGGGTTGCCAGAATTGCTATGCCTGGCCCTTGGCGTGTTATCTGTCAGCTTTTCTATTGAATTAACTGCAGGTATGCATTGACTAAACATCTTTAGAACCATTGGACAAACAGATTCTGCGAGATTCATAAATTAATGCAAATCAGCTTCAAATATGTCAGACCAGCTCCCCCGGGAAGCCCTGGACCTCAGCGTGTTGTGACAGCTCTTGTTTAAGCAAATCTGGATCTTTCAGTGCAAATAATGAGAGCGCTTTCATCCTGAGCGGTATTACCAGTGAGACTAATGTGCCATTCTCCTTCTTAAAACTGTGGTCTCATCAGGTATAAATTAAACCACTGGGAGAGCAGGGAAAGAAACTGTGAGTAGCATTTGCATGTATGGTCCCTCCTTTTCATCTGCTGCAGGAATCGCATCGCAGCGCCTTTTTAATGCCGATCCTGCTGTTACAGTAAATGATTCAACAGCCACAGCCTTTCATATTCTGGGGATTCAGACTTGGAGGTTTTGTTGCACATGTAAATTATGTGCATGTATTTGAGCTATAATTCATGATGTATTGCTCGAAAGCCTCATTCACACACTTCACCTCTCGCAGGTTTCCTTCCATGGGTGTTTCCATGTCCCTGGAAAGATTGCTTCAGATGATGGCTGCTGCTGGTGGCTGTTCAGGAGGAAGCTTCCCAACACACTTACAGGTAACTTTATCTACTCTAAAGGCTCGTGGAGTTTTGCTGACACACAGTTCATTATCCACAGGAACATGTAAACCCTGGGAGCCTCTGTAACCATAGCTGAGGTCTGCCTTTTGCTGCTGACCTCCTGCTCTTTTTGGGCATGCATCTTCTGCTGCCGGGGTACAGATGTGCTAGTTATTATTTCCACTGGTACCGTAAGAGTCCATCGTGTGACTGTTACAGCACTACACTGTATTACTTGCACTGATGAATGCAAGCATGACCACTCAAATCTATTACTGCCCCTAACACATCTTCCTAACTAAACACGTTCAGCCCGTTCCAACGTGGTAGATTTTGCTTCAGATAGGAGATGACCACATTCCTTCCTTGAAGCTTCTCTCCTCCACATAACAAAAAATGTTCACAAATAGGCATAATATATGCCCTGGGGAGCAGAGAAAGCTGCTTTTCTTTTTCTTGGCTGGCTTAATTCATGCCGGAGTTGTGTGACTTTTCATCTCTGCAGTCGGAGGAAAAGGCTAACTCCCAGTGTAAAAGTAGCATGATAAATGGTGGAAAAAGAACTTGTTGGCTTTCCTAAGAAACTCTCCTCTCCAGCTCCTCCTCTCGCTGTACTCCTTCCAGCACCCCAGAATTCACTGCATCAGCGCATGTTATGGCACCTTTGGGATGTGTTAGTCATAAGAATGAAGCTACTGGTGCTTTGCAGGCATATTTTAGCTTTGGCTCTCGCATGAGCGCTCTGTCACATCTGTGCTGTCTGCACGCCTGGGTAGCGTTTGCTTGCCGGTGCCTCCTGAGATTCCAGACAGCTCCAAAAAAGGAAACATCTAATTTATATTGGTGAAGGTACGCGTGAGGTCCTTTTGTTGTTCTTTGGTGGTGGTGAGGGCTTTGGGGGACAGGGTTAACGTGGGATGAAGGCAGGAGGGATGGCTCACATGGGAACTGCAATGTCCAGCTCCTGTCCTGTGCTTTCTCTTCTGAACACTGCAGGGTAACCAGAGAGAGGGGAGGCTGTGTTTGCTCAGCCGATCTTGCTCGTGTGCCCCATGTGTTATTTTCTGCACTGAGAATATTGAACAAGGGGCCAGCTGCATTGCCCTGGCCCCTTGGCATGCCGCTCACTGCGTGGGGCTCCTTGTGATGCTCCATCCCCTGTCACCAAAATGCATCAGGGACTGAGAAAATACAGCCTCTGGGCATTTGCACTGGCATCAGGAGGACCCATGCTTGCTGCCTCTGCCACGCTGCTGCCACCGTGTACCAAATTGCCCATGTAATTCTGCCCCTTGTGCAGCAGATGTGAAATGGGCTTGATCTGAGCCTGTTTTCCTCGTTTGAATTCATTCAGATCTCAGAATTAATCTGCAATTGTGTATAATTAACTTCTGACAGGGTGCTTTTGAGATGAGAGCTGATAAGTCAGTGTTGTGCATTGTATTACGGACATTTCCTTCTGGGTATGCCCTGTCACATCCTCCTGCTCTCAAATGCTATAGTCTGGATTACTTGCTGTGATTTCGGTTCATATGCAAAAAGGTGAGTTCAGAGCTGACCCTCTGGCTCTCTACTTTTGTATACAAGTGTAGAATTCCCAGTTTATTCCTGCCGGTTTAATACCAGCCCTGGTTTGGAAAACGTCTCTTGTATGTTTTAGGCCCAATCTAATGTGTCCAGCAATGACTGGGCAAATACCAAATATCAAGCAGCGTGTTATCCACCAACAAACATTCCGAGGTCAGTAAGACTTAGAATACCGAGGTGTTTTAAATCAAAATCCTAAGATACTGCCTGTATATTCAGTCTATCACATGTATATTTGGTCTTTGTGTACTCCGACCCGTTTGCTTGTGTTTTGCACATGACCACAATCATTTTATGGGAAAGAAGAACCAGGCTTGGTCTAAAGGAAAACTGTTCTGGCCTGTCCACATTAAATGCTTTTGTATTTAAGAGGCTGTAGCACAGAGAGCAACTTTTTTAACCTTTTTCTCTCTCAAAATGATGACCAGATAAAGATCCGGTGCCCGAGCAGGGGAACAAAACTACAGTGAAAGAGCAGAGGTTTGTGGTCAGCAAAGGTTTTGTGAAACGAAATGCTGGTTTTGTTCTTCCCCTTAGGGAACAATAAGAAAACTTCTCTTTGTTCGTATCTCTTTCTGAAACAAGCTCCATGAGTGGTTGCAACCTGTAATAAAAATGCCATATGCAAGGGAATATATTTAATATTGGGAAAGCAGAAAGGAACGATACGATCTGTTTGGGCTTTGAAGGTAAATGTTTAGACTTTTTTTTTCCTTTAAAATAAGCTGTGATAGATGCTGGATAGCTGACTGGGAAATGAAATCACAGACGATTTATGCCGTTAATGACAGGCTATGATGTCAAAGACATTTGGCCTGTAGCCATAACCTTTTGTGTGGCTCTGGTTCATTCTTATAAATAAACAGGACTGCTGCCTGGGTTGGAGTCCCCATCACTCGGGAACACAGAGAACTGGGCTAAGGAGAACACTTAGAAATACGGAGCAAAAAACAATAAGAAGAGGTTTTTTCCCTTTAGCTTTATGCAGCAGGGCTGCATTAATGTTGAAAGAAGCGCCAGATTACTGAAATAACACCAAAACCAATCTCACTTTCTGAAGCGCCACTGTGTCGCAGTGATTTACAGCTAGTCAAAAGCCCAGACACACCGTCAGCAGTGTACCTCACCGTGATTTGTGTTCCTCTTGTCCCATTTGGAGTATAAATGAGCCGACTGGGCTGGCTTTTACAGTCGTGCTTGTGTGGCACCCAAGGTTTGCATCGGGTGGAAGCGGTGGGAGCATTCATGCTGCCCAAGGAGGGTGCAGGGGCAGGTCCACAGCACCCAGATAGGAGAGGAGCAAACCTCAGGACCCCCACTGCAGTAACCTCTGACAGCAAGCTGCAAATCTGACTGCAGAGAGACAGGGAGGCCCTGAAGTATATGCAACTTTCATACGTACCATATCTGTCCCCCTGAAGAACTTACAGGCATCATTTTAATCCTATTTTGCCAGGTAATGGGCAGGATTTGCTTGGAGCCGTATAATGTTTGATACATGGGAGGGCTTCATTCTGTTGTTATTGGTGTCATTTTTCACATAGAGTGATTTTCCGTTTGTATTCTGTTCTCTGGGGCTGTGTTGCTGATGGTTCAGGTACCAGACCCTTGGCAAAGTGAAGCTGTGTGGCTGCATTGATTGAATGGTATCCACGTAAACTCTGTGAGGATCCAGGTCCTCCCACTAACATATCTACCAGCAGCACATGGGTAAGTGTTACAGAGGAGCTTTCAAAGTCTGAGCGAAGTAAGCTCTGTGTCCTGCAGGTCTCTGGTTCCTAAACCTCCAGTGACTTCAGCAGACCCTGTCTGTGCCATGTGGTGCAGCATCAATCCAGCCCTGAGATTTGGATAATAATATTTTGTGTTAAAAAAAGGTAGGAGTTTATTAAATATTAATATATGGTTTACAGTATGGGTTAAAGTCCTTCTCTTGTGTTACAACTTTGCCCAAGAGACTTAATTCCTGAGGGAGGGAATGTTTCTGCTTATGGGGTTTGAAAGTAAAGAAAGAAGTGTGTTCACAGGGTATAAATATGCCATTATATGGGATGCTTTGCTGAGAATTCTGCTACATTTTGAACACTGGTGCTAATTAATGGCATGAGGTAATTAATGACAGTGCTTTGCTGAGCACAGGTACTGTGCTGATATCCAGGGCAAAAGGACCTGAGTCATTTCTGTGTCAGGCTCTTGCTTTTAAACCCCGGAGACTAAGGCAGACGCAGCTGTGCCAAGGTCAGACCATGACATTAGAGACTGAAACTCCAACTATCCTCTTGTCAGAGAGAGGAAAGAGATGGAAAATGCCAAGAGGGAGGTACCAGGAGGGAAAGACTGAGTGGAAAGGGAAAAGGCAGCGCCTCAGTCAGGGTAGGGGATGTGCAGAGAGAAGTATTGAAGAAAGGTGAGTGGGAATTATGTCTTCCAATAATGAAAATGCGATGGGATGTCAGCTTGTAAATCATGCAGGGACTTCTGGCAGCTGTAACAGAAAAGCCTTTGAATACACAGAGAGGAGGGAAAAGCTTTGGGAGGAGTGGTTTTTCCAAAGACTCGACAGGGAGGTTGGTGTTTATTGAATATTTATTAAGGCTTTTGATAGCCTGAGGATAACTCCCACACTGGTTCAGTGGCCATCAAACACCTCTGGGCCCAGGGCATTGTGGATAGCTGTGGTCCCCAGGCTTGGTTACACTCTATTTGGGCTGTGATGACCATGAGCATCCTTCTCTGACAGCAGTGAGAGGAAATCTCACAGCCTGCAGCACTGAGGAAGCATCAGAGAGGAGCCAAGGCTGTTTGCTGCATGTCTGGATGCACTGTAGCATTGCTCCAGAAGCCAGTAAGATGTAAGGGTTGGATTCTTCATTTTCATTGATTTGGGGGGATGTTTTCAACCTTATCTAATTAGGGCTGTGAGACATTCTGAGGCAGAATAGTCATTTGTGAATGCAAGGCAACATCGTATTATTTCCATTGCTTTATCCCATAGATTTGAAGGAGGATGGAGGGGGGGGGAATCACCTTAGAGATGAGATAATGATGGTGGAGCAGCCCTGTAGCATCAGCTGCAAACTGTGTACAAAACTGAATTGTGAACTTTCAAATGAGAGCATTCCCAATGTGTGCAGTGTGTTGCCTCCAATTTAAAGTCTCCTAATTCTATCCTTAATGTTTTTTGTCCTTTAGACTTAAAAGGCAGAACTGCTTCTTCTTTGTGCCTGGGAAATGATACAAGACCTTTACAGTCTCAAAATGGGCTTTTTTTTCTGGAGAAACAATGTAATTGCATACAAATACTTCTCATCAGTTGCCTGAAGAGTCCCTTGGCTGAATTGTAAATCACTACAAAGTGCACCAAAAAGAAGAGAAGAAAGATTGGGACATAAATGATTTTGGAGCTGTCTAGTCTGAGGTTCTGTAAGGTAATTAAATCAAGACGACTTTCTGATCTATAGAAGGGTCAATGGAACAGGGCAGTGCCTCATTAAGATACAATTGCCTGCATTGCTTCCCAGGTTGTTTATAACAGAGAGCTTATTCCTAAGCAGTCAATAACAGGAGCACATAAATCACAGCACCGAAAGAGTTACTCCTAGTTTATGGACCAGATCCTCAGCTGGTATAAATCACTGTTGCCCCAGTGATGTCACCTCAGCCATGCTTTATTTAGACAAGCCACAGATCTATCTCATACTGTTCTCATTTTATTGGCTTTTATTGCATCACCAATTTCAAAGACACACACTTCCCCCCCCACACCCCCACCCCCCCACCGAGGCAGTCCAGCTTTGCTCCTCACCTAAGCATCATGCCTGAACAGTGTAGCATACACAGCTGGGTAGCAAGCAAGTAATACTCCTCCAGCCTAGAGCTCCTCTAATAAAACATTATCACTAATAACCAATTAAACTTACAAAAGATCCTTTCTGGTTTTGTGGCAGTGGTTACTATGAGCAAACCTGCCCCTATGAGGTCATTTTTATATGTCCTGGTTGTATTTCATCACACTGATGGTGGGATGGATGTCACCATTGTCAATATGGTATTTGTGATGCTGGAGATCAATATTAAATACTTGATTTAGGATCCATTGACAGAGTTGTAGCTCTGGCTCTGTTTGACCTTCTTTGGCTGATAGGAAGCCAGAGGGGTTTTTCCATGTCATTCAGTTAAAGGAGTTTCCACTGCCTGGCTTTCTCCTCTTGCTACACCATTGTGCAGCGACAACGTTCATTTGGAATTAGGAAAATGATCCCTCTGAGGAAAGAGTAAAAATTCATGAGAAATCTCCGGTGAACAAAACATCAAACCAGGAAAGGGCCCAAATGTGAGGAAACAGCCAAGGAATAACATGAAAAATTGATGAGCAGAGCTGCAGATACTTGAAAATAATAAATGAGCCGAATCCACTTAATTAGGGATGATGGTAACATTAAGTCTCTAGTTTAAAAACACTAACTTCTATGCGTGGCTGGGATTTTGGCACTCAGATAATGGCACGTCAGTTCTCTGCTGTTCTCCTGTGACACACAGAAATTATGTATGTCCACTATTTTTATAGTGAAAAATTACCAGCAATTTACTCCAAGCTGTTTCACAAATCCAAGCAGTCACTACAGTGAGGATGAAGTATTCATCAGATATCCACACTGTCCTCCTATTGCTTTCAGAGAGGGATAAACGTGTGTTTAAGAACAAATACTCATATACTGGATTTAAATACCTTTAGCCGGTAGAACAGGCATATACCCATGAAGAAAACATTAAAGAAGATATGATCTGCATAAGCTGGGTACCCTGTTACAAGGCAAACGTTCGCATCCCAGCTTCAGTGGGCAGCCCTGCAACCATTGCCTCCTTTTCCTCTGCCTGACTTCTCCTCCAGACCTCTGTCCATCTTCCTCACTTTTGCTGCCATGTAATAAAACCTCTGGAACCATAACTACTGATTTGTTTCTCTAAGCAGACTGAAGCCTATAGATTTTCCTGCTGACCATTTTGACCATATATATATATGGTCATATATACATATATATATGCTTACACATATGTAGTCTGTCTTCATGTTCATCATCTGTAAATTCATCACCTTCACTAATCCATCTCTTTTCCATCTACTTGCTACTTTCTCCATCTCTTGCAAGGGACTGGGAAGACTCAGACCCTCACGAGTGACAGCATTCCTT
Source organism: Amazona ochrocephala (assembly GCA_039720435.1). Lineage (NCBI taxonomy): Eukaryota > Metazoa > Chordata > Aves > Psittaciformes > Psittacidae > Amazona > Amazona ochrocephala. The sequence continues at coordinate 93,160,843 of CM077879.1, forward strand.
CCTGAACCCGTGATAGTGCTTGCTTTTAACTTCCTCTTAGCCCAGAGATCTTTCTTATGCTCCTAATCTTCCTGAAACCATAATTTCTTACCCAAAGCTGCTTAAGCAGTTGGAGAGTAACGTTCATTTCCAGGCAATACGTGCGCAAACTTGGATGAAGGCTGGTTTGCAAAAGGAGCTGCCTATAATCCAGAGTAAAATTAAACCTTAATCACTATGTTCCAAAGGGAAGATTTGTCACTGCCCAGCAAACACGTATCTTAATAAAGACATTCATTCTTGTGGAGCACAAATCCATTCCTATCCAGTGGCTTACAAGGATGAGCATCTGCACACAGGAACTTTGAATTTTCCCCATCTGAAGCAGTATGTGGCTGTTAAGAAAGGCTTTTATAGGAGCACTTTTAAAGGAGGATACATCATTACCACTGTCTGAATCACATTAGCATCAGCAGGCCATGAAGGGCTCGCTAAGGCACCTTTATGCAAGGAGCTGCTGCCTGTGCTGCTGGCAGTCCAGGCACTGGGCAGACAAAGGGCAGCTTCATCCCTGCTGTAGCAAAGGATCCGAGCTGCAGATGAATTAAAGGCTCTTTTTCTTGTGTGACAGTGGACCATGAGAGAGATCAGAAATCAACCTATGTCTCCTGAGCCACCGCCTTGTGCACTAACCACAAGACATTATTTGTCTTCTGTTTTTCTCAACTGCTAGTAATTACACTCAGAAATGCTCTGGAAGCCAAAGCAAACAAGTGAGAGCTTTCCAGTGATCTTTCAGTTTGTTACTAATCCTTCAAAGTCAGTTTTGTCCACAAGACAATACAGAAAGTTAGCGTGTTGCTAAGCCCACTTATCTGCTTTCCATGTTTGAGGCATCCTTTCTCTCTGATGAGTGACTTTGCGTACAAACTGACATCTCCCTTTTTGGACTGGACGTTTTCTCTCTCACACGATGGGAAAACCAGATTCCATGCTGAATCAGAACACAGCCTGCACAACTCATGCCATCTGGATTCGTTCCAAAGGACAGGGATTTTGGTCACTCAGGACCTACCTCAGAACTGACTGGAAGTAATTTTGTGCATGGGTATTTTTTCCCACTATACTACAGAGTATTAACTCATGAGCAGAGCATCCTGGGATAACAGCAAATCTCCACAGACACTGCGTATTTGCTTTGTACCTCAGATTTTTTATTCCTTACCTCTAATTTTAAATAGAATCTGTGGGGGTAAAAAGAGGCATTTACTGGATTTTTCTACACTACATTATTTTAACATGGATATGAAAATTCCAGCACCTACTCATCCCGCACTGAGTCACTGGCATGTGCTTATCACAGGTGAATCTATTGAAGAAAATCATCCTTATTGACACCTTGCCTCTCTCCTTGGAGCCTATTCATGCATGACCTCATGGAGCTTCACAAGGGTTGGCTGAAGACTGGGCGCAGTGTCCATCTAATTAGCAGTATTATCTCACCTGGCATCATACTTTATGATCAGCAGACGTTATCTGGGAGATCTAATTCAAAGGAAACCTGTGGGAATATTTCAATTCTGTTATTGACTTTTCTTTTCAAGCCGTGTAATTAATTCCTATTGCCTCAGGCAGGCTGTATAGTAGCGGTGACAGATGAGCTGTGCTCCATCACAAGTGCAAGCTAAAGCCCAAGCTGCCGTGCTCAGCTGGGCATCCTATCCCACCAGGGTTGGTGACTACCTCCGCTTCTGCTGTCTCTGATGCAACCATGGCAATGTAAAGGCAACACATGGTGGTATGGCTCCCAATGAGTATTAAACACTAAGGAAACTCCAGTCCATAGCAGCATGGCACATCAGGAGAGACTCATTCACTTTTTCTTGCCTTGTCTTCATAGATTCCTAGGAATAAAGCATCTCCTGTCAGCCTCCAAAGTTGAACACTATAGCATGAAAGACTATTTCCAGACTTTCAGGGCAATCACTGAAGAACTAATTTAATGAGACTTCAACTTCTAAGGAAGAGATTGTTTACAAGTGTTTTTTGCATCAATAGCACAAGTAAAAGTGGTGGGATTCCTGCTTGGCTTTGAAGCCAGGGAGTTCCTTTAAAAGCCTGGGATTTAGACCAAGAAGTCCTTTGGGAAAGGACTAGTGGCAGCATTAGGCTCTTTAAAACATGGGCCTCAGGGTTTGATGCTCATCTGTTCAATGGGTGTCAGAGTATTCCCCTAATTCAACCGAGTACTGCAAGAGCAGACCATTATCAATCAAATAAACCCTCTAAGACAAAATCTAAAGACAGCCTAATGCCCAGATATACACGTGGACATTTAAGCCCAATTTAATGACCATGTTTTACATCAGACATTATGACCTAGCGAAGTGTGAAGGTGACTCAGATACCAGCATGTGTAAACAGTGCTGGTCTGCCTTGCAGATGCACATCCAACTGAGCACATGCTGTCCAAGCAAGCCTTCTTGGGTAGTAGGTAGAGCTGGACCTCAGTCAAAGCTTGAAGACACACAGATCAAGGTTTCAGACTCCCTCTATAAAGTTCTAGTAAGTTGGCAAATGGTGTTTTAGCGCTGGCCAATTCCTAGTTTTAATTACTTCTGTGGATGGATTTGGTATAGCTGCTATAAAGTGAAGACTGACTGGCTCAGATTTGTTTTTCAGAACTAAACTAAGCAGACGATTCTTTTATCTGACTACAGGCCAGTCCAACCCACATGAAGAAAAGGCTAGAGCACAGAGCTAACATTTCTTGGCCGGCATGGCACTGCTATTAGGGGAGATTTCCAGCAACCTCTGTCACAAGTTGCAAGATATTTATCAGACACAGTTTGAAATTTCATGACATTTAATTTTTTAAGGCAGTAATTGCCTATTTCCTTACCAAAATTAGAAACAGAAAATGTTTTCAAAAGCCCTCGCTCCAGCAACCTCTATTGTGATTCAGTTTCTTTTCTTTGCAGCTAAAGCATTGATCCCCTTACAACAGAAGCCCAGTACGGTCTCATACTGGTCATGAGAGCTCATACCCGATGACCCCGGTTCAAATGCAGGCACAAGCAGTGCCAGGAGGGGAGCACTGGGTCTCATCTGCTGCTGGAGGAATGAGGTGAGCATGCTTTCAAGAGTGACTAAGGCAGCTGCACGATATAAGTTTCACCTTATCAATCTCTCAAGGAGAAAACAACTTTGCTTGCCATTATAGTCCTTCTGGAAGCTACAATACTTGTCCTTAGAAACTAAAGGGTGGAAATGAGTTTTCTGTAAAGTTTGTTCCAGTTTGCCCCTGAGAAGCTGGAGAGAAGAAGGGGAAGAATAGCTGGTTCAAACACATAACTACATGTGGTGTACATATATATAATCATAATCTGAACACAACCTTCCCCAAAGTGACATGCAAAACCATACAGACCATTTGCTGTCTCTCAGTCTACTACATTAAGAGGGAGCAAGAGAGAAAGAACATGGACACTTTGCAGGAGGTATGACTGTAGGAAAAAAAAGAGATCTATTATGCAATTTAATTGACTTGCTGATGTTGCTACCCACCTCCTTACCTTTTCTTGGTGTCAAGCTACACTACAGAGCAGCTACCATCCACTGTAAGTGGGTGTGCAGGTAGGTTGCTGTATGGTGATGTCCAGATGTGCTTAACTCCATCTGCCTCCTTGAGGCTTCATCAGAAACTCCTGACTATGACTACAAGCTTCTTTAACAGCAGTCAGGTCGCCGGTCACTGCCTCCATCTGTGGTACAGGCATGTCTTATGGGTAAAGATTTAACTAGCATAATTATCTTGATGAATTAGCGGTATTAAGTCAACTTCACTTCAATTATATCTACCTTCCACCCCTTTGTACTGCATGTCCCAGCTGTAAACATTTGTAAAATGCCTCAGTAGCTCTTAGAAATGATTGTACCACAGTTAATGAGAAATTCCAGAGTCCCACACAAAACCTCGCTTGGAATGCAAACTGAAACTACCAGGCAAAGCAAATGAATTATCACTATTCTCACAAGTACTTCACAGAGCTGTCTGTGCTTCAGGGATCTTCTTGTACCTTCTGAGGCCTCTGAAGGGCATGACATTATATTGCTCCAAGCATGCATTGTATAACCTTCAAGTCCCTGCAGCATAAATGTGGGTAAACACTGGAAGAAAATTCATTGGCATAATAGCAGGACCTGCAAAACCCGCTGATAGCAACAGACAAAGGAATACATCTTGTGTCTTCCTCTGAACGCGGTCGGGCCAAATCGCTCTCCAAAGGGCTCCTCAGAGGACCTGGTCTCAGAGGAAAGCATCTTTACTACCGAAAATTGCCTGCCCTCAACACAACGCAGCTGATTCAATGCTATTTCTGATGGGTGGTGGCTGAAACCAGAGGAGTTTTAAGGAAACGAGGTGAAAATTACTGGGTGTGGCCATGCGATAACATCCCTTTGTGCTGCTGGGCCATCAGTACCCCACCCCTGAGCCCTGGTTTCTCCTTTAAATGCTGCTCTCTTTCCTCTCACACCTGTGTAACCACCCTGTCTTTTTCTCCTGGTCATTTTAAAGCCTTGCTCTTCCCCTTTATGTCTTTTGTGACCCCTCCAAGTTGGGATAATTGTGGCCATGACTGACTTTGCAATAGAGAAAATGGTCATAAGGATCTCACAGCTTTGCTAAGGGCGCTGCACATGGGATGCATACAGTTCTGGGATCTCACATCACTTCTTGAGGTGGGTCCCCTTTGAGAAATGGCTGCAGCTGTTAGATATTGCTGCATATTAGACTGTTGGACTGAAAAGCAGTTTCAAGCAGAGCATAGGGAAAGAGCTGAGCAAAGACCCCACTGCTGACTGTCTTCACCAGGAGCTTGGCTGCTGACTTCCCCTGCTCCCCTCCTCCCTCCCATGAAGCCACAGTTGGTTTCCCAGTCCCTAATCCACCAGCTAGCACATGTCTCATGGATGGGGTCACACAGCAAAAGAAAGAGGCTCAGGTCATGGAGCACAGCATCTCCCATTACACAACCCAAACAGAGGCAGGCAGACACTGCTAGGTACCACGTGCAGGCTCTGCGGATGGGTCCTTACCCTGTCACCAAAGGCACACAAGTCTCGTGGTGGGAAAGTTGCATGTCGAGAGGCCTGCCACCAATAAATCTGGTCTAAAATCTTGAGTCTAGGTTTACAGGAGCTGAATTACACTCAACCCCTAAAATCCCTGCAAAGGCTTTTAATGTAGGAAAACATCCAGTGGCTGCAAGGGTTACATTACACCTTGTGACTGGGAAAGCATCCGGCAGCAGTCAGTAGTCATACAGACTATAGCATAATTACAGCTCCACAGACCCACAGTGTGCTTTGGATTTGCTCCACAGACAGTGGGTAATTACTACCCTATAGATCCAAAGCTTTTCAAGGATTTGTGGAGCTGGCATGTGGTACACTCTGTGGAAAAATCCAGCAGATAGGGCATGATACAACAGGTATGATACTGTATATTAATTTCCATGGAAACCCTTGTGGCTAAACTGATGCAAGACCGAACAGAGCATCAACTGGCAATTGTGCCATGATAAGTGAGCACTTGCTGATCGGTGTTCATGCTTAGGCTAAAGGTTTCTTTGTCGGGTCAGCTAGGATGAGATCATGAGTGCTCTTTGGGGAATGCCTCGTCATACCCACAGGAGTTCTGCGGGGAGAAAAAATGATCACTCCTTAAGGAAAAGTGCTAAAAGATTTTTACCAATTGCCTGCTGACAAACCAGTGGAACATCTGAGTATTCATCTCTGTCAAGACCAGCAAAACCACAGCGGAGCTGGACTCAATTTGCCCTGCTGCCTTTTGAGCAATTCAGTGTTTTTCTTCCCTAAATCCACCCCTCACTCATTCTTCATTTCTGCTGTGACTTCCCAGCAGGCAGCAGAGACAAGGTACATGCTGAGTGATCATCCTGTTCGGTTTTCCACATCTGACACTCAATGAAAACACATGGAGAGGAAAGAATGGTTTGCAGCGAGTGATAACAGCTCTGCCTGCAGCTACCACAGGACATCGCTCGTATGAGGATGTTGGTGTTAACGCACGTGGGATGTGTAATGGTGCGCCACAAGTCTGGTGGCAAGGACCACTGAAGGTTACAGGGATGGATGGAGTGCATAGGAAGTCAGTGGGAGAGCAGGAATTGAGCACAGGCAAGGTCTTCCTGAGCCTCTGTGCTGCTGCCTGGATGAGTCCTGGGGTGTTGTGGCATACCTAGGCTGAGTTTCAAGTCGACCTCAAGTGATTTATGGGCTGGATGGAGACCTATAAAACCTGCGGCAATTCCGCATGGGGGTTCTCTGTGAGACTCAGCAAAACTGCGAGGCTCCAGCTGAGCTTTGTCCTGATTTTTCTGAAACTCGGATAAATGTAAACCAAAAGCCTCAACCCAAACACTGCCAAATTATGGGGAATGTGCCAAAACAGAGAGTATTTTTAAATATCTTCCCCTCTTTTGTGGCTTCTGGGATGGGCATAAGGATACTGAGCAATAAACAAAGGAATACAGAGACAGTGTTTGGTGAACTCCGTGCATGACCTTTTCCACGAGGTGAAGTTATTGTATAAGACTTTCCTGTCTGAATGGAAAGGGAATGAGCAGGACAACACAATAAACCATCTCTCAGCAAACGCTGAAGACTCAATTACAAGGGGATGGCCTAATTTCAAGGTCCCAGCCAAACTAAAACAGCTGCTGAGCCACATTGGGTGTAAGGCATCACAGGACTGGTCCCCCTTGGCCATCTGTCTAACATCAGGGGATAAGTGGGCTGTAGGTAGAGGTACGCAGTGATTTACTGTCCTTAAAATCTGTTTTCCCTTAAAAGTCTTTTTTCTAAATGAAAGATCTCTTCTAAATAAATAGCTCTTGGCTCAGACAAGGCCCTTTCTTTACTGTACACCAGTGACATTGCTCCCAGAAAGCACAGAACCACAGGCAGTGAAAATAGGTCAGGCCTGCTGAGGTAATGGGGATAATTACCCTTGCTCCCAGCCTGCAAGTGGGAAAACAGTGAGATTCCCACCACGCCACCCCGCCACCCCAAACCTCAGGTTAAGAAGCAGGGATGATGTGAGCTTGGGAAGCACTGGGGCAGATGCTCCCACCAGCTACTGCAAAGCATCAGCAGTTGGACCCTCTGCAGCATGCAGTACTTGGGTGGAGAGGGAGGGAAGAAGGGAAGTCGATTAACTCTTCCCCATGAGAGGAAGAGTGAGGAAAGCCATGTTTGTCAATAGGAAACATGAAAAAATCCCCAACCTTCAGACCCAACCATCCTCATTCCACCCATCAGATAAGCTAATGGAGCATTAACACTTCTCCATTTCACCCTTCCTGCCCTGCCCTGCAATTTGCAAACGGAACAGAGCTTCTACATCCCTTTGCTCTTGCAAAGCTGCCCATCCTACCCCACATTTATCTGCTGGACACAGCACAGCACAGAGATCAGTTCCTGTTACTGAATCAACAAAAATGGTGATGGTGAAAAACAACAGCCGCTTTCTCCATCCTGGGCTGCTGACGGTGATCTGTCCTCCCTAGGGAGCAGGGTTTGGTGATGGGGCAAAGGGCTCATTGCGACGCTTCCCCCCTTATCCACGGGGGTTTATAGCCCACATCCTTTCCCATATGCTTGCCCAGGGAAGCAGGCATGACTTCTAAATGCTGCTGAATGAAGTACAAAAGCAGCACCTTCTCTACAGGGATATTAACACAGCTCTTTCCCTGTGTGCAAACAGCTCAGCGAGTTCTCGTGTCCTTTCGCTGGGATCAAATATTGTGATCACATTACACTTACCCTGCAGTCTTCATGGCTCTATAAAACTCCGTCATGGCTTGAAGCTTGTGCATTCAAAAGGAATAAGTCTGGTTTTCACTGATTGATGCAAATTAAAGGTGAGAGGCAAAGTGTCAGTCTCTGCCTAGCCTCTCCCCAGCTCACAGTCCACTGAAGTCCAGGCTTAAAGCTTGGTGCATCCTCTAGAAAGGCATCCAGCCCTACTGGCAAGTGATGGAAAGGTCCACTGGATCCTGCAGTGACTTCATTTTGAGGATCGTGTCTCTCTGCTGTAAATGTGTTCACCTAATTTCTTGTTATAATTTTATAATCAGTAGCTGCAGCCATCAAAATAGAACAGGGTATTCCAGGATCAGCCTCTCCTGCTATTTCTGCCCATGTATACTCCAGTATCTGTGCATTATTCCTCACTTTACTTGCTTTGTCATTCTTTTTAATGCAAAATACATTAGACAGATGTTGTAAGTTGGAACGATTGTGCACTAGTGTCCCTAGTTACGAATTCCTCATATCAGAAAGTGATGGGAACAATCCCAGCATGGATGTTGCACAAGTCACTAGCACTGGACACAGAGTTTCTTTACTGCAAAACACTCCATCTTCCCCCTTAGAAATACAATGGATGTAAGGAAAAGGACCCAACTGTGGTTTGTAAGCGAAGTGCTTTAAAGACAGAGAGCTTTGTTCTTATCCTTACTGCTCCAGACACACACCAGAGTGAAAGGGAGTAGGGGATGGGGCCAAAATTAATATTATTTTTGGAAGAAGATTGATCCTGGAAAGTAAATCCATGAAAGAGGAAGAGAAACAAGGGACTGTTAATGAGGGTCACTCTGAGGTCTGGCACACATGACCTGAAAAGCCCAAAAGCTTTGGATCCAATCACCCCAAACAATGAAGGAACTGACAGTGATTACATAGTTACAAGAGTGCACAGGGTAAATTAACAGTCGGAAATTGGATAAGGAAAGGCTGGGATATCCACAACCGTGATGTACTCTGCCATGTTATGAGGGTTTGACAGCAGCCATAAGCACTTTTAGGTGGGCCTGGTGCTAACGTCAGCCTGCAAAGGATATGACCATCCTTGGGAGTATGGGATTACTGTAAACTGCTGGACTCTGGCTGGGCACGTACCTCGACTTTCTCACCACTTCCTTCCTTCATAGTAAATGGAACATTCAAATGAAATAAGTAAGAGTGGGTAGCTGGGTAAGGCCAAATCCACATCCAGTTTCCCAAAGCCCTTTATTAGAAAGTGCCTTTGGTCTGAGCACATAGAGAATTGAGGGCAATTCCCACTCCTCCACCCTTCAGGACATCAGGAATTTAATTAAGGGTGGGACATTAGGACCTGTGGTTTTATTTAGCTCTGCCCTGCTTCACCTGAGACTGTGCTATCTGCTCTGTTTTACAGTGACATAATAAACCAGTTACCAGAAACATCCTGGTCCAGGATGGAAGTTTTCCTTTGTTGAACCAAACTAACAAAGACCTGGAAAGGATAAATCTTGCTCTGTCCTCCCCTCTGCTTTGGAGATGTTGCTCTATAGCCCTGGCTATAGAGTGAGGAAAATCAGTTTACTAAAATACCCACTGAGGCAGCAATATATACTTGTATTAGCAAGTCCAGAGTCCATCCCTGGAACAACCACCGCATGAGAATAAATGACACAGCAACCTCCAATGACAGGCTCCTGTAGGGCTTATTTCGAGAACGGGCAACAAACCAATCTCCATAGAAATCCTTTACGGCACTTTCTCCCTTTTTTACAAGGCCCTAAGGCTAATTAGTGCCTAGCAACACCTTGAGAAAGATGAAACTTCATTTAGGGTTCACTGCTTTGACACACAGTTAAAGGAGCAGAGCAACAGAAGTCTTTTCTGGTATCTTATATCCTACAGACACAGAGTACCCGTAAGATGAGAAGAATATTCTTAGCTTTAATTAGCTTTCTAGAACTTGCAGACACATCTAACAAGCATAAACCCTGCCTATCTGGGGTCTGATATCAGACTGCACCAGTCATTAGCTCTCAATTGCTTCTCCCTATTTTGCTTTGCTGAAACTCACTTGGATTTGGAGGGGTGTGGGAAAGAAAGCACTTTGCTATGTACCAAATGGGTAGGATTTAAACTTTAGGAGAAGAGAGGGGGAGAGATAAAATACTAATAAAGCCACAATTTCTTTAAACAAAAGTAGCGTTTAATAATGTTATTATTCTAGGTAAGAATTTACCTTAAAGGTTATTGGCAATACTCTTACTGACAGGATGAGTGGCAGTCTCTGTTTCACCTCCATATGTCAAACTTATGCCTTCACATATCAACATACCTCTTTCTTCCTCAAGGAAGCTCAGCTGCAGATTCCACTCACAGGGATGGCAGAGTCTGAATGTGGAGTATCAGATGGAGCAAGGGAATGCAATGGAAATCCTGGTAGTGCTGTGGCTTGGGTATCACTTCCACACTGATGAATCCTCCCTGATGAACACAGTGCATCCTTAATCAAGGAGTTCAGGTGAAGAAAGTTGGGAGGCCAGTGGGCTAATTGGGAGCTGAAGTAAAGGATAACACAACACGATGTTTCAGCCAGCTTTTAGACATAAGCTGAAACTTTCTGCAATGGAAATTAAGCAACTCTATTTTAACTAGTTCCCTGTGTAAATTTGGAAGGAAGTAAGTTGTCAGGCTGCCGCTAAGCAATCCTTGGGGTCAGAGGCAAGGCTCCTGTGAAAGTCCTCATCCGTCAGATAGAAGGGCATTACCCCTAACCTGAAAATAAGACATATCAACAGTGAAGAATGCTTCAAATTCCCTGGAAGAAGTTTCTTTCTGTCTTCTCTGGCACTAACTCTTCACGCATTTTATAATCCCAGGCAATCTGAAGCACTGGGAAGCGCAGTATTTCTTGATATGGAGTAGGCAAATGCTCAATAGGAAAGACAGAAAATGCTTTTTCCTTTTTTTGCCCCACAAACTTGTTTTTGTCATTAAACTGAGCTAACAATGATCCGCATTTTATTTACTTCCTACATGTAAGTGGAAAGACACACAACAACACAAACCATCTGATACAATTGACATTTAACACTGTTCATCTGTAATGAAGATCTCCTGTGACTACTTTTCTCATTCTTGTTAACACAACTTCCTAATGCTAATTGCTTTCACACTTGGCTTATGTGTTTTTAACAGTATGTGTGCAGACAACAAACAGCTAATAGTAACAACAGTCATAAAACCACAGTCACCCGCACCATCAGAGTACTCAGTGTCATACTTTCTAACCTAGGACTGTTTTCCAGTCCGTAAATAACCAGCTGAGCTGATTTGCAAACTAATTTGCCTTCAATGTGGATAATGATTGTGAAGTTTTTTGTTCTGACTAATAATAGTTGTACTTTATCTTCCTTTGCCTTTCGACTAAATGCGCCCTAATTGCGTATTTACATTTGCTGGCATGTGCAAAACATTTTAAGTAGATGGGCAAAGCAGCTAATTAGTATTGTACATTCTGTGCTTGCATGGTACACCAGAAAATGGTTCCATGGGAGCAGGTTATCAAGCACATAGTCAACTTTCTTCATTAATTCAAAAAGAGGAATCATCAATCAGGACCCTGCATTGCTGTTTTGAAACTTACATCCAATAGCATGGGATTTCTTATTGTTTCATGAAATCATATACAGAGTTTTGCTGATTAAGAGATTGGAAATACATGGGCCTGTGCTCTAGGTTGTACTTCTACCTAATGGTTGGTTTACTGCTTCCTCAGTACCCATTCCCAACCAGAACCACAATTCTCCACTCAGACTGTATGTGCTCTTGTTCCTCTTTCTCCTGTGGGAGTCATAATTTGTAGCTTCAACAAATGGGTAGCAAAAGAATCGATAAACAAATGTTCTGTATTGAAAATGAGTGAATTTCTTGTTTAAGTGTATTAGTGTGATTTCTGCATAAAAACCAAGGAACGCACGTGGGCTTTAATGCGATGCTTTTAAAATACTAGTTAGAAGCAGGATAAGATCCATGGGTTCCTCTCCAGAGAGTACAGCAGATTGTTCACAATTATGCAGGAGTGTAATGGGGATTATAAGGAGCTATATTTCTTCTTAATGGGGATGAGGATAATGTAGTTTAAAACCACAGACTGTACTTCGCTATGCTTTGACATGCAGACATCTGCCAGCTGGTTGTTTTATCACGAAGGAAGCTGAGGAAGGCAAACATGAGAAGCGGTTGGGTCTGTACCAGAGATCTCCTAGGCTGTTAGTGCAGTTTTTGTGGTAGCAGCGGGTGCTAGGATGTGCTGTTACTGGTTTGTTGACAAATGTTTCAGGTGTTGGTGTGTGCATTAAGCAAAGTGGTCCAGGATTCACTTCCGGAACAGAGCCTGGCTGGGTGGTGGAACATGACAAATTTCACAGAACAGCTGGAAATATTTTAATGTCCTTTTACCTCCTTTTCTTTTTAATTTTCTCTTTTTTCTTCCCACGCTCAGTATTAGAACTGCTCCAAATTGACTACTGCCTGTATTTAATTAAATTGACCTTGAGCTGTGCCTCTGATCAACACCAAGGCTAAAAGCATGACAAGAAGCAAGACAGGGGTCTGGCAACTCCACTAATAAGAATATCTAGTGCACAGTTAATAATAATGCTAATAGCTTCTCTAATAACCTATTCTACTGGCCAATGAACCAGTACATGCTTTTGTTCAGTTTTCTGTCTTTTCCTGCATATAGAAACAGGCATGTACCAGGTAAAAAGAGATGAACTTTATTGCCAGTGACATGTTTGGGTTTTTTTTCTTGACGGTGGACCCAAATTTAACCAATCTACTAGCAATCAAGAAGCGCTACTTCCCAAGAAGTATTCTGATATTTTTATAGGGCACATACATACATATACATATGCATAAGATATGTATTTTATTGCAAACTTATCTCTCCAATGCACAGAAGAGGCTGGGGCATGAACTACCCACCCCAGTGTCCCAGAGAAAAGAAGTAAAGCAGCTATTCCCCTCTTTATTTACACTTACAAAGCTGCTTCTGACAGCTGAGGCTCAGGCTGGTGACACAGACAACATGAGGCAGAGACCTGCAAGATGTGATCTTCCAGGCATCCCTGGCAAAGGTTTTGCCAAGTAAGGGTCTTTTAATATGGAGAGTGAGCATATTTCTAGAGCAGAATTTGTGTCTCTGCATCAGCATAATGCATTTACTGAGGATCACAGTTACAGTGCTACTAAACTTTAAATATATTGCAGGGACTTGCAGGAGAAGCAATTACCTTATAAATGTCTTCATTTGTATACTTTGATCAATACTCAGTGTGTAAAACCCCAACCTTCTAAACAACCTAAATCAATACATGATGGTTTATAACAGTCACTACTATCACGATCGCTCTAATCAGGTCTTTTCCTGTCTTCATTGGGCATTTATAGCAAAGCATAAGCTTCCAGCAGTCTTTCCCAGAAGGAACTACTGTAATATAAGATGCAGTCTAAGTTACAAGGAAACATAAAAGTACTTCAGAAAAGAAGTCTGGCAGGTGATGGGATGTTCAACTGAAACAGGTCAGGAGTCAGCCCTCATTTCAAACTGAGATTAAATCTGAGATAAGGCTCAAGTTCAGAGCTTTGATGAACAGGTTTTTGTTGGGTTTTTTTTTCCCATTTATGAGATTTTTACACAAACTGCAGTTAAGAGCCAAGTTAGGCATGTTTTCTGAAAAATAAAATAGCCATTAGCTGCAAGAACCCAAAGCCAATAAATGAATGCGCTGTCTTTCCAAGTTAATGCCTCTTCAATGCTTCCAACCCCAAAAAGAAATAAAACCTGAAAAGATAAGTTATCCCTTCAGCAAAATTATCTCCCCAGAACCTGGCGACTTTCATGGGCTATAAAATCCAATTAACATTTTTTGCTTTGTGTGTCACACTTCAATTAAGTAGAAAGCATATTCATCATATAGAACAGGAGTGTATTTCACATGAGATAATGTGCTGGATTTCAGGACTTTGCTACTTTGGTTGTGATTCAAACTCAGAATGGTCTGTGGCTTGTTTATGTCTTTGGAAATGGAAGGGGATGGGAGTCATCTGTGGTGTGTATTTATCAATAGGAAAAATGGCTAGAACTGCACTCGAATTGCTTGGAACTGCCTCTCCCTGCAAACTGCTGAATCCATGCCTGGCACTGAAAACATTTTAGCAACAGGGTAAAAACGACAACTGGAGCTCTGAGAGGGCTCTAAAACCTTCACAGAATGGACTATGAAGTGCTTTGTGCCTAGGAAAAAGGTCAGGTTTTCAAGATGCAGAAGGACTTGTTTGGTAAAGCACGTGGCTGTCTCACGCCTGGGTACCAAACTCCCCAACAACTGCTTGTTTTAAAACCCCAATAGTCACTGCCTTTGAAAACCCACCCCAGGAGACGTGGACCAGCAGCTTTTTCCTTGCAAAAGGAACAGAATGATGCCCTGGTGGTTTTGGCACTAGAGGAGAAGTCAAGAGCTCTGTGTTTTCCTTTTGACTTTGCCATTGCTTTTAACAAATCATTCATACTTGTGAGCTTTGATTTCCCATCCCAATCAGGACTGACCCCACTTGCATGGCTCACAGAAGGGTTTGTGAAAATAAGAGGACCTTTAACAAAGAATGCTGCTGAAATGTAAGCTCTTCCAGGAAAGGAGCATCTCTTCATTCCATGAAGTGGCTGGTAGGGCCAGCTCCCCAGCAATAACGAAGGAATGCTACAGCACAAGAAATGCTTTGGGCAATGCCTCCTTCAATGATAAAGCTTAATAGCTTGTCCATCCATACCGATGAATGACATAGGTATGAAAACATTATATTAGTTACCTTTCCAAGATGCCCAGAGCTTAGCCTTCCAGACTGCCAAGGTTTTACTGGAAATCTCATGAGAGTTACAATACCGACTGCTTCTGCCATTTCAGCACTTCAGCTTGAGCTAAGAACTGGAACCTTAGTGCGTAATAGGAACAAAATTAGCCAGATTTGTCAGAAACTTCAAAGTAGTTTGGCTCTATAAGAAATAAAGGATCCAAGATTGGCAAGATGTATGTATTTTTTCTCTCTCATTCAAGTAGTTTCTTAATTACAAAACAAACAGAAGCAGAAAACAGAAAAAAGCCCCTCTTTAACACACCATATGGTCAGAAGTTGGAAAGAAAGTTTCCTACTCATGATTCAACCAAAAGTTTTTATTTATTGGAGAGGATTTAAACCCTACAAACTTGAAAATATTAGACTAGAAAACAATAGTGGTTACATGTGTCAGCTCTTCAGACGAGACCAGAAGTGAAGAAACTAATTCTTCAAGCATAAAGCAAACGCTGCAGTAAATCACTGTATGCGCTGAACAAATCAGCATGATACTGATAAAGCTTCCTTGGCTGCTTCGAGTCCCTTTACAGAAGGTTTTTAAATGGGTGGTTACATCCCGTCTGTGATATGTAGTTGTGTAACTCATCAGGTGGGCCAAAAAAGTATCAATAAATAAATCTTTAAGAAACATAAAATGGGATTTGGCTTGAAGGACAATAGGACCTGTGCAAGAAATTTCCACATTAAAAATACATTGCTCTTTCTGAATCCTGGGGTGAAGAAATGGTTTGAAATGAAACAGACAATTCCATAATTTTAGGGGGAAAATATTTATTATAAAAGAGACAAGTTCACCATAACATCCAGTCCAAGTTTAACTTAGAAAAAATCTCAGTCCCCTGCTCAACCCTGCTAGCAGTTGTAAGCCAGAGCACAACAGAGTCATGGCCTTAACCTGTCTGCCTAAGCGCTGTGATTACAGGTTTTGTGATCCAAAGTTATTTTTGTCTTTAATTCCTCTCCAGCCCATTCAAAGGGCTAACTTTGAGCACGGGGCCTCTCTCTGCAAAGAGCAATAGATAGCAACACATTATTCTCTCCAACCTATTTGTAACTGCAAGTGGAAAGACAAAAAGCAGCGGAGGTATCTCCCTAAGATCAGAAAGGACCACCAAAAACATCCCTAAAAGGGCAGCTGGGTGCCCTGTGTTGGACTATCCTGGCCAGAGACAAAGCAACAGGTCTGCAGTGGAGCTCTGGCATTAATTCAGCTCCTATTTCATGTCCTTTCACAGCAAGTCCACCAGGTATATCATGCACTTTATTAGCTTTTACGGATGTACTACCTGTACTTATCTTCTGAAGCATAAAATATCAGGGACGAGTTTGAAGTATGTCCACCTTGCTCTGTCAGGTTTTAAAATGTCACAGGTAAACCCCTTGGGTCTATCAGAAATTACTGACTTTTGTCCCTGATTTTAAAGGGGCAGTGCATTTCCTCTGATCTATTCAACTATCCGCCTATTTTGGGATTTGGGTGCCTTTAGAGCAAAAAGTTAGGTTTTTATCCAGCCTCACTTCTGGCTTTCCAAAGCATGAAGAGCTGCTCAAAATGTGGGAGATAGTGCATCCTACAGAAAGGAAAAAGAGTTACCCTGTGCTAGGTTTATTTCTTTTTATAGTTCCACTGCTACATTAGAATTGAAAGAAGCCACCCAAATAACAAAACAATAGACAAACAGAAGGGAACAAAGAAGACAGAACAAGATTCAGAGATACAAACACTGAATCTGCAACCAGGAGTCGTCTTCTGTTAAAAGTTAGGTTGGTTTGCTGGCTAATCAAGGTCACTACTCGTCACCAAAGGCAGAGTTTTCATGTTTCCCTGCTCCCATCACGCTGCTGCATGGTGCAGTGCTGTTTAACTGTTGATCAAACAAAGAAGTAATATGAAAACCAGTGCTTGGTAACAGCATATGACATGTGCATGAAAAATCTGTGCTGGCATGACTGCGTAGTGTTTTGCAGGTGAGGTCATTACAAGAGCAGAGCACGTCTTTTGTTTTTTGACTCTTGGAAATACATCGAGTTTGGAATAGGGAAAGGGGAGAGAGAGAGACCTTTGCTGCTTCTGAATATTGGTCTTTCTCACTTCATATTTTTGATGCTACTGATGACCACTGTTAAGTCACATCCCTTAGGCCTGCTATTACAGACCAAGGCACCAGAGTAGCGACCCAGTGTGGGTAATTTTCTGTGATAGGAAGCCCAGCGTGGGTAAGAAGTCTTGCTGACAATTGCCCATTTTTGAGATTTGCATGAAAATTCAACCTTCAAGGCAGCAAATAATAAGCAGCCATGGAAAATTATTTCACACAAGTTTTGCAAAGTGCAAATGGGTTTGTTCCCATTTTATCTTACGAGAGGTGATTATGATTAACAATGATCATTTTACATAATTGGCTGTATGATTTTATGACCTCAATTATACTGAGTCGTAGTTACAAGCACATGCTCAGGGATGCAACAAATCTCAGAGCGTGAGACAGTCAATGAGGGGAAAGAACATTCCCACTATTTCTGCTCTAGCAGATTAGGGCAATGCTGCTGTAAAACCTGTCATTGCCTGTGTCTGCTGGGACGGTCACCTGCAGAGACAGAAGATGATGACTGAAGGCACTATATCCACTTTCTTGTGCCTATTTAGATGGTTCATTTATACACAGTGGTGATAAAAACAGTCTCTGTTGCATAACTCTGGAAAAAAAAGGCTCCTGACAAACAGCCAAATCTTTACGTTTGTATTTTATCTCCTTCTGAACTCGAGACTGTGATTCTGTTTCTCTTAGCAATTAGAAATAGATCAAATCCTGATGAAAATTACCTTAAAAACTGGATTTGGGTCATTCAAAAGGGAAAACAGGTAAAAAGTCTGGATCCAAGGCTGAACTTTCTTTGGTTGTTGTTTGGGTTCTGGGGCTTGGTTTTGGTCCGTCTTAATAAGCAGAGCTGACAAGCACAACCTGGTTAATTCATCATGCATCTGAAAATGGAATAAGGAAAAGAGCAGATCTATTTCTGTTTTTAAGAGGATGCAAGTCTGAGATTAAGAATAAACTATCTAGAAGCTTACTTCAAAAATAACAGGAGGTTCATCATCTTTCTTTAATCCATACCCAAATGTGACCTAGACTCAAGAGAGAATACAAAGCTTCCAAGACAGTTCCAGAGTTTCTATGAGCTCATGACCCTTTGTGTAATCTGTATTATATGTGAAATTGTTTTGCAATGAACTAGGAAATTATCAGTATCCAGCATGTCACTGGGGACTCTTTCAAACGGTATAATTAGAATAATTTCACTTGTATTGGGCAGGGCAAGGATTCAAAAAGCAATTCAGAGGCAAAAGGGCAAGCAGCCAGACCATGCTATGTGGAGCTGAGTTATGTGCTTTGCATTTTATTACTCTTCCACGTAGAATCTGGCAGTCATGTATTCAGCAAATGCTGCTATTTGTTGTCTGCAAACTCCTCTGAAGCAGTACCAGTCTGCTTGAGCTCAATACAATTGAGTTTGGAACGGCTAGGAATAGTTTGCAGGAAATACGCTGCAGAACATTAAGGTTTGGAAACTGCGTGACAGAGGCTCTCAAAAACTCAGACAGCTGGTGCAAAGGGGCCCTTCCTAAGCGCTAATGACAGGAGAGGAAAGCATGGAGACACTGTTCCCACTGGTGTAATAGTGGGAACAGGGGGATGCTCTGTGTCCAGGGCATCCCTCCCTGGTTTGGTCACCAATATTCTTGCAGTAGTTGGACAGTTACTTTAACATCACTAAACACATTGTGCAAAGAGTTTGTCTGTCCCAGTGCAATCCTATTACATTTATTCCTTATTTTTTATAAAGAAAGGAATATTTGTAATGCAAGGAAGAAAAACATCGTGCAGAATTCCCATGGGCAAAGATTCATGTTTTCGTGAGGATCCTGTAAGTTCTGTGAATCATTTCCCTCCACAACATCTTCTCTGAGCTGTCTCCCTTCTTATGCTCCTTTCCTTAGTGCCTTCTGGCCCTCAGGAAAGTGTTTGTTCAGCGACACTAAGCCACACACCTCTCCCTCTCTGGGAATATTTGTCTTTTACTTGTTACAAGGAAGATCTTCAGCCTTAAAGGAAAGCTATAAACACATATTAACCGCTCAGGGACAGCACTGACTGCCTTGGTGACACAATTTGCTTTAGAATTACATTTCCTCTTACATAGGACTCCTGGTGCCACGAAGGGAAATCCAGTTTTATACCTTATTTCATACTGATAAAACCTCTAAGCTAACCTTCCAACAACAATACAATGTGCATGGGAGATGGCAACTGGTTCTCTTGCAACCTAGAAATTGTTTAGGATAAAGAAATCTGACTACAGACATAGTATAAGTCTGGATCCTCCTCCCATTATTATGAGTATGAAGGTATGTACTCCTCCTTCTTTGATGTATGCAAATACACTGGGGCAGAGAGAGAATTTCTGAGGTCTATCAGTAACAGCAGCCTGCTTTGTGGCATCAGTGTTAAGATGCTAAAGGGTTTTCATTCCTTTTTGTGGCCAACCTTTTTCCACGCTGCTTAAGTCTAGCAGTCCTTGAGGCTGCATCTCCAAAGCTGAGTTACTTGAGATGAACAGGACACAAACAGGGAAGGCAGAAGAGTTAAAAGACACAAGACACAACCAAATTCCCAAATCTACCAAAGTCGAAGTTCAGAAGTGACTTCGGTACTCAGGACCTTAAATCCTTGGAAAGAAATCATCATCTTAGTCTAACTACTCTTAGTCTAACCCTAACATTTCCATATGTTTGTCCCCATCAAATGAAAACCCATCTTTACATTCTGCTTCTTGGTGTTTTGTCTGACTCTGAATGAACCTTTTGGGAAATGCAGAAAAATGTTGTTTAATCCTAAATACCTGAATCTAAGGATCCTTTCTGAAGTATTTGTTCTGTGATTTTCCTCCATTTAAGGATACACTATACCCTGGCAGGCTGAACTGTACGATGGTGGGGAATTAATGTTCAGGTATGAGTACAGGTGGGGACCTCATCACTCCTACTACTTCCAACCTCATCTGTGATAGTTTCTCCCTGTGTTGACCTGGGATAAGTTTTCAGGTGTGACTGCTAGACCTGAGAAATCAGACCAACAACCTCTTTGTACACTGCGGAGAAAAGAGCAGCAACACAGTGCTTGCAAGAGTTTGCAAGATAACTGAAGTTGGTGAAGTGCTTTGAAGAGGATCGACATTGTATAAATGCCATCTGACAGTCGAGTCAACAGATTCCTACAAAGGATAAATGAAACCCAATTAACCTAGCAAGAAGTTAGCCCTTCCATTATGAGAGCAGCTCTGCTCTGATAAAAGCAAGAATTCAAAGAAGTCGATGATTTCATCTCCTTGGCACAGAGATGACTGCACAGCTGCACAGCTGAGATGTCACAATAAAAGCAAATGCTTACAAAAGGTTGTTCTTTATGTTTTTGGCTTGTAAATGTAAACTGACTGTACTATCTATACATGCCAGGAATGTCAACAGTGGCTCGAGTGTACATCTATCGCCCTCTAATCCAGGACAACGCAAAATTACAAGTAACAAATTCTCTCACTTTCAGAGCTCAAAGCAAGAAAAGAATCCGTATTTGGACAGAGAAAGCTTTTATATTGGCTTGAATAACATATATGCAAAGGAGAACATACTCACTCTGCCAGAATAGGTGAACTGCATTAAGCTTCCCCTCTCTCCTGTTGTGGTGCCTTAGAAGATGGTGAGTTTTCTCCCTCCAATCCTCCCAGATGGACTACAGAAAGAAAAGAACAAATGGAAGTAGTGGTTTGTAGGCTGTAGTTTGTAGCGTTCTTTGATTTAAAGTGCTTTCAGTACTGGAACCTGACAAATGGTCACGTTTTATAGAAGAGAAAACCTTGTGAAACATTTAGAGGGTACGAGTGCAGCTGTGGTTTGTCCATTTGTGCTTCACACATTTGTCTGGGGAGCTCAAGTGCAAGCTTGTCCTGCACTGCAGGTTGCTAGTGCTGTCAGAGCGCTGCGCCGACGTCGCATGGGAATTCCCTCTGACGTGAGAAAATGCACTGAAAGCAAAGGATTTGCAAAACACAGGGAAAACATGGAATTTGGGGGCAACTTCCAGTTCTCACAGATGAGTTGGAGATTTTTCTTTGGATAGATTATCTCATAATGGCCATGTATCAGTTTGTCTACCACCTTTCTTATGCAATTAACTTGCTACTCTTTACACCACAAATTAGACCACAACTTGACCCTTTGAACTGTATCCTTCATTTGGGCATCATCTAGGTGCCTTTCTTTCATAATCCAAGTTTTCCACTGCCTTTGATGTTATAGAGCTGTATCTGATGTGCAAGAGCTCAGCCTGCCCTAGGGTTTGCAGGACATCTGCCCTTGCAGTATCTAGGTGATATATTTGCTTGGAACTACGATTTGCATCTTGATTTCTTTTCAAGTCTAAGAGTTTGGGTAAGGGAGAGAGAAAAAGGGAATAATCAGACCTGAAAAGTATTACTGTCAATTTGTAATATGAACCTGCAGTCGGTAAAATGATGACGACTGTGAAATTGCAAGATGCTGGCTGACATTTCAGAGTACAAATATCCACAGCTTCATCCAGATTGCAAAATATTAATGATTTCAAATGGAAAAATCTAATGAGCTAAACACTGGCTTCTCTTTTCTATTTTAGGGACACCTAAAATATGCTTTTTGTTGTTTTCTAAGAGAAACTAAAGTACATTCTGGAAGTGAAATAACTCATGTTTAAACATGTGAAGTATTGGAGGAAAAGACCCGAACCCAAACCTCAACAGTATTCACACACAGTATCAGTTTTAAGGTGAAAATATAGATCGTGACTCTCATTGGGTTGAAATTGTCTTTTTAATGAAGAACCTGGATCCAAATGCTCAGAATCATAATATTTTGATACTTTCCCTACTCTTTAGATTATTAACCAGTATGAAGTAGTGTGAAATTTATACTAACTTTATCCTCAGTGTTTCTGATTCACTTTCTGGTTCTTGAGTCAGTTACAGCACCAAAAGGGTGGGGTTAACACCACCAAATGCAATGATGGCATTTATAGAATCATAGAATGGTTTGGGTTGAAAAGGACCTTAAGATCATACAGTTCCAAGCCCCCAGCCATAGGCAGGGACGCCTCACACTAAACCATATCACTCAAGGCTCTGTCCAACCTGGCCTTGAACACGGCCAGGGGTGGAGCATTTACCACTTCTTTGGGCAGCCTGTGCCAGCGCCTCACCACCCTCACAGTAAAGGAGCTCTCGACTGCAACTTTTCTGGACTTCCTTAAGAAAATCACTAAATCCCATATTGTTTTCAAACAGCTAAGCTGGATCTCCATCCTCCTTTATTCTATACATCCACACAGCTACTACATATCTCTAGACTTGCCCCTGAGTCTTATTTTCGAAGGCAGAGCAGGCAGAGTGCCAGGCTCCTGGTCAGGTGCAGTAATCCAATGAGCGCACGATATTCAACTGCACACTCACAGATTAAACTGCAGCTGCTGTCCACAGTTAACCTGATCCGCTCACCGAGACATCATTAGAGAAAATCAATTAATTTTTCCATTCTCCCAAATGGCGCTGAAGTTGAATAGAAGGAGAAGAAAAAGGGGGAAAAAAGAAGGACTTCTATTGTGTTGGAAAGATAAAACCAGGGGTATTGAGTGGCCAGGTTAATGCAGGTCAGTTACAGCTAGAAAGAAAGGAGATACAAGCAGTTTGTATTACATTTTATATATGAACACGAGAACTGGTCAACCGTGAAACAAACCTGCTCAGTACTCAAGCACAACTTCCTTACGTTTTCACCAGCTACTTTTTCCATGTACTTCTGCTTTATGATCCTGGGTTGAGATTAGTTAAAGGTGAATGGAAAATGTTATATTGAAAACTACAGGAAAGCCTGCCCTGCAAAACTTGACACTGAGGTTGAAACTCCTGAAGGTTCAGGGTTTTGTTATAATTCACTCAAAAATCAGCTGTAAAATAAGTCTTTGGAAAATGGGATCTGTTACAGTAGGAATTCTTGTTCTAAAATCAGGAGCCAGACATGGAAAAAACCAAAGGCGACGTGTAATTGAAACTCATTGCAGAGGGCAAAAGACAGAAACCCCATTAGGATGGCTTTTATGACATGAAACGGAGCTGAGCACATTCCAGGTTTTAATGGAAATTAAAAAATAGCCTTTTTTTCAAGAATGGACATTTCAATTTGGGTGTATTAATTTTTAGAAATGCTGTAGCTGATGCTCGCTACAAAACAACTTTTATTTGGTTAAGAAGATTAAATGCTGAACTCGAAACACTACTGCTGCAAATTCTTGCTTGAAGATGGGCAGGTTCTGATGATAACTCAAAGTGAATCATCACAGAGTGAGCTGGCCAGAGGGAATGAATCCTATTTAAATATCCACACTGAAACTTTAATGGACTAAGTGTTTGTTATGTTTTCTTGCGGAAATGCCAGCTAAAAGCAAAATAAACCCAGACCATTTTAAGAGAAAATAATACCTGTAATTTTTCTAAAACTGATGCGTTAGAACTTCAATTAATGAGATGTTACCATGTACCCAATTCTTTACAGAGGGGAAATAAACAAATGTATGAAGACAGGCTGAGAAAGTTGGGGCTGTTCAGCCTGGAGAAGAGAAGGCTGTGTGGAGACCTCATAGCAGCCTTCCAATACCTGAAGGGGGCCTATAGGGATGCTGGGGAGGGACTCTTCATTAGGGACTGCAGTGAGAGGACAAGGGGTAACGGGTTCAAACTGAAACAGGGGAAGTTTAGATTGGATATAAGGAAGAAATTCTTTACTGTAAGGGTGGTGAGGCACTGGAATGGGTTGCCCAGGGACGTTGTGAATGCTCCATCCCTGGTGCTGTTCAAGGCCAGGCTGCACAGAGCTTTGGGTGGCATGGTTTAGTGTGAGGTGTCCCTGCCCATGGCAGGGGGACTGGAACTGGATGATCTTAAGGTCCTTTCCAACCCTAACTATTCTATGATTCTATGTCTCCTAGCCAGAACACAGTTATTCATTGAACGCTTCAAGCATAGATCTATGCATTTACAGACTTCTCAGACAACTGAACTTCCTTTAAAAAACCCCAAACCACAAAAATCCAACCCAAACAACCAACCATTGACGGTAGGATAAGAAAGCTAGAAAGTTTTCTTCATGTGGAGCACATGATACAACAGGATTGTGTGATCTCAGAGGGCTACGAGCAGCTCATTACATGCTGGTGAGACTGCTCCCAGGTTGTACAGAAGCAAGAGAGGATGAATCATGGTAATCAAGCAGCATCACTGGTGCTGTCAGTGCCTAGCAGTGTCAGATCCTGTACACAGACATCCTGCTCATGAGAATGTTACAGAATCACAGAATGGCTTGGGTTAGAAGGGACCTTAAAGCTCATTCAGTTCCAACCCCCTGCCACAGGCATGGACACCTTCCACTAGAGCAGGTTGCTCCAAGCCCTGGTCCAACCTGGCCTTGGACACTGTTGATGGCTCAATGCTGAGGCTGTGTTGGTACTTATTTCCCTGAAAGAGAAGGATGAGCTGCAGACCTAGTAGAGCCAGAACAAAGGAAGGGAAATGCTGCAAAACCTGTATTCAAACCCCACATACTTTACACCATGTTTACTTTTCTGAATAACAAGCAAAACTTATCAAAAGACCTCAAAAAACAAAAATTGTGATGAGAGGAAGGATAAGACTGAAGCGTCGGGAATCCCTCCCTCTGCCCCAGGTCTCCCTCACATCCAAACAGCAGCACACCCCCATCTTTAAAGCTGAGACACCAGCAGGTACAAACCATACACTTAGTCAGAGATCATTATCAACCCTACCAGCTGCCATAATACACCTGAGTGATCACATCACTAAGTAATTAACTAAGTAATCAATCAATTAATTATAAGGGAAAGTTACTCCTGTAGCACAAATCAGTTTTAGGGGATCTGGTTTCAGAAATGAAGTATTTACTAAAAGAACTAAAAGAACAGAGGCACTATTGTTTGCAGGAGAGACTTTGTTAATCTTAATTAACTTTTCTGAGTGTAGGTAGCACTCAAATGACCAAAGCCTGAATCACCAGTGAGTGTGCGTGGACATAGTGCTGGTAAAGGCGTGGAGCCACGCTCCTCATTATGAGGGTTAACAGCCTGGGTCTGGTTTTCAGCTATTAGAAAATGATTATTATTTTAAAAAACTTTAAATAAAGTTTTCATTATTTTTATTGAAAAAAGATATTTAAATAGTGTTTTTTTTTTCCATTTCAACTTCTGTGTGTCCAGGTTCTTCTGGGACCTGAGCATCACCTCCCATGAGGTGTGAGATGTATGCGATGGAGAAGTACTTCCCCAAACTGCGCTATTTGGAGAAAGGACCCCTTGACTGATGAACTAAAGCAGAAGTTGGTTCATAAAACCCTTTTGCTTTGTGGAAGACTTTTTGTGGTTCCCAGTTTGTAGCTTAACAGTTCCCAGGATTTAGTTTATACAATGGGAAAACAGGTGAATTATCATAGCCTGAGGGGGAAAAAAGGCAATGAAAAATCTTCTGAAACCTACACACATACAATTGCAGTTCAAACAATTACAATTTTTCAGTGTTCTATGTAACACAAACCTGGAATTTATAAAAGAGAAATGAGGACAATGCTAACAATAGCACTATCAGGGCACTTTTTATTATCCTTACTATCAACAAATGGAATGCTGAGAGACAGACTGGGAAATTTGTGATTAATTTGTAGGAGCACAGCTTAATTTATAGGTGCCTACAATTGTGCAGAAATACTTCTTGAAATGGCATCAGTACGAATAAATCCTATTTATTAGTGTTTTCAGGTTGCCATATGAAAGCAGAACTGAGCATCGCGCATTTTCTGGCAACTGATGGACTTGGGCAATCAACTCCTTTTGGCAAATTAAGAATAGAAGCTGAAAAAATGCCTCATTTCTTAAACACTGTTGCATAACTGGAGGATTGGGTGTGTCTTTCCAGCTCCTGTGATTCACATATAACACAGTCATACCCTTTGGAGAATGACACGCCAGATTTCATGTTTTCATGCCCTGATGAAATGGATGTTGGGAATCCCGCATTTGTTCCATTTTGCAATGCAAATACTTCAATTAATGACCAGTGATAACTCCCATGTGAACGGAACACAGGTAGGAAAAAGGAAACCAAATGAGAAAAGGAAAAAGTAATATAATTTCTGGGCTATAAAAATATATCTATGAAAGCTCAGGCCCTAAATGCTGCCTCCTTTCAAGGACATCTATGTAGGCATCTGTGTGACATCATATTAAACATCTAGGAGTTGGACATTGTGTCTAAGGTGATGTCTCAGGCTTCACCTGGAGTGAGCTAGGAAAAAGGGATGATTCACTCCCGTTGGTGGTACAAATTCTCCCCCGAAGGTGCCTTTTAACTTTCAAGTGACCAAAGAATTGGCCTGGATGATTAGCTTAGACCCAATACCCAACTTCTAGATTGGACAGGAAAGGGAGAAGAAGAATGTATTCTACAGCTCTACTAAGCTTGGTTTAAGGTATATCAGAGGATGATGCTCTCATAACAAGAATATTCAGCAGGTTGCTGTATCTCATCATCATTCATCATGAGGCTGGGTGGTGCCACAGCTCCTCAGGGTCATGAAGAAGGTGCTTTTTGCAGTAGATAACCCTGCAATAATTTCAAGTCAGGGCCTTAGCAGGTTGAAGGGAACAATGAAGATCTAATTCCCTTTCCAGGAAGAGGCTACATGGGAAAGGCTTGATGAATGTCACTGTATTTTTTCTGGGATGGAAGAAGAGCTTTAATTCCTCAAATATGCCAAGATTATGTTTATACTGAACAATGCTTGAAGTTTCCAGGGAAACATGAACACTTTCTTCCTTAGGAACGAGAAATTTCAGCTGGCAATTTGTTCTGAGGTGCTAGACTTGTGTTGTCCCTTCTATCAAACAGGCAATCCAAATTCAGAGACCAAGAGGGAAAATTGGAGCAGAGGATGCACTGGAGTTATGTACAGAGAGATGCAGGAGCTGGTCTGGTAGAATGGCTAGATGGGCATGGGAAAAATGATGTTAGATTAATAAAGAGCATTCTCTGGGTATAGGGTAGAACAGCACTGGTCTGGCAATAAGTGACTGAGGGAGAAAAAACCTTCCTCCAAAATCAACCATTCTACTCTCAGGCTCCTAAGCTCAGAAAAGAGTAAAGGGAAATAAAACATCCCATGGAGACAGTGAAGCAGGGGTAGAAAATTCCCTCCTTCTGCATCTCCTTTAAGCAGGTTGGGTTTGCGCACCCTGTGGCTTATCAGCAAGGTATTTGCATATTGCAAAGCTGGCTCAGGCTCTGTTTCCATGAGAGCTTGCTGTATGTTCTCCTGGGTGCACAGAGTCCTGGAGTACGTGTTCTTGTAATCGATGGTGTGTTTGACTGCTAACACCCATGCATTTTAACACTTCCAATGGGAAAAGTCAGCTGTACAGACCTGATCAGTGATGAATGTGTTCTGATAGTAGTAAAAAATACCCATTAAGATTGCTTTACATGGAGATGGGCAGAAGTATATCAAAGCAGATGTCAGTTATTTAATTGGCTTAGTCTTTTGTTCTCTGCTGAATCAGACAAAAAGCTCTGAAATCTGTCATTATGCAGCTTTTCTTATCCATGAAGTCTGAATCTATTACGTTGAGGTAGCAGGTTTTTAATCCACTCTGCTCAGTGCGACCTCGTGGCTGTGAGGTTGTATTGTCATGTATAAACAATTGCATGGGCTTCTTGTAGATACCGAGAACTAAACGTGATGGATTCGAATGTGAGTGGGCAGATGCAGAGTAGCGGCCTTGTATTTTGCTTTGCTTGGAGGGACAAAACACTTAATATATTAAGTATGTGGCACCAAGCAGCTCCCATTATACATAGTCCCTATAGAAGTGATGGGTTTCTTCCCAGTTTGTTGCTGTTATAACAAGAATACAAGGTTTACAGAGGTGCAAGGGTTTGCAGTTCCGATTTACTCTTCTCAGCTGATCAGTGATACGATGAACAAGCCAAGCTTTGCTTCATAACTGTCTCCTAACAGATATGGCTTTGAAACTCCCTACTTTTTTTAACTTCACTGAAAAGGGGGTAAGGGATGATAGAGCTGAAATGATACTATGGTGACATAACAAAGAACAGTAAAGGTCAGACCAGATTAATTTGCTACAGGATCAGCTGGAGAATATTAAACCTCTTAACTGTAATCCTTTGATAACCAGTCCTATAATGTAATCATCAGTGTACATCCAATAACACACGTTAATTACTTTAGAATTGTATTTTTCATTTTTAATCAAAAGACACATTTTAAAGGATGCCACCAGCATCCCCAGCTAAAATAACTTGTTTCATATAAAAAGAGACTATTTTTATGAATTAGCTGGGGAAAAGTCAGCCTGGAAAATATCCTTATGAAGGAAGCATCTGTCACAAGTCAAAATGTTATCACTGGTCCCTGGGGAGATCCCGGCAAGATACAAACAGAAGTGAAATACTCAATGCTGAGTTTTGACAGGCAAAGTGTGGATTTTGTGGTCTGGAGACTGCGTTATAAGCTGGGTCTGAGCAATTCACACCCCTCCCTGACCTTGGGTTAGTGTACGAAACCCTTGCAAGCCCAAGTTTGGAGAAGGAGGAGTTTTTCCATGCACAGAGAATATTCATGACAAGGGGGCAGCGGCTTTGCATGAGATGCACAGGAGCACTTTCTCATGAAGCTAAGATCCACGTCCCACATCAGCTGCCTTGTGCCAGCTCCCGCTGTCCCTCCCGCTGCAGCTCTGCTAAAGCCCACCCTCCACAACCCCCCCACCAAAGGGAGAGCCAGAGCTTTGTGCCAGCTGTGCAGCAGTTCATCTGCTCCGTGGGTGAATGCATAGAACCGATCAGGCTGTGACCCACACGTTTCTATACCCGTTCCGGAAACAATTACCCACCCTCTAAAAGCAAGAGCACTGGGGGTGTGCTGCACAGCTCGTGCACACACTTATCTTCCAGAAAGGCGGAAAATACTGGAAAATTAGGGAAATATATGTCCGTGAATAGATCATGACTTCTCCCCGAGCCAAAGCGTGGTTATGCTGACACATTGACTTTACTGAGGGCAGTGCTCTGAAGTCTGTCTGCTTCCTCAATGACTAAGTGGGAATTCTGAGGTGTAATTTTAAGCATTCACAATGTAACAGTTAGTAAAGTCTTAGTAAACAAATCGTTAACCTCTTCATTCCAAAAGAGCAGAGATCAAGCTGGATTGAATTTGGATGGTGTGGTCCAGCTTTTAACGGACAGGGCAAACGCTGTTTTCCTTAAAGTAGCTTGTAAAGTCTTAAAGTCCTTGGGAAAAAAAACAATCCCATGGGTACTCTGAGAAAGAGTATTTATACATGACCTCAGTTCCAAATGCACTGTAAAAGTCTGGATGTACCAAAGTCCTTTTTGATCCCAACAATGTCAGCGTTTCACAGTATAATTTCAGACTTCCATAGTTCCCTCTTTGCTTTCAACATCCTTTCCAATGAATTTACTAATGGGAGATGGAGGTGAATGAACGCATTCAGCAGTTGCTGGGATGAGGTATAAGGTTCCTCCAGAGCAAAACAACCACTGAAATTCCTAATGATGAATGTTTGAAGCTAATCCAGCAGCACGTTTCTCTGTGCCGTGCAGCTTTCTGAATGGTGCAGTATTTCTGGGAGGAGGTCAGGTCTTGGGAAACCAGGGTTCAGCTCATTGCGCCAAACTTCAGATGGGACCTCAGGTGAGCTGCTTGAACTACATTTATATCTATCACGTGGCAAATAAGATGCTGAATCCCTGCCTCTGTTGAAAGAACTGAGTGCAGTTTGGGAGGTCTCTCCTAACCGAACTGCAGTTTTTGGTGCATTCTAGTTTTCAGGCCCTTTGATCAATACTATGTTCCAAACAAAATGCTTCCATCAAACCCAAAATCACTTGGGCAAACCCATGCAGAAGCAGCGCATGCACTTTCTGGTGATAACTGATCCCAACATGTTATTGTCCTTAGGAAAAAAGAAAGCGGGAAAGTTGACCTTGGGGTCAAGCCTTGCTCTGGGTTGTGCTGTAATGCAATAGGATTTATGAATCTTTAATTGCAGTTGGTTTGCTATAAATGCTTAATGAAAACATGATGTCCAAAGGGCTGTTGGAGGGTATTGGTGACCAGACAGAGTTACAAAGCTGCAGTGCTGTAAGTAACCTAGCAATGGGCAGAAGCTACAAAGGATTCGCGTTTATGTCTCTTGCATCTGTTCTAAAAATGTGCCAGGGATAACAGGGTGTGTGATGTGTGTGTGTGTGCGTGGATACGTACGTGTGCATGGAATTACATAGCAATAGTTCGATCCGCTCGCCTGGGAAATTGCGTGGGAAGGCAATTACATCACTTTGAAATCGCTTTTAATTAAACCTTTAAAGGTCTGCTTAGTCAAAGGAGCGCTCAGAGCTCACAGCTCATTCCTCTGCAGAGCCTTTGCTTTAGGTGACTTCACTGGTGCCTTCCACAGAGAGATGAGCTGAGAGAAGGATCAAAGGGAAGAGGTGAGGGTTCCTCTTTAGCATCCCCAGCACCATGCTGGTGAGCTCCCAAGCAAGCAACCTGCAGCACCCCCCATCACCTGCAGGGCAAGCACATAGAGCCCTGGAATCTCACCCTTTCCAGCAAAGGCTTTTAGGATTCACCTGTTATCCTGCTTCCCTTTGGAAGCAAAAGTGAGGGCAGAGAGAAAAGGGAGAGGACCGCATCAGGTACAGTGTGTCCTTTTGGCCAAGCCTGGATGCAGATCAATTAAAACCAGACTTCACATAATGATTCTTTTTTCTGTGAAGAAGGGAAGGGAAAGCAGCACTAGAGAAGCTTATGGCTGTTGTTACTCATGTGGCTTCCTGGAGCTTTTACTCTGCACCATTTACCCTGCATAAATCAATTGCCAGAATATTAGTGCTTTGCTTCCTTGTTTACTCTGAAAGATTACGTCCCATTAGCAGATTTGTCTTGTAATTGAACTGAAGTGTAAAATGCCAATGTCCTGACAACCTGAACAGACAGGATTAACTGCTGCAGACTCCTCTGTCCTCTTCTGAAACATTTTGATTGAGCATAATTAATCCAAGTGAACTGATGGGATGATGGATGCTTTCAGCCACAGTGGTTTGCAAAGTGAAGCTAGGCTGGACAGATATATCATAGCAAGATAAAGAGGTAATGACAGACGACAGCTCCTGTTTTTACATTGCCTTTCTTTTCTCCATGTAATATATCAAAATCGCAAACCTTACACAGTGCCCTATTTCAGGAGTATGTGCTTGCGTCAATTCAGTTTTGGAGCACCCTGAAAGAGCATGTTTAACTTGGATCATCTACCTAAGCATCAGCTTGGAGCCAGGGTCCGACCACCTTCAGATGTGGGCTGCCACTGACCTGAACACAAGTGTTACGGAATCAGATTTTCTACCATTGCAGCTCTCTGAAGCACATTCTCTCTTCAGAGTCACTGCATACCATTGACTTCACAGGGAAAAGCTTCAGAAGAGGCAGGACGCATCTTCTGTATATTGCATTAATCCAGCAGCAAAAAGGCTTTCTGTCCCAGACTGGATTCTTGAGTCTGCACAGTATATGAAATTGCAAAGGCAAACTCCAAAGGTTTCTAAAGGGAATATGACAAACTTAAGCACTGACTGCTGTCCCTTAACAACAATGCGAGCTCAGACTGTTTGCATGCACAGCCCCATCATCTGAAGGGCACAGAATGAACCCAAAGAGGAGCTGCCATTATCAGGGCTGCCTGACAGCAGCACAGCACACACAGAGCTCCCGGTCCCCTCCTGCCCAGCCTGGGCTTTGCCATTGCTGTTTACTTACTATTTTTATAATGCTGTCCGCCACATCTGCTCTGAAGGCTCCAGGCCAGAGCAGTGACTGAGGGCTGAACCGGAGTGTTTATTACTCGTGGGATAATGAAGAAGGAGACACTGGTCTATCAGGTACCGAGATGCAGGGTAAAACCAGGAGAAATGCCCTGGCTTTGCAGTTGGCCTGAGCTGTTTTGATGTCCTCACCTTTTTCTGCTGTTGATTTTAACCCTTTTCTATAAAGAAAGCTGAAAGGTTTGAAGAAACAAGGACAAACAGATGCTTTGCCGTTCTTCAAGGGCACAGCCTTCAAGTTCAGCTCACAGCGGCCGCATTGTTCTAGTTTACCAGAAATATTTGAGTTTCTTGTCCCTGCCTGACCAAAATTAAGTTATAAATCTTGTAAAAAACGGTATTTTTGTGGTTAGTTCCTCCCACTGATCCTGCAGTTACAGCACCATGAAACAATGAATAAAAAGGGAAAAGGATCAGAAGATATGTGTTGCCACGTGCCTTTATTTCCAATTACTATGAAGAGAACATCATTTACTGTCTCTTTGGTGTGTGAAAACAACACCTACAGCTTGACTCAACCTCTGGGGCCTCTGTAAACCTGCACATCACGCACACCTCGCATGAGAAATCCAGGGGCAGACTGAAATGGAGCCTAAGCGGATGAAAGACATTGCTCAGGTGGGATATCAGAGAGCAGCACTGCAGCCCTCTGCTCGCCGGCCTGGAAGGTCAGCAAGTGCATTGCTTGGGTAGTCGTGTTCTGCTTCATTATATAACTCCTATCTCCGGAATTAAAGCTTTAATCCCAAATTGTGGCTTGGAGTACAAATCAGCAAGGACTTGCTTACATTATCACTAACACAACCGCCCTGCATTTCTAATGGCACAATAACACAAGCATAAGCAAACAGGGATGGTTTTTAATCCGAACCACCATGTAAGGGAGATGAAGCTGCTAGCTCTCCTTTGCTGCGAGCCTGCAGCAGCTGTCCTGAAAATAAAGGTCCTTGCCAGCTCTTTGATGAAACACACAAAGTTTTGCGTGGCATCGGGTGCCAAACATGCTGCTGATAGAAGCCATAAATCCACATCCAAAACCTAAAAATAATATTGGGATTGTTTTAAATTAAGGTTGCGGAATATGGACTTGGTTAGAGCCTGCATGGATTCTGAATAGCCATTATTACATAGTTGGTCAGGTTTAAGTATTTTTATAGGATTTTATTATTTTTTTAAAAATCCTGTTGGAATATTTTTCCTATGGGATGGGGATCATCTTTGTGAGAGAAAGAATGGTCTTGTGGTTAAGGCTGGCCTGAGACTTAGGAGATCTGTGTTCGATTGCTGGCTCTGCCATGGACACCCTGTGTGAGCTTGGGCAAGTCATTCAACAGCTAGCTTCTTTCTCTTAATATAAAAGTCCAAGGCCCATTTAAGCCTCTCAAAGATGTGGCTGCTGAGAACTGCTGAGTGCTCAGCATTGAAAAGAAGGAGGCAGAAAAAAGAAGAAGAACAAGAAGAAGAAAGCTGGCTGCCTATCTAAGAGTTGCCCTCCTTTGGTCGCTTCAGTGCATGCTGAGAACGGCTGAAAATCCATCCCTTCATGTCTCTATTCTTCATCTGCGGAGCAGAAATGGTAACGCTCCTCTAGCGCACAAGGATTCTGGAAGTGCCAGCAAAGCTGCAAACAGGGCGTAAGATTGGGGTGAAGTTGAAGTGATTTTACTTTGGCTTTTATGCCAGCAGCGGGTGAAAAGATGGGAAAAGCTTCTCCCCAGATGGGTTAGCCTATTGCTGCAAGCAACCCATGCAACAGAGGTGTGGGGGGGATAGTCCTACTGGCATGAACTCAGTGGGCTGGTGGTGACTTTGGGAGTCACGTGCATTTATTGCTCCTTCCACAGCCCAATTTTCCAACCGGTCATTCGAAATGTTGACTTGTTCTGCCCCCGGTTTGAACCAAAAGACCATTGTGGGACATGTCAGGAGCTTGGAAGGAGCCCACAAGCCTTTAGGACCTGTGTGGGGTCAGGGAGGGCTTGCACTCACAGCTCAGCAGCATTCCACGTGGTGTTTCCCATCACAGCTGCTGTGCCTGCCAAAACAACACCCACTGCTCAGAGCCCTGTCCTGATTGCTTCCCCTGTTCCATGTATGACCAGTGAGCCAAAAATTCCAGTTGTGACATCAATGGCTCTGCAGTATACATTTGCAGGTTGGCACCAGTTGGTCGTAGTTTGATAGAGGGGACGCTGGGAAGCTGATGAAACTCAGACATACAAGTGTTTGTTTAGTTATCTGGGACCAGAGACAACAGAAGACAATAAATACTACCTGAATCTTTCTAGAACAGGTTACCAAAAATTGCAGATTTAAAGTGCTTTTATTGTGACAATCGTCTTCCATCCCCTAGTTGGAACTAGATGATCTTAAGGTCCTTCCAGCCCTAACTATTCTATGATTCTATGAATAAATGCGTACTCACATGAGGGGATTTGACCTTGTTTTCATTGATTTCTCTTTTAAAAAGTGTTTTGACAACACTTTCTGCCTCTGAAATAGGGGATGACTTAGGGATGAAAGAAATATGGTAATACATGTCATATCACATACAGAGTTGAGGGAGGTACAGCAAAGGAATGATGCAGCTACGAATTGTACAAGCGCAGTGAGGATTCTAGGGGAGTATTGGTGACGGATAGCTAACAACAAAGTTATTAAATTAAATCTGGGGTCTATAACATATAACAATAAGGCGGGCAGTATATTCATTCAGGATGTACAGAGTGATGCAAAAGAAACTGCTCTTTCTGAGGGTGCAGACAGCACACAGGAAGGCTCTAGAGCTAGGGAAAACAGTTTTGAATGCAGCAAGATTATATCTATGTAAAGCCAAAGATCATGGGTAGAGATTCATAAGGTCAAAGCATAATTCTGGTTAGAAGGAACCCTCTGCTCAAAGCAGAGTGAACTTCAAAGCCAGACCATGTCGCTCAGGGCCTCATGTTACTGAGCTCTGACTATCTTTCTGCCTTTCACATCCTCCCTGGGCACCCCATCACTACCATGGTGAAATTTGTTCCCTTGTATCTAACTAGAACTCCCCTCACTGCACCCTGTCCCTGCTGCTGCTTGTCTTTACAACACACGTAGAGTCTGCCTTCTCTGCAACCCCTGTCGAGCAGCTGAAGGTGGCAATTAAAGCTGTCTTCAGCAATTAAAACACAAAGCTCTTCCTGAGCAGTCTTTCAGCTGTATTTTCCCCTGCTATCAAGTCAGCTATTGCAGTCACCCCGTGCTGCACACATGATCCTGTTCACCAGCTGTGGATAAGCAGCTCTGCATGTATGAATATTTTAAGATGAAACTGTATTACTGGTGGCTCTGGCAAGCACCTGATCTGTTAATTGCTGGAGGCTGGAGTGCAAAGAAAGGATTCCAATGGACACATCGACCTGTTCCACACTGAGCCCTGCTATGGACTCCCTCCGGGACAAGGTGCTGGGCTGGGGGAGCCTTTGATCTGACCTTACAATGATTAGTTTAGGGCTGTGAAGACAACCCATCTGCTTTCTTCTATTTGCAAAGCTGCTCCAACAACATATTTAAGCATGGTGAGAGAAAGCCAACTCGCCCTTTCTGAGTGTGCCCTTACCCTTCTGCTTAGCACAAGGACCGGTACCACAATATGCCCAATACAAATTCTGGGATGCTCAGCGAGGGAAAGTCTTTCAGTGCCTGTTTGCAGTGGAAAGTTTTGGGTTTATTTTGTTCGGTAAGCAGCACGTGCCCTGGAATGTGAAGAATGTCCCGTGTGGATTCCCACCCGGTGCTGCTGGCCAGGACAGCCCCGTTTCGCCCTGGAGCATGGCCAGAATGGAACAGATTTGCAATATATTTCCTGAGTCACTCAGTTTCCCTCCAGCAGCTGCGTAAGAACCAAGAGATAAAACCAGAGACCCGGTCCTCGTGCCCAGCCAGAGCAGAGGCTGGGAGCGGTGCACACAGAAGCTGACCATTGGCACATCCGCTGTGCGGGTCATGGATTTTCACTGCCTGGAGCCAGCTACTTCTCCAAGTGGAAATTCCTCGTGCTTGTGGAAGGGGTTACAATTGACGCTGGTCAGATTTCAGTTGTTTGAATGGATTTGCACCACAGAAAGCAGACAGAAAGCACAGTATAAAAATCAGGAGAGAATCATGCTCGCTACTCCTGTACTTTGCATTCGCTCTGAGCGACGCTTCTTATTGTCCTTAATGAAAGTTAAACTCAGTTTTGTAAGCATCGTTACACGGATGTTGGAGATTTCATTCAGGATGCTGAGAGCAATGTAAGAGCAGGGGAATACTTTAAAACTTCCCATTAGCACTGATAGCAGCTTATTTTGGGAGTGTAAGGCAAGTTTGTTACGTTTTCTCATGATTTCATCATTTGTAAACCATGCTTCACAAAATTAACTTATTAAGCTCTTAGGTAAATTTTTTGGGGACCTCAGTTTAAGAAATATTATGGTCTTCTCAACACTTCAGCTGAAGAAATAGAAAGAAAGCAGGAGTCTCTCAGGGCACTCAGCATCCTGCAGAGCTGGAGCTTTAACTGGGATCTTAAAGAGCAGAGGTGGTATTTTATATACCACGCAGTGCCAAATGCATGGCTGGCACCAAGCTAATCATCTGCCCCCAAGCAATCTGACAAGGGCAGTGTAAGAGGAGAGAGATTTAAAAATGAAGAAAAGTCTATGGAAGCCTGGTATTGCCAAGGTTTTCCATGGATACAGGCAATGGAAGAGCCTGGTCTTTCAGACATGAAAACCAATGGGGGCTCTCAGACTAGGTGATAGTCCAATGGTTCCTTCTCCAGGATTCCCCTCAGAGCGTGTTACTACTAGAGAGAGGGAAAAAGCTACAGATGCCTGCCTGGCTATGTCCAAAGTCCTGTTTACATTCTTTTACTCTATAATGATTTGAATGAATGCAAATGTATTTGAAATAATAACTAATGGCAGTAAAATAATTCTGAAATAGTCGTTAAGCTCATAGCTGCCAGTACTAATGTTTCATTGTTCATATCCCTCTTAATCTCCAGCTCTTGGGCTCCATTAGGATACAGTGAAAAGAAATGGCACACCAGAAGAGCCATAACAGCAGTATCATCCCTGGGCACTCCTTCAGTCCTGCCAACAGAACACTGCAAAGTACTCTATCAATGGGAATTAATCAATTCATAGGGTGCGAGGTCAATGTCATAAGCCTGCTTTTTAAGCAGAGAAACTAGAAGTGCAGACAACTTCAGTGACACTTGACAAAACACTTCATAACGATGGATAACGTGAGGAATTCATCCTCCAAGTTCCTGGCCATGCTTTGCCACCTCTTTTCGCTCAGCTGCTCCAGCACTGGTAATTGCTCAGTGAGGTGTGCTGCAAAGTTTCTTGGAACTGATTACGCTGCTTAAGCACCTTAGAAACAACAATAATTTGCCATATGGTCAACATCATTCAATCTGAGCTCTAAAAGCTAAACTAATCCAAACCCAAACAAACACAAGCATGTTCTCTTATTAACCACTTAATATTTGGATCTTCTTTCCTTGTAAAGACACTCATTTTTTGGATGATTTAACGTAAATGTAGTCCAGAATGAGATCTGTTTGCAGGTGGGATTATGTTCCCACTGCAACTACACTTCCCATTTGCTTCCTGCACAGCAATGTTTGAACATGATACGGCCTCCAGCAATTAGACTCCTTTGCTGACGAAGAAAAGGGGTTGATCACAGAGTCAAAAGCCTTTCAGGCTCCCCAGGAGATCATAAATGTAGACTGCAGCTCCATTGATTCAGGGCCTATGTGTTCCCACAGTAAAAAAACAAAGCAGCATCAAGTTGAGTCTCTGTGGATTCAAAGAAAGAGCCAACCAGGAGATTGGAATATAGAGTATAAATGCTCCCCCACCACTGCTCTGCTGGCTGGATTTTAGCAGGAGTTGAAACATCATGACAGAGGATGTCAACCCTGTCTGATACTCCTGAGACATACTCAAAGGTGAGGGAGGACCTCCTTGAAAAGGCAAGCACAGAGACCATGCCATGTCCATCTGCTTCTCAGTCTCTTGCATTAATATTCAGAGAAGCAAATACTGCCCACTGATGACACCAAGTATCACCAACCATTTCACCTGAGGCAATAATACATACCGGTAAAAGGTATGGGCTTGAGAGGCTTTTGTGGGGTGGCAAAAACCTGTGTTTCACACAAATTGTCTGTCTAGAGCAAAGACTTGTGCTTTGTGTAGATCTGCACATGTTAATAGAGATGTGCAATCGGTATGCGTCATGAGGGTGAGCATTGACCAGAGTCCAACGGCATTCCTGGGCTCTCTCAGGAGGACAACCATTCACCAGTTATGTCCATTCTTGCGGTTGTAAGTTAAATCTTTGTCTGGTGGATTACTGCCAGCGCATTCCTGAAACAGGAGTCTTTGCTTTTGTGTAAGATGCACATTCATTCTTTTCCACATCAGCAGTGCTTTACACAAACCAGCATGGAGCGTGATTCAAAAGGAAGCAGGATTAGAGGTACCACACAGTACAAAGCATACCACATGCACCAGAGGAAGTCACAGGTTCAAGCAATAAGCAGATGGAGACATAGCAAGAGGGCATGAGCAGTGTGGTAATGTACTTGGGGAGCTAATCTTAGTTATTTGTTCAAGTGTGACCACAAATATGGGTTGAAAGAGGTTTTGTATTCTGCAGCTGCATCATATAAACCATTACATAAACTGATTAAGTTATAGCTTAAAAACTATTAGCCTCTGTGCCCCCAGTGGAAGGTAGTTCCAGACTCTTTCTGCTCAGGTTACTGAAAGTTATCTGATATTCAGCCTAATCATACCCATCACCATTTTAATGCCATTTGTTCTCCTAATGCTTTCTTTAGCTTGAACAGTTAGCTTTAATACCTTTACGTAATTCTTAATTCAGAGCCATCATTTCAAGGATAAATAGGTGGAGGTTTCTAGCTTCATCTCATAAGAGTAATCCTACTGTTAATAGTATGTCTTCTCTGTTCCAGTTTGAATTTATCATCCCTGTATAAGGATAGCAGGGAGAATACCAGCCTTCCTAATCTCACCACTTACAAAGACATTGACTGTCTCCTGTGGACACTCTATGAATGGTTTGAATCTTTCGCGGGTAATTCACACCAATACAACATATTCACACTGCAACTAATTCAGATCTTTGTGCTCAGTTCCTGCTAATGAGGTCTCTGCTCATACCACTGCCCAGGGATTTCCATCCAACACAAATGTATGTTCATGTTCCGTGTACAAAGCAGCTTGAGAAACAGAGGAAAACAGATTGACATTGATACGCCTCCCTCCTGAAAAGCATCCAATTATTGACAAGAACATACCATTTCAGCTACAGCCTCCCACTGAAGCACAGACAGCTTCTAGCGTAGAAGCTCGAATCTGTTAAATACAACTACCAGTCACATCTGACAAGAAGGAAATCACTTCCCCTAGTGAAAACAGAAATTTCGGGAGGCAGAAGGTAATGAGGTCTGCTCAGTGCACCAACACTGCTGAGTATAGACTCGTGAAACATGCCATAGGATCTATAATGATGTGTTATTTTATGAGTAAGAACCTTTTTAATGTGACACCTGAAGGATGCCAGATGCTGCAGTGCGAAGCTTCCTAACATCACACGTGAGTGTTGGTCCTCAGCCAAAGGGAGCAGTGCCACCTGCTGAATCACCATTCCCTGCCACAGCTGGATTTTAATGCCACTTCTTTGGGTGAAGCCCGTGGTCTCCTAGAGGATGCACTCGCCATCCTGATACGCTGCTATTAATTTTGTGGGACAATGGGGTAGCAGGTACAAGGCTGGATGCCTTGTTTTGATGATGTAGAGATGTGCTGATGGTGGAGGAACTTGACATGGTCTGTGGCACTTCGGTGTTATCTTCAGAATGAACATGTCCATCATTTCTATATGAAAAAGAGTAGCAGAAGATGGGCTACCAGAGTAACATAACATGCTCCTGCTTCCTTAACAGAGGACAGGTTTCAAGACCATCATCTCCAAACCCATGCAAGTGGCCAACAAACTGGAATTAAGATATCAATTTTCTTGTTTGAAAACAATCCTGAAACCCTCCTTCACTCTGTCTTTTCTTTACTCCCCCCTATTAGTCACAGGTCTATCAGGGCTTACTACAGCTGATATTACAGAGAGGTGCATCTCCAAGGAGAGTAATCAACTAAGATTTTGCTTTCTAGGAGGACACCGTATCTCTTTCCTCTTGCCATTCTTTTGATGATGTGCAAAAGTAGTCTAAAAGTCCTTTACCAGCCTGCTTAGTTATTCTTTTTACCTTAAAAACATCAGAAGTGTGTTGTCTTCCTGGTTTTGTTGCATGCCTTTCTTGAGAAATGCCTGAGCTTCATTTTCTGAGCTGATTAACTGACAATTAACCCAAATTAGTTTCTACATTTGTAAAGGCTAATTCAGTCACCCACAAGTATTTGTTTCAGGAGACCATAATTTGTTCAAAATGGAGCAAAATATCTAATCTAGCCATTCTTGGGGTCGATTAAGAGGTAGCAGCTCATCACTGTTGAAGCTGTGGTGGTTAGAGCTGGTTTGAATATTTTTGGAAGTCATTCTTTTTCCGCAGAACCCAAAATTGTTTCATCTGATGTATCTTGGCTATGTCAAACTTTTGGTGAATCAAAGGCTGGTTTCCAATGGAACCATGCCTGGATTCATGATGGGATTCTGGGGATCTGAGGACTTCCAGCACTGGCGATTCCCAGGCAGCCTCTGCTGCCAAGCGCATCCCAGTGCGGCAATCTGAAAGCCGCAGGAACACGGGTGGTGGTGGGGAACCAGAGGAGGAAATACAGAAAAGACATAGAAGGAATTTTAAACAATCATCATTAAATTTTGCTCATCTCAAATATCAGTTTCGCATCCAATAATATCTGTGACATTGTCAGTTTATTTGTTCTCTAGCCATTCATTGTCTCCTGTAGGCGTATGCTGCCCAACTAATGACAAGCAGCCCCTCGGACAGAGCTGGAGGGTGGATGTGGCTGGGTCCAAGCTGAGAAGGTGCCATGGGCCCAGCTGAGGTCCCCTGGGAAGCAACAAAGGGGTGAGCACGGTGCTTATGGAGGTGGTTTTATCAGTCACCCAGGGAAAGAGCCGTGGTGACCTATGGCTGCCTCCACCGAGCCGCAGGGGCTGCCTTCAAGCACAGCTTTGGTCTTCCATGAAAGAGTTCTGCAAGGCTTTGACAGACAAAATGCTTCTCCCTCTTCCAGAAATACAGTTTTTAGTCTTTCTCCTTTTTTAATAAGGAACTGGTGAAACCTTGTGAGCATTTCCACTGCTGAAAAATTCCATTTCAGGCATCAGGAATTGGTCAATATCTACCACTGTCCATTGTCCCACAAATTAATAGCAGCATATCAGTATCATCAGTGTATGTTGGAGATAAATGACCAGCAGCAGCCTCCATCAGCTCCTGGCAGGTAGCTCACCTGGCAGCCCCAGTAACGCTGAATTGTCCAAGCAAGTCACAACACGATCCTTGTAAAGATAAATCACCCACCACTCCTCAGAACATAGCGTGTATTTGACAAATGCAATTTACCGCTGAGCAGGAACAACCTCACAATATTTACTACTGAGAAAGAAATACCTAAGCACATTGATCCACATAAAGTAATTAGAGGCATCTTCCTCAGAGATGTGGTGCTGCTGCTTGGATGTTATGCAGCTCTACAAAGCACTAATGTTAACAAAAAAGGGATATTTGGTATTAAATTCACTCAGTTCTCCACTAATTTACTATTTCCACAGGCACAGTATGGGATGCTGTAAAGTAATATTCAGCAATGCTGGACGAAGCAGTCTCATGGAAAACTCTTGGTGAGATTTCTTTGTTCTGGGACTGTTTCTGCTGCATCCCAGAACAAAGTAGGGATTGGGAATAGCGATGACATTGCTACATTCGCTGAGCTCCCTCAACCTGTAGGATATTTACTCCATATTTACTCCAGATGGTTTCTTCAACCCACTCAACCTGACACTACCCACATCAGCTGGCATTCTTAGAAACATTTTGGTTTCTAAATCTATTTTGTTTCCTTTTTTTCCTCCTTTGATTGCAATTTTTGTCATTCAATTCTGCTGCCCTAACAGCAAAACAGATAGAATTACATAGCAAGAAAAACCTACTCAACTTCCCAGCACATGTTGAGTGGGTTTAGGCAGAAGGTCAGTATAGCAAAGCTATTCCTGGCAGAAGCAGGCTCTGGGATAAACTGTATTCCTGTAAGTTTTTCAGGCTTTGACGAAGAAGATGGTTTCTCTGTGAAGAAACCATTAGAAAATAGCATCTTGGTCACATCTGCCAGACCTTCATACCCCTGCAATTCAACTGTATACACAACTGCATTCGTTTGCATTCTTATCTCTGCTGTGATCCATACTTTTCCATGAAAGCGTGGCCTTGTAAAAATTCCTCAGACTATAGGTGTAGAATGCATTTATTTTAGGGTGGTTTGACGAGAGGTAAAGAAGCTTGAAGCATTTGCAAAGATATGCGTGACTATCTGGCCTTTGCATTCCTTCCTCCTGGAATGAAGAGGTTGCAACAGAAACTGCCAGAATATGGACATAACAGACTGCCAGCTAATGTGAAAAGGAGGATATGGAGGTAGGAGATAGAGAAGAGAATAAGCATCATTTGGCAAGATTCCTTGTGTAAGAGGAGAAAAGGAGAAGGTATAAATGTAAGAAGCAATAACAAATACCCCCAAACCATTCACAAATTCCATCTTGAAGGTAGCGCAACATCTCATGGAAGTGCAGACATTAAGACAACTGACAGTGTTTTTCTCTCCAAACTGAAGAGCAAAAATGACTTAAATGTTTTATTCTTTCTCTATATTTTATTGTGCTGGTTTACAATGTGTAAAAATCTGCACACTTCTACCAACATAAGCTATCGTAGGAGGGAAGGAATTCAAGAAGAGGAATGTTATTTCTTGCTAATAGGGTCCCCTGGAAGAAGGAGTCCAGATAGAGCAGTGAAATGCTGGTTAATAGTAGTAAAACATGTTGAACTATGGATGTGGATAATGTCCAGGTCAGAATACATGAAGGAATATTTAGTTTGGGAGAGGTCATAATAAATTACAGTAAAGTCAGGGGTCATCCCAGCTAGACGAGAGTAGGGATTTAGCCCACTAAGTGCTGTGATAGTTATTCCTTTATCCTGCTTTTCGGTCTGCTGTAAGAAAGAAATCAAATTCCTGTTGAAGTCACTGGC
This sequence comes from Amazona ochrocephala, assembly GCA_039720435.1. Classification (NCBI taxonomy): domain Eukaryota; kingdom Metazoa; phylum Chordata; class Aves; order Psittaciformes; family Psittacidae; genus Amazona; species Amazona ochrocephala. Next base: position 93,203,951 of record CM077879.1, read on the forward strand.
TCTTTTCCCCCAGCATTAATAAGGCAGAATCTGAGAGAAGGTTTGAGGACTTGTTGCAAGCAAGAACTAGAAAGGACCTGTTTTTTTCCCCCAAATCAATAGATTTGTCCTTTGTAGCGGCACAGTTTTCTATCTTAATGTTTTTTCTTCATCAAGAGAAGTTATTAGTTTTCATCTGATACCGACACTGTATATAGAGCTGGATCTATAATTCATGAGAATGAAAACAGTGGCATTAGAAAGAAAACCTGTCATAAATTAAGCTATTAGGCTTTTAAATGAGCAGCGATGGCAGCGTGGGGATGTGGAACATTTACTGCGATGCTAAATATAGGGATAATGCTAAAAGGCTTTCATCAATACATGTTAAGAACAGAATACTGAAAGCAGTTTGAGCTTGAATTTTTGTCCTCCCTAAATCGTATGAATGGTTTTGTTCAGTTGGTTTTGGAGTTGTGGGGGTTTTTGTTTCAAAGGGGGGTCCTTCGCCTGTTGAAATCAAGATTGTTTTGACCGCTCATTGAAGTACAGCTGCATTTTGAAACTTGGACCTTTCCCCTCTCCACTTCAGCATCGCTGAAGACAACAATTTCAAACAGAGGGTGGAAGGAAGAGGCTGAGGCTGTTTCACAGATGCTCCTGGAGATCCCCCATTGTATAAACAAGTTGTTTACAAGGAAGTTTCTCAATAAATTACCATGGCTTTAAGAAGTAGAAGAAGCAGAGATAGTACCAACAGTGCCAAGAGGGGACTGTTCTCTCTTACGTATTCCCCATCTGTTACGACCTATGTTCACTTTTCACAGGTGCCCCAGCGCACACCCTCCCAAGTTCCTAATCGTATTTGACCAAATGTTCTCCCCACTGACCCCACAGCAAATGTGGGTTATGGCTGATGACGTTATAGGAACCCCTAAAATTTGTTCCAGAAGAAAACATATCCAATTGCCTTAAACAGGACTTGCTAAAGACCGGGATTTTACAGCGCTGAAAGGAATCAGGAAAAGATATTGTACAATGAAATATGAAAGGAAAATAAAGCTGCAGCTTCAGCTTGTGTAAATCACTTGGAGCCCTGCCTGAGGTTTTCTATTTGAAGCTCAATATGATAGTTTTCTGTGGGAGTTGAAAAATACAAAAGTTCTCCTGGGATATTGTAAACATAATTCATGCTCGCTCGGGCAACCGCTGACATCACTTCCACCGAGGGGCCGAGGCACTGGATGTGCTGGGACTCCGTTAAAAATAGCAGCTCCATAAATCTGCCCCTTCCTTTAATTAGGCAACTCTGATGACAGGATTAAGATTGAATGCTTTCATTTCAGATTGGTTAATGAAGTGCTCTCTAATATTTTCTATGCGGCGTACAACAGGCTGCCCTCAGAAGGAATCGTACCTGCTGAGATGCGCTGTTAGTAATTGCTGCAGGTACAGCCAGGCTGGAAGAACTTGCTTATCAGAAGGTTAAAAGGGATGATTATGTAGACATCTGATTAGCTCCTATTGTGTTTGCAGACTACAGACACTCTACAGACAGATGAGACTGCGCAACTCGTTTTCTGTAATTAGTGATTTAATAAACATTTGATCAAGATCAAAGAACGTTCTCATATTGTGATTTTCCTCCTGTCTGGCTTCTACTGAAATGCTATTAATTGGGAAAAAAAACCCTCCAAAAGAACAACGTCATCCACAAAAGCAGTCCTATTTTGTGAGGGAATCTTCCCCATGATGAAAGAGATGAATTTAGTGCATCTGCGGAAGAAACCTGCTAGTAGCGAGCAAGTTTCCACTGACCCATGCTGCCAATTCTGCTCCAATCACCCATAGGGACTTAAAAGAACTTAACTGCCTATTCCTGCTAAACTGGTGTCCAGAGGATTGCAAGTGCCAGGCGATTTCTCTGCTATATAGGAGATACAAGCTATCTAATAGCTGAGCTGTCAACACTGTCCTACATGAGATTGGTGGTTACTGGTGTGGCCAAGCAGATTGCTAAGAATGTGCTTAAATTCTATCCATTATATTCAGTTGAATGCGTTCCTGAGTCCTGAGGCTTATTTATCACTTGTGTGTTGATGGTATTCAGAAGCTGCTCTGCAAACAGACAGTGCAGAAGAGGAGAAGCCGAGCTTTGCTCTAATGAGTTCCCCGACTGACCAAGGAAGAGGTCGAGGCGCTTGTAGGAAATAACAACAGGCAAAGCGAGGCCAAGCAAAAGGAGGGAAAATTGCTTTTCCTGCTCCTGAGCAAAAGCCTGTGGTGGCCAACTCCTGAACATCTGGTCTCCCAGTGTGTTTTCTCACATCATGCCTAGCTGGAATAAACAACTTTATCTAGATCCTTGTTTCTTACCATCAGAGGCCGATAAGAAAACTCACTCCTATCAGCGTGAGATTCAAGCAGAAGGAAGAAAGATTTATGCCTGCTTGAAACCAGCCTCCACCCTGCTTAATTGTTTAGCACTGGGGAGAAACGTGAGGTTTAATCAGGCAGGTTCTGCTTTTCCAGGAGGCTGCAGATCACAGCATCAGCGCTGCTCGCGCCACCCACCAGGCAGTCAGCACACAGCTCCAATTTGTTTTTACATGGAAATGACAACGTGCTTCCCTGCTGCAATTTACTGTAACACTGATATTTTGTGCCTCTACAGCTCCCTTCCTTCCCTGGGCTCTGGGAAACATGAATATATTAAGTACTAAGACCACAAGGTGCTCCAGAAGTGAGAATAATTCATACTCTGAGGGGCCAACCAAGCACATTACTGCTCTGACAGCTTGTTGAGACATTTCCAGCCCCATTTGTTACCACCTATTCACAATTAGTCCCCCTCCAGTTGTTTGGATTCAGTTGGATCTGAATATATGCTGCAAGATCCATGCTCCAAGCCTGAGACTCGCTCTCCTCCTCCTGGATCATTTCTCAGCTCAGTTTGGGGCAGCTTAGCTGGTACAACTGAAATGGCTGTTGGTGCTGATATGAGAAGGAAACGGAGCTAGGAAAGGATCAGCTTGGATCAGAAGGGCAGGTTTAAAAGGATTCCCCGAAGAAATGCAAGTACCTCCGCAGGTGAAGCCACCACAGCACCTGCAGGATTAGAGCCCAGCTATTCTTGTTGCTATTCCTGTCTTCTAACCTTTGAATCACCTTCAGCCATAGATACCTGCAAACACTGTATTTGCAAGCCCTTTGTACCCTCAGCTGTTTGAATAGATGCACTGCCTTGGATACGGAAATATATTTGGAAAAGCATCTATTTTCAGCACTTCTAAGAGCTGTCACAGGTCTCCTGTCACATCTTCGGCTTCATAAAAATTCCTTCCTGTAGGTGTGCAGGTTCTTTGCGAGAGTTTGGGAGCTGGGTTCAATTTCTGCTTGCAGTAAGTTCATCATTCAGCTTAGAGCTTATAAGAAAAAGACTCACAATAGCATTACCTTCTTATTATAACCACCTTGCACCCAGGGTAAGCTTGAGTATTATAAATTGGTTTTCATATTTGAGAGAGCTTTACTTATGCCTTCCTGATCACTGAAACGAGATGAGAGGAATTTCTGCTGTTAACTATATATTTGCTGTGTTGCAGCGCTGTTTGACCAGGCAGTGCTCATCCACCCCATGAGCGGGGGGGGGGGGGGGGGGGGGGTCACATGTGTGCAGACACATTGAGTTTGGTACAACTCATTTCCTATGCACAGTAGAACTGGTTAATTCTTTAGGTACAGGCTCTAGGGTAAGCTCACTAAAATGGATGAGATTCCCTTTGCTAAACCAACCTCTTTCACACAAAACCAGTCTGATCGGGGGGTCCCAGCTGGAACGAAAGCCGACTTGAGCACTTTACAAGTTCAAGTGAAGTGCATTAGGGAGCTCTCAGTAAAGTTGAGCATGACTGATGGTCTCTGCTACAGGTAAGTACAGAAACTGGAGTTTAAAAGGTTTTCCCATTGCAACCTTTCTCCTTTTATCACTTCCCAGACAGAAGACATGAGATGCCCTGCAGTGTACCAGCTAAAGAATAATCTCATTGACCTTTCACACTTGTAAATGCCATGGCTTCATAAAAAGTGCTGACACCCATTTATAGGGCTGATGATTGCAACAGGGTAACACATTGCAAAATAACCATAAGACTATTTATTTTAAGCACCCGCATTACTTTGGCCCAACACAGCAAAAGACACTCTAAACAAGAAGTATCTACCACCACCTCTGCCTTATCCCTTGAGCATGTCTGAACAGGAGATTCATTTCTGCTATACCTCCATTTAACACGGTAACAGAAAGAAAACAGCTACTCTAAGGGGATGGGGTATCCAAGTGTTTTGACATGTCTCTCTCTTTAGGCTCTTGCACTATATCCATTTCTGAGATACCTGAGCACCTATTGACCTTCCAAAAGATGAGAAATCATTTTTACTTCTGTTTCTTTTTTTAGTTATTTGCAATGTTAATTAAAACACTCTCTTGGTGTATGCCAAAACCAAGGGCCAGTACATACTAGTTGGCAGCATTCCTTAAAAATGTTTTCCCAAAGAACTGGTTTGGTTTCCGCTTTCAATGACTTGTCTCAATGTAAACCTGAGTTTTTGAGAGAAAACCCCTCCTTCTCCGATCCATTGCAAGAATGCAGATGCATAGACATAGAAAGGTCTAAGATTGTGTGCTGCCAGCTGTGCTATCTTCTCCCCCGTAATACTTCAATATTAACTAGCAGTGGAACTCACAATGAATAAATCACAGTCCCATGACCTCACATGATTAGAGAAACTCTTCCACAGTAAGTAGAGGCACAAACCATGCCAGGACTCAAACAATGGCTTCTTTGGAGGACCAGTCTTCGAAAGGATTATGTATGACTTCCCAGCCTCAGTCCAAGTGACTGTCAGAGCTCTGAATTTCTGCTTCCCTTCTTTGTTTGCAAGCTCTTTTCTTGTAACTCCCATCCCATGCTCCGTACACTGCACCCCTCTCTTCTACTGACCTCTATGCCTCACCACAATGAGGATGCTCAAGGTGCCAGCTCTCACGAAGCTCCACAAAGCACATAACCCCCTCTGGGGAGCTGATCTGACAATCTGAAGAGGCTCCTAGAGAACATGCTTCTTGGATTGCTTTAAGCAAAGTGCCGACGTTCACACACCTCTGCCCCCAGACAGTGACTTTAAGAGTAATTTCAGGTTCAAAGACTACCGAGGAGATTTCCTTCTCTCTCACCTGCCATCCCTTCCCCCTCTGACTAATCTGGGCAGCATTAAGTCATTTTTCTTCCAGCTCCAATCGCAGCATGTCTGCTGGCATGGTTTCAGCTATTTGGGAGTTGCCTGGAGGCAGTGGACACTGATTCTGCCTCACCGGCAGCTACCTGCTCCTCAGTGGTGCTTGGAGCTGCGAGTGGGTAGCACAATCACAGCACAACCTCCCCGCGCATCTCTGCTCAGGAGCACCAATGCTTGTGTGTGTGTGTGCATTAGTGAACAGGGTGCCCACAAAGTGCAATGCGCTGGGTAGTTCACTGAACTGGGAAAATGCTCAAAAATGGAGTTTTAAATCACTTTTTATCTGAAAATATCTTCACTGACAAAAAAATCATTATAGTTGCCGTATCTTGAGGACACAATGGGGTACTTGTAGTAATTATTCCTTCTCTTTTTCCTATCCATTTTTATTCTGCGTGTAAAGAAAACTTTTCATTCTCAGCTCTTATGATCATTTAATCAGGAATAATGGATGGATAGTAAATAATCTGAATCTTTTGTGGATTCAGGAATTCAAATGAAGGGAAGAAAATTCAGTACCCTTTCTCTGCGAGTACTGATCTCATTCTCTCTTCCTTTACAGGTGAGTCAGAGATCCAGAATGAGTTATAGACTGACTTAGATCTGAATAGAAGGGACAGGGAAAAAAACCCTCCCCGTAAGCATGAAACCAATTCTAATTTAAATCCTTAAGGAATTACCCTAGGAAACACCCTGAAGTGGATGCCATTGTTATCACCATTGTTATCTCACAGTGGTGGATTATATCAAGGTACATATTCAAAGAAAGCTCACAACCAAATTGAACCATTTCAAATAAGAAAGGGAAACAGAGGAAAGCCATGGAAAACTGGTGCATCTGTGTCCTCTCTGCTCTTCGCAGTCTCCTAAGGTGCAGCATTATCAACTTTCTGCTTGATTTCTTTCCTTCACTTTTTAATTCTGCAGCAAATATTAAGAGAAACACTTGGATAAATCCCTGGAAATACAGCTAATAAAGTTTATTACCAGAGTACTTTGCTTGTTTGTTTTTATCGACCCTATTACAAGCCTTCACTGTGGTGCTTCCTGTGAACCATACACCAAATACTGCGCAGCAGCTTACACATTAAAGTTATACGGCAAGGAAGAACCAGTTGCCTACCACCCACTTCAGCTATTTATAACTGATGAGAGCACAAGGCATCCATATTAACACCTATTGAAGAGCATGTTAAATAGCACCATAAACTGCTGATGAGAGAAAGAAGTCAGTTTGTTGACATGTCACTTAACACAGATAGTAACAAAGTGCTTCTGATTGTCAGGTAATTAATTTCCGGGAAGAAATTGAGTCTGTTATAACCTGAATGATTTATTATTTATGTTACAGCATGTCTAAGCATCATGGTTTTTTTGGGATGCTCACAAATTATCTTCCTAGAACTGCCAGGCACCACCCAAAAAAAAAAGAGAAGGTATGAATATGGAAATATTAGGAAAAAATAAAACCATGTAAGCATCAAATGCTTCAAGAAACTGGTGAAGGTGAAGGACTGATGGCTGATAAATCTGATGGCATGATATGAAATGCCATAGTAGATGTCGGTAGCAGCTGCTGGAAATAGGCTGTGTGGGAAAGGACAAGAAGCCCGATTTTGTCATCCAACATTGGATGACACTAAAGCTATCACACTGAGAAAAGAGGAAATTCCAGCATGTGGGAAAGAGCCTTTTACACCGGCACTAATTCCAGCCTTATTATCCTAAAACTTTGTCCCACAGTACCTGTTTCTGTGTGAGTGAAAGGAGATTGCAATTGGGTTTGTACCTCTCACGTTGCACTTTGTCAAACAAGCAGAAGCGATTGAATTTTAATAGGAATTTATTTTTCCTGCCTTTTCCTCTTCTTCCCAGTCTTTAAGGTGGTAAATGAAGGATGGGCATAGCATTAAAGGCAGAGCTTTGCTGAAGTTCATGCTGTGCAGTTGTTAGCTGGGTGTTGTCTTACCAGATAGACACACAAACACACACAAGCAGAGGTACAAGGTCTGCAGAGGTCAGTGGGATCCTCAGCAATCCATGGGCTGTTGCAGGACCTGGAGGAGCTGGGTCAGCCATATTCAATGGGGTCAATGCAGAAACAGGATCTTTCCCTTTCTAAGCAAGAGTGAGGTGAAAAGAGGGCGTGAGAGGTATTTGTAATACAGCCTAGGAGGTAAAACCGCCTGGGAACTCAGTGTGATCCAAACCTGGAATAAAAATAGGAGATGGGAGATCCTCAGCTCACGTTTCATCGGGGAAATCAATCCAAGCGATGGAGAAACAGGACGGATGGTGCAGACCAAGGCAGCAGGGCAGGAATGCAGAGCTCTCATCTCTGCAAAGCTAGCTCCGGTTTCATTGCTGTCCTAGCGCTTCCAGAGGGAATGCTTATCCTGGTGTGAACACTTTGGAAAGTACCAGCTATATTTCCATTATGTCTTTTCTTTGACCCCAGCTTCTGTACACCAGTCTGTCTCAAGAGCAGCCTGTGGTGTGGATGGTGTACTTGAAGGTTTGCAGAAAGGAGAACAAGTGTATCTGAACATGAAGGTAGCTCTTACATTACAATTACATTTAAAAAGAAATTAAACTGTCTGGCACAGTGCAAACATGATCCTTGTGTCTTTTAGGGAGAGCAATCGGGGAAAGTTGCATAGCCAGGCAGTGCCCAGTGGAGGACATCATGTAAAGCAGTCATCAGAGCTTTAAGATATGACTCAAATAGCATCTCAAGCCATAAAGCTGATAACGTAGATTAAGAACATATGTATTACTTCTACATGCTGCAATTTCCATACATGAAAAGGATAGTGTGGAGATAGGAGTGTGTGTACAAGGCCTCCACCCAAGCCGTGCTCTGCACTGGTCTTCTGATGGGCTCCCATTCGCCATCTCTAACTGTTAACTGCTGTGATTTTTGGCAGAGATGTATCTGCAGGAGGACTGGAAGTGGAAATGGGATAAAATTGGGCAAGAAAAGATGACAAAAACCTGTACCAGCAGAAGTTACGCAGTCCTCATGAGAGCCATGCATTGCCCGTCTTGACACACATGCTTTCCACGAGCAGAGTATCTTGCAAGTACCATAAAAAGTCAAGGCAACATATAGCTAGCGTATAGCCGAAGTTCCTAAATACCAGATGTCGCATTACATCACTTTGCAGTGAGTAATGCTCTCCCATGTTATGCAATGTTATGAGCAGTAGCCTGTTATTTCAGAAGTTGCCAAGAGAAAAGCTCTGGATTTTGAGGTTACTGTTTTTGTTTTGAAGTCATTTTTGCAACTAGATCGGGTTCCCTTTTTATTTACCTACAATATCATAATCTACTGCCTCTCAAGAGTGGATGCAAGTGCTCTCCTGGGTGAAATCACAAGTTCCTACCTGCAAAAATCAAGCAACTGGCTTGCTGCGATCACATCCAGCACCAGCTGAAGTCACCAGGACTGTCCCCATTGCAAGAGAGAAAGCCTGCGCAGGGGCACTGAGCACTGATCAATAGCTGTATTTAGTTGACATCACTGGATGTAAATCAGGCATAAAAGGCAGGACTGTCTTCCCTAACTGTAGGCATCTACACTAGAAACATCCCCACTTAAGCCTCCTTTTAGAATCCACAAAGATAAACAGGCACTTCCAGTTTACACTGAACTGACTTATGTTAGGTGCATCAAGGACAGACAGCAAAATGAGTCCTACCCAATGAATGTAATAACAATAAAGTTTAGTATAATCTTTGATGCGCGAATGGATACCAGGCAGCTAATGAGGACCTTCTCACTGAGTTCAACAGGAAGCTGAATTCACCTATTTTACCCCAAAAGTCTAAGACATTTTGAAAAGCAGCTTCATTCAAAACAGGCGCAATCACAAGGTCCTAACTCATGGGTATAGTGTCACAGCTTTGTGGTTTTGCTCCAGCTATAGCAAAATATCTGAGGTTTCCAGTGAGATAAATATGGTATGAAGACGTGTGGAGCCTCTCCCTCCCCTGGGAAAGGGCTCAGGGAGCAGCTGAATCTATACACCCGCAGACCCCTCTGAGTTTCAGAGCATTACAGCATTTGCTGGTGCCAGATACTTCCAAGATGTGGGTTCTGAGGAATGAATAATTCAAATGGCTTCATCTATCTGCTGAATGCACTGTTTTAAATAAGATGTGTGCGTAATGGGGAGGGGACGACAGGAACCTTGGTTTCCTTTTGCTTTTAAGGTCAAAGATTGAATCATGTGCTAACTGCTGCTGCCTTTTAAACATGCCCAGAATTATGACCTTTCAATTGTAGTCTAAATACCGGGTTCAGTTATAGGATCATCTTAGTACCCTGTGCATGATTTATAAAGTCACGTGTCAGTGAGTAGTAAAAGGGATTTACAGCAGATTGTAGGTCAAAAGGGTTAGGGCACACTGGAAATACTGAAAACAGGAGTAAATTTACTATAAATGAATGTACTAGATATTGAGCGGATGCCAAAGCATGTATGCAATTTAAGCCATTGTTTTCTATGGTCCTGAGCCAAAGTACAATGCATAATGGTCCCACACTGGTGGATTTATGAGTGAACGATTAAAAACCGTAGTAATCAAAGCTATTAAAAGAGAGAAAGAATCTGAATGTCATTGCTCTGATAAACATGAAAATGAATCCAAACCTAGATCTCAAAGGGAAAGAGAAACCTTTCAACAGGTAAATTTATACACTTCAGAGACCTTCTATAGAGCTATTTGTATTTTGTCTTTTACTTGGAGAAATCCAAATCTCTCACTTCCACATACTTGGGCTGCACTTTGCATTTTCATGTCACTCTGCAAGCTCAGCAGTTTATTTCATTCTTCGCAAAGCATAACTGCCCAGAGCACACAGGCTCCAGCCCTGAAATGCTTTAGGAAGAAGAAGATAGCTTAATTATGCGATTCTGATAAGAAACCAAAGGCAAGCATTTGACTCGTTCTTTCTGTCACCTGGTTCCTCTCCCTTGCTCCTTTTGATGGAACGGTTTAAAAAGAAACAAAAACAGAGCCAAAAAGATAAAATCCTGACTAATGTGGCATCTTGTGTGCTTTCCAAATTCCTGCTGTCAGCAACAGAAGAAGAAAAGCCTCTGAGGCACAGAAACCTCAGACCCCAGAATACCTGCAGGCGTAGGAGATAACAAGCCACGATGTCTTACAATAACTTTCCCTCTGCCTCTCTTCTGTCTCAGTTCTGCTGCAAAAAAAAACTGATTTTTGGGGATTTTATAGCAAAAACTTTTGCTTCCATTTTGCTCCTTTTTAGCTGGTTCTGCACGGGGACTAAATGAAGGGTCTCGTGCCTGTTTTCCACCCCCTTTCCTCTTGTTCCCATCTTTCATGTTAAGACAGTACATAGCTGCTGCTGGGAGAGTTTTCTCACGTGTGCTATTTCAGTCTGATGTGTCCATCCTTCTTATGCTTTCCTTGTTTTTAATATCCACCTTCCTGTCCTTCGCAACACTGCCCTTCCTCTCCCTCTTTCCTGGTTTTGTTTGAGGACACTCATCCCTCAGTCCTTCAGAGAGGCAGCCCTTTAACACTGCTTTTGCTGGTTATTCACGCCCTTCAGTAAACACAGGGAAGTTAGGAAAATAACACTTTTGGTGGCACCTAAGGGCATTTAAATGACCCGTGGTGCTCCGTTGCCAAAGTCCTGCATAGCAGTATGAGGTCTGAGCATGGCTTTTCCCCCAGCCATGGAAAACACTACGAAAACCCTTTGCAATTACAGCGATATCACTTATATTGCCTCTGCCAAGTGGAATAAGCTATAGCGGTAAAAGCATTCTTACCACGGGTTCAAGTGAAGTAGGCTATCCCCTTTGGCTATCCTCACATCATTTAAAATTACAAGACATAAACCTAGCCGAGATTTTAGTTTTTCTTCTGAAAATCCTATGCATTTGCTCACCTCTTTCCAACTTGCTAAGGGAGCTCGCTTGTGTTTCAGGAATAACACTTTTAACAGTAAAGCAAGTGCTACCAGGAGGATGTGAGCCAAGTACGGTAATAGCAGCCCCCAGCTTTGCCAGGCAAGTTAATTAACCCCCCTTGGCTGTCAACTGGAGGGTGGGAGTAGGTGGTAGGCAGTGCTGCTTCCCCAGCAAAAGGCATCCAAGCAGAGACAATGCAAACTGCTCTCTTTTTTTATGCGCTGTTTTTATAATAGGACTCGGAGCTGCTTTACTTCCTTTAAATAACCCAGACTGGCAAAAACTTCTGCTCAGTCACAGCAGCACAGGAAATTAATGCCTTTCGGGTCCAGCTTTAAAACCACCTTCGCCTCAGCACCACCTCACAATCCTGATCAAGGAATAAATTGCAGGAGAGAAAGTGTTAGGCTGCGCGTACACGGTGCCTACCTCTGCTCAGGGCTGCTGACAGCTTGCAGAGATGCTGCCTTGCAGGGAACATTTATCTTGTGTTTGGTGCACATCAGAGCAAGGTCATGCACACGTGCCTGCGCCACTTCGCCCATCAGGGCCACTATGACAACAGCTCCGTTTTCACTGAAGGAAATGAAAAGCACATCTAGAAGAGGCTTCAAGTGAATGAGTTTACTTCAGGCAGATCCTCCTGTCTGCAGGCTACACCGAAGGGGTATTTGGGATCTGTCAGTATTGGAATAGCTCTTTATAATTCACTTTCGCACAATATACGTGTCAAAAGGCATCTCAAGCAGATGTTGGATATGATAAAGCTGGGCTATCTCCATCAGCAGAAGTATCTCTAGTTTCAGGTACCTGAGTCAGGCTGAAAGGACTCTGAGTCTTTCTCCAGGAAGCTCGGGAACCCTCTATTTGCAATATGCTTTTATAGACTAAATCAAGATCCCCAGGGAAAGGGGGACCTGGCAGTCTCCAACCTGCTTCACATGCTCTTCACTGCAGCCCTGGGGTGGAGGGGAAGCAAGGGTACCCTTCAGAAGCACACAGGAAGAGCTGGCAAGAGCTTCCTGAAGGTTCACAGCTGTAAAACCCAGCAACCACCAGCACAGGCTGAGAAGTAAATACAGGAAGCTGACTAAAAACTGAAACAACAACAACAACCCTTCCCCCAAGTCAGAAAATAACGATGGGGCTTATTATTCTCTTTAAATCCTCCCAACTTGAACAGAATCAAGCTTGAAATAACACAAAGAACACCACAAAGTCTGGCTCTGTGCTAGCAGGCTTTCCTAAATTGGTTTTAAACAAGCAAGGGCTATAGAAAACTAAGAAACAATAGAGCACGACCAATGTGTTTGTTTTAAGCCCCAGAAGCTCCTGCCATGGTTGGATGTTGGAGGAGCAGGAGCTTGCGCTGGGATTGCTGGTGATTTCCCCTTTGTCTATTCAAGGTAAGCTGCAACAATAACTTCCTGCTCATGCTCCTGTGAAAATACCCTCTGTTTCTGGGTATGAAAATAGCTCCATGTCCCACAGTGCTGCAACCTTCAGAACACTTCATCCCTGGGCACGGAGCTACTTGCAAACAGAAGTGAACCTTTGGGGGACAGCTAATAAATCAAATCTCAAATGCCAGATGCCCCAAGCTATATCTATCCGGTAATTTAAAGCATGGAGAGCTTAAAAGTCAAAGGCCAAATTCTGAAAGATACTTGAATAAAGAGGGAATGCAAGAAAATATTAACCAAGGAAAAACAGACTGAAGAAGGAATGTCTCTTACGAATGCCAGCAGTCAGGTGGGTTTGCTCTAGTACAAAATCAGTCCCCTTTTCCTAGAGGTTTGTGGGTTTTCAGACTAACACAATGATTCAGTATCATGAAAACAGTAATGAGATATCTGTACACTCTTCTAAGGATGCCTGGTGGGATTTTTCAGGAGCACCTCATGATCTGTCTGCATCCTTAAGCGTTTAAACACTTTTAAATATAGCCGTAACAATGCCACAGGGCTTTCTCTAAGCCAATGTGCTTCTTGACCTAGGATATTGTCAGGTAATCCAGCTGAGACAGAATTGAGGTTTCCTAGCGCTTATCTGACACCACTTCCAACTGACTGGGTTTACTTTAAGCAAATAAGGTATGTATCCCTCCTCAAAAATAGGGCTTTCTGCAGGGAAATGATAAATTCGACAGGTTTTATTTGACATCTGTTTTACGAGTTGTGACTGTCATGTGCCATGATAGCAAGCTGTGCTGGGACCTTAATAGAAGTACACCTAACCATCCAGGTGCAACAGGGAAGCAGAGCACATGCCGGGTACACACTGCACCACGCATTCGGCTTTACTAATGGGCCTGTACAACCCACGAAAGGAAAGTGATGAGCATAAACCAGCAGCTAAACTGAGTAATAGTATTCACTAAAAGCTCAGTCTTTGCATTCAGCTGGAGATATCTAGCTAAGAGATGTGAAAGATTAGCTCAGCCACAATGATCTGCTCCTATGGGAATATTTTTCCACCTGCTTCCTACTCCCCTGGTTGTTTCTGTTACTGCATTCACACAGGGCTCATGTTCTTAAAACAGGTTAATGAAGATCTTTTGTCCTCTTTCAACCCCTATTTTAGGAACTTCTATTTTTCCCCTCTTTCCTGGGTCATTCTTAATAGCCTCAGCAGACACAGGAGGAGCTGTTAAGCCTATGCACAGACAGGGCTGAGAGTCCCAGAGAAAGGGGCACTTCAAGGTGAACTGAGTAATGAAGACCCCTGCAAAGAAGGAGACATATGTAAGCAATGACATCACCATGAGCCAGATCCTTGCGTGGTACAAGCCCTGCTGTCGCATTGGAGCAGCACAGACATCTTCCTGCCAGATCTATCATGATGCACTGGTCGTGTTGAATTCACGACACAGTAGGTGCTGCGAGAGAGAAATAGGGGCTTTTATCTTGGAGCTGGTTATCTTCTTTTTAATGAAGAATCAACTACTCTGAGAAAGCCCCAGACCGCAGCATAAACTTTAGTCAGTGCACAATGAGTAGATGTTTCCTTCACTGTGTAAGTACCTTCCACCTAATCCTCTATCTTGTCAATATGTATTTACCCTTAATAACTTGGATCTGGGTCATCACTTTGTCTTCCATTTGTTTCAGTGTGCCCTAAGCTGCGGCTCTATTTCTGTCCAAGCTAAATGCTTGGTATTCCCCCTAAGACCTGGGCAGTTTCCAGCTTCTGTCTCACAAAATCAAACAAGCTATAAACAAAGGCTCTTTCCAGCCAGGCACTGTATTGTGGGCACAAAGGCTTGCCGGCATCTGAATTTTCCCACCCTTAGAAGCATGCCAAAGGTATTTTCACAGCTCCTGCCCCGTGTCATTTCTCCAAAACATCTCAAGTCATTTTCCTTTAGGAGAACAAGGGAGAACAAAACCCACACATACACACAAATAACCCCCCAGCCCTATCATGCATGTGTCAACAGGTGAGGTCTAAAAATTTCATTAGGGGAAAAAAAAAGGGGGAAGCAGTAACAGCTGCATGCGTGTTTGGAGGAAATCAGAAGGGCACTTTCCATCTGGCATGTGCTCCACAGGCAAAAGAGCTTTTATAAGACTTGGAACTCAAAGACCACTTATATTTTGGGGAGCGCGCTATTCTTGTAGCGCTCATTATAGGCAGCACAGCAACAGCTACCATTCAAAATACTCCATCATCCCGCCCCAGGAGAGCTCACACTGTAGCTAAAAACAGAAGCAAACCTCCAGCTCCAGATGGGGAGATGGACACAGCCAAGGTGAGGATGCCTTGGTTTTGTTTCAGCCAGAACTGGTTGTGAAATGCTGGGCTTGACCCATCTGTCCCTGAGCTCGAGTGTTTTCACCACTGATTTCGGCTCTGACACGAGGAAGGAAACTCTGATTTCAGCCTTTTCAACTACTGCAGAGGGAACCAACAGAAATGAACCAGTGATGCAGATAAACACTTCCTTTCACCTTGACTGCCCCCAGTGTTGCATCAATGGGTACATGAGTACAGATGGTGTCTGCACCACAGAGCAAAAGGGTTTTGCTTTTCTTATGTTATCAGGTTTGCCTTAGAACTATTTTTCCTCTGACACGAAGCTTTGTCAGACTGTGACAAAGCAGCTACTCTGCAATAAAATGAAGTTAAGATTGCAGAAGAGGTGGGTGCCTATGAAAGGAGAAAGCAGGGACTGAGGGACAGCCTGAGAACTGAGGTAATCGCTTGAAATATGGGATGATCCACAGAGGTCCTTCATCTGCTGTGCTTTCACATCCCATATAAAGGTCATAACCACTATGGATTGTGGGCTTGCCCTCGTTCTAGTTTTAAGGAGAAATTCCATGCTGGAAGACTTTATCAAATGCTATTTTCCAAAAAACATATGTTGCTAAGGAAAGGTTTGTTTTGGAATATTCTGCCTTATCTGACAGAACCTGGGGGTCCCATACACCCTGAAGACCCTTATGCTAGACACCTGCATTACAGCAAGCCATTGCTGTCCCAGCCATGGCCAGCACTGTGCTAAGCCCCATATTAGTAAAGAACCAAATGCACAGTTCCTGCTCCGAGCAGTTTACACCCTGCATAAAGCAGAGATTGACAGTTGCAAAAGCACAAGGGAGCATTTCTCACTTTCAGCTGTCGGATCCTATTTGACTCATCAGCTCTCCCATTCACTGCATTTTGCGCAATAGCACTCATTTAAATGTGATGTCACTGGCTGGCTCCGTGTCCACTGACCACTGCCTGAGATGGTCTGGGTTTGGTGGTGTGTCATCACACCGCAGAACTAACTGCCTCTTCTCACTCAAACTCTGACCCAGCAGGACATTCCAATGCATTTTTAACCTTACTCAAGCAAATCCGTGAAGCCAAAGACATTATTCTGCTCTGGCTATGTTTTTTGGGGGACCCAATGTATCACTGTGGCTCGAGCTTTCCACAGGCCATTAAGTTTGATTTATGTCCAGTTGAAGCTCATAAACACTTTGCTCTTTTGGGGGATGCTGCAGAGATGTGTAGCCAGCTGTCGTAGTGCTGCTTTTTCTCCCAAGAAGTTTTTGGGCAAGCAAGAAACTGAGATTTGAATTTTGTTTTGTTTGACTGTTTAAAACTCTAAAACGCCAACTTGAAATTGTGATTACCAATTCAGGTTGACACATCAGCCATCCTCTCTCAGTCACTGAGCTGTCCTGCTCACTGCCTCTCATCCAACTCCTACAATGGGTTTTATTTATCTAAGTAGTTATCTTTCCTGTGTCCTCCAAAGCAAAGATGCCTTATGGAGCTTGGAGCTGTTGAGTTAATTGTGCAGAGGTCAGCCCTGCCACCTCCAAGCTATGTGAAGGGCTGCTGGCTGATAGGTAATTCAATGTAAGGCAAGGAAAGATAATAGCATGCTGCTTATAATAGTGAGAGCACAAAGAAATCGAAGCGGTCAAGAGGCTGTAGAAGAGAAATAAAAGCTCTGGCAAGATTGCCTATTTTAAAAACAAGCAACAAAGTTGTTTCTCAATGTCCAAGCTGGAAACAAGCTGATCTGCTATAACAAAAAGCTAACACAGCAGCTCATTCCAGCAGGCTGAGTGCCTCCAGGACTTCACTATTCTCATGCCAAACAGGAAGACAGCAGCTAATCAGACCTGCTAACAGAGCATTTCTCACTCATTTGTGTGCATCTTTTGCTTTCCCCCCAAAACACAAATGTAAGCCTCAGTCTGCCATGTGGTAAGCAGCACATTAAATATATTTGCTTTAAATTCAGCTGTCTCAACAAGAAAGAAGCTACAATGAAGGAAATCAGCCAAACCAGTTACTTGAGCCCACTGGGAAGGGGCCACGTGTGTTGGGACTGTTGGCATTTACCACTATACATCTGGATGGACATAAAGGGTGGGTCTCAAGTCCATCACCCTGGTTTTGAAGAAAAGGTGTAAAGCAAAAGCAAGCCTAAAGCCAGACTCTGACAAAGTGAATTCCCAGTCTGCTGAAGCATGCGGATGTTCTTGCCTAAAGTCCAACCAGCTCACCTATATGAGGACAGAGAAGGGAGGTAAAAGGGGCCAGCTTTATGGAAGCGAGTGGTTCCAAAGTTCTCCAGTCCTCCTGGTTCCAGTGCCAAGAGCTGGAGTGGAAGGCAACTAATGCTGGGAAGACATAATCCTTGAAATAAAGGTGCTCAGAGCGTTTAATTGTGACACCCACAGCTGAGCCGGGGGAGTCCTTCTGGGATGTGGCATTCCTGCTCAAGCTTCCTTTCAACCTCAGCTTCCATACAGTGCCTCTATGTCCATCAGAGGCAGGTTCACAGAGGTACAGACTGTACCAAACAGGTTTTGTTTGGTTGCCTCATTTGATTATAAAATCTCCAGGCAGGAGTAACAACTCTATCTACAGGGTCTGAACAGACAAGTGCATCAGCGTATGTAAGGGGCGACCGCATTCATGTTACAAACACAAACGTGTGCTCCAGCAGTGTTATTCCTGAAAACAAGTTCCCAGTGTTTTGCTTTTCACGCTTTTAAATGTAAATGTTGAAAGTTCAGGGAACACTAATAAAATATGAATGATGAACATTCCTCACTCCCCGGTTTCAAGAATGGCCCAAGACACGAGTAACATAAAACCACAGATTTTTCCCAGGAGTAACAGTAGAAACTTCATTACTTGAATCATTTGTAATCAGACCAGACAAAGCAGAGAAGATTGCACTCTAGGGTGCAATCCTGAATCCCTTCCCTCCCACCCCGAGAGCTTTTCCCCAGCTGTTTTCATGTCTTTACTTACAGATTTTCTTGCCAAGACAGGTCCTTTGCTTTCCTAAACATACCATTACTAATGAACAAATACAAACATGCAAACCACCAAAAGCTTCCAAAACACTGCGTGTGCTTCTACCCGAGTATTCATTTGTGCTCAAGACTAGTGGACTAAATATCAATTGCATGCTTTCTATCTTTGAACTATACTAGCAGTACGTGCGTACTGATTTCTCTTGCTAGTCAGCTCATAGAAATCAATTGGCAACACAGGTAGAAAACAAAGAGAAATTGTTTAAAGTTCTTAGGGGGTTTAATACTCAAAATCTCAACTAATGACCACAAAAAGCTTCAGTTTTCCCAAGGAGCTCATGCCTGAAAGATATGGCAAGCAGTAAGCAGGGTTCTGATTTTCAGCTCATATACTGAAAGTATATATGATGTGAATTCCACGAAGGCGGATTTTCCTGATCTCTCATTGAGAACTTCCATGTCATTGCAGAAATGAGTTCTGCAGTCTATGAACCACATTGACAATGAAAACTCTGGTGGCATCGGGACAAACATGGCTGAGGAACATGAGTCCACAAACTCAAAAGGCACGGAATCCAAATCGGATCCAAAGGCAGGGCTCCCACCAAATCCCAGCATTGGTCACCCAGGAACACTGAGATTGAGCAACTCTCCACTTCGGCTTTGCTCTGGATTAGGAGCTGCTTGTCTAAATGGAGAGCTCTTCCTCTTTCTAAGCCAGCAGTGATTTTTCTTCTAGTTTACGGTGATCCTGGCCCAGGAGATTTAGGAGACCCATAAAACATGGCTAAAGAAGTTTGAGAACACACATCAGCCAAGCCATAACTCGGGCCGGCTCTGCAGTGACAGTTTCAAGGGCTGCAGTCCCTTAATCCTGTAGCTGGAAGTTAGCAGCCATTTCATTTCAAGTCACATTAAGCACGGTCAGACTTTCACATGTGCTAATGCAATATTTAAACCAGATCTTGTATCAGATACCCAGACTTAGTCACCCAGCTCTCCCCATGTGCCTTAACCTTCATCCAACCTGTTCCTGGTTTGCTGCTGCTGGATACCCCAGCTGGTGTTCTCCCTGTAGCCTTGGCCAGCCCCGGGCATGCAATTCAAACCTCTTTGAAATCAACAGTCTTTGTTCAGTTTGCAGGAATGCGTTAATACAATTAAGCTTTAACAATTAGGAATAGCATCAAGTCCTCATGAATCACTTTTCACACTGTTTTTGCATCCTCTGTGTATGTTTGTCTTTCTTCCCAAGGCTATTCCCAAGCTATCGCTTTCCCCTGGAGCCCTATTAACGTCTATTCTTTGTATTTACTAACAGGAAGCATCACAGTTTTGTCCTCACCAGCTTCACTCACAGGCTCTCTTAATTACTAGTATCTTTTTCTTTTCAAGCTTATTTGGCAAACCCCTATGTTCCTCTATTCTTCCTGGCTAGCAGGTTATTTCTTTCTTCCTCAAGGTGCAATCCGGTTTCCTTTTGTTGTTAAACTCCCTAATACTGATACTTTCCTGGATATTGTGGGAAAGAATCCTGGTTGACAACCAACTTCTTTCTTCTTTTCATTTCCATCCTGATTAGCAAGCACATAATAAGTGGAAGCATAATTTATGGTTTGATTTAAGCCACCTCATTCACATTTGGAAGGAAACCTAGGATGACTAAATCTTGAAAGGGAAGGCAGGATAACCAGTGTTAAGAAACTGTCAGGGATTGGAATTACATCAACTGTTCCTGTTTCATTGTCATAGACTTTTGGTCTCTTGCATTAATACAAGACCATTCTAGAGAACTTTCTAATGTAAAGACATGAAACTCAGAAAATAAGATAGAAACTCTGACCATGAATAAGAAGTTAGGTGACTGCCATCCTGCATCGCACTGTCTCATGTTGACCAATATATTCTTTCATTAATTTCTTGGCACTGTTCCTCTTGACAGCTATTCTTTCCCTGAGGCATTGCTTTTATTCTATATACATTTATATCCTAAACTTTCTGAGCAATTAATAAAAGCCCCAAACCAAAAGCCCAATCAAAAATCCCAAACTATAAAAAGCCCCAATGACTACAGATACATCTGTATGTGTATATAGTGTTATTCAAATTCTTAAGTAACTTTTCCTGTCTGCTGGGTGTTCCGAGCCTTCACTTCCCTTTCAAGGGCAGCCCAAGGTGTTTGGCAGGTTTAGCAGAGGATCCTTGCCACTCTCTCAAATCTCGAGGCTTTTGTTTACCATGACCCAGAGGAGGTATTGATACCCAGCCTAGGGAACGCTCGCTCATCTAATCTCATCTCTTCCTCCCTCACTTACTTCCCACAATCGGCTTTACCATTCTTTCCACTTGAAGCTTCAAAAGCAAGCAGAGCCATGTCAGACTTCAGATCTCCACAGAAGCTGATGATCAGCTGATCATCATTAACATTATTTAGCACTGCTTCCTAAAGATGGTTTGGGTCTCTGATCCTGAACACCACCATTTAGTGACCCTTCTCCATAGTTTTAGCCACATGAACTCTTACCTTCGCAAAATCAAAGTTCCTGGATACCACAATAAAACAGCAATGCATGAAAACATCAGCAAAGCATCCCACCACCTCTCTGACAACTGGAGTTTATTAGCTAGTGCCATGAGCTAAGCCAAAGGACAGAATGTGTCACAGCACAGATCACAAGGAAAAAGTGTTCAAAGGGAAGCCTGGACATGAGAAAAATGCAAACCCTGCACAAAATGTATGCATGCCCCAGCACGCAGGGCCGCAGAGGTTTGCAGCGTGAATTGGGAACTCATCTCGGGCACATTCAAGCCTCCCTAAAGTCTCCTAAATTAATCATGGTCACAAGCTAAGCCTGAGGCAGGATACTTTTAAACTGAGTGCAACTGGATGTCTTAACTGCTCCTTCAATTAGAAGCGGAACAGAACAGTCTTTGTTCTGCTTGACATATTCCAAAGGAATTCTAATGCTGGAGTAAAACACATAGTAACATAGCGTACTTTTGCCTATTTCTGAAAAAGAAGGAAAAAAGAAAAAAAGGGAAAAACCCTCAAAAACATACTGGAAAAAATTCGGATCAGAACAAAAAGCTCCAACACTACAAAGCTATAAATTGAACTGTGAAAACAAAGCAAAACTCAAAAGCAAGAAGCATCAGGTGGATAAATCTCCCCACTGCCATTCCCACTATGTGACAAGACACTGGCAGCTGTGAAAAAAGCACAGGTAAGGTGGATGAGATCTGATGGCAGCATATTAAAACCTACCATCACTCACAAACACACCTCGTGTAGAAGGGCTGTAACGATAGCTCTGACAAGGCTGCACAATCCCTAGCTGTTGCCCTTCATTGTACGAATACCCCAAACCATCTCTAGTAGGCTAACACACAGGGCAGGGTAGACAGCGCCTAAACCCCAAAATGAAGGAAGGTTCATCAGAATCCTAAATGGCCCTAATTCTCCAAAACCCACCTCTTTTGAGGCCAGTTTCTGAGCAGGTGTAAAGTGACAAAATACCCCTATGCATAAAAATACACCCAGGGAAGTAAAACACAGAAAAATCTGACCTCTGACAGAACTGTTATAAATAGGCCATTTGAGAAGTTTTCCATAGAGCATCAGTTTCCCTTTAACCCTTGAACTTCAATAATTTTCCATCCATCCCTCTAGCTAGTTACTGTGTGTTTATGTGCACACATGTGCATGTGTATATGTACATATACACATTTCTGTACCATGGAATTGTGGACATTTATAACTCAGTGCTGTTTTGATGAAGTGCTTTATTAATACTTTTACCCTGATCACTTGCTGCAGCTGAAGACATACAGTGACTGGTTAAATAGTGTATTTGCTTTTGTACAATTTATTTGTGCTAATTCAAGTAAGCCAATGTGCTCATAAGATTTAGGGACATGCAAGGTGCTTTACCCTTCTGTGGCTAATGGGCAAGTATAAATGCATAGGAAGCCAAGAAAGGAAAGCTACATGGGATGTTAGGATTTGATCCGGGATCAGAGCTTATAGCCTTTGGCCTGTTTGCTTGATTTTATGTTTAGCAATGATCAATTATAACAGCATCACTACGGGCCTTAGCTTTACTACAAACCAGCACAATGACCTCACCAACATCACTTTGGAGTTGTGCCCATACATCTCGGAGCAGAGTTACACAACACAGCAGAGCCCTGAAGAGGAAGAGTCAAGCGAAACTACACCAGATCCCAGCAGAGAGCCTGGGAAATGAAGAACAGCAAGATTGACCATCAAGTGTCAGCTCCACACAAGAGAAATGATGAGCATGGCATTGGGTGCTGGTTTGTTTCCTTGAACCACCTATGCAGCATGTTTCAACTGCTTGAGCACATGCCTGGGAGCTGCTGGAAGTGCTCAGTGATGACCAGAGGAGCACCACGCTGAGAAGCTCCTGCCCATTTAGACATCATTGTACCTGTAAAATTCAGGAGCAAAGTCCATCCTCCTAGACGCATTTCATTGAGCTCTTCTCACAAATCACAATGCACTGCGCCTTCGCCTCCTTCCTGAAGGGTGTTAAAAAGGAAGGTAGCATCCAAAACACAGGGACATCAACCCTAAAGCACTTTGTCATCTTCCTTAAATACAGCCAAGGTCCCCGGAAGTACCCTCAAGAGGTGGCAGATGAGTGACTGCAGGAGGGATGGGCAGGGGCTGAAGGACTTCAGTTGCCTGGGTGCAGTTGTAAATAGCTGAGCACTATTTATCCAGGCAGGGATAGACCAATTCAACAGGATTTGGGGAGCACAAGTGCTTGTTAAAGATATGTATATAGAAATTAATGATAGCCATATACATATTAAATATATAAATAACAAACCTATCACCAAGTGATGGCCAAATAGAAGCAATATATCTCCCTGAAAAGTTGCACGAAGATTCTGTTCTAATCCCGAGCTTTTTTGGTCATTTTCTTCCGGGGCAATTTATCACAACAGGACCTGAGGCTGCATGTAATGCCTTGAGGAGATTTCCTCCCTTTCTACAAGTCATCTCCAATGGAACTGGCTAGAGAACAGCCTGGCATCATTCCGCAAGGGCAATACAAAAGGAATACTGAAAAACTTTCATTAAGCAAGTGTTGAATGAATCAACTTAAGAGAGATACTCAGATCTCTGGCAGACAAAGCAATGGAGCTCTCAAGTGTTTGTGGTGCCTCTGCACTTTACAGATGGGATATTAGCAGAGACTGTGCCTTGGCTACGGACAGAGACATGAAATCAGACTGGTTTCACAATTATTTTGCACCACACTTGACGTAAAACTCAACCTGGAATTCCTGCCAGCCCTGCAAGCACGCTCCTTTCACAGCCTGGACATCCTTCTATAATTAGCTTGCTTTGGGCAAAGCTAACTTTGAAACCTAAGCACAAGTAAGGAGAAAAAGTGAGAAAAGAAAACCTCTACAAGCGTCTGAATTCTGCATGAAGTACCTGGTGGGCTTCTCCAAGTGGCTGCAGTCTGCTTTCAAATGCTAATCCCAGAGCTGAAAGGTAAACTAAGGGACCACTTACCCTACTGATTTTTACCTCAACTAGATGATTTCTCCTTTATCTGAGTGGTCATTACTTATAATATCCTTTTACATATTTGCATTACTTATAAACAGCTATTTATGATTGTTTGTCCAGTCTACTGTTATAATAAACGTGTTAAGCTTTATCTGCAGCCAGGAAGCTGATGTACTGCTATGGCCTTTAGGAAGCTGCTACTTGAGTCCTAAAAATTACATATTTAGACCACAGTTTGCCTCTTAGGAAAAAAAGACAGCATTTTGGGGAAATGTCTATGTCCCTTTATTTGTCGTCTGGAAACCCTCTTAACTTAGCATCTCCAACAGCAGTCTAAAAGAGTGGGATGAACCCAGGCCTCACTGTTAAGTGAGCACATGGAGCCTCACTTTTCCTTTTTAAGGCTGGGATTTACACAGGACCTAAAATAATTAAGTCCCTCAAACCATTTAACCCGGAGGGGCTCTTTTGAAAATCCTAAGCTAATTTCAGCTCCTGATAAGTGTCCAAATGTTTGGATCCCTATGGAAACTTTCCCTATGGAGTATCCGAACTGTAAGGTAGCGGTATTTGTATTCCCACTCCCCATGCATTTCCATTGGTATCATTAATATATGGCAAGAATGCAAGTACTAGGAAAATATGTTCACAGCCCCTGGCTGATTCTTCCAAGATGGTGCTGTTGTAGGAAAAAGGATTACGTGAGTTAAAAGTGCACCGGGCTCAGCAGTCATTAGGAGCTACAACTGCTCCTAGCAAAAATACTTCTTGCAGCTGCACTTCGGAGAGATGTTCTGCGTGTTTTGGGTTGTTTGGTTTCTTCCATTGATGTCAATATTCCTCAGCAGGCGTCTTTCTCCGCCTGCCATCTGGCAGGAATGGCCCAAGTTGGTGGCTGGATGGGTTTGGTTGAAATGACAGGATCTGTCAACCTTTGGGGAAATGCAAAAGGGAGATGGATGTTGAGCTTAGGGTAGAGTAATCAAAACGGGAGAGACACGTTATTTACTCTGCTTTAAACTGCACTTCTGGTAGCTGTGCTGCCAGTGTTTGGATACACAGTGCTCCTGAGACTTCCCCAGGCTCCAGTGAACAGCCCTTCGCAGTTCCCTGCTGCACGTCCATCAAGCAGAAGTCCTTGCTTTTGAAACCTAGACATCACCAAAACCAAAAGGGTAACCTACACGTAGCAGTGTTATAGAGAGGCACTGCAAAAGCTGCCAACTTCCCTGTGATTTCAGTCAGGTACAGCCCAGAGCCTCACTTAAAACATATAATGAAGCTGCTTCACCATAGCAACTGGATGTGCAGCTGCAGCATCTGACTTGGGATGAGCTTTCTTTGCCTAAATTCTTCTGCTCTTCCCTCCCATGAGGACGAGGGAAAGGCATCCTCCCTAAAGCTGAATCTTTTACCATCACTTGGAAACACACCTGGTTTAAAAGTCACTTTACCTGGATTCACCTGAAACATTTGTGAACTTCACCACCATGGACTGAGATTCAGTGGCCTTTGCAAACCCAGGCACAAGAAAATATAATGGCATTTTATCTATTTTAAATAGGTTCTTAAAGTTTAAGCCAAAGCTAAACTTTTGGTCATGACCTTTTATTTTACCTCAATCTTATACCTATGAATAACATTCCTGTCTGGTTCTGAAGAACTGTAAGTAGAGAAATTCCATCTCTTTTCTCAGTTGTTTGGTTAAAAGGCTCCTCATTTATCCATGAGCAAAGAAATGCTCCATAAACCCCAGCTCTATCACACTCCAAGACAGATGCTTTTTAACCGGCCATGGAGGCCATGGTTCCTCCAAAGCTCCAATAATCTTCCAGGCTGGAGTCACGCCATTGTTGCTGAGCTCTGCAATAGGCTCAGCCTTTTGCTTTCACCACCATTCATCCAGTGCTTTCTTAGCAGCATCCTTTCCTAAGCAAACACCAATCTGTAACACTTTGCATGCAGATGAGATTTAAAAACATTCAATAGCATTAAGCCCCTCTACAGACCTTCTGATTTATCTAACAAATGTTCAGCAGACAATACTCTAACAAATCTCTTTTTGGTTACCTGACTTCCCCTAAACTTGACAAAAAAACGTGTAAATGAAACAACAGCAATAAGATGAGCTGAATAAACTACGTGGAAATACAGCATAAAGAAATAGATCTATGTCCTCTTGGAGTAGTGGAAGACGTGGAGACCAGGGACTTCCATAGCATAGTGGGACATCACATAAAGGTAATATCACATAAAGGTAATTCAGGGAGAATAAGGTAAAAACAGGAATTTATGCTCATGTTCAAGAATATTTTAATATCTCCCATTACAACTGAAGTTCAGAGAGTGCTGGTTCTTTTGTGACATGCAACAGAACACATGCTGGTGGGTACAAATGACTATTTGCTGCAGCATCAAGGATACAGAGTCAGAGATCTGGACATGAAGGTGCTTCAGAAGGGAAAAGAAAAGTGGCTGCTGCTCTGCACTATTTCCATGGAAGAGAGGAGACAGCAATTGTCTGCAAAGAGAAAATGACGGGGAGTGCAGGCAAGGACCAAGCCAATTTGTCAGCCTAAGGCAGGAACAGAGATCTGGTCCTGCAGGCCAAGATGAGCCTCAAAGACAAAACCAAAGAGCTCATGTTTGCAGCGTGAAGTCACGGAAAGGGGTGCAAAAGGAGAAATGGCACAGGAGGCCTCGCAGCTTTGGAAAAAGTCATCCTTGCTGCAGCACTCTCAGTACATCTGGTTAAGCCAGATATTTCCTGCTGAGCTACAAACGTCACCATTCCTCCTCCTGCCACAACTGCTCAGGATGAGAAAATACAAGACCCACTGCATCCGTGACTGCCAACATCCATGCTCTTGAACTGGGTACGACCTCTGTGCAGAAATGGTTGCCAAGTGACAAACTTGCGTACTGAGATTTGTTTTAGCAACATCATAATAAAAGGTTTTGCTCAACAGTTTTTGAAGCTGAAGTTTAAAACTTAAGGTAAATATGAGCTCTTGAGAGAAGATAAAACCAGGAAGGAAAGGCAAAAAGGCCACACTTTGTGTGTGAAAAGGAAAGATAAATGAAATGCCTTTTCATAAAACACCTCTTTCCATTAGCAATAATTCATGATTATTTCCCTAACTACATATACGACATTAACTCCCGAGAGCAAAATACAACAAATACACAACTTCATTACAAGATGCCCACTTCCCAAAGCAAAAAAGTGGAAGTGAAAATCAATGTGAAAAAGCTTCTGCTAGACCAGGTGGGGCTGCCCCTTAAGAAGGATGCCTGCTTATTGCAAACCACTGAATACTTAATAGAAAGCAAATGAGCACAGTTCAAAGTGCTGTTAGTTGGGCTAAAGATCACCTCAACTTGAAAAAAAGCCTTCCCCAAACACTAAGGATAGATGTCTAGTTGAAGGAATATCAAAGTGGGACTCAAGACATTTCCAGTGCTATTGACAACAGTAAGGATGTATGTCAGAAACTTGTTCCTATCCTGTTTTTCCTGATCATTCAAACCTCTGTCTGTCTGGAGCAACTGCTCAATACTCCAAACTTCTTCTGCAACAGCATTTGTATCAGCGCCACAATGAAAAGATGCTATTGTGAGAATTGTGGATGCGCTCATCTTCCTTTGTTCCAAGACTGGAGTACTGCAGGGTCCAGAAAACACATCAGGTCACCAAATCAACACAGTAAATCTTCCCTTTTACTTAGAAAGACAAAAATAATCTTGACTTTTTAATGAGCTCACACAACACCAAAAGACATTTCAGACTCAGGAAAGTATCTCATTTCTGCTGGCAAAATGCAACCCAGCAGAAATTGGACTGGGCTGCCCTTGGATGGGCTCTAGCACTACATGCCGAATCCAGCTCCATCACAAAGAGGGAGCATCTCAAGTCACAGATATTTGGTAGCAACACCCCATATCCAGCTCTCTTTGTGAATTCAGCTGGTGCAGAAGCACTGGTGTATTTGATGCCAGCCTTAATATTAAATGCAGAAGGAAAATTACTTCTGTAGCAAGAGAGGATGGACCTCCTGTTCGAGAGGTCCCAGCTGCCACAGAAAGTGTGTAATCTCTTTTTATGATCTTAAGAGCTGGCCTGATTTTTTCATGTGTCCTCACTATTCCTACTGGAAGGGATTTCCAGCGCCTGTCTATTTATACCCATTTCTTCTCGTGCCAACATTGTCTCCTCACTTCAATAACTTTCCCCTGCCTGCTGCTTGCCTCCTTGATGCACTCATAGGCAGCTGTCAGATCTCTCCTCAGCCTTCTCTCCTTAGGCAAAACAAGTAAATCCCACTTAACAGCCTCTGAGGAAGAGTCCCCATTCCTTGGATTCTTCCTACTCTTTCCCTACAATGAGCTCCTCTTTTTAGACACGATGATGAGGGTCCCCCACAGCCCTTCCTCTGTGGAAATTTCCCATCCAACACATTCGAGGATCGTATCATAATCTGAGGACTCAGAGGAAAGGTCAATGGCTCTTTCTTTGCTTTCACCCCTGCCAGTAACAAAACAATCACTGCGTAATAATGCAACAATTAATCACCCCCATTGTGTCACGCAGACTTATGAGAACATGCTGTGTATCATACTGCAGCATATTACTACTTTAGGCTCTGCAGCTCTTCTGTTTTCTCATTAAGTTCAGCCAAGTGAGGACATTGCTTTGTCTTAATACATTTAAGACCCAGTTAGAGATTCAAAGATGAGCAAATACGTGTACGTATTTATTGGATAAAGAAGAACACAGATAGAAATTAATTCCTTTTACCAAGCTATGAAGAGGAAGCTGTTCTCTTCACCTTTTGTCATCATCATTACTGCCTTTCATCACCACCACATCTATTCATGGCAAGTCATACAGCACAGGCAGATGAAAAATCTGTTTCTCCTTGAAGTAATGGGATAAAACTCCCACTGACTTCATGTCATAGCAAGGAGCAGCTGAGGGTTCTGGGCTTTATAACATGGACAAAAACCTGATGGAATCAGTTTTGGACATAACCAAGTTTAACAGAGTGCTCTTGTCCAAGACAGAATAAACCAGCCAGGTTTTTCAGAAGATGCAGGCAGAAGCTAGCTGCAGGCAGAAGAGTGGGACCGATGAGTCCAGAAAATGCAGCTGAAAACTCCTGAAGAGCAATGGTTCAGCCTCTGCCCATATTGTCCAAGGTGCTGATTTGCTGTGCAGACTCTATCACACACTTAGTATTCACACATCTATAGTTGTTCTTTGCTGCTAATAAGCACACATTTTCCCTAAAGAAGGATGATGCACGCATTGTCTTTGTACTCACTGTCTTTGGCATATACCTTCCCATCACAATTCTGACACATTTATCATGAAATGCTTCCTTCACAAAGTGCAGGAATCACAAGGTCTTGCAGGAAAAGTCTGCCCAGCTACAAAAGACTGTTAGGATTAACAAATACATGGCTTATGTCAGAACCTGTTCGAGATAAGAGGAAAGATTTCTTAATGAAATCTAAGTATGGCCCTGGCAGATGTGGAAAGAACGTAACAGGAAGGTATTTGCAATTCCCACCGGGATGCAAGAGATTTTGCAGCCAGGTTGTTTAGTCTCTCTAAGTTTGTTTTCAATTCCCCCTTGCCCTCTTTGCTACATTCCTTGGGGAGCTGGAAGCACAAGTGCCCTCTGCTTCAGCCATTGCAGGCTCGGGAGCAAACTCAGCTTAACATGCGTTCAAGGCTGCACAATGCGTAAAGACAAGAGGAAGTCTGCGACTCTGTGACTCATTCTCCTGCTGATTTGGAATCTCTGATACGGCATGAGCGGCAGCGACAACAGAGCTCCATGCACACAGGCTTGCTTCCCCCCCAACCAACCTCACTTGTCCTTCTTATTCGAACACGTGCTAAAACCGAGGCAAATGGAAATTTCACATTGCTTTGATTTGGTACTTACGTGCTTCATTGCGGGTGGCATTTCCCTCCACCTCTTTCCTTTTTCTCCAGTGCAGAAAGAAGTTATTTACGAGGGAGATAAAGGAGAACATATCCCATAAGAGAGCTTGTTTAGCCTGACTGCCATGTTTTGATAAGTGTCCTAGGTGAAGGAGAAATGAGGTTAAGTCTTGAACTGGAGTGAACTACTTCTGTACATAGGAATGGGACAGCAGAGCACCAGTGCTCAGTGGTGATGGAGTTAAAGTTCTCAGGCAGTTTTATTTGACTTTGAATAAGATTTGCTGCTTTTTCCCCAAAAAGAAAGTAGTCAGTGTTTTACACCAGATAAAGGACACCTTCACCTCCTGATGGTTTGAAAAGCCTACCATGAAACATCAACTTGTACTCAAAGTCCCTGCAAGTGTTTTGGGTGGGAAAATTCTGTGGAAATTTGGGCTGAGTTGGGTTACATTTTTTCCTTACAATGACTGTAGTACAATCCAAATTTCCAGACCAAACAGCATTTTTCCCCCCCGAAGGTTTTTCATCACACAGTGACAATTTGCAATGTGTTATTTCAATTAATTGTCAGCTATTTCCAGCTCTCTGACCAGATTACTGTATATAAAACAGTCACTGCTAGTCAATTGGCTTTTCTTCCCTCTCATTTATTTTCCAAGACAAGAGCTTTTGGGTGACCATCTGCTTCTTATTTCCCACCTATTTTTGTTCATACCTGATGCCCTATGCGTCATGCAAAAGCTCAGTTAAAGATTGAGAAGCAGGTGTTTGTTTTGACATAGGTCCCCTGTTCCAAGCAGCAATGCTTTACAATTCCAAGTTATTTTCCGGGTGTAGATTTTTTCAAGTACATTAAATTCTGTTTTAGACCTGCATTTGGTGACTATTTCCACATATGCTTGGCTTTACCCATCTGAGATACCTTACAGAATGAAATAGACACATTTGTGCACTACAATATAAATACTTTTGGAACTGGGGCCTTTGAAAACATTAAGCCAGGGCTCCATTTATTCTTCTTTACTTGTTTCCATACTAAGCCTACTCAAGTTTTTAGACCAAAATACCTCTATTTGTCCAAGAAGCAATGCTGCTGTATCATTGTTAGGATCACAGTGGGTCGTTTCCACTCTTTTAGCTTGATGCAGCTGCTGTTAGATAAAAAGCTTCAGGCAGAGCTCCAAATATCAGCCTCACCAGATCTTAAAAGTGATGCTTATTCTTTTAACTGTATTTACTTCTTGTCCCCACAGTGGGATAGAACAGCTTTAAACACTTCCCAGAAGCCATCTCTTAAGTGGCAGTAACTTAGAGAAGGCTTGAAAGTAGATCAGGAAAAAATAGCCAACACATAAATAAGAAATAGTGCCTACCACCGCAATAATCTGCTTCCCCAGCCCCATTTGGAGCTATGCAGGGAGCAGTGTATGAGCGAGGGCATACAACCCTTCTGCAGCAGTAGGATGCACAGAACTAAAAGTACTGCTTAAAACCAGCTTTGCTTCCGGATCCATTCTCTTGTCTGTAAAAGATTTGATTCTTGCATTAAGAACATAGAATCACAGAATAGTTCGGGTTGGATGCTCATTTTAGGGTTACAGTTAGACAGAGAAAAAGGAGCTTCCCTGGAGGGTGATTCAGGCTGCTTAAACCATGAATTTCTCACTCCTTCCTTCTTCTATTTTAGTAGACTGACCTAAGTATCTAATATTGGGGAGGATGAACCTTAGCCAAGAACGCCCCATTCTTCAGGTGGGAAGGTGCTCTCATCCCATCTTGAACTGTTGACAAAAGCAGTTGATTATACTTTATTTCTCCCCATCTATGAGACAAAGCATTACATGTAAGCAAAAGCCCCAGCTTTTTTTCCTCACTGCTCCTGTTTTTCTCACAAGGGCTGTCACCAACACCTAGTTTCTTTCTCTCTGTAATGGAAATTTTGAGGATGATTGGTTAAGAAAAACCCAAATCCTAAATCATTAAGCAATAATTCTGAGAGATTATCTTACCCAATCATAATGGGCAATTTTATAGCAGGTTTTTTGACAGGACATATTTCACTTTGAAACCCAACATTTTTTCTCCCTTTGGTTATAAGGTGTTTAAATCATTTTTTGAAGGAAGGAGGAAACAGCTGTGGCTTAAACACGCTTTTTCCGGCTGTCGTTTCTTCTTGATTTTCTCCTTTTGCGCATGCAGCCCTCTCAGTGCCAGCGTCACAAGTTAACGAATGTAAACTTGAACTTGGGAGGATTTTGGTCAAGGTCTGAGAGTGGGATTTCTTTTGTTCCCATGTTCTCTGGCTGGGCTGGAGGTCACAGTTGTGCTTTTAGTCAGTGTGATGAGGCAGGTGCTGGGTTGTGCTGACTGCTGCCATCCCTGTTCATCCCTTCAGCCTTTGAGCTAGGGTATGGACCATTTTCCCAGCAGCTTCCGTTTAATCAAAGGAACTACCTGGACCAAGCTTAACTCCCCAAAAGCGAGGACAAGCACTAGTCTGATGCCGCAGCTGGTTTCAATTCCAATGTCTAGTTTACAGCAATCACTTAGGCTGAGACTATTGAAAATAGAAGGTTTAGGGGACATGAGCAAAATAGGCTGGGGGTCTGCATTTGGTTGAGATAAACCCAAAGTCTTTCCCACTTGTTTCAATGAAAGCTTTCCCAAATTGGCCCTTCTAACACATGATTTTTCCTATCCATCTCCTTCCATGCCCAGTTTCTCTTGTGCTCAGTGACTACCCTCATCATCTTCAGGAATCCCCATTTTGGATCAGATCCATAGTCTGTTGGCTGTGAAAATGCCTAATTCAACATTATTCAGACAAAGCCTCAGGATGCCCAGTAACAAAAGGGCATGGAAAACAAGCTTGGAGATGCACCATCTGTATCATCATTAGTTAAACCTGCTCATATCACTCATTAAACCTGCTCAAGAGCTAAAATCCCTCAGGTAGCAATTTAAATTATTCAGGAAAATACTTGCCACCCTAAGTACAGTCCTCATTCCACAGTAGGAGAGTAAAGTATAATCATGACAATATTGAGACAGCATTCCATCAGGGTAAAGCACAGGTGAAGGTTTCTACAGGTTTTGATTCATCCTTTCCACTTGATTCCTCTTGTCTCTACCGAGGAGCAGAAAGGATGCATTCAGAGCTTGAACAAAAAGAGAAGGCCTGCTCTCTTCTGCTGGGTTATCAACTGCAAAGCACACAGGTGAAACATCACACAATAAAAAACACTGACGATTTGGGTGAATAAAGGAGCATATAATCTGTGAGTTATTGCTCGCTTCTGTGCCAGCTAAACTAGATTGGCATCTATGCCAAAAAAAGCTAGCAAGCTCCCTGATTATGATTTTCATTTTCTTCTTCCTTTAAAAAACTACCCCTGTAAAGTCAGCCAGGATTTAAACAAATACATCTACAACATGATAATACTGCCATTAAGAGAATAATTAGGAACACAGCCTGAAATAACTGTATAAAGACACTTGAAAATGTAAATCAGCCCAAGTATTTGAATAACAGTAAGGTGATGATGGAGACAGTGTGAGGTGGTCTTGCTGGAGAACCAAGAGGTTTGTTTTGATAGAAAGAGCATCAAATGGAGCAGAGCAAGGTCTGTGTGCTCCACTGCGTGCTCCAGCCAATCCATCTCCAAGGAAATGGTCAGAAAGGGCAAATGGGCAATGTAACTCTTCCCACTAGTTATGATGTTTTACTGGAGCGGAGCAGCTTTTAACTGACAGACAGATCTCACCTCTGAAATCCAGGCCTCTTACCTATTTTCATTCCCCCCCCTCGCCATGAAAAACAGGGATTTTCTATTGACCTCTTTCTTTTTTTGCTTTGAAGCTATTTGAACGCTATTATTTCAGAAACTTCCATCCCTCTTATAGAGCCCTATGGACTTTTTATTGATGGAGATAAAAATCACAAAAAGGAATGTGGAGCAATATTTATGTCAAACATGCCAAAGAGAGCTTGACTCAGCTGTGTATTACAAAGGGAGTTTTTCAGAGGGTTTGGATTCAGTTCTGTTTCCATCTTTATTGAACCGCTTCAAGTCTTTTCCACATACGTTTCCTAGAGGCACAGGAACACAGCGTGTGCCGGTGGAAAGCCAAGGAAAACCTACACCAGGAGGCTGCCCATAAGGGAAGCTGCTGCAGGCTGGGGAAGATACTAAGGATTAAAAGGGACCTTAAAGCTCATCTAGTTCCAACCCCTTGCCATGGGCAGGGACACTTTCTACCAGAGCAGGCCGCTCCAAGCCCCATCCAACCTGGCCTTGAACACTTCCAGGGATG
Organism: Amazona ochrocephala; assembly: GCA_039720435.1. Taxonomy (NCBI): domain Eukaryota; kingdom Metazoa; phylum Chordata; class Aves; order Psittaciformes; family Psittacidae; genus Amazona; species Amazona ochrocephala. The sequence goes on from CM077879.1 coordinate 93,237,770, forward strand.
GGGCAGCCACAGCTTTTGTGGGCACCCTGTGCCAGTGCCTCAGCACCCTCACAGGGAAGAAGTTTGTCCTTAATGTCTAACTCTAAATCTTCCCTTTGACAGCTTGAAGCCCTTCCCCCTGTTCTGTCACTGCGTGCCCTTGTCAAAAGCCCATCTTCAACCAGTGCTGCTCTGCACTACAAAGCTGGACTCCTCAAATCCCCACAGGCTGCCAGCCCTAGTGCCGGTCACAGCAAAGCGGTTTTCTTCTCATCAGGTTCTCTGATTCAGCACAGGGAAGTTCGTACAGATCTTTCCTCTGTGCTGAGTCACAACCTGTTCCTCACTCTCTCAGCAGGAGCTGTGTCCAAGGCAGGACGTTCCTACCGAAACCACTCGGGACGCAGGGAACATGAATGAGTCACTGCTGTGATTTTCTTTATACCCTGCATTAATAGATGTTAATAGCAACCTTCCAAAATCTATTAAAAATTCAGATTCAGTTCATGACATTGTTTCTTTACCCGATTGCTAAGCTTTGGTAGTTACTATAATATTTAGATAGTAAGTTTACAAACAAAAATCAGTTATTGTCCACTTTATACCTGTGTAATCTGACTTCTGCTCTTAGGCACATTCACCAACATCAAATAAAGCCCTGAAACTTCTCTTTTTTCTGTGGAAAATCGCATGGTAGTAGCACTATTGACATTGGCTCCGAAAACTAGCTCATCAGGAACAGGGAAAGCTGCTGCTTTTTCTATCATCAGAAAGGTAGGGAAGTCAGGAGAGATAAGGCAAGGCATAGTTGGCAATGGCTGGCATTACGACAGATCAATATTTTTCAGACAAAAATGTTTTTCTTAGTTGAAAAACCAGTCCGGCTTTGCAAATACAATTTAGCGCATGAAAACAGGGCTCTGGAACTTCATGTTTTGCGTGTTAAGTTTTAATGAACTTAAAGCCACTGTTTTTAGCAAGAAAACCATCTTCCCCAAATGTATCCTTGTGCTCACAAGCTTTACATGTTGGATTAGAAGCATGAATTATTCAAAGTGTTTTGTTTTCAACTTGCAAAACCCAAACACTTTAATATGCAGGATTTTTCCCTCTTTGATGAGCTCTATCTTGGTCATGCACTTTCAAAAGGCATGGAAGCATGCTGCGAGACAGAAGCCATGAAAGCCAGCACAGGGGGTCCATCACTAAATGAGGGGGCCAACAACAAACAGCCAGGAGGAGCCACGGATGAGGGTTCTACTGACACTATTGTGCCTAGTAAGGATGAGGATTCTCGGCCTAGAAACTGTCATCCTTGAACCAAGGTTTATGGTTTGCAAAGCTGTAAAAAAGCCCTGAAAAAGCATCTTTGAATGGAAAGGTTTAGTCAGCTTCGAAACCAGTTTTTCATTTACAAGACATGGAAAATTGCTAATCTTACCAAGTTTGTCACCAAACTAGTGCTGAAGTCTGAGTGGAAAAAGTTTGGCAGTCATTGCTGTGAAATGTCATGTAATTCAGAGGAAAAGGAGACAAATAAGAGCATTATGTCTGGGGTTTGTTCTTGCATGGTCTGGTAGCTTGACTCTGTACCGGGTAATCAGGAGTCTGGACTCCACTGATTCCTCCCAGGAAAATCCTCCAGGTACCAGGAAAACATTGTTGATGGGGAAAGAGCTTTGAGAGGATACCCTGAGTGACCTTGGAGTCAGGTTTTCCTACCTTCGGAGATGACTATTTCCCGTGCGTAAAATAACGAATTAAAAGTACTAATTACTGTATCCCCAACACATCTGAATGAACATGGTAAGGACATTTTACACTAATCTGATTAACAGATTTTTTCCTCTTTTATCTCAAAAACAAAAAATGCTTTGCAACCCATTGTTTTGCTAGTTAACAATTCTATGCTGTTACTTTGGGGCCAGATGCAAATGTAAAACAGATCATTTCTATTTAACTGATTTCTGGAAGGGGAAAAAAAAATGCTTACTGCCTACATAACAGCCTTCAGTATTATGCAACCAGCATGGAAAAGAGCAAAGGAAGGCTCCCACATCACAGAAACGTAACTAATGCACAGACAGAGCAAATACCAGTGTCAGAGGAAATTCATTAGCTAATCTTATCTAAAGAGCATATCTAAATGTGTCAGGTGATAAAAAGCTCAACCAGCTCAAACTGGCTCTCTTGAGGATGCCTGCCTATTTGAGCCACGGAAAGAATGGAAACACACATACTGTATTACATGTCACCCAGTCATTGCTAGGAGCACGTTGAACAGCAGAAGCAGCAGTTTGGAGATCATAAAAGTCTGACCAAGCACATGGCTGCTGCAACAATATAATGTGCTGAACATTCTACTCCTTTTGCGCCATGTTTTCAGCAAGGTGAAAAGTCACATAGTGGCTCCTTAGAATAAGAAATGCAATGAAATGCCTTAATATTAAACATATATATACATTTAATGTGGCCTTACTTTCATGGCAAGCCACCAGTGATGCACGTCTTTCTCCAGCTCACAGTGAGGGCAGAGGGAAGCTGTGCCTGGTGCTGGGGTGCAGACCTAGCTATAAGTGCCTGCAGGAGCCATCTCCTCTCTCAGCCATGGCAGCAGATGCTGCTTTACATACAGAGACTACTTACAAAGGGTGGACAGTCACACCTCTGGTGTGAAGTACAATACAAGCTGTTGGACTAGAGGAGCAGAAAGTGAGAGCTGCAAATGCTCGGAAGCTTAGGGGTCTCTGGAAGTTAACACAATTCTATGAGAATTACATCTTCCCTTATGACCATTCCTCTTTAATCAAGAATGCCACCTTTCTGGACCAGCTTAAAGAATGAACTAAAACAAGTTAACATTCTCCTATTTCAGTTCTTTAATCTTCCTGGATGTTTCCCTCTGATTTCACCTTTTGTAACCATCTCTCTACAATGCCCTAAGTCTGGCAGTTTCTTGGCAATACCGTTTCTCACTGTCAGGTACCTACCATATCCTTAACAAAACCTCCGACACGTTCCTGAGTTCATAGACAGAACAGCTGTGCATCTTTATTACACATATGCTGCATTCTGGGTTTGCTAGTTAGCCAGCAGACAGGAAAGTTTTATTTTTAGGCAGATGTGAAAGCCCTAATTTGTTGCAGAGGGGAATAGAGAGCCTAATAATAGCATACAATACAGCCAATGCCAAATTAACAGAGACCAAAACAGGTTACAGCTTACGAGCCAAAGCTACTATTTTCCACTTGCCTTGCTTTCCCCTCTCTCAGATAGTGTAGTAGAGCTAGAGTTGGAAGGAGGACATGCTAGTGTCCTACTCAGTACAGGAGGCCTTCTGCTACACCTTTGAGTTACTGTGCAGTGAGGTTTGTCTTGACCTTGCAATGCTCCTGTGGAAGAGACCAGTCTGCTTGCCAGTCATGAATGATTCCCTTCATGATGGACCAGCATCATACGAGTTCCTTCTTGATGAACAAGTCCTGGCCTGCTCACAGATGAGCCACAGCATGGGGGGAAGAGGCATGGAAGAAGAAACCTCAAAGCTTTAGAGAAGGATTTGAAGCACACCAAAGCTTCTGCTGTGATAGGGTGCATCCACCTTCCTCCTTACAGCCTCCACCAGCCAGGGGCAGACAACCCAAAGAGAGGCTGAGAATAGCACCCTGCCTCCCTCTCTGTTCTCGGGTGACCACACGTGTTTGCTGTCAGCTCTTTCCAACTAGGAGCAGGAGCCTATTTTAAGCGCTCCCTTTCCTCACGCATACACTGTTGCCATAGCTGCAAAACTAATGCACATGGAAAGAAAGGTTCTTACTCTATTGACTCAGCAGAGAGGCATGTTACTGGATCTCTCTGTTTCTTAACTCGTGTAAGTGAAAGACAGAGGGCCAGGTCCTTCCCCAGCTGGTGCTATAGTGGCAGGAGCCTATTGGCTTAGTGAAGCCCTATTAATTCGCAGCAGCTGACATATTAAGCCCTTTGTTTTCCATTGCTACACCTTCCAGATTTGTTCAAGGTATATTGTAATTAGTCTCCTCCTGTATCTCTCCTTGAAGCATAGAGTCTGGTAGAGACAGGAGAAAATTGTGTTTGCTCTCCTATTGTCCACTCTTCATTTACCTGAGGATTCAGGGAGTAAATGCACATGTCAGGCATATGGCATTATATCTTAGCCTGTAACTTCCATCAAACTTCTAGGTCGCAAACAACAGTTTTGGGAATGTTTAAGGTAAGCTTCAAAGGCACTGGCCATGAGCTTTCATTGCAACCTGGCAGTAGTACACACACTAACAGTGGCTTGCACTGATTTTGCTCACATTTGCAAACTCTCAGCCAACTCTGATTCAAATAACTGCTAATACTTTGATGCTCTTCTTTGCCAGGATACTTCAAGAAGAAACCATCAATACACTTGAAACAAGCCCACTGCGGGTTTGGCTAGCGTTTTGAAAGGATACTTGATTTAAATGTTTAATTTTTCCTGCCCATTCCTAATCTTAAACAGAAAAACAAAAGAGCATAACTTTAATAAAAGGCAGTTGGGACTTCAGTTCGTATGAACTTGCATAACTCCTTTGCCTTCCAAGTTATTGAAGAGTGAGGAAGACACAAGTAGGTCTGATCCCATAAGCAGAGCTGCTCAGTGAGTGTAAGCGGTAAGAGCTTTTGCTATGCAAGTTTCCCAGTTATTTGGCTGAAGGTAGTGACATGTCTGCTGAGGCTCTTGAAGAAGGGACTGGTGTCTGGGTACCAGCTCCTGAATACAAGGACAGCAGTACACTGCATACCTTTAGCAGGGCGGGGAAAGACATAAATGCATCCTTGGTGCATCCAGGAGCTGCGGAGGTATCTGGGGAGCAAAGAAAACACTCATTTTGCTTCAAGTCTTCAGCAAGGGGATGGCACAGTGGGGACTACTGGGATAGAAATTAGTGATCTGCAATAGCAATGGCACTTACAGGAACAGAGACCGTAGTTCTGCTGAATGGCTGGATGACAGAAATAGCCAGGCATAAGTAGAGAAGAAAAACATATAAAGGGCTAACATAGGATGTGATCTCTGCAAGTGACGTTAATGCCAAGAGGATGAGAGAATAGAAGGGGGTTGAGCAAAGAATAAATCCTTGGAAGAGCTGGAAGGAATTTTTCCTGCATTTTGTCATTTTTTGCTGTGACTTGCGAGCCTCACACTCTTTACTTAATAGACCAAGAATAGATGAACATGGGACTGGCTCACAATCCCTGGCTAGTAGAAGAGAGATGGGAAACAGGCAGCATTTCAGGGGCCAAACAAGATTACAAAATAAGCCTGAGGAGCACACTGTATTTCGCATCAATAAGCTGTGCTAGGTGAGACTGTTCACGGTTGGCAAATACCTTCACTCCAGCAGGTTGCCTCTTCATTAATTACTATAGAAAATTGAATAGATGGGATTTCTTTTGCCAGAATTAAAGTCTTTCATGAAGGATGTATGATACAGCTACAACAGTAATTAGCTGTAGAGATACAGACTATTAGCTTCACTCTGGGTTTGGGCTTTTGGGTTTTTTTCCTTCACCTGTTTCTTTTCCCTTGTATAGTTGTGGCAGTCAGGCAGAATCTGTAAAACATACACAGCATGTGCATTCAGATGCAAAGTGCTTATGGTGACCCGGAAGAGCACCCATGCTTTAATCTGAGTAGAAGAGATTGGGGCTCCTATATCTCATCAGATACTCTTTCAAAAGATGAAAGATCTGCTTACCTGAATCCTCAGTTAATTTACATACATGTTCATGGTTCATTTAGATTTGTGACTTATCTGTGGATAGGGCTCAGCTGTTTTAGACAGCAATACCCACTTGTTTGTGCCAAGAGTCATCAAAGACTTCAGCACCATTAAAATCCAGCACCACAGCTCAGCTTAAAGCTGTCAAGCATCAAGATATAAATATTACCTCCTAGCTATTACTGTTTATGAAGTGATCCAGCTCTTTAAAAAGTCAAGTTATACCATGCACTCACGTGGCTTCCTGCAACCGCTAATTCCAAAGGCTGCTTAAACATGTAGGATATTTTTCCTTTGACATGCTTTAAATGTATCTGTCATTAATCTTGACCCTTTGACTGTTCCCCGAGGGCCAATGAAGTGATCGGACAGCTGTGCCCCTCATAACTTTTAATACTTTAATTAAATCCCCTTTGGACCTTCCCCCCCCCCCCTTCTCCATTCTTTCTTTAGTCAGCCACCAAGAAAAACGACCACAGTTTTAACATCTAAACACTGGAAACTATGAACATACAACAATGCAGAAATAATTTCTTATTTTTCAATTTGCTTAATTATTTTTAAATTTGATTTCTGGAATGAATGAATGAGAGTTCTATTTTCTTCTGAAAACCCTTTTTGAAGTCACAGTGGTTTGGCCTCGTGTATAACCATAAACAAAAGTATCTGTCCGAAGCTGTACAGTTCTAAGAGAGAGTTCAAGCTCTGCTCTTCCATAGTTTAACAAGACAATAGTCTTTATAAAACTTCTACCCACAGAAATAGTTGCTCTGTCCTGAGAATGATCAATCTCTCTTAAAGGTAACAGGTTTGGCTCAGAGATGAAACGATCCCTATCTGTTTTACTATGCTATTCTCCTGTCTGGTATCCAAGTTTTGGTGTTTGCTATTCATCGGCATGTATAGGAATTGCCGAGAATGTCAGTGAATTGGCATATTGTAAACATCACTGACACTAAAAAACCCCAACAAATTACTTTCCACTGCCTCAAACTTTCCATTAATACACTGTCAAAAGCAAGTATCACTTTTGATTCCCTAACTTTCCTTGGAGGCATTAAGGAAATCAATTAGGAAACAAAAACATTGCTAAATTACTTCACAGTTTTGTTTGCATGGTGGACGTGGGGGCACATTACCAGAGCTCAGTTTGGTTCCCATGTTTCTCTTCACCTCCGGGAACTCAATTTCAATTCAGTAATAGAGTTGTGCTTTATTTGTAAGGGTACAGATAAATCCCAGCTCAGCTAAAGGTAATTCTGGCTGTTTCTGTTAAAAGCTAGACCAAATGATGTAAGCTTTCAGCTAGCTGCAAGCTGACAAGCTGTTTACTAGGAAAACATTGGAGGAACTGAGGCCAGTTTTTAACTTTGCACTGCCATGGCATGTACCTGCAGCTCCACAGCTTGGTGTGGAGAGGTGTCAGTTGAGTTTTGCTCAGGTTTGAGGTCACCAGACTCAGAAAACAAAGACAAGCTCAGCTACATCCTTAAAGGGAGCAGCCTGCACAAATACCCTGCAGAGACAAAGTAAATTTGTGGCACCCCTTCCACATACCCATGGTAAAACCAAAACTATTTCGCAGTATCCACAAGCAGCAGCAGAATCTCTAAAGACAGTCGTGAAAATGTCATTGCTGTGTTCTTTATAGCCTGGGACCCCCCCAGCTTTACTATTCCTTCATTAGAGGGAAATGGTTTTCTGGGTTCTTCCGCTTCATATGTAGGACCCCAGAGGTTTCCCTGCTCATGACCAGTGACTTACATGACCATGAGACACTTCTCTGGAACACTTACACAAAGGAGATTCAATTACTGTGATTAAGCTTCTCCATTGAGAAGCAGCAGCCGAGGCATGCTAACACAGCAGAGCTTTTTACATCAGTCTAGGAGATAAGACACCTCTGCACATGCAACTGCTACTGCATAGGCATCCCTAGCCATGCACTATAGGAAGGAAGCTGTCATATATTTAGACTTGGACATCCAAAGTCTGGTTCAGCTCTGCAGATAAGCTACCCAGTGGTGTCATCATTTCTGCACACCAGAAATCCAGCCACAGTTTTTACTCCTTCAATATGTATTAAATCAAACCTGCCAGTAAATTTGCCCCTGGGGATAATTCTGGCGCAGTAAGGACATCAAATAAACAGTTATTATAAGCTGAATTCCTTTTGCTTTTGGTGTATGAGCAGTGCATGCCCTACAAGAGGGAAGATCCACTGCCTCCCAAAGCAGCTGAAGGAGGACCTCTAGGCTCAACCACAGAAACGGTTCAATGAAGCAGCAGAGGATGGAGCAGATTTAGACTAGCATGGCAAGGAGGAAAAGGGTGTCCGAGATAAAAGTGGCTTATAAAATAGCTTGGAATGTCAGCACATGATTATGTTTTCCCCTCAATCATTAGTTAGACTGTTGTGTTGCAAAACACCCCAAAGCTTGAGAAACTGCTAATAGGCAACAGCTTTTGGAATGGCATAAATGCTAAGTTTTACTGGACTGGAACGACATCGTATTGTACAGTCACAATTCAGATGGGGAAATATTTGGACACTTACAGCTTGTAATAAAAATGAGAGAAAGTGTATTAGTAGGTTTTGTAACTCATTAAGAGGGAAGAGCTGCAAAAGAGGTTTGTGAGAAATGCACCCACAACACTGACAGCATCTTTGACCACGCTCTTTCATGTCTTTTCTCAAAGTTATCATACCTGTACAAAACTAACACCCTTAACTCCCTATGCCCCATTAAGAACAGCCTCCTAACACATTATAACGCATTCTGCAGACAAGAGAACCTGACAGATAAAACCACTGAACCTAGAAGATGCTAACTGCAAACACCTGAGGTAATGGGATTTGCTTTATGGTCTGAAGTGTGAGAGAAGTCCCCTTGTCTTTTAAGGCAGCAAGATCAAAATGTACACCACGCAGCTGCTGGCAGCACAACGCTGAGCCCAAATGCAGATGACTACAGGCCTATGTGGCTTGCGGCTGGAGCAAGAAGTAGGATGATCTTGTATCTGCCTTCAATAAATCATATGGACCTGCCCCAAGACTAATCACAATGGAATGAAAAGCCTTTTACTTTAATAAAGCAGAGGGCAATTCCAAAGGTAAATTAGGAAGAGGTACATTATAAAGAATAGAAATTCCTTTCAAAGGTATTGGAAGACACTGAAAGGCTATAAAATACCTCACTGGCAACCTCCATGCCTAGCATCAGCTTTCTGTTCTTTGTTCTAAGAGCTGGTTCACACTCCTCAAGATAGACATGCAGTAACGATGGCTTTTACTTGCTAAGATACATCAAAGTTGACCTGTTAAACAGATTTGTTTAATGATTACATTTCCCTGTGCCAAATGAAAACACATAAAAGTGAAAGATTCAACAGCTTTGTATGTATTTTTTGCTTGAGCTGCACAATGGAAATTGTTTGTACTCTTCGCCAAAACAGTAAGGCTCCGCAACTTTGGATTTGGCAGGGGGAAAGCCTAGTCCAAATCACTCTCCAATGATTGCTGGAAAAGAAATGCCAGCAATTTGATCTTATGCTTACAAGATGTCATGTACAGTATAGAGTGGGCCTGGACAATTTTAATTATCTGATGGTTTTTCATTAACATTGCAAACTCTAAAAAGCCACCAAAACAGGGTCTTCCCCATAGGAGTGCAGTTAAGGAATGGACTGTATATGGAATGTAGCAGTTCATCTCCAGAGGATGAGCAATCACCAGTGAGGGTTTGCTGGAAGGATTATCATAGACTCCAGTGAATGCTGGGTCAGGGCTCACATGCAACCTCCTCATCATAACCTCTTAATTAGGTCCTGGCCATAACATCTGCAAACTTCACTCTAAGCAGTATTATTGAGTACCAGCATCATTAGAGACATTTATCACAGTTCAGTCATTAGGCAGACCTGAAGCTTTAGAAGTTGATTGGAATTGCCAATATCCATTTTTCCAACAGTATGAACAGTAAAATAATCAAACTGGAGTGACTTTATTGCATCTTTAAAAACATCATTTTTCATTTTCTTATGTTTGATTTCTCATTCTGACACTGAGTTTATATATTTGCCCAGTCATTTGCCTTTGATTATCATAATTGTAGGTGTTAGTTTGCACACAAACATCACTTGTACTTAGCACTACTTTCCATTAATATAATGCCTGTTTTCACATGCACGAAACTAATCAGAATTATAATGGGACAAACATTTGTCAGATACTCAACACTCAATCCTATAAAAACCCATATGTCAAAGCAGCAAGTAGATTTCTGCAAGCACAACTGCCACCTGATAATTACAGCACAAAAACCCCCCTCTCCCTGTGGAAAATTAGGTAACTTTTTATATGCTGTAAGTGCACAGTTGCAGGCTAAATATTGTGTGTGGTTTTATTTTACCAACAGACAGCTTAGCTCCATAACTGACTGAGCCTTGTAAAGCACTGTATTAGTAACTGTTGATGTGCTTAAGTCTAAAATAGTTTATAGGTGGTATTTTTTTCTGACAATGCTGACTAAAGTGACCATTTGGTATAGTGGAAATTCTTAAACAGCACCAACAACAGGGCACTAATAATAACCAGAGTGACTGTAGGAGGCTTGAGCAATGACCCTTGTCCAGCCTGTTGCTGGGAAGCAATCCTATTGGACAGCAGGTTGTTTCGTTGGGATTTTCAGATTTCTTTGCTCATCCTTGCAATTTCTGGTAATTTTCTATCTCCCCAAATATTTCAGACTAATTTTAGAGACAGCGCCTAACATTTAGACCACACAAACCTCATAAGAGCCAAATGCTTTATCAGTTGTCACCAGAGGCAAGCATGGCCAAAGCTGTTCTGTGTATCCTTCCTGGAGATGGAAGCCTTCTGCAGCTGGATGTTTCTTGCCTTGACTATGCTTCATAAGGTGAAATACTTCCCAAGGAGTTCCAATAACTCCACTAACTGGCAACATTACTGTTGCTGCCTTTAAATCTGTGCCACTGACTTAACTGGGGCTTGCTAACCTGACGCGGCTGCAGTGCCCATCCACAGAGCATCCCACAATGCTCCCGCTTTGAACAGCACAAACTATGAATATTTTTTCATGATAGATGTTATTGTCCTATTTTTATATCAGGAACCAATTACTTTTGTCTCATACCACACACTTTGAGTAGGAAAAGAATGAACATCAGGTTCCTTATGTTAATTAAGGCTCTGGACAAAACTGATTAGTTTTTACATTTTTCTTGGACAGAACAGTATGACCGTAGCAGCAAAAATAGAGGATTCTCATTGATGCAGGCACTGAAAACTTGATGGTTTTCCTAAAACCTTGTAGAAATTTAATAACAGAACAATACGAGATTCTGGTAACTTCTAGAGGATCCTGAACTCTCTGCAGAGAACAGAATATATACGCAATTAAAACAAAGCCACAAGTTATCCCAACAAAGGATTACTTTCCTTGAGTTAAAACCATGTGTGAAATAATGGGAATCACTTTGCTCATTTTTACATTTAGTTTTTGAATTGCATTATAATATCCAAGCTAAAGAGCAGAATCAACTCAAAATCAGCATTCTCTTTCACAACCACAGAAAAGTACTTAAATTCAGACTGAAAAACCTATCCTTTTAGAAACCTAAACCACTCTAATTGCTGTATTTTAGCCAGAATTTTACACACCATTGACATTTTAGCAAGCAGTTAAAGTTACCATCTTCTGAGAAATTGCTACCACTTCAAATGCTATGATGAGTACAGACGCATCCTTATTTTATTGTTAACTTTTGGTACTTAGCTAAGGACTTCTCCCTAACCTTATCCAGTATCTGGAGCCAGAACAACTACTCTCTTCCTTTAGCATCTCCATCAAGGCAATGGTTGTACTGAAGTATCACAGCACTGTTCCTCCTTGGATGTTAAAGTTCCCCAGTCCCTGCAGCTGGGAATCACAGACAAATCTACAGAGAGATGGACCAGAGCAGTGAATTTTGAATGACCTGAGCTGTCACCCATCCTTTCCAGCAGCTAAACCCTCACTGTACTTCTGTTCACAGCCAAAAACAAGTTGTGTTGTACAGGTTACAGTAACAGTAGGGTGGAAAGTAAGACCTGCCTAACCTTTCCCCATGTGTCTATTTATTTTACAGCCTTGTTTTTCCACAGCTGCCATTGGGTGTAGCACCACAGCTGTCCTCGCTTGCTGGCAGTGTATTTTTATTCACTTATCTCCAACCTAGCAGTTATTTTGTTCCATCAGTGTTTAGTTTCCAATTCCCTTACCCTGACCCCCTGCAAAGAAGAGAGGGTCCCCTTTTCACCCCTGAACCTGGTCCTTTCAGCAGCTTCATCAGGGGCGCACTGACTTCTGTGGTTTGGACAGTCCATTTAACCTCTCTGAACAGGTTTCTTACTCTTAAAGATGTCGTGATCTCTGCTGGTGTGAGAGTTCATCATTGACCTTCCAGACAAAAGTAACACAGTGCACAAAATCGCTGTTTCATGTGATGCTATCGCTTCATTCTCCCTGTGATCTGGAAAACACCATGCTTTTCCAGTCAGCTTCACTTGGTTCTAATGCAAAGAATCTTATTTTCAGCCTATTGCTGGATCATTACTTTGGACTAATTCACACCCCAATTATACAACTCCTAAACTGTAATTCAACCAATTAAGAGCAGTTTTGAAGCAGTGAAAAGACTCAGATTTTGCTTTCCACCACAGAACAGCCTAGGATATTGACCATTTGTTTTCATTGCTTAAACTTCCCTCTCATAAATCTGAGGCAACATCTCCCTGTGCTGCAGCACTAAATGGATAAACACAAGGAACACTGGAAGTATTCTGAGGAGCCCATCTACCATGGAAATGAAGTTTTGACCTGTAAGGAGAACAGATTTAAAGACAAGAAAAATCTCAGTGACAAAGAAAATCACCTCTCGAGTGCACAGGTTTCTGACCACTTGCAGAATGAACTTCTGGAGCAGCCATGAGAACCAGCAGAGGAAATACAGAGCCAAAGAGCAAACATGGATCACAATGTCTTACAGCCAAGGGGCTTTCTTGGTCATGCACACAACTCAATAGCAACCTCTCCCACAGGGAACTGGTGGCTGCTTATCCAAAAGGTCCTGAATCAGCAAATTTGACTTAAAAAGAACATTAAGCATTTCCTAAGCTTGGAAAAAGAAACTTCAGTCAGAGGAAGGGTATGGAGGTGGCACCCACGAACCTATCTTGCAACTTCAGCCAGACTTTGAGCTGTTACATTCTCTAAATAGTTCTCTTACTAGAACACGAGTTCAGTTTTACAACCACCCTTTCAAAGCATGCTTTCATGTTCTTATTCTACACGTGATACATGAAACAGATTTAGGTACCTAATAAGTAGGCAGACAGATATGAATTTTTTGGCCTTAGGTTTTAAAGAGCAGAGATGGGGGAAGAGTCCCAAAAGCAGACCCAGAGCATCTTAACAAAGGGATGGGGATGCATACGCCTGGAAAGCACCTGTTAGTAGAGATTAGCAAATAAATCTTTGAGGAGTAGATGAGTAATTCCCCTACCAGCAACACAGACAATACTGGAAAGAGAAAATGGCATCTATAAAAGTAAGCTGTACATATAAAATCCTCGGCCTCTAAGACTGGAAAGCTTATTTTTAAGCCATTATTTCTGTGTTACATGTTTCCACTTACAGGCCTAATCATTTGCAGCTTAGTAGAAGGGTTGAAGCCCACTTGCACACACCCATATTTCCATACACAGCCTGTTTGTGAGTGTTATCTTCCTGGCCGAGCAACTGCTTGACTTGTTCACACAAAACCTCGGCACACTCAAATGCACTTTTCGTTGCTTCTCTGCCTTGACTTTATGGCAGTAAATGCTCTCACACTGCACGGCTGCTTCTCAGCATGCACACTTAAAATATGTGAATATAAAAAAGCAACCAGCTTGCTACAATAGGAGAAATCATGTTCAAACTGTAGCTGCGTTCCAGCTGGATGTACCTTCCCAAGCATGGTTCTGGGTCAGAGACATCAATTGCAATGCAACTTACGTGTCCAGCTGGTAGTTGCTCTGAGACAGATCATAAAACACTTGTGTGTAAAGTTGAAGCAACTCCAATTTGTATTAATTCAGATGTAACAGAACCTCAAACTTTCCTATTTAACTCAGGCAAAAAGAGAAATTTCAGCAAAGAGATGGCCTCTGAGTATTTTTCAATCAGCAGAGACCTGCTGCTGCAAATAGGTACTTGCAGCTTATCAGGAAAGGATGCTACTGAAAAGGCAATTTCCAACTGATGCTGCTCATTGTCCTTGCTCTAGTCTATCTCAACATCTTCAGACACTCAGCACACACTTTCCACATCTAGACAAACCTGGTTGTCTTTCAGCCTCTGCATAGAGCCCCACAGTGGAACTTTCCATTTCCGTCTGCAGAATAGTTGAATTCTACTCTGTGATCCAGAGCAATGCGCAACAGTTAAAGCCGACGTACATCTCAGTATAGGCCTTTCCTAAGCTTCTCCAGCTGGGATTGCTTAGGTTTATTGGAGGCTGATAGGTTATACTGCTTCTGGGAAGTTAAAATTGCTGTAGCATGAGCATGAATCGGTTTAAAGTGGAAAATTTACATAGGTCAAGACATGCATCTTAATAAACAATCAAAATCATGCATTTAGAAGAGTGACAATCTGGGGCTCACTGTATTACGTGGCATCTCTAGAAATACAAGTGGTGTCATCCAGTGGCTGTGCTACATATGAACAGGAAAAGACCAGAAATCCCATGTGCTCATGCCAGTGAGGACTGAAGTGTTTTAACCCTTAGCATAAACAGAGCACTGGCCACGGCATTCCCCTTACTAACCTTGCACTCAGTCTTCCTTATGTTGCGATAACAGTCCTTAACAATCCCGCCTATTTACAAATGTGGTTTTGCTTGCCCCTGAATTTTGTCACTCCAAGAACAAGAGGCAACTGCTGGGCTTGCTGCTTGGAGAGACGAGAGGGATCTATGGAGAACAGGGATGGACTCCAGATCTGGTCCCTGTCCTGCACCGTCAACCTGGACCACCAAAGCACTGGTGAAGAGTTCACTGCATTAAGCTCCCCACCCTACCATCAGTGAGGTCTTCACATAGCTCTTGAAATGATGAACAAAACCTTAGTCTCACAACTCCTCCTTTGCCCTTTGTTATCTGTAATGGTGGGAAAAGTGATTTGGGAACAAACACACCTCAAGATTGCTTTTAAATGGTGGCCATTGCTCTTAATGTCATGATTTTCCATCAACTGTTCCAAAACTTGCTTCTGGAAATCCAGAGGGAACTCTGAGGTGCAGACAGCCACCACAGTGAGCAGGTAGCACATCCATTTCCCCAACTCCTCCCCATTAGAAAACAGACAATCATACTGCAATTGATAGTAACAGTGGATATAACCTGCTCTGTGGGGAAAGCTGAGTTAGTGCTTTTCATTCCTTCTAATCCCCCTGAGCTGTAACACCCCTCATGCAAGGTCGAAAGACTTGAACCTGATACTAAGCTGGTGAGTCAGGTGGCTGGCAATATTCCTTTCACCCAACCCTATTTTTGCTTACCTGCCATTTTAAGGCCACTTGTAAATATAGATCAGAGGGTTCATAAGCAATAGGATATGGAACACCTTGCAGGAAAGATTCTAGCAACATTGAAGTTCCTCCCCCCCAACATTTCCATTCTCTTGTAAGCGCTCTCTTTTATAGATGGAAAAAGCTGAAGCCCAGAGACCAATTCTTACCACACACAAAACTTTTTATATTCCACATATGGAGATTACATTTTAGAGTATGGGATACAAACCTGAGATGGATGCTAAAGCCAGCACTAACAGCCCTTCCAATTAGTGAGCAATGGTCCTGCAGGAGGCATTGAATGAGTACAAGAGCTCCTCTGCTCCTGCTGTGTTCAACATGAATCTCTTTGGTGGATCATCTGCTCAGCCTGT
Organism: Amazona ochrocephala; assembly: GCA_039720435.1. NCBI lineage: Eukaryota > Metazoa > Chordata > Aves > Psittaciformes > Psittacidae > Amazona > Amazona ochrocephala. The sequence continues at coordinate 93,253,512 of CM077879.1, forward strand.
ACTTTCACTAATAGGTGTGCATGGGGACAGTTTCTCTGGAGAAGGAGCATTCATTACATATTCACTCTGCAGCTTGTCCTAGAACAATGTATTTGCATGTCTCCATCCAAACATGCCCTCTTTCAAGAAGAGGTTGTTTTTATTAGGAGTTGGGCATATTTGAGGGGCAGAAGTGCACGAGATGGTTTTCAAAGCAGATGTGAGCTGAGAGTTCATTCTCCCATTGGAATTCATAGCACAGGAATAAAACACTATAATTGCACAGAAAAATGCTATGGACACAAGGGGTATTTTCTGTGAGCGAGTGAAGAGTAATTGTTGTAACTTTTATCCCAAATTATCAGTCTCTGACAGCTTTGGTGGAGTTGATTTTTTTTTCCTTTTTTGACTGATTTCTTAGCAGATTCCTTTAGAAAAAACTGAAACTCAGACCCAGATATGAAAAATTATCTTTCCAATGAAGTTTTTTGCAAGATATTTCTGCAGGCCCCAAAATTCCAGTGAAGGAGGTCACAGACAAGGGCATACATAGAAAAATAGTCCTTGGTTAGCTCTAATCTTTGGTATTTCAGTGAGATTTCCTAAAGCACTCATCCATCTCCGTGGCATGAGTGGGGCTGAGCTGGCCCCAAGCACTTCTGAAAATCCCACCTGTAATGATTAATTATTCACAGCATTGCATACAAACCCCTATGGCTCTTTGACAATTCATTGTAATAAATTAGGCTCTGATTGGATTTTTCCCCCCCTTGCATTTACATAGCTTAATGTTATTTAAGACATGAATACCTAACAGCATAGTGTGTTTTCATAGGAACTGAAAAACTGAGTTTGGTATTGAGTGTATTCACATGTACCTACACAACGAGGCAGGTCTTTCATGAATCTCTAACAGAGATGCTCAGGGTTGCAGAGATGGTTTCACCCCTGCTCCTCTTAGTTACTGTGTACATCATGGTGAAATGCAAGGTGTTCAGCACACCGCTCTGCACAGAGACGCAACTGGGGTTGTACTCCTGAGCAACATCCAGTTCAAAGCAGAAGACGGCAGGTTTTAAGCAAGCAAATGTTCATTCTATATTATGTTCATTTCTCAGAATATTCCACAGAGAACTACAACTAATACAAAAATCACAGGATTTCTGTTGAGCATCCACTCAAACCTGTGGTCAATCTGCAGGTACGGGGTGAATGCATAGCTCAAAACCCAGCAATGACCAAGTACACTCAAGCTACGCTGAGCACTGACTGCCTCCTTATTCCTGGTGGCAAGGAAATGGCCAAGAATCAAGTTGGAATTACTAAGAAAACATAAATAGACTTGATTCAGTTAACTGATGCATTCAGCAGATGTAATCCCTAACCAATGGATTATACACAGTGTTCAATGCGTAATTCTGATCTGCTCTTTATTTCTAAGAGAAAGAAAAGGATCAGGTCTATTTTTAACTTCCTGGAAAGTTCAGAAATAAAGAACAGCTTTCAATGATGCATTAAACAGCAGGTTTCAACTGTCTTAAAATGAGCCAGTGTAAATCAGAAAGGTGAAGTCCCGTGGCTTTACTATTCAAACGAGTAGGTGAATTAACAACAGCACATAAGGAACAAATAAAGACTGAGGTGTATTTGCTGGTAAATACAGGTACACTGTATGTGTGAGTAGATTTAAGGGATGGCAGGGAGTCTTAAAGTGGCCTGGAGCTTAATTCCCACTCAGTAGAAGAAGCATTAGGCAAAAGGAACAGAAGTACATATAGGCATTTCACTTGTGACAGGAACACACACACACACTGGGTTTGGATCTTTAAGATCTCCCCAGTCCAAGCTTTGTGTCTTTAAGAATCTGGAGTTTCACTTGAAGAGATTTTCCATCTTTTTTCCTCCTTCCCAGTGCTCATTTTTCCAGCGCATTTGTGCCCTGTGCCTTTCACTATTTAAAATCCAGTTGAAGTCTTCAGTCAGCCTGGGTTTACATTAGTACATTCCACTGCAGATCCTTGGTGCTGGGGAGAACGTAACCAGTGCTCACGGTACAAACCTTTCTGGAAACCTCCCACCTATTGCATTGAAATAGGGAGCACTGAGGGCTGTGACAGAGCCCTTGTTCCCATCTCTTCCCCCTTTCTCAGCCTTCTTAACCACTTCATCAGACTATTACCCTGACCATAGGCATTCAGATACTTCTGCAGGACACGTCCCCTAAAGTAAGATGAGAACAACCTTAGTGGGAGAGGTTAACATCACACACCACCACTGGTGGATTAACCAGGGTCAGAAGTTAAAGCCATCACTTGCAGCTGGCTCAGCCACCATCCTTGGAGGCATTTAAAAGATGTCCCTAAGTACCACAACCTGCACATCTCTTCACTTGTGGACTTGGCAGTGCTGGGTTAACAGTTAGACTTGATCGTAAAGGTTTTTCCTCACCTAAATGATTCTGTGATTCATTTCAGCCATACCAAGTGATTCCTTCCTGTTTCAAAGAAACACCAACAACTTGACAGAAAATGCTTTGAGAAATAAACTTTATTGACATTTCAGCTCAGATAAAGCCTCAAGTTGCAGGTAGCCCATAAAACTAAAATTCAACCTTGCCTCTACCATCAGATCCTGTTAATTTTTCTCCCATTTAATTTCTCTCTCCACAGTAAAGGAATTATTTTCCTTTAGGCCAAGAAAAGGAAATATTAATAATGAAGTAACTGATTTCACATAAGCAGTGGTGAAATGAAGAACATTAAGAGATGATGCCCAGGCCGGCTCAGACCTCAGCCATACAGGGGCTGGCACAGAAGCCATGGAGAGGAGAACACCTAATAAGCACAGTTTGCACGTGGTTTGAAAGATAGGTTTTCATTAAAACAATTAATGTGAATATTTGTCAAAAAACCCTAAAAAAAAAATCTTCTGTAGAAGTAATTTTTAAGTATTCAGTGACATAAAATGAAAACTATTTCCTCTTAATATCTATCTACAGAACTATGCTCATATACAAAACATTACCAACCTGCTGAGTTCCTAAAGCATTCTGTTTTGTATGACCTGCTGACCATTGCAGCAGCAGGCAATTAGAAACCAAACAACTCATAGAGCAGCATTGCAGCAACACCCCGAGCACCAAGGGGGGAGAAACCCATTCCCCTAACACTGTCAGAAGAGGATCTTTATAACAGCAAGAACAGTTTCACCACCTTTCTCTGCTCAACACTCACCCATGGGCTGCATTAAGATTAATACTCATGTTATCCCATGATGTTGCAGTAGACTTGCTCAAGTGCTCACTGCAGCCAGCATGGTGCTGACAGGCTCCCATCACCCCATGGCAGCATTACACTGCTCCTGGCTTCCCTTGTAGCAGCACAGAGCCAGCCAGGCTCTGCCTTCCCTTGACTGTAATAGCCTCACACTGCTGGAAGCAGGGGCAAATTTGGCTCCATGCATTAACAGCTGAACTAAAGACAGACAATGCTAATTAAAATGATGAGTAATTCAGTTTTAACTTCCTCAGGTAGCTGGCATATCCCTCTTCCCTCTACTTAAGGATGGGAAATAGTATCCTATATAAACATAGTAAATCTAGCTGCTGAAAGCTAGCAACAGTCTGGCTTTTATTGGCACTTCTCTCTGTATGCCCTGACTTCCATTTCCCCATATATTTTAAATACCAGCTTCTGTGCATATTGGTACCTTATGCTCAGCCAGTTGCACGCTGTAAATATAGAAGACTTTTAACCTAGGGCTCAGCCCTGATCTTCCCCCCTCCAATATTTTTAAGGAGAAAAGGTCAGGGTATTCCAGTGAACTGACGCACTCTGTCTAATTTATACAGCAAGAAGCTTAAAATTGTGCGTCATTTGACCATTTTCCATTTGTTCATGCTGAGATTAAGAGATGGGCTTATTGTTGAGCTTATAGTTGAAATTACAACTAAGAGGAAAAAAAGGGTTATAGGAGATCAGTAGCTGCAGCTGGGCTTTGATTTACTGCTGCCCAGTCATGGCAATGTAAATTAGAAACCTTGAAAAAAGCAGCTCATAGGGATTGAGAGAAGCTGAGTAATGAACCATTTCAAAGGTAAAGGTTTCCAAAAGAAACTGGGGAGCCAGGGCTTGCTGTGAGCAGTAACAGCTTGTTTAATTGCCAAAAAGCATCTGTGACAACCCAGTGGTATGCAGCTGTGATTGCAAGGGAGAACAAACCCAGCATCCACATCAGAAATCATTCGTAAAGCCCAGGAGTCAGCATACTTTGTACTACTCCATCACTGCACTGTGACCTCTCAGGTCAGATGGATGGCAAGGGTTATGCATCCACCAGAAGAGAGCTCTTTCCTTGGGTACCTTTCCAGCATTTCTTCCGATATGCAGGATGTTTTAACCGCATGAGTAAGTTCAGGATCAAAACTAATCTCACAACGCACATCTTGCAGCAGTGCAGGCAAGGCCAATAAATAAAACAGAGCTGGCCAATGAATGGGTGTTCGTTCAGAGGCATTTATTCAAATAGGTGGCTGTGAGTGTGCACACATCTGCACAAAGGGAGCACCAAACCCTGAGCTGATGTAAGCTCAAGTGTTTCAGCTGAAGTTAGTGGAGCCATGGAAATGTCTACAAGCAGAATGAGATAATGTTTAAAAGAGCTTTTTCCTCTAGTACCACAGATCAGGAAAGTTCATCAGGTTTTAGCAAAACAGAAGATTCATGAGAATGCTTGCAACTGATTTCCTTCCACATTTTCTATACAATCTGAGTCCCAAATTGATTAGTATTTATATGATAGTGGTAAGAAGGGTAACAGATTCGCTGACATTTCCTTGGAAGAAGTGTTGCTATCTATAGCATTTTCCATTTTCATCTGGGATATTTTTATGGGACTGGAGACAGATGGATTTTCTAGCGAGGTGAAATTAAGAACATCGCCATTTAACTAATGTATTTCCATGTGTGACAAATCACTAATACCAGGAGATTTTGCTCAAGCTACATGTAATTATTTCTCACCACCAAACAGCCTCCTTCAGTGGTGGAAAACCAAGAAATATTAACTCTGCAAGCTTTGGTGAACATTTAGAGAGGTGAAAAATGACAAAACTGATGCCAAACGCCGCTCAAGCTGCTTGTGACAGCCAGCCCCATACAGGGTACGTATTCTGTTTAGAGAAAGATTTGTCACGAAGTGTCCATTAGCAAACTTACAGCTATGAAGAATACTTGATATTTTCCAGAGCAATTCCTGAACTGAAGCATCACAAAAAACAGGAAAGTGCAGCTGTAGGAGAGAGCACAGCAGCCACTCCAACACATGCAAGCTAAAACAGGTCACCTAAGGAAGAAAGTGCCACTCCAAGCATCACACAGGATTCACGAGTCAAAGTTGAAAAAGCAAATAAACTTACTATTCATTATTAATTAAATAGGTTCAAAAACCTATCATGAAAGAGCTTCTTTATTGTCAGCAGTTACAGCTCCTGGAGCTCGAGTTTCACATTTCTTGACCACCATGCTTGCCCTCTTCCCTGCATGTGCAGTTATCCGTCATCTCTTGTCTTAGACTGCAAGCTTTTCAAGGACTCACCTTTATGAAGCCAGGGGCCAGTATTGTGATGGGCTATTTACACATCATCTATTATTGGGCTTTACCCGTGGCAAGTTCACGGAGGTGGTACAGGAATACAAAAATCCATAAACTGACATATTTAAGTTGAGATTCAGACTTGTATCTTCAAGAAACTGTCCCCAAAACTGGCAATGTGATCCGAGTAGCGTTGTGCACATGTTCATGTCAAAGAAATGGGATTATAAAATACAACCAGCAAAGGATTTACAACACACTTTTGGTGCGGAGGCAGCCAGTGACTGCAATGGAGTTTCTCAAGCAAAGCGACATATAGGCTTAGTCTGCACAACTGAGTGTTCGCCTTCATGAATCAACCTGAGCTTTGCTTGGCACAACTCATTTTCTACAACACAAATTCCACCCATTCTGAGGCCCACACACCAAATCCTTGTACACAAGCAACTAATCCTCGTCTGCTTTATTGAAGAAAACATCTCATGGCATATCAGTAAGCTCTAGATACATCAATGCTTTAACACCATGTTAAATGTCAGAGCCAATCCTCATTCAGGTGGGGGTGTTCAGCAACATTAACATGAACGTGTGTTTCTTTGGGTTATGTTTTACTGTAAAGCCAGCCAAGATTTTGCTGTTACTTTCTAAGCAGAAATATCACTGCAGAAATAACGCTTGATTCCAAAGGGCTTATGCATCCACAGAGTATCTTAAAATCTTCCAACCCCTAGTGTATCAAGAAGTGTTTTAAGACATGGAAGCAATGTTAACCAGTTTTGAAGTGGCAATTTGTGATGGAGACAAATTATCATTACTGCCTAGTTCTCACATAGCATTTTAATACTGGAGACCTCAAAGTGCTGACAGAACAATAACTTCAGGGCTTTGCAGCCCAGTTTAGCATCCTCAGCATTAGACCATCTGCATTCCAGCTCTAGCTTTAGAAGTGTGGTGCACATGGGACCTCTTCTGATGCTCACACATGGAGCAGGTTTAATTTTTACTCAAAAAGCACAGGTAAAAACCCCAGAAAATGAGGCAACAAAACAAAGCATAAGGCAGCAGCTCATTAATTATCACAACAGATAAAGCCCCTATCTGTTTAAAGCTGTCTTTTCCAATGATAACTAGAACCTAGCAGCATCTCTGTACTAATGACATTTATTTATCACGAGGCCAAATTTACAAGCCTTCTGTCAGATAAGGAATTTCAGAGCTTTACAGAAAAATGCATTTAGCCATGGATACATTAAGGCAAAGCAGATAAAGTTTAGTATCCGCTCTATGAAGATTTAGATGTTCTTATGACATGGAACATATTGTGCCAATTTTATGGCTCTAGCAAGCACAATAAATGTCATTGTCTTTCCAAGAAGGGATCTATTAGTGTTTCCTCATTTATTGAAGGAGGAAGACTAATGGTAATCTCACTGAATCCTCAGTCACCCCCACACAATACATGTCTTTGGACATTGCTGTGTCATTCAGAATATTATATCCAGTAACAGAAAACTCATCCTTTATTCACCCCCTTCTGCCCCTCCATCCCATTCAAAACCTCCCCAGATCGCACACCCCTTTTTGCCACCTAGCCTGTAAATATCAAGTCCCTATATAACAAACAGGTATGAAAAAAGCACTACAGAGAAACCCATTTTGGCTCCATGGCCCCGAAGTCTGACTTCTTCAGGAAGCTTGACAAAAAACTTGCTGCAAACACAAGAATCACACGGCAGCGTGGGGAATTCCAGGGGGAATTCACTTACTGTATTGCCATCTGTCAGGAGGTGGCAGAAGTGATTTTCATGCCAAAGACTATTTTACTCCTGAAGTTACTGAGGACAAGTTAAAACCACAGCAGAGTCTTGCTAAGAAGTTGGATTAATACTCATAACAGTGTAAAAGCCAATTCCTCTGACAAAGCAGGCTTGCTGAAGCCACCCTCTACCCCAGGACCACCACATAACTACTTCAGGGATTTAGTACTCAACAAACACCAAAAGATGCCTATTTACCATAAAAGCTCATTAGCTGTTGCCTTCAGGTCTGCTCTAAAGGCAGAGGAGCCTTTCTGTTGGCTCAGTTTATCTTTGGATGGGCTTCTGAAAGCAGCCATTAAATAGGATGCTGAAAACAGCTTTTCATCTCCAGAGGAACTTGCCTACATAGACAAAGGCACCTGTGTGCCATTAAAGGATTTGGGGTTGATAGAAGGGAGGATCACCCCTGGCTGGTCAGCTGCATTCATCCCATCAGTGATTTACAGCTTTGAGGTTGTCTTAGGAGAATACAGGGCAGGTTTAGCCTCTTTTAGGGCAAGAGGAATCCCTCATGGAAGTCATGAGTAGGGCTGGAACCCCAACCTGCACATGCTGGCTGTAGGCATCCCAGAGGAGACTGAAGTGAATCTCTTCTCCCCTCATCTCCACCAAGCAAACAACACCAGCTTGGGCAAACATGAAACTTCAGTATAAAGGGCTCCATTCAAAGGCAGAGGCTTTAACCTCTTCATAACATAATGCAACAATAACAGCAGCAAAAATCGACAGTATCAGTGGGGAAATATCATGCCAAGCAGGGGGTATGACCTCCTTGGAGGTGAAGTCATTGCCTTTTACACCAGCTCTTTTTTTACAGGCAAGTCCTAGCATTTAGTTCAAAGCTTCCCAAAAAAGCCTTCCCTATCACACTGGTCCTAAAACTGACAAGGAGGGAGCAATTCTGGAGAGAAATATCAGCATCAAAGAGGCTTTATCCCAGCATTTTCCTCACTTACAGCTATTTAAGCCAAGCAAACTGAAATCCATCAGAGTACCTGCTACTTCCTATAGTACAAATTGCAGGACAAAACAAGTGTTTCAAAGCAGACTGGCTAAATTCTACCTTCACGCATTTACCATATGAACAGGGTCATCAATGGGAGTTTCACTAAAGTTTCCAAGCTCCGAACCTTAACCCAAGTGTCCAGCAGTTGCAGTCCTTATGTTCAGGAGTGGGATGTTTATTGAGTAGCGATGACCATTTCTCGTTGGTCCTAATTAGAAAATAATTAGTACAAGAATCCTAATGCAATGCTAGCGCCATGGCCCGCTGCTTGTTCCTGTTAATCAGAGCCTGGCACCAAATCCATATACTTTCCCATAACAAAAGAGAGCCAGTACTACAGAGCCATTTTTAATAATCCCATTCAGCATGCTACAAAGCAAATTGATTATTTAATTGAAAATGATGTTAATAGGAGGCTGGTTTTGCAATTACCATTAAAACCCAATGTCCCTTTCGCTTTATCTAAGCCATGCCTTTTGCTAATGGTGTTCTCTTGGAATACTGTCCTTTTATCAGTTGTGTTTTTATGAGACTCATCAGACCCAATTTGATGTTCCCAGGTATTTCAAATAGAACACACCGTCCATTGTTCAAAAGTAATATTATTAGAACTGTGGTTAAATACATTGTGTTACAATCTTTTTTCTTTAGAGAATTAGAAGATTCGGATTCTTTGAATCTATTCTTGCATTATTCAACAACTTTCAATAGTGTAAAGACATGAACCATTTAATGGAAAATGTTCCGATCTCAAACAGCCATTATTAGCTCAAAAATCCACCATTCCCTGCTCTCATCCATCCATCTCTGCCTAAGACCAAAAAGCAGGCACTGCTTTATGTGGTCCATGTCATTCCCACAGTGGTAGAAGAGAGAAAATCACTGCAGAGCTCTAGTAACCAGAGTTGCCTTTGGTCACCAGTGGTGTGACCAACAATGAAGAGCAGACATCCACTATTATACAAGGCAGCATCTCAGCTCACTAAAAGCAGTAAGACATGTTTTTGCATGACAATAGGCACTGGTTAAACCATTGAGTAACACCAGCATTTCCCTCTGGAATCATTAGGCAGTGGCATCTTGTGCCAAAAGGAAAGAGTTAACTCCCAAAGATATGTGCAAGCAGGAAAATTACCTCACATCTGTATTACATCCTGTACTGACAGGTGTTTGGTCGCTGTAACACACCCTTAATTTATGATCCCCCTGGTACAGAAAGACTTGTGTCCTCTCTGACAAAGCCCTGAGCCGCTCCAACAGCATTTGCTCTTTGAGCTGACAGTGTCAGAAGCACTTGGGCCTTTTCAGAATTTAACACCAAAGGGTTCATCCTGCAACTCCTTGCTCACTTGTGTTCCTGCTCCATCCCATTTAATTCAAGGGTACCTAATGCAGTGAGCCAGGTTCACAGCATCAGGCCTGATGCTCTCAATATCCCACATGAGCTGGCGTTTCATAGCTTTTTCACTATCTAAACTTCCAGTTCCAGTTTGGATTTCTTACCTCATACTTATATTTGCTTTCATAGGCTATTTCAACACAGTGCATCAAGTATCTGTTTGCCCAAGATTATATTCAGATGGTTGCAGCAGATATTTTGATTTGGCTCTTGTTATAGGAAATCCATAACTGAAGAGCAAAAAACTCCCTTATGCTAAATACATCTGAATTTACTGCAGTTTCTGGCTTGGTAACGCATTTTGTCTTCTGCTTTGAAAGAGAAAAAGTGCATTGTTGGGGATTACTGTAAGCAAAGCAACAGAACTTGTGCCTTGCATCCATACATACGCTCCCCACATCTGCCCCTCACCATCTGTCACCTTGGCATTATTCTCAGCTCCTAAGCTCTTTGGGACAGTAACTGCCTTTTAGTTTGGTCAGCAAGAGCAAGGCTGATGCACTGTATTTAGGATGCCAGAGTGGAGGTAAGTGATCACTCCTAAACCAATCATAATTTCCCCCCATCACAAAGTGTGGTACCATGACTCAGGCATTGCAAACCTACACTGGCCTCCAGCTGCCTCCTAAGACCCTGTACAGGGCCAGAACTGTTTGCCATTTTAGGATTAATGTAGCAAAATATGCCAAAAGTTGGAATATTGTTCAGTACTTAACTGAAACATCAGCAAGAAAAATACTTTAGAAGATACATGGCTGGATTCCTACTTATCTCTTTTTTATTAAAGATCCAACTAATAAAATAAAAGGCAGCTCTAAGACTTGAAGCACAGCAGAAGCTGAACACAAGAGCTCTTGCCCAAACCAATGAGTTCTTTGGAAGAGAATCACATGTGTCAGCAAAAACCAATTTATCCAAGCACAAGTGAGAAAGCAGGTTTTGTGCAGGCTGCAATGAAAACAAACCAAGGGTAGCAAGATTGCTAAGAGGAGACAGGAAAGACAACAAAAAAGGAGACAAAAATGAGATTTAGAGGATGGAGGAAAAAGGTGACAAGAGATAAGCAACTAGGAGTGAAAGAATTACAGTCCAGGGCAAACTTACAGGGTGTGATAAGGCTCTATGTGCTGGAATCAGGGTGAAATTTGGGAAGGGAAGAATGAGGAAAGTGAACACTGATAAAGAAGATTAGAAAGAAAACATCTCCTCTGTATATGATCCACATGAATACCTTCAAGAGTGTTCAAGAAGCAAGTTCCAGCCGTGAACTGCTGGTCAGGCTCAGCCTAAGAGCAAGAGCCTCTTGCCAACTGCTACCCCTTGTCATAAGACAAAGCCTCACACTGTCACCATTGTCTATGCATTTGGTTACCGGTTTAGCAAACAGCCCAGACATTTACAACACATTACAGTGCAGGGAACCACATGCCTCAAACTGATGGGTGTGACTGTGGGGCTGAGTTCATCCTTCTCCTGTGCCATTTGACTTTTCTGAGCCTTCCTAGCTATGTCTAAACCCTAAACCCAAATGAAATTACAGTGCAACTCGTTATAGGCTTGTGAGTTTAATTATTTGAGCCATCCCCTGCACTTTGGCAGCTTAGCAGTTGAGCCTGCTCTGATGGAGTCATCCTTGGGAACTCTCCAGTGCAGGATTGGTGGCGATCAGCATCATTAAACCAAGTTACATAAAGAGTAAATCATCAAAAAATTACTTCTCAAATTGCCTTGCTTCTGTAGATTCGGGGGCAGAAAGGGGTATTTTGGTTTTATTTCTAGGAAAGATGAAAGCCAGGTAGCTGAACTGACCCTGCGGCAATCCCCTGACAAGCTCTGCCTTCTGTGTCCTTTAGCTGTGCTCATACATTTTGGATGAGGGAAGCGGCCCCAGTGTGCTGTTTAAAAGAAAGCCAGGCTCCCAGCATCCAAACTCGAGATGCAAAAGGGTTTTCACACCAAAATTCAAGGCAGGAATGAGGCTGTGATAGGAATTAACTGACAGAAGATAAACAGCACAAATTGAGGGCTGCTATTACACCTAACCAGCAATCACAGCTTTGTGAGCAACTGGCTTAATTCAGCAAGAGCAGACATAACTGACCATGAATATGCATTCAAACCTTTCTACCATGCTGGCAAAACTACTCAGAAGCACAGAATTATCAGTAGGAACCTGAGAAGATATGCTACTTTTATCATATAAAGCCTTTGTGAGTTATAGCCTTATGATGAAAGCACAGTCATTTCTGGCCATAAATATTAACCCTTTAAAAACATAAGTGGGTCAGATTTGGAGTGAACTATTATATAGGAAGCCACAGACCAGAACACACTTGCCTCTGCCCATGCCTGCTCCTAAACACTTTCAGAGTTGCATACAACTTACGAATGAGTACATATATATATAGATAAATTAAAGGCCTATGTCAGACAAGGAAGGGAAACCTGGAGATCTAGGAAATCTAATGCAAAACTTGGAGATTCTGACTGACACTGAAGTCAGTCACTCTTCCCTTGGAGAATGCACCAAGTTTTTACTGGAGCAGCAAATGCACTTCCCACCCCTTCAAGGTTTTCAAGGTTAGGCTTAGCACGTCACTAGTCTGCAGTACTGTAAAACAATGACTGCTGTAATACATCTGGCAATGTGTCACGTATCACCCACCCCTCATCTCATGAAGCAGGAAGGTGGACTTTCTCAGAACAGAATTACCGAAGCAGTGATTTTAGCAGCTGTAATAACACATATTTGGTCACAGAGGGAAAAATCACATTCCAAACCAGCCCAGGAACCATCTGAAAAGGAGCACACAGACTCTACAAGCAGAGCAACGTGAGCTGCATCCTATCTGGAGTCATTCTGACTGATCAACAACAAGCTAAGCCAGCAGATGCTTATTTTCCATTTTAACTTTTATGGTGCCTCAGATTAAGTCACCTTGTCTGGCAGCAGTTATAGAAGAAGCATTAAGAAAACATCTACAGAGGGTCAATTCCATATTAACCTTCATAAATGACAACAAACACCATCAATGCCAGTTAGCTGTCCACAAGTCTGCTGTTAATAATAAAACCCAGAATAAGGGGCTCTGGCAGCATGTCAGATGAAGTGCTCGCATTGATAACCTGAGTTACAACAGTTCAGTACCGCACCTCTGGGTTGGTTGATTAAGAAACATCTTAGAGACTATTCACAGCTATGATTTCATGCAGAAGGGAGAGATCAGAAATCACCTGTAGCCTGTTAATGAGAATAAAAGACAGTAACAGAAAATGAGAACAAGGTTATAATGTTAAAACCCAATATAATCTGCTTTTTGGAAGCCAGTTCTTAATCATGGGTTCATTCACCAGGAAAACGGAAGTTTGAGAATGAGCATCTTCAAATTGCTATTAGCCTCAGGAAAGAGAGATGAAGGCAACTAAATGACCATTTCAAACAGCCCACACTAGGCAGTTTATAGCCCTCATGTAACATGTGGGGTTTCGGTTTCTCCATCCCCGAGCTATGGAGAAACATGAATCCCAATAAGCAAATAAAGAAAAGGCAAGCTGAAAGCAGAGCTCAGTAAACACTGAACACAATCATAAATATTTTATTGAGCCAGAATTGCTGTTTCATTCAGGAAATTATTTGATACCATCAAGGGCTGAATAAGAGTTGGAAGTAGAGAAGGGGCTGAGCAAGCCAAATAATTACTCTGAATCGGTTGATTTCATCCAGAGCAGTGGCTGCTGCACAGAACTTTAGAGACTACTATTTTTACTTGCACATTTACTAATCCAACACTGGGAAGGGATGTGAGTAAGCATGCTTACTGCAATGAAGGGATATCACCTGCCAGGTTGGTATGGGTTGGCAAAGCAGGTTAGGGAACTTGCACCCTGCAACAGTGGCAAGAGCAGAATGATGCATTTGTTACATTGCAGTCTTTAATAAGTTTTCCTGTATATCCCATGCTTCAGCATCCATATTTATTCTCATTTCACCACCTCTTGGGGACAAAGAAACTCTCATTTTGTGAATGGGGATTTTTAGCTGAAAAAAAGTTGCTAGGACAGCAGCAGCGCTTCCCGACTGTGCCTGGCCCTGGTTTAAGAAAACAAAGGGGGTGATAGTTCTCACTACCTGAGATATTCATTGCAAGTGAAATTCATGACTTATTCCACGCCTCCAACAAGAGGCTGGAGCTTCCTGGCATGCAGCATCCCCCATGTTTCATTGCACAGGCTGAAGAAATAACTTTCAGGCTGAAAATGAGTGACAAACCATTCCACAGCAAACACCTCTATCTTCCCAATTCCTTTATTAAAGGTAAATACCTAAAGAGAGACACTTGCATTCATAACTTATGGATTTATAACCACCCAAAACATAAAGATCTTGGGAGGTGCCTTTCTAGGCTTGACAGTATCTACATGATTTAAACAGATTTTGATAACAAACTGGTCCAGATCAAACGGTTTGTCTTGTCATCTCCCCATTCAGGTCACACATGAGCTCTGCAATGAGAGGAAGACACCTTGCACATCCTGCAGGCTACAGACAGATTGGGCTGGTGTTCACAGCACTCATCAGTTCTGCAACCTGCATTTATAATTCAAACTCTTGACTACAATGGGAAAAGGTTAAGAAGAACTCGTGAGGAATTTCCTGGCACATCTAATTCCTTACAGCATGAGATGACTAAGCTATCTGTGCATGAAGGGAAACATCACCAACATTGACGGGGAAGGTGGCGATTATCCCTTGGTGTCTGATCACAACTCCTTCCAGTAAATTAAAAGCTGCTATTAAAAGAAAACACAGCAGCTTTCTCTGCTTTCTCCTTTCTTTGCAGGAACTGTATTACACAGATAATGAATCACTAGAGGGTGAACGCAGATGCCTTCAGAGTTTCCATAGAAATTCAATGTGCAATTAGTGTTAATGTAAGTGATGCTAAAACAAGGTGTTACTCAATACTCTAAATAATCATAATATACAATCAGTCTGGAACTAAACCAGCAAACATATCACAGGTGTCACCCACATGAAGTTAAACGGCCCTATTTTCAAATACAAAGATGTTAATAGAAACAGAAGGTGAAATTCATGGGCTATGTTTATTGTGGGATCATCTCTGCAAGTATAACATCATATGCTGGACAGTTCGAGACAGCACTTGCTCAGCAGGTTGCCTCCAGAGAGAGTATTATATTTGATAGAAGAAAAAGGCAAACTTTTACACACAGGTTTTAAGCTCCCATGACAGCTTCAGAAAAACATTGCTTCCATTTTCATCTTCCAGGGAAAATAAGCTCATTTTTATTTGAGGAGCTTCTCTGCAGATTTATAGTCAGCTGCTTCTACTCTGAATCTGCCTTTTTAACCCTGCTCATTCCCATAAAGCAACAGAGCTCCCACCAGCTGAAGATCTGCATCTTCCGAGTCCCGTTACTGCAGGCTGATGGGGTGACAGGCTCATATAACACACCAAAGGATAAAATACATTCTAGGTACAGAAAGAGTAGAGGAAGAGTAATTATCTCTATAGACACACCCCTGTTTGTGAGCTTGCCTGTATGTATCATCACAATTGCAATTAAGCACTCATGAATGAAGGCTGTCATTGCACAGGCAGCCCTACCCCAGGAAACAGGCAGCACACGCGTTTGGTAGCATCATGGTAACACTACACAGGGTGGGAGAAGGCCAGACAGCGAACACAGCTGGTGCCCTGGCAGAAAGTCAGAGGCACCAAGGAATGTTCTGGGAAACACTCAACAGAGCAGCACAAGGTTAATAAGCGGCTCCTATTTAGATTTCCCTTGCTCAGAAGGGTTTTGCTGCCAACTGCTGCTTCTTACATCACAGCACAGATTCCCCCCCCCCTCCTACTGACATTCATAGTATCATTATTGTTCCCCAAGTACGTATACAGATGCTATTTATTATATTCTCTTTAACTCTACAGAGTTATGGAGAGCTTTGGGAACTGTCCCTGCCACGCTGTGTTCCAGGAACTGCCACAGGGATGGATAACTGTAAAACACGATTTTAAGATGAAGCAGGAAGGAGTACGATGCGAACTTAGCATCTAGTAGTCAGCCTTGGGTACAGCAGCCCTTCCAGCTTCGCATTCAGAACCCAGTCAGGAGACAAAGATATTTACAACTGAAGTTTCCAAAATATCTACAGAAATTTAGCAATAAGATCATTTTGTCCATTAAGGATTAATGATTTGACACACGGCCCCAGCAGAATGAGCTGTACCAAGGGTTATTTCTTACAGCTGAACACAGAGGTAGGAAAGAGCTTTCCAATCTCATCTATCATTCCCAAATCCATTTTCTATGACAAAGGTGGGATAGGGACAGGCAGGATTAGACAGACCATAGGGCATTACTCTGGACCAGGGGCTCACCAGTGTTCTTCACATAGACAAAACACTTTGGAAGCTTAAATGGACAAACTCCTCTTTTGTCCATGCAAAACACTGTCCACCTCTTGATTTCTACCGCTTTTAAGTTAGTATTAAGATAATGGACAAAGGATGAATTGGGTTTATAAATTAGTTTAGAGCAATAAAGAAGCTGGAGGGACTGAGACTTCCATCTGCTTCTTGCATCATAGAGATAAAAGGAAAAGCTACAGTAATTCTACTCAAGAGCCTCAGAAGCTAGTAGCTGCCTTGCAATCCAAGGGAACAGTGGGCAAGAACACAGCTCACAGTAATAACACTAAGTTGGTTTATTAATCCTGAAGTCAAAGCTTGCGGTTTCACACTCCAGTTCATTCAGGTTGACACAGAAGGCCAGAGTAACAGCATGGTAGTAAATGGAGTTTCCTGCCAAATCAACCCCAGGAAATGCAGGAATCCCTGTCATTACAAACCCACACCGGATTTCCAGCCCAAAGCAGAGACGGTAAATTCGCTCTTGATGACAAATGAATGCCAGTCCTGCAGAAGCTTGCCCAGGAAAGGCAAATAACCCCACTGATGGCAAGGAACTCGGAAGACATCTGTGCTACTGATTTACTTTATCTCCAGATTAATTATTGCAGCCTACAGCTGGGTAAGTTACAAGAAAGAGTTGACCTTGATCAAAGCTATTAACACATTCGGGTAAAAACTAACAAAGAACTTTGGCTAAGACAAAAATCATACGATCATAGTTGAAAGGGACCTCCAAAAATGATCTGACCCTTCATGGGAAAGGAAGCCTAAATGAGAACAAAAGCAAAAAGCTTTCAGAAAAAATGCTATTTAGTTATTTGTAGCAGTGGAAAGTTTCAGGAGCTCATTCGGGAAACAGCGAAAAGACACTAAAACCCATTAAAAATCTAAACCAAACTGGAATACAAGAAACCCCCAACCAGATTCAGGGCCTTGAACTGAACTGTCACCAGAACAGTCCATCCAGCCTGGCTGGTAACCCTTAGCTCTGGAGACACCTTTGAGGTAAACGATCTTAGCTTAATCCCCTGCTGTTCTGAGCAACATATTTGGGAACTGTTATTAAGCCTCTGCTTGGTGCTGTGCTCCTGCAGCTGGGTGCTGGCAGCATGTTTGATAAAGGTGCAGCTGAGTACAACTTCACTCCCATCTTCTCCAAGCTCAGACCTGGTTGTGGAAAAGGTTTGTATCTGCTTTTTCCTATCAAAGAGGCACTACCTGTCCCGGCACTATTTCCATTCCAGAAAATGTACTTCAGGAGAAAGATAAAGAGATACCCAACTATCGTTAGATCCATAGAGGATTTGCCTAGAAAGCTTCCATTCTGCACGCATCTGATTGCACAGTTTGGTTTTATCAAGCAGCCTGTGTTTTCCAAAAGGAAGAGGAAAAAGATGTGCCTTTGGAATAATGGAAAAACAAAGGTGGCCAGTGATTATCAATAACTAAAAACCTCTCTAAAACAAGCTTGTAATTGGCTTGCTTAAATGGGTGCAGTTAACTGAGCACCCAAGCTTTCGTAAAATACAAACCCCTCTTCAAACAAATGGGGATTTTCACTTGTTAAAAGGAACTATTTCATTATATATGTTGTAGAAAAGAAGTGGTCCTGAACAGCCTATGCTGTACCAGTTCTTATAGAGCTATGACATGAAGTGCACACCCAGTAGTCGGGTTTGACTGGGGAGGAAAGCTTTGACTTACATTGAAGCGTTCCACTCACCACATTCCAAGTGCAGGCTCTGAATGGGCAGACGGAGAATGCAGGTAACACAGAGGTTTCTCCTGCCTTCCCACCCTGCTTCCCTGTTCCTACTTCTGTAAGGCCTTACAAACACCTCACTGTGCCTAAGGTGAGCTGATCAGTGGCAAAGTTATAGTGACCTCAAGTAGTGAAAACACCCACCTGCAGAAAAACATCCCAGCCTGGGGTTATACAAGATGCTTTGCTTGGAATTTTAATTCACTTCTCTTGACATGGCAAGGAACCTGTTTCTATTTCATTTCTATAACTTTCACATAGAAGTAGAATAAAGGAAAAGCAGGGAAAGCTGTGATTGCCCTGGAGAACCAGTGTCTACTCTCATAGCACAGCACACAGACTCTATGAACCGAGGATGCAAAGCTGCAGCAGGCACCTGAGGGATCACTCAGTGCGGGCTTTCTAAAGCAGCACAAGCCCCAGCTGAAAACAGAGAAGTGTCACTGAAAACAAGCCCTTTAACACTGACAGCAAGAGAGCCATAGGAAATCTAAATCACTGATAAAGGGTTACGTCCTTGTCCTGGCAGTAGCTGACCAATGCAAAACGCCTGTTTACTGACATCCAGGATCCAGGATTTCCAGGTGCTTTGATACCCTGGAACTTCCCATCTTCCTATTAAATCCTAGTTAGAAATTTCCCTGCACATTATACAATTCTGAGAAATTAAAGCCCTCACACCAGCCTCGCGTTCCTGCTCATCCACAAGCCCCGCTCCTCCACAGAAGACCAATTCAAAACGACTACAATGCAAAAAACAGGAAACTAAGGTCCGCTTGTGGTTACACCCCTCTGAAACACAGCACCAAGAACCAATGAGTTTGGAAAGCTTTTCTACTGACTTTGCTTTCTGACAGGCTACTATTTAACCCTAAAAAGAGCCTAAACCACTTCAAAAGAAGCATGAGGGCAGGCACAGAGAAAGAAGACAGCCAAGGCCGTGAATCAGAGCTCTGCATTTCTTAGTTTACTATGCTGTATCTAAGCACAGGATCATTACCCTACCTAGAAAGGTGTCTCCAACACCACCTCTTGGCATGGGAAAAGATGTATTATTTTTAAGGATCAGTTTCAGTTATGTTGCTAAACAGCCCATTTATTTGTTGCTACGCTACAGAGCAAACATTTTTGCCATTTGGTTTGTTTAATCGCAAACAAAAAGCTATGGGGAAGTAGTTGCGTGTTCTGATTTACTACAGAGAAAACCTAGCCTTAAAATGAGAGCAGCCTGGCTTCCCAGGCAATTCCTAGAAATTAAACATGAAATATCCTGTCTGGTGCCAAGCTTCAGAGTTACCTTAAGGCAACAAACACAGGCGAGGGAGGTGATGAAAGTGCAACAGGAGCCCTTCCCATCCTGGGCACCCAATGATAAATGTTGTGTACTGCCTCCTACCTGGAAAAGCAGCATCAGTGATGGAAACAGCAGCCAGGAGCACTGCACCAGGTGTCCACTCCAGTGCTGAAGCACTTGCAGTGCACTCCCACTGCAGAGCATCGCAGCCAGATGCTCAACCCCAACAGCCCTGATAGCTCAAGAGTACTCACCATTTCTGCCAGCAGCTGTATAAAGCACTAGCTTCCCTACCAAACAAGTTTGATTTAATGGGATTAACACTATTTGACTGGTGAGGCTGAGTGGGTGCTGTGCTGGATGGCAGAGGGGATATTGCTTTGCTTGCAACTTGACTTCCAGCCAAGGCTTGGCTGACTTTTTCTCTTTGAGTGAAGTATCATGCCCTGTGTGGCACATACAGTACTGCCCCTTAAAGCGTTTTGCAGACAGGATCTCATCCACAACAGAGCATTTTCAGTGTATGACATCAGAGCACATTAAGCTTGCTCTTAGTTCAACAGAGAATTCATCGGGCTTTTCGTTTTGACGCCGGAGCAAAAAGGACTTGGTGTCTTCATGAACTCTGATGTTTCAGGGGAAAAAGGAATGAGTTCAACTCGTACTGATGTGTTGAGATCTTTAATTATAAGTTAATATCAAATGTTTCCAGGAAATATGACAATTCAGCCAGGCAAACAGAGTTGAAGGCAATCATCTATCTCAAATCCCACTTAATATTTCAAACTGTGTCACACTGATCCAAAGACAGCATAAGGAATTTGTCCCATTATATTAACTATGGAAGAGAATCTACAGATGTCGCTGATAAATGCTCTGTTACATATGCTAGAAAATCAGACACACTGGACAGCAGTTATTAAATATAACTAATAACTGTGTTCAGTGATGTGGGCAAGGAGGAAGAAAATTAAGTGGATTTCAATAAGTAATTACTCAAGAAATTAAGTGCTAATTTTTACCAAAGCATCACAGTAAATGCATATGTTAGTGCCAATAGAATTAAATAGCCTTTAGCCACAGAAACACTACCCCCTATCACATCACACCTCCCTTTAAGCACCAAGCAGAACATGCAACTTCTATAAAAGGATTTTCTTCCTCTAGCTAAACCCTGGTGTTACAAGAGATTTCTTTCATGTTCCGCATAATCAGTGCAGGTGGTTACACTCCTTATCAGCCGCTGAAAGCCACTAAGGAAAGCCTCCTTCACCCCATGTTATGTATTTGCATGCACATTATGTACAAATATTTGTATAAAGCAAAGCTGTAACTTAGAGGAAGCAGGACCAGGAAGAGAAATGCAAAAGCTTTTCCAAACATGCCTGCCAAGCCTGACTCAGGTAGGGTATGCTTGGTAATAGCCACAGGATTCCTATTCAGAAAAGCATGACCAGCAGGGCAAGGGAGGTGATCCTGCCCCTCTACTCTGCTCTCTTGAGACCTCACTTGGAGTACTGTGTACAGTTCTGGGGTCCTCAACATAAAAAGGACACGGAACTGTTAGAACAAGTTGATCAGGGGACTGGAGCACCTCCAGTATGAAGACAGGATGAGAAAGTTGGGGCTGTTCAGCCTGGAGAAGAGAAGGCTGCGAGGAGACCTCACAGCAGCCTTCCAGTATCTGAAGGAGGCCTATAGGGATGCTGAGGAGGGACTCTTCATTAGGGACTGTAGTGATAGGATAAGGGGTAACGGGTTCAAACTGAAACAGGGGAAGTTTAGATTGGATATAAGGAAGAAATTCTTCACTGTGAGGGTGGTGAGGCACTGGAATGGGTTGCCCAGGGAAGCTGTGAATGCTCCATCCCTGGCAGTGTTCAAGGCCAGGTTGGACAGAGCCGTGGGTGACATGGTTTAGTGGGAGGTGTCCCTGCCCACAGCAGGGGGTTGGAACTGGATGATCTTAAGGTCCTTTCCAACCCTAACTATTCTATGATTCTAAGAGCAAGTTCAAATTTGATCTGTGTATCAGAAGATTGAGCTGCAATGAGTCATCCATTGTGCAGAATAATGCACTTGGGTTTGACAAAGCCCAAGCTACGGTTTAGCTAATATACATTCTACTCTTGGGGTAACAGATTCTGAACCTCCAAGCATCTTCATTGCCCTTGGCAATTTGTTCCAGAATATGATCAATAAATTGTGTTACAAATGTTCCCAGCCTCTAATTTCAATTTGTATGGCTTCACCTTCCAATGAAATACTATGTATTTGCTGGCAGACTAAAAAGACCTTTGAGTACCAAAATTCTCTCTGGTAGGGAAAGAGGCTACATTTAAATTACCACTCGATCCTTTTCATAAGCTAAATAGAAAATGCCAAAGCATTTTACCCTATCTCTGGATAATTTCTATAGCCTCACACTCTCCATTTTAAACACATTTTGCAAATTTAATAGAAATTGAAGCAGTTACAATAAAACCCTGTCTGGTCGAGCCCTCTAAACATTAGTTTGCAAAGTCCAAGCGGCCGTGGTAAAATAACCAGATTTGTTTTACTCAGTAACAGCAGAACAAGGGCAAGAGTATTGTATAGTGTGGAGCTCTCTAAATGGCAAATACGATGTGCTGTACCAGAGCATAAATTCAAGTAGCCATGTAAGCACTGAGAGCACATTGGCCAGTGCTCTCTGCCTGCATTCTTCTTGTACTATCTTTACAGCCTCTGTGGATTATAAAATGAAAGGGCAACTTGATTGACAGGGTATTAAAAGCCCCTGCAGCTTTCCAATCCGATTTGGATCATTCAGTAGAAGCCAAAAGGGCTAAAAGGCCAAAAAGGATCTTAAGGTCCTACCCAACCCAAACCATTCTATGATTCTCTACCCATCTAGCTCCGGGAATGCTACTGTGGGTATAACCTCTGGAATGTACCCTTTGCCAGTGACCGCAGTTCCTGGGATCTCAGCTGGGAACCAGCTTCTGGCACAGTCGAGGAAAGCTCCTGGGCATCTGTTTGGAAGCATCAATCCTTTTCCTACTGTAACACACTCCCACAGCTCCGTTTTCTGTCAGTCACTGGGAGCACACAAGGGCTCTTTTGACACACTGAGAAGCACAGACTTGTTCCTTCCCCTCCTTGGGAAAAAGTGAAACTAAGCTGCTCTCACTCTTCAGCCTTACTCAGCACCAACAGGCTCGTCCCTAAGCAGCCACATGAACACAGGATGTGTTTCAAAGTTTTCCCACAGATCCAGTTATTTTGGTTCTGGACTACCCATTCTGTGACAGTAAATCAGATGGGTGATGATAACCACTCATGCCAACAAGATGACCTCTTTTAAGAGACAGTTCTCTTGTGTTTTAGAACTCATGGGCTCCTTCCAAAAACAGGGAAAAGAGACCAAAGTTGAAGACAAAAATACCTTCTAATTGTCCGTGTAGAAAACCTCGTTACCCACTTCGTATCTTTCCAGTGTAGCCTTACAGCATTACTATAGAACCCTAGGATTTAAGTCAGTAAAGGCCGATAAAACCCTGGACTGAATCTCACCCTCTTCACTCATTTGAGGAGACACCAAAAAGCACTTTCCAATGAAGAAGGCTTTGTTAGGTGCACCCTTCCATAAATCAGAGGAGCTATCAGACACGCTAAAGCTGCCCTTAAGCTCTGTCAACAGCAGTGAAGTTCTCCAGGCCAGATTTCTCTTAGTTTGTTCTCCCTTTCACAACCTTTTTCTGTATTTCTGCTGAACACCATTTGATTTATTCAAGGCTCAGAGAAAAACCATCAGGGTATTCAAAACTAAGCTCAGCAAGAGACAGCAATGTCAGAACAAGTCATTAGCTTTGATCTTAAATTCAGAGTGCATTGTGAGTTACATTCACTTGTGAAGACACTGTACAACCCATGGTGATAAAAAGACAGACATCAGCTCTATGAAGGGACAGGAAGACAGGTAACAAATCTTCAGAGCTCTACCAATTTCAGGAGCTGGGCTGTATTCTGATCCCATTTGCTGCAGTATAAGGGATAGCTTTGCAAGTGTAATACTGCCTGCAGGGCAGAACAAAGCTTAGAGCCCCTGTGCTTGTGCAGCACATGTCTGAACAGCCCACCCTGACCACCACCAATACAGCCTTGTTTCTATGCACTCAAGGCTACTGAGATCGAAACAAACAACATCAATTTGCCTACGCATTAAATAGTTTTGAACTGCTTGAAATTCCCGGCTTCATCTAAAGCCCAACAGTAGTTAAATATGGTCCTGACTTAGCCTCCATGAGGGTATTTATTGCTTCTATGAAGTGCTGCTGGATACGAGTCCAGCATGCGGCAGCTTTGCTCAATAAAGACCATGGTACTGCTCTGCTGTGGGAAGGAAAATGGATATTCAGATATAAAATTGGTTTTAAACTATTATTTGTAGGAGAAAACACATAATCCAACAGGCTCTAAATAATTCTTATATTCAGGTGTTGCTGAGCCTTAGCTAGGGAGTTTCCAACTACAAGATGCTGAGGGCACAGAACTGAACTTCAGCCTCCCAGTGATTTCAGCTAGCACTTTGGAAATCATACCCAGGGCTGGCAGAATCCTATTGGTGACATTGGCAGCTGGATGAAATCTTTTGGGAAGGGAGAACACTGGATTTATGTTTTTTCCACCCCTATGAAACACGAGCTTTCTGTACCTAGCCCTGCTGATGCATCATAACCCAAATTATCTCAAATGATAGAATTCCGGGCAGCTTGCTAACACAACTGCCTTCCATTTCACTTAGCAAATATTTAATTTGCCATCCACTAATTAACTAACTGGCATATTCTCCAAGATGTGACAGCATGCAAAGGAGAGTTCTAGACCCTTTCGCAGTGGTGCCTGTTTTAAATCCAACAACGCACTGCCTTTGGCTCAGAGAGTTAAAGACAAATATCCCAACTCATCCTGCCCAAGATGAAATCCGCAGTCACAACACAGACATTATCACTTAGTCTTGCAGGGATTTCTCGAGCAGAGCCTCAGTTTGCAGCCTTCAGAAGACTCTCACTGTTATTTCTGTACTCTTCACAGCTTTGTTACACACTTCACCATCACTTCATATTGCTCCTTCAGTAAACACATTGCACATGTTTTCCATTAGAAGACTGAGTTGAAGACAAGTAGCTGAGCAATGAGGGTGGGTTATTGATCACTGATCTGTCCAAGTACCTGTATTTACAGGGACTGTTAAAGGTGTGCAACAAGTCCAGCAGGACTCGTGACTGGCAATTTTCACTCTGAAGAATTATTTCCTCTTGCACCCCTGACACTTTCTCATTTCAGTTCATTTTTACTTCACTGATTAATTCACGCAACAAGTAACCCAAATGAACACAATTTTTCTTCAATTTACGGTAGATTTCAGCCATTTTGCCCTCATCCATTTTAATCAGCAGGCAGCAGAATACATTCCTGGCAGCAGAGTTATTCTGCCCTCTCAGTTAGCAGAAACACCTGGGAGTGAACTGGGAATGTATTGATTTTTCCACATAGCTGCTGGCTACAAATCCATATTCACAATATAACATGGAATCTCTGGCTTTTATCAAAATATGAAGGAAAAATTAACTTCAAGCAAAAATATATGCAAAAAGTATTAAATTAATGAACACTTTGTTCAGTCTTTGGCAAACAGCTATTGAAAGAAAAGAACATTTATGTTACACACCAGCTCCTCTGCCAAACTCAGCCTTTGCTGTCATTGTTATTATTGCAGCTATCTCTGCTTGGACAGGAATGCTCGAATCATAGAATCATAGAATAGTAAGGGTTGGAAAGGACCTCAAGATCATCGAGTTCCAACCCCCCTGCCATGGGCAGGGACACCTCCCACTAAACCATGCCATCCAAGGCTATGTCCAACCCCACCTTGGACGCCACCAGGGATGAAGCATCCACAACCTCCCTGGGCAACCCATTCCAGGGCCCCACCACCCTCACAGTAAAGAATTTCTTCCTCATATCCAATCTAAACCTCCCCTATTTAAGTTTAAACCCATTACCCCTTGTCCTCTCACCACAGTCCCTAATGAAGAGTCCCTCCCCAGCATCCCTATAGGCCCCCTTCAGGTATTGGAAGGCTGCTATGAGGTCTCCACGCAGCCTTCTCTTCTCCAGGCTGAACAGCCCCAATTTTCTCAGCCTATCTTCATACGAGAGGTGCTCCAGTCCCCTGATCATCCTCGTGGCCCTCCTCTGCACTTGTTCCAACAGTTCCATGTCCTTTTTATGTTGAGGACACCAGAACTGCACACAATACTCCAAGTGAGGTCTCACGAGAGCAGAGTAAAGGGGCAGGATCACCTCCCTCGACCTGCTGGTCACGCTCCTTTTGATGCAGCCCAGGATACGGTTGGCTTTCTGGGCTGCAAGCGCACACTGCCGGCTCATGTTCATTTTTTCATCAACCAACACCCCCAAGTCCTTCTCCTTGGGCTGCTCTGAATCTCTTCCCTGCCCAACCTGTAGCTGTGCCTGGCATTGCTCCAACCCAGGTGAAGGACTTTGCACTTAGCATGGTTAAACTTCATCAGGTTGGCATCAGCCCACCTCACAAGCGTGTCAAGGTCCCTCTGGATGGCATTCCTTCCCTCCAATGTATCAACCGAACCACACAGCTTGGTGTCATATTCCAATCTAACCCTCAAGTAAAGTTGTATGGTCAGGAGCCAGTGGTACCTTCTGCCATTTATATAGCAGCTCCTACATGTCCTAAGGAGATACTCCCAGCAGGGATTACGGTATTAGGAGCAGTAGAAAGTGATGTTGTCAAGCCTTTATCTTAACATGCTACCTCTATGAGTCTGCAGTAACGTCCCTTTGCACGCTAAGTAAGGGACTTATACCCAGGTTATTTTCATGCCCTTAAGGAGTGCCTATGCGCTGAAACTGCCACGAGGCTTTACGTCATCTTCACAATGTGACTGGGGAGCTCAGATGGAAAATGCTATAAAGCTCAAAGCCTCCTTAAGCAGTGACAGAAAGGTCATCCCACTCTTCCTGACGGACACTGCAGACTGATGGCAAAGCATGACGTAAATGCTTCAGAAGCCCAAACTGCATCCAAGGAAGAGTAAGAAGTGAATCTCCCATCATACACATTTCACAGAGGACCCAGAACAGTCTGTGACCAACAGACAGGTTAAACAGATGCAGCATAGCAATATTTATTGTAAGTTAATGGCTGTGGCATTTTATAATGGTCAGTTAATAGCTCTGAAGGATATAATATAACTTACATACATTAAAAAGCAAACTAACTTATGAAGGTACACAGACTCTTACCTGCTGAAACAGGCAAGTTTGGGCTCGGAGAAGGCCAGTAACTTTATAAATCATTTGTGCTAGCCTCTTCCCAACCACCCACCCCCCCCATCAAATGGAAGAGTGGAGAGGACTTAAATCTGAGCACCACCATGCAGATCCAACTCTATTACAAGCATACACAGCAAATACGAGTGGCTATATCAAGCCAAAAGAGTTGTCATCTCGCCATTCCTTCTTCAGGTTTCTGTCGGTGCTGTGCACTGGTAATTACTGAACTATGACTAATTATCAGTGCTTTAAATTTTGCTGCAAGGGATATGGAAAGAGATGCTCAGCTCACACATTTGGCTTGGGAGGGTTATTGCCTGTTATGAGAGCAAGAGACAGTGAAGAAGGTACACCATACTGACCTTCACATAACTAAATGCTTGGCATATTAAATCACCTTAAGCTAACAGGCCTGAGGGCTGCAGAGAAACAACCCACTTACACTTCCAATAGCCCTCCTTCAGGGGTATTAACTCCTTGCAGAAACACAAGACACAGATGGAGAGGTTGGGGTCAAATAGGCCAATCTGCAATCACCAGATGTTGCTGGGAGGCATCTTTAATCATGATCAAGCTCCGTTTGCCATAAGAATTCTCTGCCCTTTCCAGAACAGGGCTGCATCTTGTCCATGCCAGTGCCAGACGCAAGAATCCCCACAGTCTCATTTGTGCCTCCATGAGCCACCATGCTGCAGGCTATTAACAGCTGGACATGTCTTACTATTTTACCATAAGTAATGGACCTTAAATTCCCCCCTCCTGTTGGCCCTCTACATTGAGATAAAGTGGGGAAAAGGCAAAAACAGAATCAAACAGCTATAGCTCAGCTTCCTCCACAGCTGGAGAGTGTCACTGGGCAAAGCTAGCTCCACAGCAGAGAAGAATCAGGTAATATATTGGTTTTGAGAGGTTTTACTGGTTCATTATCTGTCAAGTAGCAATAGCCTATTCTTTTAGTTGCATTAAAGCAAGATAAATCCTCCTTGCTCTGAACAAATTGTAATGCAGTTTAGACAGAGTTATTACTAATGAGGTCTTGGGTTCAGATCCAGATGTTTAAAGAAAGCAACCAGCTCTACAGTGCTGTTAATGCAGGAAAGGGCTCAGTGGAAGACTCCTTTATTTCTTTCGTCTAACAAAATTGGGATCTTGAAGAAATAAAATTAAAGAAAATTATTTTCCCCACATATATATTCAAGGACTTGACTACAACACAAAGTGATACTGCTCTTGGAAGTCAATCCTCCCGTAATTCCTAGAAAGATTCCACAAGGAAGGCATATTTGGAGGAAGAATCAATTATTCTGCTACTAATCAGCTGTGGCATCATAAGCAACATTTTACTAGGTACCCATAGCAACAGGTTTTCAAGTTCTCTTTACAGATGAGAGCCCAAGGGAAATACTCCTGCTGCTTATCCAGCTCTGCTTTCCACAGGAATGGAAACCAAAGCCTGCCGCGTTTTCAGACAACTCTTTTCTAAGCCCATTCTGAGATGATGGTTACATGGGATAGGAAACAACCTTCAGCTCCTGCCAGCACTGCACATCAGCAGCAACGTTTCCACAGAGGAAAATGCTTCAGCAGATTTCCCTCACTGAGATAAGTCAATGTTAAACAAGATGGTCCTTTACACATGCTGAAAGCAGAAATCCTGGTTAGTCACATTAACTTGATCGTGTTTAAGCTTTGGCAAGGGCAATTTGGTTTGAGCCTTGTGCATGAGACAGCCTTAGTTGTGTTCCTACTGCAGTGCTATCTGTGGAGTAATCTTCAAGCAACAGCCACATCAGTCCTGCGCTATAAATGCTCTAACTTCATTCTTCCCTTGAATTTCAGACCTCCAGCTTACATGGTAAAGGCCCAAGGGCTTAGAAAATCGGGTAGAGAGAAAATTCCTAGAATCTGCTAGCATTGGCACACTTGCTCACATGCACCACCCTTAGTGCAGTGCATTCACTGAAAACATCTTGGTTTATGATATTCCAATGACTCCATCCTCACTATGTCAGTGGATTTTAGGGATTTTAAGGTGGGGAAAAGCACAGGCTGAATTGAAAAATGACCGTAAGTCATATAAGACATCAGCCTTCTTGCAGTGCTCCTCCTTGCAATGCCAGTGTACAAACAAGTTACCTAACAGCATTTCTGGTTGGAAAGCCAGTCTGATGGAAACCACTGCACTTCTGACTCAGTGAAATGGCAAGCAGGAAACTAATGGTTTCAAGCAAATTGCAAACCAGATATCCCATTCATCACACTGGCATATTGACAAAAGCATCCAGAACATGGTTAGGAGAGAAAACCTCAGGGTCTGAGTCTCCAAAACGTTCATATTTTACAGTTATGTTTCATAAGTACTAATGTGATCACCCATTTCCAAAGCTGAACCTTCCTGCCCTCGAGATATTCAGGATGCATACTCGATGGTGGGAGTCAATTCCACTTGCTATACACAGCCAGGTCCCAGCTATACAGCCTGACAACTATAGCCCAAGGCTGACTCTGCAAGCTCCCTTAGTCCCAGCCTGACCTCTTCTGACCTACTGAAGAAAATCATTTTAAGTAGTACCCAGCTCACACCGAGTTCCTCCACCTGGTAAATAGAGGAGGTTATTAACTTCATTCACTTTTAAATTGAAGTTGGCATTCTCAATGCAACTTTGCAGATATAAGATGCCAATGTTAAAAGCCAGAAACCCTGCTTTAGTTTCAGAGAACAAAATGCTTTCTGAAGCTGACTGCTCAATATAAGAATTGACAGTGCGGTATTTTGGGCAGAATTTAACAGCACTGAACCCAGTAAAATTTGGGTAATTCAGTTGAGCTATCCCTTTTATACTGGGATATTTTATATAGATACTGAATGCAGATATTAATAAAACCTGGGTTTTTTTCCCCTATGTGCTTAAATTTTCCCAACTCCCATTTTTGGAATAGTTTTCCAGGACAAGATCCATCAGCATCAGCCATCGATGCCAATGAAGTGCACTGCCGCAGCAAACAGCTTTCAGTGTTCTTTATTCCTCCCTGTCATCCTTCACATCCAGAAGGAAATCTTACTGGGCCTCCCTATGATAGATTAGCACTCATGTTGAGATGAAGACAAATGACCAGCTGAGTAAGTGGTGCACAGGGATGGACAGCTTAAATTGAACAGTTTCCAAGCATCTAAAACATAATTCCCATTCCAAGAGAAGAAATCCTGCTGATTTCACATTTCAGACCAGTTGTTACAAACCAAACTAGGGCAGGATCAGTTCCAGTCCCAAGCCTTCAGGGAACCCAGCACAAGCATTTTTTATCTACCATGATACAGTAGACAAACAGTTCCTGTGTTATCACTGGTCCTGAGACAAGCATCAAGGGAACAGGACAGGTCATCCATACAACTAATCCCAATAGACAATGAAGTTACAAGTTTCCAACTGTTCTCTTAAATATCTTCTAGTTCTGTGCATCTGCCCTTTACCAATTATTTTGGTGCTGCCTGTCACTGTATTAGCCCACCTTTGTTTTCTTAAACCAGTTTTCTCTGCAGCATCTCTTTGCTGTACTTACAATAACTTCCAGTAGTGCAAATTGATTCTAGACTGATATCTACTTCTAATCGGCCTCTGAAGAAGCCCTGAGTGTGCTGGGAATTGAAATAGTTCATTACAAAAGGTCAGAACAGGACCTGAAAAATACTCAAACTTCCAATGTTTTACAACCTTGAACAGAGCCATGAAGTAACTGTAGGGAGCAAAATGTTGTCATTTGAATAGCAATGTTTTAATGAAAGCCTGCGATGTTCCCCACATTAAATGGATAAAGAGCTTTCTTTTACCCTGCTGTAGAATTTCCTTCAGTAAAATCCCACCTGTAACACTATACACTGCTAATCACTGACAAGCACCATGTACTCTCCACCAAGCATGAAGTGCTCTTTAAATACACCAGCGAGCTGTACAGGGTGTTCTCTTACACTGGCCCAGAAAGCAAATCTCACATTTAACACCTTTTCTTGAGCAGGCATAGCATGAGCCTGTAAAGGGTTAAAGAAAAACAAACATCTTTTGATCAGCAGCATTACATTCATTATCTGGACATCAGTCATAGCCAGTACTGCAAAATCAATAGTGCCATCCATAAAATACCTTGTGCAGTAGCGTTGAGGGACCGCTCTAACTAAACATGCCGCACAACTAATTCTGGCTGAAAGGGAGGAAAACAGAGGGAAAAGAAGGAATTAAAAGCCTTTCACTCCTTTCAGAAAGCACAATAAAACTGAAATCAGACTACAAAACGCTCTTGCGCGTATTCATTTCACTTGGAAACATTTAGGGTACATTCTAGAAGGTGGGTTTTGACGAGAGACAAATCAAGTCCCAGAGCTACCAATACACATTAAAGAGGAAGAAAAACTCAATAATGCAGCTTCATTAATTTCTCAAAGACCTACACAAATGTTTGTGGCTAGCAAGTGTCCAAGCTCCCCAGTGCCCCCACTTCCCACCCTGCCACAGGCTGAGCTGAGAGCAAACATGCAGCACTTAGTCCATGTATTGCCAGGCTTACAGCCCAAATGAGTCCTGAGCTTACATGCAGGGAGGAGAGCAGTGGACAGGGGGGCATGCCATCTGTGCTGGTTAAAAATAGATGTCACCTCTATCAAAGTCTGACCTTGAATCTGTTCCTCTCTGCAGTGCAATATATATATATAGGTAATGATTTGAGGTAAACCAAACTAATCTGCAGAGAGCACAGGTCATATGGTCTCAGTTACATCCCTGTTTATGTTTCTATCTGCAACTGCTCATGTCTTGCTTCCCTTCTCAGTTTGTTATGCAGACAACCACTGTAAAACAGAAGCACTTTGCTTTTGTTCTGACACAACCTTCCATGCCCAAGATCTCTTCATGCTTCTGAAAGGAAAAGAATAATTCAGGCTGAAAAAGACTTAAGTCCAACAACTGCCCAGTTGCTGGACTGAAAGTCATGGAAGAATAAAGCCACATAAGGCTTTGATAAAGAGATCTATTCTTGAAGGCATTGGGAATAAGTCTTTGTTCTAGCCTAGCTTAAATGAAAAGAGATACCAGATGTACTACATCATGGCAATTCCCACTGGTCAGACTAAGAACCCCCTGCTGGAAAAGTGGCAAAGTGCTGCTGGAAACTGGCTAAAGTTCACTTAACTAAATCAGGTAAGCAGCAGAAAGGCCCATATTTAAGGCTAATACCTTTATTTAGCTTGCTGATACAACTTCCGGCTATTTGTGCTTTTGTTACCAATACCTCTGTTTTATTACCACACAGAGAGCTACTACAGTGCATGCCATCCTCTCAACATGCACATTTGATCTATGTCATCCAGGTATCTGAAAATAAACCATATATATACACAACCAATACAGATTCATAAAAGTTAGAGAGGAAAATCCAGTATGCCATTCTAAGTATTGATGGGATGCATAGGTAATACTTTGATTTTTCCTAATCGAGTTACATTTACCTAAACACACTGCTTTGATTCAGCCAGACCTGAGGTTTACCCAGATTCCCCACACAATTACATCAAGCTTTGTGTCCTCAAAACGGAATTGAGATGAATCATCCATGAATCCATACACTCAAAGTGAATCTGTTTTATGTCAAATGGCTAAAATAAGGCTATGGAAAAGCTGGAATCAAAACAATCCATTCTATAAATCCTTTATTATTTTTAGAAGAGGATACTTGTCTTCAATTTAATGAAAAGATGTTCTTGTTTCCCAAAGCGTTCTCTAGCCTTCATCTATGCTTGGCCAGGCTCTAACTCTACTGTTTGTTAGATGCTCTTACGATCAGGATGGTATATCATGGCCAAAATATCAGAGTTTATTAGAGAAGCTAACAGGATCCTTCAGTTTCGTGCGTCACTGATCATTTTCTGGATGATCAAGGCAATGATTCTCCAGATTCCATCCCTGAAAAGGCAATGCGTCCATCAGCAAAACCTGGCCATAGGAAACCCACTAAAAATACCTTTTAACACAATCCTTTCACCATCGCTGTGCCAGCTGCACAATTCACAAATCATTATGAAGACTGCAGATCTCCAGTGACGAAGGTCCACAGAGTACCTCTCCATACAGAAGTGTTTTACCTTCTTGTGCATCTATGGCAGACCAAGAGATTGACACACTGAGCTGAAAAAAGACTACTCATCAACCTAAATACTGCACAAATAGCTGGGTTTCCACTACAAAGAACTCCAAACCTGGTTTTTAAACAACCCTGTTTTTAAGCACAAAAAGATAACTAACCAGTTATCCACAGCAGAGCGCTGCTCTGTTCTAAACCACTAGCTTATATTCACTTATTTCCCTACCTCAAGTGCGCCTGTGGTGCTAAAAACACAACTACAATTACTGCAAAACCTATTTTCTCTTCTCATAACCATTCATCATAGCTGTCACTTAGATGATAAAGATCATGAGACCACTCTGCAGGCCTCATTTCTTTTGGAAAAGATGGATTTGCTTATTGCATTGATCTGTGATACTGTAATACAGCAAAACATCGCATTTGCTGTACTTTAAGATGCTGAGGTTTAAAGCTGGGTGTGAAAAACTGATGTGATGAGTTCCACAGTACTGTGAAAGCAACTGAAGAAAACAGCAGCAGGCATAGGCTCAGATTCGTGATCCTTAAGAGGTTCATACTCAAACCACTGTGAAAACATTAACATTTATCAACTTGCTCGAAACAGAAATCAGCAAGTTATACCAGAGTTAAACAGGACGTAGCACTTGGATAGTCATGAGCAAATCCTCATTCTTTAGATGCCATCACAGAGGAAAAAAGCAAACCTCTGAGGTGGACAAGCAGCTCTTGAATCCTTTTCCATGCTGAGCCAAGGTCTCCACATGGTAGAGGGTGAAAAATGCTGCAGTAATTTCTATGCCATTGGGAAAAAGCCAAATTGATGGGCACATTAATTCAGCCTTTCTGCAAATCAGACCAAGTGTTACTCATTCCTCAGCATTTTTATCTTCTACCATTTTTCAAAAGGTATCCAGTTCTTCTACAACTGGCCAAGGCAGAAAATCACAGTGAGAACCAGTAACAGGAACATTAAGTTCTTACTGCCCTGGCATGGGCTATATAAATTCATAAAATGCCAAAACGTTCCAAAGCAGGTGGTTAAAAGTGGGGTGAAAGTGAGGTTGGTTGGATAGATTCATTGGTTTTGGAAGTAACAGCAGAGTGCACCTCTAATAAGAGAGGAGCCTCACATCTCTAGATGGGGAAATAGGGAAGAGTGCTCCAGGTTCCTTTGCAGCAGATGCCAGAGAAGGAAGGCTATAAAGCTAGCCTGCACCTTGGTGTATAATCATTCCGCTTTCTAAAGGCCTCAATTTACTTTCAGACATGATAGATGCATATACCTGCAGTCAGTTACCTTGTGATTTGATGTTCTTGACAGGGACTATATCAGTATAGCAATCTGAAGCCTCATGCAAAAAGGAGAGGAGCTGACTGTCATTTTGCACCTGAAGGAGCCCCCGTGACCCAGTACCACCACTGATTTCCTTCTAAGAACATGCCAATTAGCACCTTAATTCTGCACCAAATATGCATTCTTTTATGGTGAACCATGTGTCATCTAAACCTGGCAGCTATACAACCCATTTACAGGTATACTGAAATGTGCTGGTCCCAAGTTTACTCCTGTCAATCACAAAGCATTCTGGAAGCCTAAAAGAGTGTTCTGTTACACACCCAGGCTAAGCAATAGCCCCTGCAAACACAGTGTGGTCCTACTTATCCTAACTTATATCACAGGATGCCACACAACAGTCTTCTGCTGCTCCTTTTAGCGCAGCTCTGCCCTTGGAGCAAGGGATTGAAGTGAGCCCCTAGGAAGCCTCAAGGGTACAGCCAAGGAGTTCATGGAGAGGCAAAAGGGAAATCAGCTCACTGCAGGCTGTTCTGCAGTTATTAACAGCCATTCACATCCACAGGTGAGTGTTGTTGGGGTCACTGGGCACTGCTGGAGTGGGAAAAGCTCAATCAGTGTGTTCTTAAATGCCTAACCCAATTCACCTGGCACACCTGACCCTGGGAAATCACCTCCTGTGTGATGCACACAAACAGCAGGAGGGGGAATGGATAGGAAAAAGCATTGGAAACACCTGGTCTTACCTTTTACTATTCTGCAGCAATAACAAGAAACCTCAGAGGCCCCAAACACTAAATAACTGCATGATGTGAACAACTTGCAGCCTTGTCAGAAGGGGATGCTGGTAACACACTAGCATAGCTAATGGGATCCTGACCTTTAAATGAAAGGTGAGCAGTTGGCTATCTTCACACTCAGCCTGTCATTTGTTCTGAACACAGAAGTAAAAAAAGCAAACAACTCACTGATTTCCTACCTTGCAAATAACAGGCCACAAGTACTTGAGCCCCTGGCAGGGTAAAGCAAGGAAAGGTACACATCTATAGAAACCTATATTTGTGTTTTCAGAAGTACAGGGCTTACTGGAAATATTGAGACTCCTGGAGTCTGCAATAAGGCCATGAAACAAGTTCACACGACATTAAGAAGATAATCAGAGGCTGTTGAGGGAAGTGCTGATCTTAACTACCGCAATTCAAAATCTGTTCTTCTATGAAATCTGAAATTCAAGTCATTTAAATTCTAACCAGAAGTATTTCGAACATGCAAATTGATAACAACCCGCTTGGTTTTCTAACAGATGCAACCCCTCACCAGCAAAGCTGTTAGGGAATGTCATACAGAACCACATACCCTGGCAAATGTGCATCAGCACATTCCCAAATGTGGAGCAACCGGATGAAGAGGAGGGTGAATCTTTGGAGACTGCACTCAGATTTAATCAGACATGGTGATGGTTCTGCATTTTATTAGTCTCCCCCAGGTTAGCAGGAAACAGCTATTTCAGGCAACACCTGCAATCCTCCAGCATGACCTACAAGGAAGAGCTGTTTTAATACCAGTCTGATCACACGACAGAGAAGCAGGTTCTGAGAACACTTCTGTATTTACTTCTAGCAAGCCATGCCTATGAACCATTTATCACCATGGTTATCAGAACCCTGACCAAACACTCAGTCTGGATACTGAACACATTCCCACTGCCAGGATCATTTCCAAACGGAATCATACAGCACTGCAGATATATCCCCTCTGCTGTCAATGCACAATTTCAATTAAGTCAACTTGATCAAACTGCTCTGTCATTCAGTGTGTTGGCATAACTACAGGAAGCCATGTACCCTCCTGACAGTGCAATTTCTCTCCCAAACCAAAGGGAATAGCTCCTTTTCAAGTAGGGATCTAAACTAAGAAGCTAGCTGAAGCCTACACAAAGCCTATCCAATTCAGTCATTTGCAGTGATTTTTTTCCCCTTATTTCGATACTACAAAAAAAGTCCCGAATTTATCATTCCTTCCAATTGTTGCACAAAGGTTTTGCATCTCAACTGCGCTACACAGGGACCCTGTATCTAAAAGGATGGCAGAAGGAAAGCTGAGTTTTCTGCTAGGACTCTAGTGCAGCAACACAGGAAAGTTGGGTCTCAGGGCTTCCTCCTGCCTCGAAGCTCCACCTGGAGAGCTGCTGCCATGCAGACATATCCCACTGCTTTTCCTCCATCTGCAGGGTTTCATACATGGCTTGTGGCTTAACAATAGCTATTGAATTGTAGGAGTGCAAGAGCAAAAACAAGCAGGTGAGAAGGCTGCTTTGTTCACTGCTAGGAAAGACAGGAAGCCACTCATACCCTACCCACTGGGGACCCACTCTACCCTGCCCACCCTCCCCTTGGGTCTGATTCAGATCCTACTGCAATCAGTAGAAATAACCCCATTGAGATCTACACTCTTCAAGCCAAGTTTTATATGGCAAAGGTGGAAAGAGGAGCAAGACAAAGAGATCAGGTTAAAAAACGTAGACTTGTATGATAGTTGGAAGTAAGCCCTAAACAGATACAAGACCATGTTCCACCACCATTACAGTCACTGTTTTGCAAATAGTGTGTACATCTGCATCCCTAAATTTATCTCTGTCTGCTTAGTGATATATGGTACCTTTCAACTTATATATCCTCAAGCAAGCAAAACAAAATACTTTATATTCAAGGCTATTAGATTACTAAAACCCTTCTCATCCAAACCCCATTGCACAGCTGGTAACTGGCTTCAGAGCTAGAATACCACTGCCATAGCAAGAGCACAGATATACTATGGAAGGTCCTAATTTCTGTCATTGATGAAGGCTGCTCCCCCAGTCCTGATACACTACAGCTCTCAGGCTCACACCAATGCCTTCAGGCAGCTAACTCTCAGAGCTTTACAACCAATAAGGTACTTCATCAACATTAACTCTCATAGGAACAACTACATTGACATACAAATCCCTCCCTCTTCGTGGGAAGGTGAAGTGAGAAGACCCACTACAGTGCTGTAATAACCCACGGCTGTAAAGCAGGACTGCACCATGCTGCCGCTCACTTCCTCACATACTCTGCACTCAACGAGGCTTTCCCTAAAGCCTCCTTGAACGCAGCAATAAACACAGCTCATAAATCAGAGCTTAGGACACGCTCCATTCCACTTCTAGCAAAATTAGGAAACAGATAAGAGCAGTAAAGCTATTTTTCCTTACCAAGTGAACTCCAACGCACAAACAGCATCAGCAGCTGAAGCAATTGCAGCCTGTGACTGACTTTAACCTCACAAAAGTACAAAACACACAGCAAACAGTAATACCACAGACAAGCCAAGAATATTACTTTCTGTATAGCTCAGACATGCTCTTTAATCATAGAGTAATGAAAGAGAAAGAAATCCACTTTTTTCCTGTTCATGTACTACTGAAAACACCAAGCACACAAACTGACGTGCAAGAAAAAAGAAAGCTGAGCTGAACTCTCATAAACTGCTTTAAAAACCTGGAAAACCGTATAAAGGTACAACAATTTTAAGGACTTACTTTTTGTAGATGTTCCACCTAGCTGGAAGAAGACCTTGTCCTTGCCAACAGCCTTTCTGGGAGACAAAAGGAACAACTCCTGGCCCATCAGCTTTAATAGTCCTGCAGGAGAGCCACAGCTGAGCTACCTGAATCGCCAGTGCAGGCACCAGGGAATGTCCCAGCAGGTGGGGATAAGTGGTATTTAAGGTTTTGTTCTTGCCCTAATGTTCCTAAAATGCCATTGGTTTTGGTAGTCTCAACGGTAGGTTCTTTGTTGTGGCTAATAAAAGGCACATAGCAGCAGACAGAAAGCTTTACTGGGTCTTCTATTTGCTGCTTCTAACAGTGGCAGCTTTTAGAGCCTTTAAGGTGCAAGGTACTGTAGTCACTAAGCTTCTCATGCTATTCTCTCCATTGTCTTCACATTGCTCGAAGCAGCTTCATCTTCCTGCGATCTAAATGGTGATCTGCTCTCTGTGTGCTGATACTATGAGGGACTTAGTGCTGGGGGTCCTGAAGGGCAGGCAGAGGTTCCTGTGCTGTCTGCCTGCATCATCCTTTGGGGCTTGTCCCTTAATTTGCTGCTTAGTTTTGTTTCCCTCACTCTTGTGTGGCTTGCTCTGCACTGCGAGGTGCTACGGAAAAGCGGACAAAGACAGCTCTTCCTTCAAAAAGCCTGATCTTGTATTTACTGGAGGCATCTGCCTAATGCATAGACAAAAATGAAGTGAGAACCATGCACTTCATAGCAATTGCTGTTAAAAACGAATCGAGGCAATTGCAGGACCTCCACACTGTGCTTGCAGAGCTCTCCTCATTTGTGCTGCTCCCACCACTTTCCTTTGCTCCCTGGGATCCCGCCCTAGCTCAGAGGCCGCTTTTCCCACCCTTTGTTAGAGTCAGGGCTTAGTGAAGTGATACAGTTTAGTGCACAAAAGTATTGGGGTTTTTCCCCTTTAATATGGGCAAAATGGGCAGCCTGGATTTTGTGTAAAATGGGCTTTTTCTGGTAGCAGAAGAGGTGAATTTGGCTGTCACAGGACTCCAGACAGCAGAAAGTGGAGCATGCACAGAGAAAAATCCGGAGTGCAACATGCACTGAGAGAAACAGAAGGAAGATTATGATGCTGTCAGCCTGTGATCCTTGGAAATACTCTGTCAAAGCCAAGAAAAATGGTGAGACTGACTTAGAAAAAACACACGGCTTCTCGAAGTGATACATTTGGGCTCTTTTTGTTTGACTTCTGGTTTCTGAGCCTCTTTGCTTCCTATTTTGGACTGTTTTCATTCAAACCCCACAGTGGCCAGCAAGGGATGTGTCTTGTTGATGCCTGTGTTTCCTTGCCGTTTTGACTTCCCTATAACTCAGTAGTGTTGGTCTCAGGAACAAAACCCATAGCAGGAGATCTCTGATAAAATCACGAGAGCTGCTCAAACTCTTTATTTCAAGCTGGGGAAATAACTTCATGAAAGCTTTAGCTTATGGCGTGGGTTGTTGGCTTCTGTCTTGTGCGCTTGAACAAGTAGAGGTGCTACCAGGCTGCTGTTACTCCCTGCAGGGGAGTGCAGATGAAATGTTGGAAATAGTCCTGATTCTGAAGAAAATAGGTTCAAAAGAAACCAATTCTGGTAAAGAAAATTCCCTAAAATGCTCAATCAGAAACACCGCAACATTTTGCTCCAGTAATAAGGAAGCATTATACTAAATATTACTATTCTACTGCGATAGGAAAATGAAAGCAAAATATTTACTGCCTTGAAGTTAAATATTTTACTCTTACTGAGAAGAAGAAGTTGAAATAAACCAGCGAAACATTTCAGTCCTGACAAAACTGCTTTTTTCCATCGGACTTTTCTGTCAAAACATTATGACCAGCTCTAATAAACATATGCATAATGAGTATAAACATATGTTCGACTCCAAAGATGCTGATTTAAACATTACTGCAGCATTAAACCTTTGTTTATCCACAGAATAGGCTGAACATGGGCAGCAGCTGTTCAGCCTTTCACCACATCCCCTCTGTGCTCTGCAAGGAGCATCTGCTGTGGGACTTTGTGATACCGGCACAGGGTGCCCGGAGAAGCTGGGGCTGCCCCATCCCTGGCAGTGTCCAAGGCCAGGTTAGACGGGGCTTACAGAAACCTGCTCTAGTGGAAGGTGTCCCTGCCCATGGCAGGGATTGGAACTGGATCAGCTTTAAGGTCCCGTCAACCCAAACCATTCTATGACTCTCTGGCTGAGGGCTTTAGGAGTGCTCACCCATGAACTTGCAGGTTTCCTGCCTGTCTACTGGTGTAATGTACATCCCAAGACTTAATTTATAGGTATGTTTAAAGTGTGATTCACAAAACCACACAATGACTCTCCTATCACTGTATCTTCTATACTCTCAAACCCAAGAATCACCCTCATTTCAAGTAAAATCATTTATTTTAGCTACATGTTCTTAAAACACCCAGAAAATGGAAACCTTGAGAATAATGATACCTCAGCAGCACTCCCCGGACAAACCCTTTTCATCAAGAGCTTTCTATCCCTAAATCAATCAGTAGCTCTAAAGCAAATGTTTGCCAATATATGTGCTGCATTTATTCAGGGCAAATAAAGAATAAATCAGTCAGTTTGTTGTGAATCAGCTCCATGTGTGATGGTGCATATTGTTTTACTACAGCTATGGAAACATTTGCCAGGGTCCTTCTCGCCTCTTAGGGGACACTGGATCTTCTATTTTTAGATCAAATCCTTAGGGACAGATGGAAAGAAAACAAGGGGAGCAAAATTAGTAAAAATATTAGATTCTCCTTATTTTTCTTGAGAGTCAAGTGGATAAATCATTCCTTAGGAATCATAGCTTTTGTGGAGAGAAAAGGGGACATCTTCCCGGCAATGCCAGCATCACTAGGATCTGGTAGCCTGTGCCACTGGTCACTCTGCACACCAGGCTTAGAATAACATCAGCCACTGTAAAACTCCAATTTCAATTTCTTTTAACCAAATGCTATATATTGATTTAGAAAGAGCAAGGCCACTGAAGGTATCACATAGGCAAGGAGGTATTTGAATACAGCCACACCGTTTTATCTCCATGGAGGTTTTGGCAGCAGCTCCTGCAAAGCTCCGACCTTATGCTCATGTCATGGTGCCCAGAGGAGACGAAGAAGCTGCCGTG
This sequence comes from Amazona ochrocephala, assembly GCA_039720435.1. Taxonomy (NCBI): domain Eukaryota; kingdom Metazoa; phylum Chordata; class Aves; order Psittaciformes; family Psittacidae; genus Amazona; species Amazona ochrocephala. Next base: position 93,294,306 of record CM077879.1, read on the forward strand.
ATGTGCCCTACTGTGGGTATATGGCTTGCCTTGTGCTCCTCTGCCTTGGGGATGTGGGACCCCTGTGCTCTGGGGTAGTATTTACCCCTCCCAGAGCCAGGCTTGCTGATTCAGTGACCATGTATGTAACCTGATCTCGGAAAAGAGTTTGGGACAAGCCTCAGAAGGCACTGAGGTATCCCCGAGTGACCTGTGGTTGTAAAAATGGCTCTCGTGTTCTTAGAAATAGTCATTAAACTGAGCTCTGGGAGCACAGGAGAGAAGCAAGGGGCTCCCCCGGCACTGCTGTCTGCAGAGTGGTACCCAGTGCAGGTGATGAGTGGGAAATGCAATGTTCAAGTTAAGCATCCTTCGCCTGATTTCTGTTTGCATAAGGAGTTCTGTAAACAGCCAAATACCTCAATAAAGCTGAGCAACCTGTCTCAGTGAAAGCCATGGACACTCAGCCAGCATCTTTGCCAGGGCTCTTGGTGTTTCCTAACAGAGCTGGAGTTCCCTGGCACTTAGAAATGCGCATAATTGTGTGGATGACACTAAACAGTCTCGTTGACAAACTCCTCATCTGATGTGTTTGATTTTATTATTGACCCCTCATTTCTCTCTTCTTTGCTTCTCCTCAGTCCATTTATTAGATTTATTAACTTAATAGAATTGTAAATGAATACTGTGGTTTGTGCATGCCTCATTCTTCAATAAACATGACAAGATGCAGGCTCCATCTCCTGTATTTTTATACTGATGTCTTAAACATCTGCTTGAATCACCTTTTATACCAGCAGAATTCTCCTATCCAAAATGCCGGCCATTTTTAGCAATTACAGATATTTCAAATAGCAGAAGCAGAAGGGGGAAGACTCTTCTGCTTTAAGATATCCACGTGGAGAGCTGTTTTGAGCGTATAACTTGGTTGGCAAATACACGATGTGGCTTTCGAAAGTACACATTCCATTTGTGATTTTGAACTCTTCCCACTCACTGCCACCCTCTGCACATTGCAGAAATAGCCATGAATTCCCCCATTTCTTGGCACCTAAGGGGTTTTAATTAAGAACACTAGAAAAGAAGGCATTAGGGTAACTCCAACACTTCATTTTAATGAATAGTGTAAGAACATAGAGCTCCCTTAGCAATCTAAGTCAAATTTCCTGCTATTTCAAACACCAGCTTATATCCTCCTTTGCAAACTGACCAACTTGTCCTAAAAACTTACATTTCGCTGGTTTATTATCCCATATGAAGTCATCTTCACCATTACACACATTAAGGCCACCAACACCTTGCTGATGCGAAGGCTGCTCAGTTTTCTGATATCAGGGTTTGGATCAGGAAGATCACTGTACCATCTGTGATTATTTGTACACGTGCCTGTTTGCAGAGGGGCCATCTCTGGTTGGACATCTGGGTGCTCCTGCTTGTGCCGCTGCTCAGGGTATGTATAAGGGAGAGAGATTGACAGAGCAAACTGATTGAGGGTCCAACTTCAAGCCCTGACAGCCTCCAAGATGTTAATTTCTCTACCTAAGTTTCTTTGCCGGCAGACTAGGTGTAATGATACCAGTTTTCCTTTCTAAAAGTGCTTGTGCTGATCTGATTGTGTGAGTATTTTCAATTCCATATCCCACCACAGTAGATACAGTTCTGAAATGTTAATCTATTACTTGACACTAATCTTTTCATGCCATTTACAACATAACCTTAGTAAAACAGACTTATCCCTACCATCATTTATAACATATCCGTACTGCACAGTTCAGAGTTGTTTTATCTAGAAAGGATTAAAACACTTGCAAATATTAAATTTAATCCACTCTAAGAGAGGGAATAAATTAATCATAATTAACCCTCAGCAGCTGTAATTCTTAGCATAATGTATTAGCTAATGAGGCTTTTTGCTGGAGAATAGGTATGAGTCATGGGCATCCTATTTCTTCTCTAAGCTTGTGCTGCAAATCAATACATTTAATAAAGCAATCAAACAAAAATATTAAATGAACAATTCTTTTATTCGAAAATCAATACAAGGAAATTGATACCCTGCCTACACACATTTTATGGCACATTTCTCTTTCTGCAGAACAATAAAAGGCTGAGAATAGGGTGTTTGCAAAAGCAGAGAAAAAACATCTTTCATTAGGGACCAAAGCGTGATAACCCAGCTGCACAAAAGCCTGAGAGCACTTGGCTCTTTAATAACTGAGCAAAGCTGCAGGAACCCAGTGCGCTTATGTGAACCCCAAACCATGTCCAGACAGTCTGCAGCTCAGCTCATTGCAAGGAGTGTTGGACCCACTCCAGGGCTCATAAGGCTTGCACCTGAGCTTCAGATGAGTCATGAGTTGTTTGGGGTGGAGGTATTCGTTTTGGACCACCAGCAACACCTGAATCCATTCCTTTCTCTAACCCATTCGTTATCACCTGAATGAAGTCAGCTTCTATTTATTCCACTTCCGGGGAGCTGGCCTACTCTCCTGGTGCCCTGTAAAGATGTAGGCTGTGTTCTAGTGCTTTGGTAATGTAGGTGAACAAGCCTCTCTTTGGAAAAGCATTGATTTAGTTCATTGTGGATAATGGAGCAAGCCACCTAGAGGGTTTGGGAAGTCTCTGTGCTATGACTGATTGTACCTCGGGTAAGTGCTGTGTGTTCAGAACATGGTTGAGAGTTACTTCATATGTATAGCTTGTGGAAATTATGTACCCGTGCTTTGTATTCATTTGCTTCTTACAAACCTGTTTTGCTGGTGGTCTGGGAAAGATGAGCTTCTGAAACTCCTTTTTGCCCTGTTATTTGTCATGTGCTGAGACTGATCTTACTGACTTTAGTAAGTCTTACTGTGTATATGCACTGTAGTGCAGAGGAGGGACTGGAAAAGGCCCCTATACAAGACAAAACATAAAAAGCAGCAATTGAAGCAATATAGTAAGATATAGGCCCCATTAAACCACAACGGCATGAAAAGGTGATGGTGTAGAAAAGGGTTTATGTAATTTATATTTACTGCTGTTGTTTTTGTTTGAAGTAATCTTTACCCCAACTTCCCCATTTTGTTCCAAAAATACACGAAATATTAACTGGCTCTTTTATTCAGTTCAAGCTAAATTTGGTTTTTTAATTTCAGATAGATCTTTCTACTGCCCTAAATGGTAATACATGCAAAGGGACATGTTTCCCCATGACTAACAGATGTTGTGCCTGAAATACTGCTGTAAACAAGGCCTCTAAATGCAAGGGGTTTTGAGGCTTATACTATGTTTAAAAGCCAAAAAATCAGTTCAGATAGGTCATTATGGGGGTAATTATTTTTGTCTTAGTGTGATGAATCTGAAATTCTCATGTGACTTCCCACATCGCTCGAAACCATTGTAGAACAGAAGCTCATGCCATAGATATTTATACCAGGTACTAACATGAGCTCGAGTTTCCTTGATTCATTAGAACAAATAATATCTCACCCAAGACTGCCCCATTTTTATGCCCAGTGAAACCAGGGGCCCATAGGCAACCATCGCTGCTTGCACTGGGAGATGGTTCATATTTAACTGGTACCTCCCAAATGATTACTGTAGTTGGAGTCAGACAAAGGCACAGATGGTGTTCAGGTGAAATTCAGATCTGCCTGGCTCTCAGTTGTCCTTTCTGTGAGATAATGAGTGTGTTAATCAGATTAGTGTCTTGTTCGCTTGTTTCCATTAGGTAACTGGGTGGTGCAGAGGTTGTCTTCCTCGTTTTCTGAACTGTGGCCACCTCCCTTGGGTGGCAGCCAGCCAACCCTTCTTATGAACAGTAAAAGGAGGGCTTTGGTATTTCTTGTGGATGATCTGAAACAGGCAGGTACTCATTAACCTTAATCAAGGGGGTTGTGAAATGAGCTTGACATGCTCTGGGCTGCCTGGTTTGCACTCCTATCTCCCGTCATCTACCACCTGTCTCGCTCATCATGGGGCCATAAGGAGCTGAGGTCGTGGTGCTCTATTTCAGCTTGGCAGAGCCCTCGGAGGCAGCTTTGGGTAACCCAACGCCTTAAGGACTGGCGGAGCACATGCCAAAGCATTGACTTCAAAAGGTGCCTGGGCTGTGTCCTGGAAACAGCTTAGAAAAACATATTTATCAAGTGACCTTTTGCCAAGGCTGCCTTGAGCTGTCTTATGTGACAGCTGACAGGGGCACAACGCTTGGGCTTCAGGATGCCCTGTCCTTGTGGAGGGCAGGCAGGATGTGGGTTTGGTGGCTGATAGGGCTGTTGGGTGATGCGGGTAGGGAAGAAGACTTGGGGTCTTCAAGTCCACACTAAGCCAAAGCTGTCTGCTATGGCTGTGTGTGTTTTGCATTAGTTGGCAGTTGGCAATTATAAAAGAAGGGCAATTACTCACATAGAAATACTGGTTAAAGCTGTCATGCTTAGGCTGAAATGGGGGTGTAAAGTGCACCTGCTGCATAAGCTTTAGAGCATGATACTGAGATATTCACTGATCTCTTCTGCAATAATAGGTTAAAGGAATTAAGTATTTATGGATGAATACCACTTCTGAGTATCAAAGTAACACAGCCTTTGGCTGAAACCTCACAGAGGGGTGGGTATAGTGAATCTCAGTGTCTCCACACATTGAAGTGGCTCCTCCTGGCATGGGCTTGCTGTTCTTCCAGGGGAAAATCCCAAAGCCACCATGTAATCCTGTCTAAGGGACAGGAGGAGATGCTGTTCTGATGGCCATACCTGGGGGATTTCAACACCAGTCTCAGAGCAGGTCTTGCATCCTTCCCCTTGGTATCATCTACTGGTTTTTTCTTAAAAGGTGGAGTAATTGCTCTTTTCAAACACAGCATTGGCTGTGCCCTGCCCCTGTATAAGGGTTTGATGATTACCCCGTTGGCTTCTACATCCTTCTTCCTGCCTTGCAGAGATTCATCTACCAGCATCATGGGCGGTAATACCATACCATTGAGCTATGTGTTCTTGAGGAAGCTGTGGTACACAAAACCAGCAGTCCTTGGCTAGGAAGACTGAGCAGGTAAAACTGGTGATCCAGCCTTGTGATTTGGATGCTTGCGCAAAGGAGGAACACTTCCATGAACACATCTTAAGCCTTCATGTGCTAAATAGTTTTCTGTCCTTTCATGACTTAGACCCTTAATACATAGAAGTCTGCAAGGGTGTCTAAGGGCTGATTTACAGCACTGAGGCTACCCATGTGAACCCGAAGACAAAACAACCTGCAAGCTTGCACCCACCTCAGCCAAGGAGGGATAAACTCTAAGCAGGGAAGAAAGCAGCTGGTGGCGCAGTGCTCGGCATGAGAGAAGAGGCATTGCTGGGATGCCATTCCTCAGAGTCAGATCTCGGAACAGAACATCTTTGCTTCGTGATCTCTTATGTAAAGAGTAGGAAAGCTTTTTTTTCTATCTTTGGGGAGACACAAATACATGTCCTTGTGCTGAGGACAGTGCTGGCCTGTGCTCCTTCCCAGCCCTCCCAGAGCCAGTCCCTTGCTGCCACCATGTGTTGAACTAGGACTTGGCAGACCTGGATCCTCTGAAGTACCCTTTGCCAGCACTTCGCAAGAAGCCTTATTGTCCTCAGAGCTGCTGGAAGGGACACGTATAGGTGCAATGACTTCTAAGTGCTCAACTTCCTCTATGAGCCTGGGTTCAAGCTGTCTTTGCTCTTGATAACGTGTTCTGCCACCCCCCAACGGATTCACATTCATCTGTAATTTTCAATGCTATGTGCCTTTCCCCTTTAAAACAAAGAATTTGTGATGGAAAACTGAATTCCATCCCAATATGTGCTGGGAACTGGGTTTATCTCCAGTGCAGCATGCACAATGTGTAGCACCACTGAAAATACCTGTTAGGTTTGGTACGGGTCATGTCAGATGGAGACCCAAGCATAGGGAAATGCCACACAGAGATGGGTTATGTTGGTGACATGGTTTAGATAATGGTTGGACTTGATCTTGCAGGATTTTTCCAACCTATTTGATTCTATGATTCTATGTTCACTTGTGAGCAAAACAGGCATCTGACTAAAAATGATGCAGTATTACTCTACAGTGTCTCAGGTTGACTCAGCCGTGTCAGTGAATAGATAGTAGAGCAAGGAATAAAACCCCAAGAATAGTTACTTAGTCATCAGTAAATATGTGATCTTTTCCATACAAAAGGAATAAGCTGAATTCCTAACAGTTAAATTTCAGTTCTAAAAGTGAACTGAAGGATATTGGGATGGAAGCTGCGTGCCGTGATATGCTGTGACAAAATGGTCAGTAGGTAAATATAAAGTTCTACTAAACAGCCTTTCCTTTTTGTCAGTGAGCCTTTCGTTAGGAAAGCGCTTGCAAGACCTGCTAAAGGGCAGTGAAAGCTGCCTGTGAGCTGGAAGAGTGCAGCAAGGGCTCCATCCCACAAGAGGGCGCTCCGATAACGTGAATAGAAATAGCTGAACATGTTCTTTATTATCGTGGAAGTTGCATCTCGGTCTGAAACGAGTCAAAAAACACATCGGGAAGCATCATGAACTCATGGTTTAGTATCATGCACGCTTAAATTCCCAGTATTTCCTTAGGTAACCTTGATGCCAAAGTGATCAAGAAATTGGTCTATGGAAGACAAGTCAGGACAAGGTTACAGCAATGACAATCACTAAGCCAAGTTTGCAGGAGCAGACAATGGGGTTTTTAGCAGCCAGTAATACAGATTCAAAGGGGGGAGAAGGATGCTTTTTGGGGTAGATAAGGCCATGAACGGATCTTTAAAGTTGCTTTTATTTCATACCTGGAGAAAACTTATGCTGTGGACTGTGAAAGGCTTTTTTTCTTTTTCCCACATCTTCAACTATATCAAGGTAAAGATAAAAGATAAATAATATATAAATAAGATAAATAAAATAAATAAGATAAAAGGTATTATTCTCACAAATATTGCCTCATGGCATAATGAGAAGCTGGCAAGGCCCTTTGTCAGGTTCTTGTTGTTATTACTAGAAGTCAAGCTTCATCTTCAAGGTTATCTGTGCAGCTTCTTGGGTTTTATTCACTAGGAGCAGGAAGCTATCAAAACCTCTACCAACATCCCTTTCATCCTCTGCATTAAAAAAGGCACCAAGCAATGGAATTTCATATTAAACTGAATCACTAGAGGAGGAAGGAACCAACAGTGTCATAGCTTGGGGAAATAGAAACCACTTTCCAGGAACTGCATGGTATATATTAGTTTAATTTTGATGTGTCTGGGGGTTTCTTCACTCATGCTGTCCTTCTTCTCAACCAAAACTAGAAGCAGAATTCCTGAAGTGAGGCAAAGATGTTCCCTTTCTGGCAGCATCCTCCATATTCTGGCAAAGTTAAAGTTCATTTCCAGACCAAATGTCCAGAGAAATCTGAAGATCATGGGGTATCCTGAAAGGATGAGTAACCTTCACACACCCCTGCGTGGGATAGGGCAGATGAGCTTCTACAGAAACAGTAGTGAGACCACATGCAGTGCGAATAGCTGCCCCACTGTGCCAGGAGCTCATTTCAGAAGGAGGATGTGAGCCTCTTTCCCCATCTCTGAAGCCATAGCTGGTACACACACTCCCCACATCTCCCCGGCCATGCATGAAGACGCCCTGTTCATCCCTGTGCTCTCAGCCAGGGTGGTCGTCTGTATGGAAAGCCTAAAGCAAACAAAGGCAAGCTGCAGCCAGATGTTGGGAGGCTTTCAGGTTCACTTAGTGTTCCCGGGGTAGGCAGCACATGCATGCCTATGCTTCCCCACTCGCACGGATAAGCCCAAGGAGCCATAGCCTTTAAAACCTTTCCCTTTGCAATGGAAACCACTGCTTACCTTTCCAGAACCATCTGAGCAAATACGGACCTTGCAGAAAGCATCAGCAGTTCCCGATCCATCAAGGCTCTGCTAAACAAACCCGAACAATTTACAACGTGACCTCACGTTGTGCCTGTAAATGGATTCTGTGTAAGGCCTTTCCCCAGGTTAGTTATAGTTTCATGGTGTATACACCAGGCTAAATTAACCAATTCAACAACTTCCCAGAATCCCCTTGGGTTTGCTTTTTACTGGGGAGGGGGGATTTCAGAAGGGATTGTTGCCAGTCCCTGAAGCTCTGCTTTATCTCTTGGGCAGGAAGCATGTTTGACTTTGTCCAGGGCAAGAAGTTGTGCTTCTTTGTGAAATAAGAGGCAAGATTTTGATTAACTTCATGTGAGTTTTGTATCTTTGATATTCTGGAGAACGGCTTCTTTCGAGAAACTTATTTACAAGTTGGTTTGATTTCAGCAAGGTATAAGGTGGATTTGGGATGATTCCTCAAGTGACATGTTTTAAAAGTCACCCTAATGTCTTCTTCCATATGGAAGAAGTTGTTGTTCTCAACTTGTATTATGCAAGGGGGAATTCAATTTGTGTGACTACAGCCTGATCTCATACAGGTTATAGAAACTGAGGGAAGCACACAGTCCTCCTCTACGAAAGAGGATTTAATGAAGTACCTCCATAGGAAACCAGGAAGACAGCTGTAGAAAGGGATAGAGAGCATCGCACTGAAGGATAGCAAGAGGAAAAGATATTCCACAAGCTGTTGGAGTTTTCCTCATTTTCTGCTGATTACACTTCCATGTCATGTAGCCACAATATTCAGGGTTTGTAACTGCATGATTAATCTCCTAACCATGATGCTTCTGTAAAGAACATATTGCAGGTGGACAAACATGCATTGAAATTCCTTTTTCTGCCTATGCATGCGTATGCTGCGTAACATTTAAAGGTGATGAAACCCATCAATATTTTACCTATAACAACCAGAATGTAAACACAAAAATACTCTTCAATAATAGTATAATATTGAAAATAAATGTAATCATTAACATTAAATCCTACTTTCATCCCTGTCATTTTGGTTACCTGCATCTTCAGACATTTAAGTCATCCTGGAGGTTGCTGAGGGACTTGATGCGTTTAGGATTTCCCTCATCCTTAGTAGGCTTGATAAGCAGCCCAGGACCTACCTCAATGCATCAGCTCAAGCTAAAATCGTGCCTGAAAGAATATCATACATCCAAATGCATTGGGATGATTAAGTGACACCATTCTTGTTTCTAAATTAATTTTACCAAGAAAAGCACCTTTACATCAGAAAGGAGGAAGTGGATGCTGATTTTCCTGCAGAAGGATCGAGAGCTTGGTCTCTGGTAATTCGTGCCTGGATTACATTAAAATAAAGCCATTAATTTCAAAGGCTTTCCTGAACTGTAGTTTAGGCTTCTTACACTCCTGGCTAACCAGCTAATGAGCATGAATATGACAGATTTAAAGATGGGATTAAGTGGTGTATTTCTTGTGAGGTCCTCGGAACCGCGTAATTTTATGCTGCTTCCAGATCTGGTTCATGAGCTACATTTTGATGCCAGCAAGATGACAGTGAAACATGGAAACAGGTATCCTGCCCAGAAAATTGGGGTTTTTCAGGCAAGTTAATCTAGGCTCATGCTTGTGGCCCTCAGAAAGGATTTACTATTCAAATCTAAGTTATGTTCTTTACACATGAAGAAATACTTAAAGGGTAAGAGACGTACTGTCATAATGGAGTCTGAGTGACAGATGGCAAAGAAGACACGAAGTTTTTACTATATCTTTACCAGCACATATTTTCTCTAGTATGTATTTCTTCCTGTGTCCTCAATTTTGCCTCCCCCAAAGCAGGACTAAAGGTCCAGCACAGAGCAGAAAGAAGGACACATCTGTGGTAGGGAGAATGCTGAGCACCAGCTCATGAGCTGTAATTCTCACGATCCCAGGCTGAACTTTGTAAATAGACTTGGCAAGGATTCTTGCCTGGAGAAAACAGGCTTGGAGAGGATATAAATAAATAAACAACCTTCCTGTCCTCCTCCTGCAGTCCCTCTCCTCTGATTGAACTCTGGGAGGACAGATGTGTCTGGTTCAGTGCAAATTGGCCATGGCATCTTTTCATTTTGATGCTGAGAGAGGCAAACCATTTGCATCTCTTCATTACTGTCCTTTCCCTGAATAAGGGGGTAGAGTACGTAGTCAGTAGCTAAACAAAGAGAAGATGCTTATTTTATGACATCTGATTTAAAGTCTCAGGGATAAGCTACAAAGCTTGGGTGTGAATGAGAATGTGGTCTCTTTGGAACTGAACAGCTTATCTTTTATTTTAGAGAAAAGCAGTGATTTTTATAGTGCTGAAATACCATGTACTCTAAATCTATCCCTTGTATCTCTCTATTCCCTATTTATGCAACTAAATGTGGTGGAGTTAGAGCAATTTTTTCCACTAAAATGTTAGAGAAAGCTTTCCACTGTGATCTCTCCAATTGCTGAGAATCCTCCTGGAAAGTCAGCAAAGTATTTTTACAGCTGATAAACCTTAAAGCTGAACCTTAGGAAGTTCCATACTGTATAGGTACTGCACTCATGCAGGAGCTAGTGAGTATGTGGAGAGCATCAAGTGTCTCTCAAGATCCTGAGTAATCATCACCAGGTGGTGACTCATTGGTCTTAAGAGCAGCAGAGATGGCAAGAGGAGTTTCAGCACTTCCTAGAAGAAGCTATTCCCCAGGAGGGTTAGGCCCATTGAGTATGTCCTACCCACTGTTGACCGTAGGGCATTTTAGGATGCTGCCTGGAAACACAAGCCGTGAAAAAAACATCCTCAAAGCTGTGTCCTGCATACAAACAGGAGTACAAACAGGCCCTCTGATACTGATTTGCATTACAGAGGAAGCTATATCGTTCAGGGTGGAAAGAAAAAGCGAATCAGCCCTTTTTAATAAGCTGGTGAGCCACCAACGAGCTGCCCACCTTTTATTTACTGTAAGCCTTGGAGCCTCTGTTGGCAGCACGATTGCGTATCTGCACAATGACAATATTGCTGCTCCTCACTGCAGACAAAGAAGGGAAGGCATTCACTGACTGCTGTCAGAGAGCTGGCTGCAGCTATTCCTGAAACCATAGCTACATCTGCTTGTACCATCCAATCCCTGATGTTTCCCCCAAAGGGTGAATATCCAGACATTGTCATTTCAGCACAAGAAGCTCGATGCATTTATTAATCAACCTTTTTGCTGAGTGGAAGTCTGGCTGGTCTCTCCTAGTATAGTCTAAATCCCTCAGTCTGTTCCTATTACAAGACTTGGACAAAAGAACGTTTTCTTCTACCCTTACAGAAATGGGAAGACTTGAATGCATTTCTTTTTCCTGGGTCGTCTTTTGACTGACTGGGATTTTTCATGGCTGTATCAGAAAGTTGGACATTCCCTTTTGTTTTGGAAGCATTCGCTGATGGATCACATTTTAATTGGCGTTGAGGTTTACAGAGAAAGGGAGCACCACAGGAAGTTATTAGAATAACAACACTGCGCATCTGCACAGGAATTAAAACTGCAAATGTAGGGGGCATATTAATTGCTACCAAATGCTTTGGTTTTCTCCTCCTCAAAAAGCCCAGCTCAACAAAAGGGTGGACTTTTTAATGTATATTTTCTTATCTTGCTGTTCCAGTAAAAATGTGGTTGGATTTGTGGGATTTTACTCTTGTGTATAAAACTTCTTCCACAACATGTTTCAAAGCATTTGCAAAAGGGATAAACACATTTGTTTTGACAAGGAGGATACTGATGGCTGCAGACAGATACGCTTGTCCAAGGCTGTTGTTCCCACAGTAAGAATCTGAGCATGGTCTATACACCGATTCGTGCCAAAGATGGTCAGAATGTTTTCCCTTTTTATTTTTCCCTAAGAAGTTATAGATTTGTTGTCATGGAGCTATAATTCTTGTTGCTACTGAAAATAGAAGCAAGATGCAGATTGTGAATATTTTTTTCTTTAGCTGCTTGGTTTTTAGGTTTGTAAATGAAAGGAGGAAGGAAAGCAAATATTGTTCACAGATACCCATAAGCAGTTTCAGCTGATTGAAACCCAATTTGTTTTCAAGGAAAGACAAGGTTGAAAATATTCTGGACAGCTCTTGTCACAATCTTGACACAGGCAGTGAGCTACTTCAGTGTCTTCCTTTCTTTTTGAGTTTGATTTATTCCAACACATTTCTCTGCTCTGCTCTGGTATTACTGCACTGCAGGAGGCAGACTGTACCAGGGGCTGTCCACAAGGAGATGTCTTCCTGTTGGAGACAAAGAAAACTTCAGTTTCTCTTTGCTGATGCCAACAAGCTGTGCAACCTGTTGCTTCCTTTCCCATCCTGAGAGTAGGGAATCCTGACAATGACCTGCTTTGGAAAGGATGCAGGTGGATTGTTTTGACATCTGCAGAAACTCCGGCTATCAATAGCTGAAAACCAGCAGTTTATTTAGCTCTTCATGTGCATTTCATGTATCTAAACATTTGCTCAGTTTCACCCCTGAGAGATAAGATCTGCATGCTCAGAGGTGATGTGACGCTGGAAAAGGGCCATGATACAAGCCCTAAGAGTACACACAATGCCATGTGAAAAAGCACATCTGTGCTAACGAAACTTTACCATTTGGGTCTCCCTTGCAAGGATATTTATCTCCTATTCTCTCTTTAGCTTCATCAGTTTATTGAATAGACACACCTCCTTCTACCACGCATCAACCTCAAGTATCTTATGCCTGTGTCATGTAGAAGATGCAGACAAGGAAACAAATGCATTGGTTTATCTCAAGCTGCAATTACAGGGCAGCTCTTGAAAGGTGTAAAAGTCTACAGAGCTCTACTCAGCCTTTGGCCTTACTCCCAGCTGGGCTTGGCTCAGAAATCTCTAATGCACAGGTGGGATTTTAGTGCAATAAACAGCACCATGGGGATGTCAAGTGCTTGTTGAGAAATCCAAGCACAAGCTTCTCCATGTCCTTGTCTTCCTCTCCCATCTCGCACATCTGTGACTTTGGCATCAGGCCTAGAGGAAGGACACACAGCTGAAACAAAGAGATCCAAGCCAAGGAGGCAGGCAAGAAAAATTCCTGTCAGATGGGATACAGATGAAGACTGCACAGAGAAAAAGCCAAGACCTGGAACTCTTCAAACTCAAAAGCCATTGCAAAAGGCGCACTCAGCTGACTGGTGGTGCATTGCTTCTCCCCATGTTCCAAGTGACAGCCCCTTTTCTTTCAGGCCATAAAGACAATGGGTTTCCTAAGTGGCATGTTTGGCACCTTGCAGTTTTACAGGATCACTGGTTTTCCATGTGTGATGGCCCATCAGCTAAGCATGGTATTGTCAGAGAGGCTTTGTTGCTTGGGCAAATACTCCAGGGAAGAATCCTGCCGTGTAAGTGTGTTTCCAGGCATTACCTCATAGCAATTGTTTCTAAATCTCCAGTGTGTTCACTGCTCAAAAGGGTTTGCTTTTATTTGAGAGAATAAAAAGAAGTGACAGTAGATGACAGCTGCAGTGGGCTGTGTTTGCTGGACACTCTTTGTTCAGTGTTGCTGCTGAATGGTTCTGGCTGGAGGGAAACCAGGCAAGTGGCTGACTCGCACAGGCATCCCTCCCTCTGGACTCCAAATATTGCCATCAGATGTCTGGTTTGAGATGGCCAGGGAATTTCGGATGCAAAGCTTGATGATGGGAAATGCTGATTAATTAAAGCACAACTTGTTCATAGAAATGGGTTGGTGTCATGAGCCTGGCCTTTGTGAGTGAAATAGGCTTTCACTGTGGAGTGAAAATGCATGTGGTTAGTCTAGATTGGGAACTGAGAAGACTCAGTAGAATGAGAAGCCAAGAGGTGAGCCTGTCTAGACCAGCCCAGGTGGACTGGAAGTAGGGTTGCGGTCCATCCTTCATAAAGGACCATGGTGTTCAGAGCTGCAGAACTGGAGTTGGGTGTTTAGGAAACAGAATGGGGACATTTTCACCTGGGATTTTGGTTTGAATTTGGGTATATCATGGATCTGAGTAAGCCTTGCTTTAATGCTCCAATGGTGATAGACAGGGAAGATAAAGCCTGGTACCCACATACAAAACCTCATCAATCAGACCTGCAGGTATCACACAGCTCTTGGACAATCTAGGTTGGGAGGCACCTCTGGAGACCATCTGATGATGATCCTATAAAAGCAGGGAACATCTATTGAGCTTATTCTTATCCGGTTAATGGTGTTTTTCTCTGTTTTTAATAGTTGTTAGTCATTCCATAATCTGCTGCGAAATGCTACTTAAGGGCCATTTTAAGCCTCAAACAGTGAATCCTCCCAAGGAACTTGGCTGCAAAAGACCTTGTCATATTTATTTGTTTTGATTTCTTTCAAGTATTAAGATTTTATTATGAGCAGATGTAACTGATGTTTTTGCTTTGGGAAACTTGTCTGGTATTTGAAATTCCATGTGGCAGTGAGCAGGTTAAGATGTACAAGAACCACTTCTCAAAGCTGAATGAGATCTGCAGGGCACGAATGTACCAGCTCTCTTACAATATTACAAGGTGCTCTTTCTGCACTAGTGGCAGATCAGTATTTACTTTGGGAAGGCTGATTGTCCTCTGTTGCCATGGTATAATTTCAGGAAGATGTGGCATACAACACAGTTACAGTCTGTCTCTTCCTAGATAGCAAACAGTGTTTTAAAGTGTTATTCTTTAGGGTAATTCTTTTCCTTCCTGAGATGAAACATCAGACAGCAGCAAGCCCAGGTCTTTCAAAGGTTAGGGCGTAAGGTCCAAACTTAGCACTAAATGATGTGTGCATGAGGGGTGGGAGAGCCTAGCACAGGGTTCAGTCACAAGGGCTCCTGTGGAGGAGTAGGGATGGAGGAGCTTTGACATCCTCCAGTGAAAAGGTTCCTAGGTAGGCTGCAAGCCCATGAGCTCTCAGCTCCTGCCCTACTGCCATCCACTGAAGGAGATGCCAAGCCCATTAACATATTTAGAGCCAGAGGATAATCAGAAAGGAAAACAAAAAGGGGAATGTGAACATTCAAAGCACTTTGTCATGCAGCGGGCCTAGTGCCAACGCTTCCCCCCACACTGCAGTGCACATGCCTCCCGTGCCCCTCTCCCAGCCCCACAGCACCCACCCTTGCCTCAGGACTACAAAGCCATCCCAGGGAAAAACCAACACCACTCCAGAACAACAAAACAAAACAAAAGCCCCCCTTACAACAATAGTCTGTCAGGCGTGATTTACTGTGCCTGCATCCACTGGGCAAGCTTCACTGAGCAATCTCAATCCGCCGGGTTCCCACACTGGTTTGCTTTCCTGCAACTCAACGGGACACAAAGACACAAGTAGATGGGCAGTAAATAAAACTGATGTCTTTTGTGTTATTGTGTGGGGGCCTTTCTCTGGGGGAAGCAGAATAAATGAAGTGTGAAATGTGATATGAAATCAATTTCTTCTCTTGGGGGGGTGGGTTTAGGGGGAGTAGGTGGATTTTGTCATGGTCTCAGGGATACCCAGCAATACATTTTTCATCAGTTTGCAGAGCTGGCTAAGGAAATCCAGGTTTCTCTCATGTACTTGCCCAAGTTCCTACTTTAATGTGTTGAAGGTATCTATAAGCATGTGGAATCGGGATTCCTCTTGATCTTCTTTGGTATATATAATAACCATTCTTTCGCAGCATGGCCCCCAAGACCAGACATATATATCTGAGGGTAAGGAGTGGCCTCCCCTTTCCTATGCTGCAGCCTGTCTCAGTTTCTTGCACACCTTTCTGCCTTTGGCACTGGCCACATCAGCACCTCATGAGTCCATCCCTCTCAAAAGGGTCCTGCCTGGAACATCAAAAAGGATTTTGGTGTAGAAACAAATTGTGCTCCATGCAGTGTCCTCATTTCAAACAAATGTGCAGAGCACCGTGGGTGTCAGAGGAGAGCAGGGACTTGTCAGTGTCTGAAGATGGGGCCTCCAAGAGTGGTTGTTTTCATTGCATGGATTTTTTTGTTCAAGCTGCCTCTGATGTGAAGTGTGGGATTTCTGTAGTTAATGCAAAACTGATAAGGAGCAGGAAATCAAACAAGATACCTTGGCATGGTAGAGAAAAGGAAGAGCAGCACTTATATATTGTGTCTGTAGATGAGATATTCCAGGAGTAAACTGCCAAACAGTATCATAAATTAGATAATACCAAACACAATTTCCTCACTAGAATCTCCCACAGTACCCCGCCTCCCTGGGCTTGCTGCAGTAATCCTGTCCACTGTTTATAGTTTAGTTGTTGCATGTCTTAAAGCCAATTTGCTGCTGTAGGAGTTACGTCTTTTCTCCTGCAGATGTTTGAATTTTCTGCTCCTTTCTGTCCTCAGGTTCCCCTAACTTATACCATGGTCCAGGTTCATTTCTGCATTGCTGTCAGTCTCAGCCTTTCCATGGTTACACCTTTCTTGTCTGCCTGGCTCTCAACCTCCCTGATTTTATCTCCACATATCTGTGCTAAGCCCATGTGTCACTGCACAGTAAAGAGCCATGGATGATCCTTTCCAGAAGATGCTGTGTTTCACCAATAGCTCTTACCTCTTCTACTGTGGGAAGCTTGGAGGCAGGGTTATTGCAGCCAGGTTCACAGCACTACACCTGCGCTGGGTTGTACTGCTCAGGAAATTGAAAGCAGCTTTTAAGCTATAATTAAATGTTGTTGTTCAGCGCTGCTTTGTATCAATGACACTGCAAAACAGGCAGAGCACCCTCAGGCTTGCAGAGGGCAGGGTGGGCTCACTGCAGCAAGAAACATCCACCTAGGAGCTTCCAGCCCATACCAGTTACATTCGACTTGTGCTACGCTTGCCTGTCCCTTCCTATGGGCTGCACGCTTGGACACCTTTCTTTTTACAAAGCAGAGGTAGCCAAGAGGGATCTCACCATGAAGTTCTATTTTGAGATGAATCCCAAAGTGTAATATCGCAGAGGCTGGGTCCTTCTGTTGTATTTCTTTCCCTGTTTAGCATCGCACCCTGGGTAGGTGGATGAAGATGCTACAGCGTAAGTGTTAAATGTTAAATGTCACATCTCTTTGTCTGGTTAGGATGCTTTGATTTGAAAATTGTAATATAAAATATAAATGCACCACATCACCTCTGAAAAAGCTGAATTTATTTAGAAAAATATTATTAGAAAAGCTGATTTTAACAGGGTTGATTTCAGTTAGATATTAGGAAAAAATTATAGCCCAGAGAAGCTGTGGCTGCCCCATCCCTGGCAGTGCAGTGTTCAAGGCCAGGTTGGATGGGGCTTGGAGCAACCTGCTCTAGTTGAAGGTGTCCCTGCCTGTGGCAGGGGGTTGGAACTGGATGAGCTTTAAGGTCAATTCCAATACAAACCAGTCTGTGGTTGGGTTTTCTCATAGGACTTTCCTCTGTCTCCCTGCATTACAGTTAAGCTGATATATTTAAACAATCCTTTTCTTCCATACCTTGGAACACCTGCAGCGTGGTTACTGACAACGGTGTCCACAGTAGGTGAGACTGCAGTTTCTCCAGGGAATTATGCAGGGTGTTAGATTGCTTCTGCAAAGTGCCACAGCCTGATAAAGGCAGTTGTTCCTGTGCTCAGCACATTGTTCGCTCCCTCAACAGATGGAACAGATTAGCTGGGCCCTGAAATGTTGTTAAATAAAATACACAAAAAGAAAATACAATTATTGCTAAAGTGAAAACATACCGCATGGGATTATTAAAAGACCAAGATGTTTTACATTTTAAGGATGTTCTGCAGGTTTTTTTCCATCCTTCATGCACCAAAACCTTGCAGGGGTAGTGTTAAACTTTTCCATCTGATCTCAGGGAGCTTTCACACTGCAGAGCTATGTCATCCCCATGAGGAATGGGGCTGCCCTCTTTCCTCCTAGGCTGAGCACTCAGTGCTGATGGTGGGATTTCCAGGGGTCTGAGTCAAGGCTCATTCCTCTTTCTCTGAGCACAAGTTTCTTCTGCTACTTCTCCCCCATGTCCAGGTGGAGTGAAAACCTATTGGCAGGAGCTTTCCTGTCTGTGAGAGGGGTTCTCTGAGCGTGATTCCTCACCAGACCTCATCTACACCAGGTTGTACACCATGTGCAATGGACTCTGGCTTCCTAAATTCTCCAACAAGTTTGTGCTCTCTGATAACATCAATCTAACAATCATTATTGAATTTATTAATACTAGCAAAGGTTATTTCTAAAGTGGCCTTCAAACCTTCTTGATCTAACAGTGATCACTCTGGTTGGATTTGTTTTCTAATTGCAAGGGTATAGGCAAGAAGATGAAAGGTAGAGATGGGTGACTTGAGGGATGGAGTGAGTATTGCCATAGAAAATACAACAGTGTTTAAAATAACGTGGGTGATTCCTTAATGATTCCCTTGCTTGTAGAGTTAGGCAGCGCTGGGTTAATGAGTTTATTAGAGCATGTGCTTAATGACTTTGCTGAATCTGGCTGCAGGAGTGCAATGCCTTGCAGACATTTTCAGGTGTGTGATGATAATAAATCACTTTTTAAATGGCCTTAGAAGGGGAGTTTTGAATTAAGCTGCACCCATTAATGCTCGAGGTCTCTCCTGAGCATCACTCGATCTCGTTAATGTTCCTCAACCTAAATCGTCTCATTAATGATGTATGAAAAGTATATTCAGCTCCTTGAAACAGTTCCCTTCCATTTGGCTTTTAATGGCTGGGGTGATCCTGGTGATTGGTGACTGATGACAGAACTTCTCCCCAGAAATCCAGACTCGCTTTTCACCATGCTGTCACTCCCTGATGTCCAGCCACTGGAAACGAGCATGAGGAGGAGCTTGCAGGAGATGTGCAGCACAACACATCTGTACTGCAGAGCTGCTGCAGTGCACGCAGCTGGGGAAGGGAGGAACATAGCCAATGGCTACTGTACTAATGAATTTGAAAGTACACTTATTGGGCAGCAATTGGTCAACAGAAAGCAATAAATAGAAAGTCCCCACTTCAAATAGATTTTCCTTCAGCCACATGGAAAATTCCATCCACATTAATTTAAGAAGGTCACTCAAGCTGTCTTATAGAAAATTGCAGAAATTAGTGGAAACCCCCCAAAGAGTGTTCTTTGAAGGTGTTTTGCCAGCAGAAGAGTGGCAATGTTTGCTGATGGCTTACCAAAAGAATCCTGAAATGATGTAAACATCTTTAAAATAGAACACAGAATAGAGTCCAACTGATTTTTTAGGAGGTAAATTGCATCCCTTCAAAAGAACCAGGATTAACAGAATGCTGATGGGCTCTCCAGGGTGTTTTTTCACATCATGGTACCTTGAGAATGCAGATGTGTGTATAAACATAAATATTTGTTTAAAGCTTTGGCTTCTTCTGTTCTAAGCAAAAAAGTGAGAGTCTGGGGCATGTCCAAGCTGCTGCTTCTTTAATATGCAGGAATATTTCTTCAGTGGAAAACTTTTCAGAAAACTAAATATTAGGGAATATATTATGGAATGTGTTTGCCATGGCACAGATAATAACCAGCAGTATGAAACGGCTGACCAATGATTTGCATTTTAAAAAGGTTGTGCAGATGCCTGAAGGAGGAGTCCAGTGAAACTGAATGGTGCTGCTTTTGATGACAACTTTCTTGCCTTTAAAAAACAACTTCTTACAGCAGATGTGAGTTAAAATGGTGAATTGAGTGGAGTTTTGTTTCGTAATACTGTAACTACATGGGAAATTTGCCCCAGGCTTTGCCATGCTGAACCAGGGTATCCATCCACATGAGAAGCCTGAAGATAGCACAGCCCTGCTGTGACCATTCCCACTGGGGACCCTGGCAGTGGTCCCATCAGCTGCCCACACGTGTCCTCCAGGGTGCAGGACCCCAACCATTTCTAGTGTGAAAACTTGTGTTAATGCAGGACTGTGCCCTTGTTCTGCAAAGCATCACCTTCTGAAGAAGCCAACATCACCACTGCCAAGAACCTGCACCTATTTTACCTTATTGCAGTCACATCACTCAAGATCAGATGGTAATAACCGGGCAGACTGTTTCCAAACACTGATTTCAGTGCATTGGCTTCCTAAATTCATGTGCAACCAAGCTGAAGTCTTAATGCAGTTTTCTAGTTGCTTAAATGACCTTCCACAAGCTTAGACTGTAAAATCCTCTCTTAACTCCAATGCTAAATGTGATGACCATTGCCTGGGAGATTGGACCTCATCCTTGCATTGGCTTCAAACCAGTACTTAGAGATGGTGAACCAGTTAACATAGTAACAGGCTGGATTTAAATCTCAACTCTGTCCCAGCCACCCCAGGTAATTTTATCAAGTCTCTTAATTCATCAGTATCTCAGCTTCTGCAATGAGAATTCAGGAAGAAGAGCATTTTCCTACTTCACATGAAGTGTTCAAGTGCTTTGCAAAGAGGCCTCTATGATGTACTTAGGGATTTCCTATATGGAAGCTTAAACACCTAAAATCCTGTCAGAACCCCTCAAAATGTTCCAGTCCAATAAAGTTCAAATGGGGAATAACACATTTGTTAAAACAGGCAGAATTTTGTATGAAGAGGATGACATGGCCAAGAGACCATATGTACCTCAAAAGAAAATGAAGACAAGATGATCCAGCCAATGTAAACTGCATTGGCGTGGTCAGTGTTTTTAAGATTTTAGAGACACTTGGAATGAAAGAGGGAAAAAAGCCACAGCCAAGTCTCAGGCATTGCACAGTCTGTGTACACTCCAGGAGGAAACTTGGGTTATGAGCAAATATTTTAGTACAAATCAAATGCCTTCCAGGGATAAGCAGCTGGGAAGGCGGGAAGAAATTAATATTGGGAGCTTTAGAGCTTCCCAGAACTATTCTCTACCTCCTTGATTGAGGGAATTAACTTTTATTTTATTAACTTTTTAATGCCCTTCTTCCATCCAGGGTGCTCTCCCCTGAATTGCTTCTCCCCTCCTCCATAAGGGCTGCCCTGGGGATGTTGCTCTTCTTAGGTTTTAAGTAGCAGCTGGCTGTGATTAAGTGGATTGGGAGGATCAGTGCTTGATTAACTTTCTGCTGCTATTGGTTTGCCCAGGTTCCTGCAAGAGAATTAATCTCCTGGTTCGGCAGAACGCTGGGTTTTAATGGATACCAGACATTTCAAGCCCACCCAGAGCATGCAACGCTGAAGTCCTTGTTTTAACACGCTCGGGCTTCATGTTCCTGTCCTGCTGCAGTTAAAAGTCGTATGGGTATTGATGGGGACTTTTCTACTCTGAGTTTTGCTTAGGTGTTTGTAAACTTGCCACTAGTTTCTGCCCAGCTCTACATCTTGCTTTCTATTATTCTCTTATTGCCCTTCATTGGTGTACGCAGGTAGACACTTTTTTCCTAAGCAGAAGCAATCTCTACGTAAAGCCAGTGTATAAGTGTTGTGCTGTATCAAATGTTCCTTTATTAACCAACCTAGATGAGCAGGCTTTCCTGAAGAGGGGTGTCAGAGCAGAGCTCTTTGGCTGGCTCCTTGGCGAGGTCTTTGGAAAGCAAGAGGGAGGGTCTTCAGGATGGAAAGCCATGAGGACCATGGCCTTGATTTGCTGCAAGGACAGGAGAATTTGCCGATCCTTTGCAGAATAGTTAGGCTTGCCAGCCAAAAGCTAAGTGTAAGTGTCCCCAAGTGGCGAAGCCTTGGACAGGTTTCATAATGTTCTTTTCCTTTCTGAAACAGAACCACAGGAAGGTGCAGGGAAGCTGAGATGCTCACCAAGTAAAACAAAATGCTCCTATTAACGTGAGCCATTAAGTGATCCAAAGTCACTTTAATATCGCTACCAATTCCTGCTCCAGTGAAATCCTTCAACAATCTAAACAAATCGATGCAGGCATCAATAATTGAGCAGAAGCAGCAGCAGCTTTCCCAAGGAACTTCTGGCTAATTTAAACTGTAAGGTAAAAATAGTAAGAATTAGAAAGTATAAATGGAAGCTTGGCTGTACTTCTGCACTAAATTATGCCTTGATAGAAACGAATAAAGCTCAAATGAAGTCCACAGGCATCTCCTAATAGTATCACAAGGTTTTATTCCACTTAGTGTTTTCTGAAAGGCTTCTGATTTCTTTTTATTATTCTCCATGGAAGTATAATGTAGTGGTTAACCAGGAGAAAGGAAGCAAAGAAGATGAAACTCTTGATCCCTCTCGCTCTACATGTTTTTTGGGATAGATCAGTTGTGAAGTTTAAACTGGGTATGGAAATTCACTGCTTGCAGTATGGCTAAAAAGAAAGAGCATGGGTGATTTAACAATTTACATAACCTGAGAGGCTCAGCTGCAAATTGAATGAATGGGCCTCTTTGTTTCTCTAAACTGAAATAAAGAGAGGGGGAGAACAACAACAGAAAAAGTTTCTTATACAATTGTCTCCGTGACTGGCACGATAGGAAGTTTTACGTCTATTGGTGGAATTAAGACCAGGACATATTAGAAAACACAAATCAGTAAAGCGGCAGTTAAGCAATTGTACATGTCAACTAATAGAGAGTGACAGACCCAGGCTTGCTGCACAAGTCCATGCTATGCTTTGCATTATTGTCCTGATTAGATTTGGCTCTCCTTTCGAGCTTCCAGCCTCTGAGGAGTTAGACCACATCCCCACCAGCATCAGAGCAGCCATGTCCCTGGTGCTTCTGGACTCGTAAAGCTGAAGGTCCTGATAGTTCAAAACCAATGCATGGTGTTAGAGGGTGCATGGTCTCCTTTAGGAATGGGTTTGATGTTCTCCTACTGCCAGAGACTGAACAAATCACTGTAGAAGCCAAGGGGTTAAATTATTTGGCCTGTGTAAGTGTCACAAGCTCAGCTACATTTAACACCATTCTCCCTCTGGCCTTGACATGCACAAATCTCCAAATGTGGAAACATTTTGCTGTCTGTCTCATCTGGGCACGCGTACTGTCAAGTGTGAATTCCTCCAACAAAAGCCAGGCAACCCCTCTGCTGCATTAGAAACCACAGTTACCCACTGGCCTCCGAATGTTTACCACCTTAGGATGCCAGAGAGACAGCTGCCTCTGCTTTACCTGCTGCCTGGATCAATAGCCTTTAATTTTTAAGGCCTGTTAATCCAGCACGTTTTCACCAGCCTGAGAGTCACATTCAAATAAACAGCTGGAAATGGAAGTCGGGAGGGAAGGGCCGTGCTCACCAGAGTTCAAACCTCTGGCAAACATCTTGCTGCAGCTCTGTGTGCAAGAGCAACCAGTGGCATATGGTGTGTATGTCCTCTCTAAAGCTGGTTCAAGAGGAGAAAACAAACTTCACCTTTAGGAATGTAACCAGCAGATGAAAACAAATTAACCTCTTTTTGTTGTTGTATATTTTAACCCAATGTCTGTTGTAATGTCCTGCTTTACAGCTTTTGATGATAAATTCCTCTGTTTGCCACCTCCCTCTGAGCAGAATTGGCCCAAGTTGACAGCTTCTCCATCAATCATAGCCAGAACGTGTTGTTGCCAGTTCCTGGACCCTTGTTCTCTGCTTGCTGCCCCATTCATTGCAACAGATGCTTTGGAGAATGTTGGCTTTCCATGTCAGACACTGCTAGCATTATTAAATGGTGGCCTGCCATGCACTCGTAACTTGGGATTTTGCTTTTTCTCTTCAGAATGGACCTTCATCATTGAATGAAAGAAATCTTAGTAAATGATCACGGCATAATGAACACTACCAGGTAAGCATCACTTATTACAGAGTTGATCTTGACCATGTAGCTTATGCAGTCTTTGCAGTGTCTGTTAATGGAGCTCATACAATTTATCCATGCTGCCTTTTGAGCCTGCATCAATACTATCTCCATCCTTTTCTCTATGCTTATATTTTTAAGTAGGAATGAATACTCTGATGTGACACCTGCGTAACTGATTTCACCACAATGAGATCTTTGGTTATAAAACCCCTCATGTTTCTAAATGACATAAATGGTTACTCTGTGATAAAATTTACAGTCCATCAGATAAACCTGTTGTCACTGAGTGTTCCCCCTTCTACTTCAGAAGAGACATGAACAGACAATAGATCTGGCAGTGATGAGAGAAAACATTTGTCTAACATGCCTGGGCAGGTTGGCATCATTGGGAATAGCTCTAGTTATGTGGGATTAACATTATAAATTGCTTTCCTTCCTGCACTATAAAATGCAGACTGTTTTAGCACGCAGAGACAGCTTGATTAGGCTTCTTGGCCATTGACGAAGCTTCAGTGTTTAGTTCAGCTTGACTGCCATCTTCTTCTGGCATATCCACGAGGTCCATCCCATGCTACCTAATTTATGTCTAGGAGTGGACATTGTGATGCAGAAGGGTCACTCATGTACTTGGTCCTGCTCTTTCCCTGACTCCCTATAGGACTTGTGAAAAGCTGGGAACTAATACTGTGTCTCCTCCAGCAGTCCTGTGTAGGGTGCTTTATAGTGTAGGCAAAGTGAGCTCGGGTGAGAAAGCTTCACCTTCACTGCCTGCCTCTGAACTCTTCATCACAAAGTACCTCCATGTCATCTCATCACCTCCTGTCATCCCTGTGCTCTTTATCCCTTCTTCATTCACGCCTATGCGGCAGGTTTCTCCTCAGGACTTCACATAGGATAGGCAACTAATAAAGTTTCCATCATAACATCAAGTAGTAAATTCAGCGTTGGAATCAGGCCTTTGTGTGTTCACAAAGAGAAACAGAGGGAAACTCTTCTTGCCCAGCTGATCTTGTGCCATGAAAATCTGAGACAGACTTAGCAGAGATGTGGGCAACAATTATATCCTCTTTCTAGCTGAGCTTGGCAATCGCACTTAGAGAAAACATTTGTAGCAGAGCCTGAGCTTGTCATGCTTATTAAATTAGAGATGTGAAGTTCAGAGAACCAAAGCCTTTTCCTAACTATAAATACCCATCCAATGCCTTGATAATGTTTGTGCAGATACCTTTGATATATTCCACACCTTTTCTCAAAAAAAAATTGTTTATCCTTTAAAAAATGATAATTACAAAAAAGCAGAAGAATTTAAAGAAATCTCAGCGAACAGAAAGGTTTGATGTTGCGACAGAAATTTCACCCTTTGTGCTACAAAACAACAAATAGAGGGATGAAAAAAGTCAGGTTTTCTTGTAATTGCCAGGAAAAAAAGTCACATTTCAGTTCCTGGAAAGGAACTTGAAGGTTCGCATTGAGGATACAGCCATGCCAGATCCCTTCTGTAGGAATCAAAGCTGTTGTTTTTGTCTTTGAGTCTTCCTCTCCTTTTTTAAGCCCAGTTTACTTAGGAAACGATCATAGACACACACAGAGTGTGTGGCTGCATGCAGGTGAATCCATTTACCTACTAAAGTTTTTCAGCTTCCTGTATGTTGTTGTCTAGGTGTGGAAGTCTCAGATATTAAAGCTTTATAGAAATGAACAAATAGTGGGGGTGCCCAAATGCATGCCAGCACTAAGACTAAGGGCAATGGGAGCTATTTAGGCTCCAGAGACTTCACACAGAAAACCAGATTTTGTAAACTGAAGGTTTAAAAGTGATTTAATGATAAACTGAAGCTTCTGTCATTGTAATTGTAACACTGATGTAAGCAGAATGTTTCCCTGCCCATAAGAAGCATCACCAGTCTTTGAGTCTATAAAATGTGAAGAAATACAAAAAGCCTATAGTCAAACATAGCCTATGAATACTGATCACTTTATCATAGACTCATAGAATAGTTAGGACTGGTAAGGACTTTAAAATCATCCAGTTCCAACCCCCTGCCATGGGCAGGGATGATACACACTAAACCATACCACCCAGGACTCCAACCTGGCCTTGAACACTGCCAGGGATGGAGCATTTATCACTTCCTTGGGCAATCTGTGTCAGTGCCTTGTCACCCTCACAGTAAAGAACTTCTTCCTTATGTCCAACCTAAACTTCCCTTCAGATAGCAATGGTGGGTTTTTACCCACAGCTTGTGCCCCAAAATAATCAAGTATTTTGAGGTTGCCTGTTAGGGTACATTTCTTCTCATAAGATATAATAAATGTCAATATCTGAACCGCATTTAGGTGTTTTATTTGATCTTTGGCCTGCCAACTAAAACAATTATTTGTGCCTTTATACGAAGGCACTTCACCATCTTAAAATAAATATTGAAATACTACTTCACAGGAAAAAATATTCATGCGGTTAAATGAGATATGCTGGAAAAATTAAGGTTGGTCCTCAAAGGCATGGCGTGTTGTTACACTTTGCTGCTCTGAATTTGGTTAATCCATCTTCAAACCAAAGAATGAAGATCAGAGGAAAAGAGAAGGGATTTTTAAAAGAGTTTTGATACTCACAGCAGATTTCTTAATTAATTTAGCAATTTGCTGTAAAAATTAAGTATGAAATAACAGCTCTAATCTAGAGAATGTATCTGTTTTCTTGTTGATTGTGTTGTATAAAGTCTGTATGTCTGCCAGTTACAGAACTGCATGAAAATTGGAATAAGAAACAGATTAAAAAGAGCAAGTGATGTTTTTCACGTATGTAATCAAACGGTGCCGCTTACATGGATATCAGATTCCCATTTTTCCTCCAGGAAAAAATGAGGAAAGGAAGCAACTGATGACCATCCTGTCACAAACCCATGCTCTAAGTTCATAGGAACCATTAGGGCCTTTTGTTTAAGTAACTGTCATACAGAAAAGGGCTGATAAGCACTGGCACCCCATAAGCTATGGATGGAGAGATGAGTGAAGTGAATCCTGGCCTTCTGCCTCCAAAAACCCCAACAATGAGAATAATATTCTGATCTTCAAGTTGTGTTGTACCCACTCGCACAGTTGAACTAGCAGAGAAGTTCATTATCGGGCCGCACTGGGGGTCAGGTTCAGCCTGATCTTATGCATTGAAAATCCCCCTGAAACCCATGGAAAGACTTTGCTGCCTTAGATCAGAGCCATGGAGGTCTGAAGAAAAATCTCTGTTTTCCAAGCAGCATCATTTTGCTCTTGCTGCTTGAGCCTCCCACCATTTCAGTCTCACCCAAGTAGCTACCCTGCTTCAAAACTCCTGATAGCTACCTTCATTACCTGCTGTTTTCACTGAGGAGAAAGGTCTGGCTTTGAATTGGATATGGCTCTTTTAAGCAGTCAAGTATTTATTGTCAGAGCTGTAACCCCTGCGCTGCAATGCTGTTAAAGAATTACCCATATCTTTGTTTGGTGTAAAAAAACCCCAATATTTTCCCTTGGGGAAAGCATGAGGTAGCAATTCACACATTACTGTATTCCCAAACTATATCACTTTGGTCCACCTTATCATACCATTTTCCCTCTGCCGATGAATTGCATATCTGTTATTTTACCACCCAGTTTATTTGATCATCAGGGAAGATAAATGGGTTTTGCTGAAATATTAAACAAAGGGAAAATTAAAGTACTGGGAAGAGTAAACAATACAGTAATTTCCTTTCTGCTACATGAACAGAATGTGTGTCTCTTGTTAAGCATCAGCACATGTGCTCATATTCTGTCCATTGCACACATTTTTCACCCAGGTCGGTGGGATTGGTATGTGTCTGGGTGAATTAGGAATGGAATGGAAGTGAAGGAGGGCTTTCTAAATAAGATTAACCCCTAGGTAAAATTTATCAAGAAGTTTAGCATGTGGAGCCTTTTAATTTCACTGCTTTCCTTCGTGTTCCTTGCTTTCTTAGAATCATTTCACCCAAAGATAGAATGAAAAGTGTTGTTTTAGTTGGGCTCTGGGCAGTTCTTAATAAAAGCAGGTGGAGATTTGTCTGGAGAGGAGCCCAGCCTGGTGTAAGCTCCTGCAGGGAGCAGCAAGAACTGGCTCATGCCTCTTAACACCAACACTGGCCGGGGCTCCCAGTCCTTCCACACCCAGGGCTGTAGCATGGGAACAGCCTCCGTCAAGCTGGAAAGACTCAGTTTAACAGATAGCTAAAGGTCAGATGGGCCAACTTTTTTTCTGGAAGCTGATGTCTTTAACCAAGGTTGGATTTGTCCCAGTGGCATCTTAGAAGTAGCTCGCCGTGTTGCAGCACCACTCGTGCTGGCAGGGACTGTCAGCGGTGACACTGTTGGCAGCTCAGGATGCGATTTGCTTTTGAAAACTCCCAGGTGAAAACATGAAGTAATGTCCAGGACTGACAGCATGTAGCTTATCCTGACTGCTGCTTTGGAAGGAGATGCTTTCGTTCAGCTGTCTGCTACTGCTTACTTTGGAATTCAAAAAAGAAGTCTCTTATCATTCTATTCTGTACTCCAGAGGCTCAGCATAGAACTCTGGAATGATTTAGTTTGACAGTTGACTGATGGGAAGGAAAGACTCATTGAATGCGGACTTGCCTCTATTCGATAGGAAAAATCTGAGGATCACATCAGCCTTTCTCATTCTTGCACCGTTACAGCTCAGTTTCTGAGTTTAGGTTGACTAATCATGAGAGAACAGGTTGTGATGGCAAGCTGAAACATGACAGCTCCTTAGGATTTGCTCCACACATTTGATTCTCCTCAAAGTTTTGCCCGTTTAACTCATTTCCAGCAAAACTACCTGTGTATCCGAAAAGTTACACTCGCTGTAGTCAAGGCATTTCTTACTGCAGTGAGACAGGGCACCAATTTATTATTACAGGATTACTTGTGGAATCAGATGTGGATTTTCAGGCAGACTAAACAGCTATGTGGGTGCAAATGGATGACAGGAACACAAAGGACTAGGAGAGGGGCAAGAGGCCAGCTCTGCTCCTGGTGTTTATAGGAAAAGGAATGAAATCATGGAGGTTCTATAGCTGCAAAGACAGTGTTTGAGGTGAAATCTCTTCCTGGAAGGCAGCAGGCTATGCTGGGGCTCTCTGATGCTGCCCTGGCAGTGACCTCCATCCCACCCGAGAGTGCCTGTTTCTCCAGGGTGAAGGCAATTCAGATTCCATGCTAACTGAGCCCTGACCTTCCCCTTGACAGAGATGGATGCCCAACTCTGCTAATGGTCTGTGGCGGCTTTGTGCTGCAGGGTTGCACCTCAAGCACTAACCTGGGACAAGCAAACTCACTTCGCACTCAGATTGTGCTTCATCCGTGGTATCTGAGATACCTGCTGCTTAACTCACACAGCACACCTCATGTTCTCCTGGTCATTCTCTCAAAGACTAAATATCACTGAGCTGTAACACATACATGTGTGCACATGCATACACAGTTATAACTAGCAAGAGTATTCGGTGCTGCAGTGATTTTGCAGATCCTGATCTCCAGCTTTGCTAAGCTAAGTGAGCAAAGGCAGAGATGGCGTGTCACTTTTTGGTCTACATTTGTGTACAGAGAGAAAAATACAAACTAAATTAGCATAGACGTAATGAAAAATGTAAGGGGGGGGGGAATAATTGACACTGATGCTGATGCAGTTTTTTTCATTCACCAGAGTAATGAGTGAGTGTGTTTAAGCATCTTTAATCTTTCAGTATACAGAGAGGAGCAGTTTGTAGGCAAGTCCTGAACAAGTCTTACATGAGAAATACCAGCTAGATCAGCCTATGTGTTAGCCACATGCTTTCCTTGTCTTCTTCTCCCACTCTCACTCCATCCAACCTCTTGCCCCTTCACTATACTGGTAAGGAATGATAACCACCCAAAGCTAGACTGATTTCTGCAGACACCCATGTTAGCAAGGTCACAGTGCTCTACTTGAGAGCTTCACTTCACAGAATCACAGAATAGTAAGGGCTGGAAAGGACCTCAAGATCATTGAGTTCCAACCCCCCCGCCATGGGCAGGGACACCTCCCACTAAACCATGCCATCCAAGGCTATGTCCAACCCCACCTTGAACGCTGCCAGGGATGAAGCATTCACAACTTCCCTGGGCAACCCATTCCAGGGCCCCACCACCCTCACAGTAAAGAATTTCTTCCTCAGATCCAATCTAAACCTCCCCTGTTTAAGTTTAAACCCATTACCCCTTGTCCTCTCACCACAGTCCCTAATGAAGAGTCCCTCCCCAGCATCCCTATAGGCCCCCTTCAGGTATTGGAAGGCTGCTATGAGGTCTCCACGCAGCCTTCTCTTCTCCAGGCTGAACAGCCCCAACTTTCTCAGCCTATCTTCATACGAGAGGTGCTCCAGTCCCCTGATCATCCTCGTGGCCCTCCTCTGCACTTGTTCCAACACTTCCATGTCCTTTTTATGTTGAGGACACCAGAACTGCACGCCATACTCCAAGTGAGGTCTCACGAGAGCAGAGTAGAGGGGCAGGAGCACCTCCCTCGACCTGCTGGTCACACTCCTTTTGATGCAGCCCAGAATACGGTTGGCTTTCTGGGCTGCAAGCGCACACTGCCGGCTCATGTTCATTTTTTCATCAACCCACACCCCCAAGTCCTTCTCTGCAGGGCTGCCCTCAGTCTCCTCCCCGCCCAACCTGGGCTAAAGGGATTTGGAACTAGATGATCTTAAGGTCCTTTCCAACCCTAACTATTCTATGATTCCATGATTTTCAAACAGTCCCTGAGCCCTCAGAAAGTGCCACTGCTGCAGACACAGACAAGGGCACAGTTCCTAGGGAAGCTTTTGCTCTTCTCCTTGGGCTGGTGGGAATGGGCAGAAGAATGGTCAAGCTCAGCAAGCGGCCTCCATGGTTTGGAAAGATTATGGAACCACCTCTTTTGGTTGTAGCATTGCAGCTCACCCCTGAGTTGTGCTTTGTGGTACATTATGTGCACATTTTGAGAGCTTCACATGAGAAAGAAACGGATTCATTAAAACAAATAGTGAATCTTTAAAGAAAACATTCTCCTGGACAATTGGGCACCCTCTTTCTGGACCGCGGTGGCTGACTTCAGCCCCTGCAGGACACAGTTCTAATTTAACAAGGCATGAATTTAAATACATTAAGAGCTAAACAAAACAGGGAGCGAATCGGAGAGGTGAAAAGTCACCGCCCCTCCTTGTCCTGCTGTCTTCTTTTTGTTGGCTGCGGGGCTGGGAGACACAAAATCAAACTGAGCAACATAACCTGTCTGAGTTTTATTCAAATCAGCCAATTAAAACATCAAGTTGAAATGTCAACGAACATGTTACGGCCACTCAGGAATTAAAGCAGGAAAGCATCTGTCTGTTTTCACCACAAAGAATCGAAGATTTTTAATTCCACTCCTGCAAAAAGCTATGACATTAGATTACAGCCATGAAAAACACCGTCTGCAATGTGCCCTGACTGGCTGGCTGTCATCAACTGTTGCTTTTACACAGAATTAGATTGAGTTAAACACCTTTGTATATATATATATATGTATATTCTCAGTCAGGAACTATTTATCATGCAGTGTTCTTTTCTCAGAGGTGTGCACCATATACCTTCTGACACTGATGGAACTGATTCAGCTCATTTTTACCTTCGCTTACTGCCCAAGTGCTGGTTTAAATCAGGAAGATCTGGTCTGTTTTGTCACTAGAACAGCCAGATTGAAGTTCCTCTGGCTTTAAATTTTGTCTAATATATATAATCCTAAGGATTTATGGCTGAATATTAAGGATCTCTTTTGTGACAGAGCATTGGGTTTGACAGACATCATTCCATCACAACTGTGTCTTCTGAACTTGCATCCTTCTGATAGGAACTTGAAGTCGATAGTCCCATAAGTTGCAAGAAATCAATACCTGCCCCGGCTCTGACAATCTCTTGTTAGCAACACACACACAATGGGTCAAAACCAAAAAGGTTGTGTCAGAGTTGTTCCATTTCCACACAATGTGTGATCATCTTTACTTTTAATGAATGTATGTTGTGCTGAAGAATCCCATTTGCAAGGTAACCAGATACTAGGCTGAGAGACAGAGAAGTACTTAAGGTAGATAGATCCATTAGACCATTCATTTTTAAACCTGAAGTGCACTAGATACACAAGTGTTATTTTCCAGACGAATGTAATCCACACTTGCTCTAGTGACTCCAAGTAATTCAAAGGGCTCCGTTAGGAGTGTATCCTACAGACACACACATGCAAATGAAAACCAAGTCTCCAACATTCCACACACTAAAAAAACCCAAAACAAACAAACAAAGATCTCTCCATAATCCACATATTCAGCATGCAAACGTATGTTTCCAGTTGCAGTAATTGGCAGGATAGCTTCTCATAAAAGTTATGTGCAGTGCTGCTAGAGTCTGTGTAAGTAATATTCTTGTCCCTAGGCCAGATCAGGATCACAAATAATGTCTTGGAACTGCTCCTGGTGCGCTGTATTTGATACGTAGGTAAAGCTTGCCTGAGAAAAGGGGCTGTTTTCATTTTTATCTTCAATTCTTATTACCCTACAGACATAAATGCTCAGCTGGTAGCAGTGATGCCTCTGGTCTCAAATAACAAGATTTGGGCTGGTGTCCAACAATGACATGAATGCACAGGCCATGGGTTTGGGTGTGTGCCGTCCTGGCTAAAGCAGCTTTCGTTGGATGAGGCAAAGGAGAAGACAGATGTGTAGCCATTGTGAAAGCTGCCTGTCTTCTGCCAAAGGGAAAGGCACCATGACAGAAGGATGTGCTGAGTGGGATGGAGGCACTGCAAAGTGATGGAAACTCATTGGATGTGACTGCTGTTACTTTTCTTTTTATCTTCTCTTTCCCCTTCCTTCTTTACCTGAAAATAAGGATATTCTTGGGGTTGGATATCTAGGTATTTCATTGCTAAGCTGCTTGTGCAGTTATAGTAGGGCAAGATGAGCACATAATAGCTGTAGGGCACAAAGTGACAGTGGGCACAGTGTCTGCCTGCTCTGTCCTGCTTTTTGCTTGCCAACGTGCTGCTCCAAGAACAAAAGCTGTGAGAAGTGGCCTCTGTGCAGAGATCAGTGCTGAAATGTGGGTTGCTAAATGTTCAGTAGTGCTGCATAACATTGTGAGCCATGAGGAGCCCCCACTGCCATCAAATGCACTACTAATTGCACATGGTGGGACAGTGATGGAAAATGCAAGAGGTCTTGGAGTCCAAGTGTCCTGATTCTCCCTCTGCACAATTCCAGACTGGGACTTTCTGCTGTTCTCTAATCATACTGAAAAAAGCAGCAGCAGAGATGACTGCAAATATATTCTTACTTTGAGAAGAATGCTGGGACAAAAAGAAGGTTTTCCTGGAAAACTTCCCCAGCCAGCATGGGTATAGGAGCAATGTCTAGACCAAAAACCAGCGCTTCACACAACTTAGAAATTGGACAAGCAAAACCAGGTATTTTGTGATTTTTCAGAGATTGAGTTACAAGCAAGGACGGATGAAATCCAGGGCGTTCCCTGCAAGCCAGGATTTCCTGTGCAAACACTATGGACCGTATTTTTGGAGAAGTGCATAAAAACAGTTGATGTCTGCAGTAATTATAGTGTGTCAGAAAAATTAACATTTGCAATTCCCCGTATCCTGAGCGAGAAAGCAGCACTAATCATATGGACCAAAGTACAGTTAAAATAAATACAGGCCATCCAAGAGGAAACGATTCCTTCTGCTAAGTTCGAGTTTTCTGAAACTAATAGCTATTTGGATTTGGAGTCTCAGCTAAATCATGTTGGACTTGGTAGGTGTAGTTGCCTGGGACTTTGGGTTCTCCATAGAGACTGTGGGCATAATGGGTCATAAGTCTAAAGGGGTTCTGCACATCAGTGCTATTCTCATTTGAAGGTTTAGATGCAGATTGTATCAGGTCACATCTAATGGCTATCTGGGTGGAAATCGTGGCTTGAAGAGGGTTTTTGGTTTTGCTAAAGACACAATATGTAGGGCTGGTTTCTTAGTCTGAATAAACGCAAGGGTGTAAACTGTACTATCCCAAATCCAGAAATAAAGCCCAGAGTCATAATACATGTTTTAAATAGCACCAAAGGATGTGCACTGCACATACCTGTTTTCCTATGACTGTTCCACCACAAGAGGTTTATTTCCTCTATAAATTATCTCGTGCATCTCAGTTAAAATGAGACCAAATCCTGCTTCAGTCATGCCCCAGCAAATAAACGTGTTGACACAGGAACAAGTGAAGCCTAAAAAGGTTGAAAGCACCATTTTGGTTTTGGCTGAGCACCCAAAAGCCTTTTGCCCCAAACTGCCTCATCCCCTGAGGTCTGACAGATTGATCTTTTTACTGCCAGTGGTTGAATGTGCCTGTCTATAAGTGCAACACCCGCTTGGATGCGTGGATGCCCAACACATTGCAGGAAGCCAGAGACCAGCTTCATGCCAGGAATTCAAGACAAAAACCTTTGGCACTAGCCATAGGATAATGTAGCTGATCTGTACCTCTTCTGCAGGTAGTCGGAATAGTTTCCTGGTGTGCCCTTTCTTCCCTGGCTCTGAGGTAGCATTAGATACCCTAAGGGTGGGTTTTATCTTCATTTTAGGTAACCTGCACTCTTAGATCATGCAGGAAGATGCTGCCTTCATGCAAGTTGCTTTGTTAGTTTTCTAACACACACAATCAGAGCATTAAGGAAATTTGGTCACTTAAATCTTTTACTCTTTTTAGGTTAAAAAAGGTTAAAAACTCTCAAGTAACTTCTAATTCTGCTCTCAAGCAGTTGCTTCTTGAAGCCATGGATGCACTGTCCGTACCTACCTGGGTAGAGACCTTAAAATGTCAAATGATCACAGAGCAGTGTATCACCAAAGTTCATGGCAGATTGAGTTGGCTGTTATGGGTATCTGGCTTCAACAGCAATGGAAAGGGAACAAATTGGAAACATACAGCTACGCTATAGAAACATGTGCATGATGGAGCTGGGGTTTTTCCACCGTGATTCCTCCAAGCTGCAGTGTTGTTTATTTATTGGATGTCCTTTGAAAAAGACTCTGAAATGCTCTATCTCCACCAGAGAGCTCAGACTTTAATCTGAAGAAATGGTTTAAAGCTTTTTATAGGAAACTTTGGAAATGAATAGCAAATTCATGCATGGAAATGAAACATAACAGCAGCCATCCGAGTCTCTGAGTCTCTAGAATTGACTCCCCATGGTTATAGCAACAAGAATAGGCAAAATGTAGATTGTTCCACTTGGAAACTCCTCATTGGTGAGGCCTAAGGGCTCCTGAAATTTGGGTAAAGAGTTGTGATTTTCCCAGTTAATGCACTGCCTTAACCCACGATCCTGCTCACCCTGGTCCTGGGGTGAGAAAGAGGAGCTGGGTCAGTTCAGCCCATGACACTCAGACCTGATGTGGATCAAGCAGGACCCTGATATCTCAACCCAGGCAGACCTTACAGCATGAAGATCCTCTGGGTGAGGAAGTGGTTGCTGATACTGATGCGTAACCAGCCCATGTTGGGAGCATCTGATAAGCTGTCTTTTCAGAGAGGCCCCAAAATTACCTCCATTCATTTCAGTTGGAGGCTTCAAAAAGGGTTGAGACATTATAGAATATTTCATTGTCCTTAAATCTATTTGGCCATATCTTTGCTCTGCTGATTTCAGAGCTGTACTAAATTTTACCAGTTCAAGTTCTGATGCAGCAAAGTCAAAACTCTCTGAGATGGGCTTCACATCACTCATACCACAGATTAGTCAGGTCAGGTTTAGATTGCTTATAGCAATTGAGTTTTCTTTCCTTGCAAACAAAAAACTCAGGGCAGGAAAAGGAATTCCGCTGTACCTATGTCCCAGAGAACAGATTACTTATTGTTCAAAACGATCATCTTTAATAGCATTACCAGAGTGGGCCATGAAATCAGTCGTTTACTAGAAAGATGGGCTGATTTTTCTCCCCAGGCTGGCAGTTGTGAGGTGTGCTGGACAGGGAGCATAGCAGGACTCTTCCATGGGAATGAATACGTGTACAGGTGAAGATTAAACTACACTGAAAGAAAGGAGATTCCATCCCGCTCCTGGTCCTGCTGTCGAGATGCTTTTTAGCATCCTCTTCCTATTTTATGAGCTCCCATTACATCTGTCCTTTGGCAGCCTCCGATCTGACTTGATTGAAAAGTTTCATCCCAGAAAGTTTCCCACCAGGAAATGCCCTTTCATGTCAGCCAGAATGGTTCACAGGCACTTACTGCTTCTGTAACATCATTCATGGCAGATTGTTTAATTGCTGTCATTTCTATTTTGATGTGAAGCTTGAAATGAGAGAGGCAAAACATTGTCATTTGTTCTTGTTGCAGTCAAACATATCCATAACATCAAAATAAGTATTTCTGACATTCCTGGACTCACAAATAATGATCCTGTTTGCATTTTTCAGCTAAAGCCAACACTAAAACCAAGTTCTGTGCTCCTGAGCCTCTTCTGGAGATGATTTCTGTGTTTATACCAATGCCCTGGTTTAGATGTGTTTAGACACCAGATGTGGTCACCAGTAACCTGTTTTTACAATAGGATCCCAAGTTCTGCTGAGGTTTTTGGGTGCTACTATAATAGAAGTAATAGGCAAAATTAGGATCATAATGAAACTTTACTTTTAGGGAATTGGGACCACAACTTCCTGAGAACTACCAGACCAGATAATGTCTTTTTCCCTTCTCTCTCTTTTATGGCAGACACTTGTTCTAAAAACGTTACACAACTTTAAAATGGCCTTTTAAAATCCATCATTTAATGCAACTCTGGAAAGTGAGCTCCTGCGTTATTTCCTTTCCTTCCTTCCTTTACCTCTCGTTTTCTTGCTTAAATCCATCCCTGCATTTTAAATTAGTTACGAGAAATAAAGAAAAAGGAGGTTTACGGGCTTGAAATCTCTTCGGTGTGACAGGGTGATGTTTTTGTTCTGTATGAGTCTAAATGAGGCTTTAGAAAATGATATGGTATCCCTTAAATGGATCTGCTATGGTCAGAGACCATTAGGCAGTGGAGGAAGATTCCTCAGGGACAGCTGAGACCAGACGTCTGAATCCCAGAGGACGGAGATCACTATTTACTTTTCTGCATGGAGAATTAATATATGTCTCCATCTTGCACCAGCGGCCCTGAACCAGTGAACATAAAGGAAACAGAATGAGTGGGGGAAAAAAAATGGGATGTGTGTTTTTCCCTTTTTCCTTTGGTGCAGATTCATTTTTTCATGGAGTATTTGCACATTATTCTTTGCTTTCTCCCAGAAGGATTTCCTTCCCTGGCTTTAAGGCAATTCATCTGTCCTGAGAAGGTACCTAAAGATAATGAAGAGGCACATAATTTAGTAATTTTGGCAATCTTTTACTTGGAAGATTAATTTTGGCCTTAAAGTGTCAAGGTTGGTGAAACCAAGTCAGCAGCAGCAAAAAGCAAGAGCTAGAAGCACAGACAGGAACCTGGGCTGGTGCAAACGCACGCAATAAATGAGTCATGGAGTCATTTCACTATCGGCAGAATGATACACTAATGATGATTAAACCAGAAATCCTCCCTGATTCACCCAGTCCAAGTTTAGAGCTGAGTTTCCCCTTTCGTTTTCTTTCCTCTGCCTACATTTTCCATAGGAAACGATGGCCTTGGGTCTGTCCTGTATCTCCCCACTTCTCATCTGCGCTGCAAATGTTTTGCTGTGATTTTGAAACTTCATTGCTCTCTTCAGCACAGCAGGGCAGCTTGAATGGGTTTTCTGTACGTGCTTCCTAGAAGCAGTAATCTGTCTAGAGATGGGAGCGGGTGTAAATGAGCTTTTTACTGCGCTCACAAAGGTAAAAAGCTACAACTCTGATAATGAACTACTTACACAACTGCAATCTCTCCTCCAGTTTCCCCATACATGCAACTTGTGGTTTATATATCGTTTCTGTAGAAGCATAGTATTAGCTATAGAGATAAGAGTAATGATCCATCCAGCATTATTTATCCCAAAAGAGAAGCTGAAAACCCCCCTGAGCATGAGTTAAGCTTCCACACAAAACTGATCATTAAAAATAGGCCTTAAGCTTTACAGTCATCACTTTCTGCCCTAAACTTGCCTGTAATTTTGCAGAATGTAGCCGGGCTCAATTCATGCATCAAACTGCAAGGTTAACGGCAAGTCAGCTGCTCTCGTGGTATGAAAACAGCTTCTTACCCAGCAGATCAATTATGCAAAATCAAAACTCTGTTTATATTATAGGAACTGGATGGAAAATAAGAAGCAGGAGCAATGCAGCTCCTCATTTCTGTAGGAGCGTACTTAAAGCAGGGTGGGTGTGTGGAGCTGAACAAAGAACAGAAGCATGGAAGCGCTGAATTTATTGGGGTAGAAAACGAATCTGCAGCCTAACATTTCTTCCCTCCCAGAGATATCTCTTTGCAAATCACTCTGGATTCGCTGTCTGCTTCCACGGTGCGTGTGAAACAACAGAAACATAAACTCTGCATACAATTTACAACATGACAAAGTGATTATACACCCACCCAGAACACTCGGATGTGTCTGTTGTAGGTTCATTGTTTCTGTTATTCTTTACTTGGTACATGATACGCATCTAAAACCCCCTGAAACATTTCACAGCTGGATCAAACTTGTCTTGTGTGAGATTTTCCTTTTCTATCTGTAAGTGAAGACAAGGCTCCAGTTTAATCCTATTTTATTGTCATCAGCTACTCCACACTTGTATCCTCTGTCATAATTTGTGTGTGTGTGGTGTAAACGTGTAAATGGTAACGGATTATGTTCCTTCACAACACACAAAAGCACACGCTGAGCCAGCTCGCAACTGGGAGCATCCTGAAGGTTGGTGCTTTCCTGTGGCTGATATTCAGAGCCCACAGCATTTAATGGGGTGAATATTCCTTTTCCAGGAGTTTGCCCAGCCTTGGACAAACAGTGCTGTTATCCAGGCAGGGCTGGTTGAAGGTGTTAGTGGCTTCACTGGCAAATTGAGTGCCCACCAGCATCTCCTTCACTCCTCGGACCTCACAGTTCACTGACTCCCTGTGAGCATGAGGACCTGGGGGACTCGCTCAGACCCATGGGGGGCTGAGGCAGCACATGGTGCCCCCTACTCACCGTTTCTTGAGCTTCCTCCTCATTTGGAGTTCAGGTTCTTGCACCCAGTGTTAAGGGTGTGTGTGGATGTCACAAGGGAGCAGCAGAGCATTTGCTGTGGATGCTCATCTCTTCCTTCCGCTCACACACCTTTAGCCTCAGGAAGGATCATCTCTGTATTTAGTCTGTGTGACCCCAGTGGAGCCCGAATACCCATCTGGAAGGACGGAAACCTTTCATGATATGGTTTCAGGGTATTTTTCTGCTGATTTCAGAAGTTTTCCACTGATTTAATTCATTTTTGAGTCAACCAGGGGAGTTTAAAACGAAAATGTGGTGGTTTGAAACCACGTCTGCATAAAACACATTGGGTCCTTCCACTTTTTTAGGTCGATTTTTCGTTTCAGCTTGACTTTTGGACCCTTCTGAAAAAGGATGGGATTATCCATTTCTTGCTTCTTGATTTTTGAGCTTAGGAATTCCTCCCTTGTCGCTTATAATTTTTAACAGAAAGTTCCTAATTCCAGACAATAGAAAATGAAAAAGTGAGAAAACGTGCAAAAGTGACAGTATTCTCTTTTTTTCCAGTTGTCACTTTTCATAAACTGAAAAATTAATCAATATTATGCTAGCTGGAAAATATGCAAAAAGGAGTGGAAAACCTTTCTACCATTTTTTGCCACTTTTGTGCCATTTCCCAGCATAGGAACAATGGGCAGAGGAGGAGGGAGAAGGGAAGAGTCAGCAACGAGGGAAAGAAGTTGTGTGATAAAAAATCACAGTGCTTAAAATGAAGCATGGACTCTTATTCCTATGCTTTTAAACACAGGAATAAAATGACATCTTAAGCTGCAAATGCTTTTCAGTCTGACATTTCAAAATGAAACACAGGTTTTCATTTCAAGGCATTATTTCATATCCATACCCACAGAATCAGAATGCATTTTGAAATGAAAACGCCACAGGGAGAATGATATTTTCAATTGAAAAGTTTGATTTCTTTGCCTCTTTCTCCCAAGAAATAAATGATTTGGTTTTCCAGGAAACTCTCAAACTGGGAACAGAATGAGACAAAAGGGTTGTTTGCCATGTTAAGCGTCAGGGTTTGCTGAGAAAATGTGTGCATTAACATGGATTATTTCTGGCATGTTAATTCATCTGCTAACAACGGATCTGCTCAGAAACATATGGGCATAATTTACTAGTTGTAAATAAAGCGTTTGTTATTATTTAGGTTTTTAACAGTTCCCCAGGTCATGGAGTTTGCGATGCAGTAATAGCTCAGCTCGTATCAGTTAACTTTTCCTACATAGGGTATTTTTGAGACGTTGGTTACAGTAAGAGAGCAATAAAAGGACAGTGTTTCCACCATTAACAAATGGTGCATGTAATTGGAAAACCCCCTCTCACTACTGGGATCGGGTGGTTGCCACGTTCCACATGGGCTGTGCAAACCGACGTGGTCAGTGGTGAACAGTGCACCACTGAGCACCCAACTGAGCACTTTGGCTGGAAGCAAAGCTTCCAGAGATGCTGTCCTTGCTCCTGTCACTTTGCCTACACCACGATCCAGATGGATGATCCATCTACAGCTTGTATAAATCTCTGCATCTGAGCTACTTTTAAAGTGATTTGGGTCAAGATGGAGTGTGACCAGCACTAGTGGGCAAGTATGAGATGGCTGAAGGCCACTACCAAGTCCAAGCTGTTCTTGGTGGCTGCTTTGCCAGCTGAAACCTGGGGCTCATGCCTCCGGGTTGCAGTGCTGAGACGCATTGGGTGACAGAGCAGCAATATTTAAAAGGCTGTGACAGTTCATGGCCCCATCACGCAAACCCTCGGTGGAAGGTCAGCAGATGTGGGCTGTATTTACAGGACACATGTGGAAGCTGCTCCTGGGTGGGAAGCAGTGCAGCTGTCCATAGGGCAAAGCTAAATACACAAAACCTGGGTCTGCGGTTAAAGGCAAGCCACCTAAGAAGAGATGTCGTGTTTGCTGCAGGGAATGCAGATGAAATGCTGGGTGAAATGATGTGATAGTATGCAATCCCAGCTCACAACACAGTTATATCCTGATTTTCACTGATCTGAGAGCTTTATCAGCCCTGCAAACAGCTTTCAGATCTTTGGCCACGGAAATTGCTACACAGGCTTCACCAAGATGCCTTCATTTTCATTTCTGAAGCCAGCACCTATGTCCATTGCGCTCTGTGTAAATCACTCACAGTAAACATATGAGGCTGCAAAGTAATTTGGGGTTTTCAAGACTTTTCCGTGAGTTATCCACAATCAGAAGCAGTTGGCTACAAGCAGAAGAGATGAAGTGTCAGTGCACAGGGAGGAAAACTGTGCCTTCTGTTTCTCTCTTCGGTATATAAACCACATGCTGCATAGCTGGGTCGGGAATGAAATAAGCCCGTAGTTCTCCAGCTGCACAGACTGTGCTTTTTAGCATTCTGTTACGTAAAGAGCATGCAAATACATTAGCAAGGAAAAGCTGAATTTGCCCATTAAGGCATGTGATTAATGCAGTGCTGAAAGCTCGTTTAAAGGACTGTATATTGCAGCTCACTTGAGGAACAGAAAGAAGAATACAAAACCTGGTGCTCTGGCTATGAATGAATTCAGCGTGTCTGTAGAGGGCACTAAAGATCTTTATGATTTCTCGGGAAGACAGAAAGCTGCAAGTTGCAGGATTAACCCTCTTTAGGTGCAAGTGGGACCACATCAGGCTCCAATATTACAGCTTCTCCCCCTATAACCGCTAATAACAGGTTGAGCTAATTTCTGTTTTGATTTGGGGTTTCTTTCTTCCATTTCTAAGCAATGGTTCGCTCTGCGGAGCCCTCTCATAGCCCTGATTTCAGTGAGACAGAATATGTGCAGCACAAAGCAATCCCATTCCTTCAAATAAGAAATCCGCCTGAACTGCTGGGAAATGGCAATTTATCAGGCAGGGTGTCGTGGCTGAAACAGAGAGGGGCCACCAAGGGACCCGGTCACATTAACATGAGTCCTAAAAGAACTTTGCTGCATCTAAAATACTTGGGGTGTTTCGCTTGTTTAGCTTTGCATGTCTCTGAAATCTCTGGGTTTGGCTAGAATAAAGTAAGTCTTTTCTTGTGGTATTTTCTGCCATCAGGAACTGGAGATCTCACAAGCAGTCCTGTTCTGATGAGATTCCCAGCCTGATGCACAGCTCATGAGAGAAACAGCAGATTAAATTGGGATTTCAGTGTTTGATAGGAGACGGGTCTAATTCCCCAAGAAATAAAGATATGAAATGCCTTGTAACAGTCTGAGAGCTGTTTTCAGATTGCAGGGCACTGACTGGAGTTCAAAACTAAAGGCAAACTCTGTATCTTCAGTCAGCATCAATGGGCCATCTTTTACTGCAGTTTTCCATGGATACTCAGCACTTATTACGTGCAGCTCTGCAGCTGATCCTACAGCCTGAGCACAGGCTCCTCTCCAGGAATCTGCACAGTCATCTTGTTTCTCTGGGTTCTCTGTCAGCTTTGCAGCAGACCCGTATTAGA
Source organism: Amazona ochrocephala (assembly GCA_039720435.1). Taxonomy (NCBI): domain Eukaryota; kingdom Metazoa; phylum Chordata; class Aves; order Psittaciformes; family Psittacidae; genus Amazona; species Amazona ochrocephala. Next base: position 93,336,621 of record CM077879.1, read on the forward strand.
AAGCACAGCATGACTAAGAAGCCTGTCTAGTGCCTAATTATATTGCCATAGCCATAGTGGTGTAGCTTTCTCCGTAACTTCTATTCTTGGATAAGTGTGCCTAATAATAACATGATAATTACACTGCTACCATTTCACTGGTAACCTGCCCCATGTACTCAAGTCTGAAGTGCATACCCAAAACATACCATATAGTGCAAAGGAATTCTGACAGACCCTTATACACTCGCAGCAGAGCACATGCTTTGGGAACATGCTGTTTCATAGGTGAGAATCATTTGATTTCACTCAGCTGATCCCAATGCCACATGCAACCAGTGCAGATCCCTTCTCATGCTCTGCACTGCTGAGGGCATTCTGTCTTCCAAGGGCAGCATCTTCATTTCCAGAAATGAATGGGAGATGGAGAAGCTGAAGACACTAAGATATCATGTGAATAGTTTTAACTGGACTACTGGAAGACTTGTGAATTATTGACCATCCCAAATTGATTTTATCAACTATTGCCGAGTGCTCTGTGAGCTGTATAATCCTCTTTAAAAAAGAAGTGGCTACTCTTGGCTGTCCTCCTTTTGAATGGACATAAATCAAAATCAGTGTCACCTCTGGTTTGGGGACCGGTTTAAGTCAGGTTTATGATTCAGACTTTATGGTAACACGGAATATTGAAGTTATAAAAGGCATTTTCAGCTTTTAGTACAATGAGAGAGCTAGTAGCTGTTGGAAGGGATTAACTTCATGGCTATTAACTTCATAGAGAGCAGGAAGAGGCTGAGAGCAACCAGCAAGTGAGACATGAGTTCAACTCTCTTCTATCCTGAGATCTGCTGGAATGTGATTTTCGGGTTCCATCTATAAATGGAGCCAACCAAGTGGGTGTGACAAAATATTCACATCCACAAGCAGCTTGCCAAGGGGTACTGGTTACAGGAACATTGATCAGTCATGTAAGTGCACATCAGCCTGTTTCTCCATGCCCAGTTCCCAGCTCATACACAACATACAGGTACTGATAACATGCGCTACTCTAATAACTACATCAGACAAGTACAGGGTTTCAATATCAAGTAGTCAAGAGAGGTTTGATGGCTCTGTTTGGCCCAACAGGTCTCGCCGCATTGTTCCTTTTCCTTCCCTGGCTGAATGCCATGCTCTTTGTCACCAATAGCTGCACGTTCAAACAGAGCATTTGGTTTCCCCAAACGCAAGCGTATGCGACCTTCAAATTCACTTCCGCAAACACTCATGTCATCATAGGTTAATGGTACGTGAATGATACTACATGGAAAGAGAGGTTAGTGTGAAATTTCTGTTCAAGGAGCAGCCTTCTGCACTTGAAAAAAGCAGAGTTATATGGGGCAGTTCTTGTCTCAGATACAGTGAATTCAGGGATAAGTCAGAGTTAATGGCAATCAGCCAGTTGGACAAGGTAATTTAATATCCACTTCTAGCTACAATAGGGTGCTGGTGACAAGACCACGATGGTTTTATCTGGATTTACACTAAAAGACGACCCTTTTTTTAAAGCAGTTGGAAAGGGAAAATAAAAGTCTATCTCAAATATAGAGCCAGAACAAAATACTGGAAGCTGGAATGCAAATTCTCCCTGGGAACCGCAGATACTCCAAGTTAGCAAAAAAATGATGTAGCTTAACTGATAAAAATAGTAAACCAGTAAAAAGGTACCACGTTCCTCCCAGCTGCAAGCCAAACAATAGTTATTCCATTTAAATCATGTTCTGACATAATGCCATAGAAGCCCTGGAAAAAATGGAGCCCAACTCCCAGACTGTGCTTCGCTAGGACAGCACTGTGTGTTTGGAGCTGAGCGTGCCTGTTGCTCAGAGACACTTCATTAACCACTTTGATGAGGAAAGGAAATGTTCAGCTTTCCTCATGCTCAGCAGTCAAGCAAATGAGCTCAAGATAAATGTGATGCCACCTCAGCTTGATGAGCTCACAGCCCAAGTGCAGAGGATTCAGCCCTTTGCCACCAATGGCCTCCGCAGCTCCCAGTACTGGCTGCGCAGAGGGCGATGCCGGATTCGGGACAGCCATGGAATACTAATGGGCAGCTGTGGAGTCACCCGTTTATTTTTGCTATTGAAATAGCCCTGCAAATAAGGCCCTGGCACAGAATGTCTGTGCCCCTGGAGCTTACATAGGATACACAGGGTTCACTGCTTGCTTTTCCTTCTTCTGAGGTGAACACAAGTCCCGGGAAGAGTCTCAGCTTCACGTATATCCACAGGACAAGAAGTGTTAGAAACACCTCAACAGGTATCTTAGAGCTGCCTCAGGCAGTTTCCATACACTGGTTTTCATTCATTTCAGTGTTTCTATATTCTCAGTCAGTTGAAAAAGCATAAAATCAGATTTTTTTGCAAGTAAAAGCCACCTTGTACGTCGTAGCATTTTAAGTCCTAAGATGCTAGAATCTTATGTCCCTGTAGACATAAGACTCATGGAATTTTATGGATCTAAAAATCCTAGGTGTATTTAATTCTCCGACCCCTTTGAAATCACGTATCTAAAGCCCAGTTTCAGGGGCTGCATGGCAGCAAAGCCATAGCATCTGAGCTTTTTAAACAGATTGAATATTAATTGCCCTTACTGTCATTTGGCTAAACACATGGAAACTACAATGATATAAACCTGCTGCAGGTAGAATTTAGGCCATGAGGTTAATGCTTATTCTGGTGTCTGAGGCTAAAGCAGGAGTTGCTTTTCCAGTGTCCCAGGTATGTTCATCTTAATGACTCCTTACAGATATTTCCCATCTCTTTAGTGACTTAGATAAGCAGTTCTTGGGTAACTGCTTGATTTTTGCGTGTGTCCCAAAACCTCTGGCGCTGCTGATTCAGCAACAGCATAAGCAAACTTCAAGTGGAAAATCTGGTTGGGCTGTGGGGCAGCTGGACACCAGTGACTGTGTGATCCTTGGTCACATAATGCTATTTACACACGTTACTCTATTTGTAGAGGGTCCAACATGGTAATAAACTAAAACAGAACAAAAGTCTCCTATTAATGATTCTGCAAGTCCAGTGATAAACCCATGCCTGCTGCTGTCCCACAGTGCAGCACACCATGTCCCTGCTCAGCAGACACAAAGCATTAGTCGCGGTGTCCCTGTCCTTCCCCAGCAATCCCTGCTGGCTTGTTATCTTTCTTACTGTGTTGCACTCAAAATGAGTTTACAAACTCCTTCAAGCAAGGACATAGTGGACTGGGTCCTCTTTATGGTGACTTCAATGAAGCTGAGTTGATTTTCACCATCTGCAAGGTTTGAGATTTTATCAGTTCATTCATCTGGGCATTTTGCTCCATGTGCCTTCTGTATGAAGTAGCTTTAATGCGCTCTGGAAGTGAAAAGCATGAAGTGCTTTAGTTCCTGAACCTCCTACAATCAAACCCTACCAGTTTAGCAGAGGCACATAATTGGTTTCCAATTAGTGTAAAGAAGTCCATCCAGACTCTACTGTAATATGAAAACAGATTTAATTTCATTCAATCACTTCCAATGTGAGCCTGTCACAGTTTATTTGTATGGGAAAAGAATCCCATGCAAACCCAGAAACAAATACTGTGGAAATATGGTTATCTTTCAGCTTCCAGAGTGCATTTAGCTTAGTGAGGTCTGGGTGGTCCATGAAAATGAAATGATGGGGCAGGTATGAAAATGAATTGCATGAGCTTTTGGTATGGAGTCAGCATGTCCCGAGGCGAGGGGCGAGTTGGATGGGAAGATGGAAAGGGCTGCAGCCAAAGGTTTGTGGCACAGCATGGAGTTCCAAAAACCTTGTAGGCCATAAATGAAGTGAATATTTCATGTTCGAAGGCATTCCTTTCCCCTGGAGAAGATCAGTCATTTTATCTGGACCTAGTGTCTGTGTGCAAGTAGCAATACATTGAAATGGTGGAGGGTAAGGATAGTTTTAGATGGAGACTTTCTGGCTTTGATTAATATCTGATTTTTGCTCTTTCTATGAGTCTGTGGCTCCTCTCAATAACTACACCCTCTGCTGCATTGAAGATGTGAGAAACATTACTGAAATCTGTTATCCAACAATGCAAAATACTCTTGACCACACACTTCAGCTGCATAGCAGGGATTTAAGAACCCTGTGGGAATGAAGTATCCTGTATCAGAGAGGAATACTTGGGATCCAGGAGTAAATCCGAGACACTTACATTGTGAGCAGAGCTGGAATGTGTTACCCTGCATCCCAGATCTGACTTCACTACATCTTAATCAGTCTCATCAGAAACTAATAAGGAAAAAAACCCCAGTTTTATGTTTCAATGGTTGTAGTACAAAATACCTTCAGATATTGAATTTTAGCATGCAGATAACAAGAATGCATATGCAAGTTTGAATGGGAATTAGATAACTTGGAATGCTCGCCTAAAAGAAAAGAAAGGCAGTTTCAACCCCTTATTCCATCACAGGCACACTGGGGTATGTCTTTATCACCCACAGTGCTGGGATTAATAGTTCAGGCACAGTGTCACATTAGCACGTTGCACAGCCTCTAACATACAGCTGTCTTTCATCCATTGGACTGGGAACACACTCAAAACTAGATCCTGTTGCCTGTACCCTTGCTATGGACATACTATACTCACTAGAAGCAGAATTTGCCTTACCTGATGTTAGCCAGCTGAAAGCAGGATATTGTCTCTGCACTAGTCATGCCTCTCCTCTGGAGAGAGACATCTCAGCAGAAGGATCCTTCCTACATCCTTACCTTCTCCTGGTGTAAAGGCTTGGTGAGTGCCTCTTTGGAAGGTGTCTGGAAGATGGACAGTTGCTCAGGTATCCCACAGAAGCTGTTGGATGGGGTTTGAAACAACCTGGTCTAGTGGAAGGTTTCCCTGTCCAAGGAACTGGATGAGCTTTAAGGTCCTTCCAACCAAAACCATTCTATGATTCTATGATCCTGGTAATGAGGCCAGGAAGCACTTTACTTTTAGCTTCAGATATGCTTATGTGCTGGATGGATGTCTCGAGTGAAAAGTCAGCATACAACCCTTCTGCACCCACTGTGTAACCCAGCTACCAGCGATTGCCTTGACTCGTTTCCCAGGCCAGGTTCAGCCTGTGCTGCTTCATGCTATTTCTTGGATCTTCTCAGCTCATTTTGAAGTAAACAAAGGGTCAGACTTTCCCGTAATCCTCATACATCATTGGCATCTTTGTACGTCTCTGCCACAGAGCAGAACAAACACAAAGACTGCATCTCCATGTACCCTCTGCACCAGGGCTCTTCAAGCGTAAAGTGAAAATGTTGGCAGAAAAACATTGGGAAAGTTGGGCAGCTGCCTGTGCCCTACCTGGCTTGCAGATAAAAGAATTAGATTGCCAAGTCTGAAGTCTTTTAAGCTTGACAAATCCACACACTAGGCGTGTGAATAGACATGAAATGTTGAGGGAATATCGTCTCTACAGCTACAAAGCTTCACTTCTTGTATTGCTTCCCAAATGAATTCAGATAATCTTATAAAGCTCCAAGCTTTATTTCTGTCTTTCATCGTGCTGTTTTGTAAATCACGGATTCCTATTATTCTTTTCTTTCCCATTCCACCTTCCTACATTTTCTGCTTGTTTTCCTCCCTGTGTCCGTGTGTCTCTGTATGTGTTCTCAAAGAAAGAGTTGCTGCCTACAGAAATAGAGCCTGCCTTTATGCAGGTAGATTAGCACTCCCCAGCCACAACAATAAAACCTTCAGTGCTCTCTGTGTCGCTCCTGGGTGCCAATCCCACACAGGTGGAAAAAAGCCCCTCAGCATCCCTGTTCCTGGGGCAGCAGATGCTCCAGGGCTCCTTTTAGTGCAGACAGCCACAAAATACATAGAAAATAGCCTCTGAGCATCCTGAGGATGCAAAGAGATGAATCGGGATGCTCAGGCACAAGGTTAGAACCCATCAGTCCCATTTTCCACCACAGGCTGCTGCAGGAAGAATCCAAGATCCTTCCTTCCAGGGAGCCCATAGAGCTTTCCAGTACTCTGGAGGTAGAGGAGAAGAGGAGATGACAACCCTCAGGATCAGTTGCAGCTTTTCCAATACTGTGTTAGCTGGTCATTCTCTAAAGATATTTTTTACATAGATTCAGTTTTTCATTGTTATTTGCTAATTGCTGCGGGTATTTAATTATGGCAAAGTTCAAATGACACAGGCAGCCGCTAACCCACATTATCCAGAGACATTTTCCAAAGTCCTACTCTAAACATTCCTTGCGGTCCTTCACAAACAGAGGCAGTTCTCAGCTGGCCCAAAAGACACACTGCAAATATTTTCACAAAAGCAAGGATGAGCAAAATGATCCCAGGGCCAAGTCAAGTCATTACACAGACTTCCACCCATGTTTAACCTGGAGAGATCCATTTGTTTGCCTGAACTCCCTTCCCAACCCTAAATGAAATTAGGACCAAGCCTACTTGGACCATTGTGGATTTAACAAAATATGCTTCAAATTGATTTCTAGGTCTACCTTACCCACTACTGAGACAGAATTACAGTTCTCTCCCTGTTCAGATGCTCCTCACTGTTCTGTGTAAGAGAATTATCAGAGGTTGGTTCTTCATTAGGAAAGTAGATCCTGGTTTCGGAGATGGAAGTTCAGGCTTCTGCTTTTACACAGATTATATCCTTTACCCATCCCGAAAAGAAACACTTCCTTACTAATTGCATTAGTATTTACAGTATTCAAGCTTCTGTGTGTTCATCTAAGTACATCACCCAGTAACAATGGCATAAATATTGACAATAGTGAGGTAATGTTACAGTAGAGCTATAAACATGATTAGACCCCTTACAGCACACATCACTCTAACCTGATGGGACTCCAGGAAGAGCAAACAGGAAAGCAACCCACGAAACCCAGATAACGTGTCTCAAGCACACACTAGGAAGAAAACAGGGCAAGGATCCGGTCTCCCTAAAGCTGGAAGAGTTAGTTTGCTGATGCTAAAAGCCAGGACTTTAAACATCCACTAAGTAGTTAAAAGACCTCAAATGGAGAAGTGTGACTCAGAAGCAGCTAGGTAGACAGATGGGGTGATAAAGACACCAAGCAGTTTGGAGATGCTTTCTGGTGTTCCTGGTCACACCAAAAGGTTGTCTATAAGCTGTGGACATGTAAGTTCCTCTGGATGCAGAGCTGCTGAAGGAGGTCAGAGCCTCCAGCCTGCCTGTATTGCTTACCCCAGCCTCTAAGCTCCTGTTTTCTGTTCTCCAGCTCTGGTGAGCTGCCTGTAGAAATGGTCTGTAGCCAATTCATCAAAAACAAGCTAAATCAAGCTTAAGCTGTTTAAATACTAAGTCTTTGATAAGATGGCAGGGTAAGGAAAGCTCCTGGAAGAGATGAAGGAAAATAACGTCTGTATGACTCGCAGAATGACGTCTAGACTGGGCTGTTGTCCAAAGTCCAAGAGGAAAGCAAGAGTGTGCATAAGCTGGCTCATTGATCTACAGACTTACATGCATTTTCACGAGGAATACTTCTGCTGTGAGAAAACAGGGGGGCAAGCCATACACTGGGGATCACAACCATGTCAGCATGCCCAGCAGTGTAGGGTATTCACTATGTGTTATCGCGAGAGGAGCAAACCAGGAACTCCAGGTTTAAATCCCCCTGAGTCTTTCTGGCATGTGTATCACCTTGGTTCAGGCTTCTCTGTAGGGAAAGCAAAGAATTCCTTTGGGGAGATTCAGTTTGATTGACTTTTCTCCCCCTCCAAATTTGCCCTCTGTATCTACCCCCTTGAAAACTCCTTGTTTCGTTGATTCAAGAAACCACTTTAAGCTTACAAGAGGCATGTTGCACACCTGGAGTAAAGATCTGCTCCTGTTCATGCAGGTTTCAATCAAGCTGTTTATCGGCTGTCACAGCTTTAAAGTAAAACGCATCACATAGCAAAGCCTTACTGCAGGCAGCAGGACCGTCTGCCAGACACCAGGAAAGCTATTGTGACCCTCCAAACTCCCTGCAAAAACAAGCTGACCTGATGTGCTGGCACACCAGAGCTTGATGGATATTTAATAGCCCTGCCACCTTTGGGATGTATTCATAAATTGCTAATAGAATGATAAGGGGGTTTCCCTTCTTTTTCTTCATGTCTCCTAATTTTGGTGACACTAATGGATTGCACAGAGCTAGGATGGTCTGAAAACCATTGTGTGGCCTCAGAATCAAAACAGTTCTCTGCTCTGCAACCCAGGTGAATTTTCAGCTTGCTTTTATTTCAGTGAAATTCTCTTTTGCACCAGCAGATTTCCATTGTCCCACACCCTCAGTCAGTGTGTTGTGCACTGCATCTTATCCTGCCGCTTAAACACTGGATGTCATATGATGTTGAATGAATTTATCCCGTGTCTACTCAAGCTGGGATTTTATCCTTTAAATCCATGTTATTTCCTATCTCAGTTAGTTACAAAGCTTTAAGTTTCTTTGGGAGCAACAGGAGACAGATCTTTAATAACTTCTGATGAGAACTTGTCATCCCATGGTGCTTTAACTTACCTGTAGTAGAATGAAAAGCTGTGGTGGGCACTCAAGTTAAAAGCTCACAGCTTGTGTATTACAAAAATGAGGAAACTCCCTGAGAAATCAGAGCATCCAACCCTGTGTTTAATCAAATGTTCTTATTCTGCTAACACTTTGCAGATCCTGAACCAAAGCTCTGTACCTTTCCATGTAGCCTGAAAAAAGAGTGAGTAAATGGACCTTGCTGCTTTTAAACCCCTCATAAAATCAAATATTATCTTAAGAAATCCTAATCAAATTGATCTTCAACTCCATCTTCCCTCTCTTCACCCTATGACTTCACCCTGTGCTCGCCTGAATCTGACCTGAAGCTCATTTACTTCCCATTAGAAAAAATGAAGTGAACTTCTAATAAAAATAACCTTTCAATTACCTTTTAAACTCCTAAAAGAGGACTCATTTGGACCATGACATCATCCGCTGATGATTTTAGCACATGGGCCACATTCCCTGGTTGACCTAATTTATCTGAGTTAACAGAGATAAGTAGACAGTGAAATATGAAAAGTCCTCTGTAGACACTGGTGGATTTTAATTCTCCTTCATACATATCTCTAGATGGATGCCCACACCTTATAAAGTACAGAAACATTAGGTCGGATGGGTGTGCAGCCACATACCTGCACATACAAGTTGGAGGAGAGCTGGATACTGGGTCAGGGATAAGCTGAGATTCATGTGCAATAACTTTGGTTAGACATGTAGAGACATAAGCCCTTCCAAAGAGCTATCCGTCTCTTCTTTCTCAGACACCTATTGTAACATGTGATGAATTTCCCCCCAGAGAAAGCCATTTCTCTCCTCTCACGATAAAGGGAGCCTTGGATGACTGATGTCTAAATTTAAAATGTCTGAAGCCCACGAAGATGGATGCCATGCCAAGCAAACAGCACAGCTATTAGCATGAATAGATGGATATTTAAGAAGCTGCAGGTTTCAGAAGGTAGAGGATGTCTCATCAGTGTATGCAGGAATCTGATTCAACTCCAATCCATAGGCTGTTTGAACGTGTAAACTTAATCTGACAGTTTTGCTCCCAGACAGGCTTGTTCAAGGAGCCTCACCACAGCTATGTGGTGCTTTGTCAGCCCACTTACATGTACCTAAAAGCAGATTCACAAATAAACTGTATAGATACATCCTTAAAACTACTGACACTGGTTTAATCGATCTGCTTCTTATTTTCCTAGATTCACACCCTGAAAACTAGAAACCCATATTTGGCCTGGCGACCCAAAATGCAAGTTTTCACCATGCTATTTTAACCAGAGGCCTTTCTGATGGCAAGATTCTCCATGGGTTTTGTTCTCAAGCCATTGCCCAAACCCATGCTCAGAACTGCAGTAGGAGAGTGGGAAATGTGAGCCCTCGGTCCCTGCTTTGGCTTGTGCAAGGGTGATAGCAGAGGGACAAGAGCTGGCCATGAGTCCTGCACAGTACCATGAAATACAACGTACCCTGAGCAGCCCATTCTGTGTGTCATCTGGGTTTGGGGCTTCGGGGATTTGTTTTAGCAGTTGAGGGGTTTTTACCCCAAAGAACCTCCTTAGATGCCAAGTTATAAAGCTGTGGAAGCCTCACCTTTGAGAGCAATGTGGTGTAGCTTGAAAATCAGTCCCTACTGAACTTGCCAGCCAGGTGTTGGTACAAAAACCAACCTGGCCCCTCTCCATTATACCTGCCATAGCCTGCTGGATGTTACCTTAGAACACCACATCAGCCTCATTCAAATAGAGAAATAATGCAGCGCTTTGTCCTTCCAGATGGCTTCTTTGCTATGTCATTAAAAACCTATCAACCTCACAACTGTCCTCTGGACCTTTGCAGCCAGAGGAGCTCAGCCATTAACTTCAATTGTGGTAGGATTAAAACCGCACTGAGGTTTTTAAATGAGGCTCCCTTCATTTCCTCCTTCCCTCCCCTTGTCTCTGCAACCTTTCTTAACCAGGTCAGCCCTTTTCCCTCTTCACCTCCACAATGTCCTGCTCTTCAGGAGCCACTCTTCTGCTTCTCCTGTGATATATCAGGGTATTTATGAGGCACTCTACATCAACAGGCTTAACACATGCAATCATTCCAGGTAACTGCCAACCTGCTGCTCAAAAGAGCTGCTTGTACGTCTGCTCTCCCCTCGCAACCTCTAAAGCTGCTTGCTGCTCTAGCCCTGACAGCCTGCCCTGCTGCGTTAAGGTAGTCTTTAATACACCCCAGAGGAACTTCTTGTTTTGTTACTCTTCATGGATCTGCTTACTCGTTTTCCAGTCCTGCAAGACAGTTTTACATGGATTTGATACAGTACCAGGAAGGCCTCATTGGAGACACAATTAATGGATGCTCAGCATAGGAAAACTTTGACTTAGCAAATGTCGTATATCAAGTGAACAGGACCAATTAAGGTAGCCAGGTTTTCAGCAGAAGTAGCTTTAACATCATCAGGATTTCCTACTGAATGTACTGTTTGGAAAAGGTGAGTGGAATTGGGGGTGATGGCAGGGAGGGCGAAATTTGTTTTTCCACAGTGGAAAGTAATCTGCCACTCTTGGGAATGCTTTACCAACACCAACTGCAAAAACATCCATGTTGCCAGTTTACATTAGGGATAATATTGTGACTGCATTTAAACTGGAAGAAACCACTCCATCAGTCAAAGGAGGATTTCAGGGGATATGACCTTGAGTAATGTTCTGGCTTAGCGAAAACAGTGGATTCGATCATTAATAATATTTTGCATGATCCATGTTTTTTTATTCAAAGCAGACTTTGTCAGCCAAAAGAGTAAAACCCACTCTCAGGTTCCATCTTTCTCCATTTAAGCACAAGCAAGAGGAATCTCTATGAAAATATCCTCTGTTTGCCAAAATTGAAAAGATAACATTCCTAAGAGTGAGACTGGATTCACCTAAGGTCTCTTCAAGTTATAAGATGGTTAAATTTGCAGTCTCAGCAGCTTGGACAGCAAAACACTGCTAAGAAAGAGGGGATTTTTCTCTCCTGGAAATGCCTTACGAAGCTGGCTGTGAAAGCCTTTCGTAGTTAATACTTCATGGAGATACAGCACAACTGTTGTCGGCCAGGAGAGCTGTCTCTGAGCCATGTGGCTAGAGCTGCTGCTGTAAGACCCCTGCACTGTTTCATAGAATAGTTAGGGTTTGCAAAGATCAGTTACAACACCTTATCGTTTTGCCACTTTCTGGCCATATTCTGTCAGCTTGAGTGTTGGAAATGATGGTATACACCTTCTGGGGACTGGGGACTTGGGAGGCTGAAGCCAGCCCGTGGCATTCCAAGGGATGCTTCTCCCCATCTTGAAGGATAGCTGGGTCCTTGCTATGTTTTTACCTAGGGAAGTTCATGCACAAGCACATCTGCAAGTGGTTTATTGTTTTCCCGGTGCCAGTTGGCATTGCTCTCGTTAGATCCCCTGCACTGTGTTTTGCTATTTATTACCTAAACAGCTGCAGACTCCTTCTTCAGGGCCTCAGAAGAGAGCCCTTTTTGTCTGGCAAATAAGATCAATAAAGGTTGGGTCTACAGTAGCACATGGGAGCTCATATCCAAGCCATTTTGCCTTCAGCAAGAGAAACTCTAGCAAACCCACATCCATGCTGCCTCTGGTGATCCCGTGATTCACCATAGCAGCACCAAAGCCCAGCTCAGCAGGGTAAGTTATCAGTCCAGATTCAATGAAAGATTAGTCACTGTGGGAGTTTGGTTCCTCTATTATTCATGCCATTCCACTACAGCCAGATTTATGTGTCAGGAAAAACATACAAATGGAATCCGATTTACTTGCAGAAGTTCCTGTTCTGTTTGATTTATGTTTGAGTAAATAAAGACATATGTCTTGTAGGTATTGGTCTCTGGCTCCCTTTCTCTTCATAGATCTATGTCTAATTCATCAGCTTCTTTCTTTGCTGGACTTCTATTTATGGGAGTTTGCAAGCAAAGCAATAGTAGCTGAAGGGAATGCCTTTGACAATTTGAGGTTTGACTTTCGGAGTAGGTCTAGCTTATGGAATAGTTTTGCACTGAAATCTGCTGCACTTTCAGCAGCATCTAACTGCTCATCTTGAAAGAACTTTATGGAGACTCCTTAAACCACATCATGCAGGGAAAGAAACAACTCCGCTTGTTGTTTTCTAAGCCATATGGCATATTAATTACTTGATGAGGCCAAGGAGCAAGGAGTCTGGATAGGTCCAGTTCCATGATCCCAACAAACAAGCCAAAACACCAGTCATTACTTACCTGTCATTAAGCACCTTACCATTTGTAGCTGTTTCAGGCACATCGAAAGGCAATGCAGTGAAATAAGTGTTGCTCTATCTCAAAAATTAAAAATATTGAGTTAAATTGGAAAAACTTCTCATCATTCCCTATTTCCATATAGTAAAGTCAAATTGAAAACTCATCCTTGATTCCAAGTTAAAAAGGAGAGAGCTAGATACTTGCTACATACCTGTTTGATAGAGCTGCAGTGCTTGGATTCTGCAAAAACTGCACAAAAAGAAACTAATTAACCCAGTGAAGAAATTAATGACCTTAATGAAATTAATGACCGTAATGAATTAATGTCAGGAATTTGATCCACACAAGTCCTCCACTCAGCATAAAATAAACCTTGGCCACTCAGGCCCAGGGAAGAATCATCCATCCTCATGGATGCCCAGTTGCCTCTGTGATGCTGGGCAAGGAGGCGCTTGGTAGAGCAGGATTTTAGGAAGACTGAGAGCTATATTGGGAACTAAGGGAGAGAAGAGTAATACCTGAAGCTGCAAATACATATTAAAAGCCCTGAAGTTTCTGAAAATGACCCAAACTCCTTCTTTTTGACATGAAACAGCTGTCCATCCATCCTGGCTATGAGGAGATTTCCCCAGGGCACCAAGCTGAGTTTGCTATTCCCCTGCTCGGTGTCCTGCACCATTTGATTCCTTTGTTTCATGCAGAAGGTCTCACAGAAGCCTTTTTCTGATGAACCTTCCCAGGTCACCTTTGATCTCCTCCACGTCAATGTAGGTTTAACGGCCTCAGTGAGCGAGCACCCACGTGGCCACAGGCAGCTTGCGTCCCATGGTGGCCAGCTCCGGTACACCAACGCTGCTGGAAAATCAACTCACTAATGTGACTGTTTATTTGGCCACTCTTCCTACCCGCAGTTCCCTTTGCTGTTCAGTTCTCCTAAACAGCTTGGGAAAATATTTATCAGAGGAATGTGGTAACAGATTTATTGAATCCCCAAAGCCTGAGGTCAGCTTTTTAACATCAGGAGCCTCTGTGAGGGAGGGAGAGCAGGCAACACCTCAGAAATAAGAGGCAACCCACGAGATCACTGATGTTGCTACTAATTAATGGGGAGTTTGTGACCAATAAAACTCATGTAGAATAGAGGCTGGCAAGACCTCTTCCCTCTTGAGTAAGCCCTGGAATTTACCTGAAAGATGGGCATAGTTTCCACACAGCTGTCGAGTTTATGAGCATTCTGTGGGAGCTGGAGAAACAGATTTTGTGCCTTTGCAATGTTGCTTGTTTGGCTTTTTTTAAATAGGACTGAAATTTATAATGGCACTTTTGTTTTAATCTGCCTTGACATTTAGATCAAATGCGTGTAACGGAATGCCACTGCCAATAATAGCTCTGGGTCAAGTGCAATTTTGAGTAAGATCTATGTGGGACAGGAGCACAGAGTGCATCAGCAACGGGACTCATGAAGGGCATCATTAGCATGCTGGAGCCTCATGGACCAGGCATAAGACAAGAAATCATTCCCTTGCTATAGGGATCTGAAAGGATAAACCAGTGCTGACTGTCGTTATGACTGGCTGCATTTTACCCTCAAATATGTGAAAGCCAATTCCCAATGAACTGAATCTATTTATTTCCACTGAAAATATTTACAGTGGATCATCTTTCCCTTAAAGATTGATAAGAAAGGAAAACACGATGACTTCTCACAGCACTTTTAGTCACCTTGAGACAGACGAACAAAACAATATGGTGAGGGAGGGCAGCTCATACTCGGGGACTTGGCTATGGGAAACAGTGAAGAATCACTGTAATTCACATTTATATATTTGTATTTGAGCAGTGATTGGCATTGATTCTGCAGATAGTTTTGTCACGGCCATTTTCTATGAGTACATGAATAATGTGGCAAATGAGGCAACCAGGAGAAGAAACCAGCCAGTTATTAATAAATAAGCCTTACTGAATATTAATTGCAAATTTGGATCCACACTTACTAAATGTTCTTCCTGGAGACGTGAACTTCTGAACTGAAATCAGAAACCTCCGATTTCTGCATGAAGTCAAACTAGTTCAGTTTTTAATGTCAGATGTTCACATGAAATCAGAAAAGGCAAAGAGTATTTGCAGAAATTATCTAAAGAATACTTTCTAATAATTTGAGCACACTTAGAAAATCGACATCTGCTCATGGGTAATTCATGAATAGAAACAGAGGCAACTTCTTCAACATGAATTTGGTATGAATTATTCACCGAGCAGTATTATGGTATACAGTCCCTGTTGTTATTTGCCAAGGTTTAACAAAAGAGGATACAGACACAGATGCCAGCAGAACTATGTCTCCTTTGCGTCCCTTGCCAGCATGTGAAGAGGTGCTCACTTACAGACTCTTTCCTCCCGCAGCTGGAACTTGTGTTTATGGCACCACTGTGGGCTTTTCCAAAACTTATTCCAGTCTCATAAATTCCACATAAAACTTGTCCCTGCAGTGGGATGGAGTATGATAGGAGGAGATGGGACCCTGAGGGAGAGTAACCACTTGTTTGACTGCAGATGCCTATGATAAACAGCAAAGGCACCACCGAGAAAACAGAAGTGTAAGAGATTATGTGCATTTACATTAGCAATATGTTTGCATAATTGTATTCCAACAGCAGGCAAAACCCCCATAAGGATTACTAGCAGTGTACTAAGATGAAAACAGGGCAAAAGAGCTTACTGATCTTATAGTATTA
Source organism: Amazona ochrocephala (assembly GCA_039720435.1). Taxonomy (NCBI): domain Eukaryota; kingdom Metazoa; phylum Chordata; class Aves; order Psittaciformes; family Psittacidae; genus Amazona; species Amazona ochrocephala. The sequence goes on from CM077879.1 coordinate 93,352,156, forward strand.
AGCTTGAAAAGTATTAATATCTTTTGCACTGCTGCTGGAGAGCAAGATTTCATGCCTGTCCATCTGCTAAACATCCCTTTTCAACCTCGATGGACATAAATAACACCACAACATGCCTAATACCATTCACTCTAGCACAGAAATACCCTGCAAGGCCAGGATTTAAATGCTGAATATGCTTATTTTCCTTTCTACTCACAGATTACTGGATGTAATCTCTGATTGCCAAGTAATGTCCAACGTTGTGACATCAGCCTCACACAAGTTTAGTGTGTGTTTTGATGGACAGCTGTGGCTAAGGAGATGGATCTCAGAGAAGCTACTGGTAGAAAAAATACTGTCTGCCAGCAGTGACTACTCCTTACATAGTAAGGCTTATTTGCTATGACACCAAATACAAGTCTTCTTCATCAGATAGATTCACGCTAGCTTTCATCATGGGCTTAGCATGGAGGAATTAATACAGATACCATCTCCAAAGGAGGGACGGCTCATATCTACTGTCTGTTTTACAGGACAGAAACCAGCCCCAAAACACAAGAGTTCTGAAGAGATACTGTGGGGTTAGGGGTGTTTCTCATCTCAGCAGTCTCTCATTTATTATACAGTATCTTCTGGGGGGAAAATGGATCCTCTTCCTGGTGGACTTCACTCCATGGTGGTGGCTCCAAGGTGTGGTTGTGCTGATGGTACCAAAACACTGCTCTCTTTCTTACCTCTCAGGAGTAAGGGGCCACTTATTCCAGTGCAAGCTCTCCTTGCAGGGAATGCCGTGATATCAGCACCTCATAATTATGGCATCATTTGATATCATGTGCATTCCAAACAGCGAGCTTGGTTGTGGCATCTCTATGTTGCCCGCTGGCACACTGGCAAGAACTGGAAGGAAACTTTTCACCCAGCTAGTTTCTATATCTGCAACGCCAAAAGGGAAGCAAGAGAAATGTAAGGAAGTTGCAATGATAATAGCAAAATAATCTGCTGTTCTTACCATATGTTATAGTAATTACAGCCTTCTCCTTCCATCCCCAGATGTTCTGTGTTTGAAGAGAGATTCATGGTTACATAATGAATCAGGAGGGAGATGCAGAGAAAGGATGTCAGCCATGAGGATGATGTAAGGAAAAGAGAGAAAAAAAAGAAGGGGGGAAAAAAGGAGCTGAGCTTGTTGAACACTTTTGGAAGGGAAGGAGGAAGCCTCAGCACAGAGCTCTTGGAATCTCACATCAGTCAGATGAGATTACTGCAGCGGAGAGGAAGAAAATCAATAGCATATGAAGCAATTCAGGGGAGAAGTGAGCAGTACAGCAACAAATCAAAGAGTTGCTAGAAATCAAGAAGGAGTTTCCAGGCAGGAAGATGGGGTAGAGCGCAGCTTTGAGCTGGAGCACCAGGAGTGCGCTAGCGGCTATAGAAGAGTTAGTAAAAAACAGTGAGTGTGAGCCAGTAAATCCAAATGAAGAAACAGGCAAATTTGGCTGGGAGACCCTTCTACAAATACCATTTATAACTTAGAAGAACGTAGACCCTTGGCTAAATCTCATGAATGTTTCATTTCCTCAGAACTCCCCTAAACTTCATTTTAGGGGCAAATATTGGCAAATGTTTGAGAGGAGGGAGCCTACTTAACATTTTAAATAACACTTTCCTCCATACTTCCAGCAAAGTGGTTGAACTACTCTGGAATGAGAGGAAAGCAAATGCGAACCCTTTGCCCACAAGGAGAAAACTGAAACCCTGGCCTCAGTTTTATAAGCAGTTCTGATGATCCCCTGTATCTCTATTAGCAAAAGCTCTGCTTTGACTAGAAAATGGTTTCTACCAGCAACAGGTGTCTTTGATTATTCCAGCATGAATTTCACCACTTCTTATCCATGTTTCCAAGGGTTGGAAGTTTTGCCATTTAGACAAGGAGGGGGGACGGACGATCCTGAGCCTTGTGAGGAACATAAAGCTCTTGTGTTGGGTAATGAACATAGGAATGGCCTTTGTTCTCCATGCAAAATAAGATGCACGCTGAGGTCTAGAGCTTGAGTTGAACCAAAGATATGCCAAAGGGTAAGGTGCAAGAGGAATTACTTTGCCCAGCTCACAGTTGGAGCTGCTCTGCTGAGATGCACCTGCCTCTTCAGGGTCCTTCATGAGCTGTTCCCATGCCAGAAATGGAGTTTCCTGTGCCCTGGCCACACACATCCTCTGCGAGGATGCCAAGAGCGTGTTTTGGGTGGGCAATACACCAGCTGGCTGCCAAAACCAGACGTGGAGGAACAAAAGGGGATTTAGCTCTGAGTAACCAAGGAGCTGCATGGGCAAAGCTGGTCTGTGGCACTTCTTTATTCCTTCTTAAGATGCAAAATCCTGGCTCTTTGCCTCACACAGTTTAATGAGGGAGGGGAACCTGTAGGAAACGGGCTACAGTCTGTTGAGGAAAAGGTATGCTGCAGATAGTGGAAATGGTGGAAATGAGGAGCAGCGAGAAAATATAGGAGATATTTAGTAGATTATTCCATGTTTTGTTTTGTTTTTCACATTGCTGGTGGATTGCATCAACACAGCCTAAACACAGGCTCTCGAGTTGCAATTATGCAGAAACCAAAGCTGACATTGCTAAACCCTGTTGTGCTCTTGAAATGCTCAGTAGGGGCCTGACTCAGTGCTCATTGCTATGGCAAGGAATTAAGAAACACTGGATGATAGTATTTCACTTTCCTGGAAGGAACAAGGCTATAGAACAACAGGGAGCAGGGGTATTACTGGAATAATAATAATAATGATGCCTAATTAATTTTAACATGCTAGAGTATCCGTTAACAAAGTATTATTCTCTTATCTGTTTTAGAGCTGACTGCCTCCTAACAATGCCCTCCTTTAGGACTGCAGAGAAGGTATGAATAAAAGCAATGACAAGTGACTTGGTTATCTGCATTTCTGCTATTTACAGTGGCCAACATTGTACCAAAACGGTTGTGCCAGCTACCCATGCTCCAGACCTCCCTCGTATCTCATCAGCTTTGCAAGGAGAGAAATTCTGGCAAGATTCCTCCAGCTCACGTTTACAGCCTTTTTCTACCTATGGCTCATTATAATACATTATACAACCACATAACAGCAAAGGAAACTGTGGAAGCAGGATCCAGGAAATAGTGTAACTAATATGTGAATGAAAGAGAAAGCAGATGGGGAGGATGCTCTCCTGTGAACCATGGGAAGAAACTTACTCCAAGGCCAGCATTCCTTTTCCTCCTCTTTCTTGCTGATAACCCAAGCAAGTTGTGGCACCTCAGGAGAAATCAATCTAGCGACACTGATGGAAAAGGTTCTCAGTTGTGAGAAAGCTTTCATGAGCTTTCTACATTGCCTGATAATGCTTAGAAGTAAATTATCATTTCGGATGTTTCTAAGTGAAGACCCAATGAGGCTGATGATGGGAAAATCAATGTGTCTCAGGTTTACAAGAGCAAGTCAATATAACAGAAGTATGAGTTCTAGTTCTGCCAGTCTAATCTACATTATATCTCACTCTTCTGCAATACGTTTATTGATATCCAGCACCATATTATACACACTCCTTTAGATGTATTTCCGTACTGCACAGTAATGTACTACAAATAAAGCAGTATGAACCTAACAAAGAGCTGAAGTCAAGAGTTTTTACCAACTCTTTCAAAGGGCTGTGGTTTAAAACTGAATTCATGGTATAGGGATGAATTATTACTGTTACAATTACTTTACCTTTGCAAACTTAGTTTGTGATTTCCTCCTGTTGAGCAGTTCCAACCCACGATACACTCAAGAAATTAAGAATCGCTTCTTCCAGTGGATGTCAAATCTTCTGGTTTTCAGCCCAAAATGAATTCCAGGGAGTACAGATGTACTGTGCAGAATGGCAATTATAGAGGCAGATCAAAAAGAACTTCATAACCAAGTTTTCAACTCACAGCATGGGCTCAGCCAAATCAATCTTAGGAGCTGATGAAACCATGGCAAATTCCAGAATTTCTGACAAAAACAGGGAACAATTTCTAATGCATGAAAATAAAATAAATAACTAAAGAGAGCTTTTATAAGTGGCAATTTGACTTTAACTAGGCTAGTTCAGATTTCTCCCCAGTACTATCCAACCACCCACTGCACTGGATTATGTCCCATTACTGGGCTGGATTCCTTGCTCAGCAAATTGCTGGGCCTCAGACCAAATTGAGAAGTCGCGAAAGGAATATGGGGTGGAAAAGCAAGTAAAGTGAGACCTCAACCTCTCAAGTGTTGAGTGGGAATAAGCTTGATTTTATTCTTCAAGTGTGTGGTTTGAAAGCCTGTGATAAGGAAAGAACCCAGCCCAGATTTTTCGGCTTAGATGATAATAGCCAAGCACCTGCTTTGTTCATGTTAAAGGTAACACTGGACAAGGTCTGAACACATCTGTTTTCATTCAGTTCTGTAGGGTTTGACATCCTATAGGGCTTGACACTCCATATAGTCTATCAAGTCTATTGAATCAGCAGGGCTGGTTTGTTTCCTTGGAATAGATTTTACCTGGCTTTGCTGATTAGCTTTGTAAAATTCCAATTAGGAACAACTAATCATGTCAAATACAATGACATTAAGGTGAAAACTAGGTGAAATGTATTTATATGAAAAGAATATATATATGTAAAGAATTAGGCTATAAAATCAGCATTCTATATTTGATTTTTAATCAATTGAAACTGTCTTAAAGGATTAACTGCTTGTATTAATCTTTTCTATCCATGAGAAATATTTTGGAACTGTAATGTGCTACAGGATGAATCTTGAGTTAGCAAAGCTATTAGGGAAAAATGAGTTATTTTAGTGTGATACTCCAAGGAAAGCACAGGGAATGTTCCTCAGGGTTGAATCTGCAGTGAGAGAAAATCCAAGGACAACTTAAGTTCTTGTTGGATAAAAACCTTGGTGTAAATTTGACAAACAGCATGCCTTTAGGCAAGCATGAGTCTGTTTGTCTGTCTGTCATCTTGTTTCTCAAGACAGACTTAGGAATTAAGGTGTTATATGATAGTTTCTGGCTCATTTTGATCAGTCTTCATTATCCTTTTTCTGTCCCAAACCACAGCAAGAAATGAACCTGAATATTGGCAAGACATCTGATTCCTTATTCTTTCCTTAAACCCAAGCAAAATATGCATATCCCTTTATTCACCATGATGGTCTTCTATACATTTGATGTAGTTTTCTTTTCCTATTTGCAGAGCTACTCAAGGATATTGGTTCTTCCATTTAACCACAGGGGCCCTGGAACAATCTTTAATGCATTTAGGATGTGGTCATATTTTAGGATGTTTTAGAGTATAAAATCACACTTGAGGGCTATTTAAGCCCTTGAAAAAGTGCAATGGCCACAGCTGTATGGCCTGCCAATCTCATAACTGTCCCTCCTGCTGGTCCGGGGAGACATCTGCGTTAGGGAAGGGGTAAGGAGATTAGTCTGCCTACTGTGAGTTCACCTGTTTACCTAGGCTATTATTTATTGAAGATTAAATTGACTGAAAATCATTCCCAACAGAGAGCTGGCAAGAGATGACATTATGAGGAGACCAGAGTTGGTGTTTTATAGGTTCAGTTATCTGTGATTTAGAGATCATTGCGATCTCTTCAAAAGTCTTAAAACTGGCCAAAACCCCTAATAGTAAAGGAAGGCTGTGCCTTACATTAAACAATTTAGAAAACAAATGGGAATAGAATAGAGACACTATTCTGTTGGGCTGAACCTTTCCTTTAGCTTGACATCTATGAATTTCTTTGATGTTTCTGAGCTTGGTTTCGCCAGCTTGAGTGTAGGAGGGGGAAGTTTTATTTGTGATGGGCAAAATATTCCTATCAATAACTTCTCTACAGTTTCTAGGATGGTAGTGCTCTCCATTTGCCCTTCAGCGGGAGGAGCAAGACCACTTTATAGTTGAGTTAAACTGACATGTGTTTAGTGCTCTGAAATCCTGGTATCTGAACTACTCATATGGAGAAAGGGAGACTCTGAGACCTGAAGCCTTGACCTGAAACAACTCAGATTGAATGGTGACAATACCTTTGTTATCCTGGTGTCGTGGTTTAAGCCGTAAATCACGCAGCCCACTCACTCACTCCCCCCTCTATGACACCTGGTTTCAGTTCATTATTAAGGCAGTTGCAAGTAAGACACTTTAAACTGCTTTTTCTTGTTTGTATGAATGGTCCACAATTATTTAGTAGTGAAAGGAACAGATTTCATACCATAAGGCAGAAATGCAGGCAGGTTCCAGCTCCATTTTCAACAATTTTGAAGTTAGTGTAGGGAAAAAAGTCATTTAGGCCATGGATTTCTGCTCTTGGAGGGTGGTGGTTTCAGGAAAGAGCAAGAGTTTTATCAGAGAAAAGCTCCCTCTTTCCTTAAGCAAAGCTCATCAGTTTTATGGAGCAGTTCGGTTTAGGCAAAGCTGCCGTCTAACAGGGGAGTCATCTATTTCCCTCATACTTTTGCTTTGTTTTATTTTAGCAGAGCATTTCTTCCCTGCTGTTTATCCTCTCGGACAAATACAGGAAAAAGCCCACTTGCACCCCTCGACCTTTCTCCTCCACAACTGACAATTACCTTCCTCAGCCTAAAGGCATTGCTTTCTTTGGGAGTGCCTTATTTAGAACACATGATCAGCATTCAGTGCTTTCCAGTAGCCTCCAAGCCCCACTGAGTATTTATTTACATTGTATAAAATTAGAGGAAATGAAGGGGTATGTGTTTGAACTAAAAGCAACAACCTAATTCTGCTTGTTATAAACTCCCCTAATGGAAGGATTTCAGTCAATGTCAGTTTAGGGCATGGAGGGGAAAGAACACTACTCCTGGGCATTTCCAGCATAATGGGGCGTGATGCCTGACAATAAAACACATTTAGCAACTTTCTAAACAAAAATCATTTTGTGGATTTGAAGTGATTTTTACCATTCCATAGAATGAATCCAGTTTGTGTTCTTGGCTTCCTGGCTTACAAAAGGCCATCCCACGAAGGTATCCTTTGGGGCTAAGTAAAATGAAGAATTCCTTATTAAGCAAATACATTAAAGAAAAGAGAAAGATTATTTGTATGGGGGGAAAGAGGGCAGAGTCCACTGCAAGTGAAACAAATGGATGCCCACATAAAGGACATTGACTAAAGCAGAATACATGTACATATTACAGATGCTTAAATTCAGTGAATTTGATTTGCACTGGTACCTCCACTCATTCTCTGTCTTTCCTGGATGAAGGAAGAAGTCACCACGTCTTTCTGGCTCCACTCTGCATCTCGAATGTAATGCAAATGGTAAATGCAAATGAAATAACCACAAGAGGAAGTTGATTAGATCCAGGTTTGTGATGTGGAAAAGAATGAAGAAAAAATCAGTTACAGCATAATAACTTTTTTTTTCTGGAGCTAATAATTACAGACTCCAAGATGGATCTTAGCAGGGAGCCTGGAAAGGAAAAACCATGGAAGAAATTCCAGACATTCACAGCAGCATTAATGGTAATCTAGAACAGCTTCCCAATCCTGATGCCAAAGTTATTTTAACAAACGTTTATAGCTCATTGTTATTGGTCTCAGCCCAATTTTGCCACTGCCAAATTTAGCATCGGTGTCAGTGCTTTGCCATCATTGGTTTGGACATAACCATCATCCACTTTTTAGGAACCCATAAGGAAGTGACTGGGCTTCCTGGAGCTACTGAATGTTTCACCAAAAGCTTCTCAAGTGTCTGTGGAATCACATATTAGAAAACCATTCCTGCACTATCCGGGTTGGTTCTCTTCAGTGTAATGCTTGGGATAAGACAATTACCAATTTCTCTTCCAATCAACTGCTTTTAACAATAATGTGTAACCATGATCAGAAAAAGCTGTCAAGAACAGTTGCCTAAATCAGTGTTAAAATTGTTTCATTTAGTGCAACGAACTGTTTTCTGCACTGGAAGGAGAATGAAGGGAAAAGAGGAACAGTGAATGCTGAAGAACACATTGATGTCTAGGTCATTGCCTTTGGATAGGAGCGTGCTGTGTTCAAATGAATATTTGTGAGGTTTTAATTATATCCAGAAAGTTTCAACAGACAGGATAAAGTAAGTCTGGAGCTCACAGGTTTGTGCTCTGTGGGGTTGGTTGTGGCCCATCTTCTTGCTGAAGCAGATGGTATTTTTAAAAGCATGTTGAAAGCACCCTCAGCATCCCAGTAAGGGAACTATGAATACTGCTCAACCATTGTCAAAGGCTATGACCACTTCCCATCCTAAATTCCTAGAAATGGGGGAATTGCCAAACCTTTACTCCTGCACCTGCTGGGGTTCCCCTTGAGTAGCAGCAGCCTCCATGTTCCATTGATGTCTTTGGTTGGCTTGCTCTGGAGGGGCAAAACAAAGAGCTCTGACCTCACACAAGGTCTCATGACTTGACATAAAGGCAACATAGACACATCTGACATGATGTGTATGAATCCGGTCTTCAGAAACCACTGATGTTTCCATGGTACCTTCCATGTGTGCAGTCTGTAATAAACAATTATAACAACTACATGGTATAGCACTTAATATATAGATGCAAACATATATATACATAAGAAAATAACTGGGGAATGCGACTGCCTCCACTTGCAGATGTGCAGCTGGAATTCTCTTCAAAACATCTCTTATTTCAAAAGCTGATGCTCAAGATTTTCTGAAAATCAGACATACCCAGCAATGTTTGAAACCTTCTAAAATCCTGATTCTTTCCTCTTTCTTTTCTTAAACCAAAGAGCTTATGAAGATCGCATGGCTTTACACTGAGTCTGCAGGAAAGAGTTCAAAATCTGATGGAAGGAGCAGGTGAAAATATTAGAAACTCATATCAACTTACAGCAAAGTGGGAGAAAAGAGGTTTACTTGTCCACAGGCAGATAAAGACCAAGCCGTGCTTGGTTTCCTGGCATCACTTGAGAGGCAAAAGGGAGAGAAGCAACAAACCACAGATGATAAACAAGGATGTGGCTTCTTAAAAGAGCTTACTTATTTGTAAACCTTCCACGCAAGTGAAAACCGTGTTCTGCTGATGGCTGGGAATTTAAACAGCTCTTTTCTTTACAATAAGCCAAATAAATATTCCTGTGCACCTTTAAGACTCCTCTGCAGTGATTTATGGCAAACACATCAACAACATAAACCGCTATTCAGTAGCTCGAGCCATAACTTGCATTCAAGGTCAAGTAAAATCTCAGTGAAAACAAACAGTTTTTCAGCAGTCTTTCCAGGAGCACGAGCTGAGAACAACAGATCATATGTTTAGAAAAAGCATTGGGAAACTGTGGAAGAAATGGCAACGCAAATAGTTGGCCTCCAGAAGAAGTCGTTCTCCGGCTCTTCCTGACTCGACGCTTGCGAAACATGCCTTCTCCTTGGGGAGGGTTTGGAGGGCTGCAGCTTTCTTGGGTCTGATTCAGAACCCCTCAGGAAGTGGCTGAAAGCTGTGCGGTGATGTAACTGTCAAATTGACACAGGAATGGTTCTGTTGCTATTAGGCGGGCTAATCACTCCGCTAATTGGACAGCCATTCGAGACACAATGCACAGACAGATCAGCTTTCACTTTAACTACTCACACAAATGAGGTTTGACTCAAATGTAATACTTTATATCAACACACTGGATGACTGTAAAAATAATACCACATGTGCTGGTGCCTCTTTTTAATAAGTGTCTTCCTCAATTTTCCCTGCTGGAGGAGGCACTTTAACATACACATAATTAAGGTTATTTAAGGGATATCAATTGAAAAATGCACCCACAGGAGGCTAAACATGAATGATAGAGCTACCAGTATAGCTCCCAGAAGTCAGCTGCCATAATGCCATGCAGCACTTCTACACTATGATCTTCAAGGCATTGCACTGGAGAGGGATAACCTGGCAATCTCTAGCTTTGCTCTTTCTGAAGTAATTTGCATTGGTACAAAATGGCTTATTTAAAATCTACAGTTCTGATTTGGTACCAATTTATTTGGGAATCATATTGGATAAAATGGCAAAAGGCATAGAGGAAACCAGAGCTTGACTCACTTCTTGTAGCTTGCGGAAAGACAGGTGACAGCTTTCTGCTCAGATCTGATGTCTGAGTCAGAGGCCCAAGACAAATGTATGTCCAAAACCCGACAGAGAGAGACTGGGGGAAGGTCTCCTATGGTACAGTTTTCATACAATCATAGGATATTTCGGGTTGGAAGGTACCTTTAAAGATCATCTACTCCAACTGCCTGCCATGAGCAGGGACATCTTCAAGGAGACCAGGTTGCTCAGAGCCCCATCCAGCCTGAGCTCGAGCGTTTCCAGGGATGGGGCATCTACCATCCCTCTGGGAAACCGGTTCCAGTGCTTCCCCCACCCTCCCTGTAAAGAAATTTCTTCCTTATTTCTAGTCTACATCTCCCCCCTTTATTTGAAAACCACTGCCTCTTGTCCTATTGCAACAGGCCTTGCTGGAAGGCTTGTCCCCATCTTTCTCATAGGGCCCTTTAAGCACTGAAAGGCTGCAATAAGATCTCTCTGGAGTTTTCCATGTACCATATTGGCTACCTTGTTTTAGTCATCTTTGTGCTCTGTGAAAGCTTCCCATGAGGTTTTCCTACAAGGAGAGGTGTTTCTGCAGTCTGCATAGGAGATGACACATTAAAGAATCAACTCAATGACTAATAACACAGGGGATGCTCCGAGCTCCGATGCCGAAGCATTGCCTTGTGCTCACAGATGATACAGAGCATGGGACACAAGAGCTCCAATGCTCACCACTCCATGGACAGCACTAATGCAGGCCAGGACACAAACACCATATGCATGATATAGTTATTATGCTCACTGAGAGGCAGCAATTTCATTGCAATTAATATTGTTCATGTTTCTACTTCAGAGCTTTAATTTCAGCAAGGGTTCTGTTCACTGAGAAGCCTGTATATGGTTTTGGGGTTATTAGATAAAGAAGAAAATCAAATGGGTGCTTTGTCCAAGATCAAAAAGGACCTGTAAAAGGTTCTAGAAATCCAATGATAAAAAGAATTGCTCTCAGTGTGTATCAGGTCCTATCATGGTCATATCAAAGGCAGCACAGAGCAATGCATTGAGCACTAGCAAGAGAACTGAGCCCCTGCCTGCAGTATCAGGTTTGGCTCCTTTTGCAACACAAACCCATCAGGTTTCTGTTGCTTTTACAGTTCTGCTGTCACTTCCATCCATGTCCCCACCAGCCCAATACCTCCATAGTACTATGACAATGGCACAAAGCCACTCACCTCATGCTGGGATGTCGTTTGAAGGCTGAGGGAGCCAGTCAAGAAGGAAAAGGATCTTCTGATTTGTCAGACACATCTTGGTAAGGCACAAGAAGTTTCCAGCATATAATAACACCAAGACAGAAAAGAACAATCTCCCTCTACAAAACCACTCGCTGCTGAAGATACTGTGCAATACATCATAAAGCTTGCTAATTCTTGGCCTTCTTAAAGGCTCTTTTAAGCCTTTAAAAATGTATGTTTTAAATGTATGACTTTTTTGAGAAATACTTTTACTTTTTCTTACTTCAACTTTCCTACATTCATTTCAAAATGCTCGGGTGTCAATGACAGCTAAACCCACAGCATTTGGAGACAAGCTATTGCTCCATCATCTGTGTTTCTCCACCACTTTGGTTTTAGCTCTGTTTTGACTCTTTGGGCCCTGTTACATCTTAGGTCGGGCATTTCTTGGTTCGGGACAGACCGTCTGAGCTCATCATGAGAAAATGTCTCAAGATGGAGAAAAATCCTCCCCAATCGGTACCTGTCTGCCTGCGGTTCCCTCTGCATTCAAGCGCTCCACTTCTCTGGGAAGTTGTCATAAAAATCATTACGTGCCCTGAGCAGATGTGACCTTAAATTGCAGCTTCATGGAGGAAAAAAAAGAGGTGGGAATATAAAATAGCCTGTGGTGAAAATAACAGCAGGAAAGCATTATAAAATGTGAGCCATATCTGCCTGTCTTCCTCTTGATTATTGCTTTCTCGTTCAAGGACCCGTCCTTGAGAGTCCAGATATGTGAGGGTGATTTCATGAAGGCAGCTTTAACACTCTCTTGCTCTAATGAAACAAAGCTGCTGTAATAACCTGTAATAACCTGGTGTTTGAAGAACATCCTCGGCTCAGGATTTAAACAGGCTCAGAGGCGTCAATGAACTATCATCTTCATGATTTTCATTACAGTGCTAACCCTGGGCCCTGACTACTCGTGGAGGGGGGTGGGTTTTGGTGGTTGATGTTAAAGGTTGTGCAAGCTCCTAGCAAGAGCCAGTCCTTGTACTGCAGTGACTACAGTCTAAATAGAAAACCAGCAGTGAGTTGTCCAGCATAGCACATAGCTGTCTGCAGCAAGGCTGGCTGTGGAGCTCAAGACAGATCCAGGCATGGAGTAAGACAGGGATTTTGGAAAAGGGCTACAAAGACCACGTAATGGTTGAAATATAAAACATATGACTAGCGAGTTAAATTGTAGATGGATTTGCAAATTGCAAGCACCTCTTCTACATTCATAGGGCATGGGTCACTTCTGTTTCTAGCCACCAAGGAAAGCTTAAATTTCACCTAAACTGGGATGTTTGGATTCAAATGCATTAGGTTGGATTAAGCTCAGAAATAATCTTTTGAATATGAGAGCAAATTCTAAAGCATGTCTGGGAATATTTGGATGCAGATATGGTTGTCCTAAATTGGCATATAACTTAACTAGGCTGTTAGAAATTCAGTACGAAATCTGATGTGCTTGTTAGGCTATGCAATGCTCAAGCTACAAACTGATCTCCGTGTTTTTCTTGTAAGGTATAATATTCGCTGCAGCACATGTGATATTTGTATCAATGTCATGCAGAAAAAGTCTTAGGCATTTTAAAGTCTTTTGAAAGAAAATGATATGCAGTTGATTGGGTAATGTGCTGTACGCTGCTGGCAGGGGGGAATGAACACGTTGTTCCTCCAAACAGTGAGACAACAAAGACCAGCGATGGTCTGAGCTGTGGAATAAATCACCAGAAGCCACAGTTTATCCCAGGCTGGTGACAGATTTGCTGAGGTTCCTCCCAGACATTATTATAGGAGGGACTAAATTTCTCCTGCCCGAGGCTTTGCTGCACACGCTGCCCCTTGCAAAGCAAACAGCATCATGTGAAGGTCTCCCTGATAATCCTGGCTTCACATGGTTCTGGGAGAGGGGTGTAGGGTGCTGGATGGTGCACCCCGACCTGACCATGAGCTGCTCCACGGGCAAATTGCTGAGCTTTATAATCACTGTCAAGGTATTCAGGTTCTGTGTGCGTGTGCAGGGCAGCCACAGAAAAACCTTTCGCTGTTATAAGCAGAACTAAATTCATGTATGCACATATTAATGGCCCCTTTCCCACACTGGATCTGGGAGCTGAGTTGTGAAATGGAAGTGTGGCTTGGAAATGCCCTGGGAGAAGAAGCCATTTTCTTCAGGATTTTTTTGTATTGAACTTTCCTCTTCTCAAGATACTAAATGCCAAAGAGCTGTGCTCGAGGAGGGTCTGACATAGATCTTCCACACCTATCACTGCAAAAAGTTTCAACTCCTACACAGATCTGACAATTCTTGTCTGATGAGATATACAGAGATTGGATGAAACCCTTTCCTTTTAACACCATTGTAGGAATCATTCCTGTTTGGTTGGCTGCCTCTTTCTTTCCCCTTCTATATCTGACATTATTCCACTTGCTCAATAACACTACCAGTTCCGTTATCAGATTTCTCTGGTTCTGGTGATACTGGAATTAGAGATGAAATTCCTATGCAGGGAGACAACTGCTTCTGCAGTCAGGGGGTTTGGCACTTCAGCTGTATTTTGCACGGATTGCAAAACCCAGACTGAGACTGAAAGTAACACTTTATACAGGAGCTTCACTGCACATGGATTCAGCAAGCTTTAACTTTGGGATAAACCATACATCCAATGAATTAATCAGGATCTGCCGCTGCTCGCACACCACTATGTAACCAAAGCTGACTAATGTTAGAGCTCCCGCTTATCTGATGCATACTGATCATCAAACAAAGCTTCTGCAGGATCTGTTCCTGCCCCGAACCCCCTGTCTGTCAGCTCAGAGCTTTCCTGTAGGTTTCCTCGCTTCAGCAAAATTGGTCATTCCTAGTCCCAGGTGAATCCTTCCCGAGTATTTAATGTGTAAGTGAGAGAGCCCCCTGACTTGGCTGGGGTAATACAGTGCAGGAACCCAGAGCAGGGTTTACAGCGCAGCAGGGCACTTCCCGGTATCAGGCGGGAGCAGAGGGGGTTGTGTTGTTGTACCACGATCGCTGGGGGAATATTGTTTTGGTTTTGGAAGAGATTGCTAAAACAGATGTTGAATGCGAGATGGCGTTTTTAAGCCTTGCAGCAGGCAAGAATTATCCTTCAAGTTGAAAAGTGACCTCCAGTGAGCAACAGTGCCTTTAATCCATGGCTTTGTGCTTTGCTATCGGCTTCTGATCACTTTTTAAACCCTCTCCCTCTCTCTCAGCCTTCCTTTTCCCCAGAAAGCTCAGCTTAACAGACCTCAGTGCCTCCCTCCTGGCCTGCTCAGGGCTCCCCTGTGAGATGCTCTGAGGAGCTCCACCACTGCCAACTTCTCTCTGTGCCAGAAACATTCAGCAACTTTGCAGTCATGGACAAAACCTAAATACCTACAAAAAAGAGACAACAACAAACTGATCCTCTCCCAGCCTCATATTTGGGACTGAGCTTGCCAATTCCACACCGGAATTTCATAAGCCATCTTCTCAAGGATGAACGAATCTCCCTGTACACATCCTTGAAAGACCTAAACCTAGACAGCTAAGGTCTTGACCTCAGTGATTTCAGCGCATATTCCATGCTTCAAACTGAATACCTGATTATCTAGACAGGGAATTTTGAAGGATCTCTATCCCATTGAACTTGGCAGGATCTGACTATTTCAGCTTTCCAGCCTAAATCTCACTGCTATGCTTACGACCATGTGTTGTCCTGGGGGGTCCCTGTTCATTCCTTTTCTCAGACCAAGTGAAAAAGAAGAGTGAGTTCAGATAAAGGTTTGAATGTGGTGTTGCTGCAGCCCAGGATCTCCCAGCCTTACAAAAGGTCTAGAGACAGCACCACGTCTGCACAGGTATTAAAATGCACCCAGGATGTTCTCATAGTTAAATTATTGATCAGATTCTGGAGAATGAACTCCCGAGATTGCAGCTGAAGCTTTCCTATGTGTTTTATGAGCTGGAACTAAAGCTGAAAGGGCTCTTTGCTCCAGGATGAGTTTCGCTGTCTAAAATCACGTTTTGAACGGTGGATGTGTAGAAGTACTCGGAACTGCTGCCCTGGAGAAGTGCTGCAGAATCGTGGTCTTCCCAAAGAGGGCACTGATGCTCTGCACACGAAGCAGAGAGGAAAACGGAGAAATGCATCGGCGGCATAAATCTCTGACGAGAAATCTGTCTTAGCACGTCTACCTCAGGAAAAGGGGAATTATTACACTTAATTAAAGTGTATTGACACCACATGTGGCCCCACCTCTCCCTTTTGGCTTTATTAATGATAGCAAAACTGCAGGCTTATAAAGGTGGTGGAGGGGGGTGTCTGCATTTCTGAACAGCCACCATAGACTGCTTCAGAAAACACGAAGGCGGCAATCACGCTTTTTAACAAGCCTAATTTTTACCTCTGAGCTAAGTTACATTTTCTAGTCCATATTCCTGCT
Organism: Amazona ochrocephala; assembly: GCA_039720435.1. NCBI lineage: Eukaryota > Metazoa > Chordata > Aves > Psittaciformes > Psittacidae > Amazona > Amazona ochrocephala. The sequence continues at coordinate 93,367,930 of CM077879.1, forward strand.
TCTTGGCTAAATTGGCAATGGCGAATCAGTGAAGTACTGTTTGCTGGATTACTATTAATGCCATTAGAGCAATACATGGGCCGTTCTTCCCCATGTTTATTGACAGAAAGCATTCATTAAGCAGTTAGGGGGTTGTGTGTTGTGGGTTGCTGGGTTTTTTTCCAGGAGAGCTGTTTAAATGGAAGTCATGCACAAAATAATGTCCTACTTGAGCAGAGGCTTTTGTCTACAGGAGAAATCTCAGTGCAAATACAGAGAATCTGCTCAAATCCGGAGCTGTGCTCCTAGATTAATCCCTCCCACTGAGCACCCCGAATTTAACAGTGCAATCCTTCAGGTCCAACACGTGGAACAAGAGTGGGGCTTTTAAAGGAAGGGGCTTCCTCAGGTCTGAATTTTCCTCTAGAATCTTTATAATCATTTATTAGCACCTCAAGGTAGGAATAATCCAGATTCACTGATTCAGATTTATTTCAGGTGTATCCAGAGCTTCTCATGTAGGTCTATGGGTTGAAGTCTGCATTAAACTCAGATCAAACCCATCTCATTTCTTTGCTTAACCAGTTAGATAAGTAACCTAGTTTCCCAGCGCATTTAAATCCCTTATCTTGTATTGATGTCTACAGAAGAAGCAGAATTTTCAAGGTTTAAATTAATCTTTGCACTGATACTTTCGTGCGCCCTTTCCCCCATCCCTCCCTGACTCTACAGCTGTGTCCTTACAAGGGAGTCTTTTCCATTCCTTGCCTTTTCCTTACCAGCAGCTTTGTTAAACCCCTGAATTTAGCAGAAACTGCTTTTCTCTTTCAGCTCCCTGCACTGGGCTGCAGGAGAACAGAGTGAGCAACAGGTTTAACATTTTCCTTTCCTACGTTGTGAAAATCATGGGTGGCAAAAGTGTCATTCTCAAAAATCTTGGAGTCATTTCCTAGTGAAGTTTGGCCGTGACTGGAAATTTCACATGAAACAGTGGCAAGGGTTAATATTATTCCTGCCATAACATTTTGTACAATTTCCCATGAGAGCTCTCAATGGTTTTCCACTGCCACTGGAAATAATGACTCTCAGCTGGAGTAAGTTGCACTAACACTTGATAGTCCTGTGCCAAGTCCTCTTTGAAATGAGCTTGTGTTGCTTTTGCACACGCAAGAATAACTAACACCAGCCACTCCTGGTCAGAGCTTCAAACCAAAAGCCAATACTCTTGACCAAGCTCTTCTGGACTTGAGTTTACCTCAAAATCCTACGGAAAGTGAGAGCAACAATACACGTAACTCCCAAATCAGCCAATGTGTGTGTGAGAGCTGAGGAGGTGATACTCTTACGGGGTGTCTAATTTCTGGAGCGTTCCTGGGTAGGTGTTCTCCTCCTGCACCAGGAAGAGAGCTGTAAATGCTAGCCAAACCCCAGTTCAACTTTGGACTTGCGTGATTCATTCTGGTTTATTTTACTCACCTGCTGAACTGGACAAAACCATTTTATTTTAAATGAAGCCAGGGCAAAACTTCTATGGGTTTCATACGAAGAAATGAAGCTTTGTAAGAACAGGTATTGGCCCATTTTCTTCTAGGGATTTGTCTTTCTTCTGACTGCCCACTGTATTGGCACAGCATTATCCAAAAGCTTTACCACGTCAAATCACTTTTTGAATCATGCAAGAATAAAGATAATTAAAAGCTATCTTTGGATTCAGAGCTACACTGGGGTAATGCATTATATAAAGATCTGATCCATTTAATACAACAGTACAGAGCATAAGCAAAGGCAAAACATCCTTTTCTCTACCAGCTCAACCATCCAAAAACTGTGCCCTTCTTTCCATGGCTATTGCCATGTGTAAAATTCTCCCTGTTTCTGCAGAAGTTGATAAATGATTTGACATTCTGTGTATAAGAAACAAAATGAAACTCCATTACTCCTGTTTTGCAGATCCTTTCAGGGTGATCGAGAGATAAAGGTTGCCAGAACAATACGTGGCTGGAATTGCTGACATGAAACTCAAACCTTCCAGTTTAACCGGTGTGATTTGTTTCTTTTCTAGATGTTATTGCCAATGAGCTCATTGTACAAGATGAGCTTAACAGGACTGTAATTTGAATTATGCAAAACACCATCAAACCAGCTTTTCACTGTCAAGCTGGGAATGTAAAGCTATATAATTCCTATTAGAAATGATTGCTGTTCTACCAGAGGTTGCATGCATCTCTTCAACACCGCAATCACTGCCAAGTTATCAAGGCTGGGAGGGGCATAGCCAGCAACTGGAAGATTTCCAAGACCTGATCCTTCATTCTTAAACAGGGATAAGTCTACGGCTCTAATATGCAAATATTCCTGGGTCAATGCCATGCTCTGAGCATGCTGGTATCAAGGTGATCCTATGGATTTCACCCTTCCCAAGCTGCCAAATTTTGCTGCAGAAGAAAAAAAGGAAAAACTTAAATATGTTTAGAATGTTAAATCCTCAACATACTCCTGATTCCTGATGCACATTGAATTCATCATTTTTAATGGGTGCCAGGACAGACAGGACCGGCTTTGGCTAACCGTACTATGTGCAACGTGCATGAACAAGCCAGATGTACCAGATGTGCTGTTCTACAAGGAGAAAACAAGGGCATCTCAGAAGCTTGCAGAGTGACCCAAAGGCTCTCTATGAATTTATAACTGGTTATGACAGGGGTTAAAATCCTCAGGAAGCAGTATTGCCATTTGGTGATGTCACAGCTGCCCTCTGGGAGAGTGAGGTCACTAACAGACTTGTTCAGGGAGATAAGAGCCTGTTCAAATAAACAGAGGTGCCACGGAATGACCCACGCTGCAGGAGGAGGATCAGGCTGTTTGGAAGACCCCGTGTCTGCCTTATGCTCACTGTCACTTTTCTTCTTTGAATCCTTGGGCAGAGGTGGAGGGGACCGTGTGGTTGAAATCGATAACCAGGGAATGTGAGCAGAGAAACCAAGGGAACTCTGCCCATCTACATCAGTTAACAACCTGGTTTGGTAGCGTTGTGCACCCTGTCACCAACATGTGGACCAGTGTTGTAGTATTAAGTGGAGATAGCTGGGAAATTTTCCCATCCAACAAGGCTAATTCAGTCAAAGAATGGAAAATCGTCATATTCAGATGACCCCAGGTATGTGCAAGCTTTAGGTACTCAGTGCTGGCACGGCTGGAATTAGGGCACTGCTGGTGGGCTGGTGCTCTGCAGCACCGCAAGAGCCACCAGGATTGACCCATGGGGGTTAAAAACCCATCAGCTCTCCTGGTTAAACTCGCTAAGGGTATCTTAAGGCCACAGTCCAAGGATGCCAACTGAGTCCACACTGCTGAACTCTATCTCCATCATCAGGAGAGAGCAGAAGCGATGTTCACGCCTGTTCCACCAGGAGAAATCAGCACAACTCTAGCTTTTGGGAGATAAGAAACCTCCAGTGTTCAATGCCATTGGTGGCACAAGTAAAGCCAGTGACATGCATGGCAGGCTTGCCAGGGTCCATGTGGCGAATGTCCGGACTCACAATAGCAAGAACATGGAGCTGAGACTCCACAGCATGTCTCTGCCTCCATCCTCTGCACGCACCACTTGCACTACATACGCAGGAGCTGCTGTTTCCCTGAGTAATGGTTCCAAAAGGAAATATTGAGAAATCCTGAAGCAAATAACTACGTTGGCATCTTTTCTTTTTTCACGAAAATGGAAGGGATGACCAATGGGTTCAGGGAGTCTTGGAGGCCTGTTTTAAAAGTTCCCATTGTACAAACAAGTCATCAGGGCTCAAACCACTTTAAAACACTTGCAATTGAAAACATGCTTTTAGTGGTTTTGTGAGAGCAGAGACTTTTACCATCTATTAATACTCTGCTAGCTTTGGTTACTAAAAGTATCATCCTGGGCATGCTATTTTTGACACTTGACTTGGAACGAGAGCAAGAGCAGTAGACAGGCACTATAGATGGTTATCCTGAGCATTCACAGTGTTTTAGAGATCTCCCAGAAAGTATTGTAAGAGTGTGTAAATCCGAGGAATCTGGACCGATTCCAGCTTCAATAATCCATTCTCCCAATATTCCTCCTGCAGTTTCAATTGGAAAACCATCCTGAAATGCTGTTGTACAGCATCACCGGCTGCTGTAAAACAACTGCCGTAATTTACTCAACATTTTGGCTGCTCTTCCCTTTAAATAATTTTTAAGTCATTTTGCAAGGAGCTCTGGGATAAAAAAAGGGCTGCATAAATATATTATCATTGTCATTAATTCTGGCACCATGCAAGACCACCAGTATTTAAAATCAATTAACAGTTCTTTTCCTATTATCATTGGCATTTTATCCTTATGCAGCTAGAACAAGTCTCTCATAAAAGTTAAAAACAATCTATTTTGGGAAGTAATACAGCACCAGTAAAGGAGACCTGGTGAATTCTCGTTAGACTTTTATCAACATGAGTTTTCTGGGAATATTTTCACATGGAGACGTTTTGGGCTGTGCAAAGGGTGAGGCCACATCCAGTAAAATGAGTTAACCCTGCTTATTTCACAGCGTTAGCCCATCGTGTCTTTCTTTTTAGGTTATTATTAAAATACATCAAAACAAAAGCTGTTCTAAGCTCAAGATACTCTGAGGCAGAACCTAAATCCTGTCAATGTTTTGGCTTATAGAAGCCAAGTCAAGGTTGGATTTCTTTAGCTGTTAGCAGGTCTCTGTCAGCAAAGGTAATGAAGGTACTGTTATTTTCCATGGCCTTTGACATGCCCCAGATCCAACAGCCCAAAAGCAGTCGCCAGAACATGGCTAACCACAATGGACTGATTTAATGGCTGGGGCAACAGCTCCCAAATATGATGCAGCATCGCCAGTTTTGTGTGTTATTGATGACTCTGAGAACTCTGACTTCGCATCAGCCTTAAATTCAGCTGCTTGTTTCATGGGAAGCTTTACCAGAATCCTCAGTGTTATACAGAAGTACAACCCAAGTCACCTGGTAATCCACACTTCATTGGAGATACAGTGGGAAAAGGCTTTACCTGTGGTTTAATGCTTAGTATTTCCGAAACAAACCTCAGGTGGGACAAAATGTAAGCGCATTTCCAAACATAAAAAGATAACTGTGTCAAGCAATGCCACTAATAATACTTCATAACAGAGCTTTGGGACTTCTATTGTCTCCAAACATACAAGCATCACCTGAATGGCATCGAGTATGTGGATTTACTATTGCAAGGCAACAAGGAGTGTCTAGAAGCAGCTGGAAATAATTCAGTAACACAGTACAGTGAAAAGGAGTTTAAAAACCACATAGTCTCAATGATATTTTCATAGTGCTCCAAGCAATTTACTTCCACAACTTAAATGGTTTCAAGACTATCCAGCTCAAAATTACATACACAGCATAAATGCCAACAGCGGTAAACTGCAGAGCATCAGGCCAATGAGACAACAGCCAACAGCCCTCGAGGAAATTACAGTGAGATTTATGAATGACATTCTCATGGCTTTGATGGATATCAACCAAAGTCCTCTCAGATCTGTCAGTGTCTATCTCATATGTGTCTCACTATGGAAAATAATTTGCATTTATGGCAATATTGCAAACCCCATTGGACTCATTCAGCCCATAAAGTCTTTGCCTCTGCTCTCCACCTTGCTGCTATCCAGAATATGAACTGACTTGTGTGAGTAAATTACTATTCCATATAGATTATACAGTCAAAAGTCTGGACTATATAGAGTCCATGTAACTTTGTGACCCAGTTAAAGCTTTCCTTATAATGGAAAGCAACTCCATCAATAACAGATTATAAACGCAGTGAAAGAGACTATGGCTTAGGTAAAGCATGTGTTAATGTACACTCAATGATGGGAATAAATACTCCTATTTGAATATCTGTTGTGTATTTTCTGCTAAGCTACTCAAGAAGCAGAGCACCTCTTTGTTGGCATGCATCATCCAAACACTTCTTATTTGAGGTGGGATGATCTCCTGTATTTAGAGTTTTCTCTCTACTTTGCCTTAAAGCGAGTGAGAGGTGAAGTATTTGGCAGACGTGAAGGTTACTCAAAGACTCAAGTTTATGTTCTGGAGTGATTCTGGACTCAATAAACTTTGCAATCTTAATGGCAGCATGGGGGTAAAAGTCAGAGAGGGCAAATAAGTAAAAAGGCAAAAAACAAGGAAGGAATTTTGGCATGCAAGTGTTATCTGCTCCAGAAATCTGAAGTTGAACAGTATGGAGATTTTTCATGGGTCTGCGCACATCTCAAGTTGAGACACATAAAAATGAAAGCTATATATAGAGAGGTATTAAGATTATGATATATATGAAAAGTAAATTAAAAATCCCCATCTAAAATTTCACTTAAAAGTCCCACAGAACTTCAGGCATTATTGGAAGGATTTGAGAAGATGCGGCTAGCAAATGGACAGCATGTCCAAGGGGAGAAGCAGGTAGAGCCACACTACTGCAGGCCTTCAGGACACGAGTCAAGTGGAAGTCAGAAATACAGCAGTGGAGAAGGCAAATCATTACCCAAGAGGGATATGCCACAATGGAAATAAAATAAGCAATCATTTTATCTCTAGGATAGAAGCAACATCTGAAGGAGCACCTAGGAAGACAGATGGAGCTTTGGAGACTGAAATGATCTCGCTATAGCAACATACTTTGCATTGTGACTTGACTGCAAAATCTACCAAGTGAGAAAATGCGCATGAAAGACTCTTGTACGAATAAAGAAGTGAAACGAGCAAGTGTTTAAGATCATTTTATCTATGAATGAATCAAGATTGAAAATCTAAGGAGAGCATTTGCAGACATGAGCTACTTTAATTTTAGTGATCTCTGTGCGGATTAAAGGTCAAACACTTCTTGTCTAACTGATGCATCCCTTGTTCTAAAGTCAGAATCCCGATTTTCTCTCCTTGATAAAGAGGTGAGTTTCTCTCAATACAGTAAAGAGCTGAAAAATGGAAACTAATAAAGAATAAGGACAATCGTGAAAGCTTCCTGAATCTCTAATCTGGAAATGGTGACCATCATGCCAAAACAGTTACTTTACCTTCTTGTTGAGGGCTAATTTTGAAACACAGACCTGGAGGGCCGGGCACACTAACGGTTACTGTAAGCAGTACGGGGCACACTAACGGTTACTGTAAGCAGGGATCTCTAAAATCCACAAAGGATGGGTTTACTGAAAGTATTTAGTGTTCTGAGAGCAGAGCTGTGTGAGCAAGGCAGTATGAACAAATAAGGGAGGGCTAAAGAAAGGCCCAAGAAGATTTGCAATTCGGAAAAGAAAAACTCAGCCAAAAAATTCAGGTGTTGAATTTCTGTATTTTGCCAAACAGAAGCTCAAGACTTGATTATATCACAGTAACTGCCATGTAGGCTATAAAAGTCAGTGTGGGATGGGTCTGTGCACTATGGCTAGTAGCAGACCTCTTTTATCATTGCTAACACTAGCTAGATTAAAACCAATGCAGGTAGCACACCTGTGCTGCCATCACACAGAAAGGGAACAAAACACCTGGTAGGAGAGGCTTTCCAGTCTACTGGAGAAAGGCATAAAGCCAGCTTGCTAAAGCCAAAATGAAGATAAATAAAGCATCCACTTTCAGCAGGGAGAAGAACTGACTTTTTACAGGAAGGACCTCAGGAACAGGTGGGTTCTGCCTCTCTTGAAGTCTCTGCTTTAATTTAAGCCCCACTTGGCTGATAGGTGCTTGTTGAACACAACTTACTGGCCTCCTTACAGGCACAAGTGTGAGAAGTTCTGTGGCCTTAAACTCCAGGAGAGGAGATTCCCTCTCCTAACACCAACACAACAACAGTGGGTTCTTCCCGCTGGGTTTAAGCTGGGAATGCTCTATCACACATAATAAATACAACTGCAAATCACCAGGAATGTGTTGCCACAGAAAAACCAGGCTAGAAGGCCAGGTCTCCAGGCTGGCCGCAGCAGAACCGCGGTGCTGGGCCATGTACCTTTCAGTAACCATCCCCGTGATGAAGAAGGACGCGAGGTATTTTGGACAGTGGGAAAGGGCCACAGACAGGGCTTAAAAACATCAAAACGTTGACAAAATGTAGCCTGAGGTAAAATTTCATTGAGTCTTTGCTTGATTATAGTCTGTCCAATCTCCAAACATGCGTATATGCACTTCTGAAACCACTTCTTCGTGTTTTCAATAAGCTGCAATTATTTTTGCAGGGTTTTTAAACAAGTCCTTCATGGGATGTTGGTATTTTCCAATGCTGTCTCAGACAGTTCTGTTTTAAAATAAAACCTGGGCAGACTATGAGACCAGGGCTGGGTCTCTGGGCTGTGTACAGGGATGCAGGAGGGCCAGCTCAGTGGGACCAGAGGATAGACTCGGGATGCGTTAGTGGAGAACTTAGCTCAATATCAAAAGCAATGGGGTGCAAAGGAAACAAGGAGTAGAAAATGCAAGATTGGCCTGACCTTATCAAACACAGCCAAGTGGAGGAACCACCTTCAGTGCTTGAATTGCCAAATGGAAAAAAAACTCAACAACAAAAAGCAAATAGAGAAAAACATGAAAAACAAGAAAGTTATGGCTTATTTTAGCACCAGGAGCCTGCAGGGGAATGACATGTCAAGACTAAAGCCTTCCTCCTCTAGGTCCCACTTGGGCTGTTCTACTTGTACGAAGAGAAACCTTCAGCTCCTGTGGTTGTTGAGCCGCAGGGCATGGTGGAATTGCTGACCAGGCAGCAGCACAACACCTCTGAGTGACCCAGCAAACACAGGAGCACCCTGGGGACACAGAGATAGGGATGTGGAGCTTGCAGTCCTATGGTACAGACTGGTACAGCAAAGGGAAATCTTCAGGGCAGAGTCAAATATTGACCATTCCAGTTCCATCACAGCCGCATGCAAGCTCAGTGGGGACCTGAGCATGGCCACATGACATGACGGTCCAGAGCTCTGGGGCTGGACCTGATCCCTGGGGACCCTGGAAAGTTTCAGATTTTCTTGTCATTTTAATGCTGATTTGGAAAGAGAAATCAGAGTTTTTCCCCGCCAACTTCCAATTTGGAGAACAGGATAATTGGCAGGAGGTGAGGTGGGATGAGTTTGTTTCTACACTGAACCACCTCACTTCAATATCACTCCCAAAGAAGCAAATTTCACAGCAACTTCACCAAACTTCACAGTGTTTTGGTTTGAACCCATAAAAAATAGAACATTTCCCAAACCTCAGAATCACCCCTGAAAAAATCCTTCTATAAACCTCAACTGAGAAGACATAAATCTTCCAGCTCTCCCAGTTTCCAGCTTCACCCAGGCTTCGTCTCCCTTATCTCCCTGAAATCCTGGAAAAGAGATGGGCCTTGAAGTCATAAAGATGGAGCCATAAAAACAGCTATAAAGATACTATCTCTAACCTTGGAAGGGGATAACAGTCCCTTGCCCTCAGTGGTGATTGTAAATCTAGATAATTAGCAAGCATCAAAAGTTTTTGAGCACCCTAAATAAAAAGACTGTGATTGTCATTTATGAAATGGTCCAGAGTGATTTGAGCTGCTAGGAAATCTAAAACACGTTAGGAACTGAAGCTTATTTATGCACACTGAATACTGAGTGTGTTTGGCAACGCTGACGCTGTGAAAACACTTCGGGACAGGGGTTTTTTTGCACACATGTGTCTCATTTTGCACATTACCTCAGTCTCATAGTCTGTGGCTTTGCAGAAGTTGACTGACAGCTCCGAAAGCGTGCTCTCAGCTGTCAGATAAATTGCTGATTATTTTAGTCCTTCTTCCAAGGCTTTGAACATCCCCCTTTAACTCACAGGGAAGAGAAAACAGACGACCCCAACAGAAACAGATCCAGGATGTTACTATAAGGCTCAATTTTACTTTATGGGGCAGAAGTTGCCCTGCTCAGAGAAGGGGAAGTAAAGGAAGTCTTGGCAGCTCTGCTTTTTGACTACAGATACACACAGCGGTGGAATGAGATTGAAGAATGCGGATGAGGCTCCTTGGCTCTCTTGCAATCAGACAAGCAATCATTTCTAGCACTGGAGTGGCTAATTGCCCATCAGTGGCACCCACAACTGAAGATACTACAGTTTGCCCTGTTCTATTTCCAGATGTGATATGGACACTTAAATTACATGTGTACAGGCTTAGATTCAGTCCCATCCAATTTTAGGATTTGTATTAACTCAGTTTGCCTGTAAAACAAACAGAAGCATTGCAGAATCATAACTTCCAGCCACTATTTCCTTTTCTATTGGAACCTTGGAGCTTCCAACACGGCTTATCGGACACGCAGACAATAACAGGGTAATTCCTGAAGTCCGCTCATTTATTTAGGCTAGAAGAAAACCAGCTGAGAAAAAAAGGCAATAGATTTTTTCCCTTTGCAAAACTCGAGTTACACCAACACTGAGGCTGGTGTGGAACGCATCTGAATCTGCAGGGACAAATTCAGACCTGATTAAAATCTCCTTGGCTTTGAACAAGGTTCCGCTTGGGATGCACTTGTGGCTTTTTAGGTGGCAAAATTTAGCCAAAAGTGATTGCAAACAAAAACCTGCTTCTGTTTGATATCAATGATCATTACAGCCAGAAATCCAACTGAAACATTGAGGTCTAAGCAATACGGAGGGAATAATGGAAGTAGAAAGGCAAATAATCTGCTTTCAATGTGATATTTCACCTCACCTACCTCAGGCTTCAGGCCAGGAAAGTAATTAAGTGTGTGCTTAGGTTTTGGAAAGTGGGAAGCTCCATCAGTATTAAACAAGCTACCAGACTGCTTATCCTAAAGCTTGTGCCTAAGCAGATTTTTAGACAGAAAAACATTAATGCCTATTTTTTACCAAATTTATTCAGGACTGGCCTTATTCCATGCACTTTCTGCCTGCGGTCTGCTCCCCTCATTTTATGGGCTGTGCACGGTGGCAGCTCCTCTCCCACTGGCCTGTGCTTGTTGCCTGCTGCAGTTACAGCTCTCCCAGGAAGAACCATCACCCTGTCCTTAGCAAGGTTCATCTTAGATGTCTGGAAAGTGGTTAAAGCTGTTTGTGAATGCATAGGAGGCAAGAGGTGGGGTCTGTCAGGGATCAGAGAGCAGCCAAAATCTTTGGTCCTCTATTTTTGGGTGTTTTCTCTAAAAGGGTTTTGAAATCCTTAGTTAAAAAGTTACTCCATGAACCCAATGTGTAGTAATTAGGTAGAAAACTTCTTTGCAAAGGCTACTTTATAATTACAGGATTTGAGCTGTGGCATAAAACATTTCAGATAGATCTTTTAAAAAGAAGCAGATTATTCTATTTAGAGCAAAGTCACCCCCACTTTTTCTCTCTCCCAGGATAGACATGAAAACACCTTTGAAAAGTATTTTTTTCCCCCTAAGTATGGTTTCTTTCCCGGGTGTAAGTGTGTTCAAGTGAATGTAATTACATCTTGCGTTCAACAGGCCAAATATTTGATTTCATATTAATATGTTTTCTCTGCAGCTAGTGGTAAATGTGGCTTCGTGCACCAGATGCAGACCATTTTTAAGAGCTGGGCAAAAACAATATATATTTATATGTTTATGTATATCCGTGTGCATGTATATACATATATAAATGTAAACGCTTACCACAGAAGAGGGGAAAAAGCTCCTAAATATGAAGCAGTTTCTCCTCCTTCCCAAATAATTCCATTTTTGTGGATTCAAATAAAGAAACATAAACTTTTCTAATCACTAAAGCATTATAGCAAAAGGAAATAATAGACATGGATGCTGCTGGAAGAGGTTTATCCACTCTACTTATACCCTGACAATCTGAATTACACAGTGTTTTATACAGTATGTAAGTGCTTAGTTTTGACCCATAAACTGGACACCCAACCTAACAACCAGCAAACACAGAGGCTGACAAAAAGACTTTGAGAGACGCTGTTGAGTACAATTGTCTGGAGGAGTCAGCAGAACATAAAAGTGCATCAGAAAAAGCATCCAAAGATGCAGAGTCCTTGCTGCCCTTGCCCACATGCATGAAGTGAGCTTCTGACCCATCCTTTAATGGAAAGGGCAGAAACTGGGTTGAGAAGACCTCCTCTTCTGACCAACTGTTAATGAGATGCAATGGAATATTTACGCCGAAATACTTCATTGACACATTTCATGCTTTAAACTTCGCATGAATTTTGCTATCTCCTCTAGAGGTTTTATTAATGTTGTCATCTAAAATTTGCACTGATAAATGATTGAATTTAAAGCAAAAACCCACACAAAGAAACATATATCAGTGACAATGTAAATCACTGGGTTTATTATACTTGGTATCATGACCATGCTTAGGTGGGATTGTTATATCACAGAAGCACAGAGAGCAGCATGTGAATGCATGTCTATTGCCTGGTTCAGAGATTCAGCCATGACCTCACCAGCTTTATAGAGTCAGTAAAGGTTTAATAGAAAATAAGCATTATCTCTGGATGGTATTTCTACTGATTTGTGTTTTTAACAATTTTACCAGCAGCAACTCATGACTATGAACAGCAGCACAGCTTTCTGAAGCACCACCGTGACTTCCAGAGTGATGGGTAAGTAAAAGCGCCTTCTTGAAGGCCATCATGTGAAGTTAAGTCATGGATTGCCCTCAACAACACAGGCATTTCCAGCATGGAACAAGACAGAACCTATGGAAAACTACTAGCAAGTGAAAGAGGAAAATGACCATAACGATGTTGTGGAATCTGGACCTCAGAATAGCATTAAGCCAGGCTATCTCTTGATTTACACACTGCTACCTTCAAGCCACATCAGTCGATTCTTTTTTCCAAATCTAAGAGAGTGCATTTTTAAATTAAATTATAGGATTTTCTTCCCCATTTTCACAGTTCATGACTCAAGAGCAGCTTTAGAAGTGAACAGATAATCCAATTTTCACTTTGCAGCCTTGATGCTTTGTTTATTTGACAAGCCTGATTAAGAAATAAGTAGCCCACAACTTGGTATGGCTCCAGCTATTTCCAGCATCTCATTATGTTTATTGTACCAACCCACATCCAACCCACCAGGAGCAGCAGGGAGACTCCACAGAAATACCATCCTTCGATTTAGTAGCACCAGTCAAAGAAAATGTTGGTTTGTTTGAATTTGGGAAGGGAAAGCAGAGATAAATAAACTGCAAACCAAAGTATGTTCCCGCTTATGAGACTTTCCCCTGGATTGAGCAAGAGATCCAACATAACTTGAAATCATAAGTGATAAAGATAGAAAAGCTTACTCACTCTGACTTGACTTTGGTAGCCAGAATGTCATTATCATAAACACACCAGGCCCATGATGTGGCCCTTCTTGATCTAAGTAGGGAAAGGAAAACTGGTGCTGAAAGTGTAAACCAACAAAAATAGTTTCCCTTGGTGTAGAAATCACACCTATCAGTCATTCAGATAACTCTTTTCCGCCTCCTGTTCCTTTTCCATTGCCACATCTGTCTGGAACCAGAAGGAAAATGGCACATGCCATGAAACTCTTCTCCTCTTTGTTCCAGAGAAATTCAACAAATAGAACCAGATTCTTTTCTCATTGATGAGAAAACAGTATCTTCAGCAAAGTCTTCACAGCAATATCAACAGCTTCAGGGGTGCTGGTGAGGTCTGCTTGCTCTAAGGTTATCTGCTTCCAGAGAAGCTGTTTCTGGAGATCCTCCTGGGTCCAGCACAGCCTCTCCCCTCTCCTAAACGCTATTTATCTTTCCCTGTGATGTGATTCCCTAGACAAGCAACAGAGGAAATAGCACATTCACCTTCAGCTATCCACAGGAAGTTCCAGTTCTGCCCAGAAGCTCTCTTGATGGTGTTCTGTCTTTATATAGATATAAATGCATTTCTATCTTCTACACATGCCTAAGAAAATATTTTAGATTCACTTATGGCTCCTTTCAGTATCATTTCCACTTAACAGAAGTGAGCTGAGGCACATTTCTGCACCTTAAAGACAGGAAACATCTCCTTCCCTCGTGACTTCCAACCCACAATGTCTCACTGTCTTCTCTATACAGTCTTAATTCAAAGATCATTAGGGAAAAAAGATAAATCAATCAATGATCTTTGCACTGATTCCCATTATTAGAGTATCACATGAGTGTTCAGCCTGAGGAGCACTGAGCTGTGTAAATACTTTTTGGGGCTTCAGAGGGAGAAAATAGTAGGGTTCACTAAATTGGTGCAAGAGAAAAAGGTTGTAATTATTAAACCAAAATATGTAGCTCAGCCAGCTTAAGTAAACAGCCTCATGCCCAAAGTCAGCAGTATTTTTCTCTATGTCTTGATCCCATTACACACTGTAACGAGGATGTAAAGGATGATAGGAGAAATTCTACCTAAGAAGAAACCTCGGTATGCCACTACGTGTGGCATTAGTGAGGGTGTGAAATGATACAAAACCTGGTTTCTTAAGCAAAATGACATGGAATGAATGGCAGGCCACTTTGTGCAGAGAGATGTACTTGGCTGCGGGCTGCTCGAGGCAGGGCTGTGAATGCAGGCAGTCAAGAAGAGTGGGCAACTCCAGGAAAATCCAAGGAGTACAGGGAAAAGGCTGAGCCCTGGATGGGAGCCAAATAAATCTTGTTGAGGAAAAATAAATATCTCTGCTGGATGTCGTTCAGAGATACTGCTATTAAGCCGGTATTTCCCAGTGAAGCTTGTAATCACAACTGAAGCCTCCTGCAGCAGCGACTGCTCGTAGCTGTAGAAAACTAAATGAAGGATGAAAATGATATATAGGGTAATACACCCAATTATGCTAAACACAAGAAAGCACCTATATGACTTGTTAATCTTCATCCTCAAAACGTGTGCAGTATAACACTTCTATTACTTCTTTCATCCTGACCCAGGAAATCTGCAGGATGCCCACAGCTCTCAACCTCAACCAGCAGCACCAGCAGGACACAGGATCTTCTGCTAGGACAATGAGTTGGGTCATCTGCATTTTGATCTTCTCACCCATGAAATCAAAGTGGGTTCAATGACACTGAGGTCCACCAGGTCAACTCAAAGCCCAGTTATACACATAGAAACCACCTCAGAGCTGCAGATAATGACCGTGGGCAAACCTCCCGCATCTGCCTGTGCTGCTGTCATGTTCTTCCCATGGCATCTGGTATTAATGCTGCTAGCCACTAAATGGAGCCATGGGCTGCCCAGGTTCACCTTTTCCCATGTTCAAGTGACTGAACCCAAGGAGAAACAAAGGTCACTTGCAAATCTGGGCATCTCACTGGATTGGGAATCATCACTGGCATGAAAACAGCCAACAGAGAGCATCGAAATGTGGCTAAAACTGATCATATTGACGATGACTGACTTTTACAGCACTAGGGACCTGGCAACAAACCTCGGGACTGTGGCTTTTCTGCTGACTTCTTCATCTATCGAGACAAGAATTTTCTTTCCTTTCTTTTCTTCTTTCCCCCAAGTTAGCAGGATGAAGCACGAGGCTGTGCAGAATGCCTGGCTGCTATATTTAACTCAGACAAACACATAACAAATCACTATTCTGCAGAAAGAAGGCACACCTCATAGGCTGTACTTTTTTTTTCTTGAGACCTGGACGTAAGACCACAACCCTCTAAATAATCCTCCAGAAATACACCAATGAAACGTTCCCTCTGACAACAGACGCGGTATTATACCTGCAGCTGGTAAATGTTTCCACAGTTCAACCACCTTTCCTTTGCGTTTCCAGTAAAAATTTGATCCCGAGGGAAGGAGTCAGCAGCTAGGATTTTAATTACTTTTCTGCAATAATGTGGAACGGAGAGTAGCAATTTCTAATGCTACTGATGTATTCTGCTTTTCTCCTCTGCCTTGGAGGGGAGGGCAGAGGACAGTTTAACGCAAAGGGAAGCGCCCTATGGGGAACCATCTCTTTTGTCTCTGGTATCTCTCCGTCCATTGAAGCCCAGAGACACAGTCTGTTGGGAATTCAATGAAGACTTCAGAGAACATTGTCTTTGCAGCACTTTTGGCATAGTCTTTCTGACCAGACCCTGAGCAAAGCACCTTTCTCACCGAGAACTAAAGGGTCCATGAAACCCGGGACTACCCTAAGTTTCCGGTTTAAATCCAGTATTTGACTATGAAAATGTCTGCAATTCAGAAGAATGAATCCCCCCACTTATGAGATTGCCTTCAGAAGTTCATTGACTTAAAGAAACCTTAGGATAGTTGTGATTCACCTTCTAGGTTCAAGTTTCCATTTATTCCTGCCACACTTTCAGACTTTGACATTTCCTTCTCTGCCACGAGAATCAGAAAGTTTCTTTCAGGTAAAAGACACAACCGGTGTTATTTTTGCTGATTTCAGCAGGGAGAAAAGGAAATATGCTCACATACATAACCATACATATAGACACTTATAATGTATATATATGTCTGTTCACAATCACACAAATAAGCTGCCAGCTCCAGACATACAATATTGCAAGTGTTGAAGTACTGAAGTCTAGTTCTGATTTTAATGATGTATTCCCCAAAAAGCATGATGAATCCCATCTTTCCTGCTCCGGCACAACACTCTTTTGCCAAAAGGTACATTAGAGTGGTGGGACAAGAGACAGCCCTATCTGCACCGAGAGCAGGAATTGAGCAGAGGAGAGCTGGAAGCTTCAGAACTGCGGGTAAATACACTTTGGAGTGTGTGAGCCCTGGACAAGAGCAGCCACACATGTGGAAAACGAATGTTTCCTGTTTGGATAAATCCCTTCCACTTATCCCATTATTCTAAGAGGTTTGTCTGGTCAATCTTCATCTCATTTTGGTGGCATGCCATACACAGAGCACTGAGATTTCCACTGCAGGAGTCCCTGGCAAGGGCAAAGTGCCACAAACACTGCTGTACTCCAGCTTTGTACTGGTAACTGCTTCTTGGAGTTTGATTTCTTAGTGGATTATCCAGGAAGGGAAGTGGGGAATGACCAGGAAAATGAAGCAGCAGGAGAACCTCAGCTTCCTTTCAAATGGCTTTGCCACATAAATTGCACTTTTAGCAGTAAATCAATCCCTATCCAGTGTTCTTCCTTGGCACTGAAGTGGACATTGTATTTTTCTTCTGGGTTCTCCATGCATATATATATTTATATATATAATTTCCTATTTCTGTAAATCTAGAGGCTTAGGAGTACCTTAAACATAACCTGCTTTTGATCTCTGTAATAACTATGATTCATATTAATATTTATTTCTATTTTATAACAGGCTACCCTCTCCCTTTTACTCATAAACTGGAACTGTGTTCCCAAAGTCCGAAATGAGACTTTAGGATAACAAAGCTTGCAATATTGCAGCCTTTCTCTGTCAATGTATTATCCCTCATCCAATCCACAAATTACCACTGAAAGCCTTTGCTTCTAAAACTTGAAAGTATCTTTCTTCAATGTTCTTGTTTGGATGTGACGTGATAGATCACCAGTCAGGAATACATGCCTCATGATGACTTCTAGCCATACCCAGTAAGAAAATATGTAGCTATTACTATGAAAAGGGGAGCGAATTGATTTCTATTTGATACTGTAATGAACACAAGCGTAGGCCTAAAAGTTAGGCTTATAACAGTAGAAACAAGTTTCAAGGGACCAAATATTAGGTGCTAAAATACAGCGAACACTCGCTTTAAGTTTCTTTAAATTTACTTCTTTCATTTTAATATGCAGTTCTTATCCTGGAGTGTTGCAAGTAACTCACGATCTTACAGTCAGGGAGATCTATGGGCACGGCTCAGGTTGGGCTGGATAGCGTTTGTCAGTCAAATAAATTCCTAGGATGATGTGTGTGTCAAAGCCGCAAAGAGAAATGAACACTGACAACCTCGGAATTGGAAAATATCCTTCCACAATAATAAACCGGGGCTGACCGAGAGTCCCGAGGGCTTCAGCAGTCCCTGAAGTAGCTCACATTCAACCAGCTCTTTCAAAATAGTAATATTTCACTCTGATGGTAGCAGGCTGCATGGCCCTGTGTGCGGAGCATCCCATCCCTCGCCTGTGTAGGACAATGTGCTCATTGTTGCTCTGTGTGTCCCCTTCCACTGCCGGCTCCAGCACGTTGGATGAACAGCTATGAACTTATTTACAGCTATTTTTTCAGTTCCGTTTTTTTCCGTTTTCTATGAAAAAGATGGGATCTTTAAGAAATCATATTCCTGGGGCACTTGGATGATAGTTCCGACTCCTGTTGCTGCGGTTTACCTGGTTGGCTGCCTGGTATTTCAGTACCAGATCCCTGTGCCCTGTGGAACTATCATGATTTAACCCTCAGCTGAAACCAGGACAGGAACCTGATCATCAAACATGCATTTTGGCTTTTTGTTGTCTCCTTTGTTTTTCCTTGTTTCAGAGAAACAAATAGTTCCATTTGCTAAGGTCATAATAAGAGTTCTTTTACCTCAAAGAGCCCCCTGACTTTAAAGATAAACTCTGCAAACACAACTTCTTGTGCTGTACAATGTCACAACTCCACGGAGTTTGTGATCAGGGAAGCACAAAAGCTTACACTGGCTGTGGATGTGCTGTAAAATGTTCATACCCCTCCAAATTTGTGGTGTGTCTGAAGACTGTGGCTATTTATCTGTTAAAGATGCCACTGCTTCTTTGTTACGTCTTCACATTTCCCGCCCATTCTCCTGAATTGCAGGAGGAGCAAGAGATCCAGAAATGAGCACAGTAGGAATGAGCATGTCTTAACTCCCTGCTTGTGTGTCCTCTCTGCCCACTGAACGTTTGCATCTCAACATTTACAATGCTGGAGTTACCACCTTTCATGACTTGCAACTTGCTGTCACCAAAGTAATAGCTGTACAATCAAACAGCAAGAAAAGGTGCAGACTTTAGTGAGACAAAGGGACTCAGTGCTGAGTACATATAACCCTTCATGCCCTTTTTCCCATCCTATTGAGGGATGCTAGCACATCGCAGGGGAAGAGGATGATACTCCTAAGGACTGGCAGGTAACTGATGCTGTTGCTACCTCTGACATCACTGGCATTTTAAATGAAATATGAATGGTCCTGCTTTTAACAGGAGTTTCAGCACAACCTGCATTAAGTCATTGGAAGAGAGATATTGTCCCATTAAGAACAGTAAAACCTTAAGCTCCCTTCCTAAAGAGTAGCGGTCGTCGGTTAAAGTGACAATCAATTTAAACAGGCGACACTGCTTTCTAAGTCTCTGAAGTGTGAAGTCCCAGCATGCCTGATGTATTTCATTTTAATTTCCTTTTGGAAAACAGAGCTGTGGTGAGTGGGGAACCTCACGCACACACACACAAAAGCAAGGAAAGCCTTCGGAGCGCAGGAAAGGAGGAAATTATTTAACCCTTTCAAAAAGCTATACAATTTCTTTAGCTAAGTAAAGAAAAATAAGCATAGATACGTTCTCCTTTAGTTCCTGTGTAAAAATAAACAGCGGTCTTGCATAGCTAATAACTGCGGCAGGGCCCCTTGCTAATGTCTGCTACAAGTCCTGAAAACCCACTGAAAAACGTTTCTTTCCAGTTTCCCTTCACTTCAAGCAACTTCTGAATCAGCAGCGCATGCCCTCTATAGGGGAAAAAGATAAGAATCATGTAATTTCATCTGATTTCCCACTTCCAGGCTGTTTCTCTGACATCAGACCACACAGGTACATGGAGACTCGTTATCAGATGGAGCTTACTGTTGGTTTTGGGTCAGAGCTGATGTTTTCAAGATGGAAATGATCCCAAAACAGAGCGAGAAAGAGTCAAGATGATGTGACAAAAGACACAGTGATGACAGCATCTACCCCAACAATGTTCAGAAGAGGAAAACTGTACCCTGCATCAGCCTTACACTGAGATTAGTGCAAAGAGACTGAGAAACCATAAGAGGAATGAAAACCTTATCAGGATCTTCCCTTATTTTATTGGAAACTAACAGCCTCTGGAATTAATGAATAGCATCAGGAGCATCCTATCATGGGTACTTGCCAAAAAGCAAAGACAAATGATTTATGACCCCTTAACAGAGGGATCTGAAAAACAATTAGATAGCATTTTGGGTTGGAATTTGATTAGATCCATTTATCTTTGCTCGTAGTGTTCTATTTATTACTTTATTACTTTTAATTACTTAATTGCTTTATTACTTTATTGCTTTATTACTTTTAATAAAAGACTGAAAACTGCCCTCTTACACTGTGAATAAAAATCATGCCCATAGATGACTCTCAGGAATGTACATATTATATATATTTTAAAATGGAAACAGACATAGAAATAAGAACTCCTGACAGTTTTATTATCATATCTGTCAGATCACAGCTCAACTGCAGGCATGCGTTAAACCAGTAATTACTTCAATTTCATGGGAAAACAGATAGAGATGTGCTGACGGCAGAGGCAAGGACTGCAACAACTGTCCCACAGTTCTGCAAGTCGTGCTCCATTTGGAGGAATCCTGCTGGTGTGTCTGTGAAGGACAGCTCTGTTTATTTGTAGTATAGCGCAGTGTAGAAAGAAACTAAACTGGTATTTATTTTGCATATGTATATTGCATTTGCTAGCATGAAAGGAGGGGTCTCTATTTATCCAGACCAATCAAGGAGAAAAGTTTAATGGTCTAAACATCTCCCCCTTCCTGGCTGACAGCAGCTTTTGAAGCCCGGACCCAAAGTCAGCGAAGTTAGACAAGGTTCCTTCTTGTCTCATCATTTCGCCAAGGTGCAGGAACAACATGGCTTGTCTGCGCCCCAAGGAAATTCAAACCGAGGGGCTCCCACATGCTACATTTAGTGCTGATGCCCATCACCAGGAGAACTGTGAAAGGCTTCTTTAGATTTAGCAAGCTAAATGGGGTATATCAAGTTGAAGTGGTTGAGAAATGTTGCATTCAGTTCTTGAGTAGGTGGTGGAAAGTGAGGAACTTAAAGATTAAGGCTTGAAAGGCAAAACTTATGAAGTCTTGCTTTTCAGGTACAGAAAACAAACAAAACCTGCACCCTCGGAGCCAGGCCACCTCCTGCACCATAACCCAGGAGCTGATCATCTCAGGGTGTCCCTATCTACCATCCCCATGCAAAATCCCTATCTGCATCCTAACGGGGGATCTACAAAAATCACTGCTGGAGTAGGGATACAAGATCTGCCTTCAGAAAACTCAGGAAGAAGGATAATGTCCGGAAATGCAAAGAACAGGGACTCCAGTTCACTAACTCTTCAGTTGCACATGAACAAGCCAAAGTACCAGAGAGAATCCAAATGTCCTTTAAAGCTTGGCTTGCTTTCTGTCAGCCTTGCAGTTGCTCTTCAAAATATCACCTGCAGTAACCAGGACATAAAATATCCTGTCTTTGTAGGTGTGTGTAAGAATGAGGGACAAGTTTTACTGAGAGTTTCTATGCTGGGTAGAAGTGGATGTATTATCTGTTCCCTAAACTGAAGCAAGCACGGAGTATCTTGAACCTCATGGTTTAGCTCTTCTTTTTACATACTTCCCTAGCAAGGCCATGGGTCTGAATCCTCTTGGTGGGCAAGGAAAACACTCAGATTAGTACCCAGAGTAAAAACAGATACTGAGATTAGGGACAAACTTCACAAGTCCTGCACTACAGATACCAGATTTGCAGTTCAAGCTTGGAAGCTCTCAGATTAAATGCTAGACATAAATATTTCTGAATCTGTGATAGGGATTAAAACTTGAGAGCTCCATTAACCAGACCTTTTCCTGTGTCTCTGATCATTATGAAGGTATTAACTACTTTAGAACAGCATTAATAGTGCACTTAAGGTATCGACATGTGTGCCATGTCTCTTAGGAGGCTCAAGGAAAGATTCCCCTCATTGAAGGCTGATTTCCCTGAGTGTATTATAGAACACAGTGTATGTATCTGCCAAAAATAGTGTAATTAAAGGAAATTAATTAGAATGTCAAACAATGCTACAAACAAGTCTCAGAGTATTTTACTCATAGGCAAAACCAACAGGTGAAAAGACTGGTCACAGCTGGAGCTGGTTCACAGCCAGATGAGCACCCATGTGTGAGCAATTCTACTGCAAAGCAACACCCAATATAACCCTCCCCTGGGGCCCTGCCTAGGTTTGCATCACTGGGAGATGCTCCTGGTGAAATCCCTGCTCTGCACTACGCTCTGGTGAAGCAATCTGTCTGGAAAGAGCTTGTTCCTGAGAGCTGCTGGTACCCGAGTGTGAAGGGGAAGTGCTCAGGTAAGTGCTGTGCTAAATCCATTGTGAGGATACTGAAATACCCAGATTTGCTGTGGCCTTGGTGGTGATGACATTTCATGCTGAATTGTTTAAAGCTATGAGTGTAGTCTGGATGCTTAAACTTCAGAAAGCTTCTAAGCCAAGTGAGAGATGAAGAGGCACTCAGAGAAGGAATGAAAAAGTAAAAAGGAGTGAATTTCTTATGGTATTGTAGGAGACTTTATTTCTGGCCAACTTGCTGGTATGATTTCTTTCTGAAGTGGTCCTTCTAAGGAAATATCCCTACATCTAGCTAGAAACACTTGCTCCTGATATTTTCCTTCTGCAGTTCTGCCCTTGAAAATGCTCAGAAATAGCATGCCTCTGAAATTGCTCTAATCACCTTTTAATTGATGCTGTTGCTAATTAAAAGTACCTTTTAATTGATGCTGTACCAATGCTGCAGAAACACCTTCTCCTCCTGTGCTTTGTCATTTGTGGGTCTGTTTGTGAGACTAGAGAACAGCATGGACATAGGAGAGTGTAAAATGATAAGGATTTAACATCCTTCTTGGGAAGTCTGGCTTAGCTGCTTTGTGCTTTACTCAGGCCATTTGTCTCTAAAGCAATGTGAAGGGATGTGTATGGGCCTGGGTTTCTGCTGTGCTGAAACAGCACTGCTCTGGTCCATGGTGAAATGCTGCATCATGGCAGTGAAGTCTGGGGGAGCATCCTGTCCCTGGCAACTGGGGAAAAGCAAAACCCCAAATGTGTTAAAGCTTCCTAAATCCAGATGAAGTGGGGACTCACGTTGTGGGCAGGAAGTCAAGAGTCAGCCTGGTAAAGCCCGTAAGATGGAAAAAGTGAAGTAATCCACTACAGTAGGCTATTCAGGTCTGAGAACAGTGGAGTAGGAAAGGCAGAAAGAACAGGGAGGCTGAAATTCAGAGGAAACTCAAGGGTCTCTGTGCAGCAGCTGTAGATCACGTCTGGCAAATCAAGTGTTTATTTGGACAATAATAGCCTTGAAGCCTCCTGATAAAACCATCTCCTTGCACTTCAATCCATAATACTGCCAAAGGTTTCCTTAAGTATTCCCTTCTACTGGGATGTAAACCAATCTCTGCCCCAGCGCTGGGGCTGTCATTGTGGATGGAGAACGGAAGGTGGGTATGAAAATGATTTCCCTTAAAGTGGGCAGGCAGTAAAAAGAAAGGGGGGAGAGGGAGGAAGGGTCACTCTTTTGTTAACTTTTTTATCCACATCTTTAATTATTTCCTTGGAAAAACAAACTAAGCAATGGATCCTGGGCTTCTGAGGAAACAACAGAGGAAGCGGGCTGTTTGCTGAAGCCCCCTTGCCATGCGGCTGCTGCTGTGTGCCTTTTGTCTCACTGGCTTCCTGAACATGGATGGAAAGCGTGTCCCTTTCATAATCCAGCTTTGCCTCTCTGCCGTCCTCCCTCTCCCTTGACTGCCTTTGTACAGTTGATAGGAGAAAGGAACCAGCTGCAAAAAACCCTTTTCATGTCTATCATGCTCCCTGACCCCCCTTCAACACCTTCTTATGTCCACTGGGATTTTCCTGATTTCTAATGTTACCTTATGGCAGTCTCCTTCTGCTGAACTTATGGGAGTTTGGTCTTAGGAACAGCTGCCTGCAGATTTTGAGCACAGTTTTTAGGGAGAAAAAAGGAATCCTGATCCATTTTCTCCTCTGCTAAGCAACTCAACTTTCCCAAAATAGGAGAACATAGGAACTGGCATTGAGTTTTAGACATAAATGAATTCAAACAAGTCTGGCTTTAAAATCCAGGCTTCAACTCAAATATGGAAATTCATAAAACATGTGGATGAATATTCAGAGCAAATTCCACACTGTGCTTAACTGCCTTGTAAAGCTCTAGGTGCCTTCAGCTCCTTGAAACACTTGTAAAAGAACCCAACATAATCACAATCACAGAATCCTCATCTCATGGTGGGGGGAGAAGGATGAAAGAAATCAAGGTACTGGATGCCCGAGAAGCAATTCTGTTCTGTGATTTACCTTTAAGTTATGATGCTACTAGGAAAGACCAGAGAATGCTGTTTTCTGGAGGAACAGGGAAGAAGAAACAGAAGAATTACATTAAAACAAAGTTAAAGATTTTCTTATGGCTGCCAACTGTCCTTCAGGCTTTATTTGATGTTTTTAATTCCCAATAGGAATGGGGGGGGGGGGGGTGCCTCCCCTCAATGTATCTATAACTATACATAAAGAAGGCTAGCTTTTAATTAATCCCCCATCTCAGTAACACTTTCTTGATAGAAAAACTTAATTTAAAGCTAGAAGGTGATGCGTGGTTGTGTAGTTTGACATCAGAAGATTACATTTCATTCTGTAGCTCCCTACCAAGCTCTCTAGCTATAGCATCACTACTAGAAGGGCATTTGCTCTTGCCTGAGGACAAGACCTTGGGAACTTACTGCTTCCTTAGTTAGTTCCCTTTGCTAATCGCACCAATCTTTCCCTACTAGATTTAGGCTTATTCGGCATCTGGTGCTTTGCTTTGTGAAGGTATTTTTACAGTGTTATCATGCTGCTTTAGTCCTCTCTGATGAACCTAAGCAGGTCTCTCCTTTTAGAGAGGCCGTTTCTCAGGGTTTTTTTGCACCTCTTTCCTGCACCCTGTGCAGCGCTTTTCCCACACATCTGTTTCAAAATCTGGATACCAGAATGGGATCAATCTCCCCAACACTCACCAAGAATGTACATCATAAAAAAGACACAGGCCACATTGCAGGAAAGCCGTCAGCACACTGCAGTGACCAATATATAATACATCAACCTGAGCTATGGAGATCTAAGCTTTATTTAGCATCTTTTATGAGCTGTTGCTACGGAAATGGACCTCCCGAAATAAAAGCTGTGGTCACTGATGGTCTGTATTCAGGAAATATCAGTGAATATGCACTTAAATATAAAAACTAAGGGGAAGAATGGCAAAAATAACCTTGGCAGAGGATGTTGCTGGATCTATAGCGATGCATCTATAAAGCATCTATAAGCTGCTGCTTTATCATGTATTTTTCCAAACAGGGAGCTCAAAAGCTATCGGAGGTCTTTTGGGACAGCAAGTTCTGTGCAAGTTTGGCTTGTGTTAGTGTTTGCATTTTGGTTTTGGCTCCACGGATGGGTGGGAAGCCTGTTAGCATTTTTCCTGTGTCTATTATTCATGAGATCTGCAGATGATTTGGCCAACCTGAAGCTGGGCACTGCTGTAGGGTTACTGTTTAGTCTATTGAGGTAGAGCTCGGATCCGTCTTTCCTTTCCTTTCCACTGAAGCTGCCCATCGCGGCCGGCTGAGCTGGCGGAACGGTAAATGACAACTAGTACAAATGATCTCTGGTGGTTCCTTGGACACCCAGAGAGTGGAGTATATGGAATGGGGCAGGATGCTTCTGGCTCCTTGAAAACATTTCCGTCACATGTCTTTGTAGGGAGCTGATAAATATACTTACAGAACCACTGCCCCATCCAACTGAGCTGAGGCTGTTAAAATTTACTGCATATTTCTCCTACCGCAGTATTTCCCTTTCCATTTTTGTTACTGACAAAAATACTTTCATCTAAAAGAAAATCCTTCCCTTTTCTGATCATCTGCTGCTTTCTATCGAATTAGAGACAATCTAAATCAAAGGGGAGTAATTGTCTATTTCTCATGGACCTGATCGCATTTAGAGGTTGTCATATTCCACCTACAAACATGTTTCTGACTCTGAATGCCATGATAGTTTGGTTACGTGCATATCCATCTGTACAGCGTTTCTAAACCATTTTGTTACCAGTTTCATGGAAAGAAAAGATCAAATCAACTACTGAATACAATCAATGCAGGAACACACAAATTAAATGAAAGGATTCATCTTGGCCACTTCAGTGTTAAAGCAGACAGAAATCTATGTTGCTCCTGTCCAGGAGTTGTCCCAAAACAGGAGCAATCAAAATCGAGTCCAGCACTTTTCTTAGCAATCCAAAAAGACACCAGAGACAACTAATCTGCCATTTTCACCTTCACATTGTTTGCGAATGGTGGATTTGGCCTTTGCAAATGTTAGCAAACCTTCTAGCATGTATGTAGAATAATTCAGTGAAGAAATTGGTCCCAACCATCATCAGAGCAGTGAGAAAACAAACAAGTGGATTAACATAATTGCTTAATCAACAGCATTCAGTGGAGGGCCTGTGAGTGTGCTGAATTAATCACTGCATTGTGAGGTGCATTATATGTAATGAACATAATGAGAACTTTGCACAGCTGGGAACTATTTAAATCCATTAACAAGCAAAATAAATAGGTCTGGAAAAACAACATTTCATATTTCTTTTTACTCTATAACTAGCCTTGATAGTGAATTTGGGGGTTAATTTAGAGAAATTAAAGGAAGAATCATCTTCCAAGCCTTCTGTCTCCCCAGTTACAAATGACAACTCCCTTCCCAGGAATATATTCCCCTGCCACCATTAATGGGTTCTACATTTCCCTGGGCATCGTAACATTTTGTAGGGAACTGGGAAGGCTTTCAGTGGGAATGATGCACAAAATGTGTGTTGAGTGGACAGTACTTACCCCAATCCTTCTGTGAGGCACCACTATGTCGCTGAAGGGAAGATCTGTAGGGTTGTCTAAACACCATCTTTTCTTCCCTGTATACCTGTGCTAGTCCACTTAGAAGTTGGGTGGCCTCCACCTTGACCGTTCTGAACAGCAGATGAAGCTGGATCTTGGAATGCTTCAGACACTGAGGTACAGTTTGTGTGGACTCCTTGGGAAAGGATAGATGGGGACAGGGAAAGCCCAGGGGAAAACAGGACAATTTGATATGCTTCAGTAGAACAGCATTTGAAAACATGAGCCTGACGTGCTTTGCGTATGTCTCCAAATGATGATCACAGTTTAGGTCCCACAATGACTCCTTTCACACCAGCTGCGACTGCTGTAATCCTAATGTGACTTGGCCCAAGGGGCAGGAATTTATTGTACTGCTTTTAGAAGTCTGACATCTTCAAAGGAAATATTTATCCACAGCCATCACTGACCTGTGATGACTCAATCAATTGCAGACTGGCAAGAAAAACCAACTTACTGCAAGGGATTTAGGAGACAAAATGCTCCCTTCTGGCTATAACTAATACATCTCTGTCCCAGTCCTCAAGGGTCACTGTTGGAGAACTACGCGGCATCATCTCCCCCACTCCATCTGGCCATCATTTCACTAAATTACTTGGGTAATAGCAAATATGTGGACATACAAAACATTTATAATACCCCCGTCCAATTTTTCCAAGCATGATTTTCTCCTTTAAGAGCACGAAAATGAAGATAAAACATAACTGAAACAGCATAAAGCAAATAGTCTTCAGCATGTTACGTGGTTTGGCAAATGTAGCCAAGGGAAATGTCTTATCTGTAGACATCCTCCTCCAAATCCATGCTGTCTCCTCTGTGTGGTGTGTTAAATACTTGCAAAAATCCCGAGTTGATCCTCACACAGCTGATAAGGAAAATGCCAGTGGTTTTCTTGTCTTCCTGGAGTGGGATGATCAGAAAGTGATGCTGCCTGGTCTGGAAATGTTTGAGGAAAGTACTTCACGCATAAGTCCTGACAGAAAACAGAATTACATCTTGATCACACTGATTCTCATTTGGCTTCTGGAATTGGGAAGGAGGAAAGGATTTACTTTTTCTTACTTGGGAACACTTGGCAAATAAAAACCCCCAAATAACCGGAAGGCAACAACTGGTTCTCGGTAACAAATAGCAGCTCTTAACATCAATCATCATTTTAGAGAAAAATCATTACAACAGTTCTCTTATATAGATGTATATAGAGGGAGTATCTTCTCAGAACATATCTATGGCTATTATGCTTTGTCTTAATCATCAAAAGAATAACTTAGGCTTTATAGTTTAACCATCCCTCATATTAAGGCAGGTAATCTTGAATGATTTTATCACTGTTGACACAACTGAGATTGGGCTGTACTGGATGTTCTGACTCTAAACCAGAAAATACTCTGGCTTTTCATTTAGATTTTTGGATGTTATTACTTGGAAATAAGAGCACAAAGCAGTTTATCATGCTTGAAAATCTCTGCTAAAGCAGCTTTAAGGAAAGGTTATCAGTTTGGAAAGACTGATAAAATGTAATATTACTG
The DNA here is from genome assembly GCA_039720435.1 of Amazona ochrocephala. Lineage (NCBI taxonomy): Eukaryota > Metazoa > Chordata > Aves > Psittaciformes > Psittacidae > Amazona > Amazona ochrocephala. Next base: position 93,396,323 of record CM077879.1, read on the forward strand.
CCATAAAACTGCCTTATAAGTTGGCTTCTGTGTTGGTAAACAAGCATAAAATGAAGGAATAGAGGTGGTAGTTAAGTGTTTGCTTAGAGGAAGCTATGCTCTTGCAGCAAGAATAATGTCCTCTGTGCACAATAATATCCCAAGTATTGAAGATACTTGTAGTATCTTTCACAGCACTAGAGAAAATGCTGTGTCCACAATCTTCCACTTACACCCCCAGTACAAGACACATCTCCCACCAAATCCAGACTGCAGATGACACCAGACTGCATGTACAACTGTATTAACAGTGACAAGTTGTTTGCAGGATGCCAAATACAGGGCATCCGCATGAAGCACAGAAGAGAGGCTCAAAGCTTAAAAACCCTCTAAAATTGACTTTCCCTTTGCTTTTGCTACCTCAGCACCTGAATCTCGAGTAACAAAACCTAGGTGTCAAATTTGGCATTTGAACAATGCTTCCTACTCTGCAGCCAACCCTGAGGCTTTAAAGTTGTTTTAATTCCACATTAGAACAAAACCCAAACTTGTAAAATGTTCTCACAAAACAGAAGGGTGACAAACCGTATGTTTTGGGATGGAAAGAGACAGGCTGTAAACGCCATATTTGATTTTACTGACTGGAAAGGCAAGGCCAGCATTTCTTCCCCTGAAAGATTTTAATTAAACTAAGATGTAATCCTTAAATATACAGAATTGGCAAACAAGAATATTTTGGGGAGAGGACACATAGTAAAATAGCATCTAATAATGTGCAGAACTTTAGTCTAAAAACCATGGTGAAGTTATTAACATGTACAGTAATATGTGGAACTTGCCATACTTGTGCATCTTTCCACAAATAGGTTTTCTGTACAGAAACACTGGAGAACAGTGATTGCCTTAAAGCTGCAGACCTGCTGAGCCTGGGCTTAAAAGCATTTTACATAATTAAATCTTAATGTCTTTCAGTTACAAATAGGAAAAGAGAGGAAAAATACCTGTAGGGATGCTGTTGTGCTTTCTTCTGATGCAGTGGAGAATGAAGAGGTGGTTAGCCCAGATCTTGCTGCTCTTCCATGTGGTAATCACAGGTTGAAGTCCCATAAAACTGAAGATTCTTCTCTGGGAGAATAAATGATGAAATGATCCCACTGAAGACATGAGAGCTGTAGTTACTGTAAAGGTCATAGCTACTTAGCCAGGGTAAGATGCTTTCTTGGTGGTCATAAAATCTAAGGCAAGAAGGCATCCAGTTACATACAGAAGAGCTTGACTGCTGATAGTAAACATCTTAAATATTTCACTTTGAAAGCAGGCCAGCAAGGTGCCCTGTTTGCAATGCAGTGGTCCATTCTGTTCCATGAAAAGGAAAATACTAGGGAACTACACAAATGTGTTAATTGTATCCTTGTTTTCCCATTTTCGAAGGAGCAATATTCAGGCATCATGATGGGGAACAAGGTCTAAAACCTGAACTGGGACTGTTGCTTTCAATTCTTAATTTGGCTCCTTTTCCAAGGCCCAGCTGGCACCTCCACAGCCACCAGGATGCTTGGTGCAAGCTATGCCAGAGAACCAAGTCAGCCTGCAGTGATTGGGCATGACCAGGCTGCACTCAATGTCTTTTAGCATTTCGTTGACTTTGGGGTAGATCCTGCATGCTGCTGTGCATCAGTCAAAAAGGAAACCTGCTGCTATGGCCTGCTCCAGTGGTCAACCTGTGAGCTCGGTGCCATGCCTGCATCTTGACGGATGTATTTATACTAGACAAGCGATGCAGAGTTCCACTCATCACTGCTCTCTGCGTATTTCTTCCATGAAGGCTTCTGCATGGCTGCGTTCTTGTAACCCTTTAATAAAAAGGCTCCCAGCCTTTCTCACTCCCTTCCCTCAAGGCTTTTCTCCCTTCTTCAATCAGACTTGTGGTGCTTTATCTCCATGCTGGGGCTCTGCATCATGAGGCCTCTCAGAAGGTCTTTCTCTGGCCCATGTTCACATCGGTGAAAAACATGCCTCTCCCAAGCCTTTGAGCTGAGCTGAAGGCGGATATGAAGTCAATGAGTATAATATGAAAATAAATAAAAACCCAGTTCAAACAAACCGCTTGCCTCAGTAAATAGCTCCTGGCCCCCTTTCAGGACTGCCCAGCAGATCTTCTTGGCTATCTTGCTTTCACAGAGCTTGAAGGCCTAAATCCTTCAAAGGTTACCTTCTTTCGGAGCACTTAATTCAGCTCACACAGAAATTACTCTGATATTATTGTGTATAGATGATTCATGATGGCTCTGCTGGAAAATGAAAGCGAAGGAGTCTAATCAATAAAATAATTTAGTCTCTTTGAACTAGTTCCAGGTCAATTTTTCTTGGCAGTTTTTTCACTTCCTGAATTATACCAACCAAAACCATGAATAATGAGCTAAAATTACACAATATACAGAAACCATCTGTTAGATAGGAACTGGAAGGGTGATGTCATCAGGCTACTTCTAATCTGAAGCTTGCATGTTGCCAGTGATGATGTCACGAGCTTGGCAACTCGCTGGTTGAGTTGGTTAAGCTTGAGTAGCAAAGTGATTTTTCTCCCAATTTTCTATGGAAAGAATTCTTTTCATCTATAGAAGAGAAGGAAGAGCTCTGTGCTTGCATGATTTATCCTACCCATAAGATGGTGGTGTTAATGGAACCACACTTCAGTAAGATCCAGCTCATCAAAGTCTCTCATCAGTGGTCTCCCTTAAAGAGTTCATCCTGATCTCTCAGGTCCTTTAAATGGTTTTTAGCTGGCTAGCATGGGTAGGTGTGTTTCAGACAAGTCAGATGCATACAGAAGAAACTGCCAATTCCTGATACTGTTCTGGCTGCTCTGGTTTAATTCTGGTGAAAGCTCCATCAGGTCTCGTACACTGGATAGAGTCCAGTCATGCTAAGGATAACTGCAAAATTCCATGTAATTTAAATGCTATGAGCATTCTGAGTTGGAATTCTTTCCTCATCTTAGTGATAATGTGAAAGAACATGGGAAGCTGGAGCCAAAGCTTATCTACCAGGAGGTTTTGACTGACAGTATCCACTGGCGGTTGCTTCAAGGGAGGATTAAGGACTTCCACAGGCTGCAGAGCTGTGGAATAACTTGCCCATATAGCAGGTCACAGTCTGATCTCTGCTGGAGCCTGCAGTAAGAGCTTTCTGTCCCTTTCCAGTGTTAGCTGTTACTACCACCTTGACATGTGTTTGAAATGACCATTCCCTCTGATGGTTCTTCCTTTCTGAGTGTCAGCGATGGGGCCTCCTAGCACCTGAGTGTGCTCAGTCCAATGACAGTGAACAGGAATTGAGCATTTTTGTCTCATCTTTGCTGAAACTGAACCCAAAACTCAGTCTCTTTGTGACTTCTAGGAGAGAACAGCAGCACTTCCATTTCTAGAGCAGAAGAATCTTTAGTGCTTGGTGTTTCACAAACTCTCCTAAGACAGTCTTTGAAAGATCTGAGTTTCATTTCAACTTTGTATAAGATTTCACTTAATTTGTGCTTGTTTATCAGGAGCTATAATTTAATTGATCTGAGTGCATGGAAATACATTTCTGGTTAGATGAAAATCTGTAAACAATCAAGTTTCTTCGTTTAACATTATTTTCCTTCTGCCTTTAGGCCTTCATAAGATAATGTAATGTCAGGTTTTGTTTCAAAGTGCAATGGTCCCATGCACATCATTTTCAAAGAAGGCTCAGTTGCAAAGTTCTTAAGTTCTGTTTTTAAGCCTAAAGCAGCTTCTTCCGACTCATGAATACATATTCACAATAAGCATATTGTGAATTTGTACTCATACAATCTGTACTTATACACACAATATACATACAATATGTAGTCATCTACAATATCTGTGCTCATACACAATAAACTCTCCCATAGCTAGTTCTTACTGTAAAACATCTGCACTGAAAATGCATTCAATGAGTTTAACATTGCTTTGGATGTATTAATAACAGATTTAGCTATGAATCCATGCACAGTTCTGTGTACAACAGCTGTAAATGAGATTTTGGAAACACCTTGCTTCGCTATTTCTATCTGCTCTGTCAAGATCTTCTTTATTTCAGCCCTATAAAGCACAGGCACTTTAATGATAGAAATGTAACAGTTTTATCTATAACAAACAGGGTCAGTGAGTTTTCTGTACAGAAAGACTTTGTCCTTCAACACAGCCACTGTCACAATGTGAAGCATTTCAAGGTAGCAAGTAGCAATTCTGAGCTGAGAATGTTTCCAAACTGATGGCATGAGTCAATGGCCCCAAATCTCTAATGTAGCTATCTCCAAATGGCAATGAATTACATTTGACTGCTACAGAGCCAGCCTTATTATTTCTCATTTGAAAGGGCAAAGAAGAATTTAAGAGGTCAGCCTTGAATCAGACAGAAAAGCAGGGCTGTACTTTCTCCCTTAAAGGAATCCCAGCTTGCAATTGCTTAGCAAGCTCAGAAGTAAATTTGCCATTTTCTGCGTACCCTGCTCAAGCCCAGAAGCATCCAACCTGAGAGCTTGCCGCTGAATTAAGGCTTTTGTTAAAGTCCTGTTGATGGAAATCTGTGCTCCCACTGCCCCGGCTTCACTCCATCTCCGTGGCAACCGCACAGTTGATGCCTGCCCAATATTTTCATTGGCAGCCCATCAAAGCACCAGAGAATGTGCAAAGTTTGGGGCAACGGAGGCACAACCCAGGCTGCTCCAGACATCAGGTCCTTCCTTCCTTTGTAATGGGGAGCCACTGGCTGTGTTTGGGAAAAGGCTGGTCAGCAAGGGGCTTCTTTGCCTTCTCTTGCTGTTGTTTACCACTTATCCTTCATAAGGAGGTGGTTTTGAGTTGCTTTTCATTTGGATACTGAAAAATACTTGGAAAAGAAACCTCAGGTTTTCCTTCTAGAGCTCCCCAGAGCTTACAGTCCCTGATTTCCACCCAGTTCATATCAAAAAATCAGCACAGGGAATCTTGCTGATACATATACCCCTAGGGAATTACAACAGCAAATATAAATACATATACAGAGCACACAGAAAATACAATAAAAACCAAGTGTATTTATAATCTAGTGAAATTATAACAAATGAAAGCAGCCATATATCTACAAAACCATTTTATCTGACATCCCCACACACATTCACATGTTGCTTTGGCTTAGCTGAGCAATACACTGGGAGGTCACTTGCATTACAACAACCTAACTGTGTCAACAGTCTTGTGTTACATGGGCAATACTGGATCAGATTTGAAAAGAACCTTGACTAGGAAGGAAGCCCGGATTTGTTTTAGAGTCTGGCAAATTTGAAAGACCCGCTTTAACAGCAGTAGAATAATAAATACCTTTCAAGCATCTAGGTATTTAAGGGATACTGTCAAGTTGCTTTAGGCCTCAAATTTAGGTTTTCTACAAGGAATGAAGAAAAATTGTGGTTTTCTTTTTAACAAGGTAAGATTGCTCCTTTTATCAACTCTTAAGGCATTCATTATACAGCAGCTTTTCATAGACACAGTTAACATGTGTGTGAATAAACCCAGTCTGTTCAGTGAGGTTACCCAGGTAAAGTTTAGATTTAACATACCTGGTGTCAATGTTGCAGTGGTAAGTAGGAGCTGGTATTACCCTAGACAGTGTTACATACCTTGTCATTCAGAACACCAAACTGAAGGATACCTCTGAATACTACAGCATGCATGGTGCTAATGTCCCCATCACAGGCGGGTTTTGGTGTTAATGCTGGACAAATAGCCAGCTATTAGTTAATTCAAGCAAACACCTCCTCTGCAAGGCACTCTCATAACAAAGACCATTTGACTGCATGCCTTCAAGCAGAGATACCAACAGATAGCATTATTGTCCCTTTTTCCCTTTAAAAAGACCTTTGGATTAGCTTGATTTCTACCACCCAGAAAAAGCGGGAGAAAATGCTCATCTTAATTTCCCTTTTTGGAGGAGGGGGAGAGAAATACGCGTCTATAAATCTGCGGCCCATTCGGGACTTCAAATGCTTCACTTATCTGGTATTGTAAACTTGGAGCTGTAGAGTAATACTCACCAGACAAGTCATAAATCATGCCTAAAGACAGGTGCAATAAATACCAGTGTCAAAAAGTTACAAAGTAAAATTATATTGTTTTGACAAGACGTCCAGATGCGTTGACAACAGAGCAAGTAAATGGTCTTTCTCTGAGAGTCTGTATTAGCGCAGAGGAGGCTGAGGAAGGAAAAAAGCCTAAAAGACCCAAGAAAAATAACCCCAAAGCTTAAAGGCTTATCATGAAAACTGTGTAACTACTGCACAACACCTACGAACACATTCGTTTTCTGCATGACTATTCCCCTTCTTTCTCTAGCCATCTATTGCGATGGAGCACATCTCCTTCAAGGTGTTTTCTCCTGGTTTGCTTTGCTATTGTAGGTGAACACTGATGGACAAAACTCTTTCTTTTACACTACACAACTTCCATATATATTGTTTAAGTAGGTATTCCTATCACTGCAATAGCATTTGAGTAGTGTTAACATGTTTAATGTTACTGGGATAGAAAGTCCATTTTGCCCCCCTTCCTCCCCCCCCCCCCCCCCCCCCCCCCAATTCAGCCCCATGCTCAAGTGTCTTTCTGAACAGATTTTGGGCTGCTCTTCAATGTGACATGAGCATGGGGCTTTCTCGATGTTCTGAACTTAAGCCTGAAGGTTCAGCAATCTCCATTTTCATTGCTCAACCATGAGACCACCCCTAATTCTTCCCTTGCATGTGATCCTGCTGATGTTGGTAATGATATGGGAAGACCTTGGATCTCTTCTGTAACTACCATGTCCTTGGTAGAACTCTTTCAACAGAAAGATGCTTTCCATACAATGTTCTAGCTGAATTCTACCAAAGGTTTGGAATTACCCTTGTGACATCCCTGGATTTCTTTGCCGCCTCAGGATTTAAGAGTAAAATACTCTTAAATTCTGAGTTAGACCTCTGTTCTTGGAAGGGATGAGCACTAAAAGTCTTCCATGTGGTATGTTAATTAGTGGAAATACTATAGTGCTGCTCACCAAGAGCTGCTAGAGCTATACTATATAGCTGAACTAACAGAGCCATCTCTGTACAGTGCTCAGCCCTCCCAAGAAGTGAGGAGCATGAATCCAGGTGGAGTTTTCTACCAGTACACTTAAACTGCACTTCATTCCCTGATTTAGCCAAGGTATTTGCACATGCCTTCACATTTTTCCAACTGTACACTGATTTACATAATTCTTCCTAAGAAATTCCAGTGGCAGGATCTTAATATTGGAAGCAAATCTTGGCACTTCTGCTCAGGCAAAGCTTTCACAGTGTTTTAAGAGAAACTTGGCCTATGAAAGGATGATGCTTTTGCCTCCCAACCCCAGGCTGTGCTGTAGATGGTGGTAGGAGTGTTGGGGCTCAGGCTGCCTGGCCAGACATCAGCACCCTGTAAAACCAAGCCAATATGTTTCTGTTGAAAGGAATGTGCTACCATAAATGAAGGCACTTGAAGGTCAAAGGTCATTGTGAGTAATTAGCCCAGGCCATTAAAGGAAGAATAAAAATCATGTTTTACAAGCTGATAGAAAAGAAAGCTTAAAATATGCCTTAGAGAAAGAAACCCCCAGCACCACATGGTTGATCGTGCGCATGCATGTGCACAGGCAACCATGAATAAGGACATGCACAAGCATATTTTCTTTATGGAAGTCTGCTTCTGGCCCACTCTATGTATATATGTTCCACTCAGCTGAAACCTGGGGGGGGGGGGGGGGGGGGGTAAATTGTCCTGTGTTGTATATAATATTTTAAAAGCTACCTTTAAATTGGTCTTTTTATCATCACATTATCTCCTTCCTCCATCTTAAAATCTGTTTGACACTGGAAAAATACACAAAGTTTGATAGCCAGGATAAAGTGAAATCTGAATATATCCTTGGTAAATGTTGGCCATTTCAAAGCAGCTCTCGGGAGATCTGGAGGGATGCTGTGCTTCAGGAGTACAAACAATCCACAAAGGACAAGCAGCCCATTGCCCACTAACCTGATGGATGAGTGACCCATTAAAGAGTCTCTTGGGGCTATACAGTTGCCCATTTTACTTCAATGAAATCAAATCTGTTTAAAGCTGTGGAGGGTATGCAGCGGCTGCTGAATTGGCTAAAATGGGAAGAGACTTTTAGCACAATTTCAGGGAAAATCCAGCTCATTTGTTGAAAGATGGTACTTCAGTTCCCCATCAGTTGACGTGTGCACCACGGCAGTATAGCGTTACCAATATGTCTTAGACACATTAGTCTAAGATGCATTAGTAATCAAGGCAACTCCAACAGGTTCTTCAGAGGTTCCCTGTGTCAGGCTCATACCTGCCTATGTGTGGAGAGGCAGGGGTATTCACAGTTCTGTTCTGGAGGGCTCTGAGCACTGTGGAGAGCCCTACCCTTACCACTGACATTTGTTAACCTCAATGAAGTTGAAAACCCGTTTGATTCTCTGAGCCCTGTCACAAGTGACCCTCTGAACAAACTGGCAGCCTCAAAATAACAGAAAAAGTGATGGAGTTATCTCAAGTCATTTTGGGAACTAACCTAAAACTATTCACTTCCATCTACTTCCTCCCAATCCTATCCCAAATCAACTACTACCCACTACTTCCCTATCACTGATGCTGGATGTAGAGAGGGTCTCTCTGTGACAGGGGTCAGGGATAACACCTCGCGTTAATCAGCACTATGATCGTTTCCAGTTCTTCCTGAGACCTTACTGCTACAGAGTCCTGTCAGCAGCAATTACCATGAAGCTCTTTCAGAAGCAAAGGGAGCTATTTAGGCTATTTGCCTCTCCAGTGTTTCCACATCCTTCTTCAAATGAAAAATGTCATTCAATAATCAAAAAGGACATCCCACTGTTGGGCCACTTATTTTAGCCCAGGGCTTTATTATCCCTTGCGTCTGTGGCACAGAGGCCTTGAAGCAGTAAGAGAAGGTGGGATGCCAATGTTCATCTGCTGATTGGGCTGGAGCAGTATGAACATTGAATAAATAGGCAGATTGCTGATGCTGCCTTTCTCCACAGCTTGTCATATTAAAAACCTCTTCCCCATGTTCAGAAGGAGCCCAGATTTTCACAGAATGATTTGTGTTGGAAGGGATCTTCAAGCTCATCCAGTTCCAACCCCCTGCCACAGGCAGGGACACCGGCCACTAGAGCAGGTTGCTCCAAGCTCCATCCAACCTGGCCTTGAACACTGCCAGGGGCAGGGCAGCCACAGCTTCTTTGGGCACCCTGTGCTGGTTCAATTTTGACAGTGCTGGTTTTAACATGGGCTGTTAACCTCTGTCTTGGACTGTTTCAGCTTTGTCTGGATAGACGTTTTTCTTCACCAGTTATTCTGCCATGACCAGGTATCACTGACACTGAGCAGCCTCTTTGAACAGAGCTACCCTTTACTGTCTTGATGCGGTGAAGTACTTTTTCTTTCTTTTTTGTTTCTTCTTGGTGAGCCCCATATCCACGTTCCACCTTCAACATAATTCTGCTCCCTGCTCCCTGACAGTGCCCCCAACCCCCCCACTGATCCCACGCATCTCTTACAAGCTGCATCCTCAACCCTGCAATTCCCCACAGGACACTTAGACATTTGCTTTTAATCTGGACCCCCAGTTTATAATGAATTCTGTAAACATAATCACGAGGACTTTCATAAAGGAAAGCACACGCATATCACAGCCATTCTTGCTGACACTTTTGACTCTGGGCTTGATCTTTGCCCAAGCTGCAAAATAAAAAGGGCAGAGGGCAGGGTTCAAAAGCGGCCATTCACCTCCTGGATTATTGGAAATAGAAAGCCAGCGGAAACCCTCCTGAGTAATTTGAGGAACCTTCTCCCCCCCTCCTCCCCCAGGAAGGATGTCATTATATTGTTTTCTAAGGTTAGGTCTGTTTATAGAAATAAACACTTGAGTGAAAACAGGCATGAAATGCTAGCAAGCCAGCAGAGAAATCGAGATAGCGTCTGAACCAGCAGATACTGCAACTAAGGCCAGGCAACTGCCTCAAGTTCAAGCACCTCCTCCCTTGGCTTTTGCCCAGCGAAGTCTGGTTTTGTACCTATAGTTTATTAGGAATTTACCTATACACCGATAGGGATGCCTGCATGTGTCTTTGGGGAGGCTTAATATGAAATTAAAAATTAATCCAACAGATTTCTCTGTTTCTGCAAGGCCTTGAGCACAGCCATGCAGCAGTAAGACAATTCATAGGTATTCCTTTGCAGACCTATTCAGTGGAGCTTTAAATGATCAAATATTAGTAATCAGTATTATCAGTTCCCAATTCAGGCATTGGAAGCTAAGCTTTCAAAACTACAAGCCACCCCAAGACTGACATGCACTCATATTAATACATGTCGTAAAGATCAGTCTATGCCACTGAACTTCATTTCTCTGCTATCAGTGTGAGCTCTGAGCTTCTCTCCCAGCAGTGCACTTATGTGTCTTCATCTGCCGTCCCTCACTACTGACTGGGACTAGCTGGAAGCTCTTGGGGCGCATTTCAGAGGCATTGACTGATCTTCAGAGGACATTTGAGTATGTCTTATCTTCACATCTCCAATTTTTTTCACTACAACATTTATCACCCTCATTTCCCCTTGCCCCACTTCCATCCACTTGGACCAGTAATGAGTTTACTTATTGCAATTCTTTCATTTATTGACTTCCTATTAGGAAGAGTGAGGAGATTTGTTTCTTCCTTTTCCCTCCTTCCTTTCTATATGACTTTTTTCTCTCCTCTTTTGCATCTGTGAACCGCATCCATCGGTTCAAACCTCAGGGAGGTCCATCATGTTGCAGTAGTGCTTTGCTCTTCCGCTCATGCCGGGGTTTCTAGCTCCCTTCCTCTCCCAATCTGGAAGTAGAAATGGGCTGAGTAACACTAGGTGGACAATAAAATAAGCCTCAAACCCTGGCATTATGTAGGAACCGAAGCGTGTGGGGGAGTCCATAAATCATTCTTCCTGCCACATCTGTTTTTATTTTGAAGTTTATCAGCCTGCTTAGTCGCAACAAGGATTTTTGGGGTAGGGGGAGCAGGAGGAGGGACGGGTTGCAATATTAATCTCCCAATGTGACTTACAGAATATCAGAGAATAGGGAAAGAAAGGCTTTTAGCTGGTTTCTGCTTTTCCTTCCTTAAGACTGGAGATAAAGATTGGCTGCACGCGGTGAGCTTGGCTGAAAAGGGCAATTCATGCATCCCTTCTTATCAGTTCTCAGAAGGGAGAGCTGGAGTTCACCCTGCACGCTGTACAGCGATAGTCCCGCTCCCACGTGGGGAGGTTGGTGGGTGTGTGAAGATAAGACAAGCTTAAAACTGATACCTGTCCAGACTAAATGGACTTTTTTCCCCCTCTCTCCGGTCTGCAGGGAACATGTGTGGGCATCTCTAAAGACACTGGCAATGATAAGTTTTTGTCTGTTCATGTCTAGAATCGAGTGGCAGTCGGGGGGAGGGGGGGAAGAGGGAAGTCAGCAGATATCCGGCTCTAAGGAGCCTTACCCCATTCCCAGAACTGAGCAAGTCATGAGCAATAGCCTCATAGTTCCCCTCCCTCCTGATATAGATGATGTCTGCCTGACATCTCCATCCCGTCCTGTCATAGTGGAGCCTGGTGCACTTGCATTAGTTTTGTGTTTCCAAGCCTTGACAGCGGCTCAGTCACACAGGATTTCTGCTGGTGGGGATGCTGCCGGGGCACAATCACTTGATTTCTCCCCCAGAGCGTGCCACATATTTAGTGGTAGAAACCCACCAGAAATCCTCACTTTGGAAGCGGAAACCAGGCATTTCCGACACTCCCTGGTAAATGCTGACTGCTCCCATGCAAAGGCCAGAGCAGCGCAAGGGAAAAAAGAAAAGAACAAAGAACTTGGGGTTGTTGGGATTTTGGGGTTAAAACCTCCTTTTCCCCCTTGTTCCATTCTTTCCTCTTTTTCCTTTTGTTTCTTCTTTCTTCTTCTTCCTTACTGACTTTTTATTTTTTCCTTTTTTTTTTTTCCCCTGGGGATTTTTTTGTTTTTTGTTTTTTTTTTTTTTTTTTTTCTCCCCATTTTTTTTTAAGCTTTTTTTCTGGTTGTCCTTTTTTTCTTTTTTCTTCCCTCCCACCTCCCCCCCCCAAAAAAAAATTTTTTTTTTTGTTGTTTTTTTGTGTTTTTTTGTGTTTTTGTGTTTTTGTTTTGTGTGTTTTGTGTTTTTGTGGTTTTTTTTTTGTTTGTTTTTTTTTTTTTGTGTTTTTTTTTGTTTTTTTTTTTTTTTTGGTTTTTTTTGTTTTTTTTTTTTCACTTCACTTCCCCTTCTCTCCCCCCATCATTTTGAACCCTCTTCATTTCCACCTTCAGTTGCAAATGAGATGTGGCTATAATTGCTTAAATCCCCATCTGATGAGCTGAAACTGGTGTCCAAGGCTGTGTTCTACACCGCTCACGCAGTCACTGGTCTGTACTATGTTCACAGTGTCGTATTTAGAAACAGTAGGACTCTTATTCTCCCCTTAGTGCAAGAAAGGATTAGCAGAGGTACTGGAATTACATCAGTGCAGAAGCGGTGGAAGTGAGAGGAGAACGCGCTCAGAGTACTGATGTGTGCTGCAAATGTATGTTATAGAAACACACGGATATCACCTACTTAAGATGGTGCAAATGGGCTGGGTTCCCATTACTGGACCCGTTAGTGAAGGAAAATATTTACCTTGAACCAAAATCAGTGATGCCAGACAGACGGTAGATGTGACTGATTTGGTTCAGATGGTGCCCGTGGGAGGAGAGGCTCAGGCAGGAGCTACCCCTTATCAGCCCACCACTGTACTGCATCCCCAGTTCAGTGGGGTCCTAGTCTAAACAGAAAGCCACTTCTACGCAGAATGTCAGGTTTGGCCTGCATTTTTTTAAGTTTTGATTTTTTTTTTTAATTTGGTTTGGGTCTTTTTGCTCCAATTCTGTGTTCAGAGCTGCAATTTTCTTCTGCAAGGCCTCTCTGCGCAGGACTGAAGTGGCTTCCTCTAAAGCATCAGTAACCATCCCATGCTTTCTGCCCCCATGCCACTGCCTCAGTAATCATCTACAGCGTTTGGACAGCACATGCCTACCCAGCCCTTAGGAGATATTTGTACTTTGAGGTGACATGGCAGCATGATTTTGATACTGCCCACCTTCCCTTTTATTCTTTTTACGACCAGTAAAGTCCACCTAACCCATTGGGAATTCTTAACTGCTGCCTTTCTACAACAACAATTGTGTAGTCATCACCAGTAATTCCCAGGATTTAGGTTACAACTTTCTTCTGGTTTGGATTCACATCCTTAACTGTGAATTGGGGATGAAGGAGAAAAACTCAGGTGCAATTGCCAAGTTTCATCTGTCAGCTTATTGTCATAAGGATTTGCCTACTGAGGAGGCTCTTCTTTGCCAAGCTGATTCCAGCTTCTTTAATCTGCATCTCAATGTGCAGATCCCAAGCGCACAAGCATACCCAATGTTTGCCTGCTGATGAATGAGACCAGCTTTCCAAGTGCCATCTAGTGCCTTGCACTTCTGCTTTAGGTCTGCATTTAAGCAAGAATGGAGTTTCAGGTTTTTTAACTGGTAACTTTTCCCCACCAAAATATACTGAATATGGAGCCACAATTTCTGTCAAGATATCAGAATGGTGGTTATTTTATCTTTGTCCAACCCAAGCCATTTATTCGCGTTCTTTTTTAGCTGCCTTTTACTAAAAAAGTGAAGCAAATCACTGGAATACAGTTTCCAAACTCCTGTTTATACAGACCTTGTTGACTTAGCACTTGAATTGCTTGTCTCATTTAACTGATTCATGGTGCAAGAGGATGCTGCACTCTTGATTTGTAGCCCAATTGATATTTTGCTTGCCCTCAGGCTACCACAAATGCTGGGGCCTGGTTTCCATTGAGTGATTAGTCCTGACAGCTGCAGGAGACAATTACCTTGCCAGGCTCACATGAAATGCTTGTGTTGGACTGTTCAGTCCCTAAGGACGGAGCCCTACCAAACCCTGGATGTGGGATTGGAAAGCTGACTCCCAGAAGATGAACTGTGAGATGTATGTGACAATTAGAAACTTAAAGCTAAAGCAGTAGTGAGCATGGCAAGATCTCGATTCAATGAAACCTCATGCACCAATTCTCTTTTTCTAGTTGTCAATTTTTTTTTTCTCGATTTCACATAATGAAAATCTAATCCAAAAATCATTTGCTTCCATTCCACCAGCACTAAATTCCTTCAATATTATGTTTACAAGCAGCGACTGTCTCTTCTTCCCACTAGTCCTTTAGGAGCACGCTGACTTCTACAATAATTCCATCACTTTACTTTTATGCTGTCAATCAGCCTTTTCTTTCCAGCTTTAAATAATCGACCGTCTTCAGCTTCCACAGTCTTTGGTTGATTTGTCTGGGTTTGGGGGTTTTTTGGTCTTTTTGATTTATTCAAGTGCTCCTAAAGGCCTATTTACTGGAAACACAGAAAATAACCATATTCCTCATACACCTCATACACAGTGGAACATTCTCAATTAACATGGTTTTGTAAGACAGGATGCTGAAACCAGCATGAATTTCTTAATGACAATACAACAGTTCCATTACAGTGTAAAAAGTTACTGTTAAGGAAAACACAGTGCTCAAAATCTGAGCTTGTCTGCAACAGCTGACAGTCACCCATAGGAAGCCCAGCAAAATCACACCCCTGCATTTACACACTGCCCACCCATTCCTGAGAGAACACAGCTCTTGATGGGATCAACTCCACAGGGCATGCACAGAAAATGGCTGCCTGGTGTCTCTGTTTTCTTGTCGACTTTTTTTTTTTTTTGCAATTTTTATTTGAAATTTTTTTCAATATTCGTTTTTTTTTTTGTTTTTGCTTTCCTCAGTTTTCCATTTCTCATTTTTACTTTTCCCCCCTTTTTTCCTGTCTTCTCTCATGGGTTTTTTTTGCAATTTTTTTCCAGTTTTCCCTTATTCTTCACCTTTTTTTCATCTTTTGTTTTCTCTTATATAATTTCTAAAATATTCTTCAGGTTTTTTTTTTGTTGCCCCCCCCCCTCCTCAGCATCTTTGGGGATTGCTTTTTTTTTACTTTTTTTTTTTTCAATTTTTATTTTATTCCTATTTGGCTTTCATTTTTTCAATATTCCCCCCCCCCCCCCCCCCCCAGTTTTCTTTCTTCAACTTTCCAATTTTTTACTCCCCCCCCACCCCCCCTTTTTCCTCTGATATCTCATGAGTGGTTTTTTTGTTTTTTTGGGTTTTTTTTTTGTTTTTTTTTTGTCTTTTTTCTTAGTTTTTTCAGTTTTCCTTTATTGTTCGTCTTTTTTGATCTGTAGCTTTTTTCTAATTTAGTATTGTTTCAATTATTTTTTTCCTCTGTCACCAATTTTTTTTTTTTTTCAATTTTTATTTTATTCCAATTTGGTTTTCATTTTTTTCAATATTCCTTTTTTTCTTCAATTTTCCGATTTTTTTTTAGTTTTTACCCCCCCCCCTTTTCCTGTCTCATCTTTTTTTTTTTTTTTTTCAGTTTTCCTTTTTCATCTTTTTGATCTTTTTTTTTTAATAATCTTGTGTTTTTTTTTTTTTTTTTTTACTTAGTGGAGTTTTTTTTTTCTGTCCTCGGCATCTTTTGGTTTCATTTTTTTAATATTTTTTCCTTTTTTTTTTTTCCCCTGCACCTCTGCCCTCACAGAATCTTCCTCTAATCACAACTTGTTTTTTCACCATACAGCCTGGCTGAGGCTTTGGGAGCAGGGGTACAAGACGTAGGTTGGGGGGGGTGTTAGAGGCAAATATCTTAATTAGCTGTTACCAAACCCTCTGAGCCATATGGCCACCATAAAAAGGGGACTTTAATACACTGTTCCATTTTATGTCATCAGTTGCAAGCTATGGATTCACTCTCACCCCCAGTAACTCATGATTTCTCAGAAGAAAACCTCTGAAGTGAAAACATAGACCATCTGTTAGTGATACGCGTAAGCCGTGTATTCTCTACATACATATATACATTTCCTGCATTGCATATGATTTCAAATATTTGCTCTTGGAACTGCAAGGTGTCCTACTGTCATAACAGTCAAGTTATTCATTAAGCTGTCAGCACCTTAGCGTATTGCTCCCACACAGGGTCCATTTCTGATTTTTCCATTTCCCCCTCGGAGAACCCACTCACTCATCACCAAGTGCGGTTACTCTCATAACGGGTGCAACTGAGATCCTCATGTCAACGTATGTAAACCAAATCTGTACCTTTCTATTGCAATGGTTTCCAACTCCTGAATTTCCTAGGGCACTAATGGATTTTAAGGGCCAGCTTGACTTTGCTAGAGTTTTGTTCGTATCAATGTGATGCAGTTCTTGGCACAGACTTCTGAGTCAGGGCTGTGCAGTATTAAAAGCTGAGAAGTAGAGCAAACAAGTATCAACCAAAAGCAAACTTATGATTGATTTGAAGCCCCACTGTTTTGAAATTAAGCTAAGCAGACAGTTTACAATAGCAAAGCCAAGGCACCGAAGCTGTACAGATCTTTGCCTAAATCCCAGCTATTGTGCTAAATCTGACCATACAGGCTGTCCACCTTCACAAGAAACGTAGGCTCAGTTTATTCTTGCTCCAGTGGAATAAGTACAATACATAACATATAAATATATAAAATACAATAAGTTTCAGTGATTAACTTGTTTCAAAGCTCAAATGCTTCTCATAAACCTCTCAGAAGCCTTAAGCTGAAAGCTGCCTCCTCAGTGAGGTAAAATATCATCCTTTGCTCTCGCAATTTGTCGTGAGCAAGTCTGACTGCACTGTGAGTAAAGAATAGCTGACACACTCTTCACCTCTGTGCATTCACCTGTGTTTGCTTAGTAGCACGAAAACTGACTTTTGCACTGATCTCCAGAAGTCCCCTTGCCCCCCCCCCACCACCCACAGCACCCAGTCCTAAGCATTATCATAAGAGAGCAGTGAATGTGACTATCATAAGGAAGGATAACCAAAGCTCCCTCAGATCACAGAAGAGGCTTTGACTGTTCATGCTGAAGGGCAGTGCACATTTGTGATCAGAAACACAACAAAATGTCCTCTTTTCAGTTGGGCTCTCCCGTAGCTGAGGGAACTTCAAGCAATTTCCCTGTCTTTCAGTCCTGAATTGTGCCCGAGTTCCCCACTTGTGAGTTCAGCACAATGCTGGTTAAGCCCCAGATATCACAGTAAGGTATCAGTATGATGCATCTTTGGACTGGTGTTTCATTCTGGCACGGTCAACCTCCTTCCCTTGCTGTTGGAAGTGGGGAAAACGTCGGCTTTTACAAAGGCGCCTCTGAGGCATCGGCACTGCTTGCCCGGAGGGAGCCTGCAGGTCTCCGGGCTACCCCAGCACAGCTCCGTACAGGGAAGAGCCTTTTCTGTCGCCGTTTCTGCTTTTAGTTAGAAGTCTTGCTACTAAAAGGTACTGCGGTTGGGACTCGATGGTCGGGTTAAGTCCCTTCCAACTGAACGATTTTAATCTATAAATACGGAATATAGCGTGTATTCTGTATTCAGATGCAGCAATGAAGCACTTAATCGTGAGCACAGCTTGCTTCGCAACGGCCTCGGGCTGCTCCAGCACGGCTCATGCCCGCTCCTGCCGGCACAGGCTATCCCTACTGTCGAGGGGGGGGGCTCTTCACGGGCCCGCTCGGGCCCTGCCCTGCCTGTCCCCGGACCTCGGGGGCTTGCAGCCTGCCCTGGCCGTCCGCGGGGCCAGCGGTTCCAGCTCAACCCTCGAGATGGCAGCGGCGGGCCGCTGCTGCGAGCGCTTGCTGGGCCTCTGCGGCTGAGCCACCTTAAGCCTGGAGCTCACGCTTATATAGATGCGTATTTTCGGTTAATTTAGAGTGATTTTTATCGATTCGAGAGAAAGAAAGAAAGACAAAGAGATAGGAAAGAAAGAGAGAGATCTGCGCGCCTACCAGCGCGGAGCGCGCCGCAACGCGCCAGCTCCCCTGAGGGGAAAAGCGGGAATGAGGGCGCTGGGCGGGGCGAAGCCTAAATAGCAGGGTGAAGGGGGCGTGGCCCGTGCGCGTTTGGCGCGCAAAACCCGAAAGCCCGCGAACTCTGGGACCCCGCAGGGTCCTAAAGACCGCCCTCCGTCTGTGGGGGGTGCCCTCGGGGTTTACACAGGAGCCCCCATGGCCCAGGGGAAAGCTGTTGGCATCAGTGGAAGTGAGACCTTTCCATCGTCATAGAGTCATGAGATAGTTTATGTTGGAAGGGATCTTAAAGCTCAACCAGTTCCGTAGGCAAGGACACCTTCCACTAGAGCAGGTTGCCCCAAGTGCCATCTGACCTGGCCTTGAACACTGCCAGGGATGGGGCTGCCACAGCTTCTCAGGGCACCCTGTGCCAGCACCTCAGCACCCTCATGGGGAAGAACTTCTACCTAAGAGCTTGTCTCAATCTCCCCTCTGTAGGTTAAAGCCATTCCCCTTGTGCTATCCCTGTACACCCTTGTAAAAAGCTGGTTTTCAGATTTCTGGTAGAGGTACTGGTATCATCTGATCAACACTGCTGGCTTCTAAACATCCTTCCCTAAATCCACCCCATCAGATAGATAGCCAACTTGCTCTGAAACAGATGGACCAACAGCGTCTGTATTCCATATTTTACGTGGAATTTAGGCTCCTTTCCCCAGGAAATGGGGCAGTATCCTTCCCTGAGCCCTGCATCCCCCTTCGGCTCCTCTTACAGGACGTAATGGATGGGCTGTCTGCACAGTAACACGACGTCTTAGAGGAGGCAGAGTGATGTGGAAGGCTTTGCAGTGGCTTGTCTGCACCTGAAGCTGTTTCGCTCTCTGTGACTATTACTGCAGGATTCTTGTAGAAACAAACCATATCACTCACTAGCAATCTGCTTTAAAGGAGACATAAATAAGGTCCGTGCCCAGAGTTCAGAGTGAAACACGTTATATCTTTCGCCATACTATAGGCAAACTGCTTTTTTCAGCTGCATGTCAGTGTTCTCTCAGGGCCTGTTTTTATTTCTTTCATCACCATCAAATGCCTATTCCTAAAGCTTAACATGCTCACGTATTTTCAACCCACTCTACAGGTTATAATTGAGAAGGGCTATGTTTGCTATGACAGGAACTCTCAGCTGGCTCATTAGACCCTTCAGCAGGTGGGGGAGCCCAGGCCAGTTCATCCATCTAAACACAGACATTATTATGTCTGACCTTAGTTTGCAGTGTGAGTGACCTTCTGAAGGCCTTTAATAACTATATCAGATGATTCCAAACAGCCATCCCATGCTGGGCAGCCAGATAAGAGCAATTTCACATTAAACATTCCATAGGAGTTTGTCAGATGGCATCAAATCTCTGAAAAATAGCTGATTTATTAATCCTGGCCAAGCGTTCCTAGCAGGGTTCTGAGTTATGAATCCGAATCTGAGTGGAATCAGCTTTAAGAGCTGGAACTAGCACAGGTTTGAATAATCATTTTCTAATTTTAGCTTCAACAGAACATTCTGCTTCAAATTGCTGCTCAGTTGTGCCACTGTTTGTGCATGGTGTATGTTTGCAGTGTGCATGGACATGAATGGTTGTCTCCACAGTTATACTGATAGACACACAAAAAGATAAAGGAACAAGATTTCACATCCAGTGACAGTGGCTTTGTTTCCTCTGGACAGCATTAATCAGCAGCATAGCAAAGAGTCAGCCACCTTGCAGACCCTAAATATGGTATTCTTCATAATTCCCATTTCTGTGTCGTTTTCAGGTAGCTGAAAGCTTATCTGGAGTTTTGAAATGTTGAAACGAGCCTTAAGTGAGGGGAGATTTTACAGCTTGCTTTCTAACCCCATCTGCTCTACTTGTGAGCACCAAAGCAATAAATAAACCAAGCCAGCAAGCTGAAACAGAAGGTGTTCCAATATCCACAACAGGGGAAAATATTTTCTGGATTTAATAACATTTTAAGGTTCAAATTGTTTGCATCCCTTCGGTCGTTTCATTTTTAAGCATCAAGGTAAAAATGTTGGCTTTTTAGGGTTTTTTGTCGTTTTGATTGACTCAAATTTGCAAGTAGTTTTGGCTGACCTAAAATGATATTTTTTTGGATGAAAGATCCAAGTAATAATATTGGCTCGAGCCACGAGGCATTCTTATGTCATTAGAGCTAAAGGAGGTGAGAGCAAAGACCTTTCTCCTATGTCACTGCAATCAGCCACAAAGCCTTCAGTAAAGCAGTCTCTGGCACACTGAGAGCAGTTGCAATCCCATTGTTCTTGCATGATCCTTAAGAGTTGATTCATCAAGAACTGGAAGTCACCAAGAATGGTATTCCTGCCAGACTGCATGTGGGAAATCTCATCTAACATGTCAATGATAACTGTAAGACACTTCAGGAAACACAATCCTATTTCTTGGAAGCATCTGATTGTGCAAATCTTTGGTGGGATTAGTAATAGGTCTGTCGTACTGCTTTTGCATGCATTTGTTTTGTCTGAAGCCATGATGAGGTACAGCGCAGTTATTAGGTGTGAGTCTGGGGCTTAAGTATTACGTGTGTATGGGTTTTTAATTACCCATCTCAACCACAAAATAAGGCGGTGAGACAAATTATGTTCTCATATAGCTTCTCTGGTAGAAACCTGCTGCTTTATCATTGCAGCAAGGAACAGGAGTCAGTGTATGTTGGTCATGTTAAAGAGAGGAGGGTTGTTTCCTTGGGTTTTTTCCAGTTCTGTTCAAAGAAATCTCTTTCTCCAGTAATCACTGCATGCTAGCACACATCAGACAGTGAGAGCTGCACTCCGCAGTGCTCCCCTCTCCCACTGCTGCTTGCTGTGTCCCCAGGATCAGCCCCAGCTGACTGCAGAAGCAGGCCATAAGGTATAGAGTTCTGCACATTATGGTCTGCTACTGCTGCCTTGGAGGGAAAAGCCAGGTACTTTCTAACCTGAATGAGATTTCTCTTCCACTCTGAGCAGAGCAGGGAATATTAAACCGGTAGAAGTTGCCACCAAATAGAGTGCATTTCTTATTAAAGAAGTAAAATAACAGTGCATTCTGTAGCTTGCTTTCCACTTTATCTTCTTAGTTTCACACATGGTAAAAACGAAGCAGCAACCATCAGTGCATAAATTACAGCAACAGAATCTAGGCTGAGCCAACAGCTCTCAGCTTCGTTACTGTTTTTCCTTTCAACAGCTCCATTAGTTCTATGTGTTGTACGTACACGGGCATATAGGAGGTTTTGATTTAGGAAAACAGAATAAAAGGCATGCTGGTATCAAGCCCTGGGGGCTCTGAGACTATCATGGTTGTCTGCAAATGAAGCAAAGGGAGCAAAACATCCATCTCTGCTACCTGTGTGGATGGATAACCCAATTTTCACTTACAAAAGGACCTTCTGTACCAGTTGTGATCATGTGCAGACCTCGATCTCCTTTAGTCTTGTCTGTTAATACTGGCCCGGCTAGATGAATGGACAAGTAGACAGACAAGGGAACACAAACACCACCCGGTGCAGATAACGTTATCCTGGAAAGTGAAGGTTTTCTTCTAGACCTTTCTGCAGAAAGTAGTTGAGCTGGGTGGGTGAAAATGTTCTGATAAAACACGTTTTGGTGGAACATGTGGGAGAGACACCACTAGATTATGTGCTTACCTTGATTTTGATGAACTATTCATCTGATTTATGTATGTGTGTGTGTATGTGCACAGAGGAAGCAACCAGAAGACTTAGCTTTGATATTATACAGTTAAATAGTTTTACTTTCCTCCCTGACATGAAATGTGCTTTTCAAAATTGCCGGCAGTTCTGTTTAAAATATAACTAAGAAAGCCGGAACCAGCATGAAATGCTGAGCATTGTTTTACCCCCAAGAAACATGCTCTGATATATCGATTGGCATTGAAGTATTTTTGTAATGATCTGATCCAAAAGGTCTCTACTTGACTTGACAGTAGAAGGAAAAGCCGGTTATACAGCTCTATTGAGAAGCACTAATTACAGCTTCTGCTGGTCATGGTGCGTGGTATGTGGACATATGATTCATGGGTATATCACCCCTTTTTCTTTTGAAGAAATGCAGTAGGAATTTTAACTGCAGGGATGAACATAAAGGACCCAAAGTTAATGGTTCACTTAGGAATAAATAGTTCCTCTTCTTGACACTTGCACACAGAGTGCCAGACCTCAGCTGGACTAAATCAGTAAATCATTAACTTTAATAGGGATTTGCCAGTTTACACCTACGGAGGATCTGGCTCACATATTTCAACAACAATTCTCTTTAGACATGGCCAACCTGTCAGGCCATTGACTATCCACAGAAGTCAATGGCTATGCATCTGCTGTTCCACTTGGGATGCTGAAAATACACGCCTGTCCTCAAGGCAGGACTTTCCAATCGTATATCAGACACATGAAGAAGCAGACTTTTGTGCCCGTATAGCTACTGTATTTTTTTAATGAATCAGACAGGAATAGCGCTTAAACTGCTTACCACTAACTTTAATTTACAGCGTGTGGTAATATAGTGACAGTAATGTTGTCATCATTCTCTCTCTTCCTCTGTGGCATCAAGCCCAGACTTTCACATGCTCATTTTTAAGACGGTGTCAAGCTGAGTTTTGCCCCACCCACACTCAACCCCCTGATGAAATTATATGTTATTAATAAATAAGTAAATAAAAGGGACCTCACCGATAGCTCTAGACTCTGCTGGTTTTCCTCTTCTGCCTGAATGTGCTTTTCATCCAGGGAACAGAATGAAAATGCATTTTCTACGGTAGTAACTGGCATGTTCTAAATGGTGTCAGAATTCAAGAACATGACAAGCAAAATACAGCTGGACTGGAGGGCTCCACCACACATAGAGTAGGAAATATTGCATTCCCATGCTGTTTTCACGCATGCAAGTGATCAGCCACATTACAAACCCTTAAAAACATTGTGAGAAAACTTGACATTTCCCAGATGGGCGGCTTATTTGAGACTAGCCCATCTGACTTTCCTTTCTCCAAGGGAATTTAACCCCTTGGAGCTCCTAAAGGGAAGCAGCGTTTCCTTGTCATTCTCCTGAAAGCCTAATAAAACGGTGCTGGTTTGGCAGGATTGTTGGAGTTCAGGTTGACATCCAAGTCTTTGCACAAAATGTGGTCAAAGATGCACCAGTGGCTCTGGCTCCTTGGTTTACGGACAGCAGCTTGTGTCAAGCTACAGTGTGCACAAACCACATTACAGGCTGTAACGAGACCAAAATCAGCAACTGCTAGTGGGGCTCCACTATGGGTAATCCTAACAAGCATCGCAGCCTTGCAGATTTTAAACTGTTCTCCATGTGTCAAGACCTTTTGAGCTTAAACTCAATATGTTTTCAATAACTCCATGAAAAATGCATAGGCGTGCTTTAGCTTCAGGGCAGATCATTTGGGAAACAAACTCACCATCTAGATTTGTTGGGCATTTCTGATGCAAATCTGATTGGTGTGTGAGCAGTGTTGAATACTGTGCAGGAGGTTTCGTATTTGATTGATCCTTTAAAGCTCTTAAGCGTATTGTTCAAAATGCACTCCTTACTGCTATCCTTGATTTGGTACAATCTTTCCTTAATTATGGCATCTTCTAGCCTACTAACAAGTGTTTAAACTGACAATTTTGTAGATAGACAAAATCTTGCTTACTACTGACTGGCTGAAAAAGCATCCTTTACTTCCCAGGGCCCGACTGTTTGTATTCTACAGGTCAGCTAACCCAAAAACACAAAAGCAAGTCTTTTGAAAGCAGAGCAATACCACAAAGGTATCCCGCTGTTAAACAACTGATTAATGTCTGACTCAGAGGCTCAACTGCAAAAGACAATGTCTATTCTCAGGATAAAGGTGGTCTACCATCTAATAACCCATATGGTGCAAATCATAGGTTTAGCTGTTACTGTGTCTGCTCTTCTCTCTTCCTTCCCTCTTGATCTCTTCCCTTTTTGTTCCCCCAACCCCTTTATCAAAAGTAACTTCTGGAAGGAAAAATAAACACTGGAGGACACTCAGCTGTTTTGGCAACCATGTGTGCAAGAAAGGCCTTTCCCCCTGCTCTGTTCCTGCAGACTGAAGGGAGCTAGAGCTCCAGTTTGAAGGCAGACAGGCAGCCTGTGAAACTTCAGCCAGTTTTCATCACAGCTGGCCATGCCTGTGTGATTTCAGACAAAAGACTTCCGTCTTTATCTGGCACTTATTGAGACATCTCATTCAGCTAAAGATAAAAGGGAAAAGATGTGCTTTGAAATTGAACCATTAGGGCGTCAAAGAAATCAGCATGCAAATGCCACACGCAAATGAATTCAGGATGAAGCTTGAGGATCAAATCTCAATGCCAAAGGGAGTTTGCCTGCACAGGGACCCAGCAAAGCCATTGTAAAGACCTCAGGGGACTTTGGTCCTGTGTTTGTTAAGGGAAGGAGGTGAAAGTAGGATGTGGAAGCAGTCTTAAAAATAGATTACAATGGGAGAGATTGTTTCAGAGAAGTCACCCTGGTTTGCCAAAGGCTGGGTAGATTATTCACCAGAATGATTCTTTGATGCACTATGGAGAATTTCCTTCTGATTTCCCACCTTGCAAATCCTCATAGAGCTTAACATACCACTCACTACATGCGTCTCACTTTTCTCACTGCCACGGCCTGCTCCCAAGCCTGCCATGCATGGACCTGGTTCGTTATAAGTAGGGACATAAGGGTCTGAGATAGCTCACCTTTAAGTGTCTGGTGCCCTATTTCAGAAAGTGAATATATTTTTCTCACTGTCTATAAAAGGGTATTAGCCAAAGCCTAAAAGATCCTTGATGCTACAACCTTGCTGTATTTTAAATACTCCTGGTAGAAGACAATCAGGATTTAGCTGAATTGACAGTAAAAGAGAGTCTTTATTGATACCAAAAGTAGACAGACTCTGAGGTTTACTAGTTCCTTCTGTAATCTATCGCAGGGTCATGCTAACTCCTGTTTGTCCCATGAAGTTCAGGCTGTGATTGCTGCCCGTGCACATTGGTGATTATTTCAAGACCATTAATTACCTGTAGAGATTAAGTAACAGTTAACAAAGAAGTTGGGGCTAATTTAAGAAATCTCTGCCTGCCACAGCCTATGGATGAATAAGAGTATTTCAATAGGCATTTTATTCTGATTTCATTTGCCATTTTTGTCCTTTAGATGAGACGCACATCATTGGCCTTTTATGTGAAGAATGGAGCATTTGAGCTTTCCATCGGGGAGAAATGTTCCACTGCATGATAGGTTTCCACCCACTGAGAAAACTGCGGCTTAATAATGTGCAAATCTCTACTTAAAGAACTACAGAGATTAGCCTGAAGCCTGACACTCATCCTGCAGGATGGAACCTCACCAAAATGCTGTTGATAAAGGGAAACTTTGTTAAGCGTGTTTAGTTCAGCCCTGCTATTGCAAGGATCCCTAAGCTGCTTTGTTTTATGAGACTTAGGGCAAAGGATTTTCTTAAAGCAAAGGGTAAAGAATTCTCTTGAAAACCATATTCCTTCTGTAAGGGTGCATAGTCTCATGGGATCTAGGGATTAGGTGCTCATTTCCTATACAAAAGCTTCATAATTGTCTAAAGGATGCCTGGATATTAACCTACCTCCAAGGAAAATATCATAGAATCGTAGAATAGTTAGGGTTGGAAAGGATCTTACAGTGCCTGGAAAAAAAGAATAGAAAGAATTACTTCACTTAGCCTGAGCTGTATTGGGAGTTATGTACCAATAAGTGATGAAACTCATGGGTTTCTCTCCATGGACGTTGTCTGTAAAAGGCAAAAGATCTATAGGATCTGAAGAGAAACCAGAGGGCATTGTGCAGAAGAAACTATGCAGAGAAACTACAGTTTGGTGAATAGGAGGCTGCAAGAAGGTCTGTCTGGGAATGTTCTTGCTGAATATGCATCCTGTCCCCAACATCTTCTGTGATGTACCTAGACTTCTGTGATTCCCAGGATGAACTACGCATCAGTCCAGAGTGACACTGTGTCATAGTCTGGCTGGGGAACACGTTAAAAGGGAATATGTGGATAGCTGGTGAGGACTGACATTACTAGAATAATAACTCTCGTAAGGCACCATCAGAAGATGAAGTTTCATGCTTAACTAACTCGAAATGTATTTGGGTAGCTCAGTGTACAGGAATTCAGGGGAGTTCTGTTCATGAAAGAACATATCTTCCGTGCTGAAAATCTGAACTACATCATTTGCTGCCCTTGAAATGGCTCCAAAGTATTGATGAAACAAAAAGGCATAATGCAGAAATAGAATAATCCATAATATGTCACCAAGGCAGGATTTTCCTGATCCCCATATGCCAATTTAATCTGATGGTGTCTATTTGCAAATGAAGCCTGCTAAACCGTTTTGTGCTGTTGCTTACAAGGAGTTTGAGAGCAATCCACAACCTCTGTTAGTTAAGATTCTTCTCAAGAAACAAGCATTTATATTTTAAATCTCAGTTACCCTTGATACTGCTACAGGTGGTGCTATCCAAGATGATGAAGGCTGTTCAACCAGGTCATCCTCCAACATGCCATTAGCTTTTTCTTCAGTGATATTTGATATTGTCAATGTGAAGCTTGCCTCACAGGAGCATTCCTGATTTCTGTGCAGCCAATGTTTCATGCAACCATATCTCCCATATCTCAATTTGGGAACATGCAAGCTTAGCACAAGAGCAGCTGTTCTACATTTATTGCTTTCTCTTAATGCTTTCTCAAGGCAAGCTCTATCTCTTTTATTGACCAAGATGAGCTTTACTAAAGTCATATCTCTCTCACCTGCTTTCCTGTTACTTTTCCTCCTGATGAATCAATTGTTACTTCTAAATAAAACGTGTCTTTATCCTAGAGAGAAAGTACTTTGGACTGAACATTTAGGGTCCCCGAAATTCTTACCAGTTCAATCAAAAAAGCCCTCATCCTTCAGGTATGGATTTATAATCAACTGGTTTCAGAGTATCTTTCTGCTGAGTGGCAAGAATAGTTTGTGCACATGGAAAGGATTTGCCCTACATGCTGGTGCTCATCTTGTCTGTGTCAGCTGCTACAATAATGAGTTTTGTTAAAATGGAATGTAGCAATAATGACATTACTGTTGTTATGGCTGCAATAACATTGTATTTAAATTACAGTTTTACTGTAGCAATAATTCCCATTTCCTTTCAGCAAATAAGACTTGTAATTTTTCCTCCCTTTGACCTTCTATAATTTTCCCACTTTTGACTGGAGAGATCTCCTGGGCACCATGATATCCTTATAGCCCATGTCTCTGTCTTGAGTGCGATGTCAGTTCAATACCTCTTCTCATATTATCTGTGTGCTGAGCAGTCTGTAGTGTAGCAAATATCTGAGATTATCAGGCAGCATAGTCAGTAATGTGCATTTCTTCAGCGTTCCTTTGCTATTGAAATGAATTTTGCCATTTAAAGACATTACATATCCATTGCTTATGCATTGCAGCAGTTGTGCTACCTCCGCACCCAAGTTCAGTAACCCATGGAGAGTGAGAGCAATGATTGACAACTTCACATGTAGCCTCTGACCAAAAAAGTTGAGACTTTTGAAAATAACCTTGTTCTCTTCCTTTTTTAAGCTCTTTCTGTCTCTTTTTCCCCTGCTAAACCCTTCACGGGGATTGCCTCTTTGTAAAGTGTATAGTCTGCAGTTAGTTTTGGGTGGCTACTTCCTCTATACGAAAGATTCTCGTGACCATATGTAGCGTCTGTGCTTGACTGCACTTTCACACAAACCATCACCAGCAGGGTATGGGATAGGACGTTTGTTGCTGTTGATTGATTTTGTACAAGAATGGTCTATATAGCGGGGTTTTAAAGTATTCTGTGGGGCTTTTATAATCATATCCTACATCAAATAATACTGCTCTAAAAGATGTGACTGGATAACTGGAGTGAGTTTGATATCGTGTTTTACTTCACAGGGAATAATTAGTTTGCAGGGAAGATGTTCCAGATAAGCAAAGGACAAAAAAGGGTTATTTCAGGCATCCCTTGGTGAGACGTACTTCCCTACTGACATCAGTTCAGCTTGCAGACTTGGCACCTCACGTCTCTCCTGGTGCAGCTACAGCAATTTCTATAACATTAAAGCTGCAAACTAATGGGTCTGGTTTTGCTCTTACTGCTGATGTTGCTGACTTCCTGTAAGCTGAAATTGAAATCCCAACTGAACTCAATGATAATGCTATTTTGAGCTATGGTGGCTGTAGATTAGTAAGATACTAGTGGAAGTGAAAGAAAAAATGGTCTTCTGTTGCCTTCTCTACTATTGGTACTGAATGTTGTTGGTACAGGTGATGAAAAAGGTAGTAAGATGGCTGTTTTACAAAACGTCTTTGAGATACTCACCCAGTACACTAAAGCATTATGGCAAATGAACTACACAGGCAACCCTGCCACTGCCCTGGGAAATAAATGGGTTGACTCATAGAGCTTTCTGCCTTTAATTACTATGATTCCACTGATTAAGCCCAGGAGCTCTCCTCTTAATCCTGAATTACTCATTTTGACCCTCACAGAGTTTATATGCCTGAGCCATGACACCGTCACCCCAGAAATCCCGGGCTGTTCATTGGAGGGGCTGCCGCCACTGGGTGAAACAGAAACCAGCAGGTACTTTAGCAGGGCGACCTCCGTGTGCATGTGAGCATCTGTCAAGGCAGCCTTTCCTTAATTGAGTTGCTTACATTCCATGCTCAGTTACTGTCTGCTGACTTGCAAAAGAACAAAGGAACAGCTACTTCCTATTAAGGAAGGTAATAACTTAATTAAAACCAAGTTCTATGCACTGCAGGATCTAGTTTGTCAGCAAGAGGCCTTCCCTGCCTTTCCCTATAGTTTTTGATAATCTATGCCAGATATTTAATCACTGGATACCTCGGTATAAAGCTTCTAGCCTCCATAACCAGCAGAAAGCTTGTCAAAATAAATTTTAACTTCTGACCGTGGTAGAAGACCAACTAGAAGGTATTAACAGAATCAGAGCTGTCAATCAGAGCTTGGGCTCGCCGTTTATGTTATTAATTCCAACTCTGGTGGCATGGTCTTGGGATAACAACCATCCTAAGCTGCATTGGTCCAAAAAACACAAACCAAGAGTGGAATATATTTCTTGCTGAGGTGACGTTACTGAGTGTCCAGAGAGCCTTTCTTTTTTTTTTGCCTCTTTTTGTCTTTGAAAGGTGATGTTTTATTAGATTATTCTCACTGCCAAAAGACACAGCTACTGTCTGGCTTCGTTCGCTGACTGGTTTTTCTGATGTAAAGACTTATTCCACACACACAAAAGCAACCTGTGAGGAATAAAAGGAAAGAGCTTGTTGTTTGGTTGTTTGTTTCTGCATGTTTCCTTTTAATTAATGCAGCGTGTTAGAATGGAGACTGTGAATAGCCTTGAGTGGGCTCTGAAGTGGAACTGGCCTCACAAATCGGAATCTATCTTGCAATTGTGGTATTATTACAATGCAAACCGGTGGGAAGGATTCCAGAGGGAAAGAGGAGAAGTGTGTTAATTGAGAACAATAACATGCCGAAGACCTCCAGAAGTTGGTGGCCTTAATAAAATGAGACAATGCTGTGTTGTTGCATAACCTGAACTTCAAATTCAATTTCAGTTAGAGTGGACTACAAGTGGTGCAGAGCTAGGTTTCTTTTTCTCCGTTCATTTATAAGGCCGTCTGAATAGAGAAGGTTTCCAGGTCATATTGAACTGGGCTTGAACTGTATTTCTCTCTTCCATACTAATCGCTCGGTCATGGAATAAATTTCCAGGATATTAAACACACAGAAGGTGATATTTGCAATCAAAGTAACTAATACTGGTGGCAAAAGTTTCCATTCCATCTTATCATGGTTTGCTTTCTTGCCCTGTCTGGTTTTGTGACTTGAACTGCTGCCTACAGGGGTAAAAAGAGAATGAACTATTGGCATTGAGTGGGTTTTCAAGAGTCCAAGGTTTTGGAGTTTGTTTTAATCCCCTGGTTGTCTTTGTTCCCATGAGCAAAACTAGCCTGAACTTGACAGGAGAGGTTCTAGAATTCCCCTTACCCAGACTTGTCCTCCATGGTCACCGTGAGGGTAACCATTTACCCTGGTCACTTCGAGGATGAAGTCCTGAAGTTGTTCTAGATACATCAGTCTTGTACAGACAGGCAGTGGCATGGATTAAATGTGGGGTTTTTTTCCACCTTTATGTGGGAGGTTTTGGTTTTTACTCATCAATAAAAGAAGTAATTAGGAGCAAGAATCAGCCTTGAAATCCATGAGAAAGTCCGTGAGTCAAGTTGAACAACAGTTCTAAGACATAGGACAGACATGTGGGTGTCTTCAGCTCAAGGTGCCCCAGGACATTTCACGGCAGTGACTTCTTATATGCCCAGAACTCTTTGGCAAGTTTTGTTAGTATTACTTTTTGTATTTATCTGCATGAATCACTTTCCCACTGATTTCCCACCATTCATTTTGATTCAGTCTTCCAGGCGTTTGGATTCTCTTTGCTGGATGAAAATGCTTCCGTTTGAAAAACATGAGAGAGTGTAATATACTGCTAAAGATCCTAATATATATATTAGGATATGCTAATTTAAAGCTTACAGATAAAACCATAACTATTGTCAAGAGCCATGGACCCAGCTGTTATTCAGCAATCAGCAGTTGTGACCCCCTTAGAGAATGGCAGCTCATACCGCCTAAGAATCTGCCTTAAGTTTTGATAACTCTGCTGTGAATAAAACCACGGTGTATGTCCAGGCATCTTTATCTCCTCTTATTTAAGCAAAAATAAATGGAGGGTAGAAAGTATAAATACAAGCTTTAGGATTTTGTAAAATACTTTAGATCGGGTGTTCTGGATCAATTTATGAACAACTGAAAATCTGCTTCTTTCCCTTCCTGCTTTTTGTCTGGGCAATAGGAATTCAATTCAGTCATTCATGGACTTGTGCAACATTTACTGAGCTGTATATGCATTTCAGAGTCATGGTAGGAATGAATCTATAGTATCAAGTATAGTTTTCCCCCTCTGCCTTTACAGCTCCTCGGTAACCAGTGATAGTGTGCGCCTGCCTGGGGTATGCATTACTGGGATGTATTTGCGCATATCAAAAGCATTCAGTCTCTCAGTCATTCATTGAAAGTTCCAGTTGGCTTAGAGTCTTCCTGCAAAACCTGTTTATTTTGTCTTCTTGACTTACTTTCCCTCGTGTCCAAGTATTGTGCCTCCAGGAAGAAAAGCTTAAATTGCTGAAGTAGGGCTTTTTTTCAAAGCCTGCCAAGAATAAAGTGGCTTAATAAGAAAGCACACAGATTTAGTTTATAGAACGAAAAAAGGAGTAAGTCAGTTTGAGTGAGACTGGAAACTTCTTTAGGAGCATTGGATATTTTCTCGAAGTGTAAAGATAGGAGGGTTTGAGGATATAATATGGAGCTAACTAGCCATGAAAGTTGGAAAGGACTAGGACCCTGTCAACCAGATCTGATCTCTGAGCACACACTGATTTATGATGGTGGAAATTATGCAATGGTAAGTCAATGACAGGTTCATAGTCACGTAGCTGGGCTGCTATGAAGCATCTCTGTCACTGCAGGAGGTGTTTGCCTTGAGCCATGCTAGTGTCTATCCATGCTGCAATAACATGACTGTCACCATGTTCCTGCTGTATGGATTTGGGTACGACTCCTTGAGAATCTGGTTTATTCAAGAAACGGGAATGCCAAAGCTGCTCTCATGGCATGTATTGCATTCTCCTTTGGGTTTTGGCTAAAAATCAGTGCCAGCCTGGCCCTCTGATGTCTCCGTTTCTGGTTGCCACGGTGTGGTGTCACTGTCAATCCCAGGGTTAAGCTGAGATCACATGTGCCTATTTGCAGCATGACCACCAAAATAGATGATACTTCCATTTCTGCAGTGGCTGAGGGAGGCTGCCAACCAGTGATTACTCTGTTTATTTTGTCTGAGCAATATTTGTACAACAAACACTATCAGCTGTTGTGACTCATCTTGGTAGCTGCAGAGTATATGCAATTTGTGTTCCCTCCATCAGCACGGGTTGTATTGCTGGGGGGGGGGTGGGAATGCATCCTACTGGGAAGGACACAAGACAGTTCCTGCCACTGCTGTTCGTTGGGGAAAAGTGAATCCAGGCTTAAATTCCAGTCAAGTCCTCAAGATTTAAGGCCACCTGGAAGTAGGTAACACCCAGGATGAGATATTCCAGCACTACCATCTTCTTGGGCTCCCACACAGAATGTTGGGTAGCTAAGGGTTAAGGGCAACTCCTATTTTCTTCTTCCATCAGACCTCCTCTCTTCCTGAGAAAACCAAGACTCATTTTCTCAAGTGCAAGCTCACAGACTGGGGCCTAAGAGAAGTGAAAGGAAACAATATGCTATATTATGTATGAACAACTGGAAGTTTTATGCCTCGTCT
Source organism: Amazona ochrocephala (assembly GCA_039720435.1). NCBI lineage: Eukaryota > Metazoa > Chordata > Aves > Psittaciformes > Psittacidae > Amazona > Amazona ochrocephala. Next base: position 93,428,880 of record CM077879.1, read on the forward strand.
TACAGAAAACACCAGCAAGACATCGTGTCCTCACTGGGTGCCAGATCATCCGCGCAGTATTGACTCAATGGGCTGGATGCCACTTCTTGAGTCACTGAGCATCACTTCTCGATACACCTGGCCCTGAATCTATTCTTGGAGGTTTCCAGTCTCAGTACAAATAAACAGACCCAGCCCATCATAGACCACAGCATTAGGTGGAGCTGCTGCAGATTCTTAAAGATAATATAATGCTAGGAAGGGACATTCAGCAGTGAGAAAAAAACCATCTAAGGCAAATATTTCTGAATAATTGGAAGAAATAAGTGTATGTTATTTTTTATCACTTCATTAAGGGGGTTTAACACTCAGAATGGTTTGGGTTTGCTGACCACAGAGATCAAATGAATGTACTTGCTGCCTGACTGCAGTGCTTATTCAGCCTTCTGGTATTCATCAGTTCAGAGCTCACTTGCCATGACCAGGTATTATTGTAAATCCAGCTGCTGCAATATGCTCAGAAGTATTCACAAATAAGAATGCTACTGAAACAGCACCATCAGCTTTATCGCTGTTTAGCAGTACGGGGAGATCTCAGGCAGGGCAGTGCTATGCTAAACACAGACTCAGAGGAGAAGCCCTGCCTCAGGGACTTTGCAGTTTGAGAGAACAACAGGCTAAACAAAAGAAGGCAAAATGAGGCTGAGAATGGTGAATAGATTGAAAGAGCAAGAAACAAAACACTTCTGACCACTGAAATTCCATCAAATATTCACAAAACCCACATTTTGCAGAAATTGCCCAGGACTTTTTCAGTAAGCACAGCTCAAATGTAACAAGGATGCTGTGTCAGGGCTGAAGATATGGCAAGGCTCCTCAGGGATGCCTTGCTAAATCTCTCAGATTCTGGGTCGGTTGCTCAGCACTGCCTGTTCTTTTCAGCTGGTACCACAGTGCAGTGAGCTCACTGGCTGCTGTTTTACTCCTCTGAGTCTCTTTAATCCACCTATGAGCTGATCCTGTCTCCCTCAAGTGAAAATAGAGCAGTGTATGCTCCTCAGTGAGCTCTGGACCAGATACACGAGGCAGTATGTCTCTGATAGTAGATGAGACAACCGGTCCAAGCAGACCTCCTCAGCGATATGTGCAGGGTTGAGCTCATAAACCCTCACTTATTGGGGTTCTGTTATATTATTCGGGGTCTGCTGAAATTAGTTGCGTTGTGTGAAGGTTTCAGAAGCTGAACCTCTGAGCAGAGGGAGGTATTCAGGACTCCTGCGTCCTCGTTAAGCTTCATTTTAGATTCAGCAGCTGCACAGATTTTGCAAACCTCTCATTCCACACCAGCAAAGTCACCTGTTTTCAGAAGGACATGCACTGGAAAATGTGGGCAGTCGGATTTCTCTGCGGCTCAGCCACTCCTAGGTTTGAAACACTGCTCTGAATAAGAAGCCTTGAGGCTTCTTAGACCTGGAAAGTGCAGTTATAATCTCAACCCTTGTGGAAGAACTATCGTTTTCTCTCACCCTCTTATTTATTGTCCCTTTTGTACCTTATATAAAATCAGTTTTTGCTCACTTCTTTCACATGATGACTCCTCCTGTCCCTCTTTTGCCAGGCTTTGTTTTAGAAGTGAGCTGATTCCTATACGAAGCTAAAACTCAGCAGAGGATGGGGCAAAGAATCTGGTTGATATTTCAGACATGTCTTGTGGTTAATAAGTTCTGCTTGAGCGACATAATTCCTGCATTGGCTGCTTTCGCTACTTCTCATGTGGAAATTTCTTCATTCCCAGTAAGTGCATGTCAGGTTGCTACTCGGACACAAAGTTGACTTTCTGAGAGCTCCATAGGACAAAAATGGTGAAGAAATGAAAAGAAATGAAATGAAATAAATAATAAAAATTAAATTGAAATAATAGAATAAAAATAGTAAGAATAAAATAATAAAATAAAAATATGAAAAATTAAAAAGTAAAATTGAATTAATAAGGTAAAAATAAAAACGTGAAAAAATAAAATAAAAATCAAATAAAATTGAAATAATAAAATGAAAAATATAAAATGAAATTTGAGTTGGAATAATAATATACGAATAAAATTGTGAAAAATTACAATAAAATAAAATAATGCCTTGGTATGTTCTTTTCTGCAGAATTAGCTGGGCTATGACCCATCAACCACAGCCCTTGCTTAACACCTCTTATACTATAAAAAATACATATCTTGACATAGAAAGACTTGCTCAAGCCACGGTTTCAGGCAGCCCAGCCAGGTTTCTGTTTCTGACCGTGTTGTTTAGCAGTGGGTACAATGCACTGTGTGGTTAAGGGCTGGAAAATGACCTCAGGTTTTCAACTCCTTAAGGAAAAGACCTAGTCTAAGAATGGAATACAACCAGTGAGCAGGAGTCCAAGGAAAAACCCCAACCTCCATCAAGCCTCATATTTCTCAGGAAGTTGACCCCAATGCGGTCATTTTTTTGCTTGTTTACTATGGAAGTGAAGTTTATTCAGATTTGTAATTGAGAAACTTTCCTTTAGGCTCCTGGGCTGCAAAGGGCACGTTGGGTTTGGATGAGGTGGGTTGAAAGAGGAGAAGAAGAGATGAAAGGAAAGGGAGGAGGTGAGGGATTGAACTTGACTTGCCAATAATGTCCGGTACATAAACCAGATTTTTTTGCTTGTCATGTCTCTGTTTCACAGCGTGTGAATACTGAGTATTTTAAATGAGGAGCCAATTAAATTAGGTCCATTTGGCCCTTCTTTGACCCTTGGAGAATGTTGAGAAATGCTCAGGAAGACTCGGAGATTACAAAGATAGTCTGTAATCCCGGCAGAAGGAGGTAATAACGTGCGTTATCCAGGGCATATCCAGCTATAGCCCATTTCAGATTCCAGTTTGTGCCAGTCCAATGTACAGAAGCAGTCACTGTCCGTGTGAGCTGCTCCATTTCCCTGATATGTGTAATCTGTGCTTCTGTATCTCGGGATGAACGTTTGCCTCACCCGCTGTGCACTGCTCAAAGACATTCCATATTGTGGCTTTTGCCATGTTGCCCTCTTTCATCTCAGTATGATGTATTTATTTATTGGTTTATTCAGATCACAGAGTGGTATCAATGACAACATTTACATTTAAAAACTGCCACGAACATGAAAGACATCTTCAAACCAGAGCCTTATGGGCCTGCTCAGGATCTGGTAGAGATGCCCTTGCCATGAAGATGCTCTTTCAAGTCTTGATAAGGTGCATAAGATATTCATGACTAAAATGAGTAATCTTCTTTTGGCAGGAAGCTTTCATAATATGTACTGCTTGCCTGCAACCCTCTCCCAGGTGGATTTCCTATAGTCTTAAAGCATCTGCCTGCATGAATAAAGCACATAAATACAACTGTGAAGGAGATGGGGTTTTATTTATTTGTAGATAAATACTGTGGAATAATTCTTATTTTAAAAAATTAATTGCACAGCATAAATTTGCATTGGAAAAAGAAGTGATTTCCTTTGAAGCAACTGGAATACAGAGTACAGCCTCTCCTTTCCGTTAGCTGCTTGTGTGAGATAGAGCCCAAATGCAAAGAGGGGCAGTAACATGATACATTAAAATGATTCTTTCTGGCTTCAGTTACCCTTAGAAACTGATAGATCTACTTTCTGATAGGAGTTAATTTCTAGGGGCATCTTACCTGAATATGTGCGCTACGATAACTCACTGAAGGAGCTACAGAAGAAGGATAATACAGAGCTCATTAAACATCCTCAGCCCACTCTGAGACTCATTTCATCTATTTTAAGCTTTGATTAATTTTATTTCTTTTAGCTTCTAATAACTCCCAGCTCTAATTTGTGTCTCAGCCCAAGCTGAGATGACAAAAAGCTCATAGCCTACCACCACCAGGACAAATTTATAGCTGCCCACATTACTTGGCAAAGGGAAGGGATTTTAGAAGGATTAGAAGTTAGGACGAGACAGTAGATGAAGTAAAGGCTCCGCTGGGAAAAAGCAGTTGAGATACCAAGGTCCATATTGTATGAGACTGCCAACTAAGAGTGAGACAGAAACCCACTGAGCATTGCCGTTATCTCATTTTCATAACTGCAGAGATCTTCCTTTTCACCTCCTGTGTTTTAACGAAATTAATTTGCTTTCCTAGCTCCAAAGTGGTTGGATCCCAAGTACTAAGCAAGGCATCCACATGAGAGCAAAGAGCCCCCAGCTTTTTAGCTGTAGGAGTTTGCATTGTACACAAATAACCTTCTTCCAGACAGGAAATCTCTCAGCACAAAGAGCAGCTTTCCTGACAGCCAGCTAGAAGGATGACTACTATCTCCTTTGATATTTATGACACAATTTGTTAAGTTACGGTCAAAGAATGGGAAGACAGAAAGTTCTATGGCAAGTTAAGCGTGGGTTCTTAGTCTGAAGTGTCTACAGTCTAATAATGAGGAGGCAATAGAAGAGAGAAGTCAGATGCATGAGACACATCACAGTTTTGTTTCTGAGCTGGAAATAAAACACATTTTTCACTCTTCTCCATTGAACTATACTGCTTCTGGGAGCAATGTTAGCCACTCTATCGCCTTGGATGTATATGTATAGCTTATTAATCACCCTGTCTCGTCCAGGGACATGAAATGGTTTTATAGAGATAATGAGGAAAATACCATAATCAAGACTTTGTGGGCATTTATTTGCACAAGAACGAGGCCTCCTCTCCATCATTATTCTATACACCTTGTTCGCTCTTTGGGAACATTGGCATGAGCGAGAGGAACATGTTGTGAAACTAAGCAAATACTTACATAGGAATATTCCCGTACCGTGCGTATTTACATAAATATTCATTGGAGAAGTTTTTAATGGCCGCTTTGACAGGCTATGTGCTGAAGTGAGCTGAAATAATACCCTGTAACTTGGTAACCGGCTGCCCAGAGTAAATTTGGATCTAATTTATTTAGCGAAAAACGAAGCTGCGAGATGCAGAGAGACCCAGGCTCCAAGGACCCCCTGGTCGTGTGCCAGGGGGTGAAGGAAAGGAGGAATTACGCTTCCTGAGGAGAGCCATAGGGATGGCAGCAGCTCTGCAGGCAGGGAAATGCCAGGCTGACAGAACCTCTCAGTCCGCAGCCTGGATATTCAGGCTGTGAGCTTGGGGCAAGGTTTAGCCCCAAAGTGCATTCAGTACACACATACAGTACGCAGGGTGAATGTGTGTGAAATGTTTCAATTACCTCTAAAATAATGTTTAACATGTTCCAGACATAGTGCATTAAGCAAATACCCGAGCAGTATTTGAAGCGTATTCTGTTTTTCATTTTAATAGATTGTAAATGTATTAAACACATGTTGAGAATATATTTCATACACTGCATTTGTAAAATATTATCAAATTTATATAGGCGGAAACCACAGAGCCACCACAGGATCGGCCCTAGAGCAATACTGTGCTGTAAGTTAACCTTTTAGCACCACTCTATCAGAAGGATAGAAGGGAGGGTTTGATTTGATTTGATTTCACTCAGTTTCATTTCATTTTTAAAGAAGAGCCTCTAGGTGGAAACCACTTTGTCATTAACCCTTCTGGCTATAGAACTGGGGCTGTATATAACATTTATACCCCAGGCATATGAAGAAGAGGTACCTGATTTTGTGCACACACTTGCTGAATGTCAGGGCTGAAAAACTGCCCCTGTAGCCATATGATTAGATGTCTGCTCCACATTATAAATACCCCCTCAACTCATTTGATAGCGTTAAATAGCTCTAGTAGAAGGGAACACCAGCGGATGTTTCAGAGCTGGAAACTGAGAACTCAGGATTTGACTCTACTCTTTCCCCTCTGTCTTGCAAACTGAGCAGACTGGAGTTGGTATTTGTGTTTTGTCCAAGCCAGGGAGAATGGTTTGGGTTTGAAGAAGTACTCTGGGTCCGGACACCCTCGGGTTTCTTTGGCAGCAGAATCTAGAGCTAGGTCTGTTCTTGGAAATAAATCCTATCTCCTCACTGAGCTCAGCCAAGATCCTAGAATCAACACTTAACACAAAGCAGAGCTTAGTGTCAGTGAGACAACTTGGCTATGTTAGGTTCTTCTCCTTTTATGTGGATCAAAAAAGCAAAGCCAGCTCAGCCCCTTAGTTTACTAGTGAGAATTAAGACTTCCAAATCTCACACTGTACTGCGTGGAATCCCATAGCTTCAGGTGTCTGAGGCCCAGATGTACCAGACCTGCTGACCATGAGGGATGCTGTGTTAATATAAGGCAAGGAGTTGAGTAATAAGAGTGTGTAGGAGGCCAGCATTATGTGAAATCAGCATCCATCACCGTGTGAGAAAGAGGCAGGACTAGGGAGGTTTTGCTCAGTGCTTTTCATCTCTAAGCCCATGCGCAGGGAGGAGGTTTCCCTGATGAGGGCAGGAGGACATGTGGAGCCATGCAGCATTCCTGACTTCTCATTGTCCTTCCTTGCTTGCCTTTCCCCCTGCAGCCTGCTGGGACTGGGCACCCCAGCTGAAGCTTCAACCAGGTTCACAACAGAGTATTTTTTTCCTTATTTTTCAGCTATGGAAAATGAGACACAACCACTGTGTTTTTTACCTTCAGTGTGAGCATTTTTAGCTAAAATGAAATGGTAGGATTCGCTTTCAGACTGGAAATTCTTACCTCATTGCCCAGCCCAGTCCATGAAGGCATTCATCAGCTTCACAGGACTCTGTGATGCTGGCCTTTCCTTGCCAGATTGTTTCTTGTAGGGTTGATGCACGCAGGAATCAGGTCTCTTATAGGGGTGAGAGCACCGTGCTGAGGGAGCACACAGCGTGATGCTGGAATCACACCTCGGTGCTGATCTGCTCCAGGAAAAGGAATTGCAAAGCTTTCCAAGCCAGTGCACAGGTGGAAAAGAAGATCCTTTAGAACAAGATGAGACCTTGGCATTATTACATGCTACCATTGTAACTGTAGACTGTATTGACACTATAAAGTATATTGCCATTGACCTGTGGATATTCAGTTTCATAGGTCTGCTGCAGTTCAAGAGATACATTACAGCTCTGAGTGTATAAGATCAGACACATTATGAAGCTCCCTGTAAGAGTTATGACAGATGTGTCATAGTAATTTAACTGTACTCTGAAAACATATTAACTATGAAGTGTGTTGGTTTTTATAGGCTTATTTCACCCCATTATCCACTTAACTATCCAATAATGTACCAGCTATTTCCAACAAGCGGCAGGAGATACTTGCTGCGCTTTGACTTCCCAATTATTTTGTGTGGATGTTTGAGATGAAATAAAAGACATTCTAAAAAACCACTCAGATCTTCACCAGGGCTGGAAAAGAATTCCCTTTCTCTCACTTCTAATACTGCAGGATTTACCTTCTCACATCTGATAAACTCGTGCTGTGTTAGTTCTCAGATGTGCAAATGTAAAGATTGGAAGGAGTACGTTTCCCACTTTGTTAAATAAAATGTGGGGTTCACTTGTTTCAAACTGTTTGCTTTGTAGGCAGGAGAAAAATCTTAATGTAGTCTAAGCAATGCTGTCAAAATTTCAGCCTATAAACCCACCACCTTTTATCACTTCTGATTTCATTTGTCCTTCCAAGCAGCTACTGTATGACCTAGTGAAGAAACAACTGCGGGAAGTGACTTTTCCTATACGATAGCATTTTCTTTTTCAGTAAATGGGCAGAATAACTCAGAGAGAGACATCCCAGATTGCTTTCTCAATGTAAAAATCACAGTGCCTGTCTCAACCAACAGGTTCTCCAAGAATTCAGCTAACAAGTCATGTTCTCTTGGTTTGGCCGCTGCAAAAGCTGCTCATCACATTAATGTGTTTGCAGGACAGAGGGAAGTATAAAGCTGCTGCTGTGGCTTTTTATTAAATGTGGGCATATAAACATTAAATGTACTGAAGATTTTGAAGACACGCAGGTATGAGGGATTAAAATCAGATGTTCTTCTAATGAAAGCAGGACAGGTACCTGAGTAGAGTCAAATAGGACAGAAGAGAACATAATATTTACTTACCGGATCATACACAATCGTATTTCTGAAAGCAAATTGCTGCTGTTTTGCACATTGGATGCCCTTGATTTCAATAGGTATTAGATGCCAAAGCATTTTTTTATCTGACCTTTAATATCTAAAAGCAAAAGCTAAGGGGACTTCTGTTCAAAATGGAAGTGTGCATTTGATAGCAAAAGGAACATGGTTTGTCTTTTTTTTCTCTTTATTAGGTAACTGCCATTGCCATAAGGTTCCCACTGTCACATAACTGTCTGAGACCTGCACACATGGCTTTGATAGAGTTACACCAGCAATGAGTTTAACCTGAGAGTCTTTCTGTACAGCCGTGAAATATGTGATAAGACACAAGGTTTGAGAGCAACCACCTTAAAACATCCTTAAGACGAATGCGTTTGAGATTTCCAGCTCTGGTAGGAGACACATTGAGCTCTTCTAAGTGAGATTTGCTGAAGCAACACATTGTCCTTCTGTGATGTGAAGAGATAAACTTGAATTGGGAGTTAATGTGCCCTTATCCACATCTGTCTTCTGAGCAAATCCCGCTCAGCTCCATGCATTCAGAACAAATTCTAGGCAAGAGGCCACTGGGAAATTGTCCAGTTCTCTGTACCCCATGCCCAGCTCTGTCAGACTGGCTGCACAATAATTTATTTCATACAGTTCCTCTGGCCAAGGAAAACATATTTGCTCCTTGTGGCAGGGAAGCTCTGCAATGAAGGCACTGTGTTGCAAATTATACACCCTAGGGGTTGACCTCAGCTCGTGTGCCTGCTGACCTGTAGGAAACTCCACGCAAGTAGACAGGGGTAAATAAGAAATGCGCTTTATTGGTCCTGATGCCTTCAGAAATCGATTTATAACCAATGGTGTGTGTTACCTTTCTCTGCACTTCATAAAAGTCCGTGATGAATTGATTTTGTTACTTTTTTTTATTTACAGCTATATGCAAGGTACAATTTGTTTCCAAAAAGCTGAAGAAAGGACCCTTCAAAATGAAATATCAAAACCTTGTTTTATGTCTCTAAGTGAATCTGGGCTGAGGGAGGGGGGAAATGGCTCTGTAGCCATACCCAAACTTAATTTCCTTATGTTTTCTCTGGAATGTATGTTTTAAAGGTATATTGCAGTACACTTGCATTGAAGACAACCCCCCAACAATCTGTGTTCCTCACTCCTTTACCCTAGAAATAGTCTGTATTGAAGTAGCTGAATGTAGAGCTTTACCTCCATCATACCACACCACTGCAGAAAATCTTGTCTCTGGAACATAATTTGGGGCAAAACCGTAACAACTCAGAACCTGGGGAGGGTGTTGCCACTGAGGACTGAGGGATAAGATTCTGCCAGGATGAAGATCATCAGAACATGAGGGTTTTCATTCTGAATCGTTATTTCCTTCCAAACTTTTGTATGATTTTAATGCCAAATGGTTGATAGGAGCCAAGGATTTGCCCGAGAGTGTCACACAAAGGCAGTCTGATTTTAAACTCTTTCACAAGCCCTGCCACCCCCAAGTTTCGGGATTTTCTACTCTATAGATTCAGCCAGAAACCTGTTTTGAGGCTTCTCAGCTATTGCTTTTATCAGCTCCTGGGGACATTATCAGAAGGGCTCAATCCAGCAGTCATTCTTCGGTAAGAGCACAATAAACCAGAGCTTTAGCTAGCGAAGTCAGAATGGTTTCTGCTGAAGTCCCAACATCTGGCATATTCGCCTTCTTCATATAAATGGGCAGCAGAGGGGCTACTCACATAAGAAAGTTACGTGTGTGTTTGCAGGACCTCATTCCTAACGATGTAAGACACCGCGTTATTAAAAAACAGCACAAATTATGCTTTCGGTTGCAGCAGTGCCAATGTGATATAACTCCTTTGACAACTCATTGTATTTACTTTGGCTCTCCACTAGCCCCAGTTCAGTGAAATCACTGGAGTTTCTCTAGATTTACAATGGCATAACAAAAATTGGGACTCTGGATGTGGAGAACCCATGGTCAGCTGAAGACATAATAGTTCTCAAGAACTGCTGGGCTCACCCTCTGCGAGAGGCTGCCGTAGGAAAGCTATATGCACGGAGACTTGAGTGCCTGTATATTCTAATTGGAAATGAAAGTGTTGTAGTGAAATGAAATAGTCTAGTGCAGGCATTGCAGTTATAAGATCTTCCAGGCTTTGGCTGAATTCCAGGTGTTGAATTCCTCTGTCCTTTGTGATGGAAAAGCCAGAGGATCTTTCTTGATGCAGTGAATTTCATTCCCATTTTTCACTCTGTATGGCGAGGACTTATGCTCTGTGTTTTGCTGTCCTCAGGGCTACTATAAAGCAGTCTTGAATCATGACCTCTTTCTTCCATGTAGTTCCTCTGACCCATCCTTTATTCCTATGCTTGGAGGCAGGAGGGTCCCGGGCTATGAGCCTGGCTGGGGTGAGGGAGCTCTCTCAGCTTTACAGGCCAGGTCATGCCACAGGGTGGGGATATGGATCTGTGAATGAAGGAAAACACATTCTTGTGAGACTCCCATACACCCTGTCCTGTGAGCAACCAGGAGCGTGTCCAGGCTGGGAGACTCGGAAACCACAACCTAGGGAGTCACTAAAGAGCTCTTTAAAGAAAAACGGGAGGGCCGTTGCTTTGAATCGTTGCACAGCGGTTTCCTACCTGAGGAAATGTGTGAAAGGCTCGGCTCGGCTCCCACAAGGACTCAGCCCTGTTATCAAGTATATTTGGTTTCAGTCAACTTGCAAGAAAACAACATTTAAATTCCTTGCTTTATTGAGTGGCTTCTGCTCAACTCCAGCTCCACGCAGCTCAACAGAAGAGGAAGGCAGTTTGTTAGCTCCCCTCTTGAATTTCTCTTTCTCAGCAACATTTGAGTGCGTGTCAAATTCCGCCTTTCAGAATCACATCTCCTTGTTGCAGCACAAGTGCGGAAGATTCAAGTCCACCCATGCTGCTGTGGGTCTGTAGGAACTCCATCTCCCACGCGCATCCTTGCTGCATCTCAGGCTACACCTTTTGGGTTGACACTTTATGGAACCATAATGGAAACAGAAAGGTCCCTCCTGCTTATACCCTTCTTTGTGCCTTTCTTGATGCTCGATCAGACACCACCCTCATAAAGAAATTGGCTGAAATTGGGGCTCAGAAGAAAGGGAGGTTTTGTGTAGGTATGGGTATGTGAAAGGAGGTAGAAAGGGTAGGCTACCTACGTTTTTAATAGTTTCTTTATGAGTGTGATACAGGTATTTTCCTATAATAAAACAGTAATGTTCCCAACCAGCAAGTGCTGTTCTTGGCATCTCTTTTTATTCCAATTTGCTTTTCTTGCAACTGTGGGCAAGATTCGTGAAAGGGCCATGCCTAACAGGTAGGTAAGAGAAGGCACTATTTTTTATACAAATAAATGTCATTCCTAAATTATCTACTTTTAGAGTACGCCATATGGTTCTAGGCTATCCGTGCCTCAGTCCCACCTTCTCATTGGCAGCTTCCATGAAACACAGAAAGGTGATTAAATAGTGACTTGTTCCACTGAATCTGCAACTCACCTACTGCCAAAATTGAAGACAAGTGAGTGCTTGCAAATATCAATAAGTAGACCTGATTTAGAAGTTTCCTTCAAATGAATAAACCCCTGAAAATCATAGCTTAAATTTTTAACAATAAATAATGAGCGTTAATGTTTCCCAACAGTTTCTCAATAAATGGATTTACTGATTTCCCAGGTTTTCCCATATTATTTGATCTTATTTCAGTAATTATCTTAGAGAAAATGGACCAAACAATCCATGGAGTAAGAAAAGACCTATGAGGTGGAAGCCATGGAATAGAAATCTACTATATTCTGCTGTTTACCTCCAGCTGACCTCAGTAATCTCTTGCCATTTTGCTGTGCCTGTAAAAATCATGATCATCCTACTCACTTGCATGAACCATGTAGGAAAACATCTGTAAAAGAAATCCAGCTGTGTCTGTGCAGTGCAATGCAATGTCCTAGAGAGGTACCTGAGCAAACTCCATGCTCCATGTCTGTATCTTGAATTTTGGTATTTAATTAGTCTTTTCTATTAATATATTATAGTCCTCATTTATCCCCTTTCGTAAGCTAGACTGTTTCTGATGAGGCTTTTTAATACTCCTACTGAGACCAGGACAAATGCCAGTTCAGGTTCCAGAGCTCATCCTTAATTAGAGATTAATTCTGAATTGGTTATTTCTGTTAGCAATTCAGTCAACCAGTTTTTTGTTACGTTTCTCAACGAATGGTAATGCTTAGAACTGAGGGCAAAACAAGACATCTCTCATAAAAATGATGCGTATGCTTTCTTAGCATAGTAATAAGTATGACAATAATAAACAAAATGATGTGAGATAAATAACAGAAACGAGTCAAACTTCAGCTTCATTATAATATCATTTACTGAAACGAGCTGTGGGCGGTGTTCAGCCTGTTTGCAGGTAACTGCTGATGGACATGATCTATGGGAGTTATATTACCTGGGAAATAGCTTTCTTCTTTACCTGTTTGCAAGCACCCCACTTGAACCTTCCACTGCTCTGATCTGGCTTTGAAGGAAAAAGGGAAGTGCTCATCTGGTCCTAAAGCTTTGGAAACGCCACGTATCAGTGCTGGATTGCACTCCAACCTTCTGGGTTTTCTGCCACAGGCTCAAACCCACTTTACCAATTAAAATCATATTGTGAAAGAAGGGATCAAATCTCACATGTCAATGCAAGGAAAGAGCCTCTGCCTGGAAGTCAAAGGTTGAGGGACATCCCGGCTCCCCTTACTGTGGAGGAAGCTTGGTCCTCAAGGGATGCTTTTCAGGTGTGCACTTTTTCTACAGTGAATCTGTGAATTGGGATATCTGATTCAAAGCTGTTTGTGCTTTGGATCTTATCCGCAAAGCTCAGTGTTAATTCTGGAGATAATACTGAGCATGGATCACTTATGCGGCCATACCAGCCCGAAGGTGCTCTGTTCTATAGGAGATTTCTTTGTGTTCTGTACCAAATGCAAACTTCACTAACATTCCTGAAACCCTTCTTAGGCTGATGGTAACAGTAAACTTCCCACCTTGCAATTCCAGGAATAGAGCTGCTGAGGTTTTCCTGTCCCAGCTCCAAAGGGCCAAGACAAACCCCAGTGTTGATGCTTCCTCCAAAATACTTCAGTAAGAATAGGATGTTTCCATCCACCACTGTATATTGACTCTTGCTATGCTTCTGACCTTAAATCATTTGATGACATCACATTGTTACTTTGAATCCATGTACAAATAAGCTGTATTTCCATTAGGGAACATGAAATGGTCCATTTTGACTCACTCTGCAAACTGTTTATGGGTTACTTGCAGCTTTCAGGATTTTTACAAGAGAACATCCACTGTTCATTTCCTGGCTCGGCTCCAACTGGACATGTTAACTTTGCCTAATTTCCAAGACATTTGGTGGGAAGGCTTCATAATGGAAGCATGTTTTTCCACCAGGGAACTCATACCACTCTTTTTTAAAGTCCATTTTTCCCAGACAAATTAAACCTACTTTTTATGAGCTTCATCTAAAGGGTAGAACAGTAGCTCGCCTTGTTAGATATTAGTGCTTCTGTTCGGAAGGGTGATCATGTAACTGCAGGGCCTCAGTATTTTACACTTTCTGGAGTTCATTAACCAGAGGCTTCTGTATTTGAACATGTAACGTTTTAGCTGGACGAGACCCAGCAAGCGAAATCAATCCAGTCCCGTAGCACAGAACTAATTGTCATCATATCCAAATGTGCAAATATACAAGGAGCATATAGGAACAGAGGCAGGGGAAAATTGAGGGCTTTAGGTTTTGGGGTATTATGTTGCTGAAAAGTTTTTACATGCTTCCTCAGTGACACAAAAAATACAGAATTGAAAATATGTTTCCTATACTGAAATATCTATACCAAATTGAATGGGTTTATATACCTCCATCCAGCTAATCAAATGCTTTCCGCTTAAGTCATGTATTTGACCACATATTGGGCTGGGTAGGCCTTGGAGGAGATTTCTCTTCTTGTCAAAGCTTGTAAAGTCACCAGATAATTCACAGAGACAGGCACCTGTTTCCAGCACCTTTTTCCAGCTCCAAGGTCTCCTGCTTACTGGTCATGCTGCTGTGCTAAGGCCAGCATGCAAAGGGAAGCCCAAAGCCAGGTTCAGCACTGACTCACAGAGCACTAGCTAATATCTGTCAGGACTTCTTCATGTAAAGTCTCTGGAGTCTTTCAAATGACCATGAGGAGTGGAATCTCCTTCCAGTGACAGTATTGCTGCACCAGTCATCTGGCAGAGGAAAGGTCTCATCCTCTAATCAATGCCCTAATTTCATAGTCTTCACAGAAGCTGAGTTTAGTCAAAACTAAAGACATTCTTCATCTTAGAGGCGAAAAGCCTATTGATAGAAATGCAATCATTAACTTATCTCCTGTTGTGACTTCCTGCAGTAGCATATTGGCAGTTTAATTCTTGGAGCAGAAATGAGGGGTCCAGGTCTAATCCGAACAGATCCTTTCGAAATAAATATGACTGTATTTAATTCATACACATTTTGAAAACCCTGAAGATGCTTCCAGAGAAGGGCTTTTTTTTAAGGTGGTGCCATATGGTTTTAATTTCTCAGAAATATATAGCGTAGCTTGTTCCCTGAGAAGGCTGTGCCAAACACGGCGCGTCGAGATAGCTGAAAATGCAACTTCAACATCTAGCCTTTTCCTATAGTGCTCTTTATTAATACAGTGCTAAAGCTTCCAACTGGAATGTCAAATGAGCAGTTAAAGGATGAAATCTAAAGTATTTATTGTTTATTGGTCATGGAAAAGAAGATATTTTTATTTCCTATATGCATTGCTCTCATCTGGTACCTCATCATTGTGACAACCCTTCTAAAATTGGTAAATAGTATTTGCTACTGCAGTTGGAGATTTAGCAGTTGACAAGTAAACCACACAGATTGAAGGGCATGAAATATCCTTTGGAAAGATAAAAGCTTAAACCCCCAAATCACTACACTGCAATGAGAAGCTATGGCTATGCTGCCTTAGGTCAATTATTAAAGTACATCATCTAGGTTTTCCAGTCACTGATTTCAGGGCCACTGACTTTCATATCCTTCTCCCTATCTCTGTTATGTGTTTATTTTTTTTTGACTCAAATATGAGTGTACTGGGTAATTAAAAGTGAATCTTACATTAGGGACCACCACTTCAGCAAAACATTTTTGGTGTAACTATAAACTGAAAAGTCAATCCATGTATTTGCCATCACTGCGGTTGGTCCATTTTCACACTATTATTATTTTGTCTCAGAACTCCTGTGTTTATAAAAGAGGGACAGAAACACAGACTAAATATATATCCAATCGTCTTTGCACCAGAGAGGCTAAAAAAAGAAGCCTGAATTCAGAATATTCCCAAATATCCTGTAAGGTGCCTAAAGGTTTCTCAGACATAAACTTGAAATAGTTTTTCCCCTTGGAAAGGACTGGGAGGAATTGCATATAAAGATGATAAAATTATTTAGGGATTAATTAGTGATTTATCCTTCTGGTATTCTTTGAAGTGGGCAGCATCCTTCAGGGTTGGCTGGAGGGAAATCACACCGGTGTGCACATCATGTACATCGAAGGGTGCCTCACCAAACCCTGCAGTTTGACTCTGTTGGCTTTATCCGTATGAAGTTCTGAGAGCACTGAAGTCTTGGATGGCCTCTCCCCTAACACTAAAACAGATAAGCTACTGAAAAAATAGCAATAAACTTCTATTTTGTTTTCTTTTACATTCCCCTTCACTCTCAGTACCTCCTCTCATCCAAGCTTTTCCTGCTGAAGTCCTGGATTTTCATAATGGATCTTAAGTCTGTCCTGCCTATTGCAACTCACAGAGTCCAGAAGAGATGAATGGGTTTTTGAGTGAATATTTTAAGACATCTCATCCATGGTTGCAATGATTTTTTGTTTCCTCTAGAAAATCATTAATGAAATAGCCCATTACAATGAAAACTACACCTGTAAAACAATTGGGTATAGTATCTCTGTTTTGAAACCTGCATTTCCTTTACACAAAGTGGGCACACGGATTGCCCAGATTACTGTATATACAAGGTTATGAGCCATTAGAATTACATGCTAGGAAGTAAAGTTTTCATTTAAAACATGATTTTATGTGTATAAAATTGAGAATTGCCTGGGAGATGCGAGCACCCATCCTTGTGGAGAGCTGACACAAACCCCACCAGCTTCTCACTACACCACAGCTTATCTCTCCATCTCTGTGTGCTGCACGGAATGAATCTCATGGGAGCCAAAACCCACTTTCTGTGCCAGTGCAAGGCATGCTTTCCCAACTTTATAAACAGAGGACAGTATGTACATGACCTGTCCGCAGCCCATGTCCCTGAGGTGCAGCAAGCACAGTGCTGCCCTTACAGTCGCCCTGCCAAAAGCAGGGTCAGAAAGAATGAACCTCTCGTGAGCCACATTCCTTGAGGCATTTCTAGACAATTTCAGGCACAATCATAATGCAGAAAGTAAAAGAACTGGAATTAAATATTAACATTTTTTTTTCACTTTTTTTGCAAACAAAAATCCACGTGATTTAGAAACCTACGGAATGAAAAGACTTTGGAAAATATCACATAAACCTCTTCCTGTGCCATGGGTATTATCATCTGCCAGTACTGCATTGCCAGTGTGAAATGGGGATGGGATGTGTTAAGGCACAATCAGGGAGGAAAAAGGGACACTGAGCAAGCTATTTTCAATGGCCAAAGAGTCCAGGAAGCAGAAAAAGGTTGAGCAAGTCACAGTAAAGATAAACAGCAGACTCTGATGTTCCTTTCCTTTTAATGTTTCATTATCAACTGGGTACATACAAAGCATAACTTCAAATCTATTTCCTGCTCTAAGTCTCCGCAGCGCACTTGCAATCTACCTGAAGAGCATCATTATGTGCAATAATCATCTTTGCAGGGATTGTTTGCTTGTAAGGGATGTTTTCTAAATAACACTGATTGCAGAATGCAGTGCTGAAGAGAAGAGGGAAAAGGCAAAGGAAGGAGGAAAACTTTGCAAGGGGGGGATGTGAGAACGTGTGTGCATGCACCTATGCACGTATAATACTATTGCAGAGCTGTTTGGGCTGTTTTCTGTTTCAAGGCTTAACCACTGCTTGTTCCACAGTGCTCCTGGGAGCAATGAGGAATACTGCTTGGGCTTAATGCACACGGTTCCACCGAGCTGTCAGATACAAGGCTGAAAAATACGTGACAGGCAGGATTTGCCTCCGGTGTTCAGTCACATTACCATGGTGAGAGGGCAGGATTCAATCTGCAAGGCCAAACTGGAACACGTTGGCAACTCTACCCGGTTTCTGGTTTGTTGGGTTCTTGGGAAGAAAGGGTGAGTTTTGCTTAATGCAAATAAATAAGTAAATCTGAAGATATATTTTCACCACCCTTCTGTTGACTTTGAATCTGTTGGTTAAAGTATAGAGTCAATGAGTTAACTCTCCTGCCTGCTTCTGCAAAAACACCCATCTATTCTGGGACTGTGGGTGCAATTTGAGTACAATAGCCTTCCCTTTTTGAAACTGGTTTCCTACCTACTCTATATATATGTACAAGACTTTTTGTACTTTCAGTACTGTCAACTCAGCCACCGCGAGGTGGTTCACAGCCCTGAGGCTGATCCAGGTAAGGGAGAGGATTCCTGCTGCTAGGATCAGGACATGGCACTGGGAGCGCAGCTTTGGCCTTGGCTTTGTACCGCATCTCATGATGTATCTGCTGTGCAGCGTGCTCTGAAGTCATAAAATCTGGCAAAGGATTGGAAAAACATTCATGTCATTGAGTCATTCACTGCAGTAAACATGCAATTAATCACAAACAACTATTAATCATCCTTGTGTGTTTGTACAGTCCTCTATATATTGTTTGTGATCTTGTTAGGGGCACAGGAAAACGCAGATGAAGAAGGTCAGCATTCATTGTCGGGTGCTGCAGCTTGGTCTATGCGCTTCCAGGGCATATGGGATCAGAGACCAGAGCAGCCACGGGGGAGCTGCTTTGCTGAACACTCTATATTAGGTTAACATTTATAGCACACTGGGGTTGTGATCTGATGCTCGATGCAGCTGTTTGGATGCTAACAGGCTTCCATACCATCATGCACATTCCATAACACTAACTGATGTGTTTTAGCCTCACGCTTTCTGATTTCTTCTATGTTGATGAATATGCTCAACCATTTCATCATGTTCTGGATGCCGATGGGAGGAAAGCAGCATTTTTGCAGCCACTGTTACTTGCACTTCATGCTAACCCCTAATTTTCTGTTCTTTCTCTTCACCTTGGCTGCTAATGGCTAAGCCCCATCTCTTCGCTGCGTTGGAAAGTAATAACCATGGGAGCAAACTGAGACAACACTATTTACATCTGCCTGCAGCCTCCTATGGCGCCCTGCAACTGGAGAGCGGCTGCAGAACATAGAGGTCTTTCTACAAAGCCAAGCCAGCGGAAATCACCACCAATGTTAATTCGAAACAGAATGAGATAGCCGCAGTGCAGGGCCTGAGAGCGCGCACAAAGAGGGCCTTTTCTTGTTCGCAGGGTGCTGACAGTATGGGCGAGAGTCCATCCTGTGCAGCTGATGTGAGGAATAGCACATCCTTAAATCTCAACACCTGGGCACAGCTCGGGAGACCTCGGGAGAAACTTAGAAGGAAGGTTTCAGCGAATGACACTGGGCAGATCCCGGGAGGCTCCTGCAGCTGGCCAGCTAAAGAGCTGCTAAAGAAGGGGTTTAAAATGAACTTTGGGATCTCTAGAAAGGCTCATTTATCAATGTAAACACAGCTTAGCTGCTTAATAAATCTGTTTTCTTTCCTCCTTTTCATCAGGCATTGCTATTAGGGCTGATGGCTTTCATAATATGATCACCTACTATGGTAATAAGTGCTGGGTGCAACCACTCAGATAAAGATGCTGTAAACGGGTGTTTTATTATCCCTATCAAATAGCAGCTCAGTTTGGCCACTGTGTGCTTAGCGTTCTTCTTTTTATTTCATTTCAGAGCTGCACCTCTTCTAGGGATGGGTAAATTGCTATGGAAAAAGAACTGGCCAAACCAAACCTCAGCCCAAACACTGACATCAACCCAAACATTTTTGAAGGTCAGTGTTAGTTTGGATAAGTAACCCATCTACCCAGCTGTAAGTAGGGCTGGTTAGAAAATGGATTTTCCACCTTCTGAAAAATTTGGAGAGCATCTCTTTGTTTGTAATCACAGTGTTTGAAAAGCTGAAGTCTTTATACTCTTTTCCAAAGCCAAGACAAATTGATTTAAGTGGCAATTTCATTTACAGGGTATCACCTCATTTTTTGTTTGGGTTTTGGGGGTAAATTTTAATATTAAGATGAAAACATGCCCACAAAATGCAGGCAAAAGAGTCGCTGATTAAGTGAATCCATCTTCTCTCTCTGTACTTTGCATGATTGCTGTAGTATTTAGAACTGCATCTCTAGTGGTTTTGGCCGCAGATTGGAGAGCGACCTTGCAGCTCCTCAGTCCATGCTTGATTAGTTCAAGCTGTCTTTCCTGAATGCATCATGCAGGCTAGGAAGGGCTTTCAGCTTGGCCAAGCCTTCAGCTTGGTGTGACACCATTGCTGTGAGATCCAGGAGGTTACCAGGACCTGGAGAAGAGGAGCACAAGAGAAGCGATGGCCAAGCGCCATCCCAATGAACCAAGAGGGTGCATTGTTACAGCTGATAATGTAGAACCACAGAAATAGGACTGTAAAGGACAGCAGAGGTGAGATTGACTTTCAGACCTAAAATAGAGGAATATTTGTATGAGCAGCCCAACTCCTGGTGCTTGTTCAGAACCTCCTTGTGCTTAGGTGGGCACCTTCCCAGTGCTATTGCCAAGTTTGGTAGCATGATGAGAGGTTGGCTCCAGCCCTGGCAAGCCAAGAGACATGGGAGAAAGAGACCAAAGGAAATCTCAAATATTGTTAGTTGGGATAAGTTTGATTGTAACATTGGTTTCATTTCCATGGTGTGTTTGCTGTAAAAACTAGAGCCCTTTGAGCAAAAAGTGATTCCACTGAGAAAAATGGTTATGATTTCGTGTGTTTTTATGAGTGTAGTGGTTGTCATCCTGAAACACAGGGCAGGCTAAGGAAGGTTGACTTTGGACAAAGTGAACTGCAGAGAACTTGGGAAAGAAAATATTGGCCTTTTTTTAGTATGTTTGAAATAATAATGTAAAAGAATGTTCTTCACGAGGTCTCTTTTCACTCGCAAGTTGAATCTGAGACCAAAATACCCATGAAGGCAAATTCAGACACTTCCCTGTCTCTTTCCAAAGTGCTAATTCTTTTGCTTTTTATGAGCATTTAATTAGACACTGAATAAAAAGAAATAGGCAAACAGACTGGACCCCAGCAACTCAATACTGAGCTTTGTGCATAGAGGAAACGTCATGAAATGTGAATCAGGTTAAATAGTTCAATTCTTGTCTGTTGTTTACATGTTTGAGAAGGAGTGCAACTGTTTGAAATTGTTCAAGTAGTTAGTAAGGTGATCGTAACATTTACCAGCAAATGACATAAATCCAGAATTAATTATAATGGCTTAAATGGTTAAAAAGAAAGGGGATCATTGGTCCCATGGTTTATTGTGAACTGTCAGGATAATGGAATTTTAATCAGTCCGTTTATTTTGGGAAGGATTAATTGCATGGCGCGATGCAGAAAATACAGTGACTAACTTGGGAAACTGAGCCCGCTGCGTAATTTTATTAAAGCAGATCAGTTGTAGCATCTTAATTTCCTTAGACATGTTTATGGGGAGCCATTTGTTTTGTCAGGATTCTTTCCTGACTGGTAGAGTTGCTGAAAATGAATGTGTTTCCTGCGACCATTGCCCGGGCATCAGCCCGCATCCCACCTGCCCTGGCCCTGCGTGTGGGATTCAGGGGGTTCATATGGAAAAGTACATCAGGGAGCTCCTCAGGGCTGGGGTATGGACATGTATGAAGATTGCGTGGAGGCTTTCACTGGAAGAAAGGGGCGTATCCTAATGCTGGGTTTGCAGGAGCATTGGAAGCTCGAATTCTGGATACAGCATGTATCATTTCTGCTGTTTTGCTGGGACAAGGTACAATAGCAATGGTACCCACTGTCCTCATTGGACAGCCAGGTACCCTTATATTCAGTGAAGACAGTGTAAATCAGCTCCAGAAGTGACCCAGCCCATCCTTTATCCATTGCCCTTTCTTCAAGCACCAGCTTTGAATTAACGTACGGGGTTTTAGGTGTTTTTTGGCGCGGCTGCAGGTGACTTTCCTTTACCATTCAAATTTAGAAGAGCTGTGAGATGGTTTTGGGTTTGTAAAGCTTTGGTTAGCTTATTTACCTTATAAAACAAAAGTTTGGGCACTCTGTATTTAGCTTGTATTCTGGCCGAATCCTGGGAGCCTGCGTGTGGAAATTTCAGCTGCTTACTCATGGTTGTACCCCACCTTCACTTGGTTTTCAGTTGCTTTTCTTTTTATACGTTTAGAGGGAAAGGAGACATTTTAAATTGTTTAATATCAAGACAGGCTGTTCTTTCTGAAGTTATTTGTTGTGAAGCTATTATTAGGCTGTATTTGTCAGCTGGTCTAAATTAAAAGCTGGTTATGTGGCAGTTTTACCGGTGTGCTAAAATAAAGTGGCACAGAACAAGAGGGTTTACAAGTGGCATCACTTCTTCTTCCTTCTTCTTTGAAGAGAATGGAAAGTGTGATGTGTACCTGGCAAATGGGACTACAGGAATATTGAAAAACAAATAATAGAGAACAGGAAATGTTGCTGCAGCGTCTGAGCTACAGAGGGAAAGTGTTTCCATGAGTGAGCTGAGATGCGCCCTACCACATGGGTCAGCCTACATGGGTGGGTTTTCATTCCTTACAAACCTGGCTGCTGCATGGGGCAGCTCCTACCCTCTACCTGCACAGCCTTCCAAATTACTAGAAGTGCTTCCTTATTCTGCTTATAGAAGTCGAAAGGTTGTTTTGCTCAATTCTACTATTAAGAATATATTCATCTATTTTTAGTTTGGTGACAATGCCACTTCTAGATAATCACAGCAGGCACATTGCCAGTTCAAAGACCTTTCATTGGAAGATTAGTGCTCTCTGAAATGCATTTATAGAGAAACCAAACCCCTATGCATTTCCGTCTATCAGTACTGTATTCAGATATGCAGTGAAAATTAATGCTGGGCAAGCTGAAAAAGCACAACTCTGTTTTTAAGGATTAGGCTGGTTTATCAGTTTTATTATCCATGCTTTGTAGTTGGAGAACCAAAAGGGTGAGATGAGCATAATGAAGTAAAGATGCAGGATTAAAACCCCACAACTTTCAGTTCTGCAACAAATCCCCCAGTCCATGCTGTACCATGGTACCATGGTCTGTGACAGTGCTGCCTGCTATTAATATGAATAGAGCTTTGTCCCGTACATTTGGAGTTTCCTTCTCACCACAAATGTTTTGAAAAGCAATTAAGCTATTTAAGAAGCAGCCAACATGCCTACCAGTTAACAGCAGTTAACATTTAAAGTAACTATAACGTGTTATTTTTTTAAAGATCAGACCTTAATCAATGGATACTGATGCTTGCATAGCATGAAACTGTGTTTTTATTCCAATACTGCTTTCGCATTCAAAAGGTCTCTATCCTGGCTCAAATGAGTGCTGCAGACCTTAAAAGTGAGAGGGAAAGAGTAAAAACTGAAATCAAAACTGAATGTGAAGATTAGCTTTATATACTTGGAACCTCATTGCAATCAAGTATGAAGTAGTAAAACCAGAATCACTAATCGACTGTCAGTATTGGTTCTGTTCTTGTGAAGAATGATTTCTTAATGCATCCACATATATTTTCACATGAATATACACTTATATTTCATCTGAGGACTTAAACTCTCATTATCTGCAGTATCTGTCTCTGGCTTGGAAGGATCTGCATGAGCTTGTTGCCATGATCTCCATCTTTGCTTTCTCTCTGGCATCCTGTGCCAGCCTCTGATAAAACATGGCACTGGGAAAGTGGATGTTGTTGCAGTCTTCATCTTCATCAGAATTAGTTCTGGTTAAGTCACCTTTGCAATATAGGCAGTAGAAGCTGTTTATTGCAGTTCCCCAGAAACAGGGCAGATTGAAACCAATACTCCTGAGTTGGTATTACAACAACCACTTTGTGTTGTAGCTTTTTAGTAGGACTTCCCCATTGCCTTAGCCAGAGAACAGCCTCAGGCAGTTGCTTGTGAGGAGCACATAACCACTGGCACACTTGCCACAAAAGGCAGAGGAAACGGAGCTCCAGGGGGCTGGGTGCTGGGCTGACATTTTCTTCTTCTCCTTTCCCTCTCTCTTTTAAATAACGTTATTTGTTTAGTTTGAAAGACAATACCCGGCTGGGCTACAGGCAGTGCACTCAGTGAGCTAATGCAGGCAGCTGGCACAACCACAATGAGCAGAGCTGCACCCTTCCAGGAGGAAAAAAGGCTCAGATGGCAATGTAAGTTACTCAAAACAAATAGCAATGAAATGGAGTGGAAGAGAGCTCTCCACTTGAGTTACTATAATGTTCCATTTATAGTTTCAGGCTTCTCATAGGCCGTGATTATAAAATGTTGGCTGGCATCTAAAAACAAAGGAAAGAGGATATTCTCCTGGAGGTAAAGAATTGAGATTATCAAATGGATTTTTATTTGATATCAATAATAAATCACTTCTGGGCTAATTCTATTGCAGCCAGAATGTAAAATACACCTATCAATGGGGTTGTAGGGTGTGCTAAACTCAACTGCAAACTCACTTTGCTGCACAGTACCTTACACCATCAGGCCCATGCTGGTCATGATCTTTTGAGGGCCCTTGAATCAGTGATGGTATTTGATATTGATTTGAATTTCAAACAAAACAGTGCTTTAGGCCACGAAAATAGGGCCATATTTTTTTATATTAGGATGATGAAATGGGGCATTTTGTCACTTTTGAAATACTGCTTCGCTCAGATGTATTTTGAATGAGGAACCTCACTGAAATCAAAACTGCAAATGGGTTTGGCTTCAGTAAAATGGTATTTTCCCATTGAGAAACACTTTATTTCTACTGTCCTCATGAGTTTTGATGTATTCCGCCTTGGACGGAGCCCCTGTGCTGCCAAACCCTGTCCTCTGGGCTGCTGTAAGGAGGCACAGAGCTCCTGCGGTGATTATTTGTTCAACAAAAGAAAACACTTGCAAGGTAAATGTTTGAAAGCAGGAGTTGTGTGAAGAGAAACGACAAAGTGGTTGCTTTGGTTAAAAACAAACCAAACCACAACTGCCACATGTTTTAGCTTTGTCAGGAATCGTGGCCAGGGGGGAGAAGTGGATTGTGAGGAAGCAAAGGAAAACAGGAATCAAAGAGAAAGGGAAAAAGAAGGATAAGAAATCATCTGAGGATAGATGATAATAAATGAGTAGGAAGGCCACTCTGTCACGAAGAGCTGCTTTAACGCGCTCTCTTCCTGCCTCTGTCTATAATAGCTCTTTTGTCAGATATGCTCGACTAAAATCACATGGAAGTATCCTTAGCAGCAATTCACTGGCCTGGCACTGATTTCCGTCATGCAAGAGGCCAAGCCAAACGCCATGTGCTGGTTTGTGGCATGATAGCCCATCCTCAGGTGCCTGGTGCATCAGTGGGGCCCAAGCTCCTCTGCTTCGTCTGTGTCCAGCCCCTCATTCAGCTCCTGTGGGCACTGGAAATGTGCAGTGAAGCCTCTAAAACTCCAGGATTTTGTCTGAGGAACTGCAGAAAGAGGGGGAAAAAGGTGTGATGGTGGATGGAGGTGTACAGAGAGCCCTGAACCCTGCTGGGGTCCTGATTGGCTGGGATGGTGGATTCAGGGTGTGCTGCGAATGGGGGTGAGGATTTGGGAGAGACACATCTGCTGCTGGATGCTGTATTTTATCCTTCCCCATGTCTGTAGAGGACCACCTCAGACTGCATCCTGGCTGCTGAGGACCACATTATTCTCCCTCACTGTGGCGCAAGGCAAGGACCAGGAGGTGGTGAGGGACACAATTGACCCTATATGAAGGGCTGACAATTTTCAATTGACCCTATCCACCATATGTTTTACTATTCCTTTCCCAAAGAAATTCCAGCCCATGGCCCTGGTGTGATGTTCACTGCGACTCAACAGAAGTTCCTCCATTCATCTTGTCAGATTTCAGGGCTGACCCTCAGGATGGGGAGCTGGGAGCACAGCACACATAGTTCTCTTGGATGAAGTGAGGAGCAAACCAGGAGAGAACAGAGAGAAAAACAAATTTGCCACCAGCTTTTTGACAACAAAAATGCAAAGTCTGCAGACTGGGTAGATGGAAAGGGCAATTTAAAGCAACAGAAACATCCCAGCTGCTTGCTTTGGATGCTGGGAGGGTTATCCCCCAAAAGCTCGGTAGCGCTTGGAAATGATGCATCCCCTTCCTGCAACATGAGCAGCAGTTAATCTCTGCCAGATAAATAGCATGGCTTCTCAGCTGGAAAATCCAGCATTAGAGGAAGAGAAATACATGGGTGATACATATGAAGGGTACGTTCAGCGGCTGATGGGGAAGGGGAGCCGTCCTTTTCCCCACTCTGGGTTCACTGGCAGCACTGCCGGCCCCGAGGACCCCAGTAGTGCCCGGGAGGGGCCCAGTTCCCCTCCCCACGTGCAATCTGTGGTTTTCTCTCCTTGGCCATGTTCCCCACAGCGCCTGCAGTTACCTGCGGAAACCGAAAAGCACCGGTCTAGGCAGGCGGCTGTCTCCATATCCCTGTGTAGACAAGCGGAGCCAGAGGGCTGATCCCCCGGCCCCAGCACACAGCCTTCCTTTCAGCACCTTCCCCTTACACAAAGACTAACTTATCCCACCTTTTTTCCCCCTCCCTCTGTCTCTGCTCCCCGTAGCCCTCGCAATGAAAAGCCCTCCACGCGCAGGCTAATAAAAAGCCCTGTGCCACCTCCTCTCCCCCTCCCTTCCCATCCAGAACAGCGCTGCCAAAAGGGAAAAGAAAAGGGGGGGGGGGGGAACCAGGAGAGTGAAGGCTGGGGCTGGTGGAGTTAAACCTGGAACTCATTTAGCAAAAGGGACTTCAGTTAACAAGAAAGTTACCCATCATGAACTGCCAGTAACACCTCGAGTGATCCTAAATCCATTACCCAGAGACTTAGCCCTGGCTGAGTTTGATTTTATGAACTGTGAGGCTGCTATGTTGAAAGTCTGCAAATTGGACATAAATTGGGCTGCAGAAGGCTGGGGAGCTGAAAGGGTTGGGGTTTTTTCTTGCTCTGGTGACGTATGAGGCTTTGGCTGCAGACTCACACACTCCAGAGGAGAAGCTGTTGATGAGACTCTCAAAGACAGTGAATGAAAGCTCAGGAGACCTCAAGCCTGTGATTTTTGGCTCTGCTGCTGCATCACCTGCATGAGGATGGGCAAATCGCTGCACTTGCTGTGCCTCAAATCCTCCCCTTGTGTATCCTGTGAGCTTCCACTCTCTTTATTAGTGGGCTGCCTTCATCACCCCACTTAGTATTGTTTTCACTGTAGTCTCCGCAATACTGTGATACAGGTCAAAATCTAATAAAAGAAACTCAATTTGGTGAAATACTGAAAACTGCTCCATGTGCACCCAGAAGTGAGCACAAAGATGCTGCTCTGCTGCAACAGCAGGATGGCAGGATCGGTGCCTCACTGGGATGCTGCAGCTTTTGCTGCTCTATTTGAAATCAAGAGCTGCTTTGCACAAGACATTGCTGCAAAGGCAGTCTCAGAGCATCCTATTTTCTCATGAATAATCAGAGTCTCTCATGAAATTTCAAAACAGAAGCCTCTAAGTCTCAGGTAATTTTGCATCCTCAGACCACTTACACAAACCCCAGCTGTATTTGCTAGTGGTGGTGCTTTGTAATGCAGGTACCCTAAAGAAAACAAAGATGTTGTGGCCCTAGGAGCAGTGTTTGGGTCTGACTTTAAGGGGTCTGTTTCCAAGCAGAATTTCTGTTGCCATCACATCCCAAAGGATGACGACCTGGTTGCAGCAGGAAGCAACTTAGGTTTGGTGCTTGGCGTGATCAGTCGGGAGGCCAGTGGACAGCAAACATCCTCCTCTACTGTTCCCACCAGGCTGCTGCTGGCTTCTCACTTGCCTTCTGCTGGCTTTAGGTTGAAAAGCATTTACCCCCAGATAATAGATAGAACAATCATCAGCTTTCATTGACTGTGGCAGGAGAAACATTTTCTACACATAAAGTTCTATGAAAATCTGAGTTTTCAGCTCAAAGGCTGAACTAATATTTTTATCATTATTATTATCATCATGACTTGGGTCAGATGGAAGCAAACGCCTTTGGATTCCACTGTGAGACAGAAAATAGAAACAGGGCTCTGAAAAATATCCTCTCTTTTTCCCTGCTTTAACCTTTCTTTTACTGCTGATGTTTTAAAAAGCAGGTGAATTTCGAAACAGAATTTTTTAATAATGAAAGCTCAAGATGCTTTCTTTAAAAATGTCTTTCTACTGAAGAAGGATCACTGCAAAAGTGCATTTTTCAATCAAATAAACTATTCCTTGGACCCATTTCAGGATTAAAGCTTCAGGACAATTGAATAAAGACTTTAGTTTGCAACGCCATAGAATCAGTGGGCCTCATTCTAACTTGAAACTACTTCTTGTCCTTAGCTTAAGCGCACATCCAGATGCCCTGTATGGGGGATCATACCCACCACATCTCAGCACAAACCCCTGAAAATGTGATTTAACAGATTAGTTAATAACATTTGCCAGATAACTTTCCCTCTCTTAAGCCATCAAGCACCGGTCAGTCCCAATTTTGGGCAGTCCTTTGCCCTGGCATAGCGCAGCACAGCACCTTCTCTGTTATTTGCTCAGTGAAGGTAACGCTGTGAAACACGTGGCTAATTTTACCAGCAAGGTGGCAACAATTCAGTATGTGATATGTGAGGGCAAAGCACAGGCAGTTCATTTGGGTAATTTCTTAGCCTTCTGGCTTCTGCAATGTTTCTTTAGGGGGCACTGAATATGAGTGATTGGGTGAGAGAGAGTCCAACAGAATTAGCACACACTGGATCTTTTGACCAAGGGGGGAAAAAAAACCCCAAAACAAAACAGTCTAATGTTGGTCTAGGGGCACGTTCCCTTAGGATTTGGGAAAGAAAAACACCGAACCCCGTTGGTTTGGTGCACCTCGAGCAGGGCAGCGCCTTCAATTAAAACCCGTTTCAACCAAATAAAAAGACACTTAATCTTGGATCAGAAATAACTTCAGCACAGCAGCAGCGCCACCCAGCCCGAGCCACGGTGGCATTTCCAAGGCACATTCAACTTGCTGATACTATACCACGAAATGCACTTCTAAGAACTCGCTGGCAATTCCCTCTTGGAGCTTCCGGCGCTGCCAGCGTAAGGCCCCTTTCAATGGGAGCACAGGGTCCCTTCTCAGTTATCGCATAGTGCCATGGAGGACTTGGTTTGTGTAAAGGGAGCATTCATGTTTGCCATATAACCTAAATACAGGTAGCATTGCTCTGCTCTTTTCCTATTTTTCCATTTTCTTTCCTTTTCCCCTTTTCCTTTCTTAATTCTTGTTTCTGAATCAATGTGTTCCACTCTCTATGGAAAAGTCTTCTCTTTTTTTTTCTCTAACATAACAAGCACAAGGAGAAATGACACCTGATTTTAACACCAATGTCTTGCAGAAGGTCTGTCTTACAAACCTTCATGTGCCTTTACATGATACGTGCTGGCAAAACTAAAGCCTTGGTTTTCAGCTCGTCCCTTCCCTTTGCACCTGCCCTTGTGTGAGCCGGTGTAGTATTATCCAAGATATCCAGTGATATCTAGTTGCTAAGCTGTTCTTCACGGGTTACATTTCCAAGGCTATGGTTTCTCTGCAGTGATATCAGCACATCCCATCACCCTTGGAGCAGCTCACTTCCATCTCAGCAGTGGGAAGGGAAGTAGTGCATGGAGCGCAGCCTCCCTTCGCCACCATCCTGGAGAACGTGCTCTCTATACCCTTGACTTGATGTGTTCGTGTTGTCCCAGTGTCCTTCATCCCCAGCAATGCTACATCCTGGGATACCTGGTGATTGGAGGAGCCTCTAGGACCAGCAGATGTTAGGGATAGCCAGACCCAAACTCAGCGCTTCTTGGGTTGCAGCTCTGGATTTAGTCTGCAGAGGTCCTCTCTGAGCTGCTAAACTGAATTCATCCCGAAATGCTTTCAGTGTGTGCAGTACAGCCTGTGGGGTCTTAGGGCTTAACTTCCAGAAGGGCTGAGCATCCATGGTGCCTATGACCTAGACTGAAGCCCCACAAATTACCTGTAAATGTGGCTCAAGCACCAACTCCGCTTTATTCTACGGAGGTTGAACTGTGCTTCTCTCCATCTCCACAGCCAGGGTTCTCCTCACACATAAGCTCGAGCTCCTGACTCACTACCAG
Source organism: Amazona ochrocephala (assembly GCA_039720435.1). Lineage (NCBI taxonomy): Eukaryota > Metazoa > Chordata > Aves > Psittaciformes > Psittacidae > Amazona > Amazona ochrocephala. The sequence continues at coordinate 93,458,480 of CM077879.1, forward strand.
GAGGCATAAAAAGGTATTTAAAGATAATTTATTCTTGCCAAGCAACAATAGCAATAGTTAATCTCTTATATTAAAACCTTTAATGACTTAGGGGACTTATGAAACCATCGGAGCCTGTTTAATGAGTGCCTGCTCTGGCCCACACTTTTCGAAGCTTAAATCTTTAATAGAGCAGAAAAGAAATTCACAACAATTTTGGGGGGAACCATACTAAAATTTATGGAGCTGTTTGGTTTCCAGGGCTCCTGTTCCTGCTGGGCAATGCTCTCATGATGTATTATGGTAACATGTCATCAGGGCAATGGAGCTTCATGATGCATTGCAGCAATAAGTCGTTTGTAATACATCATCGGAGCAGCTGCTGCCCCAGATTGGGAGTCTCAGATGAAAATTAGGCAAGCAATTTAATGTGCACCAAAGATGCTTTCTTCCTTTCTCTCTTTCCTTCCCTTTCTCCACATCTTTCTCTCCTTGCTCTTGATCTCACTCTGCCAATAGCAATTTGCTGGTAATTTATTCATTCTGGCTCTCCCATGAAAATTCCTTTGTGGTGGAACCAATCGAGGACAATGCTCTGCACCCCAGGAAATCACCACGAGGAAGATGAGGATGACCGCAATGAATTAGATGTGTAATCCTTTCAGACTGGTAGCCCAGGCCTGACAGTGACCGACATGAGATGTTTCAGAGGAGACAGCTCATGATGGTGCGTAGGGTGTAGGGCTATATAGGTCCTATTTTGCTATTACTGATTTAGAGTTAATAGCTAAGCCCCCCTTTAGTTGCTGTCTGGTTTGTTCTCATTTTTGTTCTGTTAACAAGATTAACAATTCTCTTTAATCCATGGAAATATCCAGAATATCTTAATCAACTGGGGTAAGCTCTCAACTGATGCAATGGCTGATCCCAGGAGCCTTCAGCCAAAGGCTCCATCACCTTTCTCACCTTTACTAAAGAGCTGAATGGGTTCAGCTGTCAGAGCACAGGTTGGGAAATGAATTATTGGAAGTGTCCAGGTGGCAGTGGAAGCCTGGTGGCATCCTGAACCCCATAGGTGTGCAGTTGCCTTTCCAAGTTATTCTCATCTGTTGTGCTTGACTTGGCCTTTTGCACATGTGGCAAACAGACCTCTGGAAACTCAGCAAATATACTGAAACCCTTTTTGTCAGCCTTGAAAACTCATTTCACTCTGTTTCTCTTCTATTTTCTTTAAAGAAGGGGCCCAGGTGAAGTGTTTCAGACCTAACTCTCCCTGGTTCCCAAGCTCAAAGGTACTCTGGCTTGGCAGTGCAGCCAGGGTGATGTTTCAGTACATGATAGAGGGAAAAACCAACTGGGACCAGATGTAACCCCTAATATGGGTGCCTGGGTATCGGAGGTGGCATTAGGACTTTGCTCTAGAGCTATCTGCTGTTCTTTTCAGTGGAGGTTGGCTCAGGAGATAATACAGTGTTCAGTGGGAAACCACTGGGTGTGCTGCCCATACACACACATTGCAGTTTGTTGTGTTTCAAGGGATTGTTTTGACTGCATTTTTATTAGTAGTACTCCTTTAGCATCTAATGTCCCACACTTATTAAATCACACAACACAGCGGCAAGAAAGAGGAAAATCACATCCATGGGTTGTTACAATGCATGAGGCATAACCAAGTGCTTCAAATCCCTGAGGGGATTACTTCAAAATCACCAGGCCACCTGGAGTTTCATTATGGCTCTTACAAACAGGCTTTTAGCAAGAAGGATGAGGTGGGGGGAGAAGGGGTCTTCTATTTAAGCGCTGAAAAGAGATAAAGTTCACAGAGCTGAACAATGGCTTCCAATGGGCTCAGCCGAGTCAGCTGAGACCAGGGACTGGAAAGGATTAATCAGAGTGAAAAATGTCAGTTTACAACCAAATCTTTAGCAGTGTCCAAGCCACAGAGCTCAGCAGAGACCAGGGTTAGTCATTCTCTAATCACATACCACTTTTTTCCTTGCTTAGTCTGTGAGTCAAGAGGTTGTGTTTGAATCCAAGTCGGCTTTTGCTATATCTGTGTCACAAGTTGTTCCTCAGCACTCAAGTCCCATCTGTGAGAGAGCCCCTCTCTTGCTCCTATGTATTTCCCAGCCCATTGGTTACCCCATGCATCCTCTTCTACCATATCTTGTGCTTTTGGTTAACTACATAGTGCATATGTCTACAGAAGTATATTGCATCTTTGGAGCATCTTAACTAGGAAGAGGAGTATGTTTCTTTAGTATTTAGGAGTACATTCATAAACTTCACTGCAAACTCTAGGTGGTAAATTATAAGCAAGGTGAGGGCTGGGGAGCTGAGTGCTTACTACAAGGAAAGTCACTGCTCAGCACTGAGCTTAAGAGACACCAGCACTCCAGATATTTTGGACCAATGCAAAGATTCCATCACTTGAGTTTGTGATGGACAGCATCTCTCTAATGAGAAAAGGCTGAGAAAGCTGGACCTATTTAGCCTGGAGAAGAGGTGACTGAAAGGGGATCTTATCAATGCACATAGAAATATCTAACATACATCTTTAGAGGAAAAAGTGAATATAAGAAACCTCTTCACCCTTGGACTCCTCAGGTTCCTCTCCACCCATCATTCTTCCACGTGAACTCATAATGCTGGGACTCTGGGAAGAACATAAGGTACTTTAGTTTTTGGTAGTATTTTGTGAAATTGCAATGAGGAATCAGCAGGTAAAATCTTCTGGCCTATAGTAAGAAAACAAATAACTGGCTATGAGGATTGTCTTGAACGTCACTTTCGATTAGAGTTAATCCTAGGTGGTGAAAGAATGGATGACACATCTGCAAGATATGCTGGCACTGTGCTCAGGCTTTGCAAGAATAACTCAGGGTTTCCAGCTTAGGAGTTTCTCTGTAGGAGTCTATTATGTATTAGACTTATAAATATGGCTTATGTGTGGCACCTTTTATGTACTCTTAAATAACCTTTCACTTCTACAGAATATTTGCTTGCAGACCTAGACAAGAAATCCTGAAAGGATAAAAGGGATTGCATGTGAGACCTTCAGCTAGCCTATGACATCAAGATCATACGGGGGAAAAGATGCACAGAAGCTGAGGATTCAGAGCTGGAGAGTGCATTTCTCTCTCCGGATTGTTCCTTCATAACCACTGAGGATTTTCATTCCCCTGTACTTTTAGTAGCATTGGTTGAAGTGGGGAGTCCTGAACACTGCCCTGGGAATGCTGGACTCCTGTTGTGCCTCTGATCTGCAGCGTTTCACCTCCGTGGAAATGAGCATCGGAAGTGTGAAAGAGCACATACGAGTCAGTGCTGACTAATCCCTGTTACACAGACAGAGGACTGAGGCAGGCAGGAGTTTAGGAATTCAAATTCAGGGAACCCTGAGGTGACTGCAAGATCCTTTTTATTCCATCCCAACTTTTATCACATTATTGAGGATAAAATTATGCCATCCAATGCCTTTACTGAGGGTACCGGAGTTAAAATCCCTCATCCCAGGCTTTCAGCTGGATGCCAATTTGAAGCTGTTAGTAAAAACCCCTAACCCAGAAACCTGCTTACGCATTTGTTCTGTCACTCTGTTAAAAAAGAACAGCTGAACAAATGATCAGCATTTTGTGAGGAGTAGGAAAATTGATACAGGCTGACTCACTGCATGCCGATATAACCCGGAGTAATGCTAAAACCCAGGAAATGAGGCTGGGACTGGAAAGGGTGAGAGAATTATTGTATTATTGTAGCATCCTATAATGCCAGATTATTGGACTCAGTTTTCCACTGCCTATTTACACCCTTGTAAAGGTTGGAATGTTCTTGCTCCGACCTGATCACCTTTTATTCTTGCGGTGCTTCCATCCAAGAGCTTTGCTACTCTGTGAAAGCACAACTTTCATGGAACAGTTAAGCTGCATATGTTAAGTATTAGAAATGCATTAAAAATTAAACCATCATTACAGACTGAGTGTTATTAAACAAAAATTAATAGTCATTAACTGTATTAATAAAGTTATTAATTACAGTTGTTAACTGGAATTGATACAAAGCAATGGATGATAAGACCTTTTAGCCTTGTCAGGAAATGGAGGAGCTACTGAAGGTCATCTTTACACTGAAAAAGTCCAAGGAGAGGGCAAATTATTTATCATTTAACACTAAGGAGGGAGCAGGTATTTTCCATGTATTTGCATCTGAAGGAAAGAAGAGGGGTGCATTCCCAGCTCTGTGTTAATGTGCAGTGTTTCAAGGGATGGTGTTTCTATTTGTACCTTGTTCAAAATAGGGAGTTCTGGCCCAGAATTGTCTCTTCTATTTGTTTTCACTGCTCTGTAGATGTGCCTATAGTAGGAGAGGTCCAGCAGCCTCCGGCAGGCTTCTTCCTGGTAACAGGGTTCTATTCAGTCCAACCCAAGCTGCTGGAAAAGTCTCGCCTCAATGCCAGCCTTCAATATTAGAGACATTATTACAATTAGAGAGGAATCTGACCCGCAGGGGTCAATTTGGAGGCTGTGAATTCTGCCGGCTGTTTTGACATGTGGGCTTTGTGACCCGGCTCACTAACGTCTCAGCCTGCCTCAGCCTCATCAGTGGAAGGAGCAGACTCCGCATCCTTCCTGCCCTATCCCCTGAGGCCAGGACTTTCATTTCAGCCCCACTGCCGGGTAAATAACCGACAAACCCGTGCTCCATCTTGCAGGGACAGAGGAAGCAGCCAGTCTGCAATCAGCTGTTTCCCTGGCTTTGATCCTCCACGGGAGCCCCTGGGCAGCCCCAAATCCCCCCTGCAGCCAGCGGCTCCACCAAGCCCTTTGTGGGCATTGTGCATGGAGAAGGGATCACCTGTCAAAGTGAATGGCTGCAACCTTTCCCTGACCATGGGAGGCCTTTTGATGCATCGGGTGTTGATAATTAGGGCCTAATTGAGTGATTAACAGCCCCAGCAGCTCCTGTCTTTAAGAGTATGTGAGGAGCAAGGGCAGAGTTTCTCTGGTCCAAGCCTCTGAAGATGCATTTTTGCAGCCCCAGCAGGATGGTTGGCCGTGGCTCCAGGTTGGGTTCCTGCTCAGGTCAGGCTGAGCACGATCTTCATCCTGAATGTGCAGAGCCAGCAGAATCAAAGAAGGTGATTGCATTTTCTCACGAGTGCTATAATCACTTCTTCTAAACCTCTATTGATAATAACTGTTGCAGGAACAGGCTCCCATTTGCCAAGACACATGGTCTCTGCAGGCAATGAAAATCTGTCTAGATATACTGAACTTAATTAACTGAGTTTGAAGAGCCTATTAAGGCAATATTAAAAGAAGCCTATCTCAGCAGGCTCTCACAGTGGGGAGATGCAGCAGAGCTTTCAATTTAAGACTTATTGCAAAGATATCCTGCTGCCCAGCACCGTGGTCTGCCTGGGAGCTGTTTAATAGATGGCTTGGGAGCAGGGTAAAAAGGCTTACAAAGACAGCTGGGTAAGTGGTGGCTATATCAAAGGAAATCAACCTGTAATATATTATATGCTCACTTTGTGGATTAGGGGGGGAAAGGTTTATAAATGGGGAGGTTTTTCAGTGCTGAAGGAAACAAATGACAGCGTGGACGTGTTTAACCATTTTAAAATGGGACTTGGGGAATGCAAAGATAAGCTTTTTCCAGGGTAATTGTGGCATACTGAGGAGCAGTCGTAGTACGTAGCCTCTTGCTAAAGTCTGCAAGATTCTCACATAAAATCAAAGTAACATTCTGTGTTCCTCCTACTTCCCTCTCCTCTTCCTCTCTTGTACATAAGATAATGACTAGTTTTGGATCCCTCTTTACTCCTCAAGAAAAACAGGTGTTGTCACCAGTCTGAACATCATTAGAGGCTCATTTTCCTGGCTATAGGAGGATAGCACAAGGGTAATAAGTTGTCCATTGCCTGTCTGTTGAATAAGGAACTTTGTCCTTCCCTCAAGCCACTATTTATTATAAGCTGCTGAATTGCGAAACTACAGTAAAAATAACAAAGAAAAATAACAAAATGTGTTGATTTTGCCTTAGTACAACCTGTAAATGGAATGTACGAAAGTTTAAATGTAATAACATCACCAACAATAGCTCCTCTTTTTCATAGAGCATTTTCTCAATTCAGAGGGTTGTTCAACCACTGCGTGCAGCACTGTGAAACCAGTATTTGCATTAAATTGAATGGTATGGAGTTGATGTGAGTTAAAGCGTTTAGACCCAGGGGAGTGCTGCTGGCCAGCCCAAGGCTCAGCACTTGACATCAATGGACTATATTCAAGTGTTTACTGAGATGGGAAGTTCTAATGGTTGTAGGAAGAAGCTTGAAAATATCACCTGAGTTGACTCAATTTATAAGGGGGGTGGGGGGTAGGAGGGGAAAATTCATGTTACTATGATATAAAATCCCTGGGGTTTTAGCTGAAGCAAATGGTCTGTTTAGGGGTTTTTGTGTGGTAACAGAAGATTCTGTCTCCTGGGGCTGAATAGTCCTGCTCACACACTGGTAAGGACGTGGATGCTGAAGGTTTGGATTGATGTTCACTGGAGCATCTGCCATGAGACTGCTCAGGATGTGTACTGAGCATAAAAGATGTGGCTCATCTTGTGCTTGCATGACTATGAGGGTCCTGTAAGAAAAGTCTAAGTGCTATTCTCTCCTGTAAAACTAGTTCTTCTAATTCACTGAAGTCATCTTTAGATGAGGATAATGAATGGTACCTTCTGCTTAAACCCCATCAGCTGGTACAGCTCCTCAGATTTTGCTGGAGAAGCAGCTGTTTAGGGAAAGGGAATAACTGCCCCCATTTGCCCTGCAGATGAGAGGGAAGAAATTCAGCTGCCCAGATTAGATTTCTTAGGTTGACAAATTATTATTGGTTTTAATTCTGCATGAGAGGGGAATAAAAAGGCAGTCTTCTCCATGCGCCAAACTCTACCACCTCTACTTACGATGCATTTAGGAACCCCAAGTGAATGGGAAAGCTGTGGTGTGAGCAACTTGAGCAGTAGCTGCCCAGGCTGGCTGGCTGGAGAGTAAGAGCTTCCAGTGTGCCCTCACTCTCCTATTCCCAATCAGAACAAACCCCAGATTATTATTTGCATGAATAAGGTGCCATGCTTGTGTTTACACTGCAGTTGTTCCTAATGTTTTATTTTTATACCAAATAACAAGGGGCTGTAAAGCCAGGTTATTGCAGTAGCTGACTTAAAAATAGAAGATCCTACTGAAGAATGTCTATTCAGGGCAGCCGAAGTCTAATTGTGTGTGGCTTCAGTTTGTTTGGCATAGGAAAACCCAGGGTAACTTGAGAATTCATTACGAGAAAAGTACAGGACTTCTGCCATCTCCTAATGGCCTTCTTACAGCTTTAAATGCAAAATTTACAAGGAAAGTCTTACGGGAATGACAGGAAAATCTGGGAAGATAAGGGAACCGGCAGGGAAATTAATAGGAGCCTTGGGTTTGCTAATCCACAGTGATTAATATCTTTTAGTTCCATGATCCTTGGTTTCCACTGGAATTGATAAACTCCCAAATGTGGCTTCTCTGCTTTAAATCAATACCAAAAATACTTCAGTTGGCCTTGCTGCCCTATCTGTCATCTCATTGCTAGCTGAGGGTTAGAAATAGTACTTATTAGCTGCACCACTGAGACAGATTATTTTTTCCAGTTCTATTTGCATTTCTTGCTTTATGTTTATCCTGTTATGCCCAGAAGAAGATGGTGTGATCAGTGCTTGAGATGCTAATCATTTCCAGCATGTGGCTAAGGCCAAGAAGCTAATGATGGTCTTGCCAGGTCTTTAAGACTATCTACCCCCTGAGTATCAGTTGTCTAAGGTCTGGCACCATGTATTAGTTGCTGCTTCAGAAACTCTTGGCTGTCTGCTGGGGTTCAGGAGTTTGTATAAGGCTTATGGAGAACACGGCACGTTGCCAGGTTCACTTCTTGCAGATGTGGAAACTGAGCCATAGAGAAGGGGACTGAGCTCTTCCAGGCACAAGTGCACTGATGAAGATGCTCCTGGGCACCAATTCCAGGCTGCACCTCAGCATCCACAGCACAGCTGCTTGTGTGAGCGTTCCCTAGCCTCTGCCAGGGAAAATGCCCCTGAAAATGGCGCTGAAAGAAGAGGGATGTTTCCATGAGCAGCTTTTGTGTCAGAAAATAGAACTGAATATCAAAACTGTGACCAATTCATCCTGCACTTCGTTTAAAATCCATCCCTTTAGCAGCTTAGAAAAGAAGTTGGGAAACTTGTGGGGGAAATCAAATATGGAACACGGGAATGATGTCGGACATAACTTTGCTGCTTAACAGTAAAACAAAAAAATCCTACAGGCATGAAGCAATTTGTGTTCTGCATTGCAAGCACGATTCTCTGATCTTTCAGGCTCCTGATTTGCTATAGAAATGATTATTGGTGAATTGGCTCTAAAAGCAGTTTGTAGAATAGAGTTATTTCCAGACCTGAGGTGCAAATACCCTAATGTTTCTTCTGCTGTGGATGTTATCCACCATAAAGGCACTTTTACCTTGCTTTAACCTTCAGTGCTAGAAGCATGTAATTATAGTATGGTATAAAATGTGGGGAGCTTGCCGGGCTGCTCATAAGTAGAACCTCTGAACACTTGTCACTGAGCAGAGTTTCTGTTTCAATTCTTGCTTTTAAATGTGCCGCCTCCTTCTTCGGGGAAAGCAAAAAGAAACCGAACCCGACTGTGTTTTCCTGTGTTTCTGCTCCATGCTCCCATCCTCCATTCAGCTGCAGTCTAATTTCCTTCACACTTACTTGACATCATGGAAATTCAATTGATGCCAATAATTTATGATGGGGTACGTGGGAGACGTAGGTGTTTCTGTCATTAGAGCACTAGATTGCTTTCCCAGTCCAGCTCTCGGAAGCAGCGCTGTAGCAAACCCAGTGTGTTTGCCAGCTCCTTTGCCTTCCCAGCTCACTGTAGGGCACGAGCTAAGAAGCCATCCTCAAACTGGCATCTTGCATAGCTGGCATGGCTTAACACTGCCCTGTCACTCATTAGTATTTAGATCTCTGCTCTGTAGTAATTATTCCCCTCAGATCCCTTCATAGGAGGAGAACTTGCTAGCTTGGAAAATGAACTTGTCATGATGAGCTGCCCTTGTGTAAATATCTCTTTTAAGCCCATAATTCAGACATACTTTGTGTTTATTTTTGAACATGGGCTTTTGTCAGGGAATGTGCAGCTCAACCTTACACTGAACAGGAAAGTGTTTATCTAAAGAGTTAATGCAGATGAGTAATCTGGGGCGCTCCTGCCAGTTCTCGGGTGGTGGGATTCCTGTAAACAGCTAGGCACTTTGAACTCATGGGTTTTACTTTATGTCATGCTTCAACCACTAAAACAACATGCCACCATGGAGTTCTTCCCTGCTAAACCAAAACACAGATTAAGCCATGGAAACTCAGGCTGAGAGTATCATTTGGGGGGACCTTCTGTTCATCATCACATGCTCTGTAATTCACTCTGTCTCAAGATAGGCAGTGAAATGCCATTTGTGTAGTATGGTGGTTTATTACAGCGCTAGTAAAGCTGTCCTGGCTCTGTGTAATACCTACAGACATGGAGATGTAGTAGGCATAATTGAAGACATGTGAAAAGTGAGGGAGCATAGATCTTGGGGCTAATATTTGTGTGCATAAATTTCCTCCTAGTTCCTTCACTGGAAATTTAATCTTGGGCTGATTATTCCTTATCTCCCTGCTTCCAGCTTCCCTCCTCCCTCTGAAATGCCTGCTCTGAGGGACCAGGGGTGAGAATCACTGCTTTGACCCTACACAGTAATTTCAGTGTCCACACAGATCAGCATTCACCCTCTTTCATCTGTTTGTACCCACTATCAATACTGCCAGAGACTCACTTTTAAAACCTGATGTAATGAAACCATGTTCACTGGTTGCAGGATATGTACTTACATGTGCAAGAAGTACTTTCTCTTGTATCTAATTCTCAAGCTGGTTCTAACAGCTCAGTTCTGCCCAGTTGTTAGTGTTAATCAGGGACATGAACTTGATATGGGAACTGTATCAATAAGACTCCTGCAGATTTTCTGTGGATGTTATGCAGCTCAAATACCCTTGGATAATTGCTCGATATTAATGCCATGTGGAGTTATTAGACTGAATTATCCAAGAAATAATAAGAATAATATGCATCACATGTTAAGGACATAACCATTCTACTACACTGGCGTGAGTCACTGTGAAAGTGCCCTGTATATCTTTCAGGGTGGATTAAGGATACAAGCCACTGGCTATCATGAAGGCTGCTACAATGCTGCGTAATGTCTCTAAAATGTGCCATGTCTTTTGAAAGCAGCTATGAAAAATCGCATTTGTCATATGCAGTAAATAACTTGGCCACTGGGGAGGTCAATAGCTAAAGGCTCACATCCAGGTTGTGGATTAATGACCTGTAAAATACCAGTTTAAAAATAGGCTCTTCTTCCACTTAAAGACATGCAATAATGAAGCATCTCCTACCATTCCTTAGCCAAGTTTCAGACAGAAAAATGGGGTTTACACTGGATGCACAGAGCTGAGTTAAGCAGTGAAATAACGAACACTATGTAAATCAAGGGCTAGTGGCACTACGCCCTGTTTCTTACATTGTCAGGATGTGGCACACAGGACCAGAAACATCCAGGACTCATTCTGTGTGTCAGAAACAATTGGGAGTGAAAAGGCTGAGATGCGCGTGCTTGCTCCTGATGTGTTTCTGTTGGTCCAGCATCTGATGACAAGTCATAAATGTCCCTACAGTGGACAAATTTCCATTGTAGGAGGGGAATATTTATTATGAGATTAAAAGATATAGAATGGTGAAAAAGAAAGCAGCAAACCAACCTGTCTTGGGCTGGGAGGATAGATGAGGTGACTTAGTCCTTCATGCTTTGTGCTGTAATGTCCTTGTATGTATGCCCGCGACTAATGGACTGGGCTGGGCTGCTTGGGGCAATTTCTCAGGGAATTTGGTGTCTCCAGGTTTGCCAAGATGGTTTTGCAATATGTTAGGAGGCCTTGAGTTTAAAACAAATAACAAACCCCTGTTCTAGCTCTGCTTCTTTTGCATGTCCTTACTGAGGCTGGAAGCCGTGATTAAAGGGACTATTTCATACCTCAAATAGGTAGAAGTGGAGGTGAATGGCAAGCAGAGCTCCGAAGATGTCCTTTAGTATAAAGCAGCTAAAAGGATAAAGCATATTCTCCCTTCCCGTATGTCTCTATAACCAAAATGGGCTGATATCTCTGGGAATATTAATACAATAAAACAGGGCTCAAGACCGTTCTGTAGCCGTGAGCTGCTATGAGGTACTTGGAACTCCTGATCATCTGTTGAAACAAGAGTTCCTGTATGTGGACTATTCAGAATCACAGCAACTGAACCTGTCTGTCTACAAGGTTGTTTTCTCCTTCTTTTTGTTTTGCATTCCTGTTTCCTTCAAGCCAAGCTACTCTCTTATCCCGCATAGTACAGGACAGATGCCTTGTTTTTCAGTCTGCAAGGAACAAAGCTTCCTCCTGGCTTCTTTATTTTAAACAGTGGAGGCCACCCACAGCTCCAAACATGCCTACTGAGAGGAAAAATAAATGGCCAAGCTCCTCATCAGACACATATGTGCAGAGTGTATCTGTGAGGAGGAGCTGCTTGGACAGAAACATTCCCATCCCACCCAGGTGCTGCCATTGAATAGGTCTGGGAGCATCAGCACCTATAGCAGTAGGGAATGGCATGGAGAGTGTACTGGGATGATGAGTAACTATAAATCACTCCTGCCCAAGCAGGAGCAAGAGAGCATTCAGGAAGCCAGACCTGTACAGATGGTTGAAGAAGGTGAATTTGGGAAGCTTTCACCACAGGGATGCAGCCTCTCTTGCCTCACAGAAGGCAAAAGTAAGCAGTGCTTTACTGGCTCATGACCATAATATCCAGCAAAGGTCCCTGCACCATCCTGAACCAGCAGATTTCTCTTCTAAGTGGCAGCAGGAGAGGGTGGTTGGGCCTTTAGCAGGGATCAAAGAGTTTGGCTTGTGGTGGTTGCCTTCTTCAGGGAGCATTTGGGTGGTTACAGGGTTGGCATATGTGGTATAGGGGGTACAGGCAAGCGCATCCCCTGCCCCACTTGATGACACCACCAGCATGGGGGGTGTCTCTTCTCCCAGGCCTGTGGAAACCACTCATCCGTGCAACGGGAGGAGGAATGAAAATGAAGTGAGGAGCTAAATGCTTATGATTTCCACCCATTTAGCTCTTTTTTGCATGTCCCTGTCTCAGCTAGAGCAGAGGTAACCTGCGTGCTCTGCATGTCTGCAGTGCACTTTGTCATTCCGAGGCCCATTGCCACTTTGGCAGTTGGCTTTTTTATTTTCTGTAATGGTTTTAAAACATGTGGAATACATGAGGTGGATGTTGGATTTGGAGGTTTCCCCATGCCTGTTAGTGGAAAGTGCCTTCTTAATACAGCAAGGAGCAAGAAGCAGAGCAGGCTCCCTCCGAGGTTGACTTTACAAGTCAGTGAAATGTGAGAATCATGTTCAAAATGGTAAACCCCTCATTTTTCGTGCTTTGCTTCTCTATATAGACTAAAAACTGGCTTTTTCCTTTAATGGGAAATTGAGGCCCACCTACAAAATGTCATTAAACTTGGGATGAAGTCAATTGACCTGGCAGCGCTGACATCCCATTGCTGCCACTGCCACCACCTGCTTTTTGTTTCCATGGGTAAAGTTTGCATCTGAGATTTAAGAGCAAAATTATAACACGTGTATATCAGACAAACTGCAGGCAGGAACTTCTCAGAGCCTCAGTGCTTTTCTTATTAGGTGTGTGTTATTCTCCATGTGATACTTGTAGTGATTTTAGTCTCTCTGTTGTTAAGGCTCCCTCTAAAGAAAGGCCAGGGTTAAACCAAATATAGATCTGAAGAGGGCAGCGGAGCAATGGCAAAGCAGGTCAGCTGCAGGCAGACTTTGAAACACTGGAAGTGTCTTACATTGAGCCAGGATATGTTCTGCATTGGAATGGGTTAATAGCAATGGGCAAAGTAAGAAAATGAGTGCACATTCTGCTTAATTAATAATGTGCATGAAAATCAGTCTTGGAGAAGGGGATGGACGAGTCCAGAGACAGCAGCTCCTCATGTCCAGCTCTGCCGCCGCTGCCAACACCCGTGTTCCCAGACTGTTTGTTTTTCCTTCCATTCCTCTCTTTTTATATCCCAGGAGAAGCAAGGGCTGTATTTCAGCGTTTCATCCCTATCGTGAGCTACTGCGTATTTAACTGGCAGCCTGATAGCAGCTTAATGCCAGAGATCAATCGGTTGCTCCCTGTTTTTAGACAGCTCCTTGTATTTTACCCTGACTGGTAATAGCTGATATGGACACAGCTGATGTTGTGTGGTAGAGCCTTAAAGCAATGAATAAAAAATTCTTAGTTAAGGATATGGCTTGATAGGTTTAATAAGTTACAATTAAAGTCACATGAAGGTGTGGGAGAGGGAAGATAAATTGTGGCACTCTGAGGTTTGAGAATGAGGTCTGTATTATTCCCACTCACATGAGGCAGTAAAGGCAGTAAAGAATTTCTTCCTCATATCCAATCTAAACTTCCCCTGTTTAAGTTTGAACCCGTTACCCCTTGTCCTCTCACCACAGTCCCTAATGAAGAGTCCCTCCCCAGCATCCCTATAGGCCCCCTTCAGGTATTGGAAGGCTGCTATGAGGTCTCCACGCAGCCTTCTCTTCTGCAGGCTGAACAGCCCCAATTTTCTCAGCCTATCTTCATACTGGAGGTGCTCCAGTCCCCTGATCATCCTCGTGGCCCTCCTCTGGACTTGTTCCAACAGTTCCATGTCCTTTTTATGCTGAGGACCCCAGAACTGCACACAGTACTCCAAGTGCGGTCTCATGAGGGCGGAGTAGAGGGGCAGGAGCACCTCTGAATTTTTCTGAAAATCAGAAGTTTTCAGATGAATCACATCTGAGTTTTTCCTCAAAGGAATTGGCTGCGGGTCTCCCCAGAAATACTCTTTTCCTTTGGCAGTGATAGCCCTGTTTGAGGCTGCCCCAGTGAGATACTCCCCCATGGAGCTAAGTTTAAACCTTTGTTTCTGCTGTTTTAGTGTTAGGTTTAATAGAAAAGGAGTATTGGGAAGGTTTTCAGAACTGTTGGTTTTCTGGAGGTGAAAAGACTAAGGAAAAAAGTTCATTTTTTACAAGACGCTGCAAAATATATAGGTTATGAGAGAAAACAAGGAAGGCATCGAGCAACTTAGTACAGATCAGCATATGGAAATGCAGTTTTACTTTTGGAGCCTACATACAGCTCCATTTCATTTGCAAGTTATCCACAGGTCCCGTTCCTGAAACCACGCTGGCTTGGACAAACGTGAAGCCAAGGAGGCAGGGGGGTGACCTGGCTCTTGGGGCACCTTGGGACACCCCTGGCCCTGCTGGTGAACATGGCAGGCTGCCTGTGTCTGCCTCCAGAGAGGAGTATGGAGGGACCACCGGCCTCGTGAACCCCCGGATAGGAATATGTCCATTTACACTTGAACACACTTATTACAGCTCCTCAAGTAATGTAATTTTAGGAGTGCCTTGGGTCCAAAAATATGACAATGCATTAAGCGCAAAATCAAACTGTGGAGGTTCATTTTATTTCCATTAAATTCCACTGTGAATATTGCAGAAGCTTTGGTTTTATTATTGCTAATTCCAAGCATAATAAATAGGCTTCAAGATCTAGGCTGATTTATTATCATTTGAAACAGGATGATATTTGCAGCCTTTCATGAATTTACACAGTAATGTCTATTTCCAGTTTCATTCTTTCTTCTCGTTTAACTTGAGAGATGCCATCAGTATTAAAATCAAATATGTAAAATAGAATAATCGCTTTCCCTTTGCCATTAGATATATCTTAAACTGAGGGAATATGGGAAAGATTTGTTTTTTCTTGTCACCTTGTCAATCTGAAGGTTTTTTTCCAAGGCAGCTAAAACTCAGTGGTTCAGTTGGATAACTTTTATTCAGGCTTCAGAATCCTTTTCACTGTTTGTACTTTTTATATGGGTTCATATAATGAAACTAGGTGGTCTTTCCCTCATCACTTGCATTTCTTGTTTGCAGTTTGTACAAGGCTAATGCATTTTGTTCCTCTTAATACTAGTAAGTTACTAAACCAAAAACGGTACCAGCCTCTAACCAAACCAAATGCAGACCTTTAAAATCTGTTATCAATCATTTTAAATGTAAATGGTTATTTTAGATTTTGTAGCAACCTCCTTGATGTGAGGCCATTTTCTATGCAGATAAATCCCAGTCCTAAACACTGCATAAAGCACTGGGGACAGAAGAACATACCCAGTTATTTACCAAAGGCACGCTCTTCCCCAAAGAAGAGAAATTCACACAAGTCCATTTAAGTAAATGTGGTGGCTTTTCTCTCAATCAGGCCCGTTACAATGAAGTGAAATCTGAACTCCATAGCTTGGCCCAGAAAATCCTCAACATGGCTCACAAATTCAAGCTAACACCCAGACAAGCTTTGCTTGCAGGTTCCCCAAAGACTGTTTGCTGTTCTACACTAATCGATTCGGTCTGAAAATAAACCAAGGGCTGAGCAGTCAGAGCGGTCCCCAAACCTCTGACCTTCTGGATGGGAGAAATGCACCAGAAAAGGGATGCTCTAATGCTTTACCCGGCTCCCTTGAGGCTGATGTTGCTGCACTTGCAGAAGAGAATCAGCTACTCGGTCTTGTGTGCTGCCTTGAGCATGTGTGGCCCTGGTTGTTGTTAATAGCAGTGTTTTAGTTCTGTAGCTTGTGTACAACTGATCCTGACACTGTTCCTCTGTCTGAAACACAGCAAGGACAGCTGACTTACTAAATCTCAGGGGTTTAGGAAAAGTTTGACAGCCCAAAGAATTAATGGAGCAAAAGGAGATAATACAGTAACCTGCAGCTTTTAGTCCCAAAGTGATACAACAGGCCAGTCGAGTTTAAATAAAGGATAAACCACTAAATCTTCAGGGGCTATTAACGATGTCATTTACTGAGAGACTCCTCTGGTTGCAGCCTGCATTGGTTTCTATTCCTGTGTATTTGGCTTAGATTTGATTTCATGGGGTTTGTGATTTGCCTGTTGTGTGGAAGATGTTGATGGAGGTAGAGAGAACAGCACTGCAGTCCCTCAGGCTGGGATGGGCTCGTGGAGAGCAACACAGATGGGTTTCTTTTTGATGGGTCAGTCTCCTGTATAGTCCAAACTCACAGCATACCCTCAGTTTTATCAGTCATAGAGGTCTAGCATGAGCTGGGGCAGGAATTAAGTCTTCCTTTCAGTAACAACTGTTAAAAAGCAAATATAAATCCCTCAGAGGGCAGCGACAGGACAGCAGTGTGGGCATTTCCTTTCAGCATTAAAAGCATTTAGCATTAGATTGGAGTCCTCCCCTAAACAGTATCTGCCCCTGATTTATTCCTTGTCGTGATTATGAGCTATGGGAAAACAATCCTCCTGCAAATTCCCATGTCCATCTCCCTTCAGCTTACTTTCCAAATGCAGATCTGGACCATCTTCTGCATGGAGATTTGACTTAACTCTGTGCACTGATTTCAAACCCTTTCTTTATCACAGCTTATTTGTCCAGGATGGTTGGGCAGATGATTGCCTTTGATGCTAGGCCCACATGAAATTTTGGAAGTTATGTTAATGTATAGAACGAAGTTATTCTCCTATTGCCTAGAGTGCAAGCGGTGGTTTCTCTTCCTCATTGTCACGCTGGAGGGCATCATGCCTTTTCTGTTTTATTTCCTTGAGAGAGCAGCAGCGGTTCATGAGATGAGTCTTTATGATGTTTGCTGCTTAGCTATTCCTTTTTATGAGAGTCTTGCGAGGTCTTACTGTTCACAGTTAAAACTTCCTAGAGAGCCATTTGCTTCCTGAAAACTCAGCAACGCACCCCCCTGGGGTAAATGGCAATGCTTCAGTCGAAGGAGACATGTGAAGAGACACAAGAAGAGTCATGCATCTACAGTTAAACATGCAGAAATGTACATAGAGATGTACATCTTTAACACCAGGTATAAGGTATTCTTCAGGACATCCTAAAACTCTCTGGTCAATGAGTCACTGATCACAATACTT
This sequence comes from Amazona ochrocephala, assembly GCA_039720435.1. NCBI lineage: Eukaryota > Metazoa > Chordata > Aves > Psittaciformes > Psittacidae > Amazona > Amazona ochrocephala. Next base: position 93,475,661 of record CM077879.1, read on the forward strand.
GAATTAGAGCAAATGACTTCAGGAAGGTGAAGGGGTGATTAAACTTGGAGGTAGTGCTCTAACTTGGCACCGAAATCTGACCAAGATAACACTTGGAGTAAAACAGAAGGTGAAATAAATACCTTTCCAGAAAGCTGTCTCTAAACTGGCATCATAATACTGGTTATTGGGTATTGATTATCATCTGTGTAAGGCAAAGGCCTTTGTAGAGTAAAGGCTGAGTGGTTTACATCAAGAGACAGGAATATAAGTATATTTTTGAGTCTTGTATTCCGAGTTTGTTCTCTGTGTGTAATATTTTACCATTCAGTTACCAGTGTGGGTTCTCCAGTTTATCGCAGCCTTTGGACATGTTCAGCTGCCACAGTTGCCCATCCGCACCAGCATCACCGGACATCACCATCCCGGCTCCCATCGCGCCTGTGCAAGCACTGATGCCCTTGTGCTCGTGCACACACTCACAGAGGCCAGAGGCAAGGTAGGATTTGGCTTTTAGAGGGTCTGAGCTGCCGTTGGCATTTGTGAGACACAATTTCTGCTGGGCTCCACCCCTTCTCCCTCCAAACCAGATGAAATATTTATTGGGTTGCAGTGTAAGGGCTCAGTGTTCCTCTGCAGAGGAACAGCGGAGTCCTGGTTCTGACCAGAAATTTCTAAGACTTCTTTGTGGCTACTAAACGTTGGAGGAAAAACCACAAATTACCATTGCAGTGGGGCTGGGCCCTGTGTCCTGGCTCCAGTGCTTCCCCATTCCCTCCTCTCTCCCCTCCTGTTTTAAAGTGCGCTGCATCTGTGTCAATAAGTACCCCATGTATATGGCAAGGTAATATTTAATGGGCACACAGTGTGTGCAAAATTAACCACTGACAGGGTGGGGGAGTGAGGGAAGAGCAGAGTTGTAATTACACACAAAATTAAGCTATTACTGTGATTAAGATCTTTCTTTAATATGCAGCGGAGCAACCTCCTTTCCCCCTAAACTAGTCACAATTCAGCCCCTGTATGTCATTTTCTGGCTACTCCTGAGCTTTTTTCCCCTTGCTGCACCTAATCCCTGTATTACCTGCCCATGGGTGAGGTGCTTCTACCCCAGGGTGGCTATGGTCCACTTGGAGATCCACCTCCCTGAATTGCCCTGAGGGACACCAAGTCCTTCCCCATCACTTGGATCAGGTTTCTGGGGTCCTGAAAGCACTGAGCTCTTTTCAGTTTATCCATGTGTCCCAGTGTCAGTTTGTCTCATGTTAGCTTCTTAACTTTCACATGAGATTAATTTGAAGATAGTTTCATGCACTTCATTAGTCCATAGGTGGAGTTGAGCATCCATAAGTTAAAAGCATGATAGAAAAAGGATGAAAACGGGGGAGATTTTGGCATTTTGAATGTCAGTTCTGTGTTGGAAATGGGAGAAAGAGGAAAACATTATTTTGGTGGGATGGGAAAGAAGAGTCCTGAGGAGGAGGGTGACGAGGATGGCAGAGCATCATTCATACATAACGCTTTGCTAAGCAGCCTTCCCTTCCTTGTCAGCACATACTTGAGTCGCAATACTGTAAATAGTGTGAATTTTTGGGATGATTGTTGGAACCACTCAGGACTTTAAACCAAGAGCTATTGTGTTCCCACAAGCAACATTGCTTGCATTTCACTGCATTACAGATGGCCCTATTTTACACTTCTTTCCAACATGCTTTGTAAAGTACAAATGTGATATACGTGACTAATGGGCAGAGATTTGGTAATATTTCCAGTAAAATTTTGAACAAACATTGCTTAAAAAAAAGGGAATTGTTTCGAGAAAAAGGACTATTTCAACAATATATCAACATGCCGAAAAATTATTTTCAGGAAAATGTCTTTTTTTAAATGAAAATATTTTCCTTAGAACTAACACTGGTCAAGCTGTATTAACGATATTGGGAGAGCTCGAAGTGACAATGAGCAAAGCATGAAAAATGGACAGAAAACAAACACAGAATCACTCCAGTCCTGGCCTGCTCTTTAGTTATATTGGAGACTTTCCAGGGCTTCCATTTTTCCACCAGTGTTTAATGGGCTCTCTGTTTGCATTTATGTTTTCCTGATCTTTCAATCTCAGAAATGGCTGCTTCTGGCAGGGCTCGGTTAGCATCACTCCCTTCATCCCCTCTTTTCAGTGTGCGTGTGCCTCTTCTTCTCCTGAGGTGGTAGGAAGGAAACACCTCAATATGAATGCATAGAGGGTGAATACAAAAAGACTTGGGAATCAGGGGTTTCAGAGGCTGTGTGAGACTCCATCAGTGGATTCAGCTCGTACACGCACTCGCTGGAAAAACTCCCTGCCCCAGTGGGTTTATGCCAATTAGAATGTAAAAATGACATCACTGAAATTAACCTAAATTTTGCTTGACCTGGAATTTAGGTCAGTTTAGATCATCATTTAACCAGAGCTAAGATTCAAACCCATGGGGAGAGCTATAGGAGCAGAAATGTACTTCAAAGCAGAGGTAGCTCCTGCAAAGCCAGCACAGAGGCAGCTACAAGGCTGTATGGGAGGTGATCACCAGCACTCCTCTCGCTACCCATGCACATGCTGATATGATAAACTGTCCAAAGCATGGCCAGAGAGTGCACAGTTGGTACCCGAGGGCACCACTGCTGAACAGGGGCTCTATGAATGGACATGGAGCACAAGGCTTGGTCAAGGAGAGCTGGATCCCAGGCTGGTGTGAGTATGTCTGGGGGAAGGCAGAGCCCTGTCAGGTCTGTAAAGTCAGCACAGCACCAGCATGACTTCTTGGCACTGTACTCCAGCACTTGGCGAAGAGTTTGGGTAGCTCCTAAGTTTGCTGTCTTTGCCATAGAGCCCTGTAATAGGAAAAGGATGACATGTTCACTGAACCAAACTGACTTGAATTCAGTGACCAATCCCCCACAGGCTTTATGCTCCTGGGATTTGTACTACCTCATACAGGCTTGAAGTGCCTAAGGTTTCTCACGTTCCCAGGTATGTACTGACGTTGTGCCTACCTCTGGACATGTGTTACTGGAAATTGCAATGACCGCCCCTTGCTCAGTTGCACTCTTTATTTCCTGGGATGATGATGTCTCTATAGCTTGCTTGTTGAACGATTCCAGCACTGAAAACACTAGAAAGATAGAACAAACTGAGCTGCCTGTTCCTTGCAGTGTTTGCGCCTTTTAGCACAGCCTCTGTGGTATTCTGTTTGCGATTCCTATAGTGATTTGTGCTGTGTTCATCCTTGTGTGTATCTTGGCAATCGTTAGAATAGAAAAAGCCTCATTAAAATAATGGAAATGGCTGATCAGCATGTGCATGGCGTCTTATATGTGATGTATTTTAGGGACTGCTTTTACAGTCTGGCCATATTTGCTTATTCTTCCTTCCTTGAGCCCCCAGGATGGACACAAGTCCAAATTCCTACTCGCGGTGTATTTAAGCTCTAGAGTAACCCTTCTTCCTTCATGGAGCCCTGCAGGCTTGCACACAATTAAGTACTTTCCACTTCTCCCATGAAGACAAACGGCCCCTGCAAGCAAGCTCGGTACTTTGTCCTGCAGAGCTTGTTCCGATCAAATGGTGGCAGTAGGTTGCTTTGTTAGAATGATTCCTCCGTGGATTTACATGCCCCACCCTCATGTAAATAAAGTTGGGATTTAGAAGGTGTGAGCTGGCATGGCCATGAAGTCTGCAGAATGTAAGCTGCAGTAGCCCTTTTTCCAAAGCCTTGACAGTAAGCAGAGTTAAATAGGAGACTGGGATCTCATTCAGTATCTGTGAGTGGGAGAAGTGTTGGGGAAAATAGAGTCATGCGTTGCTCTAATCCATCCCTTCTTTAAAGCTCGCTGTGGTTTTCGTTGTTTCTGTTTGTTTTAATGTAAGGGGGGGTTTTGTGCTGTTGGATGTGTTCCACAGGAATCGCTGTGAATTATCACGGTGCCAGCATAGGGGTGTGGGTGGCAGAGGCTGAAAACTATCTCAGCATGCGTTCCCTAAAGCTGGAGTGATGTGAGGTAACCTTTTGAGAGCATCTGTGTGCTGTCGAGAGAGACGAGGGCTTCCAAGGACTTAAGTCACTAATGGTCCAGGATACGCAGCACCGCACTTGGAAAGGTTGCAGACAAACTTAGCTATATGTTCTTGTTCTTCAGGACTCAGTCCAAACTCCAACTCCGCAAATATAGGAAGAAACCTCTCTTGGTGTTAGGTTATTCCCTATCTGGCTGCTGTAAGGTGTCTGCTGCAGCAGCCGGTACCGGTTGCTGCTGCAGTACCTGGATCACTGCAGGCAGTTCTCTACTTCTTGCTGTTTGCTGAAAGCATCCAGCTCTGCAGCCCTCACAGTGAGCTCTGGGAACATGCAGTTTGGCAAAGAAGCAAGGAGAGAAGGTCTGATTGCCTATTTGTATAACAGAGTGATGGAGCCTTTTTTGGCTCTCAGTATGTGTCTTCCCTTCGTGATGCAGAAGTTTTGGGTGCTCCTTTCCCCCAGGAAATGCCTAGCACAACATATCTGCCATTGCTGTGTTACAGACAGCTGTAACACTAGGAATAATACTAACTAAATTTGTTCAGTAACATTAGATAGTGATAGGGACACTACCCCACACTGCTGCTTTAATAGCGGGCCAAATCTGCCTGGATTATGCCACTCCATGGCAGGCACTGGAGTTCTGTATGTGCAGCTGCCTGGTATTAAGAGATTAATTATTAATTCCTATATACCCTCACGTTAGGTGATTTTTCTTGGTGTGTTTGACAGCTACCCCTGTTCAGATTCCCTTTCCCAAGTGGCATCTTATTTCTGTGGTACTTTAAAGTGATGTGCTGACATCTTTCCAAGAACATAAGTCCATGTGAATTGTTCTCAGTCTTTGCCTATTTCTGAGCTGGACTCAGAGCATTGATTGCCCCAGGGCAGAGAGAGGACAAGGAGCCTGAGCACTGCCAGGCTGGCACTGCTATTCATTCTAAAGGGGACTTCTTTGCATCTGAGTGGGGTTTGGATTAAACTCTGGCAGGAGAAAAGCTAGAGCACTGAAACGTTGTCAGTCTGGGATGGTTTCCTACCTGCACTGTGGGATGTTGCACAACAGTGGGCAAGCGGGTGAGATGGGATTTGTCTAACCTAACCCTAGTCCTCCAAGTTATGTAGACTCCCTTGATAATCGATGGGAGGATGAATCATCCCTCTGTTAGACAACTGTCCAAGATGAGTGGGCTGAATTGTTTTCTGGATATGTCTGTCTCCTCCACTAATTACAGAGAGTTTGGGTCACTACTTTGGACTAGATGCCTAATTTCTAGATGGCCAAGTGCAGGGAAACAAATCCACCCTCAACCTCTGCCTCAGCCATCCATTTAGGAAATGCAGACCATTTGTGTGCTTCGGTTTGGATGCGAAACTCTTCATGGCGTGGTCCGCCTGAGAGTTTCAGTTGGTTTCTATGTTCATCAGAGTAGTAGATAGGAGTGAAAAGCTTGGGAGCTGCAGGTGACGGATCTATTGAACTTCAGGTTGTGCACATGTGCTGCTTTGTCTTCATGGGGAATAAGGAGGAGGCAGTTTCTTGTGGGGAAATATTACAGCTGAATTCATCACATTTCATGTGCTGTGTTGTTCTTGAAGGCTTGATTCTCATTCTGGAGGGCAGGGCTTGTAATTGCCATGAAATATTGCATTAAAGGATCAGCAAAACTTACCTGAAGTGGATCTAGGTTTAAAGTTTTCTGTTTAAAAATCATGACTAATTTGGCTTAGTTCAAAATCTTGTTTTCAAGCACTAAGGCAGCATGGGAAACCTGTGTTAATTTAAGGCTTTGCCTAGCTTTTCTGTTTCAAATGTGAGCAATAATTATCAAGATTTACAAGAAGAAACCCTTATTTACTTGCTTTGGTTGCCACACGCGGTCATCTTAGATTTGTTACACAAACCAGCCGTTTATTTTTATTGTGAGTAATCTCTCCAAAAGCTTACAAATACGCGCAGTGTTATTCGGACATGAGCAGAAGGTGTGGGGAAGTCGCCAGTCCAGTCTGGAAGCCAAGCGCAAAGATAACTAACAGGGAAAGCCTCTTACCCCACAGCTTTTTATGCAAATGGAACAAAGCTTTGGTTCAGGACAGTCAAAGTCTTCCCTTGGAAACAGATGCTGTCTGTGTGTTATCACCTAGATCTGAACCTTGTGCCACTCACAGTAGGAATTTCCATTTCCAGTTTCCCTTTGCTCTCCTGTGGATCCTCGCAGGAGTCCTGATAATCTCCACAACAGCAAGACCAGGCTTTCTTGCTTCAGGAAAAAACCCCAAATGCTGTCACTGGTGGGCTGAGCCACCTCAACGCTCTGGTCCTCAAAGCAAACCTGGCAATGAGCTCACACTCCATCTAACCTCACCTCCGTTGAGCGGGCAGAGGCTCCCCTCGGCTCCATGTAAGATACAATCACGTTTTGTTTGTTCATTTGCCAGGTTCTTGCTGGTTTAAAGGCAGGACTCCATTAGGCCACTCTGGGTCTAGCGCGGCGTCTCCCAGCTTGGGCAGCTGCCTGGGCTTGGGTGATTGATTTGAGCTTTGATCATGAGAGTCAAGACAAGCCTGCAAAAGGGCAGCCGTGCTCTGCAGTCTCTCCATGTCGAGCCTGGCTGTATGATTTGTATGAGTATATGTTGCCATATACTTCCAGATTAATGTGCTGCACTCCCATATGAACTAACCCCACTTCCTGCTGAATCAGAAGACTTGCAGGTATAGCGCAGTTCCACAGCATGTTTAATGAGACTAAAACAAGCATTTACCCAAATACATTCAGGGAAGGATAGCAGATACAATCGTTTTTTTTCCCCCTTTGAACTCATAAGACAAGATGGAAAACATGGCTCATAAATTAAATTGGCAGCCTTCAGGATCTCCTCATTCTTCAACCAGCATCACCTACGGCTGGGAGCGAAAAACCCACTGTTTCTAGAATACATCTCTTCCTAAAGACAAGTCCCTGTTGTTCAGGGTGAAAAGAGTTGGGAATGAAAGTAGGAACAACAAAAACTGAAGGCATCACAGCCACAAGAACGTCCTTATTGTTTTGTACCCCTCACTTGTGTACAAAGTATTTCCATAATCACCAGCCCAGCTGCTGTTGAAATAATCTTTGAGTTTCTTAGTCTATTCTATTCTGCTCGTGTCCATATTAAATGAGTTGTTTTCATAAGGCCAAAATACCTCTTTCCAACGAACTGAATTTAGCATTCAGCAAATGCTGCTCAGCCACCCCTCAGACCATTACGTTTGTAAGTTATTTTGGGGGTTTGGCAAAGCCATTAGCATCAGCCTCAGAACAGCCCTTCAAAATGTGTGCTCAGCTAAATTCACTTCATATAAAAAAATACTGCAAGGTCCAACCAAGTCGCCCACCTTCCTTTTTGCTTCCCATTCTATGGGATTGTTTTCAACTAAAATACCATGTGGGTGTATATATTCTACTGCCTCATCCAAATGGATGTGGATATGGATTATTATGATTAATATGCATGCATTTATGTTCTCCTGAAGAACATTTTGAAAGGGGAATGTGTACCTTACATTTCACATAGAAACTTTTCTAGGTTTAAAGAAACTTAAAGTAGCCTCTGATTTTTAGGAATCATTGGATTTTTGGGAATCATTGGATTGGATGGCATCAGCTGAGTCAGCAAGTTTGTAATCCCTTGTAGTCATGTAATCCATAGTTAGTCCAGTGAGATCCAATGAAACATCCAGTCCAGAAACAACCACATACCACAAGTTTTAAAACACCTTTTAAAGCATTCAAGTAACTGCTTACTGTCCTGTAGGAAGTTGAAAGGCAATCAGTAGAAATGCCTAAAGTGGTTGGTGTTTTAAAATGCCTCAAGGATTGTTGCTCTTCTGCCTTCAGAAATGCCAGATAGCTGCCCAAATTGCCCCAAAATACGTCATTTTAAACATCAGCTGTGATTTGATCCTCGTGTGGTGATCTCTTCAGATGTATGGACTTGCAGTAGGGTGTATGATGTTTCTACAACTTGGTACTACAATTTATCATACTTTAATGTTTTATCTTAAAGCCAAAAATACCTAGTTGATTTGTAAGATTAGGGTTTAAGTCCGATTTTCAGTTTTATTTTCATTATTGGGAGTTCAAGAAGGAATACAAAATATCCTTATATTTAAAACATGATAGCAGAAAAGCTGTAAATATGGGATCAACAAAAGGATTTCACTGAATCATAAATAAATTGAATCTGGGCATATTCTTCCCTATCTTTAGTTTCTCTTACTTGTTTTCCTGGTATTTCTTTCTTAAGCGAAAGAAATTTGTCTATGACAATTAGTCTACTTATAGACAAAAACTTTGGGTAGCACATAATTTCATCTGCCCTGTGCAGGATTGGGGCTGGGATTGTGGGAACTTTGCTAGAGTTAGGGCTGGGTCAGTTGGGATGAGTGTCCAGACTGCTGGATGTTCACTTTGTGAGCATTATCCTGAGCAAGCTGGTGTCTCTCTCCTTTGAAGAACAAAAGAGTGGGAGCTGAGACATTGAGCAGACTCAAAGTGTCAACTTCATTTTTCATGTATGAATCACAGAATGATAGAATTCCAGGTTGGAAGGGACCTCAAACACCATCTGGTCCAACCTTTCTAGGCAAAGCGTGACCTAAACTGTATGTCTCAGCACCCTGTCCAGTTGAATCTTAGCAGTGTCCAACACTGGGGAATCCACCACTTCCCTGGGGAGATGATTCCAGTGGCTAATTGTTCTCTTTGTTCATCCAACTGAAATATCCCTGGGACCAACTTGTATTCGGAACCTTCTCTCTGTTTCTGCGTTATGTGGAATCCCTGTGTTCATGTCTTGGAGATAACACTAATGTTTCTCTTCCCAGCTGCTGTTGATCACCTCATTCACATTTGCTGGCATCTCCTCTGCGTGACGCTGATGGAGTCACTGCAGAACATTGCTGCTGGGTCAGAACTGTCTGAACCTGCCAACAACAGCAAAATCGGAGTTTCAGATTTATGTTCCCAGCTCAGTGCACAAGACTGATGGTTCTTCAGCTGATGCTGTCTTCCCAGTCTCCACGTGTACCTTAGGTGCCTGTGGAAGAGGCCCAGTATTTCAGCTGTTAAATCCAGGGGTTGTTATCTTATTCTACAGAGACTGGCTTCTTTGTGTCACCGCTGTGTTCCTGGCCAGGAAAGCCATGTGCTGAAACTGCCCTCATGATACCTAAAGAGTGGATAAACAGCAACTTCTAATTTTCACCGCTAATGTCTTTCTTCCAGGCTCTCTAAACAAGAACTGCTCACCAAATCTCATGAGCTCTGCGATGAACGCTGCCTAATCAAAAGTGCAGAAAGAGGGTTTTGTTGGGTTTTTTCTCTTCCCTCTTTCAGTTATTAAGTAGATTAAAGAAATAAAAATAATTTCCTTTCACTTGTGGTCCAGTGTAAGCAACCCTATGACGTTTGTTGCCTTGGGATTTATACATTAGAATAACCTTTGGTTCCAATATTTTCTAAAGATTTGCCAGCAAACATTGCTCTTTGATTTACCTTAATCATGGAGGATGGGACTAAGGGGACCAAAAAAGACCAAGAATGCTTTTGCATTGCTCATATTAGTCTACATTATTCATTTAAAACCAAGCTGGAACTAATGTAATCAAGGACTGAGTTTGCATTTATAAACACTGTATTTTCATCTAACAACATCTGAGAGGATTCCTTAATAGATGGACTTCTGGCAAGTTCCTCCCATATCCCTGTTTGCTGCAAGAAAATCGAGCTACCAGATTTGGCTGATTCGGTTTAAGACTTCTCCAGACATTTGGCAGATTCAGTGCTGGATCAGACACTCTTAAAGCAGCTTCTCAAGTAGATATGATCTGAGCCATGACGTTCACATCATCGGCTTTGGGGGTGTCCAGGACCTGCGGCTTTGGTTTGGACCCATCTGATTTTTTCATGTCCTCGTTGACAAGTCCTCCTTGTTCCAACGTGCAGGTTGGCTCCGAAAAAAATATAAACAGTGGAAAAAACCTTTTCAGATGGACAAAACTTCAAACCATTCCCATGTTCAGCCTGAAATTTTCCAGGGGACCTGGAACCTTCTGAATAGCCCCAGGGGAAAAACTGGAGCTTTACTTTGACCAACTGCCCCAGATTTCCAGGAGAAATACATTGCTGGGGTAAGAGGTGAGGTTCTCCTGACTACAATGGCTGTCTTGAAGGTACACTGGCAAATGTGTTGGTTCTATTTTCAGTGAACCATGTTTTCCCCCACTGTCCAGAGCAATCTGTTATGAGTGTAGCTGGCAGAAACAACAGCATGACCTTGTCACCCATTGCCTTTGTTCTTTTCCTTTCCTGCTTTTAGTTTATTGCTTTTGCCTGTTGGGAACTTCTTTTGGATTCGAAGTATATCAGGACAAGAGTAATATGTCATCAATCTGTCTCTTCCAACAGTTGCATTATATGCTTTTCTGCTTGGCGTGTGGGAGGAAGAACAAGCTGGAGTGTTTTCAGGGATAATCTCTATGCCAACAAGCAAACACTGCATTATGTATAATAACAAATAATGATTCACTGGGATGGTCTTAACAAGGTCCGGAAGTGTCAATGAACCTCATACAAGTTCACATTGCATACAATTGCAGCTGAATCTCCAATGCTTTGGGTGAAACCAAATGACACGAAGCACAGGGCCAAATTATGTGTTGAGGAGGAGGGGGAAATATTTAACTTCCCTGGAAGTGATCAGCCTAAAATCAATATAAGGCAGGCATGGTGTACACCAATAAGATAGAGAGCAATAAAACTCCTTTTTAACTTGAACCAGGTATAAGCAATTCTATTAAATTTTCATTAGCAATGTTGCCTTATTAGAGATCTTGTTATATGTTCAGATGCATCTCTCATTGTTTTAGAGCATCCAGGCTTTCTGTCTGGAGAAATCTAGTAATTCAACCCATCTGTCTTAGCTTAGGATGGGATAATTTGTCATTAGGTAGAACAGTCTCTCTTGTTTGAATCCAGCTGGATAGGACTACTATCTCTGATTGCAAATTGAAAGTATTTGATCTATCTATTTGGATGGAATAACTCTGGATTTATTTATAAAGGAGGGGTTTCTTGTTTATTTTGCATGTCTTTTTTTTTTCTTCTTCCTTTTCGTTTAGTTTATAACAACTTTGTTCCACATCAGGCAAAAAGAATCCATCACTTCACTTGGTGAAAGAAAACCTTGCCTACAGCCAAAATCCTCATCTGGGCCTACATCTTGCAGCACATTTACCAGTCCTGATGAAGGTGCTGTTCTCCTGAAGCCTTTCAGCAGGTAAGGTAGCATGAATCCCACAATGACAAAAATGAACCCAATCAAAACCAAAGTATTAATTTTACATGTGTATTAGAAACTTTCTGGGTATCCTACTGCATCCTTCTCCAGGTATTCAGGTTGTTTCATGCTGGTGGAAAGAAAATGAAATTCTGAGGTTGATTTGCTTTGCGGTGAATTTGTACTTAATAATGATGATAGGCTAGTGTTGATTTCCACACAGTTGGTTTCAACATAAACCGACAGAGCTGACTTACAAATCACTGCCTTATTGATGACAGGACAGCGAGATGGCAAGGCAATAGGTATAAATTACATTTAGTTTACTTAAGAAATAAGCCTGCATCATCAACATAGGAAAGACATCCAGCATCACTTCTACCATGAGTATGCAGTCCAAGGAAAGCAAATAACTAGCAACGAAAATCTCAGACGGAGCTTTCCTAGGGCATTCACAGGACCTCTTGGAAGGATAAAAATGGTCCATGATCCATCATTCAGAAGTTCACTGATCATATCAGGCTGTTTATAAGCAAACTCCGTTTCATGTGATGCCAGGCGAAGATGTAAACACTGGCTGGTGCCAGCAGGGAACATCACAACCCGTATTGCACTGTGCTGCACTCAGAACATGTGGGAATGAGAAGGGGCTTTATTTTGGTAATAAATTACAGTTTAAATCACTGCGAATCATTGTTTCAATACAATATTGGGAGAGGCATATTACTGAGGCCTGGCTGATTTTTCAGTAATTGCTTCTGCAAGTCTGTAGCTGACTAAAGCTGCCAGCAACAAAAAGGATGTGTTTGGAAAAGGGCCTGCAATTTCCAAGGGTTTCAGGCTCCTGGGATTGCTCCCCTAGGTGAGGGGAAACAAGTGCTGTCTTAATGGCAGGAAAAAAGCAGCCAGCAGTCAGCAAGTTGTTTATTGTAGAAACTACTGATACCCTCATACTGTGCACAAGGTACAGAAAAGTAACTCGGAATGCAATAAATGGGATAAATTTGTAATAACATTAAGAAATACTTCCGCCAACAATAGTGTATAGGCACCAGGGATTAATAAAGCTGTTAACCTTACCTCTGTTTTCTCAAACTTAATGTTGCATAGAACTGATAGTGGTCTGTATTTCCAAATCATTCCGTATCTAAAAGATATGTCCAGCACTGTATAATAAGACTGCAGGGTTTTAAAGCTTGCCCATGTAGAGGTGGAGTATGTATAGCCTCTGAACCCAGCAGAATATAGCAGTCATTCCTGGCTCTACTATTCACACCAAATCACTATATTCATAGGCTTAAAGTCAGGTCACTCTTCCATGTTTTAAAGCAAATACTTCATACAGCTGACCAGCAACAAGAGCTCAAGATAGCTGAATTCCACTCAATAAACCGTGGCATGGGAGAACATTTCTCTCAAAGAAAACCATGACAGCTCCTGATGGTTTAAATGTCCATGGCTTTATCTCCCTCTGCCTGTGCGAATCTGGAATCAAGGACATTGGGATAAAAACAGTCCTGTAGTTTAGGTGGAAACTCACTGCTCCTCTTTAATAGCATCAGGTTTTTAATCAGCAGGCTGTGTTTGGTAAGCACATCACAATTTATTCACCCTAAGAGAGAGTTTACAGTTAGTTCTTTGGTTGTTCGCCTTTTTCCCTCAGCAACACTAATGTTTGTTATATGTACTTTAATCTCAGCCCCAGCTTTGTCAATATTTGGTCTTATCTTAAAGAACTCCAAAGGAGGGTTCGAAGGAAGCAAATTCTCCTTCTGGAAAGCCAGTATCGATTCTTTTAACTGCCTCAGTCAGAAAGCAGTTTTTGGACAAGTTCAGCATAGAAATGGGAAGAAAGCCTGGTTCTCCAGACAGACCCGTGTTGTGGTTTAAACCCACCACCCCTTCCCCCAGTGGCTATTGATATGGGACTAATGTGGGTTTCTGGCACTTGGCTGCTATATGAGCTCACTGGGCAGAGCATCACCCGCTGTGCAGACCCTGGAGGTAATATCATGGCCATATGAAGCCTCTGTTTCTTTTACTATTGGCTACAAGAACAAATTGTCACCTCTACCTTTTAGAGTCTGAAAGCACAATTCAGAGTCCTTATTGATGACTGTTTGCTAGGAATGCATTAGGACTAAATTACAGAGTGGGAGGCAGAGCTATTAGAACTGAAGGATGATTTCAAACAAGAACTCCTGGGCGTAAATTGACATTGAATGTATTTTGGCTGGGGTGTGAAATGAGGATTGTGACTATCAAACAAAGAGGTTTTGGAGCAATGTTTAAGCATCAGAAGTAGCTGACATCTACCTTTTTTAATAACAATAATAACAAAATTACTGGATTGGATTTTAAGCTAACTTCTCATGCACTGTGCATCACTATTTCCTGGTGATCGAGTACCTATTAAAAGTGCAATATTCATTTATTTCTATTCTGTATTTCAGCTGTGTATCATATGGATATTGCTATGCATGTGCAGAATAGCCTTTAGTCTGTTAAACTCTCCCATAACTTTGAATAGGCAGTATAATGTCAAGGGGAGGTACAGAAATAACTGGCACAGGCAAGACACATCAAGTATACATATATACTGACCTCATAAAAATACTTGTATGGAAATATCCCATTAGGGATGAAAAATCAGAAGGTTCATGAGCACGTCATGTCATTGGGGACTTCTCATACAACACAGCTTCCCTCTTGTAACCGACCCTTTAAAGCAAATTAGGGGGCTGTGCAGGGACTATCATTGCTGTGTGTGTGAAAGCACAACACTATTCACGTTCCTTTTTCTAGATCCTTTTAGAGAAATTGATCGAAAATTCATCGAGTTTAATGTGCTGCACCAGTGGTAACTTAAGTTCTTGCAAAACACTTCCAACTCACTTTGGAAGCGTAGGCTCAGAGCATCAGTGTCAGCCTGATTTCCAGCATAAGTCCTTACGAGCAGATTTACCAAGCAGCACAGATAAGTTCTCTGCAATTTCTGTGATTTCCTTATAGTACAGTGATGGTCATCACTGGAGCCAGGTTCTCCCATATGACTACCACAAAAAGAATAGGAATGGGAGAAGAGGGTAAATGATACTCCAGTGGCACTGTAGGAACCATGCGGGGTTGAACCCTACCTTTCAATCATGTGGATATGAAGGAACCTAGTGCAGACCAGTGGCTAAGTCACACATACAAACACCCTGATAAATCTGAGAATAGGTCCCTGAAGCAGAGGCTATAAAGGATTTATGTACTCCTTTGTGGAGTCCTGGCGCAGAGAATCAGACTGGGTTAAAGGAGACTGTGTGTTAATACCTCACACTTTTAAATCCCCCTTCCCACCTTTTTTATATCAATAGAATGCATAATGTTCATTTTGTGAATATTCTCTGTCTGTGTTTTCTGTTTTAGCATGACATTGCTTACCACATGGCTCTGTTTAAATGCTCTGATTAGAAGACACATTCAATTACCTACAGATATTAGTGTCCTAATAGATGTTAATGCAGATATTAGTGTCCTGTAGACACCAGTGCTTAAGGAGCAATGCTCTGCAATGTGTTTGCTTGTTCAGTTGCATCTCCTCCTGGTGAGGTCTGAGGCAAGGAGAGAAGATGAAGGCTGAAGGGTCAGAAGGGATGTGTCAGGAAATGTTTTACTATAACCCCCCAGAGCGGCAACGTTGAAGGAATCCCTTCTCTAAGATAATATTGATTGTAATTTATGATGTACCATGTTTCAACTAGCTAAAGAGCAAAGAAAATAGTAAGTCCAGTGTTTCAGTCTGGTTTAAAAAGCCAACACACAAGTTACACAGATGAAATGTGTGAAAAGTAGGGAGTGAATCACTGGCAGTGGGAACTCTGTCAGAATTAGGAAATTAAGTTCATTAAAGGTGTGGTAACTTAATTTTCTATGCAAGCATGTAACGATGAGGGTTGGGCAGAAAAAAACCCGTTCAGACATCCAATTTAACACAAACCCACCCAAACTTGGCAAGGCGGAGCGTCCGCAGCTCAGCCCAGCCTCCTGGCTCCCTGCTTGGATTACATTTGCTCTAAATAGTCCAAATTAGGCCTGGACTGTACCCTCCTTGTCTCCTTCATCAGCCTCCTGTGGTGTCAGCAGCATGAGAGCAGGCGGGCTCCATGGGGCAGCTTCACGATTCATCAGCGTTCCCTATTCTTGTAGATTCTCCAAGGCATCTTATGGATGTGTAATAAATCTTCCCTCTTATTATTGAGAGAAAACCCAGAGACGAAACCTTCATTTTACTTAGATTGACCTTAAAAACCAAAATCTTGGTTCAAAACAAAGGCATAAACCCAAAGCAGCATGTGCTTTGACCTCATCACATAGCCTCATCATCAAACAATAGACTTCAAAATCACTTTCATTGCCTCACTTATATTTAAGATGCTTAAACCAAAATGAAACAAATTTTGTTTCCCAAACAGATCCTGAGATTTTATTCCTTTCTAGTCTTGCTGAGGGTTGTATGGTTGCCTAGCCCAAGAGGTCCTAGATGAATTTAACAAAGCCCATGAAATCACTCTCGTTCGTATCTATATACCTAAAACAAGAATCCTGTCCATGTTCTTTAACTCTCTACGTAGGGATATTCCTGTAGCCAAAGTTTCTGGTGGCCTATTAGCATTATAACTATAAAGATTTCCTGTTTCAGCAAGCAGCAAGTTTGACAGAAAATCCGAACTGGATTATTTCAGGGAATGCCAGTCAAAAGTTGCAGTGAGAGGCACTGCGATGCCACCAAAGGTTTCTGCTGTCCATGTGGAGGGTCCTCTTCCATCATCCCTACCCCATCCATCCATGGCATGATCTTACCTTCCTTCTTGTACTTAGGAATAGGTGGCTTTAAGAAAGCACCTCCTGGGACGTACGTTTATTTCATAAGTGGCATAGTAACGCATCTGATCCTGGGGGATATTTAACAGCCCCCTCATGGATTCAATGTATTTGATCTACGTTGACAAGAAGAGTGAACGGGGACTCAAATTTGGCATTTCTTTCCCACCACTGATTGTGCATCTCCTTTTGGGTTCACAGCCGGCTTTTACTGTCACTGGCCTTATTGCCCATGCCCAGAGGCAGTGATTAATCTAATTCATATTAATGTTCGTTTCCACACCATCTAAATCAAGCTCTGAGCTGTGGCCTCCAAAGTAGGAGAGGAGCCCCAGAGGAGCACCAGAAACCACGGCTCCATCCTCATCGTCATCAACTGATGGAGGTGCTCGGGGCGGGGGGTGGAGCCCCCACTGCTGAAGCAGGCAGTGAGGCAGGTGGCTTGTTAGAACATGGGGTTTTGACACCGAACATTTCACTGCTGTGTTTTTATTGCGCCTTCTAAAAGCTGTGAGGGTGAAAGTTATTAAAATTATATACGTATAAAGAAAGGGCAAAAAGAAAACAGTGAAAAGCAACAAGGAACGTTTCTGCCCAAAAAAAGTCCGAAACTGGCTCCAATTGGACCTCAGCATGGAAATGCTGGAACTTGTAGCCTCCAGTGGCAAAATAAAACAGGCTACCATTATTAGACATTTTCTACAGCTAAAGATGTAACATCATAGCTAAATTCAGTCAGAGACAGGTCGAGCAACAAAAACCAGGAGCCAAGGCAGTCTAGTCTGGTCTGAAACTTGATTCAGGCACCAGATTATGAATAGATTTAACTAGTTTGCCAAAAGAAAATGTAGATTTTGGCAGTGTGTGGACTTTGTATTTTTTTTCTCTTTTTTCGGTGTGCTATATGTGGAGTCCTATTGCGTGCTGTGGGGATACGAGAAAAGAGCCTTTTTATATTATATAAGGTCTTGACGCGCATGTGTGTGTATATATAGGATAAAAAACACAATTAACCCTATAAATGCTAAAAAGCCTGAAGGGCCTCTGTCCAATGCCCCTTAGCCAGGAACTGAGATTACAGCCAAACTGGTTCTGCTGTTGCCTTTAGTGATGAACCCATCCAGGACCACTGCTTCTGCCTGGGGACAGTCCTTGCAGCAGAACTCATGGGGCTGCATAGAAGCTGGGGAGATCTGGCACACCACCAAAGCTGCCTCAGATGAGTTGTTTGTCCACTCTTTGTAGGGTACCAAGGCACATCAGGGCCCTCTTTGTGCTATGGTCGCTTATAATCTTTATTAATTACAGTGAAAAGCCATGGAAGTCCTATGCAATATCACCTAAAACACTCCTGAGGGAGATAGGTAAGTATTCAAGTAAAGAAAAAGGTTTAGAATATCCACAATACTGCAGCCCACATACGTACAGCAACAAAAACAAACAGGCGATCTCTGGAGGTAGATTTTGATGACAGATGCCAGTTCTCTGTGGTCAGAATTCGCTCTGATTCCATTCAGGTATGTGGTATAGGAAGTCGTAAAAAAGGTAGAAGTTGAAGAAAGAAAATACAATCAAGGTGGGGAGGAAGGGACTGTCAGGATAGAAGGGAGCAGACGCCTGCCTGCTGCGACTGCTCCTGCGCTGGGGGCTTCTCTGGAGTATTTCATTAACAAGGAAAATACACATCAGCCTCTCCGTGTGTGTATTTGCCAGATGTTGCTGTTGAGTCTCAGCATAAACGTTCCTATTACCCTTTGTGCTTCAAGAGCTACTGTCGCCAAGACAAGGGATACCAGTTCTCCTTTGCACAGCACAAGGACACAGCATCTCGTATCACAGAGCACTTAAGCCAATAGTTTGAAGTGTCTATGCATTGGTTAATTGTAGTGAAGATGTCATGAAACAGAGAGTGGGGTTTTGAGAGCTGTATAAATCCGTATAGATGAGAGATAACATAACTGTCAAGCTGAGACTCTTAGAAGAGCCTATATTTTATCCCTGCTTATATGTAGTGTATTGAACAGTTGGTTATGTTGCAAGCTGTAATGCTAAGGATTTAATAGGAAATTGTGTTACACATTTGGAATAACTTGGAATTAGTCTCTTCACTTACTGAGCGCACTCTATCAAGTCATTCTGCACACACTAAATCCCTGGGAATAGCACCAGTATGGCACTATAGCTTGTTCTGCCCTTCTTCCTGTGGAAGCGTTGATTAACTAGGTCCTGTAAGAGCTGCAGTGTCCGCTGGTGTTTGTGCCAGCTCTGGGATCAGAATAACTGTAGCTTTATTAGCATGGTGGTGTGTCTCTATCAGAGCAGGTTTTGCCATCCAGCCTACTAATATTGTATGGAACTGTTTTAATCTGAGGGAAGATTAGAGGTGCACAAGGTTATCTGTCACTGTACCTTCGGTGCTATCCATATATTCAAACTATTCCAGCTGCTTAAAATCGTTTCATTTGCAGTCAAATTATCCCCATCCCCCCCCCCCCAGCACATAAAGCGTTATGACATGCCCCAAAGTACCCCGGTGACCCTCAGTACTTATCATCATCTGTCCTAATTCAAGCACTCCTCTGACTGCCTGGTGGAGGGTTTGCAGTAGGGGCCCTCTCCGTAAAGCTGTCCTCAGGGATGCTGAGCTGGCAGAGGTCAGGCTAAACTTGAAGGAGACATTTCTCACCTCAACACTTATTCCTGGACTCTCAGTTTTCTTTTATATATTGTTATTTTTATTTCAAAGAAAAAGCCTGGAGAGATACTGTGGTTAGAAACCACCTTTCTCAGTGGTACCCAGATCTGCTCAGGAGACACTCTGCAATGCAAACAGCAGAGACAGCTCTCGCGGCAGCAGGGATTTCACACTGGGCTGAAGCATCACAGAGGAGAATCCACATGCTGGTTTCGATATTCATTAATCATCCAGCTAATTTGTTTTTACACAGGAGCGTTGACAGCAAACGAATGTTATTATAGCAACAGCACACTGCATAATCCAGACTATTATGGTATTAGCATCGATGAAAACGACTGCTCTGTGTTCACTTATGCTCAATTCTGTATCCAACTGCAACTGTAAATATATCTATTTTTATTCACATCTGCTGAAAGCAATAGACCTACCATATGTGGCCAGAAGGATAAAAGGATTGCTGCTGTCTTTTTCTTCCTCCTCCCTCTGGTCCTTATCTCAGGAACATGAGTTGAAAACTGGCCCAGGATTTACTGACTGTTCAGAGACCTTTTATGAGGCAGTGCTTTCTCAGGCTGATATTGAGAATATATATAATTATATCTATGTACACACATGCACACATGTATTATTGTGCCTAAGGTTATTTCTGGAGTCAATCTTTTTAGTATTTGTATACAGTGTTCACACAAGAGAGAAAAAGAAATCCAGTGGTTAAGGTTAACTTGGGATTTGAGAGACCTGGTTTTAATTCTGCTCTCTGCCATAGGCTTCCTTTTTAATACATATCTATATATATATACACACATATATCTACACAGGCACATGGAAAAGGCACACAGGATGTTGTCTACGTTGTCCAGACCTGAAGCCACATTAGAGTCTAAATCTGCATTGCTTTGGCACTTTGTGGATGAAAGTCTACAGTCAGCACACAGTTTTGGTGAGCTTTGAGCCACACAGGACAGGGACAGATTTGGGCCACATCCTTTAGGACAAGAAGAAACCCACACAGGAATTCCTTTCTGTCCATACACCTATAAAACCCCCAGTGTGTTACAGAGCTTTCCTTATTCCCTTGAGCATCCTCTTCGGGTTGGATGGTGGAGGAGGAGCCTCTAATGGCTGCAGATGAGGAGGTACAGGAACTGTCTGGCTTATCCAGCAGGGCTGTGTTAGCACTCTGTCAGCACAGTTGCTCATATATTGTTACACTGAATAATGGATTTGCTTACATTCAGCACCACGTGACTTTAAAGCATTTAAAGCTTAACTGTAGACTCTTTTGAAACAGATGGGTACCTGGTCTTTCACAACATGGCAACTCCAACGCACTCTTTTATTTTAAGCAATTCACTCATAAAAATCAAGGGTGCCAATTAAGAGAGGAGAAGAGGGCTTTCAGGTGTTTAGTGGCTGAGAAATTATTAATACCAGTTGCAAATATGTGATTGTGCTGTTGTTACTGATAGTACAATATAAAATAAAGTCACAACAGTAAGATATTGAAATGAGAAATTGAAAGCCATTTCTTGTAACAGTATCAGTCCTGCACATGCTCTTTATTATACTGGGATTTTAACCATTTGGGTTGCCACAGATTTATAAAGGAATCCTGCTTTACATGGCTGCAGAATGATTTATAAGGGTTCATTTTAGCCCCTCATCAAACACAGGCAAAATACACTACAAAATGGACCGGAACCCCAAATCCAGCTTCAGTCTGCTTTAAGGAAGACCTGAAGAGGTATGAGAGACCAACTCATAAATACATTGACACCCAGTTCTACCTGGAAAACTTAATGGGCATGGAAAACGAATTGCTCTTTCTCATATCTGTTTGTCTTCCATTATTTGTGGTCTCTCACACAGTAGGAAAGTTGTGGTTCCCCTGATTTGCTCACTCATTCTGTTATTAGAGGAGATCTTGCCCTGCACCGTGGGGACCCATTTTTCTGTCCTCACTCTTCAGCCAGTGCGGGGATCCCCGTTCATCAAACCCGTCTGTCAGAAAGTTAAAACATGTCTATGCTTCTTCCTTCCCATTTTCTGTTGTTCAACTACTGACAGCCAAAAATGTGTTCATACGCTTTATGCATGAGGAAAGGTGACTATTGATGCTAGCAAATGTGGGGTCATTTTTTTTCTTGTCAAAAATCAGTCTCTGGAATCACTGATGCCTTGTGAAATTATAGTCTAATGTAACCAACTGGAGTATAAAGTAACCAATTTCTTTACTCTTTAAGCAAATTATTCTCCTGGAGGTTGAAACACAAAACCAAGGAATATATGAAGTTATTTTTGTCCCTAGTCAGGGGAAATTAATGAAATAGCACCTCCCATTCTGTTGACATTGGCCAAGATCGCCAAAGTCCTTAGTAATATTGGGGTTCCCATTATGGGGAATATTGTAATCACAGGAGGGATTCGGAATATTATACTGGTGGGAATGTCCATGTAAGCTCTAATGTAGCTGAGTACTTAAGCTCGTGCTTAAGTTGAAGCAAACAGTCAGTTGGAGTCAATAGTTACAGGGCTGTGATAAAATACATGTCTACATGCTAGATCAAATGTTATCAGGAAAAACTATGCGCGCTCTAAGTATGGCTTGAGACATCAGAAACCATCAGTAAATGTTGCCTGAGCAAAGTTTATTCCATATATACTCAGGGGTGTAACCATCTTTAAAATGCAATATTTTGATGGGGATTTTTATAATCGGCTTAACTCTTCTTGATGATCATGACATTTTCAACACAGTTTTTCCTCCCTTTCAGTTCTGGTGTGAAAACTGTGCTCAGTATCTTTGAACACTTTATCTGTGCTTTCGACTTTATGACCACAGAGCCACTGCTGTATCATATGTTGTATTGCCACCTGAATGGGATGAGTTTGTGCGGGAGATGACACAGAGAGGCCAAACACACACAGTGAAATAAGGGATCCCAGTAAGAACAAAACACGTTGTTCTTGGTTAAAAGCGCCATTATTCAAAGTCTATTTTGATAACAATCTTAGAAAATACAGATTTTTCTTTGCCTAGATCTATTACTTTGCTACATTTCTCCCTGGAGTCTGGCATTCCTCAGGACTTTTCAACTTACAGGTTTGCACTACATCTAAAGCTTTACCCAAAAGATTTTATTCATTACACTATAATGTACAAACTATGAACACAAGTACATAATATGTATAATAGCTATGCGTATTAATAAAATGTGCTTGAAGCATTTTTTTGTAACTAAATGTGGTTTTGGAAGCTGGAATTGGCATTCAATCCTGAGTGCTAAAAAATTGTATTTAATTTACTCTGTGTGTAATTATATGCCTTGATATAATTGGTTTGAAAACATTATTCTCTTCTCATTGAAGGAAGAGGCATTATATGAAGTTTCATCTAGACTCCAAAGAGTCCAAATTTCCTCAGAGGAATTCCAATATTTCTTTCCCTTTTCATCTCCATTCATAGAAAGTGCACCTAATGAGCAACTAGTTAAATAGTCACCAGAGTAGGGCTCATTCCAGTCCAGTTTCACTGGTGATAGAATTAACCCATCCATTACAGTGGAGTGGCTCCTGATGGATGCTGCTGTAAGCACAAGGATGAGTGGATGGGATATCCAACCGCATCCCAGCACTCCCTGCGCTGTGGAGCTGGTGTGGATCCCATGCAGAAGAATGGGGTGTCACAGCAGTCCCCCTTTCTCCCTCTGTGTTTGCATCTTATTTGGTTTTCCTTCTCTTTGGATCCCGTTTGTAAGGAGAGTAACGGTACCCAAACAGTGATGTGGGACCTGAGCCTCATCTTGCTTCACAAGAACCAACTCCTGGGGCTTAATGGAGTATAGAAGACTCCAAAAGCACGTCAGGATCAGGCCCAGTGATAAGGGGGAGCTGTATTCAAAACTAAAAGGGAAAGAAAACCAAGAAAGTTATTGCAGTGTTGTGTAGCTCCTTCTCTTCCCTAAGACCCCCATAAACATTTCCCTTCCAATCTTCCTGATACCAAGTGCAGCAAATTGTCAGCAGAGCTATGAAACCCGAAACGTGGTCCATGAGCATTGAGTTAGGAACAGACCTTGGCTAAGGACCCTTTTCCTTTCATATCCTGCCCTGGTGTGCCCTTCCCCTCTCCCCCATCCCTTCCCTTCCACCCATTGTACAGCTTCCAAGATTTCTCATGGAAATAACCCCATGGCTTGTTTTCCATTACGGGTTAATACCGGATTTAAGGCTGTTATTTTCTTTTTCCTGACATGTCGCCCATCACGTTATGATTATTAGAGTTTGCTTTTGAAGAGTTACCTGAGGTGAAGTCTGATTGGACTCGAGGCTGATGAGAAAGGATGCCAGGGCTCAGGAGCGCTGCCAGCCACTGATGTGGCTCATGCACAGACAGCAATCACAGCAACGGGCTCAATTTCATGCCATGATTTAAGATAGTCTGTAAAGGTACACTGATGATAAACCTACAGTGCCTGTTAGGGAGCTGGAAGCAGGAACGGAACTGATCAGCATTTAGTATAATATTTAATGGCAAAAGAGCTATATATCAAATGACAGAATGCAACAAAGGAGAGGTTTAATGGCTCCTGACTCTAACCCTGTAAGAGTTTCCAGGCTCTCCCACTGGTTTTGGGTTTGGGAATCCTGCAGTGGCTAACACATACTGCAAAGCTTATCCAGTCCTGGTTTAAATAAAATGATCCTGCATATTCTGCCTCATTCTGTAACAAAACATTGCAGGCTGGATTCTGCCACCTGAAATTGCACAGAGCATGTCTCAGGGACTGGGTACTAACCTCACTTTTGCATTACGGCTTGCATTGACTTTAGTGGCATTGCTCACAGAAGTGACTGCTGTGCACAGAATGCAACAGTGAGAATTGCTTGGAAGGGCTGGAAAATCTGGCTTGTCATTTTATGTCAGTGTATGCAGTAATAACTGAATGAAAAGTTCTGAGCATCTCTGGTGACGCTCTGTTGGTTTCACTCCATCCATTTCCATTTATTTTCCCTTCAGTTCTTACCTACTTTCATCTGTTTCTAGCTAAGACCTGGCTGTGTCGATAATGAATAAAATTCAAGTCCAGAGGTATCTTCCCAGTAGATTCAATTAGCTTTAAATGCTGCTGGAGAAACCACCTTATTTTCTTTCTTGTCTACCAATGTACATACTATGTTTTTTTAACTAATAACTAAGACACAAGGGAGGGAAAAGGAGTCAAACGCCATCACAACTCACTTTCTGGACCTCAAGGACTCCACTAAACAGGCATTAACAGCAGTATTAGCAACATGCTTTTTGTATATCTTGGCATTTCAGAGCACAAACACCAGCTAAACATCCAAGTCAATTTGTTTTCATGAGGTGTTTCAAATAGAACCATTTTATCAGCAGCTGAATGGGATGCAGTGGGGCAAGGAGATGGTGGGCAAAAAAGAAGTGAGAAAAAGAAACTGAAACATAGAAGAAAAGGAAAAGAGGCGAATTAAAATGATGAAACAGGTTTGGTTTTCTCTCTCATGACTTTTCTTTTTGCTTTGAACAAGCCCTAGAGAACATTTGATGTGGTCTGTGGGATTGTTCCCTCAGAGATGATTAAGAACAAATCCCATCAGCCATTAGGCCCTTTTGATACGGCCGTGTTTTTCCATCTCATTTTATCAGCCCAAATGATGGCTTAATGGGGAACAAGCACCATTTGACCAACTCTCTCCCAATGCATTTTCCTAAACAAAGGTGGCAAAGGTTCCCTTAATGAATTCCGACTTTCCATTTCCAGCACACACGTGCGCACAAACAGGCATTCTTAGGAGGGAGAAACCAAAACCTGTATTTACCATTTCTGTGCAATCAGATGTTTTAGAGATTAAGAGAAAAGGAGAAGGGGGAGAGGAGGAGCAGAGTCACATGGGAGGCAAGAAAAAAAGAAAACCACGTTTTCTATCTCTTCCTATTTCTTTTTGGTTGGGTTTTTGTGGGTTTTTTTTTTTTCCAGTTTCCAGCCCCATGTTGTGACTTTGACAAATGATGATGCGTAGGGAAGATTTATGCCAGGTCTCGGAGCATTAGCACATTATCATGAGCAAAACACAGCCCTTGGTCGACCTCATCGGGGACCCATTGAAGCATTTCTTGAAAGTGATATATGGGCCAAGAGCTCATCTTAGAAAGAGCTGTGTTGCTGTCCTGGTGGATGAAGTCTGGGGGAATGCCCAGAGAGAGCCAGGTGAAGACACTGAGCATTAGATGAGAAATGGTTAGTAAAAACCCATGCTGGAAAGGAAAGAGGAACCCCTCTGTTCTCGAGGGACCAGCATGTTGAATGATTTAATGGCTACCTTTAGGAAATGCTTTTTGCTTTATTGCTCTTTCTGCCTTTTTTTTTTTTCTCTCTATTTCTTCCTTTTTTTTCTTTAAGGGAATGAAATACAATGTAGGCTCTTCCCCCGTTTTCACTTCTGTATCCCAACTCAGCTCTCCTGTAAGGCCACAGCTTGAAACGTGTCTTTGCAAAAGACTTCCAAACCTCCTACAGATGGTCTTATTGATCAGGACAGCCTGAATTGGTGAAAAGGAAACCAAATCCCCCCAGATTAAACGTATATGTATTTGCTACAAACACAAAAGGCTTTCTGCGTTCACTGCAAAGGGTTTCCACTTCTGTTAACTTCATTCTGAATTCATTTCCAGCACTGCTCAGGAGCAGGGCTGTAGCTCCCAGGGTTAAGCTGTGCAGACTTTCCACAGAGGTGTCAGAAATTGCATGGAAAACTAGTGGGATTTTCAGAGCTACTTCAGTCATCAGCCCAATAGTCTTTACCCCACTTCACCGCCAGAGCCTCTGTAAGACACTTCCCATTTCCCTGCACAGAAACTGCAGAACCTACTTTGCATGGGAGCTGTTGGTGACATTCATTGTACTTCTAGAACCAAATGTTGGATTTTAATGTTTCTCTAGAATTAAAAGTTTCTTGTATTTGGTGAACGAATTTTAGCATTTGAGTGATAAGATTTTGCTCTCCAATTTGCTTTGATATTCAAGAAAATCACACATGGGATTTAGAAGTCTCTATTTACCTTTTTGAGTCAAATCTTCAGGCAATATTTTATTTTCTAGATTTTTATTATCTTGGGCCTGAAATGTCAAGGAAAGATTGAGATTTCAGAGCTATTAAGCTTCAAACAAACAATGTAGAGACAGTTTACCATTTCAGAGGAATTCTAGACTGCTCTTTTAGGAACTTGTGTATCTTTGCTAGAGCTACATAAGCTACGGGGATGAGGAACTGTAGAAACCACATATGCGGTTCCTAAAAAATTGGATTGATTAAATTTGCCTCATTGGAATCTCCATTTTTTTCCACAGATGTTTAGATATCGGTAATACATGTGTTATAGTTGGAAATTTCAGTCATTTATTTCTTATCTACAGTACTCTAAACAGTCTGCGCCTCTCAGAATGCCGCAATTTAGCTAAAAATCTAAACCAAGAGATAAATAAACCAACAAAGGCAGAAATATTCAAAGGGGTAAAGTTAACACAAGTAGGTTCTTTATCGCCCAGAAACATGCCGCACATCCATGTTTTGAACAGAAGTGCCACTGAATGGAGAAAGAGTCAGTCATTCTCCTTTCATACACAAACTACAACAGTTAAACACATCTTGTAAACAAGGAGTAGGGAGCGCAGAGATTTCAGTGCTCTCATGGAAGTTTTTGAGGGCGCACACAGATAAAGAAAGCATTTTTGAGTAAATGACTTGTATCTTTTCAGCACCGTTTCAAGTACAGTGTGTCAAGATGATTGATGATATAAGCCTGTAGCAGCTTCATGACAAATTAGTGATTCTGACATATGTTTGATGCTCTAAGCAGTTTTCCCTTGAAAGTAAGATGATTTGCCTTTCAGGTGCTGCCTCTGCTCGGAAGCTTGCAATCGAGTCTGGGAATTCAGTTATCTGGAGGATAGCAGCATTTCTGGAAATATCATCAGAGCACCCAACAGTCAGTGTTTTCCCAGGGCTGCTGTCTTATTATGTGTAAAGAGATGCAACCTAAATGCAGATGGAATGTCAGCATTAAATAAGGGAATTAGATATTAGGTTCAGAGTGGGTGAGGGGATGACTGTAACAATATAGTCTCATTCCTCCAAGTAAATGTCTCTCTTTCATGAAACAGAGCCTTTTATTTAATCATTTATTTTGGGGGGCAAAATTTGCCATTTTACAGCTTTGTGGATTTGTGCATAAGTTGCAATACACAAGTAACCAGGGTTGTAGCATCATTCCAGGTCACTTGTCTTCAAACACAAGACCAACAGAAAATATAGATCTTTGGTTAACCCCCCCCTTAAACACCTTGTTACAAACCTAATCTACAGGAAACACTAATAATCCCAATTTCACCAGCTGCCTTGGTTTAGGTACAGCCTCACCATCATAGGAGCAGGCCAGCTAACTGAACAAGACTTGCAGTCTTGATCCCCTCCTTTCTCTAGCGTGGTATTGAGATAACCTTTGCTGATGAGTTACTGGCTTTTCATAAGCCCATGTGGCAGAATCAGATCCAATGTTTTATCATGGAATAGGAAAAAAAGAGGGAAGAAAAGGGCATTTTCCACAAATAATGCTGCTCAGTGTTGCCGCCAGCTCTACACCGAGATATCTGACCGTGCTTGCGAGCTTTCCTCCTCGGACAAAAACAAACCCGTGTTTTGAGAGAGTACCATTGTAATTGTGGGCAGTTATACGGAGGGGAAAAATAATGTGGTTTGTCATCAATCTCTCGGTGTGGCACACAAGGGCTGACTTGTTGAAATTTTGCAGGCTGTATTTACAGAGAAAACATAGACCTGGTGCTGTGCAGGGCACTATCAGTCCCCAGGTCTGGAAGAACCGTATCGGAGAAAAAGGGGAGGCTTGAATCATAACCTTCAGGACAATCTAATCCATGAGGGAACAGAAATTATTCTGCTCCTCTGAGCAAGATCAAAACCTGAATAAATTAATTATTAGGGACCTATTTGTGAATATATACATAGTCTGGTTTGAGGCAAGAGCTAACAAATAGCAGCAATTACTCTTATTGCTGTTTTACAATGCCACAGGCAATGGGGAAAATGAAGGATGGATGCTTCCAGCCTTGAAAAATGCTACACTGGAGTAAAAGGAGTTGGTGTGTTGCTGCATTGTTTTTAGAATGGTGTTGTTATGTGGATGATCTTATAATATGAAGGCTTTGTAAAAATCCTATAGCAAGCCAGAGCCCCTGCTCTAACTCATCAAGACAGAACTATCATATCTATCATTATGCTGATAGAGACAGAAAGCAGAAACATATGAGAAATGACTCTTTGTCCATCATTTTTACTCTGTAAAAGTTAGGGAACTCCTCTGTAACCACAGGGTCCATTTGCAGTCAATGGAGAAAGGAGCTGTGCAGCTCAAGAGGAACAGTCATGCCTTAGAACATGGTACGGCCGGGTTGGACTGGGCTTGGAGCAATCTGCTCTAGTGGAATGTGTCCCTGTCCATGGCAGGGGTTTGGAACTGGATGAACTTTAAGGTCCTTTCCAACCCAAACCATTCTATGATTCTATGGTATTGTCTCCTGAAACAAAACATGTCTTAGACTGAAGAGTTCACAGTCCTTCCAAACTTGAACTGCACCTACACCTCTGTAACAAGAATATCCCAGCCTGGCTTTCAGTTGACAAGTTCTGTTTGCAACTCATACTGTTTATTTCCTTTATTTTTTTTAACCTTGTTTTCCTGCAAAATCAGAAATGCTGTATGAAGGGTACCCCCCCAATGCAGTAAATGGCCTCGTTCTGCAATTCAACTATTTTGCATTCATTTTTATTTCAAAATAAAGCTAAATCTACTTCTTATTAAAATTGCCAAACGAATCACCCACATGCATAGCTCTAATACATAAAAGGAGCATTTTCTCTTAATTCCATTAAAATATCCAGAGGGCAGTGGCAGTGAGAGTAAATTGAGAAGCCCAAAGTTAAACAAAACCAGCCTCATACGCTTTCTGCAACTTCATTGTCTGCTTTGAGTGTAGGTTTGCACTGTACAAGTTCTATAGCTAAATTATCATAAAAGCCCAATGGCTATTTTAACCAGCTCACGACTTACGCATGCATATACAGATTCAGCTTTCATACTCTGCCTTGTTAAGAGCATGGTAGGTAGCTGGTGGGTAATTGCTTGTAATGTCACCCCAAATGATTTGGAATTTGCCAACTTTCAGGTTTTGCTACAAGTCGAAATCTAGGACAGATTTATGGAGTTTCATTACTGAAATCGATACATTCATATATCTTGAGCTGACTTGCCTGGAGTCCAAAATTCCAGAGAATAATTGACTGACCAATCAGCCTACTGTCTATAAATGTATAAGCTGAGTATTGGTGCTCTCCAAGTCTGAATCTCCCTTCAATACACTGCCTCAGTGCTAATTCTTGGAGCACCGTCTCTGTTAAATCAGTGGCAAAACATCTAGAGAGCCCCAGGAGTTTAGAATCTGGCCTGCAGAGCCTTGTTCACAAGAAGGGGAAGGGTGGAATTTCTTGCATGTTTTATTTGCCAGCTATTGTAGTTTTCAGTCAGACATAGGCTGTTTTCAAACCTTGCATTCCACCGTAGCGCTAACCATTACAAATGAGAGAAAAAAATCAAGGCTATCAGCATGGGTCACCGCAATGGTTTCGACACAGAAATGCTTCAATATTCATGATTCTTTCTTTCCAAAGAGTCCTATATTCAGCTGGGAGGGGAAAAAGATTAAAAAGCATTTTCAAAATGAAACTGGAATTATTGCTGTCATTGTAAAATTAACTGGAGGCACATTTTGTTCAGTGTGTTCTTTGGGCCAGCCAGCTAACCAGAAAACCTCTTGCTTGCGCAGCTCAAGTAACTGATAACTTTATGGCTGCTTGCATTAATGTACATAAATGTATATTATGTACATAATGTATGTAAAAATCCTAATTCTTATACAGCTTTTCATATAGCCTAGGATAACTCGATAATGATGATGTTATTGTTTCACAATTGCATGGTGCCTTTAGTCCCAAATGAAAGCATTTTACATCTATAGTATCTAATGGAATCTAACTATTCCTTGGCTGGGTCGGGAACTCAGATTCTGTGTATCAGCTGTTGGCTGAAGGGAGGTGGGAGCGCTGACCACATTCTGGGGTAAAACCCGAGTCTTCCTTCAAAATGTGTCCCAAAATCATAGCCTGCAATGCCAGCTTCACACAACGCTTTGTGTGGCTTTTTTGGAGGAAACCTCTAATACCCAATGCTGGTTTGCTCTGCGCTGAGATTGAGTTTGTTCTGCTCTAGCACCTGTAGCTTGCACACACTCACACACACACAGAGAACAACTTAAAAGGAGTTTCTTTGGTCTCTGCAAGTGGGAAACACTGTTTGCTTGCATCCCTTATATACTTACTGAACCTGCGAGCAGCACAAAACACATTGTCTGAGAGCTCTGTTCCAAGAAAGGTGGCATCTCAGTGGCACAGCTTTGTTTAATGAATATAGCTCCTATTTCTGTAACCACAAACTATGCACAAGGATTTCAGCAAATAGAAAGATAGCAGTGGTGCAGAGGATTAGGGCAATAATTGTGTGTATATACAAAATGAGATGGGATTCAACATTGGGATTACAAAGCTTGTGATGGTCTTCAGTTACAGGGAATGCTTGAGTTTTCCAGATGGGCAGAGCAAATGAAAGGCAGAAAAGAGAAAGAAAGGCAGAAAACTGGTATTAGCAACAGTAAATATAGTTGTAAAATACCCAGTATGACACAGAAATTCATGAAAATATTTTAATGGCACCATAAAATATTCACTGTAACTAACAGTTGTTCTTGAGAGGACAAGGAATGGCTGGAGATATCACTATTAATTACAGTCCTGTTCAGTTAGCACATTTTCCTCTGGACATAATATGAAACCATCTGAATAGACAGAGATGGTAACTAGTGTTTGCCCATTTGTATAGATCAAAATACACAGACATGTAGGAGTCTGCAGGCACAGACAACTGAACATACTGGGGTTTGTCCCACAAACTTACCAGAGAACGGTACCTGCTCCATAGGCCTGTAAAATGAACCGCTGGGATTTTGTAATGAATTGTTTCCCAGTTTTACTCTCGCAGAAAGTTTCTTGACTGCTTAATCCAAAGCCCATCGGAAACAATGGAAACCTTTTCATTTCCAACACAGGATTTTTAATAAGACCCCAAGTAGCCATGAAATAAATGAAGCTCTATAAAAATGAAGCAGAAAAATGCCCAGAAATCTCTTTTAAATGGTTCAAAATTTCATGGAAAATAAGGTTAGTTTTTCTTTCTACAGATTTTTAACTTCTCTTTGGAGTTCATTGGCAGAAACATGGGTTTGTGCAAAAGATCACATTTTCTATTACTGTCTATGAGGCAGAATGCCCTCTATTCTATCACTCTATCTATTCCCTCTATGCCATCATTCTAGAGAGAAGATAGCAATTCCTCAGGGATTAATTCTGACTTAGGTCTTTGCTTCAAACCCACCCCCAGTGATCCTGTTTGTCTTATCCAGAACAATACATGACAGCTAGCAGTTCTAAATACATCTCCAGAAGTTCCTGACTCTCTTAAAGAGGGTTTAAGGGATTCTACCGGCCTTTGTTTCAAATGCAGGATGCACAGTGCCACTGCAAACCTTCCTCACCTATTTTCTACCTGATTTAGCATGTTTCCACTCCTCTTCTGTCTTCCTCAATCTGTTTTTCACATATCTATGTGTGTATATATATGTGCCTATGCACGCATGTTGTCCTTTTTTAATGCTGAGAGACACTGCACTTTATGACCAGCTTAGCAGAGAAGCAGCCCCTCTTCATTAATGCCAGCCACAGTGTCTTCTGGGATAGATTTCAGTATCAATCCCCAAAAGACTTGTTCCTTCACTGAAGTAAATTATTGTATTATTATTTCTTCTTCTGCATTTGAGAAGGTGATGAGATCATTTATTGTTTTTAAGGGTTAATAGAGCCTGTCAGGGTCTTTTTCCCTCTGCTGGTTTCGCTGCTGCTCTAGGATCAGTAACAGCTCCAAGCTACATGATGCTAAATCAGACCACACTTTCCTGAAGAAAAGAAAAGAAAAGAAGAAAAGAAAACTTACCACCAAGCAAAGAAGCAGTTCAGTCTGGTTTAAAGGAAGGGGAGGGAGGGAGCCAGGGGGAACAGGGACTAACTTTGGAGAGAAAATAACAAACTTCAAGTCCTGAGGTCTTTCCTCTATATTGAAAAGGCAGTTTGGAAAGGAAATTAGTCAAAACAAACAGAAGGTGCCAAGGTTTCTTTATCATACCTGGAGTAGGATATGCTAAATTCCACAAGCCCTCGCACTGGCGCCTGGTGCTGCCTTGGAAAAAATGGTACCCACGGCTCTATAAAATGATCTATTGGGACTTCAAAGTCATGGCAGCCCCGTGTGGCACAGGATGTGCTCAATTAATTATGTGATTTTTAACTGACAGGGGTTGGGAAAAGTAAAAATAATAAAAAGGGAAGAAAAAAAAGGAAAAAAGGGCACATGACGAAGAAGAAAAAGGTTTTTAGAGAAAATAAAATTAAAAAAAACTCCGCGCAGTAAACTGAAAGGCCTTGTTGTCTGTCTGCCAAACAGCAGCAGCAGATAAGGTCCGTAGTTGCCGTGGAAACTCAGGCCCGTAGGAGACAGAATCCAGTTTCAGAAACCACAAAATCAACATAAACGTGTGCAAAAATAAAAAGGTTTGTTTGGCAAGTAATAAGTAGAAGGCTACCAATGTATAAACCAGATGAACCGGGGTGACCTTAGCCAACTTTAAGCCATAATAATGACGATGTCCCGTGTAGCTTTGGCACCTCCGAAATGAGCAGTAATCAGACGCCGTCCGTGCTGCTGACTCTTATCATCTAATTGCCACCCTTTTCTGTAATGCTCAATCCCCAAATCTCCCTCCCCCTTTACCCCCTCTCCCTTAAAAATGAAAGGAAAAGGAGTGAGGAAGGAGAAAAGTCATTAAAGCAGTGTTGGTAATCTCAGTTTAAACCTCAAAAGGCCGAGGGATCCAGAACTGATGCCTCTATCTCAGTTTTCACCTATATCTTGTCTACTAACTGTCCCAAGTTATTACGTAGAAAAGAGTGATTTTTCTTTCCTGCCTTTAATCACATGGTGCCAAATTAAGTCAGAGCCTAAACCATTTTCAAGTCTATGAAGACTATGCAATTGCAGCCTTTTCAGTTTTCCTGGAAAAAAAAATGCTCTAGGACGTGGGTTACTCTCACTATAGTAAAATAGACATCACTGAAAACACACCAGAATGCCACTTCTGAGACAGCTCCAGGGATTTCTTTAATGAAGGTGTCTTGGGAATACTTAGACAACTTTTCAACCAAACTATATTGGTCTTGGGTAAAGTGGGATGGCCAATACTTTCCCCTGCTTATGTTTTTCTACCATGTTCAGCCATTCTATGAGACAGAATTCACCCAGCCTGGTGTTGATGCCTGCAAGGGCAATGTGGGCAGGGAGGCTTTAGGCTCTGCCATGGTTAGGAGCTCTCTGACAACCAAACAGCAGCAATATCTCAGAAGCAGTTTCATGCTGCTCCTCATCTTTAGGATGCAATCCCTGAGAATACCTAATGTAAAGTACTGTACTGGTGCTGTGAGGCTTCTTGCAATGAACTGGGGGTAATCACTGCAGACAGCAAAGCCTAAAGGCCATTGATCTTAACAGAAATATAGAAATATACTTTGCCACTGCAATAATGATCTCTGCATCACTATGTTCTCTCATTCCTTCTTTCAGCAAATGCCTTACTCAATATTAACCTTATTCAGGCAAAATGCACTTGGCCTACTGTTGGTCGCTAGCAGTTTTGTCTTGACAAGCACAGAGAGAGGCATTCCTCTGTACAATGCGCTGAAACTGTACTTATGGGCAGGAGGGGTTTTGTGAGGCTTTGCAAGGTGAAGGCATGGTAATCCCCAGCACTTCATACACACCACTGCGTTTTTGCTTTACACTGGTATTTTCTCGCTGCTGGCAGTGCCATGTGGGCAAAGCAGCCAACAGCTTCTTCAACAGTGTCATTTGTCCCTTTTTAAGAGCCCTGTTGCACAATCACCTGGAGCTTAACTTGGTCTAGCAAGAATAAAACACAATATTGATGTGGAAGGTGTGGGACCGAAGTTTTCACAGTTTGCATGTCTCTTGCTTCATCAATGCTTTCATCCAACACCATAGCAAGCTTGTCCTTCTCCAGCCCTTACTTAGGGAGCTTTAGTCCATGTTTTATCCCTAAATGGATTGATTTTCTGCTATGTCACAAACTCCTGGGCAGCACGATTGAGAGCTTGGACATTGCAGAGCTCTAGGGGCTCTCTACTACCCTTTCTAAAGCTGCCTTTGTTAGGATAAAGCCTCATGTTGGAAGCAGAGAGGAATTGGGAGGAAAGAGATGGGAGGAAAACCTAAAGTGAGAAACACAAGAACATCCCTCTTTGTTACAGAAGTAATTTGCACTTTCAGCTAAATTCACTACAGCTTCTCAGGGAGTTTAAGAGAAAAGCATTTCTGTGTCACTGAGCAAGCTTAATAAGAAGTCGTGACAGCATGGGGTTTTCATGTCTCGCTGCATGGGGACTCCCTGCGCACAATGCGCTTTGACCCTGCGAGCCGTGGGGCCAGAGCTGGGCTTGGCAGGTTTTTCTCTCCTTTGCTTTCACAAGGCTTGCTCTGTCAGCAGAATCCAGAGCTAAGGTGGCTCGCTTGCCATCCACAGGCCAGATCTGTCACCTAGCCTCTAATGTCCCCAGCAAACGGAGCGATGCCAGGTTCCCACACTCCGGTCATGCACAGCGGACACCGGGAGGGTTTGTTTGCTCTTGTCACCTGGGTGCTGCTGGGTCTCCCCAGAGCTCTTCCTCCTCCAGGGATTTTGCTTTGGACTGCATGATCCCACTGCAAAATGGGGCAGAAAGAGGTGCACGCTCACAGGCGCCAGCCAGCTTACACGAGCCGAGGGATGATGGTGTAGCAGGCGCTAGGGCTGGGAATAAAGAGGTCTGTGTTCCCGTCCCAGCGCTGCCAGCAGTTTGCTGCGTGACAGCGAGTGAGTTATTTTGGCCTCTGCTTTCCAAAGTGCCCACAAGCTTGGATGCGCCGGGTTTGTGCATGGTCAGTTCGGCTTGCTTGCATTCTGGAGGGCCTGGTTCTCAGAAGCAATTACAGCCTGAACATGTAAGTCGCTTCCCCACGGGCTGCAAATAGTAGACGCTCGTTACCCGCAGGCAGACACCAAAAATCAGTGACAACTCCTCTGCCTAGGTACATGGCTTGGGAAAAGATAATTACTCCTTCTCTCCTGCACATCTGCACCAGGCCAAATATAATGAAGCCCTATATTTTAATGGGCAGTAATGTGTAATATTTGACATTAGGTAAATATACTTGCCTTGCCGCTAGAATAATTTCATACAGATTTAGGGTGGAGCTTTGAAAAGCTGCTGGGTAATGGAGTACAAACCCGACTGCGCTCAAGGCTTACTCTGTTTTGCAAGTCCCACCCTTAATCTCTGATCATTACAAACTCTTACCAGCCAGTAAATCTCGACCGCTGTGTTTTCAATAATGGTTGTACCAAAAAACCCAACACCTGAGGTCAAACCTTCCGCGGTGTTTCTGAGGACACGAGGTGATGTCACACACAGCCCATGGGCTCCGTGGCCGGGCTCAGGCAGGGAAAAAGTCTATTTATTCCAAAGCCTTGGCAATGCGGAGCAATGGAAAAGGACATAAAGAGCTAAAGCATATAGCTGAAAGGTAAATAGCAGTTCTCATGAAATATGTCTCCGAGTTAGTCCATGCCCAACAAAAGTTCTTGAAACATATCTGGATATATTGTAATGTCTTTTTTTAAGTACTTTACCAGTCTATCTATGGCAGTTGAGTGGATGTCAGCAGTAGCGCTGCGTTTAAAATGATAGATATTTTAGAATGAAACTATAAATCTCTACAGGCTTACAATCTACTTCCTTTTAGAGAATGTGGGTAATGGCAAATGGAAATTTACAGTCCTAAGGAATCAAGCAGCGGTGGCGTTTGGTCTTGATGCAGCAAACACGCATCTGCTTTCTTTAAGGGGGTGATTTTCCTCAATGGCCTGAAGTCCAGCAGAGGCATCACTCAAGAAGCCATGAAAAGTGCTTGTGGAAAGGACATACTGCTTATCTAGCTGACCTCATCAAGGAAAAGCACCCTAATATACTGTCTAGTGTATAGGAATATTTATAATTGACATAAGTGAAACAAGGAATTGACTAAATAAGATGGAATGTTTTAAAACAGAAGCAGTGGGGGATTTTCAAGCATCAAATGGACTTTTCTGAAGTGCAGCAGCTTTAAAGGTGTGGGTTTGGTGGGGATCAGAGTGAATACAAAGCAGCTCTGCTGTCAATGCAGATGCAGCCAGGTACTGCAATGTTCCTCCCTCTTCTGCTGATGCTCACAAGTTCCCTGCATTTCCTTGTGCCTCTGATTGCTACCAAGTGCTGGAGTGGGAAGACAAGGCTGAGGCGGCTCGGAGCTTAACCCTGCCTGTGTGTTTGGGATGGCAGAGAGGGGAGAAAGGGAAAACTGTCTCTAAGCCACAACACTAGTCCCATACTAAAGCCTGGGTAAACATGATGGACATGGTGGAGGAAATAAATGCTCAGGCGCTGCTGAGCCAGAAGCTACCTCTGTTTGCATGAGAGAAGTGACAGAGTTCAGGTTTAATAAGGTAGCAAAACTGGCCTCTGAGCTTCACCTCCCCTCACATGGTTCAGAAATAACATCTGAAGTGTTTTGCAACGCACTATAAGGTACTGAAGGCTTCTGTTCCCAAATAGTGACCTTATTACAAGGTGCAGCAGCATTTTGTGACATGCCTCTTCCACTATTTTTCTGTATGAGATAATAATATAACAAATTATCCTGAAGTAGAATAACAGAGAGAGCAGCAGAGCCTCCTTAAATCATAACACTGAGAACCCGAATTGGTTTTCAAAAGAAAATTAAATCGCCCATTAGATGATTTATTCTCCTTTGCTACACACAGCTTATTTTGCCATTAAAATTCAGCTGGTCTCCAAGCACCAGAAAGAAAAATGCTTGCAAACATATTTTCTTAGGACTGGTAAAGTTGGAGTAAACTTTAAGTGTCATCTTTTTATATTTAATACTGTGCCACCTCTTTTGAGGTCTTTTTCAGGACCATAACACCAAGCAGAGATGCTTCAGCTTTCCCTGCAAGGACCTGACTCAGCCCCATCATCCACATTTGGTCAGTGTATGATTTGTGTGGGCAGTGGGTACATTTTCTGCCCAGTGTATCACACAGTAACAGTGCTGAGCTTAAAAACAGTGCAATAGGCTCTGGTTTCTGTGGGCTTGATTAAGTAAGACAAAATCCATTAGAGTCTGGGACCTCACAGGTTTCTGTAGGCAAATTGTTCCAATTACCAGCACCCCAGAGCAAATTAGGAGGCAATTAAAAGGAGCGGCTGTGATTTCACTAAGTTCCTCTTGTCACTGTCATACACATTCCATTTGAGGCTCATTAAAAAGGCATTTTGTCATTGCAATTTTTCCCTAACAGTGGCATTTTTCTTTCTGAAACACACTTAACTGCATTTGGAAATATTGCCTAAAATTGAGAGGGGTGAGGGTATGTGCATGGATTTATATTGAGTGCGGTTCAGGTAAACGCCTCTGGAGGGGCTGTTGCTGCTGCTCAGTCCACGCACAGAAGTCTCAGATCTCTGTGCACAACATATGCTTTTTGCACACTATCTATCGGGAAGGAAAATGAGAAGAGAGGAAAATCCATTATCTATCCATCTTCTTGCCTGAAACAAAATGAGGAAGTGCTGGTTTGTTGGCTTGCATTTACACAGATCATGTACTAACCAGACTCAGGAGCCTACTGTTATGAAGTCTTCAGTCAAGGATCTCAGGTCACACTGCAAATAGGAATCAATTGTGCTTCACAGATAGGTAAAGTGGGGAATTAAGATTCAAGTTCCTTGGCATCATGCAGGAGAGAGGAGTTGTAGCCTATAGTATTTCCCAAGCAAATTCACCATCCTTGACTCATTCCAATTGAAAGAAAAATTCACACTATGCAGCCCAGCACTGTCAAGTCCAGCTCTCCTCATCTGACTTTTCTCTCTGAACACCATGTGCTGTCACCAGCCATTCTGCCCCAGGCTCTGCCTTTTCCCACTCGCATTCCTAAACCTCTTGGAGAGTCTCCATCTTCTGTACCTTCAGTCTCAGGACACTGGCTAATCCCAACGTGTTTAATGCCTTGGGTGCTGGCTGGTTTCCTTCAGCTTGGAGCTGTTCAGTGGTGAGAGGCTTCATGCCAAGGAGGGAACGTTTCTGGTCAGTGGGAGGCAGGACCAGCCCCAAGCATGGGGAGGAACAAAGCCACTTTTCTTGGATTTCACCCATCAATTGAGTCACCTCTTCTCTTCCCCCAGCCCATACATTTAGCTGGAGCAAACCTCACTCACTTCTGCATCCAAATCCCCTTGTAAGATTGGAGGCAAATTACATCAGGAGCTGAACTGAGTACAAATGTCCAGAGTGAGCTTGGGGCTGGGGGGGGGAGAAGAGAGGCATTTGCAGTTGTAGTGAATCATTGCACAAATCCATCTCATTTGGAGGCAAGGGAAAAAAGAGTCAGAGATACAGCACTTGATGCTATGAAGGGTGATCAGAGCAGAGATGGGAGCTCCTCTCTGGCACTTGAGGAGATGCATGTTCCTGGGTAAAGGAAAGTAGGAGGTGGGAAAGACCCCCACCCTCTGGGAAGTGGGAAGGAGAAGTAAGGCACAGTTCAGTGCAGGAGTAAGGAAAGGATGGGGAGCTTCAGAAGCACACACTTCAAGGAGCTGAGATGCTGATTGCACTTGAGCATTTAAAAAGTTCCTAATCTCCTTGGTTTAACACCAAGTGTCAGTCTGGGAGGCACCACCCAAGGCAAAGAAAAGGCAGATTAAAAAGTAAGCCTCACACCCACTCGTGTGCAATCGAATCTGCTCCGTCATGCTGCGGGACTGATGGGGGAAAGGAGAAAGCTTGCTCCAGCCCTAATAATTCTGATGATTCATCGCTCCGCATTAACAGAGGTCTTTGGGGACAGAAGCCACGGGATCACGCTGCTTCTTTAGGGATAATAAACACCCCTGGTAAACACGCCTTCCCCATCCCCTAAATATTCACCTCCCGCAACTAACGTGAGTCACGGATCCCACCCAACGGCAGGTCACCAGCTGCTCAGACCTTCCTTTAGCCAGCATTAATACCACCCAGCATCAATCCTCCCTGCTGCTGGAAGGCAGTAGAGGGTTTATTTATTTGGATGGAGATGCACATCTACACACGCACACATGCACATTCACACATAGATCCGCGTAAGAAAGACTTTTCTTGAAGGGAGCAGGGAAAGGCGCCTTGCCAAATAAACGGCACTAAGCGGCGCGTTCCATTTTAGGTGTTGACAGTGTATAATAAATCCCGGCCCTACCTAACATTTACAGGAACATTATAAAATAAGTGAAACGGCGTGAGCTGGTTCCCAGGGCAACCAGACAAACACAATAAACAGCCGCAGAGGCAGGAGTAAGTTTACACCATCCTCCTGGGTCTCGAATAGATCACTTTACATTAGCCTTCTGCTGGGGCTGCTCCTGAAAGCTCTTTGTTTTATTATTATTTGGAAAAAGGGGGAAAAAGCTGGTATTTTTTTAGTGCAGATCAGCGTGAAATCGATGAGTTCCTTTGGTTGCTCGTCTTTATGGGTCTTTTACTGCACATTAAAGCTTCTGTGAAAATAAGAATTGCTATTAATAAATCTTTCTAAAGAACTGCATCCCCCTCCTGCAGAAGAATATTATTAATATGGTGTTTAGCCTTTGTTGGCCCACTAAAAACTAGTTCTGAGGGGTATTTCTTCTCCACACAGATAAAGATTAACTGTAAAATACATGGGTAAAAGCCAGCTTTCCTTGATCCAACAGCCTTCCTCCAGCTTTTCATGGAGCCAAACTACAGGCTGGGATCTGGCTGCTACTAATTTCAAAGCTGGGCCCTACCAGGCCACTGCAGCTTGGGCCCATCAAGTCCCATGATGAGCTGTACATTCAGTTCTCCTATTAACCAGTCAATACATTTCTCTTCACCTATATACTGGGGGACTGTGCATATATTACTTCAATATGTCCCTAAATAGATGGTTTTCAGAACACAGGCTGCCCAAGAACAGGAGCAAGGAATTTGATTTGAGATAGGAGAAGGAAGATGGGATTTTTAGAGAGGCACAGAAGCCGTGATAGGTTTGTGAACGGTGTGATAGTTTTGGGAAGACAACCTTAGAAGTTCCTCAGCTTTTAGACCACCCACAACTGATTTATCCACTGATGCTTAAGGATCTGATCTTTGCAATTTTTCTCCATTCCTGCCCATCCACCACTGCAAACCATGTTATGCTTAAAACTCTCTTATTTATGCTTGTTGAGCCACCTTTTTGTGGTTTCCGTAATTGTTTTGGCTTGTCCTGCTCCAGGATGGGCAAACACAGGGAGGCTCCGTCTCAGAGAAACGTCCTGGTGGTTCTACCTGGCTATAAACCGTGTGAGTCAAAAGCAGTACATGGAACATGTGAATCCGGAAGCCTTAAATGAAGCATCAGGAGTCACCCAGCTCATCTACCCCCACTTCTCCTGCCCATGAGGAGCAAGCCCTAGTGACTAAAGGGAGACAAGGGGGTGCCAGTTAATAGCCCCACCATTTTAAAGGCACTTCAGCAATGACTGGATCTATTCTTTGCATGTTATCCAAGGATTTCTGCACAGTAATGACATTTGGACACCAGAACTGCCTTACAAGTGAAGGGTGGGGTAATCACATGCTCCTGGTTTCTTTGCCACATTTAGCTCCATCCTTTCCAGCCTGCCGCAGCTTATGGGTTTAGGTTGAGCAGCCCTGCCAAGAAACAAGCTGTTGGCCTGCAGACACCAGGCTGCTGAGTGAGAACACATCCACCCGCTCCAGTTTGGGAGTGAAGGAGACAGCTTTCTGTGTCATAACTGTGTGTAAAGGGCTGAGAGAGTGGAGGTGGCTTGTTTCTTTATTATTTTTATGACCAAATCACTGTCCTATTGATGACTAATTAGAACGAGGGAGGTGCAGATGGCAGCTTCTCTAATGAGGCCAATTAGGGATCCAGCTCCTTTCATCCAGTGCCCTTTTTCCTAGAAAGACTAAGCAGCAATGGAGGTCCCAGCTTCTGCTCCAGGCACGGGCTCCGAGAGCACTTTGCAACTAAAAGGCAAATGTGATAAGGGAAAAGAAAAGTGTATGTTTTCAGCAGGAGGCTCTTTGTGTCATGTCCCAAGATTGATGTTGAAGTCCACCCCTGAACACCTCAAAACTAAAACCCTTCTCTGGGTTGGGTTGCCCAGCTTCACTTTCTCTATTTTATTACTTTTTTCTGCTGCAACCTCTGCACTCCTGAGTCATGGTCATGAGGAGAAGGGCTGAAACACTGTGAACCAGAATTTCCTATTTCTAACCTGAACAGACACAGGGAGTAGCTCGCGAGGTTTCCACCCTTGTTTTGCAGGTTTGCAATAGGGTGTCTAAGCAACTGCCTTTGGCGTGTTTATTTGAACTGAAGGAGCTTCCTGAGGCTCTGTTGTCACAAGGACTTTTTCTGTCTGGCCACCTGAGGTTTATAGGACATCCATCCCTACGTCGCAATACAACCTGAGGACCTCTTGAGCTCTCAGCCTATTTCCCTTCACAAGACTCCCATGAAAACACTTGGCATTTCACACATGGAGTATTTGGGAGAAGGACTATTTATATTGTACAGAATGCAGAAAATGAAACAGAGAAAAGCACCCAAATTTCCCAGCTCCAAGCTAGTATTTAGCTGCCAAATCAATCCTCTTGCTACTGCACTCCATGGGCATTAAGGGAGAAAACAGCCTCCAATTC
This sequence comes from Amazona ochrocephala, assembly GCA_039720435.1. Taxonomy (NCBI): domain Eukaryota; kingdom Metazoa; phylum Chordata; class Aves; order Psittaciformes; family Psittacidae; genus Amazona; species Amazona ochrocephala. The sequence goes on from CM077879.1 coordinate 93,517,698, forward strand.
TATCATGGGTCAGGTATCTGCAACCTTTACCATGATTAAGAAATGTGTATGCACAAAGGCAGCCACACTAACGTGCTTCCATTAGAAATGCACAGATGAAGAACTCCCAGACCTGCAGCCACTGCTATTTCCCAGCGACTTCAGGGATGCAAAGTCTGTCCCAGTCCTGAACTGGTCTGAAGCATGGAACTTAAACACTGGGGTTTTGGTAAATGAAACTACCATTTTTTTTAAATCCTTCTGTTCATAAAATATTTAATTTTTACAAAAAATATTTTTGTTTTTAATAATCCAAAGGGATGCATTAACATTCCATTCAAACATTTCCAATATCTACAGTAACTCCATCTGATTGTCGGCTTGCATTCAGGGTAGCTGAGGGTCTGATGGGGACGTCTCAGTGTCGCAGACTCCTCAGGTGAGAGAGCTCCCGGCCTTGGGAACGGCAGCACAGGAATGCTGTGCATTCCAAAATGTCTAAGGGCTACTTGGAAATGTGCACGTCTGAGTGCACTGGGCTGGATCAACCACAGACATTATGAGGTTTGCGGTGTGTCTGAGTGTAACAATAGCAACTCGAGCCTAGATGAGATTTCCCAGACGTGGAAGGCTAATATAGATTACATATGTTCCATTCAATACAGTGGGAGCTCCAGTACTGGAGCTGAACTGGAGATGCAGAGCAGCTAGCTCCTCAGATGGGTAGGAATTAAGTTGCCAGGATTCACAACTACATGGTGTTACATGTTTCACTGTCATCAGAACAGTATGGAGGCAAATTTACCCTTCCCGTGGTCATCCACTGACTCCTCTTCCAGGAGGATGAGTCCCAGTCCTGATCTAGTGACCACAATGCTCATGCAGAAGGCAGGGAAACCAATGGTTCTTGTGATAAGAAATCTGGGTTGTTTCTTCCATCATAAATACATCAGAAATAAGAGGCTGTAGAAAAGTTGGTGCTCTGAGAAGTTGGAGGTAGAGTGAAGACCCTGGCTGCCAGAATCGTCAATGTGTTTATGAAAAGATTTACCGAAGACCCATTTAGTGTTCAATGTGTTATCGGGTGAGTGGCAGGAAATATCTGTGATAACGAATCTTTCCCCCAGATTCCTTAGCAAACTAAGCGAATAGAAATGAAGATATGCCTGGAGAGAAACCCTTGTGTTGGGTATTGAAAAGGAGACCCAGTGCTCTACCTGATGTGAATACAGTGGCACTTGCTTCCATTTAGAATAGAATAATGTGAATGAAGTTACAAGCTTCTTTGATAACTTCATGCAAAAACTGTGCCTTGCAACTGAAGCTCCTGAAGGAAACACGCCTTGTGTTTGTGGCAAGACAGAGGCTAATGGGTAGTTACAGGGAGCAAAGAAACACGCTGCCCACTGTGTGCGTGAGCAGATGGAGGCTCGATGGAAGCACGAGGCCATGTGAGGGTAGAAAAAGTCTCCCGGGAATTTCTGACACAGTCTGGGATAAGCCGAGGCAAACAGAAAGAGGACTTAAAAACACTCAGAGTGGGCAGAGTAGAGACGGGCTGAAAACCCAGAGGTTGAGCTCCCTTTGTAGTTATTTGTGGTGCTGAGTAGGATTTCACTCGTGGTTTCTATTCTCTCCCTCATCCTTAAAAAATGTGATGAATTCAATAAGCTTTCTGCCTGGCAACCAGGTCCAGCATTGCAAAACCAGCTGACCCTCCCCATCCACACAGCCCTTGATCCAAACTGGGCTTCACGCTGGGCATCCAGAGCCCAGGGTCAGGGTTTTCCATCCAGTCTCCAAGGGTTCATCACAGCACACAGCACATCAGGCTTGTCACTGTTGTGCAGCAATCCTCACAGGTTTTGCAGGAAAGGTTCCTTTCTGCCATTCATACACGCTGTCAGTAGTGAGAGTCTGACGGCACTGGATATAAAGCTAAAGGACCCTGAAATCTTTGTCCAGGTGTTATCTCCTCCAGATGCCCCTCCTGCGTCAATGCCTTTGCCCCAAAGCACAGGGCTCCTGCCAGTTTAGCCCTTCCACACCCCATAATGAGTCTTAATCTCCTGCTGCCCTTTGCTGTAGTGCACTGAGCCATGCCAGCACTGGACAGGATGCCAGGACAACCTCACAGTGCCACGGATTTCCAGGCAGGGTAAGGAAGGGTGGGAAAGTGCTATAAGCCATATGTCAAATGATTGTCTGTAGCTACATTAAGCAGCAAGGAATGTATTGCTAAGGCTTTAGGGAAGGTTTCTAGCCTTCAGTCTAAACATTTGATTTCAGGTTTGGGAAAAAGCTTAGTTCCCTTCAGGAGTCCGGCCTAGCTGGGATGTCTCATCCTGCCCACAGGAGGAAGATGCACTGACCCAATGCAGACCCTACCTTGGCTCCCCTGCTCCCAGGAGCCATCAGCCCAGGTGGGTACCACTAACACATGCTCAGGGATGGGGGATTTGACCCCATGGGTTTGGGTTCATTGTGGGTCACTCTGAACACCCTTCTACCACAGCCACATCACCTACTAAGCAGTTACCAAATTCCAGTGCAAGCTGCCTTTATTTTGGTCAGGTACTCTGTGATTTTCCCTATCTTAATGCATAAAGGGTAACTTAACACACTACGTAGAAAAAGGCATTTTCTGTCCATCTGTGTAAATGGCTCATGTGAAAATCAAAGCATTTTCCAGATGCATCTTTCCTCCCACAATTTAATAAACAGATCTGAGACTCAGAGCTACCCATAAGCCATTTGCAGAGCGTTAATCACTGACACTACACCACCCAGGCGTCCTTTAGGCTATTGCTCTGTATGTGTGGGCAGGTTATAAGCACCTATTCAGTCCTTATTTCAGGAGCCTCTTCCAGCATCAAGCCAGCTAGCTGGGCCATTTCTCTCAGCACACTCCTGGCAGCTTCATCATACTGCTCGGAGAGCTGCTTGGCCAAGCTGAGTTTTAGGATGTTCTCTCTCAGGTTACCTTCTAACCGTACCTGGTCCAGATACTCTGGGTTTGTGGTTTTGATCCTCTCTTCCAGCTGAGCCTGGCTCTGCAGCACTGAGCAGATCATTTCCTGGAGGATAGCTTTTCTAGCAAGGACACACTTTGTGTATCGGCTCAGCTTCCCCACCTGCTGCAGGACCTGCTTCAGCTTGTCAGGCAGCTCCTTCTCCTTTACAATGAGAGAAAAGCTGTCGCCCTCCACATGCACCTGCACCTTGCAGGCACCTGAAAAGACAAAACAACATCCATCTCGTGACTTGCTTCTGGTTGGAGTCCAGCAAAGGATGCCTGAACACTTTTGTCTTGGCAAAACTAAACACATGAAGCTATAGCTCTCTGGTGACTGACTCTGAAAAGCATCCATAAAACAAGCTTGTTTCCAGTTTCCTTATCACTGTCACTGCTCTGTGTGCGTGTGCTATATAATAGAGGTGTTTGCCAGTAGCAACCCAATAGACTCGTATATAACTTCCTTAAGGACTTCCTTAAGGACACAAGGCCAAAATCACCCCCGATACAGCTGCTCTGGCTTCCCTCTGGTGAAACCAATAGTCTTTCCACCTGGGTAAGTTTGAAATATCTTTTCTGTTTGCTCACTTAGTGAGAAGCACAGGGTATTGGGTGAGTCTTTTCTGAAAAGCATATTGCAAATCCAGCCTAATCTTCCCTTACACACCTCATTGTTCTCCTGGGGTCCCCCCACGTTTCAGGGCTGGCTCTGCAGTACCACAGAGGCGGATGTCACAGGGCAGCGCTGGAGTTAGTGCCACGTGAAACAGCACTAGAAAAGCCAAATCTCATGACATGTGTTTTCAAGATCAGTCAGCCAGTAGGAAACATTATATTGTACCAGAATGTAGAAATAAGCTATAAAAATGGACAGAATCTCCATGAAATCTGAACTCTCTCTATACTGTGTCACACAGCACATGAACCAGCAGTGATGGGGACTCCAGACACAGGAGCAGTGACACAGCAGCACCTATGAGAATGCTGTTAATTCACATGGTCCTCATTATTTTCATGTTGGCTTCAGTCAGTTCTTAGCTTCCGCTTGCTTACCATGCTCCTGCTGCACAGTCTCTATGCAGGCTCTAAGACTGGCAGTGGGAGCACAGCCAGAAACCTCTTTCAGCTTCTGGGCAGCCTTCTTCATGTCAGAGTGATCATCGTGCTGCCTGTTGAAAGTGTTGGCGATATCAGAGAACTGGCTGTCAATGGCAGGTACATTCACCAGCTTCAGTGTGAGGGTCCCCTCTTTATTGAAGACCCCTGGGGAAATTAAAAACCCAAAGGAATTTCAGAGTTAGCAATAGGATAAATCAAGCAGGGACTTAGGGAAGGGGTGAAGGACAGTGAAAACTTGCTTGAAATGAGCAGGGGACCCTGACTGAGATGCTGTGATCAGCTACAGACCCTTTGTTTGGCTTCGGGATACCTGAAAGCACAGCTTTACAAAAGGAAGGACAGACTCTGAGCAACTTCTAACAAAGCCATTTGGAGCTGGAGCAGGGGGAAGCACTGAGATGGTTGCAACAGTCCACTGCAATGACTTCTTAGTTTGAAATGTGAATTGACTATTGAATCACTCCTGTCACTCTCTGCAAGTTTTGGAAATGCCAAATAACAAAGAACTCTCCATAGTCAGCAGAAACACATAATCTGCTATCAGGTCTGAGGTGAAATCAGGGTGGAAGAATGATATTGCTGCACCAGATACTTCAGAGGGAAGGCAAAGAACCCCTGGGTGTGGAGATGCGGGTTATGTCGCTTCCACAAGGCTCTTCCTTTGATTTTACACTTCGCAGCTAAAAATCACCTTGGTTCCACTGAAACTGGATAAAATATACTGCTTTAGAGCAGCAGAGGGTCCTGCTCAGTGATTGTTCATACCTCCAGCAGATTAAAGTTTTTCTCCACTAACCAAATCCTTCCTCCGCATACGAAGGGAACACATAGGCCAAAAGCTCCAAATCCTCTTAGAGCATGCTCAGTTCCCACTAATTCCAATCAGAGCTTGACATTCAAATCCCTCAGGCAGCTGTAGAAATTGCAAAGCAGTTGCACCACTGGAGCCCTAATTAAAAGCTCAGTTATCCAACTGGAAATCAGAGCGCTGGTTCCATGACAGCACTCCTAGACCAGAGTTTGTTTTACAAACCTGCAGAAATCTAATTGCATCTCCTGTGCAATGGAATACATGAGCCATTTGCTAGCAATATTTCCAACAAATGTCACAGAGGTTTGTTTTTTTATAGAAGGAAAACTTCAGCCTCACTTTTAAACAATAAAATCTGTTTTAGTAAGTCTCCCTGTTGCCAAATTAGTGCTGAGTGAGCTTTGCTTTGCTTCTCTGTTTTGCTTTTATGCGTCTCAGTTTCCTTAAAAATAAAGGGGGTAGGGAGCAGCAGGGAGGGAACATGGTATTTTTTCCAATAAACTGATGGATCCTAATGATAAATAGAAATGAAGAAGCTGTTCTCAGAAGATCGAGATGTTCCTGCAGATTTCTAACAGTATAATAAAAGGAAAAATGACTTTCTATCAAATTCCATCCAATTCCATTAAAGTTATTTAAAGTAGAGTCAATGAATAAATAAATACTTCATTAGTCTACCCTGAAGCGTGTTATTTAGCACTAATTTAAGGAAAATTCAGAGCAAAGTCTGAGCTAACTATTGATCCCATGGCTTTCACTCGTTCTTGGCTCCCTTCCCACTAAACAACCAGGGCTGATCTTTGACAGAAGTATGGGTAAATGAAAATATTCAAATAAAATGCCCTGTTTTCTGGAGAAAATCATACTTTTATTAAAAAAAATAGCCTGGGAACATTAAAGGGTTTTGTCTTCACTGAAAGCTAAAACATTTCATCAAAAGCCTAATAGAGCCTTCCAAGAACCATCGAGAAGATGGTTCTTGGAATGGTGTTTCAGCTGTTGGCTGTCTCCTGCGATGGTCCATTTCCCTTCAGTGAGATGAGAGGAGGGATGTAGTGAGATAAGGTGAGTTACAGGCAGTTGTAGTTCTCCCATATAGGAAAATAGTGCTTTAATTCCTCCAAACTGCAGCTCCCCCAAACTAAAAAACAGCATTTGTTTTTCTTCAAGAAGTTCAAATTTCACCAGTTTTAGTCCAGCCAATTGAATAAGGTCCCTTTTACTTCCCCTTCTGTGACCCCCACCAAAACCTTGGTTATTTAGAGCCTCGGGAACATTTTACATGGGCGAATGGCACAGAGCTGGACTTGTGTCTTGTGTTGGAGAATTTATGTCTGAATTAACATTACAAGTGGAAACTGTCCTCGCACGCTCCTTTAAAGGAACCTTTGCATTGCCATGCAGTATAGTAAAGTCAGCACATCCAACTCGGGCTGGAAAAAACGTCCTCATTTGTTATATACTCTTTTGCTCACACAATGTTATTTTGATCCTCGCTGCCGTTTCTGCGCCACAGAAATAATCCCCTGCACGTTCTGTAAATACTCCATCACACGTTCTGCAGCTTCGACACTTTTTTAGGCCACGCTTCTTGTAAACAAGTTATTTTGGGGGAACCTTGCATTTTCCTTCATTTCCACTGAATTTCGTGGTGTTTTTTTCACTTCCTGGCCGAAAGTGTCCCAAAGTGGTTCCCCATTAGCAGCCCTGCAGTGGCTTGTAGAAACGTTTGGCACTTTGCGAAGCAGTTAGGTTTCTCCTGGATGAAGAGCACTGTATAAATGTGAAGTCATTGCCATTTAACTCTTCTATAGCTGCATGTTCACGGCCTCTGGCAAGGGGTCTATACCACTACTTTTTGTTCCTACCAGTGCCAGAAAGAGGGGTGCTGACAATCCTGTCCATGTCTTTCTGCGTATCTGTGTACGATGTCAGTGCTGGAGCATTTCTGGATGAGTACCAGGATTTACTAATTATCACTTTAACCACTATCCACAAAGAAGGGGGTGAGGGATGAAGTGTCCAAAGAAAATAGTTAAAGTCTTATTACCAATGTTTCGACAGGGCTGCCTTGTGTTTACAGGAAGGGGCTCCCGCTGTGAAAGAGAAAGAAAGTTGGGATGTGTGTTTCAAACAGAGGAGGAATCAGCTTTCTTTACACACCAGTTTTCTATGTATCTGTTCCCAGATGGAAACGTTGCACTATGGGGAAAAGGGACTCTGGAGCAGACCAGGAAAGCAGGAGGGTTTGGATGGATCAGACGCAGCTGCCAGGCAGTGGGACCCGACCACCTCATGCCCCTCATTAAGTCATAACTCACTGGACCACACGTTCAGAAAGTGAATGAATGATATAACCCAAAGAAAGGAAAACTTTACATCCAAATACCAGCTAAAACTCAGATTTGGAAACTTCTGAGCTGGGCACGGTGCCGGTTTCTCTCACCTCTCCCACCAGTCTGTACAGCTTTCCCTATGTCTTTTGCAGCTCCACCAGCAGAAACTTTGTCATCTCCCCATCCTGTTTCTGAGCCAACATCCAAACGCTTTTCTAACACTTGGCTACCTCAGAGAAAAGGTGATGCCCGAGCCCTGCGAAGCAATCAGAGGTAATCCATCAGGTGATACCTGATGGTCTGCTGGCACCAGCCCTTCTCACTGATCTTTGGTTAAATGGAGAAGGCCTTTTCTGGATTTAGGCTCCACTACATGCCCTGGTATTACCACCAGAAGTTGTTACCTGCCTATCGTCACTACACCGCACACTTCATAACTCCCTGTACCAAATTCTACCTCCCGCTTCCCAGACTGTCCTGGGATGAAATGCTGGAAAAACCACTTGCCAGTCAGTTCAGGAAGTCTTTAAACATCAAAAAAGAAAGGTTCAAGAAACAGGACTTTTTTTTACCCTCTCAGTGCCTACATTTCTGGTTTGGGTTTTGGTTTATGTTATACACTGGAAGCTGAGGACACCAACTCTCACCTCTCTGGCAGTGAGGCCGGTTCAGCTCAGGCACTGAACAGCATCTGATTCTGAGAACCACAGATCAAATCCTGCGGGAGAATTTCCCATGTTCAGTTGAGAACTGTGAAAGTTCAGGGTTTTATACTCAAAATTCAAGATACCTGCAATAGTAGCTATATTTGGGTGTAAAAAGCTGGATTGTGACAGCGCATTAACAGGCAAGTATGGCATAACTTAAAAATAGCAGTGCTGGCTTTTCCCCTTGATTGGAAAACCAGTGAATAATCAGCAATAATATTTGTCTTAGGTATGCTACATGTGTGTAAATACATCAGATGAGTACATCACTGTTAAAAATACACCAGGGAACCTCACCCTGTCACTGCCCTGACATGGAGCATCCATAAGCCCCTCTCTGGCCCCATCAGCCAAGCCATGTGGAGAAGGGCCAGTCCTCTCCACACTGCAGCTCCAAACAGACCTTGTTACACGCCACACACAGTCCAAACCTCCTTCCCCTCCCGTTCTACTCTACGCCCTTCTGTATTGTTGATGGCAATAGAGAAGCTGCTTTCTTACCTCTTTTGAAGTAGCTGAGAGACAGCAACAGCAAAGGACGGGCATGGCAGTCTACAAAACAACCCCAGAAAAGGGGGATGTCAGAGTAAAGCGTCTCACTGGGACCTTTCAAAAACCTTCTTGCACCACAAGAAAACAACAGCAACCCAATTGCAAAACAACTGCAGCCCAAATAGAGTCAGGACTTCATGTCATGGCATGAAGGACTTCCCATGCCAGGGACTTCCCAGTGCAAAATGCTCCCTTGCCCCGGTATTCACTGGCAGTATTTCTTGTTAAATCTGCATTTTCCTTTCGGCAATGCAATGGTGTCTGACAAGGAGGCTGCTCTCCCTCTGTAATAAACCTGGGATTATCAAACCAATGCTGTGCCCTGGATTCCTTCCCAGCACTCCCTCCTGGTTCTTCTGGGATGCGGAGAGGCCAAGGCTATCCAGATTAGTGCCAGCACCAGGAGAAACAAGGGACAAACCCCATTTCCCTGTGCGGTGAGCAAGCATCATCATGAACACATGGAGCTGCACATACAATAGGATATTTCACTGTGCCATGAAACCTGGAGGATTAGGACTGGATGTTGATATAAGCAATGCTCCCCTTTGGTTCTCATGATTGCTCCCATACTGTGTTTGGCTGTTTCTCTTATTTGACATGTCACAGCAGGAAGATGATCCTGTATAACCCATCTCACACTTCGTTTCACCACTCGTCGTCTCTATCTCTATGGCCTTAACTTGTGTGAGCATTTGTGATTCCACCCTGCACATGCTGCTTGGGCAATTTCTAATACATATTCTATTAACCTGGCTAAAATTCAGCCTTCCCACTACAGACTAAGAGTGAACTGGTGTTTAATCAACACAGCAACACAGGGAGCTGTAGCACACCTGAGGGGGTAAATTTGTCGGTGTAAGCAGTGACCAGTAGCAGAAGTGCCAGAACTCACATCCTCCTTGAGACAAAACAAAAGCTAGAAGGATTAGCATCTCCCCCTTGGCTCTCAAAGAAGCCTTTAATTGTTGGATGGCTCCTGTAACACAGTCAGACAATCCGCTCCCAGCCAATACGAGGCAGAGACACAGATTCATAAAATCTTTCTGCATCTCAAAAAATGCAATTGCTAAATTAGAAATTCAGATCTTCCACGTACTTGGCTGAATGGAAACGGAGACTCCAAATTGCTTATTATTAACCACAATGTGCTGGGCTCGTTTTGGTTTTTCCCCCAAACCCTTTTTCCCAGTCCTGTTATGAGATCTTTTCTCTTTTTCATACCAGCCTTTCAACCACGAATCCCAAGTCATGGTCAGATTCTTGTTTCAGTCTCAGGGCTCCTGCCCATTCTCTTACTCATATAAAATGGTGCAATTAATTTATTGCAGTCTCGCCACAGTTGTTTTATTCATCATCACTGTAAAGCTCCTGTGAAGTGTGCCCGGGAGAGGTAATATCAGTTTAACTAAACTGTCCTGATGAAAGCAAGCTGAGAACCAAGGGAGAAACAGCAAGATTATATACCTGGAGTGTGTTTCTGAGACTATATTTCTTCCAATAAAACATTATTTCATATGGTAATGAGTATACAGCCTGTTCAGTGAGGAAGCCACACAGTAAACAGATGTGGGAAAAGTCAGAGAGAAAAAACAACAGAATTAAGCTAAGTAAGCTATGGCAAATTCATCAAGAGGTCCACTCTTACCCTGTGTATGGATCTGGGATGAAAATGTAACTGTCTTGACAGCGTGTGCATATCAAAAGGAAATGATCACAGCTATTTCACAGGTGTAAAACCCAAATGCGGTGGATGTCGAAGAATGTAGTGCCCCTAGTCAAAGAGACAGGAGAGGATAAGAGGGAAGAGAATCATCTGCCCACAGGAAAAAGGCAGGTCTGGGTCCTGGGGTTCTCCCAGTCTGATTTTGTAATGATCAATTCTGGCTTGCAATGATCAATGACTGATTTGTAACAATCAAATGAGGCACTTGATGGGTACTGGCTACTCATGACGCTACCTAAGGATTTACAGGGAACAAAAGGACAGAGCACCTTACAAATCAGCAGTTAGAGCAAGCTGCCATGAGGTTAGTTAGTCTTCTTCATGAACCTGAGCTACATTTTGGTTGACTTTAAGACTGCTGGTAGAAGCCTTGACACATCTAATTAGGTTTTATAGGCTGAAGGCATGCACCTATTTGACTCTCACTATCTAAAATGGTATGCGTGAGTCTAAATCACAATGTAGAACCTGTCTCACTCAGTGATTTCTCAATGCTAGGTTCAAGTGCTGAAACAGACTCTCCATATTTTTGGTTCGTATTTTTTTCAGTCAATACCTGCAATGCTCTGAAGTCACATTAGCCTGGCCCTGACAAACAGGCCTCATCCTGCTTCCAGTCTATCTCTGTAGCCCATCAGTTTGGTTTATGGCTTTTTCTAACAGCGAAAAGGGTCTGCATATGAAGAAGTAAAACAAAAACAAGCAGCAGAGATACAAAACTGGCCTGTCTCACTATGACATAGTGCCATGAGGTTCCCAGACTGCTGCTAAGAAAACACAGCTCATACGCACGGTGCCCCTGCCCAGCTGCGCTGCGTCTGCCAGGCGATGTTGAAATTGGGCCTTCCTGGCGCTGCCTTTATTTACCACAGTGGCACTGACTTCATGCGCCGCGGCCCTTTCCATTTGGGTTGCCTCAGCCAAGGTCATCATTGCGTAAAGCATGAGCCCGCAAATAGCAATTTCTTGCTATTTCTGAGGAGAATTACTAGTTGTGTTTGCATCAAGGACGGTGAGGAATCCCTGCTACACTTGGGACGTGGCAGAGCTGACTTACTCAGAGTTTCTTGGATTAAGCAGGACCGAAGCAAAAAAAAAAGGAGTTAGATGAGTCACTGCTGAGTGCAAATGTGCTCTGTAGCTTCTCATGGAAATAAAGCTTTCTGAAAAGTCATATGATGTGCTTCTATATATACCTGGTTTATATACTGATATAGACGTGCGAATATGCACAAGCATACAAACACACAAAGATTCAGGTAGGCATTCACCCAGAAGTGTTTGTCTACGCACATACACCACCACATTCTGAACAGAGGTGAGCATATATGCCTAGGACATAAACCTTAAATCCGCTGGGAATTGTACAACATATCACTACCTGCCTCTTGTCCCTACTTTGCTAGAAGAATAATACTTTAGGAAAATAAATCATCATGAAGAAATGATTCTCTGTGTAAAATCAGAGGCATCTCACTCCAGATTAAAAGTATCTCAGTGCCCAGCTCCTGTCGAAATCACAAGCCAGATGTTCTGCTCATCTTCTGTCACATGCCCAGGGCAATGCAGAATCTCTGAGACACCTCATAAGTGTGAACTACTGACTTCAAAATAATATGCCTTTTGCTTATGGTTTTACTTTGGATTTCCCCTTTCCAGGCAGTCAGGTAATACAATATCACGGGGGGGGGGGAAACGGAAATGTCCTATGGATGAGAAATACTAATTGAAGATTTTATTACTAGTAGGACTATTTCTTTATTCCTGGGCTGACCTAGGTACCCCAATATCCATCTGCAAGCATCACACTTGGAAAATATCCTGCATCCACACTGCATAAGGGAGCACATGGCCAGTAATCAAGATAGGTAAATAACACTGATCCTCTAACTAATTGCCTAATGGAGTTAATCTGTTCAGTAATTAATTCCAACTGAAGAGGCTGGCTCTTTCTTATGCTTGATCTTATTCTGGCTGTTCTGACTCAGAAGGTACAAGGTGGCTGGATAAGGAGTACTAAACCAATCACAGAAATGAGAGGATCACACCTCCAGCGTGATTTGATTTCTCCTCCTTTGCTGTGTCTAATTAAGGCTTTACAAGATGCTGCAAGCCCTGGTCTCTCTCCACCCCCTAAGAAACCCCCTCCTGCATGGTCACCACATGACAGAGACACCCCCATATAAAACACAGCTGCAAGCTATACAGACAATTTACAGGTCTCAGAGATCATATTTATGCAGAGGTCCTGCAGCAGGGAGATTCTGAATGTCGGACCCTGTCAGTGGAATGTCATTAATCAGAGGATAATGGACAGGAAGGTGGGTGGCTGCTGATAGTTTTGGCTCATTTAAGACGGTTTTGGGAGGCTGCCAGATTGTGTGGAGAATTTTTGAAATGGTTCAAACAATATGGTCTTTACAATGCTATAAAATACCGGGGTGGCTCGGGTGGGTTTGGAGCTGGCTCCTGGCCAGGGAAATCTCAGCATTCCAGTCAGCTGTAACCTGGACTCAGATGTGTGTCTGGGGTGGCTGAGGTCACCGGCACCCCTTGTACCTTCCCTCCCCTTTGTGCACCACCATAAAGTAGATGATGTCTATAGCATGAAACTTTAAAGCTTCCAGCTCATCTCTTCATGGCTTTGCTGCTTCAACTATTTCCCCTTTGTAATTTATAGAGATGCCTTTCTCTTCAATCAAATATATCATGTTGGGCAATACTGAAATAGTGCATTGATGATCAGGTAGGGCTGAATCTCCCATTGTATTTCATCTGTCTTGCCACAAATAGAAATGGTGTGCTATAAAGAGCAAACAGATGCCTGAAGGGACATAATAGAGTGTGATGCTGCACACTGCTTCAGTAACATGAAAAAAGGAGCCTTAACCTGGATGAGAATCAGGTCTGCAGTCATCTTGGATTAAAAATTATTAATGGGTAATTAATTACTTGCTGATGTAAGTAACTGCACTGCATTTACAATAAGCAAAGCCACAGCTAGAATCACATGGACTGTAAGTAATGATTGGGCTTGTTTCTGCTGGTACCACTCCACTGCACAAAGTGAACTAATTGTATTCACATGAGCGCTGTAAGTCACAGACCAGGCTCCTTATTCTTATCCACAGGAGGTAGTTGCACTTTCCCTAAAATTAGGGAAACTTTTCTGTGCTCTCTTGAGAGCTGTAACACTGAACTCTTTCAGCTTTTTGAGAGTAAAAGTTTCCCATGCTGGTAAAAGCGATATTATTTGATTTTTATTAATTTAATATTTTGGGGTTTATCATATTTTAGCAAAATATCATCCTGATTTTTTTATTACTTTTGCTACAGAAAACAATTCCGTTGCCAAATGAGACACAGCTCAGGCTGCTTTATTTATAGGAAAGTAAAACCTAAACCTGAAGCTATCTTTTCCTCCCTTCTGTGTTTCCATAAACATGATTTCTCCCAATAGAAAAAACAGCTGAAGTAACTTGTCATAATATCATTCATCAAAAGGAGTCTGATAATCCCAGCCACTTGAAGCCACGTTTGGAAGCAAAACACACTAAATGGAAACAGAATGCTCTAAGAATTAACCATCTTGCATTGCTCGTCCTTCTTATGGCTAGAAAAGAGACTGTCATGTTGTAAGGCTCTTGGTATGTCATGATGCCTCCTTTGCCTGTATATCCATAATGAACTGTGGAAGTACAAGGCTGTCATTCCAGCCTCACCTATGTGACACTACATAAGGGAGTTTCTACTACATCTGGAGGAGTTTCACTGTTCTTCAAGATGGAACAGACCTCCTAAACGAGCCCATCTTCTTGCCAAGTTCCTCCTTCTTTCTCCATGTGATTGTGTAGTGCATTATCTATCGCTTGAGCACATGGTAGATGTCAGGGCCACGGTTTCTCTTCCCAGCAGATTTGGATTGATCCATTAAATAAAACCCTGCTGTAACCAAAGAAATTAAAAGCCATTAGCAGTCACAATGCTGAGGACTAACAAGCACCCACTGGTGTCCAAATAAAATAAACAGATATGAAATCAAATCAGGTGAGATTGTATTCTGGATGCTACTGTCCAAATGCTTGCTTGGAGTCAGATGTATACCTTCATGATCTAAGGGTTCAAGCTTTTCTTTCCAATTACTTGTTGTGCCATTTCAGGAAGTTTATCAGGAAGGTTATTTTCATGGAATCATGGGATGGTTTGAGTTGGAAGGGACCTTAAAGATAATCTGGTTCCAATCCCCTGCCAAGGGCAGGGACACCTTCCACTAGACCAGGCTGCTCCAAGCCCCATCCAACCTGGCACACTTTCACACTTGCTTTTACTACACAAACCTCAGGAGCAAAGCACCTTTATTTTAGGCCTCTCTTTCACAACAGGTGATCATAGAAGTTAAGGGTAGAAAACCTTTAGGAGGTCTAAAGAAGCAGGAGGGAAGTAGAAGAGAAGGCGGCTCACTAAGTGTGTGTCTCTGGTGAATAGCTCAGTGTAGCCCCACGCCTGTTGCCCAGCCAAATGGCTTAAACAACAGGCATTAACCTTAAACCTGCATTTTTATTCAGCTCTAAAGTTGCCAAGGCAGTTTTCCTGATATACCCACAGTGTATCTCAGCCTTTAAAGCCTCATGCTCACTCCATTAGCTTTGCAATGACTGCTGCACATCTCTGAAGTTATAGTCTTTTTGTTAATAAAAATTATACTGTGATTATATAGTAGCTCAAAAAGCAGTAACATTAGAAGTCTTTTCAATATTCCCATAATACTAAAATAATATATATGTTATTTTGAATTCCCAGAAATACAATCTTTTCTTGGAAGTAAACTCATGGTACATAATCACATGCTCCTCCCCGCCACTGAATGCACTCCACCTCTGATTCACATTTATGTTGTGAGTGGCTTTTAATGACAGAACAGGGGAATATATTGTGGTTTCACACATACACAGATTTTACGGTCACTTATTCCTAACTAGGAGATAGAGAGGCATAGCAGAGAAGTATTCTTTCTTTCTTCCAAGGTATTTCACCTTTGAGTACAGGAGGTGGTTCCCTGTATTGTAACACAATATCTCGGAGCCAGTTTTATATCAAGAAGGAGAAAGGTAAAACAAGTAATCCTGGGGGCTAGATGATGGGGAATTGCTTTAGGAGAACTCACTTCAGCCCTAAAACCTGTGATTTGGGGTAACTGAACACTGGGTTTATTTCCTCACCACAATAATTCGTCAGATTACCTCTTTCACTTCACGTTGCGCCTGAATGCCATGATGTTACCTCATTTTAGTGTGTGTGCGTGTGTACGATCAATGAGCTGGTTTATTAGAGTAAATCAGCCTGTATGTTCCCGAGTGGGAAAGGGGAGTGCCCCCACCCTTTGGTGCTTCCTAGCCATTACACTGTGCTTGGAGAATCCTTCTGCCCTGAGATGGACAATGGAGATGGGAAGAGTTGTTTGCAAGTGTAGCTTAATTAACCTTATTGTAGACAGCTTAAATTCAAGGAAGTGAATATTATCTCAGCTCGCCTTCCCTTTTTAGTTCTTGGTGGTAGTGGAAAGCCTGTTTCAGATTTGAAATATGTATGTCTTTATGGGATGTACGAAAGGTAAAGACTTAGATGTATAATCTACTTCCTATCAAGCTGTAAGGGCTGCTCTTTTGCACATAGAACACCTTGTTGTGGCAAGTCCTGCTTTCTATAGTAGCATCAGCTCCTTTCAGCCAGGGGATGAGTAATACAGAAGCAACATGATCACATAGTAATAAATGACAAGCTATTAGAAGGCAGAGCAGGTCATCAATGAGTAGACAAGAAACATATGCTTTCCAAATACTAATCCTACTTGATTCCCCCTCCTCTTAATAAGTTCAACCTGACACAGAGGTGTTCAATCTTTCTGCCTTTATTAGAAGCAATAAAGTACTTAAGCTTCTGGTCTTCTGCAGACAGTGGACTTAAAGTAAATGACTTGTGTTAGGTATGTATTTAAGTGCTTCACTTGTGAAAGCTCATTGGCTAAACTTTAGCCTTATTACGTGTGTTACATGTGCCTCATTTTATACAGCCAAACTTGAAAAGATTGGTCCAAATATCTTTTTGAGTCTCTTAAGTGAGGACTTAAGTCTTTCCATGCCCTGCCTGCCATTACTATTTGACAGGAATTTGCCTTGGAAATGGCAGTGAAAAACATAGTTTTGCAGTAAACACCACCTCATTTGGTGCTGCTTTTGACTGGCATTTCACATTTTCTTTAACCAGGATATTAGTAGCTCCTTTACAAGCTGCAAAAATAAACAAGAGAAAGTAAATGCAAGCCTTTGTTTGGGAATTCTTTCCCTTTTTTTCTCTGGGCTTCCATCTGAATGTATGTGACCGTCTGGGGTGAATCATGGCTGATCCTGGTGCAAAACTGTTCTCCAACAGATAGCCAAGCTGCTTGAACAAATGGTTCGTGTTAGCTAGAGAAAGACACTGAATCTAAACCATGTGCTTCTGAGTCTTGTGGTTTCAAATTGAACCACAAACACTCAGGCAAGCTGTCAGTCTCTATTCACAATTTCAACCAACCTTGCAGAAAAAGGGGGGGGGGTTGCCCACCAATCATGTTTTTAACCCTTCTGTGATTAGTGGGGTGGCTTTAATGCTTTGCATTCAAGAGGTACGCTGCTTCTTAGAAGAAGTAAGTAGACTGGTGACCTGGGAAAGAAATAAAGGCAAACACTTGATGTGATGGGGGTGAAAATAAAGATGTTTAGAATCCTGCAGGGTTGGCTCGAAGGGATCTCAAGAAATCAGCCAGTCCAAAACCTTTCCAAGAGATAGATCACACAAAACTGAGCCATCACTGGCAGGTGTCTCATTCATTGCATGAGAGCCCTCACAGAGCATCTCTGAACTGCTTCTTTACAGAAGAGCTAATTTATAACATGCTAGAGTTCTGCCATTCTCAGTAAGCAGCTCTGATAGTGCTGTTGTAGCAGACAGTCACCTCTGAGAGAGTGCTTGGGACATTCTGCATCAGAGGAAAGTGATGCTACCACCTGAACTAAAGAAATCACCTCTGTGGACTTGGCCTGTGTTTACTGCTCTGGATCGGAACACTACAGTATGTGGGTTTGAAGCAAATGTCCTGTTTGCTCCCATGCATTATTTCTTGGTTTAGATCACACAACAGTGAGCTTAGAGGGTGCCACAGCCTTACTGCTTCCATTCCTATTGCTTTGTCAAAAGAAGCCAGAGTACCACATAACCCAGTATGCACAATCTCAGCCTTTGAGTCAGCTAAGGCAAGAAATCCAAGCGAGGCATCTAAGAGAAGATGCCTGGGTGTGCTGCAGGACATTATATGAGGCAGCTATTTGCAGGTTCCTTCTGGGTTTTTTTTCCAGCACGCAGGTGATTTACGTGCAAGGAAAGAACTGCTTGTTCAGGAACTGAAGCTGCTGGGGAAAGCACATGGGGACAAGCTGCATTTCTGTTCCAGGAATCACGCTGGGTAAAACCCTGCTGCAGAGAGTTCAGGCACACCTGGTTGCAAGCCCAAAATGGAAATGTGCAAGGGTTGAATATTTTGTGAGGACATGTTCTATAACAGCATTGTTTGGGGGGCTAAGAAAAACCCCTCGTTGTAAAGCCTTCGTAAGTCTATATCTCCCACCTCAGCACTCTTGGAATACCATAGGAATGTTTTTCTCCTAAAGTGCTGTATCATATTTGGGACTGTTTAGAGGACTGAGGGCTAAAGAAGGGAAAAAGAGGTAAGGGCTAGAATCTGTAACTTCGAATCTCATTAGTTCTTTACGTGTTAAAATGAGCTGCAATCCCCTTCCTCCTCCCTCTTTATTCCTCTGCGTACCCAACAAGATGCATTATTGAGATCTCCTTGGGAAGCCTACTAAAAACTGTAATGAGCCAGTTTGTACCAAAATCTTCTCATGCTTTCCTTTTCATTTAGAATGAAAAAGCAATTTTGTATTTGGAAAGACATCCCAGATTTTATCCAGGGGGACAGGACTGATTTCAGCAGCTGAGGATTTACCCTAGTATTGAATGGAAGAAATAATGTCAGTGTAAGGTGATAGTTTTAAGTATTAAAGAAGGACTTGGTGAAGATATGAGACTTGCTCCAATGTTGTAAGAAACTTAAGCAACTGAGCCTATTGTGGGGAAGCAGAATTGGGTATATTGGGCAGATAAGCACACTTGGAAAAACTAAGATGGCTGGTTTGCCAAGCCATCTGCTTACTGGACAATGCTGCCCTTGTTGAAGAGGTTCCTCCCATTACCACTTTTTCACCAGGAGACACCATAATGATGATCTTAAGATATTAGTCCTTATTATATCGATTTTTACAGCACCACCTTACACTGATTTCTTATAGCACCCCTGTCACATAGTCACAAGGCAGTGTGTGCTTGGGACAAGTCTGTAGCAGACCTACAGGCAAGCAACTCCTGGATGTAAATGGGAAGAGCGCCTCAGGGGGATAAAGTGAGATCAGATTCCATCACTTCTGCTGTCACCTTGAGGATTTTCACCAACAGTGCTGAAAGATCGCCTACATTTTAGTACCAGTCAGAAGGGAGAAGATGGGAACTGCTTTTAGGGGGGATACCGTTCATCTCCTTGCAGCACATTGTACACGGTCCTGATGGGGTTTTAATGACTAATTCTGAGGGGTGTCTGGTCAGGCCTTTATTTGGCATTTGGTTTAGCTCATGTTTCTTGCTTAATTTCCATTGCCTCCACTTCTAATTTGGAGACCTTTGGTGAATCCAAACTCAACTTCGTGCAACCAAATATAGTTCTGGATTAACACTGCCACAGCCCAGAGCTACCTCAGACTGACACTGCTAGAAACGAGTGCTATAACTCTTTATAAAACAACCCTTTCCAACATTGCATGAAGGTTACATGATCCCCCTACTTAATATGCACATGAACTGGGATGCCACAAACTTCCCTGGGGTTTCCTGAGGGCTGAAGTAAAACTTAATTATACCAATTGGTTCGACAGACTGTTAAAACTTTTGTTTCACATACACTTTTTATTCCCTCTCCTCCATCTTCTCCCATTTGCCAAAACCTCCTGAAGAGAAAATAGAGATTATTTTACTTTTTACCTTAAAGGGCTCCTTGTGTGCATTTGCCTTATTAAATAACTGCCAGAATATCTAATATTCCATGGACAGCGCTGATGAAAACGAAGCAGAACATTGGTCAAACGAGCAAGTTTCATGTATAGCATTGTCCCTAATCTGGTCTCCAGCCAGTGAAAATCCTGCACCAGGCATCTGTTGGCTATAGATGAGTCTTTGCATTCAAAAGGGTCTTAGAAATAAGAGGATTTCTCTTTTTTGTCACTATCATTTTGAGCTTAATCATAACCCATTCATTTATGCCTCACTGAGCTTCTTGCCAGCTAAACTTCAGTCATCTTTCATCTGTCCCTGCATAGGGCTGAGTCCTTCTCCCCTTGATGCTGTTATTTTTGCCAACCATGCAGAGAAACCAGCACATGTTTGGTACAGCAGAGCTATGTTCAGCAGCAGATATTGATCACAGCAGCCTCTAACCTTTGCCAGTTCAGAAACAGCAGAGGGAAATGTAGTTACTGCTATCTGCAGTAGTCGGGTAAGAAATCTGGAGCTGCAGTGTCTTCAAAGCAGCCAGGGAAATACCCCACATGCCTGTATGCATCTGGCTGAAATGCGCTCTGCAGACTGACGCATCATTAAGTTCTCCTTTAATGATTTAAAGGGGAAAAGGCCTTTTGCTGGATTTCCACAGAAGGTTAATTTTCCCTTTTCTGGCAGATCTGCAAGGTCCTTAATGGTCGATGGAAGGAAATGGTGCTACCTTTTTACACAGACTTTTCTGTAGTTAGACCACTAATGTGAGGACCACCATATTCTTATGTTTTACCTATAAGAAATTAAACACCAGCCATTAATATGTTACCTACTGACGGCAGCTCAATTCCTTTCCTGTAGGTTTGCCAGTTGTTAACTAGGAGGTTCCATTCCCTGACTTCAGACAGGGATTTCTTCCTCCATGGTAAAACATCGCCTACCTGAGGCACTAGGATCTTGTTCAGCATTTCGGTCCAGAAACAGCAAACACAATCTAGCTGTGGCAAGCAGGGGGGAAACTGGAATGCCAAGGGCAGGCTGGGAATCCAAACCACGATCCGCTGGAAATAAGGCCGGTTCCTGGAAAAGCCAAGAATTTCCACCCTGTTTGTTTGAAAAGATTTCACTTGTCTGTGCACATGGATGGGCTTGAATACAGAGCTCCAGAACTCTTCAGAGCCTCACTGCAAATCATGTTAAACTTCATATTGCATATGATCGGGAGTTTAAAATAGTCTTTCTCCAAGTCCATCCCTGTTGGTGCAGCGAGCTGGATTGCCTTCAGGCTTGAAGAAATCCTTTCTGGTAATGAAGTCTGTACTTCTGTGCAGAGATGAGGATACCAAAGAGCCTGTAGAAGCTGGAGCAATGATAAAGTTACACTACATGGGAAGACATCTCCAAAGCTTTTCAACAGTCCACTGCATTCAAGCATTTTGATTTACTGCCATTTGTCTTTGCCTCATTCTGCAGTTGCTTTTATGCAGCCAGAAATGTACTTCACACAAGTGAACCATCTCTCCTTTTTAACATCTCTTTTCCTCTTCAGTTTCTAAATGAGTCCCCACCAATGTGCAGCACTCATACCAACTTGCAGCCTTCCAGTAGATATGAGATTTAAACCATGTCTCCAGTTTTGTAAAGCGGTGGTGGAATGAATTACCCCTTCAGAGCAAAATGACCCACTGAAAGAAAACTGGACCCAGAACTGGGAATAACCCATCCATCTGCATTTGTCAGCATGGCATGTTAACACTGGTATCAGCATGGGGCTGGAGAATCACTCTAAAATGAACATGCCAGAGGAACAGTGGGTGTTCAATAAACAGGACCAAGGATTAGAACCAAGCACTTCAGCCAACCACAGTAATCAGGAACATACTCAGAGTATACTCAGACTTCTTTTTCATTTGAAAAGTTTTAATTAGTCAAAACAATAACAATTACATCTCTATTGATTTAATAACTCATGGAATGGCTGTGAGCTTCATCCGTGTAAAAATAAATGATCCAACATTTTTGTCAGAGATAAATGGGACATTAAACAAATGAATGGAGATGGGAATGTGGTTTAATGAATTTTAATCTTGAATTAAATCTGTGCATTAAAACAATGTCTTTACAGAACCAAACAGCTTCAGAAAGATTGGAAATAGGGATGTGACACATTTTACTGCCTGCTGAGTAACTCCCTATGGAAAAAAATGAGGGTTTGTTTAATTTAACAATAACATATTTTGTGATCCTTGATTGCTGGAAGGAAAGGGAGCTCTGGAATGGTCCAGAACCACGCTGCCCCATGGAACACAGCAAAGAGGAATCTTAAAAATGGATGGGGGCTTCATGTCTAGAATGTGGCTTCCTGGAACAATGCAGGTTTTAGGAGGCTGTAGCAAAACCAAAGCAAGAGCGATGCCAAATAGGATCAAATATGCTTCCTGAAACAAGAATCCTGCTTTGAGCATCTCTTACCTTACAGGGCTCTGAGTTCCCCATGCATTTCTTTCTGTAGTACAGTCCTTCTCTGAGCTCACTTTTTAAAGGACAGCATGGAACTGCTGTCTGCAGGACAGTAAAGTATCTTGCTATGACCCTGATCTCAGTTTCAAGTGGACAGAATTCAAATGGCACATACACAGAGAAAAACAATTCCCCATATTATGAACAAGAGAGAAACAAAAATTGAGGCAAAAATAAGATAAAAAGGATTCTGAGATGGGGACTATTCTAGGAAACAAGCATTTTATCAACATTTAGGTAGGTAGAGAGAAATGCTCAGAGCCAGACATAAAAATGCCACTTTTCACTGTTGATTTAAAGGCTACTTCTTCCCTATGCTAAAACTGCTCAGCAATTCCTACAAGGAGCCAGTGATGGGCCTTACCCCAGATTCAATGTATTTATTCCTCTGAGCATTCAGATGGCAAAAAGAAGCTAAAATCTGTTCAGCTTTAACCTCTCAAATATTCCCTTTCCTATAGGACTTCCACCAAATCAGGCAGCACAAGTACAAGACAAGACTCTATTTCCAGCTCTACTTATAATGAATTATTTTCTTTCTCCACATAGCCGCCCGTCTCTTGGCTAATGGTGTATTTTGATTATAAATTATTCTGGACAGACATCCCCTCTATATGTATACACACATATATATAAATCTATATATATATATGTGCTTATATTTTCATGTGCGCTGCCAGAGAAGCCCTTCGCTTTTGATTAAACTTGTAAATGCAGCTCTATTCTACCAAAAATTCAATCTTGAAGATAAATAATCTCCAAACTGAGCCCAAGTCTTCTCCAGATCCAACACGGAGATGACAAAAATAGTAAATAAGAGAATGCATTCACAGCTTTGCAGATTAGCTTTCCACATGATGTGCTAGGGATCCTGGAATGTAAAATAGTGGCACTTCTGGGTTTTGATTTCCCCATAGATGGCAATGGGAGAATTAACCCCTTTAATCTGGGTGAGAAATGAAGATCCAAACCCAGAACAAGGTGGATTTGAGGAGTCGAAACTGAAAGTGACTGAGCAGTGTGACAAAATGACATTTATATACTCTACCTACAGGGTTTTTTTTTTCCACTATGGAACTGTTTTAGTTTTTGTTTTTTAACTGCAGCCATGGGAAGCATTTTAGGCCATTCTGTACACCTGCTAGCTCCATTTCATTTGTTTAAACACATTTTATAACTGCAGTTTATATATTTTTCCAAGAAAATAAAAATGCTAAAAATATAATGTGGTGTTTGGGAGAAGGTAGGTGGGGGGATTGGAAGGAACAAGAGGGCCTCATCTTGGCATAGGTTCCACTTTATGCCAACTGCAGCACATTCATCATTAACGTACTGGATGGGGATTACCTCTGTAGACTCATTCTCCCTCACACGCACATTTCCCCTTTGCACCAAAGAGCAGAATCGTGTATGGGGCACAATAGCCCTATTGGGCATGGGTGCTGCTTTATTGCTAATTACAGAGTGTGCCTCGCCAAGGTGTTGCTGCTATTAGCCTTGAAGCAATTTTCTGCTCCATTGGTAGGATATGCCTCAGCCCTTTCGGTGCAGTCATTGTGTTGGAGCACAGCCAGCAAAAAAGGGCTTCTAGACATGAAATGTTGTAGTATTCACCCCAGAGAAAGGCTTTACAAGGGGACCCAACCAGAGCTCAGGGAAGATCCTGAGATTACTTTTTAACAAAGGGCCTGTGATATTCTTGTCCTTTAAAATGTTTTCATTTTCAGCAGCCTGACTGTGTTTGAAGCAGTGTTTCCATCATTCAACTATAATCTATAGTATATGGTGTTATGAATAACAAGCAAATGAGAAAGATGCTTTAGTCCTGAACCATCTCCTTGATAAACAGAGATTGAAAAGCCATTTATCAGAAATGCTGGTACCTCCTTGCAGCTAATGTGATGTGTTTGTATTATCTGATTATAGAAATAGAGAAAAGCAAAGCTTTGGATCCTTTATCAAGTCTCCTGGTGTCACAAGGAGCACATTATCTTCCATAAATTTCATCTCAACTATGCAATGCTTATGATTTGATCTCAGATTTATTATGTCCGTCTTACAAAGGGAAGGACACTGAGCACCTTCACTGAAGCACCTTCTTTAAGGTCCTGAAATGCACTATTGTAAGCCTTGGACAGAGACACACACCGCAACCCACCCTCTGTCTGCTGGCCTAAGCAGCACCCACGCTAGACTGGCAATACACAATGAACCTGTTTCTGTTCAAAGCTCTAGAAACAGGAATGGTTGGAGCTACTGGAAGTTTCATGGACCATTGTGGACCTACCTATCTTTCAATATGAAAAAGCTTCCTGACCACTGCATCTATGACTTAAACAATTACATCATCTCGCCACAGAACATGTTCCCTGGCACAAAGAGATCTTTTTCCTTCGGAGGGAGTTGGTGTTCTTTGACTCAAGCGCTTGACTAAACTAGCCAGCACGATTCAGATCTGCCAAACGACACATTAGCATAATGCATAAAGAGGGAGTCTCCATTCCTAGCTAACACTGACTTAGCTTGGCATTAAGTATTCCCTCCTTTAAGATCCCTTTCCCCTGTAAAGAAATTCATTACCTCTGATTTTCTTTTCAGCTTTCACCCTCCAGAATACATGTGCTCTTCCCATACTGACCCTCCTCTTCTCCATGAATGATGGGAGAGGTCCCTCACCTCCTAATCTAGGCCTATTTGAGTCTTCTCCTCCTCCTGAGGTTGCTAAGGTGAGAGATAACAGAATAAGTACAGAGGAACCCAAACCAAACGAGAGCATGCCTTGCCTTCTGTATTTGAAGAGGAAAAAGAATAGCCTCAAGACAAGAAGACTCCCTTACAGCCAAGACGACTGACAAATTCTTGTGGTTTTCTCCAAAAGTCAAACCAAAATCCACCCGCCAGCCAAGCTGAGTTCTGGCAACCTTGCATTGCCTGGAAATGAGCGCAATCGTATCCTAATAGCTATTTGGATAATTGTCCGTATGAGTGATCTGCCAACCAGTGTTGGAAACAAGTCTTTATTACAAATATAGCATGAAGTCTAATCTGGAATACATTAAAATGTTATTTCTGTAGCTGCCTTTTCCCAAACTTTAAATAATGGCTAAACCATTTATCAGCTTTGCAGGAGGAAAGCTGTGTGTACTGTGCTTTTAGAGGAGAGATGAGGAAAAACGTCTTCAACAAAAACTATTCTCCACATAAACTCCGCAATTTCTGCTCCTCTGTACGTTGCTAAAAATGATTACAAAGCCATTTTATCTTTGCTGAATGGGGCATGGTATAAACATACTATAATAACCAAACTGTCTTTCTAGGCACCTGCTACGGAGCTCTACTAATATCACTAGAAGCTGCAAGCGGCTGAAGCAGGCAGACGCACTCAGGTTTCATAGACTATGTGTAAGTAAGACACAACACTTAATATGACATGCCTGAACAACCCACACTGCACTGCCAATGAGCAATGTAACTGCTCACTGTGGTGATGGGCACTGTATAAGGAGTATCACTATAGCTTTGTTATCTGTTTGACTTTCTGAGACTAATACACATGCATAGTCTACTTGTACAAGGGTCAGTAAGGTATTTTATCCCTAGGTTTCACTTGATACCTACATGAGTTCTCCATCTCGGAGGGCATGGTTGGACTAGATCATCTTTAAAGGTCTCTTCCAACCCCAGCCATCCTATGATCTTTGCCACCACCTTCCAAAGATAGTGTCTTAGATGGGGCTGAATCACTCCCTAGGAACACCTCTCTTTCCCTAGGCACTACTGAGATGGCCGAGATGGCCATAGTTCTGATGGTTGAAGGTAGCTGGGATGAATCCCACCTCCAAACAGCCCTGAGTTGGTGAAGCAGTGCTAGGCCTTGTAAGCTTAATGTTATGTGATAGTAGTTGAGCCCAGAATACTCAATAGCACCAGAATTGGGAGAATATTTCAAGATATGTATTTTATACACAAATCCGAACAGCATCTCAGGCATGGGAGCTCTTAGGGCACCATGGCAGGGCTAAACTTCTTTTAATTGCTGTCTTCTCCTGTACCTCAAGAAGAGTATTCTGTGTTTGATGGATGTGCTGGGACTGCCATATTTCAGCCCCTCCGTTTCTCTCCCTTCTGTTTTTTTCCCTCTTGTTATATCTATTAAAGTGATTTATGACTTTTTCATTGTTCTGCCTGGAGCTTGGCCAACTCCTGAGATCAAAACCGAGAAATCCTCCTCAACAAGACCTTGGGGTGACCAGAAAGAAACAGGACCTGTGGAAAAGATTCGAATTGTGGGAAAGGAAATAACCCGCATCTCCATGGAAACGCAGTCCCGTTTTCCAGTTGCTCCTGAATAAATGAAGTTTGTGTTCTCTAATTCCTAGACTTCAACTTCGAGCGCACCTAGCCTTGAAGTACCTGGCCATACTGGTAAAAGCATCAAGGTTTCTCTGAGCAGCGCTGCAGTTTCACAGCCATGATTTTGCTTTATTAATTTTTTTCCTTTTTTTTTTTTTCCTTTTTTCCTTTTTTTATTTTATTTTCAATTCTCTTTTTGATTTTATTTACAGAAAATCACCACCACAAAATGTCTGCAAAGCACACACAACCCACAGGGCGCGTGTAAGAATTAGCCAGGGTGGTTAGACTTCTACTCCAGAGCTGCAAGCCCTCCTAATTCCACAAGAATCACTGCAGCAGTCAGGAATACCCAACAAGCCCCACGTGTGAGAGATTTAAAAGAAAATACTTAAAGCTTTCAAGCCTGAATTTACATAATATGAGCATCCAGCCAAGTATTTCACTCCATTTCTCCTTCACAAGACTTTACTGTCTCCTCGCAGCCGTGGCTCAGGCAGGCACCATGCTCTTGGATTTTTGCCTATCCAGCTCAAACAAATCCAGCACCTGCCCTGGTGTAGGTTTGTGACTGTTTTCAGACCATGTAATGGTCCCAAAAAACAGGGAGGTGGGATGTCCTCCATCCCATCCCACTGCACACACAGGCATGGCTGTAGACATCATGAGGCTCCATGGCATTCCCACAGTATACTGCTAGCTGGGATCAGGGTGAACTTTACTGTTTCATCTGGTAGAATTATTTCTTTCAGCAGGCCATGGAAATCAATCTAATCAAATCAGGGCGTCTATGGTGGAGAATCTTTGTCCTTAAGAGCTGCAGCACCAGCAATCCCCCACCTTCCAGCTTCTTTCTTATTTATGGCAAAGAGAGTTTTATTTCTAGTGCAAAATCAAGAACTTCCTTTTATTCTGCATCCTTACCTAAACACCATTCACAAATTCGTTAAAAGAAAGAACAGAATCCTTGAGTTCTGAGAAAATAATGGGTCTGCTCTGCCACAGAATTCTTTCCTGAGCTGAGTACAGTACTTTAAGCCTTATATATCCTAGAATCAATCTGTAAGTCACAAAGTAAAGGAATGGTCCATGTCGCTGATAAGGCTGCGAGCTCCCTGCTCTGTGGCAGGGATCCCATAGATGGATTTGCAAACAAGTATGTATAACAATTTAAAATGCAAACTCTCTTATACCTGGTGGATACAAGAGGATGCCATGGTTAAAAACCTTAGTGTGGGCCACATCCTGGCCTGTGGATGAGCTTTTAAAAATCACAGTTCTGTATATTATACTCCAGGAAAAAGTGTATAAAGAATGTCCTTTTACTGGGAGGATTTCCAGGGATACACAAAGGTTGCTTAGCATGTTCAGCTGAGTTATTCGGGGTGACCTTACAGAGGTGCTTAGCATCAGGCATCTACCCTTGGAATCCTGGCATGGTCCTGCTGACATTTCTCGCTGTCGTGGCCTATCAGGCGTGTTTGTTTTGCATTGCTATGAATGGCGAGGCTGACACTTTCATTCTTGCAATGCTTTTCTGGCAGTTTCTGCAAGAGCTTTAAAATGGATTCAACAGAGATGAATTGTCCCTGGCTGCAGCAGCCAACAGGTAGAAGGTGTTTGGTCTTCTTTCACTGTTACCCCAGCCTCGCAAAGACCCAATAGCTGTGTGGATCAATAACCCCTGTGTTTTCAGTCCATGCTTATTAAAGGTGGTGCATGGAAAAAAAATAAGAAACTTTCTCTATTTATATCTGGAACTTAATGAAGTGAAATTATCACAGCCGACAGGCGCTGGTGTTGTAATTCAGAGCCATGGCTTGGCTTAGAGGGATCTGCAGGCTGTTTTTATTCCAAATAGTAAAAAAAAGAGTGAAACCTAATCCTCTAATCAGTTCCAATTTACATATTCACGGCTCTTATTTGCAGCCTGCTTGAAGGAAAAAAAGATAGTGTTAGAGTCACGAAGCGATTATTTGATTAAGTAATTATTAATCCCAGAGTGCTCTGATTAATTCCGAGCAAGTTAAACAAACGTATTGGAGCTGGGCTGGTCACCTTCACACCATTGTAAGATGCAGGGGCAAAGCTGGTGGAGATATATTTTTACCTGCTCTACACTGAGGAGTTTTGTTCACTGAAGGTCTCCCATTCACTTCCCCAGGGGTTAATACTCTGCTAAATGAAGTGTTACAAATTTGAATTTTATCTGTGGTTAACTGCAATACCAAATGCTGATCTTTATTTTTCAGGCTGGAAACTCCATCCTGGATCTGTGCGCGATTCATTTTACCCATGTTTAAATCCATTTTAGAAATTAAAGAAAAAGCAAACAGGAAGAAGAAAAACTCGGTATGCATTTTTAAACAACTTTTTATCCACTGCCCCGAATCTATCATGTAGATCACATTGTATCGGTGAGCGCCACAAGGCAGAGTATACGCACTGATTTCAGCGGGGCTGAGATACATGCTTCAAAATGTTATTTTTCTACTGGGAAAAAGAACAGTCAAAGGAAAGAACATCTGTTTGCTAGCTGTATTGGAGTACATGTATTTTATTCTGACATGCTAAAAATCGCTTGTAGTTGGCTGCTCTGTTTCTTCACGCGCACACAGAGATCCCCCTTCAAATTCACTTCAGGTTAAATTCTGCCCTTCAAGCCAGGCCCTTCTCAGTCTCTTTATTTTCCTTCAGTTACCCCTTACACAGAGAAAAGCTTAGGAAAATAGAAAGACGATGTATAATAAGCCCATAGTAAAACAATCTGATGTATACTGCATCAAAGGCAAAGGTGAGCAGCACGGTATGGCACACCTAACCTAAACCGCCTTGTGAACATCTTGTTTCTATGACTGAAGTCAATTTATGTCACAGGGATATGTTGTAGTAAAATCAGAGTTAGTCAAATGTCTCCATGTTTAAAAAATGCAGATAAAAGCTCCAAGTTACTGACTAGGGACAGAAGAAAGCAATTAGGTGGTTGTGTGTCAGATCGATAGATTATGGAAGTGTGTTTGTTATTCACTGTCCATTATTTTACTGCTTAAGCGTATCTTCTCATCTGATCCTGGGTCCAGATCCATCTGGTTAACCACATTACACTGGGATGAATATGTGGAATTGAGCGCTCTTGAGCAGTTTGGAGGCTGAGACTGGCTTCACAATGATTTGTTAATGAAATACAATATTCATAACAAACAATTTTTCCTGTAGGCATTCTTAACAACCCAAGTCTTTCCATCAGCATGGTCCAGCAATAATTCCAAGTAACAAATCTCAAATATCCTGATTCAAATGAGTTTTAAAATTCCCTTTACAATTTTTAAATCAGAAAAAATGGAAATTATCTGCACTGAAGATGGTTTTGATTTTTTCATTTTGGTTTGGTTTGGTTCTTGTTATTGCTTGTGGATTACAACAGAGAGCTTCCAACTCCCTTCAGTTTGAATCGCCATCATCCCTTGGAGGACCTCATGCAGTCTGCACTTTGCTGCAGTGTGACTAAATGCTTGGTCCCAGACCCTTAATGAGTACAGAAACACTGACCAAAGCCCAGTCCCTCTGCTGCAGGCTACTGTATTTCAGCTGAGCACATGAAGAGATGTCAGACGCCCCATCTGCTGGGGAATTCAGCATGCATAGACCAGCAGAGGATGAGAGCAGTGACCCAAGACTATGAGTGAATAATGAGCAGAGTAATTATGGTAAACGACACTACGCAATGAGTGAGTAATGGATGCAGATCCAGCTCTTCCCTGTCTCTTATGGTGGGATGTGGGGTTGAAACAGCTCAGCTTTTGAGGGAAGAAAGTATTCAGAGGTTAGTTTGAGGCAGATGAAAGCTTTTGTCTTGGGTGAAATGGAAAGTTTTGCTTCTCCTCTGTGCTATTGATGTCTTTGCCTCAGTCATCTGTGGAGTATTTCAGCATCTTATAGCACAGCATTAACCAAAGGCAACCAAAATCCACTTCCAGAGCCAAGATAATTCATTCAGATATATTAATCAAAAGGTAGCCTGAAGTACCTTAGGAATGACAATAAACACACAAAGTCGACCTCCTTCCTGGAAAATGTTGATTTTGATTTCTCTTCAGAACAGATTTCCTTCACAATCTTTTGAGCAGCTCTGCGTGACTGCTGCCTCCCACTTGAGACTTCACAGGAACACAGGGAACCGCACTCCGCTGAAGGAAATCCTTGGATTCGGGAAGGTTGCAGAGGATGTAATTTAGGGGAGACTGCAGCCATGACTGTAATGTGCTACAAGATCTGTCCTGACACTGTGGAGAACCTATGAGGAGGGCTGCAAGAATGTAACCAACAACCTCACTCTCTTTCAAAACTCTCCAAAGAAACTACTACCCAATGCAGAGATCTCCAGAAGGAAAATAAGTACTTAAAATGTGGTTTGGTTTTTTTTGATCCGAGGTGAACGTGAAATCTTTCTGCTTCTTCCACTTGCTGTCACACTCCGGAGGCGCCATCAAATCCAGCGAAGAAATCCCACTGCCCTCAGGGCAGTTACTTCATCTTGAAAATGAGAGCAAAAACAGTGGAGAGCTCAAATGCTTCTGCAAGAAGATCTAGACTATCGCCTGCCTGCTCCAAGCTAAGCCTGGCTCAGAGCTGATGCATCACACATCTGCCTGTGATCCGAGTCATACACGTCCCATGCTGGCCGGGACCCCTCATCATTATCTGTAGGTATCCAAATGCCAAACTGCTTTCCTTTAGGGCTCGAAAGGATGTTTTTTAAGTTATGAGCTGGCAATGGCTCCCTTGACTTATTTAGCACAAGCCCCACTGTGTCTGAGAAGCGAAGGTCACCAAATGACACATTGATTTGTAACTATTTTCCTGCAGAAGAACAAGGAGCACCCTGCATTTTGTTAACCGCTGGGTCAGATAACTGAGTATTCGGAAACACTGGGAACCCCTTTGAGCTCTTCTGAAAACTCTGGAGTTGAAGAAAAGGCAGGTAGAACAGCCACTAATCCCTTCCTTCTGTGACCATGTGTTGAAAACTTCAGTAAAGCATGGGCTTACGCTACCCTGAAGTCTCATACAAGGACACAGCGGCATCAGAAACATGTGCAAAAAGGACTTGGAGGAGACAATGTGCTTGACCAGATGTACTCCACAGCCAATTATCAATGCACCATCTCGGTCGGTGCAATGGTGGCAGCCAGACACTTTGAGAAATCAGATGAGAAAAGATTTACGTGTGTCCTGGGCTCCATAATGAGCAGAACTGGGAGGTTTCTTTCAGCCCAGTCCCGAAGTAACGTGTATGCTTCTTTAACCTTTTTAGTTTAAAATCGCCTCATACCTAACAGACCAAAAAAGAACAACTAATAATCTGAGAGGGTGGAATAGAAAATCTGTCAGCCTGAGTCAGACTATTGGACCATCAAGCCCAGTATCCTGTCTCTGAAAAGCTGTCAGTATCTGACACTTCGGGCTTCGTTGGGATAATAAAACATTTTCCTCAACCTTATGTAACATCTCGGCCTGGCAAAGAGAAGATTTAAACATTGATTGCTTTCCACTCCCCTCTGTCCTATGAATGTGAATCTGACTCTTGTCCAAAATGAACAACTCTGATGAGCTGGAATTGGTTTCTGGGCAGGATGGGAAAAGCTCCTCTCTCGTTACTCATTCCTGGATAGATCTGCTAAACCTTTGCCTCCTAAAAGGGGGACTTGAATTACGAGACATTAAACTCCATCCGCGAAATTCTGGGTGCCCAAGGACACCTTTTCACGGAAGGCGGAAACGCACATCACAAGACTTCATGTCTAGGCACTTTATTTTTCCCCCATCATGTCTACTTCCTTTATTTTTGTATTTGTTTAAGCTCTCCATTAGTTTATTAGCTTGACAGCAGCCCGGTTAATGAGACCGTCTTCCCTCCCCCGGCATTAAGTGGTGCATTAGGCTCCCCGAATGCACACAAAATTTAGTGCTGCTGCTGGGGCACTTCTCAAAACAAATAAAAGATTTGCAAACCAGCCACCAAGCATCCAACGTAATTAAACTGCATTTGTTACTTTTTCGGCCCTCGCACACAATCGAGGCCTTGTAAGAAGCAAGCACTCCCCAATCAGGCTGTTTTTCTTGGGGAGGGAAGAGTGCCAGGAGCCTTACCACCCCAGGTAACATAAGATCTCAACCAGCAGCAAATGGACACTTGCAGCCAGAGTGAATGGACTGTGGGGAGATCTATATGAATGTGAATACCTAGAGAGAGAGCTATAGATGTATGCAAACATGCACATACAGGGGAGTATAGTTCTTCGGGGGAAAAAGGGGAAAAAAAAGGCAGTGGAAAGCCTCCTAGAAATTACTGCTCCATGCACAGGTATGTAAATGACTCTGGAGCCTTGCTGTCCACCACCTCAATCAATTACAAGGTTATTCAAGATAAAACAAACACCATTTCAATTAACTGCACATACAGCAGTGGTTAGAGGCACAGGCAGGGAGGAGGAAGTGGGAGGAATTTTTGGAAAATGGAACTTTTTTCTTCTTCGGTCTGTAGATAGGCACAAATAGAGGTTGCCTTGAGGTTCTGTGAGTACAGCCATGAATGGTCTTAAACCCCAACCTGAAGCCATCATGCTCTAACCTAAAAAGAAAATGAGGGCAGGAAAATTTAAGGATCTGTTTAGTTTGTACTGGCTCAAATCTACTGTTTGCAAGAGTCAACGGGAGCAGAAACTGGGACAGATGCTCGACTATCACTGTTCTGTTGGAGATAGGACCAAGGTAACATGCACCTCTGTGCAGTTCTGTGCAAGTACAGCTTTCTTATCTGTATGCATGGGGATGCCCAAAGCCTAGGAGTATTAGGACACAGCTGGACAACAGAATCTGAAAACAACCTGCACATTCAGGAGTGGTTTGAGAAGACAGAGTGGTGATGAAGAGGTGGGGACTGGACATATAACGTCATGGGTCATTTTCCATCTGTGCCATGTACTTCTTGCCCAACACCAAGCGAACTATTTTACTTCTTTTCTTCATTTTTCACACTTCTGTGCAACAGGCAAGTCCCTCAACCTTTACCTTTCTGATACATTTACAAGATGATCTTTACAGTCCACCAGCAGTGTTCCACTCAACAGAGGCTTCATTCTCATTTGGGTACGTGTGTGCCATTGGACTATAAATCAGGTCCTCTGATCATAATACATCACGTTCTACATGACAAGAGGCATCCGGACTCCAAGGACATGGCTATTTCAAAATGGAGCACATAATGTCTGGCACATTATTGATCGAATAAAATACCATTCTCTGTCTTTCTGGAAATTGGCCACGATTATATTTCAATTGTTATTTGTCAATTGAAATGGTGGACTAAGATTTTCTGGTCAAAGGTCTGTCTTACACACTGTTCACTTGCAATCAATACGATAGTCAACATGAGATTTACATGATTTTTCTATTTCTTTGGCTGATGCAGTAAAGTTATGATAACTGGCTTTTTGCAAAAAATAATTATGAATCAAATATTGCTTTCTACATGAAATACACCCAGGCCAGGAGATAGGAAGAAAATTTATAGCCACAGCACCATAAATCACCATCCAGTCTCTTGCAGCTCTGCTCATGATCACAAGCAATAAATTTATTGCAGTCACAGGGTTTTCATCAGTGACTTCAGACACAATAGCTGACTGTGAGCCTGCTCCTAGCCCAGTGCACCACAAGGTAAAGCATGTGTATTTGAAACACCTTCGTATTCGTTTTGTTCACCCCTGTTTGGAGGGTATTGGAGGTCTGTTGCACTTCCATGCCTTCTTTCACATCGCTTTAATTTATATTTGTGGCAGACCAGAAACACCTACTTTCTCACTTATTGTGGTCCAACCTAATGAGTAGCAACTCCACACTTAAGCCATGTCAACCTTCTCTTTGCTGACTATGAGAAGTGAGTAAAATCTTGAATTTGGGGAGGAACTGAATCAAATCCAGAGCTGAAAATTAAGCTCCTTCAGTAAAGACCCAAACCCCAAACCCTTGAAAAAGAGGTGGTTGCATGGCAGACATGTTTAGGAAGATGAGGTCTGACTCCTGGCCTTGATTTTAGTGCCTAATTAAATGTAGAAAAATCAAGACCTGATCCTTCATTCCTTTCAAAACATGCTTTTCCCTTTTCTCCAGTAGACTCATTGCCAAGAGCCACCCTAAACATCAAGTCAGAGATCCTTGCAGGAGCACAGACACAGCTTTGGGCTTTCTGTGTATTTCCCAGGACTATTAACAGAGTAACATAATGAGGAATGAACTGAGAATTCAGGACCTCATGTATTTTCACTGAAAACACTGACTGCAACAGGGGACCTGCCAAAAACAGAGTTTAATATCATATGAAAAGGAAGAATTTTCATAATGATACTTGGCAGTGCCTGCATCCCCCCATGAATGAAGCTGCTGGTGCTTTCTCTCCTCCTCTCTCCTATTCTCTCTCTCCCCAAACAAACCAGTTATAATGCTCAGTCCAGACAGATACCACAGATCACAGACATTTTCTCTTTTATTCTATCGCTCACATGCCACAGACATCCCAATACCTGGTAACAAACATAAGACTTTTGGTATGGAAGACCAAAGGCCTTCAAGATATTAATGTGTTGAATGAAGAGGTTCAGGGAGGATGAAAGCAATCACTAATGTTTTGAGCTTCTGCAAAAATAGGAAGTTTGTACCAGGAAAAGGTCTGCATCATCTTTAGAAATGAATCACTTCCCACACCACAGAAGAAGACCAAAAAGTCCTCAGCTATACAATAACCAGCCCTGAAGGCAGCTTCTCAAACTAACCGGGTGAAAAAACTGGTTCCTGGCCTCATTCCTGTTATTGAGCATATAAGGAAGGTGCACCATGAGGGCAGCTGGAATAGCTGTAAGCTCAGGTGATCCCATAGACTTCTTGCTCAGATCTTGCTGGGAAAGTCTATTCTCTTAACCAGACCTTTGCAAGAGGAAAAGTGCTTCACATAAGCACAGAGAGGACTCAATGGGAAAGGTGCTCATGGGAAAGTCTATTCTCTTAACCAGACCTTTGCTAGAGGAAAAGTGCTTCACATAAGCACAGAGAGGACTCAATGGGAAAGGTGCTCATGAGATTAGCAACCAGGAACATTGTGTTTGGCTGCAGAATTTTAGGGATGTGCCCTGGACAAACAGAACTGCCAAAAAACATCCTGTTGATATGACCGTAATGTTTCCGATTTCGTGTTAAAGCAACCGATGGTCAAACTGGGTGAAACACAGGCCAGGCTGGCTTTCTGATTTAGCCATTAATGCTTCGGAAGCAGCTAAACTTGGCTGGATCTAACCACTGATAAATAACAGTGTACCCCATAGTGCCTGTAGAGACAGAAGCCTGAGTACGATTTTAGTTCTGTTTTTATTTAATAGATAGAAATGTCTGCAGTGCAGTCTCTTGACTTCCAGACTGAAAAATCAACCCACACAAAGAAGCTGTGACTGTAATTGCTGTCCCACATATTCTGTTTCAGTTTATTGCAGTCAGCCATTCTGACTTAGGGCATCTCCACATTTGCTGCTTCTTTAAACCCCTCTGAATATCATGGAGCTAACTTAGGTCAAACCGCATGGCAGAACAATCCAAGCACATCAGGGTTCAAAGTCTAAATCCTTGATTTCTGTTGGATCAGAAATCCCTCAGGAATACTTTCTGGAAAAGTACTGAGAATGGACAAAAAAATCCTTCTTTCTCCTTCTTTCTTTTCTAATTGACATTTTCAACTTCCACTTGAGCTTCTGATTAGGAATAATGGATTCTTCCACATCTGGTGACTCTTCCTGAATTGCCCAATTCTGATTGTATTCGGACATGCACTCCAATATATATTCCCTTGCAGTGCTTCTTGTTCCCTTGTTTTTCACTTCCATCTCTTCAGAAACTTCATGGAACGAAAAAGGAGAAAATAAATTAGAAAATAATGCTTTGAAAAGGGGTAATAATATATTTTCTCTAACACAGATTAAACGATCTTGATCTATTATGTTCTACTATGCAGTTGGCACTAGCTCTCAATGAAACGGTACAAGCTGCAGCAGAAACCAAACCCATTCGCTGATGATGGACTGATCTCAACTGGGTTTATCACTTCGACTCAGGCCAAACTTGCTGTGGAGTCCAAGTTTAGTCTGAGTCAAAGCAATCTAAAAGCTGACAGTCTGCCCCAGAGCAGCTTTTATGTGGAACAAATCACACACCAAAACTTATATATAAGGGCCTAATGTCACGAAAATAAATTCCCAGTGGTGACATGGAAGAGCAATGGTCAAATCCTGCTCGCTCCAGGCGACGGGCAAATAAAACAACCCCATTGAGATCTCTGGGGCTCAAGAGGGAGTCACTCAACTGCTGCAGCAATAAACCCCAGCACACTCAGTCCATTTCCAACCGAGGCTCCCACCACAAAGCAAGCAGGAAAGTGCCCTGGAATAAGGCTTATGGTTACGGAATGTAACTCTTCCTTCAGAGATGACGCTTGAGCCCTCATTTGCAAGTGATAAATGTCAGCGTGCTTCCATCTGCAGCCTTTTGAAGCCAATCTGAGGGACTACGCCAGCGCGCGTAATGAGGTTACACAGCCCGCAGCGACTGGAGGGACAGGAAGGGAGACAGAGGAGTGACCCGAGTCCCTCTGAGTGTATCAGGGAGCACTTCTCCCCCTTTTTCCCCTATTTTTCCCCCCCTTTTTTTTTCCTATTTCCCCCCCCTTTTCCTCTTTTTTTAAGCCAAATGAGGTGGCCCAGGGGAAAGTCAGCAGTTAGAAGCGGCCCCACCTGAGTGTGTCTTGGGAGGAAGCCTACTGCCTCGTATTTTTTAAAAGGAAAAAAAAAAACCACCAAAAACCTTAAAAAATTATAATAATAGAACCGAGCCAAAAATATCAAGCAGTTCCTAGCTGCTAAAAAGCCAGGGAAAGCTGAGTCGCACCCGTTCAGTGTTGTTCTTCCAAACAAGCTGACCACCCTCCCTTCATGGCATTTTATTTATTAAAGCCAAAGTTGACCTGCTGCAATGAAATGATGCTGTAGTTATATGCATGCATCTGTATGCACACACACACAGTTATTTAGGGCTGTGCTTCTCTACAGAATTAAACCAGAAGGTGTCGTCCCCCCCCCCCTTAGATTCTTTGGTGTGTGCACTACTGAATTCATTAAAGAGAGACATTTGAATGCCTGTGGAGGGGATGGGCTCTAACCCAGGCACGGCCCCAGCGCTCTCCCCCGCAGCGGCGGCACGGCTGCACCGGCACGGCTAGCCCGCAGCACTCCTCCTGTTACCGCAGCAACAGCCTTCCTGTCTCCCATTGGTCCGTGCTCCGGACGCACGGCGTCAGCCAATCAGCTTCCGCTGATTTGCTTCACCTCTCACCCCCCTCCCGGTAATGGTGGCCTCCAGGAGCACGAGGACGGAGCGTGGATGCGGTTCCTGATGGAGAAGCCGGGAGCAGGACCGGTGCGGTGTGTGGGTATTGCAGCGGCTGCCGCCTCTGTTCGTAGCTGCGAGCTCCCGAGCTCTGTGGTTGGTTTTATGGAGCTGTTTGAGTAACTATCCTTACCCGGTCCTTCGAAGCATCCTGCTCTTTCTTGCAGGGAACAAAGCCGTGTAGTGCCTTTAAATGCCTGACCGAGTGCTTTAGGTCAGGTCATTAGGATCTTGGGTATTTTCCTCTGTGTATTTGTTTTTGTTCCTTTTCTCCTGTGTATTCGTTCCCATTTTAAAGTGCCCTGTATTTACCTGCAGGGCAGTCTAGACAGCTAATGAAATAGTAAGAGCCCAGTGGAGTTCTGCAAGAATGTAAACAAAAGGAGTATCAGAAATAGGTATGTATTGGAGTAAGGATAGGAGGTTGAATGTCTGAGTACTGAATTGGCCATAGGTGAGGGTATCCTTTCATTATTAGGTACATTGCTGTCATTCCTGAGATCCCCAAAGGAATCACCCCATTGTTCCAAGGGCTGTACAGGAGCAGCAGGTCAAATTTATACAAGGTGCTTAAAGATGCAGATAAGATCCCAATGGGATTTTTCCAGACAGTTCATAAGACCACGCTGCAAGTCACCACTGGAAGCTAATGGGAGCAAGGCCTGCAACTTACCTGGGTGCTTTCCATAAATCCTGCTGTTTCCATATTGATGTGATTAAATACAAAATACGCTTGCACAGTGCCAAGAGCAGCAATCTGAGCCCTGGAGGATAGTGCCTACTCAGGGGAAGCTGAACTACTGATGAGCAGTGTGCAGAGTGAGACAGAAATGAATGTTCTTCCTCAGTGTCTGACAGCAGGCTTGTAGTCTTTTATGTTATGTTGATGCTCATGTTTATACCCTTGATTTCAGAAGTCAGCTCTGAAAGCCAAGGCCAGATTTGCATTCCTTATGTTCACTGTTGACTTTCTTGCCAAGTGTCCTAGCAGACACTGCTTTATTACTTTCACCTTCGTTACACAAGGTACGAGAAGGTGACCAAGGGATCATCTGGAAACCCCAGTTCTTACATTCCATCTTCTCCCAGAGGGGAGAGATACAGAGGATGGTTTCCCCTTTGCCACTGCCTGTTGCTTTTCTTGCTCACTGCTGACACTCATCAGTCACCATGTTACCCATCACATTTTCCAGACCAGGGTGTTGTCGTGTGGTGCTTCCTCCTGGGTTACTGGTGTGTGTTGTTTCTGGAGCGTGCAGTACTACTACTGCTTGGCGTGGCTGCTGGTGAGTGACTCGGAGGTGGTGGCAGGCAAAAGTGAGCCGTGCCCAGCACTTCCCCATGGAGGCCTGGCTTCCTCACAGAGGAAGAGCAGCTGAGCCTGGTGAAGCATGTCTTCCAGGCTATCAGGAAGAAAATACCAAGATTCAGCTTATTTTGGTTTCATCCGGCTGTCTTACAAGTAACATCCCCAGTGAAATGGAGCTGCTTTGGTTTCATTCGAAGCACGATCTTCACTTACAGCAGTGATTTCTTGTTTTATTTTAATGGTTTATTTATAATTCCCTTCTATGCGTGTGGCTGAATAAGAAGCCCTTTTATTTTGAAGCCTACTGTTAACTGCATGAGGAACAGGGGAAGCTCAGTGAGGTCTGGTGGGCTGCTGGAGTCTGAATAAAATGCATTCAGTGATAACAATATCATAGAAGTTTGGAGCCAGAAGGAGACTAAATAGATGGTATAGTTGGACTCCTTGCACTGAGCCAGGATGAACTGCACCTGGACTTGGATGGTTACCTGACTGATGCTTAAACATTTTTGGCGTCTCCAGGTAGCTTCCACCACACTGTTGGATGGATCCTTGTGATGTTTCACTTCTATGACAGCGAAAAGCTCTTGACTAACTTGACAGAATTAAGCATGGAGGAAAGTTAAATAGCTCTGAGGTGCCTTCCATAATTTTAAATAGCTTAGAACTTGAAGTGCATTGTAAAGAATAGGAAGAAATTTGGGCTGTTGGTTTTTCTGAGATGTTGCCTGGTTTTACTTGGGAACTTTAAACTGAGAACTTCAGTGGTGGAACGTGAAGAAGGAGAGCTCTGTAAGATAATAGGTTTTCCTCCTCTTCCTTTTCTTATCATCTTGCTTTATTGCAGTGGACTCACAAAAAAGAGAAAAGGATAAATAGAGCTGTTTCGTCTCATATTCTTGGGACTGGAGGGGGAGGAATAACTAGTTCTGGTTAGGATGATTTTGAAGCTTCTTTTTTTAGTATGTTGGCCAGTAACCAGTGTATTGGTTCTGTACTGCTTTTCTGGAGAATAAGTGAGGATCAGGAAGGAAGTGGGTACATCATGTTGAGCGATAGCATGTGATGGAATCCTGAATGCCAAGATTATTTCTTACCCGTTTCAGAAGCTAGGTACAAAGGAAGAATTCAGGCCCAAAATAAAGTCTGTCTTACCTGAGCTGAGCATTTTTCAGTATCAGATGGAAGTTATTGCATCGAATTCGATTTGACTCGGTCGATACGCTGCAAGTGGCTAGAAGAGGAAATCCCAGTTTATATGACTCACCATTTTTGTGCAAATATTAACTTTG
This sequence comes from Amazona ochrocephala, assembly GCA_039720435.1. Lineage (NCBI taxonomy): Eukaryota > Metazoa > Chordata > Aves > Psittaciformes > Psittacidae > Amazona > Amazona ochrocephala. The sequence continues at coordinate 93,558,040 of CM077879.1, forward strand.
GCTGATACACATTTCTCCTTGTATCTCTTTTCCAGATCTGAGTGGAATTATACCATGTCTCCGAGCAAGTTGGCTTGGCTGTATTCAATCGTAGCCTTTGGTTATTTGAATAGCTTCAGTTTTTAACTCCTTTATCTATTTATTGTTTCTGAAAGGTAAAGAAAATAGAATTTTCCCCATGAATGTGCTTTTGGTAATGCAGGATTAAATCCTGCACCATTGAAAAACTTAGCTTTAATGATGGGAAAAGACACAATGCTGAGGGCTTGCTTTGCTGTGCTAAAACTAGTGGAAAATCCTAGAAGCTGGCATTCTGCTTCCCAGGATCTACCTGGCCCCTGAACCCCCATGCCTGCTGGTCAGTAGGGCTCCTTGGAACAAATTGGTGGACACTGGAGTTAACCTTTCATTTTGCACAATGTTCGTAACCCTGTCAAGGTTGCTGCCATCAACCAAATGGTTGTTTCTGGTCAAAATCGATGGGTGATGAGGAGAGAGCAAATTGATTAACAGATGGCGAGTGTATTGCTTGTGCTGATTCCTGATCATATGCACTAGATGATCATCACCTGCAGTAGAGGAATACAGGAACGCAGAGTTTAAATCTAGGGCCTCTGGGCTTTCTGGGTGATATCTAACTTTGAGCATTACAGGGAAAAAAGCAGAACTGAAGTTAGGGCTGTTAAGGATGGTTCATGCCTGTGGGCTTCCTGCAAACAGTCTTGAAGTCAAACACTTCTTAATTTTTTAAAGCATCTTTTTCAGTCTGTGGGTGTTAAAGTGCTGATGCAAGACGATAAAGGGAACTCTTCCCAGGACTTGCCAGCCGCAGGGACACTGTTCCGATGGCATTCCACATGCCACTGTTGGACCTGCATCGTCACACAGTTCCAGACAGAAAGCAAAATTAACTTTTCCAGTTGAAACTCCAAGCAGTATTTTAGGGAGGCTGAATATAAATAGCCAAGCTTGGATTTGGACAGAGTACCAGGGCTAACACCCATACTCTTGCAAAATGTGCCCTGGGATCTTGACTGACCACAAGTGGTCAGAAGCTTGGTTTTGGCATCGTATATTGGCAGGTTTTCTTCATGACATCAACAGTCATCTTCCCTGTGGTCCTATCTTCCACTCTCAGAGGCTCACAGTGACGGCTGTGGCTGGGGGAGGCTCTAAATAACCAACAGTTTTTTCACCTGTTCTGTAGTTCTGTTTCAAAATGGATAAAGTAATCTCTTAATTTGCCAACCAGATAAGGAAGAATCTCTTCAAGCCAGTATGGGAAGGAAGTGGGAAAGGTTCCATGAATTAACTGAGCAATGCATTTCCAGGACATCACGTGGTAACTCTGTCTTGTTTTGGTAGTTTGCTTAACATTGTCAAGTTTTGCTTTGTTTTGCTTAATTTTGGGTCCTTTTATCATCTTAAGTTTTGACTTCCAGGCTTTTTCAACCTTCATACAAGTCCCTTTACACTTATCTTATCGAGGTTTCCTCATTTCCACTATTAGGTGATGTCTGACACCTTCTTTGCTCAAATCTGGCAGTCTGGACACACAGTGAGTCACTTACTCTCCCCCCACATCTACCTACGTCCCCTCCTCGCCATGTGGAGGGTGTGACATTGTGTGGGCAGTGTGAGTTGTGCAAAAAGCAACACAGAGAGTCTTAGGATGTGGATGACATTACCTCTTCACTGTTAATGCTACAGGCAGCAAACCCACTGAGAGGGCAGTCGAATCAAAATGTCCCTAGATTTTGAATTGAATTCTAAAATCAGTTGATAAGCGCTCAGAACCATAGTGATGCACAAGAGGACAGCTTTCACTTGCCACTGAAATCTGTAGTGTTCAGTCCAGCCAACAGATGAAGTTATAATGCATGTATGATTTTTCTGTCACTAGTTCTTCAGGAGGGAATGAAGTCTGGTGTAGCTTTGGGCATAGGAAATGTGCAAATGTTTCTGTATTGCTGAAGAGTGGTTCTGTGTTGGAAGGGCGGGTTTGTAGCAGTAAGATGCACTCTCAAATGCATGTCACTGTCTCCAGAACAAACAGCTCCAACAAAAAGCTGTGACGAGAGGGGGGACAGAAATCCTGTGAACTTAATCCTTATTTATCTGCTCAAATGTGATTCCTGATGGTTGTTTTCTCAGCACTCAGGCCCTGGACATGGTGCCATATCCAATTTCCTCTTCACTTTCTGGTCTCCAGTGTCATGAAGAAGCTGAGAGATCTGCACTGAGCAACTGGGTGCCAGAGTAATGCCTTGTATTGCTCAACAGTAGCTTTGATACAATGTGAGCTGATCCCATCCGCAGCCTTGGTTTTGTAATTGCATTCCAATGGGTATCTCTAATTCCCCCTGAGTAGAGGGAGCAATGCACTGAAGTCAGTTGCTTCCTTTGCATTGTAACTGCTGGCTAATGACCAGTGTTTACTGACTTCCAGTGAGTCATTTGCAAATGTGATGCTTGGCTAAAAACTTGTTTCCAAGAACCCTATCATCATTAATCATTAATTCATGCACTGGTATTCTGCTGCTAGGTGTGAGTACCCATGGCTTGAATTGAGATGGTAATAAGGCACCTCAGCCTTGTCTGGAATAGCATGTGGTAGATAGAAGGTCTGGGTTGCCCCCTTTCACATCCCTGCCACATGATCCAAGTCGTTCAACAGTGGCAGAATTTGGCATGTTTCCCTGCCCCAAGGAGTTTGCAATTTGAAGAAGTGCTGCTTTATTCATACTGCTTTTATAGCTGTGCCCATGTCAGTCAGTGGGGTGAATTCCCATCTTACCTTTATTGAAATGTAAATGAAGTTTGTCAGGACTTCACCTAACCTGCATGAGTGAATAGAGCAGTCCAGGTCACTGGGATGTGTTCAAGGCTCTGTTCTTCCATCCTTCACCCTGGAAGAACACTGAAAGTGTAGTTGGGGGGTTGGTGTGGGGTAGCAAAGAGGCTGTGGCTGGTGGGCAGTGTTGATAGCATGGCTGGCTCTAGGGTAGGAGTGAAGTTGTAGCTGCATATATGCATTCCTCACACATCAGCTGCTGTGAGCACTTGCTGGTGGATGTATGTTGGATTTGAAGAAGCACTTTGGATGTGAGTAACAACCACCAGGTTCCTCAATGAAACCTGCAAAGTGGACAGTTAAAGTACAGTGGGTTTATTGGGGGGAAGGACGATGAGCAGGAATGAACTGACGGATGTTTCACTGCTCTGTTTGAGAGCCCCAGGGACTCTGTGTTCTGAAGTCCCTCTTAACACTTCCCACTCAGCTGTTAGACCAGAAGTAAAAATTGTTAATGCATTAAAATGCACTTGGCCTCAGTGTATTTTCCCACGCAATTTCCATTTTATTAAGCAAAAAACCTAATACCATCAATATTCGTCATTTCAGCCTTTTAAAACTGATACCAAGGGTAATTAAAACGTCTTCTGGAGCAAGAGAAAGAGCAAGTGAGTGATGGAAGTCTTTGGTTCCCATAAATTCAGTTCCTATAAAGTCTGGACACCCTGGGCGGATGCCTTGGCTCAGAATGACCTCCTGGCTCCTCCTTTTCATCTTGGTTTTTAATTGGAGCCAGGAGAAGGATCCCGGCATTTGCCAGGTGAATGCGAGCTGTACCCTGGCAGGCTGCCTGCAGACCCATTACTGGTTTGTAGATTAAAATGAGGACAGCAAAAGGGGTGGAGAGGAGCTGGGGGAGAAGGAAAGAGGAGAAAGAGAATAGCAAAACACTTTGTCCTAATTCAGGTGTGAGGGTTAATCTCAATGTCTATACGGACTGTCTGCCACGTACAGGGTGGAGGAGAGAACACATTCTTTTTATACATGTGTTATATTCTCTAGTTCTCCCTGTGTGCCAGCCTCTAGGAACAATTGAATGCTGCTGCCAGAGGCTGTGCCTGCTCAGACATCATTCTCTTGGGGAAGCTCTGGGAATGGCTTGGCTGCCACGTGATGAGCCAACCGCTTCCAGCTCGGGCTCCTTGGAGTGGCTCTTCCTACCCACAGAGTGTGGTCTGGGTTGGAGGGGAGGGAAGAGGGCCAGGGCAGGATTTTGTTTGGGGTGTTGGAACTGAACCACTGCAGCTTTACCCCAGCTCTCAATCACTGCCTCAGTTTCCTGAGCCTTAAAATGGGGAGGATGCTGATAAGAATGCTGGGTTACAATGAGCTTATGAATTGAGTGGTTTCAGGTCCTGGGTTGCAAAGCACTAACGAACAGATGCTGTCAACCTGTATTTTACTGTGGGGTCCATCCTCGTTTTGAATGAACCACTTTTCTTTTTCCACAGTTTGAAACCTAGTGGACTTCACAATGAGCACCAGATTTCCTTTGCACTAGGCAGGGAATTGCTGTTACTAAGCCTCTTGATTCTCAGGTTCACTTGGGCATGATGGGGAAGGTTGCTTGTTCCCTGTAATGGCAAAAGCAGCCTTACAACAAGTCTACCTGAAAGGCTGTAACTGCTTATTTAATGTTACCTCACACACTGAATAGGTCTGCTGGGCAATTTTCCATCACAATCATTTTCTGATAGAAAATGGCCCTTTGCAAACTCAGAACTTATCCTGCAGAATACTACAGTTTTGCCAAAAAGCTTCAATTCTGCAGTGGGGAAACGGACATGACAGCTCCTGGCTGCCCACTTTGAAGCCTCATGGTACCATTTTTACTCTTAATTGAAGAAAAAACTGAGATCAAATGAACATTTCAAACAAAAAAGGCTTGGCAGTGGGCTTGAAAAATCCCTCCACAGCAATTCATTTGCATTAGGGTTGTTGTCATTTGACTGTTTGTTTTGTGCCCCTGTCAGGATGATTCCCATCATTGTTTTGGAATGAAGGTGGCTTTCTTCTGGAAAGGGAGTTGTGTTTTCAGCCAGCTTTTGTACTAAGGAATTGTAACTAACCGGGAGGACAGGATAAGAAACAGGTGGGGTGGGAATCAGAAGATATGCTTGGCCAGGGAAAAATTAGTTTACCTATATGGCAAAAATGATCTTTTGGCTAAGATGGGACCGTTTTCCCATGGAACTCAGTTGGTTTCTAATTGATTACACGGAAAGGCCGCTCAAATGTCTGGAAATCAGTGCTCGTACGTTTTTATACTTTCAACTATTGAAGAGATCCCAATTTCAAACTAAATATTTAACCTCCTGTATTTCCCATTCTCATGCTAATCAGTTACCTTGAGTTCTATTCTGGCACAAATGTCTGGGTTCTGAACAGCAGAAGAATGTAGGTGCCCAATAACCATCAGGAAACACTAACCCAGAGCACAGTTACATCTCCTCAAGTGATTTAGACATTTCAGTCCCCAGGAGGGCACCGTGTGTATTATCCTGCTTTTGCTCCCATCATGATTTCAGTTACATGATCTCCTGCTAAAATACAGCAGATTTCACTTTGATGTCCTGTGTGTTCTGTAGTTTCATGAATGGCTGTATCCAGTGTCTTATGAATAATGCCATCATGAAATCCATCCAGAGTTACTGAACAGATTGATCTACATTCTAGTATTTCTGAAGCTTACTGGAGGAACACTAACTCTCTCAGGGCTGCCTTATATTTGACATTGTTTATGCTGGGGAAACTCCTTGGAGACAAGGAGCAAATTCCTCTGGGATCTTGTGGTCGGATCAATTTGTAGAGCTGTTTCCATGTTTTCTGATGCAATCGAGTGTAACAATGTTGTATCCCAGTAAACATGGAAATGGAGCAAGGAAAACATTTCTCAATCGGCTTCCTAAAAATACAGCTCTGGATGGGGAGGGGCTCCAGTTTTATTCCAGGAGCTCATTCAAGCCCTCATCAGTTTCCACAGTGTCTCAGATTTTACTTAGTCTTATATTTCATGTACTTATAGATTGGGAAACCGAGTGTTACGTGGGCCAAATGCCCATGAGCGTGACATGCTAGAACCGCTATGCATCCAAATATACATATTCATGGGTGGAGAGTTGCCAGGCCTGGCTGGAAGCAAAGGCAGTGTTTGGCAAAGTGGGCAGATCATCAGGGGGATCCTGGGAGGAGCTGTCTCGAATTGCCTTCTCTGACTTGGGGTTTGAATATTGTAATGCTCCCTTCTGTCAGAGGGGAGGGGATAAAAGGGATGTCTTTATTGTGTTAGTTTGATGCATGTGATGTGTTTTGTCTGGGGTTTTGCTTAGTTTCAGTTATCTTGCCCTCATTGCTCAGTGACTAGTGTTGAGATGGAACCTGATGAACATAAAAGTTCTTAGTGTGTTAGATGGGGATTGTAAAACTCACTCATGCTGTTCCTATGCCTTTGTCCATCATGTCACAGGACACCATATTTGAAGACTTGCCTGCTTAGGACCCTATTTCTCAAAGAGTTGTTCACAAAGTGACATTGAGGAGCCTGGTCATCTCGTGGGCAAACATACCTGCTCTGAGTGAGCGTCTGTGAGAGCTGCTCATGCACAGGATGCAGGCAGGGCATGGAGCAATTGTGTGCGTGTGCATTTGTGCATGCGTTTTACACCCACAACTTCCAGAAATCAGGTCCTGAATCTTTGTATGGCTTTATCTTTCCTCTCCGCTATCCAAATATGAGAAGAGTGGTGTTAAAATGCTGTAAGAGAACTGTCTATAATCATTGGCCCTCTGTTGCTTTTATGTCTGTATCGCATTTTGTCCTCTGTGAATATACCCCAAGTGGCTTCAGGGACTAATTTATTCCGGCAACTGTTGCAGTGAGCCACTGTGAAGAATTGTCCATGCCAGTGGAGATGGGCTAAGTTAGATGTATAGCAGCAAAGAGTATACCTGTGTTAGTGGAAGGTGTATAGAGCTTTGTTTCCACTGGAGTTGTGCTTCAGCTTGCCCTTCAGCAGACACCTCACCATGTAGAAGTGCGGATTCAAGCGCACACAGGACCTCCTCGCTCAGAGCTGGGTCCAAGGTCTCGGCCACAGCACAGCGCTCTCAGCCTCATCAGATTTCAGCACAGCATTTGCATCTGTTTGCTGATTCCACTGCTTTTGTTTCTGTTTTCAGGACGCTTAAAAGGACATCTCCCAATGGCAAAGATAAGAGCCCACGACCTGCATCCTGTGGCTGTGCATTCTCAGCCACTAGAGTCACTGCAGCCCCTTTCCGGAGGGAGGCGATTTGGACACCGCCATCCGACTGATGCGGCTGATCCAGCTTTACCCGAGGTAATTATGTGAAGTGACATTCAAATCTGAGCGGTTTTCCTAGACACAGAGATTATTACATTATGAAGAAAGTACACGAGCTACTTTCCTCCCCACATGTCTTTCGTACAGTCTAAAAATAGCCTTAAGCATTTGAAAATGTGCCTTAATCTTTTGACAGGGAAGTGGATGAGGTCACAAGACTGGGAAAGGACTTGTTTGCTGTCAGGAGGATGGTGAACTTGACACGTCAAATAGAGCTGAATGCTGCTGTGGGGAGAGAAAGGTAGGGAAATGAGGCCCAGCGTGCCCTTCTTTTCAGGTTTTATTTTATACAACTTTGGTGCATGTGAAAAGCTGCGTGTTAAAAACCCCGTTGTTGATATATAGAGGGCCGGATGCGATGGATCAGCTGTTCTGTTTTCAGTATAGTAAGCCGCAAAAAGCATATAATGGAAAGACAAAATGGTATATTCGAGCACAAAAGCCAAATGTGGACATGACCAGAGTACAGTTCTGCTTTATTCCTTGTGACTGCTTGTTGTCTGCGTTACAAGTAATTTGGGATTTCTCCTTCCACATGGTGAGCCTGCTCCAGATCAAGTTCATTCTCTTTGGCTTTGGGAAATGTGTTTTCTTTATTGACATTTAACAATATCCCAGATCTCGGACCTCCCTTGTTACTAGAGAAATGCTAAGGGTACATAGCCGGCGATTGCATGGGATAAGTGTTCTCTGACTTCTCATTTCCTGCTGTTACATATTGGACCCAGGCTATCACAGTCAGTCATGCATGAAACACCTCTACAAACTTGCAGCCCAATAGGAGCAGTTCTATTACAGGTCTATTATTTGCATAATTGGGTGCTAACAAAAATAAAGCTAACAAATTGCTGATAATTGCAAAATGTCAACTCTATTGGGAGAGGTCAGAGGTGGAATGGAAGGGTGAAGTCTCCAGGTGTGTTGAGGTCAAAAGCGGCTTGTTATTGAGGGGAAACTTGTTAAGTGTAATAGCTATGAGAAGAAACTCAACTGAATAATGTTAAATCCAACAAAATCTGAAGTAACATGTTGCTGCAGTACTGCAGGAGAGAGGGACCATTGCCAACATGAGTAATTGGTTCTTCACGTGTTACTTAGAGGGGGGCTGAAAAGGGGCACTACAGAGAACTGTGGACACTTCTTGTATAGCAAGTGGTACAAGACAACTGCACAGAAGGACGTCACCCAAAACATGTTATAAAGTAGAACGGAGGTCCCAAAATCATTTTAGTGCTGGAACAAATTGCAAGTGGTTTCCCAGAAAACTCCACATGGCACTCCAGATGGCTGGGAAGAGTTGGCTGAAGTAAGACTTGAGAACGTGAGGGTCAGAAGGGAATGAACTTGCATTGATGCTTTGGCGTGATCCAAAAGCTGTTGCATTTAGCTGGCTTCTTCCTAGCAAAGCTGCAGAGTTCCCTGGTATTTTTAGGAAAATGAAGAATTATGGACAGCCTGAGGAAATGCAGTTCTTTTTAAAATGGCCTCAGTTTTAACTACCATGCTGTATTGCTTCAAATCCTCTCAAGAACTTCCTTATGTAAGTGAAAAACTGCCTCACAAATTGCCAGTGTGGTTTAAATCAACTTCAGTGCAGTAAAAGGTATATGTGCTCCCTCAGCCAGGGGAGTTGGAGCTATCAATAACAGTATGTCAGATAAACTCTGAGGGCAAAGAGAGGACTTTGCTGGGACATGACTTTTCTCATTCTCTCGGGGATTCTCTTTCTCTTCTGTCTTCACTTGCTTTTATATCTTTAACCATACAGCAGCCAAGGCAGGAGAGGAACTGTCTGACAAAGGTTTCATTGACAAGAGTGTATGATTTTTTGCTAGAAAGCACTTCCTTCTCTGCTGAAGGCTTTGAAGTGTTGTCTTTGTTCTTTCAGGCTTGTTATTTTTTTTTCCTCTTTAAAAATGATAGACAAAATACTTGAAAGTCATCTTTTAGTACAGGCAGGGTAACAGGAGCAGCAACAGAAACCCGTCATTTAAAAAGGTATCATCATGCTAAAATGATGGATTTGAAATATCATTTCTAATCCTTGCTAAGAAAGCACTGCCTTAAATAATTGGAAGCTGCTGGTTGAATTTTAAAAACACGTGTAATTTACTCTTCAAGTTGTCTTCTTCCTCCATTGACTGTGTCAGTGTGCCCTGTCTCTGCTGACTCTGATCTTTTGTACCTCTTTCATGTGGCTTGGGTTGCCTATCTGCGGAATGGATTAATGGAGATGAACTCCTTTGTAAAGTACATTGAGTCACCATCAGAAGGTGCCATTGTAAGGCAAGGGATTATCAATGTAGTTTGCTTTTTAGTATTTGAGCAGTGTGGTAGATGTTGGGTTTCTAAAATCTGATATCCTGGTTGGCTCAGGAGCACCAGGTAACCTCTTTCACATCCGTGCCAACCTACGTCCTAGATCCTACATCCTGAGACCTAAAACTTAGATCCTGTCACTGCAAGCATGCAGCACTCTCATTGCAGTTCGGTTGGTAACTCCACACTCCCTTTGTGTGCAGACCTGGTTCTCCATTGCTGAGTAAATGGAAATTTCACTATTGACTTCATTGGTAACAGGGTCAGATCTGTCTCAGACTCTTCAGGATCAGGTCCTTAAAGTTACAAGCAAGGAGAAAGACATGTGATAATACTGCCAGCAATGAAGTTACTGTTCTAATAATTTCAGTTCAGTCAGACCACAGAGATCAGCAAACCACCAGAGACTACTTCCTGTGGTTTGACGCTATAATCCTGTAGTGAAACATGACTGTGTTAACCTCGTCTTTCTTTTCCTCTTGATTGACTCACTTTCTTAAAGTGTTAAAAATCCATGATCTCCAGGTTGTTATTATCCATCAAAAAGGGCTTCCCTGGCATGGGTTGGGGAGAGAAAGTTTCTTGGCACATAAGGATGTGGGCGATTACAGCAGTGCAATTCCTTTTGGTGCTTCCAGACTTAGCATCCAGATGAAAAGCTATTTGATATACTTAACTGTGCCTGTATCCAAAGCACAGCAAAGCTCATGCTAGGTGAGATAATGGGGCTTTTTATTCCCCCACCCCACAAATCAGTAGCTCTTCTCTGTGTATTTCTGCAGGAGTGCTTGGCTCTGTGTTTTGCCCTTTAAATACGGCAATCAAGAGAAAACTGGACTGGAAAGATGAGTGGAGGAGCAGCAAGATAAGACCTGTGTTAAGGATGCTCAGAGCCACAATGAGATGACCTGCCCTGGCCGTTCCCACTAGCTTGCTGCCTGAGGGTCCTTTCTCTTAGCCTGCAGAGGCTGAGCTGATAAACCTTTAAAGTGATTAGAATAATTCAGGGAAATTGTCACAATAACACCATAAACTGCCCTTGTGTTAATGCCTTCAAATGCAGACACGCTAATTCTGCCTCTTAAGCCATCCATGTGCACAGACGTACCCCCCATCTCCTGTGCGTAACAACTGAGCTGGGTGGAATGTAATAAAACTGTGAGGTTTCAACAAAGGTTTGGCCAGAATTTCCTAAATATTTTATAAAAATAATAGTAAAAAGGAGTATTTTTAGTGGTGGCTGTTCCTGTTGGGAAGTCCATCCCAGTTCTGCTGAGCTGAGTTTTCCTTAGCGTTCATAACTGGGGCAGTTTAGAGGTCAGTCTTTATGATCGGTAAGTGATCACAGTTCCTGGGATTTACAGGAGGGAAAGATAATTTCTTGCCCCCTGTCCCTCCTGCTGCTCCTCCAGGATTGCAGTAGCAGTGTCCTAGAGGAACTAAACCCCAATAAACCAGCCTAAACAGTGGGTTTTTTCAAATCCCCATTCTTAGCATAAGCAATGCTCAGCTGGAAGCCCAATAAACCCTTTGAACCGGTAATTTGCGCCCATTCTTTTAAAGCCTTTTCCCATTTTAAATATTAGTATAAAAGGGGGATTTGAGGAATCAGGATCGCCAAAGCAAACATTTGACACACTGTTATATTAGATTTATATAATATAAAGCTTAGGCACATGAACCCATGTGGTTGCTGCTGTTCTGCAAATCAGTGCTTACGTCTGCAGTAAGGACAAGCTTCTCTGTCTGTGTGTGGATGTGCTGCTCTGAAACAGGAGGAGGATTGTACCACATCAGTGTGGCAACAGACTGCAGAGAATCCTCCTATTTGAGGTACTGCAGGAGACTGACTAATTTCTATCTTTCATCCTGAAAACAGTAACACTGGGCCACAGACAGTGATATTTGGATGCTGTGGAAACTAACTGGGCTGAAATGTTACTTTGGCTCTGTTTCCGAGAGGATATAGCGTGATACCACATTTCAGACCCAGATCTGCTACGTGTGTGTTTAACTTTATAGCCCAGAGCATATAAAGCTGAATCCCCATGTGTTTCTAGGACTCAGCTCCTGGATCTCATAAGCAGAGAGATGGATGTAAAACTTCTCATAGTAATAAACAAGTAGTTTTGTGTGCAGAGGGTTTAATGAAAGCTACTTTTCAACATCTTTCCCTCTCTTTTCCTCCCTTTAATGTGTTTTCTGCTGCCATGGGGGTTGGGGAGGCTTCTCTTAGCATTTGGGAGGTGTCTCCCCTATCTAATTCCCTGTTTCATGAAATCTATCAGAAACTTATCTTTAAGGTCTTTGATAGATTTGCTTGAAATTAGTCAATGATTGAAAGCTATGTGGGATAGAATGGAATGGAGAAGAAATCCATGCAGCTCTAGCACATAAACCTTGTTTCTTTAGGCATCCAGCTAAAACACTTAACATGTCCAAGGTGAAAAGCAACATGCTGGTCTGATGCTCTGTATTTGTCATCTGTATTTGCAAATCCAACACTGTAGCTTTATGTTTCTGCTGGAAAGAAAAACAAACTGAAAACAATAGGAGAAACCACAGAGCCTTGCCTGGAGTTGAAGGATTTCTGCAGAGACAGGGCTGGGTCTGCTTTGGGGAATTAAGCAATTTCTTATGCACCAGTTATAAAAGGGGCAGCCCCAGTACTGGGACTGGGGTTACATGGGAGCTAGGGGCTATCTGCTTGCATTGCTTGGGGGAAAAGAGGTGAACTTGGTTTAGTGTCTTCTTATCACTGCTGACCTCTCTGCATGTGTTCAGTCATGCACAAAACACGTCTGACAGGCAAATACAGGTATTGAGACTCTAATTGAGTTCACTTGGTAGTTTCCAGGCTCCCTACTCATACCTGAAGTAGAACTCTTAATGCAGTCCTAGTGGAGAGTGAAGATGGGGAAAGATCTAAATCCATTTGTCCCTGAAGACAGTATTCAGAAAAAAGCCAGGAGTACCCGAGAGCAGAAAGTCCTGTTTTAAGGGGAATGGCTGCGGGTCTGTGACTCTTCAGAGTGTTAAATCCCTGAGTTTAATGAGTGGTACCGAAAAGCACTGTCTGGCTGCTGCACAGGGACTGTGCCATGTCTTCCTCAGCAGCACACGTTTCCCTGGGAATTGAAAAGAAGAAATAAGGGTCATGCCTCTGCATGTGAGATACTGTCACAAACCTCCTTGGAGCTACCATTTATCTCTTTTACCCATCCCGCCTCTTCTATGCCGTGTATTTAACACTTTCCATCTCCTTAGCAGTCGCTGCAAGCATGGAGGAGTCACATGGAAACTGGATTCACAAGTCTGTCACTGTTTTCCCTTTGCTCGTGGCGTAAATCAAAAGGGAAAAAAACCTCTGTTAGCACAGAGCTCAGGTTTGTTTATTTTTTTGCCAGCTGCAACATGCTACCCTCTTAGGGGATCACGTCAAACCAGCCATGGTTTAGGTTGGAGTGACATGGCAAACCCACACTGCAGGCCTGGCCCCTCGCGATGAATTACAACCTTGTCAGGAACCTATTATGTATATACATATATACATACATCTATATATTTTTTTTAAATTAAGGTAGGGTTTTTATCAAATCAAATACCTGCACACTAAATTATATTGCTGGTGCCAGCCTGACTCTCTGTCTCTCTCCCCTGCTCTCTTTTCCCTGCATTACGATACAGGGGGGTTTGTTCCAAGGAGAGTGCCTGGTGAGGTCCCGTGCTGCTGAGGGAATGCTGTTTGACCTTCCCACTGGTTTTGTTTCGAGTGTTTCCCACAACATGTCCCTTAATGATAAAAATATTCAGAGTGCAAGAGTGAAGGCCTGGGGTGATGGGGGAGAGGAAGGAAGGTGACTCAGTAACAGAGTACAGCCATCAAAGCTGTTTACTCATCTGTTTTCTGAAACAAGTTTGTTTTGTTTATTAATAGGGCCTGAAATGCCAAGGGGAAAGTTTAAGGTGAACTAAAATCTCCTCTGTCAAGGAGTCTCCTTTTGTACTTCCTCAAATCAGTTGGGCGCTGGCTTTGCCCTTTTTATCCATCTTCCTCCCTCTGAGGAATAGATGCTATTGTTATTTTAGAGGAGGCCATTAAGCAATTGAAAGCAGTAAAAGTTCGCTGGAGGTCTGTTTAATCATGGCCCAGCAGTTTCTGTAGTCAGATCCATAAGCTACTTCAAAATAGGGCACACAATAATTTAAGACATACTGTAGGAAGCTGTCACCTCACCATCTTTTCCATGTTGGCAGTAATTGTTATGAACAGGCAGCATCTTTTATGGAGAGCTCTGCATACAGCCAGAGGATGCTTCTGCTGTAATCTACAGGGGAAGTTACGCACAGGAAAACATTGAGCAACTTGAAGTGGTACATAGCATCCCTGTGCCTCATAGTTTGATCATGTAGAGTATCCTCATGAGGGGAAAAATCTGTACCTGGTTACTGGCATAAAATCCTTCCTTTGTGTGCTTCCGAGGAGCATTATGGTTTGGTTTTTATAGACTTGAATTCAGAGCACACTTGGGGAGGTTGGGTAGAAAAGTTTTCCTCAAAGGGACCTTCACAAACCGTGACCATTTCTGTTCAGAGAACAGAATGAAAAACTCTTACTAATCCTATATCATGCGTGTCTGGACATGGGGCTCGCGTGCAAGCTGAAAGAGGCTCATGCTTGCAGGATCGATTGCAAAGCTAATGCAGGGTGATGGAATACGCTGGTGCCTGAGCACACAGCGCTACAGTAACTCTAGTCTGTGTTCCGGCTGCCCTGCACTCAAGCAAGTGTTTGTTACACAAGATGAGATGATGAAAGAATGCTTTGGAGGAAAGACCATTGGAGAAAGTGCCTACACTGATGGGTGCATGGAGGTAAAGAAGGGAGAAGGATCTCAGAACAGAGCAGAGGGGGTCTGATGTTCTCTCTTTTCTTTCCAGCTCAGGAAGGGACATTGGATTTTCATTATTTGAAAGCTGCAGAGGAAATCCATGACATTTCTCGAGACTTCAGGTTGTCAGTGATGAAATAAGCGAAAATTAAGAGAAAAGGAAAGCAGAGTTGTGAGATGAGGAGAGCGATCCTTACGGAAGAGGCTGGATGTGTTAAGATACTCTGTACATAGCTGGAGGGGGGAATCCGTTTCAAACAGCAAGAGCTGCAACATGGCAGAGGCATAGAGGTCCATTTGTGATGGTTTGGGCGCTTTCATTCAGCACTGAACCCCAGTCTCTATCTCCATCTGTGACCAGCTCTGCCTTCTGAGCATTGATCTCAGCACCCTAAAATCCAGGCTCAGTCACCTTGGTTCAGGCTTTTACCATCTGAAGAGGAGCTGATGAGGTCAGAGTCAAGCACCAATTCAGACTGAGACTTGATATCAGGGAATCTTAAGGCAACTAAATCTATCAGGATTATGATGTTTCTGTAGGTCTTGTCTGATTACTGGGGACAGAAACCTATTCCTTAACATTTGAGGTCAACACAATCTCTCCAGTAAGTACATATCCTTCGGGATAGGGGCACCTCCTCGCCACACTGCCTGCAGAGGACACATGGAATAGGTCCTGCCTAACCCCTCTGTTGTTTTATTGTTCTCGGGGCTCTGAAGGGGCGTGGAAATCAGTCACTGCAGGAAATAGCTCAGAGAGAAAATGTTGAATGTGTGTAGTCGTTTAATTGCATTAGAGCCTTATTAAATAAAGCTACAGGAGAGCACAAAGGTGGCCTGCCTCTATTTCTGATGCAGATATAATGTAAATTTATGTACCTGATTATGCCAATCGTGTGAACCCCTCAGGTTTCTGAACAGTTTCCAAGCCATCCCCTTTACTCGGTGGGGAATACTTTGTCGTTTTGTTCTGGGTTGGAAGGGAGGCCTCCTAGACCTCCAGTGTGTGTCTGTGTATGCAGATGTGCGTGCTCCCTTGCTTTCCTGCAGGCCATGGACTGAATCTGGCGCTGACTGTTCTGGCTGGTTGAAGGAAAGTGTACTTCTGAGGTGAAAAAATTTGCCTTTTAAATTTCTGTGTAGCTTATACCAAGATTATAATTCATATCCAGGGCTGAATACCAAATGACCCTGTTATTCATTTCCACAAATATCCTGAAAGGCGAAGAGCGAGGCAAGGGAAAATACTGGCCTAAATCCAATGCTGTTAGAACCCAAAATCAATGGCATTTATGTGAAGGTTGGATTTGGCCTCCTCCATCTTTCATTTAAAGCTATAGATTAACAGGATATAAATATTGCATGATGCCCCAGAGCTGCACCAGCAAATCTGCTCAAAGACTCATCTTTCCCCATTGAACAAGGCAAATATTGTGAAGTGAAGTCTCTGTAACAAAGCCCCCATCTCCTGGAAAATCTCTTAGTGGCTGTGCTTGATGTTGTATGTTATGAGGTACTTGTGAAGACTCAAACTTGGAGGATGAGCTCTCCAAACGTGAAAAAGAAGCTCTTCTTTGGCAGTAACAGAACAGTCCACAGTGGCTGTTTACATGATACATCATTAGTAAAAGTTTTCATCAAACTTAGTCCTTCTGGTTCCATGCGGGCAGACCCATGGGTTATCCCAAGAATTTTCCAGAACAAAGCAAGGAAAGGAGATGTGAACCTTATTGTCAGGGAGATAAACCCACTGGAAAATGTGCTAAATCAAGGGTCTTGCAGTCAAACAAGATTTACTTTGCCATCTGCTGTGAGTTATGGTTTATTGCCACTCTGTTCAATGTGGTGGACACTATTGTGGGAACAACCCAAGAGGTTTTAATCTGTGTATGTGACATCGAGAGTGTTGTGTGTTTGTGCTGGTTCAGATGCTAATGGGGATTCTTGTTGAAACGCTGAGCAATGGGATATGTCCTTGCAAAACCCACGCCACCATCAGTGCTCTTCCATGCCTGGAGCACTGACCAGTGACAGTCCAAACCATGAATCCCAAGGAGGTCATCCAGCATAATAGTGGCAAAGCGTATGTTTAACTTCCATTTGGGAATCGTTGCTCTCTGGGATTGAAAGTTTGAGATAAAACATATGGGTTTCCGCTGTGTCTCCAGGGATGCAAAGTTAGAGTGCTGTAGAATTCATATTGTGTATAAAGCGTGGTTGTTATTTCTCCATTAGCACTGCCAGTGCTGGAGCGGGCTGTTAGCGTGTCATTCTCCTGGCACATCATTAATAAACAGGTAATTTCATACCTGATTTCCACAGAGTGTCATGCTGAAAACCACCTGGGTTTTGGTTTTCATCGACGTTTACAGTGAAAAATAAAGAAAGGAAGATGTAGACTGAGCAGTGCTGGTTCTATGTGAGCTGGGGCTGGTCTGGTTGAGTGATGGATCCATCAGGTTTGAGCGAGCGGACACCCTGAAAGGAGAAAACGTGTAACGGGAACCTGTGAGGCTCCATAAACCTGGTTGTTGTGGAGGAGATTCCATGCTTTAGCTTCACAGTTGGGAATCTTTTACTTACATCTTGCCCACTCTGTTGCTTCAATAGCATATGCATTGATCCTTTATTGTATCTTATCCCATGGATATGGAGGGTAATTTGCTCCCTTTCATAGCAGCTTATCATGTATTTGAAGACCTGGTGTATGTTCCTTCTGTTTTTGTTTAGTTCGGCTGAATCATTCCTGTTCCTTCCACATTCCCATGTGTCATTCCACAAAACTCCTGGCCTGTGCTCACTCATCCCAATGAATTTTGTCATTGATCCTTTTCCAGAAGTGCTTACAGGAGTCTGCATTTGCCAGCAGGTGTCACCATACGAGAACAATAACATCAGGCTCTGGAGCGCAACTGTCCTGCGGGAAATGCGTTTTCTGTCTCTCCAGTTAGCTCTGATTTTGCATCCCATGGCAACTCATTTAGTCCAGAATGACTTGGCACTATCTTAGGAAATAGATACGTCCTGAAAGCAGGAGATCCCCGACCAAAGGAAAACCCACCAGGTTTGGAAATAGCGCTTGGCAAAGTTATCAGGCATTTTACAGTGGTTGCTGGCTGGTGGCTGGTCAGACTCTTGAATGGCATAGGCCTCCAAGTCTAGGTGTCCCATTAATGCACACTTGTTGAGGGTCCAGCATATGGAGAGCATAGGCAGCTTTCCTCCGCACCCTATCTCTGGCTCTAAAGCACTGATCAGAAGTACCTTGATCTGTGTTTAGCAGGCAGGAACCTCTTCAGGTACAAGAATTTGCACTGCATCTAAGGGACACTTGTATTTGTGTTCTGACCTCTTAACTCTATTGCATGGGTACCCATGACATAAGTGAGTTTCTCACTGTTTTCTGTCTCTTCCTTCTCTTGTTCATCCTTAACTTGCTGAGCGATTTCAGAGTCAAACCTCTTCCAGCGCCCCCAGTTTGCACAAAGCAGTGTGAACAAGTGTCCATTCAGATGCTGTGTTCTGATTGACAGGAGATGGGAGGCTTCAACAAAACCTGGTTTTTCTCCCAGAGGTTCTGCTGTGGGGACAGGGCAGTGATAGACATCTGTAACTCTGCAGAGATGCGTCGGGGTGGTTCTGATGAGTTGGTCCTTTTAGTGCAAGGATGGGTGTCTGCAGTACAACCTGCATCGCAAGGACTGGAACAGCCCATTGGAAGGGCTTGATTTTTCTCTTCTTGATTAAACCAGCAACCGCTGCATAAATACTGCAACTAAAACTTGCTGCGAACAGAAGGATTAGTATTTAGCTCTTTATCTAAATACACTCCATTCCCCCATCTCCCCTCCCCAAAATAAAATAGCGTTGTTTGAAATTTCCAGGGAAGCTTAAGGCCTAAAGCATTGGGTGAGATGTAAATTTCTTAAAATATTTATCCATCCATAAGTGGCTACATATTTGACATTATTATAGGGTTTCTCAGTGTTCCATTTTATTAAAAAATATTTATTTGGTTTCTAAGATTACTGCTTCTCTGACCACAGAAAATTCAATTACTGAAAACTGCAGCTATCAAATTGGTTGAAAATAAATAGCCTTTTATCCAAACCTGGCATGGGCTGGTTTACTTTTAATATGTAGCCGTAAAAAAAGAAGCTCTTTCCACAGAGAGCTGGTTGGTTACAGAGCAAGAAGCCAAGGAATACTTTGCATCATCAGGTTTTATTTAAAATAAGGTAGGGAGGGGGGGACAAAATAAGTCGTTATGAGACTAATTAGGTGTTCCTTTTGCTCTTTTGTTTTAACAAGTGACAGAGCATCTCTCAAGGCATTTCTTCTGTTGGGATAAATAAGCCTTGTTTCCTCCTTCACACGGATGAATAGATATGTAGGTGAAGTCCTAAATGCTTTGATGTCTCCTAAGTTTAAGGTTTTAAATCAGGGATTATGTTTGCAAATGGCAAATAATAGAAATTAGTGCTGCAAGAACTGGTTAACATAGTAGTTTTATTAGTTGTTTTGCATCTTCAGTGATGTAGATTCCATCACATCTCGAGACAGTGTGCTGCAGAGATTTATTAATGAAGGATGTACTTGACTGTAGATAAAGGCTTTAACATCCTTTATGATGTACATGAGATGGAGTACCTTTATGGTGGATACCTGGTTCATACCTGCAAGCACAACCATCTCTCTTCTAACAATGCTTTTGCAAAGAGGTGATAAAGCAGAAGGGTACAAATCTTGAAAGAATAGCTCTCATTTCCAGCTCTTTCCAAATGACCTGGGCTAATACTCCCCTTCCTCTAATTTGTTAAATAACCATGTTGCTTTTTGAGTCTGTTTGCTTGCCTGTAAAGTCCCTTCTGCGCCGTGTCTCAAGACACCGTGTCTTTCAGCTGAGGTCCAGTCAGCATCAAAGGCTGGAATGTGAAACATCCCTGTCCTGTCGTATGCCAGGAGTCCATCGTTAACAGGTCCTGTTAGCAGGCTGGCAGGCTGCGAGCCCCTGGCTTGCATGGATCAAGGATGCTTGCTGAGAGACAGCCCTCCAGCCCCTGGGTAGGGAACAATGTGCTCCAGGCAGACACCCTGCTCAGGGCTCACCACAGAGCTGTCTGTCGCAGCACCAGGATGAAAGCTGGGAGATCAAAGCTCAGACGAAAGCAAAGGAAGATAATGCAGTGGGCACGTGCTCTTTCCAAAAAATGCTGCTTTTAAAGGGAGGCCTGCCTTTTTGCCAATAGAATGAATGCCCATTGCTTAAAGGGGAGTTAAAGAGACGAGGAGATTTTTCGAAGAGAAACAGAAACATGTCAGTGTTAAAAATCTCAGGTTTTATTGCTTTGGAAGGACATCTGAATTCCCTAGAAGATCTGTGGGAAAGTTCATCAACTGCTGAGATGGGTAAAAATGTTCCTGTATCTCCCACTGGGCACCAGGAGAGAATCGCAGTTATAACCATTTCCTTGAGAACTGGAGGCACTTTGTAGTTCCTATTTACCCAGTTCTCATGCTTTGCAAAGGCAGGGGAGGAGGATTACCTGTAGGTCTCCGCTAGAGTACATGGGGCAGGACAGCAACCCAGACCTCTTTGGTGCTTATCTCCTATAGGTGAGGATTTCATTTCCCCATCCCTCAGTCTCTCCAGCTGCTAAATGGAGATAATGCAAAGGGTTATGTTGCAAAGTTTAGTAAAATTAAATAGTGCTTGGAGAGGGCTTTAAGGAGATTTTGTGAGGAAAGGACTCACTTAGGTTTGAAGAATAGCTGGCTGCTTTTCCCTCTCTGTGGCTTTGCAGGTCTGTACACACACGTCCCATTGTACACAAAAGCCGCTTATTTTTTTAAGCCAGTTGGTGAGTGTATTATATGACATCGAGTCATCCAAAGAGATTGCTTCAGCCAAAATGGCAGGGGAGGAAAGAGGCTGAGAACCTACACTTTAATCTCTTTTCTGATGTGATTTCCCAATTGCATCAGGAGGCGAAGCCTCCCTGAGGTTAAAGTCTGATTGCGTGGAAGATAATACACACCAGCGGTTATGGCACACTGGGCTTGCCAGGAGACCTTTCCCCAGCTTCCCTGGAGGTGAACCAGCTCCTATTGTTTCCTGCCCAGCCTGCTAGCTACAATGCTGTTGAAATGTAGTTTATGGATAAAATGTAGTTTAGGTATCTGTAATGGATCCTGCGCTCAAAGCCAATAGAGCAGTAGCTTAGCCATCACTTGTCAGCCCATAAAATCTGTGGTTACCTTTCTTCTCCCTTTTTTTTTTTCTTCTCCTTTTTTTCCTTCTTTCCTCCTTCTTAATGTCTCCTGAAAAGCAGTAAAGCACAGCAGAGCCTGCTGTAGTCAGGTAACTTATCACTCGCAGCAAAAGGCTCACTGGAAGTGTGTTCAGAATGCTTGGATATTTATATCTGTTTTGAATATCTGCTTTAGATAACGTTGCTTTGCTCGTTTGAAAACCTCTGCCTCGAATAAAGAGCTTCTTTGGAAGCTTTTTAAGTGTGACTTGGTGCTGCCTCGGTCGCAGATAGCCTTCAGGTTACAGTATTCATTGCGATGCATACAAACAACACATTGACTCCAGCCCCACTTTATATTCTCACTAAATCAAGGTAAAGCTTTTTAAAGCCCAATTCATATTCAGAAATTTCCCTGTGGGTGTGAAGTGATTTGACAGAGGCAGAGCTCACACTGAGAACCCTCCCTCCCTGCGGCTTCGGAGCAGAGGAGGGGAAAATATAGCCTGGGGTGGGGACAGGAGTTAGAAATAGTTTAGAGGACCCTTTGGTGGTGGATGCTGGGCTTTAATTCACGTCAGAAGAGGCCCAGCTATCACACGGCACTCGTCACAGATTTATGGATCTCCTATTTTGTTAATGCGTATGGATCTCTTGCTGAACATAACCCTTCTTGATTGTGTTTTTTTAGCTGATCAAAGGCTGTTAAAGTTATAAATATCCCTGTGATATATCGAGGTTTTCCGAAGTAGTTGCATTGATGGAATGGTTGTCAGGGTACTCATGAAGTAATTTATTTTTCATATATTAACAAGTTTCTGATACATATGATTAGTTTTTTGTATTTTATATACATATAAAATACATATTTTATATAATGAACAATCTGTGCTTGAAATAACCAGTTGATGAATTTGTGTGCTGAGCATGACCATATAGAATGAAGCCATTGGGTATCATCAGTGTTGCCTGAAATGCAGGTGTAGATTTGGGCTTATACTTAAATAAAGCACAGCAAGATTTTGATCTCATGAGCATCACAATGTAATAACCAGCTCTTCGCTATTCCTTCCTGTTAAACTGTTTTCTCCAGTCTGAAGTCACTATCTTAATGACAGTGAAGGCTGCAAGTGGTCATGGAGGGGCATCTCCTCTTTGCCTCCACTGAAACTGCCTCGGTGGGCTCAGATGTGCTCCCCTCCGTGCACCATTCAGGCAGCAGCTTCTCTCCTGGGTCTAAAGGTGGAAGTGGTTTGTGTCTCTTGGAGAAAATAGCTGATTTCAGACTGCTGCCATTAATTGCACTCTCTTTTGTAAATAGAGCTTATAAAACGAAGGATTTACATTATTCCTAAAGAATTCCATGTACAATATTGCATTCTTAGGCTGGGCAAAGCCCTGAGGTGTCTGAGCTGAAGCTTTGCCAAAAGCATCTGAATTACAAACTCAGTGTCTGCTTTTTGCCTGATTCCTGGAAGCGTCACCCTCTGAGGGCAATGCCAGTAGATGGGGTTTCATTTTAGGACACATCTGAATTAGTTTAACGTTTAACTTAGCCACTGCTGGTAGAGAGATCTTAAAGTCTTGATAGTTCATTCAGCATTTGGAGTTGAGCGTTGCCAAGGGTGGAGCAGGGCAGGAAGCTCTGTGTCTCTTCGGTGATTAATGAGGCACATTCCCATAAGGTCCAGTAGCCTGGGGAGTTCTGCTGCAAGATTCAGAGTTCCTTGTTGGGGAGATAAAGCAAATGGAGAAGCTGGCTCTTCCCAGAGCTTTTGGAAGGGTTATCCCACTCTTTGGCTCAGCAGTCCCCCAGGTGAGCCTCTCTGCTCTGCTTCCCTGGGAGTACACACACCATGGAAAGCAACCAGCATTTAGAAACAAGTGCACCCACAGGGAAGATAGATGTGAAGGGAATACAGATGGTGCCCAAACCACAGCGTGTACAACTTGATCAGGCTCCAGACCTCAAACATCCCTAATTTAAGAGTTATCCAGATACAGGTTTTTAGGTTTGCTCATTATAGAAATTAGAGACTAACTCTGGCGTTCAGATGCTGGTTGGAATACGGGTAAAGACCAGAGCATTCAGAGAGATCTGGACCAAAGGTGTTAATTTTAATCCATTTTTAGAAAGGCATGGTTATTGCTGGCATGGCTGTTCTATTTGAGATGTTTTAATTACCAGAGAACAAACAGTTTTATACAGTTCCCATAGCAGCTGGGCTACGTGTTGGAAGCCAAATATTCTGGCCAGAGATAAGATTACTTTTTTCTGTGAAAGCAGGAAAAGGTAAATGTACGGAGCACTTCAGGAAATGCTAAAATTATGGTGCAGTGTCCGTTCTGTCAGCCGCTAGGAATTCGTGTGGAATTCCATTGGAAGATCTGTATTTTAGGTACCAATTTGGAGGGGCTGTTGCTGCTTTAAAGCACATGCAGATTATTTCACTTCAGTTCCAAGGCACATTGTACCCAGCCAAGTCTAGTGTCATGTTACAGACCTGAAAATACAGAAACTCTGTTCTGTAGTTCCTTAGTATAGGATTGAGTCCCTTGTTTATTGAAGATGATTTTCCTTTAGTTTACTGAAAGTAGCAGTGGGGATGAATGCATCGTGTGAGCTGGTTTCACAGGTTATGTTACTCCTTCGGTGTTTGCCTTAGTGTGAAGTTAAGACAAAGAGCTCTGTACCATGTGATGTAAGTGAATGGGTAGATGAGAAAGGAGAAAATTGCTGTAACATCTAAGCTAGCTGTTCATAATTGATATACTTTTCATGTTGCTGAGTTTGGCAATATTCTCAGGGCAGTTGAAAATGTTTATCCTCATTTTCTGTCTTCAAAATAATAGGGTTCTTTTCAGTTTTATATTGAATGTGATTAGACCTTCAGGAAACCTCAGTCATTTCTGTTAAGATGAGCCGACGATATTAATGTTGTCAGAATGAGAAGATGAATCGATTCAAGTATGTATCAATGGATACCACTTGGATTCCATTTTATCTTCTTGATTTTCCATGATGTTTTCTGTACAGCTTGGAGCACAGCATTTGAATCTTTTGTGGTAAGAAGCGCAAGGAGCATGGCTTGCTCAGAGCACAGATGGAGTTTCCAACCAACAGCAAGCAAGTTTTGAGTGCTAACTGACAGCTTATTGTATACAGAGACCAACCGCTGTAGAAGTGCTCAGGCCAATAGTATTGGTGGAGGTAGCCAACATTTCCAGTATTTGTCTGGACATACAACAGTTGTGGGGAATGGAAGGGAAAAGCTTTCATGGGCATTTCAGTTGAACAGGATTTTCTTAAGATCTTTTTGGTGTTTCTGACAGGTTTGAATGGGCACCAGCTGCTATCTCAAAACCGCAAGCATTGCAGATAGCCAGGTCCAGGCAATTCCCTTTTAAATACGGTGAAGCAGGGAAAATAGAACTGTGTATTAAACTCTAGTATTAATGCAGATGTTTCTGCAGGAATCTTACTGGCATTACTTTAGAGGAATGAACCCCAAGGTGTGAATTTAAGGTGGGCTCTTGCTTTCCTGCTCAAAGAGAAACAAGAAGAGGGAAACTAAAGAAATGTAGGGATTTAAGTATCAGGAGCAGAGATAGCAAGTTTCTTTCTCTTCCAGTGCAAACCAATATACTTTTATGTCTGCTTCCAGAGTACATCACAATCACAATCAGGAGTTTTCATGGAAGTTTTCCAGCCTGAAAGTACCGAGGGAGTATGTACATACAGAGAAGGATGGAAAAGGGGTGATGAACTCCCTAATAAATCTGTCAGTAGGAAAGACCCTTGAAAATAATATGGTTCTTCACTTTCTCCAACTACCACATCTCATCTTTTAACAGTATAAATAGGTGGGTTTAAAACTAGATTTATCAACCGAATATGTTAAATTTGCTGGCAGAAGATGCCAGCTTTTGACATGAGACTATAGGACCATTCCATTAGATTTACAGTCTTGAAGTCCGTATTCCCTTGAAGATTAAACCTTCATTAAGTTCCTCCTTTTTTCCCTTTTATTTCCTGCCTCTTGCTCACATCACCCTATAACTTTCATAAGCACTCCTGGGTTTATTGCTTTAATAAAAACAGCTTTGGTGGAGGTTTAAGGGCACTTCAGATACTCTAAAAACCGTTTGGAAATTCACCCCTAAATCAGTAATTCAACCTTCTTTCCCTATCCCCTCGTCTCCCACCATACATGCATCTTCATTACGGTGCATCTAGAAGAAGGTAGCCTGTAATTTAAACAATTACATCAAGGGTTTGATTTTCTCCTTCTCTCTTTTTCTTTTTCTCCACCATTGTTATGACTAGACAGAGGATCATACTGAGTACATTAGCCAGGCAGTGACTCAGGACACCTACTGCTTGGAATGCCATTGCGCTCTGAAAGGAAAGGGATAAAACCGTCTATCCTCCAGCCCTGAACCCCACTACATAGTAATATTTCTGCCACAGAAATACTTTGCTGTCAGCTCCAGCAAGGCAGCGTTGGATGGCTGCGGTAGTTTGTTGTCAAAATGAAAAATGGTTCAGTGCAAAAGGTCTCATTGCTGGGATGCTAACAATCAAGGAACACTAAGTCAAGCATTTGACAAGGAACTTTGGTCTTGCTGTTAAATACCACTTAATATTGTCCTGCCCAATAATCCCCGCTGTTTAACAACTCTGCAATCGTGGCTCAGCGATGGCATTATGCCTTTTCTGAAGGGAAAAACTAGGCCATATGTCATGCATTTGCCTGCGAAAGGACATACATATCTTTTACTATCCAAGGAAAATATAGATGTTTCAAAAATAGCACAGTTGCAAACATATTATAGCCTTGGTTCGTCTTTGGAGTTTGTGTCCAAAGTTTGAGTGTTGCAGTTCCAGCTGAGGTTAGTTGTAGGTGAGAAGCTGAGCAACTTCCAGTCCTGTCCTGTTGGAAGCTTGTATGTGCTGCATGCAACCTAGAAGCAAATGAATGCATCCCAGCCTTTATTCAATAGGATATAAGCAGAAAGTTTTGCTGTTATCACCTGGTCTCCACAGTTTCTGCCTTAAAAAGAGCTCCCTCAAGGTATGTGTTGCATTTTCCAGTTAAGATTTGTTGCTTTCAGGCCATGACCTCCCATGTATCCATTCTTTGACTGGTACCTAGTTCTTTCTGTCATCTTTGTCATTGCCTTTCAATGCTTGATCTCAAGTGATCCAGCTACCTATGAGTGTCTTCTCTATTTGGATGTGCCTTGCCGATGGTTGAGTTCTATGTGCAAATAATAACCTTTGCTAATGTGGTTTTAGTCCTGTTTAATTCTGTACTTCTGCATTATGACTTGGGGAATGTCTGATATGGAGAGATTCTTCACAAAGGTATAGAAGGTGTTGTGGCAGAAGATGAATTGATTATTGACCTGAAAGTCAATAGGACATTTCTTCGTATTAGTTTGGCTACAGATCCTACCTGGAGGTGGGAATAATGATATTCACCATGGGGGAAAATAAATAAAACAATAAAATAAAAATAAAATACCCTAGACCATAGAAAAGTTCAATGTGCAAAACTAAGCATTGCTATTAAGCATTAATTTCCAGGAAGGAGTTGCGTAGCTAACAGATTAAAGTAGATAATGTGCAGTAGCCACACAGAAAACAGTGATAATGATGTTCAGGGAGCGAATGACTGGAAGGGCAAGAAGCTGAAGCAGTTACGGAAGAGGTTGAAGGCAGCCTTTGGAGAAAAGAGTAGAGACCTGAAACAGCTCAACCTCCCCTTAGTGATGCTTCTGGGACAGTTTCCCGGCTGAAGGGATTGAACCCAAGGCTGCGCCAGCCACTTTAGCTGGGTTGCTTGCTGTTCCTCCATCATCGTGCTGTCAGGGCAGGCCTATATTGTGTAGCATTCTGTTTACATATAGACCCCAATGGACTAAATAGCCATGTAGAAAGGCAAGGAAATTCTGGAAGAGATGGCTGATGGCAAATATTATTCTATGCTTGATGTGTCAGCAGGGTTCTGGCAGGTGCCCTTAGAAAAATACAGCACACATTTTTGTGCATTCAACACCCCCTTTGGGAGACACTGTTTCCTCAGGCTGCCGTTTGGGTTATGTTCAACACCTGAGGTGTTCAAAGGAAAACACAACTGTTTGATGGTAGGGAAGGTACAAAGGTTTGTGTAGATGACATTTTGATCTGGGAAAACCAGTGGAGGAGCTAGCCAGTGGTTCCTAGCAGCCTTGGAAAAACCCGGAGTTAGGCTACAAGCTAAACCAGTAGAAGTAAGTTGTGTAAAATGGGAGAGAAACGTGCATCCTGAGGGGAGTGTACATCAGGGCAAGTTGAAGCTGTGTTGTCCGTGGTAGGTGAAGGAGGAATCAAAGCTCTCTGAAGTGCAGGGGAATCTGTGCCCAGCCTGGCTGCCTGGGAATGGGAGACTTCAGGCTGCCCCTCCCTCGTGGTGCGAAAGCCGCCCATCGTCCTGGGGTGGGAAGAAGTGCGTTTATCCTGGTGAACTGCTTTTGGAAGGCTTTATCTGGGGAGAAAAAATGCAAAGAGCTCTTCAAATCTGTCAAGTCTCACTCTAGAGAGCAGTCATTTTCTAAGTTACTAAAATAGTGGGTAAGGTTAAGGTCTCATAATCCCCTTGGGCCTTGTGAATTTACTCCCATGTGTAGAAAATAATGAGGAGACCTCTGCTATTATTATTACTCTTATTAGTATGTGAAATTATTGCACATTTAAATAATAATAATAATTCATAATGCATTATTCCTTTTAAGGACATTGCCTATTGTCATGATTGGAGAAGAGCATGGGTAAACTCGCTCTAAATGGAAAATCTGGCTTATTGGATCCAGTTCTGCCCCAGTAAAACTCCTTTTAATCTGGACTTTTACCAAAGCTTGTGCTCGCAATAGATGAGAACAGGACTTATATAAAAAGAAAGCAAGTTAAAATAGTTTTCTCTTTGGAATTTGTCATGCTGGAGCATTAGATATCTCTGTTCTGGGAACAGGGTAAGCAGTGAATCACTGATGATTTTGCCATCAAAATAAGTAGATCACTGACTGAAGGAAGTGACAGAATTTGTGGTTTTATTGTCATCTCTCTCAAAAGTTGTTTTCTCTTTTAGTTCTCTAAGTAGGTGAAAGCGTCATATTTAGAGTGCAGAGAAGGCTCATCTTTATCCAGCAGCTATTCCTGTGCAATGTGTACATAATATTCGGGGGGGGATTTTGTTTGTTTCTGTCTTTACAGTGATGCAATTCAACCCCATGGGCTCCACAGGAGCTCAGCTCTGTTTCAAGTATCCTCAGCTTTATGAGTAAGGCAGCGCTTTCCTTATTCAGTAGCCCCTGAGGGATAGCTCTAAATGGGGCTGTAAATTTATTACCGAAACTCTGCAAGGAAATGATAGTCTGCCAGGCTGAGCAAAACAGCAGATACTGTGTCACATATGTCATATCTTGTCGAACGGCAAGTACATGGCTACTGGGATTGTGTTTCTCTTTGCTGTGGATGTAAGCTTGTCCCAATTATTAGGATGGATTCCTCGCCCGCTTTACATTCAAGGGATGAAATGGCAAAGAGAATTGTGTCAAGATTTCCCGTGCTAGAAGCTGGCTCTGTGTGTTGGAAGCGTCAAGATTAAGTGACAAAAAGGGGGGGATTGCCCCCAGGGTCTCACCTGACAAAGGGGTCTGCCTGGTTTTGGCATATGTGTATGTGGGAAGGAGATGATGAGAAAAGATGAAAAGAAAGTTTCACTTGAAACTGAAGGGAGAGGTGGGAATGCTGTTTATCAGCTGAATTTGGACCTGAGCACTACTCAGTGCAGGACCAGAAGGGCTTTTCACATATCCTCACTCTTGAGGTGAAACTCCTTTGTGCCTGGGACGTGGGTGAGTGATGGTTGGGATGGGATGTAGCAGCTTTAGCTACAAGTATTTCTGGTAAATCAGACAGGGCTGCTTGGCCTTTGTAGATCAGGATTCACCAGCTTTCCAATTACAGAGGAGCTGAAGCAGCAGGACAAGCAATACCAGTGGCATTTCTTGTCCTTTTTAGCTAGTAATTCCCTAAATAGTCAGTTTCAAAAGACAGGGAAGCCAAAAAAGCTCCATAAACTGAAAGCTAAAGCTCCAAAATTACCTGTGTGCCTACAGCTTACCTCAAAATGCTAATCACTGAAGAGCCCTGCATTTAGAAGTAAGCCTGTTATTAAAAAGGCACAGTGGTGTTCTAGGGAGGCATAAACAACCATTACCATTTTCCCCATTTCTTCTCTGGCATGGATGGTATATTACCAGATCCAGGTTTATTAATGGAGCATAGTTACAAGCCAGTTGAAATGTCTCACTGTGGATTAAAAAATGAGGTTTCCAGGATCACTCTGGATTTAAACCAAAAGCTTTGCCTTTTGGGTCGTCAAGTCAAAGGCATTTGTAAGCTCTTCTTGTTGTTTCCTTCTCATTTGTATCATTAGCCATGGAAACTGATGTTACTTGAGGATGTCAGACCGGTGGCCAGCCAGGACGTAGTGGAACTTTGTCCTCAATTCTGCTCCATCAGCCTCTAATCTGGTAGGGCTTACTCCTGAGGAATGCTCTGCAAAATTCTTGTGGTGTAAGAGTAAGACTACAAAATAGTAAATCAGAGATCTGGGCTCCTGTGCTTAATTCTTTCATCTGCAACTATTCTATCTGCTCCTTTTTCTCCAAAGAAACAGTAAAATACTTCATCCTGTAACCTGTCAATAGAAGCAAATCAATTCCTAGACCATTCCAAATGCTCCTTTCTCCGGGCAGCTGACTGTGCTTCTTTCCGATCTGGACAACTGACTCAAGAAAAAACATTCAGCTCATTTTTAGTAGTCGGTTTTTCAGCTGAAAGTGATTGGATCATTCTCAAAAGTGATAGGAAACCCCCAAAGTTAGCTGGAGTCACATTCGCAGCACTGTGGTCGGAAAGGAACAACTTTCTCCCATCTTTTTAAAGCTACAGCAACTCTAATGGTTGCTATACCCAGAATAGCTGTTTTCAACCAGATATTCAGGACTAGATAGAAGTTGAAGCGCACTGGCTTGGACCTACTGAAGTTATGGGAGATTGTGAGCCGGTTGAGTCACCCAAATCACTCTGCACCTTGGGGTTTTCCTTTACTTCACCAACAAATATAAACCTTATTATCCTGAGCTGCTTCCTGAACTGGCTCCTTTCCAGGGTTTTTCCTTGCCAAAATATTTGGCTGACTGTGGGGACGTTGTCCATATTTTAACTTCCTGAATTGAAGTTAATGGGACCCACCTGGTCTGGTTTGGAGATGAGTCAGCAGAAGAGTCCAACACATGTAGAAAGAGTCCTTGAAAGTCGTGTCTAATAGGGACTGGGAGCCGGGGAGGACAGGAAGCCAGGATTTACGTCACTGAGGCTTAAAACTGCCTCTGCTGCAGCACTGTGGTGGTAACTGCACTCAGTGCTTTCTCCTGGGTTTTTATTAGAGTGTTCATGTATTTATATATATATATATGTATATGACATTTCCAATATCAGTTGCATTTGTGGTTGTAACAGTGTGAGTGGGCAGTTTTGTGTAATCTTTCATGCTTCACCTCCCATGCAAGACTTACCTCTGGGAGCAAAGACCCTGAGGTCAAGGCATGTCTTTGCTGCCCATTTTAGATGATGCTCTGAGCTGCAATGGAAGTACAGATTGTAATTTCTTTCTCTTCTCATCATGCCCAGTGAAAGTGCTGCTGCTGGCAGCAGTTCTTTGGGTTTAATACCTCTTTGGTGCGTTTCAGAGTCTGTTCTATAGGCTGAGGGTAAGCCAAGCCAATGGTACCGAAACCCTGCAGATGGCTCTTTCTGCAGTCAGGGCATTCATCCCCCTCCATCTTTCCGTTCTGCTCATAACAAGTTTATTCCCTTGCAGAGCTGTAGGAAAGGTACAGAGGCAGCATTGCAGTCGCTTTCCCAGGCAGAGCACTAAGAAAAGAAGAGGGAGAGGCAGGGTGTGAGAATTTACAGTAGGTGGAGCTTGTTGTGCTTGTGGATGTTATGGAATAAATGCAAAACAAACGCAACTTGCCTTTCTTAGCTGACGTTATGGCTGGTAATTACAGCTTTGGCTCTTCCCAGAGAAACTGATCTAACCCCTCTCAGTACTGATCCATCATTCTACTAAGCAGCAAGGTCCTAAGTGGCAATCTTTCATTTGTGCTCTTTCCTTTCTTCCCTGTTAACTGAAATGCTAAGGCTGAGCCAAGGCGAGATGAAACTCTTCAAATGTGTACTTATGGTTTTCAGAGAATTCCCTACATCGACGTTCGATGTTTCTAAGGGAGAAGAGAAGAGAAGTTTGTAAGAAGATGTTCCCTTGGAGGCAGTGATAGTTTAACCCCCAAATGAACGTCCCTAAAAGGAGGAATTAAATCCGTATGAAGCGATTAATAACCAGTATGAAGAAATTGTCTCTGTAAAGCCAGTTTAAAAGCCAAGACGTCTCAGAGGCAAACACAAGCATCCGCATGGTGCCAGGCTCCCCTCTGACAAGCAGGTTAATCTCTGCCTGTGCTGTTAAGGGCTGCCTGTGCCATGAAGCTTAAATCCTGAATTCTGTGCATCTGTCTCAAATGTTTCCTCAGCTCCCAAGCTGTTCCTTTAGGATTGTCCATTCCGGGATGTGTGCATCTCTTCTGTGCTGGGCAAGTGGGATAAAGAAATCCTGAAGTGCAAAGGGGAAGGGAGAGGAGCCATGTGCGAGAAGCAGCACACCTAACCCGGGCATCTGGGGAAGAGGGGGCTTCTGCAGTCTCTCTAAGGCTTAAGAGTAACTAAATAACCTGTCTACAGAATAAGTACAGTAACCAAGACCAGGGAGTAGCAATAGCTTTTGTTTCGTAGCTAGTAACGCGTTTAGCAAGATCCTAAACATCAGAAGCAGGAGCATGTGCAAACGCTGGACTGTAAATCAGTGCGGAGTGCTACCTTCATTGGTTATTTTCACTGTCCCTGTCAAATTAGCAAAGAAATGCTGTGAAGTTTATAGCCGCAGTTGTACACTTGTGTCCCGGAGGTAACTAGCCATGAATGAGTGTGAGTTAATACACGTATGTGCAATGAGGCTGATCTTTGGCTGCGTCTGAACTGGGGATTTGCAGGGGTGTTTTGCAGGCTTGTGCTGAAATGAAAGATACTTTCAGGATGTTCATTCCAAACCAGCAACGTTTTCATTTTCACCTGGGAATATTACAAATACCCAGGCACATATTTCCAGACAAATCCTTGTTCCTAATTAAAATCAACAATGGATCCCTCTGAGCTACGAGCTCTGCAATAAACCGGAGTGTAAAAAAAGAAGCGAGGGAAGATAATAGTTTAATTACCAGCGCCTGGCGCCCTTCCAAAGCACGCTGTGTCAGTTGGAGTATGCGAGGTGGGGAGCTTGGGGTGGCTGGCATGTGGAAAGCAGCTCTCATGATGAGTCTTGCAAGCGAATGCCAGTCACGCTTCAGCAGCCAACGTCAGGTGTCAGGTCTGTGCTGTGGAGCTGCTTCACCTTCTGCCTGTGCCGTGTAGGGTGTGTTGTTCTCTTCCCGTTGTAGCAGCATTTGAAGTGGGTTCTATTAGATGCTGAGTTGGAGAGTCAAATGAATCCCTTTGTGCTCCCCGACTGAAAGGGAGGGGGAATAAAACTCATGATCCCGGGTCAGGGGAGCCGAGGGGGTTGTGGTGAGCCATCATCGCCGTTGCTGGTTAGGGCATGTTGGGCTGAGCACAAAAACAGGAAGGAGATGCAATTGCCAAGAGGCTCAAAGCAGGAGGTGTCAGATCCACTTCCACCTCGCTTAGGTATCAACTGATGACTTCCAAGGAAAATATTTTCCCTTTAGACCACTTTCCAGATTTCCAGAGGCAAGAGAGGTGTGCTTTGTGCCCGCAGCACCAGTACTGCCGGTAGCCAGGATTTTTCCTTGGGAGAAGGAGACATGGATCATGTCAAAATAGCCAAAATACTCCAGTCCGCTATCCCTGCTCCCCCCTCTTTCCTTTGCTATACATACTGTATGTCATTTTTCACCACCCACCCTGAGGTAGCTGTTGTTGCTTCAATAGCCTTATAGTCTGAAGAGCTTGTTTGCTAGAAACCCTTCTCATTCCTTTCGCCACTGTCCGTATCAGGAAGTCAATTCAGTCCAGTTTTGTTTCGGCCAAAGCCATGGCTCAGCTGGGAACTGTAATTACATGGGTCTGGTTTTCATTTTTGGCCAATAATAGCTGGTGATGCATTCACATTCACATTTGCATTCACATTCACATCACAGAACCCTCCCATTTACACGTGGAAGGCTGGATCACAGTGCAGAATTTCAGCCAGGGAGAGGCTGTCCCTCCCATCCCCTGGTTCAGGGCATCACTTGTATTTCCAGCGTCGGTTGTGAACTGGAGATGTCTGACAGGCAGGTGGGTCCACCCAGGATGCTGGAAGTTTGGATCAGATTGGAAACCAGAAGAGCCATGTCTGTTTCTCATTACGCTGAGCTCTGCTTTCAGTAAGCTGTTTGTGAAGAGGTATTTTGCTGGTCAAGCAAATGTGAATGAGCCTGTGGCTTCCCATGCAACTCCCCAAGTGCTGTGCTTTATGGATTGCTGTCACTGGTGCAAAGAAGGGCAGTATGACTGATAGAGAGTCAGAGGACAGTGGTTTGGGCTTGCAGTGGAGGTGCAAGGGGTGGGTGGCTTCTGGAGTTAATCATTCTTCAAGGGCACAGCAAGGCACAGCAGAGCAGGTGTGTCTGCTTTCCCCAGGGCCTGATTATCTCATGATAACCACATCCTCTGAAGTTGATTTTCTGCTATGCTTTCCCAGCTTTTTGTACAAAGGAATGATTTAGGGAAACTGAATTGACCATAAAATTCACCAAGTGAATTCCAGCCCCCCCTTCTTGTTAAGAACATCAAGTAGCCAGTCTGCTTAGAGAGGGTGGTTTGCAGAATGAAATAACCCCACTGCTATCTTTAATTCCTATCAGTGTCACCTCCACTGAAGCTTTATGAACACGTAAACTCTGAGCTCAGCCTTGAGCTTGTTGAGACCGAGCAGGGGTTTGGGAGGATCATAAAGCAAATGTCAAAATAAGCAGAATAGTTTGTTCATCCCTTGGGCTGCTGACACCTGCCCACTGATGTGGCTTGGGATAGCTCCGCATTCCCATCCCTGGAACACTGCTCTGCTCTGTCAGCACCGGTATTCCCACTCCTGTGTGCAGAGCGCTGCAGTGCTGTGTGACCTGTCGTGCAGGGTGGAAGTACTGACCTATGCTTTACTGATGTATCTGTGCAAGGTGTGCTCAGCTACCTATGAGCTATCCCTTCATCCTCAAGGGACACTCGATCTGTGAGATCAGACTTTTCTCACCTTAAAGACTAAAAATATGTCAAGTTGGAGGAAGTTGTAGTGGAAACGAAATATCAGATTAAGAAGAAGATAGAATGAATCAGATACACCACAGGGTTCAGGCATTTAAGTTCTACCTGCATCTTCTCTACCCATGAATGCTTAGGATGCCCCAGGCACCAAATCCTTGCTGCTTTCCAGACACTGTCTTGTCTGTGCTTAGCAGCATGGCAGAGGGTTTGTACAGATGCCTCATTGCTATTCAGGATGCAGGTGCTCCCCTGCCAGCTTGTTCTGGGAGGATGCTTAAGGCACAGGGTGGTGCTCTGCATCAAATACTGCAGGAGCCACAGCTTTCCCTCAGGACCCAAGAACAGTGATTGGGCTGGATCCTGTCCTAAGGGGCTTTTCTGCCCTAAGACATTATTTAAGGAGTATAATGCAAGTTTCTAGAGCCCATGCCAGCAGCCAGACGTTTGAGAGGCAGTTGAGCATCGTAGCCGTCAGTGTTGCAGCATGGCAAGTCCTTCTGAATGTAACCTCAAACTCCCAAGTCCCATTTCCAGCTCTGCTGCTAGCTCCTGCAATGAGGATGTTGTTTTTCAACAGCCAGAAGAGTGATGACTTAATCTCTAATGGATAGGAGAAGAATATGGTTCTTCTTCAGATCACTGATTTAATTCCAACAAAAATCTCTGCAGACAGTTTAGATATACTATTATTAGTGGTAACACAGTAGTAACACACCGATAGTCCAGATATGGATTCCTCAGCTTATGCAGCCTTCCCTCCTTCTTAATTATTAGTTTGACTTCAAAGACAGTCGACAAAAGAATACCAACACACGTGCTGACAGTGTCAGCGCTCACAGGAGAGCCCGGGCTCCCGCGTCTGTAGTAAATGTGACATTTCAGCTAATGCGTCTAAAAATAAAAGGGAAGCGGTGGAGAAAGTGCCTCTTACCTGCAGGTTCAGCCGCACCCCGGTGCATTCTTTGCCTGATGAGATCTTTTTGTGACGGAGCCAAACTCCAGGTTTCCAAAAGCCAAAGTGTCAGTCAGAAATGGTAATTTCACCTCCGGTTCTTGCTCACCACCATTAATGTTTCAGCCGCTGACAGTGGAGCAGTGATAGGAGTTGGATCATTTCCCTCAGAAGGAGCTGGATTCAGAGGAGCATACTGCGTTCTTTGAGGTTCGAATTCTACCTGTAGAGATGACTTTAGGGACAAGTTATTGCTTTTGTGACATCTGAATCCCTCTGGCCTGCCTCAGTGCCCAGTGGCAGGATCTGCCCCCAGCTGAAACATAGGGAAGGGCCTGTGCTTGAGTGAGCTCTCATCCCCTATAAAGTGGTGTCAGTTCCTATCCGTATCAGCCATCTCGCCTGCTAAGACCTTGCTAAGAGACAGTGGCTTTTCTTAAATGGAATAAACCCTAAGAGAGGACTGCAGTCAGGTGCTGCTACCTCTGCCAGGGCTACACCACCTCCACAGATGGAGCAGAGCTCTTAACATCCCACTCCATAAATCTCTGTTGATGGTAGACAAGGAAGATCCCAATCATTTTAGAGGGCAGCTCGTGGCCCTTGTCATGCACGAGGCTTTTTAGTCAAGGTAGTTTGTTTTACTTTGAGAGTAATTGAGAATATGAGTTGAGAATTTCTGGAGGAACATTTTTCATCCTGAGTCATCAAACCACAACTTTCTGCAGGAATGCACCCCTTTCGACCAAAGCTTCCCAGATCCAAGATAGCTCCCGGCTTTTGACAGCAAGAGACATCTCCAACAGACAGTGAGAATGTTTGAACTGGAATAGCTGAGGTCCCAAATGAGAGCTTTCACCACCGGGTTATTATATGTTCTTGGGCGGGTCTTTTCTGTTTCTCTAAACCATTTATTCCTAATGCACAGCAAAGATGTTTTTGAAATCTCGAGCTTCTGTGGGATGGGAAAACTGTCAGGAAGCTTGGGATTATATCCAGAACTCTTCAGTTTTTCTCTTTTTGCAGGAATATTTTTCTGAAGCATCACTCTTCTCATTTTAGACATATTTTTAACTAAAACTAAAAGCAGATGGAGCAGATTAGGGTTTGTGTTTTTCGGAGGGAAATAGTGAAATCATCCGATTTTGCTTAGAATGAAATTCATGGAAATGGCGGCAAGAACTGATAAGAATAAACATTTCTTTGCGAAGCTGCAATAGGACTTTGCATGTTTGCAGTTTCCTGGGACAAAATCAGTGTCTGCACCAATGTTTTACTCGGACGTCTCAACTTTCTCTCGAAAAAACCCTGTTTTCAGGGAAAAACAATTGCAAGGCGTTTTTCTTTTACTGTTCTCAGTGCAAAACCTGATGATCTGCAGCAAATTGTCCAGCTCAAAGTATTGGGGGGAAAAGAAATAGAAGAGAAAAAAATCAGTTGAAATTTTGGAGCCCTTCTTTTAAAATCTTTAATGTTTTCCAAAATTAATTCCTATGAGTCTTAGACGTTTCCACTGTTTCACCATCAATGTCTTCTGTGACGTTGCTCAAAGGAAAATGTTTGTTCCTAACAGTGCCAGACTCTGAGGCTGAAATATTTGACTTTCTTTCCAGTTCAAATCTAATTTCACTTTGTTTAGCAGGAAGGTAATGAGATTTTGCTTGTCCGCTCTTTGTCTTTCCTGTTCAAGCGAGAACCTTTTAGTTGGAAGTTGATTTTCTCCTTCAAGGTGGTGCTGTAGAAGCCAGGCAGTGTTAATAGTGACACTGGAGAGGTGAATGCGAGTGATAATTAACAGCGTTCTGGAGCCCTTGGCTAAAGATGTCAGATAGGAGAAGCTGAGAACGGCCGCGTGCTTGGGATAAACATGGAAGCAGGCTTCAGAACCAGCACTATCCATTCAGCTCAAGGTTTCTGCCATAGCACGAAGGCATTCAAGTGCTTTTCTCACCAGGCAATGTGCGAAGCTTATGTCGTGTTCTGCAGGTTGGTTTTCCTATCTTTATCTTTCAAGCTGCATATCTTCAAGAGTAGATTCAGTATTTTAGCAGAAGGAAAAGTCACTTGTGTTGGTAACCAAGCTCTGAAGTTTGTGGGTCTGATACAGGGCTTGTGCTGTTGGTATTTTGAGGATTGTAATGTGGGTGTTGAGGCCTGAGGACACCGTGTGTCTCATGGTATCATTCTGCAAGGGGCTCCTTGGCAACACTGGAAAGCCCCATGGTTGCATGAAATGCTCTTTTTGGCACAGCAGGCACTGAGGTCATGTGGAATGTCTGACTGAAGGGGTTTCTCTATCTCAAACTGGAAGAAACAGCAGCCAGTTTGGTTGTTTGTCCTGAATCGTGCTTCATTGCATGGAGCAGTGAGCTGGCTTTCCAGATTTCTCCTTGTCCTGGTTTCAGCTGGGATGGAGTTACTATTTTATAGTAGCTGGTACAGTGCAGTGCTTTGGATTTGGGGCGGGAATGGTGTTGATAACACGCTGATGGTTTAGTTGTTTCTCAGTAGTACTTAACCTAACCAAGGACTTTTCAGTCTCTTGTGCTCTGCCAGTGAGGAGAGGCACAAGAAACCAGGAGGGAGCAGAGCCAGGGCCCCTGACCTGAGCTGGCCAAAGGGATATTCCATACCACGGAACATCATGCTCAGTGTAGAAACTGGGAGCCATCAATTGCGGCTCAGGGACGAGTGGGGCATCATTCACTGTGTGGTGGGCAGTTGTATGGAGCATCACGTGTCTGTCTTGGGGTTTATTCCTCTTTCTCTGTTTCCTAATGTTGCAGGACACTCCCCCTTTCAATAAAACCAGTTACCTTCTGCTCTGCCTTCAAAGGGCCTATGCAGCAGCAGGGGAAGAAGGTCCTTTGTGCTGCCTTCTGTTTCACTTGAGGTTATAATATTCTGCCTTCCCCAAGCTCAGTGTTCCAGCTGGTTACAGCAATCTGGTTTTGTATTTAATGATAATATTAAAGCACTTCTCCCTGAGGGGCTGTTTTCTGGATAGACAACATCCAAAGTGCAGACCCTGAAACCTGGAGGTGCAGATTCTGGACTTGGCAGTACCTGTGTGGCTTATACCCATGGTTGGGAGGGAGAGGAGGGGGGTGGAAACCCTGAATCCCCAGAGAGAAAAAAACAAAGTTGAAGAAGAAGAGAGTTGTCTTTTGAAATTATTCTCTGTCTTTGCTATTCTGGTGCTCCATCTCCCGCCATACACAAGCAAAAGCAACATTGAGCGTGTGTGGAAATGGCCAGAGTACCCACTGAAGGAATCACAAGAAATCTTTTGTAATAAGACAGTTGTCCAACTCAGGTACATCATAGCATGTTTGACTTTGTTCTTGACAACCTTTCTCCATTGAAGAAGATGAGCTAATGGACATAGCGATACCATTTCTGCCCCCTCTTCCGTTTGGGTCTTTTGATGCCATCTTTTGTAATGTTTCAGGCAGTTTTCTATTTGTATTTTCATGTTCTTTTCCTTTTTCCCCCTGGCATATTGTCCCGGATGTAAGAAGCGCAATGTCTTCGTGCAATATGAAGTAGCATAGAACCACCAGTGCCCCTTGAGCCCTCCTGGCTCAGAAATGTGTTAGTGACAGCAATCAGTCCCATGCGACTGGTACAGGAGGGTGGCTATTTCAGATAGGCTTTCAGCTGAACATGCCCCTTGTGCCTGGAATGAGCCTGCTCAGTCCCTGTTGGTCACTCTTTCCTAGCTGTTGTGAGCAAACATTTGGCAGGGAAAGGACAACAGATGGTCCTCAGCATATTGTCCTGTTTACTTGTTCTCAGTTCACTTTCTGAAGTAATTTGGTCTTTTCTTCTTCCCCTTTGGGCCAGGAGTCCATGTGTCTTTACAAAGCTATAAAACTCTCTTCGTGAACACTCCTAATCTCTTCCAATTGCTGAGACAATAGTTGAAGCAGGTATAAACTGTATCTTGCATCCTACAGCAATACCCATCAGCTCTGACCTTTACAGTGAAGGCGGGACTCCAACAGCACATCCACAGGCGATCAAAATGAGACTACCAGCAAACCGACTACCGTTTATTTCTCCTTAAAAGTGTTTCTTTCTTTCATTCCCTCAGCAGACTTTGCCTGTGTTGAAAGGGATCCCCTGGTCACAAGTCAGCAGGCGAGGCTGTCGAAAGCTTTGACAGTCAGTGAAGTGGAACATTACAACACATGGTAGAAGCACGCACAAATGGAGAGTCCCTTCACTACGTGGACCTCCCTCCAAGACCAACCTCAGGTCGTTCTTCATCCAGGCCCCCCTCTAGCCGTTCAGATCCCCTACTTCCACTAGTCCCGACATTGCCTGGGTCCCCAGGTTACCCTTTCCCACAAGCATTGCTAAAGCAAATAGCACACAGTATTTACTAGGTGCAACACTTTAAATCATAGTAATCTAGCCAATAAAGTATTTATGGCCAATAAAAATTCCAGAGTGCCATGGAGGAGGATGGGTGAGGGACCTGCCCCAGCCAGACTGTTGGAAGTGCTGGGAGGAAGAGGAGAGCAGTGAGAGGAAATGGCATGGCAAGGCTCAAATGGGCCATGTGCTGGGATGGCAGGAGATGGGGACATGCTGCAGTACCCTGACATGTCTGACTGCAGTTTCTGACCTGTGAGCAACAAACAAAAGTGCATAAATCATTACAGTGATGATTTGGCTCTGGTGGTATAAAGAGTGTCATGAGACAGACAGTGTTAGCTAAATGCGTAGTTACTTTCAGTCAGGGAATGCAGATATCCCTGAGTGCACTGGGTATTTCTAAGGAAAACTTTGAGCTATAAAACATCAGCTGCCAAATGATCACTCCTGGTTGCAGAAGGCAGAGGAGTTGTAAATAACTGTGCTCTTATGAGGAAAGGAGATGACTCAGATGTAAACTGTAATACATCAAAATGCATCTCATAAGCATCTCAAAGCTTGGCCACATGCCTGACTGAATCTCAAGCTCTCCCCTCCAAACTGCTTTCTAACAGCCCTTCTCCTTGGATTAGATAGGTGATCCAGGGAGGATTTATCTCTTTTTGCTCATACTACAGACCTCATGTGGCATCTAGTAACATTCTTCATCTGTTGACCTGCTAGTGAATATATCAGCTAGGTACCACAGCTAAGTCTTGGAGGATAATGGAAACCAGGTTAAAGACTAACTTGGGTGAGCTTCTTACCTTCTCAGGCCTAGCATGTTTTGATTTTTTGGGTAGGTGGCACAATTTAACTTCTTGTGGCTGTTATATGTAAGTGATTAGCTTAAGCTCAAAAGGGGGCTGAGTAGCTTATTGGTTCAGGAATCCCAGACTTTTCATCCAGTTATGGATTGGTCTGATCTTCCATTTTTATTGGAGTCAAAGATAAAGAATGAGACAGTTCCAATGGAAATCACTTCCCTTTATGCATTAGCTCACTGGAGTAGATTGGAAGAAAATTAGGATACCCAGTTGCCTGGATTGATTGGCATCTGGGAGCCCTGTGAGTCAACGGGTGTTTCTTAGGCTTTCTGGAGACAGCTCAGCTTCTGGTGTTACTGACAGGTATCTGGGTTGCCACTTTCCGGGATGTGGATAGGCACTGGCTATTTTTAGGTGGAACACAGAGGAAGAGGAGAAGGTAGGAGACATGAACTCATGGAACAGTTTATGAATTGTCTCTGACAGTATGTTGCCTAGTCAAATCTATTTCTTAACCCACGCTAGTTTTGCCAGCATCTTTCCATGTTGCCACCCAATTTAATACTCTCCCTCTTTGGAGGTTAATGAGTTAGTTTTATTGAATGCCATTCTACAACAATAACAGCAGAAACGGGAGGAGAGAGGCACTGACTGCAAATACAAATATATGAGGTTTTTTGTTTGCTTGCTTCTGTTTTTTTTTCCATGCTAATTCTTAGGTGACTTTCCATTTGACATCTTGTGCAGCTCTGGAAGGAGATTGCTCCAGCAGAACTTGTAACACCACCACCCTTTAGAACAACAAACCCATCAGTACGTGTAATTCTAACATGACATAGAGATGAACAAGGGCAACACCCAATGTTAGCAAAGGCAGGCTGTGACGCTGAGGCTCCTGGTGATCCATAGGTCCAGTCTCTTAGCTGGATAAGCTACATCACTTTATACCAGCAGAAAGATTTAGCCCTTGGGAAGCTCAAATCCTCACACTCCTTTGTCATACAGACCATTTCAAACTGAAAAACCCCAGCTGGATTAATCAGTCACATTTCCCTTGAAATGAAAGTGTTTCAAAGCAGACTGAGGTTACCACCAGCTCTCAAACAGAGTAGCATATCCTGCTTTTGTACCTATCCCCTTTGGAAGAAAGGAAACCTGTGGCAGAGATGAATTTTCCATCCCTTTCTGAAAGAATTCGGATTCGTTGTGGTCGTTCTTAATTACCTGGAGGATTTGTGGTTACCTGTCACCTCGTTGGACCTGGGCTGCAGTCAGATAGAGACCTCTTTTCTGTCAGCTCCGTCTGCCCTGTGGGCTTGCAGTTCTGCTTTCTGTCCCGCCTGTACTCCTCTGCAGAAGTGCTAGCAGCCTGAAAGCACAGCAGCGCAACTTACCCTGACCACAGAGTGTTGCACGAGTTGATGTATGGATGTGTACGTGCATGCATGAGTATACAACATCTGCATATATACTTTAATCATTTCATATGCAGGCAAAGGATCCTGGACCTCAGATCATCTGTTCTTGCATTGTATGATGTGATGGAAATTAACACCTTAATATATATATGAAAACAGCTCCAATTAGGTTTTTTTTCTTTTACTGTGTTTCCTGCTCCTTATGACTAAGTGTGGGTAATTATCTTGGCTCACTTTTTCCACTCCACCCATGCTCAGAGAAAACCTGTTGCAAGTTTTCTTCAGCTTTTGCTTTTTTTTCTCTCTCTTTTTTTTTGGGGTAGTTTTGTTAATGAAAGGGTTCGAAAACTGTTGGATGTGATCGGATGTGATCGTTATTCTTATCCTGGTTTAGCAGCATGAAAGTGGAGATTTGGAATGCTTTAGAGAAGAAATGCGGCTTCCGACTTCATTTCTTTTTTGCTTTCGCTTTAGAAATTACAAAAGGAAAGAGACTTCTGCAAAAACCGACCAAGAACATCCACGTATGAAAAAGGATCAGACCAAACAATGACAGAAAACTCTGTTGTTTACTGCTGAAAGAGCCCCTTTCCTGCCACTTGCTCTCTTTCAGTTTGGTCCGAGTTCTGTCGCATTCTGGACCTTGTAAGCTGTGTTGTGATTGGAACATAAGGCCGCATCTACAAATCGACATCATCTTCCCAGAAGAGCTATGCCAGAGGGAAGAAAATCTCTCACCAGGGGTTTTCCGTGTCCCCAGTGTATAATGTACCCTAACTACTGTCTCTGCATCTCCTTCATGCTTGGGCAGAACTATCCCCAGAAGACAACTGGCAGGGTATACTTAGAGAGCAATAGTCTGTGAAGAGGCAGTGATTTCCTGAATCTCCCCCCTGTCCTTGAGTATAAGCTAGGAGCAGAAAGCATGTTCTTAGGTACTGTAGAGACATCATTTCCTTGGGCATTCTACAGCACAGAATGCCGTATCCCTAGAAGAGACTTCCCAGATCACACAGTCTTGGTCTTCCCATCAAGACAAGGTGATTAAATTGACTGACATTGCAGCTGAAAGCTGATAGTGTAGAAGAGTGACCAATGACTGGCACTCGGAGCCAGGGCCCTACTTTTTGGAGGTGATTTTACCTTGTTCTGCAATGCACATTAGTACGAACGGGGGTTTGTCTTTTAAAACAATAAAAACCAAGCTTCATTTCTATTGAATTTCTATATTTTTTTCTCCCTTCCACAAGTGTCATCCTCTTCCAAAGCATTGTTGTGATCTTTGCCGTTCCAGCTTCCCAAACAGTCCCATCACTGGGATAAACAAGGAGAGCAGTCAACAGATTAGAGCTGCTCACACACAGAGCTGGTATCAACTACATTACCTAGACTCAACTAGTGGCAAGTTTTGACCATCACAGGAGGTGTTTTGAAACAGGGAAAGCGTCATCCCCACATAGCTCCTCGGGCACAAAAACACGTCTCTGGCATGCTTCCTTTCCTGCTGGCTCCCTTCTTCTTGTGCTTTGTTTTCACCCTTGAAAATGATCAGCAGCTCCCAGGAGGAATCCTGGTCACAAGGCAAAAGCTCTTGCAATTGTTTTCAGTGCTGTTTTCTTGTCTGTAGATCCAGCCCTTTGGAATATACATTTTTCCCTCCTTTTAGAGAATATCAGGCAAAATGCAGCAGTAAAGTGTCAGATAATACCCTTCATTCATATAGTATTTCACACATAAAGAGCAAAAACTATAAACACTGACCTCCATGGGTCACATGAAATGGGTCTCTCAGGCATTTTCGCCTGACCTCTGAAACATCCATAACTTCTTTTTTCTCTGATAAATGTATTCTAACTTCTTAAAGGGTTTACTGTTTCGGTCTGAAGAGAGGCTTATTCTCTTCTGCTCAATGGCTGAACAGCTCTAATTCTGCCTTCTAGAAGATTTAGAGGTTTTAAATAGTTTCCGAAGGGTGACAGTGGTTTAAAGTGGGAATTGGTTGTTCTGTGAGCACTACGATGATAGGAGACATTCGTATTTCTGGTTTATGATATTATACATTGTGTGTTGCATAGCTTCAGACAAACCTGAATTATTTTAGCTATCCCTGTTTTCCTAATGAAAAGGCAGTTGCCAGAAGCGCCATGAGGTTATGGGGGGAAAGGATGGGAAGCCTCTTGAAATGCTGCAGGGGGGTTTGTACTGGGGAGTAGAAAGAGCATAGCTGGAGCAGGTGCTGCACCATCTTTCCTGGGAGCAGCCGGGGTAGGAAAAGCAGGGAAACTGCTGTAATGCTGCAGATTTGGGTATGTTGGAAATGGAAAGCAAGGATAAAGTGAGCAAAGAGGTGCCTGATGCTTATAAAGACTCTGAATGAAGAATGGATTCTGATGCAAATCTGAAGCTTAGGACAGAAGTCAGATGTGCTCTGCTCACCAGCCAGGATGAATGCAGGAGCTCTGTCCCCACAGCAGACAAGAATGCACAGAGCTCTTGTGTATATATATGCACATCTTAACGACAGTGGTCATTAAGGATGTAAGGGATTCAAAATCTATAAACTGAATGATCACTCTCCTAGTAAGAACCATGCAGGGCTGGCAAGAGAGCTGTCTTCTACCTGTAAGAGAGGACAGGGGGAGCAGCAACATTGGTGAGCTAATGCGGATACTCAACAAGGCTTTGTTTCATGATCCGTTTGGTTCTGGCCACCATGAGTGGAGAA
The DNA here is from genome assembly GCA_039720435.1 of Amazona ochrocephala. Classification (NCBI taxonomy): domain Eukaryota; kingdom Metazoa; phylum Chordata; class Aves; order Psittaciformes; family Psittacidae; genus Amazona; species Amazona ochrocephala. The sequence continues at coordinate 93,602,433 of CM077879.1, forward strand.
GCTTCTTTATAGACTGATTTCTCACTTTTACTGTTTCCAACTGTTTCTTTGAGTTTCCTGTCACAGATATCACTGGTATCTACATATGTCTGCCTGCCTTTCCCTACACGCTTGCCTGTGACCCTGGGGCACAAGTAGGCAACTTACCCAGGGCCAGAATGAAACGCAGCATCAAAGCGAAATTATGCGGATCCTCACCATGAGTAATTAACAGATGACATTTTTGACAAGTGCAAATGCATAATTTCCAGGAGGAATCATCTTAAGGTTTTCTGCATAAGAAAATGAGGAGGAAAAATACCATGTCCCAAACATGAAACTTGGACCTTCATGGAGGGATTTGAGAGTTTGTGATATGCAAATAGTGAATGACTGAAGGGGAAATGTGTTGTTCGTCTTCTTTCTTGTTACAACTGCGGATGCTCCTCCAAAGCATTTCCCTCTCAATGTCTTTCTTGTGTGACCTTGAAATGCTGAGACCTTCCTTAATTAAAAATCAGAACATGCAAATCTGTTGCAGGATGAGGCAGAAAGAAGGAGGAGGGAGCCGGGACTCAGTGTGTGGGGGGGTTCTCTTCTTCTCCACAGCTTTGCTACCTGGGTGGAGAGAAGCCATAGGAAGTCCTCAGCACTTCACAGGATCCGACCCTCATATCCGCAGGCTCCGGAGCCTGAGTAAGCTTGTGGGTTTTCCTGAATTACGTTTGGCTGTCAGCTTTTCTGCTGCAGTCAGCAGGGACTTGTTTTGTCTTGTCTTCCTCCCAAATCATTCTCACAGCCTGAGCAACCAGAAAGGTTCAGGTACAGGTTACAGACTTCCAGTCATCCGGAAAACTGACAATCGCAACAGGAGATGGGTTTGACTGTGTCTCTTGTGGAGGATTTTCCCTCATGCATGAGACTTCAGGCAGACATCTTTGAGAAGAAGCTTCGGGTTCTTTTGTTCTGCCGCTTCCCGTGCTTTGTCGGAGGAATCTGACAGATCCAAGGGCGATTCCATCGCCAGTGTGCTTGGTGTTGCCCACGCCACATGCACGGCATGGTGAGTGCCTGCTTGGTAGCAAGTGAGCTTGATGAATTGCAGGAGTAGCAAGAAGAAATCGATAGGGAAAAGAGAGTTAGGATAAGAAAGTGAAAAAGTGGATTTTATATCATGCGATACAAAAATGAGTCCTAGGCCTGCATCGCCTTTGACAGGGAGCAAGGTTCAGCATAGAACAGCTTAAAGCACAAGTTGCACCATAGATGATTGTTGAAGCTTTAATGCTTTGTTGAAGCAGGATGTGAAAAGTCAGCTGAGAGAGGATAAAAACCGGCTTTGAAACAAAGGTCTGTTGAGTGAGGTTCATTCATAAAAAGCAAACAGAATCCTTCTTGAGAATGGACTACAGTTATTCTAATTCAGGGGTTTTGTCTAAAGTGTCAGAATGATGCGGAACAATGCAACAAGCGATGCCTAATCCATGGTGGTGGGTTTTCCTGGGCTTCAGGTTCAGAACTGCCATCACAGATTCCAGTTTATTGAGCATCTTATTTATATCTTATATCATGTGCCAACGGAAAAATGTCTCCTCGTGTGAACAGCTGTGTTTCCTGAAGGATCTTCACATTTACCTTTCAGCAGCAAGGTCAGACGATCCGAGAGAACCATATAAATGCTACCTGTAATTCACATACATTGTCTGAGGGTACAGTCAGAAAATAGACATAAAGAGCAAGAATTCAATTCAGAGCCTGTTGTGGTTCCATCAAGTTACTGTCATTGATGTGAACAGACTCCATGTGGGAAATATTAGAGTAGCTAGGTTTTGCTCTTCAGTTGCTCCCAGTAGTACTTTGAATCAATATGGAACAGTTAATATTTCAGTTTCTTAAATGCTTAATCATTTTCTATTGCTACACATCTGATAAAAATGAAACTGCCCAGGACAGCATCCTCATCTGGCAGGAATGGCACTGTCACAGCTGAGCCCTTACAGTCATTATCAGATCTTTCTTTCTTATCTGAGATGTCCTAAAGTATCCCAGTCCTAGGACACATATTTGTCATTTCTGAGTCCTTACTGATATGCATCTCTCAATCCCTATAATTTGTTTTTTTTTTACTTCGAGTTATGGTACATTTTATAACTCTGGATATTGTTTGCTCTATTTCCACCTTGGCTAGAGACCTTCTGGGGTAGCCTTGAGTGAAATGCTTCTCTTTGCCTTTACATCAAAGTGTGAATGTCTCTACTGATCACCTTAGTAAAGTAAAGTAAAGACACTAAAGTGCTTTGAAAGCTGCTAATGATGCTGTATCTGCAAAGTAGTGACTGCTGGTAGGATTGCCTAGTAAGGAGGTTTACCAAAAACAAACTTTAAATCAATGCTGCAGCAATATTATCTATCTAGTGCCATTGCCCACTTCATTGCCAACTTCCACTCTGATGCTGGAAGGTCTCAGTGCAACACTGAAGTGAATGGGAGCTTTAACCCTTTTCCTCCTACTTGCAAAGATTAAGCTGTTTCTGCCTTTGTTCCCAGTTAGTTACCACCAGCTGAAGTCCAAGGTGAAAAATCATCCCCCTGCTCTTTCACGTAGGAGCCAAAGTATGTTCTTGCCAAGGGCAGAAAATGCCAATTAGCACTTTTTATAACCTAAGCATTTTATAAGCACAGGGCCTCACCGCACCACTGTGAAGCCCTGATGTGCACTTAAAAATACCACTGGCACAGGTCTCAGTTTTCCCCAGCCTCCCACAGCTGATCAGATTTCCTGTACCAGTGACACGGCAGCTGCATCACTGCAGACGGTTTAGCTAAAGCATCTCCTGGCCAGGACGGCTTCTTGAACACAGGGAGTTGGTAACGCTCCACCAGACCAACACTGTATCCTTACATGCCAGTTTTCCTGTTGGGAGGGAGCTGGCTGGGGACTGCTCTGGGGTGGATCATTCCCCAGGCCAGTAACAGGGGCTGAGAGCAAGAAAGCAGCTTGGTGTAGAGGCTGGGAAATAAAGGAAGGGTGTCAGCAGGGCCAGTGGCACTGTGTGCTTGGGATGGGCCTATGGTCTTCATCCCAGGGCTTTCTCCCATCTTTCCAGCATCTTATTTTGGGCCTAATAAAATTAGCCAGCTCTCACTCAGCATGTGATGCCCTTTGGCCCAAGGCCGTCAGAGGAAAACTGTGTCACAACTGCAACAAAGCTGCAGAGTTTTCAGACCCAAATTTCACCCAATTAACCACTCTGCTGTAAAACAGCTTTTGGGATTTTCCCATTTTTCTGTGTATTTTCTGTCTTTCTTTCTCAGGATGTGCTTGTGATCATGAGCACGCTGCTAGGCAGCAGCACTTACTGTGCCAGTGTTTGGAGATACATCTTTACTGGTTTTCTCAGTTCAGGACATCTCTTTTCTCACTCGCTCTTACTCTCTCTGTTTCTATTTATTCTGTGTTTACACTCCAGCTAACTGGAGATAAAATGAGCATCTCTAGTGATAAGTCATCGCTGAACCTGTGGTCTTCACTTCCACTTCCAATCTGATTGTATAACGTGGAGGAGAGGCCTTATCTACCCGTCTGATCAGTCTATAATGCTGCAAGGTAGCAAACGGGGCTCTTTCTCTGCCTCTCCTGTTCAGACCTGCTGCTTTTTGCTCTGTGACATATAATGAATGTCAGGAGAATATTTTTCAGGGAAGAGAGTACTTAACCCCAACAATTGATGTTGATGCTGTGAATGGCTCAGAAAGGGATTGCCTTCAAATATGTTGCCTCTCAGTAGGTGGCCAAGTAAAAGTGCAGTTTGCTGTCAGGCAGAGGGCCTGAGCTCTTGATGAGCAGAGCCAAATGCTCTTCCTTCTTTTTAAGCCCTGACATGTCGTTTTTCCATGATGTACATGGCATAGTGAAGACAACTCATACAAAGACTAGAGGACTAGGCAGATGGCATGCACCAAAGGCACTGTCCCCCCGGGGGGCCTTCCTGTTGCATACAATGTTTTTATCTCATATAACGTTTTCACCTTTCAGTGCAATCCCAGATGAGGGCCAGTCTCCAGAAGAGTCCCTGTGGTTTCCCCTCAGCAAGTTCAACTGGCTGGAGCATTTGGCAGTTGCCCAGGTCCCTGTTGAGTGGCTGGGATCACATCAGACGGAATACGGTGGGGTTGCAGTGCAGGGTGATGGGATGAAATATCAGGATGGTTGTTAGGACAAATCACTAAAATCAGGTTTGCCTCAGTCTGATGCCTGACACTTCAAAGGACAGCATGGAAATGTCATCCCTCAGCCAGCAAAAGTAGTAAAATCAGACTAGGAGGAATCCAGTAGTTCATGACAGTGTAATCTCTAAAGTCAATCATCATTAAGAAGTCCTGTTTCTCTAGCAGTGGTGGTGCTCCTTAGCAGGGCCTGCATGAGATGCTGTTCTCCAGGCTATGGACTCTATAGTCAACAGGACAGTGATCCAGTTTGTGGGGTCACTAGAGGCTTGTGAACTATAAGGGATAAATAAATGATGCTTCCCTTGCCCTTTACCTAATGTGGACCGGTAACTGACAGCACAGTCTATTTTTGATATGGAAATCCCAGAGCAGCTTGCTTTGTTTCTCCTTGAAAGGAGTCAGCAGCACTGCTTTCATTTTGCAGACTTCCAGTTGTCTGTACTGTAGACTTTTCGCAGTCAAAATTCCAAGGAGCAGCAGGGGAAAATCCACTATCCCAGTAAAACCAAGGATGAGCGAAAAGGAAAACGTGCAACGTCTGTTGCTGGGTTGTTTGTTTAGAATCCTGGTTTGGCTTCTGCTGAAAAAGCAGAGGGAAAAAGGGAAATGATGACAGTCATGGTGGAAACCTCAGGAATTAGTTTAAATGCATCTCAACAGTCCCAGTGTCGGGTCAAGTTTTGATTTGTAGGATGGCAATATGAAGTATCAGTGATCTGTGGGACCACTGTGGGTGCTAGCATGTGAAACATGGTGGCTGTCTCAAAGACTGGCTTGTTATGACATGCTGCCTCTGTTGCAGCAAATCCTTCATACCTATTTGCAGTCATTAAACTAATCCGTGGCAGGAGAGAGAAGGGAATAGAGGGAGAAGGCAACTGCAGAGAGCTGAGGAAATTACGCAGACGCTGTCCACCCCCAGATCTAACTTTTCCCTTCCATGTGGTTTCGGGATACATGTGGGATTTGAGTTGTACTTGGAAAGCATAATGCATGTACCAACATCTGGAAGTATCATAATGGTTGCTGTAAGAATTATTGCAGTAGTTGTGGATGAAATTTAGCGCTTTGCAGCACATGCATCCTAACAGCAGCTTGCTTTAGTTATTGCAGAGAGTTTCATGTCCTGGACCCTATTTAAACAGGAAGGGAAAAGGAAGAAGCTACAATCAAGAGAATGGACAAGCAGGATGGACACTGAGCTCCTCTGTGCAGGCAGCAGGGGTTTGAGAGCTGGACCTGGGTCATGACATATGAGAGCCAGGAATCTTAGCTCATGAATCAGTTTTATAATGGGGTTCCCTCTTAAGGTTGTGTCAAGCCACAGAGGCTGAGCTTTTCCTCTAGTTCCACTAATTGGGAATGCTTGATATTTTGGGTGCCACCATGGGAGCCCACTGATTCTCCTGTTCCGATGGAAATTAGGAGGAAAAAAGGGAGAAAGCAGCAGTTAAAACTGATGGGTACTTTGCAATGCGTCTCTGCCATTTAATTGTGGAGGGATGCGGGTGATGCCGTTCTGACAGGGATGTCAGGCTTGTTTGCTGTTTGTGCATTGATTTTAACGGCTTGAAAAAGAACTACTAAAACTGTGGAGCCGTTTCTTATTATTTGGTCTATTTCTTGAATTCAGGGAGGGCTGAAGAGTTCTTCATTGACTATATTCTGACCCATGTGTTCTCACAGCCCCGCAGCTAACTGGGGCTATTTTTACTACAGGATAGACCTTAATTGCTCATGCATTGAGCTTGATGGAGTGCTTGGTGCTTGGCATGGCTGTTGAACTGGTCCTTGCATCAAAGACACACCTTGATGAGTTCCATTAACACTTTATTCACATGGAGTGCTAGGAAAGGTTGTATATTAGATGTGGATTGCTTGATCTGCCCTGAAACCACCAATCCCTGGACTTTCAGGAGATGGATCAGGTTTTGTAAGGATGTGATTTGCAAATAAGGAAGAAGAGCATACTTTGATGTGATGTTTACAGATCCAGTTGGATGTCAGCCCACCTGTGGTTTTCTCTTTGCACCTATACACTGTCCTGTGATGCTCTGAACCTTGTGGCCATCTTACCTGCACTGAAAACTGGAGAAAGCCTCTTGGGTTCCATGTGGGGGAACTGCAGCCTCTCTCTGCAGCAAACCAAGCCCTGAATTAAAAGAACCCAAATTAAACCTGTTGACAAAGCTCGTTTCTGGCCACATGCCACTTCAAACAGGCTGCAGGCTGGGGAAGGTGGGTGTTGTTTATCAGAGACACATCTCTCAGTTTCATAATAACTGCCTTTCAGGAAGAGGTCTAGTTAAAATAATTCCTTGCTGTATCCCATAGTGCCTCCTCGCACCCTGGGCTCTTAAAACCTGATGCTGGGAATCAAGAAACAACACAAAAAGCCCCTCCAAAACAAAACTATTCACTTGGGTCAGACTGAGCCAAGAATGGCAAATTGTCCTAGAGGTGCTTTTGGTTCCAGCAATAATAAGACCTGTCATTTGTTACATGTTAATTGCATGTTATTATCTTTTGTAGGTTAAGTCAACCAAAGGTTTCTTGTAGAGTTGGAAGCAGAATTGCAATCTTTAATATGCTTTGCAGTATCAGGGTAGTTTGGGGGGGGGTTCTGGTTGTCTGTTGGAATCTTGCATTTAGACTGAACCTCAGCAATCTGTTAGGTACCCGTTTCCCCATGGACATGTATCGCCATTTAAACTGTCTTCCGTATGATAATCTCAAAGCACAGCTTTGCACACTTGGAGTGAGGGAGCCTTACAGTAGAAAGGTGTATGTCATAATCCTCATTTTTGACTACCGGAGTAAGCCAGTGATGAATCTCGGAAGGGAAAGAAGGTTTCCAAGTGCTGAAGTTGTGCTACCACCGCAGATAAAACCATATGCTCTCACCAAGCACTCTGTAATAGAATTGTGATCGTTTTATAACACTTTGCTTTATGAAATAAGCATTGGCTTTCCTGTTCTCTCCCTCTACTCTGTCTCCCTGTCATTTTGTTCCTTACATGTCTGAAGCAATTCGCTGCTCCCAGTCTGAGGATGGCACTAACTGTCACTGCATTGATTTATCAGGATTGGGAATCCCCAGAGCTGATTGACTGTGCCTTGACACTGCTGATCAATCACATCCTGAGACAAGCGAAGGCAGATACACAGAGACAGAGGGTTTGGCTGGACTTTAACCTAACTCATTCTTGATGAGCTTCTAACTGTTCGTGCCTGAGTATTATTTGGCTAAAGATCCGTGTTGATGGATGGAAGAGGATACCCAGGATTTCTTTCATTCAAAGCTAGGGAAAATTGAGCCCGGAGAACTACTTAAAACACATTGACCATTTTTTCTTCCACTTAGGAAGATCCTGGCAAGGTACCCAGAACTACCTTCAACTGTCTAAATGCACCAGCGTTTCTGCAGGTTACTATATCATGCTATACAAAAGCAACACCACAGCAATCATCCTCCAGCCACCGCACTCTCATCCCATATTTTGTCTGTTTCCATCTTTTCCTGACTTTTACTGCACAACTAATGGAGAGTCGGAGATTGCTGGCTGCAGACAGAGAGGACACTTTTAAAAGCTGAGCACTACTTTTCCCCATTGCCCCATGAATGTAATGTAAACCTGAAATTGCAGGATTTGCCTTGTTAGCACCATATTTTTTCTCTCCAGACCAGTCTGGACATGCTTTTCCAGTCGGAGCTTCCACATTCATCTGCTGAGTTAATTTCTCCCAGGAAAAAAACATCCCAATCCTCTTAAAGTCATCCCCAAGCAGGATCCTGCTCCCAGAAAAACAGGATGCTGAATCTCGGTGTTCCAGGGAGAGATTTTCTCTAAACAAGGGAAATGTGCAAAGTGGCTGAAGTCATCCTCAGAATTGTTTCTGATTTGTGTCCATTTTCCCTACAGGAATGAAGGGCAGGACTTGCTGATTTAACCATGTAGGTGTCTGACCTGAGGTAGTCTCCTGAGCTCCTAGTCCAAGGGATGAGAGGCGCACAGCCTCCGAGAGTGGATGATTCCTCTTGGCTTCCCTAGCTGTCAGTTTTAGGCAAACTCTTTCCGAATGCATCTTTCTCCACATTGAATTGAGAGGGAGTTGGATGCAAGATTTAAATTGGGTGATGAAGGTTCAGAGAGCTGATGTTGGGAGAGATGAATTCCAGCTCTGGTTTCTGGTCCATACAAGTCAATTCTAGGTACTCTCTGCCCTTCTCTTCGCGCATCTCCTTTTGGAAGCTCATCCAAGTGACAGTGTGCGCAGTGGGTTTGTGATCATGTGGAGTTAACACCAGTCACTGTGTTACCATTTCTTCTTACCTCACACACATCTTCTCTATTTTAAAAAGCTATTTAATTAACCCACCTGCCCCCTTATCGCCTCTCCTCTTTGCACTCACCTGTCTCCCTATCTGTAGTCAATCTGTTTTTGTATGTGTCTACTTATAGCATCATTAATCCAATTCCTTTAATTTCAGCTCAAAAAGGAACACAGTTTAACATGTTTCTCCTCATGTGTTGTGTTCTGCGCCTGGAGCAGTTTGGGGATATTTGGGGGTTTCGTTTGGGGGTTGGGGTTTGCTTTGTCTGTATTGCAGTTTGCCTTCAGGCATCTACCATGTCTGATTAAAGCCTTCCCCCTCCTGAAGGACAGCAAAAAGCTGTGCAAGAAGGAACAAGTGAGATGCTTTTTCTGGTCGTGGCAGGTTGGGAGCAGACCACCGCACTAGAACAAAAGAGAGCAAACCAGAACCAGCAGCTCTAATTACACTGTATACAGCCGGGGGTAGGACCCAGCACATCCCTGTTTGTACAGTAGATGGACAAATATTTCTTGTTTTAACTCTTGAGAACTGAAGCAATGGGTTAAATTTAGCACAATTCAGGCCAGGGGCTACGTCAGAACCCTCCTTGTTTAGACAATGAGCAGCTGTGGATAATAACACCATTCTATGTGTCTTGTTTTCCTTTCACATTAAAGCAAAATCCTTCCCCTATACACAATTCAGCAAGGGCAGAATCATTTTCAACCCTATCATTAATGTTTCTTGTGCTTCTCATCTGGTAGAACCAAACCAACGTGAGCTGCTGTTGTTCCTGCTGCAATGTTCCATTGTAGTAAGGTTGCCTATAAAAGGAGGAGCTATAATTGATTGTGATTATATGGTTGGTTTTCTGTTTCACTGATGAATAGGGATGTACACAGCACCTTTACACTGCCTCTGCTTCTCTAACAGCATGTCTTATGTGTTTCCTATAAACTAGATCCATTCTTCCTCTTCTTTTCAAAGCTTGTGGCTTAAAAAACCATCACCAAGCCCCCAATCTGATGAGCACATAAAGGTGGTCAAAGAGAACATGCGTCTTATCTTGTCTCATGGTAGGTGTGGAGTCAGACCTGCTTCAGCTGAAGTCTGCATGGAATGCTTCTGGAGTCTAAGAAGTCCCTTGCTTTTCCATGTTTTTTGCTCCGTGCCTAGTGATAAATAAGGGATAGTTGTTCGGCTCCCCTTTTATTTCCCTCCTGGAAGGGAAATATGTGGAAATGTACTTTGTGCTGCCCACTGTTTCCAAGCTGTCTGTATGCTATACACTGTGTGCTATTCTGTGTGTTGGTGGACCACTGTGGCGTTGGAGGCACCCTGGTGCCTCTGGGACAGCCTGGAAGAGCTGCTTGAACAAAAGCTGACAGGTCTGGCCGCTGCCTGATCGGGAGGGTCAGCATGGCAGCAGGGGAGCCGCTGGCTCCTCACTGGGATACTGGAAGCAAGCCGGGAATTGGGTGGATCGCACAACATTGTCTTATCCGCAGCGTTCCTCTCATCAGGGGGAAAAAACACATTCCAGGGAAGTCCTTCAACCCCAGTCAATGTAAATACCATTTTACCTGGGGACATCTAGTGGAAGAATACTAAAGTGCATTATGCTGCCCGGCCCTTATCTGGGCTGGGGCTGGCTGTGAGACTGGCCATTGCAAGTACATAGAGCTTGTGATGGGAAAATCCCCTCTTCCAAAGTAATCCCATGAGGAGGAACAGAAATAAATGCAGTGTAGACCTCCTTAATTCAATTTTAAGAGTAATTCTGCAAAGTCTCTATTTTTTGCTGGTTTCAAAGTGGTAAAGATTGGAAAAAGCTGTGAGAAACCCATCGTTTGGGGGCAAATAATCCTTTTTACAGTATTCGAAAGAGCAAATTTAGAATTATAAGGTGGAGAGTGTTCTTGCTTGTTTTCTCAGTGAGAGCTCATCTGCAGATTGAAGTGATAATAAAGTAAATAAGGGAAATGATGACATTGTTTTGGAAACAAGAGCCTCCTCTTTGGCTCGCACTCGTGCAGTATTACTAACAGGGGATGCCTGGCATGACTGCATCTCCTTGGAACCACCAGTAACGATGGGAAAGTGTCATTTTTGAAGTCGTGGCTTGTTTCGCTGTGCCCAAGGGCTCCCAATGGCTGCAAGTCCAGAGAAACCTGAGAAACCTGAAGTTCATGCTGTTCTTGAGCGGCGAATCTGTTCCATTTCCAAATGAGCAGATACATTTCTTGCTCTTTGCCATAAAAGCAAAGTAAGGAGGAATATTTGGATCTGACTTGAGGCACTTAGAAAGCAAGAGAAATGGTGGTGAACAGCAAAGAAACAGCAGATACATGGGGTCCATCACTCTGCCTGATCTGGCTTCGCCAGCCCAGTCAGTCGCACGCAGACGAGGCCATAGAGCAAAATTCCTCCCTTGTTTTTCAATAGAAATATGCAAACTTCAGATGTTCCCTTTTCCTATTACCCCCTCAGGATGGCCATTCTTGGATAACTCTCTTGGGTATCTTGACCCTCTCTGTTAAGGTTAGAGAAGCCTTCAAGGAAAAGAAACCCAGTAATAGCCAAGAAGCTTTTGTTCTTTTTGTGCTCTGCTGCTTTGATGTGAGCGTTTGCTGGGGGCATGTGCAGGTTATCCAGCACCTCCTCAGTCACTGGCTTCATATCTGGGGTTGTCTGGAGCTGTTTCCTGTAATAGACCTATCTATTTACAGCTGCAGAACAGGTGAAATGGCCTCAATTCCTGTGCACATTCCTCAATGGGACATTGCAAGTGCCCTCAACTTGGGCACACAGATTACAGAATCCCTCCTAGCTACTTGTAGGTGCTTTCAGGGACAAAATGAAGCTAGAGAGGAGCTCTGTAACCACGGGGAGATGTGAGGGCTGGTTAACTAGAGCCGAGTTTAGCAAAGGTCAGAGATCTCAGCTTGTGGATTGTGGATCCACCAATTCTTACGTTGGCTCCGAGGTAGGAATAGTTGATCTAATGATTATTATTTTCCATTTTGAGCTTGTGAGAAGCTGATTCCTTCCAACTTTGAGCTTTTTTTTTCCTTTTGGGATAATGAGGTGGATAAAATCCCCACTAATGTTCTGTATCAGAATCCTTTCTTGCCACTCTCACATGCTCCTAAGTATGTCATCAGTTGCACTCAGAGAATGAAGCCCCTGCTGCCAATACACGAGCAAGGCTTTCGGAAAGAGTTGAATTGGAAAAGAGGTGGGATCAGGCTCGCCCACATCATTTTCTTTTGTGCCAGTGCTAACAGACGGTTCGAGTTAAAGCAAGAAACAGCCAGGAAAAATGTGCAGATGCTTAATTCTCTGCAGGATTTATAATATTATACGGTAAGCGTTTGCACCCTATACAATAAACCCAAGTTGGCTTTACTACATATAAAAGAAAACAAAACAAAAAAATCACAACTTTGACAGCAATTAGGGTGAATAGACATTTATTTTATCCTTTTACTAGCAGGACCAATTGTGATTTTATGCTCTGAAAAAGCTCATTTTAAAGTTTTATGTCTGAAGTGGCCTTGCCAAATCTAGCTTAATATTGTTACATTAAATGGATGGTAAAATGTGTTCTTAAAACCCTCCATCCTGTAAAGGGCCTGGAATCATGGAACTACTGCTAATGAGAGTCAGGTCCTGAAACACAGCCCTTAAGCGTGTTTGCTAGAGCCCAGCTGAGGGTGTTTGCCAGTCCCTCCCAGTACGCATCATCCTCACTTTTCAGACTGCATACGCCATCCAAGCTCCTGTTGATTCCCAGCCACCCGGACCACTGCCCAATCCACAGCCACAGCAGGAAACCCAAACTGCCTGGAACCCCGCTGGCACCATGGAACGCTTTAAAGAGATCTTTCACATCTTCACAAGTGGATCTCAACCTTCCTACACCCCCAACCCTTCTTTTTCTCTTTTGGCTTTAAGAAGAGAGCCTGAAACCATCGGTTAGAACCAGTTTCACAATGATTAGAGAAATTCTGGTAACGCTTTCTCATTTCTTCACACACCCAAAATCTTTATCATTTTGTAAGATGTCGCCAAGTACGGAGGAGCTTCAAGTATGTGGTGCTTAGATCACTCCCATCATTACTGGTCACATTACCCTCGTAGAAGGCAATATAATCAGGTTGTTTCAACCCTCACAGTGCCTCCAACTGTTTTCTTTCTCCTCTTCCTGAATGGTGAGTTGGACAAAGCACATGAATATTGTGCGCCAGCAAGTGTTGTTGCTCTTCACACATACACATGCTCTTCACCGTGCCACCAGTACAGAGGTACTGCAAGAAGCTGTAGAAAGAGCTAAACTGGAAAGGAAGTGTCATAATTAGCCCTTGCTAAGCACAAGGAGCTGAGAGGCAGGACTGATTAAGTAATGTGGCTTGCTCCGGATGAAATACCTGTCCTTGTGCACAGGACCCCCCAGACTGGTTAAGCAGATCTCCAGGTTTGTGTGGAGGATGCCAATTACCAGCGCTGCCCTAATACCCCACAAAGTTCAGCAGACTCATGAAGGGTGTGGGGAGCTTCCCATGCACAGCCAGCGCCTTCACTTCCCTCCCAAGATGAGACCAGGAAATAACAATGCATGAAGCTAAGAGGAGATAATTACAGGGTGAAAGCTGGCCAAACTGAAGGTTAGCTATTGCCTGAAGGTAACACGTGAGTGCAGCACACACTGAAAGCTGCCTCAGAAAGTCTTCCAACTGCCACTGCGCTGTTTCCAGTAGAGCAGGTCTCCAGGCAAAGTTCACCATGTTCCTGTACATGAAGCTGGCTCCCTGGAGAACTGGGTTTGGTTCTGGGTATTATTTGTTCAAGGCCACTTAACCCCTCCAAGTCTCTAGTCTTACTCAATCAAAGGCTGCAGTGTCAGGGTTGTGAAAGGAGGACAAAGCCAAACAAAGGTTACGTAAAACAGAGCTGGAAATGTACTGCTCACTGTTATAAGCTGTCCAAGAGCCGGCTGCTGAGAGATACTGCATCCGGAGCGAGCATTGGAGTTTGGAAAGGGAGCTCACAAATTGATGCTGTGCAGTTGAGTAGGCCAGGAACTGATATCAAATGATGCAGTCTATAATCTGGTTTTGATAATCACATAGGGCTCTGTGCTATGAAACAACCCCGATGTATTCTTTGGACTTACCCATCAAACCCAGAGGACTTTTACCAATATCCCAGCCTCCATCGTTCTTTTTCATGAAGTTAATTATCTAGTCGAAAAGAAGCAAGAGGAGATGTGTATCTCCCTGCAATAGCAGGCCTGATGTGGCATGTTCCTAGAGCCATCCCTCTTCCTTCTGCTGCTTGTTGCTGGAGCTGAGTTGGGCCCCACTTTGACAACCGTGCTTCCGAGGGATGCACATCCTGAAAACTGAGCCCATCTCCCAAGAGACACCTGCATGACTGACAGTGAAACACACCAATAGATCACTGCTTTCTAACCCCGCTCTGCTTAGGAGACATTATTCAGCAACATGGACATTTTAGCATCTTAAAATTCCTTTAATTAAACACAGTTATTTCGAGCAGTATTGGGCAGCCTTTTCTGCCCTCAGATTCTTGCTGAAAGCTTTTCTAGGGTGGTGATTTCCATTCTCTTTGTTCAAGAGCACTTATTAAACAATTCTTTTTGACAGACTTAAACGCAAACAGCACGACTGCAGTAACTGCGAGATTAAAACTGTATTGCTAATACAATGCCAAAGGCCCTTTTATTCCCCATGAAGAGTTTGACAGCGTTTGCTTTTTAAAATGTAACTGTGCTTTAAACAAATCATGTTTAATACTGACTTGTGTCGTAAACTTCTGGTCAGTCACTTAGTGAAAGGTCTTAAATGTGTATTGAAATTCAGTATCAGTAACATTTTTATGTTAGCAAGTATTTTTAACGTTCCTGGTTTGTTTCTTGCAAGTTAAAGGCAGTCAGTGATGTGAGTGGTATCCGTGTGTTTCTTAGATGGAGTTAAAGCATCCCCATTGGAAAATGGGACTTCTTGTTTGCCTGGTGGTTACTCCAGGAGGCAAGGAGCTGATGCAGTGCACTGGGGACCATTCGCTGCAGTGCTCATTTCTTCTTTGACTGTTTCTAGAGTATCAGGTGAGCTGCTCTCCCCCTCACTGCTCAATTAAGTAGAGGTTGTGCCCAGCGAGCAAATAGGATAACTAGAGACAAATCTGCCCTCAAGGCTGCTTCTGACAGCTGCCTAGGGACAGACCTTGGCTCAAAGTGGCATTCACCTGGTGATGCTGCTGTCACTCCATAAGAGACAGTCACACACTGACCCTGAGACTCTGAAAACTGAACTGAACTCCGTGAAAACTGCGTGGGAATGAAGTGCAGTGCATGTTCAGCCTGGAGAAGGGTGCGTGGAGACCTCATAGCAGCCTTCCAGTATCTGAAGGGGGCCTATAGGGATGCTGGGGAGGGACTCTTCATTAGGGACTGTAGTGAGAGGACAAGGGGTACTGGGATGGGTTGCCCAGGGAAGTTGTGAATGCTCCATTGCTGGCAGTGTTCAAGGCCGGGTTGGACAGAGCCTTAGGTGGCATGGTTTAGTGGGAGGTGTCCCTGCCCATGGCAGGGGGGTTAGAACTGGATAATCTTAAGGTCCTTTCCAACCCTACCTAGTCTATGATTCTATAGGCTGGTTTTACCACCCCACCATGGTCAAACTGAACATTTCCTTACACTTAATCACCTTTCTTCTTTACTCCATGACCATGTTTAGCTGTCCCTTTTACCACTGACACGTGGCTTTGTTTTTAAACAGAGTTTTCTATTTGAGAACATAGCCACCAACTTTCCCAGGGGAGCACAGGGCGGTTGGGCAAGAGGCAACGGCCTGGGATGGCAATGCCTTTCTGCCAGCACCGATGGCAACGCGGGAAGCGGTGCCTTGGGAGAGTTGTGCAATGGTTGTGTTCCAGGCAGCCCGGCTGGTGCACTGTGGGCATTGGAGCCAGGCCAGTTTTCCATCTTGCCAAGTTCAGGAATAACATTTCTGATGTGCGGGAAGGAGAAAGCAGGCCGGGGGATTCAGTGGTGTTCCTAAGGCTAATGAGGGAATCTGCTTTCTGCAGGTACAATTAGCAGGAAAGCAAGTAAGCGTTAGGCAGGCTGCGCTGGAACGGGTTTCTTTCTCCCACACCTTTGTGACAATCCTTGAACTAAACACCTGCGTGGTGGTTGGGAGCCAAGTTTTAAAGGTCTCCATCTAGAACACTCGTTCTGGAGGGATCAAAGGGCACATCTGGGGATTACAGTCGTAAGTGGGCACTGAGTTCAGATCTGATGGCGATTTGCAGATAGTGTCGGACTGGGATTTATAAATTGACTTTCTTAATGTACATGTAAAATAGAGGCTGCCTCTAGAAGAAATCAGATGTGAAATCTGCAGTTTGACTGGGGTGGGAGTGATGGTTTCAATGATCTTGATTCCTTTTAAAAGCAGCAATACTTGGGGATACATTCTCCACTCAAGAAAACATAAACACATGAAGATAAACATGCCAGAGTGCTTCTAAGCGCAGAGATACCAACATGCGCCAACATAAGAAGGTCTAGCCCTAAATAAACCTGAAAGCTTAGAGTTTGGATGTTCATCCTCTCAGCACTGACTACAGAGCTGAGGGGTGAACGGTCTAATTCAGGCCACCTCCAGTAGGCGCCTGAAGCCAAGTGGAATGAACATGTGCCAGGTATTATTCTGTGCAGACTTGGTGTCAGTGGGAGGAGAAGGTGCTTCAAGGAGAGCATTAATTTGGGAGGGGCCTAAAATAATTAACTAGCTTACTTAATGTCACAGCACTGTATGCAGGAGGAGAAGCTCCGGTAGCGCGAGCCAGGCTCTCTCCTGGGGATGACTAATATTCCAAACAAATGGTAAGATAGTGGCATTAAACTCGCTTTAATAACAGCAGCTCTTAAAGGTCATAAAACCTATTGAGTTTTCCAGTTTCAGCTTTTCCCGTCTACTTTGCTGAGCAGTAATCGGGTCATTGGGCCATTTCCCTTGGAGACTGACCAATACGTCCTCAGCTTTATTCTAAATATAGCAGGTCCTTTTTTTAGCATTGTTAGTTTTCCCACTTTTTTTTTTTTCACTTTACTCCTTTAAAGTGAATTTAGTGCAGCAGGAAGGTGCCAGATCGACATCACTGGAAAATGACGTTCCAGGGCTGCTGTTTATCCACAGCGAGCAGCCTGTGTTTATCCACAGCATATTGGCAGCGCAGGCTGACTTTTGCACCATTCCACCAATGTGCCTTAACCCTGACCTGTGGAAACTAGGCTAGACTTGGTCTCTCTGCTCCAAAACCACCCTGTGTAGGCAGCCAGCGAGATTACCAAACCCTCTTGTCCTGGTTGCTTTGGAACTCAGACAGCAGTCGACAAAGGCTGGACTTGCAGTTTTAATGGCAGCATCCTTCTTCCACGGGAAAACTGGGATTTAGCATGTCCATCTACAGCTGCCTGCAGATGAGGCATCTAATCCAGGCGGCTGTCTCTGGACACCCTCTGTAATTACCTGAGTGGATCTGTGCTAAGAACTCTCATGTAAGGGAGGTGGCACAACTCCTTTCTGTGGCTTTTCTCTATTCTGTTGGCTTTGAAGTGAGCTAGAGAAACAGCTTAACCCGGACAGCTCTTCCTTACTTAGAGCTGGGTAGAGTTCAGTGAGTTGAATCCCACCCAAAGTGATCGGAGGAGAACCGACATCTTGAATAGCCTCGTTCTTCTGCTGTGTCAATCGCTGGGTATTTTCTTAGGCCCCAGTCCTACAACTGGATTCCTGGAGGCTCCAGCTTCTTCTGTGTCGGACCCCATTCACAGAGCAGAGCTTTATACTGCAGACCCTCCAGGGTGCTGTCTGCAGTCAGCTTCGCGCAAGTGAAGCTCTTTTGATACCCTGACATAGGCAGGTTTGCACAACACCCACAACAATGGGGGAAATGTGGTCCTGTTGGGAGCCTCTGGTTATGATTGAAACATCAGTTCCTAAGTAAATAGTATTTGAGTTAAATTTCAATAACTTCGCACTGCTGTTTATGGTGTCACTGACAAGTATTATGTATGGTATAATCACTGCAATTTGCTCCTGTAATTGCAACTTCATGTTTTGCAACATGCACGATGCTTTTCACTTCCAATCCAGGAAAGTAACCTACAGATCGACCCTGACAGCCCCCGACTTTTCCTTTTTCCCCTGCGTGCTTTCATTTCTCTTGATGATTCTTGGCTTTCTACTCTGGAAGCTGCAGGATTGTTTGCAGGCCACAGGGTGCGCGTATGAAAAGCCAGTGTAGCAGGGTGTCCCCAAATATGTTTCTACTCATGGCGTTCTGCAAATAATATTCCAGTATCAAAGCCATCCAGTCCAATGAAATCAAACTGTCTTCATGCCCTAATGCTCTTTGTGTTCCAGATTCTAGTGATGATACAACTTGGTTTAAAGGATACGGATGCTCCACAGCACAGTGGACTTGAAGTGCAGTGTTATATGTTACACTCTCTCTTACAGTTTGGGCTTTGTTGTTCAATGTAATGTATGTTCTGGCAGAGGGGAGGCTTAGGGAGCTGCAGCGAGTTACTTGGTTGGCACGGTTTGATCTGTTGGCTTGCTGGGAAGTTCAGTGCTTCAGGAAATACTTTCTCCTCATTTTGGAAGTCAATAGAAGATGAAGGCGCTCAGCAATAAGGAAACCTGCAAGTCCACCAGCATCAGTGGTACAGCTGCAAGGAGAGAAATGGTACAGTCATGGCTGGAGACACTTAACAAGAATTGGGCTTGGAAGCGGAGCCAGCAGCCCAGTAGAGTTCTGGTTGGCAAAGGACATTTGTGGGCAATGGTTCGTTCCGTCTGACAGATAATTGCAGTGATCAAATACGATTTGCCTGCGCCTCATTTTCCTTTATCCACTGCCTGTAGCTGTGCTCACCTGAGCACAACCAAATTGCCTAAGGCAGCAGGAACTGAAGCTCCCTACAAAGCTCATCTGGAAAGAACCCACAATGTCCATGCAGCAGAGGTTATACGCAGAGGTGTGTGTCTGACATAAAGATCGGGTCATGTCTGCACTCCATGTGCAAGCTCTACGAAATACAGCCACATTTGCCCAAACATCCTTCCCCTTCCCTTCTTGTGTTAGCACTTTGAGGGTTTGGAAGCAAATTGGCCAAAACAAGTTTCGTTTAGTGTTGATTTAGTTATTTTTATCAGAGTCTGGTTTAGAAGCTGGCTGACTCCAGATTAGGTTTCGAGAAGCCTTTAAGTGCTATGGTGTATCACAATCCGCATTCTGCTGCTAAAGGTTTCTGTAGTACCTAGATGAATCAAATAGATGAGTCTCATCACAAATAACTTCTGTCATCCAGGTGGACATGCAGGTGAGTCCCCATGGACTCCTGACATGCCACTGTGTCTGTGGAAAGGAATTTAGTCCACCTCATTCTTCCTCACCATTGAGGAATTGGGTATTTTCCTTCAGTTCCCATGGAGAAACAAAAGTGGTTTCTTCCTTCAGCTCTTGGGCCCTTGTCTCTTCAGAAACCACATCTCCGCAGGGTTGTCTGCCTGAAGACATGCTGGTGTTCAGCCATCCGGAGATCCCAACAAACAGTAAAACCAGACCGACACACAGAAAATGTTCCGACTCAGTTCTGTCGAGAAGGAAAAGGCCTTTGTAAACCATGTTTTACAATTTATTGTCTCCAAACACCCCAGCTTGTGAGTCTGCCTTCAGATAGACAGATATTTGTCACTCTATTATTGTTTTACAGTGTCAGTTCCAGACACTTAAGTATTGTTGGAATGCAGTAGGGGGGGAAAAAATCATGTTTTAAATCTCCGATGGGGTAATAAACTGCAGCCAGGAGCTAATTGTCCTGAAACTTGATCCTTTACAATATGTTATTGCTGTAATGGGACTACCCAACTCTACTGCACTGGGGTTTGTTTCACCATTAGTTAGGTAGTACATACACAGTGAAAAAGAAGCCCAGATCACAGGGTTGCTCCCAGCTGTAGACTTAAGCACAATTCTCAAAGCGATCGATGCATTTTGTACATTAAGCTAGTAAGGGAGGGTATTAATCCTCATCAGGTTTAATGGCTCACTGTGGATTTGCTTCCTACCAACTTTCTTCTACCCAAGAAGTCCTGAGAACGCTGTACCCCTCCTGTCAGGAGAAAATGAATCATTACCCAGAGTCTGGAAGGGCAGAGGTGAATTGGAAGCCGCGCTATGGAACACTCACGCTACAGTATTATTATTTGCTTTTTACACTAGCATTAAATAATATTTGAGCTCAGGGTGGTCAGCCCAATGGGTGGTTTCATGTGCTGAATGCAACCAAAGAAAGATTACATCCATCATGCGCTCATTCATTCTAGGCTTTGTTCAACAGTCTCTTTCGGTTTGGTTTGGTTTGCCCCAAGCTGGATCTTGGCCACCAGATCTTAAAATGCAAAGTCCAGCTTCTAAATGTTAACCCTCATTTTGGATGGGATTTTGGCTGGAAACTCTTTTGAAGATCCGAAAAAAAAAAGTGATGTTCTTTCTCAGTGTTTTTCCCATCCATATTGTGGGTAAGGCCGATTAATAGATGTGCCTAGTTACCACTGGAAAAGTCTAAGGATATTTTAGCCAAGTAGAATGAGATGTATTGAAGCTGATACAATTTTAGGTCACATTTTTATGGAAATTCACTGAATTCTTATTGTCAGAATTTTCCAGCTGTAAAATGTAGTGTGAGAATCTGTTCTCAGACGATTTTCACCCAGTCTTGAGCTCACAGTCGTAGAATATGCGATGGAAGGGACCCATGAGGGTCACTGAGGATCGCTGAGGGTCATCGCACTTCCTTAGCTCCAAGCAGTTAAGCAACATACGAGCCAGCTGATTGTGCCATTCACTGGAGATACATCTTCACAGGGGCAGAGATAAATTCAGATGCATCAGAAAGAAGAATGGCTTGAAGTCCAAACAGAGCAAACTGTTGGTTTGTCTCAGTTGCCTTCCACTTTTCCTCTCTGATAGCATCTTTGTGTATGTGAAGTTCTTAAGATCATTCTCCCAGGTTGAAGAGTGGTGCAGTGATTCTTGATATGCTTTTGTACCTCCTGAACCTGAATCATTATTCACTGTTCCTCATGAGCAGGATCAGTTGTATGCTTCTGTAAGTCTGCAGCAAATCTACGTGGATTCCTAACAATCAATGTGCTTGTGCTGTTTCATCATACCTGTGCCTCACTTCCAATATTCTCATTCTGAAAGTGGATACTAGATATAACTTAGGTTTGGCAGAGCATCTCTCTATCTCTGTAGAAGATGCTGCATCTGAAATGGAGCTAAAACTGTCAGTGATGGTATTGACGGGGGAAAAATGTTTTTCTCCTTAAAGCGGAGATATTCATTATTGTTATAATAAGTACTAAGCTCAGGCAACTGAGTAGCCCATTAACACCAGGTTACCATGCAGGTAGATAACAAAGACAGTTGCTTCTTTACACAAGTGGGGATCTGACAAGAAGACAAAATAATTGGAGAGGGTGTGATACCTAATACGAAAGTTAAGAGCGTGGCACTCTGGGGACCCAGCATGCAGGGAGCACGTGTGGAGTGAGGAAGAGTTTTACACAGTCATTTGTCAGACCATAACTGCTCATTAAACAATGGTCAGTCTCTCTTTCAAAGTAACTTCACTCCTTCCTGCCTAAGGAGAGCTGAGATGTAGACGTATATACACCCATAAACTCCTATGGTTTAGACGCAGCAATTAGAAACTAATTACACTGCAACACTTAATCCCAATACAGAGGGGGGGAAAAACTGTTGAAATTTTAAGTTGTTAATCCATCATTCTTAAGTGAACAAGTGCCAAAGTGAAGGAGCCAAACCAGCTCGAGGAGGCTTTTCTCTTTACTCTGACCGTGGGGGTGCATGTTTTGAGCAGGGGGTCTTACTGGGATTAAGTTTATGCTGAGCTTTCCAGGGGCATTTCAGTATGTAATAGTTGCACTTTATTCTCAGCCCTCTCTGTGCATCTTGGTTTAGTTCAGCCAAGGAAGGTAAATGCAATTCTTGGTGTAACTAATGAGAAAACCTCATACTAATAAAAGAGGGAGCCGTTCACTGGTGGATAACTTCCAGGAGAGGTGTTCTAGTTGATTAGAGGTGACTTAATTACTGTGCATTGTATTTGAAGAGGCTCTGTGGCAAACAATACCTCTCTACTTCATTCTGCAATGCCTCCTGTTGTGCAATGCTGATAACCATCAGTTGGTACAAAGCATGAGCCATGCCTGGTAGTATCCCTTAGAGTAGCTCAGCAGCAGCCGCATATTGTAAGGCTAGAGAGCAAATGTGATTGTGTTTCAGCAGTCTGCAGAACGGGCATCAGCAGAACACTTTATAGGATGTGCATCTTTTATACTATGATGCAGGGAGCTGATATCTGAGTTATCATATGTACATCTCCACTCTCTATCATGGATAGAAGAGCTTTTGGACCAAGTGCTGCAGTTATTTACTGTTCAGTTCTACATTTGTATGGTTGAGGGGGTGTAAGATTGCTTCTTCATGTAGTGATACAACGGGAAGTTTCTAACCGAATCTGGATCCTATTTTCAGTTCTGTGCAGAGCTGACCAAAGTCAGGAATTTCGATTCCCCTTGATAAAATCTAACTTGGTTTTCCCTCCTGAGATGCGCCATTGTACAGTGCAGGACACTGAGGAAAAACCAAATTGGTCTTGCTTCCAGAAACCAGAAATTGTGATAAATTTGATAGAAGTCATGAAAATGGATCCATCTCTTTGAAGCATTTGGATTTCACAGTCCAAAGCTGTTGCGCTGGAGCAATATCGATCAGCTCCGCATGCAAGATCGGGTTGCGTTTGGGGAGGAAAGTCAGGGAGAGGCCTTTGGGTGATTCACGTTCCTCCTGTTTCTCCCCTCACTTTGTGATGGGCCAAAATAAGCTTCAAGGTCGCAATCACATTTTGGGCTGAGTAGTTTGGCAGGTAAAGCATATTCCGCAGACATCAGGGGTACACGCAGCTGAGGCGGAGCGGAGCCCATGTTCAGCTCTGCACAAGAGAGGTTGATTGTTTTGGCCTCTTTCCTTTGCTCTAGGGTAAAATAGAGGCACCCTTCTTGGGATATTATTGGTGCGAAATCATAAGTTACAGTTTTATTACCAGTTGCTGTGTGCGTGTGTGAGGGAGGGAGAGGAGGAGGTGGCGGGTCCAGGGGAATAGAACCACTCTTTGTAACTATGAATCCATTCATTTTTTTTCTCTGCAAAACACAGGTTTAATTTTAGGGAGAGGAAAAAATAGGATTTGCTTTTGCCCATAGTGTCAAACAGACTTATTGTGACAATTTATGGGCTTTTTAAAGTCTGCTTTTCTTCAAACTTGGGGAATTCTTCAGTTTGCATTGCTGGAAAATCCAACAAGAAGCAGGTTCTTTCTTCTTTCTTCTTGTAATGTCCGCATTGCATCCTGCAGACAGTTTCAATTACATGTTGCAGTTTTTACATGCCGAGCTTTCAAGCACCGTGTAAAACCTTGCTGTCAATGCATCACCTGAACATGAAGGTCTTGGTTACGCAGATGAAATCTCACTTAATAGCACTTCTCATAGAGCCCAAAGCCGTATGAAACTTCTGTCCAGGGAATTAAGGAAGGCCATAAGCAGAAGTTCTGCCGGGGGGGCAGGAGACAGGATTAGAGGTGATTTTCCCAAGCACGAAGAGAGATGAGGGTCTCACAAACAAGCCATGGATAAGTGACTTCAATGGTAGGATATTTGGAGAGGAGAGTGTAAGGATTTGTAACATCTTTCAGACACACTGGACATCATCTTGAGTGTAGTTTAATGGTGCAGTATTGAGTCACAATAGTATTGATGACCTGGTAACCTACCTGGACAGTTGTAGATGAGAAAGACATTCAGAAACTTAATAAGAACATATCTTCAGGCAGTGTTAGGCCAGAGAAGGACTGAGGAGCTTTCCCATATAGCCCCTACATACTTACAAAGTATTTTAGCCCACCTCACATATTTATCTAGAGCAACCATGTTGTCCATGTAAAACATCTCTGTGTGTCATTACTTTACGGATTTCAAGGACCCAGAATCTGTGTTGGGTTGTGAAGTTCTATTCCGTGCCTTGGTTTGCTTCCAAAAAACAGGCTGAGATATTGGGAGCTGGAATCAGGGTTGTTGGGGAAATACTTCCCCCCATTAACTGCAGGATGTTTTCACTGATTGTTTTGTGTATAGTACAGAGTAATTTACTTTTCCCTATGTCAGAAGCCTCAGCTTCTGTGATTCTGTGATTTACGGTCAGTGGGAGTCAAGACATGTCCTCCCCTGCTCTCTTCAAGAAGTGACTTTTTATCCATTCATGTATTAGTTCATTTACCAAAAGGATGTAGCAGTCATTTAAATGCTCTGTCTATATTGTTCAAGCACATTTGACAAGATATGAGCTCATCTTAAGCACCACGAGGGGTGAGGATGGTCTGTTTCACTCTTGCATGTTCACAGTCCTCCAGTCGTCTTAATTCTACCAGGGATGGCATTTGGGAGCAAGAAGCAGGGGTTGCAGATGCTCCCTGTCAGAGCAGACCTGGCGATGGTGTCTATCGCAAGCAGGGCACTCGGTGACTCCTTTGAAGAGATGCTCTATAAAAGCTCTAAATTTAGCAAACATTAAGGTTACTTTAGGATTGGGTTTTTAAATGATTGTTGGAGTATTTTGTAACTTCTGTTCCCCACCGGTTGGGCTTCGAGAAGCCTCTCCCTGCCACCCCCTCCCCAACTCCTTGACAGCAATCGCTAGTTGTAAAATAATAGACCATCAGCCAGCAATAATTTGCAATCCAAACAGTCTTGACGCTCTCTGACATTTATTGAAACCTCAGACCCTGTTCGCTGGTTTCAGTTTTCCTCCCTTTGCTCTGTTTTTACAGACAGACAAGTGCTTAGATTTGGGTTTAATAATGAGGAGAAATTTCGTCTTGGCCCAGCTTTGCTTGTGTTGGCTGCGGCGGGGGCCTGCAGCAGACGGGCGGTTGGAGTTAATTACGCTAAATGGTGAGAACATTATTTGACCCCACTGGTTCGGCACCAGATGTTGTGCGTTGCCTCTGAGAAACCAGCGCAGACGTAACGCTTTCGAGGCTGGATGGGGAGGGATAACATACTTGGAGCTTAGTCACTCCTTCTGCGGCATTAACTAGCCCAGGATCAGCCTGTGACAAACAAATCTCTGCGCCTTATTAGGTACAGATGACAACATCCAGCTTTAGCCACTTGGGGCAAATTAGAGTATCGCTGTGTTTTTGGAACTGAGTGCGTCAAAAGCCCCCCCACACCAAAAAGAAATCATTTTGCTGAATGTACAGTTAACATTCTGCCAGCACAAGGTATCAACCTTGGTAAATCCTTCCTGGAAAGTGAACTTTACATTTATGGGCCAGACATGATGGAATTTAATGTTTGAAAATGATTAAAGGATTTTGTTCTATCCTAGCAACAACTGCATTTATCAAGGTGGCAGATGCGGTGGCCTTAGAAGGAGCTGAAATGTAACCAAACTGCTGAGCTTACTCTGGCTTGGGTCTGGGAATCCCTCTGGTCTTTAAGCATTAGGGTTGGGGAATGACATTTGTAGATATGGGAGGCAGGGAGTACAAAGTGTTTATTGACCCCAGTCTGTGTTGATAAAGCACTAGAAGTATTACCTGCTTGGGGATTGTCAGGACAAAGCGAAGTTGTACTGGCCTTCATGGAAAACTGAAACTCCTCTCAGTCTTTGAATAAACTATTTGGACTGTGGAAATGACACCACTTCTACTGACTTACATATTACAGGAAAGCAAGCTAAAAAGCATTCTTACCACAAAAAATGTATTCCCGTTGCCTTTCTTTGCTTGCATGGGAGTGATAAGGTTTTTAACCTTGCACAATCTGTAGGCACACTGGAGTTATGTCTCCTTTGCCAACAGATGACATCACTCGTGTTCTGCCGAACAGTAGCCCTCCTTTGCCCCCTTTCCCTCTGTGTGCAGGGCTGCTGTGGGTGTAGGGAGAGGTTCAGCTCTCAATGGTAGTTAGTTACCTGTTTTGGGGGTGACATTCTCTGTTGGAGAAAAGCCCCTGACCAAAGTCAGCAGAATTCAGAATTGAGGTGGTTTGAGGTCTCTGGTATTTAAGAACGTCACAATTTGCCAGCAGCGTTGTTTCAGTAGCTTAACAATACAAAATCCTTCCTGTTCCTTCCTCATACCCCAGTGGAGGGACCGCAGGGGCTGCACTCCTCAGGTGTGATAAAGTGATTCAGGTGCTGCACTGACCTATCTAGATGAAACACTGTAAATTGGATCGCTCAGAAGATACTGTTCGAACTCTTTCGTTTTCCTGTTTCGCTTGGAGTTTGGCTGCCTTTCAGTGCTTT
Source organism: Amazona ochrocephala (assembly GCA_039720435.1). NCBI lineage: Eukaryota > Metazoa > Chordata > Aves > Psittaciformes > Psittacidae > Amazona > Amazona ochrocephala. Next base: position 93,628,462 of record CM077879.1, read on the forward strand.
TCTCCCAGCACACATGTGCAGCAGAGAGGCACTGTTGATGTAATGCTAAACCCAACAGAACGCTGCAGTGGGACTATTTCCACTATTTTCTGATTCAATGAGATACTCGTGGCCATTCTTGATCCATCAAAGTCCTGTAGATTTGTCTTCTCATTGAAAATTGGAATAAGTGAAACTATCCTGTAATTACTGCAGTACAAGTCTGAACAAAACTTCCTAACTGTTTTTTACCATCTCCCACACTGGTGAGCCCTGTATAACATGCATCACTTTGAGATCCTTCTGCCTATGTGGTATTCAGGGCACATCCCCTATGACCAAAGGCTGTAAAGGCTGAGGACACGGTAAATAACAAGGAAGTGGCAGTGATACAGGGCTCCGTTCTGCAGCTCTGAAACCTGGTTTCACTTAACCCTCTAAAGTAGTGCAGATGCCCACAAGCATGATACCATGGCCAGAACTCCTCTTCTGAGGCTGACATTAACTATCAGAAGTAGTATTTTGTACCTACCTACTTGGATCAGCATTGGCAGGACAGGAGAGATGTTATTGGAGCTTTCTCAGATGTATCTGAGCAGCAGAGGAGGGAACGGACTTGATCACACCAGGTCCAAGTGCTGTCAGGTATGAGGTTATTCCAGCTGTTTGTCCCTCTTTGAGCACTATACGAGTAACTTTGGGTGAGCCATACAATTTGCTGTATATATTATGTGCAAATTTGTGTGCTTAATATCTCCACCTTCATTGTTCTTTATTAAGTTTAGCTGTCAGAGCAAACTTCTCTTGGCTGGGGAAAAGACTGGGTTTGGTGTGCTGGGGTTTTCTAAGAGAGATGCACTTGCAGGCTGCAGCGTTGTCTATAATTTACTGCGAAGCAGGAGAGACATTAGCTGAAATCTTCAGGAGCAGATTAGGCTGAAAAAATTTATGACAGCATTTAGAAACGTTAGACTTGAGACTGCATGCCAGAGCATGACCAAATAGCAGGTAATAACAGATCTCATTAGAGCTGTTTATTTAAATCGAACATTATCCTGTCAGGGATGTTTTCACTGCTCTATAGGTCTTATTTTCATCCAGATTAACTTCTACCAAATACCGGCACCCAGAGATGTCTTCCTAGGGACTGCTCGGTGTATGTATTGGTTCCAATGTGCTCACATAGTTTCTATGGTATTTTTGAATGCTAAGGGCAGCGCTGCTTTTTGTTCTTCTGTATTCACCATCTCCATATTTAATTATCTCTATGTATCAAAATGCAATTAGATCTTCAGTAGGATCTAAGTGATTCGGACTCCAATGTCCTATTTCAAAATCATAGATAAATCCAGAAACACTTTAAGCATCTCAATTCCATATAAAGGTGCTTAAATGACCTTGTGGCTCTTGGCCATCAGCACTTTGAAGCTTTGGTCCTATGTATCAATGGGTGTTACACTGCTAAGCATCGGACCTCTGATGAAGTAGGATTTGGGAAGTACAGCTCTTCAGGGATTCAGAAAGCATTGTGCCATAGAAGTGTTGGCTCGTAGGGTTTAACTGTACATTCAGAAAGGTTCTGCAAAAGATTGATAGCCCCCAAACACAGAAGGGAAGGCTCAGCTCACCCTTGCTGAACAGGAATTGCTATCTTTAACATTTGAGCATTTGTTTTTCTTGGACCATAGGCTTTCTGTCTCTTAGTCTTCATCTTCTTACTATGTACACCTTCAAATCTGTGTAAAGAACTTACCCAGACTTAATCTCCTCTCCATACCTACTCTGTGCTTCCCAACCTTAAATAATCTTTCAGTATATGAATGTATTCTTTTGGCTTGTCAGACCTTCAATAATACAGACATATCGACTGTCATCCCTTTGATGGACGTGAAGGTCTTTTGTGAGGCAAACATTTAGATAACCAATGTATTGCTGTGTTGGTTTTACCACACAGAGACACCCTGGATGTGTCTGGACCTGCTGCATGGTTTATCCATATTAATGAGGCCAACAACCTCCAGACAACAGCTTTCTGCTCTATTTCCTTACGAGGTGGTAGCAGCATATTTATGTGTACAAAGATTAGACAAAAGTATGACAAAGGCAGAAAAACCCCAACCCAACCCAACCAACTAAACCTTAGAAAGATACAATTTCATTAAGCATTTGAGCTGCGTATGACAGAAATTCAGTGCCAGCCCCATTGCCAGCAGACAGTAACTGCAGAGCTCTTCAAAACCATCAGTGGAATGATTTCACCATTGCCCAGCTAAAATCCGGGCAGTTGTTGGGTTGTGCAGCAGTCGATATGACAAGTGCTTTTGGTGAGTGTGGTCCAAATAACGTTAAAAACACTTTTCAGTCCTTTATTTTATTGCAGCAAATCAAACTGTTGCTTTTGATGTTGGTTATAAGAATTTGGAAAGATTCAGGTGCTAGAATTGCTTCTCCAGAGGGATATTCAAGGGCACAGATAATGGAAGGTGACACGCATACTGCTAGAGAAGGGGCTGATCCACCAACTTGTCCTTTGATTTCTATTTGCACACCTCTGAGGCTTTGATGAGAATCAGTAAAACGCTATTAAGTTCAGTGGAGCCATTATAATAGGGGCCTTAATATTCACTTCACATGCCTCACATCCACCTTTCCCTTACCCTCAAAGCTCCAGTAAAACATATTTTAGCCTATCAGGATTAAAAAGTGTCCTTCTGCCAGAAACCCATCAAATCCATTTACTAATGACGTATATTCAAGACAATATAATGTTTTTGATTCATGTTTTTTGGAAAGCATTTTGAGTTGACTTCCCTGTAAATCTTGCCACTTTATTAATCCCCGTTGAGTAGCTGGCAGGCAGCTCTCTGCTTTATTTGGCTGATGGCACTGGTTTTGAGATAGTGCCTGGCCCTGCCATTCCCATTAGGGCAATAGGCAACTTGAAAAACGCCTTTCAACAGCAGGTGAAGTGTCTGAAGAGACTCAGCTGTGGGGTCCCCAGCATCCATCAACTATTCAACCCCATTCTTCTGTCCCTGAGCTGCCTTCTAGCCTCTCCCATTACCAGCCACGTTCTGGTCTCTTTGTGATTGTACTGGGTGAATAATGTGCATTCTGGTCATTTTTCATTGCTTTTCTAGTTAGCCCCAGTTGATGACCTGTTCATGTTTGTTAATACTTGGCTCACAGTGTTTAATAACCTGAAGACTCACATGCGCACAGAAGAATCTGGATTACTAGATGCAAGTAATGCAGCCACCTACCCAGTTTATTAACAGAAGCGCTGCACTTCACTGCTAAAATCTTTAAATCATTCCTTCTTACGTTTCTGAACTGTGTTGACTTCAAGCCACTGAGCTCAGTTGTGTCGTTTTTAGGTAATGGAGAAGAAAACTTTCCGTGCTTCAGGAAACACAGGGTGTAATTCTGTGGCTGACGTTGTGGTGGTGTTCGGACTGGTTCTTCCTTTCTGCCTAAGCTCTGTGAAATCCTATAGTGTATTTTAAACGTGAATTCTCAAACACCTGAAAGAAACAAACCCATTAGGTACATGTGTAGATACCGTAAGGGCGGTTCTTCAGCATCGTGGGCAGTAGCAGGAAAGACTTCTCCATGCTTTCCTACCAGACATCCTTCACCTTGCCCTATGGGATTCAGTTTGCTTTGTGCTTGACGTCTTTGCTGAGCCAGCTAGCCCGATGCCGTTAGTGCTGGCTGTTGTGGTGGGTGATCCACACTTTAAACTAAACAGTATTAATTCTGTGGTCTTGGTGGGAAGCTCACCCCCAGCATTCTTGTGAAGTTCTCAGATTGCAAACAGCAAAAGAATGCCGTGGATTTCATCCCAGAATGGCAGCGGGCATCAGACTCCCCTGGCTGCCCTGCCCCCGGGAAGGCTGGGATATTGCTTTCACTGAGGACAGTGTGGTACCTCTTGACATAAGGCAAATACTCAGAGATACTGTCACCTCATCAATTTGCGTGTATGTGCTGATTTATAATAAATGGCTCATCCTTTGCTTTCCCCACTGGAATCCAACCCATCGCTAGCTCCTCAAAGGATGATGAGTCGTCTTCTCTGATGTGGCAGGCTCCAAATGCTGATGGAACAGACCATGGCAATCCACAGCTCTGGTTAGATCAACCCCATGCCACTGCACATGCTGGCCAAGGCTTGAAACAGGGGATGTGAAGTGCATGTGAAAAGGAAACATTGGCTTTATGGTGCTGCTTTAACCCAGAGCTGTGCAATGGAAAATACCACACCAGCAAAGTCAGATTGTGGGCTTTATTTCTGGCTAAAACAGATCTCTCTTTTTGGTTTCTGCCATCTCTTGCCTAGGGAAAAAGGGGAAGCATCTGTGTTATTGCTTGGTAAACAGCTCGAGTGTGCCCAGCCAAGCCACAGGAGCAAAGTTGAAACAGGGGAGAAAAATCACAAAGGTATTTGGGCTCCAAGCCTGGGCTTGCTTCATGCACCAGCATGTCTGCCACCTCCTCTCCCCAACCCCAGCTCTCCTGCACCTACAGACAAAACCACTCGCTCTGCTTCTACAGCACATTTCAAGGTGCTGTTCACCTCCCTGACATTTGCTCACAAAGCCTCTTCATGCCATCTCTTCACACCAGTCTATGTCACTGCGTTGCCTTCCCAGTCTGGATAAAGAGAATTCACATGTCAGTCCTCTCAGGTGAATGCTAGGGCTGACTGACTGTGATCTGTAGGATCTCAGGGGGGTGTCTGAAGAGCAGGGCATTTGATCTATTTATTGGGGCTTATTCAGGAAGTTAACCAGCCCCTAAACCAGAGGGTGGAAAATCTGGCATGGGAATGAATTGTGTAAAACGGGATGGGAAGGATTATATTCCCTTTAAAAAGCAAAGTCAGCTGTAAGCGTTTTGATAGCTGCTATAACTGAAATGGAATAGATTTGCGAAATAACAAAGAACTGCTCAAAAGCAGCTTTTCCCTTCAGGCTTTCATTTGATGCTGTGCACTCTTCAGCAATCGTAACACCTAAAGCAGTGTTTTCAAGCTGACCATGATGTATTGAAATAACTTCAATATAAACCACTAAATAATTGTCCTCCCATAGCCTTAGCAAAGGCAATAAAGCAACTCGGTGTGGAATACAGAAGGGTCAAACCAGGTGCTGACAGCAATAGCTCTGTTACATCGGTTGGCAGAAGGTGTTCTCTGGTGGGACTGTCTATGGAATTCTTTCATTGGACAGGGATTTCTGTGCACAAAGTGAGGAAAGGGGCTCCGTGGGCATTTCATTGAGTAATGAGAAACGTTCTTCCTCTGCGAGAGGACAGCCTGATGGCAAATACAACCCTCCAAAGCAGATCGTGGTTTCATCGGGTTGTAGCTACAGCTGGTGTTGGATTTTCCCAGATGAAGAAGTTTCAGTTGGCTAAAATCCTTTATAAGAAAGTCTCAGCTATGAGGTCCTCTTTTAATTAATGAATAGGGAGGAAAAGTACCTGGAATGAAACTGCCCGGTTTTCATCTCATTTGTTCCCTTCTTTTTGCCCAGAGAGATGTCCTGTAGCCAAAGCACAGCACTTGTTCTCATGAATGAGTTAGGACTTCCGTGTGTTTTCCAGATGTATCAATACAGAACATCTCCTTCTACCTGTTTCTTTGTGCTGCTGAAATTCAAGCAGAAGAAAGGAGTTAGAATGAATTCTAGTCTTTGCCATGCAACTCTTTAAAGCTCCTGCAGGCACTGGTCACTCCCCAGGTTTTCCAAAGGCACTCCCTTAAGCCCCCAGAATGAATCCACACAAACATGCGCCATCCTAGAATGACTACTCATAGGTGTAACCACAGTGTGTGTATTTAGGGAGACCAGTGCCCACTGGTTCACTCCGTATTTCCTCTGTAGAACCAGTCCCCTTAGGAAGTCATTGGTTGGACGCCTAATCCAGACTGAGCATTGAGAAGCTCTACCCAATTAGAAAACATCTTGCCCTGTGTGTGCAAATGATCTTTATGCAAGCTAACTCCTGTAGTAGTAGAGGTTGGCTTCATAAGCAGAGAGGCTTGTCTCCATTCTGTCTGCTATTAAATTGCTCTTCTGCCTGTTCTAGTTACAGCCGGATTTGACCATGTACTCTTGTTCAGCACCTGGGCATAGTCCATAGCACTGTGAAATTAAAGGTTCTTTTCCTGTTGAATGAGTGCAGTCGGGTTTGCATTTAGCCCTGGTAGTGCGTTGCGATCGCTACAAGTAGTAGGGCTTAAAAGCAAAGCGAAAAAAGATCCAATGTAGACAAGGCCAAAGTTAATAACATCAGAAGCCTGATCATTTGTCACCTATGGTCACTTGAAACCATTATTTCTTTTACACACTGTAATTTCAGATAGATTTGTGTAAACAGTGTAAAGATTTATTTTCTCAAAATATCAGAACCACTTAGCGTGAGTCACACGCGAGATTTCAGGCAGATAATTCTCTTCTAATAGATTTTTGGGTTAACAAGATAAAAATTAACATGAAAATGATTATGTGCTGACTGAAGGAAACCTGGTTTTATTTTGTGCCCTATTTGTTTTACAAGGGAAGTCTTCAAGTATCTTGCAGGGGCAAAACTATTTCAAGTGTTTGCACATGTTTCCCATTTCCATTTTATAAGATTCATTCAGAGGCAGCCAAACCTATGTCCCTCTCTCTGTTTTGTTTTTTCTTTTGATACACTTCTTAATTAGTCTTAAAGGCTCCAGAGGTGCTTTTTTCTGTCTGTCTTTTTAATCCAGACGTAGAGAGTGGCAAGCAATGCTAGCAGTTGAGTCATAGGGCTCTAAAACCAGTGCTGGATGCGCCTCAAAGGACTGCAGGGTGTCCTATGATTTGCTCTTTCTGCTTGGTATAAAGGAGCAAAGTGGAGATCTAAGGCCTGTGCGTCATTGTGAACTGAAGTGACTGCGCTTGGGTAATGTAGATCTGGCTTTGACTGCCAAGTTCTAGTCCCTGGGAAGGTTTGGCCACTGGGATCTGTGTATAGCTCCGTCTTCAAAGGGCGGCGCTCTGAGATGAATGCTCTCATCGTGACTGATTCAGGGTGTGTAGGGAAGCCAAGGTGATTTCAGTTCCTCTCTTTCTCCATGGTCAGACCCTGCAAGGGCTCTGTTACATGATGAGCAAGAGGATGCCCCTTCCACAGACCTCTCTGTCCCCAGAGAAGTTGCATCCAGTCACTGTGCCACTGGAAACAGGGTACCACGATGTGAGCGATGATGCTTAAAGCCGCACATAGGTCTCTGGGGCTGCTTGCACATAAGGGCCAGCCTTTGAAATGATTTAAGCGTATGATTTTTTAGGAGTTTGGGTTTCTTTCTGTTTAAAATTTAACCCAAAATGAGTGTGGACAAGGGTATTGAGCAGACCTGAGTGACTGGAAAGCACAGAGGAAGGACTGACCATCCTCTGAACCACCCGGGGGCTCTGGGTCCTGCTGCTTGTGCCTTGAAGCACCGGCTCATCCTTGGGCTGTCCACACTGACTGTGCCATGGGCACTTTGTAACCTCAAATGCTCAAGATAGCAAATACAATTTAACATGGCTCAAGGTCTCTCTGCTGATGAACGTGCCTATCGCAGGACTATCAGGGCAGAACTGAATATTTTTAAGGAGAACCTTATCATAGTGATTAAAGTTGCTTTGTGTTTTGCAAAGTGACCTTTTTTCCCATCACCCCAGTTTTAGCAGCGCAGTGAATTGTCTCCTCCCATTTTAGCCAAGAGAAAAAGGAGGATTTGAAGAAGTTAAGGACTGATTAAGCTGTTCCACTTTGTCCCCTTTGCTCAGCATTATGACAGTCTCAGAAATCACTCAGATCATGGTGAGTCATTTGTTAATCTGTTTAATCCCTAGTTAAGCCTGGTGAATAGGACTTGACTGATGCTGATGTAAATGAAATAAGAGTAACTAGAACTTCACCTGGACAGAGCAAATATATATTCTCACCATTCAAAATAAGGAAAGACACTGAATTGGTCCCCAGCTAGAGACAGAAGAAAAAGAACCGCAACAAGATAAAATGAAACAAATATACTACAGCTGTTTGCAGGAGAGCTCTGATGTATTAAAACTGGGACTGGAAAGTTTCCCTTCTTCTGATGGGGTAAATCAACAGATCCCTTTTGAAAGTGGGCAGGATTTCATCAGTTTCTGTCCTGAATGGGGGAAGCAGCCCTTGAGTTTCATCTGCCTTGACTCTAGCTCATGATTCACACGAAGTGGCTCTGCTGAAGTCCAGTTTGGGTCAATTTGAAGAAGGGAAATCAGATCCTGTGGCTCTCAAGAGTGGAATGGATTCGAGCTTAGACCTATGATTTTTTGCATTGAAGAATATGAAGCAGCACATGGGCATCCTTTTATTTCTATGTAGGAAAAGGTTTCAGTAAAGACCACCAAATCCAGCAGTAATCCCTGAGGTCAGAAACCACCAAACCATGGTAGCATCAGTGGAGAGCCCCATTCCTTGCTCTGAATCAGTTTCTTCTTACTGAGTTTGGCGTCTGCTTTAACCAACTCTACAGCAGCCTTCAGAGGCAGCACCTGAATCTTGCTTCTCCTTCTTTCTTCTCTTGGAACGTTCTCAGCGCTCACTGCCGAGGTTTTGCTAAACATGTCAGATTAAAGGTATAACCAGACGAATAAATGCAGTCCATCTGAGGGCATGTTTCCTCTCACACATTCAGTGGCTGTCAGCATTTTGAATGGGATTCAGAAACATGTCCTTGAAGCTGGCAGGAATGTAGCTTAATATATCACGGGCAGCATTAGAGAACGAAGAAAAAGGATGGGGGAAGCTTTCATGGAAATGTACCCCCCCCCCCCACCTTTCCTCTCTAATACTGCATTTACTGCAAAGCAGAAATAAACAAGCTGTATGAGCAGGGAGCATGGTAACATCCAGCCATCTCGTTCCAGTTGGGAGTTCAGGGAGCACTTTGCGATGTAGTTTCTATATCCGGGGTTTTTTTCACTCTCTTCAAAGCTTATTTTCTTTCTTTATCAACAGTTTATTTCTAGTGCGAGGTGGTTCCTTGCAAGCACTTCTGACTGCCTGGTTTCTGCGCTGTACAAAGTCTTGCGTTAAGATTCCTGGTTTAAAGGGAAACTGAGGCACGGGGTTACCAGGTGACTTTTCTCTCTCATGCTCAGTTCTTCTCACTACTTGTTTCTCTTTGCACAACTCATCTCTCTAGGAATAACTCCTCTTTCCCGGGTCAAGGCTGTGTCTTGATCTCAGTGCAGATACAATACCAGCCCAGCCAGCTGGACTAGCCCTTGTATCTGCATTAAGCTTGCACAAAGCAAGGTTTGCTGCAAACGTGTGATGAGAGTTAGTCTCTTCTTGAGCAAATAGATGCTTTTGGCACATGAGAGAGTCCTAGAAGGAATATGAACTGGGTACGACGCATCAGCAGCAGATGCAGGTGTCTGGATGCTCTACCAGGAAATACGCCATAGAATGAGCAGCATTTAACCTCCTCCTGAACTTCAGATGTCTACTCGTTTGTGTACCCTCAGGTCTTTAATTTAAGGAAAATAGTTAATCTCAAAGTCTTTTTAAGGCCATTATCCATTCTAGAGCTGAACAGTTACAGTTGCGTTGCACGTCCTTCTCTGAAATCCAGCGGGTTCAGCAGGGCAGTACTACCTGTCTGCTCAGAGAAGCTTAAGCGAATGAGCTATATGGGATACCTAATGACTTCTGCATCTATCTCTTTTCAGCCGCATGCAGTTGTAGGAAGACAAAGTGCTGTGTTACAGTGAAAGAAAAACCATACGGGCTCCTGTGCATTGTAGGGTACTTAAAATATCTCCTTAAAATGTAGATTTTGACTTTCTGCCCAGCGCTGCCTTGAAAGTTCTGCCATTAAAACCTAATTGCTAAGTAAATGTTCGCTCAGTATTTCTCAGTGGAGGACAGAGAGAAAGTGGCTCAGTGCTTAGTTTTAGTATCAGTTTTGCTCCTGGTAATCTGTTCCTTGTATTTTTTTATGTGACATTCTTTCTTTTGCAAGCTACTAATCTTCCATCTTGGAATAGGCTGGAACCAAGAGGGGAGGGGGAAGTGTGTTAGGTTTCCAAGAGTTATTTTCCGCTTCCCCACCAAAAGATGGATTTCCCTTCTCCAGGGTCACTGGCACCATCGTTTTTCCCTAAATATTCCTGACATGTCACAAATCACTGCTTGGTTACTGACTTGGAAATGGTCTCCTTTGTGCCTCTCCTGAACAGATCAGGACACTGGTGGCTCAGATCCAGAAACGAATCCAACACTGGGTTATAAGAAACACTCGGGGCTCATGGATTTTTGTTTATTTAATAAGATGCATGGAATTAATTAAGCTTTTATGTGATAGCCCTGTTCTGTGACCTTGCCAGCTCCATCTCTGGGGAGGGCTGGGGAGGAGGCTGGTGCTGCCAGGCAGAGGGCCCTGAAAAATGGCATTCAAGGCAAGCACGGACCTTGAGACAGCAGCTCCCTCCTTGTCTCTGAGCTGCAGAGCTTCCCTCTGTTGCCGAGGTAAAGAAACAACTCTTTCCGCTATCCTCTGAGCCTCTGAAAAGAGGCTTTAGTCTTATCGCTTGCTTTACCTGCATCTCCTGTGCCTCATGCGGTTCAGGTACCGTGATTTGCAAGCACCAAGTCATCAGTTCAAACTAATAACAACAATGAAGCTCTGTTATATTTCACAGTTGATGCTTATCTGAGTGAAGTGTGCTCCAGAGCGGCAAGATTTATTATTTGCTATTTATTTGATCTTATGGTTAATTGTTTAATGAAGGCAATTAGTAGCTGCTTTCAAAACCCCACATCATTACTGAGCTAACATCCAGCAAGCAGTTACTCCAGCCATAATACCTCCCTTTGCTCTTTGACGCTGCCAGCCCAGGTTGTAGTAGCTACGCTGTGAGATACATCTTCAGTGCAAGATAACCCATACAAGTGTAGAACTGGACTCTGGGACATAAAGCTGATGCTGTGCTATTTTTGGCATTCATACAACCATTGTCACTACAGTTACTGTCCAATTTGAGTGTAGTGGGAAATGAATTTGAAATTGCAAGACTTATATGTAGAACTTTTTGTGGTGTTTGCTGGTAAATTCTAGCTTTGGATGGTATCTTGGCTTCTTTTTCTGAGGGGAATTCTTCACAGCTGTAGTAAATTCATCTGAGCCACTTCATGCTTCTCCTGAGAAAACACTAACGTATATATGCAAGCATGTTTATATATAGTTCGGCCAGAACCAAGACATAATGCTTTGAAAGGATGTTCTGTGATGGGAACCCGCGTCAAGGACCCAGTGGGGATTACAGAAAAATGGCTTAGTCAGTTGAAAACCTTGTCAGGCAGAAGGTAAATAAGCAGAGGGTCCATATCCACAGTCCTAAAGGGAGAAAAGGAAATGGAATTCATTTATGGCTTCACTCGTGAACCCTCCCACAGCACAGGAAGCAGTAGGCCATGTAAAACCTATAAATAGCTATCCAACTTCAGGTTCCCCTCAGTCAGAGAGTCCCCCCCCCCCAAACTGCTCCCCAAGGAAAGCCATGATCTGTTCTCCGTGTTTGAGTTGTCAGATTTGACAGAAACGATACAAGCTAATTAAATTCTTGTTAATTTATGTGCTCTGATTCAACAACTGCCTGTCACACACAGCGCTGGCGAAGGCGGACCTTTCGTTGCTCTGGACTGGCCGGTTCTCTTCCCCTCCGAAGCGCCGTTAAGTTGATGCAGGCAAAGGGGACCTGCCTAAGTCAAATAAACATGAAGAGCATTGAAGTTCACCTCTCCCTCAGTGCTTTAGCTTTGTATGTCTGCTCTAAGGCAACCCAAACTGGCTCCAATGTATAAATCTCTAGTGTGGGAGAAGGGCTGCGCTCTTATGGTCGGATGGTTGTGTTAGAGATAAAAAGGAAGATGTGGTGGGTAAAGGACAAGGAAAATGATCCGTTCTGGATCTGTCCTGGCATTTGCATTAAGCCTGGAATAACTGGACACTCGTAATTTAGGTTTGATTTCTCCCAACCCATAACTGTGTTGAGATCCAAGAATTCTTTCATGTCACATCAGGAAATAAACAGAGATCTCCCTGGCAGTGTCCAAGGCCAGGTTGGACCGAGCCTTGGGTGGCATGGTCTCGTGTGAGGCATCCCGGCCCATGGCAGGGGGTTGGAATTGGGTGATCTTCAGGTCCTTTCCAACCCAAACCATTCTATGATTCTATGGTCTGTGAAGTGGGTTATTACAAAGTAACTGAAGGAATAGACTGCAGTACCTATCAGCATGGTAATGGTCAGGACGGCAACCTGCGACTGCACAGCACTGCTTTAGAGTCTGCACGCAGGAGAGGGCTGCAGCCACTGAACTGTGATACCGGTTTATTTTTGTCTTAGTTAAATGTTTATTATTTGGGTAAAGCACATTGTATTTCATCTCTGTTTAGATATTAAGCTTCTCAGGAGCCTTTTACAGTGCCGTGCACACTGACTAGTATATATGGAATGTTCACAGGAAACCTCAGGTTTTGTTCAAAATAACACTATTTTGATAAAACATTAAAGGATTGTTGTATTTGTACTCCTGACGTTTAACTCAGGATCCAGAGTGTGTCTTGGACCCAACATGTTTAGGATGACTGACCCAGAACATACCCCTGCATCAGTGTTAATTGAGGAGGCGAAGGTGACTAGCAAAGGGCATTTCCCTGATCGGGCAGCTCAGATACCACTTTCCTGTTCTGTCGTGGGAAAACACCTATGCTTTCTGCAGGGAGATCAATGCTCCAATGGTTGGCTGTGTATTTATTAATGCTACTATCAAATGATGCATTTATAATTCCCGGGGAGGTGAGGACATCATGCACACATCTCCTTAGCCATCCGGAGCAGCCTCTGCCTGCTTCAACACGCTACCACCTTCACTTCACATTCTCCTGTAACTCTGTAAGTGCAATGCCAGCTCCAAAGAAAGCACAGTGAAGTCTGATTGTTCTGAGATAATCAGGAGAGGAAACAGGTAAAAGACAAACCCTGGAGGTATTTGTGCTGGGGTTTTTAACCTGTCTTCTGCAAGGGGTATGCACTTTGCAGGCCTCTCACAGTTCAAAACACTTGTAACAAACACACAAGAGGCAGAGCGTGGATGGGTTTGCAGCCGGAGGTAATCAGATTAGAGAATGAGATAAGCAATTAGCAGAACCCTTCAAAGTACCAGCTGAAAGGGAAGAAGCTGTCTCCATCACCCCCCAGCCATCAGCCCTAACCTACAGCTGTTCCCTTGCTCACATCCAGTCTGTTTACACAAACACCCAGCAGTCATTCCAGCAGGGCTTTGTGTCGTGTTATCTTGTTTAATGGGTAATGTCTGCATGAAGGGATCTGCAGCTTTAAATTAAAGCTCTCATTCTTTTTGGTGTTATAGTCCCAATCTACGTGACTGTACAGCCATGAAGCACTGGCAGTTCCAAGCCTATTTCTGTGGAATAGGAATGGCTCCATAGCACATTTTGCACTACGTGGTGCTGCAGCTGAGGGCATGACTACCATTGGAAGGAGCAGCAGTGTGGAGCTGCTATAATAACCCAGCAAGCTGGATGAGGAGAAGTGGTGTTAAAAACTCCTAAGTGTGTACAGAGCAGTTCCCCCTCGATGCAAAGCTTTATAGTAGAGCAGCAGAAACCAAGGGACAAATTCCCTGGGGATCCATAGGCACCCGGAGGTGAAGAGTTATTCCTAGTGACATCTGCAAAACTTTCCACAAAGATTAGCTCATCAGAGTTAGGAACCTGATTCACTTTGTGGCTAAACACAAGTGTGTGTTTATCTGCATCTTTAACATCTAAACATCTATCAAAACACAATGTATGTTCTCTTCCAGAGCTCTCTGTTTCATCTTTTGATTTATTATAGTTACTGAAAGCGCTTAAGGGAGAGCTGAAAGCAGAGCTTCATTCTGCCAGGTGCTGTGAAAACAGGGAGGAAAACTGTTCCCATTCTGAAGAGCTTATAGCATCAGTGGATGTGTTCAAGTGCTCTCTTTTTAGTGGGAAGCAGTGATGTTTTTCACTCTCATGAAGAGTCTCTAACACTCCCTCCATAGAGTGGGACACTGACTGTGGAGGGAGGGAGGACATTACCTGTTCATACTTCATGCAGTATTCTATCCTAAACAGGATGATGGAGGACATGGGTGAATCTTTGAAGCACTAAAGTAATGCCAACCTGCTCTTTCAGACATGCTGCAGTGGAAAATTGCACATTGCTAAGATGTCTTCAATAAACATTTAATCATATAATCTATTAATATTGTACGTGCCCCGGAGAGCCAGGTATTCATTACAAACATGTCATAAACATTTATAATCCAACAAGCTTCTAGAGAATTAAGAAATAACCAAAACATAGCAAGAAGGAGGGAGGTTGTAAAAGAATTTACTTCCAGCTTGAAGCAGATGCCTTCAAGTTACTGGTGCCCTGTATTTTGATCTGAGTGTCTCTATGCTATTAGCAGTTTCTCATTCTGGCTATGGCAATGCACAGATTCAAATTGGTAGAAATGACACAGAATACCCTTTGAAGTCTTTTATTCTCAGCTTTTGGACTCATATTTTGACCTTTTGTGCTTTCCAGTATTAAAGTACTGTCTTTTCTCATGTGCTACAGAGATTCCTGGGGGTGCTCCCACTCTTAATATAATTGGATCATGTCAGTGGGTGATAAGGAACTCAGTGGGCTGGGAGGCTATTTATTATAAGGGCTTACTCAAGCCAGCAGTGTTTGCCACGTGAAAACCATGGGATGGTGGATGTTCTTCCAGGAAGAAGTACGTCAAAAGGGCCCATCTTGCATCTCATATTCCCCAGAGTTCTCACTGTATTCATGCTATATGAGCTGCATAAACAGCACAGAAATGATGTGTTTGAAAATGTAGTTGGAACGCCAGCCTTTAAAACACTAGACCAGTGAGCTGAGCTTCTTGTGTGCGCTCAGACGTGGCCCTGGTGCAGGACAAATGCGACTTCTGCTGTTCGCAGAGAGTCCCTGAAGCTGTATGAGCCATGAAGCCTTAGCGAGCTGGAAGCAGTGGTGACCCATTGCTTTGCATCTTTCTGCCAACGTCTGAGATGTTGACAGAAGATAACATTGAAGTTTCAAAGCTGGGGGAAAAAAGCAATCACACAGCGTTTTTGTGATGTCAGAGGAAGAAGGAAGCCAGCTTGAAATGGAGGTCTGCTCTCAGGCTCTAATCTTGTAGGCACCTACTTAACTTTAAGCCAATTAAATCAATGGTCTACTTAACCTTTGCCTACAGGAGAAAGGATTTGCCAGCACAGTTTATATTAGTGCCCCAAACAAAATAAGCAGTCCTCCAAAAAGCACTCTTCTTTCAGTAAAACTCTATCTGCCCTCAGTGTCACAAGTATAAAAATATGGCCATGTACTGTTAAGGGAACTCCTTCCCCTAAGTGACACCAGTAAAACAATTGCCTCTGTCAGAGTCACTCCTATGTGCTTAAAACTGAGCAGCAAACCAAGCACGTGCAGGATGAAGGCTTGATTTTAGAGCGAGGCAGCTTGCACAGAACTGGTATTTGAGCCTATTCTGCTCATGGCCCTTATAAATCCACCACCGTGTTTCATGAGCCAGGCTCCTGGAAGCACAGAGCGATGGGGCAAGTCCAGGGCTCTAGGTCTGACCTGGAGAGATTCCTCTAAGCCCATCGGGGCTTCCAGCTTGGCCTGTGGCTGGTGCTGGTTTGTGAAATGCCTCCCAGGGGTGCCTATTCCCTTGCTAACAGAAGGGCTAAAGTCCCTGGGGAGGGTGTATGAGAAAGGGACAGTTTGAAGGACCCTCCTGGCTATTTGCTTTTGTCAGTTTGTTAATACCTGCGGATGACTTCACATCACTTTGTGTGGATGGAGGTGGTGTTGTTCTGTGAGAGTGCTTGGAAAGAAATGTTGCGTGCTAACTTTAATGAAACCCAGGGCTCCACTGAAACAGCACCAATGGTCTAATAACACGTTACATCATTTGTCACTGGACACATTGAGAGTGTGTCACTGGAAAACCTTTAAAAGCCGAGATGTAAGTGGTGTGGAGACAACCATGGCCTCAGCAGGGTAAAAAAGACAGTACCATTTAGAAATGTTTGTATGTATAATATTTACATTTGGAACATTTAAATGTAAAAAGGGAAAAGAAAGCCTACACTTAACATCTTCCCAGATGTTAGCAACATCTGTCTCGATGTCAGCCCAAGGACCTGACATTTTATGTGTATAGGGGAGCATTTCAATACTCCTTCTTTTCTTTTTTTCTCCCCCCTCCCTTCACATTAATTGTCCTGCACGTTGGTCCCATCACTCTTTGCTCTGGGCCATATGGTCATATGTCATTAACCCTGGAGACCAGCAGCCTCACAAAGTGGAACCATATGTTCTTAGCAAAGATAAATAGTAAATAGGACTGCATGCACCAGGATCACTGATTTGTGAGGATGGGCCTTGTGTGTCGGGGGGGGTTTGGTTCAGATGAACACAAATGCGTTTTGGTGGCAAAACACATGGACAGACATGGGCTGGAGCACAGAACCTGCAGTAATGCCCCAGGGCAGAGCAGCTCCTGCCCCAAGGGTGTGGGGTCTGAGTCCCTGCTCTGGGGAAGGGAGGGGGAGATGCTGGTTCATTGTCATGTTGAAATGATACAGCCAAAGTTCCCCATCTTTCATCCCAGGGTCACTCGGAGCCTCCACCAGCTGCAGTGGCCTCTCTGTCCATCTCCCCCGTGTGCAGCTTGATCTCTGCAAGCTAATTCTTCTAAATATCTTATTTCTATCAATTTCATGTGACCAAAAGGTGTGCTTTTCCTCTGTGCCAATTCCTTTCCGGCTGTCATCAGTTTGAGCCAAAGGAGAGATTTCCTTTCTGTTCAAGCAGGGAGTCAGGAGTTTCTTCATCAGCCTCATCCAGCAAAGTCACCCTGACACCTCAGTGCTTCTAATGGGGAAATGTGCACAGCCTCACGGCTGGCTGAGGACACAGCCTGAACTGTTTCCTTCTTGCCAGGTGTCGTTCTTGATTGCTGTGTATTTGGCAGCTCTCGTTTCCAGACAAGGGCAATGTTAGTGCATATCGTTGCATTTCAACAGTAGCACAAACCGCCGGTGAATAATAAGAGGGTATATGTGCCAATGAGATATTTTTCTAACAAAATGTCCACTTGCGTGTATTATTTATCATGGAACTCTAATAACGGCAACACCTGTTGGGAATTATGTGGTGATGCGACGCTGGAAAGAATTTGAGGGGAATAGCGAGCCTTGCAGACGTGCTATCGTCCTTGTGAGCCTCACTGCAAACATGTTACTAAATTTATCTACCAAAGGAAGTAACTTTGTAGTCCCAAATATTCACCTCCTTTCCATGCACATGCCCAAGGAAGGCCCTGAGACCTATATTTAGAGCAGGTCAGGAGGGAGAATGGGGTTGATAAGGCTCAAGGGAGACCTTGTAACAGCAGGGGCTGCAGGAAACCTGGAGAGGGGCTTTGGACAAGGGCCTGTAGGGGCAGGCCAAGGGGAATGGCTTTAACCTGCCAGAGGGGAGGTGGAGATGAGCTCTTGGGCAGAAGCTCTTCCCTGTGAGGGTGCTGAGGCGCTGGCACAGGGTGCCCAGAGAAGCTGTGGCTGCCCCATCCCTGGCAGAGTTGAAGGCCAGGTTGGACACAGGGGCTTGGAGCACCCTGCTCCAGTGGAAGCTGCCGCTGCCCGTGGCAGGGGTTGGAACTGGATGAGCTTTAAGGTCCCTTCCAACCCAAACCAGTCTGGGATGCTGTGATTCTGTGTTTCTTCCTGCCCGAGATGTGACACAATGCTGAGGGCAGGGATCACTTGGGCAGGCCACAACCAGGCTCCCAAGTCCTGCGTTCTATTTGGTTGTTATCTTTACCTAAACCCGATTAGCTCAGCCCAGAACAGCACACATTTGCGGTGAATATCTACATGTTTGCTCAGATGAGCAGCCCGGTGAGCAAAGTGCCAGCGCACATCCACATCTGGCACCAAGGACATACAGAAAGGCACAGCCTGTAGAGGTCCCAGCCTGGAAAGCTGCTAAGGCAAGACCAGTTTTGTGCAGTATCAGTGTACAACACACACCACCACCTTTTCTAAGCCAGTCTCACCCCTAAAGGTCAGCACCTTGCCCAGGCTGCTGGGTTTGACCCACTCATCCCAGCCTTGCAGGCAGCACTTGCTTGTTTTATGCCATGGGATGTGACTGCTGTGCTGCCTTTCTGATTTGATACTGATAAGGATGTGTCACAGATCTGCTATGGAAAAGACAAAATACATGAGGCTAATTCTGATCCAGGTGTAACCTCAGGCAAGGCGAAGAGTGCCTTTATCCTGCCCTTGAAGGGCATACGTGGGTCCCTGCGTCTACTCTTCTCCTGTCATGCTGCGGCAGCCTGCCTGGTCTTGTAGGTGCAGGGCTGCTTGGGATACAACCTGGAATGTCAATCCTTCCTCCAGCTGCTTCCTATGGGAAGCCAATCCATGTTTGCTTCCTTTCTTTGGATGCTTATATTAGGCAGGCCAGAGAGGTCCATTCTCATTGTGAACATGCTTCTTGCTAGCCCAAGATGTTTCCCCACCTTTGCTGCTGTCCCCAGCATGGCCAGGGATGTGTGCTATCATGATGTGACAGAAATACCACATCTGGGATTCGGGCTTATCCAGTTTCTCTGGGCATTCTGGGATATCCTCTGTCAGCTTCGCTGGACTCCTGGTCGCTTCTCATAACACAGCTAATTTGATCATATTTAGCGTGCATTCTTCACACATGATCTTATTACCATTCCAGTGCTCTTGGTTTTGCTTATTCAGGCTGACCTTAGGCATCTCCTGCCATCCTCTGCCATGGTCAAGACCTCCCAGCTTGTTGCCTGGTGGCCCCCAAAGGAAGGTGTGAAGATTAACAGCCTAGAGGATGTATTTAATGAATGGCAACAAGGGATTAGTGACACAGTGTCACCTTTCATGGCCTCTTTAAGCAGGCGAGCTGACACCCGTTTATTTTTGTTTGCACTGTTGAGTAAACTCTGGAAACGACTGGATTTACAGTCTGCTGCCCCAGCGGAGCCTCCTCCTGTCCACCGGCCTTCACTCGGGGTGATGGTGAAACTGGGGAGCTCCCTTCCACCCTTCTCCCTGGGGAATCCTGAGCCTTAAAGCTTTGTGGCTGAAGATGTAGGGAGGAAAGGTTGTGCTGGTAGAGAGGTGTTTGAAGGCCTGGGAAAGTCTGAGTGACAGCTCAGGCTTCCAGCTCTCCGTGTCCATCAAAAGATGCCTTACTTCTGTGAAGCAGCTCTGCTGCCTGGCCAAGGCTTAGGTTGGGAGGAGCGTTGGGGTATCCAACCTGCTGCTCTCCTGCCACTGCTTACAGCCCCCGCTTTGGAGTTATTTTGGAAAGGAGGACGTTGGCAATGAGCTCTAAGGCTACAGCATGTCAATAGAGGAGGTTTTCTCACTGCAGATCTCACTGTGCTGCGCTGGACAGGGAGGTTGTCTGACCACAGCCAGTTATGTAGTTGCTTCTATTCCACTGACTGACACTGAGAGCCAAGCTCCTCCAGACAGCAGAAGCCTTCAGGACCAATCTGATGCACTCGCTCCAGCCAGGTGCTCATACACCTGCTTCATTTCCAGCTTTGCCACAAGACCTGTCAGCTTCGCTGAGACTCTGAAGGAGCTTCAAGTGTAGCACATGTGCTGCGCTCAGTGCCAGGCTGGACTGGGCTGTGTGGTCCTCAGACCATGATGCTGGATAAAGTTATCCCACAACTGGCCTTGCAGTAAATTCTGCAAGTGATTCCTACTCTCTCTGCTTTCATATTATACTTTAAATTACAGAAACCCTATTGCTCACATTTCTTTCTTGGTGGTTGCCCGAAGTGCCATTTTTCTTCATTTCATTCTTACCAATCCTCTCACCCTTTGCAGATTTCTTCTCTTGAAGAAATTCATAGAGCAAATTTGACTGCGACACCCTTAGGGTACCTCACAGTGCAACTGTTAGGGATCCAGATGAAAACACACAAAGCAAAGGAAAAGGGTTGATGGAGCAGAAAGCCAGCTGCATGGACAGTGGGAATCAAGGGAGAGGCCCAGCTGGGGATGGGAGGTTTGAGCTGGGCACAAATTTTTGGACTCTGTGTACAGGGGTAATCTTTGCTGCTGACAATGAATGAATACATTTTGTAGTGATGGGGAAACTGTAAAGTTTATCTTTTCCAAGCAGCTTTCCATGGCAAATGTTGCAATTGTATCTGAAACACACATTTGTGTCTCTAAATCAGAGGCCAGTGAAATGGCTTTGATTTCTCTCTGGTTCAGGGAGCCTGCTAAGATCCCATCATCTCCCCTCATGTCAAGGACAGAGGCTGATTATGTTTCCTTTGCATAGAGAAAACACACAGCCTAAAATCCTGACCAAGTACTGCAGAGAAAAGCTAGTGTGATTTAGCAGTGCAGCTTTGGTGCATTTATAAATGTATTTAAATTGTGCCTCTGAGCTTAGCTGATTAGTTGTGTACTGGAATTCATTTTGATGCGTAGTTTGCGGTACAGTGGAGAGCCGAAAGCAAAACAGACAAACAGGGAGAATGCTCTTAAAGATGCTGCTTCTATTTTTATGTATTTTATGTGAAATGCATCATAGATGGAGAGATTCAAATCCTGACTGACAGCTTCTGTTCATGGAAACCAGTGCCAGGGGAAGTTGTGCGTGGTTCAGGGCTGAACCGTGTGAGCAATGCCATGTCAGTCTGAAACGGCAGCTCCAGACTGAGGATGCATCAGCCTGTCATCAAGCGGTCCATAATCAGAGCGAGGGTGGGAGATGCAGGTTAGGGCTGAGGTTTGTCAGCAGAGATGTGTAGGCTCAGTTGGGAGATACTCATCGGGCCAAATGCAAAGCAGGGGAGGTGGAGAAAGCTACTCCAGGACTGGGTTTGCCTGGCTCAGGGCAATGCAGTCTGCTCCATTGTCTTACAAATTAATTTCCCCTTCACTTCACAACTTTTTATCTTTTCTTTTCTTTTTCATCACACTTGCTATTATTTCTGAAGCAATTAAAACATAGAAACAAGACCCAAGGAAACACCCACTGCATTCCTGGGATGATCTGTCTGTGCTCCCTGCATTCCACCCCAGGCACAGAGGTGGGAGGCAGCTGTGTGCCAACACCACCGCACTCAATTCCCACAGGGGAAAAAAACCATGGGGAAAGTGGGATGATACAACCCAATTGCTTCCAACGAATACAAGGTCTGGAAAGAAGTCCCCCAGGGCCTTTTTCCAAGTGCTGCTTCAAGGAGAGTGCACAAAATGCCTTCCACTAACCAGGACAAACCTAGCTTTAAGAAAAAAACCCAGTTAACATTGCACAGCCTCCGCACCCAGATTCCTGCCGGTTGGCATTTCTGTACCTTGGATGCTGCGTGTCTTTGCAGCTGGATTCCTGAGGCTTAACACCTTAATTCCTGAAATGAGCCCCAGTCTTAATTCCTGATTTTAGGAAAACAACATTCCTCCCATTGAATGAAAACATTTGTACACAGTTCATAAACCATCTTCCTGAGGGGTGGGAGGCGAGGGGGCTGGAAGAGGAAAGCCTGGAAATGCATGGCAGTGCAGCATAGAAGTGCATTGTCCATGTGCCTCCGACAGTGCTGGCTGTGGGAGCCAGCTGCTGTTTGGGGAAGTGCTCTGTTCAAATACTCAAATCCCTCCACGGACAGGGCCATGACCAAAACACTACGCAAATACTAATAAACACGTTGCGTTGAAGTCTCTGCATCAGGGCTTTCATTTCGCTCCATCAGTAACAGACCCAGATTCCAGTTCAGCAGCAAATCCCCCCTCAGCATCGCCATCGTGAGGAAAGGGCTGGAGTACCTCTGCTTTGGAACCAAGCTGAGAGCTGGGCTTGGTCAGCCTGGAGAAGGCTCCAGTTCATTGTATGTGGTGGCTTATGAAGTGGTCATGCGAGACGAAATGCAATTGAGGGGAAAAAAGGAAAAGAGAAAAATAACCCAAATAAAAGATCCATTCAGTGAATTTTGAATCAGTTCTCATCTCAAATGTCAGAGAAAACTTTTCTTGCACCTTTGAAAGCGCAGTGACATGATAGCTGAGATGGTTGATATAATACGTTGAATGATGTCTCGCCCTTGCCTAAAGGAATCTGTGCGGTGCTCAAAGGGCTGTCATCATCACTCCCCTGTTTCTTCTTTTGTTTGCTTTATTCCAACCCTAACCATTCTATGATTCCGTGATTCACTGGAGAATAGTAGACAGAAGATCATATTCAGGATTTTAACGTGGAAGTGCATCATGCCCAAGAGAGAGCCACAACAGTACTAGGAGTTAGCTCCAGCTCTTCCTGTCCTGGAGGAGTGCCTGTCAGATGGACACAAAGCTGGAAGCGGGCTGCAGAAGGGTGAGACAAACCCTTTTCTTACTGATCCCTGCTCATAGGAACACACAGGCGTGGATTCATCCCACCTGAATTAGGAACCCAGTTACCATCAGCTCCAGGAGATTGGCTGGGCACAGTCTGTCATAACACATTCATGTTGGAAGGTGAAGAGAAGTGATGTTGGCAGAAGTTAACGAGGAAGATGGTGGAAGCTCTAACACGTGGGGTCCTCACTGCAGGATTTGGTCTGGTTTTAAAGGATTTTCAAGCAGAAGTTCTTGGGTGAAATCCTTAGGCCTGTATTCTGCAGGAGCTTTGCCTGGAGGGTTTGGATGGTTCCTCCTGCCTCTTCTATCTCTGTTCTAGGAAAATGTAGGTGAAGCAAGAGTGATAATGTCCCTACCTGCTTATAGCTCAGCGTTGTGCTCTGCTTCCCTGCTAGGGCTCAGCGTGTTAACGCACCTTGTCTTTTATGCCTGGAAGCTCATCATCTGCTCAGCATCCTGCCAAGAACCTCATCCCAGTCATTCTGTCATAACAGACCTCTTCCCCCATGGGCTGTGTAAGAGCAGAATTGACAGAGGGGCTGACACAAAGCAAGCGAAGGAGATGAAGCGAGCTCCAGTGGGTACTAACATATATATATGTATAGCCTATATATATATAATGAGATTACACATATATATTCGTGTGTGTGTGTATATATATATATTGCCTGTCAAGTTGCAGGGTCCAGTCAATACAGTGAAATTACAGTCCTGGGGAGAAAAGGGGGAAAAAAAGAAGGGAGAAAGGGAAAAATTTGATTCCGAATTGGAGGGATTAATGGTCAAAAGAATGTTCTTCTGGGAGTAATCTAAGTGTTATATTTACATTTGGCTTGGAATTATTTGCAGTGAGGAATTTCAAATGCAAATATTTGAAAAGCGTAACATGGAGCGAGACACTGTGGGCACTGCTGTTTTCCCTGAAAAAAAATGGATTTCTTGACTCTTTTTTATTGGAATCTTAATGAGACCATAATTACAGCAGGGAAAAAAGGCAAAAATGTGGCTCTTAAAGCTTTGCTATTCCTCTGCATGCGGGCCTTGGATTTGAAAAAGCAAAAAAACCTCTCTGTTTTTTAGGACTATTTATTTTCCAAAGTGGTGCATGGGAGGGAGAAAAATGACTGAGCTCAGTAAGTCCTGTCCATCTATGTGCTTAGTCTGTATTTTCTTTCTCTAGAAAAATAGAGATGAAGAAATGTTGGCAGTAGGCATGTTCTGGTGGTATTGGCTCTCTCCTTTATCTTGTTGTATTGTGTTCCCCTCTCAAGAGCTGCTTTAGGACCAGCAAAGGTTTCTAAGCGGGCAGTGAAGTGAGCGCTCGGTGGCTCCAGGTTATCCTCTGGGTTTGTGGCTGCTCCTCTGTGGAGCTCGCAGTGGCTGGGTGATGACAAGAGGTCTCACACCTCTTACTCTTCAGTTTGCTCTTGCACTTCGGTACACTGACATTAAGCCTTGTACACTGACATGATGCAGACTTTGCCCTTCTGGGACTTCCATGAGTGCCCTCTGCCTGAGCAGGATGAGATCAGACGTGAGCCTGGCGGCAGTGGGATCACCACAGGGACACACATCAATCCTTTTGAGGTCACATCCACTTTCTGTATTCTTCTGTATTCCCTTTGCTTCATGGGAGGGCCGTAATTTCAAATCACTTCTCAGCAGGCTTGATGTCTGTTGTTCTTCCATGGGATATTTCAAGATCTCCAGTGATTTTCCCTGTTGTCATTCACTTTTATTGATCCTTGATTCATCTTTGTGTTCCATTCTGCTCAGTTTTTCCACATCTTTCTTTCACTTCCTTCCACCCTCATTTCTCTCACTGCTGTCTCTCAGATGCCACTTTAAGTGAGGAGCAAACAGATTAAAATAAAGTCCCCTTTTTTCCCCCAAGAAAATGCCCATTTAATATCCCATGTGCCCATCAAAGCTGATGGAGAGGTAAAGCATGACAGGCATATTCTGTGATTCAAACCTTCTGGGTATTGGCAGCAGAATAAATCTTGGGTCTGACATAAGAGGACATCAGGAACCAGGGAAATTAACCTGAAGCTTTTGGAAAGGGTCCACGTATCTGTCAGTCAGAGGGAGATAAACTTTACATGAAATAGGACCTTCCAAAGTCATTAGTTATCCACTTCTGCCAGAACCGCTGACGCGCAGCTCTGGACGAAAGCATCGAGAGGCAGCCAAAGAGAACAGAAAACAAACGTGAATGGCAGTGTGTCTCTTCAGAAAGTGCCTAGTACGAATGTGGGAATGCTTCCTGCTCTAAGGAAAATGGGCCTTAAAAAGTCTCATGTATCGATCCACAGGAAAACCTTCCTGCCTGGAAGTCCTGAAAGCAAGGAGATTAGATCATCTCCAGGCAGAGGGATGTAGCTCTAAGCAAGGGGAAAACAGTGAGTACCAGTTGTTGAAGTGACTCCTGGAGGATGTGTTGCCTGAGGGATGAAGGAAAAAGAAGTTGGGGAGACTGTGGGAAAAGGACCTGGAGTGGTGATAGTGTGATGTCAGACATATATTTGGTCTATATGAAATAAGGTACCACCTACTCTGCTCATACAAAATGTTCTTTAAACCTCTGTCCTTAAACCTTTCTGCCCTGGAAGATGCTCGGTGCTGGACACCAGAGAGAATGTGGAATCCATTGACGGCAACGTTGTCATTCTCTCAGCACAGAAAGACACCCTCCTATGGACCCTGCTTTGGGGAGCCAGTCCCCACCCGGCACAGGGATGTGAAGCACAAGGCTGAGGGCTGCTGGTGCATGAAGGAACAGCCGGGGAAGCAGAGCTGTGCGTTTAACACTTGCAGATAGCAGGGGAGGGCTGGGGGAGTTACAGTGATTTACATCAGGTTCTGCCCCCTGATATTTTCCTTTGTTATAAATAACAAGCAGCAGTTAAGAGGTGACACAAAGGGCTCCTTAATCCTCACAGCACTCTTCCCATCCTGCCTGGATTCATTTGCTCCTGCATTTCTCATGATAACCACCCCAGGCAAAAGGCTTTATAATGCAGTCTATAAACTTCCACCCAGTGGAGCTCTGCCAGTGCCAACCAATGACCCAGCAGGCAGCGAGCATGTGTGTCTGTGCTGACTCAGTGATCCAGGTCTGCTTTTAATTTCCTTTCTCTAGTTTTCCTTCATCCTGCAAGAAATAACTGTGAAGTAAATCAAATGGCCTATCTCCGCGGGCTGCCCCTTGGCTTGGCACAGGACAACCAGGGGGAAGAGGCTGCCAGCGCTGTGGCTGCCTGACAAAGTGGGTTCTGTTAGCACAGCGTAACTTACTGCAATAACAATCTGCTCCCAAAGCCAGTGGGGCTTTGCCTCTGCTATCATTCCCACAATGGCAGTGTTTGCAGCCTCGCATTCCTCCTCCTCTGTGGAGCCAAAATCAGGAATCATTGAGAGTCGTGGAAATTTCTGGAGCGAAAAAAAGAGTTTTGGAGTGTTGGAGGGGTAATTCTGTCTGTGGAGAAGGTTTGTATTTTATCTTCAGCCTGGCCAGGGGAGGGGAAGGAGAAGGCAGCGGTGGAAAAGCCTCAGCAGATCGTGTGTGGGCATGAGATGAGGGTGATGTGCCAGGTGGTTCTTGGAGTTAACACGGAGGCTGGGATTTGGGCATTATGTTGATGGAGGTGCGCATCTCTGCTAATAGGAGACATGAACACATGCTTGCAGAGACACGTGTCTCTGCTAACGGGTTGCTGAAGAGCAGGGTCCCTGGGTAAAGCCTGAACTCCCCCTCAGTGTCATGAGCCAAATCTGGTATTGCCGACGTCTCCTTCCCAAACCTCATTTAACATTCCTGTGCACCATCATGCTCCATCTCAGGGGTGCTTCACCTGCATTAACAAACAGCTCCCTTAGGTATGTCTTATGGGTGCCACAATGAGCCAAACCCTGTGGTCCACACTCAGCCCAAGGCCCTGCTATTGATAACGTGACCAACATTTGACCCACTGTTTGGAAGGGATTGGGAATATTCCAGTGAAAGGTGATGTAAAAATGCAAAACATCATAGAAGTGAATGGGCTCAGCTGATGCAAAGGCTGTGGAATGAAAGAGAGCTCACTGCTGTTCAGTGCCATTGGAGCAGCCTCAAACAGTCGTGATTTCTTTCCCTTTTGCTCTGAATCCCTTTGGCTGGAATCTGTTTCCCCATCCAATTGTTACCCTAAGTGTTGAAGGGACTTCAGGAAATGGCAAAGCCAGATCCTGGATCTGCCCTTGTGTCTAATGTCATTGTGGGAAGTTCGATTATTACGGATAATTCAACACATGTGTATGATATATCTACAGAGAGTTGAAGTTACACTAAAAGCAGAGGCTAAGTTCTCATCCTAATAGCACTCCAGTGTGTCCTGTGTGCATGTAGGCAAATATCTTACTTACAGACAAGGTTCTATTAGAGATGGTGCTCAGCATCATGCCTTGGTTTCCCAGACAGGCTCTGTCTCTGTGAGTCCAACTGTTCACCCGAAAGCAAACACCACCAGCAGAAAAAGGTGAAGCAGAAATATGAATGCTGAGAATGTAATTCAGCTTTAACGATGGATGGTGGTTTAACATGAGGTGAAGTTTCCAGGCGAACTCTGGGTCCAGCGCCACTCCAAGCCTCTTTAAGAATTGAGATATAAAAGTATATGTTCCTTTTCTGTATCTGTGTCTTTCCGTGGGGTTTCGTTTGCTGCATCTCCTCACACTGAAGAGCGATGTCTGTCTTTTGTGGTGCTCTTCAGTGGAGAGGGCGCACGGATGATCTCAAGTGGAAAGAAGATGATGACGAATTGTTTGAATGATCCCCAAGGTTGTGAGGAAGACAATTGGAGGAGGACGATGCTTAGGCTGTACTCCAGTTGGGTCTGCCCTGTTTACAGTGTGATCCTCAGAATAAGCTCTCATGGTGTAATATCTCCCCAAGCCACAATAGCATTCTAATAGTGTAATTTATAGCCCTGTTTGTTTTCATGTATGGTTTAACAGACCAGCTGGCAATTAGGCCCTAATTATGCTGTTATGCAAAGTAGTTTCATTTATTTTTATAACACAGGCTGCAGCGTAAGTTCTATTTGTTTTTAATTATGAAATTAACCATGGCAACATCCAGGACTGATCCATGTGTCACAGCTGGGAATGCTGCTCAGCTTGGCGAAGTAAGGTGCGAAAGAGCTGGATAGGTGACAGCACTCGGATTCCCCCCTTGCATCCAAACAGGGAAGTCTAACATGAATGCTTGGTGTTTACCATAGATCCAGCATCAGTCCCTTCATATTGTTCCTTGTCTTCCTTTTCCCTGGGTAATTCCTCACCAGGAGAAACCAAACTGTGTCATTCCTTGATAGCACAAGGCTCTACCAATGCCCTCTTCCTAGAGGAGATGGATGCGCAAGACAGCTCAGAAGATCTCCTTTCTTCATTCTCCATTAGTCACATGTCCTCTTGGGATTCCACTTTCCAGTTGCCTTCAGTCCTGATTTCTCTGCATTAACTTTCATTTTGCTCTGGTTTTTGCCACATTCATATGATTCAAAGGGGTTTTTTTTCCCCTTGTTTCCAAAGCCCAAGTCTGAGAATTCCCTCAGGTCTCCAGCTGTAGGTGGTTGTTGTCTTCCCAGCTCTGCGCTTGCCAAAAGCACACACACACACTCATGTAAGAGGAGAGCTTAGGCTTTGTGATCACAGATGTGTCTGTCAGAGATAGGGTGTGACTTGCATGTAGCTCCAAATGTTTAAATCTGTATTGGCCAGAAGACATTGGGTCAGCTAAACAGGAAACATCATAAATCACAAGACTAAGAGGGTTGCAAATAGCAGGAGAAACTACAACTGCCTTGCTTTTACATAGCTGTCTTCACCCATTGCACTTACTCACAGAACGACTTGTGTTATCTTCCTAGACAGGGACCAAACGGACATGAGTTCAGCTTTTGGCATAGCCACAGACCTCTTGAATGATCTCAGACAGTTACTGAGCAGGCTGCTCTTGAAATCTGCTCCTGCAAAGGACAGATACGACCTCTCCTTCCCCTTTCCCATCCCACATCTGCTTGGATTGTCCTTTCTCTGTGAAAAGGTGGTGCCTTGCAAGTGTCTGCACATCCGGTGCCTCTGAGCAGTCTTTGGTTTTAGGGGGAATCTGGTGCTTGCAGTTACCTGGGATTTTAGGCAGTGGGGTGTGTTCCCCTGCTCTGAAGTAGGCAGTAATTCAATGAGGTCATCTAATGTACCAGCTCAAAATGCAGCTACTGCTGAGGCCTCCGTTGTCTCTTCCCAAGGCCCGTATTCCAAACAACAATACCAGGATAAATCACTCCAGGATTGTTATTTTTATCTAGTGCATTGGGAAACTGATGTGCAAAGGTTGACTTGTTCCCTGCAACTGAGCACATCGGTTGCAGAGTTCAGGATGGAAACTTGGTGTTCCGCCTCCTCCCCAGCTCTATCTGCTGAACCGAAAATGATAGAGGAAGAAAAAGGAGCTTCCAACCCCAGAGTGCAAACGAAAACATGGAAAAACGAGTAAATATTTTCTCAGAATTGGCTTTTAAAACCCAAAAGAAGTCAAACCCTTTCAAGTGTAGTGCCAACGCCGGTCGCACATCCTCGCGCTTTGTTTCTGTTTGTTTGCTCACAACCAGCCCGTCAATCCCTAACGGCAATAACGGGGGACGTGTGTGAATTAACACACACGCACACAAGAATGCAGACAGCAAGAAGAAGTTATTCCACAGTCTAGCCTTGTTAAAGAATACAGTCAGTTTCCAGTGGCAAACCTTCCCCCCTCAGTCTCTAGCCAGAGGAATTTCACCTCCTCAGAAGCTGCTTATTAAAGCTGGGCTGGTGCTGGTTCCCAGGTAATAGAACAGCAGCAAAGCTTAACTAATCTCTGTTTTTACTGCAGTAATTAAACCGTGCACTTGCTAATAAAAAGGTAACACTTTAAATTAAGGCCCCATTTCTAAATGCTGTATTAATATTTATGAAATGATTACTGCATACAGCCACATTCTTTAAGGACTTATTAGAACGCGTGTTATAAAACTCAATTGTAATAAACCCTTAATGGTTATGCTCTGGCGAGCTGCAGTTTTTCAACCCTACAAGTGGCGTCTTCTTAAAATGGGAGGAAAATGCTCTTCCCTCCCCTAAAGCCTCCCAGAAGATTTCTCTCTGTGGCTGTTGGTCCTGGCTCAAGTACTGCTGCTCAACCAGCAATAAGATGGGTGGGATTTCATTGCTAGGGTATCTCTGGTGCTGTCGAGCCGCTTTGGAAAGGTCTGGAATCTCCTGTGGAATCATAGGGATTGTGTGACCTCCTAAATTACATTTGCCACCCCCCAGACACATCTTGGTTACCTCAGGGCTCTCAAAGAGTGATAGACATCTCTGGTTCAGCAGCTGAATCCTGCCCTCAGCTTCTAGGCTGAATTGGGTGGCTCCTTCCAGAGTCAATAGAGATAGGATTGCTGGTCATGGTTTATTCCCTTTCTCCAAGGCATTTTGACATCTGTTTGGAAACTCCTTGTGATCTGGAACTTCACTGACTTCGTAGCTTCAGAGAGCGCTTGCAGAGGGAACAGGATGAGGTCACTCATGACAAAACTGAGACTTTGATCGCTATGATCACTTCATGGGCCAATAGATCCAGAAGAGAGAGATCAGTGTTCTGGGAGCAGCAGGGAAAGCACTTAAATAGGTTATTTTCTTCATGTTGCTATCAGTGCTTGGTTTTAGGCTGCTTTGTAATTAGCCACAGATCCAGCTCTTCAACTCTTTCACCCTGAGCTATTATTTTCCACTGGTAACTTTTGCCCTGGAAGAAGTGCTGACGCTGTTTCACCAACATGCATTTTGCAAGGGGCTGTACTTAAGGTGATGATCTGCAGCAAAACCTCTTTCTTTTGATGCTCTCGTATATCTTACAGTGGTAGCAGTTTGTGATGCCGTTTGTCTGCTCCTGGCGTTCCTACCTCCTGCCTTTCCTTTCACTTCAGCCTCCTAGAAGGGCACAGTCGAGGTCCTAAACTTGCAAAGACTGAATGTCTATGAAATATTTTGGATCTTGAGTAGCTCAGTGTAAGCCAGTGGGACTTCTCATGCATCAAAACGCCCCCATGCAGAAGTGGTTGGCAGTTTGAAGCATAAGTGATGAACCTCACAGACACCCTAAAAACTGGGATAAGCTCAGAGAGAAAAGCCACTTCTGTGAAGTAGCCCCTTGAAACAAAGGCAGCCTCCACCCCAAACACACATCATCTTCAAAGGCCAAAACGCAAAGAGTTTGTGCTCAAACTGACCTAAGCTGAAACTTCACCTCGCTGGTGTAGTTACATAGCAACAATTGGCGTGTATAATAACAGAATCCAAAATGACACAATAAAAAAAGAATTATCTGTGATTAGAACTGAACTATTGAAATGTCTCCCGCTGGAGCCAAAGTTTGGAAGGGAGGGGGAAAGAGGAGTTTATTATTTCAGTAGCTGCAGTGAAAATCCCCTCTGGGTGCTCTGCAAACCCCCCTCTGCTCTTTGAAACCATCCCCCTCATTGACACGGTAATGGTCTTTGTTGAATTCAAAGACGATTACATCAGAACTGTGTGGCCTCTTGTGGGTTTTCCAGGGCTTATAAAGCACACGAATTATATGAAAATATTGGGTTGAAAAATTAGGAAGCCATAGGAGTTTGTGTTGTTTTAGCCACGCTTTACTGCAGGGAAGGAAAACTGTGGCTCCTCCAGACCTTTGCCCAGCCTTTCAAAGCTACTTTCTTTATTGTTTTTCTTTTCTGGTGGGCTCACTTCGGATATACAGCCTCTATTTTTAAAGGACTTTCACACTGGAGCAAGCTTTTCAACATGCGCTGTACGGAGATCAGAGATCCTCTGAATTACTCCGCTTTTCCTGTTTCTGCGATATAATCAAGGAGAGCGTTCTGTCCCACAGCATTTTGTTGAATGAACGCTCCAAAGAGGTTGCTGTCTTTATGGATTCTTGCGTGTGAAATGGGCAATCATGGTTGGAAATTGCATTTAAAATACCTTTAAGAAATACTAGGCTCCTAGACTCCGTAACACCACTTCAGTGGTGCATCATACCCAAGGTGGGAAAAGCACAGGTTCATTCCAGCCCCTATAAATCACAACTCACCCCATATCGGCTCGGCTGTCAGGTTATCACCTTTGTGCCTACAACAGCTAAGAGCTCATATAGCTTATGGTGCCAAAGACACTGAGTTCTGGCTTGTGATATAAATAAATGAGGCTTGTGAAAAGGAAGGGCTGGGAGTAAAATGTATTTGATCTTGTCTCTGTGGAGTTCTGGGAGAGTTCAGGTTCATGTATGTGCTGATTCCAATGTGAAAGACAATAGTTATCCACTTGGAGCAGGGAGGCTTGTTGATGTCTCCAGCAAGATAATGTTTTGGATGGCTTATAGATCCTATTGTTAAGATCTGGAGGACCCCAAATGGATCAGTTGCTTTCTGTGCTCCAGCTTCCCACCTCGCAGCCTAAAGAGGGCTGGCTTTCAGCTGGATCAGCTCACAGACCTGGCCAAGGTCCTGTGAGCAGCTGAGCTGACAGGAGCCAGTAGGACTGGAGGCAGAAATCAGGGCAGGATCTTCCCTCTCAGCAGCAAAAGGCTTAGATCAGCTCAAGCCCAGCCATGAAATCATATCCTATGACTGAACAGATGTACAAGGACATGTTCCCAAATGGCACAAGTAACACTTCCAGAGTACGCAAGGCAGCTTAGGAGCTCAAGTGTCATCATCCTCCAGAGTAGTTCGAGTCGCCAAACACCAAAATCCTTTGGACCTTTGCACTTGAAGGGGACAGATGAGCTGTTCACATAGAGCTGCTGATGCAGGGGCTGTCCCCCAGACAGCCGCAGCTAAAGGAGGTTTTGCCTTCCCCTCCCATCCCAGTGCAGTATGTTTAGGAGGACACTGATTTCCTCTCGCTACAGAGCAGTGATCTGCAGGCAAAACAGCAGATGCAGGGGTG
The DNA here is from genome assembly GCA_039720435.1 of Amazona ochrocephala. NCBI lineage: Eukaryota > Metazoa > Chordata > Aves > Psittaciformes > Psittacidae > Amazona > Amazona ochrocephala. The sequence goes on from CM077879.1 coordinate 93,661,016, forward strand.
GGAAGAAGGACTTCCACACGCAGACAGGCAAACAGTTGGGTCTGATGGGGACCGGGGGCAGCCCCGTCACAAGCAGAGGCAGCACAGGAGGCCAGGCTCACTGCTGAGCACTTTGCATGACGAAACCACGGCCTCCACCTCCTCGGTGCTGCTGAGCTGCCAGGCTGCTGTTGAGGAGAGCAGCAGTGCCAGGAATTAGCTATTCATATAGGGTTTATTTATAAACACCGCGTGTTCACCAGCACCCGCTGCCGCAGACCTAATGGGACCTTTAGCTCTGCCTCCGCGTAAGGGGCAGATAAATTTAGAAGTGAGATAGTCTGTTTTGACTACCAATTAGGTGGGTCTGAAGACAGGAGGAGACATAGGGGAGATGATTTTTCCCTCGGTGGCTGCTTGGCACTCTCAGGTTGGCCTGCACACACATGATTAATTGCCCCATCATTCAAGTAGCTCTTTTTATTCTGGCCACTCACAATATTATTATTATGAGCTACTGTTTTTCCAAAGCCAATTATTGCAGGATTAAAACACAGCAACTGCCCTTGTATGTGTGTAAATGCATAAATAAGGAACCGGTAATCAAATAAAAGGAATAAGTTTCATTCTTTCTTTCCTCCTTTTTTTTTTCCCGTCTCTCCTTTCACATTTATGTATAAAAGCCCTTGAAGGAAAAGACTTGGGATTGAAAAAGCAATGGGAGAAAAGTTTGTAAGGGGAAAAATCAGTGGGACCCTGTAGAACAAACATGTGTAAAGGCTTTGTTTCAAAGGGAACCAATGCAAAAGCCTGTTGGGGATAATTTTTAGGCTTTGCCTATTTTTAAAGGGTTGAGGAGCAGGAGTAAAGTGAGAAAACAATTCTCCGTAGGAAGCTGTAGCAGACTAAATGGAGCTTGTTGTTATTGGCAGAGGCATTGATGCTGAGGGCAGCAGCATCGTTACTGAGGCTGGAGGCAGTGGAGGTTTAAATAAATAAGGAGCGATCCATGAACCAAGATAAAATGTGATCTGGCTGTGCAGGGTCCTCCTGCTCGCTAAAGCAAGGGGGTTTGCCGGGGTGTGAGTGAAGGGAGATGAATGAGACAGGAGACTCGGGAGAAAGCAGAGAATAGGACATTATGAATTAGTCACAGAGTTCATAAGGGATGAGGATTTTATCTGTTCGCCGCAGTTGCACAAAGGCACAGACGTGTTGTCCCCAAACATGGAATTAGGGAATGACAAAGTCAGGCCCTTGTCTCTGCTCGGCACCCGTGTCTGAAGCTGCCCTGGTTGAGGGAAGCCTTTCCATTTGGTTTCAGCGACTTGAGGCTCAGGGAGAAAACCCAAAGCTTCCCACTCGCTTCTTCTCTGGCCTTACTTAGCAGCAAGCTCACATAAAATTGATGGGGATTATTGCTGGCTAAGGCCAGCATTAACACAGGATTTGGCCCAGCATCTCACATGCAGCGTAGTAATATTAGTAACAATAAAAAGCTCCATTAAATACTTGCAAAAGCAGTAGCCTGCTAGACCATGCACAAAGTCAGGTCTTGCCTGGCAATCTGACAGGGATTTGAAAGAACATATTCCCTGTTTGTAACCCTCACCCAAGCAGAGGTTGGAGATGTCAAGGCCGGGTGATAAGAGCTCACACTGTGTAATGCAGCAAGATCATGCCCAAACCTTGCAGAGAAACATTTTCCCTGAGCTCAGCTTGCTGGACCGTCCTCCCACACTCAGCAGAACACATTGGGGCTGCTGTGGACACAGTTCCCAGCCTGAGGCACCGCAAAGCAAGAAACAAGGGCAGGAACAACCTGCGAGGAAGGACTTTATGGACCTTAGTGGATTTTTCATCACTTACTGTTTCTGCCTCACCTTTTCTTAGCAGCTTTATCTCATGTTTTCTTTTGGGCTTAGTTAGCCCAGAATCAGGAAATCTTGATGTTGTTCTGGTTCTAGGATTCCATTCCAGCACAGACTGATGCTAGAGGTGACAGGAGACCCCAGCAAGGCTGAGCAGTCAGGCCTGACACCCCAACCACAGTGCTCCTGTGCTGGCACGAGAATGCTGCAACAGCTCTATTGACGTATGCCCAGGCAAACACATAGAGCATATCCCTGTGATCACAATTTTCCCTGTTCTTAAGGAAAATACTGGCTCTTCATGAAGTGTCTGGCTCGTAGAGGTGGAGGGTAAGCAGGAAAAAAATGGTTTTGATGCATCAACTCTGAATTTCATTTTGGTGAGGGATTTGCATCCACCTTGGTATTTAGGCATCAAAAAAGCTGCCTCTACATTTGCACATTGGGGAGCATTCCTGAAATTCCTTTTTCCTGGAATAAAGTTTGGGAAAAAGTAGAAAGCGGTAAGAAAATAATTCTTCTTATCATGGTTTCCTCCTCCAGTCTTTGACCCTGAAAATACCCAGACTAAACCAGTTATAGGTGAGATGCATCCCACAAAGCCTCCCGGATCAGCCAAGAACCGGGCACACTTCTGCAACTGAAGGCCAATAGGAATAGATCCGTTTTTGAATGCCAATAAAAGGGAACAATGTTCAGTGTCCTGCGAGCGCTGGAGCAGGAGAGGGACACAGAGGTTTTCTCCTTCCCAAGGTTGTATGCCCAAATAGGCGCTGGGACTGTTAAAATCCGAGCTCTTTGCACTGTAATAACCCACCACCACGCACCTGATTCCTGTGGCCAGAATCAGCAGAAGCCCGAGGCTGTTTGAATACACAGGATCAAAGAATCAAGAGCCTGTTTGTAATTTCTCTGTGTAAATAAGAGCAGCATTTGTGCCCTCAGAGGCTGGATAAAGAAGCCTTGGTTTAGCAGTGAAGGAGAACTGTTTTTACAGAAGCCGCTGAGAGAGGCTGGAGCCACCGATTTGGTTGATTACAATGAACAGAAAAAAGGAAGCCTGGAACTGTTTGTTTTAATTTAGGGCTTTTGGGGCCATGGCTGGAAGGGGGGGGGGGGGGGGGGGGGAGATATTTATATGGGTTTAATCAGATGGATAGGATTTGTGGGCATTGCTGATTGAGTGGAGAGAATGGAGAAAGGTGGCTGCTTTACCCTGAAGTTCTCCATTTCTTTTCTCTTTGTGTTTGGGAGTCAGGGGAAAGGCAGTTATATCACCAAACACAGGTTGGGGAGGGCTAACAGGCACTGAGAGATGTATAGCGATGAAAAGAAAGGAGGTGCTTCAGTTTGGAGAGGAGCCTTCAGTCTCTCCTGGGTTGAGCTGCCCATCTGGATCAGCTCTGCCCCATGATAACTGAGGGCTGCAATGGCCTCATGGTGGTAGGAGCTGATCTGCATAGCTTGGTGCCTGGAGTAGTCCTTGGAAAGTGGCCTTTCCCTTTGAAACTCCTTCTGAATGGCAGATGGTGAATCCTGTAATCCTGAGCCCTATAACACAGGACTCCTCATTTTTCCCGTTGCGCCGACAGACAACTAAGGATTGCATGTAAGGTCCAAGACATAGGAAATCATATAGATTAATATAGATTATATAGGTAGATTATATAGATGCAGATTCTGTGGACTAAGGAATGATATCTGTCTCTGTGTGTGCATGTGTGTGTGTGTATATGAGACAAAAAGCAATGCTATATTGGAAAATGTGGGATCTGAGCATGATGTGAATGGTACGGAATAAGGGCTTGGTATGGAATAACCCAAATCATATATCCAAGCAGTACACTGAGCAAGATGTAAACTTTACTTACTTATGACCACTCTCTGTAGCCATGGGTACTTCTTCCCCTGTGATTGTCACCATTGACCACCCCACACACCAGAAAACAAAAACCAGGACAAAGCGAAAGGAAGAAGCCACCAAACCCAAACATGCCCAGGGATGAGCTGAGGACTTTCAGGAGTGTTTCTTTCCTTGGTGGTTTGGTTTGTTCACGGCAGAGAGAATTCCAAGCCAACCAAGTGATGAAGAACAGCCCCAAAGCTGCACCTCCTTGAGCCCGCTCAATGATGTCGCTGCAAATGCCATCGGGTGTAAATATCCCACCGGCCCCGCGAGGGCAAACGTGTCGGGCTCACGTAGGAGGCAGGAGTGAACAGCACATTAGTTACGGTCCAGAAACATGACCTACAAATATTTTCTGTATCATAATTATACAAAATGAGTGGAAATTTCTCCCCCCTTCCCCAAGTCCCAAAAAAACATAGCCCATTATGAGCGCAGAACCACGCTGCCAAGTCTACGGGAACATAAATATCATTTCAGTCTTTTTGTACTGTGTAGTAGCTGGAAAGTGGAAAAATGACTGAGGGACAAGTGGGTTTTAAAATCCCCCCGAGGCTCCTAACTTACCTGTTTATTTCAAGAAGAGCTGCCTCTGCCAAAAGGAAAGGAGTTACTTGAGTTGCTATCATGGTATGTTTCCAGAGATCATTTCAAAATAAACATGGATTGAATCTCTGCTTTGCTCTTTCATTCGGCATCAATACACCCGGTGACTGCGTGGCTCGGGCATGGGGTGTCCAGCGCAGGCGCTCATCCGAGCTCAACCATGGGCACAAGGAAACTCTGGGTGACAGGCGCATCACCAATGCCTGAAGCAAGGAGGGGTCTTCAGAGCCAGGAGCAACCCAAGGTGTTTCCCTTTGGCCTCAGGAGGTGCTCAGAAATGATGATGAGAAAAAGGCTGTGTTCAGAAACGCAGTAGGTAACAACCACAGCGTAAGTTATAGAAGACAGGACCAGGCAGATAACCCTACCCATCAACATGGCTTCGGCTCCGAGGTGTCAATGAAAATGATCCTGGTTTTGCTACATAAACCAATGAAAGTGAAATTCTCCGATCATTCATAATCGACCTCTAAAAATGGAAGGGAAAATTTGTAAAGTCAGATAATAGCTCACCTCGAGCAGATAAGAGTGACATTGGGAAGTGTATTGTAATTCTTTGATAGTCTTTGAGCAAGAAAGGGAAGAGAAATAGCTAAATTTAATGTCTTGTATTAACCTTCATGGGAGTGTGAATTCGGTGTTGCGTGGTGAGGAATTTACACCAGGTTAAAGGAGGACAGGACTAAGAGGCATTTATTGGTGCGGGTGATGCTGATGGGGTTGTGCAATGACACGCAGTGACATCTATCAGAAATAATGGTTAACGACATGGAAGGTCACAGACAAGGGATTGCGGGAAGTATGAGACCTGATACCAAGATGGCATCGGGCCAGCCGTTAAGGGTTAATTTCAAAGCAAAGATAGGGATTTATCACCAGTCTATGCTGCCCATGCCAGTGCTGTAACTCTCTGTGCTGACTCTGCATCTTCTGTTGTCTATTTGCATTTGGATTCCACTCATTGCTGTGTTATCGAGCTGTTTTTCCCTGCTGTTGCCCAACATAGAAAGGGCAGACACATAACAGGGTAATGACCCTTCTGAGTGCAGTGCCGTAGTCTGTGGCAGCCATGGGAAGTCTGAACCCGCTGATAAGATGTGACCCGGTTGTGATACGGGTGTGGTGTGGAACTTGGTGCAGTGGGGTAGACATAAAGGAATGAGGAAAACAAGAGCTCTCTGATTGCACAGAGCATAGTGAATGATTGTAACGATGTTTAATCTCAAATCACAGGTGGCCAGGGAATTGCCAAATCAAATTCCATGTGCCTGCTGTGAGGAGAAGGGGCTCAGCAATGCTGTAAATTGCCTTAGGGAATGGCTCCTTGAAAACTCCCTCTGCCCACATCTTGTTCCTTGCAGGTGTTCTGCCTTCCATGCTTCCAAGACTTTTTCCCACGCTGCTCACCTGCCTTTGCCTCCCTGGTTCTGCCACCCCACTTTGAGGACACATCTCAGAGTGCGAAGGTGGAGGAGGAATTAACCATTGTTGTTTTGCATGGCAATGATAAAAGCGTGACGGAGATGAGGTTCCTTTAAAGCAAAGGAAAATCAACTGCACTGAAATGCGTCTGTAACACTGGAGCTGCTATAAATGTATGAAAATCCTGAAACTTTGGGATACTTCCCACTCATACAAAGCAGCTATTCTGCCAGAGCCTGGCCGGGCTGGCACTCCCTGAGCAGCGCTGTCCATACAGACCTTATTCTCCCCAGGTAGCCGTGATGCGTCACATGCAGGAGGTCTAGTGCCCGCAGAAAGCTGCTGATAATATAGGTGGAGAAAAGATTTCCATCCTCTGCTCAGCTTCCGTGTGACGTAAGTGACTAAATCGCTCTGGGTTTTAGTTCATCCTCTCTACAGTACAGGCAGAGCTGATCCCTTCACCACAAAGTTAACGTGTGGAGAAATGCTTTAAAACTTGTGGGGGTTTGTTTCAACTTCATTTCATAGAAACAAATACCTATCTTAGACCGGAGCTGTTCGTAGGCACGACGGGTATCCATCACGGCATACGTTTCTGTGCAGACTTGAGCAAATAGAAAATGACATTTTTCAAGTACAGCCCAGGTGCCAGGCACACATTACGAAATCTAGGTAATATGGATGATGATGACTGACACTGTAATTGCAGGAGATGCCTGGTTGTGAAAGAGAGATCTGAGTTTTAACAAAAGAAAAATGATACCAGGAAAACAAAGCAGAAATGGCATTGAAATTTAGCCATCTTCTTCCTGAAACTGCAGAATAAGGTGTTCCAATAAGCTGCCACAACATTAAGAAAGCAAAGACCTAACTGGACATTTGATTCTTCTCATCACACATCATTCTATTGCCATTCTAAACCATCACCTGCAGATGTCTAGTGCATCCAAGTAACTTTCATCTGGTATCAGCGGGAGCTGTAAAACAAGTTTGTGCATCACTTGCAGAGCCCAGGTGTCTGCAGTTCCCATCTCCTGATCCACGCCAAACCCCCAGCCAGTTCCAACTGCCTTGCTTCATGCCTGCAGAGATGGTGATAATGATATTTCCTTTAATAACCTCGACGTCTTTGTGCCAACTGAGTTAAAGACTCACCAGGTTCTCATCTAATGAACAAAACTAATGAATGATTACAGATCATTAAGAAAACATTAAGAAAGGAGGGGAGCCCAGAGCCAGCTGAAGGCTTCTCAGCAGCTCAAGGAGATTTCAGGTTTGCTGCTCCAGAAACAAACCCAGCTTTTTCTAGCCTTCCAAAGGACTCTGAAAACAGACCTTAGTATTAGGTAGTCTTGGGGGGGATATTGAATGAAGAAAAGTAGTAATTGATAATAGTCTCAGCCAGAACAGTCTCTTCTTCATCTCCTTATATTGCAAACCCTCTTCATCTCGGCAGGCATTTGGGTGCTTTTTTGCACCGCAGATTCTGTAGCAAGCTGGCATGAGGAAGCAAAAGTTGCTTCCCTCCAGTTCTGTTTTATCCCTAGCCTCAGCAGCAGAAGCCATGGTGCACATGCTGTGGGAAAAGCTCACACTGTCATTTAACATTGGTCCTAACACTCAGTGCAAAAGGGTTGGAAGTTCCACATCTGTCTCACTCACACATAGGCAGTACAGATGTTCACAGCAGTCAACCTGCTGCAGTGGTCAGACTGGTGCCACAGCCTGGCGGGCTCCATCTACCTCACCTGCATCCGAAAGGCACTGGAAGCCTGAAGGCTCTTTTTCTATGGATAGAAATAAGGCTTCTGTACCAGCACATCACTCTCTTGGGTTGTCCTGGCCCTGCCACTGAGCTGGAGCCTGCATTCCTGCTCAGCGTGGCTCTGTGTTTTTCAGGGGCAGTGGGAGTTTTGTTTTGGAAACACTGCGAGAGTGCAAACAGGAAGCGGGGAGGACTTCTTCAGGGATGCGAGAGTCCAAAGGGAGCGCAGTTCCCCGTGTTTTGGATCCAGCCCATGAATTAGCTTTGCAACAACAGCAAGATATGAGTGGTGAGGTCAAGGGAAAGCAAACATGTAGCAGCCACAGAGAGTGACTTTCAAAATCGCTTGTTGGAACTCTGAGTCATTTAACGTGCTACACGCAGCCAGGATGCCTAGAAAAATAAAGAAAGATGCTGAACAGTCCCTGCAGTGCAGCTGTGTTATTGACAGATGGGATTAAGTGGTACGAGTGCTCCAAGTGGGATATTTTTTTAATAAGCATATTGCCTTTGTTTATTGTAATTTTGATTTTTAGTTATTTTTGTTAAGGCATTTGGGGACCTCTTACCCTCAAGCATACAAATGAATGTTTGTTCTTGTTTCTGTTATTGCTGTTATTTGATTTGGGCATGTTTCTGTGATTCAGCAGTACCCTTATGAGCCTGCAATGTGACAGGCTGCAGTTTGGTCGATCAGCAGATCACAGGGGTAGGAAGCAGCGAGAAGATGGGGTTTGTCCCTTTCCAAGGCAATAGGAACAGTAACATCAAGGCCCTTATTCTGGCAGCAATGATGACTAGGCATGGACTCAAAGGGTCCATCGCCCCAAAGATGACATCCTTCATCTGATTTCTGAAGCCCTTTCTCAGGTGGATAGCAGTAGTACCAGAGCACTGGAGGGGCTCAGAGAGATTCTACCCTCTTACCCTCCAGTTCCCTAGCCCACCTTCTCATCTGCTCCCTGTCCATGCTGCTGTAGACCTTGATATGGGCTGTAGTCCACAAGGAATGTAGCTTTTATCCCATTCCAGTAGCTCCAGATGTGGTTTGTTGTTGAGGACTGATCAGACTGGGTGATGGACAGCTAGAGAACAGTGCTGGGGTGTGTTGGAATTGCTGGTGTGTGGGTGCATCTACCTGAACTTTGGGGTTCTCAGTGGAAGCCTGACTCTGCAGAGCTCTCCACTGAAAGAAGTTACCAGCTCGTGTTTATGTGTGCATCATGTGTATGTTTGTGCACGTGCTCTTTTATCCCTGCACTTAGTTCCAGGCTCTCTGATTTGACATGGAGCAATGCAACGGGGGCACTTTACCAGACTGGAGTTCAAGAAACCTTGAAGGGAAAAGTGGTTAGAAACTAAACAAGAAACTTCCCCGTCTCTTCCAATCTTGTTTATCTTCTTACTCAACAACTGCGCCAAAACATTCCCCTGACCAGGTTTTTATAGCCAATAGATTAGAACTTTATCACACACAATTCAGTGAGATTGCTCAACTTCCAGAGGTGTAGCTGAGCCTTTGGCCTGTGGATTGGCTCAGGGGTGTCTTGCCATCGCCGACCGCCCATCAGTTATCACCAGCCACCAGTATTTGCCTTTCAGGGATGCCGGAAGAATGGCAGGGAGATTAAGAGAGGCACTCCTTGGCTTTTCAGAGTCAGTCAAATCCTTTCCCTTTCTGCCAGTGCTTTGTGATTGGCAAATTGCAATATGAGCTTATCAAACAGTGATTAACAATAGAGGACTTCCGCACTCGGGAAGAAATAAAGCAACAGGATTAGACAGGCCATTGCATTCCAGGGCTGGCTTTATTCTTTATGGTGGAGATAGGTCTATGCACCTTAAGGGATATCTGCGGTACAATTGAGAAGTGAACTCAGGAGTGCTGTTGGTGGAGCACATCTGTAAAGGGGAGTACCCAACAGAAAGTGTCACTCTGATCTGATGTCCAGGAGAGGCCACAGCCATGGTCCCCTCAAGCTGGGACATGATGCAGAAGTGTAAGCAGGAGGAAAGAAAAGGCTTTTCCACCCTTCTATTCCGTGACCTGATTGAAGTCAAGATTTTTTCCAGCGCTGGCACATTACCAAGGCTCTTGAAAAGATGCGGTAATGGGGTTTTTATCCTGTTTGTACCATACCTTCAGGTGGGCTCATTTTTTAACCCTGACAAGGTTTCTCTGTAGAATTCCCAGGCTCCATTTGCTCTGGGGTCAGTCAAACCTTTCCTCTAAAGAAGATGAGGATCTGAGGTTGCTCCAGTGACATTAGAACAGGACAATGAGTTTATGGCTTTAGAAAACCTGTCTCTCTGCACAGATAGTGGAGATTTTAATTTTCTTTGCTTTCCAGTGTTAAGTATGAAGGTTCTTATCTACCTGCCTGATACTACGTGACAAGCAGCAAGACATAAATCTGTTATGGTCCAGACAAGAAGTGGGTAAATTCTGCTTGCCTTAATGTACCCATCGCTGCACCCTGCGCATCTCGGTCTGCAGTAGTGGTTCCCCTCTCAGTCCTCAGCTTGAGGCTCTGCTCTCTGTGCCATGCACTGGCCTCGTTGCTGCAGCAGCGAGGGAGTTTCTCGAACGTTTCTCAGTGCATTTCAAACTGTGAAGACTGTTCTTGGCTTCTGCCCTCACTGCGAGGCCCAAACAAAATGTTTCCCAATGGTAAGCTGTCATTAGGGTTCAGAGAAGCAGGGAAGGCAGATCTGATTTCATATCTAATTTGCTGTAAAATGAGAGGCAGAGAAGAGAGGAGTCCTTTTTAATTAGAAATAGGTTGTTCAGCTACTTTAGCCAGCGCAGTGGTTCTCTCCAATGTAAGAGCTTTCATGCGTATAACCCAGCCCTTGCAGTTCCAAAGAGTGGAACATTATAAATACTGCTCTCTGCTCTGTCTTTATTCTTATTCCTCTTCCGAGTGCTTTGGATCTCTGCCATCCTCCTGATCGCCAGACACGTGAACACTGAAGGGAAAGGGGAACAGAGGGCTAAAGCCCCTCCTCCTGTCAGGTACCAGTTACTGGAGGATGTGGAGGGAGGACAGAGGAACTGTTAGTTCCCACTAACATCATCTTTTGCAGCGTGTCTTCCCCCCATGTCATGCAACAAGCCTACTAAAGCATGGGCTCCTTTTTCCTTAAAGAAGCTTGGGGCCGTGTCTGCCTCTTGCAAAATCTTGATGAAGCAGAGAGCACCCATGGATGGTTCTGAGGATGGAAAGGCAAAACTGAAAAAGGCCAGAAAGAGTCCCAGCATAGCAGAGAATGTTCTTTAGTGGTTAACGCAGGCTTGTGCCGCTCTCACCGGGACAGTGAACGCCCAGTTCACGTATCTGAGGCACATCCTATCCCATCTGCCACTGAAGAGCATTCATAAACAGAAACAAGCAGCCAGGTTGCCGGGGCCAGAGGTCTCTGCGGGCTCTTTTCCTGTGCAAACACTGAAATGTCACAGGCAGATTTAACCACCCTTCTTCAGAGCCAGGCCAAGCTCTGTCTGTGCCAGAGCCACCAAACTGAGGGCTTGGGCGCTCGGCTCTTGTGTTGTGACAGCAGTGTGTCTTCAAGCAAGCCTGCACTTCAGGGTCTCTCCATGGAAAAACAAACCAATAAAACATAGATTTGCAGGAAATTATCGCTGTTAAAACCAGGCTACTTTTTCCTCCCACAAAACTAGGGCTCAATTAATGGCAATATTTATTTGGGTGACTTGCAGATTGTGTCTCTGGCCAATTAGCTCCATCTCAATGTTCTATTTCTTGCCTTTGAATCAATAAACAGTTCAAGATTTCCTGGAGTCAGAAAATGAATGTCAGTGCCAAGAACTGTGGGTGTATTAAAACCATACCTACAACAATAGCCTCAACAAGGGAGCTCTGCTAATCACTCCCTTGTTTGGCTGGGTGTCTGACAGAGGAGCTCGAAAGCCGAAAGTATATAACACCCCCAATAGAGGAAACCACAGCTTACAGAACCCATGAAAAACATTTACTAACCTCCAGGTACCCTTTGTTCTCTATCCCTCCTGACAAGACTTTTCTTCAGCACTACATACCTTAGATGCCTGTGCAATAAGGTTTGATTGCGGGGCTTATAAGGTGGATGGAGATGAGTGAGTCATTATCTGCCATTTATCTTTCATTTAATGAAAAGCACAAAAGCATCACAAGAAACCAGGACGTGGCGTTCCTGTCTATAATTTTGGCCAAATTATTCCAGGCCAAAATGATATTTGTTTGCTTTCAAAGCTGAACAGATCAGACCAAAACTCATGTGTACCCATGTGCGCCTGTGCAACAGGACTTTGCATGGGAGGAAGGAGGTGAAACCACCCAACATCTACCAGTTTGTTCTGGAGAGTGCTGTGAGGGCAGCACCGTTTGCCCCATGCGAAGGGGCACAGCTAAGCTGGGAGGTCTTCTGCCTCTGCTGAAATTGGATTGTAAAATGAGGAACAGCAACAGAAAAGAGGTCTACCTCTCCCCGTGCTGACAGACCCAGGCTCTACCCGTGAAGCTGTTCCAATCTGGAAGTTTTATGGCCATGTTAACATGGCGCCTCTCCACAGGACTTATTAGTTTGGGCGAGGTGCCACGTTAATGCAGCTAGAAGGCTGCTAGGCTGGAGCTGGCTCGGATCCGGACGGCTTGGAGAACATGTAGGCATGCTCTTTCCCTCTGACATTGTTAGCTCCATTACCACCCAGGCTGATAAACTCAAAGGATTGCTTACATGGAATGTTGTACACCTCATTTAGCTCAATTAGAAGACTAGTCACTGCAGGTCAGTAGGCTGTTGGGAAGAAAGACATCAGGGTGATCAAAAAGCAAGGTGGGTTTGGAGACTGCAATCTCTTACATCTTTAATGGTCCTCCAAAAAGCCCTCTACTGACACGCTTAGTCAAGGCACCTCATTTTTGCAGGTCTCCTTAAGGGAAAACCAGCAACAGCCAGTGATGGGGCAGCTCAGAGGGCTGGTGCTGATGGCATCTTGGGTTGGGGTATGACACAGATCAGGAGGGACAGCAGACTGAGAGTGAAGATCCTCTCTGCAGGTGAAGATCAACATACATTAACTGAGCTGTACAGGTCTTAGCGTTGCAAAAGGGGAGAGCTTCTGCAAGTCAGGGATAGTGAGATCTAGTTGGGACCCAGAATATGAAATAAGGAGTTTTCTTGCAAGGGTGGACAAAGAGAAATCCAGGTGACCCCAGAAAAACAGCAAAAGGAGAACATTCGAGTTTGGTGACAAAGTAGTTAAGATATACTAGAACGAGTCAACCGTATCAGTGACTTGAGGCTGTCCTGCTTTATCATGCCTAGGAAAACAATATCCTTAAAACCTTAAAATGCAGCAGAAAGGTCAGTGTTGCATGGTCCTTCCATCCACAGGCGTGTGCTGGCTGGCTCTTGGCTGCTTCAGAGGCATTTCCATGCAGTAAGGTCGACGTGTCATTCTCTACTTAGCACTGCCCCCAGCACCTCGCCCCCACTGCATGGCCCGAGCTGAGCTGTGGCTGTGGCTGTTGCCAAGCATGTCCAGCATCCCTCTTCACCATAATACTGCATTGCAGCCATGCTGCTGGCCGCCAAGAGGAGAAACCCACAATGGAGCAGAGAAAGGTGATGGAATCATTGGGACCTGGCGTGTCAGTGCTGTGCTGACTTGGCAGCGGTCAGGAGAGCCGTGGCTCTGATTGCAGCCATGCCAGCTGCCTGTTTCAAGACAAAAATCACTACCGTGTGCCCCACAGAAACTGCTGTCACTCACAGGAGGTTTTGCAACTCTCGGAATTACTGTATTTTAAATACTTTTGGGGTTTTGTTTTGGGGTTTTTTTCACCGGGAATTGAAACTGAACTCGGTTCTGTAAACGAGGCTGTTTTGTGTTTCTTCCCCTGTGACAGCTATACAGCCTCAGGTTGCGATCGCATCAAATCATCCAAGCTAAGCAACATGTGAGCTGGTCAGTGCTTGAGTGGGTGGCCTCCAGCTAGAATCCAGATGGTGGTAAGGATTAAATCATCCCTGTGAAACAGCACCGAATTAGTGTCCTCTTTCGGCACGGTGGGACTGACAGTTACTTACAGCCTTCAGACACGCTACTCCCCTGGTGCTCTGATTGCTCCCAGCCCTAGCTAATCCCATTACTTCTCACAAGCCCAGGGGTCCCAGCGTGGGTCCAATTCTGAGCTGAAGCATTTTGCACCTATTCAAACCAGAGTAAGGGATGAGCCCAAGTGCGGAACAATACTGGATCGGGCCTTCCGTTTTCCGTTAGGAGCTGGCAGCTTAGCAGAGGTGGCTGAGTCTGGCAAACGCGATTTGGATTGCTGCTGAAGTAATTCATTCCTTTTCCTCGCACAGCCTCTGTCTCCTGTACACACATCCTAGACCTTGTTGTCCATTCGCTCCTAGCACTTTTGTCCAAATCCCAAAAATCAGGAGGGCCCCTTCTTGTGGAAGTGAGAGGAGGAGGAGGAGGAGGGCCAGGGGAGCGCTCGTACATGCATCAAAACGCAGTTCTGTCCTTTTCCCTGCCGAAGCGAACGGATGCGAGCCGGGCAGGCTGGAGCAACCCCTCCAAGCGTTGGAGCATCAGCAGGGAAAGCCGAGCCAAGAAAGAACACATGGTGGTTGTATGTTGCAGTGACACTTCAAGAAAAATCGCTTTGAGCCGTGAGCCTGATCACTTAACTGCAGCGGGCACCCTCCCAGCTTTCCTGAGTCGAATGTAAATTGCCTGAGGTAACGTCCCCCTCCTGCCCCTCAGCCCGGCACCGTTCCCCCATCGCACACACTCTCCCTCTGACTGCACACCCTGTGTCTCAAAGCTCTTTTTATTGTGTTTGCAAATTATGGACGTTCAGCTCAGTTAATTATGAAAATATTGGGAAGTCTGAGAGGCTGGCTCCTGGATGGAGCCGGGGCAGAAAGCCCTTGAAAAATGAGCTCCCTACTGCCAATGGATTGTGTTGTTCTAGGGTATGACTCCGCCAGTCTGCAACAGCCTCTTTACAAGCTGCAGCTCCGGAGGCAGGGCCGGCAGCGGCGTTTACTCTGCCCAGCGTTAGTAGGAGGGAGAAGGGCAGACAGAGGGGTGGCGGGAGGGATGCAGTCTGCTTTCTGTTACCCCATCTTAATCTGTGCATGGGCCCAGGGCCGGATCTTTAGCTGCAGAACTCAATGGAAACACCTCGATTCACACTATTTAGTCGCTGTCCCCAGTTAACTTCAGGCTCATCTAAATCCAGAGTATTGGATGAAATGCCAAGGGCTGACTCTGATCCCACGGGTCCAGTTCTCTTGGGTAGATGTTGCTCAGTGCATTGATACGAGCATTGGGAGTGCTGAGTCCAGATTCGTCTGTGTGTCACTGCAGATTTCACATTACTCTGAAAGGAATAAGGGCAGGTCCTGCAGAGCTGACCTCTGAAGCCAATTTAAGTTATTCCAGCAGTAAAGTTGACCTATTGCTCTGAACTGATTTTCTGTATTTGCCTGGTGTGAGTGAGAGGAAAGGACATGTTCATTCTCAGCCTGTTTTCCATGCAACAGCAGGATTTTTTCATCGGCTGACATTGATTTCAAAGGAATTACATCAGAGAACACGACTTAAAGAGTATTTTTATTGCTGTACCTCTTTCCTAATGTCCTCCAAAGAAAATGGGGGGGGGGGGTGTTGTTTCTTTTCAATATTAGCAAAGAGGGAAGAATCTGTGTAGGGTTTTGGTACATTTCTTGACATATACAGGTAAATAAAAGAGGATAATTTATGCAAAGTGCAGCATATACAAAGCTGATCCATTTCCTTGCATTTCAATTCCATGCTGTGATGATACATTCAGATATAATGCGTAGTGCCACATATCTTGAACAGGATGAAAACTGATCAATTTTCTAATATGTAACACATGTTTGGACACTTTTGAATGTGTCAGAAGTACCCGTGCTGTCTTTGCTATGGAAAGAAAGAATTCAATGACAAATTTAGCCTGTATGTTATGTTTTGCTGGAACTGTAGGTATCCCGGTTGGCTTTATCACTTATTTCACTCAGATTCTTTTTACATGTTAAATAAATACCAGTTCATTAATAGTGGTTGGATTTAGCAATGATAGCCACGTATCTCAGCACAGCTAACATTCAGTGTTATTCCTTTAGGAAAGGCAAGGTTGTGCTTGTGCCCACTGAGCCCTACTGAAGACAACTGGCTGCTGTTGGTGCTCTGTGAAAATCAGTCCGATGGCAGCTCCAATAGCAGGTCGGTGCTTAGAATATGAAACGAGAATCTAGGATCAAGTGATGTAAATGCAGCTGTAGTTAAATTCTGAAGTAAAAGTCTTTTTCATCAAGTAATACAAAGGTCCATTCAAAGAGACAATGGTCCTATTAGAAGATATTTTAAGGTCTAGAGGGTTTCATAGAGAACTAAATTACCTATCAAAAGGAATAATCCTCTGGTACAATCAGAACAGCTGACATTAACCTTTTCTAGGGAGAGCAGATGTGACTCCAGTGACTGAGTGCACATAGAAGTGCACTTGGAACGTTTAGGAGACAACTTCCTATCTAAAGCAGTGACTTGTTATGCTGAAATCGCCGTCATTCCAAGCAAAACAGTGTGTGCACCATCCAAGAATTCATTGCCATCAGATAACGTAAGGCCTTTTTCAAGTCAGTACACGCTGCATTTAGTGAAAACATTGGATTTAGATTCCTTTAGGAATATTTTGGTTTGAGTTTCATTTTCTTGCACCACAATTTGACTTTTTTCCCCCAAATTCAATCTTGTTTTGGATTTTTAAAGAGATTTCAAATTGATTTTTTTCAATCATTTCTCTCTTTCCACAACAAGAAGTGTATTTAGCTGAAGCAATGTTAGGCTGAGAAGTTTCTGAACCAGTTAGTCTTTAAATAACCATGATGCTGTCAGTGACCTATGAACATTTCTGCTGGAGACTCATGGATCGCACCATGATAGCTAAAATCTTCAACCACTACCGATCTTTAAGCCTGATAGAGTTAAAAGCGGAGTTCTGGCCTTCTTCGAGTCTTGTCAACAGCTCTGGAAAGCTCTTTCCATCAGTATTTTATAGAAAGCATAAGTGGTGTCTTCCTGCAAGAATTCCTTCTCATAATTTGTGAGGCTTTCAGGATTGTGTGTACATTTGCTGGCAGAATTGGTTATTAGTGGTTGGGCTTTTTGGGGTAATATATGTCTTTGCTGTGTGTAAAAGTGTCCAGGTATTTTGTGGGTTATTATTATTATTAATATAAATTATTACACTTGAGTGCATAATGTTCATTCCATTCCAGGCACAGTTATCAATTTGCAATTTGTGTGGGATTAAGGGGAATTCTGCCTGCAAAGTCAGTTTAGCAGGGAATAAATCGACCTGGTGCTATAATTGATGGCCAAACACTTACATGCTCCTGAAACTGAATTGCAGTGGAGAACACCTCTCCTGAAAGCACTATTTGGACACAGTGTCAAAAATACCAGCTTGGCCCCATTATTCCAAAGCTAAATTGATCCATGTGATTGGAGTATTGCCCAGATAGGGTTTTTTTTTCCCCCAAACAATCATTTTGAAATTCTCATTATCAATACACTAATGCATGTTGAAGGCTTGTTGGGTCCGACATAGGAAGTGATGTAATAAGGGAACCCTTAATACTCAAACAGGAAACGTTTTCCTCAAGGAATAGTATACTTGAAAACTGCAGATTACAGTTTAATATTAACCAGATTTCTACATTAAACATGATTTCCGAGAACAATTTGATTTTTCTTACTTTTTCCCCCCCTTTTTCTTTTCCTGCTTCTCCTCTAAATGATCAAACCTGCGTCCAACCACAAGTGGCTCCTGGAATGAGCCCATGGCTGCCTGCAATTTAAGTGTCAGCCTCAGCAATTGCAGAGCTGCGTTGGATCTCCCTCCCAGCCCTTGCCACTCACTACTTCCCTGTCAGTCTCAATCTGCCTCTGGTACCCACGCATGTCAGTAAGCCTCATTCTCTCCGCTGTGCCTGGTTAGGCGCATTTTGCTTCAGGGGCATCAGAAGGTGTCCCCTGGGGATGTGGTGGTGTTGCCAGTTAATACATAGCCAGCACCAGCTGATGGGGTAATGACAGCACAGCAGCACTGAAATCCGGTTGGGTTTATGGAGACAAATGGCAGATTGCATAACGTCCAGCCCAACGTAAGGGACAGAATGAGGAGAATTAACAACGGCACAAATAGTGTGTTCTCAGGACTGACTGGCTACCTGCTCCTTCAACTGACCACTGCTATTTGTATGTATTTGTTTATGGTCTAGGAGTCCTGTTCGTGAGCAGAACCAATGCCAGGCTGTTAAACACAGCAAAGAAAACGTTGTCGCTGACTCAAAGAGCTTCCAAGCTCGAGTGCCATCCTACACAACCCCCAGTACCAACTACTGTGAGTAATATCACCCTTCCTGCAGTGTTTGAGTGTCTGCGTGCTCCCAGGGGCAGGTTTCCTTTCTGCTCCCTGCAAAGATCTCTGCCAGGCAGCCCTTCAGGCTGAGCCAAACACAACTCGTTTCACCATCTCCTTCAAAAGTCAAGTCAGACCGCATTGCCGGTAGCAGGACATGTTTACCAGGTCTGTAAAAGTGATGGGTCTAAATATAGCACCTGCTGAAATGGTCCTTAAAGAGGGGAAGGAAAAGGGATGGCGTGGCTGGGAAGAAAGGTGATGCAGAAGCACCTTCTGACTGAATGCAGTTTTTCTCTGGAATTGTCTAATTGTTTTCCAGAGGCTTCTCCCAGAATGAAACACTTCCAAGAAGCAAAGATTTCAAAACTAAGGAAATCTCTGCAATACAGCCAGAGATGTATTCTGCATAGGAAGGTTATTTACTGAAGCAAAGAACATGGCTGCTGCAAGCTGGTGGTCGGTGGCATCAGTTCTGCTGGGTAAGTGCTTCTTAAAACTCACCTGGCAAATCCACACTCTTTTGGAGTAAGGTCTTCAAAGGGCAGACACCACAAGGTGGCATTCTGCACTTCACCTCTGCAACCTGCTGCTGTACAGGCTGAGGAACGTGATGGTGGAGCAGGAATGGAGAGGCACACTTTTCTGTATGGACAAGAAAGGTCAGTCTCAACGGAGAACTCCCACACTTTGCACTAGGAGTACTTGAAAGGGGTTCAACAAAACATATGCAGCAAGGAGCCTTCCCTGAGCTGCTAAGGATAGAGAGGCTCCACTAGAAATAGTCTCCTCCATGCTTTGAAATGCAAGTGCTTTGTTCCTTGCCTGGTTTGAAATGGTCTTCTCACACAGAAGCATCAGGAATTGTTTCCAGCCAGACCTGAAATGTAAACCAGGATCCCCAAAGAGCAGTGTGACAATGTAACACTAATCCATCCTCTTTCTGCAGATATGATGCGCATGGAGAAGGAGGTTAACCACACTGGTGCCTCCTGCCGAGGGCGATCACTGTAATGTAAATTGTGACCTTCACACAATTGCTCATTGGAAACATTTACATGGAGACTAAATCCCTCCCAGGTTGCATGATAGCACAAGCTTTGTTTTCTTAGGCTGTTGTTCCCTATTTGGCACGCAGTACAAAGCCATCCAGGGGCTGTGAAATCCATGAAGCACAAGCTCGGACTGCCCGTGTGCTGCCAGCAGAACTGACAAGCATGCAAGGAAAAGGCTCCTTGGGCTGCCAAGTCATGTAGCTTTTGAATGAAGTGGCCTCCCCATGAAAGAGCTTTGCTTTCTTGATCAGCAAAATCCTGATCTGCCATGAAATTCTCCCACCTACATTGGTCTTCAGGAAAGGAGCCCACATGGAGGCTCTGGCCCAGGCCTGTTGTTCTGTGCCAAACTAAATCCATTCTGTAGCTCTTCTGAATGATACTCTAGGCACAGGCAGCTGGTAGAGGGCAGTGGGAAACCAGAGACAAAAAGCTATGTTGGAAAAGGGAGCCCAAGTACAGGTAGTGTTTGGTACCACAGAAACGTAGTGGCCACTGTTTGCTGGCTTCTGGCCACAAAATGTTGTCATGTAACTTTGAGGCAAGAAACTCAATGCAGTGGCTGGGGATGTACTAGAATGTAGAGGAATACACTGTGTTGGAAATGTACAGGACCATAGGAATAAACTAAAAAAGAAAGAATAGGGCCACTGTGAATGTTGTATTTTAAATCTCAGCCCCAGTGATCTGGAAAGTATGCTGGGTTTGGGACACTATGGTCAGAGCATCAGCTGAGATTCACCCATGGTTTGGCGTTTACTGATGGTGGAATAAATCTGCTTCAGCCAATAGCAATTCAAGATTCCTTTTGAAATTGTGGTTGAAGTCTGTGTTCTAATCCCAAATGATACATGGGAGTATTCCCTGCCCTCCCTTCTCCAATTTAGTCCCCAGATCTGAAGGCTGAGGCATGTTGTGATCCATTTATCCACAGATGTGATGCTCTTTTGCAGATGCAAGAATGAAACCTGAAGTTCACAGAAGGAAATGAGAGTTTCCATGGCTCCAAGGGACCTACTGAGAACACCTCCCATATTTTGGGACAGACAACAGACTCCCAAGAGAGCTTGAGAAAGCAGCTGCAACCTTTGGTTTTCATTCTGAACTGGATGCAATCTCATAATCCCAGCCTGTTCTGCTCTAGTTTTAGGTCTGTGGCTTTGGATAACCACCTATATGAGCCTGTTTTCCTTCATTAGGTGTCAGGTAACAAACTGTTCTGAAACAGCGTGTACCAGCATGGGAACAGCAGGGTTAGAAATCAGTGCCAAGATGTTCAGATGAATTTCTTTATCCTCATCCTCGCTCTGGCAAGGATAGTTGTTAAATTCAGCTAATTAGAGGAGGTTGATAGAACAAGTCGGGAAGTGTTGCACTCGGGCTCAGCGGACACTGTGCGTGTGTACTTCCTACATTCAAAAGGGCTTGGGGAGTTTCTGTGTATGATGTGAGGCTCTCTTTATATTAAGCCTTTCCTGAACAAACATAAACCTCACAAGGGAAGTGCTTTTTATACTTTTCCTGTCCCCAGAACCTCAAGATAAAATTAAAAACGCCAGGACATAAATGACCACCCTTGGCTCTGTTTTGCCTGGTTACCAACAAAATACTGGTATCAGTTGGCATGAATTGGCAGCATTTCAACAGCATCCTTTGAACCAGGCCCGTCCACCAAATGACAGTCTGGTTCCGGATGTATTTTTAGCTAGAATACTCTGTGGCACATGTTGCTGTCTTTCTGGAACCGTTTATAGTTTCTGCAGTATCATTTACTACCATTTTCTCTAATTGTGTTTCCAGGAGAGCTGTAAATGTACACTTTTGCTGCAGGCGCTGAGCATGAAATAGGAAAGAAAGAAGGAGGGAAGGTCATAGCAATAGATGAGTCACTGTGCAGCAGAAATTCAGATCTACAGGTCAACGTTGGTTTTATTTGGCAATGCAGAGCTTAAGCATCCCAAATCATTGTGGCCAGCACCCATGCGGAGTGACAGCGTTGCATGGATTTGCTCACACATGCTGTGCTCTTGTTCATGTGCTTCAGTTGTTGGAGACGTGAAGATAGGTACAAAGGAGAAATAGGGAAGCTATGCTACAACTCTGCCGATGTCCATGGGGAAAATGAACCAACATAATACATGGAAATGATCAAATCACCTCTCTCATGACATTTTGTATTCTCTTGTGTTGCACTTTGTCACCTTCCTGATTGCAAGGTGGGTATCAAGCTGCTGCTAAATGCGACCAGCACAATATTGTAACCACTCTGAACACGCTTTCTATTGGTATAAATGACTCTGCAAGGAAAGGAGGAATGGAGAACCAAGCTCATGAACTTTGTTCGAGGTAACTTACTCTGCGGTTACTTTACTATGGGTTTTAGTACACCTTGGTGAGCATATAGTTTTTCACTGGATAACATGATCACAAAAGCCCAGACAATGAGGCTTATGGTTGTAATTATCAGAAACACATTTATGTAATGCAGTGGAGAAAAGTTTAATCTTATGGTATTAAATGTATGTATGACTCTAAATTCATCAAGAAAACACTGTAAGGGGTGGAAGAAGTGATTCCCTCCTCCCTCTTTAAAATCTATGAAGGAAAAAGAAAGCAAATTGGTGAGGGAAACCTCAGCCCTAACACAACGTTACAGTGATGGGAAATCCCCATCTACAACATCCATGGAATCAGGGGGACCTGTACATTGTGTTCTGAGTAGCTCGTGTTCTCAGAGGGAAAACACAGTTTCTCAAAACTAAACTTCATTACATTGAACATAATTAGCTTCTTTTCAGCAGATTAGTCAGTTATCACATTGGAAAGTGCTGAAATCCTGATCCCCCCAACATGTCCACAATGGAGGTGCTAAGTCTGGTTTCTCAGTCTGGGATTGCTCAGTTCACAAGTGTTGCCAGCAGGAATTACCCAGGCATATTTAGTTTCTTGTCCTTCCTAGGTATGAGATGCTGCTTCCTGACCCTGTCCAGCAATCCAAGGAATTGTCATTGCTTGCAGGAGAATAAAACAACTAAATAAAAGAAAGGCTTCCTGATTCCAACCGCACATTGATGCTGACGACCTGACCCTGCCCCAGCAGGTGATGATTCCTGTGATTTCCAGCAGTTGTGTTACCCAGGGCTGGGCCCTGCTTTCAGGTGTTTCAAACTAAACACAATTTGCTGGAAGTGAGGTGGGTAAGAGGTGCAGTGCTTAAAGCCAGGCTGCAGGTAGCACCCTGGCCTTGAGCCTGGGGGTGAAGAGGCAACTTTTTTCCTGGAGTTCCACAGGTGGGCTGGAGGTAAGAGGTTCTTTGTGCTGTTCTAGCTCTCTGATAACGACCAATGGTTCCCTGTGCTTAAAGAGATACAGGTGTTTTGGTGTGTGTTGTCTTGTAGCTTTGGGTGCAGCACTTGCTTTGGGATGTGGTTCTGGCCATCCCTTTCAGCTTGATTAGAACCCTTCTACCAACTCATCTCTATCTGAGTGGAGGTAACTGCTTGGTTGTTTCAGAGTAGACTGTTTAGTGTGTTCATATTGCTTTGGAGGTGGCTTTATCTCAGGAGCTGCTTAAAGCTCCCCTGTGGAGATCTCCACTGTCTGTATTCAATAAACAGTACTGTAGAAGTGTGTATAAAGTAACTTCATGCAAGAAGAGCCCAGGTTTCCCTGGCTGATTTTCAGGCTCCAGGAGGGCAAAGATGAGTTAAATGATACCTGTGGTAAATGATTTCTGAGCTTGTCTTTGTGGTAAAACGTTGTTGAGGATATTGAGGGAGAAGTCACTGCCTCAGTATAAATATTTTCATTGGAGCTAGCTGAGTGTTATTATGAATCGATAAGTCGAGGATGTCATATTGAATAGCAGTGTAATGTTGTGACAAAATGTTATATGCCATCTGACACCCACTGAATGCCTTTATGGTCAGATGTAATATTGGTGTTCTTTCATTCCTCCACTCTCATTCTTCATAAAGGTTGAGATCTGCATCTGTGCCTGGCCTGGAAAAATTATCACTGTTGAAAATGGTCCTGAATAGTAAAGGGTAATTGTGTCATTGCAGAAGGGGACTCTTGGGGAGCTCAGGGTTATTGCCTTTAATGCACACTATGGGGAAGCATGAGTGTTAAGAGGTGATTTCCCTGGAGCTCACCCACAGGCAGCACTATCAGCTGTGCCTGAGGTGGGACTTGGGTGCTTTGGCTCTGAAGAGGTTACCTGTGCCATCGAGCAGCAATGAGCAGTTCTTCTGCAGTTGTATTGCGTTTCCTCATTGTGCTGGTGCTTGCAAAAGCAGATGGGTGACAGATTGGCCCAAATGACCTTACCAAAAGGCATCATTTATTGTTCCGAAGCTTCATACAGCTTGCAAAAACACTGCTTAGCTACCTGTGACAGAGCCGAAACTCTCATGTTCCTACAGCTCCTTCTCTCCTGGCTTCATACAGTAAATCTCACCTACTGTGGAGGTCAGCAAATGCTTGTTTTGAGACAGTCTAACAGGCCATCCACTGATGGGGAACTGCAATATAGTGGATTTGAGCTGCAGAGTACAACTTCTCGCTTCTTTTGCTTTTTCCCGCTGCTTCTCTATTGATACATGAATCATTTGGTATTCCAGAGCTTATTCTCGCGTTTGCCAACACTTGTGAGGGAAGAAATCGCTTCATCTGCAAGTGGAATAACAGAAATTATTCTTATTGTTTTATTGGCAAATAAAAATATAATTTATTAGCCAGTCAAGAGCAATAACCCCCGAGTGCACTACTACAGAATAGCCCATTAAGAGCTTTTAATGCTAATTCTGTCTGGGCTTATGTTAGTTAATTAAAAATATAAAGCAACAACATTGGGCCTGGCTTTTCAGAGGTCTTTAGGTGTCTAACCCCAAGTTATTTCAATAGAAGTTGAGCAATTCAGTCTCTTTTGAGGCTCTGGACCTCAGCCCAAGTTCTGCGATGCTGTAAGCACATGCAGCTGCGTTGTTCTCAGTGAGGTTTGGTCCATTTACTTGAGCATGTGGTGAGGAGCATGAGTGGAGCTGGTGATTCCATTTATATGAAGGGAAAGGATGGGTTTGGGTTCTAACTTATACAGATTTGTACAAGGCTGTGGAATTCCTGCTGTAAGGAAATGCGTTTGTGCAGCAAGTGGGTGATGGGGAGGGAAAGGGCAAAGGGTTTACTGACTTGTTTGTTCATGTGGTCTAGTTAAACTCTGGTAGTAGCTGACAGCTGTGCAAGGGCAATTAATGAGGAATCTGTGATGCATTTGATTCTCCTGTTAAAATATCCCCTTTCTGGTGTTTAACATGTGGACGGGTTCTTGGGCCATGCACTGAATTATCTCTGTTTATACCTGCTGCCAATTAAACTCTTAATTTCTAAATAAACAGCCTGCCATCACTCTGCCTCAGTTTAAGGCACCCAGGCTTGTTGTAGCAATAGACTGGACTGTGAGAGTTTGTTGGGTGGGAAACAGCCTTGGTCTAAGAGTTTGAACCTGGGAGGAAGAGAGCCATTTGGATGTGAAGGGTTAAAGAGCAGAGCGTGCTGTGTCTTTGCTGTGATGCCTTATGATATGCTGCAAGAGCTGAGGAATCCTGCATAAAAAGGGGGGGGGGTGTGAGCATTTAAAGGTGTGAGCATGTAGGAGTGCCCTGGGTGTGAACACAAATAGGTGTCATTATTTAAATGAGATGTCCCATCATGATGGATCTCTTCTCATATAAAAGATTTTCCTCTATTAGTATAAATCCAGGGAGTTATGGGAAGGCTCTGGCTCCTCTGATTCTTTACCAGTGGGGGTTAAGCAAGTTTTCCCTTCAGAAAGGGAGAGATGAGGCAGTAGAACCTGAGCAAATATTGATGCTTGTGTTTGATCTGCTGAGTAAGGGCAGTTGGCTGCACTGGGACCCTGGAGGATGGTGAACTGCAACACTTAGTCAGGAAAATGCTTGTGAGGCAGAATGAGTAGGAGTGGTCCTTAGAGCCTGAGTGAGAGATGGGAGATACAGGCCGCACTGCTAAGGAGACATAGGGACTCATCCAGCCAGCCACTGGAATTAGTCCTGATGCTCCCATTTAACTCATTCTCAATTCATGTGAATGAAGCAGATTCTGGGTATATCTGCCCTCTGTTCCAGCTGAGGGACAAACAGCAACTGACCATAGGCCAGAAGGGATTTTTCTTTCTCACTTTGTCTTTCTTGGTTACCCTAAAACAGTGAAAATAGTAAAGCAAACAAGAAGAAATGTTCTGCTGGGGTGGAGTTCTTCCCTTTGCCATCGCAGAAATGTCTTAGCAAAACAGCCTGAAACTGTTTGACATCCATTTGTGGGATCTCTATAATTAGCATTAATAAAAGGACATGTCAAGTACACCTACCTTGCCAACCACAGATGCGTTCTTCACTCTCCCCCTCTCGATGGCTTTAACTTGTTCTTATGATTGGCATCGGCAGGGAGATTATAATTAGAGATATGCATTTAGTATGCATAATGCCTTTTTGTTCTATAGGTGTGTATATATCCCCCAAAAATGGCATGTCTGAAGTGGTTTGTAAAAGCTTTGTAGTCACAGGTAGTCTAAAAGAAACATAAGAGGAAAATCTACTGTCGGAAGCAACTTGGAGCAGTTCTATGGAAAATAAAGGAGATGGTAACTACAGGGAGAGAGAAGGGAATATAAGTACATAAAAAATAACTCCCAATATTCCAGCCTACAGGAACTTCGCAGGATTCTTGGGTCATGTTGTCCCCAACACTGTTTTCTTTGCATCAACATAGGAGGTTGCTGTACTAGGTTCTTATATTAAACCCCATTATTATAACCAAAGCTTTGCTTCAAAACTGGGCTTTTTTTGGTGATTTGTGGGGGGAGGATGGCGAAGCAACATGAGGATAAATCCATCCTTTCTGCATGTGCACATCAGGCAGGACATGTTCCTCTTGCTGCGCTGCTGCTTGTTCAGAACAGAAACTGGAATTCCAGCCACTTCCGAACCCAGGGATCCCTCCAGACTTTCCCTGAAACCTGACAAGCAACTGCCTGGTACCCGAGCACAGGTTTGCAAGCCTAATGTGTGATAAATCAGACCTTTCACTCGCAGTTTTTCCTGGCAGCAGTGCTAGAACAACCCTCTGAATAGCTACTACTGCTGAATGTTAAAATCTGGCTCTTGGCTCAGCCAAAACCTGCAGTTACAGTCAGCTGGTGTTTGGCAAAGTGTAATGTTCTGTAACCTTATCTTTTTATAACAATCATGTTTATTAGTATTATGCAGTGCATTATAGGGCCCCTCTCTAGAGCCACGGTGCTGTGTCTGTTGCAGCAGGATGTATGGTTTAGGTAATCATAACAGTTTCCAAACAGCTGTAAAACCAGCCCAGGCAGTGTGGTCCAGGCTGGAGACCCTGTGAGTGCTGCTGCTGGGTGCCTGCAAGTGCCTCAGCCACTGCTGTCCTCTCTTGGGCACTGTCTGCAGAGATATCGCTCCTTAAAGGACCTTTAAGGGGACTCCAGATTGCTTCCTTTAATGAGGAGTAGAACACTAAAGCTTAACATCTTTTTAATCTTTCAGTTCATCCTCAGTCCGTGCTGTTTCCTCACCCAGACCCAGTCAGTTTGGTAGCTGAATTTGGCCTGATGCATAGAATAAACTTAAATGCGCTTTAATCTGCGTGCTGCAAGTACTCTTCCACTTGTTGCAGCAATAGATGCTGAGTTCAAGCTTCTGAATTGTGACTAAAATAGTTAATAACTCCAGATATCTAAAGGTGCTTGCAGTGCTTTAAGTGTTAATAGCTCTGTTATCAGCTGTTCTGGGAATAAAGCAGGGATCAGACATTGCATCCCAGAGGTAGAAGGTAGCAAAATCCTGTCCTTTACTCTGGCTTGGGTCTGTATAAAGGTCTATTTCCTCAACCACCTGATAGATGACCTTCAAAGCAGGGGGTGTTTCTCTAGGATCTTGGCACCTCCACCTTAAACACCTGCAAACACCTTTAATCTGTTATGTGGGCATACTTCTGTAGGTGCTCCATAGGAGGAAGGAGATTCCTGTTGACCATGGGTCCAAACTCTGATCATGGGCTATACAAGTCAGTAGGGAACATCTGCAATGTTTCTTGCATTGGGAGGAGGGCTTGTTTCTGTGTGGGTTTATAATAGGGAGGCTTAGGAAAGAGATCTTGAGTTTGTTTTGCTGTGTAGCAGCTGAGAAGGGCTGCTGCCTTTCTGTTAGTATTGCGGTAGAATAGCCAGCCTGGGCACCATCTTTCCTGGAATGTGTTATTTTCAGTCTGGGAATGGCCATGAGAAATTGTCCTTTTTCTGGTCTTTACCTCTATTTCTTGCGCTGTTTTTGCATCAAGCCATCGCATTTGACTGAAGTCTGTCAGAATCCACGTGTCAGCTTGAATAGTGAGACTCGGTGAATCTCTCTCTGCCTTACTACTATTGCCAAACTTTCTTTACTCTAGGAGCATGAGGGCACGTATCTCCCTGAAGCAATGAGGCAGCCCTTAGGTTTTGTGCATACTCTCACCTTGAAGGCACATCAAGGCATTGGTATCTTCTGAGCCATGGAGGGCAAGAAAGAGCTGATACTTGGGCCCAGAGTGAGTTACTTCAGTTTCTTCTTCTTAGAAACTGATATATTATCCCTTCAATGATGTTACTGATGAAGCTTTTTCCCTTATTTTTCAAGCATAGAGGAAAAAAAAATGTCTTGCCGTGTTTTAGGAACAAAATGAGTATTTTACACACATACAAATAGCTCTCTGGAAAGCACTTAAATTTACAAGCTGTTCCTGAATTTCCTGACAGTTGGCAACACTGCATCCAACACACAGGAAAATAGATGTATTGTAAATAATATATATTGCAGCTTAATCTGAGGGTGCTTTAGCTCGAAATAGTTTGAACCAATATGTTACCTAATATATACTTAAAAAAGCCATTTGACCTGGAAAGATGATTTCAGGATCTGAAAAGCTCTATTTAAAGTACCAGCCACCTCCTCTGAATGCTCCTCAAGAGAACTCTTCCGAGGGTACCTTTCCTTGGTGGTAGTGGTTTAAATATCTTGGGTATCTTCTGCTGTAGTAGCATCACTGTGTATCATTGGTATCTCGTGTAGGTGGAAGGTCTTGATCTTTAAGACCAGTGGCAGTTATTTGCTCTTCAATCAGGAGCTGGTTTATATGAAGAGGAAACACTGGTGTATATGTGACCACTCAGCTATGTATGTTATTACATGCAGCTTGGATGGGAGGTAGTTTAGGACTAGGCTACTATTTATGTGCTGAGGTGGCACTTTATCGATATTGTCACAATTTATTATATCTGATGAAGGATTGTAATATTTGAATTGCAGTGAATCTGATGTAGAAAACCCATTGTTGTTATCCTAGAGCTGATATTTCTGTGACTGTAGCAGTATTTAGCAGCTGAAAAACGAGCTTCAGCTAGATGTGAAGATCTTATAGCAGGAAGAGCTGGCTGCAGGGAAGGGGAATGGGATCTTTCCCTGCAAACTGCCTTTTAGTTCCATCCATGGATCTGATGGGAATCACAGGATGCTTTGCTAAAAGCACAGGGAAAGTGTTTGTGTTCTGCTCAGTGCTTGCTCTTTGTAACAATTCCTTGTGAAGCTCTAACTGCAGATGAGTTGGGTTTTAATCATGAGACACATCCATGTGTTTGTTGCTCTGGAAATGCTGTACTTCTCATTTTGAAGGGGGGGGAAATGACGTTTTGATAACTTAATACACGGCAGCACAATAAAGCAACAACGTGAACAGCTGTTAAACAGATTTGCTTCACATCAGCTACAAATATGTTTAAATTCATTATTATCCAACTGCTGCCTTAGTAGCAATACTTGTCACAGTTGGCTGTTGCTGCACGGCAGTCTCTACGTTAGGGTCAAGCACCCTGAGGGCTCTGCTGGCATCCTTAGAAATAAATGTGGTGGGATCCACAGCCCATAGGGTTTGGAATCATGGGACTCATCCAATGTTGTCCAGGCTTGAAGTCAGTGAGGCACTTCCCATGGGTTCAGTCACTGGATTTCAATGATAAAATTGAATTTGCTGATTTCAGATGGTCATTGCACCCATCCAGTGGTGGCTTAAAACCAGAACCTAAACCTCATGGCTCCCCGGCTTTTGCCTTACAGTATAAGTTATTGCTGTAGGAGGACTGGAGGTGACCTAAGCACCAGTTGCATTGCATGACAAAGCACTCAAGCAGCTGGTTACAGCAGTGGGTTTAATCCTATTTCGCTTGTGTGGTGAAACACCATGAGCTTTGAGGCCAGCACATCCCCTGCTCCTGCAGCCTGAGCTCACGTCGTGGACCACCTTACAGGAGCATGAGCCTCCTGGTACAGGCTTGGAGAGATGGATGTTCTGCAGGCAGAATGCAGCCCCATGCAGGGAAGCAAAAGCTGCGCATGGAACAGGAGAGGAAACATTATATTGCTTTTGTGTGGCTGTAATGAAAATAAACGAGGGCTTCAATTTAAAGTAGTTACTAAAAATGTGTTGTTTCCTCTGCCCTAATTCCAAAAGTGACTTGCAGCTCATTAGATGAAGTGAAGCCCACTCGTGCTGTGCTGTGCTGTGCTCGGGTAAACAGCAGCCATCTGAGTTTCATTACAATGAGGAAATCAAATAAACACAGGGCCAGAAAACAGTAGTTTGGGCATGGCTCGTTACAGCACAATGCAGTTAAGGTTTTCTGTGGAGGCAGCGGGATCAGGCAGGGTGCAAAGGGGATTCTTCATGATTCTGTCCTGAACTTTTCCTCCCCAGTGCATCACAGGGAAAAGCAAAGCTCATGGCTTAAAGACACCCCTGAAGCCCACAAGTGATGCTTTGCCATAAAGCTCCCTTTGTCCCCCTGCCCCAGGGTTCCTTGTGCTGGCTGGGCAGGAGCTCAGGGGAAATGTCGCATTGACAATGCGAGGGTGAGGCCTCGGGTCTTAAGCTCGGAGCCTGG
Source organism: Amazona ochrocephala (assembly GCA_039720435.1). Taxonomy (NCBI): domain Eukaryota; kingdom Metazoa; phylum Chordata; class Aves; order Psittaciformes; family Psittacidae; genus Amazona; species Amazona ochrocephala. Next base: position 93,691,100 of record CM077879.1, read on the forward strand.
TTATATCGGTGCAATTATACCAGTTGTATTCATGGCCTCTACCATCAGTGATGGCAAAGGCTTTGATCCCAGCACCCCAAAGCAAAAGCATTTTTGACTGCTGGAGTGAGCCTCATGCTTGGATTGGTGGAGGGTGTTCAGGTTTAAGCCCTGTTACTTTGGCTCTGTGTGAGGTTGATGTTGTTCCTGCTCTTACCTTTCATTTCAGACTCAGGATTAAGATGCTTGTCCCGTTTCAGTCCATGCAACTGAAAGGGAAGAACATGCAGAAGGCCTTGTTTTTAAATGAGGGGGTTTTAATTAGATTTGTGATGTGTTTTTGTTCACTCTCCCATTTTTCTCCCTGAGAAAGCTCTGTGGGTGCCCTGGGTCTCTGTCAGTCAAAGGCAGAGCTGCTGCTGCTCAGCAGCATTCTGCACAGGCACACTTCCTATTTGTCAGCTACTTGCAAGCTCAGCCCTGAGTCATTCACATCCTTTTGGTCTGCCTCCCAGCTTCTGCCCTGTCCCACCTCTGATCTTCCTCCGTCACTGGTGCTGCCTAATGAGGATTTGTGCATTTAAAAGCTAAGGAAGGATGCTAGGATAGTGAATACTACCAGGAACTGGATTGGCCACAGGTTTTTCCACGTCTTAACCTTGATGGAATGGGCATTGCGAGATAATTTTGCACCTCCTACGGAGCTTTGAGTAAAGGCTCACAGCAGCTTTGATGGCTTCTGAAGTCATCCCGTTGTCAATTTCTTTTGCTGCAATTAGAAGCAGAAGTGCCAAAGTGTATCAGATTTTGCTGCTCCTGTGCTTTTCCTGTCTGCAGGCAGTGTGTAGCCTGGTCTCACAAGAGGGATGAAGCCGAGTTTTCAGACCTGCGAGGTTTTTACCATTTGGATGAGCATCAAACTTACCTGAAGTGAACTGAGACTCCTTGTGGGCTGAGGAGGACTCTTTAAGAACAAGCTGATGTTTCTCTTTTCAGGCTCAATAAAGAGAACCTGCTGAGCCCAAAAATGTTCTCTATTCTCTGTGCATGGAGCCTCAAGAATTCAGAGGGGGCTTCTAGGAAGTCAAGGGTTGCTTCAGGGAAGACCAGCGATTAAGGCTTGCCTGGGCAAATGGACGTTGCAGCTCCACTGCATGGGCTCTTGGAGTCCCATGGAGACCAGGGATCTCCAATCTGCAAATTCCCACCTCCCATAGAATAGGCTATCTCTTAAAGCCCAACTTGGCAAGGGTCAAACCTGGTGTGCAAAGCTCCCAACCTCACTAAATTCAATCAAGCCAAATAGCCTGCAGTCAGAACTTATCTCCTCCCAAAATAAAACATCCAGTAGAAGAAACAAATTGCTTGGCACCTCATTAGCAATTGTAAGCAGACTCCATTTTCACTCCAGGGTCCCATTGCAGTGATTTGTGAGGCGGCTTTTCCCTACCTCTGCCTAGCCCCTTAATGGGCCCGTGTTGTGAAGGACTTGGAGGCAACACAAGAACAACAGTGATTACTTGTGGTGCTCTGGGACACCCGTCCTGCTGTCTGCTGCTGCAGTGCCCCTCTACCTGCTGTTGTTTCTGGAACCTGAAGCCCGTTTCACGTTGCTTCTGTGCATGTGTGTGGCTGATTGTTAAGGGAACACAGTTGGCCTGGAATAAGATAACCAAAGCTCCTCTGTCCTCCCAGAGCTAAACTGATGTTTAAAGTTAACCAACTGATGGGGTGCTTGATGGGGTTGTTCCACTGAGCATCAATGTGTGGGTATCGGGTGAATGCTGTTGCTGCAGGGCTTGGGAAGTGGTGTTGGCTGACTGTTCTCATGCTACAGAACAGCCTGAAAAGGTGAAAGAAGAGGAATAAACCCCCCTCCTACAGTGATCAATTTGTTCCTTCTCAGTTAAATGTCCATCTTCATCCCCGTTTGATCCTGCCCTGCTTCCTCCACGCTTCTGCCTTCTCAGCTGGGCTTGAAAAGCAATTTCATTTCAATTTCCAGACCTTTTTGGTCGTGTGGTTTCAGTCCCCAGTCCACCCCCAGCCCAGCAGGATGTGTCTCTCAGGAAACCAGGTCCACGCTCAGTCGTAACTTCTGAACTTAAGCACATCAAAAAGGACTTTGACAAACTCGGTGAGGCTTCGGAGGGACCGTTTGTTGCTGCCTTGGGATTTCCTTCATGCCCATTCTCCAACCCACATGTACAAGCAGGCAGCTGACCTCAGGCAGCAGAAATGAGCTGATCTGGGAGCCTGGCCCTAGGGAATGTTCCTGTTCTAAGGCAGCAGCCTAGGAGAAGGATTGCAATTGCTTCTGAGATTTGTCTTTGCCAGGTACCTGTCCTGCCAGGGGGAAGAGGAAGGTTACTGTGCACGTGGTCTTGATTTGACTTTGGAAGCAAAACGGATTAAAACTGGGTTAAAAAGGAGAGGAAAGATCTCATTTCTAGTCTGTTTCATTGAGTCTCATCTTAAATTTTCTGTATCTTTCAAACTTCTTTATTTCCTGCATCACAAAATAAATGGCGTTTTTTCTTGTTTGCTACTGACGGTTTCTATTAACCAATACTTCAGTCCTTCAAGCAAAAATGTAATGTTGAAATCAGTGTTCATAATTACAGGTCATCATCCTAACGTAGCCATCAACTTGCAATACTCAAACCATGTTCTTGGCGCTCTTCAGCAGCTTCTGTAGTCGTCCAAGGGTTTCTCTTCCAACAGTGCTTCCTGAGGTTCTTCCCTGATAAATTAATTTCATTTAATTATACTGGGTTTAATTCTTCCTTTCATCGATATTCCAGCATTGGGCAGTTTAAGCTTGCAAATAGGGATGAATTTTCACGGTTAAACCAAGCTAGAAAAAGAACGTAAACACCAATCTGTTTGAATTCCTTTTTCCCCTCATTCCTTTCATGTTGCGCTCTTTCATCTTGGCTGACTTCAGCTCTTTAACACAGGCTGAGCCACTCTCTGGGGATCCCTTACTGTCCCCACTGACTATGGAATTGCCATATATAACTTTTAGATTCCTAACTCCTAGCAAGTTTAAAGGCAAGGGAGGCTGAAATTCAAACAATATCTGATGAAATCCTGTTTGGGAGGGGGGAAATGCTGCCATCAATTTTCTGTAACACTTTTTAATGGAAGGGGAGAGTGCAATTGGTTTGGATAAAAGGGATATTCTATGACTAACAGGCTAAGAGAGGGCAGCTCTGAGCCGAGCAGCTACTCAAAGGCTGGTACAGTAGCAGAACCAGCAACTGCCATGATTATATTATCCAGGGATCTAAGGCAAATGCGCGTAGTATTGGATACACACTGTTGAATGTAAATCCATAGTGCTGAAATAGTGTATATTTATTATGCAAGCCAGAGCTGAAGACAGTTTCTGTTTGATGGACTCCTGCTGATGAATGGATTGTTTCATTCCAGTAAATGAACTGTCAGAAACAATGGCTGTGGAGTACAGTTTCCCTCCCTGTCCCCAAAGGGCAGGAAAGCTCCGCAGCCAAAGTAAAGTTGGAGTTTTTTGTCAAGTCTGGTGAGATTCAGGCTTGGGTGGAAAGTTCAGAGCTATGGGTATTGACCTTAAACAAAGCCCATTTCTCTTAACTGAAAGCGTTTATGTAGTGGGCAGATTAGTTTCAAACTGAAGTGAGGTAAAGGCAAGTCTCTGCCTAGACGAGGTACCAGAAATCCTCGCTCTGGTTAGGGCCAAAGTGGGTGTTTGGGAAAGTTGTGCCCCTGCATAATGGGGGAACCTGGGCTGGGCACGTCCTTGTTTTCTCCTGCACAACAGGATCTTGGGGTGGATGAAAAGTCTCCTTTCTCATCTGGCAAGAACATGCAGTGGTCCCTTGTTTGAGATGGTGGAAGGAGGAATCCCTCTGTCATCAGGAGAAGGAGCAGCTAAGCAGTGCAAGCCACTGTCCTGGCCAGGGGAATGGGCCGTTGGAAGTCTGGAAACAGCTCCTGAGATTTGGAAGATGTAAATTCCTTTACATTTCAGATGCCCTTTATTTTGGCTGAGTTTTCCTTTCTGGATCCCAGGGGCTGTCTCAGCTGGAGAGGGAACCCTGCACTGCCCGGGATCTTGGGAGACCCTGGTCCTGTCTGCCACAAGAGCTCGAATATCCACAGGAATGCTGCTGAAGACACAGCAGGAATTAGCCGTTGGCAGTAGCAGATTTCATGGCGCTGAGTTAGCCAGGTCTCTGGGCAGGGAAAAGTGAGTTAGACAAACGTCATACTCCATAGTGGGCTGTACCGTTACATCAGTGGCTATGATAAATGATAAGGACATGAGGGCTGGATTTCAGTTCATGCCAATTCCTTCCACATTCATAAGCAGAAACGCACTGGGAAGCGAGTCCTGAATGGAATCTGCTCAGCTGACATGTCTTCAGAGGCAAAGCACTTTCCTTATGGTTCTATGATTCAAGAAATGATGAGGCAAAGAAACCCTGAGCTCTGTGTGTGTATGGGGAGGGTTTGTACTGAACAAAGCCTTTGGAAGGAAATAGGAAGCATATTGCAAACTGCAGGTGGGTTGAGATAGCTGCAAAAGAGAGGTTCTTGGAAGCAGCTTTTTGTAGCTCGGGATGTAAGGGGCTGCGCTCTGTAATTTCCCAAGTATTTTTATTATTTAATAGTCCCTTTTGGAAGTAATTTCCTGGATGTATCTTTAAGGGGAAAAATAAAATGAAGAGCGATTTTGGGTTTTCCTTTCAAGGAAGTACTTTCTGAATAGGGTGCACTGAGAAGAGGCGCTCTTTCAAGCTGATTCCTTCTCTGAAAGGACTAGTCTTGTATTTGCTATGAGATAGAGAGCAAACAGCATTGCAGGGAGTGAATTTCCATCTCTTGTTCAGATCCTCCACCAGTGCTTATTGTAGCAAGGAAAGGTTGTTGTTAGACTAATGATTACACTAACAGAAAATAAAGTCAGATTAAATCCAGTTGGAATTTCTCAATGAAACGGCTTTTTTACACCATTTGTGTACATTTAATGCGGACGTTTAATTTATGACCCAGGATCCTGCCTGTGTCACGACCAAACAACACACAGGAATGGCAGTGGGAATAATGACAAGTTTTCCTATTTCTGCCCTGTGTTCTTCAGGCAAAATCAACTGAAGCAAAAATCAGCCTCTGAAAGTCTACAGTGAAAAAGGCTGGATTTGGGTTCTCCTCGGTCATAGTTTAAGACTGAGTTATTGCATTCAGAGGGGTTTTACTGACTGGTGGCTTCTGCACTGTCTCTACTTTGGGCTGTCACCCACTGTAACAATTATCTGTGATCAGGGAGTTTTGCACAAGCTGTGTCCATCTCCTCTTTCTGCTCAGCTGTTAGAAAGGAGAATGCCTGGTTGTTGGAAGTTGACAGCGCTGCGTCCTCCCGAGGTGTAGTGCTGAGTGATGGGCTTGTGCACATCTGGACAGCTGGGTTACATCTGTATTCTATAGGCTTGCTGTGATTAAGGGAAGGTGGATGGAAGCCTGGTGTGCCCATAAAACATGGGCTGAAAGCAGGCAGCTGATAACTAATTTCAGAGGAAAAACATGACCTCAGTGTATTACACATCTGTTCATGATGCAAGTTTCAGTGGCAAAAATCGGTTTGGGAGGGGTAAAAACCCCACACTGCTTGGTTCTGTATAGTTTAAAAGCCATCTAAATACTGTGTGAGTCATTGTGATTAGATGCCAATTAGCATTAACTTCATATTACTCAATAGAGCCTATCTATTGGTAAGTAACTTTGGCATCGACTGAGGTTGGCTTGCAGAGCTGGTATCGGGCTGAGCTGCCCCATAGCCTGGAGAGCAGCAGATGATGCTCTCCTGGGTGGCAAACAAGCTCATACAAACTCCCTCCAGCTCCAGGATGAGCCTAAGCATGATCCTCAGCCCTGACATCATGGCTCCTGGACCTGCATGTGAACCTACAGCATCATGATGTGAATGCAAGGGCCTGAAAGGGTCTGTTAGCTGGACGGAGAGGGACCTGAGCTACCCAAGGTAACTTCATTGTGGTCTCCTGCTGTAAATGAAGGCTGCCTGACATTAAGCATGGGCAGGTGCAAGCAGAGACCTCTGTAGATTGTAAAATACACTCGTCACTGGGAATGCATTTTGCTGCAGCAGCTTGAGGTTCGTGTTTGTGCCAGTCGAGCGCCCAGGCTGCTGTGGGACTTTCTGAGCTGTTCCTTTAAATCAAACACCAAGAATGAGGGCTCAAGAAGACAAATGAAGAAAGCAAACAAAGGAGGGCAGTTTCTAAGAAACCCTGGAGATTTATGGCCCCTCCAGCCCATCCCATGCCAAGTTTATTTGATCTTCATCCACTGCTGCTGAAGGGATGGACCGTGCTCCCACCTGATGTCTGTGCTGCTTGTGTTTTTCCAAGCACAGCTGAATCAGTGCAGCTCTTTGGGTCACACATGAGCTGGTGCTGCCTGTAAACACGCTGCTCCACCAGTGATTTACTGAGCCCTGGGCTTCGCCCTGGCTGCTGGAGGGAAGGAGACAAAAAAAGCTGCAGTGTGTAACAGGAGGTGAAGGCAGCCTCTGGAATAGGTGCAGAGGAGCAAGGTGCTCTCAGCCCATGCCTTCAGAAACGAAGCTTTCTGATCAAGTGGATACATCCCTGCATAGAAGCAGATGGTTGTGCAAGCAAAGGTTGCATGGGTGCGCCAGCACAGAGCGAGGACCTCCTGGAGAGTGCTCTCCATCAGTGGCACGCAAGGCAAAGAGCAGGCCAAGTCATTTCAAACCGAAGTGCCGCTGTGCAACTTCTCATTTCCAATGTAGACTGGTTTTGTGTAGTTACAGGCCCAGAAGCTTTCAACCTTCTCCTCTGTATCCCAGAGGATATGCTTGGACTCACTGCCTGCGGCAGCTGAAGCATTTCCAGCAATGACATGAAAACATCTCCTGGGGTGCAGATGGGAACGGGCTCTGTCACATCCCAGAGCTGTTGTAATCCTGGTCAGGACAAGCCGTGTAAGTGGTACCAAGCCCCAAACCTTGATAACAAACTGCTTATATTGTTTGAATAAAGGACAGGGGTGAGTCGTACCCTTAATTCAACTCTAGTTTCCAACAGTCTGCAGTCCTTGCCTGCTCCTTTGGCTGGTGTTAGGGCTGACTATAGCAGCCAATATTTGTACTGAGTCTGAGAATGTCACTGCTTGGCTTTCAGCAGCAATAATCCCACTTTTTCATTATATAATGTTTGCAGAACAAGATGTATTACAGGAGACTTTGTCTCAGTTACAGTTATCCCTTCAATAAGATGCTAACTTGACACCAGGCATCCTCTCCCATTCAGGACCCTTCAGGCTTTGTGGGGGCTTTAAAATAGAGAGAATCTTGTTTTTAAGAGTACAGAGTTGTCAGCTGAGTTTTTGCACAACTCAAATGATGACATGGGGAGTTTTAGGGGAGGCAGAAAACAAGGAACCCTACCCCAGAAATGAGCTGGGAATGTTTGCGATGCAGCACCCGCTTTCCTTCCCGTAGCCAGAAGCCACCAGAGTCTTTTGTAATGATTCCTCAATTCAGAGCTGCTGTTTTCTGCCCAGGGCTTGATTAAATATTGTATCCCCGTGTGAAAGCACCGAGAGAATGCCCATTTGTGTGCACTGGTGTCTAAATATTTGCCTGCAATCTGCTCAATGATCCGGTGCTGCAGGGAACTGGGGAGCTGCTGAGTCAGCAAACCCCAGCCCTGTGCAAAAAGCCACACAGGGGTTTGCCAGCGTGGGACAGGCATGTATCATGCAGGGACAGGGGATGGAGGGGAAGCTGCTCCCTCTGGAATAGAGGGAGCAGCCACAGGTAGGGCTTTGCTCTGTTTTCACTTCCAGAGGTGGTTCCATCTCCCGTAACTGAAATCAAGTCCCATGTTCAGGCAGTGCTAGAGGTGGAGCAAACCATGGAGCACCCCTCTAGCTCCTTGTAGACACAACTTCATAGCATTTCCAGAGCATAGCAGTAGCAATGGCATTTCACCAGTGGGAAGAAGACTCTCTTATTGTTGGAGGAGACATCAGAGCTCCACAGGCATCTCCTTCTTTTCCTGTGCTGGTTTAAACCTGCCCCATGGCAGGAGATGCCAGGAGGAGGAGAGCTGTTTTGTAAGGGTTGAATCCCAGCGGATGAGGTGCCTATCTGGTGAGGAAGCAGGCTTTCTGCCTGCTGCATGGTGAAAAGCAACCACCGCAGTGAGCCTGAGCTGGCCCAAGGTGGAGATGCTGCATGGCTCTTACCCGTGCTCTATCACACATGGACAGGCAAAGGCAGTATCTCCCTCTCTTCCTTATTCTCTTGCTTTTTAGGCAGAAGGTGCCATCCATCTTCACTGGGACAGTGTCCAGCCCCCCTTCAGCTCCTTTCTTCCCACTCTCAGCTCCCAATACCTCAGGCTATTCCCAGTTGGACGTGAAGCTGCAGAGTTTGGACACAGTGAGTCCTCAAGGGCTGTTTCTGGTGATACTGAGACCTATGGGGCTGTCACCTGTGTCTGCGGTCACCCAGCAGCAGGGCCAGAAGCACCATGGCTATAGCAAGAAAGGGCAGAGGAATAGGTGTAAACTGAAGCCCTTTTAAAACCAGCCCTCCTGACATAGAGTGAGTGGAAATGTCCCTTCAGCTGGCCCTAAAGGACCACCCAGGGGTTATTTAATCCTACAGCCCATCCTCTGAAACCCCACTGTAACAAGGTGTGTTAACCTCTGAGGTAGATTTGTAATTACAGCCAGGGCTAATGGCTGCAAGCTCATCTCCCTTGTGACCTTCCTCCTCACACATGAGGCTTTCATCAGGCTCCATATATATATATATATGTATATATTTTGCAGTTAAATGTTGCTGGCACAAAGAGGAGGGACACCACCTCTCTAAAACAAAATAAATAGATTGCCTTGGCATCGTTCGGGTTTTTCCCCAACCATTTTAAAATAAGATGGTTTTTTGGAAAGCCTCTACCAGGATAATTCATGTCTTCATCAACAGAGCAAATCTGTCTGCAAGAAAGAGAGCACAGTGAGCAAGGAAAATACTGTGGTCCAGCAAATGACACACAGGTTTGCAGGGTAATTACAGCACCTCTGGTCTTCTGGCTATTTGAGCGGAAAGGGGGATGCTTGTTGGAGTTCTGATGGGCTTAAGGTAGTTCCACTGAAATGCTTTTCCTTTGGTCTCCTTTCCTTGCTGGAACTGTACTGGAATTTGCTTTTCCCCTTCTCTTCCCTGTCTTGGAAGAAGCGATGCAAACATCCAATCTGATCTTCTGTAGCTATAGCACTTCGATTAAGAAAGAATCAAACCTGATTCTGGTGATGCATCAATAGATTGTCTTGGCTGGATATTTCACCCACGTTTTTACCTCCATGTAATTCAGCTCAGATCTATACAGAAATCGCTTGTTTGGTGTGAAATCCGCCAGCTCCTGTCTCCCTGGACCAAAGTTCCAGCCCCTTGGATGACTATTGAAGATGTAGATGTGCCAGGAATGCTCTTGAGCACTTCTCTTTAAAAAACCTTATCTCACTGCTGTCTGCAGTGTTTGCCCCATGTGAAATAACAAATACTTCCCATAAACTGTTCAAACGTTTTTATTTCAAGGCCTATTTTATCTTTACAGTATCTACAGTGTGCTTGTCCCTAAGCCTTTGGGGCCATGCACAAATGTTACTCCAAGAGCAGTGTGTTCAGCTGCATTTGCTCGTTTACGCTTCCATTGAAGCCTAAGCTCAGTAACATTAGCTGTAATAGGGGAGGAATAACAGCAGTGATTCCAACAGCCAGGCTGATGGCTGTTGTATGGCTATCTCAGCTGTGCCTCAGAGCTCTTTTCATGCAGATCAAACCAGCAAAATGCAGGTTTAAGCTACTACACAAGTGTGTGACAGTGTTGTGCGTGCGGAGTTAATTACACCAGTTTAAAGGCATAGCTGGTGTTATGTGAATGCAGCGTTGTCTGCAGGACGTGCCTGAGATTTCAGAAGCCAAACTATGGGGTTTTATAGATCTGCATAAACACCTGAACACCAACTGGAAACCCATGCAGTACTGGGATAATGGGAAGAATGTGGTTTTTCTGTTGTAGACAGCTTTAAAGGGAATGGGAGTCTTCTTTGTTAGCTGGAGGAGCTCAGCAGCCTCTGTAACAAACATGTTCCAGTAACTGAACCTTAGCAGGACAGGGAAGAGAGATTCTCTTTTGTATTTCTGGCCGAATTCCAGTGGCCAAGGAGGTGTCTTTGCATACATCCACTGGATCCAACTCTAGGCTGCATGTGTGATATAAAAGCAAACTGAGACCATGCCTTTCTTTGGTCTAACATGCAACAAACACAGTGTCCCCCCATCCCCTTGGGTGATGATGCATCTCTTGCAGCCGGAGGGGCAGGTTTGCCCTAATTGTTGTTGTTCCCATCTTAGAAATGAGGAAAGCAATGCAGAAAAGGCATCTGCCTCCTGCCTGAGCCAGTGGCTGGAGCTCAGTAAGAGCCTAAATGTTTATGACCCTCATTAGCTCCCATAAACCTCCCAAGGAGGAGACCTTCCTGCTGCAGCACACAGCCTATTATTTCAGAGCTAAAAACTTCGCGCATAACCTGCACCTTCCCTATTGGTGCAGGGGCTGACCCCCTGCCCTTCCCATAGGATGGGGATAACAACTGAACACTCTCGCTTTCTCACTGCATTGGAGATCAGATAAGGAGTTCAGAGATGCCTGTTTTCAAGAAGCAGACTCGATCGCACTTTCTTTCTCTTTATTTTGACACATCACCACTCTATAAGGTGACACCTTCAAGCATTCTCCTTGACACAAGCCTTGAGCCTAACCCTCCACCTGCAGTCATCTATCCACCACGATCATTTGCAGTCGCATCGGTGATCCTTAACACTCAGCTGTTCTCATCTGGCGATGTTTTGCACAGGTATCTGACAGAGGTTTGGTGGCAGTCATGGATCAGACCCCTCCTCTTTACCAATACTATTAAATCTTTAAGAACTGACCTGCTGCTACATCTCATGGCAGGAGTGCAGTGGAGGTAGGTTACCATGGACTGTAGAGTCATCTTCTCCTTATGCACAGCATGTGTCCCAAGTATGAAAGGCATTTCTAAGCCTGCTGCTAGCAATGGCTCTTTGCTAAATAGCCAACCACATTTATGACACCTCTGGCCTGTGGGAATTGCTTGTCTGGGACCTTAAAGTCAATTTTCATCCAGTTGCGATGCAAATTTAATGACTGCCAGAGAAGCAGTAAGGATTGAGAGAGGGAATCTTCGGCTGATACAAACCTTATCGACTTCAAGAGAACCACACTGGTCTACACCAGCTCTGCTGGTGGCCCAGGGTTTAAATGAACTGCAAAGGGTAGCTGGAATAACTTTTTAAGGAGGAAAAGGCTGTTGGGAATGGTGTGCTCTTGTTTACATCTATTCTACACTGCTTTGGGGGTTCTGTCGCATCCTTTTGCTTCAGAAACTGGGGACCGGCCATGCTGCCTTTTGGGGAATAGCAATTCCTCAGTGTTTCTCTGTGTTCCCCACAAAGTGATGATACCCTCTGTCTTTCTGCACCCTTCACCGAGTGGAGTCAGCCGTTGCGGTTACCACCACCTTCCCTGAGCTTTATTCCCATTCTCTTCTGTAATCTGAGGTTGAACCACAGGAAGTCATCGTGCTTAAGCCAGAATACTCAGGATGAAGGGAAGTCCTCTGCAGTCTGTGGCAATGCTGGGGAACTGCTGGGTTTGTTGTTGAGGACCAGCAGATCCTATGGGCTCAGTAGCTGATGGGGAAAGCAGAATGAACTACTGAGGTTCTGCTGGCCTCCTTTGGTTCCTGAAATGCATGTCATAGAATCATAGAGTAGTTAGGGTTGGAAATGATCTTAAGGTCATCAAGTTCCAACCCCCCTGCCATAGGCAGGGACACCTCACACTAAACCACATCCTGGAGCAAAATAGGAGAGCAAATAGACACAAAACTCCCGCAAAGCAATGGCAAAGAGCTGCTCCCTTCCCCCAAAGAGGAAATGTTTCACTGTGGAGCATGCTGCAGGCAGAGCAGAATGCAGATGTCAGACCTCCTTAACTTTCCCTGGCTCCAAAGGAGGGTTTAATCAGTGAAATAAAGTGAGGAGTTGTGAGTTCCTTGCAGTAAGCAACTTAAACATTATTAAACACACACGTGTCTCTTTAAGGAGATGAATTGATTATGTTTATTTTTACAGCATTATTTAACAGAGCAAGGAAAGAACCCGACTCGGCCTCGATGCCAAGATGATAGAACTGAAACAAAGCCCAAGGAAAGAGTTTTCCACTGGGCTCCTTTTTTCTCCCTAATAACTGTCTCCCGTATCTACCAATCTCAGGTCAACAAACACGGGTTGATTGACAAGTTAAAATGTTTAGTTTAGCCTGCAACTCATATAAACCAATTTGAAATTTCTAGTGCAGGAGGGAGATGTAAGAGAAACAAACAATATCCCTTCCTTCCTCGCCTCTCCCTCGAGTGTAATCCAGAAATGGTTTTGTCCTGGGCATTGCCTGGTAGCAGGGACATTCCCTTGGTAGCAGTTCAGCAGGTGGGAGCTCCTCATCCCTCCTTGCTCCTTCATAAGGCAAAACGATGCAGGTCCTCATGGGACTGCAAAAGGGTGCTCAGCGTGCAGCAGGATGGTGTGAATATGATGTGTGTCCATGCTGCCTAGGAGTTGTGCTTTTAAAACCGCTTTCCCATGTTACAGCATCCCTTCCTGTGGCCTATTTGAGTGATCGGTGTAAAAGAGCGTACTTTCTCCCCCTTTTATTCTCCAAGCTCCATCCCTTAGCATTGAAGCAAACAGTATCCCAGACAAAAAGCCTTGTCATGACCTGCAGTGGAAGCCAACCCCAAAACCGAGCCCCTGAAGGAAGTGTTGGTGCAGAGCAGACACCATCTCATTCAAGGGGCACCTGTCAGGAGTTCAGCGCACTGATTTTTAAAGGTACATCTCAACGATTCCCTTATTGTCTTATAGCAGTGGCTTGAGCTGTGTGCTGGCAGAGTCACAGTGTTGAAGGGACCCATCTCTGCTTCCTTTAAACTTGTGTATCCACCTGCGTGTGTCTTGTGCTCCAACACAGAGGTGTTAACCAGCCCAGCCTCCCTCACCAGGAGCATCTGTGTGTTCTGCACCTGCCTTATCTTCTGTAAGTATTTAGCAGCAAAGTTGTGGGATTCTCAAGATATTTGAAAGAGAAATCTGCATCATAGTAGCCCTGTCTCACAACTACCTTTGCTTAAATTATATAGGAAAACAAATAGCTGGATAGAAAACAATTGCTTGGCCTTGATGGGCTAAGTACAAATACCTCTGCAGTTGACACCTTTGGTGATTGATGCTTTTTGATGCTATAGGTTTGTTTTGCTCCCTCACTGTTTGTTTTCCCACTGGGCTGACTTGGACAGGGAATGCCATTCCTCTGTGTGGAAGTGCATATTTGGGCAGCCATGGACTTTGGGATCAAAGAGGCGAAACATGCAAACACAGCAGTTCATCTGAGAGGTCGAATGTCCTAGAGCTAGCCAGGGAAGGCAGATGGAGATCTCTTCTCCTTACAAGCACTGGAAAGGATGTCTCAGCGTGGAAAGAGCGCATTGCATTTTGGATTGAAGAATAACTCTGATGAGAAAACTGATCAGTGAAGTTGGCTTATTATTAATAATAATTATCTGTTAGTAACCCTTGGTGCTGCCTAATGACCAGCACAGAGTTGGGAATGCCAAGTTAAACCAGAAACGCTTTTCCTGTTAGTCTTGCGCTACTCTTGCTGGTATGAAAGGTGCAAACTGTGGGACTCTGTGTCCTCTATAACTGTCTTCTCTGAGATGTTCTTGCAGTATCCCATTGTTACCTGTCCTTCAGCTGGAGAAGAGTGGTTACGTGTCTTTGTGTGTTGGGGTCTTCTTTAGCTCCTCAGAACCTTTTACCATGGGTGTAAGTGCCGCCGGACAGATGCTTTGCTTTGCTCCATGCTGCCATCTAACTTCTGAGCTCCCTGTAGTGGAAGTTGTTCCAACAGCCTGCATGTTGGGTGGCTTGGGAGCAAGGGAATAGGGAACTACAGACACGGAATTAACCAGCTGATACTCAGCCAGCCATTCAAGGAACTGGTTGTATCTCTGGTGCTCATTTCAGTAAAGCTTCCAGACCTGATGTATGTTTTTCCTATTACTTTTTTCTACTAGGATGTAATTTATTTGCTCTGTTCTGGTATAGGGGACCCCTAAAAAAGATCCAAATGGGGGAAGATCTGGGGGTATATATGGGAAGAAGGACTTACCGAGGTCTTTGGCCTCCCCTGTAGGCATATTGGGCAAGGCAGGCACTGTGGTTTCTTCAGCCAAGCCAACGCAAGCAAATGGGATGCCATGGGTCGCTTCATGGTATGCAATGAATCAGGCTTGTAGCGGGCTAAGGCATGGCTTGGACAGGTCAGAGCCCACGTGTGCTGCCCGTTTGGTCTCCAGCACATCAGAGACCTTCACGCCCCCTTGCACCACACACACTGACAACCCTGTTTCTCCTGCAAGTCTGGTCAGGATGTACAAGTCATTGTTAGGGTGTCACTGAAAGCTGGTTTGAACTGAGATGTGGCCGTGTTCTGAACCGCTTAACAAAAGCGGACTGTCTCCTCCTGCGTGGATTTCCAGAGGAGGGTTTGCTTTCATTTCCTTTGGATCTAACTTTTAGAGCTAACTGTACCTTAACGAAGACCAGCTTTAACATAGAGATGTATTACCCCAGAATGGATGTGAAAGCAAGATAGAAATCACTGAGCATATTGACAGGTAGAGTTTGATGTTTTTATTAAGATCTGTCTCTGCAGGAATAACCATCATTGCTGCCTGTGCCGCCCTTGTAAAAAGACTTTCAAGAACTGCTGCAGGTAGACTTCTTTTATGTGATTTTTGTGTGTCTATAAATCAAATATATTATTTGAGTAAAAGCTGCATAAAGCAGATCTGGCTGGTGAGGATGAAATAGCTTTAAGGGGGGATTTTCGTGGAGGGACTGAGGATCAAGGATAGCGATATCTGCACACCACAGGTTTTCGAGTTGTAGGACAAAGAGGAAATGAATTAGCAGCTGAAGAGTTATTGGTTGGTGTTCAGTGTAGTTTTAATATCCTTAAGAGTGCTGTTCAATTGTTGCACTGTGCATGACACTGCTGCTGAGTTGGAAACCAGTGTTTCTCATGCCTTTCCATGCCCCATTGCTCACAGTGAGCAAACGGCAATGCCTTTAGCAGTGTGGCAGGAGCATCGCCGTTGCTGTTTAATTCATTGGGTTTGAGGTTTACATCCTGCGTAACAAACGTCTTGTTTGTGGCCTGACAACAGGAGTTGTTTAAAGCCGTTTTCCTCTGCCAGCTGCTTTGTGGTCAGTGGAGGGAACCCAGCCAGGCAACCACCCCGTAATCAGATTGCTTCCTAGTTAGGGCAAGGCAGAAGATAGTGGTGGGCAGATCCCTTAAGCTGCTGTGTTTCAGAAAGCTCTTTGTTAAACAACTGTCTTCTGCCTTCATTGCAAGACAGCTCCATCGCTGTTCATTTCCTCTCCCTATTAAGTGCTTATCTGTGGCTAGACGCTAGCAGCTGGATGGAGACAGTGAAAGCTGGAAAAGCTGGGGGCATCGCTCTTGTCTGAGGAAGCAGCAGCCAAGAGCCATTTGCCTGCAGGGCTGGATTGTGGCCGGGGCTGCTCCATGCAGGTGTGGGATCCCCTCCTTGCAGCTGGGTGATGAGCAGGATGGTCAAACAGGCTGTGTATCCTCTGGCATGGGAGGCATTGACTAGCAGGAGAATTAGCACTCAGCCTACAGCTTTTCACTCATAGCCCCCAACTGCTGGCTGCCAGTGAATGGGCAACTTCAGGCTTCAAGTGAAAAATGGCAGAGGAAGTGGTCTTGTTTTTCTAGCATTCAACATCAGCAAAAATTAGGAGAATCATTAGCTGCTGATGACTTGGCTTTGTTTTGTTCCAAGTTCCTTCATTATGGAAACCTACATTATCGAAATACCCACTCTATGTCCTAAGAAACCTACCTCTAAATGAGCAAGAGATAAGGGCTATTCCAAGGACCAGTGTTTTTATTGGAGCAGCATAGGAGATGAGTTTCCTGGAGCACACAAGCTGTTTAATTCTTTACCTCGAGTGCCTTGTCTATGATGTAGAGTCTGCAATAGGCAAACTCTCACACAATCCTGCTCTTCAGCGTTCATATTCATTTTCAGCTTTCTGGGTGCATGGGCATCCCACCAGGTCCGTGGGGAAAACTCAGCCATTTCTTGAGCTCCCCCAGGAGCTTCCAATTGGATTAATCCCCGTAGCTGCTCCACAGCTTTTGCTCGTGCTGGTCATGGAGCCGCAGGGGCTGTCAGCTTGGGAGCTGCCAATCTGGTTTATGAAAGAAAAGTGTTATTTTTAATATTTTACTACTTTCTAAGTGAGCTGAATGAGATTAAGCAAAATCAGCGCCATCCACTTGCGAACTCCAATTTCACTGCAATGACTGCTGTTCCCCGTCAGGATTCATTTCTTTCCCAGGTCAGGAGTGCACAGGAGCACTCTGGAAGCAATGGATTAAAGTACTGATAGGAGATATTTCTCCTTTTATCTTCTCAAGAATCTGATAACTGTTTTGGCCTGTTTAAATATTGGCTTCAATTTCCTTAGCGCAGAGATTGAATTTTACACCTTGATCCTGCTGAGTTGAAGGCATTAGCTGCCTGAGAAGTGTTTAAATGCTTGCAAACATTTTTAGCCATGTCTTTGCTTCTCCTTAACTGCATTGAGGTGAGTTTCTGAGAATGACAGTACCGATTAGAAGCTATTCAGTGCAAGTACTTTGGATTCCTTTAGTCTTGAAGCTGCACATTAAACAGTGATCTCTGATATTTGCTATGCAATAGCCAACATGAGGTGATTAAGCACAGCTTGAAAATAACCAAACCTCTGCAAGGTAATTGCACAGAGGGTGAAACTTCTGTTTTCAAATACAAAACAAAACCAGAGCTTGGGAAAGTGTGGGGTGATTTCCTTTCCCTGCCATGGATTGAGACTTTGATGTGGTACTCTATAATATTCACCAGTGTATTTGTTCAAAGAAAGCTCTTCTCTGCATTTGCAGAAATCAGATCAGCTTAAAGCGAGGCAGCAGCATTATTCTGAGTGTTTCATCATCAGTTTGCACTGAGGGAGGTAGCCCCATGCTGTTATCTGCCCCTGTTTTCTTTGGACTCAAGGAGCCTCTTTGGGGCTTATGTTGTGTTGCATTTTTGGCTTGCCAGGACACTACCATGGCTTCAGAAAAGGGTTTCCTATGGAAACTGCCCAGTTTCTATTATTTACGCTTGGTGCAAGGCCAGTGGTTGTGAAGACATCTGCCTGCTTCGCCTGCTCAGGAGAACCAGGTCAGTGCAGCTCAGGGAAACTCCAGACAGAGCTATGGATCAGCTGCTGCCATTTGTATGGCATGAGCAGGGCTCGAGTAGCCTGCCCAGGGAGTTTAATTATCATTCAGACTGGGACAGGCACTGTGTGTAAATCATAGGAAAGTTATGCTCCTTGCAGAGGCAAAACATTGATAGCAATGAGGAAAAACAGCTTTGTTTCAGTTACAGCATTGGGATCTACCCCTTCCCTCCTTCCCTAGCTTAGGTATGTCTGAAAACTAGAGATCTCGGCACTTATCCTAAGCAAGGATTTGTATAGCCCTGAACATGGATGCGATCAACCCCAGGCCCTTTGCTAAAGGAACAGCATGTAGCTGGGGAGTTTTAGTTTCACTCAGTCCATCATTGGAGAAAAACAAGCCCCATACACTAAGGTTACTGTGTGGAACATAAGGCAAGTCAAGCTTTTTCCAGACACTGGAAAAGATTAAGCATATGTATGGTCCAGCATTTGTCACACAGCAGTCTAAATTGAGGATGTGATAGGATATTGGCCCTCTTACCAAGGCTGATCCACTGAATGCAAGAAATAACCTGGAATAATCTAAACTTACAACCAAGCTCATTAAAAACAGCTCTTCAGAGACTGCAGTCTGAGGGAGACATCATTCATCAGTAATCAGAGTAGCATCTAAGCAACTAGTGGGCTTTGGTCTTCAATTCCAGCTTTTGTTTAATCCACCAAGCGTTTATGGCTGAGTCCGTTCACAGCCTGAAACCTTCTGCAGCTGATGAGTAACTCAGGATTAGTTCCTTCCAGCCGAGATCAGACCCTGAACCCAAAGCAATGCCACCCTCAGCCTTTGCTTTCTGCTGCTCTCTTCCAAGCAGTTTCATCCACGCAATGCAGGTCTTCCCGTTTTCTTCCCTTTTGCTTTACAATTTGTCTTTCAACTTAACTATATTTGATTTAGGCGGGAGCTTTACCCACTGATCTCCCTCTTTCTGCTGTTACGAAGAACACAACAGAAAATGACTCTGTTTGAGTCAATGCATTGGTTTTGGCAACAAGAATCCAACTGGCCTGTTCATCATCAAGGGAGACAACTTGGTTTTTTGCATCTAAATTCCATGGCCTAGTATGGGAATTCATTCTGTCACTATCAGAAATATAATGTTCATGTGGGCTGCATGATTCTCTTTCCATCCACCTGGCAAGAAGCGTTAAAGTTTCCCTCTAGGGCTGGCAAAGGACTCTTTTTCCATAGCATCGTTTGACCATGGAACAGTTGGCAGGGGGAATTTGAAGAGTGATGTGGCTGTATCCTCAGTTTCAGACAGTTAAACATGTCTTCTCCAGTGGCAGCTTTGGCAGCGAGTCCCTGAAGATGGGAAGCTGCATGAGTGGCCTACCACAGTGCTAAATCTCAGGCTTTTTCAGGAAAGCAGCAAGTTCAGGGAATTCCTGTTTCTAAACTAGGTGCACATACAGATGCGTTCCTTTTTGATAGACATTTCAGTTTGTAAACGGCAAGATCTTCAACAAAATCACTGCAGACTGGCATTGGCAACCTCAGTTAATGGAATCGTAAACAGTAGAGTAGGAAAAGGTCCCATGGGCCATCCTGCCTGAGCTCGGCACTTTCCAGAGCAATGCAGTAATGCTCTATGGAATCACTTCTTGCTGGATCTCTGCAGTGGTGAATTCTTGTGCATATCCTGGGGGATATTATCCTGTTTCCCCAAACTGCTCTTTGTATGAGTATATATTTTGTAATTCCCAGCCTTGGCCTCATTCTCTTCTTTGTTCTTTCCTATCTGACCATCATCTCAGATAAGAAATGATTTGCTGTAGCTATTGCTATCTGTAATTTATTTGTAGGTGTTAATGCTGTCTTGGTCAGCCATCTTTTCTTAAATGATGCCAAATCACTGCTCCATAATCGTTGTATCCTGACATATGTTATGTAAAACATCATAAGAGTTAAACCAAGTTTTATACTCGCTCACATGGCAAACCAGGCGTGAAATGCGGCTGCTTACAGCACGATTTACCTGACCAGACTAATGAAGAGAGCAGTGAATATGCTGACTAACACCACAGTCGCCTGTTGCAAGTTATTGTTTTAATAATGAAAACATTCGGACACCCTGAATTATAGGATTATTCAGTTGCCGAAGTCAGATTTCTGTCGTGCTCATTATTCAGCTGTGGAGTCACTGCTTACCACTGAGGTTTGCCATTTGTACAGGGCAAACAGTCACGCGGCAGCAGAGTGGGGAAAAGCACTGTGCGAAGGGAGTTTGGTTATCAAATGGATAAGGTTGAAATGGAAAAGGTTGAACCTAAAAGGCAAACTCAATCAGAGAAAGGGGGAAATGGCAAAATTGAGATGAGGAGGAGCACACTTGTCTTTATTTTCCTTTTCTTCCCCCTCATTGTCATTATTTCCTTATTGCACTGAGAAATTTTGCACTTTCTTTGTGAGGGCCACAAACACATTTCAAAGCCTTATGAAAACAATAACAACATTTTGTTCCAAGAAGTATTAAGCATCTAACGCAGGAGTAGGAATAGCGCTCTATGAATCGTCATCACCCACTGAGAATAGAGCAGTAAATGATCAAATTATACAAGTCCCACACAATCTGGAGGTGTTCCTCCATCAGATGTCTATTAAAAGTGACAATTGTAACAAATCCAGAGTTAGTTATGAACAATTCAGGCACTAAAATAAAGAAGAGCCTGAATTGTGAACAGATATTAATGGCAACAAATAAATCAACAAGTGCCTAATTGTTTGTCTTCTCACTGTAACAGCACATTCATCTGCTGTGAAATAGTCATGGGTGAATCACAGATATTCAACTTTCCAAATGACTGTTGGGTTCTTTAGAGCTGGGCCACAGATACATGAAGAAGGGGGAGAAAAAAGGGGGAGGGTTACTGGAAGTGGTGAAATAAATTGTCTCGGTTGTTTATGCATAACATTTTCAATAGCTATAATGGGACAAGGGAAAGGAGAGAGCTGCTCCTGTCTGAGCTGAGGAGCGAAGAGGATTGTGTTGGGCTCACTCAGCAGCCATGGATGGAGACCAGCCTCTGTAGAGGGTCAAAAGCAGGGTTTTGGAGACAGCAACTTCATCTCTAGCCCAAGCACGGATGTGATTGTATCCATGTTCCCCCCTAGATGGATTTAATGTCTTGCTACCCTCTTGAACTGGCAATAGGAGGGTATTTTGGTTTGAATACAAGGCTTGTTCTTATGTCTTCTGGCTCAGCCACTGATTTACTGGGTACTTGGGCAAACTACTGCATCTCTCCATGCAGTCAGGCATGTAAAACACAAATACTTACTGTACTTTCATCCCATCCTGTGTCACCTTTGGTCACAATGAAGACTCACCAGGGAGGAGTGGAATACATGGTGTTAGGGGTGCCCTATCAGAAACAGTTGGTGCAGACCTTGCTAAAGTTAAGCAGCAGTAATAGTTCTGCTGTTTCCTGTCCTAGAAAGCACAAGGCTAGTCCAGAGCTGTGCAAAAGGCAGGAAGTAACTGGAGATGAGGGGGAAATAAAATGGCAAAACTGTTTCTAATAGTACTTCTAAAAACCCTTAAAGATGTGGTTCCAGTTTTACCCAAATGTTGTGAGATCCTTTTGTTTTCTTTGAAAAGGAGTTTGCCAGCCCTCTGCAAGAGCCACTCGGGATGGAGACAGTGACACATGAGACGAAACAGAAGTGTGGATACCTCCATCACCGTCAGGTTCATACATTCTCTTTCTCCCTCCTAGTCTCACCTAGGGCATGATGGACATCTGCATTCACAGCCATTGCAGGACACTGCTGCTTTGGCTGGCAGGAAGTGCTGGCGTGAAGCGGGTGTAACCTCCTCCTCCAGCTTGCCCTCAGAAGGCACATGAAACACATCGGCCCTTGTTGCTTCCATAAGCTGAAAGGAGTTTGTGATTCCAAGTCTACTCCACTCACAGCACGACATGCCCTGGGTCAGCCCCAGCAATAATGTTTTTAAACAATATTAGGTTATTCTTGGCAATCGATGATGACATTTTCTACCAATCGGGATATGAGAAAAACTTCTAGTAATAATAAGTGATAGAATAACAGAACTGGAGACTGAAATATGCTTAAACTCCGAGGCTGGTTACACTGTGGGGGCAGAGGGAAGCTCAGACAATTCCCGGCTATGATTTGTCCTAAGAGTTTAACCCAAACATACTGTTAATTCCACACATGGGGAGTCCAAGTCCAATTACTCTGTCCTCAAGGTCCTCACAGTAGTAGGCAAGGCAAATGCTGCCTTTGTATTTTATTCTGCTCCTATGTGTGAGAAAACAATTAGGTGCTTAATACAGAAATTGAAGTAATGTGCAAATCTGACACATGAATAACTTAGTTCTAATTGTGGGTTACTTTTCTGTGTCTGTGTCTCCACATGGATTAGAGCCACTTTTTCCTGGGGGGCCTAACATCATTTTTAAAGTACATGCTAACTAACACAGAAGTTCATTTTTCCCCCTCCTTCATACACCTCTGAAAGCTTAAGCACTGCTACTGTTCCCTGTGCAAGCTTAGTGACACTCTTGAAGAGAGGCAATCATGTGCTACCCTTAATTTTTCTCAGCTTAAAAGGGGTACAGCAGGAGAAAGTGGGTAGAGATGCAGGAGGTAGGGAGGTAGAAGCAATGGAAATCAGAGGGACCATTCTGGGTTTCACCACAGTTATGGCCACACTATGCTACTGCTTCCCTAAACTCCCTTTTTCCATCTCTCCAGACCCAGTAGGGTTTTTTCCAGCCTTCTCCCCACCCTGGGACCAACTGATTGATCGGAGCAGTTGATCTTCATGCTCTCTGTCCACCTCAGATGGGTGAGCAGCTGTCATTCCAGAGACCAAATGAATTAACTCCTCCTTCCTTTTTCCTCCCCATCCGTCAGTTCAAAAGTAACCTTGGGAGCAGATGGAATCTCCCAGCTGGTTTGATTTATTTGGTTTAATGTTCCACCATGACCCCTTGGCTTGGCCTGGCCTTTCATCCAAGCACTGTAGGGGCCTGAGGCTACTGAACTTCCACAATTAGATGAGTTCAGTGTATTCCAGCTATTTGGCCAAAATCCAAGCAGTTCACCTCACTACTGTCTCCATTTTGAAGAGGTTGAACTAAGGCATAGGGAGAGACATCCCAAGAAATCTGTACCTGTGATGGAACCACTTCATTCGTGAGTTTGCAGAGATTTATGCTAAGCTGCACTTCG
This sequence comes from Amazona ochrocephala, assembly GCA_039720435.1. Taxonomy (NCBI): domain Eukaryota; kingdom Metazoa; phylum Chordata; class Aves; order Psittaciformes; family Psittacidae; genus Amazona; species Amazona ochrocephala. Next base: position 93,713,824 of record CM077879.1, read on the forward strand.
TGCTCCCCCAAAAGACAAAGCCCTTCAGCAGTGCCAGCCATTCTGGATGTGCCATCCATGGAGGAGCAGAAAAGGGAGGTGGTCCTTCTCTTCCCATCTTTTGAGGCCTTTCCACCATTGCAGTGGCTCTTGAATGTCTATTTAAAGAGAAGCTCTGTTTTCTGTGATGGCTGACATGGTGGTTAACATGCAGCGTGTCATGCAGGGAAGAACTAGCCCCAGAAACAACTGAAAGTGATCCAGAGTTTAGGGTGGGTTGGGTTTCTTGCCCTGTTGCCCTTTCTATTTTCAGCCTTTCTCTTGAGCAGAATCCTAGACCATAAACTCATCAATGAGAAGAATGAGAGGAACAATGAAGGGACTGCCCTGACTCTGCCTTTCCATGTCAGAAGTGTCTGTTGCTCCAAGTAAATTGGCCAGATTTTTCCCTGCTTCTTGGGATCTGACAAGGATCTGCCTGAATGAAGTGTTTTAATTCGGGTACAACAGTGGCCAAAAGTGGCATATGAAAGTATTAGGAAGTGGCACATGTAGCTCTGTTCTACACACAGTATCTTTTGTACTGGTGTAATTATGTTGGCTGAGGCTGTGATATTTTACCCATACAGTTACAGCGGCATATCCTGTAGCATGGACAGCATAAGGGTGCCTTATACAACCTAAGCTCATTCCCTTTTCTCATACAGGAATAAGCTGTAGGAATATAAGGGGGTTTATATTAGTAGAGCTTCACTCACATCAGGGAAATTATTAAAGTTTTAGCCATCCAAAGGAAAATAAACTTTTACATAGAAAATCCTTAAAGAGGTAGGGAGAGATAACCAAAACACTTCTTGACTGCCCCGGCTGCCACAGCCAGATGGAGCTTAAAGACATTGAATGCAGGGGTGTGCTGAAAAGTCCAGAAATTGCTACATATTTGGCATCCCAACATAATCAAGTCTGCTCTCTTTATGTCTAGATCAGTGTTAAAGGATAAATCAGGGCCCAGATTTGATACCCCAGTTAGCAATGATAGGCTCTGACTGCACTTTCTGGTTTCAGTCCATCATGGGGTCCAAAAGAAGAATTATGAAAGCTTACAAATAACTACGATGGGTAGAAACACACTGCTCCACTCTTCCTTTCCAGTCGTTCATCATGGGAAGTACTCTGAAGGATCTGTAAGGCTTTGCAGAGCGCAATGCCCCATTTCCATCACTGACAAAAATATATACTAAAAAGCTTTGGGAGAGCATCTCCTGGACCACGCAGATCAGCACCTCCTTCCAGGAGAAGGAAATAGGGTGCAGCAAGTCATAGAGATCATCTATCCCATAAACATGGCACTGTAGCTTTTCCTATGCATGGCCATATTTCTCTTCCTTCCACCTCGGTGTATTTGCATGGTCAAAGTTAAGCATGTGTGTGAGTGTTTGGATAACGAGAGCCACATGAGGCGTGATTTAAATACCAGGAAAGAGCATCAATAGGCTATTCAATATTTAATTACACCCACTCCATTTTACACTCCAGTGTGGATTTTGTTGGTCTCCCAAGTAAATGGTAGTCTGGGTTTTAGACTTTCTGGATCCCCAAAGAACATAGTTTGTCCTTCTAAATATTGTCTGAAGCCTTTTCTACCAAGCAGCATGAGTTTTGCATGTGTCTTTAGAACACTTCCAGCCGCTATGTTGATGTATGGTCGAGCTCCAGTGACTCCCTGGGATATTTAGCGGGCTTGCAATGTAATTAATAAAGGCAAATAAAATAATGTATTCAAGGAGAATGAAACCGGTGCTGAGCTTTACCTTCCACAAAGCAGGGCCAGGTTAAGGAAGCTCAGGAACATTGCTGTGGACATCAGGAGGGAGCCAGAAGGGCTGTTTCTTGTGCATATCCCTCTCTGTTTTGTTTCTTATCAGCTCATTCTTAACGCACGTTCCCTGTACATAAACCCCAGCACACATGAGTTGGTTTTTGGTCAGTCAGGAAACCAGCCATGGCGGTTGGTCCTGGCGATGTGTTTCAGTAATGGGGGTTACATTTCTCTACCTCTTCGTGTCTTTGTCTTAGACAAGAAGGGGGGAAAAAAGTTCTGCCTTCCAGACAGCCATGAAAGCCAAATAAACATGCATGTAAATGAGAGGTTATTTGGAAGAGGGGTTGTGGATGTTGGCAACAAGAGCAGCACAACTTAGGGCTTTTCTTTTTTTGCTTCTCCCTCTCTCTGTTTTTTTTCCCCTCTTTCCCCCCTTTCTCTCTTTTTAAGGCCAATGGAGATATTTTTTTAAGGCCAGAGTTTATTTGTAGACCACATTGTTATGGCACAATGGGGAAATGACCTTTCCATTTAGTCAGGAGGCATCCTGTGATCAGCAAGGGAAAAGATACGGGATGTGATCCATCCATGTCTTAGGTCCTGCAAGGAGGTTTCTTGTGCCCATTGCCTTTGCTGGTGTTCTAGATGGAGAGCCTTCACCCTCCAGGACTTTATGGCTTGATTATGATCAGAATTAATTGTCTTTCACCATCCAACAGCTTTTGTAAAGGGAAACCAGCCAAAAGGTGATCTTGGGCAAAGGCTCAGTTTACAACTGAGAGTGGGATTAGAGCTTTCGTTACCGGGATCAGGAGCCCAAGAAAATGTTGGTTCCAACTGCACTGCTTAATTTCACAGGTGAAGTTAATGTTGTAGCTCTTTGTCCTCAAGGGGATAAAGGTGGCAGCTATTTACTTGATACCTAAATCCAGGTGAGCCAGTGCCTTGCAGGGATTGTTAGTGTAGATAAGTAAAGCCATGCATCACAGCTAGGGGCTCATAGAGGCTGTTGGAGAGAAGTGTTGACTTGCTTTGCTCCTGAGGGACCAGGGCTGTGGGCAGCTTGCTTCAAAGACCTGCTGTGTATCTCCATGAATTAGAAGTCCTTGGTGTTAGGCCACAGTTGGTAAGTGGTGAGGAGGTTTGGTTTTTTCTCCTAGGAATATATAGAAATAGGAGGTTTTGATCGATTCTTTTTACCCATAATAATAATTTCTCCTTAATCAGTCTTTGAAATAGCATCTGCAAGGATTAGAAAGTGGAGTTATTCTCCTGTGAGGCTGTATCTGCTGCTTCTCAACTCTTTTGCTTTTGATTTTGTGCTTTGACCAACTTTAACTGGCTTTTCTTTCTCATTTGAACGTCTGTGTACTTTGGGAATGTAATCTCCAAAAGGTTTAATGCTAGCTTTTCTTGTAAATATACGTATCCATATACCATCTGGCTCCTGCCCTGTCCCAACTTTCACACAATTTGAGCACAGTGGGTGTGATAACCCCACCGCCTCCGGAGCTTCTGTGGTCTGGAAGAGATCCCTGGATCCCTCTGGCAGGTGACCCATCTCATTTCATATTGAGTGCCTCTCTTCTCCCTTGTCTATAACTCTTAACTTGTGTTTTTCCCCTGCTGCTGAGGGTGACTAGTATTTCATCCCTGGAAAGCCTCTCAGGACATTAAGCCAAAGGGTTTCTTGCTTTGAAGTGTATTTGCCTAAGTGTGTGTGCATCTGTGTGTGTAGATGCATGTCCTGTGTCTCAGGACAGGTATACCTCTATCATTTCAAATGGCAGTAAAAAGATGTTTGTCGAAGGAACTGATTTATTGCAGCATTTAATGAGATCTTGTCAGAGCCTGGTTTACTGGTGTAAAAGCAAATGTCAGGTCAGTATAAATCATAGGGATAGGGGACAGAGAAAGAAATATTCCACTTCTCCCTAGGAGATAAACCAGCTCCATGGTTAGAGTGGTCTCCTCCTTGATCTGCCATTTGAGATAAGCTGATATACAGCACATTAAGTGCCCTTCCAGCATTAATTGCCAATTAAGTGGGGGGGCAGGGCCCCAGCTGTGCAGATGTGAGAGTTTCATCCCCCAGGATGTGACAGCTTCCAATCCCTGCACCCTCACCCTGCTGTGAACTCCCTCTGCTCCCACACAGCCAATATCCGATATCTCCTTCCTTAGCTGCAGTCTCTGAACGGAGGGGACAGCCCCATGTGGGTTTGCAGGCAGCTGCTGTGATTGCTGCACAGCTCTGCAGCAATGAAACCCTGTTTGCAGGCTGCTGGGCTCATGGTTAGGCAAAGACCTCTGGGCAAACAGCTCCGTTTCTTATTGTCAAATGAGGTTCCTTTGTGTCCAGCAGGGACAGGCTGTGGCTGAGGACTTCTCCTTGGCTCCTGGATGGGATCTGTTGATGGGAGCTGCTTGGGGACACAGCAAACAGGAGTGAAGTTGCAGTGCTGTACATCAGAATTCTGCCCTGTTGCGCTTCCGTTGTGTGCTTGGGGTGGAAGCAGTGCTCCTCTTTGTACCTTGCCTTGCTCCCTAGTGCTAAACCCTCACCTGCCTGACTGGCAGAAAAAGCCCCAGATCTCAGCAGCTGCTCCCCCTCCATTCCCTCCATTCAGGAGATGCTCAGAGCCTCAGCTCCATCCGCCCTCCAGGGCTGTTCCCAGGAGGACCCTGCACAGTCACAACTGCTTCCCTGGGATGCTGGAAAGGACTTTGCCCAGCGGGTCTCAGCCCAGGCTGCTTTCCCTATGCCCATCTTCCCAGGATTTGCGCTCTTGGAAGCATGTGGCTCCCTCCCAGACGTCGGGAGTGCTGTGTAGTCCTTGTCCATGTTGCCTGCCAGGCTCCCACTTGCTTTTCCCTTTCAAAGAGAGGGTCAGGGAAGGCCAGATGCTACTTCTCTGCTGTTCTGCCTTAAAGCATGCAGCTTTTCTCCAACACCAGTGGCATGGGCAGCTAGTAAAACCTATTAAAGATGCTGTTAGATGTAAAAGCTGGCTCTTTTTTGTCCAGAGTCATAAAAGCTCTTCAAGAGATCCAAACCGGAAAAGACAGGCACCTAATAGTGAAAACAAGGAAGGGGGAATAAAACTGGCACAAGGGGCCTGAATTTTTCCACGACTTATTCAAGCATTGCAAGCCACTGGCATGGAAAAGCAACACCCGCAGCACCATAATAGCAATAAATAAACCAAGGAGAGGCTGGGCTGAGCTTTGCTGTGGTCCAGCAGCCCCAGCATCGTGTCCTGGCACTGCCTCTTTAGCAACCCCAACCGCCAGCACAACACAATCGAGCAGGATTGGGAACCGAGAGCAGTAGTTAATTAAGGCTCCATCTTTTATTCTCCGGGGGCAATTCAGCCCGGTTTGAATAAGCTGGAGTGCCAGGACCTGGTGGGAATGTCTCTGGAGAATCCAGTCTCATGGGCTGCTTGATTAACATAACAATATTGCCCAGGATGCACTTGGTGTGATGTAATGCCAAGAGCCAGCGAGGGGAGATGAAAGTGTTTTCCATGCAGGAGCTGGGAGCATTTGCCACTGACTGGGGCTGTGTCAGTGCATGAAATCTCTTTTCTTTCTCCCTCTCCCTCTCTCCTTATGGGATGTTTGCTAATTGAAGGACTTGTGGAAAACAATAAGTTGTTAGAGCCCCCTCCCCCAGCTCCTCTTTTAAACTCACGTTATTGTGACTTACTGGCAAAGCAGGAGCTTTTTCTGCTCCTTAGAAAGAGGCCTCTGATGATTTGCATTTCCATGTGGGACCATGGAGCCCCGTTTGTTGGGATGGGCAGGTGGGAGGAGAGGGAATCTCCTCTCCCCCATCTCCTCTAACAGGAATCTTCAGCCGCCAGGGTATTTGTATGGAGAACCAAAAAAGTCTCATTTCCCAGTTCCTTCCCATTCCCCAGGTGGAAGCATTTGTCCTGGGATGGTTCTGCCCTCAGCGCTGCGCTCTCCAACAGTGGGCTTCCAATTCTCCTTCATGGCAAAGGCCTTCATTTGGGAAAATCTATGTCTGGGGACTCCTCTATGACCAAAGTAAGGATTTCTCTCGCTTCATGTGTTAGTAGATAACACCAAGCATGTGCTCTTTCAGTGGGTTTTGCATGTGCTGTCCCTGTGAATGCTGCTCTGGTTGCAAGTGCTTTTGGTTGTTGCTTGATTTGGTGAGCTGCAGAGATCACCCGTGCAGGAAGGGAGCATAGCTGGCTCACACTGACATCCGTGTGTCATTGTGTTGTAGTGTTCTGTGTGCGAATGATGTATTTTGTGTGTAAGTACTGAAAAAGCACCTCTCAGTGGTTATTTTCTCCTGGGTAAGCCATCTACCATAGCAAAGCGATGAGTTTGAATCAGGCTCCTGTTGATATCACTGCCTGTCAGTCTCCTTACCCCATCCTGCTTGTCCTGGTTGGTTAGTCATGGCTCTGGAACAGGAGTATCTCTGCATCTGTGCAGGTGCTGGCCTGGCTCTTGTAGCTTCTGGACACTAGAGGCCTCTAGACACTCTGGTATGATTAATCCTGGCTGTGGCAGTCCTGTGTAATTAACATTCACTGGGAGCACAGGAGCAGAACTGATGGCATTCAGCTGATTCATTCTCTCTCCTCTCCCAGTGTTGTCCATTACAGCCAGTGCAGTGTCTATCAGCACCTGGTGAGCAGGCAGGTTACAGGAGAACATGGGCTGGGGATGCGGGCTCAGCAGAGATTAGGATTAATCTCACTCTCAACCCTCCATGCACGTACAGACACAGGCAGGCAGCGGCTTCGTCTTTGGGGTTGCTGGGTCTATGGTTGCAAATCAAAAATGAGCTTTAAGAGAAAGCTATGAAACGTGAAAATGAGCATTTTTATATCTGTGCTATAGCAAAGAATGGAAAGCAGGACTGGTCCACCCAGCGCTGCTTGCCTGTCCTCTGCCTCCACAAGCCCATGCAGCTCGAAGGCAAAGGGCTTCAAGGACCGATCAGGATAGATCCCATCGTTGGGATTGGTTTCCATCCCAGTATCAATCCTGAATGCTTCAGGCTGAATTCCATTAGAGGCAGAAAAAGATTTCCCTCCTTTGAGCTCCCAGCTGTGTTTCCTAAGAAGACCTTCATGCTGCTGCCTGGCTGGACTTGGGAATCTGCTCCGAAGGGAAGTTTTCTGTCCCACCATTGTCCTTTCCCTGTTTTTCCTGTGTTTTCCTCATCTCTTCCCTTGTGTCTGAGCAGTCTGGACACGCAGGAGTCTTCCTTATGGAGTGTTTCTCTGAGGGCTGAGGTTGCTGCTGGGAGCAGTCTGTTAACCTCGATCAGTCCAGATTCCCTGGCAATGATTCCTGTATTACCCAACTTGCAAGAGGCAACATGTTTTCCCAAAGTGCTCCCTACAGAGATCCCAAACTTGCGTAGGACCTACCTGGGTAGGTTTTGTGCAGCAGCAGTTCTAGTCACAGATGGATCTTTACGCTTCCATTCAGTGTGTTGTCCCAGAAAAACCTAATCTTGGTGCGTTGAGTTGCACCACTGGTCACAAAGATTGGGGTGATGTGGGAAGCCTCAGGGAACTTCAGACTGTCCTGGTTACATGTGGTACCCCAGGAAATATAGCCACTGAGTTGAGAAAGCAGAGGAGTCTAAGGGGAACCAGCCTAGTAAACTGAGGCGCTGATTAAGGATGGGAATTAAATGGTGTTCAGGTGTCTAAAGATGCACCTCAAGAGCATCCCTTGGCCCAGGCAGTGCAAGCACCCATGGGGTGAGCTCAGCCGCATCTCAAGCAGAGCTGCACAAGGTGGGAGGCAAAGGGTAGCAGGACCCCCCTCCAACAGCCCTGATCAAAACCACATTGCTGCTGCCTTCGGCCCCTGTGTCCAGAGAGGCTGTAAATGCTGCTTGCTGATAATCACTGCAATTAGTGTGCAACATGCTGCTGCTCCAGGGGCGTTCGCAGTTGCTTTGGCAGATGTTGGGGTGCAGTTTGGCTCCCAGCACCCCGAGGAGGATGAAGTGTAGCGCGAAGGCTCAGAACCGCTCCTGAAGACACTGCCCTGCTCCTTTAAGTAGTAGCCAGAAGCTTTCTAAATATTATCATCTTACCAAAAGAAGAGGGGGAGGGAGAGAAAAGAAAGTGTTTTGGCATGAGAACAATTTCTCCATTACCTCAATTAGTTCAAATGATCTGGAAAGGTTCTCTCTGGAGAAATCAAGCTAAATCTCAGCCAGCAAAGGGGCTGGTGGCTGGTTGGTTGCTGGAGGTGTTGATATGAGCATTAGTCAGCAGTGTAGATTGCAGTGAAGTCAGTCAATATTGCTGTCGCTGCTGTCTGGCTACAGTCATAAATTAATTAATTATATCACTGCAGTAATTGAAGGCCTTATTCTCTCTAGGATTCTGACTCTGGCACCTCCCTGCCTGTTTCTGAGGCTGTCCATCAATTCAGTGAGGTCTGGGTTTTACTGACATCACTGTTTCCTGAAGTACTCTAAAGCCTCTCCATAAAAAGGAAAGCTGTTTTTTACCCATCTTCATCCTTTTCCCTGTTGCCTGCAAGGGAGGGAGAGCAGCAAGCTTAGGAAAGATGCAGAAGAAGAAGACGGGGATTCCTACTTCTAGTAGTTTGGGGTTGTCCCTTTGCGAATAAGAATCAGAAGGATCCTCAGAGTCCCTGAAATGGTGATAGCATCCTATGGAGAGGCAGCTTAATCACCGTCAGTGCTCCAAACCAGCTCTGTTCCTACAGTAGGGTTGAAACAAGCCCAAGCATTATGATGGAGTAAGGTTGAGATAACCAAACAGGCTGAGAAAATCCATGGGCTGGCTCCTGTGCTGGTTTAAATCAGTGTCCCTGCACTAGGTCTGGTGGAGCGATGCCAAATTCCACCAGCTGAGGGTCTGGATTGCATATTCTACCTATAAAAATGGTGTTTAGGATATCTTGGCAAAAGCAGGTATTTTTGCAACCCGCTTCTAACTGGGCAGTGCTGTGTAAGGATGAAATCCAGTTACACTGGTGAAAAAACAACACTGAGGCTAGAAAATTACCCTGTGAGCCTGGGGAGTAGAGGGGGGATTTGTGAGGCTGCATCGTTACAAGGTACCTGCTAGAAGCTGTGAGACACACAGGGATTCACAGTGAAGAGGAGGGAGGAGCACCCTCATTTCCAGCACTTGTTATTGATCGTGAGCTTCCCAGCAGGCGATGTTATGGTTGGAAGGCCCTGCTCTGAGGGTGAGCAGGAGTGGAAAGATTTTTGGCTTTCCCCATGAAAAGAAGACTTATTTCTGGTCTTCATGATTGTTAAAAATGGTCCCAAACCCTGAGGTCCGGGTCCAGGGCTCACAAAGGTGCAGGCTAAAGAGCATCACGTGCGTAAGCTCCGAGGATTCAATCCTCTATTGTGTAAAATAGCACTTATGCTGCATTTGTTTTCCCATACAAGTTGGCATTTTTCATCTCGCCTCTAAATGTGTAACATTGCTCAAGGTTGGCATTATCAATGACTGCAGTTGGTCATTTTGACTTTAAAACAAAAGAAAGCAGGATGCTCTTTGACATCACTTGTGTGTAGAGGAGGATGGCACGTGCACGGAGGTGTTCAAGGCACCCTGATGACTTGATGATCTTAAAGGTCCTTTCCAACCTGGTTGATTCTGTGGTTTTGGAGACACTCGGGGCTGGCAATGCAGGTTTTCATCATGTCTGGTGGACAAGTACAAAAAGATTTGCTGGATCGTCTTGAGGCAAAGCCCCACGTGGTCATGGATGAGCTCTTCTGGGTGAAGAGAACTGTCCCCTTCACTTGCACCAGAACCCCCATTTTGCAGTGTGTGATGGCATGATTCAATGTGTTCGGAACTAGAGCTTCAAGGTGTGCCACACTATAGGAAGCCCTAAGAGTATGGGATATTTTTCTGTACTCCTATAAACCTCTCAATTAGTGCTGTAAAGGAGGAAAATGCTCTTGTTCTGGATGTTGTCCAGGCTGTAATGCATTTCTGCTGTGGCAGCAAGAAACGCTTCAGCATTTGACTGATTTAGGAGGCAAAGGAAGGGGGGACACAGGGTTTTGTACCTGAGCTCCAGTAAGTTGTAACCAGCCATTTCTGTGGAAGTTTTGATATAGGAAGGCAAGTAAGAGACTTTTTTAATAGGAGTCAGCAAAACCTCACAAAACACTTCAGGATAGCAACTGCGTAGTATTGACTGCAGGGAAAGGAGAGGGAAGATAGATGTTCAGTGCTCTTATTAAACTGGGTAATTGAGGAGGGCTTTCTGGCTGTGCCCAGTGAGCAGGAGGAAAGGAGCATCCCACTGATAGCAGCCTTTTGAAGTCGCTGGTCCTCCCCTGGGATCCCTGCTCCTCTGCCTGGCTCTGGCCTGAGGCCTTTCCCCCAGCTGTTTTCCAGCTCATTTTCAGCGCTGGGTGAAGCAGGAGGGAGGCAGAGTTAGCAGGGATGGCTGCAGGGCATAGGACACATTCCTCCAGGTTAGCTGGTGTTTCCAGGCCTCTCAGTGAAAAGCCTCAATTAACCGATAATCAGCCAAGCATGGCAAAGCCAGGAGCAGTAAGTGCTGCTGCTGGCTCCAGGGCTAAAGGCTGAAATCTGCTCAAGGAGCTAAATTAGTTATCTAATTGGGATTTCTGTCCATCCTCATCCAGCTCCGGGGCCTCACAAGAATGAGATCAGTGACAAATTCAGTTCCTCCCCCCCATCACCCTTCCTTAACACCCCTATCTAATTAGTGCTGTAAGGCAGAAGGACCAAAGTCTGATTCTGGGTGCAAGGATGGAATCTAGGCTCGGGCTGTCTTCACATCCAAACTGCTGCAGTGCCGTGGATTTGATGAAATTGCACTGATTTACGCTAAGCAAAGGTTGATCTTTTGCCATCCTCTTCCAGGTGGGACACACTAAGGGCGGCTCACCACAAAATCCCCCTGTATTTCCCCACCTTCAGCACAGGGGAAGGGAGATGGCACTGAGGCGCTGTGGCAGCTTGCTCTGGAAGATGTCTCCTGGCAAGATGCGTGGGACTCAGTGAAAGGAGAGAGCGCGTAATGTCACGGGAGGAAACCCTCTGTGCAGGGCAGACATCTGCTCAACACGTGTGGGAAGGTTTCAGTAGCCTCCACAGCCTTGGCTGTCCTCAGCCCACCTTTCAGGGCTCAACAGGAACTGCTTTCCTTGGGTTTATTTTGCTTCGAAGGCAGAAATGGGAACAAAGTGCCAGCGCCATGCAGAAAAGTAGAAGTCTATAAAGGTTTGAGAGGAGGTATCTTCGTGTCGGAGGGGATGTCTCATTACAGACTTAGTGAGGTGGTGTTTGAGAGCTACCGCAAGCCAAGTGGGATTGTATTTCCCTGCCCTGTGCAGCAGGTAGCCAGGATGAGAGGATGCAGGGAGAGGCTGCAGAGGCCAGAGCTAAAATCCTCCACCCCCTTGAAGGCGTGAGAAGCCCTGAACTGCAGGATGGGCTGTGACCCTCAGAGGTCATCCAGCCCATTTTCCTTGCCCCGAGGTGAAGTCAGTGATAACGAAGCCATTCCTGATTAATCCTTGCCCAAAATGTCAGGACTGTTGCTTGTGGGGTTGAACCGGAAGACCTGCAGCCCATCAGCTGTGCTGGGGATGGGGCTGGGGTGTTCCTCCTGTTGGGCCAGAGCAGCTCTTGGGTTTTAGGGTTGAAACTGCAGCAAAAGGAACTGAAGTCGGGCAGGGTTTTAAAATAGCCTTTGGCATCTTCAGGTTTCAAGGAAAAGTGATGGTTGTATCGCTGTGTGAGCAGATCATCAAGAGTGTCATCATCCTGATGGCTGTTCTTCATAGCTGAAAACCCAGAACAACTGTTAAACCAATCCAGATATGTTGTCCAGAAGCTGAGAGGATTGAAGGAATTTGGAAGGGAAAAAGAGAAACACCAAAACCAATGTATTTTCTGGGAAAAGAAAGATGTAATAAAAACATTAATGTGATCAACCCCATAACTTTCAATTTAAGGATTAAACTTAATGGGTCGGACTGGAAACAGTGATTCCCTACTTGCTGTGCAAATATTCATAGCACGCTTTTGTTCTGAAAGCATTTAGAGTTCTAGAGTAGAAGTAAATATAAACCAGTGAAGAGCAGATTTGTGCTGTGCCTTTTCTTTAAGAGACTATAGGAGCCTAGGGAATAAAACAGCAGCCAAACACTGGAGATGGGGGAGTTGTTCACACTTTGTGCTGTGTCTGCTAGAGAAGCGTTGCCATTTCCCTGTTATGTGGATCTGTGTGAGCTCCGAGCTGGGAGGAAAGGACACTGCATCCTGCCAGGATGCGGCTCAGCACCAACCCTGCCCTGGAGCACAGGGGACAGATCCTCCCCACTGGTGTTTGTTAATTCAGTTATGGAAATTGATCCCAGAGACTGGATTTGGGAATCTTTCCTATCTCTGACACTGTGTGAGTGTGTGCAAAAGCCATCTGTATCAGCTTTGTAACTGCAGATATTGGCTTGTAACACACCTTGTGTGATGGATTTTAGATACTCAGGCTAACAGTAATAACAACAAATAGTGTTTGACTGAAGGGCAGAGGAGATGAACTAACTGTAAGGTGCTTTGCAGGGCAGTGGTTGTATGTGATGCTGTGCTTTGGAACACCGAAAGCTGTCCCTGCTGTCAACAGCATCCACCTCAGCTGAGCCAGCCATGGCCCTCCTGAGCATCTCGCTAATCTCAGCAAAGAGCCATTTCCTCACCCCCTGAAATCAACCCCTTCCCATGAAAGCCCTTCTCCAGGTGAGGTCCATTCCCAGTCCCCTCTCCCCATCCAAGCACCGATAAGCCCCAGCCCTGCGGCCGGCCAACTCCAGCTACCGGCCTTCCCCGGGGCAGCCTTGGCAGCAGCTCCCGCAGCACGGCTTCTGAAGGGGGCTTTCTTGGTAGTATTAGTTTGTGGTCAAAAGGTTGCCTACGCGGGGTTTTTTCTGATGCAGAGGCTTAGAAAGAGTGGAAAGCAAAATATTTTGATAATTATTCAGGCCAGCGGGTTACATAAAAGGTTCCATAGCCCTCTGCATCAAACCTGAACAGTTCAAACCACACGTTCTGTTTTTGCAGCCATAAAACATTCAGGGTCAAAAAAAAAAAAAGAAAAAAAAAAAGATATTTTTTTTTTTTTTTTTTTTTTATTTTTTTAAAATAATAAAATCCATTTTCCATTCTCTTGAAACTTATAAAGTTTTATGTGGTGAAAAATGACAGTTTACTCCCAGAAGGAAACTGCCCCGAGAGGCTTGTTCCATAGGCACAGGGGGATCAAGAAGTAGGCCTGGACTTGTCTCCTTAGTCACATAAAGTAAATGTTGAGAGATGGCAAAGAGCAGCATGGGTTGTCCCAGTCCTGCAGGGATGGTGTGGAGATAAGGAGAGGGCATCGTGTTCTGTGTGTCAGGGCTTGTGTGGTGCTCTTGGGTTGGGTAGGATGATCCAATGGTCTGAAAACAAGGGATGAAATCATGTAGGGTGTTCAGGACCCTCAGCCCCTCTCATCTCACAGCTGAAGATGCGCACGTGGGATGCTCAGTGAGATGAGCCATAGAAACAAGGGTATTGCCGTAAGTATCCAGTCTGTGTGCTGGTCCAAGCAAGGGCTAATGTCAGCACTTAGAGCATCTCTGGCTCATAGGGCTGCCTGTAGCTCACTGTAGTCATTGCTGCGGTTTAATTCTCTTCTCACAGCATTGCTGAAGCAGGAACCTCAGTGGAGTTATTGGGGTTTTCCTGGGCTTTGCTGGGTTAAGAGTAAGCAGAATCAGACCCAGTATCGCAGCAAAAGATGAGGTGCTGCAGTGCTGATGTAAAGCGCCAGCACAGGAGCTCAGCAGCTCTAGGAATTCAGCCTGAGTTTCTGGTTGCGCAAAGTTAAACCTGTGTGGTCTGGGAGTCGAGTTCTCAAAGCATGGCTCAGGCCTCCCTCTCCACCTGGAGCTAGCTCCAAATCTCAGCACACCTCTGGGCATGGTCTAATAAGCTTTTACCCTTTGGTCACAGCTAGAGCTGGTGTTGCTGTATGGCACAGCCAGGCACCAAATACCCTGAGCAGGGCTGCTGGGTCAGTACTGGGGTGCCCACATGGTGCTCTGCAGGGTGCAGCCATGTCTTTTGGGTGCCTGCCCACTGCTGTACTTGAAATACATCTTCCACACTACCCTTAGCAAAAAGAAGCTGCCTTAAGTCTAATCCCTGGGGTATTCTTTAGCTCAGTGGTCATTTTCCAGCTCCATATGAAGGCAGAGAGACCAGTATGTTCCAGATTTCCTTGGCTGGAAAGGTTCGGCTGGGCAGTGTTGAAACCTCCCCAACCTCCTGCAAAGCCAATGGTCTTCCTAAATGATCCAACACTGCAAGTGTGCTCTGAAAATGATGTTGAATAGCAGGTGCAGTGCATGGAGCAGCATCCGAATCCATCTGCACAGGGCTGCTCTGTCCCCTCACATACCTTTAGGTCTCAGGCACTGACAACACGCTGCTGAAGTCCTCAGCAAAGCGTGCAGGTAGTTGAATTCCATACAAAATAGTGTTATCTGCTTTCTGCTTGTTAATGAGCATGACATATATACAAGGAATTGGTAATTACTTTTGCTTTCTAAGTAAAGGTATCCTCAAAACTGCTGCGAATAAGATGCACTTTCTGTAAGGGTTTTCTCCCCTGGAACATTAAAAAGTCATCTCATCTCCTGCAAATACAGGATGAAGAAATATGTTAAAAATGTCCCAATCGTCAGCCACAAAAACACAGACTATTACCAGCGAAAAACCAACATTATTCCCCCTGCGTGGTAGAATTTGACACTTCTGGGTACTGGCAGCATTTTTCAAAGGCGAGTTAAAAAATAGCTGCGTCTAAGTGAAAAAGGTCCCTTTACTTTTCCTTTACCATTTGCAAAGGGGGGAAGAAACAAAACCCTCCCTTTATGTTCTTTTTTACATGGGAAACATTAAAAAGTCATCTAATCTCCTGGAACTGGCGCTAATTAATGAGCAAACACGAGATCTGGGGAGAGAAATGAAACTCTAAGCTGGACTTTCTATAGCACGATTCAAAGTCGTGACACTTTGAAAGCCATAAATGCATTTTGCTTGATTCTGTAGGATTCATAATGAGCGGCTTGAGAGGAAATCTATGCAGCAGTGAGACACGGGCTGCCTCTTGTGAAATACTTGGGCATTAGTGGTTTTCTTGGTGATGGGGATGCGTTAACTGCATCTGGAGGCTCAAGCCCACCATGTAGAGCCATACCACAATCTGCCTCTGTGGTCACTTCTGAAATAGCCAGTCACTCCTGTACCAAAGCTGCTCAGCCAGGGCTTTTCTTTGAGCCTCCAGTGTTCTTGAATACCAACTTTGTACCTGGAGATTTACTACTGGCATGATGGGATGGAGTTCTGAGACAAGCAGGCCTTAGTAAAGCCCCATCCTGCAGATAAGTAGCCAGAGCCAGGTTAGTGTGGTCTGTTCTTGTTGCCACCCATCAGATCACGTCAGCTTGCTGGCATTTCAGACACCTTCTGACTGTGAAATGATTTGCAAATGGGGACCAATGTCCTCAAAGAGGCATTGCGACTCATGAGGATGTCACAGCGGCTATTCGGTGCCTCCCAACACCTGAAGTGCTACAAAAATGCATGTTCTGCACCAACTGGTGCTCTGTACATGCTGATGGCATCATCTCCAGGTGTGTTTAGCATTGTAGTTTCCCAGAGCAGGCCTATAATGTGACAGATTGCATCCAGACAGATTGTTGTCTGGCAGGATGGGACAGGCAAAGACAGGGAAAGTTGTTCTCAGAAAGTGGTCAGAGTTTGAAGTCAGAAGGGAGGCCAGGAGGTCTGTGCCATGGGCTGAATTGAGCAATTGTGGT
Organism: Amazona ochrocephala; assembly: GCA_039720435.1. Taxonomy (NCBI): domain Eukaryota; kingdom Metazoa; phylum Chordata; class Aves; order Psittaciformes; family Psittacidae; genus Amazona; species Amazona ochrocephala. The sequence goes on from CM077879.1 coordinate 93,729,537, forward strand.
TGTGTAGCCTCAGCTGAAGGAGTTGTTATTCTCATGTCTGGTAATAAATAGAATAATGGACAAAAAGCCTAATTCCCTGCATGAAGTCTGAGTAAATGAGTTTGGTACAGTGGTTTACTGCAGGATTTGTGGTTTGGGACCTCCTTCCAAGCTGTGAATCAGCACACAAAGCCAGATCCAGAGCCACTTGCATGGCTGTGAGGACTGATGGGTATCCCTGGTTTCTCTGTTCTGCCTCCATAGAACATCCTTTGTGCTCTCCCCATTGCCTATAGCATAGTTGTTACCTTAGGGTGGTTGTTACCTCTTCTTCCTTCCTAGGTGAGAGCATGCACAACATGCGAGAGCTGGACTCCACCACCAGCTCATCCCTCTGATTTCATTGTCCTCTGATAAAGCCTCTCTGTTCTCTGTGTTAAACCCTGGTTTAAAAACCTCTTCAATAGTAACTCAGCCTCTGACAGCAAGCACTCTGAAGAGCTGTCCTCCCCATTTAGAGCTGTCAGCCATAGGTCAGTGGTGGTACCACTAACATAACCCAGGTGTCTGCTCTCTCATTTCCAGACACTAACTGCTGGGCAGCAGCTCGCCCTGCAGACAAGCTGCAGGACAAAATAACTCCTTAAAGCAGCATGGTGGTACCTTTAAAAACATGAATCTTCCTTTGCAACATATCAAAAGGAAAAGCTGTCCTTTGGTTCTGGTGTTCCTAACCAGGCTCTCCTTCACTCTTGGGACTGTATTGGTATTCTTCTAGATAAGATGTGGTCTGATATGAGATGACAGAGATATGATAGAACAATAGAATAGGAATAGAATGAAAGAGGAACAGAATAGAGAACAAAATAGAAACATTAGTGATGCTCTGTAATATTTCTATTACACTGAGGAACATTGACAGGACTTGTACCTTTTCCCTGCATCCCAGCTTCTCTGAAGATGTAGTGCCCTTTGTTATTGCTTTTGTTATTTGGTTTTGTATTATTTGTTATTGCAATGTGTAGTTAGTCCCTTAAAAACACGGTATCTTCTGAGCCAGCCCACATCTTGCACGGTCTCTTCTCCAGCAGCATTACTGGGACCAGGCAGTTTGATTTGCTCCTTCTCAGCTTAGGGCAAAGACTTTCAGAGGCATCAGCTGAATTCTGGTTGTACCACACCAGTGGGCTCAGGCTTTCAGGGGGTTGCACATCCTCAACATCAGTGGGTCTTCCAGAGTCCAAGGCAGCAAAGCCTCCAGGGATGGCTTGGGAAGCCACATCTCTAGCAGGGTGTGTGGGTGAGCGATGCTCACTTGTGCTTTCTGACTGAATTATTTTCTAGGAGTTAACAGTGATATCCACGCATCCTGCATGTGATTCAGGTGCCCATTTATCTGTGTGCATGGAACATCTTTTCCTTTTTATCCCCCCCCCCCCCCCCCCCCCCCTTTATTTTAATGCTAAGAGCACTTAGGGCCCTGATGCTTGCTTCTTTTGACATGGGTTTTCTTCCCCTTAGGAAAACACATTTCCTCTGAAGAGCTCTGTGCTGAGTTCTGCCTTCCCCAGCTCCTCCTCCGGCTCCAGTCTCCAGCCGCTTTTAGTGGCCACAAGGCAGGGAGAAGTCCAGGTTTGATGAGTAAGTTCCAGTGGAAAACTTTGATTTGTTGCATTGATTTGTTTAATCATTCCCTTTCAGAAGTGGCTGGGGTTTGGAAGGGGAGCAAGCCGCTTGCTTTGAGCGATCAGCTCTATTATAGTGACTGCATTTATCTCTAGACGTGCATACTAAATGAGGTCCCAGCCTAATGAGCTTCTGAAATTTAATTGAGCGCTGTAGCTGTTACTAAATCTCTGCAGAAATCAGACCAAACTAAGATGAGACAGATATCATGAGATCACCCAGCAAAACCTGTCCATTCTCATTACCCACTGTAGGGTTTTTCCCATCAGAGGTTACATGGGCTTTAAAATCATCAGCTTCATCATTAATGAGAAAATGGACTTATTTTAATCTGTGTATTATTTTAAGGCTTTGACAAGCAGTCAAACCACTGCGCTAATCCCTAATCCCTGGATAATCATCACCCAGCAATTTTAAACTGTGGTCTCAGAGAATTACAGGAGGAGCCAGGAATAAAGCAACCAGAGTCTGCACATCAGATGACTTCCATTTCTATTAGCATTACTAGCATTATTATTGCTATTCTTATTGAAAGTACACCTCTGGCATGCGTCACCAAAACCTCTTCCCCATCTGCTCTGCATAGAGAGGTTCAGGAAAGAGGCAGAGCTAATCACCCAAAGCAGAGCAATGCTGAGGGTGAGTTTAATAAAACACAAATAATTCTTCCTTTAAAGAAATCCCATCATTAGCCACACGTTTTAAAGCACAGAAAGCATTGCCTAACCCCTAACCGCCAACGAGCTCGGCATACTGGATCCCTTTATTCTCTGGGTTTAATAGTTATAATTAGAACCTTTCCTATAGGGTTTTCTACATCTCCATGTAATTCTAAAAAAATTCCTCGTGTCTTTCCCAATCAACCAAAGCATTGTTACCCAGACTGGAGCCAAACAATTACAGTGAGAAATGGAGATGTTGGGGTTTGAAGAGGGTCAGGGGGGAGAGGGGGTTGGGTTTGAGGCAGAAAACCTCTCCAACTTGCAGTGTTCTCACTTAGCATGACTGCTTTCCCCGCAGCGTGGCTGTCCACACATGGGCAGGCTCTGGAGGCAGAGGGTGGCTATAAGGAAAGTGAGATGGAGCGGGTTATAGACAGCAGTGAACACATGGAAAACACACACGTGGCAAAGCCTTCGTAGATGGTCATGTGCGGTGAAAAGAGCAGAGAAATGGCCCTCATCGTGGCAAAATAAGACCTGATTTGGGGGCAAAAAATGTGTCCAGCAACCCAAGGGGAAACTCGGTCTCATAGAACCTGGCTATTGGAAAAGAGCAGGAGAAGACCCCGCAGCAGCAGGCACAGGTAATGCAGCCGGGTTTTCATCTCCCAGAGGAGTTCCACTGCTGGGAGATGTCTGTTTAGCTCTATTTAAAATAGCTTTAGTAGAGGAGTTCTCCTTGGGATGATGCATCTCATCTTTCTCTCCCTAAGAAGGAAACCTCTTTCCTTGCTTAAAATCAGACGATGGTAAAGGAAAAACTTGTATGTTTTTCTTCTTAAGACAAAGAAACTCCTGTTATTAACACCAATGTCCACGAGTGTGTTCTTCATTTATAGCCCCATGGTTATAACACACTCAGGTACACATTAGTATTTCAGAATGCTTTCCTTTTATTGCAGCTTATTTTTCTTCCCTCCCACTCTGCATGTCAAAAGATGATTGATACGTGTAAAACTGGGCCTTAAAAACACAAGTCATTGCCTGAGGTTCTTCCTATAATCAAAGCACATGCCCACCCATAGCTAATTAGACATTAGCCTAATGTCAACTGATTGATTTAGAGCAGTCCTACCACCCACCCGAAAAAGAGCATGGAGCCCCTGACAGCAGCTACGCAGGGAAAGTGGCACCTGAGGGAGGGGAGGCTCTGCCTTTAAGAGTTCTTGATGTAAACCACATTTGTGTGTGTTTATGTAAAGAAGATGCAAAGCAGTTTTTCCTTCTCTGTATTGCACAAAAGGATCTGGTTAGAAGGAGAAAAGAGTTAAGGTCCATTGCAGACAAATTCAGGAGGTTTAAGCTGTTGGATAAGTTAAGTGAAGTGGAGCGTGTCACCGTGCGAAGAGCAAAGGTCTCTACCCCGAGGTAAGACCTGGCTGTTTTGCTGGGTCCAGTCTTACATTTGGCTATGGTTTAGATATAATTTTTCAAAATCCTTTGCATTTTTTTCTTTTCCTTTATTTTTCCCCCCTTCTTTTCCCCTGGATTTATGGGTCAGGAACCCTCAAACTTGTCCTGATGGATTAAGCAGCAATAAGTTGTATCGAGTAAATTAAAACTGAAATAGTTACAGCTGTTGGAATAGGCTCAGGGCTGGAGGATGTAAAAGACTTTCTACCCTCAAGGGGCCTGGAAGTAATCTGTGAAGCACCAGCTGCTTCAATAAAGACAGCCTGAGTGAGGGCTGGGGTCCTGAAGGATGGAGAGAGCATCCAGTGCCATTGGGTCCGAGTGTGGTTTAAGGGAAACCAAGGGAGCAGCTGCCTTCCAAGCTCTGTTTGCTCCCAGTATCCCCAGACAGTTTGGGCCAGTCCCAGATTTAATGGAGCAGAAAGGACAGGGATGGCTGGGAATAACACGTGGAGGAATTTTTCATCCCAACTCATCTCCAAACAGTGCCCATGAGGTGTCTTTGCCGTGTGCACAGGGATGTGCCACTCTGCTCCCAGCACCAAGTTGAATTACTGCCCTGAACAATGTTTAAGGTGGAATTTGTCTCTGCAGTTGAGAGGAGCAGCTGAATGCTGTCTGTGGTGCAATATTCCCTTTAACCCAGCTGCATATGGGGAGTGAGAGGAGGAGGGCACATCCTCAGCAGCAGAATCTGTGCAACTTCACATTTCTCAGCTATAAACCTTTCAATAGCTGGAAGTAAATCCTTCAGCTTTCTGCTAGAGCCCAGCCTCTGCAGCTGCAAATTTATTTGGCAGGCAGAGAACCGGGCCAAAAGAAGTAAATAAGAGTGATGTGAGTGATAGTGCTAGAACATTACGCAAGGTCCCACATGGCTGCAGCAATTCCCAGGCTGCTAATTCCCTGCTGGAGCAATCCTACCAGAAGCTGGAGGTGTCCTTCCCAGGGTGCTGGGAAGGGAGGGGGATGCGGGAGAAGGTGTTTCTGGATGGGGGGTCTGCAGAGCTCAGCTCCAAGTGTGGTTTTGGGATACAAGGCTGTTCGTGTGTGCTGGAGGGGTGCAAACAGCAGTGGTGCCCTGCTCGGGTTTGTTTATGGTCTCACGTTTATAAGTACTATAGATCTATTTCTGGCTACTGGAGTTGGGCTGGAAGTTCATCCATGTATTCCCATTTTATAGCTGCCCAGGTAGAAATCAGTGTGGTCTGATAGCCCAGTGATGTGAGTGCTGAGCTGGGGATGCGGTGGATGCCAGTATTCCCACTGATGTTGCTGTTGCTATTATTACAGTTCCTATTGCATTAACACCTTGGTCCCCTGTCATAGAGTAAGAGCCCTCAGTGCTAACACAGATGTTAAACAAAATTATGAGGACAGGCCCAAAGCATCTACAATCTGACTAATACTTTTTCTGCCCCTTATGAATTGCTGTTGCTTAATACTTTGGAATCTCACAGCATTTCAGCCATGGTAAGATTTTTTATATCCTCCTTTGTACAGGGACCTTGTGGGCTTGGGGGGGGTGGTGGTTGGTTTTGTTTTGGCTTTGCTTTGCTTTTGTAATTTGAAGTGATTTCTTGCCACCACGTTGTAAAGGGGCTCCATCAACTTCCAAGCGTATTGGCAACATGTAGTTTTGCTTTCACATTTGAAAAGGAGACTTTGTTTGGTGGGGGTCTTTTCTGCTGATTATCAGTGCGGCAAAACTAGCTTTGGATCTAGAAACAGCTGTAAGATGCAGTCACTTTTTCGGGAGAGTGGGGGAGTAGAATCTATATACTGAATGTGGGGGTACTGAGATAGTGCTGGGCTTCAACACAAGCTTGCATGGGCCTGCCTTTGTTGGGAATAGCATCTAGAACCTGAGTTACTTGCAGGCTCAGTAAACCTGAGTTACTTGGAGGGTCTGTGCCATTGTCACCACCCCAGAAGGCAATGGCCCTGAAAAGGGCCAGGCCCCATAACTGATGGAGAGTGGGGGGCCCTTGGCAGAGCATGAGCTGTCCCTCTCCCAGCAGACCGCAGTTCCAGCCATGGCTCAATAACTTGTTCTCTGCAGGACGCCCAGCGATGCCACAGCCATTACTCACGGCTCCATCCTGGAGCCCAGATGAGAACATTCATTTCACACCACAAACTTCTTCTTTCTCCATTCCCCCCCCCCCTTCTTTTATCGAGTTTCAATATAATAAACAAAGGGCAAATATTATTTCATTGGCAAAGACTCCAGCTAATGCACAAACTGTTTTCAATACCGGCACACGGAGGGGCTTTTTCACCATATACTGGCCCCTCAGACCCGTGTCAGTCCTAATGGCACAGGGAAACGGAAACTCAGATCTTTTACCTTGAAGAATAGCCGCGATTCATAGACTGCTCAGACTCCCCTCCCCTTTAATTTCTTTCTTTTATGGCTAGCACAGCAAAGTGAATCATCACAGTGGTATCAAAGGAAACTTTTCCAAGTGTTGATGTACAGCAAAGGGACAGTTTCATATAACTTAGTATTTAATCTTCTCAGACCATGGCACTGTGCTTTGTGTGAATGCTTTGGTTCTCATCGTGACTTTGGGCAAGTTGCTCCGCTTCTTCAGGCTTCTGCTGTCTTTTTAGATGGTCCATTTGGATATAGACTTTTCCATCTGAAAGTTATGAATTTAAGCCTTATTCTTGGCTTGTACCAAAGCCATTCCCAATAGACCACATTGAAATTGGTACCTAATTAATTGGGACAGTTAATTAGCAGCCGAGTCCAGCTCCATCACTCTTTCTGTACCTTTGTCTTTGACTGCAGGTGCCCTTCACCATGCTGGCCTCTGGACTACACCAGACCTGTGACTAGTTACGACTGCAAGCCATATTTCATGTATTAGGTAAGCTTATTGTGTAAGTCTAGCTATTAAGCTAATGATAGAGCATCAGAAGTAGTTAAAGCAGATAAACACCTTATTTCTATTTCTTTTTCCAAGTTAGCTTTTGAGCATTCCTTTCCGGAGCTGAAAAGATACTGAAGTTGTTAAAGTGAGGCCTTGTTAGGAGTGTTTTAGGAAAGCAGAGATTTTGCAGGCAGCCCTGCAGTGTGAGATCCAGAAGTACCTGCCAACTGCCATGGCAATGACTGGAGTCCCCATGCCACCAGCTCACCCACGGGGTGTCAATGGGAGAGCACATTCATGGAGGTAAGCTCATGAAATGCTGCCACTAATAACCAAGGGAAGAAAAGGAAACCGGCTCAATGCATCGAGGTAACTCCACAAGGCAAATCTCTACCCAGAACAAGCCAAGACTCATTTCTGGCCAAAATCCCTGCACTAGCTTGATTAAGTGATTTTTCCTGAGCTCGTGATGCAAGGCATTGTCAGAGAAAGGGCTCATGCAAGGCTGCAGCAGTCCCTGCTGAACGCTTGAACCATTCAATGATCCAGCCCACCGCACACCCCATCAGGTCTGTTACCTGCCATCAGCTCCCCCACTGGAAAAACATGCAATTTTCCAAAGGTAAGAGCGTCTTGGGTTACTAGGAACACAAATCATTATGAGGAAAACTGCATTCCCAATTTATTGTATTTGTTTTATTCATAATTTTATTACTTAGTCCACATTTTCCATATTTTCCATGTGTTTCGCTTCATTCTTGTCCAGACCTTTACGTGGAAACTTGGGCTCTTCTCCACTGCCTAATGTGTTGAAGGCTTTATAAACAGCCTTGATTCATTGTTTGCTCTCCATGCTTCCATATTAAGAGCATGCAGCTAATGTCGTGCCTGGTATAAGTGTCAATGTTCTCTCAGTGGGGAACTAGATGGGATGAGAAGAAAAGCAACAATTACTGTGATAAGCAGGTGACAATAAAGACCATCCAACTGTTCACCTGGAGTTCTAACAAAGAACAGTTTGAGCCTGTTCTCATTTGGGTTGTGTTTTCTTTCAGGGTTTTAAGTTGTCAAAGGCAGAGAATTTTCCATGTGCTGCAATCAAGGCTGAAGGCTGGTCAACGTGTTGCACGTGCACACCCAGATTTACCACCAACTGAATGATGAGGAAACCCCTCCCCACGCTGCTTGGATCCTTCCCTGCTCCACACTTCTGGAAGGTAATACCCTGCATTTGTGGGCCCTGTTAATTCACTGTTTTCCCCTCTCTTGACTGCACAGGCTTTTCTTTCATGCTCGCATGTGACCGCAATCTGTGAGCACACCAGGAGTGTTCAGCAATGCTGCTTTTAGCTGCACTCTCAAGGCTTTGTGGCAACAGGAACATTAGGTCAAGTTGCAAACAGCCTTGGAAAATCTGGTGCAGCATCTCTAATGCTATTGACAGGGCCTGCTTAAACCTGGCATTGCCGGGCTAACAGTTGTCATTCAGCTCTTGAGCACACTTAAACCAGCTCATCTATTTTTCATCAGTCTTGCGCCCTTCATAATTCCCTTATCAATTCACGAGGACGTTCATTCTGATTCAGTGCAATCCCATGAGTAACAAGTCACATATAAACCCAACTAATCCCCTCAGATTGCAGAAGGATGCTCAGTTCCTGCAAAAAACTCTCCATGAGTTTATTCTAGATACTATAGTTAAGGTGACTTTTTCCTATCAAGAACTCATAAAAGAATGTCGTATTTGATGGCAGAGGAGGGGGCGAGGAGATTGGATTAAAACATCTGGCGAGGTAATTAGATTCACTAAAAAGTTTATGCTCCAAACTGCCCCTACATAATTGATGGCACTGCGGTGATGTGTCACTTCCACTTAGCAGCGGCCGGCAGCGGCTCTCGCCTCGCTGCACCCTGTGCTAACCTTCCCCACTGACCTGCTGCAGTCCCCCTATTAAAGCCGCAATTACGGGGTGACTCCTAATAGCGAGGTCTTGCTGCAGAGTGGGGAGAACTGTTTCTGTAGCTCACATGCGACAATTAAAGATAATTTAAAAGGTAAGTAATTGCACTGGGTTTCTGGAAACTACTGTAGAGGTCTTGTCCCAGGCACCTGACAGGCATGGTGGTGTATTTTGACAAGTTTTGCGCAGATTTCCATTAAATACCAACTGGCAGCTCTATTTTCTTTGGAGTCATTGGTCAGGAAATGGAGATTGTGAAAGGTCAGGCCTGGAAGATTTGGGAGGGGATGGAGGTGTTATTCATGTTCTGATCCGTGGGGATCTAGTTCCAACATAAATGCTTCAGTCACTTGATTCTTGCTTTCTGGGCAGCCTTTAGGCAGGAGAAAGGTAAGGACTGACAGAGAAGAGCTTCTGGTGAGTTCCTTCCACCTTTCCCTGCCAGGCAAGCTGGGACCCAATAAGCTATCTAGAAACCTACAGAAACCTGGTGAGTCTGAGTTGAGAGACCTGGCAGACATTAATACCACAACCACCATTGCACTAACCCTCTTATTGTGCAGAGCTAGCTTCGAAACTGCAGCTCCTCCGGGGCTTCTGCAAGGTCAGCAAAGTGTGAACATCACGCCGAATGCGCCCGGATACTTTCAGAGGTTCAACAGTCCCTGAAAAGAGGTTTTTTATGATGAAAACAGACTGTGAGATGAGTTTGGATTCTGCCACATGGTCCTAGCGATAATAAGCCATCTGTGTGCATCGTGCCGCACGTGACCTTTCCTCTCCCCATTTTGTCTCCATCACTTTCCTTCCAAGTCCCCTCTCTCTGCTCTGACCTACATTTGAGTAACCCCCCAAATGCCAGCAGTGCACAGAGTTAAATATATACTCGGTTACCAACTCGCTAATGAACAGCGAGTCCATCTACAGCAGAGGGAAAACAAGCATGTGAAAATGGGATGATCCGTCAAATGGAAAAGGACCCATCAGGAATATAATCGCCTTCTGCTACACTTGACTGATTGATTGCTACATTTGACTGGCTCCTCTCCCAGTTAGTGGGACTTTTGCTCCCAAATCGTTTGGGGTAGGGTTTGAAAAGACATTTGGTACTGTTTGTATATTATTATGATGATGATATGTATATAATAATATATAGTATATATAATGTATAATATTTGAAAGCTGCACTTTCACTTCCTTTTCCATAGCTGGAATTCTAAATAATCAAAAGCTATAGCTTATACCTCTGTATTATAGATACACTCAGCTTGTGCCACTTAAGATTAACGCTAAGTGTGTTTGTAAGCAGTTTCAGGATCACTTCTGAAAGCTTTTCCTTTTGTGTGACTTTATATAAGATAAAATAGGAAATAGAAGCTGGGACAGACTCACCCTCATTATTGCTTTCAAGTGGTTGTCTTTCAGAGGCATTGGTAATACCATAGCAGCTCACCACAAAAAACCATTGAGGGACTTCATAAAAACCAGCAAATGAAATTAAATATATATATAAAAAAAGAAATGAAATATTATAAAGAGGCAAATTCAGTAAAATGCACACTTTAAGTGCACAACTACAGCGAAAATGCATCAAAACTTTCAAATCATTTTTCTTCCTTTCTAAAACAAAATGATCCCAAATAAGACTATCCCTGAGTCCTTGCTGTCTATATTTACCCCAGTGTGGTGTTTTTAATGAGGACCTCAAAGAGAAATTACCCTTGAAATGAGAAGAGAGCTGCAGTTCTTTATTTTATCATGGTCCAAGCATCCCTTCTGCGATGCCTGGAGCCTTATGGATGAACCAGAATGACCAGAAATGGGTTTGGGCTTGGTTTTTGTAACCCGGAATTGCTTTTTGCTCTTTATTTCTAATTAAAAGGTCCCCGATGCGCTCAGACACAGCACGCCACATGGTGCAGTGACCCAGACAGAGGGAAGAGGGTCTGCACCCTCCGCAGAGCCACAGCTGAGTGCGCCTGACAAATGCCACCGCGTGGCACCGAGCAGAGACAGGCGCTTCAAAAAGCATTCCTGGGGCCATTTCCTGGTGCCTCTCCAAGCTGACAGAGGAGGTTTATATTAACATCACATGGCTGTCTTCAGCTGCGTTTGTTAGCACAGCCCATTTGGGGATCTTGCCATGTTGGGCTGCATGGGGAACAGGAAGGGGGGGAAAGGCAAGTAAAACATATATTGGGTTTTAACACCAGCATCTGCCTTGGTAACGCTATCAAACCCAGGCTCCTGTGCCCCCATCCAGGCAAAACCTTTGTAGAACACTTGGAGGGCAGCTTTTGAAATGTTTTTGAGCACATAACACATAGGAAAATAGCACAGTATAGAGACTTGGCAATGAGGCTGCCTCAAGGAGCCAAGTTGGGCATGGAAAAGAAAATTAAGACAATAAAAGGTGGTTTCTAGCCAAGTTTTAAGTGAGTATACAATACATACCTTTTTTTTCCCTGCTCTTTGCCTTAGTTATTGGCCAACTTGGCTACAAGCTGATGGAAAACACTGAAGTGGAATTATAATTGGAGGGGTTTTTTCTCTTTCTGACCAAGCAAAAGTTCTTATAGGCAATAATTTAATTATGGCAAAAGAGTAACACAGACACGGGGTTTAGGGATGTATCATCCAAAACCCCCCTCTTTTCTACACCATACTTTAAACTAAGGCTAGGTCTTGAGAACCAGTGACCTAATCCTACTGCTATTTATGATTTTTGGGGATTATTTATTATAAAGTATGTCATAAAGTGGAAAATTGCCGGTGCCAATCACATTTCCAAGCAGGCTCATTTAGAACCGAGTGCCGTAAGTCAATTAGGATAATAAACCTGCTGGAGGGAGGAGGGAAACCTTCTTGGGATCAGCATTTTCCAAGCGATCAAACAGGAGATGTTGAACAAGTGGCTCCAGTGCCACCCTTCCACTCGCTGTCCGGGTGGCAGCTCTGCTCTGGATGGCTTCATCCTGCGGCAACACATTCTCGCAGCCTCCTTCCTTGCCCCCAGGGGTTTCAGGTGGATGGCTGATGAAGAGCGAGCTCCTTGCTGATTGCTCTGTTTCATACCTACATGGCCTTGGGTTTATTTCATCCTTTTTATGAGGGCAGACTTTAAAAAATCAATTTAAAGGAAACAGAGGATTTTTTTCCCCTCTTAGAGCTTAACTGGAGGCATCCTCCTCACCTTCTGAAGGCTGTGGCTTTCCTGTCTTAGAAGATCAGAGATCTAATGAGATGTATGACCAAGAAACATGGATAATTCCTGCTTGCATCTGCCCAGGCCTGGACCAGTCACTTACTTGAGGTAGAGAGTTGCATAAACAGCTCATAGACAGCAGCCTCTGTGCACTGAAGTATCCTAATGATGCTGGGATATTTTGATGCTAGGACACAGACTCTGGATGCACGATGCCAAAGCGCAGTGTGGAGAAGCTGACCTCCTATGTGAGAGAGAAAAGGAGTCAGGAACGGGGTACAAAGCAAAAGAGAAAGATTTGAATCTGGAAAGCAAAGGGATAAGCCTGAGGTTAATAGGAAGTTTATAAGCTGCAGGTATAGGCTGTGTTTAAATAAGAACAACAGTTTTCTCTTTGCCACTTGTCAGTTAAGGCAATTCTTTTTCAAACAGGGCTGGTCTTACATTTCCCATATTCTCCTGGAAATGTCCTTCCAAGTGGGATGACTTTGCTGCCTTTAAACAAGCGGAGGTTTCACATTTACCTCTTTGCCATTTTTTGGGTGTCTTCTCACAAAATGAGAATCTAAATTTAATAATAAAGATCCATTCCTATTTATGCTATGGGAAAATGGGAGGAAGCTGCAGCAATGGAAAAAGCAAAATGCCTTCACTCTGGAGAGACTGGGGTTTTTAACAGCAAATATTCATGGCCAAATTAACTGTGCAAAGAGAAGGGGTATTTCACAGTAATATTTCATAGCAGAGCACAAGTCACCTCCAAGCCCCTGTTGGTTGCAAGATGTAAGCAGTGAGCAAATGAGCATGGGTTGTAAGTGGGTGGCATGGCCAGGCTGGCTGTCACACTGCTATGTGCAAACCCATGTGTCTGCAGCCCATGAACTTGGCCAACCCTCTGGGCAGGCTTCAGTGCAAGCTATTTACTGGTGCTACTGGGGGGGTCACAGCCCAACAAGCCTTGTCAAGCTCCACATGTGTAAGGTGGGTGTGACGATCCCTAATTATACCCCTTGGGAAAGACTCTGTGACCTAATGTAGCTAGCACATAAGTCCATTCCACACGATTCAGATGGCATTTGCTGGCTGGCATGACTGGATCTGCGCTGCAGGAGCAGGGAGCTGGATGGAAAGTAAACATGGTGAGTAATGCCAGAGTCACATTGGACACAGCATGTAATAACTTGACTTGTGACAAAGGCACTGAAGAACCTGGCTGGTGCCACCAGCTGGCTCAAGGAATTGTCTCTGGTGATGTACTTACTGATGCTTCATCTTTGTGAGAGCGTATGGAGAAACATCTACAGGTGAGACTATCAATCGCCATAGTGGTTCAAGAGCACTCTCCTTGAAGAGAATCAATGGGAAGGAGAAGGGGTTGTGCGAGGGAATCACTGCTCTGGTCCTGCCTGATTGCAGCACATTTTTCAGCAAGGAAACTCCTTTATTCAGGATTTGCGCCGTGCCTTTTGCACCCTTCTCTTCTGCTCACCTGTTAATCACACTCCACTGACACAAGGTCTCATCCAAGCACAAGACCCTCCGAGCATCAGCAAGACATCCCGCCTGGCCAAAGAATCTGGAAGCTTCTGGCTTTTGAAAGTCATTGTCGTCATCTTAAGCAACGTTAGAAGGAAATTGCTTTAGGGCACTGTCATTACTGTTAGAAAGTATTTGTTGACAGTGCAATGACTGTGCTGTTCTCATGAACCTCAGGTGGGGTTAGACTTAAATGCAAGCTCACCTGCTTTAGTATGTATAAGTTAGCCAACTGAGCTGAAAAATGAAGGTTGCAGCATCACCAGGAACTGGCAGTTTCTGAAAGTTACTACACAGCTTTGCACACAGATTACTAAAGATGGAGCTAGCTTAGCTGAGGACAAAACATAATTAACCATCTACATACCAATGTAATTGCAAAGAGGTGGGTGATTAAACACCAGTGCTGGTCTGGACCTAAACTTGTTAGCAGGAAACAATAGATTGCCAATAGATACACACACTTTTGCCAATGAGTTACACAATCCTGCGCTCCTAAAGCTCCCAAGAACCTGCATATTTCCTGCTCACATGGCCTGATGGCATCACCAGGAGGGTGCTCATTTATTCCAGTCAGTGAAAGCAGCATAGACTGGAAGTTTCCCATGCAGGAATGAGACTGATCAATGCGTCATCCTCCACATATGTCACTGCAAGACGCATCACTAAATATAGTGCTTAGAAATGAACTTGCAAGCAGACCTCACAGCTTTTACTGAAAGTCAGGTGTGCACCAGTAACATGCTAATTCCTGGGGCACTTTTTCCCAGCTTCTCCTCCTTGACAGCTCACAAGATGCTAAGTCTCTACCTTCTTCACCCCAGAGATGAGCTTAAATTCAGTCTAAGGAAAGTAAAACAAAGTGAGAAGTTCCCTTTTCCTTCTCCTCAGTGAATCCCACCACCAGTGATTTCATCCCAGTCATCAAGCAGATGGCATCAAGATACATGGAGAATCTCAAGTCTGGATGAAGGAAAGAGGGATAGATAAATGTCATTATCATAAGGACAGTTAGCTCTCCCATCCTTTTCCAGTCGGAGGCTGTCCCATGCTGATGAAAGGCAGGGATGGTGGCCTTTTCAGGATCAAGCTATCAAGCTCATAGAGGGCATTTAAAAACCAATAAGAACATCCCCATGTGGAAGTTGTCCTGCTGGAGAGAGGTCCCCAGTGAAGGCAGAGGTGAGGTGGACATCACTGGGCTGCCCTCCAAGGGTGTTTCCTTGCAGGCAGCAACATCACTCCAGGCTACTGACTCACCCTGACAGCTCAGGATGCTCAGCCTCATCCTCCTCTTAGCAGAAAGCTATTTCTGTCTCCCAACCAACCACAGGAGCAGCTCTGCGGAGGCAGAGTGAAAAACTGCTGCACGCCTTCCCCAAGGGAAGCAAACACAAGGAGGTGATCGTCAGCCCCATCTCATGGGGCTTAAACCAAACCTCGTCCAAACTCTATGGACAAACAGTGGTGCTCTAACCACAGGATGAGACACTCAGAAAGGCTGGCTGAGATCCTGGTGTAGCTGAAAGCAACCTGAGGCCTGGCCAGCCCAGAGTGTTTTGTTGTTGCTGTCTAAAAATGATATTCATTAAGACCCGGAGTTGGGCAAAGCTCCCCTGTCCTCGTCAGGCCAATGTGCTCCTCTGCAACTGCTGATACTGAAAGGAGATGGGGTGGTGGAGGGGAAGATACCTCAGAAAATACACCTTATTTGGCACTGCTGATTAAAACCAGTTTGTATTTCATTGTGAAAGGCTCGAGGTTTATTCAGTTCTGGTCTCTTCCATCCACATAAGGTTTGTTTTAATGAGCGTGGAGTTATATGAATCTATTAATGATTTTTTCCTGAAGGTTTCATTATAACAATGCCTGGTTTTTCATACAGCCCTTTCCAGCCACGCGTCTGGAAATGCATGGCAAATGGGCAATTAGTGTCAGCCTTGGTCTGAAGACGGAGAAACTCGAGCAAGACAATTCCTAAATAGCAATGCCAAAACCCAGTATTCAGCTTGATCTTGAAAACATTGGCGCTAGAGCCTGAATACACGCACAAAGACAATTCAGCAGGGACAAACACAGAGCTTTTCATTCAGCTAAAAAGGAATGATTGACCTGGGGAATGACCGCTGACCATGGGGAGAGCCTGGCATGGCTCATGCTGCAGGCAGCAGGAGTCATCTGCCCTCATGAGAAAGGCAGCCCCTGGACCAGGAGGTCCAGGATTACAGCCTGTAAATCGCTGCCTGATGCGCTCTCCTGCCACCGACCCTGGGATGCTGACTCCAGCCTTGTCCTGAAAGAGAGGAGGAAGACGACTCTTCCAGTAGACTTCAGGGAGGCCACTGCAACCATTTACATCCCGAATCCAGCACTGTGGGAGCCCACTCCAACCATTTGCATCCCGAATCCAGCACTGTGGGAGCCCACTCCAATGAAGCCCCGATGGTCACAGGTTTAGAGGCTCCTATTTTTTTTTACCACATCTTGTTTCTTTTCTCCCTCCGTGTTTTAATGGGAAGATCTGGAAAGGTTAAAGCTCAGAGAACACCAGCAATAATCTTATTTGAGGCAAATCTCTAAGTCTTTACTTGGGCTGTGTGGGAGTCAAGAGAAAATACTGTATGTTGGGGTCTATTATTAATATTATATTATTATATTAAATTAAATATACCCCAACATATAATATTAATGTCTAGGTTGAGATTAATCACATTCTAGAGACATATAATAAGCACCTGCTGTCTCCTCAAATATAGATGTGTGGAGGCATGCATCTAACAAGCAGACTCACACAAGGAGGAGCATAGCCTGCAGGGAAGCAGGGTCCTCAGGCCGGACATGCTGCATTCCAGGATGCCTGGCCTTGTATGGTGCCCTGGAGAAGTAACTGAGGTGTGGGTAGTGGCAGATGGCTGGTAGGGGACAGGGCAATGGGGTTAGATTGGAGCAAGCCTTGGACCCGACACTGTTTCACTTCCCTGCTGATCCCCAGAAACCTGCCTATGGATCATCCTGCAGGAGCAACACGTGGATCTAATTCTAATGCCAGGCCTCGCTGCGCCGTTATCCACATAAGTCCCGCAGCCCTGACACCAGCCTTTTCATCATCATTTAACTGGAGTTTGTAGGGAAGAGGGAGAGGAGGGAGCGTAGGCTTAGAAGGAGAGATGGGCTCGGCAGTAGGCATGGCTCCTCTCTTCTCGTGGCCTTTATCCTCCTTAATAATCCTCTCTCTGTTTCATGTATCAGCTGATAACATGTGGGTCCTATTTCCCCCACCCTCCCCTCATCTGAATGAGATGGCAGATGAAGCCATCCCATCATCTGAGGCTTGTTAGCAACTGCTCTTGATTAAGAAAGAAAAAGCCCTCTCACTGTAATGACTGCAGGGCTCCGATGGGCTTCCCATGCCATCACCAAATGCCCATTGCGGCTTCGGCTTCAGGCCCTGTAGCATGTATCCTTGGAGCTTATCCTTTCCTCCCTTCAAGATTACGGGTCGGTTTCTCACCTGGGACTCACTAGCACAGAGAAAACCCTGCCTTTTAATTATCCTCCCAGCTTATTTGATCTACTTAAATACACATTACTAGTGCTAAATAATTTCAATGCAATTGGGAATAAATCCATGTGTTTTGGGGTAGATTGTGAGAGGGGGAGAGTGCATCACCTGAAATATTTTTGCATGAAGAATCCAGGCTTTCGTTTAAAAGAACAGAAACTAAACCCAGAAAGTCTTCAATTTGAAAATCAGGAGGGATAATGAAGCAAAAAATCCACCTCTTTTCGGGGTGGGAATTAATAGAAGTTATTTGGGGTGTGAGGGTGGGATGCAGCAGCAAGAAAAATGGCCTGAACAAGTGAAGTAACAGAGACAGTGTCAATCAAACTGGGGACATTTCCACCATCAGATATTTCTGCCTGATTCTTGCAATATGAAAGTAAAAGAAGTCTGAAATAGACTTGTAAGAAGATTCCTATTTGTTTGTAATTCCTGCCCTACCTGTTGTCAGTGTTGTCCTCCAGGTTCCCAACAAAGGCAAGAGTTGAAATCACACCATTAGAAATCAGTTGGAAAGATGGGGAGGGGGACATGAACAAGAGAACTCGCATCTCCCAAGACCTGGTCAAACAGTTCCAGGAGCTTCCAGCACTTCCGGGTGGCTCAGTTGCTGTGAGTCCTCGAAGTTTCTCCTTCCTAAAAAACCAGATAAGGACAATTCAGTGCAGAGCTCAGGACCGGTTCTGTCCTGAAATCACCGCCCAGCACCTCTAATCCCATTTTTCTTCACACATTCATTTATCTACCAATTCACTTTGGTGGGTGATGGTCCAGATCTGCAGCCTTCCCCTCGCATTACCACCCATTGACTGCACATCCACAGGTTTTCTGTGGTTGAAGCTGCTTTGCCACCCTCCCAGCTGTGGAGTGGGATGAAGGGGAGGGTGATGCCAGCCAGCACCATGCCAGGGCCCTGGGGTAGGTGTCTGTGCCCCATAGCAGCCCTCACTAAACCCTACAGTTTGGAATAATCCTTCACCAGGCTGGGAAATCTCCGTTCATCCCATTAGAAAGCAGGTCCTGCTCTTCGAAGCTGCCACAAAGCAGAGCTTATGAGATGTGAGAGTGAAGAGAAGCTTAGAAGAGAAATACAGAAGAAGAAAAGATACTGAGAGGGGAGGAGATGGTGAATGGCACGAAGGGAGTTAATGAGAGCCAGAAATGCAAGTTGGAGAAATGTTGATTTTATTTAGCATTAATTGCAGGAAAGAGCCTATAAAGTGTGGTAAAAACTTATTAAGTACCACTCTGCAATGCCAGCTTTGTGCCAGGCATCCCTCGGCACAGGTGTATTATTCCTAGTTCCCCAGGTGTAAATAAATAATTGCTTTTCCCCATCTTTTTTTATGGTGGCATTTCGTTATTTTTTATTGCCGCATTGTTACGGCTCCAACAGATTTGGAGATCAGCCGGTGAGGGAACACGTGCACATATGTGTGCGGATGTGTACATGGGTTGGCATGCGTGAGCTGGGTACGTGGTGAGGTATTCTGGATCACAGCATCCCAGGGGAGCATACAAAGCCTGATCCCCCCACCCGCAGGTCAAAACAAGGCCTTACCTGTGATCCAAGCTCTGACCACGATGTCCAGATGAATATAAGAAGTAAAATTATAGCCACGGTTATAAGGGAATGTGCATCGCATCAGGGAACCACTCCGCAAATCCAGAGGGAACAACTGTAACAAAGAGGTCATGAGCTTTAAGGTCCCTCCCAACCCAAACCATTCTATGATTCCTGAGAGAGGGACTGCCCCAGGACAGGATGTTTTGGAGGGTACCATCCTGGTTCAAGCACCGGTATCATTGTCAACCCACTTATCTTGATGTCAGTGACGCAGAGCTGGGGTTTTCCTAAGATCCTATCCATCCATGACTCCTGCTTGCATGTACCCAGATGAGAAAAGGAAAATAAAACCTGTATTCTACTCCACTTTTAACTTTCTGCTCATGATGTGCCCATATGCTCTTCCCAGCAGCATCTCACGCAGGCTCCGGTATTGGCTCTGTTAAGAACGAGGGCAGATCACATTCCTCCTGAGCAATGTTTATATCAGCGTTTTTGGGCTTGTTTTATCAAGTCTCTCACTTCTCAGAAGGAGACTCAGCAGGGAGATAAATGCTGGATGTGATTCCTAGCAATGCCTCTTGCTTCAGATGAGGCCACCAAAGACGCTGGGGGAAGCAATGATTCCCCGGTAATGCCTCAGTCCAAGCTCTGACCTGGAACCGTGGGCTCTGCAAATACGCATAAATCTTCAGCTCACATCCAAATCACTGCAAGGTTCAGTGAACACAGCAAAACTGCCAGTGAATCTAACCTAAGCTTGAATCCAGCTCTGGCATGATTTATGACCTCAGGTGGAAACCAGGCAACATGATGGTCTCAGCCCCACAGCAGAGGATGGTCGCCTGCCCCATCCCTGGGGTGGTTGCATTTGGTGCTGAAGAAGCAGAGGTGGAATTAAACAGCACGAACACATCCAAACCCTGTTCATGGTGTGTTGAGTGAGCCTGGCTGACGCACCAACCAAACCAGGGTCCTGCTCAAGTCAGAGACAGGAAATGAAACAAATAAAGAATAATAAGGGCAAGCAAGCAACAAAGTTATCTTTTCTGACTGAAAAGCAGTGATTCACTGCCTTCCCCCATTGTGAACAGCACGTCCCTAAATACAGAATCCTGCAATAGTGCTGTCGTATCACAGGAGGTTTATGATGGCTTTTTAATATTTATTTCCCTATCAAAATATTATCATAGATAGTAGGAGCCACCATTATTTTTTCCTACCTAAAAACAAGAGGAAAGAGAGAGGGCTTCAGTCTCAGTGACCCAATTTTCCAGGGAACCACGGGTGTCACATCAGCAGGGGAAGATGCTCCTGTTGTTCTATGCTGGCAAAGTTCCCCCTGGCCAGAAGCAGGAATGATTCTCTCTACAGAGCACTAACAAGAGCATTTCCTCTCCTTTCTCTGACCCTCATTATCTATCTACATATTGGCCTGGAAAAACTAATGATGATAACAATCAGCATAAGGGCCCTATGACATGACCAAGGAGACATGACCGGTCCAGGTATCAATACCACATATCAATGGTAACCTCCACATAATCATGCTCATTCAGCCCTTGAATTTAAGTTTATCTGAGGAATGGGTGGATGGGGAGGGGATGGATGGGCAAGGGAGGGGATTTCTGCACCATTACCATACTGAAAGGCAGGCACCGAGAGCCTGCAGCTTACAGCCCGTGCTGACGTGGGCTCACGGCTGCAACA
Source organism: Amazona ochrocephala (assembly GCA_039720435.1). Classification (NCBI taxonomy): domain Eukaryota; kingdom Metazoa; phylum Chordata; class Aves; order Psittaciformes; family Psittacidae; genus Amazona; species Amazona ochrocephala. The sequence continues at coordinate 93,749,757 of CM077879.1, forward strand.
TCTGTATCCCATCCCAGTGCCAAGTTCGGCTTTTTTCCAACACTCAGCATCCCCCCACACGTGCATGCAAATCCCCAAAGGGAAACACTGCAAGACCCACAGACAGCCCTGAGCTAACAAGCCACAGCACAGACCATTTACAACACCCAGCAGGCTTTTGGGTCACAAGGCAAAGAGAAATGGCCAAAGACTCCAGGGGTTGGGGAAGGCAACACTGTGCAATAGCCCCCAGGCCAGGCTCAGCTGGAGGGAAGGGCATGTGTCATGTCAAGACAGAGATGCCCAGAGCAATCGGGGTGCCAGGGAATGGATTTCTGCCTCCAGCATCCTCATCAGCATCCTCACTGGTGATGCAGCCCCTCCTGCCTCCAGAGGGGTTAGACTAGCGGGAGATGCTCAGGAAAACACCTCTGATGCTGAATGGGTTTAATTCACTGCAGAAGTAAGAAATGGAATCACTTTGTACCACATCAGTTTCTTCAGGCAGACGAAACCTAAAGCACTCTCCTGCCTTTTTATAGCTATTTCTCACCCCTGAGGCAGCAATTCAGACATGGACATAGGTGTCACAGAAAAGCTGCCTTGACCCCAGCTCTTCCTGTTATAGCCTAACAGGGCTGCCCTACTCTGATCAAGCTTTCTTATGTGAGGTGGGTGTTGGTAAAAACATAGAGTGCTCATTCTCTCCCCTCTATTTCAGTGCAAACTGAGGGATTCCCAGCTCTTCTCGTAGGAAAAGCACTGCGCTGAAAGGGTTTCTGCAGGACCTCCCTTGCAAATAAAATGAGATTAGTAACGACGTTTTTGCCCCCTTTTTTTTCCACTTTCAAGCGAAAGAAAGAGTGTGACAAGGAACCAGGAGTCTGTCTGCCATGGAATATTCCTGCACGACTTGGGGCTGTGGTTTATTTTACTAGTGGTGACTAGTTCAAGCCACATTTAGTCAATAAATATGAGATATGAGGTCACCCCGCCATTTAGCTGTTACCCTGTCTACATATTTCACAGCTGGGTAGTAACCTTTTAACTAGCGTCTACCTCGGTGGGGAGTCTCCATAAAAAAAGAGCCAGGATCCATTGGTCGTGGTGGGGGATCAAGGCATAGGAGCACCATGGAGATTTCTGAGCAGGGCAGTGGGAGAAAGGCAGCGCTCAGGGCTTCACTTTTCACTTTCCTTCCATGTTTTCCAGTGACACAGCACCCAACCAAGGCGCAGGAGCCTCTGAGCTGGCCCTGCATCTCCCCATACATAATGGGTCATGAAGCAGCACATCCCAAAGGCTGTTTTACAGTGATTTCCCCCATCTTTCATACAGAAATGCACCAGACACGTTTCCTCCCATTTCCAGCTTTACAGAACAAACCTGTCCGAGCCAAACATCTCCAAGGGGTTAGTTTCTCCTTTTATCTGCCTTTTAGGATTTAACAGAAATTCAACTTAATTTTTTCCAACTCCATAGCTTCTCCATACTACCTTTGCTTTGGGATAAGGAGGAAGATTCCCCGTTTTCTGAGCTGGTAACTTAGGGCTAAGTCTGGTTTAAGACGGAGCATTCCTGAGTCTGACATTAAACCTTTGCACTAGCACATATCGCAACAAGACTTTTTGTGATGGCCCCAAGTATAACTGAGAATACAAAGTGCATCCCCAGTCCTGCTCCTGCCCTGATTGTGAACCTCCAAGGTGTCAAAGCGGATCTTACGGTGGTGTTCCTACCTTGTGCCCATCCTGCTCCATCACTGGCATGGTCCTGCTGAGGGCTCAGCCCCAGAGATGGTGGCAGCAATCTACAAGAAAGCAGTGAGCATGAGAAGGGACCTTGGCCAAGACACCTGGCCTGGCTCCAGGAAGGCATTTAGGTATGTGTGCGCTTGCAGCCCAGAAGGCCAACCGTATTCTGGGCTGCATCAAAAGGAGCGTGACCAGCAGGTCGAGGGAGGTGATCCTGCCCCTCTACTCTGCTCTCGTGAGACCTCACTTGGAGTATTGTGTGCAGTTCTGGTGTCCTCAACATAAAAAGGACATGGAACTGTTGGAACAAGCGCAGAGGAGGGCCACGAAGATGATCAGGGGACTGGAGCACCTCTCCTATGAAGACAGGCTGAGAAAATTGGGGCTGTTCAGCCTGGAGAAGAGAAGGCTGCGTGGAGACCTCATAGCAGCCTTCCAATACCTGAAGGGGGCCTATAGGGATGCTGGGGAGGGACTCTTCATTAGGGACTGTGGTGATAGGACAAGGGGTAATGGGTTTAAACTTAAACAGGGGAAGTTTAGATTGGATCTGAGGAAGAAATTCTTTACTGTGAGGGTGGTGAGGCCCTGGAATGGGTTGCCCAGGGAGGTTGTGGATGCTTCATCCCTGGTGGCGTTCAAGGTGGGGTTGGACATAGCCTTGGATGGCATGGTTTAGTGGGAGGTGTCCCTGCCCATGGCAGGGGGGTTGGAACTCGATGATCTTGAGGTCCTTTCCAACCCTTACTATTCTATGATTCTATGATTCTATCTAACAGAAACTAAGTGTGCGAGTGGATATGGCAAGAAGCTGGCAAGGAGGAGAAAGCCAACCCCTGAGTGAAAGAGGGATGAGGGGAGGCCAGTGGTGGACAGACCACAGGGCTCTATTGCCTTATTGCTTCACACCAGCTCTGCCCATCGCACTGGTGTACGTGCGCTGGAGATGAACAGAGACCCAGGACCGCAGCTGGCCTCATCTTTCCCTGTATCAGCAACACAACCACCAGCAGCAAGCCCAGGGAAGGGAGGGAATGTGCCTGCCCAGCTGAGCAAGGTGCTAGGAAGTCCCTTCCAAGCATTGCACACAGTCTCCAAGAGGAGAGCCAGGAAAGCCGCATCTCGGCGTTGCTGGCAGGGCCATGGTGATGGCTGGGGTGAGCACCCGGCTCCTGCCCTCTGGCAAACCGGGAATCTCAACCTGGCTTCTCCCTCCCCAGCGTCACAGCTGCGGCTCAGCACCAGTGGACATGGCTCCGGCACCGGGAGAGGAGCCGGCTCCTCCCAGCTCAGCTGGAGCCTCCAAGATCAGAACCTCTTCTGTCAGCTGCCTTTTATAGGGCTATAAAACCACCAGCTCATGTGTGAGTCTCTCAGACCTTGGCTGGCATCAGCCTCTGCCACCTTCATCATCACCACCTCCCTGGCTCCCATGCACACATGCTCCCTGCTCCTTCCATCTCCATCGCTACCAGCTGAGGACCACCACCTTCAGACGAACAAGGGCACATGGAAAAACAGACTCACGGCAATGCCACCACGGACATGCCCAAGCAAAACAGTTATGAGTGAAGCAATGAAATGTCCCTTTATTTGAGCCTCCCTATCCTCATGATGCTCAGTGGCACAACCAAACCCTGCGCCACCAGCATGGGGCTGGACATGCACCCACCCAACCCTCCCCATCACCCAGCACTCCCAGCAGGTTGGGACCAAGCAGTCCTGCCCCACACTATTATCAGACACCCCTAATAACATGTACACTGGTAATGCTGGGCCCAGCGACAAGAATAACATGCAATAACACTGCACCCACCCACTGAGAACACCAAGTGTGTCACTCTCCTCTGTGTCATGTGGTTAAAAATATCCCTCCTGACGGCCCTTTTCCCCCCTCCTTTTCATATTTATTTATGCTTTTTGAACGCCTAACTTGGCCAGGTGGGAAAAGCTTGCCTCAGAGCGGAGCAGAGCTGGTGGCGGGTGTCTGCTTGGGTTACGTTAAATGGGAGGAAAGGGGAAAAGAAGAAGAGCTTGCAATTACACGTTCTTCGCCCAGAGGTGCGGCCATTGGCACGGGGAGAGCTTCCAGCCTAAACCACACAGATGCTATGGGAGCTGGCTTTCGTGGCCAGTGGAACTACCCAAACAGGGGCAGCCTGCAGCTGAGATTTTATAGGAACAAAGGGATTAGAAGCTAATTGAAAGGCTGAGGAAGAATTTGGTCCTCCTGAGGGCTTCCACTTTGTGTCAGTTCCTTTGAACAAAGGTGTAGAAGATGTTGGCAGCCCTGGGTGACAGCACCCAGGTCTCATCTGGATCTGGATCCCAGTGCAGTGGGGCTGGTGGCTGCAGCCGGTCCCCATCAGAGGGTAAAGCTGCACTAGCCTCAACTAACCAAACCCAGCAGCACCCCGAGGTCCGTACCCTGCAGAAACACTTCTCCTACCCTTTCCCTGGCTGCGGCACTTTTTTCTCCCCAGAAAATAAGCACTAAGGCTGTATTTAAATCATCAATACACATAGTGAGCTTTCAATCGAAAGCATCCGCAAATGGAGGCATCTGGGAGCAAGGCATGTTTGGAGAACAGCCCAAAGCAAACAAGTCAAATACTGGGTCACATCACACACGTAAGGGGAATTTTGCCAACCGAGAGTCAAGGCTTTAAGGCAAGGCTGAAGGAATCGGCAGGCTGGGAAACAATGGAAGTGCAGGAGAGGGGGAAAAAAACAACTTTTTGGTATAATAAAGGCTGAATCCCTCTATGTTACCTTGTCTGGCCCACCAGCTTTGCCAAAATGACTTTAAACTAAGGACAACTGCATCGGTAACAGGTACATCTTTATGCTGAAGACAGGACGAGTGGGAGCAGCACAAGCAATGAAGGCGGGTGCAGCTTGGGGAGGCTTCACTTCCCTTCCCTTGAAATTCCTGATGTCCCTCTGGGGCAGATTCTTCCATCCTAAACCACCATAGAAAGCCTTGTGTTTCTAGAGGTATTTAAGTATCTTTTATAAACCTTCCCAGAATTGGTCACCCATATTTTGTCTTTTCCTTTCGCATGGGCTTCCAGCTGCCCAGAGATTTTGGACTTTCCTCCTTCCCAACCTCACGCTTCAAGACCTTTGGTCTTCACCCCATCACATAGTCATTCCTGCAAACATCCATCTCCCAGGTACAAGAATGTCCCTTCTACTGCTGATGCTGTTGAAGCCCATCACAAGAAAACATAATTGAAATCAATAGCTGAAACAGTCCCAGCTTTAAGTATCCTACTATTGTGTGCTTGGGTTTGAGGTTTTGGGTGTTTTTTCAATCAGACAAAAGCCCAGCCACACAATAGCCATCTAGAAGTACTTCAGTACTCACAACACTACATGGGATGTGCCAAGCCATGGGAGGTACGATGTGGCCATAGCTGCACTCCCCATGGAAACCTGCTGGCACAAAACTCACCCTCGAACGTTCCCAAGCTGAGGGCTGGCTCCACCAGAACACTTAAATACACAAAGTCAACATGACTCTGTCTTGCCCAACGAGGCATTAAAGCATCAAGAGCCGGACAGCGCTATTTCCATCATCACTTCAGCCTAATTTAATCATACAGAAAAATGGGGTTTGAGCTATTTTTGATTCTTTTTCCGGGATGGGAAAAGGATGAGAACAATGCAATGGGAGGCTCTGAGCTTAAAAGCTCTCCACTTGATATTTTTCCCTTCTTGCTTTCTTCCACAACAGCAGGCTGAGACACCAAATCAAACTGCCGGCCTAACGCACGCCTGCTGCAGGCTCGGAAACAAAGCAATTGAGTGGTGCCTACAATTGCCACGTTGTGGCTTTGGAGAAGGCTCAGCTGCCGAGCTAATTTGGTGCGGTTTCCTGTTTTTCTATAGCAGATAGAAGGAGAGAAGGGAGATGGAGCTAATCTGAGCTTGCAGCTCTTGCGTTCTGGGCTGCAAAGCTCAGTGCAGTGCGCTCAGAGCCTAGCTCAAGGCCATGGTTAATACCAAGCCTGAAGCAGCTTGTCTACTGTAAGGCAGCAGATAAACAAAGCCGGATCTCCCAACTGGAAGCCAAGGGATAGGGTTTGAACTGCAGCATGGATGACAGCTGATGGGCAGCTTGGAGCTTGCACAAGACCTTTCCAGCTCTGAATGGTCATTGCAGATGTCCCTTAGGCTCAGAAATCACTGAGCCTACAATGCCTGAAGCCTAACACATGAGCAATAACTTCATCATTGTTCTCAAAGTACACTGATGACATACACATCTAAACTCCTGAAAGTCTCTGCAAAACACACAAACCCAAGAGCTTCAAACTGAAAGAGGGGAGACTGAGATTAGATGTTAGGAAGAAGTTCTTTACTATGCAGGTAGTGAGGCACTGGCACAGGGTGCCCAGAGAAGCTGTGGCTGCCCCATCCCTGGCAGTGTTCAAGGCCAGGTTGGACACAGGGGCTTGGAGCACCCTGCTGTAGTGGACGGCAGGGGGTTGGGGTTGGATGGACCTTAAAGGTCCATTCCAACACAAACCAGGCAGTGATACTATGATATGTGTGCACACACATACACTGCATATGCATACTAACAGCATGTAACAGACACGTATTTTGAGTGCATTGTAAGACAGCAATTTCCAGGGCACTATTATGTTTTAAGGACCCAACTAGCAGACAGTAACACTCACTGGGGACTGTGCTGAGCCATAGAGCCATGCCCAGCTCCTCAGGCACACGTTACAGACTTACACCAGGGTCAGCCACAGCAGTTCTCCAGCCTATATTAAGCAGGGGCTGCTCTAGCTGCCCCCAAGACCTCTGAATCAAGAAAATGCCTCTTATAAACACGATTCTTTTGGGGACCTCACCTAAAGGGGCCTCACTGCAATATCTGCCCCACCTCCCAACACATCTGTGCAAACAAACATGAGCAGCAACCTTCCCTTCCGCACGAGGCACGGGCTCACGCCTGATCTCTAACAGAGAGATGCCACAGCCCCTTGTTTGAACATCTGCTGTCCCTAACAGGAAAGGCAAAGTGCAGCCCATGCCAACTCCTGATATGGATGGATCTTAAAAACGCATTTCATCATCTGCGCCAGGGCAGGATTTCACCACAGCCGGTCAGTCCCATCACTAACACAACATCCCCCATCTCAGATGATGTGACGCTGCAGCCAGGGACTTCAAAAAGGGCAGGATTATTGTCTAATTGGATTTCTGGTCTCAATTAAGGCAGAAGGGAAATCAAATGCAAAGCTGACATGGAAAGCTTCAAACATCTGTAACAACAAGTGGCTAATTTACAGCGTACCCACCTAGGAGCATGCAAGCAGGATGCAGACCTTCCCATCAGAGCAACCAGGGACTCACCTGCTCTGAAATGAGCCCATGGATACTTCAGATGAGTGAGGACTAAATATAATCAAATGTCTCCTTCCTTGCTCACAGCATCACAGTGATGGTACCCAGAGGAGCGGGTTCAGCAGGTGATCTGACTCCTTCCTCCTTCCAGACACAGGCTGGGCCACGGGAGACAAGCAGGATTGAAGGGGGCAGCACCCCTGCAGCTCGTTTGAGAAACCTCAGGAAACTCAAATCGGTTTCACCTTGAAATCAAACAGAGATTAGGGCCTAACAAGCAGCTAAAGCAAAGTAATGGCCTGGGCCACATGTTGCAGATCAGATGCCATGTGAGGCTAATTATTGCAGCCCAAAGGTTAGAATGGCTGCTCAAGCATTTCCACATGGGCTTTGAAAGCCAGCCCTGGAAGCACCAAAACATAAATGAGTGAGGTAGTACAGAGGTACCAACAGCTGATGGACCATGCTCCTGCTGTGCTGCACGGAGAAGCAAAGCCCAGGGCTGTGATCAAGGTAGCTCCCAGCATGGCCACGACATCCTGCACCTCCTAAGGCTAAACTCTGCTTTCCGAGTGCTCCTTAGATGCAGTAACAGCAACATCTCTACATAATCCCACTCCCATCTCGGCATCACAAGACCAAGGGCCGTGCTCCCAGGGAGGGAGTAGAAATTACATCAGTGCTTGGGGTGACAGACTCCACCACACTATTATGCCAATGCAGTTAAAAAATGCACGGTGCATCTTTTACACCCCCCCGAAAAAATGCCTGTTCCTCACTGGGCCACTCACCACCCTCCTCACAGTCACCAGGCTGCGGTGCTGTGGCCAAGGGGCTGTGAGGACACCGGGGCCGTGGCTGCGATGCCCAGGCTCGGTGCCACTGAGCAGGGGGGAGCCCGGCTGCGGCACAACCGCATCTTATTTATGACACAGGTTCTAATGATGGGCTGCAGCCACGGAGGAACTCCCAGCAATTTCCACCCTCAGCAGACACAGGTTTTCAGCACTGGCTATTTTTGCTGCCCACAAGTATTTTCATTCAGCTGGTTCAACATCAGGGCTGTAAATGTAGCAGGCTGGATGCTGAGTGGGCGCGAAGAGCTCTCGCTCCATCTAAATCCAAAGGAGATGCTGCCATCCTCACCCACACTGCATGAGATTACTGCTCGGCCCTTTTCCAGAGGGGCTTCCAAGCCGGTTTTTCCTTTCTGCTGAGCAATCTGGAATTTGACTTCCCTCTGCTGCGCCTTCTCCTCAGCGGTAGACGAGGGGTATGAAGGTTCAGCACAAGGGGTTTAATGCTGCTGCTCAAGAAGCGCTGGAAGCAAGCCTTGCATTTTGGACTGCATCTGCAGTAGGACTGGAAAATGAAGCCCCAGCAGTCACCAGCTCTCTCTCATGTACTGAGGCAAAAAATGAAATCTCAGGGAGATGGCACAAATAGCAAACAGAGTGGAAAGAACAAATACTTAGGAGAAAAAAGTAGAACAAACCACAAGAGCTGCAAGCAAAGTGGCTATAGAAAATAGATGCAGTTTAAGTGTGCGATTCAAGGAGTCTCGTCTGAGTGTCAGGGGTTCAATACCATTGCCTCCAATTTAAATCACTGCTAAAAGAAGTGCAGAAGAAAGGTGATGAAAGGGCCCCAACGTTGTTCCCTGGTCGGAAAAACACAGCCCACTTGTGCACTGTGGTAAAGTTTTGCATTTTGGCGAGACATCGCGTGCAGGGCTGTGCTGGAGCCTTTGCTTGTTTTTAGAAGTTGAAGTCATTGGTGATCCATGGAGGGAGAAAATGCTTCTGCCTTTGAGGAAGATGCTGTAGGAGCAGCTAGGAGGAAGGGAGTCCAGCGGCTCCTGGGGGATCTGAGGGACCCCCTCCAACAACGCATTGGTGAAGACCAGACCTTGGGCTGCCATCTCCTCCTTCTCGCTGGCTAAGGCCTGCCACAGATCATAGGATTGGATTGGAAGGAACCATCAAAGATCATCTTGTCCAATGCACCCCAGGCAGGGACACCTTCCACTAGAGCAGGTTGCTCCAAGCGCCATCCACCCTGGCCTTGAATGCTTCCAGGGATGGCACATCGCAACTTCTCTGAGCATCCTGCACCAGTCTCACCACCCTCCTCATGAAACATTTCTTCCTTTTATCCCATCTAAATCAAATCATAACCACACTCCTCTCTCCACTCTCACTTTGGAAAGGTGCTCGAGGACACCTCTCCATCCCTACCAAGGGGATAGTGGCATGCTTAGGGTTCCCCCTGAGCATGGGGAGCCACAGCCGCAGGGACCAGAGCACACTGATCCTGGGACAGGGATGCACAGCCACGTGCTGTAGCTCTCACAGTACCAAGCTTGGGTAAAATTACTCAGTAGCAAAGCTATTCTCATCCGTGGGCATGCAGGATCTGAGAGACCCTGATCCTCACCCCAAGGGGCACAGGCAGCAGGTTTTGATGCACCCACCCTGGCTCCCAGCCTCGCCCAGGATTCCTGGTAGGGAAAGCTGAACCCAGAGTGTTATCCAAGATAAATACACTGGGATTCAGGCAGTTTACTCTATGGAGGCCCTTTGCTGCTGCCCATCTGCTCTGACAGGATTCAGAGAAGTCTGCACCAGCCTTGGGAGAGAGGTCCTCCTCTGGTCCAGGTCCATGCCAGGACCCTCTCACCATGGGGAGAGATGACAGTGATGAAGCTGCTGCGGGATCTGGCCTGCGCTGTTCATCACTAAGGCAAAGCTGGGGTTCACCTCATAGGACCTGAGGTCCCACATGGAGCTGCTTCAGCCGTCAGCAAAGCCCGTTCTCTGAACATAACAACACCACAGCGATGCAGAACTCCATCACCCTCCAAAGAGCATGGTAAAGCCAGACAAAAAGCATCCACAGGCAGCACCAGAGGGCCGGAAAAAGCCACTTCCCTGATGGAAAGTGCTTTGCACTCACACTTGAAATAAAAAAGGAGGGGAAGAGGAAACAAGTCTATTTTTTTCTGCATTATTCATGCACCTAAACATTTTGTGCACCAAGCTGGGCTTGGTAACCTCACCTGAGCATGGACCACTCCTCTCACTGAACTGGACCTTAGATTTTAAGCTCAGCACGGGCTATTATTATCATCCACCTCCTTTGCAACCCAGGCCAGAGACTTTTGCTGCCATATCCAAACAACAACTTCTGGTTAAGCCTGCCAAAACACTTCTACGCGAATGTTCTCTCTGTTTTAAAGGAGAGGAACGCGCAATGAACACCCTTTCATTACAGCAGCCCTGTGGATTTGGGGTGTCTGTGTGTGTATAGGCTGGTACTGAAAGATAAGTTTAACAACCTTGTGGTTTCTTCTCTTTTTTTCTTCAACTCCCCTCCTGCTTATGCAGTGAGTTACTAATATCCTGATTGGAACCAGATTTGCATGAATTAGAAGTCGAAATTGGAGCAGCAACTGCTGTGCAGAGGATGTAAAGGGAATAAAATGAATGGGGTATTAACCTTCAACCACTGAATATTAATCAGTGTTTCACAAAAAAGAAAATAGAGAGGCTGCCACACTAAATATTTTTAGCATTTATTGACGGGTTTGATTTCCTCTCTTTTCCAGACCTTTTGCTTCCAATCATGTACCAGAAAAAGTCACACAGAAGATAGCGAGGGCTGAAGAGGGGGAAGGGGTGAAGCAAAAAATAAAGAGCATCCGTTTTCTTAACTGCTGGATGATATTTGGGAGTTATGCAACAGAAACCCATCTAACAGAGTACCTGATCCCACACTGGTTGGTTCAAAGGCTCATTTCTCCATGTCCCAAAGCAAACAGAAACCTACCCTGAAGTACAGCGAAGCCTTTGGAAACGAACGCACGATGAAGAAATAAACTTCTTAAAAGCTAAACTTCCCGTGTGCCCAAAGACAAAATGCATTTGAAAATCAGCCTAATAAAAGAATCAGCTTGTTAAATGATTACTTTTGTGTGGCCCAGTGCTGTTCATAAATCAGCTCCATGGAAAACAAACTATAAAAGCTTGCTAAAACCCACCTTGAAACAGTGACATCTCCATCACGCTGGAAATGCTTTGGCCTCGGAGCTGGATGCCACATCCCCGGGGGCCTTGGGGCCTTGGCTCTTCAACTGCCCAAAGGCTAAATTGGGATTTCTATTGGCACTAGTAGCGGTGGCCATGGATCCCCTTGGGGTGCTGTGGGGTGGGTTGGGCTGTGGGAAGGATGGGCAGGTGGGTGAAAAGGAAAACACATCAAATTGTGCGAATCAAACCAGGGTTTTCTCACAAACGATGTCTAAAATAACCCCAACCCACCCCACACAAGTGGAAAGCTACAGAGCCATTTCTCCCCTGCAAACTTTGGCACAGGGGGCATTTTACAGCCAGATGTCCCCTGAAGTCTCTTTTCAGCAGAGACAATTCCCTTCCTTCCAGACACTGCTGCCCTTCTCCTCAATGCACCTTTGCAAAACAGAATTCGTTTGTTTTCATTAACTTCTTATCAAGTTACCTGGATTTGTTTCAATACTCAGAATGTATTAGAAGGGGCGGGGGGGGGAGAGAGAGAAAACAGTGGTAGGTTTTCAGGAAATAGCAAGTTCTTTTTCACTGAGATAGGAATCATTTGGCAAGCCACAGTGAAATACTTCTAGGTTCCAGAAGAAAGCAAGAGGGGGGAAAAGCAAGCAGGGAAAGGGAAGATGCTAATGAGCTGCCGAGGAGAGAAAAAACAGAGCTTAAAACACAATGAAAACAAAACGAAGATAATGAAACCCAATGTTGGTCATGCATCCACAGTCAGCTGACCTGTAGAGAGGGGCAGTGTGTTGCCAAGAAGCTAGATAAGAATCTCCCCTCCTTTCCTGGGGCATGGGTAAGGATAGGTGGCGTTAAAGTCCCAGGAATAGCCAGCATTTGGACCCTTATTGCCTAAAAGCATCAGGCACCAGGTCAGCAAAACATATAGGGGCTGCTTCCCTTGTGCCTCAGCAGGATGAGAGCCCAGCAGGTACCTCTGTCATTGGAGATAGCAACAAACCAGCTTTTCAGATGGCAATAGCTCCATTGAAGACTCCTTCATTTGGTGCTTTAGAATCTCAAAACCATACCAAACCCCACCAGGTTTCATTAATTCCTGTCCCTCTGCAGCTGAGCATTAGATCAACACAACAAAGGATCAGGTCTGATTTCGGCAGGATCAGCTGCCACCAGCCCCATGGGAACAGGATAAGTATTGAGGGGGTTTTCCCAGGATAGGGCCAGAAAAGCTCAGCATCAATTCAGCCCCATCCAACTCTTCCAGGAAAGCACCAAGGAGCCACCTGGCATGTGCACACCTTGGTTGATGCATGTTTTCTTGCTCTAAGCACATCCGAGTAGCAAATCCAAGTTATCCCATATTCTCAGGCCTTTGGTATTACTCGGTTTCATTTCTGGGAGGAGAGGGGAAGGTTTTTTTGCTTTTTTGCCTTTTTTCTTTGCCTTTTCTTGGAAATGAGGCTGCATTCTAATTAGTCTGCATTTACAGGCTGCATAATGGAAACGTGATTCCTCCTCTAACCTTTATCATCTGTTTCTTATCTTCAGAGGTGCACGGTTCCCTTAACTCTTAGTGCACAGGGAGACATTTAAGAGCCCTTCTGCTCTGAGGAAAGTGACATGGGAAGAAGAACGAGGCAGCAGCCCCAACCCACATGCATATCCTGATGGGGATAGGGACACAGCTCTCTCCTTCCACCCCTATATTTGTAGGGACATCATCCCCAGGAGATGTACAGGAAGATGCTGGCTGCTGTATTCCCATGGGCTGCTCCATCAAAGGTACAACAGCACCTTGTGTCCTCCTCTCTTAGCATCTGCCAGAGGGTGTATTTAGATGAGCTCTTAGGCAGAAGCTCTTCCCCGTGAGGGTGCTGAGGCGCTGGCACAGGGTGCCCAGAGAAGCTGTGGCTGCCCCATCCCTGGCAGTGTTCAAGGCCAAGTTGGACACAGAGGCTTGGAGCAAGCTGCTCCAGTGGAAGGTGTCCTTACCCATTGCAAGGGTCTTGGAACTGGATGAGCTTTAAGGTTCCTTCAACCCAAACCATTATATGACCTCTCCACCAACCATCCAGGCAGCACCACATCCATCAGAGATGATTCTGGATGGTGGAGCAGTGAACACAAGGTGGCTGTTGACACCATGCATCAAACACACTTTGAATTAAACTCTCTTCAGCCCAGACCTTCGCACCAGAGGCTACAGCATGAAACCAAGCATGGAAAGGCGGCAGGAGGGAGTCTGCAAAGTCACCTGGTCAACCCATGCTGCATTTGCTAACACCAGTCTGCCCAAAGCCAGCAGTAGCACTCCTGGAGCACTTTGGCAAACGATGAGTGTTTCTGCAGAGCTAAAAGCTTAATCACTTGTTTAGATCTTAAATAAGCCACATGCCTGAGAAAACCATCTTCCTGCAGCAAGCATCCTTGGGCAGACGTTTGTATGCGCAGCCCCCCTGAGCCGCACGTTAATTGTAGGTTGCTATAAAGAAGTCCTTTCCCCTTGCACATTTTAAACCTGTCAGGTTTGATTTCCATCTCACGCCACTAATGCAAAACGTCCTGGGGATGCTCTCGGCGTGGAGCAGGGCTCATCCCGAGCTGCTGCTCCTGCGCTGCGAGGCAAGGAACCTCCTTTGAAGTCCTCCCGGTGATTCATGTCCGAGTCCTTCCTGTCCCTTCCCCAGGAGAGGCTTCCCCAGGCTGACCTGACCTCCTCTCCTTTCCGCCTCCCTGGCACAGGCAGGGAAGCTCAAGCGACCTTCCCAAATCCCAGGTCAAGAAGGAAAGCTTTCCTGCCCTGCTGAGCCATCGGCAGCGCGGGGACCCGGTTCTTCAAGGTTTATACCAGAACTGGATTGGATTTAAACGCCTGGGAAAAGAGCCCTAAAAATACTCTGCATTTTTCATCTGGGAGCAATCTATCAGGATCTTTTTCAGCACTAACTTCAGGGACTTTCAGCAGTGATTACGGTGGTGAGACAAACAAAAGCCTTATTTGTTGGCATCCCCGAATCTCCATGCTGCATCTCACTTTGAAGAGTGCCAGCTGGAGGGTCTATTATTTCTTTTCCCATTTCTCTTTTTCTTCCTCCTTTTAAACAGCCTCTCTTGCTTTTTAACCATTATCCCCTGCACGTGGTTCAGCCTTTCACAAACCCAAACCAAAACAAAAAAAACCCCTAGGTGTGAGAAGATTAAAGATGTTGAGATCTGGACATTTTCAAATCAGAACCACATGTTTCAAATGCATGGGGCTGGCCGACAGCCACCGCTTTGAAAAGCCAAAGAGCCGTTGCTTTAAAAGGATCCCCCGAAAGCTGGAAGAGAACAAGAGCATCAGCCCCACTAGGACAAGGCCAAGGCAACGCCACAGGGTTTTCTCATGCATCTCCGTGGTCTGTGCTGTCTCCTACACACATGAATGTCACAATCAGCCCTCCTGATTTCTGTAAGCACATCCATCCCCAAAGCTTCAGCGTGTTCAGTGTCCTCTGAGAAGATCTCAAAGCCCAACCTCCTTCCCGCATGGCACAAATCAGCCCCTATTGAGGTGTCCAGGGGAAATGCCAAGGACAAAAGCCCCAGTCTCACCTGGATTCAAACAGGACAACCACCCTGCAAAGGACAAGGGAACAGACAGAGCCTTATCTGCTCCCATGAACAAACAACACATCCCTGCAGGGACAAGAGGAGGAAGCAGATAAAGCTGAGGAAGACTATTGCTGGATCCAGCCTTCTGGCTCCTGCAAATAGTCAGGACGAGATGGCTACAAGCTGCCTCTTCTATCCCTTCTCAGCTGCTTTCTGCCTGCAGTACTCAAGGTGTGCATCAAGGCTCAGACTGGTTCAACTCCCAGACCATAGACACACATGCTAACCAAACAAGAGCTTCAGTCCCTGATTTAGGTCAAATATACATCACCTCACCAGCAACAACCGCTGCACAGTACCAGGGACTCTGAGCTACCTCAAATTTTGCTGGTAGGAATGCTGAGCAGAGCCTACCATAACTGAAATGCCCACCCAAGAGGGTCCATCACAGCTGGGATGGAGCTGCAGACTGCAAAACCATCCAAAATAACCACGTAGATACATTTCCAACCAACAGGAGAACATCCCAGAAAGAGCACCAGGCACTTTGCTCACCATTTTCTCACTCCTGGCCTTTTCCTAGTTATTAGCAGGAGAACCACCTAGAGCAGGACCCTGGGTTTTGGGGACCTAACTGGTGAGAAGAAAAGAAGAGTGAACCTAATTACCTCGCCACGATGCTCAGAACCGGCTTTACATAGAATAACATTCTTCATCCTACAGTTGTGTATGGGCTCTTTAACCCTTTCCTTTTTACGGGGGGGGGGCCTGAAATCTATTTTATTAGGGGAAAAAGATTTGAGTGTGTTAGGCAAAGTGCCAGTAGCCATGGCAACCACAGATTTTTCCATCTTCATTACAAGCTCAAGTAAAACCTTCATATAAAATCTAAATGAAAGGGTACATTATAAGTCCATTTTGAAATGTTTGCCTGGAAGTAAAACATTGGACTGCATCCTTTTTGCTCCGCTGAACATTCGGGTTCTATGCGGAACACATTTTTCAAGTCAGATTTGTGTTTTCTTTCAGATTTTATTCCGTTTGCTCATACAGGGTGGGTCGGCTAGTGGTTAGAGCAAGGCAGCAAGGCAACTGGTTTCCAGTCTCACTCTGTTCCTGATCGGTCAGGGAGTGTTCCCAATTTTACCCAGGTGATTTGGTCAAACCCTGTCACCTCTAAAGTCCCTTTTCCTTCCTTACCAATATAACAATGATGATAATTATGGTCCTGAGGTTGCACCAGGATTCCCTCATTGGCATTGATAAAGAAGTCGCTCCCTAGAAGAGTGGCTCCTCTCTTGTGCTAGACTGAAAGCTTAAGGGGAGGTAGTGGTTAGCAGATGCCATGAATTCTCTGTTTGCTTCTCAAAGACTTGATTAGGAAATACGAAATCAGGCTGCCTGCTGTAGATAGTAACACAGCGTTGTTCAAGGAGATACTCAACATACTGACACAATCCATTGTGCCACCTGAGTGGATTAATTCTTGTACTGTATCATCTTAAAGTGCTCTGGTTTCCTCCAGTCTTCGGAGGAGGCAAATTCTGCAGCTGCCTTTCATTTCGAGGCATCCCTGGCCCCATCTCACCTTCGGCCAGAAAGCCCTCATCATTGCAATGACTTCCTTCTCAAGCAGTCCCCTCTGGTGTCCAGAGCTGGGCAGCTTCTCTAAGGCTGGATGAGGACAAAACTCTTCTCCAGGCTCTGGCCCATCCATGCACTGCAGCCCGTCCCTGAGGACCAGTTGGTACTTTGATTTTCTATGGGAAACATCTTGAGGCCATGTCCATAGCTTCATCTCAAGGCTACAGAAACACAAGGGCTGATGCACCGTATGGAAGGAGAACATGTAGAAAAGCTCTGTGCTAATATCTTTTACTTCAGCCTATTGATGGATACCATTCATGACTAGAGCTGGTTTGGGCTCAACCCCTGTGCCATGGCAGTGCATTTTATCTGGAACTGGGCCCAGCCTTCAGTGCTTTTCATCCCTTCTAAGGACGCCGGAACACAGTTTCCACATCTGCCATTAGACTGAAAGGAGACCCTGCTCCTGTTGAAGCTGATTTCCCTTCTGCTTCGTTATGGTTTAAGCTCCAACCTGCTGCCTCCCAGCCGCATGCATTACGGGAAGGGGACGAGGGGGGTTACAGAGAGCGCGGGGGCTTTTTCTGTCTTGGATACATCCTTCCTTCCGCTCTTCGCAATCAATTAGTGGGCAAAGACTTCCGAAAAGCTCTTTCCTCCCTAACCTTTCGCAGCCTGTTGCGATAATGACTCTGGAGAGCTCGACCTGGGCCTTTGCGTGGGGTTCGTTACCTTCCTGGGGCAGCGGAAGGTGACCTTCATCCCTCCCTTCTCTTCCTTTCCTACCCCTGCAGCTTGGATGGTCTCAGAGAGGAGGAGGAGGGGTTGAAGCTGCCTCACTCCCAGCGTATAGGGTTTCTCTCCAGTGTCATTTTAGCAATCAAAAGTCAGAGGGTGGTTCTAGAGATAACATAGACCCTGGGAGGTGGAGGAGGCTGCCCTCAAAAATAACAGTTATAATTATGTGCACCTTGAACGGAGACATCAAGAGATGGAGGGAAAAGGGGCTTTCTGGTTTTAATTTTGTCATTTCTTTCTCCCTCTTGCACAAGGCATGCTGCTTGCCAGAATCCAAGCTCCAAACTGCTGCAGCTTCCTCCCAGGATACAGCTTATAACTGAAGCAACTGCCTTTGCCAGCAGTAGTGGGGCTTGTTTGGTCCCTCCGTGATGCAAGCACACAGGTAGGATGTACCAGCAGCAGATTTCCCTGGCACCTGCAGCTGCTTTCACAGCCCATCTGCCTGGGGATAAAGTATTATGGGCTCTTCAAGCAACACCTTCTATTAAAGCATCCCTACTCCCCAGGGCAGCTTTGTGCTAGCTCCCGTCAGCGGGGAAGGATGGGAAGGACAGTGGATGCATCCTGGGACGTGTCCAAGCACATCCCACTCAGCATTTACACAAGGTCTTCCCCAGAGCCCTGGCAATACTGCCCCAACTCTGTCTCCTATTACACCACATCACGATCTCCCTCATCTTCCAGTGCTCCCAATTCACTGCTCCCTGGAGATGCGGTCCTGCTGTGCCACATGTGACGCTGCAGTGGTTTAGTGACTCACATCCCTGTCCCCAAAGAGGAAACTTCCTGGCTAAATTTTCCCTCTTGTCACCAGCAGGATAAATGATGGAACCACCTCCACAGCAGCACTGCCGCCCACAGCGCAGCTGCACGCAGGGAGATACAGCAAACATGGGTAAATAGCTGCTAAACACCATAATTAGGACCATGTAACCCACTAAACATATCCCAAACCATGCCACCCACTTTAAACATCATCCTGATACAGCTGCAGTATCTACATAACTACAAAGCGACCCACACATGAAATAAGAAGGTATTTTTTGAAGTTATTGCTAATTCAGATAATGCAGGTGATGTTTTTTTCTCCCTATCACCTGTACCAGAGGGTCCAAGCAGCCACGCGTGCTCCAGCTCCTCCATGGCTCAGCATCGCCCCATTTCCTGCCCACTGCAAAGGGGCTGCACGTTAATGACACCCAGCTCTTGCCCCTAATCGAAACCATCCCATTCAAATCCAGCTGAGAGTGACTGGAACCACTTTGAGGCGAGAAGCCTATTACTGAGTTATAAACCTCTCCTGTCCTCCACAGGAACTTTTCACAGGGCCAGCTAGAGAAACCATAACTCAAACCCATGTGGTGAGAGGGACAGAACTGGGTGTCTCCAGGTAACAAATACTTGCTTCTTTCACTATTGTCCAGGCCATCAAATGGATTCATTAAAAAAATCCAGAACATAATTTCATTTGAATTAAATGGGAATTATACCCCCTTGCTCCCCACTGAGCGTTGCCTAGTTATCCTTTAAGCTACGAAATCACCGCTGTGTGGGTATGGTACAGAAGGATAGGCTCATGATGGCGAAATAGCCTGACTTCCTTGGCATCAGTGGATTAGCACTGATTTACATTGAGTAAAGATTGAGCATATGGTGTGAGTGGGTAGAGTCAGCACAGACTTGTGGGCAGATTTCCTCCTCCTCCATCACCCCGGGTTCTGACACACAGAACCCCTTGGCACACAGACTGTCATACTCAGACTCCATTATCTCTGCTCTGCATCATAAGAATAATAGGATGGATCAACCTTTTGAACCGCTACTGTGAAACGAAGCCTTTTTTTCCTCAGCAGCTCCAGTTTCAACAGAATTCCCCAATTTTTACTCTTATAACTGTTCCTCCCTTGGCACAGAAGGGCTGGGAAAGCTCTCACCTGCTCCCTAGGAGATAAGCAGAGCCATGTCCCAATGGCAATGCCACACTCCTTGCTCCCTGCCTGCCCTCCTCAGATGCCCAGAAAACACCTGAAACTTGCAATACTTCGTATTTTGCTTCCCCATTTTCTCTGCTTGAACCGGCTCCACCAGCCTCTCCCCCTCTCCAGCAACACCCTTTTGAGGGAGGGGATTCCCTTCACATAATCAAGTGGATTAAAAAGCAAGGGGTTTAATCCCAACTTGTCATTAATAAATCCATGATGGAACCACGCAGGGCCACGGATCTGCTCAAGACTGAGATAACAGCTACTCCACTGGAAAACCTCACAACCTTGGGACAAAACGTCCATCACTACATGGTCTGTTAGGATCATTGCTTTCCTGCTTCTTCTCCCATGAAATCTCCCCTCTGGCCACTAGAAGCAGAAGAGAAAGTCAAGAGACAAGCAGAGGACACGGTTCCTCCTGCTTTGCCCCCTCCTTTGTCCAAAATCTAATAAAGATGATTAAATTACATGTCTTTTCCTTCCATTGAAATCACCGTGCGCCACTCGAATATTAGAGCTCAGGAAATAAGGCACGACAACTTCCCTCGTGAAACTTAAGCCGGCAGCGCAGGGGTCTGGAGCACCGGGCCTGCCCGACTGGGCTGCTCTAATTAAGGAATCACCCCGCTGAGCAGAACCTAATCTAAATAAAATAGAAGAAGGAACTCGGTTCAAACCCGCTGCCTCGCGCTCGCTCCCCCTTCCCACCTCCCCCCGGCGGAACCCATCCAAGTCACAGGGAGTTTTTCTCTCTCCCCGCTCTGTCTCGGAGGGCGAGGGAGGCTCACACAGAGCCCTGTGTGTGCTTGGGGTGGCCAACTTCCAAAGGAAAAATACACCCGCCACGGACGGCAAAAGGCGGCGATATTTGCTTTTATTGGTGATGGGTTTTTGCAATGATACTTGGCCTGCTGTTTGCTAAGGAGAGGGAGGAAAAAAAACCCTCTTTCTGATGATTATATTGTTGGTATGGCTGGTCAGAACTGGCCCGGGACAGAAAAGGGGAGGTTAGATTCTATTTCCCCCCCACCCTGAAAAAGTTTCTGCTTTTCGTGGAAAAATGTTGAAAAAATGAATATTAAAACTAAAAACCATATTTTTTAAATTATAGAATTTAAATCCAAAATATTGCAGCCAAAAAATCTCAGCTGATTTGATCCAGTCACCATCTCTTCTCAGAAAGACTCCTTACGTTCCCATTCACCCCAACGATCCTCCAGATTAAATCAACCTCCATCAACCAACATCCCCACCTCCCATGTGCCAGCACCGGCATCATCATCCCACCAGCCTGGACCAGAGACTCCACCATCCTCTCCTGCCTGTCCAGATCTCCTCCAGCCCTATCCTCTTCTTTGCCCCACATACCCATGGTCCCTCTCCCCCTTTCCAGGTTGGAGGAGGTGTCCCACCACACACCACAGCCACTCAGTCCATCAGCTCCTCACATTCAGGAGTTTCACAAGCAAGAAGTTACCATGTGAATAATTACTTACAAGCTGAGGCCCAAAAAGATTTATAGCAATAAACAGAGGAGCACAGACATTCCCGTGTATGCTTTAAAGAAGCACTTACCTGCTTCAAAGGCAAAGTGCTGCTACTTGAAGATTTCCTGGCCAGACCTGAGGAGTAAATCAAACAAATGCTATATGCATTTATTCATAACTCCCAGCAGATTGTTGTTCTGGGAGCTTCTGGCTTCAGTGGAATTAACCTGACACATGCCAGCAGAGGACCATGCTGGCTGAAGATGTTCTAAAGACAGCAGGAATGGAACAAGACTAAAACACCAAAATCAAATGCCCTTATTGGTAGGCACCAGCCAAATGATCATGTGGATGGAGAAACCTAACCTAGAGGACATCTCCTTTCCTCCTCCCTGTGACATGATGCAACGCTGTCAAGCACCATAGAATCAAGCACACACGCATTGCCAATATATCCTTTAATCTATGAAAGAATCACAGGCTGGTTTGGGTTGGAAGGAAACTCAGCTAGTTCCTATACACATACCTACACATCCAAGCGTCTGTGCAAAGCCATTCCAAAGGAAGCACCCGTGCTGCTCACAGGGATAACGTGGCTCAGCTCAAAGGACAAATTGCCCCAATGTCCCCATCCAGCACCAGCTTCTCCCCCTGCCTCTATCCTTGGCTTTGCTTTCTGCAATGCCAGAGCTTCCTAGAGAGCAGGGAGCCCCGAGCATCCCCAGTGCTGCAGCGGGGATGAGCAGCAAGCTGCCTGCCGCTGCCAGCCAGGGAATGAGGCCGGAGCACGCTCCCATCTCATCCTTTATACCGCTTTGTTTATAAGCTGTCAGCCCGTTTTGGGAGGCAGCGGCAGCGAGTGGGCACACGCAGGGACTGGAGAAGATGATGGGTGTTAGCAGGAGGCCAAGGACACCTTTTCTAAAGCTTCATTCATAGCGGCAGGCGCGGTACAACAGCCCAGCAATTGTTCTCTCCAACGTCACCTTCCCATGGAGGCCACTGACAAAAAGCTCCCCTTATGGAAGGCAGGACTATTATTTTTCTAAGCATTATTTGGTTTAACCACACCACCCTGCAAACGTCTCCAGAGAAATCCCACCATGCACAGACAAGGATCCGTCTCTCCTCCCTTCCCAACCCTTCTGTCTCTCCTTCACTTTTCCTTTCTCTCCTTCTCCCTCTCTTTTCCCTTCTTCTCGCAGCTGGAACAATTTGGCTCTGTTTACCTGCATTCCTGTGGGCCTGCTCCTTTGGCTGCTCCGGGCATGGGGATGCACAAGGTCTGCATTCAGGCAGGGGAGGGCAGGAAAGCGAATCTAATGTACTCAGGGATTGTTGTGCCATCAACTTAATACCTGTGCAGGGAAAACAAAGGCGCTTTAGAGAAGCGCCTTTGGTGCCATGACCCTTCCCCCAACCCAGAGGAACCTGAGAGATAACAAGGGCTGAAAGAAAAGGCATGAGCATAATTAAAACTACCCAAGCGATTTCTGGAGGTATTACAGATGATGATAGCCCAGAGAATAATAGTATTCCGGGTATTAGTAACATCCACCGGCATGAAGGGCAAGCGATTTGTTTGCCTTTTTTAAGCTCTTTGGTGTAATTATTTTGGAAGGGGAGGAAAAAGGTCCTTTTTGGAAGAGAAAGAAGGGGTGCAGCTCTAGCCATGCCCAGGCCCTGCAGAGCATCCTATGTATGCAGCTCTGGCCATGGGATGGGCATCCCAGCAGCATGGCCATCCCATACCCCTCCTCTGGACCACTCCAACCCCAGTGTGCCCGAGAAGCATTGAGGCTCCCCTGTGCCAGCTCAGGAGTTCAATCCCACCTGGCATGGCTTGGTTCTCTCACTGTGAGCTCAATGAGTGAAAAACATGGTTAATTCCTCATCTGTGGCTGGTTTCTCTGTGGCTGCGGTGTCGTGCCTGCTGACACAACCCCAGCCTGGGCAGACCCAGGTTGAGCAAAGCTAAGCAGGGGCCAGGGATTAATGTTGCAGACAATGCTTTTGTTCACACGAGACAATCTCAGGCTCTCACCTAATGAACTCCAGAATTGGGCTATTCATCTCTCTGCCCATAACAAAGCTTTCTTAATCAGGCCAATTGATTCCAAACCTGGGCTTGCAGCACAAGTAAGCATCTCCTCCATCCCCACCAGCACATGCCATAGGATGGGATGCCCCTGAGCATCATGCAGATGCCAGCCCTCTGCTTCCCTTGGCTTCAGCCGCTTTGCCAGCCCTGCTCCCACCAGCATCACACATTCTATAGGGTTTAACTAACCACTTAAAGAAATACCACCAATTCCTTAGCATTTCTGGCCCATTGTACACTTGAGTGAGCCAGGTCCACATGCCATGACCAGGCTGACCTCAGCTCTCACAAGATGGGAGTCAGACTCAATGATCCTTCTGGGTCCTTTCCAATTTGAGGATGATTCTCATTTTGGGGTTTTCCCCATCACTGCTGCTGATACTCCACATCACTATGTGTCTGGATTTATCAGACCCATGGAGCAGAGCAGCAGGTTAGGGGTCCAGCAAGATCAAGTGGAAAAGGCTCCCAAGCTGGGCTAGATGGGTAATTTTGGCTGCGTGACTCTGAGCCCATCACCACCAGTCACAGCAGGAAAATGGTGTCAGGAGCATCACAGCAGTGGAATTTTCCTGAGAAATCACAGAGATGCTTGCAAACAGTTTTCCACCCAGCCTGTTGCCAGATAGAGCCAAATTCCATCCTATTCCCATTGCATAATTAATTGCAATGCAAACCCTGCCATTATGCAAGGAAATCAGCGCACTTTCTGTTCCAGTTTCACCTCTCCATAATCACTGTTTCCTCGCTCTGCACTCAGTGCAACCTCATTAAGCAAAAGCATAAGATCTACGTTATTTATTTATTCTACATGATAAAACCAGGATGTTACTCACTGTGATAACATGGGTTAATTTCCAGTGAAGCCTCTCTTGGCAAACCTTTAATACAATGGATAACACCCCCTCAGATCTGAGATAAAAGGCTGTCACTCTGTAACCTCATCAGTCCTCAGCCCACTAACACCACACTTGCAGGGGCTGCAATTATGTTCCACTGATCTTTTTCTTAATTGTCACTCATAAAAAGCACAGCATAAAATTCAATTAGTCCAATGTTATTTAGCACGAGCTTTACCCAAAGCCAGAGCCTGCGTCAGCCTGGGATTGGCTGTGTTAAACTCCACCTCCAGGGCAGCTCTCTGCTCACCCTTAAGTCTGAAATCAGGTGGAGAGCAGTTGGGGTAAGTGGGATAAATATTGTCACCCATCCCCTTCTCCTGCCCCCAAAGCTGCACCCAAAACAGGTACCCACATCCTCCTATGGATGGGAGAATCACAGGGGAACCACTCTGGCAGCTGTTAATTTGAGCAATTCCTATTAAAAGCAAAGAGGATGAAGCTGTTACAACTGGGGGCAAAAAACATGAAAAAGGCACAAATTAGGGTCATCATTTGACCCACTCATTGCAATGCAGGACCACAAACCCAAGCCTTTCCTCCACCATGCGGCTGCTTTAGTCCCAGCAGAGCCCAAAGCTGCTTCTGAGACAAACACAAGCGATCCAGACAAAGCAGTTCCCACTGTCTGGAAGTTTCTGGATTGGCCTCATTGACCTCAGATCACTTCTCCCAGCTCCATATTCTACCTGTGTAAGAGAGCAGAGAAATGGTCGCATGATTTGAGGGCATCGAGTTTATGTTAAAATTAGAAGAGGCTTCCAATGACCTATCCCATGAATTTATTTTGTAAGTTTACCTTTCTCTTGTGGAATATCTGGGACACCAACACAGAAAAAGCCTCTGCAGGAGATGGCATGAAGCATGCTATTAAACCAGGGAAGCCTTCGCGAGGTGTCAGAGCCATGATAAGTCCTGTTTAAACTTTACCCAGGGCTAAACACCCAGTGTCAACACGAGCTGCTGCCCAAGCGCTCTGATCAGGCCAGGCAAACATCCAATCGGGGATAAATCAAAGCTGAGACACATCCAAGTGAGACTGGAGTGTTTAACTCTACAATTCCCATCTGAGCAGGACTTTCCCAGCAGGTTACCCACAGCCAGGTCTCTCCCCAGACATTTATTTATATAAGAAACCCTTCTGTAGGCATGATTCTTGTATTTATTTTCCCCTGGTAGGCACGGACACAAAGCAAATGCTCTGCAGGGTACACGGTGTACCAGCCCTGCAGCATCCGCACGGACAGCTGGTAGATGCTGTATTTGCTTTTCCTCCCACCCCATCTTCCCACCGCCAACCCTGCTGGCCCTGGGAATCGGCCCAAGATTCCAACTGACAGGAGAGAAAACCCACATTCCTGCTCTCATCAAGTGGGAAAGGAGAGCAAGGGTCTCGTGTTAGCTTTGGGGGCGTCAGTCACAGCCCACCTTCACCTACAAGACCAGACATCGAATGCCAAGGATGACAACACCACATGGCATATCACAGAGTGCTTTGGGTTGAAGGGACCTTAAAACTCACCCAGTTCCACACCCCTGCCATGGACAGGGATACCTTCCACTAGAACAGGTTGCTCCAAGCCCCATCCAACCTGCCTTTGGAAGCTGGTGGCTGCAGCAGTCGCCAACTGTTTGCTTCCAGGAATGGATTTTGCTATTTTCCATGCCCATCCTGGTGCTGGAGGAGAGACGAGACCCGCTCCCACATCACTACTCCACCATCACCCACAGCCTCCCATCCCTGCTTCCCTGCATGCCCATGTGTTAGCACCCATAGTCCTAAACACATGAATGCATTCTGGGCTGGCAGTCTGTCTGCTGGGATCACTAAGCTTTGGATTAGGCCTTCAAGTGATGTAACTCATAATTAGAAACCCATGTCAATATTCTGAGATATTTTTTCATCCAGATTGGGCAAAAGAAAGGTTAAAACCACCATCTGTCATGGTAACTCCTTTTCATATTTCTCTGCCCTTCCCCTCGTTAGAGGGGAGCGGGGAGGGGAGAATGTTCACTTGAAGCTTGCAACATGTTTTATTAATTGATGGCAAATAATCCTAAGATAAAGTGCACCATAAATTGTTTAATGAGAACAGATGGTGGGGAAAATTGATAGGGCTGAGCCTTTGAAGATTGCCTTGTGAGCCACAGTTACGAGAGGAGCAAGGAAAGAACAGCACAGGGCAGTCCAAATGCTCCACAGAGGGAGACTACGGCACTGGGAGGGGATCCCTGCCGTCACCACCCAGGAGCCAAGTGCCCCAGCTAGACATTTGCAAGGGCATTTAGGGATAGGGCAAGGGGGAATGGCTTTAAACTGACAGAGGGAAGACTCAGGAAGAAGACTTCTGACTCAGGAGCACAGGACCCCTGCTGCTTTTTAGAGGGCTTGAGCTCACTTCAACACCTCCAAATATCCCTTTTTAACACACATCCAGAAAGTTACACCCTCCAAACCAAACACACCCTGGTCCTTAATCCATTACTCCCAAAAGAACTTGAGGAAACAGCTGAGTCTTGGAGGGGATGACAACAACCAGCTCATGTATCCATCAGTGTGGTTTGGTGCTCAAGAACTGGTTCTGCATCAACAAAGTCTGGCCTGGCAGTGTTTGCCTGGGATAACACCTTCAAAGGACAAGAGATTCATTGCACAGGTTTAGGAAGGCAATTTTGCCTTGTACCTCACAGTGAGATGCAGCTCTGGGTGATGCAACACATTCTGCATCACCTCAAGCCCTGTCGAGGGATGCAGACGCACGAACAGCCCCAAGGATCTGGGCTCAGGCTGGTGCTGGAAGCTGCGTAAAGCAAGAAGTATCCCCAAACTTCATTAAAAAGTCACTTTAAAATATAATTAAATCCCTCATTAAAGTTAAGAAATAAAGAGATAAAAGGCATCTGGCTTTCACACCAATCATGTTCACTCAGGAAAGTGGCTTTCCTCCATCAAAACCCAGCTTTTAGGTAAAAAAACCCCACAGGATCCATGGGATTCTGGGAGCTGAAGCTTTAAGGAAAATCTCCTTGGATTGGAGCTCCTGGTGCTTTTCCAGCCTGTCGATATTCCTTGGCCCTGTTCGATTCAGTCATGAGACCTGTCCAGGGCACCTCAGGTCAGGAGCTGGAAGTGCCAATTTACATCTGTAACCCATTAACCACAGGCAGATACGGATATTGAAAGAACTTTGATTTAAAAACATATAGCCCCAAAATAAGATGCTTTTGCACCTGGATTTCACAGCTTTTTGCCATTCATTTGGGACTCCTGCCTAAGACTTTAAAGACCCTGATGAGATGGACAAACAGTTCTGCAGCAGGAACACACTGGAGGCTTATAAATACAGATATTTTTCAGTAGCGTGCAACAGGGTGCTTCCAGTTCCAAGCAAGCAGCCCTACAGCCCTTCAGGGAGCGGGAAGAATGGCTCCTTTGAAGCTAGCACCCCAAAACATTCATCATCCCGCACCAGCACTGGGTGCTCCTGCAAGCTCCTGTCCCGGGCAGCGTGGGAGGATCCCAAGCTTCCCAGCCCTCATTGATCCCAGTGGCCAAGCCAGCAGGACTCCTCTCATTCTTGATGTGGACTTTCACCACTCAAACCAAACACGGGAGCCGAGCTGAGGGCAGCAGCGGCAGTGCCCAGGCAGGCTCAGCCGACCCCACCAGCTTTCCCACGCTTCCCGGGATCCCTACTTATCAGTGTTGCGACAAGAGATGTCAAGGACCTACCAAAGGTGGCCTCGTGGGGTGGCCCTGGGAAAACTTTGCCTTCCTACGGGGGGGTCCATCCTTGACACATCAGCCAGATCCAGGGCAGCTCTGGGACTCAACACACAGGAACACCTCAGTGCCATCCTTGGGAACAACTCCAAAACAGCCCCAGAGCCAGAGCTCTTCTCTCCCAGCCCCACAGCACCAACTGCTGCTAAGCAGCCCCAGGACAGGGAAAAGGTCCTCCCCAAACAGAGGAGGTGAGCAGCAGTAATAGGAGGGGAAACAGCAAACAGGAGTTAGTCTGACATTAGAATGGGCTCAGGACGCCATTGGGACCAATTTTAGGGAATGGCTTTGGAAGATGCCAGGATCACAGTCACAGAATTATGGAAGCATTTGGGTTGGAATTTCTTCCTAATATCTCATCTCAGTCTCCCTTTGGCAGTTTAAAACCATTCCCCCTTATCCTGTCACTATGTGCCCTTGTCAAAAGGAAACATACAACATCCACCGTTGTTCACGGATCTACTTCCAGTCTTCTTTATCCCTCTCCATTAAAGTCCTGAGACACAGGCAGGATAGGAAAGAAAGAAAGCAAGCTTTTTCTTTTTCCCTATTGAAACTCCTAGAATTAATATCCACAGAAAACAAAGGTAAGAAATTGCATTAAAACATTTAGAACATTCACCTTGAAGCATCACCAGAGCAAAAGGCAGATTGAACTGAGGGTTTGCTGATGGCTCGTGAAATCTGGGCAGTTCCACTAACACAGTAAAGGCAGCATGCAAGTGTGTTTGTATATATAATTTTTAACATACATATATATATATATATGTCCCACAGAACTTTGGACTAAGAGGGAAGTGGGGCCAGGAATCCTATGAGAAGAGAAGAGGATTTCCCAGGAGGTTTCCACCACTTCCTCCCTATGGACCAGCCAGAAAGCTGATGCTGTATTGTCCTTCCCTGGGTATTTTGGCCTATCCTCTTCCAGTGCAGGACAAGCCAGAGGCAAACTGATGGGAACCATCAGAACACCTCTGTTTTTTTAATGAAAAATAGTAATTATGCAAAAATAGTTGAGGCTTTGGGCAGACCCAGATTTCCCTTGGGTTTTAAGTTGGGCTCAAGACACTTTCCCTTCCTGGCTGGCCTATCAAAGGAATCCTAAATCTCACCTAACTTTAAGGAAGTGGGGCTCTGTAAAGCGCATAGAAATGCAACATGCAGCCCTGTCACACTCAGTTACTGTCCCCATCAGCAGCCTGTCCAGAGGGAGCCCCAGGAGGCCAACAATTTGCCCCATGGCAAAGGGAAATGAATTTGTGACTTCTGAACTCGAGGCAGGGTAGGAAATGTGGCGGATTCGATTCTCTGCAGCCCTACAGGAACGAATCCCTTTCTCTTCACAGCCACAGTAACCTGCAGGAAATGCTTCGCCCATCTGCTCCTTCCTTACAGGACCTGTAAGTCCTCTTTTCTGGCTAGAGACTGGATGGCAGGTCCTTGGGAATCTCATTGCATGAAGCAGTATGGGAAACGGAGCCAATAAGTTCCAGCTTCTACAGAGGCAGAAAATAAGGATGAGGTACCAGCTGAAACTGAAGACGGCGGGATGTCCCTCACTTCCAAACACCCAGCACTACTGCATAAATCCAACCTCACAGCACGGACAAAGTTCCCCCAGATTCATTGTCTTTACCACTGGTTTTGCTCTGTTATCACCAAATCCCAACTCGTTTCTTTACAACAGCTTGTTTGAACCTCGCTGTTCTCAAGCAGACACCAAATTCAGCCCCAGAGCCCCATCAATACCCAACGTTCACTTCGGGATTGTCTCTGCATAAGTCCTTCCAATGAAGAAAACACAAATCTATGGGGAATAAGCCAAGGAAGGATCTCAGGAGCTGGGCTGAGGCTTTTTCCAGCCTCAAAACCTGGAGGTCTCACCTTTGTGAGGAAAGAGCAGTGCCCCCACCCAGCTCAGCACACAAACCAGCCCTGTGTGCTCCATAGCCCTAACTCACACACATTTTCAGGCAGTGATTAGTGCTGTGTATCCCCCCCGCCCCGATCCCTTCCCGCACCCAAGGAGGTCGCTGGTCAGCGTTTAGAGTGAATTGCAGACGTTCACATCCCCTCTCCAGATGTGCCGGGTTAAGCGGCCGGGAGTGGAATCTGACTCCGGAGGAAGGGATTTGAGCCATGATTTAGCAGTTTACCTCCAACGTTTGCCCTGCATTTTTTACGGAGCGGTTCGAAGTCAAGCTGAGAAGTTTCTCAAGCCCTGGTCCAAGGCGCTGGGGCCGCAGCAGCGGCGCCAGCCCTCGCCCTGTACCTCCCCATAGATTCTAGGAACTGCACCCGAGCAAGGCAGGAATTTTTGTTCAACCTCCCTACCTCACCCTGTGCTTTTTGGCTAAGTCTGCGTAACACCGTTGGGCCTGTCCTGGCAGCCAAGTGCCAAGGTATATATGTACATACCCATCCAAATGAATGGAGCTGCTGAATTAAGTGTTGGAGCAAAACCCGGCAGGACAATAAAACCCATTGATGGTGGAGTGGAGTCCAAGTCTCCGCTGCTCCAAGCCAGAGCTCCCATAGAGCCCTCTTGGTCTGAGCCACCTCTTCTTTGGGATGGTCACCAGGCCGAATTCCTCCTGGGGAAAAGCCACTTCTCTCTGGAAACACGATGGGCAGACCTCTGTTGCCAGCTCAGCGCGGGTTTAAGTCTTTTAGGGCACCTACCACCTAGCTGGGAGCCCTCCCAAAAGCTGTCCAATCCCATGCCTGTTGGAAGAGGGCGTCCACATACAGACAACGTCCTCCTGGTCACTAAATCCACATAAATTGAGCCCAGGTACGATTGAGTATGCATTGGTCTAAGCCAGGTCTATGCCCTGAAAGCCTGGGTGACTCAAAGCAGCAGCGGCTGCAAATCCCTTTGCCTTTCAATGCTTCCCTTTGCCACATAAAGCAAAGAGCAAAAGCAGCTTCCAGCTGCCGCACTGGGTTTGGGAGGGAGAAATCTCACTGAGACCCCTAAATGGAACAAATTCGATACGGACACCCATTGACAAGGCATGAATACTAAAAACCCCTAAGATGTCAATTTTACAGCTGCTCTCTGGCTCTTTTCTGCCCATAACCACACTTCAAACACCAGTTTATGATGCAAGCAGCCAGCAACCTCCGGCTGGAAGCTTGTGGAACAAACTACCCACTTCGCAGAGATAGCAACACCCCAGGTAGACACGAGCAAGCCAGCTCGCTTGAAGGCTGAGCCAGGACAAGACAACTTGCTTGGCTCCGGGCTGCAAACCACAGCTCTGAGCCATTGATGCTGCCCATCTGCATGTGAAAAAGCAAACATATAAATAAAAATCATGGTGAATGGCAGAAAACGATGCTGGGGAACGTTCCCACTGGCTTGGCTTCTCCTCAGCCCTGGCAGCAGGGCTGTGCCACAGCCAGCACTTGGCTAGAGCCAGCCTCAAACCACTCGCCCACCTCCACGGTGGCTGCAAACCCTCTCCCACCCACTGTGGGTGTTGGAACAAGGGAGAGGCTGTGAGCTTGGAGCTTTGAAAACCTGTCAGCAAAATGCCAATTGGTTGGTCGGAGCTTCTTTTCCTTGCAAAAAACTTGGTTTGGGATGACACAAACCCTCCTGTATTGCAAAAACTCATCCACCAAATGGCAGCCTTGGAAATGGTAGAGCACGCTTTCTGCAGATGGTGGATCCATGAGCTGCCCGAGTTTGGGCTGAGGATGGAGGTGGCAGAACTCACATGGTTTCCCCTGGGATGGACCTGCTGCATAACATCAAGAGCTCACTTCAGCTCTCTCCTATGTAGCTTGTTCCTGCTATTGAAGGCAGGGGAGATGCACACTTGATAGCTGCACCGTCGCCACCCAACTGGCTCCTGGGGTAGTTGGCAGTGGCACCCCAGAGCACATGGGGAGTCTGAAGGGCAGCAAACAGGTCAGGCAAATGCTCTCCAGCAGCTCTCAAAGGCACAACACTCTCACTCTGTTTGCGGGACCTTAAAAATCCAGTGTCCCGGGATCCGTCATTCCGATAGCTTCAAAGTTACTTACATAAACTGACCCTTGGGCCAGCTGTTTGGGAATTGATGGGGCTCTGTGAGAGAAGACGGGCAGGGAGAGGAAAGGAAGCCCATGGATGTGGTGACTGAGAACCAACTGCTGGGCATAAGAGAATTAACCCAGAGAAAGCTTTAGCGAATGCCCCAGTCATTGGAAAACCTTTCACTCATCCACCCTGCTAACAGAGTTAGAGTTTCTCCTCCTTTCAGCTCACCTCTGGAACAAGATTTATCAATGGGAACAATTTATTTCTAGCCCTACTGATACGCAATAGCTGCACAGCAACACCGGAGCACGGTCCCATGCTGTACCCAGCCCTTGGCTCACCCCAAAAGCCCAGCCATAACCTCTTACACTTGCTCTTTACCACATTCCCACAGCCTATGCCGATGCCACTGCAAAGGCTGAGGCTCTCCAGCCAGCAGAGCATGTAAAAATGACCATAAAGACCAACGAGGTCACACGGAGATCCACCAGTCCCTATGGTTTTGTCCAGCGTAACAAGCCCCATGCTGCAAGCAAACCCTACTGATCACCCTGCAGGTCTCATTGATGCACTTCCCCCTCCTGATGATCATAATTTAAAACAACAAAGAGACAGGCAGGTGGCACACCCTTAAATAGAAAGGTTTTCATATGGGTTAAGCACTGGCCTGGAGCCAGACCACAGCTCTGAAAGCTCAAGGCAGGAGGAAGGGACTTAGGACCTGAACTCCCAATTTCACAACTACCCCATGCATGCATCGGGACCAGCCCAAACCCCCGCACTGAGGAGGTTGAAGCCAGATCTCGATCTGAATTTGGTGGCTTGGGTTAGTTTCAAGAATCACAAATTACCTCTACTTATTATTATTATTATTAATAATAAAGTGTTATTTTATGCTGGAGCTTTGAGCTTCATTGTGATACACACACAAGTGGTTAGACCAGGGGCAAAACACACTGCTGGCAGGAGCAGTGGGATTTGCATTGTCTCCAGCAGCTCCCAGCCAAACTCTGCCTGAACTCCACGATGGGAACACACCCCATGCAGATCTCGGCACTGCTTGAACTCCAAGCCAGCTCCCAGCCTGAGGAGTTCACCTCGATTTCCCACAGGATTCAACCTCCTGGACCTTCACTATGAGCACCACCAGTCAGGCTCATCCCCTGCAGTGCCCACAAGCACAGGGCTGGCTCATAGGATCAGAGAATCATAGAACGGTTTGCGTTGGAGGGGCCTTAAAGATCATCCAGCTCCAACCCCCTGTCACGGGCAGGTACGCCTTCCACTAGAAGGTTAAAAAGTAAAAGAAGGACCACTTTCAGTAAAGAAGGAAAAAAAAACCCGCCAATTTTTAGTAAAAGAAGGACCAAAACTGTAAATTAAAAATGTTGCTTCAACCTACAAAAGGAAGGAGAGTGGAATCTTGGAGAAAACCCATCGGAGCATCCCTTTCCATCCTGACTTCCAACAGATATCCAAGAGCTCAGCCTGAGTTGCTGAGCATCTTCACACTGTACCAGAAACCCCCTTCATGTTCCCTACAAAAACACCCTCACAAGCAGCATTTGCGCTGATGCCAACTGCTCCTGCACCTCCTAGAACCTGGCCCAAACCCCTCAGTGGGCATCTGTTCCTTTAAATCCTTGTCTTCAGGCAATGGCACCAGCTCTGAGCAGCCCTTGCTGCAAATGCTCAATGTCCTCAGATTCAAGGAGTGGGTAATCACTATTGAAAGGTGTGATTGCAGCCAAACCACTGGCTAATCAGCTACTGATTTTGCTCTAATGTCTTAGATCACTCGGAAACATAACCTGGGGGTGGTGGGAGGGATGGAGGAGCACTAACTGGAATTACTGTGGAAATGCAGTATCCCCTTCCACGTCTAAACATTGCACAATTACAGCAGTGACTCTGTTACCTCCTTATTCATCAGGCCAAGTCCCAAGCAAAAGAACATGGAGGTATTTCTTCCTCCAGCCCCTTTCTGCATCATGTCGAATGTGGCTGACCCAGGCACAAGTAAAGAGCAGAAGGATGACAATGGTTTGGAGATTTATCATGGACTACTGACCCTTTGGCTCTTGTAAGGCCATTCGTGCAACGGATTACTGTCACTACTTTATGTCTAGATATTCCACAAACCAGTTTCTTTAAAATGCTGTACAAACTAAACCCCATGCTTCATGCATAGGGTATTTTATAAATGCACCATCTTGTAGACAGGCTGTATTAACAGCTAGGGTCTGTTTTGATGAATTGGAGACCACAAGGAATCACCTGGTTGATTTGGCCTCAGGGGAACTACTAGTGGCTTATTGAAACTCTGAGCCCCAAGATCACCATAGCCAGGACCTCAGCAGAGCAGGTGGCTCTCAAAAATGAC
This sequence comes from Amazona ochrocephala, assembly GCA_039720435.1. Classification (NCBI taxonomy): domain Eukaryota; kingdom Metazoa; phylum Chordata; class Aves; order Psittaciformes; family Psittacidae; genus Amazona; species Amazona ochrocephala. Next base: position 93,783,548 of record CM077879.1, read on the forward strand.
CCATACACAGCTGAAACCTATCACTGCATCCCTCCTTATCCCTAACAACATCTCCCCACTAAACAAGCCACCCCGTGGCACAGCAAGGGTAGGGTCACTTAGCAAAGCACTGTAAATCCCTTTGGCCAAGCTCTTTGTTTGCATGCCAGAAAAACACAGTGGAAAGCTGATACTGTGCTGAGAACTTCATCCTCTCCTTGCTGCAGAGCTGAGAGCCCATCACCAGCCATGGGGTGCTGGGAGAGAAAACGCTCCCGGAGCCATAGCCATAGGGTGTTGTCCCACCTTGTGCAAAGGAGATTAGAAACCAGGATCTTACACTACAAACAAGGGCACTTTCCTTCTAGATTTCAGCAGATCCGTGTCTTTCCCTCCCCTTTTTAATTCATTGATAAAATCCCTCTGCAAAAAACGCTCCTTCTTTTCAACCCATGAGGATTTCCACACATTCCCCCTCCTGCTGTCGAGGGGAGGGTGGCCCTGGGATGCCAGCACAGGGAAAAGGACACCAACCTGCCTTCTCTTCACATGGGAATCACCTCCAGTGAGCCGGCACAAGGGCTGTTTGTTTTGGATGCAAAGCCTGGAGCGCTGGGGTAGATGCAGTCAAACTGACCTCTCCTGTCTTCTGAGTCAATGCTCTCAGAGCAGGCAAGGCACAAGAGGTTGAGAATTAATCAGCATCTGGAGCTGCTTGATTGGGGAAATGGCATGTGGTGGGCGCAAAGAGCATTTTCTCAGCTGCAGCAAGGACCCCTGATGCTCTTCTAGAGCCTTCCTGGGGCCATCATGAGCTGCTGCAGAAGCAAGCTCCTGTAAAACACAGAGCAGTCACAGCCCCGCTACGGAGTCAGCTGAAAGCACTCAGCATCCTTCCAGGTGAAGCTCCGAGTGGTGATTGCAGGGAGAGAAGCACTGATCCCCCTGGGGGAGCTTTGACTGCAGTCACAGCACAAGCCCAATCCACCACATTCCCTTAAAAATGCCCAGGAATGCCTGATATTTGCCTGGAGACCCTTACCCAGGCAGAGGTGTCTCCTCTCAGACATGGACACCCTCCACAGTCACCCTGATGTACCCTGGGTTTTCTTTCACAAATGTTGCCAGACCAGTAAAACTGGATTTGATTTTCTTCAGGGGATTTCTTTTCTTTCCCTCCCTATCCCAAAATACATCCGTCCTACCCCAGTAATCCCGAAAAAATGTGGGTGTTATCTGTGCAGTTTCGGGTCATTCGGGGGACCTTGGATTTGTCACTTTCTCAGGGACACTCTGCTTCTCAGACTGTCTCAAAGAAACAGACCTCCTGGTCTGGACACCAAACCTGGACCATTAGCCCCCAGAAGAGAAAGGATCTGATTCTTTGAGCCAACGTGGGACAAACGATAAGGTGACAGAACAGCAAATAACTAAACAAAAGCCCATAGGGAGTTGTATGGGCAGCAGAAGACAGAAGCCTGCCTTCCTACAGACAGTCCTCAGCATCTGCGTATTCTGAGGTCTAGAATAGGTTGAAGCTGACGCTCTGTTCCTCAGCAGTGTTTTACTACATCTTACAAATTCCCATAAAACCCTGGTCTCTTCCCCATCCTCTTTGTCACATTTGGCTGAAACCGGAGCAGGAGTTCAAAAGGAGGACGCAGGGCACTGATGAGGGAGGAGGAGACACACATCTACATACTGGTACTCAGTTTGGTTTGAGTTCAGGCACATAAAAGGGACGCTAAGAAGCTTCACTAACAAGAGATTGAAAACAAAACCCCTCAACTGTTTTATACAGAGCAAACATTCCCCACTCCAGGCCCTGGGGCCGGTGGCACGGGATGATCCCATCCCAGGACTGGCAGAGCAGCGCTGTCCTGGACAGAGCTGATCCAAAATCCTCCTTTGTTTCTCCTCTCTTTGAGTTTTCTTTGCCCTTTCTTCCTTCCTCTTTCTTTCTCTCTTGGGTTTTTTTCTCTCCCTCTAAGGTAACAATGCCTCCTTTCAGGCACTGCCAAAGCCCTACTCAAGCCCACTCAGATAAGAGCTGGCAGGAAAGGTAACTGCCATCAATATTTGGGTGAATGTTAACTACCTGAGGACAGACTGGGTGGGGGATCACAACAGGCGGTTGTGAGCACCTGGGCTATGCTTAAAAATACCACATTAAAAGTCGTCTCCCTCCCCAGATCCCCCTGAATTCCCAAGTAAAGTCTCTCCAGCGCTAGTGGCTGTGTAAGACAGTGCTTAACCAAGTCGGGACTAAGTCAAGAGTCGTGCTCCATGTGAAGGTACGTTTTCATGATGCTTCTCTTGCGGCCGTTTCATTTACTCCCCTAAAACACCATTAACTTCAGCCAGAGTTTATCTTGGATGAGCGTGAATAGAATTCACAGCCCTGAATTCTCCGGTGAAGAGTTTGGAGTTAAACGTTAAAGGGAATTGGGGATGTCTTTTTTCCCTCGGCTTTCCCATAGAGCTGTGGGGCAGCGGTGCTTTGTCTGCCTCTTCTGACGGCAGCACCTGTTTTCATCCTCTGATTCAAAGGCAGAAAGAGCTTTGTATGTTATGAGTAGGAACCCAGGATTACGACAGAGTGGTTTCAGACTGACAGCAAATTCAACCATGAGCCAAGGTGTATATATACATATATATATATACACACCATGTGGAGACGTATTTATAATGGGCTTTTTCCTACACCCAGAAAACATAATGATATTCTGTCGGGGAGTCTGAGCCTTGCACTGTTGTTATTAGGACACAGCAAACATTTCGAGCTAGAAAAACGGGAGCCGGTTGGTGCTATTCTCAGAATAAACTCTTCCCACTTAGCAGCAGGATGATTTTCTTTCTCATGTTCATGCAAACAAAAAGGGATCGTTTTTGCCAAGCTAAATGGCCAGTGAATATTCCTAATCTGTCCCAGCTAGGAGAGGCAGGTAGACAGAGAGACACAGAAACCCCAGCACTCCCTGCCCTCCCGATGTCTGCTTTTCTATCATACTCTGCTTTGCTATATTAATTTCAACACAGTGATTTGCTGCTTTCCTTTTCATTGTAAGCAAATTGCTCCAGTGACAGCCCTTCCTTCTTCTTTGGTACAGAAAGGCAGAAAATGAAAAGAGAAGGAAAATGGAATAAATGATATGGCCCTGCAAAGCCTGGTTGTTGAATTAAAAAAAGTGGAATTCTGTTGGTGGAGTAAATAGGGATTTAAAGAGGAATTAAACCAGCTTCTCTGCTGGGCTGTCCTGCCCATTGGTCCATGAACGGTGTCCCACACTCAGCAGCATCCTCGGGAAACACTCAGTGCTCATTCCCAGTCACATCCTGCCCTGAATTCATGGACACAGCCACATCCAATGGGAAAGAGACTAGGGCAAAAAAAAATGCCCAAATTAAAGCAGAGCAGACCCAAACCATGGTGGCTTCAGCATCCCCCATGGTGAGTGCCCATCGGGTGTGTGAAGGGACTCGCACAGAGCCAGACACGGAGAGGTAAGGACAGAGGGTGGCCCCGAGCACAGCCCTTGCCTTCCTCACCTAAATGCAATGCGAAATGTGAACAACTTTGTGTCTAAATTCTTAGACACGTCTTATGTTCTCTGTACAATAAAATATTTATATAGCTCTCGGGCACACAGCTCTGAGCTTGGCATAAAAGAGGAACAGCAAGACACAGACACATTCTCGGTATCGGAGCGCATGCATACGTGAGGCTGTCTTTCGATACATATATACAAAACTAAAACAAATCCCTGTTTATTACTCAGTAGAGAAAACTGCAGGGATTTTTACATAAATAATCCCAGTGTCAATAAACTCCCACCCTGAGCAAACTAAAAGTGATCCCAACGCAGATTTCTCTCGTTTTCAAATAAATCACCGTTCCACCCGAACATGGACCTGGCAGCTAGAATTTCCACATCACTCCGGAGGAGCGGTGGGGTGGGAGCTGGAAACAACCTAAACAAACACTTTTACAAGTTCCAGAAGCCGAAAGCTGCCCCCCCTACACCCCACATCCCCCATCCTTCCCTTTTCTCTTTTTCATTTTCATTTATTCTAATTTGAAGAGCAGGAGGGGTGGGCGCTGCCGCGGTCGCTGGCCCATAGGAAATCGGTGACCCAGGGACATCTGCAAGCCATTAGGACACAGACTTCAGGTAGCTCCCAGAAACACGTGCTGTCCACATTACACCCTCCAAGGATATTTCCACAACTTTACTTCTCCAAATAAACAGTCGGGCTCTCCCTGCATTAGCAAGGAGCTGCACAAACAGGTACAGAGAATGGCAGTTTTATTCCCCTTTCCAATTCTGATGGATTTCTTGTAAGCTGTTGCTGGGCTGTGTAATTTGAACTATCGCTTGGAAAACATAATAGGGCCTGTTTAAAATTAGGGCCATTTATTTATCTGTATGTGACCGTGCAACATCAGGTATGATTTGCACAGTTCGCTTCCACGCTACGCCCAAAACTGCCGCTTATAGAAACTGCATGGAACAACTGGAAATAAAACGATAAAAAATAACTATAAATATTACCTAGAACCCACCAGGGTTTATAATTGGAATGGCTTTTAAGTTATAAACAGGTTTTATGCCTTCTAAAGCAATGCTGCTTCTCTTTAATCTCACTACACTTTGTGGTGCCACACGCGTCTCTGCATGAACGTGCTGCTGCAGCCAACACCGGCAGCGATGCCCTCCTCCATGTATAGGGAAAACTGGAATAAAATAGCTAGAAGGTGATGCTGATCACTTGTTGCCAGCACTCGCTTTAGGGTGTTTCAACTTTTTCTACAGAGCTCAATATTGTTATGAATAAAAACTACATCTTTTGTCCTCATTACCAGAGCTTTACTTTTGGCTTTGATCAGTTTACCCGGAGTGATTCGAAACAGATTGATTTATCTTAGCATCGGATGGGGAATTGCCTCCAGCTCCGGCTGCCACCCGCTCCAAGGGGACAGCCAGGGGATGCTGTGGCTGCAAACAGGGAGAATCCGAGTGCAGAGCAACAGACAGCGCAGATCAGGCCAAAAGCATTCAAGCAAATTAAAGGTCCAGCCTGGAGGGGATTAAAATTAGAATTAATAATCCTCCTTTTTTTCTCCTAGCAGAAAAACCCAGCACTTTGGGAAAGGCGTTTCAATTCCGCTGTAACGGAGCCGGATAAACTTTCCATTTTACCCAAGTTTGCAGAGCTTCGAGCCAAACACTGCGAGCAAATAAAGAAATAAACATAAAGAAGCCCCCAAAACAGCTTGTATGGCTTTGATCTCCAGAAAAAGAGCATTTGTGAAGTACAAGCTTGTGCGCAGTGGTTTCCAGCTGTGGGAAAAAGAGCAGAGAAGGACGGCGAGGTTCTGTTCCTATGGTGGAGCCTGCATCGGAGCCAGGGAGGGTTAAAGCTCCTCCGGTGCTGCGCAGCGCAGAGCTCCGACTCTAAAACGTGAGCGGGAATAAATCCCTCACTGGATTTCCCTGCGGGGGAGCAGCTCAGCAAACTGGGGAGCTGCCCATCAGCACCGCTATTTCTCAGCAAAGTTTTAAATCCCCATTTTCCCCCTCTCCTTTTCTAATTTTTTTACCATTTTCCATTTTTCCCAGGGGGAAAAAGCCTTTTTCCAATCCAAAACCCCCCAACGCCTTTACCACCATACCCAAACCAAATCACCCCCAGCAGGATTTGGCCCCCAGCACCTTCGTGTTCCCAGGACTATTTTGTAAGCGGTAAATCACGACGCTGTTTCAAGTGATGCTATTTCACCAGCGACATTGAGTGCGCAGTGATTTAATAGCTAAAACAGACATGGTCAAATTAAGTCTGCCACCCAGCTCAGCCCCTGTAAATAACCAACATCATTTTACTGCAGCGCCAAGATCGTTCTGCTGAAACGCTGCGTTTCTTTCACTTTATTCTACACAGCAAGTCCATCACGAGGGTGGGTTTAGGCTTGAATTAAAGCGCCGTAAAAGCAAATCTCTTCCAGGCACTTGCCTCGGAGTCTTCAGGCTCCCTGTTTCCTTATGCAGCAAAAATCGGGGGGAAAAACCACCCGTCCTCCAGCTTTCTCACCCACGCCCAGGTCAGCACTTGCCAAGCTTAAATCAACACACCGTGTTGTCTCCAGCTCAAGCTGTGGCCGCTGGCATACGATCACGACAGGCCAGAAAAATAGATTCTTTCTAATCAATACAGTGATGTAACTACGCGAAATCAAGGAATTCTTAGCTAAATTTATAGGACAAAAGATAATTCTGTCCCCAGTACATCACCAATCAGCTACTGCTTTCTCTCTTTTTTATCTGAACTGCACAATGACCTTCTGATAAGGATATGTTGGGATGTGAAGGCTCTTGAAAAACAAATACGTACAGTACAGAAAGAGACAGGAGCACTGCTCTGTGCAAAGCAGAGCCTGCAAACCCTGCCTGGGAGGCCAGGGCAATCGTGTCCAACAGCCCCAGTCACCTCCGGAACGGCTCAAGTCCGCTGCGGCATCACAGGCCACCTCGGAATCATGGAATCACAGACGGGTTTGGGTTGGAAATGACCTTAAAGCTCATCCAGTTCCAATCCCCTGCCACTGCAAGGGACACTTTCCACTAGACCAGGAAGGGGCTCGACACTGACCTCATGTCCCAGGGACTGTGGTCCCATGGCCCTTGGGCAGGTCACCCTATGAACCAAAGCACAAGCTCCTGCATCAGTAACTTCTGAGATGGGAAAGAAATAGCAACTACAGTAATACCTAAATTGAGAAGATGCAAGATCCCTGCCCTGGAGCCCCAAGCACAACTGAAAACAAGTGATGGAGATGCATTAACTATAACCCTAATATGTACTGCATGTTCAGTGGTGACCACAGGGACGCCTCACCCTTCCCCACTCACAGCCCTGGTTCCTTAAACCCGGAGTGCGCCACAGCTGCTGGGATTATTCTGTGCTTATTGGGATGCAGCACAATTCCCGTTTTTAGTAAAGTGTCACTGTTTAGGAGGGAGTGATTTTACCCAGCGATAGTTCCCCAGCAATTAAATGCACTGCACCACTCCTGAGACTTGCCCCTCAAAAGCCACCATCCAAAACCAGACGTTCCTAGATAAATTCAAAGGCACAACCACATCTGGCATTTGTATTTTGTGCCATCATAAAATCATCCATACAGTTTTGATATCAAAATTAAGGGATCTGGTGTGGGAAGGCCCTTGTTTGTGGGGTTTTTTTAGGGAATCCCACTGTAACCCAAATCTTGCCGTTTTGCCCCCGTTTGTCACTGCAGTAAACACCGGCAGGAAGAGCATTCCAAAGCGTGGGGACGCAGCATTCCGATAGATAGGGAGACAACATTGGCATCTCCCCGGGGTTCCCATCGACCGAGGGAGACCAATCCATGCTGGAGTGAGGTCAAAGGGATGCGGTGACATCACAGCCTCCCTGGTGACGCCAGCACCCATCAAACAGCCACCCCTCAGCTGAGGAGGAGAGGCACGCCGGCTTTAGGAAAGAGCAAACTGAATCCAGGTCAATGGCAGACCTGAATCAACCTCCCCAGCTCCCACAAAACATCACTAAAATGTAGTTTATTCCAGCACAACAGATCTGATGCACATCAGTGTCCTACTAGTAAGGTTTGAGGGGAAAACCTCCCCTTTGCTTCCCAAACTCCTTCCCCCTCTGCTCAGACGCTTGCACAGATTGTTACCTAAAATGCAGTGATTTGATTTAACACAAGACAGGGAAAAGCATCAAACAAGGGCTACAATCCACACAGTTCTCACTCCAAGCCTTTCCTGAGACCCGAGTTGGCCACTGACCATAAAACAATGTTAACTCTTTCAAAAGCAAAGAAAACTTCCAGCCTGATGCAAAGGCAGCGGCAGCTTCTCGCTGTAAAGGGAAACTCCTGACCTTGCAAAACAACGGGGATTAACCAACTTGTCCATGTCGTCTGAATAGTCCCAAGAACAGGAATTGAATATAGTAACTCAGAAGGTATAAAACACTGTGCGATAACAGAACTGGGAAGCTCTTTTCCATGTCCCTCTTGTTTAGCATTCGAACTTGTCAAACCACTTTCTTTTGTTAAAGCAGACTCCTTTGTCGCGAGAAGGCAGAGTCCCATGCAGCAGACAGGCTCTCAGAGGGAAAAACGTCCTAATTACTACACTTTTCATTAAATCCATTATCCCCCCAAATTGTTCCTGTGTTCCTCTCTGCCAATCCGCAGGAAAACCATGGGACAATCTGCTGTCACCAGATTTTTCTCCTCCAGGTACATTCGTTTGGGTTTTTACTCCAGCTGAGATAAGGACAATCTACTGCCCGAGTTTTCTTTGATGCTCCTACAACAAATACATGTATTAAAAGAGATTTGTTGAGCTAAATTCAACTCATGCTCCAGCCTAGAGCTAAAACTGCCAAGGGAAAACATTTCAAAGTTATCTCCTTTAACATTTGGGCTACGTTTACCTTTATCACTGCAAATAACAACACAGAATTCAGTCTATCTTCCACTGAACCATGCACGTAGCAAAGACGTAAAGCTGTGAGAAAGCGTTTTCGATGCTGCAGGCACAAGAAACCCCAAATGCTCATGAAGAAAACTCCCCCTGTTCTTACAGACAAAGGCTCTGGAAACAGGACAGACACTTACCTTTAAACTCACCCAAACCAACCACTTCCCAAAGGTTTACACGCAAAAATAGAAGTTCAAATCTCAGGGTAAGACAGCAAAGGCAAGCAGGGAAATTGCTTTCAAATGCCTTTATTGAGAGCTCCTGCCCTCACTACCTTTCCCCTTCTTTTTCAACCCTTTTTACGTGCCATTTCCAGCACCTTTCCAACACTTTTATTAATGGTAACGGTGACAATCGTGACACGGGATCCACACCAGGGCCCCGAGGACTCTCCACCAGGACAAAGGCTCCGAATTCAAGCAGCAACTTAAAGCCGCTCCGATAAAGCACCATTTTTTTAACGCTCGAGTTCAAATAAAAGATTACGGGCTGCAGATTTGGGAAAGGGAGATCCGCTGGAAGGTTTCTCCCCCCCGAAAGACGCTCACAGAGCCGAGCGTGCAGGACAGCAGCTCGCTTTGCACGCCCGGGCTGCCTTCGCACGCTTCTGAGCTGGATCTCGGTCACTCTCACACCAAGATCCCCTTCCGCTTCAAACCCAAACAGTTATCGCCTCCCGGCTCCCCCCGAGACCAACTCCTTGGAGCAGCTGCTTGCTAATAAAACGCGTGTAACTGCTCGATCCGCTTTGCAGCGCTCCAAAAGAACCCTGGAAAGCTCCCAGGGCTGGTTTGGTTGCTCTGGTTCGATGGCAAGAGGCGGCGTGCTCAGCAGAACGTTAGGGGGAATGAACGGGAAGTGGGGGGCACCTCCTGTACCCCTGCCCGGCGCCGCAAAGCAAGGGAGCGATGCGACGGGGCCACCGGTCCGACGAGCAACGTCAGACAGGGCATCAGCGCGCGGGAGACGCGCCGGACCCCGCTACATAACTAAGCAAAAAGTGATTTTGGGGTCCTTTCGGTCCAAGCACCCCCTCGCCTGCCCCACGGCAGGACCAGCCCCGCGGAGGGGCGCGGAGAGGCGCGGATCCCCCCCCCCCCAGCCCTGGTGCGCGCATCGCGCCCCGCCCCCGCCGCGCCGTTCCTGGGCCTTTGGCGCCCCCTCTGGACGGTGGCGCGCACCGCCCGCGGCTCCCGCTCCAGTCCGCGGGGCTCCGGCCGCCGCGCTCCGCACCCCCGGGGGGCCTGGAACCAGAGGGGGGTCGCGTCCACCCAACCCCATTCCGCAGCTCCCGGGAAAATAGGAAACACCGCGGCGGGCAGAGCGGCGCCAGAGCCCCGGGGTGGCTGAGGGGGTCCTTCAGCGCCCCGCACCCGCGCAAGGCACCCGCCGCTCCGCTCCGCCGCTACCGGGGCCGCCCTCCTACAGCCGCCTCCAGCGCGCAGCACAGCAGCGCTGAGCGCCCGCCGGCCCCGCCCCGCGGTGGCGGCTCAGCCAATGGGATGCGCGCCAGCCCCCGGGGGCCGGCCGCCCATTGGCGGAGCGCTCCCGGGCCGAAATCACCGCGCAGAGTATTTATTCCCGCGGCGCGGCGCGGGCCGCAGAGCCGCGCTGGAGACCGGCGGGGCGCGCCCGGCACCGCTGCACGGCCACGGCCACCCCGGCCCCGAGCTGCCCACCGACAGCCACCCCCGGCCCCGCGCTGCCCAGCCGGCCCCGGGCTCTCGCCACGCCGGGGTTTTTTTTTTTTTCCTCCTCCCGTCTTTTCTCTCCTGCAACTTGCAAAAGTTTCTCGCCCGCCTCTGGGCGTTTGGAGTTTTGGTTTTTGGGTTTCGTTTTCTGAGGGGTAGGGGGAAATAATAAGAATAAAAAAACTTTTGCAAACTTTTTCCAGCTTTCGCCCTCCGCTCCGCAGCCGCGGCCGCGCTGGTGGAGGTTTCGCTTCTCTCAGTTCTCCTTTTTTAACCCTTCCCTGCCCCTCAGACACCTGATTTTTTTTTTACGTTTTCATTTTTTCACCCCCTGTCCTCCCCCTCGGCCACTTTCTCGCATGAATCTCCTAGACCCCTTCATGAAGATGACAGAAGAACAGGACAAATGCATCTCCGACGCCCCCAGCCCCACCATGTCGGACGACTCCGCCGGGTCCCCCTGTCCCTCCGGATCCGGCTCGGATACGGAGAACACCAGACCCCAAGAAAACACCTTCCCTAAGGGCGATCCGGACCTGAAGAAGGAGAGCGACGAGGACAAGTTCCCGGTGTGCATCCGGGAGGCGGTGAGCCAAGTGCTCAAGGGCTACGACTGGACCCTGGTGCCGATGCCGGTCCGGGTGAACGGATCCAGCAAGAACAAACCGCACGTCAAGCGGCCCATGAACGCCTTCATGGTGTGGGCGCAGGCGGCCCGCAGGAAGCTGGCGGACCAGTACCCGCACCTGCACAACGCCGAGCTCAGCAAGACCCTGGGCAAGCTCTGGAGGTGAGCGCTGGGGAAGGGAGGGGGTTGCTGCGGGAATGGGGAGGAGGAAAAGGATGGGCTCAAGCTTGGAAAACTCGCGGAAAACTTCTGCATGGGCTGGCAAACTTGCAGGGCGTGGGAGAAACCACAGTAGTAGGGGGGAAGTAGGGAAAGTGGTTGTCCCGTCTGGGTTTGCTGCTGGTTTCTTTCAATGCCCGAAGGAACGGGGGGGCTGGCAGCCCCCCCCCCCCCCAGGCCAGGCCAGCCTGGGTGCTTGTTTGTTTGTGCGCTTGGCCGGAGGAAATGATGGGTCTGGGGATTGCATCAGCTCAGCCCGGAGGAGAAGAGGGATGGGGGGAGCCGAGTGCAGGGTGAGCCCCGCGGGGGTGGGGTGGGGGGATGAGTGGTGCATGGCTGGGTGCCCTCCGACTGCCAAAATAAGGCAGGGAGGGGAGCAAACCAGCAGGGAAGTGAGTCACCTGGCTGCCTGCTGCTCTGAGACTGCGGCGGGGGGGGGGGGGGGGGGAGGAATCCTAAATTGGTGGCAGGAGCAGAACAGAAAGTGAAGCAGCAGCAGAACCACCCCAGGGACAGGGCTGTGTCCCCACAGGGGTGGTGGGAGGCAAGGGATGGACCCCGCTGAACATCTTGTGCTGTCACTGACTGTATTTACAGGGAGCAAAAGGGGGGGGGGGGGGGCGACCAGCATGTGCCCCAGACAGGGGGTTCAGCATTACGGGGGATCGAGAGAAGAGTTCTGGGCTGGTGTTAATGCCGTAGCAGAGGGAGCTGCTGCTGCCCCGCTAGAGCTGCAACTGATCCCTCATATCCTATGTACCCCCCAGGCTGCTGAATGAGAGCGAGAAGCGTCCCTTCGTGGAGGAGGCTGAGCGGCTGCGGGTGCAGCACAAGAAGGACCATCCCGACTACAAGTACCAGCCGCGGCGGAGGAAGTCCGTGAAGAACGGACAGTCGGAGCAGGAGGAGGGCACGGAGCAAACCCACATCTCCCCCAACGCCATCTTCAAGGCGCTGCAGGCAGACTCCCCACAGTCATCCTCCAGCATCAGCGAGGTGCATTCACCCGGGGAGCACTCGGGTAGGTACCCATGAACGGTTGGGGGGCGAGGGGGAAATCCCAGCTACCTAAAGAAAAGTTGATCCTAAACTATGCTGGGATTAGGACTGGGTATGGGGGGGGGGAAGAGAGATGCAGAAACACAGTGAGAAGTGGATGGCTGCACCAAGAGAGGGGCAGAACTGAGCCTTGCCCATAGCACGGGTGCACCAATGCGCAGCCAGGGGTCCCAGAGCCTGCAGCAAATTCCACCCCCTCTGCTCATCCAAAATGGGAACCCATACTTACAAAAACATAGCTCAAAAGATAACCCTGCTGCCATGGCTCATGTCGGAGTGCTCAGTTATTTTACCCAGCGCAATAGCTGGGTGCTGAGAGAGCTCACATCTGCATTCCTCACACCTGGATGTGCTTATGTTACCCTACACAACTGCTTTCGGAAGCAATGTGCTGCTATCCAGCCACCCCACAGACTGTAGGTTAACTATTAACAGCGTTATCACGGCCGGCAGCACCTCCTGCCATGGGGAGCCACAGGCACTGCCCAGCCACCATGGCAGCGACACCCCCTTCATGCCCATGCCCTTTCCTTCCTCCCGCAGGACAATCACAGGGCCCCCCTACGCCCCCCACCACCCCCAAGACGGACACGCAGCCGGGCAAGCAGGACCTGAAGCGGGAAGGCCGCCCTCTGCAAGAAGGCGGCCGGCAGCCGCCCCACATCGACTTCCGAGACGTGGACATCGGCGAGCTCAGCAGCGACGTCATCTCCAACATCGAGACCTTCGATGTCAATGAGTTCGATCAGTACCTCCCCCCCAACGGCCACCCGGGGGTCCCGGCCACACACGGGCAGCCCGGCCAGGTCACCTACACCGGCAGCTACGGCATCAGCAGCACATCGGGCTCGCAAGCTGGGGCCGGCCACGTGTGGATGTCCAAGCAGCAGCCGCAGGCGCCGCCGCAGGCACAGCCGCAAGCACAGCACCCGCTGCCGGCGCTGAGCAGCGAGCAGGGCCCGGCGCAGCAGAGGACACACATCAAGACGGAGCAGCTCAGCCCCAGCCACTACAGCGAGCAGCAGCAGCACTCCCCGCAGCAGCTCAACTACAGCTCCTTCAACCTCCAGCACTACAGCTCGTCCTACCCCACCATCACCCGCTCCCAGTACGACTACACCGACCACCAGAACTCCAGCTCTTACTACAGCCACGCCGCCGGCCAGAGCAGCAGCCTCTACTCCACCTTCACCTACATGAACCCCACGCAGCGCCCTATGTACACCCCCATTGCAGACACTTCGGGGGTCCCCTCCATCCCCCAGACCCACAGCCCGCAGCACTGGGAACAACCCGTCTACACGCAGCTCACCAGACCCTAAAAGCCATTAGAAAAACCAGAAAAAGAAGATATTTCAGAAGAGAAACAACACAAAACAGCACGAAAGCAGCAAGAAAAAGAACTTCCACAGACTTTTTCCTTCTTTGAATTTAAAGTAATAATTAAAGACACTGAGGTTAAAGCTGGCGGGGAGGAGAAAGCGCTTCTGCACTACAGCATCCCCCCGGGGAAGTGGCCAGCCCACTCCGAGGACCAGCAAAACTCGGTGCAGACTTTCCAAGGACTGGACTTAAACTCTGCTTCCAGGAGAGAGGAGATTTCCAACCAGCTCAGCTGCCTTCTTCTCTGGACTTTTGTAATGAGGTTGTTTGTTTTTTTTTTTAGCAGTTATTAACAAAGAAAAAAGAGGAAAAAAAATAGGGGGGTGGGGAATAAAGCAAAAACTCAGAGTCCTCTGTGAGGAATATTCTCTATTTTAAATATTTTTTAGTATGTACTGTGTATGATTCGTTACCAATTTGAGGGGATTTATACCTATTTTTTAGAGATCTTTTAAATGCTCTTATTTTTCCAACAGCTAAAAGACGACACTTAGCGGGGCCGCCCTAGGGTTTCTTGCAGTCAGAGGTATTTTTGTATAGATAAGTGTCTTTCTTTCTCTCTCTAAGAATAAAAGGCATAAAGCAAACCGCCGCGCTTCGACCTGGGTCCGAAGCTCTGGGAAGCGGCCGGCGGCGGGAGGCAGGAGCTGAGCCTGTGCAGGGAGGAGCGGGGGAGAGGCTTTATTTTTCTAACTCGTAGTAAAAACCGGTTGGGTTTTAACGTGTATTTTTTAATAACCTTGAGCCTTAAGACAGAGAAAACGGAACGGATTCTGTTTGAGAACCCCACGGCGAGAGGTGCTGTGGGGAAGCCTTAACCGCAGCCCTGTGCCACTCGCCTGTCCCCATCCTGGGGCTGGGGCTGAGCTCGACCCCTCTGCTCAGCCCCGACCACCCCAGACCCCCTCTACTCGTGGGACATCGCAGATACTTTAAGTTATTTATTTTGTGAGAAGAGCAGTTTTTAATCACCGTTTCCTTTCTTTTCTGTTTTCGAATCTCCTATTTTTTAAGCCCTTTCAAAAGCGATTGCATTTGTGGGAGCATTATTTGGAAGGTAACCGTGCCTGTTAAATTATGGTCTAAACTGTAACCAGTCCTTTATTTATCTCTTTAATTCTTTTTTATTATTATTATTGTTATTCAGTTTTTGTTTCTGGAATCTGTGTCCTGGGTTTGTACAAACTTGCGCTCTTCCTGGTTTTTTGTCTTATAAGGATAAACTGGAAAAATGAAAACGAACATGTACAAACTGAAGGTTGCCAATGTAGCGGATCACTGAATCATTTGCCTTGTTTTCTGCCTCAGCTCTCTGGGACACACGAGCTCGGGCAAGGACGAGACCCGAGGCTTCCACCCCCCCTTGGAATCGGTGCGAGGTGGGGACCGGACGCAGGGGAAGCTGTGGCTGAACAGTTAAGGATTGCTTTTTAAAAAAGACAGCAGACTTTTTTTATTTAAAAAAGAAAAAAATGCTATATTTGTTAACAGTTGGGTTTGGTTTTGTAGGGATTCGGTAGGAAAGGAGAAAAAGAAATCTTAAAGCACTCTTATAATATGGCATCTTTCTATTTCTGTATAAAAGCAGATCTTTTTAAAGTATTTCTGTAACTTAAAAGACCTCTCATTTAAATCCTATTTTGTCTTTAGGTAAGTTTTGGTTTTGTTTGGTTTCGTTTGCAAGATCCTTCTCTTTGTGAAACTTACCTTTTTTTGTATATTATTGTTTGCAATAAATATACGTTGTATTAAAAGTTAAACACCCCACCAGTGTCTGAGTTATTAACAGCCTTCAAGCAAACAGGACCCTGCTGAAGCCCCAGGTTTTGGCTTCACTTGGGGGGTTGCCCCTCTTTTACCATGACAGCATCAATGAGCTCCAGCTCCTCCAGCTCCAACCCCTGCCATGGGCAGGGACACCTTCCACTGGAGCAGCTTGCTCCAAGCCCCTGTGTCCAACCTGGCCTTGAGCACTGCCAGGGATGGGGCAGCCACAGCTTCTCTGGGCACCCTGTGCCAGCGCCTCAGCACCCTCCCAGGGAAGAGCTTCTGCCTAAGAGCTCATCTCCATCTCCCCTCTGGCAGGTTAAAGCCATTCCCCTTGTCCTGTCCCTACAGGCCCTTGTCCAAAGCCCATCTCCGGGTTTCCTGGAGCCCCTTTAGGCACTGGAGCTGCCCTTCAGGAGCCTTCTCTTTTCCAGCCTGAACAAGCCCAGGGTGGATGCTCAGCACTCGCTGGGGTTAAGGGGCTACCAAGGGGCTCTGGGCTTTTGGGGCATTCCTATACAACTGCTGAAGTTCTGCCGGAAGAGCTGAAATCCTCTGAACAGCCAAACAGGACACATACCATCCTCAGAGATCAACCTCACTTATCCCTGCTCTCCCACCGCCCCAGACACACAGCCCAGGCACCCTGCAAGGTGCTTTTCCTCTCAAACCCATCCCAGATAACCTGCTGCACCCCAGGAGCAGCTCACTGCGTTCCAGGCAATCCAGCGCATGGCAATGCTATCTCACCCCACCATAACCTCCCACATCACTTGCCATACCCCTGCCTTGGCACACAGCTGTGCTGAGCTGCACCAGTCCTCAGCCCATTTCCAATGCTGAGAAACGTGCATCACTGCAGAGGTCAGTGACACAAATCTGCGCAGGTCCTCTCCCCTCCATCCCAAGGACACAGTTGTTCATATAAGAAAGCTTTGGGAATACATCATAACCTGTCCCAGACTCCACGTGGAAGGCACAGTTTGCACACAGCACACGAGGGTTTGGGACACCCTATGACACCGACCTATTCAACCACTACTTTGCCAGCAGTTTATTCCCTTCAGACTCTTTCCCTGGCCAAAATCCCACCTCTGACCCCAGCAGCAAGATCCTTCCTCCTTGGCACAGGGACGTGCTCGCTGCAGCCCCAGCACACAGCACAGGGCTGCACTGCAAAGCCTCCACACCGTTGTACAATATTTACTCTCACTACAAGTAACACTTAAGCCAATTAACTGAAAGGGATTCATTTGCTTTGTGCATTAGTTGGGGTCAGTGTCACTATTTACCTGTGCAATCAGCCACCGCGGCCAGCGGGAACGCTTTGGTCCCAGCCATTTTCCCGCAGCACGTGGTGGGTTTCCCCTGCCCCGATCGGACTTTGCCCACTCCCAGTTTTGGCTTTGCTGCTCCTTTGGAATAAAGGAGCAATCAGAGCTACCGGGTTATGGTGAGGAAGCATCCGGGAGCCCCGGTGGGACTGAATTTGGTTCAGTGAACCAGTTGGTGTCTTTCTGATACTCAAGTGGATGGGTTGGGCTGTCAGCAACGAGCTGGAAAACATCCCCAAAACGGGACAGCCTTTGCCTGCCTGTCTCTTGGGGGTCTGGGATATGAGAGACCCTCTGCATTGCCCCAGTTTACACCAGTGCAGTGAGAACCTGAGAGTGGGAGCAGAACAGAACCAGCAGCACTGCCATGAGCCCCAGCACAGCCCTGGGGCCTGCAGTGGCATTGCTGTCCCAGCACATCTCCTCTCTGCTCCCCCCTCCGCAAACCAGCCCCACCTTCCAGCCGGAAGCATCCCAGGGATATCTTCCTCACAAGAAACCAAAAGAGCAAAGCTCATGACCCAACCCTGGACCTGTAATTTCTGCACTGTTTACTTATGGTGTGGGCTTTAATGCTCTTGGCCTCTGCTCGGGAAAGCCAAAGCGGGACGTGGGTCCCTGGGCAGCTCCGAGCTTCCTGCCCACCCACAGCTGGGGCTGTGCTCTGCATGGGGGGGCACGAAGGGGACACCAGGAGGGAGAAACATGCTGGAAAAGCTGCAGAGCTTCAGGGCACTTTGTGCTAGAAAGCAAAGCAGGAGGGGTGAGGAAGCAGAGAAATTAATGGAAGGGAACTCTTACAATGCTGCAGGGCAGGTTTGAGCAGCAGCAGATAAGAGCGGGTGCAGGGACAGATGTGCACCAGGGTGCTGCAATGCTGCACAGCAGGTTGGGGGCACCAGTAGAGCCCCCCAGCTCCTGCAGAACGACACAGGGTGGGGGTGGTGGGGGGCAGCATGTGCCTGGCTCCTTTCCCTCTGCAGTGCCATATTCTGGCTTAGCGATCAGTTTGCTTTTTTCAGGAGGAAAATGGCGTTTTCTTCTTTAAATGAATAGGGAGAAAGTTCCAAAGCAGCCCCGGGGGAGCCCCATGGCCCATCCCTCGTCTCTACCCAGGTCCCTGCAGTGCCCCGTTGTGCCGGGCTGGGTGCCCGGCCGGCTCCAGCCACACGCGGCTCTGCGCGGCGGCCGCCTGCAGCGGTGTCAGCTGCTCAGCAATGGAGCTTCAATTTGCATTTCCTCAGCCAGCTGTTCCTGTTGACATCCTATGAAAGCCTTTCTCCAAGGGAAGGCAGCAAGATCGCAGCCAGCTGTGCGGCGGGATCCTGGGATGGGCTGCAGCTCCTGCCCAGCTGCAGCCTTCGGGATGTGTAACAGGGATATCTCACAGCAGAGCCGGGCTCCCTGTGAGGCAACTGAGATTTGCAAGGGTTTCTCTTTTCCTTTTTCAGGGCCCAGGTCCAGGAGTCAGGTGCTTAAAAGAGACAGGGATTTATATGTCAATGTGAAAAGAGAGAGCCGGGTTTCCCCACAAATCTCAGCACTGGGCTCCCTCCCGGACCATGCTCAGCAGATGGGAATTGCCACTCCTCAGCAGGGAATTGCTGCACCCCAGGAGAGGTGTGTTAGGAAGGGGGGAACAAACACAAGCCCCCCTTCCGCTGCTGACACCAGCAGCATTTGACTAAGACGACTGGATTTGATGCTGTAAAGATAAACCTGTCTGGAAAAGGCAGGGAAAGAGGAGAGCTTGGAGTTACAAGGCACAGACGGGTCCAAGGAGTAAGAGAGGATACTGGAAAACAAAACACTTGAACATCTCCAGCACAAGGCTGCTTCATGCCTTTCAAGCCATCTCACCCTATCAGAACAGCAATAGCCATGGGGATGTGGGTGCAGCGATCAGGTGCCAAGAATGCACCATGCAGTGCTGCAGACCACTGAGCTCCTGCTGTCCCCTCTGCCACCACCCCAAGGACTTCTCCTGCACCCACATGCCTTGGGTTTGCAGCACCAGCTCCAACAGTGCGAAGGCAGAGGGCTACAGCAAGCGGTTGGGCAGCACCCATCACACCAGCGGCACACTAACACCTTGTGAGGGAGGGAAGGACAAGGCTTCTGCAGCCCTCCTCTGCTCCCCAGCAGCCTTCCTCCTTGAGAGGAAGGCAAAGCCACCTCATTGCAGGATTATCCCCTTTGGAGCAGAAATGGGTCATTACTGAGTGGCCATTCACAGGCCAAGCAGCAAAGCCCAGTGCCCAACCATCCTGCAGATCCCAAAATTCCCAGCAGCAAGCCACAGACGTGGTGTTCCGCAGGCCACAGACACATCAGCATGGGCACAGACATGCCGTAAGTGCTACTGTAATACAAATAATTGATCCCAAGGTGCCTCGGGGGCCGTAAAGACCTCAATTGTTAGCTCCTTGGGTCAGAGCCCACCTCTTTACTACGTGTTTGCACAAGGCCTACTCTAATGGGGCGCTGAGCTGCAATCGGGGTCCTGAAGTGCTATTGTAATACAACTACTAATCATGCAATAGCTGTTATACAAGCAGCCGCTGCTCAGGGCTGAGCTCCCAAGGCTCATAAACCAGGCAAGACTCTACTGAAGTCAACAGGAGCTTGGCCCACGCGCAGGGAGCTGGATGGGAGCTGGATCAGCCGAGCCTGCGGCTGTGAAATTCCAGGTTAATTCCACACGTGTGTGTAGGTACTGTGTGCACACGCGTGCACATAGAGGACGAGACCATCAGGGGCGAGTAGCGTGAGCTCTGAGACGTGTTGTTTGTCAAGCCGGGGTGGGGAGGGGAGTTATTTCTTCCTTAAAACAGAGTCATGTTTATAAGAGGCACAATAAAAGTCGTTTGAAATAAGAAATCTCAGCAGCGATAGAGGCAGGGAAGGGAAACCAGCCTCCAAATCCCCATTTCTAATTAATTACCTGCCTGGGAGCTGCTCTCTGTTGCAGTGACTGCAACGTTTTACAGGGAGAAAGCCTGAGAGCTGGGTCTGTGCAGCTTACGAGCGCGGTGACCGCAGCGCGCCGGGAGCGGAGACGCAATAACCCAGCTCTTGGGCCCGACAGAGAGAGGTGTAACCGGGTCCAAGGGCTGCCCGAGCCAGACAGATGCAGCCATTGAGCCTGGAAATAAGTAAAACTTTAACAAGGTTGTAGCTCCGACTTAAGGAAACCCAAAGGCTGGGGAATGTGTGGTTGTTCCGAGACACGTGCAGAAAACACCCATACGAGGTGAAAGCTGCAGAGGTACCAGCACAGTGACAACCTGGCTCCATCCACTGCCCTGCAGCTCCAACCCTTGGATCTGGCATCACCTCCATCATCCTCCTTAAAAATCCCATTGGGATCTGCATCCCCCAGGGTCCAATTTCCCAGCGTTTCAGGGGACTTCTAATCCGCAGCTAAGAGTTTCCTTCAATACAAAGTGATGCTTCTCACGACTGGAAAGGATGCTTCATCCCTTGAATTGTCCAAGGCCAGGTTGGACAGGGCTTGGAACAACCTGGTCTTGTGAAGGTGTCCCTGCCCATGGCAGCGGATTGGAACTGAATGAGCTTTAAGGTCCCTTCCAACCCAAACCATTTTATCACTCAACCCTGGGTGCTCCAGGTGACAACTTGGACACGGTCCTTCAGCATGGGTAGGACAGAGGCTCTGCCCAGAAGGTCCCCTGCATACCCCAAGATGTGGCAGAAGGAAAGGGAAATGGGGGAAAAAATAAACCTAAATTAAAAAAAACCCCTTTCTATTTCATTTTCCTTCCCCCAGCGTGGGGATCAGTCGCACACATCACCTGGGCAGAAATCAACTACCACCAAGCAAAGTCTCGCTCCATAAATTTTAACCTGCTAATAATAAGGCTGGACAGGAGTTTTAAAGCTTCAGTAGACAGTTTACAATTAACCTATTCCTGTCAGCTGGAAAATCACCCTACAGTGGGATTCCAGTTCATGTCTGACTCACTTTGAGTTAGAAACTGCTTCTGAAACCCAGCAAACGTTTCATGCGGAGCCAGGGGGAAGGCCCAAGGGACAGTTTCAGCCCAGACCTGACCTGAATTCCTCCTGATGTTGGGGCAGATATGCACAGACATCCCACAGGGCTGCAGGCAGCCCTTGGGCGCCTTCCCAAGTTTGGAAGCTCTTTAAACTCATCCCAGTCAAGTTTCTATCATCTGCTCCAAGGGGATGGAAACCCGGCTCAACACCTTTGGCTCAGCAGTTGCAATGCAGGTGGGGGAGAGGAAGACAGGGATTTTGAAGCCGCAAGCTACCAGAGATGCTCAGGGGATGACAACCCAATGCCATCGTGCCACAGAGCAGAGGACATGCCTACCACACCAGCCCTCTTGCCTCCTCAATCTCACCGTGAGCTTTTTCCAAGCTGTCCAAACTGGGAGATGAAACCCATGAGTGAGAACCACCATCCCAATGGTCAGCTCCTGACAGAGCCAGGCTAACCATGCATACACAGACTTCCCTACCGCACAACATGGGTACAGCCATTGAGACACAACTCGGTTGTGCCTGATCCCATCTTCTCCCTCTCTTGCCAGCTCATTTACAGCTTTTAAAGACAAAAAGCATACTATAGAGAAAGTACAGCATTGCCTTGGTGAACAGCATGTGAATTTAGAGCTTTAGCACCCAAACCAGCCTACGTGGAACCTGCAACCTCACAGACCAAAGAGGTCCCTTGTCTTCAGCCACAGCCACAAGGTGAAGCTTCAGAAAGGTCCCATCTGAACTCTCTTTAGCAAAACCCCGACAGTGAATTGCATTGGTGAGAAGTTGGGGGGGGGGGGGGGGGGGGAGCTGACACCCAGTCATTTTCTGTGATTAAAAGGCAAATTTTATTCCTCTAGAAACTTGGAAGCAAATGTGGCGTTGCCATGGTTTCACACCCACTGGCTGGAAATGACAATATTAGCAGGGTGACCTGGTAATTAGAAACTGTGCCCCCAGGTCAGGCTGCGGAGAAAATAAAGAGAGATTACGGAGTCCTAAAGACACAGCATAATGCTGCGGGCTCCTGGGCTCCCTACCTTTTATAACCGGCCCATTTAAATGCAGATTATGACTTTCCACCTGGGGCTGCTAATCTGTCTCACAGCCAGATCAAACAATAAGGCATCTCTCCACACTGTGGGGCCAGGGTGCTTTCGAGCCTGGTCTGTCATCAGCTCTGTCAGTCTGTCTATCCCCCTTTTCTCAGGGTAAAACCCAGAGTTTTTCATTGGCAGATGATTATTTTTCCACCCTGGATGTTTACGTCCTCCCCCCTCCCTCCCCCAGACCCCATCCACTTGGACAAACCAGGCTCAGATTTTCCTCTCAGTGATGCAATGTGAAAGAAGGGGGAGCAATCAAGCTCATTAGCACAGAGCTGGCATACACTCAGTATAGAAGGGGGTAAGGATTATGCAGCACTGCTGAGATAGAAGAGGGTGATTTCAAGGAAGCAGGTGGCTCCTCTCAGCCCAGCATCCCTATGATGACATGAGAAGGACTTGAGTACCCAGAGTTTCTCCCAGCCCAGCAGATCCTACTGGTCTCAGCTGGGAGACGGTGGGAAACAGAATGTCATCCCTATGGGAGCTACCTGCCATCACTCCAGCTCTTCCCCTGATGAGATGTCTCACGGGAACAAGCAGCATCAGTGTCATCAATGTTTGAAGACTATGCTGAGCACTGAAGACCAGGAAAGATAAACCCTGTGTCTGAAAGCATGGAAAAGGGCTCAGGGGAGATCTTAGAGCAGCTTCCAGTGCCTTAAGGGCTGACAAGAAACCTGGAGAGGGGCTTTGGATAAGAGCCTGTACGGACAGGAGAGGAGGAATGGCTTTAACCTGCCAGAGGGGAGACGGAGATGAGCTCTTAGGCAGAAGCTCTTCCCTGGGAGGGTGCTGAGGTGCTGGCACAGGGTGCCCAGAGAAACTGTGGCTGCCCCATCCCTGGCAGTGTTCGAGGCCAGGCTGGACACAGGGGCTTGGAGCAAGCTGCTCCAGTGGAAGGTGTCGCTGCCTGTGGCAGGGGTTGGAGCTGGAGGAGCTTTAAGGTCCCTTCAACCCAAACCATTCTGTGACTCTATAATACAGGGCAGTATACCCATGTATCAAAGCAAGACAAAGTCTCTGGATCCAGCACTTATTCTGGTCCCCAGCTTGCCTCAGACATCAGCTTGTTGAGCCCTTGGCATGCAGAAATGCCCAAGGAGTCCTGCCCTGGCACAGTAAGTGTGGTTCATGGTTTACCCCTGCCACAATGAGCAATAGGGTGCTTACCCCAGGGTCTGATCAAGGAGAAAGCAGCAGAGGTGTTTGCAGCTGTGTTTTCTCTGTTGGTAGCTGCTGGTGGGGACTGTCCTCACACGGTGCACAAGGAAGGTAGAAAGAAACAGCACAGAAATAATCCCTGCACCTGGACATTAAAAATCCATTCCCGGTTTGAAATGGCGACGGAGTGGGTAATGCCAATATCACTGCGGCCAGACGAGTGCATCAACACCAGCAGAGAGTGAAAGGTTTAAGCTCCTTAGACTCCTGCACCTGGCTCTTTAATGCTCTTCATTTTCACTGAGAGCATTTCAATGGGCTCTAATAACAACTCCACACATTTAGCAGCCTCTGTCCCTGTGCCTGTCGCGTATTTCCTCACAACCCAGAGCAGGTGCCAGGTTCATGGCCATTGGGAACCTGCTGCAGCTCTGCAGAGAGCACCACGACTTTTGCCTGCTTTGCTGGGGTTGCCAGACCTAAGGGCTCAAGACTCAGCTTGTCCTATGCTAAGCCTGTGACGGACCTTGCTGTAATATAGGGGTTTCTAGGTGCTGCTATTCTCTCCTTGTATGGGTAGGTACCATCTCTGTTGCTTTATGGTCCTGGAACCCAAGCTCAGAAGCACAATCTGTGGCCAAACATTCCCCCATCCAGAGCCACCTCACCCTTCTCAAAGCAGGAGTAAAAAGGGAAAACAATGCCTAGAAGACTCGAGATGACACAGCAGAGGAAACCATCTTCCTCCCATATCCCACTCTTTACCAGATGCTCTTAACAAACAGGAAGGAAAAGCTAACAGGGCACTCTGGAAAAGAACCCAACTATCCTTGGGACGATCAGCCACTGCAGCTGCAGGCAAACCCCTTCATTTCCAGCTGCCTTTACTTCAGCAGTAAACTAGCTTGTAATAAACCAAGGAAGATAAGTGAAGGCATTGGGCACCCAAGACTGGATCCCGCAAACCCTCCTGCACACTCCTCCAACATCTAGACAAGTCTCAGCTCTTCTGTGCCTCAGTTTCCCTGCACTTGCCACCTGAAATCCAGCTGCACTGCACAAGCAACTCTCTTTTCACACTTGGAAATCAGGGATTTTGCACAGGATCACTGCAGATACCAGCACTGCAGAAGCGGGTTCGGTCACTTTAGTCCTACAGGCAGCACGGGCATGTTTCATACCACTAAGACCCCAATAAAAAGCCTTATTAGCTTCATACTTGCCTTCCCCAACCCCTCTGCTGCCTCCCATCCCCTTCCCTCAGCCTCACTCCTCCTCCCTCCCCAAACTGTCATGGTTTATTTTGTTTGGGTGGATTTTCTTTCTCTTTCCTCCCCCCATCCCATAGCTTTCCCATGGCGATGCAGCCCGCTCCCTGCCCATTAGCATCCTTGTGCATAATTAGAGGCCGGGCCATTGTCATGCAAAGCAGCCTCGGATGACAACACTTCAGCCCGGACGACACAGAAATGCGGCGAGGAAGTTTCTCACACTGGTTTTAGCCAAGGCAAACTGGTGTGTGCACGGGTTTGAGATGTTAATTAATCGATGGGTGCTGGGCTCCCACTGATACAGGAGGAAGGAGGCTCAGCCACCCATGGGCTCCCTGCACCCACCCAACCACAGGCTCCACGTTGCTCTGTAATACTGTCAGCTCATTAAAATCATTCAAAACCCCCACCCCAGGCAGCCACGGAATGGTTTCCCACCAATCTCAAGGGATAACGGGCCTCGGAGTGTTTCCATTGCAGCAGCACCTCTGTCCTCACCGCTCTAACAGCTCACACACAGTCAGAAAGGCTCAAAAAGCTTTTGCTCTTCCCAAGTCAATGTCTTCTGGGATTTCCTTTGGCTCCATGGGTCTGGCTTGCTCCAGCTGGATACTGGTGGTGCCCCTTGGGAGAGTTCACACAGTGTAATGATGGTTGGGATGGGTGAGCTGGCTGAGGACAACTCAACAGAGAAGACAGGCTCGATGCTGAGTCCTGCTCCTCCAAACGCATCCTCTTCTGGAACCTTCCTCTTCTCAGCTGCCACCTTCCCTGCTCCTTGGGCAGCAATGTGAGCTGGAGGGTGCATCTAAAAGGCACAAGGGCCAGAAATACTATAACTTAGGAGGAGGAGATTTTGAAATACCTTTAGCAGAGCCAGGGCAAAACATCCCTCTCTACCCATGCCAACAACAACAGCCACATTCACCCTATGGCAGAGCGAAAGATCAGCTCGCAAAGGGAGAATAAAGGTAAAGTTATAAGTAGGCTCCAAGAAACACCCGCGTCCCATTTTCAGAAAGGATTTAACTTCCTCAGGGGCAAAGTCCCATTCACTTGCAGTGGGATTTGCACGCCGTGTGCAGCAGTCACTGCTGCAAAGAGTTTAAGAGCCTCCAGTGGGAGGACTTTGCTCCAAGGGAGAACGTTTGGAAGCATTTTATCACCCACCCCCCCCCCCCAAAACTCACTGCAAGAACATGGCACATCTGCTCCCTACAAATGAGATTCCAATGTCTTTCGCATCCCTTTGCCAACGTCTTCTGTAACAGTAACAAGCTTTTGATAAAGAATATTAGAGAAAACCCTGTGGGAAACTGCTGTGGGGAAGGACAGCATCTGCTTTGGACCACTTCTGGTTATTATTTTACCTATTCTTTGCCCTCCCTCACACCAATTCCTGCTCAGCGAAGGACAGGGGTGCAAACAGCATGCACATACCAGCGCAGGCTGAATGGGGCTTGGAGCAACATGCTCTAGTGGAAGGTGTCCCTGCCCATTTCAGCGGTTGGAACTGGATGTGCTCTAAGGTCCCCTCCAGCCCAAGCCATTTTATGACATGATTTTATGCTATACACCACAGGAGGCTTCCAACGGACTGTGTACAGAACCTCGCTCCACCTGAGCATCCCAAAGCTTTCCTTATGGTGCCAAAAGACCCCTCAGACCACAGGCATCAGCCTGACTCAGGATCCCGCTGTAGCAGGCTGAGTCACAGCAGTTGTGGTCTCAGGGAGGGTATTTGGGATACTTCCAAGGTGCCATGGGTTTAACTGTTAACCTCCGAGCTCCACCCTTTGGTTTCGCCCTGGGAATTCGCCCTCCCTCAAAGCAGAGCCTGAAGCAGCAGCGCTTAAAGCTGCCGCAGAAGTGAGCAAGCATGAGTCAGCGAGAGGTGATGGGGATGTCTCCTGACCACATCCCTGGAGGATGCCAACACCCCACATCTCCAGATGGCCGACCCCAGAGAGGGTCACAGAGCTAGTGATTTCAGCCAAAACCCCAGCCAAGGGCCACCCTCTACATCAGGTTATTAAAGGATCTGGTTCTCATTAAGTCCTGCAGGGCTCTGTGTGCCCATGGAACCTCCCCTGCATGACCCTGCCCTGAAGGGAAGAGGGAAAAGCTTGGGAGAAGGAGCAGAGTGTGGTACAAACACCCATGTGTCCCTCCCCACATCCTGATCCCACCCACCCTAAACCAATGACAGCTCAGCCGAGGGGGCACTGTGACCTGCCTAATACTGATTGACTGGTGAATGCCACAGCTGGTGGGTATAGCACTGACTTAGTGCTACAGCAGCACAGGGGAGAACGCTCCAGCCACAAGATACCAAATCAAACCAAATGGATCCGCTTTGGAGGTGGCACCGGTTTGTTCTGCCATCTCCAGGGGCTTTGTGCTCTGCTCACCACACACAGGCAGCCACTGACATCCATGGGCTGCAGGAAACCCCCGCATCCACAGATGCTTGGGGCTGGGGAGGTCAGGGATCGCCCACGGCTGGAGCTCCCTGGTGTGTTTGCTTTGCCTGCCCCCAGCCCCTGCTGCAGCATGACCCAGCCCGTGACCCAGAACCAGCCCCTGATTGCAACCTTCTGGAGGGGCAGCAGGTTTAATGCGCTCCTCCAGGATGGGGAGTAGGGCAACCAACGTGGTAGCCCAGCCCCTGGGGAGGGGGAAAAGGCACAGAGCACCCATGGGGCAGTACAAAGCCACACAAGGGGCTCAGGTCGCTCCTCAGGCACAGAGTTGCAGAACAAACCCAGGTTTGTTGCCTGTCTCTGCTCCTGTACATCCCCTTCAGCACCACCTCTGCTGCAGGGACTTGTCCTGGAAATGCCTCCAGTTCACCAGGATGCTTTTCCAGTCCCCTGACGTGAGCAGAGACCGCTGATCCCTTTCACAACTCCTGTTACTTTACCAGCTTTCCACCAGTGAGATCTGTGTTTGCTTCCTGCAAGGTTTCTTGCCTGGGAAATGACTTTGCAGCAGGGCAAGAGCTCACTGGGGTAGATCACATGTGGTCGTCCCACCATAGGACAGACAGAGGTTGGAAGAGGGAGCAGAACACCACAAATTCCCCATAGCCCCCCAGTGAGTTGCTCTCTTCTCCATATGTAACCCAAAGAAATCAAATCCTCCCTCAAGCTGAGCCTCAGCGCACCTTAACTTCAGCAGTTCAGAAAATGGCAACTCTTTGTTCAGGCTTTCTCCTAATTCATATTTTATATGGGCCTCTCATAATCCATACTCCATCCATCTTCCTCCTTATTTGTTTTCTCTTTCCCCCTCCTTTTTTGCCCCCCCCCCTTCAACCTGTTTAATCCTTTTAAGTTCAAGGATTTGAAAAGTAAATACCATAAAAGATGAAAGGTGCGTTGGAGGAAATCAACTTTGATAAGAGGCTTTTATGGCTTGTAAACCTTATTCCGGCCCTTTGGCTTGAAAGGCGACACTAATTTTAAGAGCCTTATGCAAGCCTCACATTGAGCTGAGAACAAAATAAACTGTACCAGCCTAAAAGCGATGGGTACCTGGTGAAGGGTCTTCTCACCACAGCACGATGAAGGCTTGGCTGGAAGCTGGACAGCCAACAACAGGAAAATTGTGGGCTTATAATTCATTTGCAAGAATCCAAGCAACAGGCAAAACAACTCTTCCAAGGAGAAAAACCTAAATACTAGATTTAGGAACATAACCTTGGCTAAATCACTGCTGTGATACTCTCCTTAGCTGCAAGGATGCGGCAACAAAGCATCACACCTCCAACCTGTTGCTCCAGAGCAAGGCAGGGAGCAAGTGTCGCCTCTCCAGCATCTTTACACCCCCATGACCCCTGCCCAGCACTGTAAGCGTTAAACAGCCCCAGCTCCGCTTCATGGGCAGGCTTCAGCTTCTCCCATCGCCAGACCCGGGTGCAGTTAGGTCACGGCTTGGCAGAGCTGCTCCTGCTCCGGGCGGAAAGACGGAGAGTGCGGATTGCGTAAGAGGAGTGTTTGGAGACGGAGATGTGTTGTTTGACAGGGTAAACACAAAGACTGCATCACTTGTTTGAACACGGGCCACAGGACTCAAAGGAAACGTCCTGAGCTTGGGTTTGTCCTCTCAGACAACGCCTATGTGCAGCGGATGTCACACTCCAGGTCCTCAGCACTGAGGTTGGGACCTGCTCCAGGTCCTCAGCGCTAAGGTTGGGACCAAAGAGCCACCACCCTCTCCTCCAGCAAACCCTTGGTGCTGCGCACCACCAGCAGTGCCATCACCCCCATTTATCAGAGGGTGACTGCACCATGGAACCACTTCCGTGTGCTCTCTGAAGGTGACAGCAACCACTCAAAGCAAACACCCAGTGTCAGGCAGGGGATTTACAATTGCTCCCCTCTCCTTTGAGAGGCGAGACAGCTCACTCCTGCACAAGGTCCCGGCTGCAAATCACCCCAAAATGGATTGCTGCTAGGGGCTGAATAATTACACTGGAAGAATGAGCGGCTGCAATCATCATTAGCTATAATGCTGCTTGGTGCTAATTAGCATCACATGGGAAGCTTGTGCAAAGCATTATGAGGGAAATGAGCTGCAATCCAAAAGAGGAATATCTACCAAGAGATCAAGGCTGCTTCCTTGGGACACTGCTCTTCCCAGACAGGCAGGGATGTGCTGAGACAAAGACCATCCCATTTGGTGAGGGAAAGGAACTCACTGAACATCAGATCATCACCTTTCAGATACAGGAAGACTCTTTAGTGGCATGAAGGGTTTGACTTATTTTAGTGACATCTATCCAGATTCCCCTGGTCTCTGGAGCAGGCCAGGAGAAAGTTATCCCCGTCAGCCCATACTATACATGATGGTGTGCTCTTGGCCACGTGCAGGGGCAGATTGGTGCTTCTCCATGCCATGTGCCTTGCATACTGGTTCC
Source organism: Amazona ochrocephala (assembly GCA_039720435.1). NCBI lineage: Eukaryota > Metazoa > Chordata > Aves > Psittaciformes > Psittacidae > Amazona > Amazona ochrocephala. The sequence goes on from CM077879.1 coordinate 93,812,630, forward strand.
CATCCCAGCTCAAGGCTTAGAGCCAAGTAACTGTAATAACAATCCTCTCCCGCAGATAGACGCTGCTTGCAGACATCCCCAAAGCTGGACAGAGTTCGTAGATCAGCTCCTCTCAAGTTTTAGCCTGAAACTGCATCAAGAACTACCACAGAAGAAGGGAGATAATAGGAGTCCTGCTCAGCCACCATGGGGTTTCTCCAACAAGCTTTGGGTCAGGTCCTGTCTGTGGTTTTGGGACTGCCTGGTGCAAGAAAGCACAAAGAAAATACAGTCTTTTTCCAGCCAAGCCCAGTGCAAAGCTGAAACCTGAAGTCCTCCATGTGTCAGCTTAGCCATGGTGCCAAGGAAAGACGGTGCACGAGCTCCAGCACCCCAGCAGAGGGAATGGCTTCACGGACCCAAACCCATGGGATCTGCGGGAGGTTTTCCCATGGCCTCTGCTGCTGCTGGGTGCTAACACTGAGCAGCACACTCAGCACAAGCAGGCTGCAATCTGGGCTCTCCTCTGCAGCGCAGTGGAGGCACAAAGGGGAAGCAACAAACAGTCCTTAACTCAAATTCCCAGTCTAAACAAGCAGAAAGGATAAAGGGTGTGGGAAAATGGGACAGGAGGGGAACACAGACTGAGAGAGCTTAAGGGATTTGCCGCAGTGGGGACTGGAAGCCAGATTTCTGGATCCTGGATCAGTTTGATCCCAAACTCCTTCACATGCCACTACCCCGGCTGTCGGGAACCATTCCTACACCAAGGCAAATCCAAGTGCAATTCTAATCGATCCCAAACATCATTACAAACACTACATGGGGCACTGTAACTCTGCTCACGCCAGGGACAAGGGATCACGTTAGCTGAAGGTGTTTAGATCCTGGAAGAAATGCTGCTGGGACACACAAGTCCATTCCCAAGGAAGAGACTTTCGGAGCTCAACTTTGCCAATGGGGCTTTTGCATTTATACCCCTAGTTATTACATTGTTCTTACTGAAAAGCCAAAATGTTTGCAAGCTGTAATCACTGTTCCCAACTGAAACATGCTGCCAGCAGATCCAAACAGCAGGAATTGTTTCCACTACCAACCTTATATCTCCTGCAGACCTGCAAATCCATGCAACATCTTGTTAGGATGTGGGCTGAAGCAACACAGCGGGCTAGAAATTACCCCGGTGAAATCAGCTCAGCTTTTTCCCATTATCCAGGCTGAAAAAATGCCTGTAAATAATAACAATAGGGAAAAGAATCAGGGGAAAATGGCTGAGGACATTTCCATAAGCACATGGAGCAGAGTTATCTTGGGAAAGACTTTCCATCTCAACCCAGATGTCAGGTGTTACACCAAGAATCCGGACCAGAGCCAGGCTCAGTTTTCAAGGTCTTTTTCTTGAGTGCACCAGAACTAGAGTTATTGTTTCGTGGCAGTGCTAAGCAATTCCCAACCTTTGGCTAATTTTCACCTGGGAAGCACTTTAGGTGAATCGGGAGCTGAAGCTCAGTGCCATAAAGAGGAGATAGACACAGCATGTGCTGCCCCTGTGCCATCTCCTGCCTAAGGACTAGGGTGGGATGCAGACACTTTGCTTCCACTTCTTATGTCCCTCTTCCAATCCCAGGAGCCATCAAGCTGCAGGATGATGAGGTGGAAGAAAAGCAGCCTCTTCTCATGGGATACCAATTCTCAAACCTTTAACATAAAGAACACTAATGGCCAATACAATGCCCTTGCACCGCAAGCATCATCCTATGCGGACTCCAGCCTGCTCCACTATCATCCCCTTCTCCCCACTCAGCAACACCAGTGCCCAGCTAATGTTACACAGGAGAAGGAGAGGCAAACCCTGCAGCTGTTTTGTTAAGCAGCCCCACACTGTAAATGTGATTTGCTCACAGTCATTACAACGTGCCTGCAACATTTGGCCACCAGACTTGCTCCTTATTTGTTTTTAGAGGATGGAGGATTGCTCAACAGCTGTTGTGTAGGCCTGGTTAGCCAAAAAACAATCATACCCTACCCTAAGCACATCTCCAGGGAGACCAAGTGGGTTTTTCCACTTAGTTATACACCACCAGTAGCACCAAAGGATTCTTACCAAGATCAGACCCTCGGCAAAGCAGCCCCCACATGGAGGGAGAGGAGATGCTCAACCCTGTGGGAATGAGGGCTGCAAGGCAAGGAGTGAGGAAGAGGAAGGACTGTCCTCCCCAGGCTGCGAGGAGCAGCACAGAGCAGCTAAAGCAGTGCCATGACGGGTGGCCATAGCTGTGATGGACCTGCATTTCCAAGGTCCAAGTGCCCAGAGGGGGAGAAAGCACTTTCCTGACTCAAAGGGCTGTTTCCAATGAAGATTAGCATCCAGGCAGTCATACTTCCCAGACCCATCTGTTCCATGGTGCAGGGAACCAGCGGGACCTACCAAGGAATGGGGTAAGGAGCCCAACAGCAAATAGCAGCGCAGGCATTGGACCATACGTGCATCCTGCATGAGCCCTCGACTGAAACCAGCCCCACAGGCCAAGAGCTGGTTTAACTCATATGAGACCTGGAAGGGACCCAGCAGCAGAGAAACACACACACACAAGATGTATGAAGGGACAGACAAAGCTCCTTTAAATTTCAATAATAATAATATGTTGTGTTTCAAATACTAGGGGGAAGATCTTAATTATAAATTAAGATATTTATTATCTTATTTTTTCTTATATGTGAAGCAGTTGACATACCCTTCCTACTTAAAAATCAGGTTGGAGAAACACAGCTGCCTAAATCACCATCTTCCAAGTGTCTACACACCCCACAGCCCCACAAAACCAATGGTCTGAGGAGCCATTTCACCCAACAGATCAACACCTTTTCGTGTAAGAAAAGAATCAGAAACGGGTCTCCAGACTTCCAGTTTTCCACTGTGGCAAGAAAGGACGGCACTGCAATGAGCATCCCCACTCCTCTGCAAGAGCATCATGGCATGGTTGTCACCTTAGTCAATAAACCAACTAATGGACTGAATACCTCTATAGCAAATACAGTGAGCTACCAAATGGCTCTGCCCTGGATCTGGGGAAGAGACCTGCATCCTCTATGGATCAGATGCTGAGATGTTTTAAACACACTGTGGGAAGCGCTTGCACTCATACAGTCACATCTGACACCTTCGTTCCCTTGCTTCTCTTCAGGTCCCCTGCTGAGAAGGGCTGGAGCTGCCTCTCCCAGCTAGGGAGGGTTGTCCACAAACGAGCCCCTGCTCATCCTTTGGGACTGGGCAGGTTTGCACATCTGGCCCCATTTCTATCACAGCCAGCCCCGCGCTCCTACGCTCGCTCTGAAGACAGCACGCACCGAGCGCCTTGTACCAACATCGACCCATGTAATGGCCAAAATATGTACAAAAACACTTCAAAGACTTTATGAAGGAAATAATGAGCCTTTTCTCCTAAATTAAAATCATTTTCTTCCCTTTCCCAACACAGCAGGACCTGCGCTATCCCGAGCCCGATAAATAAAGCAGCTTTCATGTCAAAAGGGCTATGTGTTTATGTATCTCAAGCAACCTTTAAAATGTTCTTTTAATTAGTACAAGTTTCCAAAGCCTGAAGTTACACCCAAACTTTCTTCATAGAGGTGCACTGCTGCCAAATTAGCCGAGGTAACAGCACCATGCCAGTGTTTTATGGTACATCCCAGAGGAGGTGAGTCTCTAAGTCTACATGGGCTCCCAGCAGGACATAACACAGACTGTGGCTTCAAGTGGCGAGAAAGACAGGGATGAGGAGAAAGCAGCCCCATATTGTAGCAATCTTCCCAGTCATTAATTGCATCCTGCTGGCCCAGGCTGCTCAAAGCTGGTCCTAAAACACGTCAAACACTTCCATCCTCCGAGCACTTGTTAAAGCGGCTTTAACCTCTTCACTCCTGAGTCCCATAGAAGTCTGCTGAGTCGGAGGAAAGAAGCTGGAGAAGAGGGTCCAGGGGAGCAGCACTCCGAGGTCACCAGCCAGTGAGCCTCAAGTGCCTGAACTTCCTTCTCTTACAACAAAATATATGGGGAGGGGGGCAGATGCCTTTGCTGGGATGAACATCGGTGGGAACCCACTCCTGCTTCTCAGCTTTGGGAGGATATGGTCCCGGTTGGGGGTCATCCAAGATGAAAGAGCGTTTGACATTTTCAGACCAAAGGGTCCTATTTTTATTTTATTCTTGAGGACCACATGCAGCCAAACGCCTTTAATGGTGCTAGAAACAGATGGGCCAGGGCTTTCCTTGCTCAGACAGGGCGCCAGCATAAAAACACCACTGAAAAAATGAGCAGTAAAAGCTTTCCCTTTTTCATTCACTGCTTCTGCTCTTTCCTGGCTCTTGGACACTGGCACTGGGCAAGGAAAGCGGCTGGAGTGGTCCGCAGCCACCTAAGCCTAAGGTGTCTCCAAGGGAAGAATGATGCCACAGAGGAGTCAGGAGATGGAAATCAGACAAACTGGGTTCAAACCCCAGTTTTAAGACTTACAATGTGCAGACTCCCTTGACCGGCCTGATCCCGGGCTTCATCCCAGCAGCACCGGCTTTCCCTGCATCGTCAGTGGAGAGAGGTCAGCACGGCTGATCCCTGTGGGTTTCTCCCATCTCCTGCTGTTCTCCCCAGAGGTCTCCAGGAGAACTGAAACAGCAAAGAACCACTCACAAGAACAGCTTTCTTTTTCCAAGACAACCTCCAGCCATCCTTGTTAAAGGGATGACTTAACCCTGCTCAGCATTCAAGACTGTTGAGTAAAAACAGGAGCAGCAACAGGTCAGTGTTGCTCTGGACAGGGGTCAAGCTGCCAGCTCTTCAAACGGAGGAAGAGTTCTCATTTTCTGTGAGAAATCAAACAGTTTTCAAACCTTTCCAGCTTCTCAATTTTGCTTTTTCAGTTCTTGGGAGTTTTTGCCCTCTTTTCCCTTTACTGTGACAACAGAGAGAAAAAAGGAATGAAGTAAAAGGCAAAGCACGAGGAAGGATGGAGGAGAAACCATGTTCACAGCTAAAAACCTCAAATCCATATTTTTCTCCACAAAAAGTAACTCATTAGGCTTTGAGACAGGAAGGTTCAAGCTTTGGCTGAAGAACTCCAACCAGGTCAGTTCAAATAACCTACAAGCCTTTTGCTCAGGGATGGTCTCCCAGGTCCACAACACACAGCCCAAAAGCTCCGGCTCCACGTGGATGAGGCACATCATCGTGTTTGGAAGCGCACAAGACCTCTCCTCTCCCGCCCCTCCTTCCCCCTGGAGCTCTGTATTCCTACCACTTCTGCATGGAGCGTGCAGCCAAAGCAAACACGGATTCCTGGAGCCGGCTCTCGGGAGAGCAGCTGCACGGAGCCGGCAGCCCACGTGCTGCGGGACCCCCCTTTGCCGTCATCCCCACAGGCCACGTGTGCACCAGGCTCCCCCAGCAGCACCCGTGTGCTCCAGAGCCAGGCTCTCACTTGCACAGAACCCATCAGCTGGGAATCAAATCCATCTCCTGCAGCATCAACCCCACAGCCTCCCTCTGCTCCAGCATCGATGGAAGTATTAGACTCTACACTACGAGGGTGCTGAGGCGCTGGCACAGGGTGCCCAGAGAAGCTGTGGCTGCCCCATCCCTGGCAGCGTTCAAGGCCAGGTTGGATGGGGCTTGGAGAAAGCTGCTCCAGTGGAAGTTGTCCCTGTTCATCCCAGCAACTGAATGAGCTTTAACATCCCTTCCAACCCAAACCATCCTGCAGTTCTGTGATTAGTTCTTGTAATGCAGAATAGCTGAAGCACCAATCTGCTGTGAGCTCCCCAAACCTAAACATTGTCACCTCCTTCACTTTGTATCCAAAGGTGCCCTGCAATGGGCAAAACACATCTGAATTCTGCCTGGAGGTAAATGTATTTCAGGATAATACACTCATGGCATAAAAGTCATCCTCAGACTTCTGGCCCAGCCCTTGCCCATCATTTGCCAGTGCACTGGAGCCACTTGTCCAGCTCTCACAAAGACACTGCAGGGCCTTGCACAAGGAGGCACTTTCGATCTCCAGGTTGGCTGTACCAGCCATGCAGCACAGAAAGGGCATCCTCTGCCCTGGGGTTGGGTAACCACTGCTTGCCCTGCACATCTTTATCTGCACTATGAGGACAATTAAGGACAATTCTCTCCATTATCTTTGCAAAAGCGATTTTGAAACCAAACCAGTTCAAGTTTTCCACGCTGGGATGGAAGAAGCTGAGCAGAGACTCAGCTGCATCCAAAGAATCCAAATTAGCGGAGAGAAACCAGCCCCTTCTTCTACCATTGTGGGAAACCAACTGACTCCCATCCAAGACGCAAGGCGTAACCCAGCACTTCCCCTTTCCAGCCCTGCTCTGACAGCACCTGTACAAAGCAGTCGGAACAAGCACTCCTGCCCAGCAGCAGAATAGGTTTTGGTCCAAGAGCTATTTTTATTCGCTCCTAAACTATTTTGACAAAACCCATTTGCATCATCTCTGACACTTCCTCTCGCAGAGCTATTGTGAGAACGGATCCACCCATGGGTTGAGGAGGAATCTGGGAAACAGCCGCCTATGGCAGAGGCAGGAAGCCCAAAGGGATGGAGAGCCACCATGGCAGTGAGGCAGGTATCACCCAGGGCTTGGAGATCCTCAAAAGCAGCGATGAGCCCAGGCAGCCCGCACCAGGGTTGGCAGCAGTGGGATGGGAGCAGTTTGGCTCAGGTAGAAAGCAAGATTCCCAGTGCTGCACCTGGTGGAAAAGAGGGCTGAGGAAGCGGAGCTGCCTGCTGTGAATCCCAGCCCGCGTTGCTGGGCTGGTGCTGCTCACCCTCTGCATTGTTTCCTCTATGAAAATGAAACATAACCCCTGTAAATCCTTTCAAACTTCATCACAGCCAAACTCCATTTTCCCTTCTCCCACGGCTTCAGTCAACCCAGCCCCACGGCCACCCTCTGCACTAAGATCTCCCGAACCAGCCACTCGGGGACCAAATCCATGCATGGATGCGTCTCCAATTATAAGGGTCCCCCAACTTCCCAAAATGCTAAGGAAAATGTCACATTTGGAATATGCCAGAGGACAAAGCGGTGTGGAGGAGGGACTTTCCATCCTGAGCATCCAGAGGACACCCTGAAGTAAGAGATTAACACAACCCGCATGGTATAACTCCGCAGTCTGGTTGCCCTTCGGATACCCTGGAGACACCAATGCACTTAATGACAAGTCACACCTTTCAGCTCAACTCGCTACTTTCAGAGCTGCTCCCATTCAGTGATGGCTTAGATAGGGAACAGGGCTGGAGCCTGCTTTTCTCCTGCCCCACACCTTGCTCACCCCAGACCAAAAGGGAGATAAAGCTTCCCCCCAGGCCAGAGCGGGTACATGCTCTTCCTCCTTCCACTATGGCGAGCAGCTCCCTGTGACCTCCCTTGTGAGAAATAAACACTGAGCAGATGCTGGGAGCAATTTCATCCCTGTTCCTTTATGGAAAGCCCTAGACTGAAGAATTACAGTTACTTAGGACCCCCCTTCCCTGCTCGGAAGTACTTCCTTGCTTTTCTGCTGCATTGTGTGGTTACAGCATGAAAGAGAAAACACTTTCTGCAGAAGCTCTTGGACCTTTGTGCCCTTCCCCAGCACAGGGACCCCATCAGCTCTACAATGAGGGGCTGCCCCATGGTGCTCTCAAAACGCTGCCTGTTCTTCACCAGCAAGTAGCATGGTGTTGGTGGATGGTGAGCTTAGAGGGATCATAAACCTCCCCCCAATCCTTCATCTGACCTCACCTTGGCCTCCCAACTCTTCCCTGCGAATGTTCGCCTCCATCAACAGCATTAGTACCAATTTTCCAGGCCAGAACCTGCTCTCCTGGCCACGTTTCAGCTGGATCCAACCACCATAAAGAGCCCGTTCTAACAGCAGCTTCCTGCCAGGCTCAGAGATGGCAAAGTCTGGGTGGGCAACTGGCACAACATCCGAAACTAAAAGCACCAAAAAGCAACCCAGGGATCCATGGTACCATCGGACATCCATCCTCTGAGTCTGCCCTGACCCATGCACCCACGTGAGCTGAGCCACGCAGTGGTTTGGAGACACAGACCCATGACCACCGGAGAGCGAGGAGAGAAACCTGCCAAATACCACACGCTGGAAAAGCTCTGTGGCTTCAGTTGCCTCACCCACGCTTTGCCAAGGACACCCTCTTCTCCCTTCCCTCTGTGGTATTTCACACTGAGCTGCAGGTCTGGAGCCAAACTGGAACCGCCTCAGCTTGCCTGGTTTGGGGTTGACTGCTCATGTTTTCCCTATGCTCTGCTCAACAGCTTCCCTGTGTTCCTGTAATCAGTTTGGCCAGCCTGATCTCAATTAAGGGTTTACAGAAAAACCTGTGTGGGTGCTGAGGCTGAGTTGGCCACAGCTCTACTTTGAGCCAGTCCTGGTGGCCTGAAGTTGGAAGAAGGGAAAAAGAAAGGGCTGGTGGAGCCAAGCAGGGAGCCATGAATCATGGGACTTTGGGGAAGGTGGGGATGATGGAGCAAAGAGGGGAAAAAGTATACAGGTTAGTATGAGGCCACATCAATAGCTAAATGCCAACAGGCGCACCAAAATCCGTAATACATCAAATCCCTTTCAGCAACACACCTGGGGGAAATAAGAATTGCTCAGAAGCTGGGGCCTGAATGAGGTGTTAATCCACCTGCAGCCTGAAGCCTACCGGAGTCTCACCTGGGAAGCGGGACTTCCCAAACCTTACCCATTAGGGGTACCCAGGGTGGGCTGGTCCTGTGGGAAACACACCTCCCTTTGGATTAGGGGAGACCCAGAGAGAACAAACCCCATCTCACAGCAACGCAGAAGTGTGGAAGGGGGTGAGCATCACCATGGAAGGTGATGGGGGACATTGGACACCCCCCTTCTTCTCCCAGCTTTGCAGTAATAGAGCCACACTACAGAGAACCAAATTCATCCTTGGCCTAAACTGTCACCTAATCAATACAAGGATCTTTACCTGCCCTGCACCCATGCCAGGCACCACCCCAACTCGGCAGTACATGCAATGCTCTGGGCAGGAATATCTGCAGTGCCTGCCTTCCCTTTCCCTTTTCCCTTCCCTCTGCGAGCAGACCCTCAAGTTTTTCCCCCCAGCAGGAGACTGCAGCCCATTAGACAAGGCCTGATTGCTCCTCCTCACCTCCCCCGTGACACAATCGAGTGCGCATACAAGGCAGAACAAAACAGTGACAATTGGTGACAAATGGACTGCACAGCATCCCGTGGCCCCGTCTCCAGGGAGACCCTGGCCAAGCATGGGCGGCCGGGATTCGGGGATGGCAGAGGGGATACAGGTGCTGGGAAACCAGTATGGACCCATCTGCTACTGGAACCCACTGGAGCTGCCAAGGGCAGAGCCTGGGTGAGCACTGAGCCCTGGCACAGGAGAGGGCTGCAACCCATTGTGCCAAACCAGCTCTGCTCCTCCTAGGTCATCCCCCTTTAATATGGGTGATTTTCCATAAATCTTTTCCCAGGTCAGGGTAGTGGTTTGACAACAAATAGAAAGGGGAAAAGGGTTTAACTATTGCCAGCACTGACCCAGCGAGCACCACAAAGCACATTCCCAACGCTAAATCACACAGCTCTGTGCCGGACGCTGTATAACGAGCTCTTCTTTGCCAGGGAAGAAACCGTGGCCAAAAGAGGGAGAATGATGCTTGTTCCGTAGCTCTTTGCTGGCAGAGACAGAAATCTCTTCCAGGAAGATCTTGGAGTGACTCAATGCCTTTTACTTTCAATGCGAGTGATGTAAATGCCCCGCAGCCAGCGTGGAAGCACCTCGCGCTCACCCAGGGCTCCAGATATTCGCCAACACTCCAAGCACCAACAGAACTGGACATGCAGTTTGTGAAATTCAACCTCCCTCCCCCAGCATCAGCCTGGGTTGGGCTTGAGTTGTTTCCTGATGAATACCTGCAGCAGACACTCAAAACAGCCGCTCTGCAGCTGGAAAATGACTTTGCTTCTTCCCCCCTCACTGTTGCCACGCAATTGTACATCAACAGCTTTATTCTCTCCAGTCCCCCTTTGCTACAGCTCTCAGGAGAGGTGCTACAGGTGAGGCCGAGCATCCCCACGTGGACTATGTGCATTTTGGCTGCTGGTGCCCCCCATCTCCATCCCGCTGTTGGGGGCAAGAAAGAGTTAAGGCTGCAGCTGCCAGCCCCGGCGGTGCAGAGTTATGCTCAAACTGTTCCCACTGCTGCATGAAGTCAGCTGTCATTAGGGAACAAAGGCGCCCGGAGCAGCTCAAGTTGTGTCACACTCGGGAGGCACGGAGACTGCTCCCTGATTAGGATTTCTAAATCAGTCCCATCGAAGCCCAGAGAATAAAGGCGCAGAACAATGAGCGGGGGCACATTCACACAAGCAGCAGCCCCTGCCGTCCCCCACCACCCTCCCCATCCCCTCGCACGCTTCTCATCCCACCCGAGCCCTGCAGCACTTCACCTCCAGGTCCTGCTGAGGACCACAGTTTCCCCAGCCCAAGCAGTGGGCGCATCTCTTGCTCCACAACCCGGCTCATCCCCGCTCACCGTCCAGTTGGGGCATCTTTTAAGTCACCAGGTTGAAGCATCTGCTCAGTGGGGACATCTTGCCCCAGAAGCATCAGCCCCGTGGTCCAAGGTACCTTGGGGCAATGCAGTGAGACTGCTAGAGGAGGCAATCCCAGGCAGTGCTGCCTTCTGGCATCCCTCTGGACCCACCATCCCAGTTGCCTCCCCTTGGCTGCTGACCATGGTAGTGGTCGCTACAGCAGCCATCTGCCTCTGCACCCATGCCCTGTGTCCATTCCCAAAGACAGACAGCCCCACCATGCACAAGCACTGCCAGCCACGCTTGGCATGCACCAGGTTGAGTTTTCTTTGGAAATAAGGTGTTTTCCACAAATATAGCAGACCTACGTACACAGATAACAACCTCACGTGCAGCAAGACCTAAGTACCTGCAAGGACAGGTCACCTCATTCAATCCTGGGCTGCTGCACCACTGCCAGAGATGCCGACTCTTGCCAGACCCCCCTGCACTGACCCAGAGCATCTCCTCATCCCTGTGCTTGTCTCACAAAGGGTTTTCTTTCCTAGTAAGCAAGACGTAGCACACAGACATAGATTGAAGACTGCAGACCTGGTTGCTAAACTCATCTCGACCGAGGCAGACTTCCTCCATGAGCACGCAAGTTCTCACGCCATGGGCAGGAGGGAGATGCTGGTTTGGCTGGTGGGGTCTCTAATAACTGGTTTCTTGGAAAAACCAGGAATTCTAGCAAAAAATGACGCAGCACAAGTCAAAAAAACCTGAAGAGAAACCAAGACAGATGTGGATTTGGGACACTAAAAACACAGAGGCAGGAATTAAGTGGTAGTAAATGCTGTTCTTGGCTCTGAACCTGACTTTGCTGATGACATTGGCTTTGTTGATTAAGAGCTCCCTGCCTCAGTTCTTCCCATGCGGATGGAGGAGGTGACCCTGTAAAGTGGTTACTTCCCACAAGCACAATTCCTTAACATCAGGGTTCCCACAAGTAATGACAAACACGCCTGGATTGTCCCCCCACCGCATTGGATTGTCTGGACCTGCAATCAGCTGTGGCAGTTGGGGGGCTCTTCATAGAGCCATGGAATGGGTTTGGGTTGAAGGGACCTTAAAGCCCATTCAGTTGCAACCCCTGCCACGGGCAGGGACACCTTCCACTGGAGCAGCTTGCTCCAAGCCCCTGTGTCCAACCTGGCCTTGAGCACTGCCAGGGATGGGGCAGCCACAGCTTCTCTGGGCACCCTGTGCCAGCGCCTCAGCACCCTCACAGGGCAGAGCTTCTGCCTAAGAGCTCATCTCAATCTCCCCTCTGGCAGGTTAAAGCCATTCCTCTTGTCCTGTCCCTACATCCCTTGCCCAAAGCCCCTCTCCAGGTTTCCTGTAGCCCCTTTAGGCACTGGAGCTGCTCTAAGGTCTCCCCTTAAGGAGTCTTCTCTTCTCCAGGCTGAACAACCCCAAGTCTAACAACCGGTCTTCTTCATGCAAAGATGCTTCCATTGCACACAGCCAAAACAAAGGCTCCTTTACCCCTCTTTGCTTCAGATTTGGGAAAACACACGGGGATGGGAGACAGGAAAAGGGCAGAGACTCCACTGCGCTCCCACTGCCCCAAGGTCGGATCCTCAATCCCGCAGCGAAAGGCCGGCAGCCAGCAGGTGCAATGAATAAATACCCCGGCAGAAATCAATCTGGAGAAGAGGGGGAAGGGAAGGAATATAGATATCGGGCATCCCGCCCCCCGCCTCCAGCCCCCGGCAGGACACGCACGCAGACACACACACACTAATCCGGTGGATTTGGCCGTCATATGACATGCCCGGTCCGTCCGAGGGAGGGGATTTAAGGCACGCCTCTTCTTTCACGCCAGGAAAGGATTTTCATCTCTCAAGAGCACAATGAGGGGGGAAGGAAGGAGGAAAGGGAGGAAAAAAATGGGGGGGGGGGGGGGGGGGAGCCAATCAAGCCAGGATCAGCTGTGGGCTGGGCTGCTGCAGGTCTGCTTGTCCCAGAGGGGGGTGCGGGGAGACATATTGGGCCGTGTGGGAAACCCACAGTCTCAGCTTCTCACACATTGTTCTCCACCCCGGCTCCCCCCCCAGCCCCCAGCCAAAGCCGTTAATGCCACAAAAGATACTTTGCCCATTGTGCCGGGGGACAGCTGAGAGGATAGAGTTAGCCTTACACAGCTTTCCTGCCTCCCTCTCCCGCTGGAGAGGGGAAGAGGGGACAGAGCAATCAAAATGGAGAGTCTGATGCTCGCCATACAAAAGAATTAAATCCACTTAGGCCCCTTTCTCGCTAATCTCGGACTGTGGGGGGTTAAATATGGTTACATTTTCATTAGGTACTAATAGCAAAAGGACAGCTAATGGTAGCACAGACCGATGCATTGTCATGCAGATGGCTCCAAAAAGGGCTACCCAGCATCGCTGCAGCGCGATGGCATGCTCGGAGTGGGAAATTGTGTCACTTCGGCATTGTCGGGGCTGAATTCCATCAATGGGAAAAGTCATGTTTCCTCCGCAGAAAGGAAACAAGTTAAGACGCCCAGGGAGGGGTGGAGGTGGTGAGAAGGCACCTGGGGTCTGCAGGGACCCTCCTGCAGAGCGCAACAGAACCATCGGAGAACGATGCCCAAGATGAGGGACCGCTGCTTTTAGGTCACCACACAATGAACTTAGTGGTCATAAACCGTTAGATTAGAAATGGTCCCCCCTGCCTGGGTGCTGGGAGGATGCTCCGACACCCTTAATTTGGGACTCAAGGCACACAGGGCTGGTCCCAGTGAGCTGCGCACCCATCCACCATGTGCTCGCCATGAATTTGGACAGGGCAACAGGGACCAGAAAGCTGGGTTTACCCTTTAAGTACTTTGTGGCCAGCTCAGCCTCACTGGGGCTTTCTGTACCCTCACTTCCACTGCAGACTCAAAAGCACTGGAGCAGGGGGAAGCACCCAAGAGGCTGCCCCCATGGCCCTGCTGCCCACACAGCCCCTCAGGCTGCATGTGGTCACCACTGTGATGGTGGTGATCCCCCCTTTCACCCCCTCCACACCATCCCCAGCAGATAGAGCCGTTCTCCTCCCTTCACTCTCCTCCTGCCACAGGTTGCATCAAAGGGCCAGGCTCAGATCAGCACAGTGCAGGTAGGATGCCTGGCTCTGGTGCTCACACATGCTGGGGTGTCTCTGGAGTAAGCAGCTTTCCCAAAGGGAAGGTGCTGTGGTCGGCACAATGAGTGTCATCCCTTTGGGAGCCCCATATACCAGCACCATAGGGTCTCAGTCTTCCAAGCCTTCACCTTGGTAGAAGACAAACCCCTACCACCCCTCATAGCTTCAGACACTTAACGATGGTGTCTGAGCTGGAAAAGTGCCATCCATCAGAGCCCAGCAGCTCCAAATGGATCCCAGACCACACAGAACTGCATTGCCTTGGAAATACCCACCAGCAAAAAGGAACACCACTTATTTGGGTGCCTCCACTAAATGTTCACACTAAGAAAGAGAAGTCAGGACCCCCACTGCCCTCCTAGACAATCGCAGCTTAGTGCTGGCTCACTAAGATGATATAGATGGACAATATCTGCCAAGGTATATTTCATAGGGTCAGAGCACTGTGATGTTTTTTACTCAGGGCTTTAGAAGAGAGACCCACGACCCAAACACGTCAGTGAAGTCCTTTCCCCCCAACCAACTGGCACGAAGGTAAAAATCCATCACTTGGGAACACGAAGCAGCCGCAGCTAAAGCCAAGTTAAACAAGAACAAGGTCAGCATCGAGATGGCGCAGCAGTAACTGTAAAGAGGAGGAAATTGGTCATACAGTCAGAGTAGAGGCACCTACAACGCCAGCCCCTCGCCAGCCAGCACAGCATCACGGGGAGTCAGAGCTCCAGAGACCTGGCTTCTCATCCCAGTTCTGGCACGGAGCAGGTCCCTTCACCTCCCTGTGCCCCTTCCCCTTCCACATCTGTGTGCTCCATCATCTTCTCCCAGCCTGCAAACTCCATCCTGGGGAAGCGGCTGGAGGACCCCAGCTTCCCTGCCAGGAGCTCAGAGGAACCACCTGGGAACAGCACATTTCAGTTGGAGAGAATTACTTCACCCACCCCATGCAGCACCATCAGAAGCTGCTCGCCCAATGCGACTCACTTCACACAGCTTCTGGCCTGTCACAAGCTCGTATAGACCAAGGGCAGACAAATTATCCATCACAGTCAAGTGCCAATTCCCTAACAAACGCCGACACCGTGTCTATCTGCCTGACTGCCAGACACCAAACCTGAGCCAAATTTCCTGCAAGCGTTGCTGAGTTTTGCAAGCTTCAAGTCCTCGGAGAGTCACATTTTCATGCTTCCCTCTGTAACCTTTAGAGTCTGAGCTGGAGTTTTAATGAAAGCTGAGATTCCCGATGCTCTGGAGCCAAAGCTTGCAAGGAGAAAGCAGAAAGTGAGAGCAGGAGAGCCCATGAAGTCTGGCTTTCTGCAGTACGGCACATCGCACTTAGATTCTCTGCTGTCCAATAGGCTTGAGCTGAAATACGGTTGCATCCTTCCCTTCAGCAAGAGTTCCAGGAGGCCCTTCTCTTCTACCTTCATCTATCTACACACAACTTACTGGGATGGGATGGATGTTACACCTCTGACATGCTGACAGATTCTGTTGACACTGCCCAGAAAGACTTACAAGCTTCTGGATGGTGACACAGACGGATGGATGGACAGCACATCCCAAAGCCCGCTTCCCCAGGAAAGCCCTCCATGGAATAGCACGTTGTGCAAGCACCACCATAACATCTTGACAGCTTGCACCGATATTTTTCCTGGGTTTGGGGAGAGCTGTGGTGTTGCAATCCAGGCTCAGGGTTAAGAGCTGGAGTTCTGGAAAGCTCATCCCTATGAGAACCATCATAGAGAGGCATCACATCCTATGGGCGCCCAGGGGCTGGAGGGGCAGGAGCCTCTTCTGAGAGCAAAGCCGTGCAGCTTCACTGGACCCACTCCAGTGGCTTACGCAGCTGATGATGTGTCCTGGCCCAAAATGTTTATTGTCTCCCAGCAAAGTTACACTAGAAACAACAACAGAATATAATACACCACCGCTCAAAGGTTAACACATTGCTTTCTGCTATTGCGCATCGGGACTCTCCGGCATTAACATTAGCCAGGGCAGCTCATTTGTTTCCTTCAACCTGATCAACCAAAGAAAAGGGAGGAGGGGGGCAGAAATCAAATCCCACCAGCAATGGGAACCACTTTCAAGGGGAAGCTGCTTTCGGAAACCCAGCCACGTCCAAACATTACAACTGGTCTCGGCAATTACGAGAAGTAAAACATTAAAAAGCATGAGGCAGAGTGCATTTGCATGCTAAAAGCTCCCGTCAGTGGGGCTGAGGGGCTGTATCCAACACAAAGCACAAGACTTTTCTCTCTAAATATACATTAAGCCTGCTATAACGTCACTCTCTCAGTTTGCACCCCAAAGACTGAGGGATGCAGAGCTACCGATGGGTGCAGCCAAAGCACCCCTGCACCAGATATCTTAGACCTGGACCCAGATGGATGCTTAAACCTGCTGGACAAGCAAAGCTGGAAGGGTTAATCCTTGCTCAGCCATCCCCATCGCAGCACAGCCCCTGGGGCTCCACAAGGAGGGAGGTGCTGGGAGGTTTCCTTGAATGGGGTGGATTTGCTGGAAAGCAGTGTTCCTGCAAACCCAGTTCCGTAAAACAGGTTTGAGTCGAATTCAGAGGCCGCAGGTGGGCAAGTTACCTGAAGGCCATGAAGAGGAGACTCCTACATCCGCTCCAGCACAAACCTTCAGCCGGCCGAGCAGGGAGGGGAGCAGAGGAGCCTCCTCCTGGGTAGGGTTTCACCTGAAATTACAGCTTCGTGCTCAAAACATGAGCTGACCGAGGCAAAGCCCTGGCAGAGGCAAACTGAAAACCCCAATTAGAGCTTTCTAAACCTCTAACGAGGATCGGTTTGAGAGCAGGAGCTAGACTGCAGGAATAAGGAGTTCATCCCAATGCCATTTCCCCATCCCAGTCTCATCCATTAGCACAGCATAGGTTCTTGATGCTGTAATCCTGCCCTGCCTGCACTCCTCCTCTTCTCTGTTCCTCTCCCCGACAAGCAGGGTCACCTATGGGTTTAACTGGGAAGGCAGCCAGTCTCAGTGTCACTGTAGGAATAAGTTATCTTGCTGATAAAGCCATCAAACCACTTCTTTAGGGCTCAAATCCATTCCACGAGGGTAAAGAAGCCTTTAAGAGGCCTCCCAAAGCACCTCAAGCACCTAGAGAAGTAACTCATTCATAAAGCAAATAGGGGACATAAAAAAATGGGGGCACATCCAGAGCTTGTTACAGACAAACCCAACTTCTGTATAAGTCAGTGGGAAAACTTGCAAATGACAAGCTGCAGAAGAAAGGGAGCCCTTTGTACCCAAGTAAGCAGTCAGGTATGGGACAGTGACCCTGAGCATGCAACCTCCTCATTTGAAGTATTGCAGAGCAGCAGACGAGATGAAATTAAATCACCCAACAGCCCCCTTTGAAATGATATCAAACCTCAGATTTCACGGCAGGAAAGGCAAAGGATTCATCTTGGAGTCAAACCAATAGCTGTGCTACCACCTTCGCCCCAGGACACCACACCAGTAGGGTGATGCCTCCTTACACACCCTTCTCCCTCCAAGGTCCATCCACAGGACAACACACATCAGTGCTCTCCAGAACAGGCCACCTCTTCAAATGATGCACACAGAAAACTCTTAGCATAGATGATTCCTTCCTATTTTTAGGTCTAGTACCTGAACTTCAGCTGCAAACTTATTTCCTGTTAGAGGAACAGTGGACAGGAACAGGGTGGGAATGAAGAGGAGACACAACCCTCTAGAGACCAGCTTGGACAACACGCCTATGAGCTGCAAAGTCTTTGGTGTTGGAATGGGCAGGAATGACAAAGCAATATGTAAGACCATGCAAACACACACATGTATTTTTACCAAGCAAGCGCATTTCTGGATACAGTGGACAAGAAGGGCTTTCCTAGAGGCAAGCTCATTAGAAGTCCTCCCCAGCCCAGTACCTTTCCCCTCAATAATAAATCAATCAGTCAATATAAAGGAAAGCAGGGCATGTTCTTTTGAAGGTTGTTTTCTTTCATCCCTCCTCCACCCCCCGCCGATCTCCTCTTTGGCATTCGTGGCTGGCCTGTTACCTCCGGCTGAGAGAGCAGGCGGTAAGCCAGGAGATCCCGCTCCAGCAGCACTCCGCTCCTGCCAGGGCATCCGGACGCATCCTGAGCAGCCAGAGCCTCCTCCCACTGCCCTGTCCTGCCTTGCCCAGCCCTGGTCCATCAGGATAGAGGGCCTGGGAAACCAAGTCCACCCCAACTAGAACTCAAGTCTACTGCATGACAACAGAGCGGCGGCGCTGGGAAAGCTTTCCCCTAAGAAGGATCGGTAGGGATGGGGGTTTCTGTCCATGGAACAAAAAGGCAAAGGGCTGGGAGTTTAAGTTGTTCGTTCTTGATCTTGTTGGGGTTTTTGTTGGGTTTTGGGTTTTTTCTTTACTTTTATTACAGGCAGCAGTTGTTGGTCCACATCACAACCTAAACTCCGATCCTCATGGATGAGAAATGAGCTGAGATGGATACTTCACAAACCTACAGAAAGTGTTGGAAAAGACCTTAATGCTCCTCCAGCTCCAACCCCTGTCACAGACAGGGACACCTTCCACTAGAGCAGGATGCTCCAAGCCCCTGTGTCCAACCTGGCCTTGAACACTGCCACAGATGGAGCAGCCACAGCTTCTCTGGGCACCCTGTGCCAGCACCTCAGCACCCTCACAGTAATACCATGGTTAACATGGTTATTGTCGAAACCTCTGTCACCACACAGGCACAGAGAGCTTTTGCCTGCTTGCTGGGCTGAATCTGTGCCCATCCAGGCTTTATGTTATGGAGCCACATCCTAGAGCTGGGCACCAACAGGAGGTGCTGGAGGTGGATTCACCAGCAGCTGTGCCTTGATCCAGTTCATTTCCAGTGCGGACATAGCTGTTCCCCAGTCCGGGTGGCCACATCCAGCCCTGCCCAGCCCCAGCTATCAGACACCATCAGGGCTGATGAGTGAAATAACCCCTTATCCTCACAAGGACTTGCCACTTATAAGTCCCAGCACCAGCCCAGAGAGGGCATCCTTCATTTACATCACGGCAGCACCAGCAAGACTCATAGCCAGGCTGGGGATCAAAAAGGAGGCTCTGAAAAACACACAGGAACTAATTCTGCTCTGCTCAGCCTTTCCTACCTTCTGTGCACGTGAACATGAGCAGGCAAAGCTCCTGTTCCAAACTCATCTTGTCCTCCGTGTGTTTTATTGCTTTGAATGATGGAGCAAGGCGGAAAGGAGCTCGGAGCCAGGACAAGAGAGAACGGCAATCCCTGCCCCCAGAGCACTTATAAACCCAAAGAGGCAAGATGTAACACGAGGAGGAAACAGGCTGGAGGCCAGAGGGGATACCATAAAAATAGGATGTTTTAGAACATCTTTGCTGTGGGCATAAATCACCGCCCATCTCTCCAGTGATCTTGGGAGTACGGAGTGAGTCCTCAGCCAAACCAAACCTCCCTCCCCACAGCTCGCACCAGAGCAGCGCAGCAAAACCCATCCCTGGTGAGAATGAGCCGGGCAAAAAGGGTGTCTGAGCCCTGGGTACCGGATGAGGTTGGAGGCTAAGGGGCTTGACCGTGCCTGCCTACAGGGTTCAGCGGCAGAGAGGGATGGACAGGGTCTCCCAAAGCTTTGATAAAAAGAACTTTCCTCTCCTCTGCCCACTGCTACCTATAAAGGAGGATGAAAACCCCCTCACACCAGCAAGGCTTAAACAAATCCAACAGTTCCCCGCAAAGCTTTTCCATCTTCGCTCCTTCCTCACTCTTCATCCCACCTTCCCTGCTCCACTCACAAATCTGTGATGGCAAAGAAGGCAGATTTCTTCCCCCCCCCAAGAAGAAAAGAGAGGAAGGGTTGCGGGGAAGGGGACATCTTACTTCAAATAAACAAACAGGATTTATTGCCGGACAGATCCCGAAACCCTTGGCCCGGGCCAGCAAACTGCAGCTTGGCTGTAATAAGCACATAAATAAAGTTTACAGCTAAACTGGCCTGACCCAGTACTGCCCCGAGGTGCAGAAGCAGTATCTTGTCATTAGTATGCAGAACACATCGCCTTAATGTCTGCTCATTTGTTCTCAGCCCACTCCGCTCTATAAATCTCCACAAAAGGGCAAGGCAGGGCTGCGGGGGAGAAGGGGGAGCGGCAGGGCCAGGGGGATGGGAATTGCCTACTGTCCCGCTTCCAGCCCGATGGGATCACCGGGTACAGCCGCAGCAACGCAGGCTTCACATGAACTGAGTCTTTCCTTCCTTCAAGCAGGGACCATCACCACCAGTAGGATGGGCAGAGGGGAATGCCCACACTTGCCTCCTAGAGTGGAAGGGAATGGGATAAAACTGGTGTATCTGGGTCAGCGCAAGACAAAGCGCGACCGGAGTGGCAGGGCACTGCTGGCAGCTGCAGCAGGTGAGCACTGAGATGGACACAAACACAGCTTGTAACAACCCGTAAATATCAACGGTATTTCCCTTTCTTCGCATTGCTTTAATCAACATCCACCCCTTGTGACCCTCGCTCCCACCTGCAATCGGCATCTGCCAGCATCCTGCAGAGCAGTGTGTGCCCTCCCCAAAGCATGTAGAATCCCAGGCTGGTTTGGGTTCAAAAGGACCTTAAAGCTCCTCCAGCTCCAACCCCTGCCACAGGCAGGGACACCTTCCACTAGAGCAGCTTGCTCCAAGCCCTGTCCAGTCTGACCTTGAGCGCTATCAGCAGTGGGGCAACAGCCACAGCTCCTTTGGGCACCCTGTGCCAGCGCCTCAGCACCCTCACAGGGAAGAGCTTCTGCCCAAGAGCTCATCTCAGTCTCCCCTCTGGCAGGTTAAAGCCATTCCCCTTGCCCTGTCCCTACAGGCCCTTGTCCAAAGCCCATCTCCAGGTTTCCTGGAGCCCCTTTAGGCACTGGAGCTGCTCTGAGGTCTCCCCTTCAGGAGCCTTCTCTTCTCCAGGCTGACCCAGCGCAGATCTCTCAGCCTGGCTCCAGAGCAGAGCTGCTCCAGCCCCTGCAGCATCTCCATGGCCTCCTCTGGACTCACTCAAGCAACTGAAATCACATCTGGCAACTCCATCATTGACAGCACTTTCCTGTAGGTCAACCAAAGCACTGCCCCTTTGCAGGGGACCTGGTGTGGGCAGCAAGAGGATGGCACAGCCTTCACAGCAGCAACAGGACCAGCACCAACAGCATCTCCCTTCCTCTCCCCCACACTGCAGCCTCACAGGCTGTGCTAGATGAGAGCAAGCTCTGATTTACTGTCCCACGTAATCCCACAAGAAAGTAGCTGCACCACTTCAGTGCTTTGCACCGCACAGAACTGCTTTCTGTACAGGGAAATATCAGCCACCCTTCTCTGTCATCAGTCTTGTCGGGATCTCCCCCACATGTTTGAAGAAAGGAAAACATGATTTACTGTCTGCCAAAAGGGAAAAAGAATGAGGCAAAGCCGCCACAGAGCAGAGCAAACATCTGGGGAGCAGAAATGAAGGCACCTTGGGCGGAAGGTGCCAAGGGAAAAGTGCCTTCAGCGCAACCTGATGGAGCAAGAACAAGGTACAGAATTCAGGCAGCGTCCCCACATGAATCTCTGATGGGAATGGCAGCCTCCCCTCCACAGCACACGGCAAAGGCAGCTCAAGAGAGGAGAAAGATGCAGGCTTCCAGTCAGCACAGTTGCTCCCCGCTGAAACACCAAGCTCTCAGCGGCAGCGGGCTCTGTGCCTCTGTCTGCAGGAAGCACTTGTTACTGCACCCCAAGAAAACACCGCGGGCACCATAAGCTTCCTAAAGGGCAGCTTTGTACACAGTGCAAAGAGTCCCAGTGCTTCAGGGATAACACAACGTAAATGAGCACTGACACAACTCAGCACCTGCAGCAGCCTTCAGGGGTTTTCAAGCAGGAAAAGCTTTTGAGTAATACCAAAGTATGTTAGTGTTACACCCAAAAGAATCCACAACATCTGGGACCTCAAGCACTTCCTCATGGGCAATATCCATGGGGAATGTTCTGGGGACCTTGGTAGAGCGGCTAAGTGAGGAACAGGCAGAAGTGGAACAAGTTCCCACCCAGAAACTCCCATCGCAGAGAGGGGCCAATGCACAACGAGGGGCTGCAAGGTGCCTCTCCCAGGGCATTGCCTGGCCAACATCCATCAGAGAGAAGAACCAAGCTCCTGCTAGAGACAGAACACTCTTAACTTTGGCTTATGGGAACAGGAGTGACTTGGAAGAAAAGGGGGTTGCATCCGTGTGGCGAGGCCAGGCAGGATGGATGGATGGACAGCAGGGAGGAGCACCTCTTTCTTGCTCAGTTCCCAGCCCTGTTTCCAGGCTTGTTCTGGAAGGCTGGAGCAGGAGAACCTGCAGAGCCCAAGGGCATCAGTCCTTCCCATGGCAGACAATAGGGAACCTCTCCTTGACTTCCAGGAGACACTGCTCTGAGGGCTTTGTGCTGCTTCCTGCTACTGAGCAGGAAATGAAGGTGTGGGATCCTGTCTCCACGTGGGAACCACCCACCACAGCCCTCATTGAGAAAACCACACCCCAAACTGAAAACCAATTATCTACTTAAAGCAAAGAGACTTCGCTTCCCAGTTGGCCCCTTCAGCATGGGATTGGCATCAGGGAAGCTCAGCACAACGTTGTGAAATAGACAAGCAGCTTCAGAGACATCAGAGCAGAGGCTGGGCTGGCCCAAGCATCGACCTGTCCCACCTCCATTGGTACCTCTCCTTGCCAGGTCTGTACGATCAGGAGATGATCTCGCAGACAAGCAGATTTCCTGGTCAGAAAGGTGAGGCCAGCAACCAGCTGAACTTCTGGCTCCCTCTGAGCTCAGTGCCTGCTCAATTCCACTGCATCCCCGCAGCAATGTCATCCACGAGCTAAAGCCACTTGTAAGTAAGGATGGACAAACCTCTTGAGGTTATCACATCACACACTTTCTATTGAGCAGCCACTGCTCAAGAAGCCCTGGGTTTTGCAAAGAACTTGGTTGAAAAAGCCTTTAAGATGATCAAGTCCAATCGTTAATGCAGCACTGCCCAGCCCACCACTAAGCCATGTCCCTAAGTGCCACATCTCACATCTGTTAAAGTGCTTGACAACCCTTTCGGTGAAGAAATTTTCCCTAATACCCAAGCTAAACCTTCCCTGGTGCAACTTAAGGCCACTGTGTCCCATCCTATTGCTTGTAACATGGGAAGAGACCAACCTCCACCTTGCTGCAACCTCCTTTCAGTAAAGAGCAATAAGGTCTCCCCTGAGCATCCTTTTCTCCAGGCTGAACACCCCCAGTTTCCTGAGCTGCTCCTCACTCTGGAAACCCTTCAGCATCTCAGTGTCTTTCTTGCAGTGAAGGGCCCAAACCAGAACCCAGTGTTGAAGGTGCAGCCTCACCAGGAGCAAGCCTAAGGGGCAATCACTGCCCTTGTCTTGCTGGCCACACTGTTGCTGACATAAACCCATGGTCTTCTACCCCCAAAAGCAGCCCATTCGCATCACTCTCCTAAGCCTTCTCCCTAGCATTTGGGGTCTTCTGCTGTTTGGAGGCCTCAGAGCAAAGGCACCAGGTTAGTTTAGACATCTCATCTTCACTTTTTGCCGGCCTGAGCGAATTCAGACGAGTTATTTCAGGTACAGGAAAGGGCAAAACCAAACACATGGTCCCTGGAACTTTTCTGCACGTGGGTACCTAAAAAGCCCGAACTGTAGACATCATTTTCCTAGTATGCACCAAAAAGTGATGCACTCTTTTGGATCCCAAATGCTTAAACTTTCCCTTTGTAAAGGATGAAGTTTGCAGACACCCAAAGTTCACACTTCCTGGACTATGGTCAGTGTTTGAACACACATTAGATGTGGTGCTTCAGCAGCACCTGAGCTCTGCAACAGCCTCCAAAATAGGATGGAAATAAGCCATGTTCTGGACTAGGAGATTAAAGAGCAGCGGCTAAACTGAGGAATAAGATTTGAGCTGCAAGTTGAAGCTATAGATGATTTACCAGTTTAAAGCCAGGTGTTGTAATCCTGCAACCCATCTACCTCATATACACAAGGTGCCTTCAGATTGCCTTCTTCAGCAGCTGAATCAGCACATCACCTCGGTTCCCACAGCCTTCCCTGTGGGACAGCACCGGAGAGCTCGGATCCAGCACAGCACCTGCACAGAGCTGCTCTGGATCAGGGTGGAAGGGTGAAGCCTGAGAACATTTCTGATGTCAGAAGCAATCAGGAGATGCTAGAAGGTTCCATTGTGACACAGTACACTGTGATGCAACTACCAGGTATTTTCATCCCATTACAGCAGAGGATTGCCCTTCGCAACCTCACAGCCCAGAGGTGTTAAACTCTGTGGGAGCAACCTTATATTTAAACATGGCAAGATGCATTGAATCTCCCCTGGTGGCAAGGCAAGTGACCTCTCTTACCCGAGGTGGGAAACCAGCGCATCCGGCCTCTAATGCATCTCTCAGATACGCCAAGTTGTTAGGTGATAACTGACATGCAATAAATCTGGTTTTTAGCTTGGTTAATTACCAGCCTTGTGCTCATGAGTAATACGATAGCGTTTAAGGTGGGGCAGATTTTCCATTACAGAGCCCTGGTTGCATGAATTCCATGAGAAGCGCTTTCTGCTGGATGTAGCTTTGATAGAAGAGAGATCTGCTCCAGCCTAAGCTCCTTAACCCCAAACCACCCCTCCAAACCACAACAGCCTTCTGCAGAGTGATCTCTTCTGCACGGTAACACTGATCACCTCAACACACATCACTAGCACTGCTGTAGTTGACCCTGGACTGGTTTCACACCTCTCCAAACCTCCCCTTTCTACACTATGGCCTTTACATCAACAGCGTTGGCAATATCAGATGGATTGGAGGATATTATGCCTAAAAAAATTAGGAAGGAAACAACGCAATCCAGCCAAACAGCTTCAGAGAGATGGAGTTTGAGGAACGCGGTGCTCAGGTTCCCAGCTGGAAGTTGCCCTGCAACGTTGGTAATCAATTCCATGTAGCAGCAAACTGGAGGGCCTGATAAAGGGAGAAAACAGAGCCCGAACAGGAGGAAATTCTCTTGGAGACAGGACAAAGCGGTTCATGAGAACACCTCTCTATACACCAGCGAACGCAAACATAACCCCTGCCATCCCGACCTCACACAGCTCACACACTGTGTTGTACTTATAACGGGGCAGAACCCACTGAGACAAACCGGAAGCAGCTGCTTTTCCAAAACACCCTTTCACAGAGGCAGGCAAGTTCAGTGCAACTTGCACCAAGGCTCAGCCCAGGGAAGTTTCTTCTCAACAACAAGCTAGAGGAAGAAGTCCATATGCCCAAAAATGCCCATGAAGGATTCTGCACAACCACAAACACACAGCAAAAGGAATAGTGGGAAAGCACCACAACCACAGCCCTTGCCCTGGAAGCCTGGGCTCAGCTCTTAAATGCAATACAAGGTCAAGGGGAAGGAAACACCATCAGATGCGCCCTGGTCTTACAAGAGCAGCATCAGGCTGGGACTCCAGGCAGACTGTCCTGGGAAGCTCAGCCTTTCCCAGCACAGTCCAACCACACATCAGACCCCTCATTTTGAGCCCAAGGTAGAAACCTTTCACAGTCGCAGAGAGCTCCGCAGGTAAGAACACAACATACGAACAGCTCTTTCTGGAGCTGCAGTGATTTACTCATCGCATCGCAGAGGTTCACTTCCAGGACTACTCTGTGAAGCCACTGCCACTCAGGTTTAGTCCAAGCAGCCTGAAACCATACCCTTACCCTCCTACAAAGAGGGACCCAATGCACCCAGCCCCACGCTCTTCTTTGCTTTCCAGCTGACAGCTTTTGGTTAGAGAACAACAGGAGATGAAGCGGGGAGAGGAATAAAACTAAATCCCTGCAGATTCTCATCTTCCTCCTCTAGCCTCCTCAAGTCATTGTTTTGCAGCACAAGTATTTCAGCTCTCGCTGTACCAGGGAACAGGATTAGACAGGTCACCGTGGAATCAGGTTACAGACTTTTACCTTTTTAACTTGTCTTCTCAGCACGTAGGCTGGCGAACTGACACCCGGCGAGGGAGCAAGCGAGGGACAGGCATGGGTGGAGATGGCAGCAAAACATCAGTGATTCAGAGAGGTTTGCCAAGTCATTGGAGGTTCTCACGATTCCAGGACCGGCAACAAAGAAAGAAAGAAGCAGATGGGTTAAAATTAAAGAGCAAAGAAGAGAACCATTTCACATAACCCATGCAGCAACAACAGGAGTGCAAATACCAGAACGTGGCCTGATAGAATTTAGTCCAAAAGAGCTTAATTTTCTTTCCAGTGCACAGTTGCATTTTCCCCTCTCAGCCCCACAGTTGCCTGCAGGCCTCCAGCAGAGCCAGAAACCCCGTGGTACCCTGCAGTGCATGGCCAGTTTGTGAGGATGCAGAGTGCAGGTGTTTGGAAAGGTCTGGGACCTTACAGGGGACTGTGGTGGTCACAGACTCCAATCATTAGATGAGCTCTGTGGTTTCTGGGACAAGTTTCCTTTTGACATGGTGTTCCCTTAAGCAGAGGGTACATTTGTCCTGTCTCAGCATCTCTTAATTTCTTCATGTGGCAGCATGTTAAGATGAGCTCTTGGGCAGAAGCTCTTCCCTGTGAGGGTGCTGAGGCGCTGGCACAGGGTGCCCAGAGAAGCTGTGGCTGCCCCATCCCTGGCAATGTTCAAGGCCAGGTTGGACACAGGGGCTTGGAGCAAGCTGCTCCAGTGGAAGGTGTCCCTGCCCGTGGCAGGGGTTGGAGCTGGAGGAGCTTTAACGTCCCTTCCAACACAAACCACTCTTACTCTCTGATGATTCTATGATCCTGCAATGCCTGCACCAAGCCCAGCAACTAGGGCTGAGTAACATATACACAAAGACAATCCCAGGCTTGATTGGAAGCCACCAAGAAACACTGAAGATAAAGAGCCCATTCCAAAGGAGAATCATTCGTTAAACTTGTTATGCCTGTTTATAAATTAGAGCTATTAATGCTCATTACAATCTTCTGTGATAGCACAGCACAGCTTGTGTTCACTTTCTCTTTTGCTACCTGAAAGCCACACTGCCTGTCCCCACACTGCCTGCCCAGGAGCAAAATACAGATTAGTTAATGCTTGAAACGTTGGGAATATCATTATTTGAAACTCCTATTTAAACTGAGCCTTTTCACTGCAGTGAGCGCTACTCCTGCTATGTACTGATGCATATTGAATCTCATTATGAAGAGTATTCAACTTTGAGGGTAACAACATATTTTTCCCCCCATAAGATACACAAGTTACTGACTTCATTCTAATCAGCCTCAAAAGAGAAGGAGCATGAAGAGGTGAAATTAATTGCCCAGACTTATGCAAGGCAGCCGCGGAAGAGAACACCACAAACTCCCTGTCCAAAGCAGGAGTGCCCCAGTCAATGAACCATTCTTCCTCTATTAATGCCTAAATGACAGGGGGGAAATAAATTGCCAAATAAATTATTTAACCAGCTTGGCTTTTTTTCCTTGTTCCCCAATTACCTTCATGTTTATTAACCTGGTTACCCCCCACCTTGTTATTCCAAGTCTTATCATTCCCAGATGTCAACAGGACAGCATTTCCACCACAGCACACTAAGTCACCAACACTGTCAGATAATACAAGGGTCATTAGCTGGACCTAAAAGGCAATTCTCATCGCATCCTGGAACAAGCCATGGACCCAGAGGCAGGTAAGGACATGGTGTGAAACGCAAGGACTGTGAAATTCCCAAGCCTTACGAGTTCAAACCGTGTGAACAATTGTAGATGACCAAGAACAACCTCTAGCAAATCCCAAGGAGCCAAGATCTAAAGTGAAACAATCCTGTTTCTCCACTGCAAGGTGTTGCTCATGAGTAACACTACAGCACCAGGGGTGTGCCGTGCCTCCCAGCATCATGTCCAGCTTCAGGAGCCTCAAGCTCTAAGGGGAACACCACTTTGCTCACAAATCGCAGGCTGCAGGGAGCAAATCAGGGCAGATTTCCCTCGAACAGCATCAATCTCTAATGGCAATCCAGGGTCTAATCCGCAGGGACACAATGCATGATTTTGTCCCAGAACTTCTGAACAAGGCTCCAACACATGATTTCACCTCCGAGTCATCTCCATTTGACCAAATCAACTACTCTCCCAGTCAGAGGGATAATGAACACAAACCGATGCGAGCTGCACACCAGAATACACGAAGAAGAGCCGCTAAGTTTATTCCCCCATTGAGGGAATCATGAGCTGAACCCCACATTTCCTCAAGAGCACTCTCTGTATGTGTATTACACACTGAGTTTCTGATGGTTTCATCACATTCAAACAGGGGAAGCCTGAAGTACTGATTCCCAGAGATACACCATCATTCACATCATGCGGTTAGTTTATGATTCCTTCCTACACAGCACAACCTCCACTAATTAACCACAGGGTTCCTCCTTCCCACCTTCACCCAACAACACCCACGGACAAACGAGAAGGCAACAGTTTGGGGCAAAGACCAAAGGGTGGATTTCTGTCATCCCAGATGGTCCTCCAAAGCAGAAGACATCAGCAAACCAGCAAGTGGAGATATCCCCTCCAAGTCCTGCTGCTGGGGACACACTGGGGGCAAGGCAGAGCCCTCCACCAGCCTGTGCCTGCCCCCAGGGCTCTGCACAGCTCGAGCACCACTGCAGACATTTCAGCATATCCCAAAACAGCCCAGAACATCTTTGTTAATAAAGTTCCCGAGATAAAGACTAACGCAATCTTTTTCACAGGCTTCTGCGGGGTAATTACAAACCTATCACTTGTGGGTTAATTACATACAGCTAAAGATGTTATTACGTGTAGTTGGAAAAAAACCATCATACTGGAAACAAGTTCCTTCTGCCCTTAGCTGGCTGATAGCTAAGTATTTCCAGAGAAGAGGAATGGTGGGAAGTCTCCATTCAAGCACTGAGCACGCTCTTGTGCAACGCTTCTACCTTTGGAAGAGGAAGCTGGGAGCAAATGCATCGCAGAGGAAGCACCACCTGAACCAGGAGACCTTTGAGACTCCACTGCTTGTGTTTGTGCTCTTACTGTGACAACAGGTAGGGAAGGGGCAGGGAAGTCAGGAGAGATGAGCTGAGAGCTCTTGGAAATGAATCCAGAGCCTGTCAGTGTCCCAGCCCTGGGATGCAGAGCCATACTGGATCCAAGCATCGTTTTCTCTAGAGCTTCACAAATCAGGCACTGGAGTGTCCCAATGGTCACCTGAAGGTGTCAGTGGCAAAAGCTTGTTTTCTCTTAGTGGTATCAGGGAAGGGTGGTAGGCACAGGGAGCAATTCAGCAGCAAGTCTTGGTCCCTATTAATTGCAACTTCATTTTCAAATGATAAGCAAAGACAAAAAGACATCATCGTATGAACACCCAAACACTATGGTTTGGAAGGGGACAGGGGGTGGACATCACCTGCATCTCCGCAAATTTCCATAGACAGAAAGTTTCCAAGCAGCATTTAGCTCATGCACCCAAGAAGCCCACGCAAGGGCACAAAGAACATCATCTGTCCCCCCCTCCGTCACCGCTCTGCTATTTTAAGCAGATAGGGTTGGAAAAGAAAACACGGGAAGCAGAAGAAACCCCGTCAAGCTGCAACGATTAATAAATGCCAAACAGATGCACGCCAGCCTCCGTGGGATGATGTCTGCGACAGGCCAGGGCAAACCCCAGCGAATGCATTTCCGAGCTGGGCGCCCAAGGGCTTGAACAGGCAGCAACAGAGAGGGGGAGGAAAAAATCACCCTTATAAAGAGCAACTGGTGGAGAAAACACTGAAAAAGGCAGGAGGAAAGTGACAGTGGTTAAAGAGCGGAGGTGGGGAAAGGAGCTGGAGATGCTCTCAGGAGATGGGATGGGCCATATGCTGTAACCAGCCCCAGCTAAAGGTCCATTGCACGGTCACCACGGCCCTGCTGTGGCTACAGGGGGTGGTTGGCTGCTGGGATGGACCCGCAGCCTCCCTGGGAGATGGTTTTTATATCCTGGCTCAGCAGCAAAGGCTGGGAGCTCACACAGTGAGCTCCTGCATGGGGTCAGCATCTCACACTGCAATGACCGCAGGGCTTTGGAAAGCGGCTCGCTCTCATTAAAGACTCCAAGGGATGGAGAATTTACTCTCCCCTTGCTCACAGGCTGATCCAGTGTTTAATCAAACTCCAAATAAACCCCCACACACTTTCTTTTCCAGTGTGAAATTGGCTGCTGGTTGTTTCCAGCCCTGGGTGTCTCTGCGTTTCCTGGCGTTGGGAGTGTTCGTGTACCAAACCCCATTCGGAAAGATGCATCACCTCATCTCGTACCACTCACCCCGTTCAGGTGCTGCTTCTAGAACTGAGCCAATCCTCAAAATATGTGCCACCAATATGTTAGGTATGTAAATTAGCACTGAAGTTCTGATGCCTTGCACCTAATTAAAGACTTAATCTCCAGCTGCGCAGCCAAGACAGTGCAGCCAAGGAGGAGCCATTCCCAGACTGCAGTTCAGAGATGGTCCCTGCTACTGAAAAAGTCACCTTGTTATGGCAATTCCTGCTGAAAATCAGATCTACTCCTTACTCCAGCCATAGGGAAACCCCAGCTTTTGGCACGGCAATCTGGCCCCAAAGGCCAGCAGCTTCAGCTGAGGTCCATCCATCACCATCACTGCAGCGATGAAAGCTCAACCCAGTGATGGCCAGGCTCCCCCTCCATCAGCTCACCTTCCCAAGCAGAGGAGAGCTCCTGCAGCGGCTCAGGTGTGGTTTTGCCTTTGCCTACCCACCCATCACCCTGGCTGCAGGAATGCAGCGCGGTCAGTCCTGTTTGCCCATGGAAGCATCAGCCTGTGCTATCAAATGCACAACAAACCATTTCCAAGGCACTTGCTGACCCTCCACACCCATTCTGCAGTACAGGAGGCCAATAATTATTTACCCAGCAACACATTAAATAAAGAGACCAAAGGAAAAAAAAAACCAGCAGCTTTTAGGACAAGCAGAACCACTTATCATTTCCTTAAATCTAGGGTTGGGTGATTGAGAGTCATTCACCTGCAGGTGATTGACAGCAGTGTTTTATGATGAAATACTGTTTGCAAATACATCTTGCCTAAAATTGGTTCCACCAGAGCTAAGAAATTCCATCAGCTAATCTGACTTTGCCACCCACAATATGTATTGCTCATGGATACAGATGTACCAGCCCCGGGACGCAGCATCACAGTGGTGGGGTAGGGGAGAAGCAGATTTAACTGATGGTCTCCAAAATGCTGCATCGTTAGAACCATAGAATCAACCAGGTTGGAAAAGACCTTTAAGATCATCAAATTCAACCATTAACCCTGCAGTGAGGAAAACCAAACACCAATTTTAATGCAATCTGCCCCTTGAGTCAGAGACCTCACCATGCATTGCAAGGCACAAGCAAGTGCAGTTTGGCCCATTCTCAGTCTCAAGCACCTTCACATGCTCTGGCCACAAGCTCCCCGGGTGCCCACCTCTCTTCTACGAGCAAACACTGTGCACAAGACAAGACTCAACATGTTTCCTCTTTGTGACGTGTTAGGACAACAAAAACACACATCTTTGCAGAGTGTCCTTATTCAAACTGCCCAGCACAGTGGTAACAGGAAGGCACAGGAGGGTTTATTCATTTCCCAAGTGGAGAAGTCACATTAAACAGATTTTGCAGCCTGTGCTGGCAGAAGGAGGCAATATCCCCATTCTCACAAGGGGAAACAGGGATACAGAAAGATAAAGCAGTCGGCCCAGGGTTTCTGAAGAGCATCGGTAGCAAAGCTAACATGAGGAATCTCTGCCTTCCAGCGCACTGCTAAAATATACAATGCCATGGCTAGACTTCACACAGAAGCTTCAGAATGTGTCGAAACTTAGGTTAAAAAGTTCAGGAAGCAGCACACAAGGACATCCCTGCAGTCAGTGATCCCATCAGCACACTGCAGTTCAAGGAGATTGAGAACTATTAAAGCAGCAAGTCAGTAAAACACCCTCTCTATCCCAACTGAAGCAGCCCATATGCTCAGTTACTACCGCCAACATTTACTAGGCTTGGTATCATCCTCTTTGCTCTTTAAAAAGGTGCCTGAATATTCAGAAAGCCCTCAGCAAAAATGATCATACAGGCAGAGAAATAAATGCAACCCCTCCTTCCCAGTGCCCCAAGCACTGCCAAGCTCCTTGGAGAGGAGCATCGCCCATCAGGCAGGGGGGTCACCCCTTCCAGCTTCCCTTGGGAGTCAAAGGGGAGAGCGGGGAGCCTAGATCCCATCCTAAACTAAAGGTCCAGGGCTGCTGTGTTGCCTTATCCAGTTAGATCAGCCTCTTCATTTCGAGATGACTAAATGAGCTGCGACAAGTTTGGCCCGAGTTACATGCAAGCAGCCTCCCAAAGGCTTTCCAGATGCTGCTGCAGTAACCTTGGCGATACACTCAGTAAATCCAAGGGCCACCCAATTCTCCTTACAAAGCCCTTGGGCAGTTTGTATCAGTCAAGCCCAAACCAGGTCCACGCAGCGCTCACACCCTGCTTTGGTATCAGCTCACGTATAAAACCACAACAGCGCAGTGCACTTCATCCCTGCGAGCACAGCACGGATCTGTGACGGGGTTTGGAAGAGACACAAGTCAAAAAAGAAAGGGAAAACATGAATAAACTCAAAAACATCCATGGAAAGCAGGGATTTTCAAAAGCACAAGGCAGGGAACATTAATTAAACCAGCTCGGGTGTTCCCTGCACCTCGGGCTAGTGTCAGGAAAAGCAGCCCACATGCGCACAAGCAGAAAAAGGCAATAGCCCATAATATGCACCCAGGGCTTTTCAAAGGCTTTTACCTAAATGTTGCCAGGGTGATGTGTACATAAGTGTGTCCTTGCCCTGAACTGCAATCACCACCTCGACAGAGAACACCCAGCTGGGATTCACGGGATCCGAGGACAGGCAGCAGGCAGGGAGGGTAACGGGGAGTTCTGCTGGGTTTAACCCAGGGTTCCACTGCCTATAGGGAGCCCTTGGAGCACCTCACAGCTCCCACCCCCCAAAAACCTGTGGCACAGCTGGGCTGAGATCACCTCCCAGTGCATTCCTATTTGGAAGGAGGAGACTGGCACTAGGAGCATAGAGGAATGTGCAAGTGCAGGGAAGATATTTGTTTGTTGAAGGAGACTTTCTCAGAGCATGATTCACCATATCAGACTCCCTTAGCAAGGGAGGGATCTCCTCAGGTGTTACTGGCAGGGACCTCAACCACAGCAAGCAATGGTGGGTCTGAGCCCTCCCCTAGAAGTTTGTGGGTGAAGTTACTCCAAAAGAGATCAAGTCCCCTCTAGCTGTATCAGCTGCTAAAGGAGCAATGGACCCTTTCATGTGAATGGGAGGAATCTGGGGCAATGCTCAAGAGAGTCTTGAGGACCATGGGCAAGTTCAGAAGATGCTCAAGTTAACAGCCTGTGTTCTCCACCCCACTGAGCTCCCTGGACCATTGCACAAGCCTCACTGCAGCATCTGGACAGGACAATAAGCGTAAAGCAACAAGCCTGTAAAGCCACCAAAACAGAACCAGGCCATGTCTATTCTTACTGCACAGAAACTCCTCAATAGCTTCCTTGCAAAAACTTGCACTTCCAGGGTTCAGGATTCAGCTCCTCACAGGAGCCCTGTGGTCACCTTCCCTTTGGCACTCTGCATCCCTGGAGGGGAATCTCCAGCAGCACCTCAACAGCAGCAAACTCAAGTCTTGGTTTCCCAACACAAAACCAGACCAAGGCCTCATGGGATTCACATCACTGAGAAACCCAGGAAGACCTTACTAGACCAAGCACACAAGATACATCCACTCACAATAAACCTCCAGTCTGTGGCAGCTCTTCAATCCAAGCAGATCCTCTTGGAAACCACCTTTGCCAGCCTGCCGCTGTTGTGCAGATGATGCTGGCTGCAGGAAGCAGAGCCAGGGACCCTGCAAGAGCAGCTTCACGATTCCAGGGCTTTCTGAAGCGGTTTTGTTGAAACTGGCAGCTTAATTAGCAACAAAAATCCTCGGGTATAATTTCGGAAGAAACATTATTTCCAAGTTAATGAGAAAAATATTTTAATTACAGTGTTTAACATGTTATGACTGTGCCAAAATGTTCTCTTGGGAAGGCTGCGCATATTTTCCCTGAACTTCAAGCAAGGAAGAGCGGAAGGGGGGAACGCGCAGGAGGAAAACCACAGAGAGGAAGACAAGCAGCAAGGAAAGGCTTTTGTAAAAGCACCAACAAACTTCTCAAGCCCCTGGTCAGCTATTAGCTGATGTAAACTGAAGGCAGACCACGCAACAGCAGTTCAGTGGCTCTCAGTACTGGTTAAGGTGCACAAATCCCTTGATGTTGATAGCAAGATAAGGCTGGGTTGCATGGGGCTTGGAGCAACCTGGTCCAGCGGAAGGTGTCCCTGCCCACGGCAGGAGATTGGAACTGGATGAGCTTTAAAGTCCCTTCCAACACAAACCGGTCTGGGATTCTATGATTTGCACCCTAAGAGATCCAGAGATGCTGCTGTCGCCCATCACCATCCTCCTCCAGGTCCCCCCAGCCTCCCCCCACACTGCGCGAGGGTACCACGTCCGCTGCCCAGCCATTGGCAAACCCAAGCAGTAGGCAGCTTCTTCCCTTCACAGACAGCTGATGGGGTGATATTTGTTTTCTCTTCACAGCTCAACAGAAACATGAATTCCCTCATCCGAGCTGCAGACAGCACTAAGTGGTGGCTCCTGTCAACTCCGGTTTCTTTCCTGGTGAAGTCCCTCTAAAGCAGCCAGGTCTCTTTCCCTTTTAGGAACACTTTGTGCTCACTCAGTGACCACAAGTCCCACTGCCACAAGGCAACACCACAAAAAATAGCATCAGTTTCAGGTCTGTAGCTTGATATGCAAAATTGCCATACCTGGCAGATGATTCATTGATCCAAGTGATCTTATGACGGGTTCTCAGGTCTTTATTATTCCTGAACCACATCTACTCATAAATACCAGAGGGTTTTTTCACACCTTGTAATATTACAGCAAAGAGCCAAAGGAGGACTCATTCCAGTTGCCTTAAAAAACAGTATTTCCTCCTCTTTCTAGCTCCTGCAGGATTACAGGAAGGGTCCAGCAGCAGAGGCTCCCCAAACAAATCACTACATCTGCTGGGACTTCTGCTTTCAGCTCCTCTTGAAGCAATTAGAAAGTTAAATAGTGGGAGAGAGAAAAAGAGGACTAAAATAAAACCAGTCATTGTTTACTTCCCCGTGTTGGTTTTTAGATGATATCAAGCTCTTAAGCAGGAACTCAAACAGCAGGGACTCGCTTTGATAAAACATATCCTTCCTCCCTACTGCAGGCATCTGGGGAGTAGCTCCTGCGAGCTTCTGGTCCCCATTCCCCTAGAATAAAAGAGTGGGATTCTCCAGTCACATAGAGATGCTGAATAAACCCTTGGGCTGGCAGATCCCAGGACCTACCAACACGGCTTGGAAAACTGTTGGCTTGCTCACTGAGCTGAGACAATTCCCTGTTGTCCTCATGAACCCAAAACCATCAAAGGTTCAATGGAAGAGGAGCTGGGGGTCAGAATAGGGGGGAGAGGGGCATCTGGAACCACGAGTTTTCAATACATTTGATCAAAACAGTTGCAGGAAACACGAAAGTCAACTTTCCAGCAAGCGAAGTATTCCCTCAGCCCTTCCTTAATAGCAAAGGCTTTATAACAGCCTATAAAAATTGACCTCCATTTCTTTGCAGGAAGCAATAGAGCGATTTCCTCACTGCCTGGGGAAATAACAGCGAGCCACACTAGGAATCAGAGCACCGTGGGCCACGTCGATCCAATGTCGTGGTCCATCCATAAGCAGGGCCTGCTGCAAGCCCATGCTCATACATGAACCCCTGACCTCCCAGCCAGGAGACCCACCTAGAGCAACGTGCCCCACCGCAACCTGTCGAGATGATTAATGCCCTCGACACGCAGGGCTGGCACGGGCTGCACGTTAAAGGCACCTGTGTCATCTGTCAGGCCTCGAGAAGACACTGCTAACCACAGCTCCCAATTTCCTGAAACTGGAGATAACTGTTGGTTTTGGCCCGGCTCTGAAACGTGCCCAGAGCGCCCGGCTCGAAGGCTCCTTGGGAGGCTGTGATTTAATAGGAGACAAGGAAAGAAAAAGCCCTGACTCCAGCAAAACCCCAGGCTGGAAGGAGGCTTCAATGTACTCCAACAAGCTGCATTATTGCTTTTCAATATTCCTCCTAAACCACCTCTCCCTGCCTCTTCAAACGCCCGCTGCCATTAGAGCAAAGCACTAGGCCAGAACTAGGAGCTGCGACAAAAGGCAAAGTCACACATCGCCCTGTGTCTGCATGGCCCTGCCTGGCTTTTTCCAGCTCCCACCCATCCCGGGCAAGCTGAGTTTTGGAAACCAGTGTGTTCATGCAGGGAAAGCCTCGGGAACAGGGGCAGGGCACAGTTCAACACCACTGAACACCCATCTGGCAAAACCTCCCTGTAAAACCTCCCAGGTGCCCAAAGGATGGGGATGGGGCTGCTCCAGTTTGGGGTTTATTTTTCTTCTAAGTGAAGATGGAAAAATCTTTTGCTTGTTTTAAGAAGCCCCAAAGCCTCCGGCGATGGCGTGATCAGCTCAGTGCTGGATGGATACACATGGTGTAAGATGCCTGATGCAGGTGGGCGGACAAGAGCGGTACTCACAGCTCAAAGCTGCAATGTAAAACACATCTCAGAGCTGGCAGGAGCCAGGTCCTGCTTCAAGCAGGATGATTAAAGCACAGCTCTGCCCTATTTATTCGTATTTACCAGTGTGCGGCCCCATTTTGCAGGCTGGGTAGGCACAACTCCCCGGGAAGCTGGACCCAGATGGACTGGGCTGAAGCGAGCACCGCATGTCCCAGGAGAAAGCCAGTCATCCCATTGCATCGCACAGAGCTTTCCCCATGAGACACTGTCTGCTTCCATGCCCTCACTCACTCCTCCTCGGCAAAATCATGACCCTAAACCTTCATCTTTTATCGTCAGCCCCAGCCTGGGAGATGTTCCTTTTGTTACACACTGCATCCAAAGAAAACACTGAGATGGCACTTTCCTTGGCCAGGCTGCACATACCCATAAGGGCTGCTGCACCTTCACCTTGACACTGGGAGAAGGAGACAGCATCTATGCCACCAGTTCTGGCGCTATTGGCTCACCCAGCCCTGGGAAGGCAGCAGAGGGACACAGCACATCCCTGCGCTGGGCCCAGGTCAGAGCTCCATGCAAAAGCCCCGGAGAATGAAGGAGTTAAAGCGGGCTCATTGCTGAGGGATTTCTCCATAATCTGTGCACATGTCCCGGGGATCAGGGCTGCGGGTGGTAGTGCTAGTCTGTGGCAGTCGGTCAGGCCCATGGCCCAGCACCTGACTCGCTCGGAAAGCCCTCTTATCCCAGCACATTTCAAATTTAATTAAGAGGGACCTATGAGGGGCTTAGTGCTGCTGTGCCAGCCCCAAAGCTGCCCCAGGGCTCTGCACGGAGGCAGGAGGTGACACAGCACAGGGGGGGGCTCAGCCAGCACGGGAGCCTCAAGGGGTCTGCAGTTCGCCCCAAGGGAGGGGGAAAGAGGAAAAAGAGGGGGGGAAAGTGGAGGTGATGCTGAGAGCCAAGGGTCAGATTCTTTTCTGCAGAGGTAATGCTGGGACCAGGAGGAAATGCAGGTTAATAAGAAACAGGCTCTGTTGGTTAAAGTTTGCCAGCCTGAGAGTGCAGTGTCTGGGATGCAGCCGCAGACCCAGCATCAAGCCAGGTCTCACCCCATGCACAGCCAGTGAGGAGGGGAGCATGGCAGCAGCGCCTGCTCCACGGGCAGAGGTTGGACAGCGAGCAGTGCTCTTCCAATGGGAAAACTGATGGTTGTCACCATTCAGGTGCATCAGTCCTCAAGGATTGCATTGATTCCTCCTCACCTTAGCAGTGAATCCACCCTGGGTGCCATTCACATAAGAGGCAATCACGGAACATGTCAACAGGCACTAGTTTTAATGTCTCTTTAGGACAATCTGTCCCAAGAAAGTCAGCTCCATTCAGGGCAGGGACCACCAGTGTAATAGTGAGAACATCAGTCCAGGAGGAAGATCCCCAGCTAATATAAACAGCTTAAATAGAGACTCATTTCCTAAAATTAGCCCTACGCCAAGATCCCACATGGAAGTTATGTCATTAACTGCTAACACAATTAAGCTGGATGACAGTAGCTCTATGCCCTGACTTGAAATCTGAAGTCTTCATTTAAGGTCAGGATTGAAGGGCTTGGGTGTCCCCCCCTCCCCTCTATTTTTGGCTACTTGGCAAACTCACCCAAGGAGGAAATTAGGAAGAGAAACAGTCTCAGTGTCAATACTTCCCCCAGTCTATTTACCATGGGCTATTTGCACTAGATAATCACTCGCAAGTGTCTCATCTCCTCCACTCTTCAAGAGCCAAATGATGTCATGGAAGTGGCATCCAGAGCAGGAGCCAATATGAACCAACATAACCTGGGCCCAGCAGGAAATTGCTCGGGAGCACCTACAGACACATCAAACACAACTCCCCTTCCCCCCTGCGGCTGCCTTTGCCAGCACAGGGGCACAAAGCGGGGACACATCCCCTCGCCCACCATGAACAGGGGCTGAAGTGCCGCTGTATGAGCACCTGAGCAGGTCCAGAGCTCACAACCAGGGCTGCACACAGACAACATGGGGTTTGGTGCTTCACCTTCAAACGAGCCCAACTACAGCCATTAACCAGCAAGCCTGCCAAATCTGCAAACGAGTCACGGCTCCAGCTGAGCTCTGTGTCCCTGTAACTCCTCTTAGCCAGGAACAGCCATGGGAGCCATCAGCATCCAGCAGCCTCTGCAAGAGCTGAAACTGCCAGATTCCTCCTGGCTGCGGCCCAGCCTTTGTCCCGGGTGGGAATGTCAAACCCTGCCTGGCTGCAATGACATTTCTCTGCACCAGGCACAACTGCAGAGGGTTGTGTGAGTCCCCCAGGATGCCCTTGAGAGGCTCCTCACTCCCCTTGAGGACCACCGAGAGCATCCTCACAGCCCAAGGCTGAACCAAGCCTTCCAGATGGGAAGCTGTGGACCCAAGAGGGGAGGTAGATGTGGTTAGAAACATTATGTAGAAGAAATAGAGAAGGGGGATTTTCTGAAAGGTAACAGTTTTAGAACATTGGCTTTTTTCTTTTTGAAGGATGGTAAATTCAGCCTCTCAAAATCCATGTTCCCTTTCGCTTAGCAGAGTAAGATGCACCTCTGCTGTGGAGCCAGGCTGAGAGAGCTGGGCTGGTTCAGCCTGGAGAAGAGAAGGTTCCTTAAGGGGAGGACCTTAGAGCAGCACCAGTGCCTAAAGGGGCTCCAGGAAACCTGGAGAGGGGCTTTGGACAAGGGCCTGTAGGGACAGGACACACACAAGCAGCAGGGTCCAAGCTACATGAGAGTGAGTAACTGCCTGGTGGCCACCTCCAAACCACAACAGAGCCATAGTTACTCAGCTCAGATGCTTTCACTCCCACAAGAGGCAGCCACAGCAGTATGAAAACAGACTCCCTGCCGCTGGAGGGGCAGCCGAGGGGATGACCCGAAGGTACCCGAGCACAGAGAACAACACGGGTCTGCCGGGGTGGCTTCCGCCAGGGCCGGTCCCACACCCACTGGGGTCACCCATGCGGGATCCCACCCGACCCTCCGCATTCCTGCACCCTGGGAGCCGCTTCCAAACAGCCAGACACAGGCTCTGGCACTGCAGTCCCAGCCCTGCCCAGGCTATGGAATCTGTTAACCGGGACAAGCAGCAGGGAACAGCAACAGAGCAGAACCTCCTGTCACCAAGCACCCCCCAACACCATGCAAAAGCCCTCGGTGAGCCCCATGGGATGCTTCTCCCATCAGCATCCTGGTCCCAGCAGGGTCCTGCCCCATAGTAAGTGACCACCCCAGTATGAGAGGACAGCAGGAATGCCAGTACACCCTGCACATGTCCAAACACGTTTTCTCCGGGTGCTTTCAGGGCCAGGGAGCTGCTGCCCAGCTGAGGGAACTTGGATGGGGACCAGCCTTGGGAAGAGCTCCCAAATCGCCCTCCAAACCCCTGCAGCGCAGGACACTGTGCTGAATACAGGCAGCCAAGGGGGACCAGGGCACTCCTTACAGTGGGACCCCCATGAAGAAGGGGACCCCTTCACCTGGATGCACTTCCAGCCCCTTGCAGTGGAGGGGACCCCCACAAACCAAGGACAAGTCACAAGCTGGCTTCCCCCCCAGCTCCTTTCAGCTCCCCCAAACGCACAC
Organism: Amazona ochrocephala; assembly: GCA_039720435.1. Taxonomy (NCBI): domain Eukaryota; kingdom Metazoa; phylum Chordata; class Aves; order Psittaciformes; family Psittacidae; genus Amazona; species Amazona ochrocephala. Next base: position 93,852,804 of record CM077879.1, read on the forward strand.
ACAGGGACTGCAGCGACAGGCCCTGCATGAGCCTTCCTTGGCAGAGCTCAAAGGGAAACATCTCAGCACTTTATCCCACTCTTGGAAAAGCTAAAAGCAAAGCGAGAGGAGGGGGGGGTATCGGATGATTAAATGTCCACAGCAGCTGAGAGAAAGAGGAGGACAGGAACACGGGAACAAAGGGGGGGGGGGGGGGGGAAGTCTGCTTTTTATTATTAACCTATTCTCTCAGATTTCTAATAAGCAGCTTGAAGTTTAAATTACAAGATCTCTGACAAAGTCAGGATCCAAACAGTTCAGGAGCCCTCAGATAACAATCACCTTTCTCCAGATCAGTTTCAAGTCATTTCTTTGCAGGGACAAAGCTCCCTTTCAGAGCAGGGCAGAGGGACCTCGGGGGTTTTATTACCCTCAGCATTGTAGCCCCGAAGATGCAGTGGCAGGGAGAGGAGCAGGACCAGGACTGATGGAGAGCAGTGGGAGCCTAGCCCTGGGAAGCACAACCTGAGCCCCTGCTCACTGCAGCTTTGCAAATCACCCAGATTTGGGGTGAAAAAGGAGGTTAACGGGGATCCCTGGGGGCACATGGGGCACCACCAGACCTGGTCTGCACAGGCTGGAAGCTGCTGTTGCTCTGGTGCCCATAATGCAACCAAGTTTGGATGCTGTGCAGGATAACGACAGAGCCAAACGATGTGCTGCAGCTTGTTAGAGATGGGATTAAGCCTGAAGTATGCCTTCTGTGGGTAATCTGGCAGGAAGGATATACCAAACCCTGATAAATTAAAGCTCTGCTGAAGCAGAAGGGAGAGACACATTTGACAGTCATTTGGGAAGGTGAAACCAGGCGAGAAGAAGCAGCCCTCTGCCAGGTGATAAGAGGAAAGCTCCTGCAGCAAACAGCAGCACAGTCTCCATTTACAGCACCACAGGTGACTCCTCCCATAAGATATTGGATCCAACATCCTCAATGCCTACTTCGGAAGCATCCTAAACTGGAAAAGCCAGTGATCAACAAACCCCCTCAGGGCAGGGGTTCCCAAATGGGTGGAAGGACCTGCAGACCAGTGTCTTACTTCAAACCCCTGTCACAGCACCTCTGATGTCCATGTGCATGGCTAACACAGAGATACAGGGTGCCTTGCAAATGTAAGCACCCCAACCCCACTTTCAGCTGTGGGTTTGGATATGCCAAACCCATCTCTAGATCGGGTACATTGGATATGGCACCACCTCCCTGAAGCCTATACCCCCAGGAAGTACCAGTGCCTGAAGAAGCAGCAGCACTTGGACTAATTGGGGTTAATTAAGCAGGTGCAATAGCACATTGCACCATGCCATGACCACCAGCTTGTCAGGAGCTGGCGGGGGGGACCCTGACACCAAGACAACAGCTTGGCACTTGCATCCCCCTGGACCAGCCTGCCAGCATGGAGCTCATAGGCGATGATGGGCAGAGCCCCACCACCCTCCTCATCCTTGGCATGGGGAGGGAGGATTTCCCTGAATATATCTCCCCTTCCAACCCTCCCCTTGCCCCATCCTGCTCCCTTTTCCATGGCGATGGAAGGAGGCGGAGGAATCTCCATCTCTTTTCCTCTTGGGTCTTCCCCTCTCTCCCAGCTCCCCCTCTTCTCCCTGTCAGTATTGAGGCCAATAATTACAGCTGAATAGGCTTCCAGATTCCCATGCTCATCAGCCTGCCCTCTCCTCGCACCCGCCTCCACCAGCCGGGAGCAGGGAAGGAAGGATTAGCCACCGCTGACCAGCCCGAGCTGGGGCCAGGGGCAAGCAGGACACACACAAGGTACCACAGAGCCCCAGATCCAGCACGATGCTGCAGGCACAGCCAGTCAAAGCTAACAGGAATCCCACCCCCCCACCCCCCCCCCAATGTGTGTTTGGCAGCCAGCAGAGATGCTGGTGCAGTAAAGGGAAGGACTGCCCCACATGGGGAGCTTCACCTGTACATAGGAGTTGTAGTGATGCCCCTGTTGACTGCAGAGGGGTTTGACTAAGCGACCTTTGATGGTTCTTTATCACCCAAACCATTCTAGGATTCTACCAGGCAGTGCATAAATCAATGCACACCCATTTCTGCTGCTTGACACCAATAGAATTGGATGCAGGAAACCAAGCTGGGAATGATGCTGGAAACCTTTCTGCTGAACACAGGGCCTCCAAAACACAGCCCCACCATTCCCACACCCTCTCAGTGCAAGCATCTTGCACTGAAGACTCATGGCATCACTGCCTGCTCCCCTGTCTCTGAGCAGAGCTAAGGCAGCAATTCCTCCCGTGTTACACTGCAAAGCTGAGAACAAACCATCTCCTAAACCCACTCCTCTGCTGGAGGCAGCAATTGGGATGGAGTTTCCTCCCCCTCACACTTGAGGAGCACATCCTAGGCAGCCCCAGATGCTTCCATCCCACCCATCCCACTTCAACGCCGATTGTGCCAGTGGCACACAAAAGAAAGCAAGGAGTAAACATCCTGAATCATCACTTGGGACAGTTTCAATAGGGACACACTGTGCACAGGACCCTGTGCCTTTGCCCACACACTGGTCACGGCTGAGAGATGAGAGCAGCTTTAACAAACAGCCTGGGAAGGGGAAGAAAGGTGATTTAATTCCCACAGCCAACAACTTATGTATCACCCCAGAAAAACTCCCCCCCCATGTTCCTGGCCCGGCCTCCCTTCAATTCCTCTAATTAATTCAGGAGAAAATTAATTACAATGGAATTTTCAGGAGCGCGGCATCTAATGATCGACCCCGAACCAGATAATCTCAGGCTCTCATTCGCGCTGCCAAACCTGGCTCTCCCACCTCCCCCTTCCCAACCCCAGCACAATACCACACTCCAAATTGGGCAGGGAAAGAGTCACTTGGCAAAAGCAAATCAGAGCAGTAAGGTCAGGCCCTGAAAAACAACACAACTGCCTAAAGAAACCCCAGCATTAATCCCGTCATGCTTCCGCCAAAGATTCCCCTTTTCAAGTGTTTTCTTCCTGGTAAACAAAGTTCTCTCCATTGGGCTGTGAATTTCAGGGCATGGTTGCTTAGTAATACCAGGCTGAAAACCAGGAGGCTCGTCCTCCCCCTTCGCCCTCCCTGGTCCTCAGAGGATGGCACAGGGTTTAGTGAAAGAAAGAAATCAAAAAGGCTGTCGGAATCCAAAGCAGAACAAAGCTGATTCACACAATTCCTCCTGCCTGCAGTGCAGTTTTGCTTGGGATAACTTGGATGTGTGCACAGTGGAGATGCTGTCCCCATCCTTCCCCAGGAGCTGGCTCTGCCCATCTCCCCTTGCCCCTTGGGATGTTCCCAAAAGGTCTTGATGGTGAGTGCCCAAACTCAGGCTCCACATCTCCACTGAAGCAAGGACCACTCCAGACCCTGCCGACAGGGCTGCCCCTCCTTACCCAGGGCTGGAGACAGCTTCACCCCATGCCACCTTCCAAAACCCAGCTTTTCACCAAACCTGTTTCTAAAGCCAGATTTGAGTACAAGAGAACAAAACAGTTTTAGACTATATTGGGGAAAATACCCTCTCTTCCCTGAGAAAACAAGCATTGGCAGTGCTTCCACAGCAATCCCTGCAGCCAGCAGCAGGATGGAGACCCCCACCCCTCTCTCTGCTGCCGGTACATATTTAAAACCTCTGTCCTGCTATGAGAAACAAGCAGCAGTTGCAACCAGGAGACGGAGAGGCAGCCAGGGCAGGCAGAGGGAGCTGCCCCTGGTGCCAACAGTGCAGTTCCAGCAGCCGCTCAGGCTCTTTCCCACCACCAGCCTCTGGAGTGACGCTCCAAACCCAAGGACCAAACCCTGACAGCAAAGTGAGGAGCCACAGAGGGAGAAGATAAAGCCCCAAGTGTGCATCTGTCCCTGGGCTGCAGCAGCACTGGGTTGCCTGCTCCATCCTCCAGACAGCAGCACCAGCAAGGCCGAGGTCTATTCTCTATTTTCCCAATTTCTCAGCAGTAAACCAGGCCAGTTGGAAAGAAAAGGAGTGAAGAACAGAGGGGAGGAGAAAGGAGGAACGGGGATTAAACCTCTGCAATCGAGTTGTCCATCTTCATGAGATTTTAATCCTGCCGTAGCAAGGTCAGAGTTGAACTCTGGGTTAAAGGGCTTTGTTTTGTCCTTGGAAATAGTGTCAGACAAGAGTGGGCTGGTGACTGAAGGCTGGAGGAGGGCAGCAGCACAACCCCTGCTCCCCAAGCACTGCTTTCCAAAGGACTGGCTGCTTTCAACTCACTTCTCCAAAGACATTTCACCCTTGAAACCACTTGTCTGCATTTCCTATTTTAAAGCACATTTCTCTTCCAATGTTTTAGAGTTTCTTTTTAACTTTCTCCGTCCAGCTAGACAGCAGCCAGGTCCTTCCCCAGGATCATTGTGGGCTGGGGAAAGATTAAGTCTTGCTAAACGAGGCAGTGCAGCCTTTTAGACTCCCTGAAGACACAGAGCAGGGGAGAGGCTGCTCCAAAGGCTGCTCAAGGTGCTGGCTGGGAGTTTTGTTTTCCAGAGGAGCATCCCTCCCACCCGCGCCGCCTGTCAGCACATCAGGACTTCACTTTAATTAAGCAAACTCTCTTAATGAAGTCATAACTCACCGCACACAAGTTATCCCACCCCGGGCTGATGCACGGTTATCCCGCAGCATTCCCCCCCCGCGTTCCCATGGCAACGCCGCATCACCGCACGGGAAAGAATGGGTCCAGAACGATGACATCACCAGAGGGGCAGCCAATGGGCAGCTGAAGAGGTGATGTCATGGCCGCGCCGCCGGCCACCGGGGGTGACCATGGTGGGGTCCTGCGGGCAGCGAAGGGGCAGCGGCAGCGTGAGATCAGGGTTAAAGCCAATGTCCAACTCCATTTGCATTGCTTGAGACCTGCCCCATCCCTGGCAGTGTTCAAGGCCCGGTTGGACACAGGGGTTGGAGCAAGCCGCTCTAGTGGAAGGTGTCCCTGCCCGTGGCAGGGGTTGGAACTGTCCCTTCAACCCAAATCAGCCTGGGATCTCACCCCAAGCCTGATCTGAAGCTTTATGGCTCCCCCACGTTGTTCAGTCCACCACAGCAAGCCTGTGAGCTGCTGCTTCATGAGAGCATCAAGCAGGGCAAGACCCAGCAACAGCAGTGAGAGCAGCCACCAGCACTACAGGCAGGGTCTGCACCAAGGCCTTGGGGTCAGGTTATTGAGGGAGAAGTAGTTGCTGAAAAAGTAGATCTAGGGGGAGAAAAAGAGGTGGGGGAGGCAGAGATGCACTTCCAGTCAGTACTGGGAGCACACCAGTAAGGAGGTTCCATGAGAGCAGTGTCAGGAGAGCTTTGGACTATGCAGCTCGGTCACATCAAGCACAGGTAGTGTCCCCCTCTCCAGTCCCCCTTCTGGCAATGGAACAGTGTGACTCAACAGGTGACTCACCCCCCCTCAAACCAAGCCAGTGATGAAGCACTTTGTTCAGTCAAGCTTTAGATTATCCCAAGCTCCTAAAACCCCTTGTAAGGACAGGCACTGCGCTCCACATGGGGCTCAGGACCCCATTGCACCCCGCAGCCCCGATAGCCCTGGCATGGTGCCGCAGAAGCAGGGTGCATCTGAGTCACTGCTCGGGCTCACCTGCTCAAACACTGGGAACGTCATTCCCCATGAGATGCTGTTGCCAAAACTGTGGTTCAGCCACTCCCAAGGGACAGGAGGAAAACCCGGCTGGGCACAAAGCACGGGTGAAGGGGGTGAAGCCAGCCCCACACCCCAAGGGGACAGAAAGGTGGCACTTGGAGGCATCACCCACATGGCATCACCATGGTTATATGGGGTGCATGGACACAAAGCTGCTGGGGTGCTCAGAGGAGACACATTGAGGGGAGGAGAGAGCCCCAGAGCCAAGCCCAGCGTCATCTCACATAGAGCTAATCAGTGCACTCAAGCAGCACAGGAATTTTATCACCTTAAGACAATTCCAGGCAGGTTTCTCCTCGTTCATCCTGCTGTTTATCAAACACAGGAGCAGGCCAGCCCTGCCTGGCCAGCAGAGCACAGGCACGTCCTCTCTCCTCCCGGTCACGGGGGGGTGGGGGTTATCCATGCTGTGAGATGCCAGCAGCACCCAGCTGAAACACGGCTGTCCTGCAGCTAAAGCTGCTCCCTCTGTTTATACAGAGGGAGTTACTGCATTTTCCCAAGCTCTACAATTTCCAGCTAATGGCTACCCTGGATCAATGAGCACCTGATGCCCAACACCAAGAATCAGTCCCAAACTGGCCATTTTTTGGCAAAAGAGGGAAAAACCCATTTAGAGCCAAGAGTGCAGCTTTGGGAGCCAAGCAGCCGATTCCCCAAGCTGCGCAGTCCTCAGCATCTCTGTGCTGTAGCAGCATGGGTCTGGTTATGGGCTGCTAGCAATGCACCCCTGGGTGCTCCCCATCAACTGAGACCCAAGTCAGGGCTATGGCAGCTTGGTGCATTTATTTAACACCCCGTAGCCTCGAGAAACACCAGGAGGTCTCTTTGGGAATGCTCTTGCTATCCCTGTCGTAGTCCACATCCTAAGGATGGTCCCCCAGAGGTCAGCTCCAGCTGCTGAGGATCAGAGCCTGGGAACTCAAACACCCCCCTGCTCTGTAAATCAGGACCTGCAGGTCTTCTCCAGTGCATCCTTCCCAGATAGCTCCGACACAGCTACCAATTTAGCAATAGGGAGATTGATGTTCCTTAGGAGGTTGGATTACAGGTGGATTAACAATGATAATGCTTCTGATACCTGGCTTTTCAGCAGCCCAGTGCCACAAGGTCAGCCATAAAAAGCTAGAATATCACCATGGGCTTTATGATAACCTAACATACCCGGTCCTCTGCCAAGGAGAGATATGAGCATCTCAACAGCAAAGACAGGTGGGCCAAAGCACTTTTGCTATCTTCTGACCTGCTAAAGGCTTGCCTGTTGGGAAGAGAAAAGCTCTGCTAGCCAGTGCACTCGCGCAGCCCCCTGCACCTCTCCAAAGCAGAGTGCTCCTACACCCTTCAGACACACACCCAAGTCTTCCCATGCTCGAGGGAAGCTGCAGACCTTCCCCAGACCGACAGATACCAGCACAGGAAGGAATCTCGAGATGCTGGGGTTGCTCTCCCTGCCCCGAGGCTGCAGCCAGACCCTGCCCACAGCAGCCCTCCCCTTGGGCCTGAACAACAAGCAACAAAACACAGTTGGTTCTGAAAGCAAAGCGTTCCCCACTGCTCCTCAGGGCTGCAGAGCACAGAGAGCCCCGGACCGAGGACTCCCTCCAGTTAAAACAAGCCTCGAGCCCTGGTGCCAGCCACCAGGTCCTCCCCTTGGCTCTCGCCCTCACCTGCCATTCAGAGAAGCCAGGGAAGAAGAGGACTTGGCAGCTCCAGTCGGGCCCATTCCTGTCCGACAGGTTTGCTCTCCTGTCCCACATTGTTACTGTTCCCATGCAACCCCCCGTAGGCATATTGGGGCACGTCCGGAAACGATTACCATCAGCTACAATAATGTTCGAGCTGCTCCAGAGCGCAGCCAATGCAGACAAACCCCCTGTTCCTTGGGTTTATGAATGAGTAAACCCTTATGCTTTCTATAAACGTCAAGATAAATTACCTGTGGGCATTCCCCTCTCAGCACAAACAACCCCTTTACTGCTGCAGCTTTTTAATGGAGACATCAACCTGAATTACTTTCTTTCCCTGCGGAGGCGGGGGGGATATATCAAAGGAGGGGGTAATGATCATGGCCAGAGATCCAAAGCTTTCACCTTCCTCACCTCACCTGCAAGCCTCCCGAAGGCAAAAAGCCTGCACAGAGCTGCCTTGTGGGGGTCACAGGTATCCAGCTTTAGCAGTGCCCTCCAGGAGGAAGAAGGGCAGTCCAGAGAGCAGGAAAAAGGAAGGACAAGCAATGGCTTCATCACCCCATGGCTCTGCACCCAGGAGGTGAACTCTTCAGGTGCCTACAGGGCAACATCAAGGCACTGCGACTACCAGCAAGGCTGCAGGAGGGGCTCAGCATGCCTCTGGTTATACAGCACTGCAGACATCAGCCACCACCTCCACACCATCCTCTCCTGGTCACCACTGTATTGGCCACTGGCCTAGGACTGGGGAGGGGGGCCACAGGTTTAAGCTTTGGGAAGACCCTTAAAGCTGCCGCCTCCTTTCCCACTGCAGGAACCAGCTCATTCCCCCACGAGAAGCCACCAAGCTCCAGCAAAGCCACCAAACCACAGCGGACAGGGGTCATTCCCCACTGCTGCCCTCCTTCCCTCCCCCTGGAGCTCTGTTTTCCAAAACACACTTGGAAGAGCAGCAGCGCCTTTCCCAAATGTGATTCACCTCCTTTAGCATTGATAAGGCATGCCTAAAAATACACCAAGATAATGATCTCCGAGACACAGGTGCTGGCCTTTCTGGCACAGCAAGAGAACGACAGGGAAATAACCAGACCTTGTGCTCAATACCTGAACCCACAGTTTCGATTTAGGACCTGGGTAGTCACAGATACACCAGTGCCCAGGGGCTGCCTATAGCAGGACGGTACCAACCATGTCTCAAAGCCCTGCAGCTCTCAGAGCTGGGGGTGAGGATGAGCTGGTGTCCCCATAGGAATCCCCTGGGCCTTGTGGCATGAGCGCCCATCACACCAGTACAGCAGCAGCACATGTAGCAGTGGCAGCAGCTTCGTGACAGATGCCATTCGCTGTGCATATCCCCAAGGGGCAAGCAGCAAGGACTCAGAACATCTCAACCAGGGTACCCAGGGGCTGCAACTGCTGAGCCAGGCAGCACCTCTGGATGGATCCCCATGGGCACACTTCCTGCCTAGTGGAAGGGGCCTGGGAAGAAGAAAACAAACCCCCTCCAAGTCCATAAGCTTCCTTCAGGCCCTGACTTGTCACAGGCTTGCTTTGGTACTGCAGCTTATCCAAACATCTTCATCTCTTTCATAAATTCAATCCCTCCTTATCAGCCATCAGGAGGAAATGCAGGAGCTTTAGCGACTGAAGTGTGGGGAAGAGCCCAGCTTTGATTAACCCACTTCACTCCCTGGAGGTCACTCACAGTTCAATCCTTGTGGATTCACATGTTCCCAATCACGTACTTGGAAGTGGGGCTGGAGGCGAGAGTTTTCTTTGCATTAACAAGAGAGCAGGAGCAGGGAGTAAGGGGGATCTGTAAATATTCATTTCAGAGCTGCCAGTTCCCATGACTAATAGGAAGCTGTCAAAACCCAGCAGCTCCTCTTAAAGCCTCAGCTCCGGGAGCCACGGGAATAAGCAATAAGCTCAGCTTTAGGATTTGGGGTTTAAAAAGTGGCATTTCGGTAGCCACAGGCTGCCAGGACCATTTTTGCTCCTGGTTGCTGGCACACACCCCCCAGGCTGACGTTTAAAGGTCAGTCAAAAACTCCACAAGGTCATCTTTAAGATGAAGTTGCATCACTCTCATACACCCATCACGTATCTATCAATGCATGCGGAGCTGGATAACTTGGTGGGGAAGCGCGTTTGCTCCCGCAGCCAAGCCGGCACCCATTGAGCAGCGATGGTATTTGCAAAGGGCACACATTCAGTAGGAAGCTCCCAAGGTTTTGATTTCCTCCATCAGAGCTGATGTTTGCTCCCTGGTATACAGAAAACCACCTCGGGATTTGTGTCGTTCACCAGGTGAGGCTCCAAAGCACAAACCTCAGTTCATAACCCGGGTAGCGATTTGTGCTTTGGCACTTCTCAACATTGGGTAACACACAGGCACCCGCTGGAGAGACAAAGGCAGAGAGAAAGGTGCTTCCAATGGGGAAAAGCCTTTGTTTTTGCTAAGACCACCTGGGGAAGCAGCCAGCCCCATCCCAGCGCAGCTCCTGGGACAGGGCACAGCAAACAGGCCCTATTTAACAACGCATTAGCAGGCAGCAGCACTGGCGTAGGGAGTGCAGGGAGGCACTTTTCCCACACCCAGACATCCTGGCCGGACCCAGCTCAACACCCACAGCTTTCCAGGATGCGGCCGAAGGGACAACACAACCTGCCCAAGGGCAAACAGGAGCCTGGAGCAGTGGAAATGTTGATGCCGGTGCTTTGTCACACCACTATGTCACTGCGGGACCTTCATCCCTCAGCTCTGCCCTAAGCAGCAGCTGCTCGGTGTTTGCACATCCCCAGCATTACCTGTGGGCAAAATCCCAGCGGCTGACCTGGGGCTGTGCGGCTCCATGGAGCACGGTGGGACCCTTCCCACCACTCAGATCCAGGATGTGGAGATGAAGTACTTTCCCACCAGCACCTACATCACTCTCCAAAACCTCCATCCTCCCAAGCCCCATCCTCCTCCTCGCAGTCTTTATGGCTACTTGACTTGATCTATCCCTAGTTTATAGTGGGGCAGTGAATTAATTACACGCTTCTCTCCCCGAAAGAGCTGATCTCCTATTTCCAGCACTAGGAAGTTCACTTTCCCATACTGATACATAGAGGAGGAAGGTTTTCCCCAAAAGCATTCCAATCAGCCCAAGATACTGAAGAGACTGAAATTCACTCGGAAAGAACGGAAAGTGCAAGGAGGAGCTGAGCCCTCTCCATCAGTGCTTGTTGGTAAACCCAGCGCTGGGTGGAAACACAGCTGGGAGAAGCAGCAAGCAGCATGAAACCAGCCTCCTCATTACCACAACCAGCTCTCTAATAGACCACAGAGAGATTTCCTTGGGGAGCAAGGAGCAAACATCACCTGAGGCACCTCAAACTGCACGGCAGAAGGACACCTCAGAACAGCAGAGCTGGGCTGGATTAGCCGGCCAGATAGGTCTTTTCCCAGATTTAATCTTTTTAATTCCTTGTCATTCCCACAATAACGCTCTGTGTTTTTAATTAAGTAAACCACAATATCATCTCAAGGAGAGGCAGGAACAAAGGGCTGGCTTGCTCGCAGCAGAGCTGACGTGTGTTCTCAGCACCCAGTTGGATGGTGATGCTGGAGACCCAAGTTGCTGAAAACCTGGCAGGCAGCTTTTCCAGGGAGGATTTTCCTTATTGCCCACATACTCCTGCCTGCAAGTTCTTCTGCATCAGCCTTGGGAAGCTGAAAGCGACCCAGCGAGGGCCAGCACCATCACCTTACAGTATTAAGGTGAGCTCCAAGACACACTGCATCATGTTTAAGGCTCTTTTCAGGTTGGTTGGGTGTAAGTCACCTTGGCTTAATTTAATGACTGCAAAAAAGTATGCAATTAATCACAGAACCATAAGGAAAGCATCTGCAGGTCGAAGAGATGCTCCCTGAGCAGCCAGGTTGGAAGCCACCAAGACCAACAGCATCAACGCAACGATAAAGGAAGCCAAGCAGTTCTGGGCTCCTCCATCAGCCAGGAGTGATGGGGAGACCTGGGGCTCAGCAGCATCTTCACCTCCTGCACACACCAAGAAGCACCCATCCCACAGCCTGGCAGGTAGCACCCCACTATTGCTTCCCCCAAAGAGCCATCCAACCTTCACCCTTCTCATCCCAAACCCCTTCATCCTATCAGAGGGGCACAAAGCTTCTAAATCCCTGTTTTTCTTTATGAAGGAGGGGAAAAGTCCAGAAACATTTCTTCATTCTTCAGGAATGATTAATTATCTGCCTTGGTGGAGTGTAAAATACCTCACTAGTGCTGTAGGCTGCGCTGAGTTATTGAGTGAGAGGCTCCGAAAGCTCCCCCCGCCTCTAGATTACACAGCAAGCTGAAATTAAAGCTCAGGCTGCCGAAAGGTAAGAGGCACAAACACCCCTTTTGTAGGGAAAAGGGTTTGGGGACTTGCACTGCGACAAGGGGCCAGCTCCTGAAAATAAAAGCAGTTCTTAATAATCCACAATTAAAGCCCGTGGTGGCTGTGTCAGCAGAAACACCTTGCTTGAACCTGGGTTAGGTCCCTCGTACATCTCCCCAGGCACCGGCACAGAGCAGCTTTCCAGACCCAACCTGCTCCCCAGGGATGCTCCAACCCCAGCTACCAGCCCGCCAAGAGGGGAGGATGTTTCCCACCTTCTGGCACTCAAGGGGAAGGGTGGGATAAGGGAGACACCCATCAGGAGGACATTAAAACAAGCATTTATAAAGCAGAAATACAAGATACAGTGCTTCGCAAAGTCAGGTTTACACAGGGTCACGGCACTTGCTCCACTGCAGCAGTTTCCAAACTAGATGTGGCTCAACTTAAAAGGACAATGGGATGGTCTCTCCCTTTTCCTTCCCTGGAATCACTGGCTGAGGACCCAACAACACTGCCTTCACCCCAGCACTGCTCAGACTGCTGCAGGACTCTCAAATAGGTGGGTATTTGACTTATTCCTTCAGCAGAACGGCTCCCAGACCTCCCGACTGCACAGAAAACAAAGCAGCTCAAATTTAACCTTAAACCCCAGAAGTCAAACAAAGAGAACCTCAAAATGTATTACTGGGTTAGTTGGGTTTCTTCTTTAAAACGTTGTGGTTTGGAGTTCCTGGTCTGGGATTTGCACATACCCGAGCCCAGCAGCACTCCTTAAGCCGTGCCAGGGAAGAGCGCTCAAGCACGTGGGGACACAGACCAGAAGAGCCCTATTGCATGCTCAGCCTATCCCCAAAGGGTGACAGCCCACTATGGGAAGTCACAGCAGCATGTGGAAAACAAAGGCAAAAGCTGAGAGAAAAGCCATGTGCTGGGAGGGAATCAGGATGCAAGAGATGGACATTTCTCAGAGGAGAAAAGAGGTTTCTCCATAAGGATCCAGGAGTTGTAGGAAAGACACTGCATGGGAGAACAACATTGCACAGAAGGACAAGTCAACTAAAGGGCAGACACAGCCATCATGCAGACCATGACCATCCCCACTCCATCCTGCACATCCCACCACAGACTTGCTTCCAACCCAAATCCTATCACTGGTCCTGAGCAACCTGAGCATCACAGGCCAAGGACCAAAAAGAGCCAGGCAAATCAGGATAGAGGTATTCCCTCCATTCCCAGAACAGAACCAGTGACACTGCTCTGTGCTGCACACCCGAGCCCCTCCAGGAAAGGAACGGGATTGAATGGAGAGGGGAAAAGTACCTAAATTGAGTGATTCTATGGGAAACGTGCATTGGTAGCAAAACACATCAGTGCCCAAGCAAACAGCAGCCGGTGAAGAATGTGCTGCCCTTGCCAGCCCTGCATGGGGTGAGCGGAGATGGGGCTCCAGGGCTGTCAAACATCACCTTCCACCAGATCCTTCTGCGGCATTTACAGTCCCCTCCCACACGCTCCTGCCCTTATTCCAAAGCCTTCCTTGCCAGGCTTTGCAGTATCCAGCCTCGGCCTCTCCTCCACCCCTGGCTGGGTTTGCTCTCCCCTTGCCAAAGCCTCAGACAGGGTGGGAGGTGACATTTCCACCAGGATCCTGCTGCTCCCATCCTCCCCACAGCCGCAGTTGCTGCAGAGAGGTAGGAATAAAACTGTGGGAATACTGGGGTGGGGTGAAGGCAGCACGGTCAGGGGACCATTAACCCCAGACACCCTGCCACCAAGAACCATGTCCTCACGTACCAGCAGGAGATAAAACCCAATTTGGGAAGATACAGGCCAGACTTCATCAGCGGGTCACCACAAGGCACTGATAAGAAGGTTGCAATGGATTATTGCATCCTTGGGATCTCTTACTCTCTCTGCCAGACCAGAACATCCTATTGTACATTGAGAGCTGGGACTCCACATCGGGTACGTTACCATGGGTAGCCTGCAGACCTTCCAATCCAAACCATTCTATGATTCCATGACACTTGTGGAGGAAGAGGCTGGGTGACAGTTATGACACATTGCCCAAGGCAATGCACCGAGGCTCCATTCCTACCCCATCACCCTCCGCCAGAGGCCGGGACAGCCGGCGCCTGGTGCTGCCCTAAGCCCATCATGTGCACAGGCCTGATGCCAGCGGCAGCTGCTGCGCTGCCTCCCCTCTCCAAATCAGATTAAACCCCCGAGCCGCTGAGGCCATGCAGGTTGTGTCACTGTAATTAAATCAGATTTACCCCCCTGCTCTCACCCTCTCCCCTTTCCCAAAAGGAATTCTAATGGCTGCAGGGGGAAGGGCTGCCTGCATCGCACCAGCCCACGGAAAGGAGAAAAACCAGGAAACACAGTGCTTAATTCTCCACTTCTAATAATCCCCCACAGGAGCTAAGAACACCCGGCTGGGGGCAGGACTCGTGGCACCGCTCACCTTCCAACACAGGCAGTGCTGGCTACTGCCAGCTCGGGGTCTGGTTGCCAACGGAGCATCAGTGTCTTCACTTTGGGATACAGGGTGATGCAGACTGGGGTGCAAAGCAAGGTGGGGGCTTGGTCGTGGTTCACATAAACCATGCTCTACTCCTACCCCAAACGGCAGTGCTCCTATCTCCCCGCAGCACACACAGAGCTATTCAAGCCTTCGTGGCCAATTTGCACCCATCTCAAATTGCTCACGACCAAAGGCAATTGAAGGTTTGGGTTGGTTGTTTTCTGATGGCGGGTCAGATGGAGCGCGTTCCAGAAACCACCAGCGCTGCTTTTCCTAAGCAAACGTTGGTACAGGGCAGGGAGGGCTGGAGCAGATCTGGCTCGTGAGGACACAGACACACACAGTCCTGGCAAAGCAGCTATTCCCCAAGCGCAGCCCAAACTACCCTGTGCACAGAGGGATCTCGCTTGGTTGCTATAGCAGAACAGAGGCCATGAGCTCTCTGCTGGCATCACCAGGTGAATATAAACACAGGGTGCTCTTTTTCTGTCCTGGGATGAGAAACACAAAGCCAGGAGCCCTCCAGGACCTCACGGAGCCGGGGTCCTGCTGCCCAATTGATCTCCAGCAGAGCTTTGGACTTCTTTTCTTGCTACAACCACCTAGATGTGGACAGAGCAGGGCCCAACAGCAAGAGAGAGACCAGAGGCATAAGCATCCTGCCCTGCCCCATAACCTCAGTGATGGGTCAGAAAAGCACAGCCCTGATAAGAACCAAGCCTCCTCTTTCCCTCTGCTCCTCACCAGCACAACTGTGCTGGCAAAGCCCAAGAGCAAACCAGACTCAGAGCCTCAAGGGTTATCTCAGCCCCACACCTCCAGCTCCTTTGGCACCAAAGATGAGGGGACATCGCTGTCCTGCAGGCAGTGAGGCTCTCCCCTGCTCAAACTCTTCCAGGCAGCCACCAAAGCTCCTTTTGGAGTCTGAGGGCAGTGAACAGAGCAGGGAGGAAGAGCAAAGCCTGCTCTGAACTGCCTGGGGAGGTGGTGGTGGGGAATTACCCCAATTAGCATCTAAATATGCATTTGGCTGTACTTTTAGCCTGCAACAAGGAGAGAAGTTTGGTTTTCTCATTGTTCTCTCCCCATGTGACCCCAAACCCACAATACAAACCGGTCATCACCACCATAACCACAAGAGCATCCTCCCCTCACCACAGGGAAACATTCCTCCATGCATTTCCACACCGGCAGCACACACCCACATCCCAGGAGTGGGAAGCCAGCCTTCAAATTACAGCAATTAACAGTAAGTATATTAATAAATTAGTCTGGTTTTCCCAACAGGATAACCTGCAGGGGCTTGTTGGCAGAAGCGGGAGCCCTTTTTGCAGCACATGGGTGAATTGCTGGCATTGCAGGATGAGACCATGAGGGAGTCTGTTGGTCCTGGGAGCAAATCCAGCCCCAGTGCAGGGGAAAATGGAAGGGACCATCAACGTCCTCCCCTGACCACAGCACCCAGGACACATCAGCTCCGGCAAAGCCACGAACCCAGGGAGCTGAAGCTGCACTTCCAGCATGCGGATACCCACAGGGATATCTCCTCATCCCATTCCGGCTGTTCCTTTCCAGTCTGGGAAGGTTTTGTCTATTATTTTATTTCAAGGCGCAGGGTGGATGTAGGTATAAAAGGAGCCATTTATTCCAAGCCCTGCCCTTCCTCATCCCTTTCCAAATACTTCACAGCCTGTTTTCCTTTTCCAATCAAGACAGAAAATGCTCGGCGAGCAAGACGAGACACAGGGAGAGGAAACAGTGGTTTAACTTCATCATCCAAGGCAAATTATGCCACCTATTATGCAAGCCACCCATTCCCATTACTGGTTGCATGTGAACAACGGGGTAATTTCACCTTCCCTAGAGCACTTACAAGCTTTCACACCACAACTCCATGAGCAACTCCTTCATCCAGCCAACGCTGTGCCAATCTCTACCGCACAAAGGGGAATTAAGGCAGGAGTTTAAGGGAATACCTGACATTCATTCCAAAGGAGTTTCCCTGCAGTCGGGAACTCACCATCCTGCCTGCAAGCATCCAAGTTGGGATTCCTCATCTCATCTCTCAGGCCACCTTGGACCTGCCACCACCCGGGCTGGTCCCCTCCTCAGCTGGGCTTCCACCTCTTAGAGCTCCCCAGCACCCAGACCATAATATCACATTTTATATGGAAAACACTAAAATGGGCTCACACCTTTTAAAAAGATCTTTCCACCTCACTGCCTCCAGCCAGGCGCTGCCTTCGCCTCCCCATCCCCACCAGGCTTCACTATCAGGCATCTTAAGCCTGTTTTAAGTGAAAAGACGTGATTTCAGCTAATTGACAGCAGGTGAGTTACATGGCTATAGGGCAAGGGAACAGTTGATCAGACTGGTTCATGGCAGCAGAGACCCAACCATCCCAGGCCTTTGCATCCCACTCGCACCCCCACTGCCAGAACAGTTCAGCTGGCAAAAAAAAGAACGTAATTAGTGTTTAATTTCTTAACAATTTTTTTTACCTTCCTTTTAATTGCGCTACATAAAACTGTCCCAGAGCTTTACAGCCTCCAAAGCCACGTCCTGGGCCAGTCCTCTCGGCTGGTTTTAATTAGGGTGAGACACGGCTGGCACATTAATGTAAGGAGGAGAAGGGGAGAGAACGTCCGACCATGTTCTGGGAAGGGTTTTGCTATTGCAAGCACCCAGTTCATGTCACCAGGCATCACAGGAGCAGGGCTGGTCCCCCCCCCAGCACAGTAAAAGCTGCTTTATCTGCTGCATCCTGCTCGCAACAGGGAGGTTTGGCTCCTGCACACCACAAAACCTCTCTGCTAGGAGGAGACGTACATCTCCAGCAGCAGAATTCCCTCTCCTTGAAGGAGAAACCTGAAGACTTAGAGGGGAAAACCAGCTTAACTTTGAGCACTTGCTACCAAGCGGCTTTTGGGCTAATCAGCATTCCTACAGGATTGAGTCTGGAGGCACCCCAAGGCTGCTGCTCCTTCCGTAGAGGGGGTTTCTTGGCATGCACAGCATGCGGAAACCGTGCAAAACACATTCCCGTTCTCCCACCCGAACCAACAGGAAGCCCTTAGGATAAGCCAGGCTGAGTCCTTGGCCATGGTGGGTACCACAGGAGGAATATTTACCTCTCTTTGCTCCTAGCACCCCCAGCAGAGCTATGCACCAAGCAGGGACACAACAGCCAAGGTACCCATGGGATGGAGCAGGTCCAGCTTCACACCATACACAGGACACCAGACCTCCCCGAGGAGTGCCTGTACAGAAGGTGGGAAAGAGGGAAGCACACGTGGACAAGCAAGGAGGCGAAGTCACTGAAGATACAGCTTAACAATACCTAATGCAATAGGAAAGAAGCATATTTTCCTCCTTTTCCTAAGCTTGGCCCTACTTAGAAAACCTTGGGATTCTTGGAAAGGATATTTTCCAGGGGAAGACAAAAGATCAGCCCCTTAACAAGCAGACAGCAGGCTTGGATTTGCTCAGCTGTATTGTCTGAAGAAGGAAAACCAATAATCCCTACTTCATCCCTGGGTTCACCCCTCTTCTCATACTAAATCCCTTGGCAACATGACACCGACAAGATAGCCCAGGCACGTAACCCCCAACCCCATTCATCTGCAGCTTACAGAGACCTCGGGCAAACCCAGGAGCCCCGAACAATATCCAAAAACCAGGAGAAGCGCAACCTCACCTACCTCTTTCCCTAAGGAAAACCACACGGAGCTGCTCCCGCAAAACCCCATCGCATCAACAAGGCTCAGGCTCTGCAGGGAGCTTGTAACTGATTCCCCTAAAGAGAGACACCTGAATGGGCTTCGAGAAGCTGCTAAAGACCCTGGAAGCCGTTGGGGATGCAAATTGCCCTCGGGTGCTGGTGATTGCTCAGGGTTGTGGGGCTGCTGTAGATGAGATTAAGTGAGTAAAGCTGTGCAAAAGCATCGAGAGCTTCTTGCAGAGGATGAAGCTGCTGCTGCTGCACAGATAACCCTCGCAACGGGTTTCAAGCTCATATGGTGATCACAAAGATGCTTATGCATCGACACCACTGTTATTAATTGCTATCGTTTGCACTGCACAGCTGCAAAGAGCTCGGGAGGTACCTGATGTACATGGTGTTAAGCAAGCACAAGCAACAGGGAGCCTCCAGTCCTAACGAGCTTTTGCACCTCCCCGCAACATTCCCAGCAAACCCAAAGAGCTTAAACAACAAAAGAGAGAAAAAACCCACAACAAAGTAAAAGTTCAACAAAAAACCGCACAAAAATCCCCACAGACACAAAGGCAAAGCCTTTGTCATCATCCTGATGGCTCATGAAAAGCACCAGTCATGTAGCATCCCTTTTTGCACTTAAGTCAGTTATAAGCTAAGCCACACTTTTGGAGCCTTTACATGTGCAAGGGGCACGTGTGCCCATCCCAGCTCTTTTTGCTTTGCCTCCAACGAGAGGAGCATGGAGAGACTTTGGCGGGCTTTCAGTGATGGGTACCCCCAGTTTGCACCAGCAAGGGGACAAAGGCAGACCCCTTCCCCTCCTGCTTGCAGCTAAACTAATGGCGAAAATCGGCGGTTTAGGAGCAAAAAACACAGAAAAGAGGCTAAAACAACTCACCAGCAGCAGATGCTCAGGAGCAGCCCCCTCCCCACAAGCCGCCTGTCCCCTCCCCACTCATTCAAAGGGACATCCCCTTCCTCCCTTCCTGCCCTACAAGGGCATCTCTGGAGCTGAGACCTCCAATAGGCTTGGAAAGGGTGAATGATGGGGCAGCGGCTGAGAAGCAAAATCCTCTGAGAGCTCTGGGGGTTTTTGCTGAAGGTGAAGCGGAGCAGGAGACTCTTGGGGACAGAGAGGGGCTTTGGACAGGGGCCCATAGGGACAGGACAAGGGGAATGGCTTTAACCTGCCCGAGGGGAGATGGAGATGAGCACCTAGGCAGAAGCTCTTTCCTGTGAGGGTGCTGAGGTGCTGGCACAGGGTGCCCAGAGAAGCTGTGGCTGCCCCATCCCTGGCAGTGTTCAAGGCCAGGTTGGACACAGGGGCTTGGAGCAAGCTGCTCCAGTGGAAGGTGTCCCTGCCCATGCAGGGGTTGGAACTGGATGAGCTTTAAGGTCCCTTCAACCCAAACCAGTCTGGGATTCTACGAGTTACAGCGGGACTGGGGTGAGCACTCCCAGCCTCTTCTATTTCTTCATTAAAAAAAGTCAACAAACCAAACCCAACCAAAAAACCCAAACAAAGCCCCAGAACAATCAGACAAAAAACCCAAATCCAGCCAAAGAACCCAAACAAACTAAAATCGCAGAACTGATCATTAACAGGATCATTACAGCTGCAGAAACCACCCGCAAGTGGGTGTGGTGAAGGACTTCCATGGAGCAATAACCCAGCTCAAAGCAGCATTCAAATGGCTCTGTGCAGCTCAACATCAGCAATGCTGTAGCTGTGAGAGGAGCAGAGGAGGTGTTGGGTCCTAGCTGAACAGCTGAGAGGTTTAAGTGCTTTAAGGTACCCAACGGAGGAGCGCTGATGGTTCTCTTAGACAGTGCATTGTCATAGAGCATCACTGGTCCAGGACCTCCACCAAGGAAGAGCCCGGAGTCACCTCCCTGCCGTGCTCAGGATCAGCATCTGAAGGATGCCAAGGGGCTCCATCCTTGGTCCTCTGTTTTCAGAGGAGCTTTGAGCTCCCCAGATGAACTGCTCAAGCAATGGATCCATGTCTGACACACGCAAACACACTCAGAGAGTTATGTTGTTTCCAGCCCCTGTTGTGCAGATTTGGGATGTTTTGTGAGTGTTCCACTATTTCAGGGGGAAACAAGGAAGAAAATCTGAAAAAAATCAAGAAATAGGAAAAACTGCATCTTCAGGAAAGCCCAACCGCCCGCCCCTAGCCGTGATGGTGTTTGCTCTGCTCAGAGTGATGCTGGGTCCCTGCAGCATCCCAGTAGGCTGCATCATGCACACACCTGCACCGCTGAGCTGTCAAAGCAAACATGGGAATGAAGCACACACACAGGCTCCAAATCCACACATCACTGGTGCTGGGACACAAGCAGGGCCTGGAAATTCCCCCCGAGCTGGCAGGCAGCTCCAGCAGATGGGTTTCACAAGCCCCATAGGAGAAATAACATCTCCATGAGCATCTCCGACTGCCTGTAAATACACAGCAGCTGATGCAGCAGCAGATGAAGTGGGGCAGCAATAGGGATGAGAATGGAAAACTGAAGTGGGGGGAAAGCTGGGTTTGGCTTGTGCTCCCCCCGGCTCCTCCTCCTCTTTGCAGTGGCTCCTGGTTTCTAACTTTGTGTTCATTCAACCCGAAGCAAACAAAATTTACTGCCTGCTCTCCTCCAGCCATCCCCATCCCAGCTGGACTCTGCTCCCCTCTTTTTCCCAAGGAGGAGGATGACAGCAAGGAAGGGGATTTCTGCCTGCTGAGCCTCTATGGAACTGGATCCCTGTATTAGGAACCCAAGGGAAAACAAATCCAGCTTCCCCAGGCCATCACTCACTTCCTGCTGTCCCCAGTGGTGTTGCTGCTGGCCTCGATACTCCGAGTCCTGAAAGAAGCAGTAATTTGGCACTGGGGGAGCAAAAAGAGGCTCTTCACAGCTGGACGTGCATGGCTGGAGGTACAAGCCAAGCTGGATCAGCTGCTTTCAGTGCAGGGGCAAAAGAGCCATAATAGGGCAGGACTGTACGTTACCCTTCAGAGTGAGATGCTGCAGGTGAGGGCTGGGGGGTCCAGAGCTCAACAAACCCATCCAGCGCTATGCCCTGCATCCCTGCCTGGCGCTCAGCCCCTGCAGAATCAGGCCTGAGCAAAGGGAAGACAGAAGGAGCTCAAAAGAAACTCCTTGAGCATAAAGGCTGAGCAGAGAGCACGCTTTTATCAGCACCCAAAGGCGCCAGACACTGCAGCACACACAAAAGGCAAAAGGCAGTCCTTGGGCCCAACCAACCAGTCTTAATATTTGCGTTTGGAAAAGCAAACTAATAAATCCCCATCAGTTTATCCATGCTTCCAGTTTGTATTTATTAGGGAGAATGACGGGCAGGTTTTCCTCCCGGTTACACAGGTAAATAGCAGTACAGCTCCCACACCCTTCCCCTTTTTGACGGCCCGGCTCTCTGTTTGCTCACAGGCTCTAAACAAGCTGGAACTACAGAGCAATGCCAAAGGCAACCGGCCTTGAGGTAAATATTAGTTATGAACTCCAAAAGGGCCATACCCAAGCACAAAGCTTCCTCCCTCCATCCCTGGAGCAGGGGCTGCAGCACCGGCATCCATCAGCAGGTCCACACATACTGGGATAATGGAGGAGCAGCTCTCAGGTAGGGAATTGTTTGGAAAAGGGCTGCCACAGCATGAACATTGGCCATGGCATCACCAGTGTGTGCTGGCTTGGCAGGGCTGAGTGACACAAAGCCTTTCTGTCTTCTCTGGGGGAATCCAACCTCCTTAACATCTCAGCTCTCCTATATGGACATCGCAGTGCTAGACACACCAAGCTGAGAACAGTTCGGTGCAGGGAGCACCGTATGTGGCAGCACCCTGGCAGCCAGCATCACTTGTTACACACTCCTTGTGCTGGTAGCCACAGGACCATCACTTGAGGTGTCTCCCCATAGCCACAGCCTGCTTTCAGCAGGAGTGGTGCCCTGCAGCTCCCCAGCAGGCTGGGACAATGGGGCCCACAGCCTGAAAATCCAGGTTTGACTCATGGGTGGGAAGCCTGCAATTCGCCTGAGGACTGCTCCTACGCGCGGCTGCTGTCTGGGGCATGGCCCCAGCTTCAGCACAGCTCGGACTGGGAGGAGAAGCTATCAGGGAGAGGGCCTGGGGAAGCAGGGGGCACCCATTAACACCAAGCTTATCCCATGCTGGTTTGCTTGTGAAGGGCTTGGGGCAAGGTGCTCTAGTGGAAGGTGTCCCTGCCTGCTGCAGCGGTTGGAACTGGAGGAGCTTTAAGGTCCCTTCAACCCAAACCACTCTGATTCTGTGATTTCTGGTCTCTGCTGTTCTCTCCTAGCCCTGCCCAAGAGCACAACATGGCTCTCAACCTCTCCACAGTGCTTCTGAGCTGAGCAATGGGTTTTCAAGGACAAATTTGTCCCAGTGGAGGAACTTGCCATGAAGAGAAACAAAGCCAGAGATCCTACCAGTTACACCAGCAAGCTTGACATCGAGTCACCGGCTGCACACCAAGCACAGTTCTACTGGATCCATGTGCAGGAGGTTACTGTGCTTTTTAAATGAAAGGACACCCTTTTTTATGTAGTGGTCTAAATCTTTTTTTAACAGAATAATAAACGGGTACTTCCATTCCATAAATATGTGGTTTATGGTGTGTTTCCACACAGCACCTTCCCATCACACAGTGCAGGGATGGGAAACAACATTGTTTAATGGGAATGAACTTGCAGCTCAGTTGCTTTTGGAGCAGGAGGCAAGCAAGGGGCAGCTCACCCCGCCATGCTATGGGCAGCGAAGGGTAAGGGCTGCAGACAGGGAAGGGGGAAAGGATAGGGGAAGAACTTCGCTGCAAAGCAAAGGCATTAAACTCTTGGCCTGACTCTGTTGGGGCAGAGAAGTTTGCCAGAGCGCTGGTTTCCTGTGCACTCAAACACATCCCTCGGCAGCCCCGCGATAGGGCCATGATGTAAGTGTGGCTGAGCCAAGGCAAACGGAAAAGAACAGCGAGCACTCACAGAGGCAATGGGTTTTATTGAGTTTAATTGTTTGAGGGTGACATTTTCCCCCCATCTTGATGTTTTCCCTACCATATCCACATGGGATGTGCCAAGGCTGAGGGTGCTTGCCTGGCTGCAGCAGAAGGACCCTCCCTGAGGCCACCCAACACCCGTGGCACAAGATGAGGCTCTGCCAAACAGCTTTAAACCCCATGCACTGCGATCAACTCAGCTTCTGCCCCATGGCACTTCCAAAGGCTTTCACCCCTCCAGTTCCCATCGCAGGCATCAGCACTCTGTGAATGCCACACGCTGCAGGCTGGGTCCATGCATCCTCACAAAGAGCCGAAAGGCACCAAAAAGAAAAGCAGAGGGGTAAAAGAAGAGAAAAAATCCACAGTTGGTTCTTCGGAACTGGGCAAGCACTTGGTCATCCTCAGAGGAAAGCATCGAGCTACTGTTTGACCCAAGAGCACTTTACCATCCATCGCCAGCACTTCCCAGGCAAAGGAATGATTTCCAAACCCCAGAGGAGAGCAGCTATTAAAGTCCTTTTGGCTCTGCATGGGAGTCAGGAGCAAGGTCAGCTCCAGGGAATGTGGAGCCCAGTGAGTCCAAGGGCAGATGGTTTTGGTGATGGGTCCCGGATGAAGGAGCTCACCACAGTCCCGGGTGCTCCATCACTCCTTGGTGAGCTCGGGGTGAGCTGCTGATCCCTGCTGTCCCTGTCTCCATGCTCACAGCTGAAGAACCCATCCTCAGGAGGGTGCTCCTGGGTTCTGTGGTCCCAATCAGTGCTGTAGCATCTTGGCTGTCTCCTCTCAGGTCACTGCACCCTGAGCCTCCACCATGGACCCTGCAAAGGAAACACACAGCGTTAATCCAGGGTCCAGGGTGGTGATGCAACAAACTGATTCTCCTTTGTCACCAAATTAATGCTTGGAGCAACATGTGAAAGAGAAGATGCACCAGCAACCCCAGCATCTGCCTTTAAAGCACATCCTGCACTGGTGCCTTCAAGCACACCCCACACTCAGCATCACCAAGGGCCCCATGCTTTGGAGGCTGAAGCCCTTCCCAAGCCCTGGCTCTGAGGGCTGTGAGGGACCCATTGTGGCTGCAGAGCCCATGCCTAAGCAGGCTGCAAACAGCTCTTCATCCACAGCAACTCGCTCTGCCAGTGCTGCCATTCACACAGCGAGAGCAGAGGATGTGCTGACAACAGCCAGGGGAAATCCAGCATTACTCACATCACATCGCTCCAGAGAGCTCAAAAGCAGCTCCCACGGGATCAGGAGACACCAGACCGGGGTGCGGGATAGCGTGAGGGTGGATGAGACATAGCTAGGGGCTGATGGAAGAAAATCAAATGGACATTTCCATGCAGCAGACAAAACAACGGCATCTGGGGCTGCAAAGGAAGGGAAAGCAGCTCCTCTGCTTGTGCATATGCAGGCTGTGTTACACTGTCCGAGGGAGGTGGAAGCCACTGATTAAACATCCCAGCACTGAGCTGAGATGCAGGATGAGCACAGTGCTAGTGCTGAGGAGCTGGTACAGGCAGCACAGGCAGCTCTGTCTGCCCTCCCTTCCAGGGATGCTGCAGCCACCCCATGCCCTTCCCCAGCAGAAAGCAGCTCCTTTTCCCAATCTGCCATAGATTTTTGGAAGGATACAGGGAGAGGAAAGCACAGCGAGAATGGATCTCATTTATCCCTCTCTGCCCATGGGCTCCCTGCCTACAAGCTCTCAAATCAGCTGCAATGCACAGGAGGATCCAAACTGCACTGTTAAGCACGGCACAACCAGCTTCCATCTGGCTCAGACAGGCTCTTGGCCCACTTGGGGTGATTAATCATTTGCTCTCCTCTTTGATTCTCACCCTGCTCACTCCATAGGATCATTAAACAGCTTTTCTCCAGAGCAAACCCTGCCTGACGCCCCGTCCTGCTCCAGCGTTAACTAGGGACGCACAGAAAGCAGGGTAGAGGTTTATGCTCATTTATCCTGCAACACTTATCATCTGTTTGCTTTGGACTTCACAAGGAATACGCAAGCCAGCTTGGCACCTCCTGGCCAAGATATCACACCCACAGCAATACGGTGCGGAGGAATAAACCAGCTCCCATGCCCCTTCCCCAGGGAAAGCCTGACGACCAGCTTTGGGAATTCTGGGAAAGAAATCGCTCGGCATCTCCAGGTTTGCAGAGCGCTGTGTGCAACTGCCCCAGCCCTTGTAAATGTGTTAAAAAATAAAACCCTTTAAGAGCTTCCAGATGTTCTGTTTATGTTGTGGTGTTACCCAGCTCCATCCTCCGGAGGCCAATACACAGCCTCAATGAAAGCACAGCAGCCAAGGGGAAAGCAGGGGGGAGTAGTGGAGGAGGTCCCAACCCTTTTCCTCCTCTTTCCCCATTAACTCCCATGCTGCTGGTGAAGGCACTGAGAGTGGATGCAAACCCTCCCTCCCACTCTGAGCATCTCCCTGCGTCATGAGCATCACTGGGGTTTGCAAGGCGCTAAACCCTAATGCCCAGGCTCTGGGGAATCACTGCACAGCGGGATGTGGGACACCGCAAGGAGCAAACGCATCAGTGTGGTACCCCAGAGGCCTGCAGTGCCCACCAAGAAGATCCAGAGAGTCCAACCCTATTACATTCAACTTCACCTCCACCCATCTGCCAAAAACTACCTGCTGCTGCTGCCCTAAGATGTGAGAGGACATAAAGCTCTGTCAATGCACCCTGGGCATGGCCACACAGGTCTGCGTGTGTGCAGAGAGCCGGGCTTGGGTCTCTTTGCTCAGGGCGTTGAAGGTCCAGCGCGCTGCTTTTGAAGTCCCCTCGAGTGTGCTGCATGGCTGGTAGCAATCAAAGCCCCATAAAGGCGCGATACCGCGGCTGTGGGCGCAGGCTCTGATGTGTTATCTGCCCTTCCCAGTGCGGGAGGAGGGCAGCCACCCCTGCGGCACATCTGAGAATGCGTTAGCGCCCGGAGATCAAAGGCGCTTCCTGATGGGATCCACCCGGTGAAGCCTTTCTGGCCAGTGCAGTCCTTCCGCAGGCTGGGATGGAGCTGAAGCGCTGCAGGAACACGCTGCCAGTGCAGGAACTGCCATGCAGCTGCAAGGATGGGAGCACTGGGAATGGCGGCAATACCTCCAGCCAGGGTGGCTGCTGCAGGATGTCCTCCTGCCTACAATGGGGACATTATAATATCCTTACTGCACGGATTAGGCTCACTGTCACCCTTCAGGTGGGGAAATGGAGCCCAGGTAGGTTCAGTGCCATGCGGGTGCCCCACTTTAACCACATACCATAAAACAGAGCAATTGTCTTGAATCAGAGATGCTCCCAATGAAGGTCCATCCTCCCTGGACCCTTGTGACCTGAGCAAACCCCGCTCAGGACAAACTTCCTTCCTCCCCACTGCACATCCCCCAGCACTAAACCTACACAGAGAATAACATTTCAGGTGCAGTTTATGTTTTCCCAGGCTGCTGCCTCCCACAAACCCCCACTCCCCAGTGAAGCATCATCTGCTTCCAGGCGCTCTGGACCACTGCGGCTGCAAGAGGATGAGCAGCAGCGCAGCCAGGCCACACACTGCGAGCCCTGAGGCCACCAGTGCCTCCTGGCCACCAGCCCCCGCGCTGCTGTTGTTCTCCTCAACATGAGCTCACTGCAAGGTCCCGAGAGAGCAGGGGGGAGGCAGAACAAGGGCACAAGCTGCCTCCACACTCAGCAGCAGCAGGGAAGGATAGCGCATCCATCCAGAGCAAATAGAGGAGGAGGTGCTGGGTTTGCAGCAGGAATGATGCATTCGGAGATGGGAATCTGCCTCCTGTCCCATCTCTTCCAACACATGCTTGCAAGGAGCAAAGAGCAGGAATAGAAACGGGACTTCTAGCTGCGGAGGGTGGGAGCATCGCGTCTGCAGACAGCTTAAGCGCAAGCTGTGTGGGCAGCAAAGCCAAACAGGAAAGGAAACCAAGAGGCAGGGAAACGATTCTGGCAGCGCTCATGCTATGGCTCGCTCAGCGCTCATACCTCCCTGCTGCTGCTGCCTCTCCCCGGTGTCCCTCCCTCAGACCCCTCGCCCTGCTCAGACATGCCCCTATTCCACTTTTCCTATTGAAACGCTTCCCCTCCAAAGGGCTGGATTGAGAAAAATGCAGCTAAAGAGCTAGAACCGGTCCCAGCACAGCTGCGTGAGCATCACATTGCTCTGTCCCTGCACACCCACCCCGGCAGCGCTCAGCCTGGCCCCAGACCCCTGCAAAGGGAAGGGAAAGTCCAGGTCTGCAGTGGGGAATGGGGACCTGGACACCTTAAAGGGCATGCAAAGGGATGGGGCTTCAGACCTGCTCACCCTGGTTGGGTTTACCCCTTCCAAACATCTAAAATGAGGAGGTGGTGGTGAACAGCAGGAGGGACAAGCAGGGTCACGCTGTGCTCTTTGCATCCCTCCCAGTTGATACTGGCTTTAAAGGGATTTACAGTTTGGAGATGCAGGTTTACTCACATGCCCCAACGTGCTTAATGACCAAAGTGCTCTTCAGTGAACCCAGCAGTGGATTGTAAAATAAAGTCAGTGAGGCAAGTGGATTAAAGAGGGGAAAAAAAAGGGCAAGAGATCTGAGAGAGATGAAACGGACCCATTGAGTCACAGCCAGTGCCTGCCAAAGCATGGTGTCCTCCTGAGCAGGGCACGGACAGAGCTGCATAGGGACCCCCCCCATGCAAGCAGCTCCCCAGGGCTGGTTGCGCTCCCCATGCTGCCAAGAGCACCCATCCATCACTCTCTGCCTGCTCGCACATGCCCCATTTCCCATGGGGTCTCCGTAGCTCATTCCTCCTCTCCACTGGGTGTGAGATGTGCCACATCCTGGCGTGGAATGTGACAGGACATCCAGCATCCCCTGTATGAAATGGCTGTCTCCAGCTCCAGTGGAAGCTGCTGTGGACCACTAGGCACCCCTGACATGGTGAAGCTCACCCCAATGTGTGCTGATGGGCTGCTAGGGTGATAACCCACATGCCCTATGCCACAGGGTCAAGTTGGCCACATTTCAGTGCAGGCATCAAAGCCCAGACAAGGGTCCTATGGGGACACTCAGGCAGTGGAGGAAAGGAGCCCAGCAGTGACCAGCCCATGCAACCCCATCCTCTGCTGTCCCCATGCTGTGAGTGAACACAGGAGGTTGCAGCATCCGAGGCTGCGGGAAAACCACACTCAGAAGGGATCATTCCCATAAAAAGCTGAATGCTCCAGTGGAAAAAGCGGTGGGGTGGGAAGGGGGAGCCCAGCCTGCCCCCAGCAGCTCCCAGCCTCATGCTCGCCAGCAAACTGCTTCTCCCCATCTCCCTGCCCACCCCCCTCAGGCACGGCTTTGGAGCAGCACCTCTCTCATTCACTGTGGCTTTAAACTGGCTAAAATGGAGCCCCCAGGTTCGGCGCAACCACAACCCTTCAACAGCGCTGCAAAGCACATGAGCCTTCTCCTCAAACCACCAGGCTCTGCTGCCAGAGCCAGCCTAATTCCCAGAGTTTCAGGCCAAAGAGATTATCTTCGTTTGCTAACCTAAGCCTGCAATACAAAAAGCCTTGCCAAATTCCCAGAGAGCCTCCGAAGATGTCATTGAAGCTGCTGCAGCTAGAGGAAGCGAAGCAAGTGGTTTGTTCCCATGCCGCCCTTTCTGGTAATGTGTTAATAAATAACCCCGGCCCAGACAGGTGCTGTCAGCTCCACCACGAGCTGCCTGAGTCACCGACCTGCCACCGTGCAAACCACCGTGAGTCATGCCCAGACCAGCCCTGTAACCAGCCCCATGGCCGTGCACTCACCCAGACCCAAGGGGGAGTGGGGATGCTCAGGGTGGCACCATTGAGGGGTCAGAGTCTATGAGATACCCCCCCCCCCCACCCCAGTCCTGGATATTTAACCCAAAGATAGTAAAGGATGTTCATGGATGGCTCACTCCAAGGTGCAACAGCCCAGAAAAACTGGTGAGGTTGAGATGCAGCACATAGAACTGACCGAGGGACCTGTGTCTGATCACAGCATCGCAGCAGCCTCATCTCAGTCTCCCCTCTGGCAGGTTAAAGCCATTCCCCTTGTCCTGTCCCTACAGGCCCTTGTCCAAAGCCCCTCTCCAGGTTTCCTGGAGCCCCTGTAGGCACTGGAGCTGCTCTGAGGTCTCCCCTTAAGGAGCTTTCTCTTCTCCAGGCTGAACCAGCCCAGCTCTCTCGGCCTGTCAATGCCAGAGAACTGTGCTTGCCAGCACACCCTGGCTGCACCCCAGAGGATGAGGGTCCAGGGGAGAGGCAGCGGCTCAGCTCCGGGATGTACTCACAGCACAGCATCCTCTGCAGCCCAAGACACAAACGCAGGTTCCCTCCTCAAATACCAGCCCTGATCAACCTCCTGAGCCCTTAACACAGGCACTTACCCTAGAATGAGACTAAAAATAGAACTTTTACCCCCCAACAGAAACATCTCTGACAACTTTCTCCTTGCTCACACACTCCAACCTGTTCTGCGTGTGGGACCAGGCTCCCTCCTCCTCCGGCTCTTTCTAGCAATCTTGCCCCCTCCTTCCCCACAAGAAAAGGCCACTCTCTCTTCAAAGCCATGCGTCACACAGACTGACAGGCAGGTGAAGGAATGAAGAAAGTCCCATTCGCCTTCATTTTTGCACCAAGGCGATAAGCACGGCAGGATGTCAGGGTTGGACATCGGGGGCTCCTGGGAGAGGCTGCAGGCAGGTTTCGGGCAGGCTCTGGCACTCAGCGACAGCTCTGGTTTCTTTATTGAAAGCATCCCCACAGTGATAACGCTCTGACAAACTGATCGATGGGCCCGAGCAGCAGAACCATGCTCCCTGAGCATGAGCTCTGCTCAGCTCCCAGCACTCTGGCTTCTCCTACAACTCCAGCAGTCCCCCACTGCGGGTGGGTAGGAGCCAAGCAGCTCCCTGTGGTTTCTGCCATCAGCAGGAGCCCCTCATGATCCATTTGATCCGTGGGATCTTCCAAATGAGCTGGAGAGCTTTTCCCCCTCCACATCAACAGAGAGAACAAACCCTGGACATCCCCCAGAAAGGAGATGCTCCAGGCACAAAGACCACATCCCCACTGACCAAAGGGCATCTCCAGTGCAGATACAAGGGCTTCCACCTCCCTTCCAACACCCGCACCCTCTGAGTCTGGCCCCACTGGGGGGGAAAGGAGGAAAAACCATCCGGCTGCACATTCATTTTGCAGCTTTGAGCTGATTTCTATCCCTGGGGATTACCAATGTTTTTTCCTGTTCTGACCCTAAGCTGATTAATTCTCCTTGCTCCCCTTCTCCCCTTCTTTTCACGTGAAGGAATGAGGATATGAAATGCCACCTATGCAGGTGACCAGGTCCACAGCCACCCAGGGCAAGCTGAGCAGGGTGAGGATGCTCCCCTACTGAGCCATCAGCCTCCCGTGCCATCAGGTTCAAATCACAGCCTCATGCTCTTTATGTTCTTAGTGCAAAGGAACCGATATCACCCTGATCCCAGCAGGTCAGGATGAACCCCATCACCACCAGCATCGCTTTCCCAGTGCAATGGAAACTATTGGCTTGTACCAGCAACGCTGATGGGGACTCATCCAAGAGCAGCAAAACTTGCCCTGGCATGATCCAGCCAACACTTCCTGAGTGCAGGAACCTCCTCTTCCGAGTGCTGTCACCATCAGCATCACATAGGCCTGCATGCTGGGGGCTGCTGCTCCTAAAGAGGGGAACTGGGACTCTAATGGGACAAGTCACATCCCATCAACCACCAGCACCATGACTACACAGCAGCTCCTTTCCCATTTAGCTCCATCAGCCATGGAAGAGCAATTTTGTGTGCAGGGTCTCTCCATACAAGCACCTGGACCCTAATGGGGGACTGCACCAGTGATCCCTTTCCCCAAAACCCTAGGCTAAGCTCAGCTTTCAGTCCTAGAACCAATACACACCCCGCTCACAGAGCCAGGTTAGCATTTTGCCACCTTAAGGCAGCTCCTAAGACACACTTCCACACCTCTCAAATCCAGATGCCTTCCCATAGGAGCCACCCAACAGTGACCCATCACCGGTACCACATCCACAGCATCCCCAGCTCCATCGCATCCCAGCACCCCTGTGCTACGCATGGGGATCTGTAACAGAAAATAACCCCCAGGTAATTGCCTGAAATCACAGAGGGAACCCGGAGCAGAAGCCAGGAATGCCAGAACATCTCTCAGGGGCAGACACGGGCAGAGCTGGCTCTGCGCACAGCAGGAGAGCCGGAACACACCCTTCCCTATAAAAGGATAATTACACAACCCGTGGTGGTAAATTAGCGCAGCAAAACACTGTTAATTCCCACAATGGACCTCAGCACCGAATCAAGAGGTAAAATTACCTCTCACCTGCAGTGAGATGGGCCCCCAGGCCAGGATTAGGGCTCATTGCCGAGGCAGGGTGGGAAGCTTCAGTGACTGCCCTCACCTGAAATATGGTCTTTGGAAAGGAGTGAAGTTGGGTGGTTTGTCCCTTGTGGGTGATGGGGGAATGGCTTTAACCTGCCAGACAGGAGATGGAGATGAGCTCTCAGGCAAAAGCTCTTCCCTGTGAGGGTGCTGAGGCGCTGGCACAGGGTGCCCAGAGAAGCTGTGGCTGCCCCATCCCTGCAGTGCTCAAGGCCAGGTTGGACACAGGGGCTTGGAGCAAGCTGCTCCAGTGGAAGGTGTCCCTGCCCATGCAGGGGTTGGAGCTGGAGGAGCTTTAAGGTCCCTTCAACCCAAACCGTTCTAGGATTACAACTATGCTGAAAACTGATTTTGTCCTGATGATGGGAGTGGGTATTTACTGCTCTGCTGCAGCCTGTGCTTAAACTGAATAGCAACTACTGGGAATAACTGGGAAAGACGTGGAAGTTATACCAAATCAGTGTCTGCCCTGTGGCTGAGGGCAAGCTGGGGCGGGCCGAACGTGCCCTGGCAACAGGAGCCCCACTGCAGTGCCACTGCCAATGTCCTTCATCCACAGACACATGGGAGCTGCCGCTTCACCCTGGAAAACCCTGAGCTTGAGACATGTGCCAGGTGAGCAGCACATCCAGTCCTTCCCGAGCCCTTTGCCCCGGGATGGCACCACAGGGCCGGTAGGAGCAGGAACAAGGAGCTTTTCACTTGGCTGCTTTTTTTCCTGACCTACATTTCTATATTCCTGCATCAAATGAAGTTTGAACCAACCTCAGCCAGGAACAGTTCAACAAATTCCTCACTAATTCTAGGAAACGCTGGGCCGAAAGTACATTTCTGCCTGTCCTCTGCTGAGGTCACCCCTATGGTGCTGCTTCCTTCCCTTCCCCCTGGGATTCGCTCCTGGGGAATTTTGGAGCCCTCCTGCTCAGCATGGCAGTGCAGAAATCCCATGTTGTGTCTCAGCAGATGGACGTTACCACTTGGGACTATCCATGGGAAAAGTGAGATGGTGTCTTTGGGATATACCAAGCCTAGATAGCCCCAAATGTGGCTGCGCATGGTTAAGTTTCACTAGCAGGATGATCTTAGAATGGTTTGTGTTGAAGGGACCTTAGAGCTCACCCAGTCCCAACCCCTGCCATGGGCAAGGACACCTTCCACTGGAGCAGCTTGCTCCAAGCCCCTGTGTCCAAGCTGGCCTTGAGCACTGCCAGGGATGGGGCAGCCACAGCTTCTCTGGGCACCCTGTGCCAGCGCCTCAGCACCCTCCTAGCATGCGCATAATATGCCCTGGGGCAAAGCAGGGAGGGGAAAGCCAAAAGACAGCAATTTTCCAACACAATAATAAACCCAACCAGGGCAGAGCTGCCACCCTCAAACAGCATCCTGGTGTTTGGTCCCAAAACCCACCAACTGGGATGTAAAGGCAGTGCCTGCCCAGCCACCATGGGGCAACCCCAGCGCTCTCCCTTCCCAAGCTGATCCCTTTTCAACGCTTCCAGCTTCCACGTATCACAGCTGTAATTTACAGAGCTAATTTAACCGCACGCAGCCGTGCCTGCATTCAGCACCGGCACCAGCCACTGAGCTCAGGCAGCACGGGGCCCGCAACAGCCCCTCCTGCACTTTGAGTTTTGTTTGTTTTAATTGAGAAAGGGGAAAAACCCCCAAAGAACCCCCCTGTCCCAAGCCCCTGCTCTCATTTTTCAGGTGCCTTGATTTATTGATTGCCTTATTCCCTTTTAATAGGCTCTCCCCACCAGAGCCAGGGTGTTTCCTGCGGGAAGGCTGCACGCACCGAGGATGGAGGGGGTCCTGCCCTGTGCAGCCCAGGAAGGTGAGAGGAGCCTGGCACTGCCCAGCCTTCCTCCCACCGCCCTCCTCCTCCCCTGGCTCCCTTTGCTGCCTTGGCCATGATCCAGGGCACGGTGCCCACAAGGAGAATTCCCAGCGGATGAGATCTACATCTCATTTAATTAAATTTCTCCTTTTAGATCAAATAAGAGGGCTCTGCCCAGCCAAGGGCTGGAGGAGTGGAGCCGGCCAAATGCCAAGCCCTGAGCCTGCTGGGTTTGCCCTCCCAGGGTGGATGCAGGAGCTGGAGGAGAGGTTAATCAGCAGCTAGGAGGGTGCTCGGAAGAGCTGGAAACCTTCGGATATGTGGCCAGGGATGATGGGTGAAAACACATCCTTTGCTGATGGAGAGCCACGTGCAACCCGGATAACCCATCCTACACGTTGGGCTGCTGAGGCCAGGGAAGGACTCAATGAAATGAGGCACAGGGAGGGCAGCCCTGTGGTTTTCCAGCTTTTTGCCAGCTCTATGGTGTCTCTCCTGTAAATTGTCCCAGAATTCAGACATGGACCTGGCAGCCATTTGGGAGACAGATCCCCACGCAATAGCCATTAACAGCAGCCAAAAAAACCACACTGCAAAGACTTCAAGCCACAAAAGTAAAGGGGAAAACTGGAAATCTACCCCTTCACCAGCCCCTGTGACATGGGGGAGACCCACCAGCTCCAGCCATTCCAGGCTCCTTGAAGCATCCCACTGATGGTGGCGATGCTGAACCCACCCTGGTGCATCCCCCAGCTCCTGCTGGCACAGCTCCACCAGTTCAGACTGGGTAAAGCTGCTCAAATCCATGCTTTTTATCAGCACAACAAGCGGGTTCGGCCTCTCAACAACCAGGGCTTCTTTCAATAATATATATATATATATCTCAGTCTAGCAATGCTGCTGGCTGAGCCCCAGCGGACTGCAGCCAGGGCCAATCCCCAGGATAAACACAGCCTACCTGGGTCTGTAAGTGCCAGAAGCATGTAGGCACCATGCAGGACCTCTTATATAAACAGCACTGCAAAAACAGCCCTGAGCACTGCAGGAGCACTTGTAGTACGCGCTGTACAGGAGATGAAGTGTTTGGGAACGTTACTGCAACGGATCCCGGGGAGGGGGGAGAGATGGGGCAATGCTTTCCCTCCCTCCTGCCTGCCCCATGCATCAGCCTTAAGGGTATAATGCTTGGTTGGAGGAGGAGGTTGGTGTGCTGCAGCCTGAGCAGCTCTCAGCCACCCAAAACATGCAGAATAAGCTGCTTATTCCTGCTGGAGAAGATAGAAGTGATGCTGGGCATTCAGCATAGGGCTGGGATGCAGGGGAAGAGGCAGAGGGGGACCCAGCCACATGGATGGGCACAGAAAGAACTGCAGAAAGAGCCACGGGCTGGGGGAAATCCAGGTCTGAGGTTTCAGGCACACCAGCCCTGTGCTTACCGAATGAACACACTCGGTTTCAGCATCACGGGTCCCCACAGTAACCCCTCACCTTGCAGAAGGGGCAAGGGAAGATTCCTTCACAAGACACTTCACAAGCAGGTGCAATTCAGACTGTGCCAATCTTTCCAGAGCTATTTCCAAGGCCTGTGCTTCCCACCCTTTCTCCCTTTACTTGCACTTGCCCTCCAGCCCTTCCTTTGGAGCCAGCCAGCAGCTTCTGGAGGGTTAAGAGGTGCGTGCACCCACGGGGCTGGGTCCCCTCCCTCCTCAACCCTCTCTTCCCGGCACTGCAGACCAGAGGCGCTCCAGATTTAATCTCCAAGACAAACACACCATAGCTGGAACCTGCTCCATTTGCACTTAGACCACAGATATTAAACAGCAGCAGCCAGGTTCAGCCCTGCCCACCTCACCCTGCAGCAGCCCTGCATCCCCCTCACCTCTCAATGCACATGCTGCCAGGGAATTGTCATCAGCTTTGCGATGAAGCTACAAGGGATGGTTTGTAGCTGGGAGTGAAGAAATACCCGCCACAAGAGCCGCTGGGTCTGAGTGCGTCCTTATGGAAGGTGAGCACTGGAGCTCACACTGGGTCCCCTCTGCCATGAACCGCCAGCACAGCTATAAGGATGCAGGAAGAAGAGGAGCATCAAAACATCAATGTGACCACCAGTGGGGCTCAAGGTGCTGATCCAGCAAGGGCCATGCTTCAGAATGAACCCTCACGAGGTGGTTTGGTCTCAGAGAACCCACTGGTTTATTTCCTTTTCTCCTACAGTCTCCAGAAACATCAGCTCCCCCCATCACATCAGGAGGAGGAGTATGGAAGATGCTAGAAGACGCTTGATACAAGCCAGTGGTTTGCTCATTGTTCAAGGTAGTTATTAGTATGATGAAGGTGAAAACCTCATGTCAGACCAGAATGTGCAGAGTACAGCATCCCTGTGAGCAGTTAACACCTGGATGGTCTTGCTGGGAGGAGGAGGAAGGAAATGGTCTCCAGGCTATTTGGCAACAGGAGCCTTCCAGTAAACGCTTATCTCACATCTTATGTTTCAATCGGAAGTGGAGAGATTTGGTTCATTTTCCACAGGGAATGGCAGAGGTGAGGCTGCCAGCAGCAACTGGAGCAGCCAGACTCAGCCCCAGAGCTATGGAAAGGACCAGGCTGGGCAATACCAAAAACACCTTCTGTCCTCAAAACCTACTTTGTGTTAACTCAGTGCGGTTCACTCCATGCTCCGGCTTTCCGGACATTTCACTATTGAGAAACACATTTTCTCAATGCTGGACATCGTGGACTTCCAGGAGGGAAGAACTCTCCCAGCCAATGTTACAGCCCACAGCCTGGAAAACAGCAGTATGGATTAGCTCTGAACCGGGTGAAAAGCTCAAGATCAACCCTAAGCTGACACAGAGAGCGCAGCGAAGAGCCTGATGGCATTTGGGATCCCAAGCGCCGCGTGCCACTGCCCTAAATCCAGCTATAACATTGCTTCCTGAAGATGATGCCTGGGTTAGTTACACACTGATGTGTGCATGAAAAAGGCGATTATATACAAATCCTGGGAGCAATAAAAATATAAATAGCCCTGAAGCCCCACAAAATGATGCCATTTTGAGAGCACTGATTCTATCCTTGCAATCTGTGGGGTGGTATTTAAAGATGAAGGGAGCAGGAGGAGGAATACGTGCTGCTCTGTCCAAACACCACGCAGAGCTCTGGTGGTCTCCCAAAGCCAGCCAAGGGCTCCAGGTCCCCCATTTAATGACCACCAAACACCTTTCATGTGCCACCCCACTGAAGCACATCAAGCATTTCCCTCTGCATTGGCTACCAGCACCCCCGAAATGCCTGGCCCAGCTCCCCACCCTGAAGGGTTCCTCAATATTTGCCTTTGCCATATCAAAAGGTGGCCTCAGCCCGATCCCTGAGGTGCTCAGCACCTCGCTGGTGGTCCCTAAATAAGCAGCCAGATGACCTCACCCCAAACATCCTCGGGCCCTTGTGGGCAGCCTGCGTGCAGACCACAGAAGCCTTCAAACAAGCGCTGTGAACAGGGCAGGCACAGTTCCCTCCCCACCACCATCCTGCTCCGGCCAGGTCCACCCAGGGGGACATTGCTCAAAGTAAACTCAGTGTTCTTGGGGGTTACCCAAAATACGAGCCCCAAAGGATAGAGAGGCGCTGGAAAAGCAGTGAGAGGGAAAGCAGGAAAACCCACAAGCCCTGGTGCTGCATCCAAGTCACGAGCCCATGAGTTCCCTGCGGCTCGGTCCAGGGGAAGAGGATTTTTCCTGGATGGTACAATTCCCTGCTCACAGCTCTCAAGTCCAAGGAGACAAAGACAACAGTGTCCCTTCACTCCCACCTCTCCAGGAAAGCAGGGATGGACCAAACACTTCTGACACCCCACAGCAGGCAGGATGCCCTGGGGACAGCGGGGTCCCCATTCAGGGAGCTGTGGCTTCATGGACCAAGAAGCTCCTGCGTGTTTTCTCATCCTCTTTGTGACTGAGCTACCCACATCCACAGGCTCCAGGAGGGATGACCTGGGGCAATGAAAGCAGCTGTGTCCCCTACAGCTACAGTGATAATAAACAACCACCACCAATGTCCCTGCATCAGGTTGGCAAGGGGGTACCACCAGCCAGGATGAAGGGGATGAGTGGAAACTGCTGTACAGCCCAGAAACGACAGAAGCCCTCAGGTTTTTACTGTGTCCCTGTTAGTTACTGCTGGAAAAGTCATCAGCAGACCCTGCAAGTCATTCACTTCTGTTTATCCTGGCACATGGGTCACCCTGGGCTGCAGCTCTGCTCACGCGAGTGGCACGAGGAGCATGGAAACCCTGCAGCAACGTCCAGCTCCATGGCAGGGAGAAGAGTCTGCTCCTGCCTCTACCCCATGAGTGGAGACCACACCTCAGGATGGAGTTTAGCCCTCAACACCTTTGGATCCGGAGAACGCGCAGGTGAGAGCAAGCTGTGCTGTCACTTAGTGGTGATGTGTCAGAAATAACCCAATACCAGCCCAGCAGTGCTCACACTGTAAGAGGTGGTATGACAAAAATCCTTCCCTCTCCTATGGGTTTGCTTCCTTCCAAAACATCCAGTTCAGTTCAGGTTGGGTTTTTTAGCTTTGCACCTTCCTTCACTGTCACTGAATTCCCCACGTTTTCACTTGGGGAAGGGATGAAACTGCATCTCCTCTCATTGCTTTATGAAGCAGCAGCACCAATGTCCATGTCACACAAATGGGGAAACTGAGGCACGGGGAGGTGGTCGCCTCCAGAGCATCCCCTAGACTCAGAAAGGCTGACTGGGGCTGCAGGGCCACCAGCTCACCCCTGTGCTGCCCAACCACACTCATCCCCATGGGAAGAGCTGCCAGCGAGATGTTCGTGTTTTACCCCAATCCCACAGGAGAGCTCTCCCAAAGCAGTTCCAATCGCAACAGCAATAATAATATCCGCCTATTAACCGCATGCTGCAGCACTTCACATTGACTTCACTGGAGCTCACGAAGAGCAGTGCGGGCTCGGCACACACCCAGTGCCCCCTGCTCCCCCTCCACTTTCTGTCCAACCGGTTCTGCTCTATCTCTGTTGCAGGGAGGATTTATCACCCCGGCCACCTCCAGCAGCAGAAAACCCACCCCAGGGAGTCCCGCGTGGGATCGAGGAACAAAAGCACCTCTTGCAGCAGGACACTGAGCAGCTGTGCTGGAGCCAGAGGCGGTTTTAAGGCCACGATAACAACGGACCAAGCTGCTCTTTCCATTTGAAGTCTCGAGACCCGATGATCCGGGAAGGAGGAGCTCCTGCGCCGGGCAGAGGGGACAGCTTTGTGGTTTTAAACATCTGGTTTGCAGCACCCAGGAGCCCGTTTTGGCCGACAGCCTCATGGCTGGAGCATGGGGGGTCTTAAGGATGCTGCAGCTGCTGGGGAGAGCCTGCCAGGATCCTGGCATCCCATGCACCCTGGGGGTCCCCAGCCACCCCACATGGCACATCTGCACTAGGAGATCGGGATGCCATTGCAATTAGTCCCTACCCCGGGCTACTTGAGCTGGTGTTGTCCAGCAAAGTTTGCCACCTTCAGGCACTGAAATACCTTGGTCACAACTTGAAATACAGAAGAAACTCCAGCCCACAAGGCAGGAGGACACCTGAAAGCCACATCACCCCAGGACCCCATCCCGTCCCATGTCCCTCAGGCTAACGAACCTCAGTTTTGCTCCATCCCAGCCTGGGGATGGAGCTGCAGATCCAGACGCTTTCTCTCCTCACTTCGGGGAACACGCATGAGTGTTAAGGTTTCCTGCCAAGTATCAATTGTGCAGATGTTGGATTCCTGGCAGGGACCTGGGCCCTGATCCCTGAGGTACTAAGGAAAACTCTCCCAAGCGCAGGCTTTGGCTGAACACGTTTCTGAAGCCCTGTACCCACACACTGTGCTTGCACAGTGGCCCATGAATGCAACATCCAGGAGGGAAGCAGAGCAAGTTCTTGCAGCATCCAGGATTTCCATCTTGTCTCACTTTGCTCTCCATATATACCTGCTAATTCATTTGCTCCTGGCCCCACATGAGCAGGGATGACCCAGAGCCAGAGCATCACCTCCAGGGACCCAGCTGACTGGCTGACATCAGCCACACACCTCGACAGCACAGATATCCCAAGCAGAAACCATGGAAATCACATGCAGAAAGACAGACACATCCATGCACTCTGCTTCCCCACAGCAGGGTC
Organism: Amazona ochrocephala; assembly: GCA_039720435.1. Classification (NCBI taxonomy): domain Eukaryota; kingdom Metazoa; phylum Chordata; class Aves; order Psittaciformes; family Psittacidae; genus Amazona; species Amazona ochrocephala. The sequence goes on from CM077879.1 coordinate 93,892,335, forward strand.
ATTTAGGAACCACAGCAAAGATGAGGCTCCGCAATAAGACAACCTGACAGAATCATAGAACATTGACAACTGTCAACAACTACAGGCTCTTGTCAAAAACCCCTCTCCAGCTTCCTCGTCAGCCCCTTTAGGTTTTGGAAGTCTGTTACAAGGTCTCCCCTGAGCTATTGTAAAGTCTCCCTAATGATTTATTATTAGTCCCTTACGACTGTTAAAAGGTCTCCCTAAGGTTGACTTGGCTTGCATGAGCACAGCTTATTTTCCTGGCAAATCAGCATGAAAACCAAGAGGAGAAGCTGCACATGAACAGGAGAGCAGAGGTTTGGAGAGGGGAATAAGCCCAGTGCAATGCCTGTGAGCGGTGCTGGGTGCTGAGGGCTCAGGGCACATCCTACAATAGGCAGCGATGCTCGAGGGGCTCTCCCAGCCCCACGCAGCCATCGGAAGGGCAGAAAACGATCCTCTCCTTATGTCAAGCTCTTGGCAAGCTCCCATCCGACGCATCCTGTTCACTGCTTTGTATCCGGCTTGGGAATTCCAGGAACATCTGCACGCCTCCCTTGCCCAACCACACATCTGCGTGTCCAAACCTGCTCCCATCCCACCGGTGCGGCGCTCGCAGCCGGTACCCCCAGCACCCTGCACCAGCCCCTTCCTGCTCACCGTGGGGGGGGGGAAAAGCAGTGACTCCTTCAGAGCATGAGGCCAGCTGCCCCAGGAGCCAAAGTGGTTTGTCCCCAGCCTGTCCCCTTGGGTAAATAAATAGATGGGCTAAGCTGAAGCTATCACTCCTTATAAAGTGCAGTGCAACATCTGGAGAGGATCCCCTGCATGCTGGGGATGCTCGCAGCGTGCATGGCCACACATAGAATGGTTTGGGTTGGAAGGGACCTTAAAGCTCATCCAGTTCCAACCCCCTGCCATGGGCAGGGACACCTTCCACACTAGGAGAAGCCTGGGAAACACTCTCCTCTGACTGGGAAGCGACAGCTCCTGCCCTCCTGTCCTGCTCCTCCTGCTCAGTGGGAAAAAGCTCCCTGTGGCAGCACTGATGGGAAGGGGCCCTGGCTGGGGCGGAGGAGAAGGAACAGCTCTGCCCACCCCACCAACACTCGCCCTCCCTTTGCTAGGAGCAGATGGACGTGGCAGGGCTGTGTTTTCCTAGCACCTGCCTGGTTTTATGGAGGAGCAGAGCCTACCTGGCATCTGCAGGCTGAATAATAAACCCTTTCAGCAGCAGCAGGCTGGTGTGCGGGATGATGTGGGAGGCAGATCCCAAACCCACACTCCCAAGTGATTTACACCCAGGGAAAACTCCATCCCAAACGCCCCGCCTGTTTGCCATCTCCTGTTCCTGGTGTCCTGGTCCACGCACACCATTAAAGCTCTCCAAACCCTTTGCCTTTCCCAGGTTGATGCATCCTCTCAGCTTGCCTGCTGTCCCCACATCACCACGCTGGGGGATTCCCACTGAGCTCCCACTCTGGCCATGCATACACATCACTACCTTCAGCAGGAGCAGCCCAGCTGACAGAGGCTCCCCTCTCTCCCGCACCCTCCCCAAAGATCTATATTCCAAGGCCACATCCACTTTGTCAACACTGAACAGCACATCCCTCCCTCCCCAGAACTAGAGGCAATGAGAAGCTCTGGGCAGGAATCTTTGGAGGTACATTAGGAAGGAAAACATCCATTTGAGATGCTGCGGACTGCAGGAATATCCCCATCTCTTCCACAAGCCAAAACATGGATTTATTGTCCCCTCCACAGCGCAATGCAGACACGAGATGTCACCTCCCCACAGCTCATTGCCACTGGCACATTGCACTGGGGTTGGCAGCAGCTCACCACAGCCTTGGCATGTAAAGGGTGCGCATTGACACCAAGACCCATGACCTAAAGCTGGCGTGAATGGGGCTAAAAGCTGCTGGTGTGATAAAATACATTAAAATCATTAAAAACCCCAAACTACCCAAATTCTGTGAGCTGCATCAGCGATGGGGTGAGCAAAGCCAACATCCGCGGGCACACACGGGCTCACCATCCCTGCGCCTGGACACATGTCCCTCTGCAGATATTTTCCTACCTTTAAGGCACCTAAAACCCTCAGAGGCCACATTTTCTACTCTCTTTACAGAGCAGCTGAGCGCTGTTTCATGCGAGCAGCGGTTCCCTGTGTTTACTTTAGCCAGGCTGAGTTTTAAGGGCAGGAGTGTTTTTGGTGGCTCCGAGTTGAAATTTGGTGTAACAGCAAAGAAGGGGGAGAAAAAGAGGGAAAAAAATGAGGCAAGAAGGGGAAGAAAAAGGCTTGGGTGACATTTAAGAAGTCCCATAAACTATGCTGAGTCCTGTAGAACATCCCCTGCAGCCCCGTGCTCCCACTGGAGCAGCCGAGGCTGCCAAGGGAGCAGACACTGTAATTATTAGGCATGGCCAGAGCCTGCAAGCACCTTTGTTCACAAGATCTCCTCCCCAGATTGCAAGGGTTGGAGCAGTTGCATCGTTGCTGCCCGTACCTGCATGGACAGGCAACAGTGCCCTCTGCTCAACTGCCCTAGAGAAGAGGGGGATGAAGGAGATGATGAGTTCATGAGCATCAAACATGCAAAAAGCTGCTATAGAAAGGAAGGAAACAACCCAAGGACAAGACACAGCCTGAGCTGCAGCAACAACAGGATGGACTGCATGGACGGTGCCTACCGCCTCTTTGGGGAAGTTGAATGAACCCACCAAAGCTAACATAAGCACAGCAACAACCAGACCAGCACAGGGCACATGTAAAACGCCTCCAAGCTCCTTCCCAACTCTGTTTTCACAGTTACACACTTCTCTGGCTCCATCACCCATCAGCAGGGATGAACCACGCGCTGCAGAGAAGCACTGGGGCTGCCCTCAGGCTCTCCATCCTCATCCCATCGCATGGACCAGCAACAGGGATGGGCACAGAAAGCTGAGTTTGGTTCCCAAGCTCTGAAGAATGAACCTTCTTATTTCAGAGCTCATTTGGCTGCTGCAGGTAAATTAAGGGGAACGGAGAGGGAAGAGGGAAGCAAAGGGATGCGCAGCCCTGCGCCCCTGCTCCACACCAGCCACTGCTGTGGCTCAGGAGAGGCCATGCATGGAATGAAGACAAAAGGGATGCTTTGTGCAGAGGCTGAATTAATTCAGCTCCACGCAAAGGAAACTTGTTCCCTTTGCCAGAAAGAAAACAAAATGGAGCAAGCAGCGCAAAGGAGCAGCTCAGCACAGCCCAGATCAGCACGGCACAGCCCAGATCAGCACGGCACAGCCCAGATCAGCACGGCACAGCTGCCTGCAGCACCCCAATGGCAAATCAACTCCTTCTGCCAATGCACCACACCAGAGGCACCTGTGTCGCACCCCCAAGACCATGCAGCACCTCCAATTACGATGCCAGCAGACAGGGAACGAAAGGCAAGAGAAACTCTGCTTAAATGATGAGTGCAGCCAGGCCGTGCTTGCCTGAGATTATAGAGAGGAGTGCAAGTCCCCTTTACAGCAGGTGCATTCGCTTGAAACAGAAATGAATGGAGCAGACTGCAGGCGGGAGAGGAAAGGAAAAATAAGGCTTTAGGGTTGGGATGAGATCCGGTGACTGCCCCAGGGTCGGAGAGCGGCTGCAAGCTCCTGCCCCATTGCAGCCCTATTTGATGTCCTCCTCCAAAAGCCTGAACCCTGGCCATGAAACCCCCTTGGTTGGGAGCACTGAGCCCCTCGTGGCCCCAGGGAATGTCATTAAGGCTGGGCCTGCAGCAGCAGCCAACCTACAGGAGAAAGACGTCTAGTTTTCTCCATGGCTCCTAAATCCAAACAGTCACCAGCCAGGACCCAGCTCCAGTTGCAAAGGAAGACATGCCTGTGTCTATCCCATTGTAAAGGGAAGGCAAAAAGCATCGGCTTCCCCCTCTTCCAGGCAGTTTTACCCAGGTCCCATTCCATCCAGAGAGACGAGAGCCCTCAACTATCCTGCAGCTCCTCCACATGGTGCTCTGACAGCCCAGGAGGCACTCGCTTACCACTGCATCCATCTAATATCTGCTGGATTACTCCCATAGGGGAAAATTCATCCTTAGCATGGACAGGGCATGTAGCACCTTCAGAAGAGACCCCTACTTACACCTACCAACAACCACCTCGCACCCATGAGCTGGACCCCCCAAAGCAGAAAGGCTCCTGGCTCCTCCTTCAGCACTTGAGCTCCCAAGGAAATCAGTGAGCTGCAAAGAGCCTAAATCCTTCTGTGGATCTTGGCGGAAGGGACTATTATTCTGTCCCAGACTCGGCAGGCACAAGAAGTCCCTCCTCTGTGCTCTGGGAGGAGAGGACCACAGCAGCATCCATCTGCATGGCTTCAACTTCCCACTAAGGATGCAGCAGCACTTGGGAGCAGCACTGGAGAACACAGTGATTGTCCTACACTTGCAGGTAGAACAGCAACTTATTTCAAGAGCATCAGCAAATTTCACCATGAGAAGTGGTCCCTCCCATCTCCTCCCCTTAGCACCTCGCCTCAGCTCTGGGAAACAATGGGGAATCATCCTTAAAAACTGGTATTGTCCAGCTGCATCTCAGGGCATCGTATTCCTCCAGCAAAGACAAGTCAGAAGCTTTGCCCTCCCTTTGGCTGTGCCACACTGAGACACATCTCATCTTGATGCCATCTGCATCGGGATAAAGGCACTTTGTGCAATGCCCATCTCTCAACACATTCCCATATGGAATTTGACCAAATTGGATTTAACTCAGCAGAGCTTTGAAATTCCCCTCCTGCTCCTCTGCTCCTGACACAACCGCAGATGCCGGCTGTGACATTAAAGAGCGGCTGGCACATGGGCATCATTGGCGGCGAGCAATGCTCTTGCGTGAAGGATTAAGCTCAGCTTAATCTGGTTAAGAGCAACAGAAAACAAACAGGACCTTGGCTTGGGGTGGGCTCACTGGGTACCACAGCGGCTCCATGGCTCCATCGAACAGGGCTGGTGTACACCGGGCTCCTCCCACGCATCCTTTGTTTCTCCAAGCCCAACCAGGGATTAACACACAGCCTCATGCAGATAAGCATCCTCCCACCCAAGGATCTCAAAACATCAGTCACCACACCACCCCTTCCCAAAGCTCCTTCTATTCCTCCTCCTCCACAGGGACTGGAAAACAGGTTTGCAGGGCCCTCAAGGTGCTTGCCATAAAAGCAGTGGCTTAAAGATTCACCCGGATCCAACTCAAAGAAATAGAAGGTTAACCAAGCAAAGAGAAAGCAAATCTCGAGCCTATCCAAGAGCAACATCACTTGGCAACTTTGGTTGGAAAAATTAGTAATTCTGCACAATTTCAAGAGGAGGGAAGTGGATGGAGAGCAGCAGAGAAAAGGCAGTCTGGAAATCCAGCTGCTGCCTTCAGCTTTCTATCCCCAATCAAAAGCGAGGCTGGGAAATCAAGAGAAGCACAACATGTTGTTGATGACTTTTCCATTAAATACGCACATTTAAACTCCCTCTTTGTATCGCAGCCTTTGCTCGCAGCCTCAGCAGGCCCCACTGCTTTTTCAACCCCCTCCTCCCCTCCCTCCTTTTTAATAATAATAAAAAAAGTTATATGACTTTAATTAAATGCACTTATTAAAAGGGTGAAATATTTGGAGAGGCTGTTTTTGCGCTGGAGGCACATTTTCCAGCATGCTGCAGAGTGTCTGCATCCGCCCGCCCCAGGCCATTTTTAATGCACAAATAAATCCCCACCTGAAGTGCTGACAGGTTATTATGCAGTGTGGCAGCCAACTAAAGTAAACACAGGGGCAAAGTTTTAACCTCTTGCAGTCGCAGAGCCTGTCCCCCACTGAGGAGGGCTCAGGTGTAAATGACCAGCAGCCAAAGCATCTTCATTGGGGTCCTCCCTGCGCCCCCGGCATGGCTCTTGGTGTTTGAGCATCAACCCAACCATCCAGCACACACTGACCTTGTCCAGTGTTTTTAGGTGATGCATTAACCCATAGTAATCAATACATAATAGTAAATAAGTATAAAGTAATAGGAAAGGATTGACTGTCCCATCTAGTGTGCAGTGCTGGAGAGGTGGCAAGCAATAGGAAACATGGGATGAGCAGCAGAAATGAACGTTCTCCACTGAGTGCTGCTGTGGTGTTCCCATGTCAGCAGTCACAATGAAGAGCTTCATCTCACCCAGGCCTTACCAGAACAGGATAAATATTAAACAACCCAGAGCTCAGAGAGCAGCCAGGGCACTGCTGACTCCCAGTGATGCTGGGCAAGCTGCAGGGATGCAGGAACAGTAAAGGGAAACTCCTATCAAACTGTTTTCTTTCTGCTCAGCAGCAGCTCATCGCTGTCTGGCTGTGCCATGGAGAAGATGGGTAATTCCCATGGATGCCTCCCAGCACCAGCCCTGAGCTCACTGCAGCCGCCCAAGCACCCGGCACACCTGGCTGTGGGTAGACCTGACCTCCTGCATGGAGGGGATATCTCCAAGTTAACCACATCTGATTTGCATCTGTGTTTCAATAGCCAACCCCAGGGTTTGTATATGCCTTTATCAGCAGTGAAACAAAGACAGGGCAGACAATCTACAAACAAATAGCCTACAAACACAGGGAGGGAAGGAACCAAACTGATGATTTGCTGCTCTGTTTCAGGACACAGCGACACACGTGGCAGCTCCCTCATTCCTGTGCTGGAAAGCATCCCTGCCAGCCTGGGAAACAGGGGAATTTCACCAGGGCTCCTACATTTGGAAACAGCAGCTTTTAATTCCATGCATCCACATCCAGGCACCAAATGTGCTCAACTCCCAAACCTCCTACTGCAATTAACAGCGACTAATAGCTCCATGTGCTCAGAGCCTGCGAAAGCCAAACCGAACGGGTGTCCTCACAGCAAAGCTGCCGAAGAGGCAGCAGCCACCTATTCCAGTCTGCAGTTGAGGCATTAAGCTCTTCTTTCCTGGGGCTGAAAGGATGCTGGAGCATCCTTCGCTCGAGGAGATAGAAGATGCTGGCACAAGGAGCAGCATCCCAATCTCTGCATGCTGTTATACGAGGAATTCTCTGCCAAAGTAGTTATTTACATGGAGCTGGAGGAGGCAGATCCCCCCCAGGGCTGACTCTCACCATGGCCATGCACAGCACAAGAGCCACAGCTCATCCTGCTTGGATGTGATGAGGGACCTCAGCCCCTTCCAGCCTGGCATGGGTGACCTGGCCAGCACATGGGGAAGACGGGCTCAAACAGAAACATCCCTCTTGTCTTAAAACATTAAGGCCTCAACTTCGCTTCCACATCTGACAAGACGCCGCATGCTCTGCTAATCCTTGGGGAGATTAGCTTTTTATTTAGAATTCCTTCCTCTAAATGTGGCAATTATGAAGGGTGCTTTTTTCCTTCTTTAAGCTTTTGGCAAGGAGAACACTTTCTCCAAGTTGGCTGCAAAGGGTAAGTTAAAAGTGGATCTCGAGTCTTATTTCCCTCTCTGATGCAAGCCTCAGGAGCCCCTTGCACACAGGGATGCCCCTTGTCTCATAGCCCCAGTCTGTCACCGTGCATGTGAAAATCCAAAGTACAGTCTGGTTTTGTAAGAGGAAGGGAGAAGCTGTCCCAGTCCTGGGAGAAACTTGGGACAGTAAAGCTACGGAACAGAAGTGCTGCCAGCAGATCCTCATCAAAGGCATTTTAATTGCTGGGCTCTGGAACTAGCAAAGTGCCATCTTTCACCCTGAAATGGCTGCAGCTCCCTGGTGGAGGAAGCCAGGCCTGGAGCATCCGCAGAGAGATGAAAGGTGTCATCTGCTCCAGGGAATCCCAAAAACCTGAGGCATTCGGTTACCTCTGCCAAAAGCAGAAGGGACTTGCCCTACCATGCCCATCCCCTCTCCTACCCGTCCCCGCGGGCTCGGATGCTGGAAGGCCTCTGCTGACTGATGCTAATTCCTGATCCTTGGCTTGGCCATCGTGGGAGCTGCCACTGGAGTTACATGACCATGAGCTTCACCTGGAAGGAAGAAGCAGTGACCTCCTTGCCACTGGGGATGCAGGGATGAGCTGGGAAATGCACCTTTTATAACCCATACATATATATGAGTCATATATATACAGGTCATATATATCATAGAATTATTAGGGTTGGAAGGGACCTTAAAGCTCATCCAGTCCCAACCCCTGCCACGGGCAGGGACATCTTCCACTAGAGCAGGATGCTCCAAGCCCCTGTGTCCAACCTGGCCTTGAACACTGCCAGGGGTGGGGCAGCCACAGCTTCTCTGGGCTCCCTGTGCCAACGCCTCAGCACAAGCCCCGCCAAGTGCTGATGCTAAGGATACCTCTGGGTGCAAGGAGTTTGGACCGATGTGGTCGAACTCAGCCAACCCATCATTTCCACACACCAAGAACTCAACCCAAACTAGGACATGTAGAAATCTGAATCTCAGGAGATGATAGGGTGGTTTTGCACGTAAGCACTGAGCCTGCTCCCACGCAGACACTGTCTCCTGTGCCCCGGGTGGACGTTTCCACTCACCAGACAGAACGTGACTCCAGCAACAGTGGAGGAGTTTATATGAAACTCGAGGCAGGATGCCCCAAAGAGAGCAGAGGCAACCCTCGCTGTATGCTGAGGGAAGAAAGCAAAGTATCAAGTGCCTGTGGCTGTCAGAAAGCATTTCTGCAGCTTTGGCAAGACAGACACAACTAATTTAGCACAGCCTCAATGAGGTGCATTAAGCTGTCAGTCTGGATGATACGAATTTAATCACTCGGAGCAGATCAAAGCTCCGCAGCACTATTGGTGGTGCGATGGACACACAGGGATAAAGCAGAGGATGGATGTGCACAGCGCAAGGAGCAGGAAAAGGCTGTGCGATGTGCAACAGCCCAAGTGTGCTCTCAGGACATCACCTGCCCATGGGGATCCGCTCGCCATGGGGTGCCAGATCTCTACTATGCAATGTTACATGGTGGGGCTAGAGCTGAGCAGTCCCTGCCTGTGACCCAATGCCACCAGCTGGACTTAGAGCTGGCCACAAAGAATTAAATGCCAGCAGAAAGGGAGGAAAAGCCATCACCATCCTACAGTGAAGGATTAGGGCTGTGGAGACCTCCCTGCACCTTCCATCACAGCACTGGCAACATCAGCCTCACCAACACATCCCTTGGGGACATCTTGGTTCAGAGCGTCCCAAGCCATCACTGATGCTCTACACTGAAGCAGGAACGGTGCATGCCATTAACAGGGACCATCAGCAGCATTTCCCATGTAAGCATCCATTGAGAGGGGAGAGGTCTCCCTGGAGGGCTCTTGTAGCATCCTCACGAGGCCCATGAGCTCAGACACAGTCAATCACAATCTCCACCCCATCTATTCGCAGGACAGGCAGCTCAGCCTCTTGCTGTAGATCCCACCAAGCTGTTATAGGGCAGTCACTTCCCCCTGTCACCACAGTGTCAATGATGTCCCTTTGTGCTGCCCACCCCCACCACTGCCAGCAGAGGAGGGGGAACAGCAGCCAGGGAGGCAAAGGGAAAACTCAGGATTTGCTCACAGCTGGAAGGAAAAGTCTCCCATTGCTGCAGGGATTTAACCTGCGTTTCGCTGGGATGGATTAGCCTTTGACTACTCCATTAATTTTTACTGAGGTTCACTGGGCGGTTTTTACTAGGGTTTGTTCAGAGGGAGGGAGGGAGGGGGCTGGCTGGGGCCATCCAGATGCTGCACAGTGCCTATCCAGCTGGAAAACTGTACCAGCACCAAGAGACTGGGAAACAAAGCATCTCCTGCAGGAATCTGCCCGTATCTGAGGCCCTGGCAGTGCCATGGCCACCTAAATTAAGCCTGGGAAAGGAGGAGCCAGCAGCAGGATAGCCATCTCCAGACACTGCTTCACCTCTCTGGTGCACAAACAGCTATTCCCGGGATACAGGCAGTGGTTGCTCAGTGATGCTGAGCAGGCCCAGCACTGCCAGGCAGCAGCAGCAGCCTCCACTTCGCCATGGACCAGAGGAAAAGGTGTCTGTGACACAAGACAAGAGGTCAAAGACATCCCCAGGCTCAGCAACGGGCAGAGAACAGCAGTACAGGCATCACACAGCACACGTTTCCCGGCACTGCTGTGAGCAATGCTACTTCATTTATTCCTTTTCAGCGTGCAGAAGTGGAGCCCAGCCTCCAGCAGCTCCAGCAGCCACCAGGGACCCCAGCTTGCTGCCCAATTATCCAGCGCCGCTCCCCCCGTGCCGGTTATGGAACGCCATCCGAGCCCCTTACATAAACCTAATTAGCAGGGCTCTGCTTGCAGCATGGCAAATGGCTCCGCTAATCTGGGATTTGTTCTCCTAGAAACTAATTCAATCACCCAGTGCCAGCCAGGCTGCTCACGTGGCCGAGGGCGACAGCAAACCCAAGGGCTCTCTGTCCCCGGAATGCGCCAGCCCCGCTCGCTGCCCTCTCATACCACAGCAGAACACGCTCCTGGGGACCTTAATCCTCTAAACCAGCCCCAGACAGAATCTGCTGCCTAAAAATGCCACTGAAAGCCTTGAGAGATTTTGGGAGAAAGGTCTGGATTTGTCTGGAGCAACCCAGCGGCTGCGACTGCTCCTGCTTGGGATGGCCAGGACGTTATGGACACCTCTGATGGGACACATCACCTCATCCCAAAACAGGCAACATCTCTGCTCCTTGCCTGCCTGGTGCAAGCTGGTGCATTGAACAGCCTGAGCAAGGCAGGGGTTCTGCCTCTAGCACCAGGACACTGTTCAGAAGCATCCTTCAAAAGTCCTTCCAACCAACTGAGAAGCTTGCGGGGTAGGAAAGGGAAGTTAATGTGCTGCCAGCTTCAGGCAAAGCAGCTCCAATTTAAACTAATCTTAATGAGTTATCTCCACGATAACCCAACATCAACAGCAGCCTCCCCAGGCACTAGAGGATACCACCAGCCCCAGCACACGGCAATTCTATTGCTCCTGGAGCTCAGCATTCCCTGAAACTCATAAGAAGGGTTTAAAGAAAGATAGATCCTGAGATGGGAACATACACAAAACTTGGTTTCCATTCCTTTCAATTTGCCTTCTGGCTTTGGAAACTCCAGGGTTGTGTTTTCAAAGTCAACGTTACAAAGAGAAGAGGCACCACATGAAGCCAACACCAAACCAATGTAACATGAATTCCCATAAGTGCTGGTGGGTCTGGTACCTACAACAGGTATGGTCCCCATCACCTCCAAGTGTGCCAGCTCAGAGACCTCATCCTATGTGCAAAGAGAGTCAATGCCTGTATTGTCTGAGATGCAGACCTGCCCAAGGCACTTCAGGCAGGAGAGCTCAGTTTCAGGCTGGCCCCTACACACATCCCCAAGCACAGGGACAGTGATGCCTCCATCACCCCTGAGCACCACTGGGCAGCAGCCTTGGGGTCTGGCTGCATCCTGCATCCCCAAGGCACAGACTCCTGCTGACTCTCGGAGGTCAAAAGCCCTTCTTTCTCCTTCTTCCTCTCAGCAACTTCTGAGCTTGGAGTCTTTGGCAGCCCGGCCATGGAGCAGCTTCCAGGGTGATGGCCAAACACCCACCACGTTAAATTCCTCCTCTCATCTCTCTGCAGTGCCTATTGAGCCTCCCTGAAGGAGAGGCTTTGAGCCAGCTTGAGGGTAACAGAAGCTTCAGGAAGGAAAGACAAAAGGGAGCCCACACAGTCAGCAGCTGCAGACCGAGTGTTGGGGCAGTGGGAACTGGGGGGGCAGCTGGAGCCGTATGCAGGTACCGAACAGCTCAGAAGGGCTGTGGAAAACAGAAGAACCCTTGGTGGAGCTCCTGCCTGCAGTGATGGGATGCCAGGGGACCCACTGGTCCAGTGGCTCCTGGATGCACCCACCAAACTTTCATCCACCAACACCCATGGAGCTGTTTCTCCTGCTTGCTCAGGGCATCCATCTTACCAGGAGCAGTGCTGCGAGAGCAAAGCTCCACTACCCAGGCTCCGAAACACAATACACATAATTATGTGCTTATCTTACAGGGGACGATGAGGTCTGGTTAACCTCCAAATTCCTTGCAGCTGCATTAGGCTGCACAGGGTCCATGCATCACTCCATCTACTGCATGGCTCCTTTATAAAGCAGAGAGAAAACCTGTCCAGAGGCACCGAGAAAAGCCCCATAGGCACAGCTCTGGCACCGCAGGACAGACCTTAATAACACAGCATAAAAATAGGCTTTAACTGAAAGAAACTAAGAGCTGGGGGGAGATGGGTGGTCTCGCTAAGGACAGAGGAATGCAGAGCCCACCCAGCACTGCCTGCAGCCTGCTCCTCAGCCTGCAGCACCCAGCAGCACAGCAGCAGCCAAGCAGGGTAGCTCCAGCCTGGGGCAAACCCCTCCACAGCAGATCCAGGTCTCATCCCCAGGGCTGGGGCCGGGTCAGACACCAGCCAAGAGCCAGGTCTGCATTGGAATGAAGCCCCGGCGCAGCCAGGCTGGCTCCTTGCATTGAGCCTTTCGGAGCCCAGCCCGAGCGCGGAGCGGGGCCAGGCCGGGGGGCCCGGCTACGTGATGGGTTTCACAGGGCACCGGCTCAGTGTTTTACTGTTTACGCTCCCTTCTCTAGCCAAGTGTAAACGTTTCTTCCCCCTCGACTGTGGAAAGGTGAAGCAAGGACATCCGCAGCCAGGCGGCATCCAGGCTGGGAGAGCTCTGGCAGCGGCGCTGATTTATAACCGCTCTCATGGTAACCTTGGAGAAAGGCAGGAATCAGACTTCTAATCCCTAAAACTAAAGAGGATCCAGAAAGCATCACTTGGGAGTTTTCTCCTTTCTGAGCTTTCCACTAGAGGACTTCGTTTCTGGCGTAAGAAAGTTGGCTTTCCCAGACAGCCTTAAGTATTAAATCCAACACCGACATATGGCTCGTCATCCCAGAGGATCCCAAAGCAAGGGAAACTCCACCTCCTGGGCAGACCCTGTTCATAGCTCCTGGGATTTAAAACCTGACGTGCCTGTTTGCTTAGAAGTAGTAGGCCCATCACCATCTCACAAAAGGAAGGGCCCTTCCCATGTCTCCAACACATGTTCCCTGTGGAACGGGAGCCCAGCCCATGCTTTGGCTGTAGGACCACTTTGTATGGGAAGAGAAACCATCAACCTTCACTGCACAGCAGACATACAATGGGAAAGACCAGCCTTGGAAGGAAGCACACATTCGGTAGACAGGGCATCCTCCAGCTCGCCTGCTCCAGCCCCAGCACACAGCTCTAGGACACGCAGCACAACCTGGGACACCCTGACCATGACGAACATTTGGTCTCTGCTTCCCACATCCAGAGCCAACTGCTGTCTCCAATCCCAGCCCACCATGGGCAGGGGGAAGGTGGGGACGCCAGTGCTTGGCCACTCTACTGTCCTAGACCTGGGTGAGCATCTACCAACAGCCTCAAGCTTCACCAAAAAATCCAAATGAAATTCAAACAGCAGCTTAGAACAAGCAAGGGAAAAATATATAATGGGAAATACAAAACTATAAAGTGAGAAATACAAAACTCGAAGAAATTGGACCTCTTCTTGTTTCTAGACCTTTCCTTTGACCAAAGTTGCTGAAGACACAGCAACATAAGTACCAATGTACTGAACTCATTAGGCCACACTAGAAGCACATCCAAAGGGCAGAGGTTGCTCCAGACACATCCCTTTCGAGCCCCTTCCGCAGGTGCCCCATGGGAAGAGCTCTGCCACCGCAGCCAGATGTCACACACAGGCATCATGCCATGGCCCAGGGACTTGCCCTGTCTGGGCATGAGCTGCCCATGTCCTTGGTGTGCAGGGAGCAAACACGGGGTTATCTCCCCTTGGCAAACAACCGGGCCATTAAGTGACGGGGCCCAGACAATATTTAATTACCCTGATCGTGGGAAGGGGGCAGCCAGGGGGAGGCAGAAACCGGAGGGGGAATTCCACAGCCGGAGATTAAACGGAGCTGCAAAGCATGCTGACAGGTTAACAGACAGGTAATATCCCAGCAGTGTTTGCTCAGCCAGGCGAGCTTCCCGGCAGCGCGGAGCACGGGTGCATGCTGTATCCCAAGCAGCAAACCCAGGACTTCTGCCCTGCAGGAGGCCAGGACTCATCTCCTGGGAGGCAGGAGCTGACCCCGGCTGGAGCAGGGTCTGCTTCCACATCAACTTGATGGATCCAGAAACTTTCAGCGCTGGATCCATATCCCAGTGGTGCCAATCCAAAAGACCTTCCTTGGATGGACCTGCTCTTTGGGGTGTTTGTTGGCACTCTAAAACCTCTCCCAGCCACTCCTCCATCTCCAGCTCCCAGGGAAGAGCAGAGCACAGGCAGGACAGGACACAACACTAAGCATTGTGGAGCCTCCCTGTTCAACATGAGCCCTATTGAGCCCTCCGCCAGTCTTCCCTGTGTCCCTGAGGAGTTTGGAAGCCCTGGCACAGCAGGCAGGGTCCATGGGCTGCTGAACACCATCCAAGCTGCCTTCGGCAGCCGGAGCTAACAAGTGATTAATAGAGGTTACAAGGCTGCATCAGACAGGAATGTGTTATGAAGGGCGAGCACATCAGTGAAAGGTGTTAAAGAGCCAGACAGGTTGTTTATAACTCTCCATGAACAACCGATTAACCATTAATCCTCTGTTAGCTCTGCTTCTTAGGAGCAAGGACTCCCTGTGGCAGGGGAGCCATCACGGCTGGAGCAAAGCAGAAGCACTTCATAGAATCATAGAATGAGTTGGGTTGGAAAGGACCTTAAGATCATCCAGTTCCAACCTCCAGCCATGGGCAGGGTCTCCTCACACTAGACCATGTTGCTCAAGAGGTGTCCCTGCCTGTGGCAGGGGGCTAAAACTGAATGAGCTTTAAGGTCCCTTCCAACCCAAACCAGCCTGTGGTTCTATGGTTCCCAGCATCACCGCTCCATGAACAGCGCATCTGAGGTCAGCCAGCTCCTTCCCAGCAGCCCTGGCCTTGGGATGGCATGGAGACCTACACAGCCTCTCTCCACCAGCATCCTAACAAGGATGCTCTTGGCATACCTCAATGCATTTCATGAAGAACAAGGAGTCGCTTGATGGATGCATTACCAAAACAGCTCCAGGGAACCAGCATACAGCTGAGCTCCCTTCTGCAAACAAGCACAGGGCAGGAGTGAAGCTGGGGAGCACAGTGAGGGCTCCATAGGGAGGGTGGGAAGCCACCCTCCAGCCCCTGCGCCTGACTGTCTCAAACACTCACACCTCCCACAAGCAGCCAAAGCCTCTTGGAACACGTTTCAGAAGCTGGAGGACGCAGGTTTTATGAGCATCCGGCAAAGTCCTGGCCAAGCACGGGAGGTCAGCACAGAGCTCACTCCACCAAGTGCTAGAAGGGATGCCAGAAAACATCAAAGCAGAACACAGCTCCTCAGCAGACAACTCAGCTGAGCGCTGGACCAGGAGATGCACCAGCAGGAGCATGGGAAGCTTCTGCTCTGTGTTGGCAGCACCGGCCTCTCGCCCTCCTGTCTGCAGGCTCCTCTGCCCCTGCCCCTCCGGGGGTTTAACTGTATAAAGTGGAGGTCTGTGCCAGATACCCAGTGCCATTCCTGCCAGCAACAGCTGGGTCTTCTCACCCGGTCCCAAAAAGACTACAAAAGAAGATGCCAAACCCTCCCACCACAGAAACAAGCTGGACTATTTCCATCCTCCCAAGGCAAAGCACTTCCCAGGACCAAAAGGAAGCATTGCCCATGCCCAGGGTGCCTGGCTCCATGGCCAGCTATTCCCATATCCCAGCTGGAAAAATACCCCATGCTAAAAACTGATGTCAGGTTTACTTTATGATAAAGTTGCACTCACAGCTCTGATTCAATGGGGCGGCCAAACACAAACCAGCTGTAAAAAAAGAGCCTACACCAATCCTGCAAGTACGAAGTTGTATTTGCACATGGAAAAGTGCAGGGGAACACAGAAGTAGCACCCACAGAAAGCAAGCCTTGAGTGAGAAGAACTGAGCCAGAGTGCAATGGCCACAACACAGAAGCAGCAACAGCCACACACAGAGGAGGATGCTGCTACCCAAAGCTCCCCCAAACACAACGAGCATCAGAGCTGCTCCATGAGGAGCTGTATCACTCATGAGCAGAACCCGCTCCCCACTCAGTCATATACTTCCCTGAACTTTGTATTGAAGGATTTGTTATCACCCCATCCCACAACATCTCCCCCAGCTCCTGCGCAGCCTTTCCCACCCCATTCCAGCTCAGTCATGGGGCGAACACCAGGAAAGGAACAAAAAGGAAATTAAAGGAAAGTTCACCAGGAAAAAGCTGCGCTCCAAAAATGTCTTAAAGGGTTTGTGGTCATTGTGGTGCCTTACTGCTGCGGCTGAAGAGCTCGGATGTACTGAGCCATCATAGACCCACAGTCAATATTCTGCTCCAGCCAGAAGTGTTACACATGGGCTCTTGAGTACCTTCAGTGACTCGCAAGTCCTGGTCTTCTTAACCAGGAGGCTTTAGAAAATCCCAGCCCTAATCCTTCTGCTCTCCATCAGCCGCCCTTCCCGTCTGTAAAAAGGGGATAATATCTTCCTGCCCCAGAGGAATAGCGCTAACGCTGCCTTGGAGCTGCTCAGACGCTGCTGTGATAACAGGCTGGTAACAAACAGAGCTCCACAAGGAACTGCTCCCCACACACAGCTTCAGCAATGCCTTTCCTTTGAGTATCCCCTGCCCCAGGATTCATGGAAAGGGGAAAGCTGCATCCAGAGATACCTGTATGCCTTGCTCAAATCAGGAGCAGCCAGACAGGGTCACTGCTCTGCCTCCCCATCCTCAATACAGCCCAGGGCAGGCTGCGAGGAGCAAAACCATCACACCAAGACCAAAGGTGGGGTGTCCATGGGCTCTGTGCTTTGCCACAACTCCCTTCATGACTTCGGATAAGTTGCCTCATCTTTCAGAGCCTCAGTGTCCCCTCTTGAAAACAAAAGCGAAGCAAACACCGCTTCACCCGGGGGTAACCAGCCCCAGTCTGCAGGGCTTTACAGATGCCTGGAGCCCGTGGCAGGGGGAGCGTGAGAACAGCAGGAGATACTGTGGCTGCTTACACGATGAAGAAATTCAGGCTGAGTCACGGAGTCACGGCCGCGTGTTCCCAGAGGCAGGGAGCGCGCACCAGGCGCTCAGCAAACTGGTTTCCAGAGAAGGCATTTCTGTGCTTGCCCCTGAACAACAGCACATGGTTAACAGGGACCCTGCATCTGCAGCTTCCCATCAGCACGGCTCCGGCCCCGGCAGGGCTGCGGGCAGCTGGAAGGAGATTTTGGACCAGCACTTACAGGGGAGGTGGGATGCTCAGGGGCTGTTCATCACATCCATGTGCATCACAGCTTCAGAGGAGCATTAAACTCAAAAACCACATAGCCGAGGCCCTTAGTGACATGGTTTAGTGGTGGACTTGGCAGTCCTTGGGTAACGGTTGGACTTGATGACCTTAAAGGTTGTTTCCAGTTTAGTTGGTTCTGTGATTTCCAACCACACACTCAATAGGAGTTATTTTATCACACAGGTGCCTCCTACAAAAAGAGGACATAAAAGCTTGACTCGTCCTTGCAAAAAGAGCATTGCCCACAGGGAACACATGGTTTTCCTTGCCCTTTAAATCCCTCCTGCCCGCACCCACTCATTCAGCAATATTTATTATCGCCACCGATTTCCTAATCTCCAGCACATGATGCAAGAACAGAACTCGGGACAATGTTACACATTAAAACCCAGCCACAAGAGAGAGATGTGGGAAAGCTCTCCTCTGCACAATGAGGTAACTGGGGAAAGCAGCTCATGTCCCTGGGCAGGAGCAGCGGCAGCAGGCACGGCCCCAGGCTGGCTTCATAAGGAAGGGATGGCAGAGGTACAGGAACCAAAGTTGCTTTTCCCTACTTCCCCTGGGACAGTCCCAACTGAATCCCTGTCCCGTGACCATCCAGGACTCCCATCGAGGAGGGCTGGAGGTCCCCATCCTTCCACAGAAAGGAGCTTTACTGGTGACAAAAGTTAAGAGGATGCTGGTCAGACAGAGATGTCAATGTGCACGGATGGGAACAATCCCCATCTCGGACCCCATCCCCACACTGGGACAGTTGCACCTTTTAGTCTTTTATAGCACTCACTAAGTTCAGTCCCAATTCCAAACTGCCCTTTCCTGCAGGGAAAAGTGCACCCCCAGAGCTGCTTCAGCCTAAACTCCTGCCCAAGAGCAGAGAAAAGCCTGAGAGCAAAGGAACTGCAGAAGAGCAGGTCCATAAGAGACCTTTAGGGCCCAAGCCCTAAAGACACCACCACAAACCCTGGAAGAATGGAGTTAAAAACAAAGCAGGAAGAAGAGAGACGGAGGGAGGGAGAGGGTGAGTGGGACAGACAAGGAGGGCAAGGGATGAAAACCGAGGGTAGGATCTGCTCGGAGCAAGATCTACAGCCTGTTCCTGAAGCTTCCCGCTCGTGTGCCAGGCGCTCCCGAATACTAATCAGAGCTGAAAACACCCCAGACAATTAGGAAGGAAAGTCTCTTGGCAGGGTTTCTCCTGGAGACGTCGGGCTGGTTTTGTTTATGAGCGAGAGGAAGTGGTAACCGCTCCTGTTTGTTCTTGGGAAGAAAAGAGAGAGCTCCAGTGATTTAATTCCGCTGCCGAAAACCCTGGAGATTTCGCCTGCTCTGGATTCACCCTCGGCCTTTTGTTACCAGGAAATATTGGAGTCGGTTTTTCTCCCTCCCCTTCTGCCTGGGGAGGGAAAGGGGCAGCGGATACAAAGCAGGCATTTTTGTCCGCAGAAAATATCAATGGAAAGAGCATTCCAGAGGCCAAGGCGCAGCGCGGCTCCCGGCGCGCAGGAGATGGCCTTGCAGAGCAGCCACCAGATGTACCCCCGAGAAGGCACATGTATAAGCCCAGAACCTCCCTCGCAATGTAAAATGAACACACGGAAAGCTCAGATAAAGCTGTTGTACAAGTATTTTGCCTCACAACTGATAGACACAAGGCGGGGAGTCAGGCCTGGCACAGCACGAGGCTGTGCAGAGCAGTGGCCATGGATCATAGAATCACAGACTGGTTAGAACTGCTGCCTAAGAGCTCACGGCAACCTCCCCTCTGGCAGGTTAAAGCCATTCCCCTTGGCCTGCCCCTACAGGCCCTTGTCCAAAGCCCCTCTCCAGGTATCCTGCACCCCTTTAGGCACTGGAGCTGCTCTGAGGTCTCCCCTTAGGGAGCCATCTCTTCTCCAGGCTGAACCAGCCCAGCTCTCAGCCTGGCTCCAGAGCAGAGCTGTTCCAGCATCTCTGTGGCCTCCTCCGGACTCACTCAAGCAGCTCCACATCCCTCTTGTGTTGGTGCCCCAGAGCTGAACGCAGGGCTGCAGGATGCTCATTAATGTGAAGGTTCAACTTGCAGCTCATCCAATACAAAGTAAGCCCCTGCATAAACATTTCATTCGGTTTTAACACGAGTCATGTCAGGAGGGTTTGAACTAGCACCTTGGCAAAACAAACCAGGTTCACTGTGGTTTATGGCAGCAAGTGGAAGGCACGAGACACGCATGGAAGGAGCACGGAGCAGTTGGAAGGATGGATCCTGGCGTGAGAAAAAGCCGGTCCCAGGTCAGACCCACACCTCGGCCTCACGCAGCACCCAGAGGCAGGGGTGTGCTGGAGTCCTCGGCAGGCAGCGTGAGAACAGAGCCGGTGAGCCTGTCCCCAAGGCATCAGCTGTCAGAGGCCTTTAGAGCATCTCTGCTGGGCAAAGGGACCAGCCAGCTCAGGGAAGCCCAAGGACCTCCTCCGGCATCACGGGACATAGCCACAGGCCAACCAGGCTTTTAGGTGCAGAACCCAAATGCATTCACCATGGAAACCCGGCTCCGCGCTGGTAGCGCTGGTGGAATTTGCAATGGGTTCCAGGTATCAAGGAGGCAGCCTGGGCAGTGAAACCCTTCAACATGAATGGTGCTGAGCAAGAAGGCTGTAACTGCCCTGGAAGTGCTTTTCAAGGCAGCCAAACACTGGTTTATCCAGCAATAATTCACCTACTTCCAGACAGAGCGATGTGGAAGCGGAGTCAGACAGCGCTCTCAATGCCTCTTATCCCAGGGGAGTGGGAGAAAGGAGGGAATGACAAGGAGAAAGAGAAAGGCAGAGCAGGAGTTCAACACCTTTTCTTCAGGGAAAGGAGCATGTTGAGCCATCGCTGTGTCAGCCCCACAGCTCCAGGAATGCTGCGTAAGGGGCCTGCTCAGAGCATGCCAGGGACAAGCAGGGACAGCAGATGCCTCTGCATCGCACCCCACAGCAATCACCCTCCTGCTCCCCCAGAGCCCTCCTGCCCCAATTCCCAAGGCAATGTCCCACACATGGCCCAGAGTCACCACATGAGATGCCCTCAGGACCAGCCCTGCCCTTCCCACACACAGCTCCAGGTCACTCTCACTGATCAGCTTGAACTAAAGCCTAACGGCTCTCTTATGTGCATGGGTATCATGTTTGTAGCCCCCAATCTCTTCCCTCCCCATCCCTCATTGCCTTAACACCCCAGTCGAGGCTGGTGCTTTTGGGTATGTACCTGCACGAGCATCCCTTGCATTTAGGAACTGCTGGTAGCCCCAAAGGGTTGAAGAGATCAGGCACAGAAACACAGCCCTTGAGGGGCCAATTTGGGTGCCCACCATCACAGGATGGCCGCTAAGGGATTAAATCCAGGTCTCAAAGCACCAGCAAGAGCCCTGAGCCACCTCCAGTGTTAAACACTTAAAATTCAGTGGGACATCCAGTCTTGGTTATGCTGTGCCTGGAAAGGCTGATCCTTGAGGTCCTTTCCAACCTGGAATTCCATGACACCCGCTAACACCCATCGGCAGAGCTGGCGGCGGGACGAGGACGGACCGGGACGGGGACGGACGCGGAGCTCCGCTGCCATCCAGCGGCCGCGGCTCGGGCAGCCCCGCTCCCGGCTCCCAGGGCGGGGGCTGCCACCCCGCGCCTTTCCCCATAGCAATTCCATTTCCCCCCGCTGCATCCCGCTTCAGCTGCTGGCGATGCGCGGCTCTGCCCTGGTGGCTTCTGCTCCCCAGGGAGCTGATCACTGCAGGGCCTTCCCCACATCTTCTTGCCACCTTTTCCAGCTCAAAGGACAGAGGTGAACAAGGACAGCGTGGGGCAGCACAGCACAGGGGCTGCCCGGGCAGTGAGCAGCATCCAGCCCTTTGCCAGGATCGGTGCCATTCGCCGGCAGCAGCGGGAATAGCCCTTGGCAAGCTGACTTTTTGGGAAGCAACCACGTGGTATCCGAACCAAACCTCCCATGCAGCGCTCAAGGCCGTGGGAAGGAGATATCCAGAGGAAAGGAGCACAGGGAGGATTTGTCCCACCTGACAAAGCACAGCGAGTACCAGGAACAGGCACACGCTGTTCGTGCTTCCTCTCAGCATCGTTCTGTGGGCAGGGATTCAGCTTAGGAATCCACTGGGTAACAAAATACATCTGTTGTGCCACCCCCTTGTGCTGACCCCGTTGTGGGTGCAAGCGCAGCGTGCTCCCCGCAGCCACCTTCTCTTCCCTTCTACTGCCAAAATGCCTGCAATGGACTTTCACCAAATCAGAGTGGTTTATGTCAAAGGGACCTTAAAGCTCCTCCAGTTCCAACCCCTGCCATGGGCAGGGACACTTCCACTGGAGCAGCTTGCTCCAAGCCCCTGTGTCCAACTTGGCTTTGAACACTGCCAGGGATGGGGCAGCCACATGGGAGAACTTCCTAATGTCTCATCTCAGTCTCCCCTCTGGCAGGTTAAAGCCATTCCCCTTGTCCTGTCCCTACAGGCCCTTGTCCACAGCCCCTCTCCAGGTTTCCTGCAGCCCCTTTAGGCACTGGGGCTGCACTAAGGCCTCCCCTTAAGGAGCCTTCTCTTCTCCAGCCTGAACCAGCCCAGCTTTCCCAGCCTCGCTCCAGAGCAGAGATTAAGCCTAAGCCTACTAAGAACCCTCGAAGATCCCCCAGCAGCAACCACCATATCCCCTTCTCCTCTTCCCTGCCATTCCAAGGGTCCCCCCGGCCCTGCAGCCGCACGGGTTCACACCGTGGAGGAGGAAGCAGGATTTGGGACCATTTTCCCGTTGGGACACACGAGATGCGGCTCTTCCCAGGCCCTGGACCCCGCTGCGCCCAAGGTCCGCGCCCCGCAGCGCCGCCGCTGCCTGCCCTCGCCTGCCCCCTGCTGGCCCCGCGTGGTGCTGCAGGTGCTGCCCCGTCCCTGCCCGCCGCTGCCGGTAGGTGTCAGCGTGCGCCCAGGAGCGCTCCCAATGGGCGCTCCCGGGGGGATCACGGTGTAAACCCTCCTCCAACATCTGCACCAGGCCCCAGCAAGAGCATCACTTACTGCACATACAGAGAGCGAGCGAGCAAGCCCCAGCAAGGGCATCTGTTCACGGGGCATCTCCCAGAACAAGCTGAAGATGCAGAAAATAAACCCAAATTCCCACTACCAGCCTTAGCACCAAAAGTCACCCACGCACTGGATCCCTGCGGTCGCCTCAAGACAAGCCACACATTGTTCCCAGCAATCCGAACCAGCAGCAGGCTCCTCGCTTGCTTTGACAGGCTTTAAAGTGCAGAAAGCCAGCGGGGTTCCCCCCTTGCTGGGGAAAGAAAGGGAAACCTGTTTGGGGCTGCCTCGCTTTAACTCCTTTGTCCATTACTGAGCAGCATAACTCCAGGGAGAACACTTAGTAGGGGTTTCAGGCTGAAATGGTACTAAAGAGTTAGTGCTTTGATTAAAAGAGGAGGGGAAAGCCAGTTCAGCTCAGAAATGAACCCGTGTCCTCTCCTATTCCCCCAGGGCAGCAGGTCACTGGATTCAGCCTTTTTTCCTCAAGTCCAGTCCCACAGGAAGGCCCTTTGTTAACTAAAGAGGGAAGGGAAGGACATGCTCTTGACTCACCTAAAACCAGCAGGATTTGTCCTACACGTGTGTGGATTCCTTCCTCCTCCAGAGCCACGATGCTCAGAGTAACGCAGAAAGAGAGAACAGCGGCGCTGGGCTGCAACTGCTGCTTTTCCACATCCATCAATTGGGAGGGTTCATGTAACAAAGCCAGTTTCACCAGATCAGTAAAAGCCGCACAGCAGGATGATGCCAAGAGATGTAATCCACCAGGCTCTGAGGAGCAGATGCCTGCAGCCTCCCGGCCATGGCATTCCCAGCTACAGACAGAAGGGTGCATCCAAATCCCACAGTCCACAAGGGCCTCAGAGATCCCAGCAGAGAGAAACCATCCAGAGACAAATCCTCGTGGCTCAGGACCATTTGCTTGGTGGAGGGGGAGAAGTCCCAAGCCTGCACATGGACAGACTCTTGTCCTCTTGCTTCTAGTGACAAGGACAGTCCAACAGCTATTGTGGCCGATGGTATCTGCCCCTTTAGGTAAGGATACGCTACCAAATCCTGTAGAGAAGCGTGAGGACAAGGGAAGAGCAGCATCTCTTGTTCTCCAGGTCTGCTGCAGCTTCAGGAACACCTGAGGGCATCGGAGCACATCCCATGCAGTGCAGCTGCAAGATATTCCCCAAATCAGCATGAAGAAGCCAGGATTGTGCCACAGTGAAGGACTACAGAGGACTGTTCTTGCTGCTGATGAGCAGAGGTTCTGACCATGACACATCCCTGGGGAGCAGGCAGCACCGGCCAATTCCTTGCTTAGCTGTTACAGTCCCAGTTGTCAGGTCAGTGCTGGTCACACTGCGCTCTGACACATAGGATTACAGTTTAAATCCATCCATGGGAACAAGACAATGATTTCTTCTCAGGCCAGCACATCTCCACACAGAAACAGTGGCAAATACAGCAAAGAGCTACAAAGCTCCCAAAACAGTGACGATTTCCTCCAATAGCAGCAAACCAACTGCAAGGGCACGCAGCATGGTCACCTCCTATAGCCACGTCCAGGGTAAGGAGCTGAACTCCCCTCCAGCAGCCGCTTCCTGATGAAATCAGTGCCTGCAGCATTGCTCAGCTGGGCCCTTCCCAAAGGTCTGATCAGAGCTTGAAGGACCTGCTGAAGATGTGCCCAAGCACACGATGCTCAAAGGGATAACCCCCCTTTGGGTACCCCGTACCTTTGGGGACAACCTTAGCAGAAGACCCAGGGCAGAACCAGCATCTCCCTCTTCAAAAGCAAATCACAGACACGCACTCGGGGTCAGCAGTGACCGGCTCTACCTAGAAAGCACGGGGCACACCGGATGGCCAGCACTTGTTTGGAGGGATTCTGATTGCCTGCTGCTCTGCCAGGTCCCCGCACAGCCCATCACGTGTGCACACACTGAGCTTTATGAGAGATACATTAGTACACGCACTGCCCCGCTTCGTTAGGGCGCTGCTGCTCACCAGCACAAAGTCCGTATTTGTTTCCCTGCAGGGGTAGAAATAAAGGGGGTTTTGTGTTTTCTTCCTCTTCTCTTTGCAGGCTGGAGTGAGTTTATTTGACACTCCAGCACTCTTTGTGAGCTGAGTGCCCGGGGATAAATGCTACCCTTAAGAGTTACTTGGCGTTAGACAGAGGGACCCTCTTCAGAGGAGAATGGGGGCTTGTTGGGATGGGGTGTGGGGAGGGGGCCTCTGAAGAGCTCCTATGCAGCCTCATAGAAGGGTCTCTGTCCTGGGCTCACAATAGAGTGAATTCTTAAAGATACCGGGAGCTGAAAGGAAGGAAGGAACTTTCCTCCTTTTAAAAGGATTTTCGGGAACAATTGAAGAAGCTATAAAAAGGGGATCATTATTTCCCATTCAGTCTGCTGGGCTGGGAAGCGCTCCCTCCCCCTCCGAGTCCTGGGCTGGGAAGATCTGACACATTCCTATGGGACAAACAGAAGAGGTGGGATGACGGTCAGCAGCAAAGGGAAACTGGATGAGGGAGGTGCAAGCAGATGTCCTCCCTCTGCAGACAGGTACATGAGGCACCTTCTCCCCAGGACCAGGGGCTCTGCTGCCTCCAGGTCCTGCTGCCTCAGAAGCAATGAGCTGCAGAGAAGGGAATCTTCCAGGAACAATGTTTGACTCAAATGGGCATCCACTGCTGGACCAGTGGAGCAGGATGCCATCATCCTGCCAGTGATACAGGAGTGTGGACCCCAGAGATGCAATCCTGCACCATAGCCATGCAGATAGCCACTTCCATGGCTAACACATAGCCTGGCCACCGCTCACAGGGATGGAGATGGACCAGCTCTGGATGACCAGCTCTTCCTTCCTAGCAGCGTAGTTTTATGCAGACACATCAACTTACACAGCCCAGAAAGAGGAGCTGAAGGCACAGCAGTTTGGCTGGTGAGCTCCGGCTCAGCACCAACACAGAA
This sequence comes from Amazona ochrocephala, assembly GCA_039720435.1. NCBI lineage: Eukaryota > Metazoa > Chordata > Aves > Psittaciformes > Psittacidae > Amazona > Amazona ochrocephala. Next base: position 93,917,739 of record CM077879.1, read on the forward strand.
CCCAACCACTATCCAGAGTAACCAATATCAGCTCTTGATACCCTCATGTCCACTGGCGACCAAGTCCCCTCCAAAGCACAACCAAGCAGACCACTCAGGTATGAGGGGCTGCACTGCAGCATTTTTGGCATCTCAAACAGCAGCAACCATCACCCAGATCCTGATGCTTTACCACCCCAAAACTGAGCCCTGCTCATCACATTGTCTCCCCAGAGGTGTGCAAGTGTCTCACTAAGGACACCACCAGGCTCCCTCATTTCCTCTTCACCTCCAACTTGCCAAGGAGATGCTGGGCCCACATGTGCAACATCAAGTCCATAGCAGAGCTCTAGCTGGCAATGAAGTTCATGCACAGCCCCACCATAGCAGACAACAGGACCTGTTATCTGTGGTGCCAGCAGCATAGAAAAGCTCCTGTCAGCTTGAATATCCAGAGCTGACTTCCAAGCTGATTACATCAGAGATCAGCATTTGGCCACCAGCTACAGGCGTAGTCACACTGCCTCTTGGTGTCACTGGCACCCCAGGTGCCAGCAGCAGGTTCTTGTCCCTCTAACAGTGATACAGCCTACCTGGGCACACAGCAGCGTGAGCTTACCGGCTGAGAGCAAAGATGGGACCTGACAAAGGAGCACCACTATCATCCAACTGACAGATCCTAAGGGATCTGCACCCCCTGGCTGCCAGCGCGGAGCCCAAACACCGCAAATGTGATTCCTGACTTAGGAGAAACTTCCAAAATCCAAAGCCACTCCTGAAACACACTGGCCTGGAAGTGCAGCTCAAAGGACCACCAGCAGCAGCTGGAGTACACTCAAATGGCAGGAGTGAAGCCCCCGTCCATCCCTAACTGGAGAGGATGTGACACGGAGGTCCCCAAGCATCCTGCATCCATCAGACCCAGCACAGGACGCATCCAAGCAGACCATGGCAGGACTTCAAAGCCAGTCTTAAAGCTCCTATACACACCATGAAAAGACCTTTTTGCCCTTGTGACCAAGTCATTGCTGTCTTAGGCTGAGCTTAGAACAGAGCCACCGCTGCTCATTTCCTCCTTCACCAGACTACAGAAGGTATTGCTGCAGCCATACCCAGCAGCTGACAGCTCTGATCCCCTCCTAGGGAGAAAAACCAAGACTGAAACCCCAAGGAGTAAGCTTTAAAAAGAGCCTGATTCAGTAACATTTGCTCCTGATATGAAACCCATTCTGGGCTTTTCCAATGGGTTTTCTTATTGCAGGAGCACTGCGCAACCACCCAGGGATCAAACACGTTTATTTAAAGGCTTAGCTTTTAGCCCTCAAAACCGATCTGTGGCTTGGCAGGAAGAGCCAGCCAATGGAAGGAAAGATGCCACCTTCTTCAAGCATGGGTGCAGCACCACCGAGGTCTTCACGCTGCATCAGCTCAGCTTGGGAGGAGACCCTCAAGGATGAAGCAGAAGTGAGAACAACCTCCACAGCCACACCTATCCCTGTTTGCCCACAGGAAAGCACTGCCTGCAATGCAGATGCTGCCACGGGGAAAGCCCTCAGAATAAGGAAGGAGGAAGCCTTGACGCTCTGAAACCAGGCTGCAGAGCAGGACACGAAGCCACTGCGCATGGGCTCCGTCTCCAGGGGCTAATAAGGCAACGCACTGTAAACCCTAATCCTGTGTTAAGAGCTTTCATCAAAAAGGAACAGTATTTATTAGGGAGTTATAGGAGGCAATGAAAGTGCTTTCAGGCAATGTTTATACTGACATGGGAGGCTTTATGCTAGCATTTGCCCCTTCGTTTTTGTTTCAAATACATCTTTCTGATGAAATAAGCCATTCTGAACAAGGCCACCCTTTGTAAGGCGGTTATAACTTTCTGGCCAGCCCTGGCAACTGGCAAAGCTCCGTGCTTCTCTTGCCCTCTCCTTTGTTGCTTTGCTTCTCTGCTCTAAGTTCAAACAAACCAGAAACCCCCCAGCAAGCTGCATTGTGCTCCTGGCATTATCCCCCCATTGTCTGCCAGAGCCACACGGAGCGGGTGTGCCCCAAACACTTCAGCTCCTAAACTTTAAGGCGCTCTCATCATTTCTTGCACAGAAGAACCCACAGACAGAGGAGTTTGAGTCCAAAACAGGCAAGATTTGGGTCAGCTGCTGCTAAAACCCACCCAGCCCTAAGGGGGAGCGATGCCATTGTATCACATACATTGAAAACGAAGCATGGGAGGAACGTACACCAAAATCACACCAAACTCCAGCCCTCAGGGCTTCCAGATTCCACAGCTCTGCTTTGCTGCAGGCAGAAGCCTTCACTTAGGAAAGAGCCAGGTCCCAACATCCTCTAAGTCCTCTCTGCACCCTGCAACACACTGAGCCACACATCAGCCAAGTGCAGCTGAGATGCCATCCGAGTGTGGTTTAGAGACTACTGAAACCCTGTAATATATAGTTTAACTTATAGCTGGACCTCAAACAGCTCACGATGCCCACTGCAAGTGTCTGTGACCAACAATTCCCCTGGTCTGCTTTAGGGCCAAGTCCAAGAGCTGGGGGGTTGAGACCATCTGGGTCATTTCCCCAATGGTCCCAAGGGATTTACTGCTCCCAAAGCACTGGGCAGGAGAAACGCCTACATCCCCAGCTACTGTAAGCAAATCTGCCAACACACAGCACTTGAGCTCTGCGGAGGAACCACCAATGATCACTGCCACCACAGCCCCCATCTCGCCCTGCTCTACGGCTTGGGGACACCATGAATAGAACACTCCCAGTCCTCAGAACAAGGTTACCTCCTCCTGCCGTTGCAAGATACGGATTGTATTTCTCTTCGCATACATTGTGCTTGCACAGCACCTTCACACTTCAGTTAGGGACCCTCTTTGCATCAGAAAACCACTGCCATTCAACAGCACCCTAGGAAAGGTTATCACTAATGCATCAGCTTGAGGGATGCCACATCTCAGACTACCTTTCGTTTTGAGACACCTGACCATGGAAAGCAATAAGGAAGCTGCTTTGTAGAAAGAGCAAGTCCAAGCAGTTCTGGTTCTTCTCACAGCAAAGCCTTTGAGAAAGGAGAGCACAGAATTATTGCAACACCCTTCTGCCCCATGAGGTCTCTGTCAGGGGGCTCAAACTCAGCACACGCGGGATCCCAAACCTGGGGGAGGGATTGAGCTGAACCTGGGAAGAGTTTTTGCCACCCATCCCTAATCTTACAGGGGAATGAGAAAGCTGATGTCCCAGAAGCATCACCTGCCTGCCAGCAGAGCAGAAAGGCTTCCTCGTGTTCCCTGCCCCCGCTTCCAAGCTGGAATCTCCCCTTTCCAGTGCCAGGCAGACCCAGATGCAGCTTCTTCCCCAGGCCTGAGCCACATCCCAGCCCTCTCCCCCCTCTTCCATCCCACCAGCTGTGCCTGTGATTGTGAAAAGATGTCTCAATTAGCAAGAGCTGAGCAATCCCTCCGGTCTCCAAACCCTTCAGAGGAAACACATTCCAAGCCAGCAAAGAGCAACACTAACAATGTCTGAGCAATAAAAGCTTCTCTTGTTTATATCAAAGTAACCTCAAACATCCTTTCCCCAAACAAGCATCCCTCACCCTCCGTAGGGATCAGCAGCTCACACACTGGGAGGACTGGTGTTCTCTGGGTCCCTGGGAGCAGACAGCACTCATTTCTGTGTGTGTTGCTGGTTGCAGGTCTAGACTGGTGTGGTCTTTTTGTTGTAGCAAGCAAAATAAGGGAGTCATTCATATTTTTCCAGAATCCACACAAAAGTACTCTGTGCATCACCAACCCCGATCGAGTGTTCCTTGATCCCAAGCTCATGCCAGACAGCACTTAAAGGTGGGAGACCCTCAGATCCAGGCCGGCAGGGGAAGGGGCTGCAGTTCCCAGGGCCCAGCTTCATTATCACCTCATCTGGGCACCTGCCCCGGGTGCACCAGAGCCACTATGAGCCTTTCCAAGGAGGTTTTCCAATGGGAGGAGAAGGAAAAGTCCCAGTGTGTGTGTGCCCCCCTTTGCCCCCCAATAAAATACATAAAATCAAGAATAAGACACCAGAAAACGTCACCTCCGCATGGTTTTCTTTGGAGAAAAAGAGGAATCCTTCCCCCTCACACCAGCCAGGAGCGGGCACTCGGCCTCTACCCGAAGGAGCATCCCCGGGTGGGAGCCCTCAGCTCCCATCGAGGACGCGACAGGCCACAAATGCAAAAGGAACCGACACACGGAGCCGACACCGGGGGGACCCGCAGCCCGCTCGGCGCCTCGCCATACCGAGCAGAGGAACGGAACCACGGCAGGACCAAGTGTCCGGTGGGGATACCCCGAACCAGTCCCCCCTTGGTCCGAGCGAGCACTTACCTCCGCCGGACAACGGCGCTTCCCCCCGCATCCCCGAGGCTCCGGGAGCGGCATCGCCAGCCGCATCCCCCATAACCACCGGCGCAGAGCCGGGTACCATTGGCAGAGCGGGCGCGCAGGTGGCCGCTAGCCGGGACCGGCGCCTCGGAAGGCAGGGATGCTCCGACTGCGGGGCCGGGCCATTCCCTTCTTATATATCCCCGCGGGCGGGCGGCGCGGCTTCACGGGACTTGTAGTTCCACCCCCCCGGGCCGGGAGCCGCCTCCCGTCCTCCCTCCATCCCTCCCTCCGTCTGTCCGCCCGCGGGAGGGGAGCGGGCTCCGGGCGAGGATGCTCCTCCCCGTGGTGGTGGGGAAGAGCCTGCGGTTCCGCTCGGAAAAGCCCCGCGGTTCACGGGATTCCAGGAGCCGGTCCCACGCCGAAGTGCTGAGTCAATGAGTAACCCCAGGGAATGCTTAGCACGGAGAGCGATAGCTTCAATTGTCCCCTGTATTGGTTATTGTTTAGTTTAATTATTGTCCCAATTATTAATTTAACTTAATTATTAACCCATCTGTGGAATGAATGAGCAATTAACTGTGCTGTTGACTTGGGGGCTAATTTAAGGCTCGTTCTTGCAAGCACGCTCGGTCCTGGCAAAGTCACCCGTGTGTCCTTACTGCGCAGGACCGTGTCCCACTCGTTTCCCTGCTGCTCTACCAACGTTTGACTCTGTCCAGGGGTTTGAAATGGGGAAATGCCCCACAGGGAACACCAGGAGGCAGGTGGGAATGGCAGAGCCAGCATCGCTGTGCCCACTGCTCTCTCAGACAGAGCCAGAAGGACAGATAAATTTGGGGCAAAGGAGAGCATGGAGTATGCTGAAGGTGCTGGCCAAAGGGGGATGATCCTGTGCACTCCTCATCCGGCAGGACACCAGCCTCAGCTTCGGATGGGAAATGCCGCAGCCCATCACTTGCACAGGAGCAGGGTGCCGCAGCCCATCACTTGCACAGGAGCAGGGGTCCTTATCCAGCATCATCCCACCTGCGCTGGGCTGGGATTTATCCTCACACGCTCAGGAGAGCGGCTGGAGGGAAACCACAGAAGTTTTCCAGGACAAGTGAGCAAGGGAGGCTGGGGAGAGCGAGGGAGAGAGAAGGGGAAGGGAAAAAGTCCCTCCTGGCAGGAGTTCAGGGCCGAAAGCCGGAGTGGAAATGCTTCCCTCGCCCTGATTGCTCCGGGACCAGATGGATTCCTTGAAGAAACCGCAAGTGCAAGGCTGCACAAATCACATTGTTGTGCTTGTGTTGGCTGCCTTGGGAAGGAGGGAAAAGGTCATCGGTTATGGTATATTAAACAGGAGAAAAAACCATATTTTAGTGCTGTGGAGGGGGGGGTTGAGCTGCGTTCTCCTCCCCACAGCCTGGAAATGAAAACCTGTTTGGCAAGAGCCAGAACGCGACTCGCAGCGAAGAGCAGAGATGGGAAAATGTGGTGCTATGGGGCTCTGCTGCAGCCCCGTGTGCCCTTGAGCCACCCCATCCTGTCCCATCCCAATCCCTTGGCTGGCAGGGTGAAGTCCATGTGCAGCAGCAGGGATCCAGGCGCTGCTCCCACGGGATTCACCATCCCATAGCGGCTGCCTGTGCCATCCCAGCTGCACTGCTGCAAGTCTTTGCAGCGTCTGTACCTGAGAGGTGCATCGCTGCCTGCCTGATGGTCCTGCGCTGGTGGGAAGTGGCAGGAAAGTCCTGACTCCTGGCTCCGAGAGCTCCATTGGTTTGATTCCAGCGCAGAATTTGGCTGCTGTTTTCCTCCCTTTTCTCATTGCTCAGTAAAATGAAGGAAGCACAGACTGAGGTTGGATGGTTGGGCTGTCAGAAGACAAATAACCATGTTTGTAACATCATTAAGAAGCTTTGCTCCCTTTCCTGGTGGCATTCACTTCAGAACCACAAGCCCATGGGACATGCTGCTGTCAGACATCATCCCCCAAAGTGCTGCAAGGCTCTGCCACAGCTCCACAGGCTTTTGCCAGTCACATCTGACCGGTGCGAAGGACCATGCAAAGCCCTTTGGTGCTGATGATGCGCACAGAGACCCCCAGCCAGCCTCTGGGGAATGAACTGGAATGGAAAGGTGCGCTCCTCATTCACAGAGGCGCTTGGCATTGATTTATGGGATGCTCTCCCAGCCCTGGTTGTGCAAGAAGATGACGTGATGGTAAAAGGCTGTGGAAGATGCTGAACTCTGCAGTGCCGGTGCCAGGTGAGGCAGCGGGTGAGCAGGCGCGGGGCTGAGCACACCCAGGCATGGCCTTGCGTGACTGCAGCGGGCTGGAAACACAAAGACATTGTTTTTAAGTGATAGCCACCCCCCCTTCCCGGCTCCTTGCAGAGGACAGCATTCCTGACTCGCATTCCTCAGCCACTGCTGGGATGGGGAGGGGAGACCTGAGCCAGAGGAAGAAAACACAGTTTTAATGAGGAGAACAGCCCATGTGCTGGAGTGATGGTGGTGGTGGTTGCCCATAAAGCAAGACAAAGTGTGTGGGGATCAGGTAATAAGATAATTATGGTGTAAGGATGTCAACCAGATGTTTCCAAGTCACGGATAATCAGTGGTTTCCCAACAGATCCGCTCAGAGCAGCTGAAAGCATCCTTTATCCCAACAGGGAAAGCACCACGAGGCGAGCAGGGCCCATCTGCTCTAACCTGCAGCAGCATCAGCCTGTTCTGGGAGCGTGGAGCCAGGAAAACCGCTTCTGCTTGTAAAAGCTGTGTTAGTACAAACACCTCCTCGGTAGCACGCTTGGGTTCACAGCCCGGGGTCCTGTTACTTTTAGCACACCACTTCGTGAATGGCACCTCTATAAAGCGAATGGCACCTCTATAAAGCGAATGGCACCTCTATAAAGCGAATGGCACCTCTATAAAGTTCACCGTGGACTTTGCTGTTGATTCTTACCAAAAAAAAGGAAGGGGAAAAAAAAAGGTGTTTTGTGATGGGCACCAGCGGTGGCAAAAGAAAGCAGAGATTTAGGAAGGGTGAGCTGGGAATGGGTTCCCACAGGAAGGCTGTTCCCAGGGCCTGGCCAGCACCGTAACCTCTGGAAGTCCTCTGACCTTCAAATACCCTCCCTAAACCCATTAAATATATATAAATATATGGAAACATGGAAACAAAAAGCTTTTTAGTTCATATGCTGAGAGTGCCAAGCGTCTGCCAGAGCCAATAAAGAACCATTGCTCCAGGAGCTGCGTTTCAGGTAAAACACAAACACCCCAAATCTTCACCCAAAACTTGACCCAAAAATTGAAATGAAAAACCCTGATGTTTGTAAAAGAGGAGGGAAAACGTGGCTCCAGGTTTCCAGAGTTATCCCAGCGCTGCATTGCAGCCTGGACCACGAGCAGGACCCTGGGATGGAGCAGTGGGAAACCTCCTTGGATGGAGCTGGAGCAAAGCTGTTCCCAAAAGCAAACCCAGCCCAGTTCAGAGCTAAGGGTCCCAGCAGCTGCAGGCTTAGAGCCCACAGAGGGAAGAGGGAATGGAGGGAATGTCCCCATCAAAACACATGGAGACCACAACAGCGGGTGTCAGCAGCATGTCAGTACCAGAGGAAAGCCAGAGCAGGATCATTGCATTTACCACTGGATAACAGCACAAAAGGCTGGTGAGGGCAAACTCCACCTTCCCCAGCACAGGGATCCCCAGTTCATTCCCCATCCAAGCAGCAATCCCTATGCTTAATCCTCATCCTCCCAGGCCATGCACCCTTACACATCCACAGCTGCTCCTGCAAAGCCCCTTGGGCCCATCTCAGCATCACACCCCAAGAGAGGCATAGACATTTCAAGACAACCAGGAGCAATTCCATACCCAGCTCCCACGACTTTCTGCCTGCTCACAACCTCCCCCCGACCCTTCCTAAGCTCCCCAGCACAGTAGGAAGGGAAAAGCCATTGCAACTATGAGAAGAGGCACATCCGTCGCCTATTTGCACAGTGACAAAAGCAAAGCAGGGAAAAGAGGTTTAAATGCCATTGCCAAGGTCAGGGAGGAGCTGTGGGGCTCAGGACCCGCTGCTCTCCATGGCACCATCTCCCACCCAGCTCCTCAGCCAGGCAGCGGGGGGAAGACAAACTAACCTTTACCCCAATGGCAAATAGCTGATAAACCCCCAAACATTCCATATAATGAAAGCAAAGGAAGGGAACAGGTCAAGTTATGAACCATAAAATCAAAATCTGCTTTATGCTGGGATGAGGACAAAGAAAACTCACGTTCCTGTGATGCTAACCCCATGCCAGTGTACATATAGGCTGTGTGTTTTATGCTTAAGTTACTTAAAAAGAACTTTAAAGCCAAAACACTGTAAAGCAGTACATTGTGTGCTCCGCTGGGAAGATAAATTCATTATTTAAACTTGAAAAGGTGACTCATCTAACATCTATTATAGCAAAGGCATAAAAACACACACACACGCAGCGAGATTTTCAAGGAGCCCAGTGATTTAGTGTCTCTTTCTTTCTCTCCCCACACTTCTTGCCTCCTGCACAAGGATCTATTGAGAAGCTGCAGAACAAACGTTCCCTTATGCAGCTCCAAAAAAGTCTCCGTCAGTTTGTCTGAGACAGCTGCCTCCAAGCACACTATGGTTACTCATTAACCGGGGCTCCCAGGGCAGGGGAAGAAGGAGCAAACTTAATAGACCCTAAAGCAGAGGCAAGGCGAAAAAAAGAGGAGGAAAGCAAATAAATACATCAGGTGTCCTGGAAAAGAAAGTGGAAAAATCCAGGTGGCACCACGGGCACCTCCAACGCAGAGGGTCCAGGGAAGGGCAGCGACCGGAGCAGGAGGGGACAATGACATGGGGAGTAAACGTATGGGGACAAAAGAGTAAGATTATTAAAGGGAAAGAGAAGAAAGAGTGGGGACAGAGAGGCACTTGTGTTCTGCAGTGCTTTATATGCTCCGGGTGCCGGGGGAGGATTACTTCATTGCGGAGAAGTTGCCCGGCTCTGCTCCGCAATGGAGGGATTCATTCCCTCCCCCTCGCACGTTCTGCATGAGAATGAGGGGCTGCTTTGGCTGGGGAGCACTTTGCAGTGGGTCACTCCGCTCCCGAGGCCTCTGGCTGCCAGGAGAGCCAGTGGCTGCTCCAGTGTCCCACAGCAAAGCATCCCTCCTGCAGGCAATAAGGATGGGGAGGTCTCCTCCTGCCACCCCATCACTCAGGTACACCCGGGGTTTCCACTTCCACCTTCACAGTGATCCCTTGTGCTCACACAGGATCTCAGTACATGAGACGCATCCCCCAGCCAAAGGGTGGATGGATTCTGCCCTGTCCACGTGAGACTGAATGTTCCCATGACCATCACGATCGCCTGGGGACAGCATAGACCTCACACCACTGTCCACAGGGCCAGCAGAACACTCAGTATGAACCAGCTCTTCCAGCTTTCCTCCCAGGAGATCCTCACAGCACGTACTGCTTCTGCTGAGGCAGCATCTCCCATCACAGAGATGCCCATTTCCCATAAGCAGGGGCCTCCTGCGGGAAGCAGATATTGCTACCCAAAGCCCTACCCGTAGGCATCCTCCAACAGAGCCATCAGAGGCTGATCCACTTCAAAAGGGATCAGACAACGACTCTCTGACCCCTTTTGGGCAGCACCGTGACTCCAGGTCACCTACACTGTACCAGGTATTGAAGTGCTCTCCCAAGGGCTGGGCTCTGCCGGCAGCATCCTGTAAAAGGGAAGGCGAGGGCTGGAAGCAGCTCCCTCCCATGCAGGTCAGCTGGTGCTCCATGAAACAGGTACCTTGTGATGAGGGGCTTTGTGAGATGTTAAACATCTGGAGCTCAGGCACAAGGCGGCCTTTGTGCAGCGGTGAATTATCTGCAATAAAACAGCACTTGTTTCGGAGAGCTTCAAGGAGAGGGGGAGGGAAGGGAAAAAGAGGAGAGAGGAGCCACCGGCGGAGGAACCTCAGACCTCCCGCTGGTCTCACCAGCGTTCTCCACACTGTGCGGGGTCACTCGCTGCGTAACAGCAGCCCAAAACCCTGCAGAAACCCCCTGCGTGGCCACATCTTAAACCATTGCCAAGGGGAGACAAGAGCCAAAGTGACACCTTCCACTGGAGCAGGTTGCTCCAAGCCCCGTCCAGCCTGGCCTTGAACACTGCCAGGGATGGGGCAGCCACCGGGAAGAACTTCCTGATGTCCCATCTCACCCTCCCCTCTGGCAGGTTAAAGCCATTCCCATTGTCCTGTCCCTGCAGGCCCTTGTCCAAAGCCCCTCTCCAGGTTTCCTGGAGCCCCTTTAGGCACTGGAGCTGCTCTAAGGTCTCCCTGCAGCCTTCTCCTCTCCAGACACCATCCCGTCCTGGCTCCCAGCTTTGACGTTTCCCACTGGTGTGTTCAGATCAATTGATTTGAGAAGCACTGATCAAATACTAACGAAAAGGACCTGAAAAGGTGATGTCCTTCAGAAATGAATGTCCAGCCCTTGCTACACAGGGTTGGGAAAGCTGGAGCTGGGGGTCCCTGTGTCTGGCGGAGGCTCCCGCTCCCTCCCAAGCATCCTGAGGGAGATTGCAATGCTCCACTTTATCAGCTTCTCATCTTGTGTGAGCAAGAGATCAAGAGGTAGCTGAGCAGGGGATAATTTCACATCTTTCCATGGCTGAAACACAAGGCAGCGCTTCCTTGATTCCCTTTGGGAGCTACGAGAGGCTCAGATACACTGCGCTGGTGTTTTGGTGCGGAGTTGGGCTCTGCTCACCTTTGAACAAAGCAGAGGGGATGAAGATTTGCACAAGGGAAAGAACTCCTTTTACTTCTGGGCCTCTTCTGAGCCTGGGGAAGCACCAAGAGCAAGGACAGGGCTCAGAGGCAATGGAACACCTCAGCCCCATTTAAGAGATGCGGCTCACTCGGGAGGGATGGGGAGCTCTCCATCCACCCTCTGCAGGGGACAGGGCAAGGACAGCCCCTCTCTGGACCAGAGCATCCCATCCAGCATCCCAACCCGTGCTCCTGGTGCCAGCATGGCCAAGTCCCCCAGCAACCCGTAAAGCCAAATGGGGCTGGAGCTGCTGCCGGCTGCGAACTGGGCGGGAGGAACAATCCCCCCAATTTTCTTTGTCTCCTTTCCACCCACCACTGCTGCCTTTACACAGCAATTACAGAGGCCTTGGGGGCTTTCACACCCAGTCAACCTGGGCCTCCTAGTTCTAAACAGCTTAATTTAATGACTTGGGAGGCCCCGGGGCCCCCTTGTTGTCTGGATTTGTTTCCCTGGTCTCCAAAAGGTTTTTCTCCACATGCAGCCACCACCCAGAATGGAGGGGTTTAGTGAAACATGCACTTAAGACATCTCCACCCAATTCCCAGGGGTCTCTGACTTCCAGGGACGCACCAGCAACTCTGGATTCAGGAGAAAGGACCAGCAACCCCCACAAGGACTTTGGCCATCCACCAGGACAAGATACAGCCTGGAAAGGAAAGGGAAAAACAAAGCACGGTGTGAGATGCTGCTTCACGCTCTACATCCACCCTCATCCCTGCCCCTGCTGCCAACCCAGGTTGAAACACTAGGGTGGGAAAACTGGGATGTTCCCACCCTCACTGTTGTAACCTTGGGAAATAAAGGGAAATAGAAAGGGTTGGGAGTGCTGATGGTGTTTGACTGTCCTTTGCAAGAGCTGGGGCTGAAGGCGGACAGAGGTGGGGTCCCAGAGGAGATGGGATCCCAGAGGAGATGGGATCCCAGAGGAGATGGGATCCCAGAGGAGATGGGGGTCCCAGAGGAGATGGGATCTCAGAGGAGATGGGGGTCCCTGGGAGAAGCCCAGGGCGACGGGAAGTCCCGCACCCCATCCGTTACCAGCACCTCCCTCCATTGTTTCCCAACCAGCGTTTTTCCCCATGACCTAATCTTCCCTTGGCTCTCGCTGGTAATTTTATGGCAGGGAGGTTATGCTGCAGTAAAAGGGAAGCAGAGCCAGGCCATTCCCTTCCCTCCTGTTTTCATTGGGGTTTTTGTTTTCTGCTCCAGGCGCAGCAGAAGGATTGTAGGAGGCGAGATGGGAGCAAGCGTGCGCCGGGTCTGCTTTCCTTGTTCCTGTAAGAACATGAGAAGGCAGCAGCGAGAGGGAGGTTGAGGCAGCTCCCAATGCTCTGGACACAAAAGCTTTTTGGTTATCATCAGCATTTTGTCAGATCCCATTAAAATCAACCTTCAGGCTCCGTTTCCTGCTCTCAAGAGCCCCCCCCCCCCAGGATTATAAAGCACATTTCCCAGAAACCTCAAGCAAGGATGTACTATTTTCACTCTATTCTCGCACTAGCGGCTGCTCTCCACACTGTAAAAGCCTTGAAACAAGAAAAGGGGCGCTAAGATTGTTGCTGTGCTATACACAGAGCTCACAATGTGAAGTTTTCCCTCTTTTCCCATTAGGAACAACACTCTGGATTGAGGAATTTGCAGTGGAGTCATTCCTGGAACGAGGACATATCACCTCGCCCTCATGCTGACCTTTCCCACTCACAGCACATAAGGAATCACATGGAAAACGTCCCTCTGAGCTGGCGCAGAGGAACCTCTCTGCGGTCACCACCCTTCTATCAGTCAGCTGCAAGGAAGTTGAAGTAAAGCAACCAGGAGAAAGGTAACCGGGAGCTCACCAGGAGTCCCAGAGAAGCTGTGGCTGCCCCATCCCTGGCAGTGTTCAAGGCCAGGTTGGACACAGGGGCTTGGAGCAAGCTGCTCTAGTGGAAGGTGTCCCTGTCCATGGCAGGGGGTTGGGACTGGATGAGTTTAAGGTCCCTTCCAACACATCCTATTTTTTAGGTCTATGACCATGCAAGACTAAACACAGGCACTCAGGGAGTCCGGTGTACACCTAAATAGTGACTGGCATTAAATCTCTTCTAGAAACAAAACAACCCCACAATATCTGCCCTAGGAAAAAGGCACCCTGACCAGATTTCCCTTCTTCCCTCCTGCCCCCCATAACCAGGCTTGCTCCTGAGGTTGGGGCGTCCACGCTGGGACTGATGAAGGCAACGTGGCATGGCCAGGGCCAGCGTGATGGGCTTGGGGCACCTGAGCAAGCCCATGGTAGCAGTGGAGCCGTTCGCTAGCTCGGAGCCTGCTGCCTGCGTGCACGCACGAGAGCATCTCGGTTTTAATTGCAGCCCCGTTGCCAAGTACAACAAAGCCCGCGGACAAAGAATAGCAGTCGTTTTGTCTTCAGGTTTGAATTGTTTCTTTCCTAAGGGGAGGGGAGGGAGGTGAAATCCATCCCTTTATAAGCAATGACTCAGGTGCTGCGATCTACCCAGGGCGCGCATCTCGCAAGCCCGACTGAGGTTTGGTGCCGTGTTTTGTTTGGCGCCGCAGGCCCTGATAATGGGGTGATTGTTCGGTTGCGTGCAAAGCCCTCGCTCGGGGTTTGCCTGTCCCTGCCCAGCCCTTGCAAACCGCAGCCGCCTTCCCCTGCACCCCCGTGAGCGCCCCGGCACCCACGGGGACCCACCCGTCCATTCCTGCTCCCTGAGTCACGGCACAACGTGAGCCAGGTCACAGCGGTGTGGGGAAAGGTGAGGTTCCCCTGCCCCGGCCGCGCAGCCATAGCCATGCACCTTCACCGTGCTATTCCCGCCGGGAGCGAGCTGAGCCGGGCACGGAGAAGGAGCCGCCAAAGGAGGCATCATTTGTGCCATGGTGCCAGTCTCTGTGCCTGCCACGTGCTGCTTGGCATTGAGTAAGGTGGCATGGAGTAAGGTGGGATTTACCTGAAGCAAAGGGAGCGGTGCTTTCTCCTTGAACTGCAGGTCCAGGTGGGATGGATCAGCTGCATCCCCAAAGGGAGAAGCTCAATGCTTTATCTTACATACTCGTAGCCACAAATAATCTCCTCTCCAAAGCCCTAATCCTGCAGCAAACACACGTATGGTGCCACTTACCCGAGCTTTCCACAGCCTCTCCATCCATCACTTAGTCATAAGTACAACCTGATGCTGGTCAGGGGAAGCTTTCCTGGTTGAAGAGGAGGTTCCCCATGGACTCCTCCACTGTCTGCTCATTAGCTGTTAACTGGCCAATTGGGCACTGAGCCCATGGCCATCCACAGGACAGCATCTCAGTGTTCAGCATCTGAAAGAAAAAAAGCACAAGAAAAGCAGCTTCCAATACCTAAAGGACTCCAGGAAACCTGGAGAGGGGCTTTGGACAAGGACCTGCAGGGACAGGACAAGGGGAATGGCTTTAACCTGCCAGAGGGGAGACTGAGATGAGCTCTTAGGCAGAAGCTCTTCCCTGTGAGGGTGCTGAGGCGCTGGCACAGGGTGCCCAGAGAAGCTGTGGCTGCCCCATCCCTGGCGGTGTTCAAGGCCAGGTTGGACACAGGGGCTTGGAGCATCCTGCTCTATGGAAGGTGTCCCTGCCCATGGCAGGGGTTGGAGCTGGAGGAGCTTTAAGGTCCCTTCCAACCCAAACCAGTCAATGATTCTGTGATAAAATACACCCAGTGCTGCATTACTGGGCTTCTTCACAGGGCGATGGTGCAGCTCTGCAAGCACCAGCTCCATGCCCAGGCACACGTGCTCGCACAGACAGCACTGAACCGCTTCCGAGCTTCACCCATTGCCAAAAGCAGGCACCTCAGGGCTGAGAAGAGTTGGGGGATTTCCCCCTTCCAACCCCAAACCAGCCACAGAAGCACCAGCACATGGGCCACAAATCCTACTGGGGCTTCGGGTCAATTTTAAACCCATTGCAAGAGCACAGACAAGCACTGTTTAGAAACAGATCTTGCTCTTTACCCGTTGGGGTTTGATGCTTTTAGATGAAGAGCAGTCGCAGTGTAAGTTTTCCTTCATCAGTGTAAGGTTTTTTTCCCTTTTAAGGTAAACCCCAAGAATCAAAAGCTTTTGACTTTGACTGAAGAATGAGGAAAGGAACAGAAATCACCAGCACTGATGCTACAACTTCATACTACACTTGCCAGCGGCTCAAAGGACATTTCAACCCATTCCAGGCACCGCTGTGCCCCTCCAAAGGCCAAGTGCCACCCATCAGAAGGATGAAAACAGAAACCCCCTCCCTGTGTGCCCACCATGAGGGTAAGCCCTCGGGTGCTGCGGGCTGGGGGGTTCTCCCCATTTCACTTAACACCGGCTCCTGATGCAAAGGTGGAGCTTGGATCAAAGGCAATAGAAACTCCCCGTTCCCATTGACAGCTGGTGTTTCCATGGGTAATTTCAGGCCTGGCCCCCAGCCAGCTTTTCAATCATACCAAGGAGCACATCTATAATTTCATCCACCTCCAGGGTACAAACAGCAACGGAGGATTTTCATATGCGCTTTCTGCATCGCCCTTCCCACTCTCTTCCTAAGGGGCCAATGTACATAATTACCTCGGCTGGCTACATCCAAGCAGGATTAAATGCTTTACATGATATTATCTCACAGCAATCTCATTAGAAGGCTGCCTTTAAATGTGTAATGTGGGGTTTTTGGTACCAACTTACTACCCCATGCCAGAAATCAAATGAGAAAATAGCATCAACAGTCTGTGAGCCATTCTGACCCAGGGACACCCCTGAGGTTTCTGAGTCTCAGGTGAAGGCTTTTGGCTGAAAACAGAGGGCTAAAGCTTTACAACGATGCTGCTTTCCCGGTTGAGAGGCAGGACCTTTGGCAAGGCAGGAATTAAGCTGGAGAAATCAAATGCAGCAGGGCAGAGGGAGGAGAAGCAAAGGTAGGGGTTTACGGCCCTAAAATAAATCAGTGCAGACTCTGAATTTCCCATTTATTGAAACCAATCACAGTTAAAAGGTCAAATCCATTGGCAAACAGTAGTTTTGTATCATCCAGAGTGACGCATAAATGAAGTACAAACGAAATCCAGCCCAAAACAAAAAGGAGAACCAAAGATGCACGGCTCAAGCTTAGTTTATTCAAGCCTGTTCCCTTTGGCTGCCCTTCCTGCAGCTTCTCCAACAGGACCAAAGGGTGACCTGTGACACCCCCCGGGAGAGCTGCGTGGCTGTGGGGGGACTGAGATGCCAGCAGCAGCCAGGTGATCCAGTTATTCCCGCTTCAGGGTTGAATGAACCCACTTTGACTGGAGACAGAAGCATCCTTTGCAAAGAGGGAGGCTTGGTTTCCAGCATCCTTCGGACTCATGCTCCTCACTCGAGCGTGCACCAGGCACGGAGCCTGGATGGGACTGATCCTGCCTGGGAATGACCATTCAACAGAAGATGCTTGGAAAGAAGAGGCAGGTACACGCAGTGTGTGTTTCTGGCTCTTCAGGTAGGATCATTAACTCGCCCTGATTAATTATTACATCCTGGTGTTGCTCAGGAAGATGAGAGCTCCCGGCACACTCCTGATTCAGCTCCAAGCTCTTCTGTGGAGTACCACTCCAGGAGAACGCTGCATTGGCTTTTGGGAAGTTATGGACCATTGGAACCAAGAGCCACAAACCAGCCATCGCTTGATAAGGCCAGACACAGTCACAGGCCCATGTGGAAACGCATCCTGCTGTGCACGGGTCAGGCAGCACATTGACAACAACACAGACAACCACACCTTGCCTTTCAAAGAGTACATGCTAGAAAACACAACAATTCCCCTTTCCCATTTGGTTTTTTCCCCAAGACACAATTCATTGGATCAATGCCCCACACAGGAGATAAATTTAAGCAAAAAATGACATTTCCCTTTCAGAGATATCCCAAGCAAATTCTGATTTATTTGTCTGAACTATTCGCATCCATCAAAACAAATACCCTAAAACATTCCCAAGCCCCTGCAGGATACAGGAGACCTCAATCCCACAGAGCGCTCTATGTGCCCTAATGCCTTCACCTGCCTTCAAATTAAAGGGCAGAAATCAGGACTCTAAGGAGCTTGCTCCACCCAAATGCCTTGTTCTGACCCACACCAGCTTAAACACACGACAGTGAATCTCTCCTCTTCTACAGAAGACAGATGATCGAAACCCACAGCGACCTGACTCGGAGCAACCAGCCCAGAGTGGAAGGGAAGGACAGGGTGACCTGCAGCCCAGCCAACGCATCGTCCAACAACCTTCCCCAGAGGACAAGAACATCTGGTGGCGAAAGGAAACCAGGACCTGCGAGGAACCAGCCGTATTTGTGCTTTGAAAACCATCGACGTGACATTGGAGGGGAGGAAGAGATATAAAATGATAGGAAATCAACACCAAGCCAGATCCAAAAATATATATACAAAAGAAGTCCAGAGGGAAACGCGTGTCCAGTTCCAAACGCCGCTGCACAAATGGCTCTGAAGTCTTCTCCTGGGGATTGGAGCACTGCTCTATCCAAGCCCGACATCCAGGGACATCATCACCACAAATCCCAGTATTGAGGTCCAGGATGCTAGCTTCCCATTGCCACTGAAGAGAGAAAAAGAGAAGGCGTGAGCTCCTAGGAGCTGGGAATGACTTTCGGATGAGGGAATCATGGAATGGTTTGTGTTGGAAGGGACCTTAAAGCTCATCCAGTTCCAACCCCTGCCACGGGGGTTTAGTCCCAGTCACCCAGGGGGTCTCACCTGGTCTGTGCCTCGGGGATGATATCATCCATCACCACATAGACCATTGCTCCAGCAGCAAAGCCCAAGGCATAGGGGAGGAGAGGCTCTGCCACCACCACGGCGAAGGCACCGAAGATGCCAGCCAAGGGCTCCACCATCCCGCTCAGCTGCCCATACCTGCAAAAGACAGGGACTAAAAGGCACCAGGGACAAGGGGGCACAGCCCTCCACGGGCTCTGCAGCTCCCTGTCCCCATGGTCTTCCCTAATGCTACCATGTCCAGGAGGAGGTCACCACCCAGCCATACCATGCCAAGACATATGGACTGATTTAAATGTGCAATGAAGGTGATTTGACCTAATCTAGCTGATTTTTCCAGGAAGGGAAATCCTTCCATTGAAAAGCTCGGAGGGATTTGGGGATCCAGCTCACAGGCAGAGATGGGTCAGAGAGAAAACACTTCCAACCAGCATCACTCAGTCCCAAACTGGCCATCTACCCACAGCCTCAACCAGGATGAAACTGTGCTCTTCCCCCTCAGTTTTCTTTCCCTCTAGGACTGTTTTAACAATCCGGATCATGGGAACTCCCTTCCCGGCAGCAGCAATCCCAGTGCAAGCTCCAGCACCGGCTGCACTGGAAGTGGGTGGAAGGAAAAGAAAACAAAGCTTTGGTGGGAGCCGTTTCCAAGCCCTCCCATCCATCACCCAGCCAAGCACACGTGCATGGGCTGAGCGCTCGCTGGGTTCATGCCCTTGGCTTTTCCACCTTGGGAAAAGGGAAAAGAAAAGCCAAAGAATGGGTTTGAAATCCAGCCCGGAGTGCAGTGAGAGAAAAATGAAACAAAATCACATAAGAAACCCCCAAAAACTCTTCAGTGCAGGATCTGGGAGCTCAGCACAGGCACTCTATGGGTAGATGAAGCGGGATGGGGTAATCACCAATGCATCCCCCAGGAGCTGGGGGTTCAGAGCTGAGCTCAGGCACTGCAGAGGGAGCAGCGGAGATGCTCACCCCCCCACCCCTTCCAAAGCTGGAAACCAGCAGCATTCCCAGCAGCAGCTCTTGTGATGCCAAAAGAGGACCTGGTAGATCTGGAGCAAGCCCATCCCGAGGGCAGCTCAATGACGGAGCAATGCAAACGGATACAGAAGGAAATCTACAGGCTCATCAGGAGCTGCTGGTGGAGGGCTCTTCATGGGTGAAGAGGAGCTCAGCTTACCAGAATGCTTTCCATGTGGAAAATCCAGCGCCACGCAAAGGCAGGCTGACAGCCAGACCCTCCGGGAAGTTCTGAATCCCAATCCCGATCGCTAGGTTCCTACCCACACACGAAAGCACAAATACAGATACACATCAGGTGAAAAGCACAGCCTGGGGTAAGCTGCAGGGAGCTGGATTAAAACAGACATTATTAGAGGTCTGGTTTTGAATGGAAGCACACCTAGCCCTGGGGTAGCCATGCTAACATTTAACATGAACACAGCAAACTTCATCTTCGAATAGCTCCACAGCATTTAATCAGCTTCAGCACCAGCCCTGGGAGCAACAGAGACCAAATGGAGGAGAACAGACTTGTCCTGGGAGGCTCCATGAGGCATTTCCAGCCTGAGGCTTCCTGGGAGCTGCAGCATCCCTGGACCTGGGTGTGTGGAGCAGCCTCAGGCTCGTGGGTTTGGGGTTCTTCAGTCCCAGAGGCAGCCGGTCCCTCTCCCATCACCTGCCCAGCTCTCACCAGCACCATCCTCATCCATAGCCTTACAGCCATGGGGATCCTGAGTCAGGTTAAAGCCGTTCCCTCTTGTCCTGTCCCCACAGGCACTTATCAAAAGCCCCTCTCCAGAATTCCTACAGACCCCCTTCACCTATTGGAAGACTGCTGTAAGGTTCCCTTCCCCTCTGCTCCCTGCCAGCTCCATTGGAGTTCTGGATTTTCATTGAAAACCAGGAAATTGGGATACGGAATTTTCTCCTTCACCAAAGGAACAAAACTGTCACAATCCAACCAAATAGGGTTAGTTTTTATGCCATGTGCTCCTGAAGCTGAGCAGCATCTCAAGAGTGAATGAGAACTTGCTCCATAGTTGAAGCATTTCTCCCATCGTATGTTGGTGTGTCTGGGACACTGTGGGTGTCAAAGCTCCGGCAGCGAGGTGCTGGGCTACGAGCTGCCCCAGCCCACAGCTCCGACTGGGACCCCAGCACCTCTCTGCACGGTCAGTTACTCCTTTGCCAGCAGCTGAAAGCCGCCTTTGCTGCTCCGAACACTTGTTTCCTATTAGTAAAATAAGACTGGTGAGAAAAACCTCTCTTGGGTTGTTTAAACTTCTACCAGGGTTTACAGAAGAGGGGAGGGGAAGGGGGAGAGGCGGCGGCTTTCCCTAACCGGGACAGGCCATTACAATCAAAAACATTATTCAAGGCAAAGCGGGAGAGAGGACGGAGGGGGAAAACCATCCCTTTGAGAAAACACTGGAGCCGCTGTCTGCGCGCGGGGCTCTTTTCCTCCTTCCCTCGCCTCCGCACAAAGCAGCTATTGCTGCCCTGACCACAACAAATTAATGGGGTGGGAGAGGGAGGTGTGAATGGAGGGTCTGTATGGGGAGGGTGGGAGCCCCTCCTTGCCCCAGTCCCACCGGGAGGAGGGAATCCCACTCTGACCCTTTGCCCTGCAGCAAGCCCCAAGGGGCAGGAGGAAGGGGAACAAGAGTGCACAATGCTCAGCATCACCAGGGATCCATGGGGCCAGGTCACCCCCTCCTCCCAGCTCTCAGCAGGGAGGCAGTGATGTGCGCACCCTCCAGGTCAGGATTTTAACCTGTTTCCCCAGGAAAAAGGTGTTGACATCGTGCTGGGTGGGTGCTGGAGTCAGGCACAAGCACACAAAGCTTCACATGCGGCATGGCAAGAGGCAAAGGCCACTAGAGACCCAGCGCTGGCCATGGGCATCCCTGCACGTGGGGTTTCTCACTCCTGCTTTGGGATATCCATGGGGCAGAAAGAACCTTCCATGGTCAGCACCATGCTGAGAAGGCGCTCATATCATCTCCTGGCCTCCAGTCCCCTCCATGTCCCCACAAAGGTCTTCTGCTCACCGAAACCATGCTCCCCCATCCCTAGGACAGCTCAACCCTTCCTCCCACTGCAGCTCTGCTTGAACATCTCTTGGACTTCGGGGCCTTTTGAGCCTTTCCCAGGACACTAATCCCATCAGGATGAGGATAACTCCATGACAACATGCAGGCCAGGAACACATAAGCCTTCCTATTTGCTTTGCCTCGGTTCATTGCACAAAGGATACCTCCACTTCTACTGCCTAGAGCAGCACCTCCGGAGACATCCAGGTGCTGATGGCAGAGAAAATTTACCTGTGATGCCCCAAGTGTGGAATAAAACCATCCCAAGGGCCGTTCCTCTCCCCCTTCACCTCACACCTTGTCCGCAGCTCCCGTGTGGAGCCGACGGCAACGCGGCTGGTGAGAAAGCGACTGAATCAAAGCTGCATTGTGTACGAGGGAAACAAAGGCGGCCTTATGACGGAAATAGGTGGGGATTCTTGGAAGGCTTCCCCCGACTGCAAAGAAACACATTGTAAAACAGATGTACAGAGACAGACTGGAACAGCCCGGCCCAGGGGAGCCGAACCTCCGGGTGACCACGGCGAGATACGGGATATCAAGGAGGTGACAACAGGGAGGTAGCCAGAGGGACAGTCCTCAGGATGAGTGGTTAGAGGCATCAGGGTCTCTAAAGGAGGAAGGTGGGGAACGACTGGTAGAGAGGCTTTAGAAGCAGATCCCATCTGTCTGATGGACCACCCATGTCCAGATACACGATATTCTGCAGACAAGGAGGATAACCTGCGGCTCATCCCCAACCTACAAACATGAATCGGGCTAAAGGGCAGCCCAGGGAAAAACCACACCAGACTGTGCCTGGGGATGCACGTGTCACTTGAGCAGCTCTGCCACCCTGGCCAACTCAGGAATGTCATTGGGCATCTCCTCCATTTGGGCATAAGGACTTCAGTGTCCTTGGAAGCATCAAGGAACAAGCAGCCAACATGCATTAGGCACATTATCTTCCCCCGCTCTCTGCCTCAGCTTCCCCATCTGTAAAACAGCAGTGATAACACCTATATCCTCAATAACCTCCTCAATCTGGGAACAGAAAGGCCACTAACACACACACCACCTCCACGTGAGCTCTGCAGCGAGCCGGCGATGCTGGGATGGGGCTGCCCTTGCACTGACTGATCCTCTTCTGCAGCAGAGCCCAGTGCTGCAGTTTTAAAGAGGAGAAGGTAAAACCTTGGCATCCTGGTGGAACTCCACCAGGGACAAACTCCTCCGTCTCCCAGGAGCATACTGGGGCCGGACCTCCTATCCCCGGCTCTCCTGCCAACTGCTATGGCACCACGCTGCGAGACTCCAAGTTCACTTTCAAAACCAAGTTGGCATCTCTGCATATTTGCAAGGTCAAGGCACAGAAAGCCTTCTATAAGCCTAAACCCTTGTTTTCAAGGGCCTATTCTTTTACAAACTGATTATGAAAGCAGGCTACATATTCTTAACAAGCCCCTTTTCACGACGGCTTTCAATTCCCTCCAGTGTATAATGTGCATGTGTATTCTTGCATGGCAGGCCCTTACATACTGTTTTGATTGTTATCGCCTCGCCATGAAAGGGCCGATTGTTTGGGGTTCCCGAGATTACATCACGGCTCCCACTCGGGCACCCGCCGAGGTGTTTGATCAGGCCTCGCAGGTGGGAGGCAGCGAGCACGGGGCCCGCAGCCTTTCCCCATACCTGCCCGACCTGTTCAGCACCGCTCCTCGGCCCCGGAGACTCCCGAGGCTCTCACGCGATGGGAGCTGCGGGGATAAGAGGGGTGGCAGCATCCCCTCCACCAGCCCTGATGCCAACGGACCATGGTCTCACCCCAAGCAGCAGCCTGGTCCATCCCTGGCTCCTGGTGAGACGTTGCTTTGGGTGTTTGGTATTTTAAAGCCTAAACCATAGACTGGTTTGAGTTGGAAGAGGCCTTAAAGCTCATTCAGTTCCAATCCCCTGCCATAGGCAAGGACACCTTCCACTAGAGCAGGTTGCTCCTGAGAAAGCAGGTGGAGGATGTTACTCAAGCAGATTTGCCCTTGGATAATGCAGTATCTTCCATCTCAACCACTCAAATCCACTAAGGAAAAAGAAATGGATATAAACCTACCATGCCTCTTGCTCTGGGGTGCAGCCACCAGCCCCATTGCCCATAGGGACACAGAAACACACGGAACAATGTGTGTCCCCATCAGTCAGGGGATGCAGCGTGTGCCCCAGCCAGCTCCTGGGAGTGGAGAAGCTCCTGTTGGGTCCCTGCTAGAGCCACATGTGCTAGTCACATCCTAATGTAAATGTCTGCCCTTCAGCTCTGCTCCTCAGTAGCCACTTCCATACCTCTTCCAACCTCTTCTCTCCCTCTTCCCACTCAGTCACTGGGCTCTAAGCGCTATGCTGCCTGCTCTGTGTCACATCTGCTGGCCTGGCGCCCCGCCAGCCTCAAACACACACTGCTCTGCATCCGCACACAGGGAACACTTACAATCTCAGGAATTTTTACCCTTAATTTATCCCAAAGGCACACAAACCAAGTTCAAAGTCATAAAACCTGCTCTCCCCTCTGACTGCAGCAACCGGGACGTGAACTTCAGCTGAGGAGCAAGGAATTCTCCAGCTTTCCCAACACAAATCCATAGGAGAGGTGCTACAGAACACCCCACAAGAGCTGCAGCGCAAGAAAGGTTTGCCACACTGAGCACCAGGCTTGGATGTCCCATAGGGCTGGGATATCTCCTCCCCATCCCAGCAAAGCTGGGGGGGCTCAGCCAAAAGGATGAGCCCGGACACCCCCCCCTTGAGCCATGCCCTGATGCCAGTGGCTGCTGCAAGAGCAAGTTCAACCCCTCAACATCAATACGTGATGGGAACCACGGGTGGTTGCTCCCTGAGGGCAGGCACGTATCCAGCGCCCGACTGCAGAGGGTCCCCATCATGCAGGGACTATGTATTCCTCTGGGAATTTAAAATCTTTATTCTTATCTCCTTGGTTATTTATGTAAGGGTTTGATTTATGAGTCAGCCTCACGCACAGGGTAAAAGTTCACATCTCCCCCGATCAGGGAAGCACAAAGACACATTTCATGAGCTCCACACATTCCTGTTCTCTTCTCCCTTTCTCCATGCTCTGACCCCACGGTGCAGCAGGAAAGGCTCAGGGAGCCTTGGTGCTTGCTCCTGCTGCCACAACAAGAGCGCCAATGGGAGCTGTGAGCACAGGATCTGGCCAGTGTTGGCCAAGCCTTGCCCAGCTCAGGCCGGTATCTGCAAAACAAGGAGATACGACCCAGCTCCCAGCAAAACCCCTTCTGCAGGAGATGCAGCCCAGGAGGAATTGCCCTTGTCCTGCTGCTTGCTCTCATAGCACCTAATATAAAGCAGGATCATAGACTCATAGAGTCACAGACTGGTTTGGGCTGGAAGAGACCTTAAAGCTCATTCAGTTCCAACCCCCTGCCACGGGCAAGGACACCTTCCACTAGAGAAGGATGCTCCAAGCCCCATCCAACCATCACCCACAGATATCATCCAACTCCAACCATCACCAGGTTTTGGTTAAAACCCTCCAGATCAGAAGCACCCATTTTTAAATACCTGAAGACAACCCTCATGTGAGACCTCATTAACTCGATTTTAAACCCCATCAGGCTGCAGATCATTGAAACTTGTACATATTCCTATAGGCACACCCTTAAATGAAGCGGGATTTAACGATGTGGCTGCATTGATCTTGGGTAGAGCTGGAGGGAGATACAGAACCTTATAAAGGTTATTAAAATACATATATATTTAAACATAGACACTACAGAAGGTGGGTGGTCCAAAAGCAGGGCTGGGATTATGGCCCACCCATAAGAATTCCCAATAATACCTGTCAATTAATGTTTATAGCCTCACACAAACCCTCTCCCTTTCTCTATGAGCCTTCAAATCATAAGCACGTTCACACAGACTATTCCACATGCCATGGAAGTCTCAGTGCAAATAACGTGCTGGGGCAGGGGAATGGATTAGGGGGTATTTCGTAGGGACTTTTTTGCCTTGTCCTTCAGCATACATAACCCCATTACTTACAGGAAACAAAAGCCTTGAGCTTTTAATGGAGGAAGGATGAGGGTAGTTAATAAAGACACTATTCTTCCTCCCTGCTAGGGGGTGAAAGGAACTCGAAGGGACTCAAAGCCCAGCTATAGTTACAGATAAATGTATGTCTGCATTTCACTCATCCTCCCCCAGCTTCCTGCAGCGACATCCTGATGGAGCTCAGCACCCCACTTGTGCCCATCGGAGGGCTCACAAACAATTCCCTTCTATCGACGTTTGTGTCCTGACGGGGACCATTATCCAAGAGCAAAATTAAAAGCCCCAAAATAGTTTCTCCTCTTCCCTCTCCTGCAGCATCACTGTTAAAACACGCTGGGGGAGAGCGTGAAAGCACCGGAGCGGCTCCTTTATGCAGCCTGAAAACCTGGAACTAAACAATTTACTAACAGCTGTAGCTATAAAAGGCCCCATTATTGCTCCGTGTACACTAACAATGTCTTCATTCAAATTGCTTCCCCTCCTCGGAGGGTTTATTTTTAAACCTGCTAAAGAGAGGAACAGGCCACCAGGGCCACAAAGACGAAGCTGGTGTTCAAAGTGAGCTTTGTTTTGGCACTATCTTGATAAGATAAACAGGGATAATGGCTTTTTCTGTCTCTGCTCTTTTTTCCTTTGCCCTCTCTTATTTTAAGGTGAACAGGAACTGAACGGGTGCATTTTGCACATCACAGCTTGCCAACATAGGGCCACCACAGGGTGCTGGACCACTGCAGCACCCAACCACAGCTCAGCCAGAAACCATCCAGTTGGCCAAGAGCACACCCAAGGAAGGAGTTGGGCCTCCCTCTCAGGCAGGTGAGAAGCCAAAGAGCTCCATGTGGGAGCTGCTTTTGGCATTCCCTGTCCTTCAGGTTGTACCAGTAGATGCAGTGACCGCCATAAAAAGAGAAGGAAGCAACCACTACACAGCCTTTCCACAGAGCCAGATGCAGTTTGGGAGGCCGGCTGTCTCTCCTAAGTGTTATAAATCAACCCAAACCCCTCCTCGGTTTGAGCAAGGGATAAGGAAGAAGTGGGAGAGAAGAGGAGGGGAAACTATTTATACAGTGATGTAAATCCCTGCGAACAGCCAGTGAGGGATTCACAGCCAGCAGCCCAGCTCCCAGCCAGGCTTTGGAGACCTCCCTGCTGATATGGGAGGTCTTCTCCTCCAGCCTGGGGCAATAAACCCAGGCTGCAGCACCCATCCATCCCCTGGAGCTGGGGTGCAGTAGAGGCCAGGCTGACGTGGGCTTTCAACCCATCCATTTTGGACAAGGGATGGGCAAGTGAAGAAGCGTTGCCACCAAACTGTCAGCACCAATGCGCTCCAGCAGCATCAGCAGCCAAAAGTGACCTCTGACAGCCTCAGAAAGAGCAGCTGCCCCCAAAAACACAGTCCTGCAATGGAAAACCAGCTCCAACCAGCCAAGCACCTATTTGCAAGACTCAATGAGCAAGGAAAGCATCCTCCAAAAAGCATTTTTCCCTCACCAGAGCACACGGATAGGGGGAAAGGACCACCCCGACCTCCTCAGCCTGGCAGAAGGCAGGACCAGCATCACGAGGCCAAGGTAAACCAATTCAAGACGTGGTTTGCTGCCAAGAACTACAGCTGGAACCTTGCCTGATCTGAAACAGGTTCCCTTTGCCAGGGGGCTTGGCACAGCTCCCCCTGCATCTGCTCGATGGTGGGACACAAGCATCCCACCACCCATCCATCACCCAGGGGACCCACGGTGCTACAGGCAAGCAAGGGTCCTTGCTGGGATCCAGAGACCTGATTTATGTCAGGGAAGTCTCCCCCATTGATTTAAATTCACCCTGAACCCAGTATTGGCAACCCAGACTGCTGTGACCAAACCAAGCTACCACCTTCTTTAAGGACCAGGAAAACTTTTGGGCTCTGCTCCCAGAAAACAAGGTCTCTGCTCTCTGCCTGCATCTCCCTGCATCAGGCACTGAGCAGCAAAGAACCATAAAGCCCCAGATGAACTCCCCAGCACCACACCAGGATGGGAAGCAGGTCTAGCTGCAGGACAGACAATCCAGGCACTGCAGGAGCACAAATGTTTTCCTAGTGAGGAAAACATGTGGCAGCTTTGAAGGCAGCTCAATAAAAACAGCTTCCCTACCACACTTTGCAGACACCGCCAGGCAGGATGATGGAGCCATTGGCAGCTGTGGAGCTGCTCTGGGTGAGGATGCACCCGCTGCTGTGTTTGGCGTCATGCTGAGTTCATTATGGAGCAGTAATGACTTTTGTTGGAGCAGGAGGAAGCAGACACCATGGTCAGCCTGGCTTCTGTGTGTCGGTGGCGGAGGTTTGTTTATCAGGGATAAGGAAAGGAGGTTACACTGCTCCACAGGACATGGCCATCATCCCTTCAGCCTTGCACCGTGTCTGCTAGGTGAGATCTCACCTATGCCACAAACCACGGACAACAAACCAGACCTGCACCATCAGCTGAGGCTTCAAACAGGAACCAGGGAACTCCATCCAAGGTGACAGAGATGCTGGAAAGGCCTTGGGAGGTGGATTCGCCGCCTGATATTGCACAGCCCTGCAAACATCTCCATAGGGGGAAGCGATTCGAGCTCACCTTGCTTCCCAACTTCCTTTTCCTCATGGCCAAGAAGAGCCCCACCATCCACAAAAGCCCTCCAGAAACCCACCCCACTCATCAGGTCTCACTTATTAATATACATCTCCCTTCAGGAGAGCTAATTAAAAGGTGCCTAATAAGCACCTTCCAACTGTGTGGTTGTGGAGCCAGCGGCACACTGGGCTTTG
Source organism: Amazona ochrocephala (assembly GCA_039720435.1). Lineage (NCBI taxonomy): Eukaryota > Metazoa > Chordata > Aves > Psittaciformes > Psittacidae > Amazona > Amazona ochrocephala. Next base: position 93,945,642 of record CM077879.1, read on the forward strand.
TTCCGCGCCCCAGCCAGGAGCAGCGCTCTCCTGGGATCCCAGGAAACATGGAAATCCCCGAGCAGCCCCACCTCGCCTCCCATCCCGAAGTGCTTTCTCCATGAGGTGCTGCTGTGCACAGCCTTGATCTGATAAAGAAGTTGGGATTCAACCCCACGTTTTGATCTTCCTCAGCTCCACTGGGGATCCATTCATAAGCAAGAGGCAGAGATTGCGGATGGGAGAAACACCCAGCATGTCTTCTGCTGTCTCTCGGACCACAATGATCTCCATTCATTCAGAGAGAACACAGTATAAAGTTTTTGCCTGGTTTCAATCTCCCTACATTAATCAAGCCTATTTTCTCCTTCCCAGCCTGAGAGACACAGCGTGGGAGGCACAGGCTGTCCCATGAAATAATATTTTCCAAGCCATAGTCAAAGTCTGCCTGTCAACTCGAAGCCTCTTTTCTGTTTTACCAAAGCTGGACAGGAAACAATCTGTGGGCACAACAGATCAAAACAAGGCCAGCATTCCCAGCAACAGGGCCGATGAATGGGAAGCATTGTGCTGCAGCGGAGGAAACATCACCATCATCATCGGGGCGGGAGGGGGGGATATAAAATATATCTGTTTACATCACTTCCACACGGACAACCCACTCCCCAGCTGCCCTAAATAGGTGCTTTCATTCAGGAAGTAACCAGGCAGGTGGGATGCGGTAGGAGATGCAATGGTCCATCAGTTCAGAGTCTGCAATGGGGAAGGGCAAGCCTCAGTCAGGCAGCGTACCCACAAAACCATGCACTTTTCTCCTGCCTTACATCCATGGTGACCAGCGATCAGCCCCTGGACGAAGCCTGACCTGCACCTTGCAGAAGGGACTGCTGAAGGGGATCCACATGAACCCCGAGAACAGGGAAAGCTGCCATGAACAAACCTCCCCAAACGCCCTGCTTTAAACCAGAGGCAGCAACTGATACCCTGCGGGCTCTCGCTCCTACATGAGCTCAGCCTCATCCCAAGGCAGAGGGTTGCCAAAAATTTGGCTACATCCTTTTTACCCTCTCTAAATTACTTGCATCTATGGTGTCCTATGAGAACCCGGTACCCAGACCACCCATGATTTTTAGTCCTTTATATATATATATAAATGTCATCTGCTCAAAGTAATTTACGGCATTTAACTCGATATTGGTTTCACTCATTAAACATTCTCTCCCAACGGAAGGAGCAGCCCTTTGCCAGGAACTTTGCCAGAGAAAAAGCCACATTTAGGAGTCCCATCAGCTCCAGGGTTTGTCCTACAGCGGTGCAAGACCATGCACCAGCCCCATATCCACCGAGAATAGGCTGATAGGAACATGGCTGTTACCACCTAGTGTCAGACAGGAGAGGAGCAGCAACCAGGAACGAAGAGGATGGGGATGAGGACCTGCGCGAGGATGGGGATGAGGACCTGCACGAGGATGGCTCTTGCTTTGTAAGCATCAACCTGCAAGCCCAGAGCCTGTGGATCATCCCAGACTCCTCCACTTCCTGCGCCAGCAGCAGGAACGTGAGATTTGTACCCCTCTATAACCAGGATGGGTTTAAAAATAACAGTGCACAATACACTTCAGGGGAGGAAGAGTGCAGAAAGAGCCCCTCTGTGCTTTGCTCTGTCTCCAGCTCAAGACTTGCAGATATTTCTTTCCTGCCATTATACATTCAGAATTCAATTTATAAATCGAAATTAAACGCTCCATCTGTCAAACTTAAACCTCTCTTAAACCTGGAAACACCACCACTGTTGAAATGCTGCGTCCCGTGGCAGGGAAGAAGCCTGAACTGAACTGCAAAGGGCCATGAGATGGACAGGGAGAGCAGAGGAGCTGGAGAGGGGAGAGCAAAAGGCACATGGAAGGGTCTCTTTCTACACCCAGCCCTTGGGAAGCCATGCACAAAGCACACCAGCACTGGCCAGCCCTGCCTGCACGCCCAGAGCAGCGCACATTCAGCCTGCCTTGGTCTCAGCAGCCCATCTGGTTCCTGTTAAATCAGCCACACAAGGTGGAGAGGGTTTCCTCCCCCCGCGGTACAGCGTGCAAAGAGGGGGAGGCAAAACAGCTTTTTTAAGGCATGGCTGCCCTTCTCTTTACCTTCCTGCCTGGAAGGCAGCCAGGAGCAGCTCCTGCCTCCCTGCTCACATCTGGAGGGAACCTTGCCCTCGCTGGGCTCGCTGCACCAGGCACTGCTCCTCTGCACAGGCGTTGCTCTGCACCCCCGGTACACACTCACCCTGAGTCTCACTCCTGTCACAACAGCATTGTCCTGAGCCACTACAGCTTGTGGGGCTTTCCAATGCTTTTATCCCTTGCAAGGAACCAGGCAGATGAATCAGTTTTGCAGCAGGCAGGGATGCTCCGGAGCAAGGAGGGATGCTCCTGCCTGAGGGTGAGCAGGGGCTCAGCCTTTGTGGGAAACACCCCAAAAGCAGACATTAGGTCATCCTAAACCCCATCTAAACCACCATAAAACCCACATCACCTTTCCAACAAAGGCTTGAGCGTGCCACCCAGCCCAAGGAGCACTGATACCACCTGCACACAAAAGCCAAGAGCTGAGATCTCAACTTGCTTGGGCACAGGACCACGCTTCACTCACATCCCCTGATCAGCTAAATGAAGTGGGTTCCCCCACACTGCAAACCCTAAAATGAACCAACTCACAAGGCGAGGGGCTGAATCCCAGGGTGAGCGCTGGCATTGGTGGAGAGAACAGAGGAGCCAGATCGCAGGAACAGAGCCTGCACACCCGGTGGCAGCAAAGAAACACAGACGAGCACGGGCAGGAGCCTGGCAGGCAGCACGGAGAGCATCCGGGGAGATGAATGGATGGGGGAGCCCAGAGGGACGGATCCTGCAAGCCAGAGGTAAGGGGCAGGACCTTCCCAAAGGCCAAAGAGTCAGGGGATGGCAGAGGCGATGTTAGCACACGCAAAGCACCGGGTGTTTAAAAGGTGAGAATCCCACCCTGCTTCCTCATCATCCCGGCTTTGTTTTGTAAGCAATCCCCAAAGCACTTCCATGAAAGAGGAGAGATTTGGATTTGACATTAGGAAGAGATTTTTCATTGTGAGGGTGCTGAAGCACTGGCACAGGGTGCCCAGAGAAGCTGTGGCTGCCCCATCCCTGGCAGTGCTCAAGGCCAGGTTGGACACAGGGGCTTGGAGCAAGCTGCTCCAGTGGAAGGTGTCCCTGCCCGTGACAGGGGTTGGAGCTGGAGGAGCTCTAAGGTCCCTTCCAACACAAACCAGGCGGGGATTCTATGCAAACAGCCCTTCAGGATACATCAGGGTCACATCTCACCAGGGCTGGAATAAACTCAGGCTCCTGCCGAGATTCCTCCCCTCTGGGAGCAATGCAATCAGGCAGCGGTGCCCCGAGCAAGCCACCAGTTATTCATGAGCACAAGTCAGTGAGGAAGGTCCTCTGCTGAGCGTGGCACATCCCAGCCAAGCCTGGGAACATCTCCCAGCCACTGCAAACATCCCCAGGCATCCTGCTCGGGCTCCGCACGCACCAGAGCCTTCATAACCACTTCTGCACGATCCAAGGTTTGAAGGAATGAGCCTTCCAGAGGCGGCTCAGCTCGGTGCTAACACAGTTACTCACACCCAGGGGGGAGCAGAAGCAGGATGTAGGAGGTAAACTGAGTCACAGAGCTCCTTCATTACAACCCTGTATCAAAGCAATGGACACAAGGGGGATCACGACTGTTGTGTCCCCAAACAGGCTGGCCAAGGAGCGATTTCCCCTTCAGCTGTGCCAAAAGAGGTGGTTCTGTTTCTCGCATTGGCTCACAGCAAGTATAATCCCACTGGTTTTTAAGCCTACATCACACAAATCGGCCACCTAATATTTCACTCTTGGACAGTTCCCAAATGGCTTCATGGCAAAGCGGCTGCACTGAGCGATCCAGGGGCTGCCCGCAGCTGACACTGACAGCCAGATTGATGGCAACTGAGTTATTTTGTCTCCTTTTGCAGCTGACAACATTTGCATTGGTATGTTCATGGTGCAGACTCCACCTTTCATCTAACTTGATTAATGCTGTTGTAAATACAGAGAAAGAACCAGCTGCTTCTGGCATTTTAGCTTCGACCGAGCAGCTGATGAAAACAACTCCTTTTGTTCAAGCATCTCTAGAGCCTCTGCAGACTTTATGAAGAGCCTTTTATTCTAAAAGGTTAGAGAAACTCACTGTTTGGAGCTGGTGTATCCTGCTGGCTTCCCCACAGAGCTGGATGGTACCTGGTACAATCAAAGTGCCTGGGGCAGTGCACCGTGTGCTGTCAGGTTGGGTACCCCATCAGCCAGGGATGTAACAGAGCATCAAATAGAGAAGGCTTTGCTTGCGTCCTTGCAGGGCTCTCATAAGCACGGCTTCTGCCTGGCCAGGGGAGCCTGGAAGGCTCCAAAACCAGCCCAGGGACCCACAGATCCTCTGGCAGGAACAAGGCAGCCAAGATAAAACAGCATTTCCATCCATAAACCACAAGGGCTGGGCAGGTTATACACTGACCAAACACAGTGCATGTCCCCAACCACACAGACTGCAGCGTGGGGCTGGTAAAGGAAGGATGAAGAGCACACGGTGTGCTACGAGGCTGAGGGGTCAAACAGAGAAAGGAGTTTGGTAACAGAGCACGGAGGAGCCTGGGCAGGAGGTGCCATTTGTGAACCAGCCACCAAGAGGTGCCAGCAGCGATCCCAGAGCCCGGGCAGCTCCTTCAGCTCCCACTTCCCACCAGGTTATTCCTTTCCCCCATTTCTTTGGCAATGCCCCAGCCAGCCCAGTCCCAGCTCTGCCAGTGGGAGCCACTCACCCCATATACCCAGGGCTTGCTCCCAATTGGGGTGAAAATGCACCCAAAGCCCAAAACGCGACCCCAGGCTGTTTGGAGGAGCTGAACTACCCCCTTGTGCTCACAGCAGTCCTGAGAGAAGCACAAAAGGGTTTGCCTTGTAGCATGGGGACAGCGCTGGCCAGGGCAGGGATGCAGGGATGCCGGGGAGCAGGGATGCCGGGGAGCAGGGATGCCGGGCAGCAGGGATGCCGGGCAGCAGGGATGCCGGGCAGCAGGGATGCCGGGGAGCAGGGATGCTGGGCAGCAGGGATGCCGGGGAGCAGGGATGCCGGGGAGCAGGGATGCCGGGCAGCAGGGATGCCGGGCAGCAGGGATGCCGGGCAGCAGGATCTTACCTGGCACTTTGGAAGGTCGCAGATGCGGATTTTCCAATAGCCCCAAATCCAACTCCCACTGCCAGACCCTCTGAAACAGGAAGGAAGAAATCAGTGAGGCCAAACCCTACCACAGCCCTGAGATCACCCCTCCTCCTGCTCTTCAGTGCAGCAAAGAGTGGTGTGAGCAGGAACACAGGACTCCAGGCCTCGTCATTACCTTCTCATTTTAATCTAAGCGTGTTTAACCTGAGCTTAAAGAAGAGCCTGTCCCGGGAGCTTTCCCTCTGTGCACCCAACCAGGAGTTTCTTAGGAAGTCAACGCAGAGAGATTTCTGTATTTGGTAGATGGAGATGAGCTCTTAGGCAGAAGCGTTTCCCTGTGAGGGTGCTGAGGCGCTGGCACAGGGTGCCCAGAGAAGCTGTGGCTGCCCCATCCCTGGCAGTGCTCAAGGCCAGGTTGGACACAGGGGCTTGGAGCATCCTGCTCTAGTGGAAGGTGTCCCTGCTCGTGACAGGGGTTGGAGCTGGAGGAGCTTTAAGGTCCCTTCCAACACAAACCAATATCTGAAGGGGGCCTATAGGGATGCTGGGGAGGGACTCTTCATTAGGGACTGTAGTGAGAGGACAAGGGGTAACAGGTTCAAACTGAAACAGGGGAAGTTTAGATTGGATCTGAGGAAGAAATTCTTTACTGTGAGGGTGGTGGGGCCCTGGAATGGGTTGCTCAGGGAAGTTGTGAATGCTCCATTGCTGGCGGTGTTCAAGGTGGGGTTGGACAGAGCCTTGGATGGCATGGATTAGTGTGAGGTGTCCCTGCCCATGGCAGGGGCGTTGGAACTGGATGATCTTAAGGTCCTTTCCAACCCTCACTATTCTGTGATCCTATGATTTTTGTCTTGGCAGCCTCGGGGAGGATCAGCAAGGAAGGAAAGAACGTTCAAAGAACAAAAGCTAAACCTGTTTGTGGAGCTGCCTGAGTTTTACAGCCTTCAAAGGAGGCAATTACCCACTCCAGCTGCTAGCAGCCGTGAGAGGGGACAGTGGGGACTATTCAGATGAGCATTCAAGCAGGTTGGAAACGTCACTGAGGGTGTTTACCTGCGCCCTGGAGGATGAGGTCTGGGAAGAAGAGGACCATGTGTGTGGTTCTGGTCTTCTGAATTTCCCGTTGCCTTGGAAACACACCATAAAAAGCAGCACTAACTCTGCTAATCACAGCATTTGCATCCTTGAGTCCAGGCGGAGCGTGGAGAACTGAAACACTCAGCAGCTCCTCGGAGCCTGGATCCACAGCTTGTGCCAAGGCGCGGGATGGAGACAGGGAAAACAACAGCAGCAATCCCTGAGTGCAGGGTTATGGGGTAAGGAGACTCCCAGTTATCCCTAAAATACCAGATCTGGGGGAACCTGGCCTTGAACGATGTCAGGGATGGGGCAGCCACAGCTTCTCTATGCACCCTGTGCCAGCGCCCCAGCACCCCCACAGGGAAGAGCTTCCCCAGGAAAGCCAGGCTGGATGGGGCTTGGAGCAACCTGATCTAGTGGAAGGGGTCCTTGTGATTCACTCTGTGATTCTATGAAAGCAAACTTCAAAGGACAAAAGTGCTTGTTTGTGTGAATCACAAGAACAGCTTTGACAGAGGGGGAAAACCACAACGATTTCCCTGCTGCAAAACAAGCCTCATGGAATAAGAAACTCAGCAGCACAATTAATGAGAGTGCAAATCACAGGCACAGGGAAACAAACCATGGGAAATGAAAATCAACAGATGGTGCGTAGAGAACTGCTTGTTTGGAGAGGAGGAAGCAGCCCATGGTGGAAGCTGCAGCATGGTGGAGATGCTCCCCAGTGCAGACAGAAGGTGGCACAGCAGCCCCTGGCCGTTGCCTTGTCCAGGTCCCCTCATCCCACCAGAGGACACAAGAGCTGGGGCAGGATGAGTATGAACATGAACTGGCCAATGGGCTGCTAACCCCAGAGCATCTGATGGGAACTCAGCACCAAGTATCTGGAGTCACATGTGGTCCAGAAAGCAGGGACCATCCCAGCACACCCCACGGTCACTACCAATGCTCAGGAAGCCTCTAACTCTATGTAGTAGATACCGTGTGATGCACTCAGCCCACTGCTGTGATTTGCTTCCAGTAGTTCTTTCCGACAAGCCTGCCAAGATCACAGAACCACCTCACTGTTTCAGCAACACAGGTTCAGCCTCTTGCAAGGATGTCAAACCTCCAATTGACTCTGTTTTGCAGATAAGGAAGCAAATACACAAAGCTTTACATGGCAAACAAGCACAAAGAGCTTGCTGCCAGTTTTTGCCCGTGCTCAAAGCTCCCTGCCTGCTCAGCCCTCTGGTTGCAGCAACTCTCCCAGGTACTGTGCACATCACCCTCAAATTATAAATAGCTTGAGTGGCTTCTTCAGGTAGGAAAAGACTCAGAAAGAGAAAGGTTAATGTTTCTATGTCAACCACTTACGGATACACTGCGCTGAAGGCTCTGCAAATGGATGACTAAGACATCAGGTCACCGACAATGGGAATGGGAGAGCAGATCTCACCTGCTGAAGGCTCAGGCATCAGCTTGAAAACCAAAGAGCCCAGTGTGATTTCTGGTTCTCAGCATCACTGTCAGCAGAGGAGCAGAGTCCTGGGCAACCCTCATCAACTGAAGGATCTACCATGGACCACCCCTCTGTGGCTGGCAAGGCAAAAGCCCCACAGCTTGGGATGGGACGGAGGGTGGAAAGAAGCCATGCATGTCCCATAGGAAACACCTCCATGTCAGATGAGGGTTTTCCCAGGATTTCAGTTGCCAGCCCCTCCTGCTAGCAGTGATGGAGTGGGAAGCGCCAGAGGCTCCATGCATCCCGGTTAGCTGGAGGGCCCACACAGTGACAGCACCAGGCTGGGGCGCTCATTCAGCATCTTTGTGCAGAGTTGCAGAACAAAGAAAGAAGAATACGACCAACCACAGCCACTGCCAAGGAAACAAGTCTATTTAGCCTAAACAAAGGGATTCTGCCTCTCTTGGGCTTCTTTGGCTTTATCATTCAAGACACTTTATCCTGATAAGGCATTACCCAGGGATCAAACTAAGCCTATGCTAACTTAAGGATCAGCTCCGTCGGCGGTGCTCATTGCAAAGATGTGTTTCCTCTTCTTGTTTTCTGAGGAAGAAAAAGCTTCAAAACCTCCAACTGAAAAGCAATAACCATGCTGGAGCATCACTACAGAGACTCGTGTTAATACTCAATAGCTAGGGATAGGTTATGCTGCCTGCTGATCGTGGTGGTGAGGGCAAAAAGCATGATGTCCATATGTGCCCTGACACACTACATCTGACATACAGACCTGATCTAAAGCAGTGAAAGAACCGGGTGAAATTAAGCAGGCTGTGATTTTAAACCCCATTGAGGGCAGTGTAAGCAGCCAGGCAGGGATCGATCAGCAGCCAGGAAAACCCAGGGTGTGGGTTTGTGGGGCTCCTCAAGATCCTGCCATTGCCAGCTCTATTTCTGAGCATGAAATGAGCTTCTCAGGCACCACAGGAAGCCACTCGGGACCCTCAGGAGGCAGGTTCACAACAGCAACTGAAAATAAAAGCCCTCGAAACTCCCCAGAGAGCCAAAGCAGTAAATTGGAAGCATCACTCACAGGGCCCTGATGAATTAGAGGCAAGCAAATTAACCCCAGTTATTAAGTTACTCTTCTACACCACAAAAAGCAAGAATACAGGAAGTGGATAGAGAACAATGGTATAGAATCCCACACTGGTTTGGGTTGGAAGGGACCTTAAAACTCCTCTAGCTCCAACCCCTGCCATGGGCAGGGACACCTTCCACTAGAGCAGGATGCTCCAACCCCTATCCAACCTGGCCTTGAATGATAGCCTGCAGGAATGTTAAAAACCAATCCACTAAACAAAACGCCCTTTTCTCCCCATATCAGTTTGTCAGCACGTAGGCAGGATTTCAGGATAAAGCAATGACGTTGCAGGATCCCAGAGCTTGTGCTTTGTCTGGGATCACCACTGTAACAGAGACTGGTTTCCAGGCAGTAATGCCCTCCGAGTCTCATCTCATGTACAGATGTGGCACCAGGATGCCACAAGCAGAGCTGACCCTGCTCCTGGGGAACAGCATCAGACACGGATCTGTTCGTTATCCATTAGTTTATCCCATGTTTCCTGCTCTGCGTGAGGATGCAGCAGCTCAGCCCACCCATGGGAGTCTTTGCCTGCAGGAAACCGCTCTAGGGATGCAGCACAGCCCTGCCGGGCAGGCGGAGCACCAGGAGGAGAATCCACAGGGACAATGGAACAAGAGCAACTCACACATTCCACAGTCTGAGCGGAGGCAAAATCTTGGGCTTGGAGGGAGGGCAAAGAGCAGGGGAAAAGCAGGTTTGTAAATAGCTTCTACCTAGAGCAGAAATCCCACAGCGCTGCCTGCCAGGACACGGGATTTGTGGGGCAGATGAGGAGAGCATGGCTCAGCAGAGGTTCGTGCCTGCAGGGCTTTGAGAGCAATAGAAAGAATAAGGGATTGAACAGCAGTAAATGCCTTTGTGAGCAAAGGAAAGAGTCCTGTTTCACGTACAACTGCTGAGAATTCCCTCTGCATGAGCTAACACATCCCTGACACAACACAGGACCACGGGTGCCAACATGGACACGGACCAGAGACATGCTCATGCGGCTCCTGGCAAAAGCATCCCCTGATTAACCAAAGCAAACACTGCCAGGCTCATAAACGGCTGCCCAAGTCCTTCTCCTCTGTAATCCCAAAAGCTGGATGTACCCCGGTGTTTAACACCCCCTGACCCATGTTCAGCAGCAAGCCTGGGACCCTGCATCCCTCACCAGCACATCAAGCCTGGCAGCAGCACTCACAGAGCCAGGAGTGACATGATTTCCTCCAGCAAGGAGTTCTGAAGCTAATTCTCCTGGGTCAGCAAATGAACACGCTTCCTTTAGGAAGGTACTACGGATGCCAACGTGTCATCAATTATTCATCCTGCTCTTTGAAGAACTGTTAAGCTCCTAGTGGGAAATTAATCTTGCTATAATGAGGTTTGTATTTCTAGGAGATTTAAGCATGCCCCTGTCGCCACTATTCAAACTCGTTTTCCCCCAAGACTGAATCCCAGCTCCCTCCAGGTAACATCGTTTTGCCATTACTGCACCAGGAAGTGCAGAGATTATCAGATTTCAGCAATTTCCATGTTTCCAGAGGTTAAAGCCATTTCAGAAGGGCTTTTTTGTTGCTACTTTAACTAAGACAAGCCTTAAAGCAGTGGAAACACAAACCCCACTGTGGCTCCAGAGGCAGCCCTGCTTGGCCATCATCCACACACACACAGAGCGGTACATCCCATCGGCTCTGGTTCTGGGAAGCAGCTTTTCCACCCAAGGGCCCTGCTGCTCCCCCAGGCAGCCCTGGCACAAGACCAGAGGTCCTGGCATGGCAGTGTGAGTGCTTTTACTCCTGACCTACCATTCTCCACATCATGTTTCTCTTCCACATCCATAACCACAGCTCTTCCAAGCACAAAGCTCTTCCAGATCCTGGCACAACTTGCCCATAAGAAGCTGCCTGGCCAGATTTCCATCTCCCTGTGCAGTGCAAGAGTGCCAGGACACCATTTACCTCCTGCTTCAGCCCAGGAAGCAAATCTGAATGCCAGCAGCACCGACCCCGCTTCCCAAGACTTCCAGCAAAAAGCATTAGTGCAAGAGCACAGTGATGCCACCCCCCCAAAATCCCACATCCCCAGCTCCCCAATTCCCCCAAAGTAGTAAGAACAAAGGTGCCTTTTACAGACCCAGCAGCACGTGTAAGGTTTTCCATTCCCATGCTAGAAACCGCTCTGCCCATGCACATTCTGGCTCCACGCTGATGGCTCCCATCACGGCTGCTACCTGACTTCATGGAGTCAAAGCATGCCACGGCTGATGATAACAGACTGCTGCTCACCCGGGCGGGATGCAGGCTTGCGCTGTTGCCCCAGAGCTGGACACAGCACTGCAGAGGGGTCTCACCAGCGTGCAGTAATCCTTGTCCTCTACATGTGCACGGGAAGTGGATCCAGGGAGCAGCAGTGATTGTGCGGTGAGCAAAGCAGGAGTCCTTTGAGCATTAGATTGTGATGAATTATCGTTAAGCAGTGGCAGTGCTTGACCTCACAGGAGCCCTTCACCACGTGTACGAGCTGCCCGGAGATTCCATAGCCAAGAGGAGCTGTGACAAAGCCATATTGGCCGAGCAGGATTTCCACTTGTTCGATGCAGAAGCAGCAGCTAAGGAGGCCAAAGCACTCTTAATCATCACCCTAACCCAAAAATCCTTTCACCAGAACACAAAGAGAGAGTTTAAATTATTAATTTCCATTGTACAGCAGCACGTCTTCTTATTTGTGGTATGAATTATTCACTCATTCCCTCTCCTCCCCTGGGCTCCCGATGAACAAGAGCTTTTGTTTGAGGAGCGTATGTTGGGATGGGGAAGTGGCCGGGTCCCTTCTCCCTGTGGATCCACAGTGCTCACATCCTGACCTTGCCAACAGACAGTGACAGGACAGAGAGAACAAAACCCAAGGCACCAGCTGGGCTGATCTGCTCAGACAAAGCAGTCCTGAGCGATCATTATTCTCACTACTACTTGCAGCCACAGGCAGATGCAGGCAGTGAATAGGCAGAGCTGTGAAGCCCCACTGATCCCAACCCTCCAAAATGCTGCCGTGGAATAAGGAATGGGAGAAATGAAGGCATTTTGGTGCTTTCCTACACTGTAACATCCTAGAAGGAGCAAACAAAGGTGTGAGCATGGTTGGGCATATCATGCAGAGCTGCCTGCTCCGGCACAGCCAGTACCGAGGGATGCCGTGTGGTGCCTAACTTGGGTAATCTCATATTTATGGGGGAAATATAGGCATGTTGGGCAAAATCCAATCCAGGTTTGTGTGGACGGCAGCAGTAAGGAAGCACAGCAAAGCCAGGCAGCTGTAAACCAGTGAGAAATTGCCTTTTTGGGTCGGGAATTACAGTGAAGCCACCCCAGACCTGCTTCAGCATCGCACATCAGCTCAGCTCCTCTCTCCTGCTCCAGGCAGAGCTCTATAAACCCCTCGGGAACCTACCTATTAGAGGCATTAATGCCTAAAGCACCGACTCAGCAGTGGCTGAGGCCCGTGATGTGCATACATGAAGCTGACAGAGGTGAAACAGCTCAAAAGCCTCCAACACGCCCACACAGCTCAACTGCACCGCTTTGATTCCCGGAGATACAAAACCAATGGCGCAGCGCAGCCTCTGAGTTTTCCAGGGATCCGCAGATGGGTCCCATCAAGGTTGTGCAAGAGGTGATGACAAACAGCAGATGATGACGAGGTCCATGTGGCCATCCCCTGGGAAAGCAAACAGCCGAAACGCCCAGCTCACCCATGCTTAACAGCAGGACGGACACAAAGCAAGGCAAACCACATTGCTGTGTGCAATGCCATGGATTAAAATGCCATTAAAAGGGTATCTTAAGCCCCCAAATGCCTTACCCTGGGGGGATCCAAGGAATTTCATGGGAGCTTTGTCTGAAAACAGCCTCTAGAATTGGGTGTTCGCACTGGTGCAACCAGAGAGCTGAAGGGGTTTGTCTGGGATTGAAATGAGGGCACCAAAGAGCCCAGATTGCTCAGAGCAAACCTTTCAGGATGTGTCACAAGGTGACTCTGGGCAAGTCACAGCAACAGATACAGGGAGAAACCAGGCCGAGGGAAGCCTTGCTTGAGGATCTGTGTCCCTTAAACAACGTGGAATTTGGGCAGCACAAGGCAATTCCCTAACGCCACCTCCTGGTTTAACCCGCAGGAGCCAGACCATCCCCATCCCGTCCTGCTCCACTTTTCTCCAAAGCACAACAACGTGGAATAAATCATTTCAATCCATCAAGCTGCAGCGGGCAGACAGGAGCTGATGGGGCAGCACGGGGCCACTGCTTACACCAGAGGTACCCAGTTCAAAGAATCAGGGTAACCGCCCAGCATCCCAAAGCTGCTCCATCACAGGAACGCATCACTGGAAGAAGAAAACTCAATTAACCAACCAGAACGACCCTAAAAGCAGGGACCGGCCCATGCTGGAAACAGGCTCTTCCCCACCCCACACAACCCGAACCCATCACAAGTATTTAATGTTTCATTGCCAGCACAAAACGATTTCTCAGGCCGCTGCTCACCGCCGTCTGATGCGACAGACCTGCGAGATCTGGTGGGGATAAGGAGGACGAGCAGGCTCCACATGCATATTTCAGCAGACTTTCATTCCAGCTGGTGAAAATACTGTCTTTAATTGGCTTTTGTCACCTCTGTGGCTGTTACCGCTTATAAAACAACCGATCCCCAACTCAGAACGATGCCTCAGAGATAAATGAACATTATCAGCTCCCCGCTGGCTTCGCAGGTGTCTGGGCACATATTAGTTTTTGAAATATGAGCTGCTGGCAGTGGGGTACCACAGACCCCGCAGCTCCCATCCCCCTGCCCATGTTCCCTCCCCCTGCTTTAACAGTGCCAGTGTGATGGGCTGCAGAGGGAAACTTCCCACTGTGCCCATATAATACATGGAATTACATTTACATCAGGCTGTTATTCACACACAGGCCACCCCAATGATCTGTCTGCTCGGGAGGAGTGAAGGGAAGATCCAAGGGAGCTGAGCTGGTGGCCATGGAGCCATAAGCAGCCCAAAGCCAAGGCACTTCCCATTGCTGTACACCTCAGCCCTATGTGTATTGGCATTTTGCACACCAGGTAATGATCCTGCTTTCCAGCCCTTGGATGCAGAGGGCAGGGAAATGGCAATGCACAGCATGCACAGGCACCCAGGAGAGCCCTGTTGTGCCCATGGAGGATTTCTCTCTTCATTCGCAGGATGAGGTTTTTGCTGGTGGCATCTTCCCTTGGGCGGCTGAGAGCATCACCTGCGGCTGAGGCTGCCGCCTGCATCCTCCTCCCAGCCGCATCACCCAGCTGCCGCCCCACATTTTCCACCCCTCAGCACAGAAGCTTAACAACTTTGAGCAAGTGATTTCAATCCATTGAGGTGCTTAATAGATGAAAATGTCAAAATACGTGCTGGTAAGGCGACAATTAATGGGAGGTTTAATGAAAGGTTAAAGCCACCTTTCCCAGAGCGCGTGTGGCTGCGCTGCGCCTGATCCCACGTGAGTCACCGCTGTGTGAAACCCCCTGATGAGCCCCCAGCTCTGCATCTGAGCTGACCTTCCTCCTCTGCCGCTTCGCAGCACAGCACCATCGCAAACAACAGCCACTCGATCCCTGACGCATCCATGCCCAAGGGTCCCTCTGGAAACCAAACCGGAGATGCGCTGGGCAGCAGCCTCACAAAGCCACGGCCCAGGCTGGTTCTGCCCCCCCGGGAGCAGAAAGTGCTGTGAGAAACTCGTGACTGCTCAAACACGCATCTCCGCATCCTCCCGAGCTGTGAGCGCAGGCTGAGCCGGTTCCTCTGCTCCCCTCGGCCCTCTGCAGCGTTTCAACTCCATCAAGTCACTGCACAACCTCCTCACCGCACACAGAAACACCTTCCCTCATCCACATCTCCTTTTTCACCCTCTTGCCTCAAACACGAGATGCAGAGAAATCATCTCCGCCTATTTCTCACTAAAAATAACACCTACTAGAAACCAAAGGTGCTCCAAGAGTGCCCAAGAGAAGCCATGACAAGCAAAGCAACCCGCAGAAGGGATGGTGGAAGGAGGTCTGCTGTCATTTCAGAGAGAGGCATCACACAGATTAATCAGTGCAGCTAAACAGCTCCTGTTCTCACGCTCTGCTGAGCCCCAGTGGGTGCCAAGCGCTTATTAAAGTCAACAGTTGTAAAATAGTCTCAGTTTCAGCAGATCAATAAAAAAAGCCCATCATTCAAAGTGAACGTTACCAGCTTTTAATGGGGCTCTGAGAATATTCATAGAAATAATCACTTTGCTTTATAATTGAGATGCAATATCGCACTCGCAGCCCCAGTTATCTCTCAGGAGGCTGAGTGCATGGGAGCACCCGGCCCAGGAGAATTAATTCAATCAGTTTCTGCTAATGACAAAGGAACCAGCCTGGAAATCACCCCCTCCCAAGGAACACCAATCTGGCAGCACAGTGTGCAACTGCTGTGCTGCCCCAGCCATCCACAAACCTCTCTCTGCATCCCCTCCTCCTCAACATCCCCAAATTCATCATCTGAGGACCAGCTCCACCACAGAAGACACCAGCTTAGGTCTGGGTCTGATGGACAAGCTGTGTCTGAACTTTGTTTAAGGTTTAAAGAGCTGCAGCCTGCAGCATCCCATCTCGCACCCACTGATGGATCACATCGAACCTGGACCTGGGTTGGGAGATGTCAAACCACCCCACAGTTCAGGTACAGACCTCACTGTGAAGCTCCCTTCTCACTGATGGGAAGAGACCCTTTTGCTTTGGACACATCTCCACCAGCTGACAACCGAGCAGCACATTGCACACCTACATCATGCACCCACAGCCCTCAATGTATGCAGCTGGTTTTGACAGGCCAGCCAAGGAGCGATGGATGGGACTAAATCACTGTCCACCACTGGAGATGTCCACAGCAGTGTACATGGCCGAGCAGTGACAATGCTGCGATCCCCACAAGCTTCCTCCACCTGCAGCTGGCTGGATCCCCATCAATGGTGTGCAGCGATGGAGCTCAGGGATGCAGCTCCTATTTCCAGCATTAGGTGCCTGCACAAAAACACCCATCAGCCAACAACCAGAACCAAACCTCACCGTCTGTTCCTCTCCCCCAGACAGTCATAAAGCTGGAGACACATAAAGGGACATTAAAACTGAGCAAAGCTGTAAGAAGCCATAAAGAAAAACAGCGTCCAGGCAGCCCCCATGCCCAGGCAGGCAGATCCCCCTCCTGGGGCCATCCCCAACCCCAGGGTGCAGAGGGCAGCAGGCAGGTCTCACGCTATCCAGGCTAAGGGCACTCAACTGAACCATTCTCCTTCCCAGGCGAAGCTGCAAACAAGCGTGTTTGAAATCAATGTGACATTTACCATCCTTTGGTGCAGACTTCCCTTCTACCCCCGTTTCCTCGGGATAGAACAAAGCAGCAGCAGCACTTGCTGCCAGACTCGGCTCCTTCCTTAGGGATGGAGAAGTGCCGCAGAGCTGCTGCAGGGACGCGCAGGACATGCTGAAGCCAATCACCAACGCGAGGAACTGCCGCTGTAAGGAAAGGAGTTGGTCGTGCCTCGATGATGGGGGACACAAGCAGGGCGCCAGCGCTGTAAACCCTGCACTCTCTCCTCTGCACTGGGCTATATCTTCCCCTACAGCATTGGCCAGAAGGAGACCTACAAGTTTTGGGGCCAAATCTCTTCAATGAAGAAGGAAGGTCCCCAAAACACTGTGACACGCCAAAGCACAGCGCCAGCATCAAACCGCAGTGCAGCCGGGTGGCTCTTGCTGCCATCTCCAAGCATGGTCCCAAAGGCAATGGATTTGGATGCTGTCACTCGTGTGTGTAGGGACCCTCCCCTGACCCAGCACAGCTTCCCAGGACACTCATTCATCCTTCCCATAGATGTCGCCACCTGTAAGTTTCTCCATTCACATTTTTTCCCTCCTGCCCACAGCAATATCCCACCATTCCTCCCTCCTCTCCAGCACCTTTGCCACCAGGGCTGAATTTGTTCTGTATTTAGCTCACACACACTGCCCTGCTCCTTGCTTTGCTCTTTCTTATTGAAAGGAAATAGATTCCAGCTTGTTTCTAGCAATGGGAACTGAAGATAAAGCCTCAGGTGAAGCCACATGAGGTTTGGGGGGTGAGCAGAGGATGTCGGTGGTCTGTGCACGCTGCAGCACCACTGACACGTCCCATTTACTCCCTCCCAGATACCTCCACTGAACAGTGACACTTGAGGCAGAAACACTGCAGAAACTGAAGCAGGGACAAACAGGGGTGATAGGACTGCATACAGAAAAGCAAGGCTTGTTCCTGCAGGAAGGAAAGGGCTGGAGCAAAGGGGATGGCTCCAGCTCTGTGTGCAGCTCCCAGGGATGATTATGGCACGTGCCAGGGTCTGGGACCGCCCTGCTCTGCCCATATTGCAAAGAAACAGGAGAATCCAGGTTTCCTTGGCAACATTAGGGTGGCTGGAAGCATCACCTCGTGCCCGTGGCAACTGGGATCAGCTCCATTACCTCCCCAGGAGCAAGAGCAGAAGGGGGTACATCAGTGGGGATGCTCCTTGGGGTGAGCAGGGATGGAGCATCGTGGTCCTCAGGGAAGCACAGACCCCACAACCCCCCTGTGAGCACCACGCTGCCAATAAGAGCCCCAAGGCACAAAGACTGTTGCAGAACATGGCCTTGGTCCTGTTCTCCATCTCACCTAGAGCAGCACAAGTATTCAGGGCTCCTGCAGCGTCTCCTCACCAGAGGAACCCCCAATCCCACGCAGCCTGGAGACCACCACAGCTGGGCTCAGAGCAAAGCAGACCCCACCAGAAGCTCCCCATGGAGCCAGCAGCGGCCCCAGGAGCTCCATCCCAAAGGGTTTTCCTCCTCCCTTCTACACAAGCACAAAGAGAAAGGCGGTTCTACTCGCACCTCGCTAATTGTTATTTGTGATACACCAGTAACATTTTAATTAATCTGAAGTCTTCAGCATAACAACCACCCAAGGTACAAAGATAAACCAGAATCAACAGGGCTTGATTAAATGCATAATTAATGTTTCGCTAAACCCAGCATATATGAATATTAATTACCAGCAATAGTCTGTGGTTTGGCATCTCCTGTCATCATCAATTTATTCCTTACATTGCCATTCCCGGCCCTGGAACAAATTAACCAACCTCTGGCTTGCCAGCAGAGCCCACTAAATACAACTGAATGCAAGAGGCTTGTCTTTACATTCCACTATGTCACCCGCACATTAACTGCCTTCCAGCATATGCCTGAAGAGAGATGCATTGCCAAGGCTGAAGCGTGTTCATCCCAAAATGGGACTCAATGTAAAGGAAACTGTTGGCTGCTGGCAATAGAAGACCAAGCCCCACCAGTGAGAAAAGAGAACAGGGATGGACCTGGTCCTGGTGAAGGTTTTAGAGCCATAGAATCCCAGATTGGTTTGGGTTGGAAGGGACCTTAAAGCTCCTCCAGCTCCAACCCCTGCCATGGGCAGGGACACCTTCCATAGAGCAGGATGCTCCAAGCCCCTGTGTCCAACCTGGCCTTGAACACTGCCAGGGATGGGGCAGCCACAGCTTCTCTGGGCACCCTGTGCCAGCGCCTCAGCACCCTCACAGGGAAGAGCTTCTGCCTAAGAGCTCATCTCAGTCTCCCCTCGGGCAGGTTAAAGCCATTCCCCTTGGCCTGTCCCTACAGGCCCTTGTCCAAAATTTTAACCACCAGACAAAGGGACTTCAGGCAGAGTCTGGGCTCAGATGTGACACATCACAGGTTTCAGGGGAGCAAAACCACCTCCTGCCCATCACAGCCCCTGGGCAGACCCAGGATCCAGCAAGGTGAGCACAGACAGGAGCAGCCACCCATGGGCTCCATCCTCCTTGCTGCAGCAACCAGAGCATCACACAGACACACAGCATCCCTGTGCATCTCCCCAGCACAGGCACTGCCGCCCCACGCGCTCCCAGAGGTGTCATTACTCTGCAGGAGCCTGCACTAATTACAGTGTCAGCCTCGTGCTGCGGGGCTGCTAATTAAGGTAGAGCATTACAGTGTTTCCAAACCCGGAGCTGCAGGCAGGGGCCGCAGCAGATCCGAGCAGTGCCGATGGCGCTGTTGGGAAAGCAGAAGAGCTTTAAGGAAAACCTATCCTGCTGCTCACTGAGAGGCTGGACCAGCACCTGCTCCATGTAAGACAGACCAGAGCCCCTTAATAAGCAGGGCAAGCTACAAGCTCCTGTTTCGATCACACTCTGAATTATTTATTAGGGTGAAATCAGCGTTGGCATCCCATGACCTGCAGGCAGGGCTCTGGGGAACACAATGGCAGATGCAGGCTCACGTCCCAACCTCTCTGATGTGAAAACAGCTGGATGACTTGGGGCAAAGCCCCACTGAAAGGAGGATGCTGGCACAGGGGTTTGCCATCAGTGAGTGGCCCCACAGAGCACAAACAGCCATTGTCGCCCACAACATCACTGGGGGCTGCTGAAAGGGCACACGCCAGGTAGAAAAGAGCAGAAGGAGGAATAAGGGACAGGGCTTGGCAGGGTCAGACACCCCCATGGTGACCCAGAGACCGCACTGAGCTGAGTCAGGCCTCAGGACAGAGGCTGAGCACAGACCTTCTACAGGCCACGTCAGGCTCCTCTCTGGTTATTAAGCTTTAATATTGCGACCTTTTAGATGCAAGAGAGGATTCCGGAGCCTCTGCAACTGTCCAAGAGAGGCTTTGTGCTCTTGGACAAAAACGAAAGGTTAGAGCAGCATCTCCACAGCAGCCAGGGCCAAGTTCCCATTAACCTACAGGTGACACTTGGCTCACTCCTCTACAGAACTTCCTCTGTTTGCTTGCTGAATGGCAGGAACCTTCAGACAAGAGCCCAAGGCACCGAGGTGCTCACAGCACCTGGCTCCTCACCCAGCTCCCTCAACCCCGTTTGAAGGATGAAATCCAATTACTGCTCACTTAGTGCAGAACCTTCCCCTTTTTGTGGCAATAGCGAGCAATGATGCAGATGTCGAAGGTCCCTCCCATCCCTCTCGCTATGAGAGGTTTGGCTGCCAAGACCTCACACGGTTCAGCCGTACCAAGACAGCAAGACCTGATGCGAGAGATCTCATCACAAGGCACCCAAGCACCCATCTGGGGAGCACCATCTGCAAGCAGCAAGAAAGAGAAGAACAGAGAGAAGGTGGCAGCAGCCGCGGGGGATCCTCCTGGGATGGCCTCGGGAAGGGGCTGCCTGTGAGCAGGGATGGACGGACAGGACTTACCTGGGATGTTGTGGATGGTGATAGCGAGGATCATGAGCATAATCCGCCGCCAGCTGCTGCTGCTGGCCGCAGGGGCCCCATCCCTGGCCACGGGGAACGCTGGGGGGGTGTCCGGCAGGGCAGCCCCTGCACCCTTCCTCCTCTGGTAGGGCTCCCCGTTCTCACCCTTGTCTGCAGGGACAGAAAGACAGAGAGGTCAGGGGAGAGGGTGACAGAGCAGGGCACCTCCCGCCTCCCCTCCCAGAGGGAAAGAGCAGGGAGAAGGACTAACACTGACCAGAGCAGGGCTGAAGGTGCAGGTGTTGTCCCCTTCATTCCAGGGCAGAGGTTTCCCCCCAAGGCAAAACTGCAGAGCCCATGGGCTAGGGAGTCCCTGAGTCAAAGCACAAGTTCATCTTCTGCCTCCTCTTCCTCCTCTGGGGACCCACACAGCTCCCCAACATCACCCACCCCTGCAAAGTCCCAGTGTGGTGGGGACAAGCGCTGGAGATGGCAGCTGATGAGGATGATGAGCAGCAGGAACCCATAGTAAGTCCATTGCCCCCACCCCAGCCCCAAACTTTGCAGGTCTGCAGTTCCATTGCCATCACTGGTACAGGAAAGCCCTGTGACACTTCATTTTGATCTCACCCCAATCACAAAACCAGCGCACTGAGCTGTATTTAGTGACTGTTCTGCCACCACAGGATTTGCCACTGCCATTTGCTAAGACATCAGCAGATAACTCCAGGCTCTCCCAGACCTCTGCTCCCAGCAGGACCGTTACCATCAGCTTTACTTCAATTACCTAAAACCATGCCACTAAAACCTCAGCCCCAATTAGGGCTGTGAACAAGCACCAGGCAGCACCATAACAAAGCCCACGCACACTGAGACCTTCAGCATGAAAAGGTGAAGGGATTCCAAGACGTGAGGAGCACAAATTCCTCCACCTCGCACAGCTATGGCTTAGTATTAAAGATTTGACATTTAGACAATACAATTCTCTCCCCCTGGTTTTATAGAATTCTCTTTGCTCTCCCTTGACCCACGCTCTCCACGTTTGTGTTCATTGGCACAGCATAAGGAGCCACCTGAAGCTGTTTTGATGGAATTCCAGTTGCTTCCCCTGCTATTTGGAGGCAGGATGGTACCCGGCCATCACATCACACACCACACAGCATGCGTTTCAGCACCAATTAAGAACCTTGGGATAAGAGGGCTCATGCAAATTGACACAGGAGGTCACCTTGGGAAAGCAACACTGCGTCTGGCCATCTGCAACACAAACACGGACACCCAAAGGCATCCCAAAACGGTCCTCAGCAATGCAGAAAACACACGCAACAACTGAATATCATTTGGTAGCAAAAAACCAGGTCAAACACTAAAACCCCACTTGACAGCAGTGGGAGCAGGCACCTCCTGCCACCTCCCATGCACAGGAGCATCCCTGGATGGTGTCACCAGGGCTGCAAACCACAACGCTCGTGCTTTCCCCCACAAGGCCACCGCACAGAAAGATGCTGCACTGCTAAATACTGTCATTAGCCATATGGAGCCAGGCACTTGGTCCCCAAATCCCAGCCCAGTCAATAACACACAGTCACATTTGATGGCAGAGCTCCCTTCCAGCCCATGGGGCCAAAGATAAATACGGTTTTAAGCAACAGCAAGGCCAATTAGATCCATCGGAGCAGCTTGTCCAATTCACTGCAGGAACGCTGGCGCGGCCTGACTGGCAAAGGGGCAGCCAAGGCTAAAGCCACTTACAGATGACATCCCCTCCTTCTGCCAGACCACTGCGTTACTTTAATTGCTTGGCACACACCCCCCCCCGGTCCCACACACAGAGTTATCCTCAGCTGATGCTGACCCACACGGCTGCACCCAGTGCTGCCGCAGCCCCATCACCGCAGGGTGATGTGAGGATGCAGAAAGGTGCAGGAATCCCCCTCTGCCATTGAGGGCTTCCGAGGGAGGAGGAAAAATTCCATGTAAACCATTTGAGGAGAGCACTTACGTTCGAGTGACAAAGCATCAGCATTTCTCCCTTCATAGAGAGCAACCAGTGCTCAATAAAAGCAGGAGTGACTGCTCTGATGCAGGACGGATGCTGGAAGTGGAGGTTTGGGGGTTCTGGGGGAGCTCTGCAGTTCGCAGACTTCAGGGGAATGCAGAATGTGAGATCAGTGATTTGGTTTTGCTTAGGCCAAAAAAGCTGCTGCTGACAGTGCAGCAGCACCTCCGCTGCGCTCTCATCGCTCGCAGCACCAGCTGCGAACAGTGGCACTGACACCAGGCAGGGTGCTCCATCACTGTTTAATTCTCACCAGCCTCACAGTGAAGAATCTCTTCCTCACATCTAATCTAAATTCACTCTGTCAATTTAAAGCCGTTCCCCCTTGTCCTGCCACTACGTGCCCTTGTAAAGAGGAAACGCGGATGCCTCAGTTATACCCCGTGGTTTAGGCAGAATGAGCCAAAGAACCCATCCCCTCCCGAGCTGCTTTTAGCTTGGCACTGACAGAACTGATCAACCAAATGGCAGCAGCGTTTCCAAAAACCTGACTTTCTGGCTCTGAACGAAACAACTCTGCCTCGACATCTGCTCTGCTCACAGAGACGTGCATTCGTCCCACTCCTATGATGCTCCCATCTCCCTTCCAGCTATTCCTCACGCCCTGTTCCCAGGGGATCCCAGGGATTGTGGCAGGGAGGGGACCGCTGTGGTGGCACGATGCTCACTGTCCCCTCGGGACACACATGGAGCCTTCAGGAAGGGGAGAGCTGCTCCAGCTCCAGCTCCATCCAGCCGTCCAAACCACTCACGATGCACTCATGCACGTTAACCCCCAGTGCTTTGAGCTGATGGTTTATCAAGCTTTTCATTGCCTCATCTCGGCTATACTTCCTCCTCATTCCCCTTGTCCCTGGATTTGATGGGCTCACTCTGGACCTGCACCGCAGCCCAGGACTCCTGCAGCAAGGCACAGCAAGGCTTTTGCTGGTGTTTAACCGTCAAAGCAAAGCCTTCCCAGCTCCCTGCTCCCGGTTTCGATCTCAGCTCCCCCAACTGCCGTCTGCAGGTGAATTTTGGCTGAGAAAAAGCCTGCTCTACTGAACACGTAGCCACCAGCATGGGAGAAAGCCCCAGAAAGGAGCTCCAAGCACCAGAGGGGCCCAGCTGCACTTTGGGACCACCCATGCCTGCAGATACCAGATCCCTGAGAGCATCAGGCAGGAACATCCACACTCCCCCCATGCTCATAGGCCTCCTCTGTGAAGGACCGCAGCAAGGGATGCAATGGCCAACGCTCATCTCATGTCCGTAACAGGGGAAGCTTCAGCTTTCCCCATTCTGATGAAAATTACCCCCCTCTCCCCATTATTAATGACCAGAAAAGACCCATTTCATGGCTCTTACGAACAAAAGGCAATGCTCAGACCAGTTCCATTGCTTAACACAAGCCTGCCACCCACAAAGATATCATCCAGCCCCAACACACTCCTACCACTTCCATTAGATCCCTTTTTTGTTAATTATTACTTTATTTTACCTGCAAGTAGTCTGCTTCCTACTCCTGACAAAGCTGTTGATGAACATTAGACACTTTATGAGCAGATCTGAAGCTCCTTCAAGGACAGCGGTGACAAAGGATGGGGGGATGCCACAGTGCTCTGCAAACGTGGAAATAAAGAGAATAGATGCAGCTTTCACTAGGGATGTGCTGCGGGTGGTGTGCCTTGACAGTCTGAACACGGAATTGCCTCTCTTACGGATTATCAGTGCACCAGCAGAGGATAAAGGCAGCAAGACCAAACTGAGGGGGACAACCCCAGCATCATTCTCCCAGCAGTGTTACATGTAACAGTGAGACTACAAAGCACACACGGGTCAAGCGATGGGGTTTATTGCCAACTGGTGCTGGAAACGACTTAAAAACCAGGAAAAAAAGGATAATTACAGTGGAGGGGTGATCCCGGCACAGCATCGGACACAGCACGGGAGGGGATGCATGCGGCTGTCACACAAAGCACAGCGCCCAGAGTGCTCCCAGCCTGAAACGCTGCATCTCACACGGGCTAAGGGGAACAAAACAATAATTACAGCAAAACATAGATTTGGCCGGGAGTCAGGAAAGCCTCAATAGCAAATTGGAGCAGTGATAAGAGGAGAACAAGGGAGGGGGGCTTTTAAAGAACAGCTGACACAATCAGACGAGGGTGCTCGCGAGAACGCTGCCAAGACAATTATGTGGCAAATAATTATCTGCACCACATACATTATTTTAAGTCTTGTTCACAGAAAGTCCTCCATACATTCCACTCCATTTATCATCACTGGATTTCTTCGCAAAGCTGCAGGGCAAAGATTCTGCCAAAAGTTTAATTACATATGTGCAGCCTGCTGCATTTTTCATATCCTCTGCGGCCAGCCCTGGAAAAAGATAAATGGCTTCGAGTATGGCTTCAACTGCTGGTGAAACACAAAACCCAACTGGCTCCTTATCAGCAGGCAAAATGGCTTTTTATTTCTGATTATTTCTTAATGAAAACTGTTTGCATTAGCCGCGAGCTCAGCTTTAGTGCGCTCGCAAGCGGTACACAAACAAACGAATACGCTGTCTACCCTGGC
The DNA here is from genome assembly GCA_039720435.1 of Amazona ochrocephala. Taxonomy (NCBI): domain Eukaryota; kingdom Metazoa; phylum Chordata; class Aves; order Psittaciformes; family Psittacidae; genus Amazona; species Amazona ochrocephala. The sequence goes on from CM077879.1 coordinate 93,970,482, forward strand.
CTCAAAAACACCCTCAGCACTGCACTGCTTCAGCTCCCAAATTCAAACCAAAGCCCATGGGGCTCTCTAGCTTTTCACATCTGCTTTAGAGCCCTGCTCCTTCTCTCCAATTAGGCCTGGCTTTAGCCCTGCCTCTCCTCCTACAGCTCTCAAATGCTTGAAATTAAGTGCGCTCAACCAGGCTGCTGATCAGGGCTGGGGCTCTTCAAATCCCTGTTGGAAGAGTGTGTAAGGAGCCCATGCAACCCGTTTTAGGTGGCCTAAGAGCCACTTTAGGCTCAATTTGGCTCCAAACCTCCCCATCCAGCCCGGTCCCATGGCACTGGGGAGCTCCAGCATGCTGTAGGAGCTGGTACCCTGTGGCGAACACACTTTCTCCTGGGCAGCATCCCAGCATCTCCTTCTTTCCCCATTCCAGAGCAAACGCACTCGTGGCAATCTGGAGCCCCCCTTGGCTTAAGATGCTGGAAAATTCAAGCTCCAAAAATCCTCCTTCATCTTTTCCCCATTGATTTCCCCATCAAATTCTTGCAACAAGACTTTGCCTCACTGAGGAGGACCTGGAGCTGAAAGCAGCTGAAGGAAGGACCTCTGGGCTCTCGCAGCAACACAAATCCCACACTACGGGCTCCATAATTCTTTCCTTCAGCTTAAACTGACAAGGGATGAATTAGCACCCTCACCTGTAAAACTTTGTCAGCCCCTGTCTCTAAAGCGTGGGAGAAGGGAGGCAGAGATGGATGCACAAAACACTCATTAAAATCCATGATGCTGCTCACCGGCTGCTTGCGAAATTGTTTGGTGTTGATGCACACGGGAGCAAGGCAAAGGAAGAAAAGCATCAAATACTCGTATTTCCAAAGCCCCCACTCAGCAATGTCTCTATCTCTCACCTGTTCCTATGATATCCATTATAACTGCACCCACGGGGAACAGCAAAGCAGCGGGATGGAGCAGGGAAGCAGCAGCCACACGTGGAGCCAGCGGCCGGCCCGGCTCCAGCAAAGCTGCTGCCAAATTCCTCTCGGCTCCTCGGAGCCCCACACCACTCAGCACACTCCCCAGTGCCAGCACCTGCTTGTATGCAGCTGGAAATGTGGTTTAGGCATTATTGCTGCTCGAGTAGAAGCTGAGCAAGCCGGGTGTGAGCCTTTATCTGGGGATGGGGTAGGGAAGAAGGAGGGATTTGCTAAAGAAAACAATAACTCAAGTCACTGCCATCCTGTCCCGAGGTGCAGAACGTAATTGCACGTTAAATTGTCCCCCCTCGTGGCGGAGATAAATCAGTTACTCAGAAAATGTCTAAGATTCCCAAAGGCTCAATAGTCAATCCAAGCCCCTGACAGAAAGGCTCTCCCCACTGCAGGCGTGATGCTACTAACATCTTCACTCTACAAACCCAAGCCCATTCCCTGCTCCGCTCGTCTCCATAAACCCTCAATGCTCCATTAACTCTAAGCAGATGTAACAAACTCTCCACGGCAGTTGGGCTTCATCCCTATCAGCACACAGGTCCCAGCAGCACTTCTGGTCTGCAAATTCCATCCTGGACCCCATCTCTTGCTGCCACACCACAGGCATCGCTGCTCACTCAGTGCGCCGCAGCCAGGCAGGGACCTGGGCAGAGGGAGGACCACCCCGGTAATGAGCATCCCTCCATCTGAAGGCTGCAGTAGGGCAGGCAGCACCATCCCCCAGCTCACCCCTTCGCACACCATCCCCTTCTCCCCAACCTCTCATTTTCCATCATTTTTTGACCATAAGGAAGCCCCAGAAGAAAAACTGCATCAAAATCAACAGCCCTTAGGAACTGGAGCAAGTTCATGCACACTCCCAGCAGCAACCATGCATTGCAATGCAGTACAGCAACAGCTCTGCCTTCTGGAGACACCACTGTTATCTTTCTTCATATTCTCCATTCTTTAAAGGCTTGTTTCGACGATTATTGGCACCACTTGAGCCTGAAACCATCGATCCCGTGAGTGCCAAACCCATAGTGCAGACTAGCAACCGAAATTATTCCTTGCACACACAGCAAGAGATGGGAGCTCATCATAGAATGGTTTGGTTTGGAAGAGACCTTAAAGCGCATCCAGTTCCACCCCCTGCCACGGGCAGGAACAACTTCCACTGGAGCAGCTTGCTCCAAGCCCCATCCAACTTGGCCTGGTCCTAAACTCCTCCACATCCCTCCTTTTGCCACTGCGGCAGGAATTCCAGGGAGCACACAGGGGCCTCGATGCTAAAAAGCAGATGGGTGTTAGTGAGCATCTGCTCCCTGCTGCCATGCAGGCACACTGCTCTTACCCAACACCTCCATAAGAGGTTTAATTACTGTAGGTAATTAAGCACAGCACCTCTGGTGGGATAACTGCTATCCCCTCCACAGATAGGTACGGGGAGAGGCAGCAAGTGCCGCAGGCTCCAAGCTGGGCAAAGGGAAGCAGGCAGGAATCCCGGGTTGCACTCATCAGCTCTGATCAGCTCTGACAGCACAGATCACGTCGGAGCTGGAAATAAAACCACCAAGGGAGAAGGTTCTTTTTTTAAGGCATGAGTCCCCAAAGTGGGGGAAACGCAGCTCCTGGAATGTCTGCACACACAGAGAACAAAGCTGCCGCAGAAGGAGCTCCTTGGACTTGCCCAACTATGGTCAAAATAAGGATTTACTTTTAAAAATAGCAATTTATTTACTGCTAGAAGAGCACGTAACTGGCCAGGCTCCGGGTGCCCGAGCACAGCCCAGTGCCACTGATCCCACCCCTGGGTGCTGGTGGCAGGGATGGAAGCAGGACATCCGTGCCACCCATTTGCACGCTATGGTGACTGCAGCCCCAGCCTGCTGGCATGATCTCACCCCACAGCCCCTCGCACGTAACAAATTCATTTTCCAACGTTTCTGGCAGATACAAGAGGTCCCTGCATCTGCTCAGGCTTTCAGCAAGGAAGATAAATAGAGTGTCATGACTCACTGTCTATTAGGCGCCTTCATTTATCTGAGCATGCAGAGGAGCTTTCATAAAAGGTTGTTTAATTCAGCATGACTGACTACCACTTGCTCTCAGACACACGATTATTGCTGGGATCTGCCTGAAGTTTGGAGCCAGCAGGATGCTGGAGCGCGCCAGCCTGACCCGTGGGTCCCCCTTCTGCCCCAAAGAGAGCATCAGCTACCAAGCGAAGGGAGCCTGATGCCCAAAGCCCAGCTCCAACATCACACCAGTAACAGCCTGGCCTGAAAGGAGACCCAGCACATTTTCAGCACTCCCCCACTGGTCCCTTGGGACCAAGGGTACCTCCTTCTGACGCTCCCGGTAATTGCTCCAGAGCATCCTTGCTGGTCCTGCATCATTTGTCTGCCTTCTCAGCCGCCCCCCACTTTCAAAGCACCACCTTTGTCCCCCCAAACCTTGATCCTAATTCATGAACTTCTCCGCTGCTGCTCCAGTGATCCACCGAGTACCCCATGAAATCACTGCTCCAGCCCTCTGCGTGCCATCATCTAACCACAGCAGCCCAAGAAACGAGGTAATTCCTGGGATTTACCAGGAATGTAACAGGAAATTTCCCTGGGAAAGCTCTCATCATTACAAAGAGTTGCTAGTATGCGTTTGGGTGCACTTTTGTATGGGGAAAATGAATCCTTAACACAGCTCTTCATTCAAAGGGAAAAGCACTGAAGGAATGAGATGGAAGAAAGGAACAGCACGCATTGTCCAGAGTTGGCCAGACAAACCAACCCTCTGGAAATCTCATCTGGATCCATTAAACCAGCACCCTACTCCTCCAGAGCCACAGGGATCCATCCTCAAACACCAAACTTCCTGATCACAGCAACATCAATGCCAGGGCAGTCTCTTCCATGGGGATGAGGAGGATGACAACCACGACAGAGGTGACGGGACACGAGCCAAGCACACGGTGGGAAGTCGCGGTAACCACAAGGCCAAAGGGCTGCTCCTCGAGTGGCACAGATTGCCTCCTGGCAGCAGGAATGCCAAAACCCTCCCTGCTTCATGCCTGCCCTGCTTAGAGATTAATTTCTTGGGCGAGAGCGACAGCGTGATGTTCAACGTAATTACATGCACCAGGTCCTCTTAAGCAAACTAATTCACGCCGACTTCCAAGATCTCTTTACAGAGCTCCCGGTAGATGAAGTGCGTTGCTGAATCATTTTCTGCTGGAATCTTGCACATCCGAGTTAATTTAATCATTTCGTTTCAGAGGGCTGAGCTATGTTCGGCTCTCGGATCCTTGGCAGGCAACAGCTTCTGATGTGAGTGAGATCAGAGGCAGCGAATCTTGGAAGGAAGAACACGAGCAGACCACAATCTCATTACAACCTCAGAAAGAAAACAGGGATTTTGATGAGGAGCTATTAAGGGACCAGGCAGCTCTCCTGCACTGGAAGGATGGGGCTCACAGCCCCGAGGCAGCCCAGTGCAGCAGTCATGAGGACGGGCTCAGCGCTGTCACTGCAAGGCCCCACCAACATCCCAGCACATCAGGATCACATCTGCAACCAACCAACCCTGCCTCCAGCCCAGGGGTGCTCTGGCATCGTCCTCGCTTCACACACACTTGCATATCATCGGATCATGGAATGGTTTGGGTTGAAAGGGACCTTAAAGCTCCTCCAGTTCCAACCCCTCCCACAGGCTTCCTGGGGCAGGGCATAGTTAGGAGGAATTCTAAAGCAGTACCTCAGTCTGGGGGTGCAGAGACCAGTTGCAGCCTCTGTAATGGGCCATGCACCAGATCCTGCCCTTCACACCAGTGACCCACAGCCGGTGATGCTTCCCCAGCACACACCAGCTCCTCACAAGCCAGTTTCTACAGAGTTTCCCAGTCCCAGGCTGACTCTGCTGTCCAGCAGCTTCACATGTGCTCTGGAATAGGGACTCATCTGGGATTCCCATCCTTATCCCCCACAAGACACAGCCCGGAGCGAGGGAAAGGCACCGATCCCACTGGATCAGTCACTGCCATGGACGGGCAGATCCAACACAAGGGAAAAGGGGCTATTCTCATAGTCTAAAAAGTAAAAAGAATAACTAACAGCTTTCCGAGGAAAATGAAAGTGCTCCTTTGTTCTCGGCCCTCCAATGTACAAAATCAATCCCAGCTCCCCCCAAAGGGACAAGCAGATTGGATTCCTGCCTGCTCTCCTGGCAAAGCCACGCCACCAGGCTGCTTCCAGGAGCACAATCCATCATCCCACACTCGCCGTTCCGGCGGGCGATATCCCGATGGTATCGCACACACAAACTACCCCCTTGATCCACAGAAACTAATTCCACCCCTACAACAGTGCTTGCGCAAACAAAGCAGGTTTCAAACCCGTCTGTTGCAGCAAGGGAAGGAAAAGGACTTGAACCGAGCCCTGCCAGAAGAGCAGGAGATGCCTTCCCACGTTAAGGAAAGGATCCCAGGCTTTTCCTTCTGACAGCACTTTGTAGCCTACTACCAAACGTTTAAATCCTCCTATTTTGGGTATTCTTTGGGGTAGAACCAGAAAAGCAAAACCAGGGCTCAACCTGCGGCATTACTTTGTGAAAGGGAGGATTCATCCACAGCCTCAGCTCAACGAGAGCCTTTGCTCCGGATCTGGGCTGTTTTCCTTCAATAAATTCCAATGTATGGATCTGGGATGATTTGTCTCAGGAATGAAAACTCCTGCCTTGAGTAGAAACACACTGCTCCTCACTGCAGGCGGTGGGGATGCAGCAGAGGGGATGCTCCCGGCCCTCGACATTTAGCAGATCCACAGGACCCCATGTCCTGAGGGCTGCCCTTGGCTTGGCAGAGACCCGGAGCTGGGGGAAGGCAGCAAATACCTCTCAAACATCGATTGCAAGGAGCTGGGTTCCTTTTCCTCTCCTTCGAATCCAAAGCCAATCGATCTCCCTCAGCCCGGGGTGGGATGACTCAGGCGCAGAACGGCGCTCAGCTCTCCTCCCTCGGGATTTCAGCCGGGAAGCACACACATACACGGAAAAAACACCCATTTCTTACATTTGCTGCTAGCATTCCAAGAGAGGATTATTTTAAACATCCTTTATCTGCCTTCACAATGGAAGGCCGCAGCACAAAGCCTCCCAGAAACTCCTGTGTTCAGTTGAAGGCATTTCCGATCCATACGCAGCGCGACTCTGATGTTTAACACAGAGACACTGTCTGATGGATGCTCACAGGGCTCTCACACCCAGCAGCGAGGCTCCTTCCACGGGCAGGGACACCTTCCACAGGAGCAGGGTGCTCCAAGCCCCATCCAACCTGGCCTTGAACACTGCCAGGGATGGGGCAGCCACAGCTTCTCTGGGCACCCTGTGCCAGTGCCTCAGCACCCTCCCAGGGAAGAGCTTCTGCCCAAGAGCTCCTCTCAATCAGGCACTTCTCCAGGCTTTGGGAAAGCTGCCGAGCTCCCCTTGGAAAACAATACGCAACTTCAGAAACCCCCCAAAGTTACTCTGCTAATCGCATCCCCTGGGATGGGATACCAGGGCACAGCCCCATCTGCACACTGCAGAAAGACTCCTGGGTGGAAAAACCCTAACAAATACTTTACTGCTTGTTTTAAAGCCGAACATTGCTTATGGATGCTGTGAAATCCCATCACCTGCTCGCGAGGAAGCACCACGCCATGGCCAGAGCCCCTTGCACAAAGAGGACAGCCACGACTGGTAGGAAAACAAATAAGCAAGCACTACTTTAATTCTATGCAATTGGGAATTCAGTGCTATTTCATACTGACTTTAAGGCGGTTCGCACCATCTGCTGCCACAGATACATCTCAGGGCTTTGAAGAGAATCAATCTCAGCTTTGCTTCCTCTCTCCAGATGCCCCTGAGGCCAGAGTTCTCATTGAGCAGCATGTACCACGGGGGGCATCACCTGCTCAGCTCGCACCAGGAGGGCAAAACTGGGGCCTGGAGCAAGTATTCTGCTGCTAGGTAGAGACACACAGATGGCAGTGAATATGCTTGAGCTTTAGGACTTGCAGATAACCCAGTTTAGAAAATAGAGACTTAGTTTAAGCGTATAACAAATACAGATGAGACACCGCCAGGTCTTTATAAAGGAAAAACAAAGGCCTTGTTTGTGGAGCCCCCAAGAAGCCAAGTACCAAAACCGGCTGCTGCCTCGGCTGCAATGGTTCACAACCAGCAGTGGGTCCTGCCCCACTGCCACTGGTCCCCCCCAGCCCATCCCAGGCAATGGGGATGCTGGGGGAGCACGTTCCCGTCACACCTCCCTCACAGGCAGCTGCCAGGCTTGGCTCCTGCTCCGGGTGCTGGGGCTGTTCCAGTCCCACCAACCCTCCTGCTTCCACCGCCTACAAGAAAATAAGGGAGGAAAAGCACAATCTGAGCTCTCTGCTCATACGCTGCAGCTATTCTGCATCCAAACCCGGATGAAGTAACTCCCTGTGCAGCCTCCAAATGGGAGGACAGCACCGCTTCACTGCGTCCCTGGATCCCACTCCAGAGCCAGGAGCAGCCTATTTCTGTGCTGAGTAGCAAGGGAAAAACAACCACGAGCCCAACAATAACCCACCCAGCCAGGCTGAACACTGTTTGCCTCTGTATTGGGATGAAATAAAGCCACATTTACAACAGCCCACCGAGAGGGACGTTATGTGATGGACAGGATGTCTAAGCAGCTAACCCATTACATGGGCACAGCTTGAAACCAAAAGTCATTTCAGTTCAGCAGTGCCTCTGTGAAAGGCAGAAAGACATTCCCTAATTGGGGTTATTTATCCAGCAGCTCTCCCAGCAGCCGCACAGACTGGGATCACTGGTGTGTGGACAAGCCCTGGCCCGTGTGAGCATCTCCCATATCGCCCATGCTTGCATCCCCCTCCCCACATCCCCCAGCATCCCAGCCCCACATCCCCCTCCCTGCATCCCAATCACAAAGCACATTTCAACCAAGTCCCCTGGGCATCGCTGGGTGGATTTGGGATGCAGCAGGCAGCAGCAGGCAGATTGGAGGCAGGGGACACAGCTGCTTCAAAGCTATTCTCCCTTTCAAGGAAGCATGCAGATGAAGGGGGGGATGTTCTGCAGTTAGTGTTCCCTTCTCAGGAACAGCACCAGCAGGAGCTCCCTCTCTTTAAATCCTGAAAAGTTCATACTAAATAGAGCCATTGGAAAACTCCAGGCACTGACAAAGCTTCAATCACAGCTTCTGTCATAGCAGGCAGCAGGGACTCGGAGCGAGGCAGGAGCTGCCGGAGCGCAGCCCTCATTACCTCTGCCCCTTGCAGAGCTTTCTCCTTCCAGTACGTAAAATCCCCCTGTTACCACACAGCGTCTCCTGCTCCAACCCTGGGCACCACCTCTCTGGACAGCCTGGCCTGGGAGGGCCCAGCACTGTTCCCCAGGGAGCAATTTGAACCCATGGTCACCCCAGTGTTGGGAGCGATGGAGCAGACCCCGGTGCCCCCGGGTCATGGATGGGAAGACCCGAATTCCATCCTGCATCAGACAATACCACCATCCCACATGGCTGCGGGCAGGATCCATCCTCCTGTATCCCCAGGGACTGGGGCAGAGCAGGCACCCACCAGCTCAGTGCCACCTCCAGGTACAGGGACCCCAGGAAGGTGCTGTGGAGCATCACCAGCTATTTGCCATTTCACATCGCAGTGTATCCCTCCTTCCAAGCTGTCCTCTCGGGAGTCTCTTGGGATGCACTGAAAATACCATGGAAAGTACCATTACTGCCGGAGTCACCCAGGAGGTGATGCTGCACCACAGCAGCTCCCGGCTCCATGTAACCTGGCCAACAGCAGAGAGTCTTTCAAAGTATTATCCATGCCCTTCAGATGACCACTGCTTGCTGTGTCTCTCAGCATCTTTGCTCAGGGACCAGCTCCATCCCATGGCATCCACCCAGCACCACACTGGTTTAAAGAGCAATTAGAGTGTAAACCCACCAGCCCCACTGATTTCAAGAGCAATTAGAGTGTAAAGAGGGCTTTTATCTGCACAATCAATACTCGTATCTGGGAAAGCTTCCTGGTGGGAGGTAGAATATAAAACATTGATTTTTAGTGAAAAGGCATATTCCATCATCCTGTGCCATATACCACGTGGAAAAGGATAAAAGAGAGGCCCGGACATGAACGTGTCTCAGGACACGGCGAACTGAAACAAAAACGTGTTGCAATTGAAATCAGATGGGAAAGAAATCAAGAGCACAAATCACATCCAAACAGTGATTAGGGAGAGAACCGCCTGCCTTCAGAAGGAAAAAAGCCTCCTCCAGCAGCATCGGTGCAGGAAACCCCCCCAAGAGCTCCAGCCCCAAGCCACCGCCTCCAAATCACACCCACGATCAAAGCCTTCCTTTACGCAGCTTTCCACAGCACAGGCTGAGCTCCACGGATGCCTTTGAGCACCTGAAGAGAGGGCGCTGCCAAACTTCTGCCACCTCTGAGCAGCTCCGGAACCATTGGTGCAAAGGCAGAAAACTCTGCACAAGAGCTTCGTGGTTTTAGGCAATAAAATCCGGATCATGGTGGCCCCCCCGTGCCCCTCTCTGCACCCAGAGAATCGCTGCAGCTTTGCTGAGGAGGTTTGTGCTTGCTCAGAGGTGGCTCAAAGCAGAAGCAGAGATGCTCCCAGGATGCTCCCAGCACGCCCCAAGCACCACCAGGCACCAGTTAAAAATCCCAAAGCAGCCAGGCTGTTACCTGAATAGATCCCAATCTGTCTCCATAACGTGGCCAGGCTGAACAGACACACTGGAGCTGAGCACCACTTCATTGCCCTCCCCTAACTCCATCTGGGGACTCTCCAAGCCCTGGCCCATCCATCACAAACACCTTTCCACTCTTGAAGCATGGTCGATGCCCAAAGACGCAGCTGGGCTACAGCTTTTTACACACTTCATTATCCTTAAAACACTTGTTTTAGTTTGAATGTGGGGAATAGCCCTGGTTTTATTTTTTAATGGAGTTTATTCCCTTTCCTTCAAAGCAATGATGATGGCCTTCCTCTGCTTCATGGTACATGCCCTGGCATTGCTCCTCAGCTAATACTGCTGTCATAATGCAGTGACTGCTAGAGCTCCTGATTTTCATTTCACTCCTCCAAAACATCCTCAGGGTGACTGAAACTGATTCCCATCCCCATTCAACTAAAGAACCATAGCTAGGAAATAAATGAATTACTGTGCTTATTGAATGAAGCCAGAACAACATCCACTCTAGAGGCAATGATACTGATTGTTAGTTCAGTTTAATAAACCCTGAAATCCAAGGCTTTGCTGAACGCAGCTGCACTGGGATGGTGTTTCCCCCAAGTTTCACTTGTGCTAATCCCCTTCCAGCCTGGAGCTGGGCTCAGACAGGATTCCAAGCCTCCAGCCAGCTCCAAGCCACAGGACAAGCACACCGAGACATGGGTTTGATGCAACACAGATCTCCAGAGATGCTCCATTAAAGCAGATGTTTTAATGCCCTGTTACCTTGCTATGTCAGGGAAGTTACTCCTAGAGGACTAACCCTTGCACACACGTGTGCACACACTCGTGTGACCCCTGCACTATCATATCGAGCACAGCAGTGCATCCACAGGCTGAGGATGGAAAGGAGCCCCTGAGGAACCCATTTTATACAGCTGCAGAATTAAAAAGACTTAACAGATTGTCAGGTGTAGCCAGGAAATTAAAGCTCCTTGATAATATTGCACTGAGTTAACGAAGCTCAATTGGGGAAATGACTCCCCTGATTAATGGCCCAAGCAGCACCGAAAGCCTCCCGGCAGCTTCCCCGCTTACTGACAGACCTGATTTCAGAGCGTGGGTCCCAACCAGCACGTCACTCAACAGACTTTAATAAGCCTCATCATAGATTAACAAATAACCCTGAAATAAAAGGAGCACAGAGCGGAGCAGCCAGTGCATGTGTACCATGATGCTACCTGCATCCCTGTCCCCAGCATCCACAGGTGATGGCTGAGAAATCCCCCCCTAGAGCTGGTCCTCCTGCACCAGCAGGCATGAAGACACTGCTCATCCGCCACCAAGCACTTCAGATGAGGAACCTTACACCCACCCAGCCCTCTTGGCTTGCTAACTTCATCTTTATAGGTGAGAGACCCAACCAGACCCTACAGCAAACAGCAGAGCAGGAAAACCACGTCCTCGTGCTGTTAAATCTGTGCCTGTGTTGATTCAGGCAGGATTACGAGGCTTACAGTAAAAGCCACCTCAAAGACCAAAGCTCTTCCAGCACGAGGCACTGCTGCACAGCGCATCCTCCACCGCAATGCCTGCAGGGCACAAACTGATCCTCCAACAAAGCCATCACCGCTGGTGGGCACCAAATCCATAGCAAGCTGTTGGCCTCTTCCACCCACCCCGGCTCCCTCGGAAAGCTGAAATGCCACCCCCAGGTCCCCCTGAAGGGAAGTGTTGAAACGACAGTGATGGCAATAAGGCTGTAACTCCTCTGGAGCTCCAAGAGTTGAACAGAATTAAACAGAGAAGCCTGTGGCTCAGCCCTTCTGGCGTTTCGTTCAGGACACACTGGATGAACCCCAGGAAAGACAGACATGTTAATGAGAAGCCATGAAAGAGAACACTCGCAGGAAGCAGGCTGAGATGCCAAGAGCACATTTCAGATGTCATCTGCAGAGGGGACATTGACTCCTCTGGGCACAGCGCTTCTCCCTGTCCAAGTGGTCATGAAAGCGGCAAATGTGGAGGCAGCTCCTGTCTCCCCAGGCAGATAAAGCAGCAGTTCCCATCGCCAGCAGCTCTCACGCTCGTCACAGCACTGTTCAACTGAGAACAAAGCAAAGGACAAAGGAACCAAATGTGCCAGGCTTATTCCAAGCGGCCATTCCTCAAGCGCCCTCCACCTCTGTCAGCCTTCCAACTCAAGGCTTCTCTTTGAAGAACAACCCTGCTTTGACAGTTACTCCCAGCTCGAACTCAAGATCTCTCCTCCTCTTCAAAGGGCAGCTGAACTCTTTGAAGCCCCACTGCTAACTCAAGAGTACCTTGAAATAACACCCAGCCAAGGAACTCGGAAGTCGTTTTGTTGGTGCTGCTCCAGCCTGGTCCTCCTCCTCCTCCCTATTAGCAATCATGTGAGCACCACGATGCGCAAAAACAGGCTCTGCTCCCCCAGCAAGGTGGAAATGAGCAATGGAAAACAGATGGGATGCGCAACACACAGATCCCCATCTCGAGAGCCCTGGGAGATGGAGAAGGTCAGCACTGACACAGCATGGGTGACACTAAGCCAGGGCTCTCTCCTGGTGGGCCACAGGCTGACATTTCCTGAGGGCTCAGGCTGTTCACAGTATGAAATCTGCATGAATTATACCCACTGCAACCTGCTGAACTGGGTGGGTTATTTACTGCAGGCTGTGGTAAGCATAGGGAAGTGTAGGAGTGCAGCAGAGTCCTGCAAAGATAACCAGGACAACCCTTGGAAAGCACAAGAAAGAAACATCTCCTCCCAGTGACGACACCAACCAAGAGCAAAGGAGAACAAACCACCAGGCTCCATTGAGCCCTGTAAAGTCAAAATCACTTACCCAAGGAGTAAAGCTGTGATCAGAATAAGGGGGGTACAGCCCTACCTGTGAACAAGGGATTTCATCAGCTGATGAGGGATTAGGTGCTCCAGTTTTATTTATTCCTGAAGCTCTGTGTATATACATCCACATTTAGTCATGACTATAAAACCCAAGCACAGAACCCAGCCTGACAAGAGGGTCAATAACCATTTGAAACACTCCAGAAAGGGGCATTAGGATGCTTTAAATCCATACAGACATTGCCAGAGGTGTTCATCATTGAGGCTGGCTATTAAAACTCAAAATGAATTGGCGTCTTTTGAAAGCAGCAGTTTTCTTGACCAAGCATGTTGTGAACGTGTCAATGTTATAACAAATACAGTTGGAGCCATCTAAACCTGGTGAACGTCCCATTTTGCAGAAGGAGCCTCTTGTTACAGGAGGTGCAATGACTTAATGAGCCTTTTGGATGCACACGCGAGGCTCCGACTGAATTACCCTCATGAATCACGATGGGTTTCCTGGCTGGAGAGGTTTTGTACATCATCCCTCCTTCACAGCATCTGCTTCTGCTCAGGGAAGGAGGGGACAAGGAGAAAATTCATAGGGTAAGCATCAGCAAACCACTCATGCTCTTATGATGGGAGCTGGCCATTCCTATGGAGCTTTTCCTTTGGCACAGTGGGACAGACACGATTGGGGCAGCCTGAAAAGCTGGGACAAAGCTGGCCAATATACCAGCAGTAACAGGGCAAAAAGTGAATTTCCTGGCTGTAGGAACACAACCAGAGAGAAGCAAACCACAGGCAGCATCAGTATCAATCCCACAATTCAGCTCACACCCTCTCTTTGTACCAGTCCCTAAGGGGTTTGGCTTCTTATCTCCCCAGCTCCCTTTCTCCCTTTCATCAGGGGTTTACTACAGGACTTGAACTGCCTGGGCACTGATGAAAGAGATGCTATGTGAGCAGGGTCTGCTTCTCCCTGCGTGCAGTCTGCTCCAGCAGCCCTGGTGCACGATAACTGCCTCTGAAGGAGAAAATAAAGCACAAATGGGGGAAAATACTATGACAGCCTCTGGAAGGAGGTAGAAAATCAGAGCAGAGGCTGGGTGGTGCTGCTGAGATGGGCCCAGCAGGTCCTGGGGAGTGCAGCAGAAGGGCATCAGGGTGCCCCCAACCCACCACCTCCTGCTCCAGGGCTTACCCAGCCAAAACACCGCCTAAACCTCAGCAGCTGATCTGATGCAGCAGCTCAAATTGAAGGGAAAAAATACTAATTCAACACGACGAGCTTTCTCTACAGTGCCCCCAAACCTCCAGGCTCACTTCAGTAACAAAAGAAATGAAATTTCCTTCCTTAAGTACACTACTTCAAACACCAGTATCTCTTTCCAATTAGTAAATCCATCTGGATTTACTCACTGAACATCCATACAGGAATGCCAGAGTACCACTTCTTAAATCACGGCCCACCAAAAGTCAATCAAGTCATTAAAGCAAGCCCTGATTCCCTCTAGCAACGTTAGGGAGTTCAGAGCATCGGCAGCACGATGTCAGAAGCTAATCACATCCCCTCGGCACAGACATCTGTGTGTCTGGGATGGACAACGAGCGAGCAGAGATGCTGCTGGTTAACCAGGTACTTCAATAGACATGTATTTGCTCTTTGGGTCAGCAGCCAGCTCAGATTCTACCACTTTTAACTCCCCAAGGGCAGAGCTCTGCTGACCACTGAGGATGCTCCCAGTTGGGTACCAAAACGATACTTGATACTTTACAGCCCCGCTGCCCCAGCACACCTAGAGAGCATCTCCTTGGACACAAGATCTCCCACCTGCAGTAGAGGGGTGAGGATGTTAAAGAGAGTGGAGGAGGCTGCTGGGGAATATCGCTGCCCTCCCACTCCGCTCCATAATCTGATTTGGAGCGACATGAATCACTTGACACCAAGACACGATAAAGAATCAACATGCCTCGCTGTTCAATATACAGCTCCTGGGAGCGTGAGTCACAGCTCAGGTTTCAAGGTGGGATGCTGAATGTAAATCCTTTCTGAGAACTACCCGAGAACACCACGCACGTAGCTATGATCTAAGGGGTCAAACCTGGCCTCCCAGTCCCGCAGCCTGCGGTGACCCTGACAAAGCCATTTCCCCTGGGTTTAGTGTCTCAGGCTCCAGGAGGATGAGCTGCCCCAAGGCATGGGCAGCAGTGGGAGGTTTAGGGAGCAGGAGAACCCATCAGGTCCCTCCACAGCACAAGAGAGGGCTTACCTGCACCCAGAGGAATGAACAAACCCTCCTCAGCTGTATCCCAATCTGTTCCAAGGGAGGCAGAGAAACACAGATTACATCCCTTGCCTACCCAGACGTATTAGAGACAAGGCTGGATTCCCTTTCGTTTGTAGTAATTAAAGCCTAATGATTATCCCACTCATCAAATACCAAGTCTAGACACAGACTTTTCACTGCAATTCATACCAAATCCACCCATGCTCCATTTCACATGGTTACACGTGCCTTACACGAGGCAGACAGCTACTTCTCCGTGTCCTCCATCTCCTTTTCTACAGGTCTAAAAGGCATCTTCCCCCTTGCTTAGCTTGGCTACATGGATCCCACCACACATGTGACCACCTCCTCATTTCTGCTCGCAGCCTCTCCTATAGCCACGTTAAATCAGTGTTTACACCTCCAACCACAAAGCCCTCAGGCACGCAGGGCCCTGGGGAGCTGCCCGTTTCCCCATGCCCAGCCATCTCCATCCCAGCTCCTCACCACCATCCCCAGACAACGCAAGCCAAGGCAGCGGGGAGCTCTGGGAGGCTTCTTTCTCTTCACAGCTTCAGTGACTTTAAAACCGAGATGCGAGGGAAGGGTCAATGGTTCAGCTGTGATTAAGTCTGAAACATCCCACTTACTGCCCATTAGACTTTGCAAACACCCGTTTTGTTCCCAAAGCATTCCCCAGAGCACAGCCAAGCAGCAGCATTGCTGGGGAAAGCTGCTTTCTCGGAAGGCTTTGAGGTGAAAACACGGAGTTCATTGCAGTAAGCAACAAAACAATAGCAAGAGGCAATAAAAGAATCTCTGTATTGTGGATCCTTAATAGCACTGCCCCAGAGAGAGGGAGAACAACAAAGTCTGATGGAGATCCCCTATTCTCAAAACCATTTGCACTGTTATTGTTTGCAGCTAAGAGCAGATGCAAACAGAAACCCCAGCACTGACGTCCCTGACAACTGCAGGGCTGCCTGCTTCGGAGTTTGAAGAATGAAACTGAACTGTACCTGGGATGGAAAGCTTCCACCTTACAAAACCACCACGAACCTTACAACAGCCTTAAAGCCTGCGGGGCGGGAGCAGCCTTTGGGCCTGCACTTGCCCCAGGAGCTAAAAGACTCCAAGGATGCAAAGCCCACTGAGTCCAGCACAAAACTTCCTCCCACCCCGCTGGAAAAATCCAAGCTGGTACTTAAAATCCTGACAAGTCGCATGGATTTGAAACACTGTCTGAAACGTGCAATTAAGCACCGTGGTTAAATTACAGCCTGATTTAAGAGGGTAGCAAAAAGAAGAATCAGTTCTTCATCTTCATCCGCTCCCAGCTGTACTCAAGACACTGTAAATCACTATTTCGCTTTCCAACCAAGCAAAAGCAGAGGAGCAATAGGATTAATTCACTCAATTACATTTGTCTGCTGAAAAGCTGCTGTTAAATAAGAGGAAAAGAAAGTTGTGGTGCCTCGGAGGATGTATCCTCACGCAGTCAGGATGGCCACCACTGTCCCACACACACACCCAGGAGCTGGGGGAGCCTGATGAGGTTCCATTACTTAGCTCCTTCTTTAACGATCTGTTGCAGGAGGAAAGGGCTGCCAATGAGACAGTTTCTTCCACACTTCAGCAGCTACAATTCTATTGACCTCCAAAACAAGGAGTGGCAGCACGAATGCCAGCCCGAGCCTGCAATTAGGGAGGGCCACCAAGGGTCACTGTCATGGGGCACCTTCAACGTGGTGTAATTTGGCAAAGGCAGGGGTAGCGCTAGCGGCGCACACACTGCAAATGAACTTCTCCCAAGCTAAGCTGATGATTTCATTTCCCCAGTGGCCGAGACATCTAATTATCAATAATTCATGGGCACAGACAGACGTGCAAGTGGTTTTGAGAACTGAAGGAGAAGCAGAAGGAATGGTTCTTGGAATAGGAGCCAGCAGAGAAGCAGATCCAGAGAGGGAAGAGAAGGTGCGCCCTGCATGCACGTGTCAGAACCAATCTAATTTCAATCACATACGTGACAGCCTAGGTGCCAGCGTAACAGGGGTGCTTCCCCCGTACACTCTGCAGGTGGTATATGACAGGATGCTTGCCTGGATGGAGCCCAGCTCTACCTATCCGGATGGACAACTCGCTCTCGTAGGGCAGCTGATGGGCAGGATCATGCTCATACTTTTCCTTCATCACTCGCTGGTCGCAGCTCAAGGCAAACGCTGCGTGCGGAGGTCCACTGAAACCCTGCAAGGCAAGAGAGAAGGTCAAGGGTTTCCCCACGTATCCCCACCAACCTTCTCCCAGCAGCATCCTCAGGAACTGCTCTGGCATGCATGTATTGGGAAGCCAATCAGAGCATGTGTCACAGCTGCATGGAGAGGGGGCTTTTGGGTCCCCTGTTTCTCTCCAGTTGTTTAGATTCAAACGTTCATTTCCAGCAGAAACATCAAGAACAGCGTTAGGAGCAGCCAAGAAGAACAGGGCTAAAGACAGAAAGCCAACATTCACGTGCACTAACAACAAGAAATGCAATTCCATAAACGCAACTCCAAAGTCAACACGAAGGAGACCAGCAGACAAGGAGAGACATTCACGAGCAGCTCAAGTTGAGCTGCTGGGTTGACCCCTGCCAAAGCTGAGTTTGCAGCAGGGTACCCATTTCCTCAGCTTGGATGGAGCTTGCCAGGGAAAAGGTTTGGTCAAAACTGAACCCATTTGAGCATCAGATGAGACACCATGCTCATAACCACTCAGTGTTAGTGCAGTGGGACTCATCCAGCTGGGCTGATGAAACTTCAGGCTCACTTGGAACCTATTTCTACACCATTTCGAACCTCCAGAAAGCAAAGGACAGCCAAAGCCAACAGTGTCCGGCTCTGCATGAAGTCCACAGGGAATTCAAGCAGACACCCTGTGGCAAGACAGACCACACTGTACCCGTGAGTGATTCTTGCCAACCTGGATATGGCTCATAAACCCAGCCACAACTCAAGGATGTGTCAGAGACTTCATCTGCCTCAGCCAAAGAAAACCTGGCAGACACCATGGCCTTTTCCCCATGGTGCTGGACACAGAGGGGAAGGTTGGATGTCCTTCTGGTCACCCCAGGCTGCTCCATCCCACCCAGAGAGAGCTGTAAAACTGATAGGAAATAGGGGCATAACCACACAGCTAAGAGAAGGGAGTGAGTCCATGGAGGTGGCTGTGCAACCTGGTGTAACCAAGCCCAAAACATGGGGAGCAGGACCTCAAGTCCCTGTGTCCTCACAGGACTGGGACCCATCCCTTCTGAGCATCCACAGGGAGGGATGTCCTCGCTGCACAGGAACACAGGCTTAGCTGGTGGATTGATGGCAGCAGAATAGATGAACATACATGGAACAGGCAGAGACAGTAATGAGAGGCTTGATGGGTAAGGTCGCATTAAACAGAAATAAAGGTTAAAGATGAATAACTAAATCTTCTACTCTCCCCTCATTTGCATAATATAGGCTGACCGGTACTATTAATACTCATCACAGATTTGCTATCTGCTCTCTATTGCAGTTTAATCAGGTGCTTTCACCTCCCTTCACCTAGGAATTACAAGGTGCACGGGTGAGGTGCTCGGTTCAAACCCCTCTGGGAGGGAGGAGACCCACACAGCCCCACTGTGCCAGCTCATAGGAGACAGCAGCAGCTCCGCACCTTCCGTCTGCAGCAGGCAGAAATACCACTGCTTTCCAGCAAAACCTGGATGACACAGAGAGGAAAGAGGGGAACTTCAGCATCGCGACTCAAGTAAAGCAGGAAGAGACTGAGAATGGAAACCGATTTGCAGGCATCGCATGGGGCTCTCCAGCCCTGCTCTCACTGCTGGCTGCCTCCTGCTTGCCATTGCTCTCACCTCCGATGGGAAACACCAGGTTTCATGGAGCAGAAGGCTCCTTCCCTGTGGCCCTTGTTAAATAAGCTACAATCACTGCAACAGCAGCTTTGCAGGCTTTGTCACCACCAGATTCATAGCTTTTCCCCAGTCCAAAGACTCAAATGGGCTTCGTCAGGCAGGGAAGCAGACCTAGGGCATAGCCCGAGCCCGCAGGACTCCGCGAGTTACAATAACTCAACCAAAGGGGAAAGAAATCCCTTGTACAAGCGGGAGCAGGCAGGTAACATTCAGCATCCGCTCTCCATTACCATCTCCATAGACGCAAACAAGCAAGGCCCCTGTGAGGTCAAGGCCACTTCCCTCAAGGTCTGCAGCCCTGATGAGGAGCCTCCCATGGCTATTTGCTGTGTTCCCAGCACATCCAGTACTTATGGATGTGGTACCCGCAAATCTGCTTGCAGTGAAATGGAGGCAAACTTGAAGACATTTCAGATGCTTATTGGGAGGTGAAGTCACCTCCTGCTGCAGGCAGGAGTATACTACACCAGGATATGGGGAAATATTGGTGACCTTCAGTAAAGCACACGCTTTAATCCAACTGTGATTGCTCTGACTCATTCCAGTCCAGCCGCTGCATGAGGCCCCTAATTGGAATGTGGCAGTGGGCTAAAAAAGCATTAGGAAGAGAAGAGGAAAGTGAACCCACGTTAATTAGTTCATGCCAGTAATTAGCGTTAACTGAAATTACCACAGGGGCTTCAAAAAGCGAGCTGCAATGAGAGGCTTGGACAGGAAGATCTTAGAGGAAAACTATTCTGGGATGCGGGAGTCCCCACTGCACTCGCCTCCGCTCGCAGAGCTACAAGGGAAAGGTCATTAGATTGTCACAGCCCCATGTGTAAAAACAGACAAGGAAACAGAGGAAATCTCTGCAGAGAGCCTGAACGGGCAGATCCTGCCTTTGTTACCCAAAAGCTGCAGCAATCCCGAGTTAATCCATATGGAAACATGTCCCTCTCCAAGCGATGCGGCTATCGCCCTGGTATCGACAGCATCACTCTGGTATTGCAGGGCAAAGGGGTGAGACAGCTGCTTGGTTTTAGATGAAGCAAGGCTTTGGGATTGAATCCTGCCCCTTGCACAAGTTGCTAAGAAAGAAATGAAGAGTGAGTGACACCTTTGAGAAACAATCTGTTCTCCACCTGAGCAGGGAGGAGAATAAGTTAACAAACAGTGGTGACAAAAGCTGATGGTCTGGCTCTGGGTAGATCACTTGGTACCAAATCTGGAGGTGCTGCTTGTCTGGGATGATTGGTGATGCTGCTCTTCCCGTGCAATATCTTACTGGCTCTAACCCAGCAAACGCCCTGGAACAGGCTCCACATAGCCAAAGGAAACACAGACCATAATGCATCAATTAACAGCAGAAAGCACCTTGACAGGGAAGAGAAATGGAATAAATCCAACTACCTTATTAAAAAGAAATGGCAAATGTTCCTAACTTGTCCAGGAGCTAACGCAGAGACAATAAGAGGCAATAACAAGCCATGCTCGGATGGTGCCCAGCGGCTCCCATTTCACACTTACTGAAGGAGACACAGTGATAACAGATCAGACACCAGAAAGCAGTAAGGGAAAGAGCAGGGTGGGGAGGGCAGGGAGGGGAAGGGGAGATGCTGCAGGCCCCCAGCCCACAGGGATAGACCCAGCATGTCTCTGCAGCCCCCCTATACCCCTGATGAGCTCGGGGTGAGCTCTACGCATCAGCCACTCGCTCAGCTCCGCTGCTTCTGCACATCTACACAGAGCCCAGGCTCTCTGGGGATGGAGACAAAGGCTGGGCAGCAACAAAGCAGAGAGGCCCCGGCTCTTCTGAGGCAGGAAACCAGATTTATGTTCAAAACGTGACATAGGAAGGGAGCTCCCTTAGAAAGCACTGAGTTATCAGAGAGCCCGTTTGCATGCAAAGCAGCAGGCTGGTATTTTGTTACGTGAAGCAATATATCAAAGGCTGGATGCTCCCAAGTGAAAGTCCATGCTGGTTCCGTATCCCTGTGCCATCATCACTTGTTTGTAACCCACTGAGAGCTGAGGAACGCGCAAGTGGTGGTGAGCCACCCCATGCTCCCTCAGCACCTTTTGGTGTCATCTCTTGAGACCTCAGCTCCCAAAGTCCTTGGAGCACGGAGCTGGGCAGGTAAGGATGTGCCCAGGATGGGGTTTAAAGGCCACAGTGAGTGGTGCTGCCAGAACCCACAATGTCACAGAGCATCCCACCAGCTCCCAGCACAGCATCCCCCAGAACTGCCCCATCCCTGGTAGCGTTCAAGGCCAGGTTGGACACAGGGGCTTGGAGCAAGCTGCTCCAGTGGAAGGTGTCCCTGCCCATGGCAGGGGGTGGAGATGGATGAGCTTTAAGGTCCCTTCAACACCAACCAGGTTGGGATTCTAAACCAACGCATCTCCCAAGCTCTTCTGGGATAAAACCAGACTGATTTTGGTCAATATTGACCTGGCACAAATTGAGGGGTTAAGGGAAGGATTCAGCAGGACTTGAACGGCAGCTCCTCTCAAAGCCACGATGACGGACATCCCCCCATTCAAAACACTAAAATCAACAACTCAAGTGCAACCTTAAACACTCCACACTATAAAAATGAGCTCTTCTCACCGCTGAAGTGGGTGCAGTCATATTTATGATGAGCAGCATCTGATGCACAGCTCTGGGACACAGCAAAGCTCCCTTGTTTTAGCCCCAAGCCCAGTCCGCAACTGCATGACACCAGCAGCACCCAGATCCCTTTGATCCAACAAAATGCACCCCTACAAATTGGGAGTAAACCTGGGGATACCCAGCACTGCCCGGACCACAACAGCTCCAGCTGCCAGAGTAACCCCAACCCCATGCCAAAACCCATATAATGAAGATGGAACACCAAATTCACCCTCATATGAAAGCGGAAGGGTCTCCAAGTGCTGCAGGTACATCTCAGTTCGCATTTAAATCTGGGGGCTGCTAGCAAGGGAGCAGCAGCAGCGGGCACAGCAGATGGAAAGGCACTTTCATGCCAGCCCTGGCTGAGCTGGCTAATGAGAGCTGGGGCAGCGCTGTCTGTCACGCTGCGAGACCTTTTCCTTCCATTTTCCCTCTAGAGTTCCACTGCCTGAAGTCTCATAAAGCCACAGCGTGTGCAACCAGAGGCTGCAATCAGACCTGGCCTCCGAAGCCTCCAAGTGCAGTCAAACACAACAGCAGAAGATGAATGAACCACATCAGAGAAGGCAAATGGAAAAGCTGAGCATGTGAGAAGCATCAACACGAGCGCTCGTGCAGCTGGTGGACATGAGCAGCTCCTGGGGTCTGTGAACCTAAACCAAGCCCTCACCCCGACAGTCAGATCCCAAATACATCCTTATCCCACCACGATATCAACTGCTCCAGAGGCATCGGTTTGGGATTGAAGCGAGGGGGCTGGACAGGAATAGCTCCTCAATTGGGATTCCACCAGCACCAGCTTGCCCAGCACCAGGCAGGAGCAGAACAACCCTAAGCAGAGCCACAAGAGCCAAACGATCAATACAGCAGACACTTAATGCAACAGCATCCTCATGGAGCTCAGTTTCCCAAGGAGGAACACACTCCAAAGGCTTGATCCTGCATCACACCAGCACCACAGCCCTCCCCGCTTGCACTGGGAACACCAACATCTTCCCAGAGCTACAGGGGGAAGCCCGAGGGCCTCCTGCTTCCCACACTGAGCATCTTCCATCTGCCTGCTCCAGCGCCGTATCCTCCCCCAGCCCAGCACGCAGCCCTGCCTGCAGCAGGCAGGAGGCTCGTAGCTATGGCAGCGCTGCCGCGGGAATGGGGAAGGAAAGGTTCATCCAGAGACCCCAAACTGCAGTGTTTTCCTGGCAAACCTGCTCCGGCAGCATCCTGTGTGCAGATCACATCGGGCTGGGAGGACCTTCTCATCCCACCAGAGCCTGCCCCAGTAACTGCACCAGGGAAGCTTAAGTGAATATTAAGGCAGGCTGGTATCGCTTTATCTGTAACTAATGTAATATTATTGCAAGTACATTTTATTCACTGCTAATTATCAGCCACTTTGATAACTCATAATTCCTGACAATTGCAAACAGCAGCGTTAATCACCAGCCTCTGCAGACCGGCTGCGAGGCCGGGAGGAATAAATCACCCCCCTCCGTATCACCAGGGGCATGGGGACAGAATGGGTGTCCCACGGGGTGACCCTGGAGCAACCCCAGCACCGGAGGCTCCCATGGGAGCTGCCTCATCCAACAGCAGTGGATGGGAGACACTTGGTAGTGCCACAACCAGCAGCACCAAAGCACATCCAGAAACACCACCCAAGGAAGGGAAACTTATCAACCCCCCCCCCCCAAATCTTCATATAAACCAGATCTGCCCACCAACGGGAACAAGAGGAAAGCATCCCGCAGCCCTTCCAATCCAGGGATGCTGCGGTACCAGCTCAAAGCTAGAACACAGCACGGCCAGACCCAAGAGCATCCCTGACAGGGAGCTGACACATACTACCAGCACCCGCCCCACCAAGAGGAGCTCCAAGGGGAGATGGGCAAAGGCCAATCCAGCTTTTTGGCCAAAGCAACATTCCTTTTAAAAATAAACACATGGATTTCTCTGCTTGGCACATTTGGGGCTTTAGCCTTTCCAGGAGGGAGGAAAAACACAGCAGGAATGTTGCTGGCACCCGGTCTGGGAAGGCACAGCTCCGAGAGCGCGGGCTGGGTGAGCAGTGCCCGGGAGGAGGGAACACACGAGTGATTCCCAGGGAAGCAGAGGGTTTGTTACCAAACAGGATGTTTCGCAAGCGCACGGGTTGACATGGCAGAGAGGAGGCCGCGGTTGTAACCTTTGCCACTGCAAAAACAAGAGCACAAGAATGTGTTTGCTGCTTTTGCCACAGGACATAGCAAAGCAACAAACAAGCTATTAAACAAGCAGAACCCACCTCTGCAACAGCAGGACACGGGCTTCATGGCATCAACCCCCTGCCTGGAGGTTCCTGTCATCGGGAAGCTCAGAGAAACCTCAAAACACAGCCACTACATCTATTTGTGAATGGACCACCAAAAGCAGTCAGGATGCACATCCACTTCCAGCGCTCTGCCAGGAGGAAACTTGGCTGTTAAAGCCACAGACAGATCCTATAGGATATATAAGGGATATTCTGAGGGTGTAAGGGTGCTGAGCGCTGGCACAGGGTGCCCAGAGAAGCTGTGGCTGCCCCATCCCTGGCAGCGTTCATTGCCAGGTTGGACACAGACGCTTGGAGCAAGCTGCTCTAGCGGAAAGTGTCCCTGCCCATGGCAGGGGTTGGAGCTGGAGGAGCTTTAAGGTCCCTTCCAACCCAACCCAAACCATTCCATGATTCCATTATTTTCCCAAGGGATATTTCCCTCAGGACACATATCACCACCACCCAGATGCCAGCAGCTTGCTCAGCAGGACACGGCAGCAAAGTTTGTGGCATCAAGTCAGCACGACAATGAGATTTTAATTGTGAGCAATAAACCTCTAAGCCTCAGATGGGATTAACAAGAGCTTTTTCTCCACATGCTTATTAGTATAATGGAGACCAGCTTTGCCTCTTTCCTCTCTCCCTGCCCCCTTCCCACCTTGTATATTTGTAGCATGGCAACATGTATTTTTACAGCCCTTTTATTATGCAAGGCTTTTTGCAAGGGTAAGAGAAAAAGCAAACAAAACTTCAATTAACAGCTCATTTCTACACAATATACCCCTCAGTAATGATTTGCTTTCAGTGCAGATTGAATTAATGGCAAAAGGGAGAGCAAAGCGGGTGGCTGCTGCGGCAGGGTGGGATGCTGGGAGCCCTGCGAGGGCTGGTGGGATGCAGAAGGCTCAGCTAGTGATCCATCACCCCTCAAACGGAGAGCCACACCACGCCGGTGCTGCCTAATGACATTATGTTAACACACAACTTCCTTTAGACCCACAATTAGCAGTGTGGATGTGCACAAGTCCCAGGCAAAGGGATGGAGAAGCAGCAGCGCTGGGGTGCAGCTCCTTCCCCATGCATCCCCCGAGCATCACAGCCAGAGAAGCCTCCAGGGACCCAGGCCCAGCCAGCTCGTTCCCAAGGACACTTCCTTGGTTTCTGCTCCTTTTCCCCACATCTTGCACCTCCCATTATCACCAAAACAGCACCAAGGGAGGCACTGACTCCTCTGCTTGTCTGCAGGAGCCATGGCAGAGCCAAGGGAGCATCAACCGCCTTCCTGAAGCTCAGCACAATAAATACACAGGAGGAGCCATTGATTCTCTTCAGCTACTGCAATTAATTTGTTAATTCATTACTGAAGAGAGGAGCAATAAGGGACAAGGCACCTCCTGATTACCACTAAGGAGAAGCTGGGGTCTGTCCCATGGGTACTGCTGAATTTTGGGCTGGTTCCCCTCCAAGCAGCCCTAAGGCAGGGCTTGTCCTTGGCTTTCACAGGCAACTCCTTTGGGCACTGAACTCCAACCAAGACAACCTAAAACCCAGAAAACAAGCTCCAAAATCAGCCCTCATGGCATTTATTTCTATGTGTAGCACGCACCTCGCTTTTAAGGTCTTGAGAAGCCTAAAACCAACACGTGCAAGGTGTAAGCCAGGAGCAAGATGCCTTTCCAAGCCTGCAAACAGCCTGAAACACAGAGAGGAGACTGACCCAGCCACTTGTTCAGTTCGCATTAGCTCCAAAGCCTGCAGACAGCAGATTACAGTCACATCACTTTCAGCACCTCACTGATAATTGGAGCATGATGGGGGGAGACAGGAAAACACCGCAGGTTTGGAGCGAGGCCAGAGGAGGCTATGGAGATGCTGCAGGGGCTGGAGCAGCCCTGCCATGGAGCCAGGCTGAGAGAGCTGGGCTGGGGCAGCCTGGAGAAGAGAAGGCTCCTGAAGGGGAGACCTTAGAGCAGCTCCAGTGCCTAAAGGGGCTCCAGGAAACCTGGAGAGGGGCTTTGGACAAGGGCCTGTAGGGACAGGACAGGGGGAATGGCTTTAACCTGCCCAAGAACACAGACAAACCACCCCACAGCATCAAGTGGGTGCCAACAGAGACACCCGCTGGGTCCAAACACCATCAGAGGAGCCTCATCCAGGCTGAGCAGCAAGGAACAAACCCGCCTGGCTTTCCCCCCCGTCCCATGCTCCTTGCCTGTAGGTTGTCAGAGGCACAATGTTCCATTGGATTAAGAGCAATGGTCTGTTTGACACCATCCACAGCACCTCCGAGAGCTGTTCGCATGGAAAGGCAACCACTGAGCATCACAAGGAGCGACTTACGCATCCTCCTGCAACCACTGATGTCAAGGGGACTTGTGTGTGGCCTCTCTGGGGACAAACACACACAAGAGGCACAGACCCGACTCTTAACAGCACATCCCCTCAGCAGACAGCAGTGTCAAGTCAGTCTGGGTGAGTCAGAGTTTACCCTGAGAGCAAACTGGCTTTGTGCTGCAGTTACAGATCTCTGCATATGCATCTTCCCATGATCTCCGTGAAAGCAGCCTTCTTCTTCCAACTGCCACTTCACTCGCTGCTTCCCTGTCACTTTAATGGCAGGTTTGCTTTCCACAGCAGAGGCATTAATTTGGGGTTATGCTGTGAGAGAATTCAAAGGCAGGTTTTGAGATCCAAGCACAGGCACCGAACCATGCCTGGCACTCAGTGATGCTCAGCTATGGGCAATGGGTCAGCAGCACCCACACCCTGCTCTCCCCTGGGAGCTTGCTCCTAAGTCCTGCTTATTCCAGGACTAAAGCTTAACCTAACAAAAAGGGTGCTCAGCAAAAGGGTCAGACACTGCCCAGGATCCAGCAGAACCCCCTAACACGCTGCACCCATCCCTCCCCATGGTGCCAGCCAGACTCAGCAGGTACAGAGATTTGGCATTCCAGCAGGTTCTTCCTTTTGGAAAATTCATCCTCTTTAACAATTCTGAGCCAGGCCTCAGAGTCATTGAAATGCCATCAGCAAAGGCTGAGCCACGGAGGCAAGGGCAGCCCCATGTTACATTACCAGCCTCATCAGCCGTAATACCCACTCGAGGTGAGCAGTAAGGCGCAAGGTGCTTTATGGCGGGCACAGGTATGTAACAGAGAAGGGAATGGTGGAGAAGCACTTATCCAGCGCAGGAGCTCCCTGAATGAGGAATTCAGCCACATTTTCGCTGTCCCTGCTGCTTTACAAAGGGAGTTTTCCACCACCTTGCTCTCAGTGTGACCCTGCAGAGCCACAAACCACCCCGGATCTCATTTGATGTCGGTGACTGTCCCCATAACACCTAACGAGGATGGGAAGGGAGTTTAACCCCTACCTGGATTCAGGGCATCTCTGCTCTTCAGCTCCAGCTTTGGGCTTCAAATGCTTTTTGAAATGCTTAATGCATAATGAGAGCAAATGATAATGAAGAGCAGCTGACAAATTACACTCTGGAAGTAAATAATCCTTTACCTCCATTAATACAACAAAATCCTGCTCTCCAAATTAGTATAATTACAACTTTGTGCCTTGGTTTTTGCAAATCATTCCACCCTGTGCAGCAACAACTGGATTTCAGTCACTAAAACCACCGCACGGGGCAGGGAAGGAGGGTGGCTTTGGGCAAACAGATCATAATGAAGCCTTTAGGGGTCCCTGGGTGCTGACCTGAAGAAGCAGGACTCTAACAAGAGACTTCCAGAGGATCCCATGGGTGGGTTTTGCGGCCAGCACCAGGGATCGTGTTGGAAAACCTGCCCTGGGACAGGACACAGCGGAGCCGGTCCCAGGCATCAGGCCTGCATGGACCCAGAGCTGATAAATTAACAAACCCATGCCCAGGTGCTCCTATTTCTGCAGAGCTGGAAGGGGAAGGACCTTTCCCAACAGAAGGCTTTGCTACATTCCCTTATGAGGCTCCCACAAATGTTTCCCTTCCCCAGTCAAGCCGGATCCTTCCTTCCTTCCAGAGCCAGTGGGAAAGGGCCGGAATGCCACAAAGAAAACAAACAGAAGGGCTATTTTCCCCCTAAGGAAAGGAAATCAGAGCAAACCAGGAATGCACGAGTCGAGCTGCAGCTCACGCAAGACCAGATCAACCAAATCCCTTTGGCCCATCAAGGGGTCCATCCATCCTCATCCCTCTGCAAGGAGAAGGCACATAAATGGGAAGAGGCACTTTGCATGCCCCAAACCACCAAACCCACCTCAGTGGAACTCCTTTATCTGGTCGTTTTACCAGGTGATGTAGCTCAAGACACAGCCGGTCCCTGGGCTGCTCTGGACACTGCTTCAGTCCCACACACAGATGCATTACACCAGGAACTGCACGAGCCCCACACACAGGCACGTCCCTTGGTTAACACTGGAACCCACAACACCTCTCTGCAGGATGGCAATGAGGATGTGCAGCTAATTAACTTTCTAGGAGTCACAGATGAACAGGAAAAAGCACATTAAGAATGGGAACTTGTGACGGGCACGTCCCGGAGGGATTAGCAAATTGCATAAGAGGAACCTTTATTCCGATTACAAATTAACACCAGCGACAAGACCCAGCGCATTTTTACTGCCTCATGAAATAATTAACCCGTCACATCCAGCTCCATGCAAATCAGGAGGGATTAAAAGCTTTCCGTCTTCACCGGGTGGAAGCACACACCGGGAGCATCACCAGCACCCCCAAACTGCACCCGCGGCACTAGCGACTGCGCTGCCTCATTACACCAGCGCACCCAGAACACGCCGGGAATCACTGCCTAGTGAACCCACGACAAAAGAGATGCTTCCCATGGTCCAATCCAGCTGTGGTTTAGCCCTGAGAATGAAATGAAATTGCAGTTTTAAATCTGCATCCACGCCTGCAGCGTGTGGGATGGTCCCTCCTCCCCCTTGCGCAGCATCACCCACCCAGCACCAGCCTCAGCTTTCCCCCTGTAAGTGACTTGCACAGATTTAGAAAGCAAAATACACATCTTCAAGGCACATGGTGAGCCGAACACCAGCATTATGGAACGAGAGGAACCCTCGGATGTCTGTTTATCGAGTTCTCAAAGTCCTCCCAAGGGGACCTACCAAAAATAGCCTCAAATTCGCTGGACAAAGTGCCCTCTCCCAGAGGATATTCCAAAAACCTCAAATAGCAAAAGAAGAAAAGGGCAGGAGCACAACAGAGTCACGTTTAGAGAGGGTTAATGGGATCCAGCCTCCTACTACGAGCATCCACACACACGCACCCACCCCACTCCTCCATCCCACATGAAGATCCACGGCCTGCTCCTGAAAACCATTAAACAGCTACAAACGGCCCCAAAGCATCTCAAAACAGGTATGAAACACAAGCCCCAGACCCCAGGCAGGGGGGTTGGCCATGCTCGTCCTTCCTGCAGCACAAGGGGCCCCACAGAGCACACACCAACCCAGGCAAAAGGCTTTTAAAGGGCACTTTAGTTGCTATTTGTTTTAAATCTAAGGAATGGGTCACCCGTCACATGCAGCTTTATTGATTTACCCTGTACTCAGGGGAGAAAAAACAACAGACCCTGTGTCTAAGTGACAAGGGAAAAACCACATCCAATTGAGACGGTATTTCCAGGACGGAATTACAGCCCTGCCTCCCCATCCTTCCGTCCCCAACCATCTTTTACACATCCCTGACCATCTTTTACACGAGAAGTATTGGCAGGCTCCTTGTTATAGCTGAGTAATGGCCCATCGGCTCTCGCCCTGGATTATATATTAACTCCTGGTGCTCCTGCAGCATCCTCCTTCCTCTCCCTTCCCCTTGACCACCCATCAGCTCTCCAGGGAAGACCCCGAGGCTGCTCCATGCCCCACAGTATCCATCCAGGTCCTGGACCGAGCTTGGCTCTGGCTGCAGACCTGCACTCACCACGCTGGGAGTGACAGAGCTGTTGTCTGTACGTGGACAGATGTTTCTGAGCAAAATGGAGCCTGGAGGTAGAGGAGATGGAGCTGATTAAACCTCATTATCCTATTTAGTGTAATGATCAGAGCTGAGGGGACATCATGCAGCTGGGAGTGGAAGGAATAACACGGTTAATAACTGCCTGTGTTACAGCAGGTACAGCGAGCTGATGAGCAGCCCACAAGGGGTTTATCATCTCCTACCATGGCCAGCTTGCTTTCTCCTCTCCCTTGCCTATGCCTCATCTCCAATCCACGAGCATCACGTCTGTGAATTCCTGCTTGCCCAGAGGAGAACTTAAGGGCACTGATGTGGAAAAGGCAGGAGCGAGGGAGCTCCTGGAAGCACAGATTCAACACAAGCAGCCCCCTGTGCCCAGACCCAGCATCCCACCGCAGGCCCCACTGGAACACTCGTGGGAGCTCCAGCAGCAGCACCGCCGGGATCCAGGAGCTCAAAGGCAAAGGCAACACACAGCCATGTGAAAAGTGAGGAGCAAAAGCAGCCAGGGCCTGCCTGAAAGCCAGAGTCAGGGCTGGATGCATCCTCTGGGCTCCTGTGGGATTCCTCTGGGAAGAAGGAGACCAGAGCAGGAAACCCATCCTGGAAACCCAGTAAGACCTGAGACTGAGCAAACCCCAGCCAAGTCAGCAGAGCTGCAGATTTGAAGGATGAGAACAATAGCACTTAATCTCAGCATTCTTATGCATTCCAGGAGACCCAAAATAGCTACTCAGTGAGCAGGGACCTACTGTGCTGAGCAGTACTGTCAAGTAAATGCTCCCTCCGAGGCTTTGGGTCTTGGCATCAGAGACCCTCAGCCCCAACCCTTTTTAGTAAAGGCAATAGCATCTCCTTCCCCTTGCCCATCACTTGTGCCCCTCTCCATGCAGCAATTGCCTCAATACCAGTCAAAAGCCAAGTTCTTGTTTAAAGTACAGCAGTAAGGTTAAACAAGAGCAAAGGAAGAGAGAAACCTGCCGTGGCATCACCAGGGCCAGGCTGGGAAGAGGCAAATTGGCCGTTCTTTGGTAGTTTAAGATGTGCCAGAAACTCCAGGAGCATCCTGCTGCAGACCCAGCTCTGCTGCCGCCTCCCAAGCACCGAACCCGGTCCTGCTGCTGAAGACACGCTTTGGCTGAACACATACAAGGAGACTGTGGCCAAAATAAGGGTGAGCCTCTTATTTAGAGCTCCTGAGGTCTGTTCCTGCAATGGTCTCACCCTCCAAGCCCTCCCATTGTAGTCTGTTGTCCTCCACCACCAGCATCTCCTCCTCCATAAGCTCAGCTAAAGGATAACACGTTCAAGGCTTCACACAGGGAAATGGCAAAAGATAATGATGTAATAGATTGGATTTGACTTTCCTAAGGAGTTCCGTGACTACAGCTGTTTGGCATCATTAAACCAGTTTCTCTTGGAGGTTTAACCCTCCTGCCAGCCCCAGCTCTGCCACTGAGCAAACACTTGGGTACCACCAGAGCTGCCCAGCTCCTGCTGGGGCTGCTAGAGGAGCAAAATCTTTCCACCTCCCCAGGGAGCAGGGCTGGAGTGATAAGGACTCATTAAAAGCTTTTACTACCTGTTGTTATCCAGCGAACCGATGATGGAGGAGTGCCAGGTACAGACAGAGCTCTCTGCCTAAAGAGCAACAGGCTAAAAAGGGATCCCTCGTCCTGCCCTGTGGGGACAGTGAGCCACATGCTCTCACCAGCATCCCTTCCCTGCCTGACTTAAAGCGCAGGCAAAAAACCCCCAAACCAACCAACTCTGGGCTTTTAACTGATGTAGAAAGAAGTGACACTTATTGGAAACGAAGTGCAATGGCTTAACCTTTGTCTGAACAGCTTCTGAGAGAGATGTCTGGGCTCCAAGTGAAGGGAGATGCATCCTGAGCCAGATTTCCCTGCCAGCACACCCCCAAGGATGGCTCCAGACTGACCAGACACCGATTCTTCTTTTCAACACCTTCGGCTTTAACCTGTACCCGTGCTCCTTCCTCATCATTCTTCATAACCTCACCAAGTCTCCGGGTACCCTAAAGCATCCCAGAAGTCCCATCCCCTGCCCACTGCAGAGCATCTGACCAGCCTAGGAGCTGTCACTGCTGCCTCTGGGCAGGGAGTGCAGGAGCCCTGAGTTATCCAAGTGGCATTGTACATTTGCACAAGCTCTGACAAGGTGGGTCCTGCCCATAGCCCAGCACAGGGACACCCCCTTTTCCATTCCACCCTTGTCACCACCCCATCCTGCTCTATACAGTGCAAGAATTCCCCTCCCCACAATGCTCTTCCTCCTCCACAAGCTCTCATTTCAAAACACAGCAGCGAAGAACAGCAGCCATCAGGAAGAAGTGGGTTTTGTGGTACAACTGTTTACCCTGTTGGGAAACAGCAGCTTCAGGCAGCTGATCAAATACATCTTGAGCCCCATCCAGCTCCTTCTAACAAGGGCAATCACTGCGATGGCCAATGCAGGCAAGAGACAGGCAACTGAGAGCAATAGGAAAAGCAGGCTTTGACAGCAAACAGCTTCCAAGGGCTCTGGCAGCCTGAGAGCAGCTCCTGGCCCCTCACTGCATCCTGCAAAGGGTTCAGGACCTGTTCCAAGAGGTTCAAAAAGAAAGCTGATGCCACAGCTCCTCTGGATACCGGGTAAGTGGGAAGCCTCACATTCCTTACTCATAGCCACAAACAATCTCCTCTTCCACTCAAACAAATACAGTTTAAAAAGCTCTTTGGAAGTTGTTGGAAACACTCTGACGAAGCCACGCTTGCGCTTCCAGCTGTAAAAGCCCAACAGCTCCTGATTTATTTGTTTTTGCAATAACACTCTTCGGCACCAGGATGGTTCATTCCCTTCTGAAGTGCTCAGAGGGTTGGCAGCTCCGCAAATTAAACCCCTGGGCTGAAACAGAAGGTCACACCTGAGCTGTTTGCAAAGCGCTGCCACCGAAAAGAACAAAAGGAGCAGCATGAAGGGGAGGAAAAAAGAGCACCGAGAGCCTGAAGCTGCAGCAGCAGCGGCAGAGCCACCCAGGACACACGGGTTTATTAAAGCTGCGATAGGAACCGGGGTGTATCCTGGTTCTGCCACTGCAGGAAGAGCCCAGGAGCATCCTCGCTGTGAGGGTGCTGAGGCGCTGGCACAGGGCGCGCAGAGAAGCTGTGGCTGCCCCATCCCTGCAGTGTTCAAGGCCAGGTTGGACACAGGGGCTTGGAGCAAGGTGCTCCAGTGGAAGGTGTCCCTGCCCGTGCAGGGGTTGGAGCTGGAGGAGCTTTAAGGTCCCTTCAACCCAAACCAGGCGGGGATTGCAGGATTCCACTTACCAGAGCCGGGATGAGCAGGTCGGCGAAGTACACGAAAGCTGCTCCCAGAGCAAAGCCCAGGGCCACCGGGAAGAAGGCGAAGGCTCCGAAGCTGCCAGACTCCTCAGCCATGTCAATAGCTGGGGCCAGGAGGGACCAGTAGGAAGCGGCCAGCATGACCTGGGAGACAAGGGGACCATTGAGAACCATGGAGACACCAGTGCCACAAGGGTCTGATGCCAGATGCCCACCCTCCAGTCAGGGAAACCCCTGCACTTCACACCTACCCACCCATTGCAGAGCCATCAAAACCTGCTTCCTGATGGAACAAATCACCAAAGGATGGAGAAGAGTTTTCCCCATTTCCACCCGGAGTGTTTTCCTTGGCTCAGAAGCGCAAGGCAGCAAACAACTGACACAAGCTCTTTAGGGTGACTTCCTGTGGAACTGGCACAGCCACAGCAGCCCTTCACCACGACCGCACCTCTCCATGCAGCATCCCCAAAGGCCCGTTTGCGGGATGCTCAGGAGATGCTGCTCAAGCTGCTCCCACTGCACGAGTGCTCACCCCCAGAAGTACGTAATAAACTATTACACTTTAACTCACTTCTAACGAAGGAGCGAGATGCTATTGCTGTAGACACCAGCCCCTGAGGGACTGTGTAAATCCCAGCTCTCTGTGAGTAAGAAGAAAGCAGGCTGTCATGTCAGCCCTAACCACGGCCGTCAAACTTCATATTTCAAATGCCACCTCCTTTAAAAAACAACCACACACCCCAACATGGAAACACAAGCAACAGGGAAAGGCTTTGCAGAATTATGTTGTCATCTTCCTTAAGATATCATTTCCCTATGGAAAACGGAGGCATGACACTGCTCAGCCTCCAGATCCCATCACCCCTGAAGTCAGCAGCGGAGCTCCCACCAGCTCTGCTGTGCACAGGCCCTGGGGGAAGGTGATGACAGAGCTTGAAGCCACCCCAACCTCAGCAGCTGAGGAATGAACTGTGGGGCTTCACAACCACCGCCAATCGCTTGCGGGGAGAAAAGACATTGATTCCTACACCCTTTCATGCAGAGAAACCCCTTGTCCCCACTCAGTAGGGGAGCTGGAAGCAGGCAGAAGTGATGATGTCCCCGTGTGGGTCTGGGACATGAGCTTGCCTGGGAGCCCACCACCGGAGCTGACACTTCCCCCTCTTGCTCAGCAGCATCCCTTATATCAGAAGATGCTCCTGAACTAACAACAGGGTGAGGATTTCTGCCAGTGACCTGATTTAAGTAACGAAGAAATCACGATCTATTTCAAACCTCTTAATGTCCCCAGCCAGGGAGAGGAACCCAAACCCCACCGATGTCCCTGAGCAAACTGGGGGCAACAGTAGGAGCAAAAGGGGAAAATCCTGCCTGGGATGCCTCAGATGATCAAACACGAAGCCAACTTCTGCACAAAGCCTTCCCAGCCAAGATGGAGCAGGGACGCACATCCCACCAGCTCCAGGACACACAGCTCCTGCTCCTCCTCTTTCTAGAAGGAGGCTTCACACTCCTGAGCCAAGATGCAACAATGCCACAAATCCACCAGCTCCTGACAAAGCCATGGCTGATGGGGGAGGAGGAAGCACACAGAAGGCAGCCACGGATCTACAGCATCCAAACCCCTTTCTGGGATACGTCAGCACAAGCAGAGGCTCAAACCCCAACTGCCTCTTGTCCCACAGCTTCAGAGCTCCACAGGAGCTTTTTCCCTGCAAATGCAGAAGAAACAGGGCAATGATCCCCACCTGCAACCACCACTGGTCCTGCTGGACACAAGGGCAAGGGGGGGTCCCTGCACTGATCCAAGCCTGGCATCGCACCACTGAGTTAAAGCCCTCATCTGCTGCAGGCATCAACACTCCTGCGTGGTCCCCAAGATGAGAACAGCGGCTCCAAGGGAAGCAGCCACATTAACAGTGTGTGGGTCAGACAACCCGAGGTGCTTACAAGGCAAAGGGGTTCCCTGGGCAGGAGGGGAAGGAAAACAGGAAGGTGAGAGCCTGGGAGGACGCTCTCCCTGCCAAGCTTTTCAGCCTGACTGCATTACAGCTGGATTCGATGATCCTAAAGGCCTTTTCTAACCTAAATGATTGCAAGGCTCCAACAACAGGGACCAGCCTCAGCAGACCTGTGTAAATTACTGATGCTGTTTAAAGCAGCACTGAAAGGGAATATTCAATAGGAGACGTGCCTGGTGCAGTTTAAAGAGCACATCCTTACCATTGGCTGCTTCACGTGGGACAGGAGAAATCAAACTAAGAGACAGACAGGAATAGGCAGGAGAGGCTGCAGGGAGGGAGCACTGCAAGCCTTTATGATGTCTGAGAGCACAGCATCTCCGGGATGATGCAGAGACAACAGGGAGCATCTAAAACATAAAGGTCTTAGTTAAGAATATCAAGATTTAAGAGAAAAGCCAGGATTCCACATCAGATGCCCAAGCAAGCAAAGCCTTGTCTCTATGGAAACACATCACCTCGGAGGCTTTCACATACAAAGCCCTCTATTATCCCTGATTTCCAGAGGGGGAACTGAGGCAGAGAGGAGGTAAATGCTCAGAGTCCCAAGCACAGGTACTGGGCTGGAGGAAGCTGAGCTCCTCCGTACCGCAGTGACCAACCACACAGGTCCCCTTTGACACATCAGACACAACATGACACATAAGACACATCAGACATCAACAGGAGAGAGGACTGTGTTTCATCAGCGATCCTGGTCCTGGAGAGCACCGTCCATGCCCCCTGGAGCCCAGAGGAGCATCAGGGATCCTGAGCTAAGCACCAAACAGCAAAGGCAGAAGCAATCCCTGCCTCTGAACGCACAGACCTGTGGGTTTGCTGCCTCTGACAGAGCACAGGGGAAGCTGCGCTCTCTAAACCCAGCAGCCCAGGTTTGAGAGCAGAGATGAAGCTCAGTCCTTCCTGTCTCTGCCCCAGTGCCCTGAGAAACAGCCCCTCTGTATTGGCAAGAGACCTACATCAAAGCCGCTGTGTCTTAAATACAAACCCCTTACACCAAGAGCAGCAGCCCATGAGCAGAGCAGAGCTGCTGCCTGAAGAGACGCTCTTAAAGAGGAGAGGGAAAACTGGACAAATAGGTTTCAAACCTGGCTGCCCCACATCCTGCTTTTTGTCCTTCATGGAGCCAGCAGAGAGCCCCCAGCACTGGGTCTGCAGCACAAGCCTGGACGAGGCCGGAAAAGCCCCTTGTCCCAGCCAGGCAGGACTCCACAGCCTGCCTGGGTTCCCTCTCCAGGCACGGACACGCAACCAGCTTCATTCCAGCATCACACCCCATCTGGACCTAAGAGTCAGCTACAGCCCCTCTTGCCAAGGGGCTGGGTCAGAAGGAGGTTTCTCCTCCAGCTTCTCCATGGACTCTTTGCACAACTGCCAAATACACACACGGAATAGTTGGCATTGGAAGGGACCTTAAAGCTCCTCCAGCTCCAACCCCTGCCACAGGCAGGGACACCTTCCACTGGAGCAGCTTGCTCCAAGCCCCTGTGTCCAACCTGGCCTGGAATCACTGTGGATCTCTGGTACCTTCCTCCAGAAAAGCAGGTCCTGGCCGGGCTGCAGTGACCCTGTGTGGCACAAACACCTCACCCCATCCTGCACCAGCGGCAGCAGCTCAGGCCCATAAACACAACATAGAAACCTTCACAAACTGCAGCCTGTGGGTGACACCACCTTCTCCAACAGGACCTGCCAGCGCTGCCGCTCCCCTCCAGACACAGACAACAATTCCCCTTTCCTGCTCCAAGCCCAGCCCATTGCAAGAAGCTGAAGGAAAAGCCAATGTTTGGAGGAGTTGTGCTTCCCCGGCTGAGCCACACCTCTGCCACGCAGCACTGACAGCGCTCCTGGCAGGGTGACGCAGTGGCCACAGCAAGGCCACATCATGCAGTGCCGTGCCAGCACCGAGCCAGCCCCACGCTGTCCCCAGCACCACTGAAGCGGCTCCAAGTTGCCTTGGCAGGGACAAGGTTGTGCCTTCCACAGCAAAACAGCTCCGGAACCAACCACAGAGGAAAGTTGCAGAGCGGGATATTCCCAGCGCCAGAGATTCATCTATAAGTGATGGCCCCGGACCACACTACAACAGATGAGTTGAATTATTCACACCAGCAGCAGTCGCAGGCACACTCCACGGAAGCTCGGCAGGGAGCAGACTGAGCTTTGTGGTGTTTTGAGTCACCCCCCATGGCAGTTCAGACCCCCAAGACAATGAGAGGAGTTTAACTCAAGAGCACCAGGTCCAGGGTGCGCAGCTTGACATCCTTATGACCCTCCTCATGCCACCTCCGTGCTCACAAAGGAGGCACTGAAAGGTGATGTGAGGCCACCAGAGCTGCACTGCACTCCTCCTGCCCCACCTGCACCTCAGGCCATTATCCATGAGACACTAACATGAGCAGGCAACCAAACGGAGCATGGCTGGGCTGGGGAGGTGTCCTCAGGAGAACAGAGACAAGGAGCAGAAGGATGCTGTACTTACCCCCGCCGCGAAGCCTAAGCTCCCATCGAGGATCCGCCTCTGGAAACCAAGCACAAAACACACCATTTACTCCCAGCAGAAGCAGAGGGATAATGTCCTTCTCCCTGTTCCTGCAATCCAAGGGATTCCAGTGCTTTGAGGCAAAAACCATGCTCCTCATGCAAAGGAGCCCACTGTGCTGGGGTGACAGCCCCTCACCATCGCAACAGTGCATCTCAGGTCTCTCAGCCCATCCCATAATCATACTAAAGGTAAACCAGGAACTCTCCCACCTGCATTTCCCCCCCCTTGAAGACTTTGAGGCCTCTAACAAGAGGCTGCTATAAACAAAGCCATCACTCTCCCAGTAACCCAGTACCTATCCTGCCCACTCCGCTCCGCTCCCAGGGCAGTTTTCCCTCTTTAGCCCATCAGCTCCCCTAGGAAGGAAACCAACGTGTGCCTGCAAAGGGAACCTCCCTGGGCACAGGCTCCTGAATAAACCATCACAAGAGGAAGGCATAAATAATAAATCCATCCGGGCAACTTTGAACAGGAGAGCAAGAGGGGCCTCGAATTATGGAACACAACACGACTTAAAGATCAGCGCTTCGCTTGCTCTGACCCGCATCCAGGGCTGGGGATGCGGCAAGAAAAAGCAGGTTACAGAAGGAAACCCTGCTATTCCAAACACGGAGCCCTGCCTGCGGCTCTGCCCTGTCTCCCCAGCGCTGGGAGCTGCGTTACTGCACATACCACTGCCTGGGGTCAGGAATCTGATTTCCTTCTCTTCTGTGTGGATAAACAGGATAGAAATGAGCTGGATTCTTCCGCTCCTGCCCCCAGGACCCATGCTGAGCACCTCACACTTGGGACCAGGCAGCCAAACCCACCCATGGACATGGTGCAGCCCTCACCTGGACCCCAAGGATGTGCCCAGCACCCACCTGCCCACTGGAGAACACGAACACCAGCGCGGAACCGGCCGCCGTCAGCCCCCACGTGAGGAACGTGCCCAGCACCGCCTGCAGCACCGGCCCGTGCCCTGGGATCATGCTGACCTGGGGGGACCACATGGTCAGGAGAAGTACTTGGTGTACAAACAGAGAATAACCCCCATATCCATCCCTGGTTAATGTGGGAGCCCCAAACCCCTCCTCAGCAAAGGGAGCAGAGTGAGCTTAACCATCCTCAATGCCTCTCTGAGCTTCTCTTTTCCCTTTAAGTAAGGCTTAATCTGAGCTCAGAGGAGCAGGAGGGACCAAGGAGAGACGGATGGGATGCACCATATCCCATAACTCCAGGCTGATTTGGGGCTCAGCTCCCTGAGCAGCATTAGAGCACAAAGACAATCACAAAGAAACAGTGCTCAGACCTCGTGGACCAAGGGGATGCTGCATCCCACATCCCCAGGCCATTCACCCCACTGCTGGGTGGCACTTGTGCCCAAACCCGGTGCTCCTGGCACTGAAGGCAAATACCCCTGCGGAACCCAGCTCCCAACACTGCCGAGCCCAGGACCCAGCAAAAATGGGAATGAGCCCTCAAAAACCCAGCTCAGGGGGGTCATTGAGCACACAGTGCTCCGGGAGCTGCGCCGCTGAGGAACCACACACACGTGCATATAAATACATAAACCCACACGTATTTACATGCCTGCAAAACGAAACACATCCGCACTCATACACTTACACAGGTACCTAAGGAACACACACACCGCTGCTTCCTTCCTCCTTCTAAGGCCCTCCCAGGCCCCGGCCTCACCCCAGGGCTGCTGCTAAGCCCTTTGGGGTGAGTGCCTGGGTCAGGACCCCCGCCCAACAACCCGGGTCAGACCCCGAGCCCCCGAACCCACGCACAGCCCGCGGCCCCCGGGCTCCCAGAGCGGGGACCTCAGCACCAGACCGGGACGTGCCGCGGGGGCCCCGGTGCCGGCACCCCAAGGACGCTCCGGCTGCCACAGCCGGGCCCGGGACCCCCCCCGGAGCCCCCGGCCCCGCTCACCGGCTGCCGCAGCCGCTTCCTGGTGCCGCACACGTG
This sequence comes from Amazona ochrocephala, assembly GCA_039720435.1. Classification (NCBI taxonomy): domain Eukaryota; kingdom Metazoa; phylum Chordata; class Aves; order Psittaciformes; family Psittacidae; genus Amazona; species Amazona ochrocephala. The sequence continues at coordinate 94,010,004 of CM077879.1, forward strand.
TCGCCGCCGCCGCCCCGCCCACCACCGCGGCCTCTGCCAATGGGAGCGCGGCGGAGGCGGGCCGCCCGTCGTTCTTGTGTTTCGGGAGGGCGAGGCCGCGGGAAAGTGAGGCGGGCGGGCGGCGCGGGCGGGCGCGGCACGGAGCTGTCGTTGTCACTGTTATCACTGTTGTCACTGTTGTCACTGTCACCGCTGGTCGCTGCTCAGCCCCCCCTCTGCACGGTGACCCCCGGGCTGGGCTGCTCAAACCCCGGTCTCTGCACTGGGGTACGCTGTCATCTCCCGGCTGTTAGCACGGTCCCGCGGGGGGCTGTGCCCGTGCAGCGCAATTAGCAGCGCTCATTAGCGACCTGCGGCTGCACCTTAATGAGCAGCCTGCAGCACCCAGCAGGAGCAAACAGCTCCCATACCCGTCAGTGCTGGCAGCCAGCCCTGTCACGGCCTTTGGAGGGGGCATGCGGCACCCCCATCCTCTGCCACTCATTGGGGTCCCCCAAAGCATCATCACCAGGGACACGGTGGCCAAGCCCTCGGCACCACATGGAGCTGGAGAAGCTCCAGCACTGATTTCTCCCCATTAGCTCAGCCTGAGCAGCAGGAGCCAGGCCGGGCTCACTGGTGGCTCCAGCTTGTGCCACAGCAGAAGGCGCAGGGGGTGGCAGAAGGACACATCCAGCTCTTCTGCAACATAACCCGTCTTTATTAGAGTGTTTATCTTCTAACAGCCTTTGATCAGCCTCCCCTGCCACAGCTGGGAAAGGTCAAGGCCATTTGAAACCTCCCTGATTTAGGATTTAATCAATCTCCCCCTGTAATTGCCTCATCCTTCATTAGCTCCCACAAGGAGCAGATGCAGTGTGAGGTACCAGCTGGGAGGGAGGCAGGGACAGAGCTTCGGGGTTCCCTGGGTAGCTATGATGGAGCATGGGGACACTGCTGAAACAGGAGCCTGCCATGGTCTGGGGTAGGCTGACGGGGATGTTCCTGCTCAGGGATGTGTGGGCAGCTCCAGGCAATGGGGACAGTGTGGCAGCACATGGCTCTGCGCAGCAGCAGCAGCAGAATCAGCTCGCGTTCCCCTTCCCCGGTGTCATCCCTGTGTGCAGGGACACCTCTGGGTCACCTTCCCCAGGATAACAGGGCTGCACGGTCCTGCCTGGCCTCTGCAGCTCAGACCCAACAAGGACAGGGTCAGTCCAGCGCCATCCCCACGCTGGGCAGTTTCCCATCCCTCTGCCCAGTGCATGCAGGCAAAGGCAGTGCCAGGGAGGAATGGCAGCTCCTGTGGGACCCCAGGAGCAGCACCAGGAAGGATGAGACCCACCGTAGCAACCATGCATTACACGGAGTCCTAAAATGCATTTTAAACCACAAAAGGGGCACAAATTCTTATGCAATCTCTCTCATTAAGGTGTGTGAGATGCTGCAAGGGGCAGCACCATAGCCATGGGCAGCCAGGACCCAAATCCCTTCGGATTTTTGCAGTAAAAACTCCTTACTGATGTCTGGGGAAGCCATAGCACAGAGGCACAACCCAGCACCAGAGCACTGCAGGCTGAGGCGGGTTTGGAGATGCCCCAGACGTGCCCCTCACCAGGCATTGCAAATGGGGTATCTCTGCATCCCCTTTGCACGGGTTGGGCTCTTGGCCAGGCTCTTTCACAACCCAAACCCATCCACGCCAGGCTGGAGCAGAGGATGGAGCCAGCCTGGACATGCACCAAGGTGGCTGCGGAGCAGAGGGAACGTGGACATCCAGAGGCGTGCCAGAGGACAGGGCACAGGAGCAGCTCCATGCCAGGCTAATGTCACCTCTTAGTCACGGGCACAGTGACAGCTTTGTGCTCCTCCACTGGCTTTGGACTCCCCAAGAGAGACAAGGATGGACCCAGCGCAGGGCTGGGGGAGCGCAGAGTCCTGCCAGCACCGGGCTGCTTCCAACAGGAGGGCATGGGGACACGAGCATGGGCGATTGGCATGCGCTGTAACCAACCCTGACAGGCCAAGCTGGTGCAGAGCCCGGCTGCCAAGAGCAGAGTGCTGCCAAGTCCCCATTTAATGCTCATGACCCTCCAACAGGCTGGACACAGCAGGGCGAGGACAGGCAGGAGCAGAGACCTCAGCCCATGGTTGCCAAAGGCTCATTAGCACCAGGGGTTCAGTGATATGATCCATGGGGAATGTGCAGCTCCCACCACAGCCCAGTCCTGGTGCTCTCACAGAGATCAGTAACTGATTACAGAGGGAAATAATGCAGGGAATGGATGGGGGAGGCGGGAATGGGAGGAAGAAGCATCTGCAGGGAGGCCTAGTGGGAGCAGGAGGCAGCCCTCAACAAGGAGCTGTATGTGGATGGTGAGATGCTCTGCTGGGAATGCCTCCAACCCACTGACACTGCATCCCATGGGGTCTGGATGCTGCGGGGCATGCGGGATGCCACCGGTCACCCTCACCTCTCTCTCCCCATCCATCATCCTCTCCCTCCTCATCAATCACTGCTGCAGATGCTGCCAGATTAGATCTGGCAGCAACCAGCTTGGTTGTGCCCTGCCTGGGGGCGCGGGGAGATGGTCCAAGCCTGTTTGTCTGGATAATTAGCAGAAAGCAAAGCAAAGCCTCCCCGATCCCAGGCAGCCCTGTCACAGAGCCAGGGCATCAGCAGAGCCACCAGCCCTGCTCCTGGCTGTTGGGCTGGAGATGGGCAGGGAAAGGGCAAGGAAAGGACAAAGGAAAGGACAGGGAAAGGGCAATGCCACCTAAAACACACACAGGAAACACCGTGGTCATCTCTGCCTGTACTGGCATCCACTTGGAAGCTGTAAGTGCCTCCCAGTTCCCCTTCAGCAGACCAGAGAGCCCCACCAGTCCAACAGAGCCTTATTCCTGCACTATTCCAGAGCTCTCACTGCCCATCCACGTATCGGGGAGAAAGGCCGGCTCACCCTACCCCTCTGTTGGCAACCAAACCCCCTGCTCCTTACAACACTCCTTTCCAGGACAGGGGTCGAAAGCGCTCTTTTCCATAGGGAATCTTGCAGAGCAGCTGGGAATGGATGGCAGCAAACTTGGAAGGGCTTTAAAAAGGGCTCTGTGGTCACGTAATCCCCTTGCCCCTCTCCCATGGGCTCTATCGGCCGCCAAAGCCATGTGGGAAGAGGCTGCGCACTTCTCTATCCACCCCTGCCAGTAAATGGCTTTTCAGCAGTGGATGCTTCCCAGGCTAAAGGACAAAGAGGAGTTTATCTGCCAGCACCAAACCAGCTGCTGGGGTACAACGTCTCTGCGAAGCAGGGACCACCCAGAGGTACAGCTCAGGCCTGAAATCAGCCCCAAATCAAAGCAGCATGAAAGGGAAACCTTCCAAAGGCTCGGGCTCGCCCATTCCGCAGCACGGCTGTGCTCCTCGCTGGGTGCATATCAGCGAGGATCAGCCCTCAGCACACACCAGCACATCGGCTCACTAGGTGTGGGGGTTTATAATGAAGATTACATCTGGTTTTAGCCAAAGAGCCAAAGCTCACACAGCTCCCAGCCCTTACATCCAACACCGGCTTCCCATGGAGGTAAAGGCAGAGGGTGGCTGAAGGTGTGCAGGTCCGCAGGTGTGAGGAGGTCCGCAGTATCCCGACCCACAGGGACCCAAAGGGGGGATGTGGCAGCATCATCTGTTCACGGGAGAAATTCATGGAGGCAGCACTGGAAATGGGCACAATGGGGATTTGTAGTCCCCTTCCCACTGCCAGTGTGGCTTTGAGGGAAGAGCGCAGTTAGGACATCCCTGCTGGGCACAGGAACGACTGGGAGAGGATGAAACAGCAGGGAAAAGCTCACAGGGGCTGTGAGCGCACTGCACTCCCTCCTTCCAATCCTCCTTCCCCATCCTCCCTCCTCACACACTTTACTGGGGTATTAACTACCAGAAGCAGCTTTCTGCAGCTGCGGGTGATTTATGAGGCTGACATTGATTCTCCCGCGTGCTCCAGGACCCGGTGTCTTCAGGTCCACCTCGGGAAGGGGATGGCCAAGTGCAAGTGAGAACCTCGCAGCCTCTCTTACCACAATCGGTCGCTTCGCTCTGGGCTCTTTGTTCCAAGTCACTTAATTTCCTGCTTCCTATTGTCTCTTTGATAAGTGATGGAAAGGGGAGGGGAGGAAGAGCTATTATTTAATTGCTTTCAGGAGCTCAAACAAACCAGAGCAGGGGTTATCTCCCCCAAACCTCTGGGGTTTGGTCTTTCTCCTCCAGTCATCGTCACTGGCTAACTGCAGAGGCTGTGGCAGAAGCCACCCTTATTGTGCAAGTCCCAAGAGACCCCAAAGCTGTAGCAACCACAGCATCACCTTCCCACCTCTCCAGGGCTGTGCCAAGCTAGCAAGGACCTGCTCTGCCTCGACTTGGTGGCAAGGTGCAACATTCCGGAGCCAAGGAGCTCCCAACTTCCCGGGAGACTTTGGGACTCTCAGACACCTCTTGGGATTCTCCGGCTCCATGGTCACAGAGTGGCCATCACGTTGCCATCTCCCTGCCCCGTCCCTCCTTGGTGGTGGCCCTGGGGACATCAGGAGAAGCTGAGCCCTTTGCACCATCACTGGGACCAAGATGTTGCTTCTGCAGCAGGAGCCAGGTGACAAAGCCAAGGTCGTGCGAGGAGGAGGAAAGAGCCGAGGGATGCATTTTCTGCTGGAAGCCCCATGGAACCAGGCAGGTCCTGCCACGCTTTGAGGGGGATCAGGATCCCTACAACCAGAGTGGGCAGAAAAGGTCAGAGCGGGGCGGGCAGCGCGTGGAGGGCAGAGCAAGGCGGGCAGAGGAGGGTGGGCAGGGTGGGCAGCACAGGCAGGGCAAGCAGGGCTGGCAGTGCGGGCAGTACTGGCGGTGCGGGCAGGGCTGTCCCCGCCCCGGCCCCGCAGAGCCGCCCCGTGCGGGGCGGAGCGCAGCAGCCGGTGCTGGGTCCAGCGGCGGAGCCGAGCGGAGCGGTTCGGAGCGGAGCGGCGGGCGCTGCCGGTGCCGATCCCCAGGTGCCCGCCGGGCTGTACCGGGGCGCGGCGGCGGGCGCAGGTGAGCGGCGGGGACAGCACCGCTCCCGTGCCCCTCGGGGAGCAGCGGGATGGGGCGGGGGGCGCGGAGGCTCCCGAGGAACCCCGTCGGGGCAGGCGCCCCGCAGAAGGGCGAGGCACGGGGGGAGGTTTCCCCCAGCCCCCGGTGCTGCGGGCATCGGTAGCAGCCGGCGGGGACTCACCGGTTGGATGTGCGGGGTGCCGGGGACTCCGGTATCACCGGAGCCGGGAGGAGCTGCGGCGTGTCCAGGGCAGAGCGCGGCAGTCTCGGGCTCGGGGGAGGCGGTGAGGGGGGAGCCCCTGCAGGGAGCAGCTCCGCCACCACGGAGCTCGCAGCAGGACGGGAAATCCTCCCCAGGAATCCCTTCATTTTGCTTTATTCTCCCATTTCTAGAATCTTCTCATCTGTCCCCAGAGCGAGGGACGATGACATCCCAGCTCCTCTGACATCCCAGCTCCTCTGAACGGGCAGCACCCAGGGACCAGCAGAGCCATGGAGCTAGAATACGAGCTGCCCAATGCCACCGCGTTCTGGTTCTCCCCATCTTCCCCCTTTGACAACTTCTCGGTGGAGGCGCCCACCAACGCATCGCAGAACGCCACAGGCCACCACTTCGACCTAACCAGCAATGCCATCCTCACCTTCATCTACTTCGTGGTCTGCATCATCGGGCTGTGCGGCAACACGCTGGTGATATACGTCATCCTTCGTTATGCCAAGATGAAGACCATCACCAACATCTACATCCTCAACCTGGCCATCGCGGACGAGCTGTTCATGCTCGGGCTGCCCTTCCTGGCCATGCAGGTGGCCCTGGTGCACTGGCCCTTTGGCAAAGCCCTCTGCAGAATTGTCATGACAGTGGATGGGATCAACCAGTTCACCAGTATCTTCTGCTTGACGGTTATGAGCATTGACCGGTACCTGGCTGTCGTCCATCCCATTAAATCTGCCAAGTGGAGGCGGCCCAGGACAGCCAAAATGATCAACATGGCCGTTTGGGGCATCTCCCTCTTGGTGATCATGCCCATCATGATTTATGCTGGGGTGCAGCATAACCACGGCAGGAGTAGCTGCACCATCATCTGGCCAGGAGAGTCGGGTGCCTGGTACACGGGCTTCATCATCTACGCCTTCATCCTAGGCTTCCTGGTGCCTCTCACCATTATCTGCCTTTGCTACTTGTTCATCATTATCAAAGTCAAGTCCTCGGGCATCAGAGTGGGCTCCTCCAAGAGGAAAAAGTCCGAGAAGAAGGTGACCAGGATGGTGTCCATCGTGGTTGCTGTCTTCATCTTCTGCTGGCTCCCCTTCTACATCTTCAACGTCTCCTCCGTCTCCGTGCTGATCGTGCCCACGCCTGTCCTCAAGGGCATGTTTGACTTCGTGGTGGTCCTCAGTTATGCCAACAGCTGTGCCAACCCCATCCTTTACGCCTTCTTGTCTGACAACTTCAAGAAGAGCTTCCAGAACGTCCTCTGCCTGGTGAAGGTCAGCGGCATGGACGAGGCGGACCGGAGCGACAGCAAGCAGGACAAATCCAGGCTCAACGAGACCACGGAAACCCAGAGGACCCTGCTCAACGGTGACCTGCAGACGAGCATCTGAGGGGACAGCCGTGTGGTCCTTCCTTCGCTCTGCTCTCGCCCGCTGCAGCAGGGTGGTGGCACGTACGGAGTCAGGGCAGCAGCGCTGGCACAGGGATGGCAGCACGCACCGATGGCCATTGGGGCTCCCCACCGGGGCTCCTGCTGAGCTGCTGGTGGTTGGGGAAGGTTGGAGAGGAGCTGCCTTGCCAGGGAAACAAAGACCACTTGTAGCGCTGCTGCATCTTTCAACACCAAAGTGCCACTGCAGGGGCTCCGTTGGCTCCCCCGGTGGTACCCTCGGGGCTGGTTGGCTTTGGGTGCTCTGCCCCAGAATGCGTGCTCATGTGTGGACACACACACACATGCAGCGGGGTGACCTCAGGAGGAGCTGAGGCCACGGGTGCGTGCTGACACCGTCTTATAGCAAAGACCTGATGGGAGCTCCCCAGAGAGCCATCCTCCTCCGGGATCCAAGGATATTTGGGGTTGTGTTTTACCTGGCTTCTAAGTTACTCCATGGCCTCCCCTGAAGGTCGCTGCTGCTGTTTGACTGCATCATCTGCAACAGCCGCCCTGCTCTGTGACAGACCAGGACAGAGGTGGATGCCCTGTGAGAAGCAGCTCTGCCTCCCCGGGAGCTCCTCTGGTCCCACCGCACTCCTACCCTGCATCCTCCACCCCTACTGCAGGAGAGACCCTTCCCTCCCCTGCCCTGATGTCACCTGCCCATGAGTTTTCTCCTCGGATGGAGGAATTCCCCCTTCTCCCTCCACAGCAGTATCAGCCCCACACCAGCAGCCGAGATCACTGCTTTTCCCACTGGATGAGCGTCCATGGCACCATCACCTGCACCGGTCCCTGCTGGGGAATCCTTGGAAGCGACACACCAGGGGTTTGGAGCACCCTGGCACGGGCTGTGGGTGAGATCTGGGCTTGTCCTGCACCGGCCATGGCTCTGAGGATCTCTGGGGCTGCCGGATACTCGGAGTGTGGTGAGCGGCTGCCCTGCTCCTGCCAGGCAAGTCACGCTGGAGGAAGGGGAGATGGAGAGGATGGCCACGGGAAGTGGGGGGTGCTGGGGGCTTAGTCCTGACCCTCGTCTGAGCAGAAGGGACTGGGCAGAGAAGAGGACGGGGCTTCCAGCACTGAGGCATGACTGAGAGCAGAGCAGCATGTGTCCAGACCCCCCTCCCTCTCCTGTAGCACAGTGTGGGAAAGGGGGGACACAGGGTGCAGTGCACAGCATGAGGGGCAGGGGATCTGGCTGAGCTTCCACTGCATTCAGCTTCTCAAGACCATCCTGGAGCACGCGGCTCTGTCCCTGTCCACCTCTCCAGCTCAGTGCAAACCCAGGGCTCCTGCCCCGGCGCAGCCACCCTCCTTGTCCAGCGCAGTGGAGCACTGGGGAAAGCCCAGGGGAGCAGGACAAGTGCTGTCTTCCTGCGGGAGCACCCAGAGCGGATCCTGTGCCCGAGGCCAGGCTCTGTTCACAGGCTCCTGCTCCAGAGCCGAGCCGTGGGAACACAGCGGTTTAGGTGGAGGCATCAGCCGGCTCTCACTCCCCATCCCCTTTCCCATCCCACCCTGGAGCCCCCACAGCAGCCCCATGGCCAAGCAGGCATGGAGCCTTCACCCCACACTACACGGATGAGCACTGCCTACAAGGAGCTGCCCGCTTTGGGGTGCCACCTTGCATCACCCCCAGGGGATGCTCTGGGAGATGATTTTCCATGGATGTACCTGGCTCCTGCAGCGAGTCCCTGCCCAGGGCATCACGCATCCTGCTGTGCACCCCAGCACCCCAAAAGAGCTCAGTGCCAGGCTCAACGCCTGCTCCTCAGCACAAGGGGCAGCAGGGACATGGCTCAGGGTCTTTCTGCAGGGCAAAGCAGAGCGTTGTCAGCATTGATTTGCTTTTAACTCTTTACTGCTCCTCTGAGGAACAGGGTGTCTGCATCTGAGCACCCAGAGCACTGCTTGGGCTCAGCGCGGAGCAGGCACTCCCTGTCCCTCGCTGCCTGTGCTGGGCTGTGCTGAGGGAGGGAAAGCCAAAGCCGGGCTCTGAGGCAGCAGGAGCTGCCCTGCTGGTGCTGCAGGGATTAAACCACGAGCAGCACATTGCACTACAGTAAGGTACTGGGTGGTGATGGACAGGCCTGGTGCAGCCAGAGCCCTCTGCTAGGGTGAGGTTTTCGTGTTGGAGCTGCAGCAATGCGTCAGCCGAGCTGTGGGTATTTCATATTTGGTGGGTGGGGAAGGAGGGATTTGTGTGGAAAACAGGGAGGTGATGGAAAAGGGGTCACTGAGCCTCCTGCCCCTCATGGCAGCGGATGTTCACACCCCCAGCACTCACCTGCAACGGCAGCTTTGCCCTGTGCAAGCTCTGCCACCACCGCCTCAACTGATGGCACAGGGAGTCTCCAGCAGGAGCATCTCCTGTCTGCGTTGCTTTAACGTGGAGGGGATGGAAAGCCTGGCTTCCCAGCCCTGGGAAGGACCCTGCCCAGCACAGCGTGTGCCCGGATCAGCTTTGTCCTGGCAGAACCCCCCGGCAGTGACATTTCTGGCAGCTCAGAGCTCTGCAAGGGGAGAGATCAGAAATACCCCATTCCCCCACTTCACACCCAGGGGATCTCTTCTGCTGGGGATAAAGGGGTGCAGGTGAGGAGCGAGAAGCACAGGGGCTGCCACCGACATCCCAAAGGCCACCGAGGTGGGATGCTGCAGGGGAGGAGCATGAGGTAGCTTTGGGGGTTGCCACAGTCCCCTACGGCCACCCTGCCCCAGCTCGCCCCAGGGGAAGGACAGGAGAAGGAGCGAGCAGCGGGAGCGCAGCGCTCGCAGTAAACCCAGGCAAATAAAACCTGCTGCCGGTTCATTGCTGACTAATGAAGAGCAGCCCCGCTGCCGCTGCCGGCGGGCAGCAGTTTGCCTTCCCAGCCGCTTGATTTTAGTGGGAACTTGACCTCAGATTGGATCTGCTCTGCGGAGCCTCGCAGGGCCGCTGGCGGCGCGGGGACGGCAGCGACCGCGCAGAGCCGCCGAGCGCTGGAGCGGCTCCGCTGCCGCCCCGCACACACACACGCACTGTCCCCGGGCAGCAGAGACTCGTTACAGCGCCCGCCCGCCCGGAGCAGCGGGAGCGGATCGAGCGCGGCCGTTCCGCGCAGCATCGCTGTGCGCCGGGAGCGCGGACCCGCCGCCCGGCTCCCCCAGCAGGGCCGGGCGCTTTGCGGCGGGGCTGTGGGCGCGATGGGGCTGTCACCGGCGGTGTTTGCTGTGGGTCTGCCAGTCCCGGCGCCTGCGTGGTCCCCCCATAGCTCATGAGAAGCCAATTCCCTTTCCTATCCCCAACACTGGACAGGCAAAGAGCACCAAGCAGAGCTCTACAACCCCCCCCCGGGATTGCCCTGCATGGAGCCATCCTCGCTGTCTCCTCTTCCTCAGCCCTCAGAAATGTGAAGCCTGGTGCTGTGGCTGGGCTGAGCATCACTCCAGGCAATGCTCCCAACCGCGCCGCCCCCCCGGTGCTCAATAGCCAAACCCCGCTCTGCTGAGCAGCGTTCAGACCCGGAGCCCTCCTGTTGCATCTCTCAGCTCCTCACATCAGCACTAAAGCCACCCAGGACTTCTTTACACTAGTGAGCTGCTAATGAACCGGCCTGCCGTGTCTCTGGAGGGGTTCCCAAGACTTTGTCCTCACGGGAAGAGCCTTCACTTTGATGGAGACTCCATGGGGAGGTTTCTTACCTCCCAGACCTCCACTGACTGCGCTGAGAGGCAGCGGTGCAGCCCCTGCCATCTCCATCCCCTGCAACGAGAGCTCTGGATCCGTGACGCTGCTTTAGAGCAGGCATTGACCCTCACATCTCGGGGGTTCTTTCAGCCCTTGCTGTGAACAAGCTGACTCCAAGCTGCTCGAGGCGTCTCCATCCCCTGTGCTGGGGCTGCATGCCCTGCCGAGGGCTGCTCAAAGCAGGTATCAGTCACCAACAAGGCACAAAGGGCACAGACCCCCAAACCAACCTTCCTGCTTCCAAGTCTGAAACCAGAGCTGCTGCTTCCCAACGCAAGGATACCTCTGCCTTTCCATGCCAGCTTCTTTCCCCCCCCAGCCTCACACCCATGTATCCCGCTGGATTTCAGCCCTCTCCCTGCTTGCTCCATGATCCGGACTGCAAGAAGCCAGAACAGGAAGGCTGAGATTTGGGGGAAGCTGCTTCAAGCCACATCCTGACCAGGAAACAAGGAGGGATGCGAAGCCAGGGCACTGCAGCCGTCCCACCCCACACTGCACTGCCAGGAGGAGAGGAGGGGTGGCTCTTGTACATAGCTGTATATACCGGACATGGCAGCACCGGGGTTTATTATCCTGACGCTGTACAGACACTCGGCTGCCCCTGTTCCTCTGTTCTTTCACCTCAACAGGCGACTTGTGCAGGGCAAGGGAAGGGGAGGTTTAGGCTGTCCTCAGCACAGGAGCCCTTCCCTGCCAGCCCCAGCTCCGTGCTGCCACCCCCTGTACATAGACCCCCCGTGCCTGTCTCTGTGCTCTGTGCTGTGTGTGTGGGTCTGCTGTACACACCGAGTGTTCTCTGCTTGGCGTCTCCTTCCCCCCACAGCAGCTGTGTCTCAGTGTGGAGCCAAGCCACGGTTTGTGCCACAGGGAGGGAGCTGGGAGGTAAATAAAATGGTTTTCCTACAGTTCTCGGCTGTGTGTGTGTGTGAGAGCCGGCGGGAGCAGCGGGGCAGAACCCAGGCTTGGGCACTGCCCTGGGAGAGGAAGAGGCACCAAACCCGGAGCCCCGCTTAATGACAACAAGGGAAAGACCCGTTCTTCCCCACACACTGCTGGTGAACAACACCCATGGGGTGGTCATTGCTTTGGAGGGTCCACGCAGCAGCAGAGCTGTGATTACCCCCAGAGCCCCACAGGGTCATTCCCTGGGCAGCATAAACTCAGGACATCTGTGTCAGTGCCCCCCCCAACCTGGATGGTCACAACTGAAGCACGACCACAAACAGCTCTTTGAGGAAAGGGGCTGCAGAAGCTCTGAACAACCGGATGGGAGAAGCTTCTCCTCCCCTTCGGGCTGGTTGTGATGAGATCAAAGGCACGGGAAGTGCTGCGGGTTTAATCTGCTGGTGAAATCAGCAGCGGGAGGGACGTGCAGGCACGGGGGTGCTTACGGGAGGGGAACTCTGATAGCAAGAAATCAGCTGAGCCCTGACCAGCTGCACAGGCTTTGCCATCAACAGCTTCCACACCAGAAACCCCTCATTCCAAAACACCATTTTCCTGTTTCCCCCCTAAATTTACAACACAATAAAGAGGGGTTTACGGGATCTGAATACAACGCCTACAACCGCACGCTCTGGTTACACCACGTCCCGCAGGGAGCGGGATGCTGCCCGGCAGCTCTGCCCCACGGATCCGCCCCCCCAGGGCAGCGGCCGATAACGGGGCAGCATTTGCCTGCAGGAACACGGTAGGGAAACAACCACCGTGCTGGTTGCTACGCTGTGGTGCAGCTGAGTCAGCACGAGGTGGTGCTGAGCCGGTACCTTGGCTGCGGGGAGCTCTATCTCAATATGGGATGACGCAAGGACCTGCACAGGGAGCGGGCTCTGTCACGAAACATCAGCGTTGATGCGAGAAAGGCAGCAAGTGGCCAGGGAAGATTTAGCAAACAGAAACAGAGCGTTGTGATTTCACCCTGCCTCCCCCGGCTGAAATGCACGAGATGATGTGGGGAAGGCTCCGAGGGACCTCAGAGCAGCTCCAGCGCCTAAAGGGGCTGCAGGAAACCTGGAGAGGAGCTTTGGGCAAGGGGCAGGCCAAGGGGAATGGCTTTAACCTGCCAGAGGGGAGACTGAGATGAGCTCTTAGGCAGAAGCTCTTCCCTGTGAGGGTGCTGAGGCGCTGGCACAGGGGGCCCAGAGAAGCTGTGGCTGCCCCATCCCTGGCAGTGCTCAAGGCCAGCTTGGACACAGGGGCTTGGAGCAAGCTGCTCCAGTGGAAGGTGTCCCTGCCCGTGCAGCGGCTGGAGCTGGAGGAGCTTTAAGGTCCCTTCAACTTCAACGCGCTCTGTGGCTCCGTTACCCACAGACATTAACAGGGTCCCGCTGGGCGGGGACGCGATGCTCGGTCCAGCCCCGCCGCTCCTCCGCTGCCCCGCTGTCTCCCTCTAGCGCTGCTGGGCCGCTGCGGGCGCAGAGGCACCGGCGGGAGCAGGGAGGGGCACGGACCGGCCCATTCCCGGGAAACGGGTGATAAGGAAATAAAGGACCAATAAATCCCAATTAAATCTGTGCTTTCTCCATCCCCCCGTCGCCATGGCAACAGCGCGGCTCTGCCCTGCACAAAGATGGCGGCGCCCCTCCCCGCCGCCCTCCCCTTTCCCGTCCCCAAGATGGCGGCGCCCACGTCAGCGGGGGCGCGGCCTCGGGTGGGGCAGCCATGGCGGCGCGGAGCGCGGAGGCCGAGGCGCTATTCGAGGCGCACACGGCGGCCGAGCTGCGGGCGGTGGAGCGGCGGCTCCGCGCCGGCATCGAGCAGAAGCGGGAGGAGCTGCGGCAGATGGTGGGCGAGCGGTACCGCGACCTCATCGAGGCGGCCGACACCATCGCCGAGATGCGCCTCAGCGCCGAGCGCCTCCTGGGCGCAGTGCGGGGCCTGCAGCGCGGCGGCGCGGCCCGGCCCGGCCCCGCGGCACCGGTGAGGGGATGGGGGCGAGGGGCGCGGCGGGGCGGGCTCGGAGCTCCCCGTTGACCTCCTCTTCTCCCCCTTGCAGGCTCGGCCGCCGGCTCAGGAGAGCTTCTACCGTGCGGCGGCGCAGCTGAAGCTGCTGCTGGACGTGCCCGAGAAGGTGTGGGGGGCGGTGGAGGGCGGCCGGTACCTGCCCGCAGCGCGGCTCCATCTGCTCGGAGCCCATCTCCGCCGCCAGCTCCAGCTCGATGCGCCGCGGGCCCGCAGCAGCCCGGTCCTTGCCCGCTTCCCCATCCTGCTGCGGCAGGTGGCTGCCGCCAGCCACCTCAGGTGGGCTGTGGGGACAAGGGCGGGGGGGATGCCCCATCCCGGGCAGTGCTCATGGCCAGGTTGGACACAGGGGCTTGGAGCACCCTGCTCCGGTGGAAGGTGCCCGTGGCAGGGGGGTGGCGCTGAAGGAGCCTTAAGGTCCCTTCCAACACAAACCATTCCATGACCATAGAACCTGGGGCTCTCATGCCTCTGCCAGCACCATAACCACACCTGGACGTTCACTGTGCACCTCATTCCCTTGCCAGATCCACCATCCTGCAGGAGAGCAAGGCCCTGCTGAAGAGCCAGACCGTGTCGGACCAGGCGGTGGCGGAAGCCCTGTGTGCCATCATGCTGCTGGAGGACAGCTCTCCGCGCCAGGCCCTGGCTGACTTCCTCCTGGCCAGGAAGCTGGCCATTCAGCAGCTCCTCAACCAGCCACACCACGGTCAGTACAGCTGTGCTGCCTCCCTTGTAAACCCCTTCACCTCCTGTCCCTCTTGCCCCAGCGAGGACGGGTGGGTTAGTCCTGTGAAGCTCACTATGGTGGGGACACAGCCATGGCATGGTACTGTGGTGATGGGGCTGACAGCGCTTTGTCCAGTACCAAAATGCCATGATAATTCACAGTACCAAGGGCCTTAAACTAAGCTCACTGGTAATGGAATGAGTCTTTTGCCCTCCAGCCCTTCCCTGAAGGTCTCGCTGTAACCACAGGGCTGTTCACACCTCTGTTGGAGGGGCTGCCTCAACTGAATGGCATTGCTCTGCAGGTGCAGGTATAAAAGCTCAGGTGTGCTCGCTGATGGAGCTGTTAACCACGACCCTGTACCAGGCCCATGCTCTCTTCTACACCATGCCTGAAGGGATGCCACGGGATCTAGCCCTGCCCTGTGGTTTGCTCTTCTCGACCCTGGAGAGCACCACAGGCCAGCACGCAGCAGGTGAGGGCACAGGCAGCTCTGTTTGCAGGCAGGGGGTTACCCCCATGCTGGGCTGATGCCCTGCCTGTCTGCCTGCAGGGAAAGGGGGGGTTCTGGAGGAGGAGGTGAAGCTGAGCAGCTGGTTCAGGTACCTCGCGGAGGCCGTGGTGGAATTCCAGCCAGCCCTGCGGACCCTGGCACATCCCATCAGCCAGGACCACCTCAGAGAGACGCTGCAGAAGTGGATCACCATGTGAGTGCGGCAGCACCCCCCTTGCAGGGCTCTCCCAGGCACCACGCAGCAGCAGCACAAAGCAAACCCAAGCTCATTTACATCCTCCTCCATTCTAGCCAGGCTGCTTGCCCAGCATTCCTTTTGCCCTGCAGTTTAACAGCCAGAGGCAGCACAGCCCCATCCTAACAGCCAGGCTGTAGCACTGACACCACAAACTACCTGGGCTACACCAAGATATGTGTCTAGAGCTGCTTTATTCTGCTACAGCCACCAGCAAACAAGCACAGAGTAAATGAGAAGGCACTCTCTTACCTGGCTCTTGATCCAGCACCTCCTTTCTCCTCACTGCCCTTCCCCAGGCTGGAGGAGGCAGGCAGGCAGCCACCCTTTATAGGGCTGCCAGCTCCACCCCAGCATGCCTTGCCCCATGGGGAAGGCACCTACGGCCCTGCCTGCCCCTTACAGCCTCATTAGTCCTGTGTCATTATCTGTTGGAGCCAGCTGGTCCCTGCCCCAGCTGCTGCCCCCCATGTGTGTGCCTGCTGGCCATGGGATGTGTCCCCTGCAAGGCTTCCCAGAGCCCCACCAGCCCTCCCTGCTGCCAGTGTTCCTGGGGCGCCGTGCTCCCAGTTCCACACCCACTGTGTGTTCCTGGCATCTGGGGTGCAGCTGCCTCCCCACGAGGTACCCTCAGCCCCATAAGTGACTCTACAGGCAAAGCCTCTTCAGGTTAAGGAGCCCACGTTCTCTCCTGCCTTCCCTGGGGCTGTGCCTGAGCAAGTCAGTGAAGCCAAACGTGTCCTTCAGGTGCAGTGAGGACATCAGGGCGGGGGTCAGCAACCTGCTGGTGTATGTGAAGAGCATGAAAGGCCTCGCAGGGATTCGCGATGCCGTGTGGGAGCTGCTCACCAGCGAGTCCGTGAGCCAGAACTGGGCTGCGCTGTGCCATCGCCTCCTGGACAAGCCTGCTTCCCTCTGGGAGGACCTGCTGCAGCAGCTCTTCCTGGACAGGCTGGAGGTAGGTGGCAGCTCATCGGGGCCTTGCTCTGCGCTCCCCTTGCTGTCCACTGCCGGTGTTAGCGTGTGTTTGAAGTGCTAAGCGGCAGGAGGCACATGTGAAAGTGCTTTTGGTTTGCTCTTCCAGACACTGACCAAAGAAGCGTTTGACTCCATCTCAAGCAGCTCCAAACAGCTTCTCACCGTAGCCTTGCAGGAACTTGAAGTCCAACCCAGCACCTCTGCCCCGAGCAAGCACATCCAGTTTGAACACAACGTGGCCCTGTTCCTGTGGTCAGAGAGCTCCAACGACCTGCCCTGCGACGCCGCTTGGGTCAGCGTGGCCAACCGCGGCCACTTCGCCAAGAGCGGCCTGTCCATGAAGGCGCAGGCGCTCACGCCGTGCGTGCAGAGCTTCTGCTCGGCTCTGGACTCCAAGCTGAAGGCCAGGCTGGATGATCTCCTGTCCTACCTCCCCATGGACTCCTCGGCCAAGGACGCTGCTCCCGTGGTGCAGCCGCGCTCCGCCTTTGACCGCTACGCTGATGCCGGCACAGTGGAGGGGCTGCTCCGTGACCGCTGCGTCGCCTGCATCCACCATGTACTGGGCTGTGTGCGTGAAGAGCTCCAGAGCACGCAGAGCCTGCTGGGGGGGCAGGCGGATGCTCCCAGTGATGCCAGACTCAACGCTGTCCTCTTCATGGCCAGACTCTGCCAGTCCCTGACTGAGCTCTGCCCGCACCTGAAGCAGTGTGTCCTGGGCCGGTCGGACAGCTCGGAGATGGTGCTGAAGGAAACCCGCTCCACCAAGAAGCTGGGAAAGGGGAAAGCCCAGGAAGTGAGCCCCGTGCAGGCCAAGTGGCAGGGGGTGAAGGCAGAGCTCCTGCAGCAGAGCCTGTTTGCTTACCAGATCTGGAGCTCAGCTGTCACCAAAGTAAGGAGCTGTTTCTGCTCTCATCGCTGCTTCCTACATGGGTTTTGCTCACTCAGCTCCCTCTGGTCAGCCCTGCTGCTCCTTAGCTGGCTGCTGAGAGCTTGCTGGGCTGCTTCCATGCTCCTCAGTCAACTCATGGGGAAGGGAAGTGGCATCTAGTGGGATGGTCTCTGTAAGACTGACTTTGGGAGGCATGGGGGGCTGTGGGAGATGAGCCTCTCTGCAGGGAGGAACAGGCTGCCTGTCCCTTGGTGCTCCTGTTAATGCTGCCTGTCCTCTGCGTGCTTTGTGTTTTGTGCTGTAGGGGCTGGTCGAGTGCTTTACCCGCACGTTGCTGCTGGACACAGCTGGCTCCGTCCTGGCCACAGCCACCAGCTGGGATGAAATTGAAATTCAGGAGGAGACCGAGTCTGGAACCACCGTAACGTCCAAGATCCGGCTGCCCGTGCAGGTACGAGGTGCATCCTCGTGGTAAACACACAGAAACGGTCTGCTGGGAGGAGAAGTCTCCAGAGCCAGCACTTTGGCCTGCTCTGGAGTTTGCTTGGTATTACGAGCACAGCAAAATGCTCCCCAGTGCTTTTACTTGCTCTTTGAGACACTTCCTAAGGACAGAGGAAGGAACATAGAGAGTTGCTGCTGTAGGTTCAAATGAAGAACATTGGCCCAGATCCTGTTCAGCTGAGCTGAAGGACTTAGGCCTGGTTTATACACAGAAGTAGGAAGCTGCTAAAGTAAAGCTCACGTAGCTTAGAGACCATGTTAAAATAACAGGGTTTTCTTCCACAGCCCTCCTGGTACGTGCAGTGCTTCCTCTTCAGCCTGTGCCAAGAGGTGAACCGGGTCGGTGGCCACACTCTTCCCAAAGTCACCTTGCAGGAGTTGCTGAGGACCTGCATGGCACAAGTGCTTGCTGCCTATGAAAAGCTCATGGAGGAGAAGCAGGAGAAGGTATGTGAGTAGGATGATCCCTCAGGATGGAAAGTGTCTGCTTGTGAGAGCTGGAAAGGGTGAGAACAGCCTTCGCCTGCCTCCCCCAGAGATGAGGCAGAAAGGGATCAGACACCAGGCTGCTCAGAGCGGTTGTTAGGTTGGTTGGTGCTTGATGCTGGTGTTTCTAAGCATTTCCCTGAAGCAGTCCTTTGACACCTTCTGTGTGAGTGAAGAACCTTGTTCCTCACTGTCCTATTTGCAGAAAGCAGGCACCTTCCCCATGACCCAGAACAGAGCTCTGCAGCTACTCTATGATCTGCGGTACCTGAGCATCATCTTGACAGCAAAGAGCGAGGAAACAAAACCCAGCAGGATCAAGCACGACTCCAGGTGCGATGCGGTTCTGGGGTTCAGATACCAGCAGGAGCTTCTGGGGCCCTGAAATGGTTTAAACCAGCAGCTTTGTCAGTCCCAGGAGGATGCTCATCCTCAAAATACAGGAGCAGGGGTGGATTTCTGCAGCTGAGCGCTCGGAGATGGCGGCCTCACACACAGTGTGTCTATAGAGTTAAAACCTTGTGCATGCTCCAGTCTTGAGAACTGAGGCATCTCTCTCTGGGACATACCCCAGGGAGGAGGTTCCTCTGCAACAGCAGACGCTGTAGGTTGTGGAATAGCTGGAAACTTCAGCTGTTCTGCTGAGTAATTCCCATTTTTGCTCTGTCACCTCAGTGTGAAACCGCTCTGTTGGCCTTGGCAATGTAACCCCTGATAGGGCTCTTCTGCTCCGCTCCTAGGATGGAGAAGGTGATAGACTTCCTGGAGGGACACATAGATCCGTTTGACTTGGACGTTTTCACTCCACACTTGAACAGCAACCTGAATCGCCTGGTTCAGCGAACCTCCGTGAGTTCGAGGCACAGGGAGGGAGCAGGAAGCAAAACACCTTCCGAAGGGCAGCTGCATAAACTGCTTAATGCCTAAAGATAACTGCAGGCACTTAGGCACAAATGGGAAGAGTATTGAATGCCAGCTGAAGAGGAGTTGGCTGAACTTTACCTAATGGGATTCACTGGAGCCTGTGCAGCTCTAATCGGGTTAAGTAGTGCTGAAACGGGCCTAGAACTAACCTACCGTGATAAAAAGCAGTGCCAATTAAAAGCAAGAGTTAAGAGGGGGAAGGGAGACACTGTTCACACTCAGACCCGATCCAAGCAGTGTGCTCACCACTGTATGGCCTTCTCAGCTGCTCCCAAATGCAGACAGCCCCTTTGTGCCTCCTAGGTTCTCTTCGGCTTGCTGACCGGGACAGAGAACCAGTACACGAGCAGGAGCGGCACGCTCAGCTCCCAGGAGCAGCACATCATCTTGCCGTTAGCATCCAGCCAGATCAGGTAAGGCATTCCCGTGTCCTGTTGGGAAGCAGAATGTCGGGAATTGCTGCTTCCCTCTGACTGACCACATTTCCTTCTTCCATCTCTTACAAGATTTGGACTGCTGCCGCTGAGTATGTCGAGCTCGCGGAAGACCAAGTCTGCTTCCAGGAGCACCGACAGAGTTCAGGTCAGAGAAGGGGGCTGTGCTATCTGGCAGCACTCATTCTGCCACCAACACTAGGGCTTGCAGGGAAAGAACAAAGTAGCCAAGCAGTTTGTGTTTAACCTCATCTTTATTTTCGGTAAAACCAGAGAACCATGGCAGCAACACAGCACACGATGGGTTTCCCCTTGACCCTCAACAAACCAACTGATGGCCCCTGTATTTTGGGGGCCCTCTGCTCTGTGGTAAAACATAAGCAATAACCACCATAAAAATGCAAGGATGAGGCATTTTGAGGTCATTGCATAGAAGACAATTCATTTAAAGATGGCTGCAAGAACTGTTGAAGGATACAAGCTAACTATCTGAACTCCTTTCCAGTGGGATGCTGACCTCTAACTCCTGACGAAGCCTGGCTTGGGTATTGAAGCCTGTGTGAGCAGAGTGGTTTGCTTCTCTTGCAAAGGCTTTGTGTTGTCTTGTTTCTGAGTTTTAGAAGTAGACAACTTACGTTGCTACAGTTAGAACGTCCACTTAGATGGAGTTCTCTGTGCTCTGAGGCTTGAGAGCCAAGGAATACCTCACTGCTACAGGAAGCAGTAATTATTAATCTCTTTCCTTTAGCTATTATTAACACAATAATCCATCTGTGGTTATAAGCCTTCAATGGGGACAGAAAAGGTCTGGTTTTATCAGAACTGTTATCTGAGATGGTGATGCAGTTTACTCTCCAACTCGTTCTCCATTATTCAGACCATGAATAATGGAGACCAGACCAGACATAGTATGAGGGCTGTTTGAAAGCCCGAAGCTTCACACTGAAGGTATTCTTTACCTCTTACACCTCAGCTGGAGCAGAAGTGTGCAGTGGTGTGTCGCTCGTTCCTACCACTCCCCTTGCCTGCTGTGGTGGCACATGTGTGTTCAGTGCTAGCCACACTTCTGTCAAGCCCTGACAGATGCTCGCTCCTTCTTTCATGCTCAAATGGTTCTGGAGAGGTTAAAGTCTGCTTTGAATGACATCAAAAGAGTCACCTGTTGCTAACAACAGCCAGATGCTGTGCTTCTGCTGCTCAGAACAGTCTGTCACTCACCGCCTGGAGTGGCGCCGCTTCGGTTGTGGTTCAAGCTCCCGCTGCCTGGGAAGAGCTGCTCTGTAGTCTACACCTCCTTGCAGTGGCTGTAGTTGAGGGTAGGGAGAATTCAGAGGTATGCTCGAATAGTTACAGATGCTTTTGTTGTATGAACTAACAGGTTCCACCTCCTGTACTCGCGAGAGCAGAAGACGAGGCGTCGCGGCCTGGCTCTTTGTTCAGGCAGCTTGTAACCGAGGAGGAAGACACAGCGGCACCTTCTCTCTTCAAGCTGGGCTGGCTTTCTGGCATGACCAAGTGACCCAGTAAAAACTGAAACATCTGGCTCTGTGTCTGTCTTCACTGAGGTCGTTCTCCCCCCTCGGCAGGGACCGGGGCCACCTCTGCTGGTGCTGTCACAAGAGGAGTATTTTCTGTCCTTAGCCAGGTGGCAGCGCACCACGTGAACCAGGCGCAGGTCAGGGATGCTCGTGCCCTCTGGCTGCAGCTACTCATTCACCTCCTGTTCCTTAGAAGTTGCTAGCCTTAAAATCAAACTAAAGCAAAAAAAAAAAACCCCAAACAACCTACACACTAACAGAAAACAAAACATTTCACAGCTACAAACGGCACTGGAGCACCATCAGACTCCTCTTGCCATCAGGTACCACCAGTGTGC
Organism: Amazona ochrocephala; assembly: GCA_039720435.1. Lineage (NCBI taxonomy): Eukaryota > Metazoa > Chordata > Aves > Psittaciformes > Psittacidae > Amazona > Amazona ochrocephala. The sequence goes on from CM077879.1 coordinate 94,030,985, forward strand.
TCCAGGATGAACCCAGCAGGCGCCTGGCAGCTGCCTGAACCTTCCTGCTTCTAGTCTCACATTTCAGTACTGCAGCAGTAAAGCTCACTGCAGATAAAGCTCGCCCTGCACTGAGCTAGGCGGGAAGTTTGCCACTGGAGCGGTCCTAAGGGATTCCAGTGGTAGCACCTATTCTTCGTGTCTCGGTAACTCTCCATGCTCCAAGGAATTGTGTTGCCAAAAGAAGTTCTTACTAGTTTATTGAAATTAAAAAAGACTTATAAAACTGAAGATGAACGCTTGAAAGAGCTTTACAGAAAGCAATAAACTGCTAACGAACAGATTAGGCAGTCGACTGGAACTGGACATTTTGCAATCCTATAACACAAATGTGGATTCCTCAAGTCTCCTCTTGACAAATACTTTAAAACCACCCCAAAAATGAATCCTATAAAAATTGCTTAAAAGCCCCTTTTGCATTGCAATAGTGCAGCAAACCACAAGTAAACAATTCCCTGTTAACCTGTTATTTCAAATATAGACTGAAAAGGCAACAGGCATTTTGTGCAATTCCACTTTAAACAAACTTTTGAGTTGAAATATCAAATTGACACAGTGCTGTCCCTTCACAGAAGGCAGGGAGCTGCTGGTTCATCATGTGGGAAGGCGTCCCCGGCTCTGTAGGCTGTGAAAGTGTGCCTCCTTCAGGATCTGGTTGATGTGGAAGTAAGGACCTTGGCTTAGTGCAGACTGCTCATGGAAGGACTGAGAGGAGACAGGGCTGGATCCCGCAATGACCGGGTTTAGGCTGCTTTCTGCACCGCACGCTCTGTCAGGGCTGTTGATGCTACTGCTGCTACAGCTGCTGCTGCTGCTGCCGCTATCACTGCTGGAAGACTGAGACAAAGAGAAGGTTAATGGCAAAATCACAGCGTTTTCTCTCCTGTCCATAACAGGAGACACCTTAGATAAGCAAATCATCTTTACAGTAAGTCCCTCCCTTTCATATTCCAGGCTCACATTCAGCCTGATGGAGTGACACAAATCCACCAAGTGCTTTCTTGGCCTTCATCACTTCCCATACTGCCAGCCCGTGGAAAGCTCTGCAGAGCCGAAGGGATGAGCAAACTTTCACCTGGAGGTTCACTGCCCTCTGGTGCACTGGATTTCATCTTTCAGTGTCAGACCCACCAGCTCTGCCCCCACGACCCACATCAGCACTAGTGAAGTTTGCTGAGTTCATCCGAGAATTGGGAAATAAAGCACGTTCCTGCTGAGCTGCAGGCGGCAGCGAAGGCAGACGGGGCAGGGGAGAGCTGCGCTCTTCCCTTCTAGCACACACTTTAGGTAAGCACCATGCAAAGCAGTTTCCTACAAGGCAATCTTTCTAAAGTGAGAGCTGAAGCATCCAAAGCAAGAGGTTGTTAAAAGCAGTTCGATTCCCATTTTAAGTCTTTGAACACCTTGACATACACACAACTTTTCCCAGTTAAGCACTGGGACAGCAGTGTAGTCCCAGTAGTATTTCATAATGATTTACTTGACAGGACAGCAGAAGAGCATCAAAAACTTCCACATGCAGAAAAGAGAAGTCATGATTTAGCTCACAGAGAGGACAGGGCTCATTTGCCAGCATTACACTTCATGGTAATGGCTGGAAGAGCCTTAAGCATCACTTTCAGCGTTTCAAAGACATAAAACTTTGGCTTACACTGTTTTAAGGGCTGCTAATGAAAGGTTCCATGCGTTACAGCTGAAATGTTTCATTAGTGTACGACAGGCTGTTCAAGACAACACTGGAAATACTTAGGTGCTTAAGAAGGAGAGAATGGCTACAACACCATCCCAGGAGAAGTAACTTCATAAAAGCAGCCAGCACAAGTGACAGCAGCTAAATAGCCCCCCATGTTTTAAGTATCAAACTAAAACCACAGAAGTCAAAGCTCGGTGGCCACAGCAGAGGAAGACCAATTTGAAGAAGTCCACAGTCATTTAAGAGTTGGCACCACATCCAGGAGGCCTCACTGTGGATGTATCTGAAGGGCGGTGCAAACAGCACCCACCATGTCTGTCAATGAGCAGTGAGAATGGCCTAGGAAGGCACTGAGTGAGGATTTGGGGTGGACCACATCTCAGTGCCACTGGAATCGCCAGGGCACTGATTCCACATCATGACAATCCAACCGTCTAAATGTCCTCGTTTTGTTAAGCACCAAAAATGCTTCAGTTCTGTGGCAGTGCAGCAAGCAAGACAACGGCACCCAGGCTTGCTCCAGCAAGGAGAAGACAGCAACGCACGGGTGAAGTCATCCTTGAGGAAGCAGCAGCTCCTCTTCCTAACGCTGCTAACACTAGAGAGGGAGAGAACACCGGAAGGACAGAGAGGAGGCAGGACATGGTGCTTGCTCGACCATCCCATTTTGCATAGAAGCACAGGTACTGAATGCAATGCTGTTAGGCTGGACAAGTCACAGCAGCCTTGGAGAGAAACCCACCGCACAGGACACTTTGTTGCCTTTTAGTCTCTGTTCCTTACTGTTTTTCGTTACAGCCACCTTCTGCAAATCAAGGTAAAAATCGAAATGAGAACCTGCTGAAGTTTCACATCTCAACAAACAGTTCAGAGCAGTTAGTGACGATTATTTTATGCATCTCGCATCTTTTTAAAGCCGAGACTGTGTCCTGGGACGTGCTTCCTGCACCTAAGGCTGTTGAGAGATCTCTTTGTCAGACCCTCTTTATTTCCATTTCTCTAATGCAAAAGTTCACTAGCACAGTGAAGCCCATTTATTGCCCAAACCATGTCAGGGACCTACCATTTCCCCAGGCTGTGGTGCACATTCTGTAACGCATTTGGACTACAATTAGACAAAAAAAGAATCCTTATAGTCATCATATCAGCAATGGCAGGCATCTACACAATGAAACAAAGCAAAAGGGCGAAGGAAAGGAGCCCGGTGAAGGTTTATAAGTACTTTAAGTATCAAAAGGGCATCTTGGAGGTTTACCTGCCTCAGGAACATCACACTGCGTAGCTACAGAAGTTTTACATCACTTCCAAACAAATGTCCTGTTAAATCTATTAACGTGAGCTGTGACGCAGCATCTTACTGTGACAGGAACTTCAGTAACAGCCATTCAGACCCTGCTGCTCTCCAGATCTTTCAAGACGAGTTTAACAGAGGCATTATCTGGCTTCAGTTTGAATTCAAGACCTTAATCGTGTCACACTGGAGTGGCAGAGACAAATCCTGTGACGTGGGAGCAGCGGCGCTGCTGTGCGTCAGCGATCTCCACCCGTAACACAGCGGTGGTGCTGAGCGCTGGGGAATCCCGTCATGGGTGAGCACAACAAAGAGGAACCCCAAGAAATCAGAAGTTATTCAGGAAGGGAGTTACCCACAACCCTGCCGACTTCCTTCCTTGCCAGGGAAAATCGGAGCAAAGGGCTTTGCAGTGGTGATGCCCTGGGTTGTGGATTCTCCCGTGGCAGCCCCTCAGCGGATCCACTACAACTGCCTGACCTGACTTACACCCAGCGAGGAAGGGCTTTTGGTGAACGTATAACCAAGCAGCAGGGACCACACCAGAGCTGACCTCCTGGTAAACGGGACAGGCCGAGCAGGAAGCAAAATGCGGCGGCAAAGGCTCTGCCTCGCTAATGTTTAACGTCTGCTCTAGTTGTAGTGCAGTGTCTCATCGTGTGCCAGTCCACAGACTGAGCTGCAGAGCAGAGGTTTACTATCATCCTCAGGGTGGCTGTCACTCAGGGGGGTTTGTTCCAGATGCACTTCATTAGAGCAATGTGCCAAGAGCAATATTGATCGAGACAGAAGAGAACCTCAATTTCCCTCCTGTAAAAGGCAGAGTGAAGGATCCCATCTCCCCTGGCTGAAGGGACAGTCTAGTTGGAGAAACCAGCCATGTCCCTTTGCACTGACTCCAGCTCATGTGCTACCCAGGGCTCAAAGGGAAGGACCGAGGGATAACACCACACAACAGCCCGTTTGAACTGCCACGAAGAAAAATACCTCCCTTCATCCTGAACATACTGCTGTCAGTAAAAATAACATGGGAAAAGATCCTGACAAAATCCAAGTGCAGTTCCAGCACCACATTGTCTCATTTCGTACTGAGCTTTATGCTCTCAGTAAACCACACTGTAAAATAGCGACTTTCCAACAGAAGGGAGGCAAAAGGAATCTCTACTTCAGCTCATGTTTCACAACAGCAAGCGTGGGTATGCCCTCAGATGAAAAGCACTTATCTGCTCTTCCCTTTGAAGTTACAAACTGCTCCTGCACACACACTTTCCCTCCCAGCTCAATATCCCAAAGCCTGTGATGATTTTTAATCACCAAGAGCTGTCTTTGCTAATGGCAAAGCACCAGGAAACTAAAAGTATTACAAATGGCCAAGAATTCCAAAGTGCCATCAATCGGAAGCACTTGTGCACTGTGAGCACATGAATGCCTCTGTTTGGCACAGGAAGTCCTTTAAGAGACATTCAACTAATACTGATTTAATCTCCTGGCTTGAATGTCTGGGCATGCTCAATGTGCTGATCCTACAGTGCAAGGAAACAAGCCAAAATAAAACAAGCTCTATTCATCAGTAGCAACATTGTGAGTTTTGCTCCCTGGAGAAAGGGCACACTGAAAGCTGTGTTCAGCACCACCACTTAGAGCTTCTCCTCGCCTGCACATGGGGGTTTAATGTGTTAAAAACAGACTTCCACAAGGCAAGTGCATGCAGGAAGCAGCAGCCTGGTGTTAGCCTGGGCACCGACCTTGGGGTGGCGGGGCAGGCGGGCCATGCCCATGCTGTTTGCTGCAGACACCCAAACAAAACAGCCGGGCAGGACACGGTTAAGGTCACCCATTCCTGCGGAGCTACTACAAGGCTATTTATTGACAGTTCTGTATTTCAATGGCCTTGCCCAGTCAAACACCAAGTGTTTATATGACAAGCAAAGGTGCTTCTGCCACTCACCATGAAAGGCTTTTCCTGATAGTCTTAATTTCATTACTCCTACTCCAATCCCTTGTTCCACACTAAATTCTTCCTCCTCCCGCCACAAAGCCATTAACTACTCTACACACGGAGAGGTGTTTAACCTGTTGGACAAGTGAGTCAGTGTCAGATGGCAAAGCAGCTATGGATGGTTCTACCCGTTATACCCGAGAAGCAAAACGACCTCATCCCAGCAAGTTCTACTGCTGCTTAAACAGCAATTCAGGAACCAGGAACAGTTTCCAGCACAACAAATTCCTTCCTGGTGAATATCTCAGCTCTTGGAGCATTTTCCATACAGTGCCAGTGACGGTCCCATCAGCTACTTGTAAAGGCGTATGGGTTAAAAGTCTCCCTCAAAAAAAGGAATGGTGGGATACAGAGCTCTTGTCATTTTAATGTGAATATATATTTGCAACCATTTTTCTATGGTAAAAGATATGTTGCTCAAAAGCATATAGCTATTTCCATTACACATACACTATTTTGTGCATAGTATAATTAATAGTTCAATGTAAGTGCAACAGTTCATAATGACTCATTACAGTCAATCTGCAGTGAAAAGGCTGTACTAAAATCTACCAGGATGTTTCAAAACCCTTGCAGGAAAATCATTTTGTTAACACAAAGCAGGAGGCAGCCTCTGCTCCACGCTCTCCTTCATAAGCATTTTGCAACAGAACCACGTTGCTAATGAGAAATGCACACAGTGAAGTTTGGGATGATTAATACAGACACCAACTCAGGAAATCTGGCAGCGGTTTGGAAATCAGCATTTTATAGATAAAGAAATCTCATAATATATTATATAATACATTATAAATATATATTTATGTAGCAAATGCACCATCCCAGAACACCTGACATGAGAGCAGAGACAAAGAGACAATTTATCCCACCTCCAGCAAAAGATCACAGCAAACACAAGCAGCAACCCAACAGTTTGAGTGTTTTAGCTGTGAACGAGCAAGTCCTGCTTGAACTGCTGAGCTCCAGCAGAGCATTTTCTAACCATCAGATAAGAACTACTGCAGCCAGCACAACTTGGATGCTTTTTGACCTTCTACCACAAATAACCATGTTACTGTAACTGCATAGTTGCAAGAGTGGATGGCCAGGCCAAGTGACCACACAGAGTCATCCACCCCAGCCACCTCCTCGGTGCTGGATATATCACACCTCATTTCAGAGAGCAAAAACCAGGAGTGGCAGCAAATGCTTTTCTTGTATCTTCACTCGGGTGCTATGAATCGGTGTTTGAAATACAGCAACAGCAATATTCAGGCCCCAGGTAACCAGATTCCCCGGAAAACGCTGATTTCCAAACCACGCTTTACAGATTTCAACCTCTGAAGGCAGTAACGGAGTTGAGCCTCATGAGCCCACACACACAAAGTGTTTTCATCCTCCACGAATACAATCTCACAGAATATTCTAACTGTTACTTAACTTCAGCATCAAAGGGAATGGACTTTGCTCAAGAAGGCTCTCACCTCAGTGTCCCAAGAGTCTTGAAGGACAGTATTCCTGGTACTACGCTTTGTCTGCGGAATGTGACCATCATCTTCACTGCCATTCCGCCTCCTCTTCCTGAAGAACGTTCCGGGGAAAGGAGAAAACAGCATTAGCAGCTTATTTATACCCCTTCTGCTTTGTTCTCTGAAGGCAGCTCAAAACTAAGGGTAAAACTTGATAAATTAATGCTGTATCTAAACCTCTGATGTGCTGTGGACTTTCACAGTCTCTTCTTAGCTGCTGTCTACAGAACAGAGAGGAAATGATCATGTTCCTCTCAAAGCAGCCAGGCTGATGTTTTCTATCAGTTCAAGGGACAGGGACTCACACCTGCCGCTAAACCCAGTGCTGAGCAGCTTCCTAAATAAACTCACTTGACAATTCTCAGCCTTGCAACTGCTCTCAATGCTCAGTCATGTCTAAAACTAAGCCTGAGACTCTGAATAACAGGCTGAGAACAGCACCTGGAAGAGCAGCAGTGACCACGCTGTCGATGAACACCCAGTTATGTTCACCTTGCTTGCATAAGCCTGCAGTTAGCGCCTGGGGTGAGGTTAGTCTCTCCATTCTAACAGCATCTGAAGTCAAGTTGCAACAGTATTTTCCATGTGGAAAGGAAGCTTTGTCAGAAAACACCTCACAGAAGACAAATCCTTCCCCGTACCCCATAGATTTGCCATCTTCTCATAACATCAACGCTGCTTCACGGCAGCTGATTCAAAACAGCGACCCAGAATTCTGCAAAGCAACGTCCCTCAGTGTCCACAGCATTTCAGTACTAATATCAGATGACGCTTCCCACTCTACAAACATCACATGCCAACCAGGACCTCGGCACGCTGGGCACTACCCAAAACATAAGATAGAGCAGTTTCAGTGCCTAAAATTGAATACACACTCGAATGAGTCAAAACAGCCTCAAGTGAGGTATTTATAACCGCATCTCTTACAGACAAGCTCCCGCAGCAGACTCAGCTGCCAATGTTTGCTCCACGCCTACAGAGCAGGAGCTGCCTCCTCACTCCACAGCCCCGGGTGCCCACAGCCCCCTCAGCCGCTGCCCACCCATCGGCCTCTCCTCTCCTAGGAAGAGTGTTCCGGCTTCGCATCGCCTCCAGATCCCCCCTTCTCTTCGCACCTCCATCCCCCTCTGCCAGCCCTGCCACAGGGGGCCCAGCTCCTCCATGCTCCACAGCCCCTCCTGTTTCTCCCCTACCCAGACGGGACCCACCTCCTCCCCTTCCCCACCACGCACACACCTCGAGGCCCCCATACCCTCCGTATTCCCTTTGATCTCCCAGGCGCAGCCATCCCCGACCCGGGGCCACCCCTTTAGCACTGCCCACCAGTTAAGCTCCCGCTTAACCCCTTCTGCAGCTCAGGAGGCCGCTGCCCTCCTCTCCCCCCATCCCCTTCGCAGCTCCCCCCTTGCTCCATGCACGGCAGGGGCAGCACAGGCCACGTCCCCCGCAGGCCGCGCTCCCCCGCCTCACCTCTGCCTTGCTCCCCGCTCGCTCGGCTGCCGGCAGCTCATGGCGGGCCGGGCCGGGCCGGGCTGGGCTGGGCCGGGCTGTGCGGGACGGGACGGCCGGAGCGCGGCTGGGTCCCGGTTCGGTCCCGGCTCGGTCCCGGCTCGGTCCCGGTTCGGTACCCGCTCGGTCTCGGCTCGGTCTCGGCTCGGTCCCGGTTGGGTCCCCGTTCGGTCCCCGCTCGGTTCCGGCCCCCGCCGCCCACCCCTGAGCCGAGGCGTCCCCCGCCCGGCTCCAACCGCCTCTTCCGGCGTCCGCCGCCTCCTGCGCACGCGTAGCTCACGCCCCCCTGTGGCGTCACAGTTGCGCGCGGAGCGCGGACCCGGCCCCCAGCGGGGGTGGCAGCGGCGGCGCCTGCACGGGGCAGGGGCGCCGTCGCCATGGCCGCGGCCCCGCCGGCGGAGGGGCCGGGGCAGGAGCGGGAGCGCTGCCCGCACTGCCACCGGCCCTTCAAGCGGCTCCGCTCGCACCTCCCGTTCTGCAAGGCCGCGCCGAGCACGGCCCCCGGCCCCGCCGTTAGCGCGGACCGAGCCGGCCCCGGTAAGAGCGGCAGGAGCCCGCCGAGCCCCCGCGAGGGGAAGGGGCTGCCCGGCGGGGCTGCGCAGGGCGGAGGGGCGGAGGTGCGGGAGGCGGCGGGGCCGCTGCGTTTGCCCCCCGAGGAGGTGAAGGACGGCCCCGAAGCGCTGGGGAACGGCGTGGAAATCGTGATCGAGAAGCACCGCGCCCGCGTGGTGCGGGGCAAGAGCGGGGCCGGCGGCCGGGGAGCCTCGGCCGGGGCAGCGGCGCAGGGGCGCGGCCCGCAGCAGGGAATGGCCGGTGCCGGAAGCGCACAGACGGGGACGCGCGGCCCTGGGGCTGCAGGGAAGGCGCCTGCGAGCTCAAAGGGGGGAAAGGGCCGCTTAAAGGCAACAGAGTCACCCGTACGTGGAGCTGCCCCCGGAGCCAAGGGCAGCAGCGGCGCCGGGGACCTTGTGCTGCGGGAGGGAACGGGCAAAACCGTGATGGAAGAGAAGCGGGACCACCCAGAAGGTGGTGTGGAGCAGGGAGCCGCTGCTCCTGCTTTGCATAGCAAGAACGCGCGTCTGTCCGTGCCGGAGGCACTCGGAGGTCGCAGCGAAGGGACATCCAAGCATTACCTAACCAGCACACAGCAGCAGAGCGAGAGCAAGCAGCAGATGGTGTCTGAGCCCATCCTGAGCGCAAGGAGGGATGCTGAGCTGGCGCCGCACCAGCCTGCGCACCACACTTCCCAAAGCCATCCCATCTGCCTGCCCCGGGCCCCTGGCAGGAGCACGCAGGCAGGGGCCCTGGGCTTGGAGTGGTTTCCGGACTTGTATCCTAATTATGACAGGCTGAGTATGCTTCCAGGGAAGCCTTTCCATGAGGATGTGGGGATCACAGTGAAGACACCAACGGGCAATTTCTCAGAGGGGCAGCAAGGTAATGGGAAACACAAGTGTCTGCTGCTGATTCCCTGCTCTGTCCGGCTCAAGTGTCTGACATGACTGGGGGAGGAGGGGTGGGAAATGCTGGGTTTATCCGGAAAGGGATCCAGGAATGGTCCATGGAGGTTCAAGTGTCCAACCCTCCCCCCTGCAACCCAAAGGGGTTGCACTGTTGTTCAGGTTTGAGTCAGGCTTTGGCATGTTTGGGCCGGTGAAGCCGACTCCCTTTGTGGGAGAGATGATTCCTTCTCCCTTCCCAAGCACTCAGTCCCTCATTTCCCTGCCTCTGACCACTCTCCTTGCACAGGTCCCCTCCTGGAAAGGCGGCTGATGGACGTGAGGCTGGGGGAGCTGCCCTTGTGGGTGACCACCAGAGACTTCTCCCCCCAGGCGCTGCTTAGAGGAGCACAGAGAGGTGAGGCTGAATTCCTGCCCCTGGGGCAGAACTGTCCCATTTCCTCACTACAGCCTGGTCCAAGTGGCCAGCCTGGATCTTTATACAAGTAAATAACCAGAGCCAGCCATTTGGCTTTGGGAAGCGACGTGGAAACCAGTGAACTCATAAGACCTGCACATGATCTGACCCTCGCATTTCTGTTCCAACAGCCTGGGACAGCTACTACAACAAATACATCAACGTGAAGAAGGGTGGCCCAGCCGGGGTCTCCATGCTGCTGGCTGGGTACTGCTTCCTCAGCTATGCCTGGAACTATCAGCACATCAGTAAGATTCCCTTCTTGGTACCGGTCTTGTTTCAGGAATTGTCACTCTTGCAGCAGCAGAAAAGTATTTGCCATTCATGTTAATTCAGGCTCTGAAATAATTTCATTACTTCGCAGTTAACATTAATATCGGAGCTTAGAGAGCACTATTCTGACCTGGCTTAGGTGGGCAGAGGAATTGGCTAATAAAGGTGATGAAAACAGTTGCTGATTCACAGCTTCTCCCTGGAGAGCTCCAGGAGCCATCAGGGGCACTTTTAAACCCTGCACATAGCAGAAGGGATGTTCCAACACTTAAACACCCATTCCCTGGATTTACTCATGACTGAGAAGGGATTCACTGGGCTGTGTTCATAGTTTCCTCTGCAGGACTTGCGCTCCCGCAGTCCCAGAGCACTGTGCTAACACTCCTGTTGTGTTCCCCCCTTCTTGTATTTCCAGAGCATTATCGCTGGCGCAAATACCACTGAAGCAGCTGGAAGAGCACCCAAGGAATGGTCAGGAATCTGCTGGGAGCCAGCAGAAGAGCTCAGAACCAGTGTCCCAGCAGGGACTCGAATCAGCAGAGATCAGAGTTGAGTTCTTTCATGGCAGAGGGGCTGCTTTTCAGTTACCTCCCTGTAGGCAGAGGGAGGACACTGACAGTGCCTGCAGTCACTGCTCTGTGGTTCAGGCAGCTTTTAGTACTGAAAGGAGAAAGCATCAGAGCCACCCTGGGAGGGCAGGGTGCAGCAGAGCTCCTGTAGTCTGCGGAAGCCTAAATCTTGCTTTGGGACACCAGGCACAGGACAGCTCCTGGACCTGGGCTGCTACTGTAGATTAATGGATCTGTATGTTGTAGTCTGAGTGATGCAAGGTTTGTGCTGGGTTGTAGCCGGAGTAACTGTTCCTTTAAGTTAGAGCCCATCTTTTACTTACCCTGATGGGGTTTAGCAGGAGAAAGGAGGTTCTTCCCTTCCACAAAGAGCCCCCCAGGCTCTACTTCACTGTCAGCACAGCACTGGTGCGACTGCGAGGCTCTGAGGTGAAGCCATGAGAGCAGCAGCCCTCGGACCACAGCGCCCTATTTCTGGAGGAAGGGAAGAAAAAAATCCATTGGATGAGCTGTTGTGCCCAAAGGGCAAACCCGTGTCTGCATCAGACAGATGAGGACAGTTAGCAGAGTGCTAGTTGTAGCCTGCCGTTGCCAAACATGTCTGGGAAAGGGTTGCTCATGCTACAGGCATGAAGGGCAAAAAACAAAAGCCAAGTTAGAAAGATGCAACCTCTTTATTCAGAGTGGTGCAGTTGTATTGTGTCAGCTGTGCCGGGGGTGGTTCACCACTAACTCCCTCCCTCTCAGCAGCAATAAAAGCTTGTGTGACTTCGCCTTTCCTGCTTGGTCCTGTGTGTTCTCAAATGCGGTGCTTTTGCCCCCTTCCCAGGGGCTGGCATCCCCACATCCCCATCTGCCAGGGCCCCACACGGGCTGGTCCCACAGCCATCAAACCTGTGCTGCCTGTGCAGGAGGGCATGGGGCAGCTGTCAGGATCCCAGCTCTAGTTGCGTTGAGGAAGTTGTGATTGCTGCTTGTGGGAGCTGGTGCTGGGCAAAACCAAACCCAACTGGCTTTTCTAGTCCGGCAGCTGCCTCCCTGGCTCCATGCTGCTCTGCTGCGTCCTCCTTCCATGCCCGTGCTGAAGCACTCGAGTCACTTCCACAGCAGGATTTCCAGCTGAGTCTTCCCACAGTTACTGGAGCAGTGCCCCTTCTGCCTGCACTGGGGTGACAGGGAGAGGCAGGCACCAGGTTTGTGCTGGAGCAGCCCAGTGCCACGTTACCACATGTTCATTCTCACATTGTTTCCTTTCACCCTCCCTCCAAGGTGAACCATTGCTCGCAGTCCCAACACCACTCACCTTTAAGCCAGTGCCTTGTTCAGGCAGGGTCTGTGTGCCCAGGGAGCAGCTGTTGGTGTCCCATGGCTGCACTGCCGGGTGCTGGGTAGCACCAGTGACTGGTAGAGGGGGCTCCATGGGCACCGCATCCTTGCATCCAGTCTCCTTGCTGGCAGCCTGGTCCAGCTGTACCAGCCCCCAAGGACAGACAGCTCCCTGGAGGGAATGGGGCAGTTGTAAGAGCTTGTGGGGCAGCAGCTGCCAAGAGCTGTGGGCCAGAGGCAGCTCTGCATCACCCTGATGGGCAGAGACAGAGGAGAAAAGGACTTCTCTGTATCACCTTGGATGGATCTGTGCTGCTCATCATCAACCCGGCCTTGAGGCTGCAGAAGGATAGAAGAGGCAGTTACTCCGTGGGACGTGGCAAGTGGTACCCCCAGGGTCCTCTGTGGCTTCCCATAGGACCTGGAGCATCCCCTGCCCCCCCGCTGCAAACCACACGGTCACCAGCTCAGGATGGACGTAAGGAGAGACCAGAGGGGCTCTGTTAGCTCAAATAAAGACTCAAACCACCATTGCCCTTGACGCAGACACTGCAGGGGCCACAGCCACCCCTGCAGCCCCACACGGGTGGGTTTTCCCCCCCCAGCCTGCCCAGTACTTACTGCATGAATCTGCAGTTGGGTCCTTCTGGGCAGAAACCCACAAGGTAGTTGGCACACATCACCCTCCGCGTGTGCTTGTACTTGCACAGGGGACCTGCCATGCAAAGGAGAGGTTCCCATTTAGGTGGGTAGGGGACATAGGCAGCCCCCATCATCCATCCCAGCAGCTCACCCTGCCTGCAGAAGCCACGGTCGTACCAGGGGCAGCACACGGTGGTGGCATCAACGTGCAGGAAGGGGCAGCCCTTGTTGCTGCATTCACCTGCGGGAGCCATGAGTGGGACAACGCTCAACCGAATGCAATGGGAATCCCTCAGGCATGGGCTGGGTGGAGGAACCGAGGAGCCCCAGGAGCACCCAGGCTCGGGGGCATTTCCCCCCGCAGACAGGAGGTGGCATCAAGCACTTGCTGGAGGCCCGGCCTGCGGGACTCGGATGCTGGGGAGGGAGCGGCTCCTGCACCTATGGAACATGGAGCAGAAACGGCACTTGGGCATCCTGCTCTGGTAGCACTTCTGCAGGAAGCCGCAGCCATCACCCTGGGTGCAGAGCCCACGCAGCCAGAGCTTGCCCACCAGGGTCCTCACCCCGCCGGTGGGCTGGAAGGGGCAGCACACACCGGGCCACCCCATGCACCCGCTGGCACAAGTCCCTGTGCCCCACAGCACCCATTGCTTCCGCCTGCCTGCAACCCGCATCCCCCGTCCTGCGCCTCCTGGCTTGGGGCATCCCAGGGGGAGCTTTCGCATGGAGAGGGGATGTGCAGCACCCACTGGGTGCACAGGGCTTGGTCCACGAGGAACTGACAAGGTCTGGTTGCCATAGAGGGGCTCAAGACCTCCCCAGCGCCAAAGGGGTTGGAGCACCCATCCCAAGGGCCAGGAGGATGATGGGCGCTGAGCAGTGTTAGCATTTGGGGCAAACCCTGCCAATACACTGGTTGTAAGGCCATGGAGAAACCTGGCATGGGCTGGGAGTGAAAAGGGGCTCATCCTGGTGGCCCCAGGAGCTTGCAGGGTGATGCTGGTCCCATCCCATCCCTTCCCAGCACTAACCAGCCCTTGGTGGAAGAAGGTGCAGATGGCTGCCCCCAGCTCCGTAGGGGAAGCAGAGCAGGGAGAGCTTCCCCCACCAGCCCCAGTGCTGGTGCCATCGAGGACAGGAGCATCTCAGCTCCCTCCCCAACAGCCCCATGCTGGATGCATCCCTAAGGAAACAATGCCCAGAGCCAGCCTGGCCTCAGGCAGGAGCCCAGGGAGGACAAGAACAAGGAGGAGAACCCCAACAACCTCCAAGGATGCTACAGGACCCTGTCCCACACTTACTCTCCATACCCAGGAAGGGCAGGGGCTGAGCTCCTCGCTGCTGCTCCCCATCAGCCTCCAAGTCAAACCTAATCTTCACATCAGCCACCAGCTCCTGCATCACCCCTGCTCCGGCAAGGGGCTGATACTGAGGCTACCCAAAGAAAGGGTAAATATCCCCGAGGAATCACCGCACTCCGCAGGTCACTGCAGCCAACCTGGGCCCCAGCAGCACTGAGAACTCCTCCTCCCCAAGCCAGAGCAAACCCAACCCCTGCAGCAGCCCCGAGCCCCGCATTTAGAGGGAGAAGCTGCCCACATCTGATGTCAATTTGCACCGGCATTGGTGGTGCGGGGAACTCAGCCCCGGCCCCAGCGCATCCCTGTAATTGCCTCTGCACCGACATCTGCTTCTCCTCCAGCCCCAGCGCTGAGGCAGAGCAGCTGCTCCGCATCTCCCCAGGAGCACCAGGGTATGGGTTAACCCCCTCCCACCGGGAATGCTGCTCGGCATCCAGCAGAGCCAGACACGGCCCGAGTGCTGGGGCTGAACGTTCGGGCAGGGAGAGGTGGATCCTGTGTTCGAGCATTGCTGGGTGCACAGCAGCACTGTCCCCAGTGCCACTGTCCAGTGCCTGGTGCCTGCAGGACAGCCCCGCATCACCATCTGTACCACAGGGACAAACAGGGCACCTTTGGTCCCCACTGCCAGGCTGCCCCACACCAGGCTGCAGCAGCACGTGCTGGGCATGACCATGGTGCTGCACTGCTTCTTGGTGCCAGCCGGAGAAGACCCCGCAGCCCCCAGGTTTAACCCAGTGATCCATCCCTTCTCCATCCCGCAGCCATGAGCATCCTGACACACATGCCCGGAGTGCCGTGGCCTGACACATCGGGGATGGAGACCTGCTCCCATTCTGTCAGTAGCTATAAATGCACTGGAGCAGCGCTGCCGGCGGGGGCTGTGCACCGACCCGCACCGAGCAGCCACGGCTTGCTCACACACACACCGGGTCCCAGGCTGAGATGTCCACCCTGTGCTGTGCGGATGGAGGGGTTGGGGAGGCTGCGGGTGCAGCTCAGTGCTCCCATGCAGCAGGCGCTACCGGATCCAGGACCCATTGCACCGGCCCCATTGAGTGGGGCTGTGGCATAGAATTAGAGTGGTTTGGGTTGGAAGGGACCTTAAAGCTCCTCCAGTTCCAGTCCCTGCCATGGGCAGGGACACCTTCCACTGGAGCAGCTTGCTCCAAGCCCCTGTGTCCAACCTGGCCTTGAACACTGCCAGGGATGGGGCAGCCACAGCTCCCCTGGGCACCCTGTGCCAGCGCCTCAGCACCCTCACAGGGAAGAGCCTGTTCCTGGTGTAACCTCAGTCTCACTGCGGGCTCTTTCTGCCCCATCGGCTCGCGGCAGCGCGGTGCTGCCGAGCGGGAGGCTGGAGCTGACAGGCGTCACCGAGATCACCATTGCCAAGTGACAGTCGCAGGCAGCCGGTGCTGGGTCACCAGGGGGCTTCTCCCCTCCCTGCATCACCAGGGAGCCCGGGGCTCAAACCCCAGTGACCTACCCTGCCCCATTGCTTTGCATGAGAGCATCCATAAGGCACCAGAGCCAGGTCCCCCCAAGCAGCCTGGTGGCCTCCCAGGTGCTGGGACCAGCACCATCAGCTCAGGGCAGGGGATGCTGGCACAGGACGTTGGGGCTGTGTTGCAGTGACCGGGGCAGAGGCATCCCGGTGAGCTCAGAGCAGCTGCTGTTGTTCTCCCATCCCGGACAATAGCCCAATGTCCCATGCCACCGGGCATTGCATCGGCCCTGGCACAGGCACAGGACCCCATTGTGTCCCCACTGCAGCACAGCACTCACCCGCTCCCACCAGCCTCACCAGGGGAGAGCCCACCAGGAGGGGCAAGATCCATCCTCCCCATCCATCTCTAGTGAGGGTACCCTGCTTGTAGCAGGGGCCAAGCCGTGGGATGGGAGCAGCCGGGACAGCCAGTCCTGCTCAGCCATCGCTCCCTGGCTGGCAGGGAATGGGGCTGCAGGAGCAGAGCAGCATCTTGGCAGAGCCATTGCTTGGCAGGACCCAGCCTGGCCGGAGGGTCCCAGCCCGGAGCCAGATCCGGTCAGTGGGAGCTCGCCCGCTTCCTCCCACCATAGGGCAGATAAAGCACGGCCACGGCAGGGGCCACACCACCGGCCAGGGGCTATCTGCCAGGCAGGATCCAGGCAGGGATGGTGGAAGCAGCAGGACAGGGTCTGGGGATGGTGAGAGCACAAAGCCAGGTCCCCTCCTGCAGCAGGGTCAAACACATCCCCCCCCAGGAACTCAGGCCACTGCGGTCACTACCGGTTCCTTTTATTCTTTGCATTTGTACACACACAGTATAAAACCTGCTCTTGAACCGCCTGCGCCAGGCCAGTGTCAGCACTGCCCAGGCAGAGCAATGCCACAACAGTGGCTGCACAGCACGGACACACCAGGGCTCAGCCTGACTCACGGGGGGCAGACCCACGCTCCCATCAGCATCCCTGGGAGCAGCCGGTAGCAGGGATGGCCGAGGGCATCCCCCCATTTGTAGCGTTGAGCATCTGGGATGGATCCATCCATCCACCGGAGGGATGGGGAGGGAGCCCCCATCACAGCACAGGGCTGGAGGCTCTTGGTCTGTAAGAAGTCCCCAAGAAACCCATGGAGTCAGAGCGTCGTCTGTGCTCCCGAGCCAAGTCCTTCCTCATGGGCAACCTCCCCTCCGTTGAAACCAAAAACGAGAGTAAGGAAAGTTGAGTACAAATCAGAGAGCAGTAAAAACTGTACGGTGGAAAAAAATAGATATATTACTAAAGGGGCTAAAACTTGGAAGCCTCGTCTCGGTTGGCCCTATATTGCTTTACACGGGCAAGAGGGGGCAGAAGAAAAGCTAACATCCAAAGTCCAACACAAAGAACTGAAACAGAGTCTGCTTTCCTCTCCCGGGATGTGCTGGAGCTCCCCAAGGATGCCGGTGCCCCCATTCCCAGGAGCTGAGCACTGTCCTGCTGGGATGGGGAGAGGGAAGGAGTCATGAGTTGAGTCTCCCCGGTGCCACCCAGTGCAGCACCAGGACATTCAGCCCCGTGTCCAACCACCGCAGATGAGAACCAGAGCCCTCAGCGCCCGCCTCTTATACTCTGATCTCATCATCATCTTCATCAGCGAATGAGAACTCCTTGTCGGGGCGTTTTTGGGGGCCCCCCCGCTGGCTCAGGGGCACAGGGACAGGGCTGCGCTCCTCTGGCCCCAAACTGCTGTCCCTGGGGCAGCGAACGCCGCGGGACGGGCTCTGGCTCATTGGCAATGCTGCCGGGGAGCCAGGCAGGGTGGCGGCATCCTCCTCCTCCTCCTCGCGGCTCTCCTCCGCCTCAGGGTCTTCATCCTGCTCCCACTGCTCCTTATCCATGATGCTCAGGACGTCGCCGAGCATGGAGGGCCCCAGGTCGATGTGGAAGGACATGATGGACTCGGCGTGCTTCATGCCCGCCCCGCTCTTGGCCACCACCACGGGCAGCTCCGTGATGTCCCCGAAGTCGCGCTCGTCCAAGCCGGGGCTCAGCGGCCCCGCGGCCGCCCCGTTTGGGCGCTGCTGCTCTTCAGGACTCCCCTCCTCGGGCAGCTTCTTGACGGGGCTGGAGGAGAGGCTCTTGGGCAGCTGCCCCGCGCTCCTGTCCACGTCCTTCTCGTTGAGCTGGGGCAGGGACACCGCGTTCTTCACGAAGAGCGCCGAGTCCCGCAGCGAGCCCAGCATGTCCCGGCGGTCCCCGCGCGTCACCGACTGCGAGCGCTTGCTGCTGCGGAAGCGGCGGGACAGGAGGCTGGGCTTGGAGGCTCCCGGCTCCTCGCCCATCTCCATGCCCGGCTCCCCGGCCTTGCTGGTGAGGAAGGAGGTGTCCCCAAAGGCATCCCCTGCTCTCCCCACGTGCATGGTGTGGCGGAAGTCGCCCAGCGGCGCGCTGATCATCTCGGCCGTCAGGTCTGCCCGCGAGCGCCGCTTGGAGTGGGCAGAGTTGGACACGAGCTGCTTGAGGATCGGCATCGCCGCGGTGGGACGGGGGCTGCGCCGGGGCGGCCGAGACGGAGCCGGGCGGTGCTCACACCGGTGCGCTGTGCTTGGGATCCCGCCGGCGTCACAAGGGGTCACTCCTAAGGGACAGCAGAGAGAGACGTGGTCAGGCGTTGAGGACATGAATGGGTACCGCCCTGCCAGCACCAGTCCCATGACCCCGTGCATGACATCCGCTCTGCTCCCCTGGGAATAGCATCCATATGTGGAATCATTCATGGGGACGTGTCCTCAGACACCCCGAGCTCCCCACACCCTCCAATCGAGTGGGTCCCAAACCCTATCAGAGGAGCAGATAGAAAGGATCACAAGAGAAAGAGCTGGGCGCAGGGATGTTGCAGGATGATCCTCAACCCTGTGCCCACATAAATGGGCACCAAAAGGGATGTGGGGCACCGCAGGCACCCACCATCCCCTCCCGCACAGCCCCAGCTCACCGGAGCCTCCGGGAGCCGCTCGCCGAGAAGATGCCTGGGATATTTTTTCCCCCTCTTTTTAATTGGAAGCAAGCGGGGAGGAGCAGACGCCAGGAGGAATTGGAAACAGACGGCAGGAAGTGTGTGAGGAGGGCGTAGAGCCCGTGGGAGGCACCGCCAGCCAAGCAGCAGGCTGGGGGAGCCAGGATGGGGACGGGCGGGCACCCCCCGGGTACCATTCACACCGGGCAGGATGGGGACATGGGGACACAGCCTTGCTGCTGCCCTTGAGCACCCCAAAACCCTTCACGCTGTGGCCATACCGCGGCCACCTCACTGTGACTCAGGGGTGGCAGCAGAGATGACTGTGGCTGACCGGGATGTGGGAAGAGCCACGTTCCTCCTTCCCACGGCCACCTCAGTGCCACCAATGGACCTGCCCATGCAGGAGGGGACAGGGACCACGTCACCGCATCCCTGGCGCCGGGCAGCCCCAGGTGGTGCCGGGGGAGGCTGATGGGGAGGAAGGGCTCATAGTCACACGCTTCCTCCCTTCGGGCACAGCCGGCGACACCGCGGCCCTGTGACACGCACAGGGAAGGGGGCTGATGTCAATGCTCCGTGTGAGCCTTGCGGTGGGGACCACATCCCCACCATTGCCCACCTGGCCCCACAGTGCAGCTGAGTGGCTTTGCAGGGCAGCAATCACAGCACCACCCCAGCACAATCCGCTCCTGTACCTGCTCGGCTGGACACTGCAGGGGACCACAGCATCAGCCCCAAGCTCCTGGTACAGCTATGGGAGGGTCTCTGCTCCACATCCCACCCCAAACCCACCCTGTGACACCCATCTGTCCCCCACTAAAGCAGCAGGACCTCATGCAGGCTGCAGAAGGAGGCACTCTGACCCCATATGTGGGGGCAAAGTCCCAGTGCCCAGCCCTTCCTCGCAGCGCTTCCGCATGGAGCCGGCCAGGGTGGGCATGTGGAACGTGGGGAGCATCCAGTCCATCCTTAGCAGTTGTGGGAACAAATACAACCACTCTGCCTTCTCCACACCCTCAAACCAGGAGCCAGGATCTCACAGGCACCCGGCTGCGCCCATATGCACGGCACAGCCACTTTCTCTTTGCGAGGTCTGCTTCCAGGCCGGCATTCCTGCAGCCTTTGGTTTGACATAAAACAAACACTCCCGGCGAGCTCCCCAGCTGGGCCAGGCAACCGTGCTGCTGATTTAGGCCATCTGGGCACTGTCCTTCCCTCCTATTTAGATTTCGAGGCCAAGTCCAGCATTTGCGAGATACTTCGCAAGCCTTGGCTTGGGGGCCAGCGGAGGTTGGAGCATCCCCAGCGCGCTGCAGCAGCCTCCGCAGCCAGCAGCTCTCCATCACCCTCACAGCTCCAAACCAGGTGCCAAGTGCCCCCTTGATGCTCCTGCCCACGAAGCCTTTCTGTAGTGGGCAAAGTCTCCCCCATCCCTCCCCGCCCATCCCAAGAAGCGACGGCAGAGCGGTGGGATGCTGCTGCCCGGCTACCAGCCCCGTCCTGCCCAGGGGAGCGGGACACAGAGCTCTGTTCTCCTCCTCTTCCTCAGGGAGAGCGGATCCTGTGACATTCCCACTGTGGTGCTTTCACAAAGGAAACCAGGCCAGGGCAGCTTCGCTGCTGCTGCCTCTCAAGCTACCTACCAGGGAAAGCAGCTCTGTAACCCGAGAGACTGTGCAGGCAGGCAGGCTGGCAGCGCTGCCATCCTGGAGTGAGCCCGGAGCACAGCCAAGTCCCTGCAGGACTTCGGGAAAGGGGAGGAACAAGACCTGCAAGTTTGGGTTGAGGACAAGAGGGATGAAGTGTATTGACAGAACATGCGCTTCTTCCCGCTTTTCAGCCCTTTGGAACCACAGGCTCCAAGGAGCGAGAGCCTCTGGTCCCCATGGATATGATTTCATCCTGCTTGCAGGACAGTGGATCCTGCAGCCAGTGTGGAGGGTGGGACAGCCCTGGGACTATGCCCTGGTGGTTCAGGCTTCCCACAAGACCCTTACATCCTCCCCATCTCACCCTGCTCAGCACCAGGCACCCACAGAGGCAGAAGTGGCTCAAAGAAAGACCCCGGTGAATGGGTGCACACAGGGGGGATGTTGGGTCCAGCTGTGCTCCCGCACATCCTGCCCCCGGCTCATCCCGCTCACAGGCTGGGAGAGGGAAAGCATCCCAGCCAGCCCGGCCGGCTCCAAACGAGCTCTGCCGTGCACAGCACCCCAGGCAGCACCCTCCAGCCCAGAGATCAGAGGATGCTCACCCCACCCTGCTGGGCGCTGGGGCAGGGGCTGCGCTGGACCGGTCGGGGATCCGGATCCGGCTCATGCGGCCCTTTGATGTTGCTGCCTGGCAGACAGGGCACGGATCACGCCCCGCCACCACCGGCCCCGGGAGGGGACCAGCCCGTTGTCACACCCTCACATGGAGCTCCCCAGCGACTCTTCCCAGGACCCGGGGGCAGACGGTGCTGTTGGTGCGGGCAGCCCAGGCGCCCCGGTGACAGCCTCCTCCCGGCGCGGTGACAGGTCCGGTCCTGTCCCTGGCATTGGGACACTGCCGAAGTTCAGCCCTGGGATGCACGGAACAGCCCCGGCAGTGCCTCTGGAAGTGAAAGCCGGCGGCGAGCCTCAAAGCCAAGGCCAGCAGACGGCTCACCAGGGTGGGAGGAGAAGCTCGGCTCTGGCCAGGGCTGCCGGCACACCGGTCAACGCCAAGCCGGGAACTCAGCACCCCAGCACCGGCGCCCCGGTGCCAAAAGGAGAGCAGCGCTCCCCAAGGAACTGCCAACAACGAGGAGCTAGCCAGAGTTCAGCACGGAACTCTTGGCAGGACACGCCAGAACACGCACAGGACCATAAATCCTCCTGCTACGGGGCCACGAACCAGCCGGCGGCTCTGCAGGACGAGGAGGGGACCCTTCCCGGGGGGGAAAGGTTATCTCCTCGCTGGCCCTGGCTCAGTCTCTCACAACAGCCGGGGCTGGCCGGGCTCCGACAGGATACCGGGGCTAAACAGAACCTCCCGACCTCCGCGGGCTCCAGATTCCTGCGGTTTTCGCTGGGGTGGACGGGAAGTAAACAGGCACATGGCCCGCAGCCCGGCCACACACCCGACCTGCGGGCAGGGCCCGGCACCCCCAGCGCCCAGCTCGGGGGGCCCACGACGGCGGCGGCTGTGCTGCGCTCACCACAAAACCCGCGAACAAAGGGAGAGACCGCCGCGGTCAGCACAACGGGGCCGGCAGCGGTGGGGATGGAGCCCCATGGCTGGGTTAGCCCATGGTATGGCGTTGTGTGGCCGGTCCAGGTGATGGGGATTGAGGCCAGCGTTGCTCTTCCAGCCCCCCGGACCCAAACCCAGTGAAGCTCCTCCGTGTTAAGTCTCAGCTGGATTCGCTCCATGGTATCCGAGGGAGCGGTGTACTAAACAGACTTGTTTACTGGGTGCCCAGCTAGGGAGCAAGCCCTGTCCCGAGGCACAGAGACCCGTGTTCCCATCACTCTATGCCTCAGTTTCTCCCCCAGACCATTAACGATCCCAGCTCCCTTCCCGATCCATAGATTCGGCACTCGGAAACATCTATACCGAACGCAGCCACCGCCGGGGTCAAACCAGGGCGAGTCCCGCTCCCCACCAGCTCCCCCAGCACCGGGGCGGGTTTGGGAGCCAGCGCCGGCTGTGGGAGCGCCCATGGGAACAGCAGGGATGGAGCGCAGGGCCGGCGGGAAGCCCCGCTCCCGGCCAGCGGGATGATGAACCGGGCAGGGGATTTCGGGCGGCCCTGACTCAGCACCCGCGGTGCCCAGCCCCGGGGTGCCGCTGGACCGGCTCCAGCGCGGGGCGGATCAACCTTTCGGAGGCAGCCACCGCCCCGGCCGCGGCCACCGCCGGCTCCGGACACCGCAACCCGCCGCTGGGACCGGACGGAGCGCGGGGCGACCGCTGCCGCCGGGGCGGGGTGAGCCGCCCGGTGCCTCACGCTGGGCAAACACGGCGCCGCATCCGGTTAACTCCTTCGCCCACCGGACCGGCCCCACGGACCGGCGGGGCAGGGGGTAAGGGGAGCACCGCCGCCCGCAGCCCGGTACCGGAGTGGGGCTTGGGGCAGCCCCGGGGACCCCGCCCGCCGCTGGACAATAGCCGAGCCGGGGCCCGGCTGCCTCCTCCCGTACCGAGCCGTACCGTACCGTATGGTATCGTACCGAGCCGTACCGGGCTGACCCGCGTCCCCCCCGTACCTGCGCGACCGGGGGCCGCTGCCCGTCCATGGCCGAGCCGAGCCGGAACGAAACTGCCCCCCCAACCCACGGCGGCGGGCATGATGTCATCGCCCCGCCCGGGCCAATGGCGCGGCGCTACGTCACTGGGCAGTCCCATGCCCTCCATTCAAACCCGAGTGGGGTGGAGTGTGGGGGGGGGTCTCTTGTCCCAGCCCGTGTCGCGAATGGAGCCCCCGAGTGGGGTCCGCAGCCCCTCCTGGGCCAGGGATGGGTTGATCCCCGTTCCATTCCCTTGTGGGGGTCCTGAGTGGGGTCCCTGGGGGCAGAGCAAGGGGCTGGCAGCACCTCGGGAGGAGGGAGGATGGGAAGGCGGGGGTGACAGGCTCTATTTAATTAAGGGGAATTAAGAGCCGACCTGAGCTGCGGGAGGTGGCGGATGCAGCCCCAAGGCAGCATCGATGTCCCTGTTCCAGTCGTGACCGTGACCCCACACTCCACAGCCCCCAGCTCTGTCCCCACTCAGACCCTCTCCTCCAACCTTTCGGGGGGCCAGGGACACCCCCAGGCCGAGGCTCCGTTGGGTGATGTGTAGCCAGGAGGCGACGGTGGGGTACCCTGTGCTTCCCCCCCGTCCCCTGCGATGTGCTGAAAGGGAGAGTGTAGGGCTTCAGAGCAGCTCTCGGGGATTAAACGGAGACCTTTGTGGGAGAAAAAGGGGCGGGAGAGACAAGATTATCCCGAATCTGCCTAATGCGGCGTTTCTTGCATATTCCGGAGCGTCTGGCGGCTTTCCGAGGGAGCCAGGCTGGGGCCGGGGGGTGGCCACTGGGGTGCTGGGGTCCCCCGGCTGTGCCACCCTGGGGGTTCGGGCGCTGTGACACGATGCTGCAGGGACCGAAGGTGTCTCTTGTCAGTGGTACGAGGAGCTCCATTCCCCAGCACCAGCTCAGGGGTTGCGGTTTTGGCAGCAGCGGGGTGCTGTGATGGCTCATTCAGAGCAGAGGCTTCCCTCCATGGAAAGAGCAGGAGGCTGCTCAAGGCATAGCCATGGAGCTGCTGCTCCTGGCACTGTGGAGGCGCTGGTGCTGGCACCGTGGGCAAACCACCCAGGGCAGAACCTCTGCCCGCAGCCCTGTGTCCAGCACCACCGCATCAGTGCCTGCAGTCTCCTTTCCAGGCCGTGCTGCTTCCTTGTCTTGTACCAGTTCCATTTCCATAGCTGGTTTGTTTGGCAAATTCGATCTCCCTTGTTTTCCATATGGGGAAACTGAGGCAAGAGGCAGAGCCCCCTGCTCACAGTTGAGCAGGGTCCCCTGGGAGCCAGCACTGGATGCAATAAGGGTTTGTTGGTAGGTGAGGAGAAGGAGGGTTTGCCTGAGCCCCCACTCTACTCACTCGTGTTAATCCCAGCACTGCTCGCCTCACCTGATGCTGTCATGGGAGCACGGCGCTGGCTGAGACAGCGCGGTCAGGAGGGATTAACATCAGCGGCTGGTGGGGAAGGCTCCCATGAGCTGCCCTGACTCCGGCTGGGAAGAGCAGGCACCCACTCAGCTTGAGACACTGCCTCGGAGGGACAGGCCCCCTTCCCTCTCCCCTCCTCTGCAGCACCTCCGGCCGTGCAGAGCCCCAGGGCTGCATCCAGCAGCGGGGTTTGAGTGCTGGGGGCTCCTGAGCGGGTGTTTGCATCGCTCCCCCCTCCCTGAACCCGTCACCGGTTCCTTTTACTGCTTCTCAGCGGCTTTTGAAAGCAGAGAAGAAAGAACAGGCTTGAAAAGCACTTTGAAAGGCAGAGCAGGGAGAAGCGCCCGAGTTTCCCGGCAGCCCCATCTCCTCCTCCTGCCTCAGCGCTGCCAGCTTTGTCTGCCAACACCGCCTTGGCCACGCAGGAGATGCTGCAGGAGGAGCTTGATGCTTTCCCAGAGCCCCTTTTCCGTGCTGTTCATACAGGGAGGAGTGATTATCCAGCTTACTGAGGGGCATCATCCGCTCAGCACCCATGGGTGTCGGGACAAGCCGTGCGCAGGTTGGAGCCTGCTGTGGGCAGGCTTGTGGTGCAGGGGGCTGCAATTCCCAGCAGGAATGCTCCCCTGGCCAGGGACCAGCCTCACACAACCCATTATCTGCCTGTGAATCCATCACCTGGCCATGCTGCAGCCACCCTGGCTTGTGCTGGGGGACCAGCATCACCCATGGAAAGCACCTACCCTGGCACAGCTTCAGCACAGGGACCCCTTTGGACATAGCAGGCAGCCACACGTGCAGGAAAGGGTGCAGAGACCTGGACCCACCTTCTCCATCGCTCTCCACTTCCTGCTGTCCTGGGAGGACTCATCCTGCCTCTAGGAGCTCTGCGGCCTGGCACGGCATGGGAGGTGGCAAGGCCTGGGGCATGTGGGGCTCTGAGGATGCACTGAGTCCCGGTCATGGCAGGAGGGGCTGTTCCTGTCCCCATGGCAAGGGAAAGGTGGGGGCACTCGGCTGTGCCCTGAGGGAGTTGGAGAACTCGGGAGGAAAAGGAGAGCCCAGGCTGCAGGGCCGCTGCTCCTCCACTGCCCACAGCGAGCGTTTCTCTTCGCCCTCATTACTCCTCCTTGAGGTCCAATCTCAACCTGGAGAACAAACTGTTGGTACCTGCCTCCTCCAACAGCAACGGCTGCAGCTGCAGTACATAAACAACGATAACTCATGGAATTCAGCCCAGAGGTCACAACCCTCATTCCCGGCACATAAACATCTCCCCATCACACCAGGGGCAGCGAGCGGGTACCGCTCCAGAGCTGCCCATCCACAGAGCAAAGTGGGATGAAGCTTCTCCCTTCTGTCCCGCTTGGCTCACCCAGTCCTGATAAGCAAGCAGAGCTCTGCCCTTGGCTGAACCACAGGGCTCTGCCGAGTAGCAGTCAGGGGATGTGTCAAGGCCAATTCGGTCCCCAGGGACTGATTGCTGCCAACAGCTCACCCTGCACAGAGACCTGACAGTGCAGGCAGGGTGCAGGCAGCACAGACCTGGTTGTGGCAGCAGCGTGGGGAAAGAGGTGGCTGTGCTTGGCAGGGAGCACAGCATCTTCCCCTGCGAGCCCAGCCGGGCCGGTTGTATCTGTGCCATGGGGAAACTGAGGCAGCGCAAGTGAGCAAGAGCTCCCAGTGGTGCCAATGGCACTCAGCCCATCTCTGCTGTGCCCACACTGGGCTTTGTGCCCTGGGTGGCTCCTGGACCAAGCCAGGGAGGTTCCTCACGGAGCAGAGGGTGGCTGCACAGCCATGGTGGGATGTGGGATCTGCCACTTCCTCGGGTGCTGCATCCTTCCACTGTGGGAAACCACAATAGAAAGTGCTCGTTCTGGGTTTGCCACCATCGCTGCCACAGGGCCCCCGTGCTCCGGCCACAGCCACACCGGTGGCTTCACTGCCTGGCCCAGTGTCAGCTCCAAACCTGCTGTGGATGCTGCTGCACCCTCCAGCTTCTCCTCCTCATGGCTGTAGATGAACCGGACTGGGGCAGGCAGCAGGGCTTGGGCTCTGCTCTGTCTGCAGGGGCTGCAGCATCCCCCTATGCTGGGGAGCACACGTAGACCCCACACAGGCACCTCAAGCATCCCTTACACAGGGAGCATCCCTCACACGGGGAACTCGCCTGTGCCACTCAACGCCCCAGACCTGCTCTGCCCCACGGCTCTGGCAGCTCCATGTCCCAGCCCCAGGAGGAGAAAGGTCTCTCTTGCACAGACCAGGATGCCTGGGGCTGGAGCCAGGCTGCAAACAAGGAGCAGGATTTGTCCGCGCTCTGCTCCCATGCAAATGCCTCCACCCAAGCAGGGTGTTGGGGCTCCCTTTGCTGCCCAGATTGTGGATGGGCACCCCTGGGTGCTGTGCACCCTTTAGCACTGGCTTCCAAGTAGGTCAGATGAGCCACCTGCCAGATGTGGCTCCAGGGCCACCACCATGTGCCATGGGGACGATAGCTCATTGGCAGTGATGACACCGCAGCATCCCCCATTTCTGCCCAGACCCTTGCTCACACCAGGGTGAGGGTCCAGGCACGCACCTACAATGGGCTGAAGCCCCTGGTCCTGGTAGCCCCCGGGCAAGGAAGCCAGAGCTGTCACCAGGCTGAGCCACCCCCTTAGCTCCACATCCCCTCACCTCCATCCCCACGCTGTTTGCCGCCGGAGGGGTGACAGAGCCCAACAACAGCACCCGGATTTTCCTGCCAGACCTGAAGGGCAGAGCAGGCAGCGAGGGTGGAAACCACCCCAGGAGAAGCCTCCAGTGCTGGTGATGCCGAAAGCACTCCGTGCATCCATCCACCTCCCTCCATCCCCATCGCACCATTGCGTCACCCTTTCCCCTCCAGCTACAGACCCCAATGGGATGGAAACATGCAGGGATACCTCCATCACTGCTCCCTTGCCATTCTGAGCCACATCCTGGCTCCTTCCACGGTGCCATAGGGCTGACACAAGCCCAGCTAGGAGAGCAGGACAGACTGACACATCCCAGCAGGGTGACAGAAGTGAGAGCCACTGATCCTCAGGCTGTTTATTGGCATCTCCCTCAGCTCAGCAGTAGGCACGGCGGGGGTTTGCTATGCAGAGGCCACCAAAACAGCCCCGGCCCCCCCGGCCATCACCACCCATCACGTGCCCCTTGTGCTCCCTCTGCACAAAACCCCATTAAAAAAGACCCCCAAACCACCAGCAATGCAGAAGGGGGGGGGGGGGTGTCTGGCTGCTGCATCGCCCCATCTGAGCCTCATCCGGGGTGCAAAATCAGGGGGGGTCATCAGCACCATGTGCACCCCGGCAGGGATCTCCTGGGGTTCAAGTCTTGGGCACCAAGGAAAGAAGGAATCAATTGTTCCCTGGGTTCCTCACATGTGGGTGCCCCTTTTCCCAAAGGCTGGGGGTTTCCAGGTTGGGGTTCCATAGCCAGAGGCTTTGAGTTGGGGTCTCTGTGTCACCACCGCTTGCCCCCATGTCCTGGGGGAACCACAAGTGGAGGGGCTGGGATTTGGCACTGGGAGATCCCCAGCACCCCATAGGGACCCCGGCACTGCAGGTCCCGAGGGCAAAGTCCAGTGCAATCCTGCCAGCATGGCGAACATTCCCAACCCTCCTCGGCTGAGCAATCCATAACACAGACGAAGAGCTGGGCTCTGCTCCGCAGGGAAGCAAACATCCACCATGGCACTGAGCCCTGGGGCCCTTCAGCCTCTTCCTCCTCCTCCTCCTCGCTGCTTTTTTCCTTAATTTCTTGGGTTTTTCCTTTATTTTTTTCCCTTTTTTTGAGATCTATTTTCCTCTCTCCCGTGTTCTGCTTCTGTTTAAACATCAAACGAAAGAAGAAAACCCGGCGATGGGAGCTCTGGAGCCGGGGGCCAGGCTGCTGGGCGGGCGGTACAGGGTCCCGGGCTGGCTGGGGGGGTTGCCGGGGGTCTGGGGGGTGGGAGTCCTGCTGGCTTTGGGCCGGAAGAGGCTGCCCTGCTGCGTGGAGGTGCTGTTGGAGAGCGCGGCGGGGTCGGGCTCGCCGGAGTCGCTCTCGGTGTAGCTGTACGCCTGCGCCCGCGAGATGCCCTTCTGCTGCCGCCGCCACGAGTTGTAGTACGTGGGGTCGCTGATGTAGTGGTTCACAAAGGAGTGGGCTTTCTGGTGGCCGGGGTCCACCTCGTACTCGCTGTCACTGCCCTAAAGAACGGGATAAGAGAATGAGCACAGCGTGAGGGGCATCACCGCCCCGACCCCGAACCGGCTCCTTGAGGGATGCCCGTGAGCACATCCCAAAAGCCTTGAGGGGCTGCGGCACCGCTGGGGTTGGTTCTGCTGCTTTCTAAAGCTCAACAGAACGCACACAAAAGGGCAATGGGGCCCCTCGGGGGGTCCCGGGGGCCGCGCTCCCCCCGCGCGGGCGGGAGGTGTTTTTGGGAGGCGCTGCCTTCCCGCTGGCTGTAATTGGATTCAGCCTCCTCCATGCGCACAAAGGGCCCATTGAGGGCGGTGGGGAAGCTGCCCCGCGCCAGCGCCAGCTCCCGCCGCTCTTCACAGCTCCTCAAAGAGCCACTCGAGCCCTGCGCGGGCAGCGGGGAGCAGGGCCGGCATCTGCAAAGCCGCAGCCAGGGCAGGCAGCGAGGGGGGACCCCTGGGGCAGGGGACCCCCATGCTTGGGGACAGCGCTGGGGACCCCAAGGACTGGCCCTTGGGTTCAGCCTTGTCTTTGCACCCAGCATCCATCCAGGGTGATGCTCCCATGGTCCCACTGAGAGCTGCCCATGGCCACAGATGCCCGTTGCTCCAGGATGAGACAAAAGTGCCATTTTCCAGGGTTGCCACCAGTAACCGGGCAGCAGGACAGGCCCCAACCCCGCTGCCCTCCCATCCCCTGTCCTCAGCAGCCCTGAGTGCACCCCACGGTGCCACATCCCCAGCACGCAGGCCAGGGGCTGTGCCAGCTTTGCTTTGGCTCCATATCACGAAGCCACGGGGGATGCTGCTCCCTAGAAAGGCAGGAGGGCAGGATCGGCATTGCTTTTCCCAAGCACACAGCAGGATGTGCATGGTGGTGGGCAGAGAGCAGGGGTGGTGCTCAGGGAGGGCTCCCAGCACTGTCCATCCTTTCCTTGTGTCCCTGTGTCCCACATCCCCATCTCCTGGGTGGTCACCTGAGAGTCGGAGACCTCGGAGGGTTTCTCAGTCAGGCTGCTGCTCTCGGCAGGGATCAGGTCATCGTACTTGGTCACATCCTCATCCGAGTAGTGGAGGCTGCCAGGGCTGGGCCGTGGTGGGGACCTCGGGAAGAGGGGGATGCTCAGTGCAGGTCCCCCTTTGGGGCTCTACCACACAGGGATGAGCCCAGCCAGCCCCTGGGACAGGCTCTGGGAGCACCCCTAAGCCATATCCAGGCCCTCCAAAGAGTCTGTCCATGGGCCCTTAGGGATTCCCAGCTTTTCAGGCTGCTCAGGATCCTGGCACAGCAGGCTGGTGCAGCGGCTTCAGCACAGGGCATTGGGCAGAACGGGGTCAATCCTGTGGGATGCCAGCCCCCCCCAGCCCCATTCCCATCCCACAGTGGACCAGGGATGGAAGGTCCCCCCTGCCCAGGGAGGGGGCTGTGGCAGCGGGTTCCTACCGGGTGTAGATGCCGTTCTTGCGGCAGAAGGAATTCTTGATGGAGAGGCGCCGGTTGTTGAGCTCCAGGGCTGGGAAGCTGCCCTCATCCAGGCTCACCATCTCGCCATGGTTCAGGGCCGTCGCCTTGGAGCTGTTCCCTGGGGAAAGGGATGCTCAGGCTACCTCAAAACCCTCCCCAGAGTGTGTGTGTGGGGGGGACCTGGAATGGCCCTGGTAGGGTTGTGCCAGCTCCGGTGTGGACAGACCACAGCCAAGCATCAGCCTCGTGCCAGCGCTGCGGCCGTGCTGAGCCTGCTTTGGCTGTCACCCGGCCGGCCCCATCGCCTCCAGCTCCCGGCTCTGTTTGCTTAATGGGAGGTCTGGATTTTCCCCACAATTTGAGCCCTTGACACAGCTAAGAAAACAGAGCCGTGTTTGAGTAATCCCAGTGACCTCTGCCGAGCCCTCACTGGAGGCTGCCCTGCCTCTGGAGCCGCAGCAGGACAAGCCACTACTTCATCCTGAGCTCCCGGCGCAGCATCTTTATCAGATGTCATAGGAGGAGCTGAGCCCTGAGGCAGGATCTCACCATCCCACTCACCCCAAGGGCGGGCAGGGAGGCTTTGGGGGTCACAGAATCACAACATGGTTTGTGTTGAAGGGACCTTAAAGCTCATCCAGTTCCAACCCCTGCCATGGGCAGGGACACCTTCCACTAGAGCAGCTTGCTCCAAGCCCCATCCAACCTGGCCTTGGGTCAGGGCTCTGCACCCCGGAGGGTCCCATCACCACCCACCATTGCTCACCTGAGTCTGACTTCTTGGAGTACTTCTTGCTCTGCCCGCGGATGATGAGCACGAAGACAAGCAGGAGGATGAAGATGAGCCCTACCAGGGCGATGACCACCAGGAACCACCACTCCTCGTAGAACGGGTTGGCTTTCTGGGCTGGGGCACAGCAAGGAGGATCAGAGGGGGATGAGCGTGGGGGCAATGGATGGGGACACCCTCATGCTGGCCAATGGCTACCTGACACGGAGGGGGAAGGCGTGCTGGGGGTCCCGTAGCCATAGTCATTCACAGCGATGACACGGAAGTCGTAACTGACCCCCTGCTTGAGGATGTCCATGCTGAAGGTGTAGGAGGTCACCTCCTTGGGGATGTCTTTGATGAGGATGTCCCAGAGCCCCTCATCTGGAAGAGAAAGGGAGCTTAGGAGACGTGGGGCTGGGGGAGCATCAGGACCTCTGTGCCCATGACAGTGGCAGCATCAATGAGTGCTGCTCCACTGCTCCCCAGCCCCTTTCCATCAGCCCCAGCAGCATGGTCCTCACTGACCAGCACACAGGTAACTCCCAGACATCCATGTCCTAATCCCAACCCATCCTATTGGGTGGCCTGGGAGAGGTCAGCGCTCCCCGCCTCAGTTTCCCTTTCTCCTGAACCCATCCAAGGTGGGGATGGAAAGCAGAGCAGAGCTGCAGTACCTGAAGGACGGGCTTCGATGACGTATCTGGTGATGGGCCCTTGGCCAGGGTCCCCGCTGGACCAGTGGATGGTGATAGCTGAGCCATAGCGGGAGATGAAGGGCTCACCGGGGGGACCAGGGGCACCTGGGGACCAAAGCAGAGCTGGAGACACGGGGGTATGAACTGCACACACCATGCCAGGCCCAGTGGTGCTGGTCCCCATCGCATCCCCTCCCTCGCCCTGGCACAGCATCCCACACATCCCCCATACCTTCCGCAGGCCCCGTGGTGATGTTTGCCTCAACATCTGGCCCATAGGCGAAGGTTTTGGCCCGGATTCGGAACTGGTACGTGACGCCCTCGGCTAGGTCCTTCACCTTCATCCATAGCGGGCTGTTCCCCTTCACATCCACCGTCACGATCTTACTGATGCCTGCAGGGATGGAGGCTGAGCCGCATCCTTCCTGGAGCCCACCCGGCTCCCCCCAGCACCCCGGCCATGCCCTCACCGTCCACGGGCATGCAGGGCTCATAAACCAGCCGGTAGCCCTCGAGGATGCCATTGGGCAGCGGTGGTGGCTCCCAGGACACGTTCACTGATGTGGTGGTCAGCTCACTGAACCGGATGGATCCTGGGGCGCTGGGGGCTATAGGAGGAGAGTGGATGGGGCCAGCTCAGTGCTTCCGTTAGACATTCCCAGCATGAATGCAGCCCCTCTCCCTGTCTCCACCTTAATAAGGCTGGGGCACTTGTTATCACTATCTCACACCATCCCAATGCCTCTCCCCTGTGTTGTAGTGGGGATGGAGTCAAAGACCCTGCCAGGCTACCACGCATGGCTCAGGGGATGAGTCTCCTTGTCTCTCCTTCCGAGACATTCATCCTCCCCAAATCTCAGCCCAGACCTTCATCTCCATGGGTCCAAAATACACAGACCCTCCGGGGTATCTGATGTCTGCTTGGGAGCAGGAGCTGGGGTGCAGCTGGGATGAAGCGGCAGCAACTAAACATCCCTAGAAGCTGGACCCATGGAGGTAAGGGGTAGGAGGGTGCTGGCGTGATCGCAAGGGGCCGGGGGCAGCCGTGCCACGGGCCCCACCTGCCTGCAGCGTGCGCCCCTCCACCGGGGCGCTGCGGGGGCCGTCTCCCGCGGCGTTGAAGGCGGCGACGCTGACCCCGTACGCGGTGTACCCCGTGAGGTTCTTCAGCTTCACCCCGCGCTCCGGCAGGAAAAGCGTCTTCACCCGCTCGCTCCCGTTCTGGCGCTGCGCTTCCCAGAAGTGGATCTGCAGGAGGGAGGAGGGGACCTGGGTCAGGCAGGGATCCCGCCCCGCTCACCCTCCCCAGGCCGTGAGGGTGCTGAGGCGCTGGCACAGGGTGCCCAGAGGAGCTGCGGCTGCTCCATCCCTGGCAGTGCTCAAGGCCAGGTTGGACACAGGGGCTTGGAGCAAGCTGCTCTGGTGAAGGTGCCTAAAGCATGGGGCTGAGCATCCCGGCCGTATCCCAGAGGCATCCCAGGACCGAGGGCGCCATCTGCCGCCCTGCGGCCGCCCGGCACCGGGATGGGACTCCGGGTACCTCCGCAGACACCCAATAGCACGCACAGCATCTCCCAGAGCACCCAAAACCTCCCAGATCCAACAGCACACACAGCACCACCCAGGGGAGCTCAGCACCCACCAATGCCACCCAGCATCCCCAGGATCCCGGCACTCTCCCGTGTCCCGGCTCACTACCTTGTACCCCTGGATGTCCCCATTCTGGCTCTCCACGGGTGGTTGCTCCCAGGTCACATCCAGCTGCGTGGCTGTGGCCGCCTGCACCGCCACGTTCAATGGTGCCCCGGTGGGCACTGTGCCGAGGGAGGGGACAGTGTCACATCCCTGCAGGACCAGGGAGGGGAAAGCTCCCCCTTGACCGGGGGGCATCCCTCGGCCTGGCACACGCATGGGAGCATGGGGCACCCCACAGGACCATGCTGTGCTATGGACTCACCCGCTTCACCCACAAACACCTCCTGTGGGGGACTGGGGGGGCCCTCGCCCACCGCGTTGTACACGCTCATGCGGATCTCGTAGCGCCGGTGCTTGCTCAGGTCTGTGGGGGAAAGGGGTGAGCGGGGTCCCCTCTGCTGTGGGGGGTCCCGTAGACCCCCAGGGGACCGAGCAGATCCCCCCATTGCTGGGTATAAAGGGGGTGTCTCCAAGGAACAACAGGAGAGGAAGGCAGAGGCGTCCCTGCGCACAGGCATTGGGCTCACCCTGCAGCACAGGCAGGCAGAGGGGACACACACACAGAGGGGGGCAGTAGGGGACATGCAGGGGATGGCACGGAGGGGCAGGGGGAGCCGTGACTTACTGTCCAGCTTGTACTGGGTGAGGGACACCTCGCTGAGGTTGTGCACGGTGTAGACAGCTGGGAGCCATGGGGCAGGGAGAGCAGCAGCCGGTTAGTGCCATGGCACAGGGGGATCCCACCTCCGAGCACCCACCCCTGCATGGCTGTGCACCCCTGAAAGGGCCCTGGCACCCTCAGGTGCCAACGGGGCTGTCACAGCACCAAGGAGTCCCCGAGTGGCACAAGCTGGGCCTGGACACCAAGGTCTCCATGATGAGCATGAGAGTGATGGAGGGAACGCGGTCCTGTGTTGGGCTCTGCCCTTGTTGCTCATGTCCCTGACGCCCCTTGGAGCGGACCCTATTCCCGCTGGGGTCTGAGGACAGCAGCACACCCAGAAACACGCAGCAGGACATCACACCCATGTCAGGTGGACACGTGGACACCTGCACTACAGGGACACGGAGCTGAGCACAGCGGGACCGAGCTGGTGGCATCGGACAAGCGCATTGGTGACCACAGACCTGGTAGCATGAGGAGGTGCTACCTGACCTGACATCTCCAGGCTGGTACCCAGGAGAGACCACGGAGCACGGGATGCTCCATCCTCCACCCGCCACCGCTGGGGCATCCCCAGGCCCGGTGGGGCCAGCAGCACTCACGGGTGAGCTGTGCCCACGTGGCACCGGGGCTGCCGATGCCGCGCAGGGTGACGCCGCGCAGGCTGTCGTGCACCAGCTCGCGGTACCGCAGGCGGAAACCCAGCAGGATCCCGTTGATCTTGTCCTCGGCGGGGGGCTGCATGAGGAGGACAATGAGGAGCTGCTGCCCACCCTGCGGCACCCCGCACGGCAGAGGGGACAGGGCAGTACCTGCCAGCGGATGAGCACGGATGTGGTGGTGTGCGGGGTGACGGAGAGGATGGTGGGGGCTTCCTCGGGGGCTGTGGGGGAGAAGTGGGGGGATGAGGCTCCACGGATGCCCAGGGAAGGGGGGGAACCCCCTCTCCCTGCCTCAGGAGGTGCTGACCCGCCTGCAGAGTGGTGAGCGACTCCGACTCCTCGCTGTACTCGCTGTCCCCAATGTCATTTGTTGCCTTCACACGGAACTTGTAGGAGGTGAAGGGCTTCAGCCTGTGTGGGGACAGTGCAGCCAGAGGGTGACCCCGTAAACCACCCTTCACAGGGCCACAGAACGGTTCGGGTTGGAAAGGGCCTTCAGATCCCCCAGTTCCACCATCTCCCCATCCCCCTCCCTCACCCCTATCTCCCCATCACCCCTATCCCCCCATCCCCCTCCCTCACTCCTATCTCCCCATCACCCCCCATAACCTTTACCTCCCCATCACCCTCCATCCCCCCATCTCACCTATCCACGACGAAGGCGGTGGCGTTGCGGCTCGCAGGGGCAGGGTGCAGAGCCCACTCGCCGTCGGGCAGCTCGCGGCTCTGCACTGTGTAGAACCGCACAGGGGAGAGCCCATCGCTGCCCGGCTGCCAGGACAGCAGCACGCTGCGGGCACGCACCTCCTCCTGCTGCGCCAGCGGCTTCCCGGGGGGCTGCGGGCGGGCTGCGGGAGGCGAGGGGCTGGAGGCACTGCGGGCACCCCATGGGCACGCCATGGGCACAGCCCCATAGGCGGGACCCCCCTGCCCCGTTACCTCTCTTCTCCGTGGTCACCACGAGGGCTTCGGCCGCCTCACCCCAGCCCTTGCGGGTCTGCGCCGCGATGCGGAACAGGTAAGTGGCCTCGGGCTGGAGGCCGGTGGCCGTGTACTGCCGGGCGCTGGGCTCCAGCACCTCCACGGCAGCAGCGTTGACCGCGGTGGTGTTGAGGCTATGGGTGACCTGGTACGCTGCGGGGAGGGAGCAGCACAGTGGGGCTGGTGGGGGGGACACCATCCACCTCCTCCATCCCTGCCCGTGCGCTGCCCAGCAGCGAGGGGTTTGGCTCCCTCACATGCAAACACCAGCCCTGGGGTCTGAGGTGCTCAGGGGATGTCAGGGAGTTGGGCTCTGCCTCTCCATGCGGATCCCTGCGCCCACAGGACCTCCGCACCCCATCCCAGCGTGGCACAACCGGGGTTGCTCCCCACCTACCCAGGATGATGCCGTTGGGCTCCGCAGGAGGCTGCCAGATGAGCCGCACCAAGGTGGTCCTCACTTCAGGGAAGAGGATCCCCACGGGGGGCCCGGGCACTGGAGGGCAGAGATGGGGCTCACCAGGGAGTGCACAAGTGAGTGCAACAAGCCAGGTCCCATCCTGTGCCCTGGGTGTCCTCATTGGGGAATAGAGGGATCACACCAGGGATGGGATGGGAAGGCCTTAGGCACCATGGGGACCCCCAACACCCCATTCGGGGGTCTCTGCCCACCAAGATGCTGCCACCCACCATCATCCAGTGTCCGCTTGAGGACAGGGGGCCGGCTGGGTGCTCCATCACCGATCCTGGTGAAGGCCAGCACACGGATCTCATACAGCGTGTACTTGCCCAGCCCGGTCAGCTGGGCACTGCGGGAAGCATTGCCCTCCACCAGCCAGAACTGGGCACGCGTGTCCGAGTCCTTCTCTTTGTACATCACCTGCAACAGACCCGTGTGACACGGCCAGCCCCGGGACGGAGCTGGCATCATCGCTTGGAGGTGGCACAACGGCAACAGCTCACCTTGTAGCCAAGGATGTGGCCATTGCAGTCTGCCTCAGGGATGTCGCTCCATCGGACCAGCATGCTGCTGGAGGAGGTGGCCACCACCGACACGTTGCTGGGGCCGGAGGAGGGCACTGAAGGGGTGATAGGAGTAAGTCAGTGGTAGATCTGGCTGGGGTGGGTGCCCGGTGCCATGGGGTGGGCAGCGGTACCTGACTCCCTAGTGCGTCCCACCACCGCGTGGCTCCACGGCCCCGATCCGATGGCATTGAACGCTTGGACCTGTACCCGGTACTCGGTCCACTCCTCCAGGTCCTCAATGGTGTATTCCCGCTCCACACGGTCATGGATGATGTGCAACGCTGGCTGTCCTCGCCCATCCAAGCGCGTGTACCGGACCCTGTAGCCCACTGAGTCGGGATTCCCGTTGTACTCCTGCTCCAGGAGGGGCTGGACCCACCCGGCAGAGACGGCAGCATCAGTCACA
Organism: Amazona ochrocephala; assembly: GCA_039720435.1. Lineage (NCBI taxonomy): Eukaryota > Metazoa > Chordata > Aves > Psittaciformes > Psittacidae > Amazona > Amazona ochrocephala. The sequence goes on from CM077879.1 coordinate 94,067,859, forward strand.
ATGTCCCACAGCCCCTATGAGCCCCTTGCCCATGGACATGAGCCATGGTCCCCCCTCACCATCCAGCGCAGCCACAGGCTGGTCTCGCTGGCTGTCCTCAGGGTGACATTGGCAGGTGCCATATCCGGGGGGGCCTGCAGGGTCTGGATCCTCCGGGAGGGCAGGCTGGGGGGGCTGGTGCCCACGATGTTCACCTGCCGCATGCGGAAACTGAGGAAGGAGAAGGGGGGGGTCATGGAAGGGGAGAAGGGGGCTCCGGTCCCTTGGGAGGACACTGCAGCATCGTCCTAGCCACTCGCCTGTAGTAGGTGTAGGGCTTCAGGTTGGGCACCTCCATGGAGCGGGCATCAGGCTCATTTGCCAGCTGGTGGACGAGCCCCCACTCTTCAGCCTCACTGCTCTGCCCTGCCTATGGGATGGGAATGGGGTGAGCTGCCCCCCAACTCCCCATTATCCTCCCTTGAGCTGCCCCATACCTGTGCCTCCACCTGCCAGCGCGAGATGGAGGTTTTGCCATCGTAGCCTGGGCGAAACTGGAGGGTGACGGAGCGGGGCCCGATGTTGGAGATGCCCAGATTGGTGGGGGCACCGGGGAGCTCTGCAGGGACAGGGCAGGGTGGGGGGCACCGGCTGCTTGCCGCCAGCCCATCGGCATCCCCACGCTGCCACACTCACCTGGAGGCACCCCCGAGGAGATGGTGGAGGAAGAGAGCTGGCCCTGGCCCTTGGAGGTCATGGCAGCCACCTCGATGGTGTAGGTGGTGAGGGCGGTGAGGCCGGTGACGCGGTACTCCAGGGTGACGTTGGGCAGGTAATGGGTCACCCGTGTGTTGGTGCGGTTGTATTCCTCCCAGGAGATCCGGTAGCCTGGAATGCACCCCATGCTGTCAGCCCCCGTCATTGCCCACCCCAGGGGGCTGAGTGGGACACCAGAGGGAGATGCTACAGGGTGGGAAGAGGACCAGGGGATGATGCTGTGGGGCAGGAATAGGACCGACACAGGAGCTGGGTACCCGCTGATGCTCCCTTACCTGTCAGGATGCCATTCTTCTCCAGTGGCTCCTGCCAGCTGACCTTCAGGGATGTGTCCAGGATGTCACTGAAGCTGAGATGTCCCACAGGGCCCGGCACTGCCCAAAGACACCCAGGGTCAGCACACAGCACCCATGGGACACCCACCAGGAGCATGCATGGAGGGGACGCTCCTTGGACAGGGCTTCCTGGGGCTCAACAGCATCCCATCCCACATCCCCACGGGCATCCTCAGTGGGACTACGTTCCCCCCTCCCCGGGTACATCCCATGGGAACACGGAGCCTCCCCGTACCGTCCTCGTGGGTGCGCACCAGCTGGGGGGGGCTGCGCGGGCCGTCCCCCGGCGTGGTGAAGCACAGCACCGAGGTGAAGTACTCAGCGAACTTCCGCAGGCCCGACACGTATCCCACATGGATGCTGTCCTGGAAGTTGGGCCGCACCGTCACCACCATCGCCTCCTCCTCGTGCTCCGGCTCCCAGGCAATGAGCTGCGGGAAGAGGGATTTGGGATGATGATGCCGGGTACCAGCATCCTCACCACATGCATCAGCACCACAAACACCATCCTCTGCGCACCTCCGGCCTCCTCTCATTTATTCAGAGTTGATTGAATATCAATTAAGAGCACAGGGAACACTTGATGCTGTTAATGGTGTGTGTTTACCCCTCCGAGCCAATGCTGTGATTAACTCCCATTGATAACAGAGTGTAATCGCCTGTGTTCAGGAGGGGTGTTTGGGCATTTAATTGCCATTGTGCGAGATAGCCTGTAGCTACTTAATTAAGTACTAATTAGGCCCTAAAAAATACTAATCAAAAATACTAAGTGGCATTTAATAAGAATGTGAAATATCTGCCTTGCTCCAGTTATCGCATCCAGCGGCAATTAAATTCCTGAACTTCTTTTGAGTGGATTAAGAAACAAGTTTAATGTTTTTAATTCAATTTCATTAATGTAAATTTGAATTAATTGCAAACTTGGAATTAATTAAAGAGCAGAGGAGCCTCTCAGCCCAAGCAAGTGTTAAATACCATCAGTAAATACTCTTTTAACTGTCAGGCTGGAACCCATTGAAGTCGTGGGGTTTAAGGAGGAGCTGAGCCAGTTTGTGGAGGTTGGATGAGGGATTCCCATCCCTCCCTGGTTTTAGGGAGACCCTCAGGAATTGGCCCTCACCTTGTACCCCTGGTTGATGCCGTTGATGAACTGGGGGCTGGGGGGGTTCCAGGTGAAGCGGATGGTGGTGGAGTTGGTGGCCTCGGTCTGCACGTTCCCTGGGGGCACCGTGGGCACTGCCGGGATGAAGGCAGGGCTCGCAGCGTCCATCACGCCCATGGCACATCCTGCTGCCGATGGGGTGAACGCCGAGGCCCTGCCTACCTCCCTGCAGCGTCCACTCGGTCACCTTCATGCTGTACACCCCCAGGCCGGCACTGTTGTACGCCGCCACCTCGATCTCGTAGTTGGTCCAGATGATGAGGTCCTCCAGGAGCAGGTTGTTGACCTCGGCGTTGGTGATGTTCTTGAACTGGTAGCCCACGGGCAGCCCGGCCAGGCAGTACCTGGGGACCAGCGGCTGTCAGAGCCACCGGTGTCCCCATCAGCACCTGGGGATGCCAGGGATGGGATGCCCATGCTCACCGGATGATGTAGCCCTTGAGGACACCATTCTGGTGGCTCTCTGGGGGCGGCTGCCACTGGATCATGATGGACTGGTTGGTGCGGCCGCTGGCAATGACATTCTGGGGGGGTGCAGAGGGGGGCTCCTCGGGCAGGGACACCCTATGGGGGACAAGGCAGGGGTGAGCACCCATTGCACCAGCCCCCCCAGGACCCCAGCCATCACTCACCTCTCTGTGTCCTTGCTGAACTGGCCCCTGCCCACATCATTCACAGCACAGAGGCGGAACTGATAGGAGCGAGCGGGGACCAAGCCCCGCACGGCCACAAATGTCACCTCGGGGTCCACACTGGCCAGCAGCACGGTCCAGGGGGCATCTATGGGTGAAAAGGGGAAGCAGGGTGGGGGATGCAGGATGCTGGGGTCCCCAAGCTCCACACAGCATCCCTTGCCCACCACTCCGAGGTGATGCTGGAGCTCAGGCTTTGCCCGGTGCCAGCCTAGCCAGGGAGGTGGGAGCAGCCCCTTACTGTTCTCAGAGACCTCCACGATGTAGCGGAGCAGGGGGCTGTTGCCATCGAAGGGTTTGGCCCAGGTGAGGTTGATGGCTCTTTTCTCCAGGGGGCTGAGCATGGCCACAGGGCTCTCGGGAGCGTGGGGGAGCTGCCTGGACAGGGGGTGAGGGATGCGCTGGTGATGGAGCAGGCATAGACTGGGGTGTGGGATGCTGAGGGGATGGGGGGGGGGGGTCTCACCGGACACGGAGGTGGGCGCTGCGTGAGTCGTTGCCCCCGGCTGACACCACCTTGCACGTGTAAGTGCCGATGTCACCCGACCAGGTCTGGGAGATGTGGAGGGTGCCCATCTCATCCAGGCGCACCCTGGGGCCGCTCTCTGTGCTCAGCGGTGCCCCGTCCTTCTCCCAGATGTACCTGTGCCGGGGGGACACCAGGGCTGTTGGCACAAGGAGAGGGGACCAGGGGGGGTCCCACCACCGCGCTGGGCTCCCGGCACACAGGGCACCAGGTGGCACTGCAGGATCACCGGCACAGGGCTGGGGATGGCACCCACCATCCATCCACAGCCTGGGGGTGCCCGGACCCCCCAACCCTCCCATCCCCATCACATGCACCTCACATCCACGCTGGGGTCGTGGGTGACCCCGCAGCTCATGACAGCCTTGGTCCCCTTGATGACGCTCTGGTTCTGCGGTGGGTCGGTGATACGTGTCCTTGCTGTGGGGGAACAGAATGAGCCACCAGCACTGCTTGGAGGTTTGGCATCAGTAAGGATGGGTGCATCCATGTAACCAACCAGCCACATGCTAACCCCTCCCTACAGACCTCTGTGCCTCACCGTGCATCATAGAATCAACCAGATTGGAAAACACCTTTAAGATCATCAAACCTAAGTGTTCCCCAGGACTACCAAATCCACCACCAAACCATGTCACTAAGGGCTTTGTCTACACGGCTTGTGAGCACTGCCAGGAATGGTGACTCCATCGCTTCCCTGGGAAGCCTGTTCCAATGCTTGACTATGCTTTTGGTGAAGAAGTTTTCCCTAATATATAGAATCCCAGCCTCGTTTGGGTTGAAGGGACCTTAAAGCTCCTCCAGCTCCAGCCCCTGCCATGGGCAGGGACACCGGCCACTAGAGCAGCTTGCTCCAAGCCGTGTCCACCCCGGCCTTGAACCTTGCCCAGTTTGCCCACGGAGCTGCGTCCATCCCACCCTGTGCATGCAGAGCAGGGGGAGGCGGGTGCTGGCGGGTCCCTTACCCCACACCACCAGGTCAGCAGACGCCTCATCCACGCCACGGGAGTTGGTGGCCAGGCAGACGTAGGTGCCGGCGTCGGCGAGGTGCGCGGGGCTCACGAGCAGGCTGCCCGACTCCAGCAGCGTGAAGCGCGGGAGCTGCACCGACCCGCTGGCCAGGACCCGCTCCCCTGCGACACGGGGAGCCCGTCAGCTCCAGCAGTGGCCTGGTGGCCAGGCAGGGATGGGCAGGCAGATACAGGGCTCGGATGCAGGCTTGCCTGCACCCCCGTGTCCCCATCCCCTTTACCTTTCTGCCACGTGATGGCTGGACGTGGAGCCCCTGAGGTCTCGCAGTTGAGGATCACGGACATGCCATCAATCACTGTGCTGTCCTGGGGACCCCTGGTGATGTTGGGGGCAATGCCTGGAGGGAAAAGAGATGCACAACCCATCCTGAAGCCATTCCCGGTGCTCATCCAGGAGCTGACCTGCTCCTGGAGCATCTCATCCTGGTTTCCTGCAGTCCCTGAGCCCAGCCATGGGGTCCAGGCTGGGGGGGGGGGGCTGTCACCTACTGGTCACGGCCAGGTACGTGGTGGTCTGCACCTCGCCGGCCGCATTGCGGGCGAAGCACTGGAACATGCCGGTGTCATCGGGGAGCAGCCCGCTGATCTGCAGGCTGCCGTCCGCCAGCAGCTGGAAGCGAGACAGCTTCTCCAGCTGGATGAGGGCAGCATCCTTGTACCAGGCCATCTCCGGGGGGGGCACGCCTGCAAGGACAGGGTCACATCAGGCACGGGGACATGGTGGCACGGGGAAAGCGGCTGGGGAGCAGCTCACCTTTGGCTTGGCAGGGAATGGCCACCACCTTCTCCATCTCGGCTGTGATGTGCCTCTCGGGCTCCTTGACGAACTGTGGCGGCTCTGCCAAGGGAAACCCAGCAATGGGAAGGGTTTGTGTTACCACCGGGCTCAAAACACCCCCACTGACCCCCACCTGTGGTTCCCACCTCAGCCCCAAGGGCTGAGACCACCCTCAACTCATTGCACGCTTGGTTCGGGCTGCCCATGGCCAGGTCCTCACCCATGACGGAGAGGAAGGCACCCTCGGCCACGGCGGGCACGCTGCTGCTGCGCAGCACGGCCTCGCACTCGTAGTAGCCGCTGTCGCTCAGCACGGGGCTGAGGATGGTGAGCCGGCGGCTGTAGTCGCTGATGCCGCTGGACAGGGGCACCCCATCCTTCTTCCAGATGATGTGCAGCTTCATCAGCGGCCTGTGGGGCCAGGAGTGGGTCAAGAACCATCCATAACCCCCATGGAGGCCCCCGCATCGCTCCATCCACAGGTGGGAAGGGAGCTGGGGGCACCCAGCCTGGGGAGATCCCCATCCCCATCCCGCTACTCGCCTGGCGTTGGCCACGCACTCCATGGTCACCTCCGAGGTGCCAGCCACCACGCTGGTGTTCCTGGGTGGGACAATGATGGTGGGTGCGATGGGATCAGCCGGGCCGCCCACATCTGGGAGAAGGAAGACAGAGGAAAGAGCATCAGCACCCTCTGCTCACCCCTGGGGTGCCTGAGCACCCAGCAAGGCCAATGGGGCACCTGAAGCCCATCACCTTGGCATCAGGGTGCCTTCATAGCCCTCTCCTCCCACAGGAGCCCACAGCACCAGCCCGGCCCCAGCCTGTGTGCCAGGGAGGAGGGAGAAGGGGAGTATATAAAGCAAAATGATTGCAACAATAAAAAACCCTCATGTAGGCGCTGTAAAAACGCGATGGGCTTGAAAGCTGCTGATATGGCTGAATCCATAAACATGGGCTCAGGTTGTTTATGGCCCCCCAGGACGCTGAGGTACAGAAAAAGAGATTAATGGGGCAGGAGGGGAAGGGGAGTGGGGAGAGACCTCTATGGAGAGGGAATAAGCACCCCATGGGCAGCAGGATGGGAGGACCAGGACTGATGCCACTGTGGGGCATCTTCCCCATGGGCTGTCACCTCCTGAACAGGGGCTGGGGACCCTCACCCAAGTGGACCAGAGGGATCGACCACAGGGGTGTTGAGCTGACGGGACAACACGTGCTGCGAGGGGAACATAAGCAGGAGCAGGGTAGCATGTCCCATGGGGATGCACTGCACCATCCCATCCCGGAGCCCGGGGCACGGCCGGATCCATCCCCAGCAGCAGGGATGCAGCGGGAGGCTCTGCCCAAGACACAATTAGCGCCTGCAGCAGAGCCCGAAGTGCCTAAATAAATTGTGAGGCCGCTGAAGTGTGAAGTCAGCAAAGCTGGAGCCTCCGATGAGATTTACTGCAAATTAAAGTGGGGGGAGCCCGGCGGCGCTGGGGAGCGGGGCCGGGGGGGGGGGGGGGGGGGGGACGGCCCCCAGAACTCACTGGCCACGCTCAGCGTGATGGGCTGGCTCGTCTTGTTGTCCCCGTTCTTGTCATTCACCGCCTGCACGTAGTAACGTCCCGCATCCGGGGCCACCGTGGAGAGGATGACGAGGGTGTTCTCCAGTGTGATGGCTCTGTGGGGATGGGAACGCAACGGGGATACTGATGCAGAGAGATGGGACCCGCATTCCCAACCCAGTACCCACATGGGACAAGCACAACCCTCAGCCTTCCCCCCACCAGCACCAAGAGGGGCTCAGCTCAACCATTGGCCCCAGGACCACGCTGAGCCCCACATCCCCCCCACGCCCAGCAGAGCACATCGGACAGTGCAGATTAATAGGACCTTTTCTTAATGGAACGATCTAATCTGCAGGAAACATAAAACGGTTTGGGGAATATATTTTTTCTACCATTAAATATGAGATAAAGGAGTTTTATCTCTTCAATCCTGCCTGGCAAATAGAAAGGAGACCAGTTCAATTCCTGCATAATGTGGGTTACAAATTCAATTCCGGCACGCTGCATCTGCCAGCGCTGGGTTTGCAGCTCCAACAGCACCGGGGCCTGATGCAGCCCCGTGGGGACACGTGTGCTGCGCCCAGCTCCATCCCCGATGCCCACCTTTCACCCACCTTCCTCCCTCTTGTTTTCATTTCTGTTCTAAATTCATTTCCCCAGTGACAAACGGAGCCATTAGTCGCCGAATGCCCGTGGGTGTTAGCACGATGCGCTCGAGGCATCTGTTAAACAGCCTTATTGCAAGGACAAGGGCAGCCGAGGGAAACGCAGCCCCCTGGGATGCAGGGGAGGATGCAGGGGGATGTGGGAGCGATGCAGGGGGGTACCAGGGGTACTCACATGCGGCTGCTGGGGGAGATCTTGCGGCCGTCGCGGAACCAGGTGACCTGGGGCTGGGGGAAGCTGGCGATGCGGGGCGCGCGGATGACGGCCGCCTCCCCGTGCGACACGCTCTGCTGCGTCTCGCGGTCCTCAAAGCTCCCCATGTCTGCAGAGCGGGTGGGAGAAACGGCTCGGGGGCTGGAAACGCACCCAGGGACCCAGCAGGGTCCGGCTGGAGGCCACGGGGATGGGCTCCGCCAGGGGATGCAGAGGGGCTGCGCTGGGGGCTGCTCTCTGCTCCCCTCCTTGACTGGTACGTGCTATGGGGTGTGGGGGGTAACTCAGACCCCATGGGCTACTCCTGCACACCCTGCACAACCCATGTCCCAGCACCAGGGTCATCCCAGCGTGACCTTGGATTAGGAACCTGCCGCCTCCCTCCTGCTCAGACATTGTAGGCTGGAAGCACACTGGCAGCAGAGTGAAGCAGGGGGCATGGAGAAGTGGGGGGGCAGCGGATTTTTACTGACTTCCCTTAATTGCTGTAATTAAAAACACGTAAAGAATCTTTTTTTAACGACTTTGCCATTATCATCAGTTGTTAGCACAGCTGCCTTATTAATTTCTCATTAGCTTCCCGATTTCTCATTGCTCCTCGGGAAGGTGTTGAAAGGGTTGGGATTGGGGGTATCCCAGAGGGAAGGAGGGACAGAAAGGGGCAAGTCCCCAAGGTACAGAGCCAGCATCACAGCCCTCAGCATCCTCAGTATCCTGCTTAACCTCCCCATGGTGCCTTTGCATCACCCCCCAGTGCAGACCCCAAAGTCTGGCCCATCCTGCTCAGGTCCATTTGTCCACAGGATCCATGTGGAGCCATGAAAGGAGCATCCAGGACTGAGCCACCCATCCCTGCTCCTGCAGTGCTGGATGCAGCCGCCAGCCTCACGCTCCTGTTTGCCTTCAGTAACGATTATAAACGGTGTTTGCTCTCAGAGCAGCCGGAAGGAGCGGGGCTGCTTCACACCATCAAGTGCTTCTCCCCTCCAGGGAGACAGAGCTGTGTGCTCCGATGTGGTGCTGAGGGTTTCCCAGCCCTGGCACAACCCGCATTGCCTGGGGGTGCCCCCTTGCCCCCCAACCAACCACTGCAGCAACCATGCAGCAGGAGCAGCAACATCCCCATCCCTGCTGGCATCACCCCAGGGATGCTCCGCACTCCCATGGGCTGCACTAACACCAGAGCTGCCCTGGAGCCAGGTGTCCCCGCATGGGACTGTCACTTACATGCCACCTGCACCTCGGTCTGGCGCTGCAGCAGGGCTCCCATCCGGTTGCGGACGATGCAGCGGTAGAAGCCGGCATGAGTGCGGTCCAGTGATGTGATCACGTACCTGTGGGAGACAGGAGCCACGTCAGCGGTGCTGGGACATCCAGGTCACCATCAGAGCCCCCGGGAGAGGCTGCAGGTCCTACACAAACCCCCATTTACTGCTGGAGGTGTGTGTGCATGCATGTATGTGCACACACACACACACACCCCCTGTGTCCCTTGCTGGCCTACAGTGAGTGGTGGCTGTGCACATAGGAGGTGCTCTTGCTGCACCACACATGCAGCGGGAGCTGGTGGCCGTCAGTGACTCATGGCTGTGAGTGGGAGGCACTGGACAAGTGGCTTTGAGCTGCCAGAGGCCGAGGTGGCTGCTGGGGACACGAGGACCTGGGATTCCCACTGAGTCTTGGTGCTGCGTGGCAGGGACACACCAGGGTGTGCTGGTGTCCCTCCGCCTGGGACCCGCACGCAATGAGCAGAGGCTGAGCTGCCTCATCACCCCCAACGCAGGCTCTTATCAGCCAGCAGCAGATAAGCAGATAAAGGGACTAACCACGTCTCAATTCACCCACTGCTCCTGAGCATCACCCCAGTCCATACGCTGGACCCGGCGCCTCCGGACCTCCCTGAACCATCCCCACCCCAGGAGGGATGCAGGGGTGCCTGCTCTACCACCCCCAAAGCAGGCTGGATCCCGCTGGCCTCACAGATGGGTGAACCTCTTATGGGGATGGGTGGGTGCTGCAGCATCACCTTTCCTGATGTGGAGTGCTCGGAGACAAAGCAGAAAGCCAACACATAAGCAAGCTCAACCCTCCCTTGCCCAAATGTAAGCTTGCATTAAAACATGCCTCAGGCTGTTTCGACAGAGCTTTGTTCTTTTGATAACTGAGCACAAATGAAACTTTGGGAAGGCACAAGGAGCGTATCGCCCCTGCAGGGAAGCACAACAGGACCTTGTGCCCCCCCTCCCTGCATGGAGATGGTGCTGGGGACACAAGACTCCCACCTCACCCAGAGGCACCACTGAGCTGGGGTGATCACACATCAGACCCACTGCCAACACACATCCACGTACACGGCATTCCTGGGGTCACCCATCCCCGTGGGAGAAGGGAGGATGCCATTTGGGAGCGAGTCCTTGAGTGTCACGGCTGATATTTAAAACTGCTCCCCAGAGGCTTTAAGTAAGAGATTTCAATTCCAGGGAGCTGTCAGGCACTGATGCAGACACCGGGAATAATGGGCCCGCTCTCCTTGTGGTGTCCTCGTGAATAAATCACACACCGTGACTCCTCGACACACACATGCACACGGATGGACAGATGGACACTGATGCTCGCCTGCCTGCTCAGCAATGCAGGGACCCCCTCTGCATCCCCTCCTTCTGGGAGGGGGCTGGTCCCAAACCCCCCATCCCAGCCCACAAGCCACCCTCTAGGACCCAAACCACCCTCATCCTTAGGGCCCATACATGGAGCACCCACAGACGCACAGCCCCATCTTGCCCCCACAACCCGGGAGCCCGGACACCCCCATGGGCACCGGCAGCCTTCACCCCCCCGTGGGGACACCCCTGCAGATCCAACAGCGCCTGCTCCGCCGGAGCTGGAGGAGCTATTAAGGAGCTGAGCTCCTGCACACACCTAAAGCGGCTGAAAATAGCCCAGAGAAAGGAAATCAATTACCGGGCGCAGCCTGGCCCGCAGTCATTAACCAGACACGAGCAGGGACTTTGCTCTCCGCTTCCGCAGAGGCTTTTATCTGAGACCACTCTGATTTCATTTCCTTCCCCCATCATGCAGGGATGTGAAGGGGGTGGTAACCGATTTCACCCCTGTGCTGCGGGCAGGAGGAGGGGTGAAGCCCCTGAGCCTGAGCAAGCCATGGCCACGCTGCTCTCCCGGTCCCACTGTGCCAAGCAAACAGCTCTTCCACTGGATCCAATCCCCAGCTTGGCCCCAACCTGGGCTCTTCCCGCACAACCAGCCCGGGGACACGCATCACCCTGCTCAAGCCAGGACAGAGGTCTGGCCGCGGTCCCGGTGCTGCCCTTGCTGCTGACTCGGCTGTTCCAGGGGCTGGTTTGTGAAGACAGAGGTTGACAGGGCACCGTCTGCAGGGAAAAGCGCTTCTGAAGCGAGGAGTGACCCCTGCTTCAAGAGGCAGCACTGATGGAGATGAGCACGGCCCCGGGGTCAGGAGGGGGGGTCTGGAGCCACAAGCCCTGTGCCAGGGGAGCAGTGGGTTTGCAGAAGCGGTTGGAAGGCTTTGGCGTCAGATCGTGACAGATGGGTGAGCTGCACATTGGGAATGACGACCTCCCATCCATCCCATCAGTGGGGCAGGACAGGGCACGGCACCACCATCAACCACAACCCCCTTCTGCAGCACAACCCTGGCAAGGTGTTGGCAGCCCCGGGCTGGACACGCTGCCTCGTGGTGGTGGGGCTGGTTGGTGCCACGAGGCACCAGCCCTTGGGGCTCTGTTACTGCAGGGCTGCCGAGAAGCATGGGGCTGATGCTGCCGAATTATTATTAGATTGAGGGGGTGGAGAGGGGCCGCGAAAAGCATCAGCCAAAGGATTTGATCCATCAAATGGAAAAGGCAGACTCGTGCAGGAATCCTGTGGTTCTTCCAATGCCGCCCAGTAACAGCAACAGCTGGATCGGATTTTGGATAGCAGCACATTGCCACGGTCCCCTCTGATTAATATCCTGTATAACGACTAATTAATTCTAGAGGGGACATGCATCTGAACAGTTACCTTGTGATAATGAAATGTCAAGTGAGCATTAAAACACACTTAGCACAGGTTTAACGAGTCCCAGCATCCGAGCAGCGCATCCCGGCACCTCCACCCGCCCGACTGCAGCTCAATATGCTTTTAAACACCCGCCCCGGTATTCCATCAGCCCCCGTTAACTGTATTATTGGATCTCAATTAGCTCCTGATTGGAAAGGGCTCTGTTGTGATACACGTGGCCGAAGCCTCCCTGCTTCCCATAGGGAAGGGGAGCTCGGCAGTGCCGGTGGCGCTGCAAATCCCTGCCTCAGTTGGCCGGGTCAGAACAATGAACCAGCTAATAATTAATGTCCGTGTATTAATCTGCCACCTGCCTGCAGAGCGGGGCCAAAAGCCTAAAGCCATGTGAAGCATCCTGAAGGCTCCAGCATGGCCCTCACCAGCTCAGCCACCACCATCCAGCTCAGGTGGTAACTCGGTCTGGTCCCCTTCCCATGCTGCTTGAGCCCACATAAGGTCCCAGCGTGGAGAGCCCCTCCATCACCTTCCCCTATCCTGCCAGCCCCAATGCCCATGTGGCTCATGGGCACTGCTGCTCTGCACTGTGGCTTGTGCCACCCTCAAAGCCAGACAAGGCACAGAGCAAGGCAGGAACCTTCACAGCACAAACATCACCAGCAAAGCCCATCCCATGCTACCCATTACCAGCTTGGTGTTGCCTCACTGGCGCTCCTGGGAGCTTTGGCAATGCCAAACCTGAAGCCAGCCAGGCTGCAGGCACAGGCAGCAGAAGCTCACTGCTAAGCTCCCACTGCAGCCCCTCAGCTTTATCAGCTCCTATTAGTGATCCCATTGGATGGCAATTAGCTCCCCAGGGGCAGGCTGTGCTCCACAGCTGGGCTGGTGAAGAGCTGGTCCAGCTGGAGCAGGGATGTGCTCCAGTGAGTACAGAGTGGGTCCCAGCCGGAGCAGGGGTAAAACACCCCCTTTTGCCCCAGTTCTGTGTTTTTGAGAGGGTCCTGCCTCCATATGTGACATAATCTGGGGACAAAGGACAGGCATCAAACAACTGGGGCCCTCCAAAGTCCATAATGGCTTGGTGGGATGGCATGTGTGCAGCATCCCTGCATCCCTGGGGTACACACATCCCAAAACATCCTATAAAGGAGGGGAGAGAGGGTCAAAACAGCCCCAGATCTGGCCATGGGGCTTCATTGCACCTGAGGAACCAAGAGAAGCACCAGGAAGCTGATCCTGCAAACCCTGTTTAGCTGGGGGAGGCGCAGAGAGCATCGCAGCAGCAAAGCCAGCCAGTGCCAGGGATGTAATTACACTTTCCTGGGCTCCAAGCTCCTGGAAAAAGGGATCTGGGCTCTTGGGAAGAGGTATGAGATCCTTTAGTAGCTCCTGCACCAGCTGCAGGGGGACGTGGGGAGAGGCAAGAGGCTGATTTAGTGCATAGGAGATGCATCTCTACGGATGGGTGTCTGTCCAGAGGTAATCTATGTGCAAAGTAATTCCTGCAGGCAGCAGGACTCGATGCAACCCTTAATAGGACAATCTCATGTGATGAATTACCAGACCCAAGTAATCTGCATGTTAAATTTCTTGTACGAGGAATAAATATCCTCGATTCACCAGAGAAGCGCTTTCCTTCCGAGGATTCCATTAAAGGCATCAAGCTGCCTGATTTGCATGTTATGATTCCTCGTACGAGGAGAAGTCAGGCTCCGGAGAGCACGCCGGAGAGATTATGCAGGGAAAACCGGAGCAGACCCTGGAGAGCATAGGGAAAACTGGAGCAGGCCCTGGGGAACGCAATGCCAGGACATGGGAATGCAGCATGCAGCACGTTTCCACCACCCAAACCCCTGCCGTCACCCTAACAAAGGTCACAACAGGCAGTGGAGGGGATGGGGTTTTGCTGTGGGGTCCCCAAGTGTGGGAGGAAGTGGGGGTCCCATGGGAGAGCTGTCTCCATGTACCCCATGCCAGCAGCAGGCAGCGAGTGAAGGCTGGTCCCTAATCCCCCGTGGTCCCCAAGGATGCTCCCAGGGGAAAGCATGCACAGAGCCATTCTGGTCCCTGATCCCTCTGTGGTCTCTGATCACACTTGATCCCCAGGGATGCTTCGATGGCTCTCATGCATTCTTCCCTCTGCAATCCTCGGGGATGCTCCACTGCACTGGCTGGGGGCCAGGGACCTGCTGAGCCTATTCCCATTCCCATTCCCGTTCCCCACCTGCCCATCACCACACGCCAACAAGTCGCTCGGTGGCAAGCTGGCGGCTGCGGGAAGGGAAGGCTGGTCACCATGGAAACGCGCTGCCAAACTGGGAGAGTGGCTCCTTCCCTTAAAACACACCATGAGCTCCACGACCATGGGACCAGGATGAACTGGGATGGCTCATGGGGATCCATGGGGAGCCCCAGCCCACAGCCCCCAGAAAAGGGGTGCAATGCACAAGGGTGAGAGCAGCTGGTGGTGCCGGTGGGATTCCCAGCTATGGGAGAGACCTAGGGAGGAGCTGTGAGGATGCTGAGGGTGGAAATGCTTGGTGACATGCTTGGTGCCACAAAACATGCAGATGAGACCTTAGTGATCATGGCAGCCCTGGCTTGGACTTGGTGATCTTAAAGGTCTTTTCCAACCTGGTTGATTCTATCCATGATTCTATGACTCTAAGCCTGGGACATGTCCCCCCTGCAGCACAGGGCCCTGCTGCAAAGGACAATGCATCCTGTCATGGACACAGCCAGGACGCAGGGAAGGTCCCTCCTGCCCCTGGCATGGGGGGATGCCAGGGGGCACAATCCATCCCCTATACAAGCTTGTACACCACATCTCTCACCCACACTACTGATGCAGCCACAGCCATTCCCGGCCCCTGTATGGACAGTCGCATCCCTGAACCTCTCTGTCCATCCCCAGCATCCCTCCCCTCTCCCAGGATTACTCCGTTTCTAAACTCGTTAAGCTTTAATTACTCCCTCCCGGTGACTGAGCGGGCTGGCTCCGTGCCACCCACAGCTCTGTTCGAATTCCACTCCTGCCCATCATCACTCACTCTGGTGCTTCACCCTCAATTCCAGGCGGGACATCCCAACCCCCATTTGGACACATGAAATCCCTGCGGAGACGCAGGGTCAGGCAGCACACACGTGGCAGAGGGAAGCTGCTGCTGGCAGGTTGTGTCCTCACCGCGGCGAGGACGGGTTGAAGCCAGGCAGTGATTTGCATCCAGGCTGTTTGCTTCATTAGCTGCGCCTGGGTTTGTTTGGGTTTTCCCCATGTGTTTGTTTATTTGCTCGCTTCCTTCCTTAATCCTTTCTGGCTGGATGCTGGAGCTGGAGGTGGGGGCCGGGGGCTCATTGGACAGGGAGTCACCTTGGCACCGGGATGCAGGGATGTGGGGATGTGGAGCTCCAGGGCTGCTGAGCATCCCTGAGCAGACACCTTTCCTATGGAAGGGTAAACTGAGACACAGAGCAGACCCAGGAAAGGAGCCCAGGAGGCCCCAGATCCAAGGTCCAAACCAGTTCAGGGTTTGGAGGTGCCCCCCAAGCACCCCAACTTGCTCCGAGGTGGGGCAGAGCCCGGAGTCAGGGTTCTGACACCTCAGTCCTACTTTGAGTGTGTGGCTCAGGCCAGCACTGTGCAGCTGCCCTGCGGGAGCCCCTGCATGGGCTCTGTGTCCCGCCACGCCAGTGTCACCACTGTCCCCACACCCCCACTCAAGAACTGACACGTGGCATTGTTCCCACTGCAGCCAATGTGGCTCCTGACAGGCGTGAGCTGTGGGAACTGTGGGGCTCGACAGGTCTCTGAGCTTCAACACTGGGGTTAGGGACAAGGGACCTGTGCCATAGGGCACCCAGCACCAAGCCTGGGGCACTGGGGACACCACAGAGCTGCAGCCACCACGGCTTAGTGAGGAACAGCCCCATGGTCCCCAAGGATGCTGCAGCACCCACACAGCACCGTGCTGGGGAGGGCATCCAGCACATAGCACGGCACAGGGTGATGGGGAGGGGACGTCACCAGCCACATTGTCTGCGTTCCCGGCATCCCGGAGCAGCCCCGCGTTGCTACAGCAACACGAAGCCTTTGGATTCAATGCCTTTAAATGGGGAACTGCTTGTCTCGGGCTGAGTTATTGATTAAGACAGGGAGGATGACACACACAGGCACAGGAGATGACCAGAGGTACCCAGCTTCACTTAGAAGCGAGCTCCGAGCGGCCTGTGATGCAGCGCCGTCAGGATCAGTCACCACATGGGGCTGGATGTCCCAAACCAGGGTGATCTCTTGTGCAGCCCTTTCCTGCTCCATCCCTGGGCTGGGCTGAGCTCAGGGAGCCAGGAGCCAGCAGTGAGCTGCAGCCCGGTGTTAATCCCCTTGTTCAAACGCCTCCTCCCTGATGTTGACCTGCTTAAATCCACCGTTTGCTCTCCAAACAGAGGAGATGGCAATGCTAACGGCTGCATCCCCAGCACAGCATCCCCTCGCAGGGGGACCGGTGATGCCCGCAGTGTCAGCCGGCAGGGACCGGTGTGCCGAGCGGGATCGGTCCCGGATGCTCAGCGGTGTGATGGGACTCACCGGTATTCCAAGGAGAACTTGGTCAGCTCCTGGCTGTTGTGCAGCCACTTGAACTCAAGGGGCCAACTGCCCTCGGCCATGCACGTCAGGACCAGGCGGTTCCCCTCCAGATGGACCTGGCTCCGCACCGGCTCCGTCTTAAAGTATGGGGAGACATCGTCTGCAGAGAGAGGAGGGAGAGGGGTGAGAGACAGGGGTGAGGACCCATAACCTGCCAGCCCCATAACCTGCCAGCCTCACTCACTTCATCATAACCATAACCCAGCAGCACATGGGCACACGGGCAGGGGGATGCTGGTGGCCTCATCCCCATCCCTCTGTCCCAGCCAGGCCTCCCCACTGGCCACTTCCCTGCCCTGAGCCATTTCCCAAGCCTGTCGACAAGGGCTTAGCCCATCTAGGGTTTACCTAAGCCGCTTGCTTTGCTTTATTCCCAGCTGCCTTTGTAGTGCTTCAGAAGCACTGAGCTTTTAACTTGGGGGGTGAAGAGGGTGGAGGGGCTGGGAGCGGAGTGAGACATAAACACTTACTCCTCTCCTGTTTTATTTGCTAAGTAAAACTATAAATCGAAACACACAGCTCCATTTTCTGCTTAACAAATGGAAGCCCTTTTACTTCAAAGACACATTCATATTCCCCAGCAGCTTTCAAGTGTGCTTTCAATCACGGCTTTGGGTTTTTTCTTTGGGGTAGGGCTCTGCTCTCTCGTGCGCGAGCTGAATTCCTGCCGCAGCTCTCCACACCCTGAGCTCACAGCAAAGCAGTGCCCATGGGCTCAGCCTGTGCTGGTGTCCCACTGCCACGGGGGCTCAGAGACACCCCCAGAGCTGCCCTGGGGGTCCCTGTCCTCTCCTCCTACGCACCCTGGGGTGCCAATGGCTGCATCCATGTGGAGATGCCCGTTTGATTCGCACCCGCCCTGCTGCGTGTCCCCGGGGTGGGCACAGGGATGCTAAATGCCAGGAGAGTCATTAGGCAGGGAAGCAGCAGCAAACAGCTCCTTAGTTTAATGCTCCTCTCTGACCTTCAGCAGCGCTGGCTGCTGTGGGCAGCCCTTATCCCATTGCCCCTGCGCCAGATCCAGGCTGGATCAGGGCATCGAGGCACCTCTCAATGCAGCCAAGGGGCTCGCTGCCCGTGCATGATGCGTGCCACCTCTACACGTGCATACACGTGTCCCTCCCATGCTGTGGCAGGAGCTTGACCTGGAATGCCAGAGCTTCACCCACGCCAGGCTGGAGATGTGGGATTATTGCAGTACCCAGCTGAGGTCATGGCAAAGCCGAACGCCAGCACCAAAGCTGAACACTTCAGGCATGAAACCAGTAGGTGAGCCATGGACCAGGCTGGGCATAGGGCAGGGCAAGATGCAGCCAATGCATCCATGCAGCGAAACAGGCTGATGCCCAGGCTCTGGTGATGGTCACCTATGCGTGAACCCCACCAGAAACCACAGGGCTCAGCATCACAGGATGAGTGCTCCAGGGGCATCCCCCCACTGATCCCAGCAGCGAGAGCTTGAGATGCTTTTGGGATGCACTTGGGATGCTCTTAGGATGCTCTTGGGATGCATTTGGGATGCACTTGGGATGCACTTGGGACACATTTGGGATGAACTTGGGATGTATTTGGGATGCACTTGGGATACATTTGGGATGCAGGGTGCTCCTGCCGCACCTTCCCCGGGGCCACAGGCCGTTTGCATACATCCTAATTTGACTTTAAGCAGCTCAGGCTCATCTCGCTTTGAAGCACCCGAGCCATCTGTTCTGCATTAAGGGGTGAAGAACGGCGCCGAGCAGGAGAGGCAGCTCCTAATTCCAGCCACTGATCGTGCAATCGTTATCCACGCGCGAAGGACACTGCGGCCTCCTCGGGCCAAGCAGCTCCTCCGTCCCCAAACCACTGGCTCCTCCGATCCCTTGGGAAAGCCGTAACATCCCAGGGAGGGCAGAGGGTCCCAGGTGCACCGGGTGTCCCTTGCGAGGGTGAAGGTGGCACCGAGCTGCAGCCTTCCATGCCTCAGTTTCCCTCTGTTTGATGCCACACATCTCAGCTCTGCTCCCAATATTCCAGGCGGATTTTCTCTCCCATCATCCTGGTAGCATCACAGGGCATGGCACCACCAAATCCAGGGTGCACAGGGGTGCCCATCACCTCATCACCCATCACCTCACTGCTCCCTGCAGAGCCAGTATGGACAGAGGCCACGATCCCACAGGTCCTGGGGGGCAATGGGAGCTCTCCCGGTGTGTGACACCACATCCCCCCGAACCGAAGGGTCATTACTGCTAATTCCGCCTCTCCCCCATCTGCTGTGGCTGTTTACTCTCCACTTGCTCATTAGAGGCTAATTAATCAGTGCAGAAATTCATCACTTTGCAAAGGCAGCAGCGAGGGGCGGCCCCGGGAACATCTGCACATCTGCTGGTGGCACAGGATGGTGCTGAGCTCCCGAGGCCATCGGCCGGGTGCTGTGCCATGCCGTGTCATGCCAGCCCGGCACAGCTCCCTCCATGGAATAGGTGCCATCAAACCACTCCATCCCCATCCTGCCTGCACCCGGAGCTGAGCTGCGGGCAGGGATGGATGAGATGAATAGGATGCCAAAAGCTGGCACTAGGGAAAGGGGACAGGAACGAGCATGACCCCGGCTCTCTCCCTCCACCACCAGTGACATTTTAATGCCAGGCCCTCACAAGGCACTAATCCTGCCTAATGGGATCACAATCTTTGTCCCTGCACTTTATTTACATAGAGCTGGGTCTGAGCCCTGAGCATTAGTGAGGGGAGGGGATGTGGATTTAGAGCAGGGGCCCCAGTTGTATCCAAAGAGCAGTAATGGATCCTAATTCCTGGGCGTAATGGGCGAGCCAGGAGCTAAGTCCCCCTCTCCAGGCTTCAAATCCTTCTTGATGGGAAGGGACGGGAAGATTTAAGCCCAGAGGAATCCTGGAATGCCTGCCCAGGGCAGGGTGCTCCATGCAGCTGCTGGTGGGGAGAAGGAGGGTGAGATCCTCCCTTGTGCTCAGCAAACCCCAGTGAGCAAAGAGAAGGTGGGGATGGGGCATGAGATGGGGCCCCCAGCCAGCCATGAAGGACCAGCAGCTCATGGGACACCCAAGTTCTTATAAGTGTTCCAGTGCCTAAAGAGGCTCCAGGAAACCTGGAGAGGGGCTTTGGACAAGGGCCTGTAGGGACAGGACAAGAGGAATGGCTTTAACCTGCCAGAGGGGAGACTGAGATGAGCTCTTAGGCAGAAGCTCTTCCCTGGGAGGGTGCTGAGGCGCTGGCACAGGGTGCCCAGAGAAGCTGTGGCTGCCCCATCCCTGGCAGTGTTCAAGGCCAGGTTGGACACAGAGGCTTGGAGCAAGCTGCTCCAGTGGAAGGTGTCCCTGCCCGTGGCAGGGGTTGGAACTGGAGGAGCTTTAAGGTCCCTTCAACCCAAACCAGGCGGGATTCAATGTCCCTTATGGATAGGGGTGACATCCACCGCTCCCCTCCCCACTGAGCAGCCCCATGCTCACTCTCAGCGCCCAGGCCCCCCCAGCACGGGGCGATGAAGTCAAACCTCTGCTGCATCGGACGATCGCGGGCGCTCCGCAGCACGAGGAGATTAAAAAACAATAAAGAGAAAGCGAAACCCGCGCTGTAATTGCCAGTCTGTAGCCGCCAGCGCAGGCAGGGGGGGGGGGGGAAGAGACAGAGAAGAAGAAATCCGCTAAAATTTTAATAGGAACCACTGCATTTAATTTAAGGGCACATTTTTTCAATTACCAGAATAATTGTTTTATTCCTAACCCACGTTCCAAGAAGAGGGTAATTTTCCCCCGGTTTTATTATTCATTTGTGTAACAGGCTCGCTGCGCCGTTCCCCGGCACCCGCTGCCCATCCCGGCAGCACGAGGGGACCTGTCCTGGCGTGGCAGGGGTTAACGTCACCACTGCACCTATGGGGGACCGAAATGTCCCTGAGCAACCCAATGGAGTCACAGCCATGGTTGGGTTCAATGAGAGATGCTGGCCCTGGGTACCAGCCATGGCCACCTCGGCTGGGTGGCCCCATGCCATGGAGCTGGGCAGGGACAGGTAAAGGCCAAGGGCTGCGCTGCTGCCCCAGGAGCCACCCCTTGGCTGAGCTCCGTTTCCTGCTTGTCAGGTGCAAGCGTGCGGTTGGGAGGCATCAATATTTCAGTGGCTGTTGGCAAAGTCGCTGGGCTCCTGTCCCCATGGGCACCGAGGGCACGGCTCCCAGTGCTCCTGGTGTCCCCACCACGGTCCCCTCCAGTGCTGGGGATTAGCAGTGCTCAGCGCCAGAGCCATCAGCATTCCTGAGATGAGGCTTCATCCCCTTAATAAACAGCAAACATGGAATTGAAATGCTGAATGCTCCGGCACCTGGGAGCTGCGGAGCACAGCGTGCTGCCGAGTGGGGACCGGGTGGCTGGGGGTGACAAGGACAAAGCCAAGCACAGGGATGAGATGGGGTGAGCATCCTTAGTGAGCCCCATTCCCCCTCCTAGCACCTGAGCAGGCAGTGCCATGGGGAAGGGGCAGGTAGGGGTGCTCCAGACCCAGTCATGCGCTGCAACCTCTGTGGGGCTCACACAGCATCAGCAGCGGGGCAGGATGGCTCCATCCTCCCCAGCCCATCAATATCACTGAACCAATCAACATCCATCCCAGCATCAGCCCTCGGTCCTGATCCCATTGGAAAGGGCTGGCCCAGGAGCACAGGGACATCCCAGCCATTCCTTGTACCCCTCCAAGCTGGGCTGGTGGCCATGGGGTGTCCCCATGGGCACACAGAGCGGTTCCAAAGGCACCCAGCACCATCCTGCCCATCTCAACCCTGTGGCTCAGCCATGCCCCCCAGCACCCCCCTACCCCGTGGCGCATCTTCTAATGTAGTTATTTTTCATTCCACTAAGAAAAAGACTTCTAATTGCAGCTGTGCCCATTAATCCTCACAACTTACTTTGTTCCCTTCCTCCCCTGCCTTTCCTCTCCCTCCCCTTCTCCCCCTACTGAGACCAAGAGCTTTCAAACTCTCCTCCTGGCTATTAATTAAAAGCAACCTCTCCACTATGCAGAGTGTACTCGCCATAAATTAATAGCGGGCTCCTTAATCAAATCTTATCTCCTCTCGGAGCGCCCGGCGCTGGGGTTGGTATCCCAGCCCGCCCGGCCATGAAATGCAATTTCCAATGCTCCGATGGGCTCTGCTCCATCTCCTGCTCCCATCCACACCGGTGCCGGTGCCCGGCCGGCCGGGGCTATGGGAAGCAGAGGAACTGGCACAGACAACGGCCGAGGTGGCTCCCAACAGACCCGCTCCATTTCTGAGCCATTTAGCACATTTATCTGCAGCCCCCACGGACGGCTCTCGCCTCCTGCATTATGTAGAGGGCACAGCCTGAGCCGGGGGGTTCGTTGCTCACCGGTGGCACGAGGATGGGAGAGCAATGTGGGAAATGGTCTTGCCATGGGAAGGCAGAAGGGCCATGGCACAGCTCAGGGGGGGAGTCAGCTGAAAGTGATGCTCTTGGACCTGTAAGCTCGTGGTGCTCCAGTTGCCATGGCACACTGGAGAGCATCATCCCCCTGGTCCTGCAGTGTGGTCCCCAGCCTGGCTCCCCCTCCCTGTGCCACCAGGTTTTCCTTCTTTCCATCCACACAGTGCCTTCCCACCCGCCCCAAGCACTGCCCTTTCTAAAGGCAGGAGCAACACCAGGATGATGATGAGGACCCACATATCCAGGGCAACTCCACCCCAAAGCACATCCCCATCCACTTGGCCACAGCTCCAATCCATCCCCGAGAGCCTGACCGGGCTGCAGCAGACCTCAAACCCAAACATCCCTTCCACCCCTGTCCAACTGCAGCACTTCCCCATTCCCATGGGTTTCCCAGGCAGCAAACGTGAGCCGGGACAGAGGGGGACCCAAAAATTGTGCCCCAGAGCTGCTGCTTTTCCACGCTGGCGCTGACAATTGAAGCCCTCTCCTTTGCTGCTTGGAAAAACCCTGTGTTAGCTTTGACTTTCCTGCCTCCCCCAATAGTCCAAGACAAACACAAGGGGCTTCAGCTCCATCCCTCCAACAGCACCACAGCCCTGAGCAGCGGGGATATGATGGGAGCTGCAGTCAGGAGCAATGCCAAAAAGCAGCTGCTTCTCGTAAAGCAATTGCAGAGCAGAGCTAAGAGGGGTTTTAAGGGAGGCAGAGCAGCCTGAAGAGCCTCCCCCTCTCGGCCCCCCTCACACTGCGATCACAGGGATAAAACCAGCTTTGTTGCACCGAAGAGAGCCATCAGCAGGTTGGAGCAGGGCTGCGCTGCTGCGCTCGGAGGATGCAGGAACATCTCACAGCAGCTGCATCCCTCCATCCATCCTTGGACTGGGCACCAGTGCAGCCCTTGGAGAGGGAAAGCAGGAGCAGGATGGAGCAGTGAGAGGCTCCCTCCAGCATCCTCCACCAGCACATACCCTGCACGACCTTGCTGCTGAAACGCATTCGTCTCTGCTCTGATGCCTCACACTGAGCCCACAGACTGCTCGCAGCATGAGGAGCTGCAGCTCTGCCATGGAGAAGGGCCATGAGCAGCCAGACAAGGGCACACTGGTCCTTCAGCTCAGGCAACAGCTCCTGCGCAGCCACAGAGACGCAAGGTGGAACCGGGCACCTTTTCATTTCCATCAGCATCTCTGCGCAATCGCTTTAGCGATTCCCTGGCTCAGGAAAAAGGTCATTGTGGCGGTGGGGGAGCCCCTGGGACGTGGGGCCAGCTCCCACATCACCCACGTTAGGATGTCTGGAGGGGACATCCTAGTGCGGTTGATGGAGAGGTCTGGCAAAGAAGGGGAGCCGGGGCCAGGCTGGACCCAGCCCGGCTCTGGTGCCGCTGCCCGCTCCTCCCTCGGAGGTGATGTGGGGTTCTCTGTGTGCCGTAAGCGGATTGCAGAGGTGTGTTCACCGGATTAGGTGGGATGCTGAGCGAGATGCGGCGCTGCAGGAGCCGCTCAGCAGAGCACGGCTCCTGCCCGTGCGGTGCTGGCAGTGCTCAGGGCTGGCTTTTCAAGTGGCTTTTTCCCCTGCAGCCTTTGGGAAGGTGAAGCTGAGGAGGGATGGGGGCTCTGGCACCTCCTCACCCCTCCAAATCCCTGCAGGGCCCCGGTCTGGGCTGGCAGCGGGGTCAGGTCCCCATGTTTGTCCCTGCAGCTACCCCTGCCCCCAGTGCTGGCAGTGACAGGGGGGACACTGAACTGAGGAGCAGCACAGTGACCCCAAAGCCCACCATAGATAATCCCCACTGGCAGCGGCACCAGCTCAGGGGTCTCTGTGGCAGCCCCATGGTTCATACAAGCTGACCACAGCCATGGTCTCAGCACCCAAATCCCCCGCACAGACCCAGCCCAGGGTAAAGGAGACTGGGATAGGGACAGCAGCGATCCCAGGATGCAGAAGATCCAGCGATCGATGCCCCTCATCTTCCCCACACGGTCCCCAGTGCAGCACCGGTGTCACCTGCGAACTGCACAGCAGCTTTGTCAGTGTCACACTTGATCCATCTCGGTGCTTCCCAGCCTCGGGATGTAGGAATAGGCAGTGGGTGTGATTTCCTGAGCCAACAGTGCTTGGCAGAGCCCAGGAGCCCCAAAACAAGGTGCATCTAGCCCAGTACATGGCCAGCTCTGCTATGGCTCAGCCCCTCGCACCCAGGATTATCACTACCCCACCAGGGCCACGGCATCCTGCAGGACAGACAGATGGATGGATGGACACCCTCCTCCCGCACTGCTTCCCGCCAGTGGGACCGCGCTGCCATCCCCCCTTCCTCCTCCCACATCTGTCTCCAGGCCCCCAGTTATTTATTTATTTGTTAATTAACTGCTGTTTCCATAACAAACGCTCCCTTTTCCCGGCCTCCAACAGCCCTGGGGCTGGATTGTTAACTAGGATTTTAATTTGTTAATTAAAAGCAGGATGGCTCCATAACAAGCTCCTCTTCAGCAGCGGGGGCTCTCCCTGCTCAGTGAGCTGTTGGCTGAGCCGGGGGCCTCGCCAGGCCCAGCTGAACCCCCGCAGGGATGGGGCATGTGTAGGGATGAGCACAGCACCCCCAGGACAAGGGGGGTGCAAAAGGGATATGGAGCTCAGCACCATGGTGCATGCTCAGGACCTCCCTTTTCCCAGCAGAGATGATGCCACTTCCCATCGCGGTCACATCCTGAATCCCTTCACTGAGCATCACGCATGTCCCCAGCCACCAGAGCATCCCAAACCTGGGGAATGCCCCACTGCAGCAGAGCCAGGGCAGCGTCAGCATCACCCACACTGCAAGGACCTCAGCCCTGCAGCACTGGGGACCCATCCTGGGTGCACCACGCTGCTGACATGGGCCAGGTACAGCTTGAGATGGTCCCAGGGCCAAGGGAGAGGCACCAGCCCTGGCCAGGGAACAGCGTCTCATTGAGCCGGGCGGCTGCGAACAGAGCGGGGCTGTGTGCCTGCGCGTCCCTGCCTGCCCTGCACACCCAGCGCCTCGCACATCCCGCCTGGAAAGAACAACATTCCCATCCCAGGAAACCCACACAGGCGCACACACACACACACACACACACACACGGCACCGCTGTGCGCTCCCAGCCCATGGGCAACAGGCAGAGCTTTGTGCTCTGAAGGACCATGCGGCCCCCGAGCATCCCTAAAGCTGGCCCCGACAGCACAGACCTGAGCACGGAGCTGCAAGGGACCCGCAGCGGAGGAGCCATGCAGGGATGCTCCCTGGGGAGACAGGAGCCCTCCCAGTCCAGTCCCGTGGGGCTGAGCACATCCACATGCAGGGCACAGCCCTATCCCAAGCTGGGAATGTTTAACAAGCTCAGGCTCCAGTTTAAACTCCTTCTCCAGCAAACTCCTTGTAACGATGCCACAACTCCTGACCCCTCGATTCCACAGCTCTGCCGTTATCTGGGTCACTGCTGTGAGTCACAGACACCCAGAGAGTGACTCAACATCATTAGAAGGGCCAGATCCTGCTGCTGGCTTCCCCAGGAGCCTCTGTGAGGGGATGGAGGGACAGACATCATCTCCAGACCCACCAACAGCCACCAGCATTCCAGGCAGGAGAGAGGAGAAACACACATCCCCTTCCCCAGAGCCTTGGAGGGGATAGAAGGGCCTTTCCCAGTCCCATTCCCAAAGGCTTTGCAGCCAGGAATGGAGCTTCCACATGAGGATTTGGCTCCATACCAGCAGCCAAGCAAAGCGAGGGTCCCCCACAGCCCTGGACCCCAACCCCAGTGCCATCATAGTGCTGGGTGGGATGGACGACACATGAGCCCAATGCAGCACAACACAGTTTTGGGCTGGATTTAGCCCCATGGAGCACATTGAGTGTATCCTCCAGGTATTCCTGGAAGGAAACCACAGCCGTGGACTACCGTGGCCACTGAGGCTGAGGAGGGGTGGGAAAGCAAAGCAGCACCAGACCTGCTCTATGGGAGCCTCAACAGGGCCAGGGGGGTCACTTCTGCAAGGGGCATCCGTGCCCCCCCGTATCCTCCACCCTCACAGGATGCTCAGCACACACACACACAAGCAGCCGCTCTCCAGCCTCACCACGGGAATCTCAGCAAGGCAATGGGGAAAGGAAAACAGGAGGCAGAAACCACAGACAAACCCCACTCAGCCTTTCCCACGGCGCTGACGCAATGGAGCCTCCAGCCCCGCGGGATGGAAAACCCTTTGCCAGGTCCCCCCCCAGCCCCGTGCCCAGTGGGACGGCGGCACTGGTCCCCCCCCAGCCAGCAGGCACCGCGCACCCACCGATGTACTGGGGAGGTGCCCAGACATCCTCTTTCCCAAGTATTAATTAGTCATTGCATTGCTCACTTGGGTCATAAATAGCCGCAGCATGACGGCGAACATGAGTTTTCCTTGGAAAAAGGCTTTTCCAAAGCTTTTCCTCCCCAGACACTCTGTTTGCAGATGGGGGACAGGAATAACTCACAGCCTGCCAATCCCCACCCCAGCCATCCGCTGATTTTCCAGGGCAAGGAAGCGAACTCTGATCACTGCACTTCTTTCCACACTTGTGGCTGGCCCAGCCAAAGGGGCTTTTCCAGCCGACACCGTGACTCCAGGCCAGCGATTCCAGCGGGAAAGCCAGCGCTGCTGCCCAGCCTGATGCGAAGCTGATGGGGAGAAGCCAAGCGAGCGCGACTCCATCACCGCCCCAGGTGAAGCGCTCCCCAGCTCATTGCCCTGCTCACAGCACATGCCTTGTTTCCACCCTCCACTGCACAGCTCAGCTCCCTGCCGCTGCCCTGCCAGCCCTTCATCCCACCCTGCAAGCAAGGAACACGGGGAGATGAAGGCGCCCATCACCTTCCTCCCCTTGTACCCATGCGCACAGGCAGGGTGCTGGGCGCTTCCCGGTGCCCAGCCCGCAGGGACGCTTCTCCCCAGGGCAGAGCTGTGAATTAAACATGCCACCCTAATGAGCTGATTTCATTAGTTTGTGAATGCATCGAGAACTCATTATCAAAATCAACATCAGCTCACTGGAGCCGCAGCGCTGCAGCTGGGGCCGCACGTGGCGCCCGCCCCGACGCGCGGTGATGGGCTCCATCGTGCCCCAAACCCCGGCACCCACCCCACAAAGCTCCTCACACCTCTGTTTCAGATGCAGGGCTCCATACTGGGCGCCCAGCATTGCTGGGGTTGGATAGCCCCAAGCTGCTGCCACCCCAGCATGGGATGTGGGAGGGCCCCTGCGACCCATTCGATGCTGTTGTGGGGTGAGAAGTCCCCATCCTGCCCCATGGTCTCCAGCCTCCTGCAAGCACCCTGAGGAGCCTGTGCAGCACCCAAACGTGGAGCACTGGGGGCCTGATCCACCCACGGAGCCAGGCCAAGGCATGAAGCTGGGGCACAGTGGGCGCATTGTCCGGCTCAGCAGGACACGCTCCCTTTGGAAACAGCAGCTAATCCCATTTCATCCCCCTTCATGGCCATCAGCTGTTTTTCAGGCATGCAGGAGGCGGGTTGCTGAAACCAGAGCTATTGTGTCCGCCTCACCCCAGCCCCCTCCATCCATCCTTCCATCCCGGCGCCATGCTGGGCCAGGATCCGGCAGCATGTCCGCATCCAGCTCCCGCCCTGGCACATCCCTAGCCGGGCCATCATGGGATGCTTGGAAATAGGGATGCTGGATCCACGCAAACTTCCCCCACGCTCTCAGCCTGACTTTGTGCTCCAAGCCCAGAAGGAGGAAGAGGAGGAGAAGCAGTACTGAGCATCCCACCACGCGGAGCCCCAAGCACAGAGGCTGAGCCCTGGGGACAGCCACTTGCATGGCCCAGCACTCGATTGCTCCCCACAGAGAGACACAGGCTCCTGGCAGGGATAAGGAACATAAATGACCCCATAAAACCTCAGTTAATGCCCAGTCCATGCCCTACATTCAGCTCCATTTCCTTACCCAGCTGCGGCTCACAGCCAGTGAACCGGGATGTGCTGGGAACAGACGGCCCCATGGAATAGGGGCAGAGGAACAAGCTCCCCCAGCATCCTGGCAAACGCACCCCAGCCCTGCGGGCATGGGCCTGGGGGCACAAGGGACATCCCTCCTTGCAAGCCAGGGGTAGCAGAACCCTTCCAGGCACCCCGGTCCCTGCTGGCCTCACATGCAGACCCCAGTATCCTGGATGACCCCCTTCCAGAGCCCAGTATCCTGGATGACCCCCTTCCAGAGCCCAGCATTTCCATGGATAAACCCATCCCTGGCCCCGGCACCGCCACTGCGGGGAGCCAGGAGGGCTCAAGGTTACCGGTGAGGACTCAAGGCTGTTGTCTCACCCAGCAGTGCAAAAGCAATTAATGATCGCAGCTAAAATTAGCTCCTCGGCTCCTTGCTGCTAATGGTCAAACCATCAAGGTTCCCCTTCGCCGGGGGCCTCGGCACATCCGTGGGGCCGGCAGTGATGGATGGGAGCTGACAGAGCCGCTCTATCGCAGCAGGATGCAATGGGCATCATACCGTGGTCCCCATCCCACTGCACCCACTGCCACCTCTGCCCCTGCCTCAGTTTACCCCTTGGCTTCCTATGGGTAAAGGGAGAGTTCCTGGAATGCTGAGGAGCTACCACTGAGGCGGATGATGGGACAAGGGATGTTGGTAGGAGGGAGGGTGGGTTCGGCATGGGGGGACCCGGCATTCCTGGAATTGCCACCGTGCCATCCCTGGTCCCTAATGCCGGATGGGATGCCCAGCTGCTGGCACCCATGGCAGCTGGTCCCAGTGCCCAAGGCCTTCTCCAGCCCACGGGCTGACACTGATCCATGCAGGGAGGTGACAACGCAGAGCAGGCTGCAGCTGCCGGTCACAGCATCCCCAGGGATGCTCCTTGCATGAGGCCCAGAGCTTCCCTCACCCCAAGTCCCCATTCCTGAGGGGGCCGAGGTCTGCGGGGAGACAAAGGGGGCTGAGGACCAGCTGCAGCCCAGGAATGTCCCCTGCCCTCGGCCCCGTTCCCAGGGATCAGGTTTCCCAGTTCCCAGGCAACCCGAGCCCGGTATGGCTTTCCAGGCCAGGCATTCCTGCACCCTGCAGGGCTGGGGCAAGGGGGGGCCGCTGCCTCCCCCGGCACAGGCAGGGGGTCGGCGTCAGGCAGGGGAGATGATGGGATGGTGAGGAATCGTGGGGAGCAAAGTGTGGGATGCACTCCCAAAGCATCCCTGGGAACCTGGGGATGGACCCCTCAAAGCATCTGTGGGAGCCAAGGGGATGAAATTCCCCTAAAGTGTCCCTGAGAACAAGGGGATGGAATCCCCCTTAAGCATTCCTGGAAGTCGAGGGGATGGAATCCCCTAAAGCATCCCTGGGAGCCAAGGGGACACAACCTCGACAGCCGGTCCCCAGCCCCACAGAGGGGTGCTTGGGGCAGTGCCCATGCCGGCAGCATTGCCAGCGTGCCCAGGGTGTGAGGGATGCCAAGCAGGACCAGCAAGGCAGGGAGCTGCTGCCATCACATTCCTGCCTGCAGGAACAGGATGGCAGGAAAGCACCCGGAGTCCAGACCCACCTCCATGGGGATGCAGAGGAGGGATCCCCAAAACACAGCAGCAGCAATGGGAATGGGATAGGTCCCGGCGTCACCACCACATCTCTGAGCGACCCTGGTCCTGCATCCCCTCCAGCAACTCCATGCAATGCCCCCTGCACTTGAGGCAGCTCCCAGGACACCCCTTTGATCCCAGCCCCATACAGCGCTGGATCCCCATGGGAGCTTCGGAAGACCAAAGGGAACAAGGGATGCATGGCACCAGCACAGCCCTGGGGGCTCCGCTCGCCCTTCATTAGCACGATCACATCACCTCTGACAGCACCAGATTTATTACTGGCCTGGCACTGGCCATTTGTCACCCAGCAACACGCGACCCGCTAACAGTGCAGCCCCAGCCAGTTTGTGTAGGGCCTACAGTAATGTGCGCTGTGCCTGGAGCTCATCCCAGGCAGGAACCAGAGCAGAAGGGATGAGCTCCAGGCACGGGCTGGGAACAAGGATATGGTTTGGGAAATCCTACCAAGGTAAAGGCAGGGTCACCCCTCATCACACCATGATGCGCCCTTCCTCCTCCCAGGTTTAACTATCAGTGTTTCCCCAGGTTCTCAAACCTGCCTCCTCCTTTTGCTCTCCTTCAGCTCCTTCATTTGCTCTCACAAGCAGAAATGCCACCGCAGCCTATTCCCTATCACTAAAGGATGGGCAGCATTTGACATTGCCCCCCTGGCCAGCACTCTGGGCAGAGGAGGTGGGTATGAGGCATAGCCCCAACTGGCACCCCTCATCCTGCCTGCTCTGCCCCAGGAGCCAGCTCTCAGCCCATGGGCATGGTGCCATACCCAAGCGCTGCCGTGGCTCGGATCCCTGTCACCCCAAACCTTTGGGGACCAGCGCAGCGATGGGGCAGGGTGACACAGACCGGATCCCCCTCCCCTGATGGTTATCAAGTCATCAAAATGGCACTGCTGAGCCTGGTCACTAATGGCTTCCAAAGCAGCATCAAATTTTAATCTTCCCTTCCTCTCCCCTAAAAGCCACTTTGCTTCCTGAGCCGGAGCTTTGCACCAGGCCACCAGCTAACGTGATGGCTGTGCTTGTGGGGAAGAGGGGGGCCAGGCCAGGCAAATCCACGCTCTGCCCTTCCTGCTGCCTCCAGCACGGAGGGCGCTGGCAGCATCCTTCAATGACACCCTGGCGTGAGCCTGACACCAGCATCCCATCCTCGGGAACGGGCAGGGGCTCAGCTCCCTCCGTGCACAATGTGGGTACCAGGAGATGGTGGCTCTCCCCCGCTCCAGCCTCTAATAAGCCTCGTTGGTGGAAGCTGCCCATCTCAGGCCCCTGCCCCAAATCCCTCCTGGAACCTTAAGCCTCCCAAATCCCTCCTGGGACTGGCTGCAGGCTCCTCAATCCCATTAGAGGCGCTGTGCCAGCGAAGGGGGCTCCCAGGCTGTGCCCATATCACTGAGGGGGTGAGAACCACATCCCTGGGGAGCACACAGCCTGCCAGAAGTGGGGAGAAGGGGGCTGGGACCCCGGTGGGGGGGTCCATGACACCGGCATAGGTCGCACTGCGACACAGCTCCCGCTGACTGATGAGCCGCCACCAGCACCGCATTTGGCTCCGAGTAATTAGCGCCAGGCCCCTAATCAATAAGTTATTTTTTGCCGGGGGTAATTAATAATTACACAGCCCAGACGGCTGTAATTAAACTTCCCTCCCCTCATTCCCAGGCAACGAGAGGCCTTTGTTTTACCAACTGCAGGTATTAAAGTGTCTCATCCTGCGCCCAGGCCACAGAGTCCCCTCCTCCTCCCCTTCCCTGTTGATCCCATTCTCTTTGGCTGCCTGAATCGATCCCACCGGCACAAAGCGCTGCCTGTGTCCGCTCCCGCTGCCCCTCGCCACCAGCCCTGCAGGGATGCCCATGTGGGGCTGCCCTGCCTGCCCCACTGCAATGGGGCTGAGCCTGAATCCGAGCATCCTGCCAGCTCCATCTCCCTCATCCCAGGGCTCCACCAGCACCTCGCAGGAAGCACAGCCAGGGAGGTGACCCTGAATGCGGGCAGGGAAGGCGCGCACGTGCCAGCCTTTGGCAATGCTCCCCGTGCCCGTCGCTGCTGCCCGCCACGGTGACGGGCACCGAGCAATGTCACGCTGCCCGCGAGGACGTGACACACGCAGCAAAGCCGAGCTCCTGCGCCAGGAGAGCGGAGCAAAACCCCTTCGCCACCTCTCCAAAGGGCTGCAGCACGCACAGCCCCACGACATCCGCCCCACGGGGAAAGGGAAGAGATTCGTCCCCACCAGGAGCCCGTCCCGCTGGCAGGGAACAAACGGACCACAGAGGACCCGCCAGCCGGAGACGCCAGCCAGGAGAAGAGAAACTCAGCAAGGGAGTGAATCAATCAAAGAGACCTTCACAGCTCCCCACACAGGGCCTGCCCGGATAATGTACTGCCGCTTTAGATGTTATGTTCTGAACTTAATTACTGAGAAATTATAGCAGTGCTGGGGGAGGCTCAGGGGGAGCGGGAGGACGGGAGCGCACGGGGACTTCTGGCTCCGCTCGCTGCCGCAAACAAGGGCAAGAAATGCTGTGGGCGAGGACCCCCGGCGCTGCACCCCGCTGCGCTCCCCACATTTCACAGCCCGGATCCGCTCGGTCCAAGCGGCAGAGATGGAGGCAGCCGCGCTGCAGCCCCAAGAGGAGCCTCGCTGCTGGGGAGGGGACGGGACCCCAGGGTCCTCCCAGCATCTTGGAACCCCGGCTGCACTTCAAAGGGCCACAAAGTGCTCCTACATCCCCCTCTGGTAGAGGAGCAGCTAAAACCAGGCTGTACCATGGCAGAGCCCAAGAGCGAGGAGCAGCGAGGGCTCACCCTGCCCGGCGGTACCGCCTCATTAAACGGCAGTTGGGTGCTCAGGGACCCCCAGGCACCCCAGGGGCTCAGGGCTCAGACCCCTCCAGCCCCAGCCCAGTCTGAGCAGGCGGCTGGAGGGCGATGGGAACAACACCAGGGCAAGAGCTGCTCCTCTGGAGGTTCCCAAACTTGCACCCCACGCCTTGCGGTGTACCGGGGGCTCCCCCAGAGGGGGTGAGATCGGTGCCTTCGCCCCTCGCCATCCCCCGGGGATGCTCAGGCTCCCGAAGGCGGTCCAGGGCGGTCTCTACCCCATGCTCTGAGCAGCATTCACCCCTCATCCCCAGCCCGGGGGCAGTTCTGGAGCAGGGGAGAGGAGGAGGAGGCAGAACCGTACTGCTCGTCCCCGCCGAGCCCTCCCGGACACGGGGCTGCGCTTGGCACCGGGGGCGCTTCTCCAGCACCACCGATGCTGTTCCCCCTACAAGAGCAGGAGCTCGGGGGCTGCCTCACTCCACACACACATCCCCCGGCTGGCACAAAGATTCCCCGACCCGGGAGGGCGGGAGCAGCGCTGGGAGCCCCGCAACCCTCCGCGCTCCATCTCCAGCACCCACAGCCGGAGCTGGAGGATTCCCCCCCGCCGTCCTCGACTATCCCCTTACCTTGGGCGCCGGCTCCCGGGGGTCCGGGCAGAGCGAGCACCACGAAGCACAGCAGCGCCGAGCTCCCGAGCTGGGCCATGGCTCCGCCGAGCCGGGGCGGGGGGGAACTTCCCCGACTTTATAATCCGGGGGGCGGTGGCGGCGCCAGTCCCGCTGCGGGCCGGGCACTGGGGCGTCCTCCGGGCTGCGGCGCAGGGACCCCCGCAGCAGCGCTGCCCGGGCGGGGTGAAAGGCTCCCGGTGGGGCGCAGCGGGGTCCGCGGGCAGCTCCCCACCATGTGCAACTTCCCTGGGGACGTGTGCAGCCGGGACCCCCAGGTCCCGAGCGGGGCCGGCGGCCGAGCCCCTCCCCGAGCGCTACGCGTCAGGGAAGGGGACGGGAAGCGCAGGGCTCCGAGCCCCCGGCCCCTGCGGGCACCGCGGCTGCTCCCGGAGCCGAGCAAACCGCAGGGGCCGAAAAGTTTGGGGTCCGGGGCGGGGGGGTGGCCCCTCCCTTGCGCTCAGCTCCTGCCTGGGGACATCCCCGCCTCGGCGGCTCCGGGCAACGGATGGGGGGGTGGGGTCTCCCCTCGTTGCGCCCCGGCGCCAGCGGTAGCCCCGGGGAAAGTGCGGCGGCGCGGCGCAGCGGCGCGGGGTCCCGCTCGGAGCCGCCGGCGGTGCGCGGCGGGCGGGCTGGCGGCGCCGCGCCGACCCCTCTCGGCGCTCCGGCCAGCGGCTGCTTCTGCTGCTGCTCCGGTGCGGCGGCGGAGTGAGCGGCGGCGGCGGGGCTCGGCGGGGCCGGGGGCAGCCCGAGCCGGGGAGGCGGGGAGACGGCGCGGCTCCGAGCGCTACCCAGCGGCAGCGGCCGGGCGCGCACGGAGCCGCGGGGGGAGCGGGAGCGACGGGCGCGTCTCCCCACCCCCGGTTCGTGCGGAGAGGGAGGGTCGAATCGCGTCCCCCTCTCCGGTGTCCCCGGCAGTGTGAGCAGCAGCTCCCACCCGGCAGCTTTCTCCTCTCGCAACGCCCCAGCCCCTCCGACAGCGCTCAGAGCATCATCACCAGGTCCTTGGGAAGGGGACACAGCTTGTCCCTGAGGCAGTGAGCAAACTCATTGCCACAAGATTATCGAAGCAAGTATTTTCGGGTTCTAGAAAAATATAAGCTCTACCCCTAGAGATGAGCCAGCAGCACCTCCCGGATAACACACCACCCCACAGGCCCAATCCTGCAATTCCTCAAGCCCAAATCTCCCAACAGGATCAGGCCTTGAATGCACATCCTCTGAAGATGTCCGTGCTTTACGCTATTACAGTACCTTGCTGTAATGTAGGGGAGAGTGGCTCAGTCACGGCTGCTACTGAGCATTAACACCCAAGGACCTACACCATCTGCACAGAAGGAAATAGCTATCCTGAGTGCTGGATCAATCTCTGAGCACACACAGTACTGCTGAGCCAAGGGACCTACAAGGATCAGGGTGAAATAAAAGCACGAGCAGATTAGCCTGAAGCCAGGCCCAGCACCACCAGGTCAAATCAGGGCAGAGAGGAGGGAGCACTCTCCCCACCAGCATCGATACCACCGTGCCTTAGTGCCCCAGCCCCGGTGTGCATTTCCACTGCATTAGAGGCACCCGCGTGCAAACCATGCGCAGTCCTTGGTGGGGGACAATGCTCGTGTGCACATTGCTTATTTGGAGAGCTACTGCCAAATTTCCCATCGACCTCTTGAAGAGAGACTGAACAATAACCCAGCGCTTGCCCACCCCAGCATTAATCAGCTCCGTGGCTGGCATCGCAACGGAGCTGACAGGGATCGATGTGCTGTGGGAGGCTGCAATCCTGGCTCGCCTCTCCAGGAGGTGTTCCCCAGTGTGGGCTGGAACAAGCAGGGAGAGGGGCTGCTTCACCCCACTGCGGTGGGCTCAGACCCTGCTCCCCAGGCACCAACACGTGCTGCCGCCACAATAATGCTCAGCAGGCTCCAGGGCCCTGCGGGATCAGGGCTTTGTTCCATAAAGAACAGGAATTCCTGTCTCCGGGGCCATAAATTCAGTGTCTGCCCCTGGTGCCTGCACTGATTTATGGTTATTACAATTAATCTTGCCGAGGTGCAAGCCATTTGTTACCCACTTGCACAGGTACATGGTTCCCCACAGTCACCCGGGCAGACTGGTTGAGTTTTGATCTCGCAGCAGTGCTCTCACCAGAGCACATCCTCCCTCCCAGCCCCAACAGCACAGCCCTGCCTGCTCCATACCAGCTCTTATGTGCCCAAATCCGTCCAAGCAGGAGCAAGTCCCAGCAAGCAACACCCAGCTCTTTCCAGGAGTGGGTGGAAAAGCAGAGAGCTGGCTCATCTCATGGATCAGAGAGGGCAGGGGGCTCTGGTGACACCTATCCAGTGACACTGAGGACATGCCAGCAACGCCTGGGTGGGAGGCTGTGCTGCTGGGTCACCCCCATGCAGGGCATCCCTCCATCGCCCAAGAGTTTTGGCCTGGTCCTCCATAACCACCACACAGCATACTGAGAATCCCAACTTCTGAGCCACGATTTGGGGCAGCATCACTTGTAATTACACTGGGAATACACGACAACACATGGACCAGCTTAGAGCCACGTCGTGCGACTCCTGCCTCTCCAAGACTCTTCTGGAGGGGGTGAAGACGTGCAGGTCTCCAAGTGCTCATTGGGGTTTTGAGCTCCCCTCTGGAAACCCCTGATCCCAGCAGCAGCAGATGCAGCAGCACATCCACCGGCTGCTGCTGGAGACCTCAGCTAATGAGGGGTTGGCCTGGCACAGCCACCACAGGCCCCGCAGGCAGCAGGAACCCGCCTCGGGGCTATTTGTGGATTCGAAAGCTGTG
Source organism: Amazona ochrocephala (assembly GCA_039720435.1). Taxonomy (NCBI): domain Eukaryota; kingdom Metazoa; phylum Chordata; class Aves; order Psittaciformes; family Psittacidae; genus Amazona; species Amazona ochrocephala. The sequence continues at coordinate 94,103,646 of CM077879.1, forward strand.
ATTTTACCTCCTGTTTGAAGAGGGCGCATCAAAGTCAAACCCAAAATCCGGCGCTGGGCTCGAATTAAAAACTCTCGTCTGAAACCAAGGCCAGTTCCAAAAAAAGATCAAGGCTTTGTTTGAAATGGAAAAGTCTCTGCTGGGATGTCAGGCGCTTTGGGGACCGTCAGCCTTATCCAAAGGCTGCAGGACAGCAGCCAAGAGCTTCCTTCATCCAGCCTCAGCATCCCTCCTCTTCCTTGGACCAGGCACTGGCTCGTAGCGTCACTGCACTTTGAGCACGAGAGCAGCATCCCGTGGGGAGCATCGTGCCACCTCCGAGCTCCCTGCTCTCGAAGTGCAAGGGGAAGCAAGGTTGGAAGCATTGTCTGTGAGAGACAGACTCCAGGATCTTGGTCCTTCTCTGCTATCAAAGGGGAGGGGAGACAGATGTAACCACAGGCTGTCAGCACCGGCACAAGGAAGAGGGACCGGATAACAGAGGCTCTGCAGCCTCAGATAGGGGTATAACAAGCTCCCATAGGCAGAAGCTGAAGCCAGACCTATCCAGATATGCAATAAAGTGCACACCTCTAATGGCGAGGATAATTGACTTGCTGCAGCACAGCTCCCCAAGACTTCTGTTTGTAATGAAGATTGGAAGTGGCTTTTTAATATCTCCAAAAGAATCTGCTCTCCTGGAAGAGTTAATTCAGGGTAATGCTGGAGCCCATGAGCGATACACTAACTCCTCTCTTCAAACCTGGGCTTAGGACAGGCCCTTCTCCCCAGCAGAACCATGGGGAGGGATGAGATGCAGCCATTGCACACCCCTGGGGCCACTTCTGCAGCCCCAGGCAGAGGCACACAGGCAAATGCTCCATTTCCAGCAGGACTGAAGGTGCCTCCCCTTGAAGGGCATCAAACAGCTCCATGCTGCCCTTGGATGCTGCGCAAGGAGCTTCTGAACCAGCTCAGAACAGAAACATCTTAAATTTTTGATGTCTTCAAAGATAATAGCGAGAAAAGGAACAGCAACAGGAGAGAGCCCTCTCCTCCTGCTCCTCTTCCCAGCCTCGGGCACTCTCCCAGCATCAGCTGCTTGAGGCTTCTTGGCCCAATTATGATCTTTCTCCAAGCCCAGAATGAGCTCATGCTCAGTGCTGGGGTTGCAGAGCCGGCAGAGAGCAGAGAAATGGCGTCTCCCAGTAATGGTTGCAGCAGTCCCATTTCCAAGCAGGATCTGGCTCCTTTTGGAGAGCAGCAGGTTAGGAACAAGTTGAGAAGGGTCAGGAACTTCCCAGGGTTGCCACAAATCCCCCTCCAGAGCATCTTCTGGGCGCAGCGTTCCAGGTGCTGGGGAGCAGGAGCATCTCTAAAGGTAAACCAAACCCAAAAAGCTGCATCCTCAGGACCGGGAGCCCCGCAGCAGCGCCCCCACCTCCCTGCAAAGCCAAGGCTTGCTTTTTCCTGCCAGATAGAGCCAAAAGGAGCCCCCCCCAGGAAAGGTCTCGGGGGCAGCTAGATTTGCTGTGATGTGACAGGGCAAAGACTCAACCATTGGCTTCATGGCAGCGAGCTCAGCAGTGGCCCTGCACCCCAAGACCACCAGCGCAGAAGCATCAGCTCAGCAGCATCAGCCCCATCAACAGCCCAGACCTCGAGGCTGACTTTTAAATCAGGAGATTAAAAATTCAGGCGCAGGTTCTGGCTCACTTTAATGCGATTTCCTAACATTTAAAGGCCACCTTCCCCTGCGTTTCTGCAGCGCAGCAGCTGGGGAGCAGCCAGCTTTGCTAAGGGCTGATCCAAGACTCTCACTTCATCACACACTTCCAGGAGCTGATGCTGTAAAGGAACTCACTGCTGAGCCCCACACAGCAGCCAGGGCCAGGTTGGGGGTGCCAGGAGCCCCCCAGCTCCACTTCCCTTGGCCGGAACAACTGCAACAAGCGCATTCCTGACACCCAGCTCCCCACGTACCCCAGCATCTGATGCTCAGAGAAGGGCTGGGCACTGCAGAGCAGAAAACCAAGGACTTAGGAAGAGACCAGCTCACTCTTTAAGACCACATCACATCTGCTCATGCACTCCCCAACCTTTGTAATCACCACACCGAAGCACATACAGGTCTACCTGTGCCCACTGCAGCCCCAGGCACCGCTCACACCCCATAACCCAGCAAGCAGAAGCTCACAAAAGCAGCAGGAAAGCCCCAAAGTCCATCCTACCTGTTGCCAATGGGCACTGCTTGTGGCTCATCCCTCCTGGGCAGGGCCAGCTTGCTCCTGCTAGCTCCCAGATGGCTCCAGCACAGGGTTGGACTCCCCCAAGCTCACCAGCATCCCAAAACAGCACCACAAAACCCCCAACCACTGCCTTCTCCCAGCTCTGCCTGCTCAGCCTCATTTAACTCCTCTGCATTCAGCCATCAGATTCAATTCACCTGCAGGTTAAACCCCCCCAGGTGTGTGCAGGGAGCGACTGCAGCCCCCAGCCTCTGTTTTCCTCACTGTTACTGAGGGAAGGGGGAAACCCCATCTCTGAATCCATGCTGGGGCTGGAACAGAGGCAGGGGGCTGCTGGCTCCATCCTTGGTGCCCACTGAGCTGCATCACACATTGGCCCCAATGTCTTATAATAGGAAGCCCCCAAAATGTCTGGCTGCTCCCTAGGACCATCAGGAGGGTGGCAAGAAGCTGCCCCCACCCCACTGTCCTCACCCCATGGGCCCCACACACCCCAACCTCACCATGCCCTCTGTGCTCAGCCCCGGTCTCTGCTCCAGCCTGGCACGCCGCAGGGGCTCTCCATCGGTGCTTCAGGTGCTGCTCTGCTTTTCATCACCGCAGGATTAAGTGATAAATAATGTGTAATAATAGGAGAAATAGTAAATAATGTATTCTGTGACTTGGGTAATGAATAACACCGAGCACAGCCTGGCAGAGCGGGATGCTGCAGTGCAGACTGGCAAAGGGCGGTGGGTGCAAATGGTGACCCAGGGAGGGGATACACTGCTCTGTGGGGCCTCCAGAGCCTGTCCCCCCGCAACCATCACCCATTCACTCCTTGCTTGTGCCCCCACAAAGCCCCAGGGGCATTTCAGGGAGATGCAACTGCAGCTCCTTAGTCAATCCCATCAACAGCAGCAAAACCTCGAAGTGAATTACTCCGTGCTTGTGGGCCAACCATAGGGTTGGGAATGGGACTGTGGGGAACTCCGGCAAGAGGGACCCTGTCCAGGCCCCTCTGTGTTCACTGCTCCAGCTGGATCTGCTCCATTCCCCACTGGAGCTCCAGAGGGATGGGGACAGCGCTGGGGTCACTGCATCCCGAGCATCACCCTGTGTTATCCGAGGGAGAGCCAGGGAGCATGGAGGCGTTCGGGAAATGGATTCCAGCTGGTTCCTGCCGAGTTATTGCTCTGAACCAGGGGCCGCCGATGGGATTTGCTGTCAGTTGTCACCCCGTGCAGAGCACGAGAGCTGCTGACTCATGAGAAGCCAGCGGAGGCCATTCAGAGCGTGGTGATGGGGCAGATCTGTGTGCGGCGCTGCTCACCAGCGCGTCTCTTCCCACACCAAACACCCTCATGGAGCACAGGCAGAGAGACCTGGATCCAACCTCTCTACAAAGGTTGGCTTGGGAGAACCATCCCTTGTGCCTCAGTTTCCCTGTTCCCAGAGGCTTGGGGAGCTCAGGGTGAGCATCTCGGTGATGCCATGGGTGAGATGGGGACCAGCTCATCACAACTGGGCTGTGCCATCACCACCAGCCGCGGGTGAGAAGGGAAGAGGCCTCAATTCCTGCCGGCTGGATAAAGCAGCTACATTTCAGATAACTCCAGATAGTAAATTTTTTGAGTCCCTATAAGCTAAAATCAATATTGGCACAACTGTGTGTCATTAAAAACTAAATGAACATGACAAAGCCAAACTGCTGCCTATTAAACAAATGAGTTTTCTATCCACACAGGCACAGCGGGTTATTACAGTCTTTATTACAGGAGCATTGCCTTTCATAAAAGGGGGTGGGAACACGTTGCCCTGTGCTGCTGTGATGGAGCCTGTGTGTGTCTGCCCTTCCCATGTCACCAGGACACGATGTACCAGGAACAGAGCAATGTATTGGGCAGCCCCTGGCTTTCCAACTCAATTCACAGGCTGATGTGGAGCAGCCAAGCCCCTGCACTGAGTCCTCTCCTTGACCAGGCTTTGCTTCAATGAGGAAAAGCCACCAGGATAAGGGATCTCTGTGGCCCTCAGCCTCGGAGAATGGCTGATGGGGAGACATCCTAACAAAGGAGGGTGCCCCTGAGGCTGTGTGGGATGCAGGGATGCACGGTGCCAACGTGATGGCAATGAGAGGGTAATGTGATGCAGATGGTCCAGTGGTGGTACAGCAGTGCAACAGCAACACAACTGTGCTCCCATGCGGGGTAGTGGGCAACCTCCATCCCTTGCTCTTGACAGCCAGCAGCACAGTAGGAAGGCTGCAGCATGCCTTTCCAGCCCAGGTCTTGGAAGTGCTGGAAGCGTCCTTGATCCTCTCCAGGGACCAGGAGGATGAGGAGGACCAGGCTCTGCCTGTCACCCTCATCTGCCTTCATCACTCCCTGGTGTCATGGGTACCGCAGCGCTGGACACGCTCTTCCAGCCACCCAGTGCCTGTCCCTGTGCAATGAACTCCGCGTCCTGATTGTGTCCAAGCTCTCACCACACACCCAGTGGTATAAATATTAATAGGTGCTGGGTGAGGAGAGGGCTGGGAGGGGACTGAAGCAGGGGAAGGGGCCAGGGCTGCTCCCGCTCTCCCCCCGGCAGCCCTCAGGAGCAGTGGCTGGGAGCCGAGCTGGGAAGCGCTGGGAAAGGTCAGTGTGCTCAGCCATGGAGAGCAGAGCGCTGGGGGGAGGCTGCTGGGTGAGCTGCTCGACAAGTGCCAGTGGGGATGATGAGGAAGGTCATCCCATCTCCTTCCTGCAGGACATACACCGCCCTTGGAAACACACACATGGACCACTGCGGTGCAATGGGTTCCAACCCCCTGCCTTCCACTACAGCAGGTTGCTCCAAGCCCCATCCAACCTGGCCTTGAACACTGACAGGGGTGGGGCATCAAGTTCATCTCTACAAGGAGAGAAGAAAGTGACTGGGAAGGAAAAGCTCCATCGGGATCCATCCACAGCCCCCAGTCCCCAGCCCGCCTGGCGCCCTGACAACATGATGGATGGCACAGCAGCACATGTGCTGCATCCCTTATCAGGAGCAGCTCCAGCGGGGAGCTGGGAAGGAGCTGCACATCCAGGGATGCGGATTCAATCCTGCTACAGGCAGAGGAGTCAATCACGTCCCTATTGAACTGAGGCAGAGCAGGCCGGGAGGGGAGTGAGCTGCCGCAGGAAGTTTTATGGGACCTGAATCAATCAGTGGGAATGCCATAAAGACCGGTGGGTATAAATGGGCTCCTCGGATAGGTTTTGACATCCAATTGTCTTTTCCATTTCAGTTGTCATAAAGCTGTGCACACCCATATATACAGTGAGAACGAGTGTACACGCTCAGGAAGATTGAGGCGCAGCCACGTGTACAGCAGAGCTCGACACACGTGCACGCAGGCACGGAGGGGCTCTGGACACACGTGTTACAAATGGAAAAGCCCCCAGGATCCAGGGATCCATTTACCTGCCTTTACCCATGGAAGGAGAGGGGGGAAGGTGATGGGGGACTGATTCCTGAGGCTGTTTGGGAGCAAAAGCATTGAAATAGATAAAATCAGAGACCCCTCCAGCACCCAGGAGTGAGATGCAGGGAGCATCCCTCCTCCCAGCCAGCATCGCGCTCTGCAGAGACATCTCAGCTACAGGATTAGCCACAAACTCAGATGAGCAAGCAGGTCGTACATCATCTCTACATAAATCATTTGCTGGGCTCGGATATGTAAGCATCAGGGCCTGGGGATGAAGGGTGGTTTGTGTGCTTAAATAAAACGATGGGAAATCCACAGCACTGAATTGCAAACCCCAAGCGATGGGGGAAAGAGATGCCCTGGCTTTGGCCCGGAGGCAGCACGTGGCTCCCACCCTGCCCACAGGCTTTGTATTGCTTTTAATTGTGCTGGTGATTAATTGTCCCTGAAGCACCACATCCTCTCCATCACACTGTCATGCATCATCCTTGGCCATGGAGCCATAAGAGGGTGAGGAACAGCATTGGAAGCATCAGGAGAGAGGGGAAAGGAGGTGAAGGAGTATTGCTGACCCATAGCTGCGCTCCTGGGCCCCCCCATCTCCATGCTCCTGCCCTGGAGCTGGGATCATTGGGAGAAGGTGACTGCTGCATCGCATCATAGATGAACAATTAGAGATGATTCCCTCTGCCCATCTGGCACGCAGGAAGAGATGTGCAGGAATGAAACACACGGCTCCGGTACCTCCTCTTCCTCCTCCTTCCCCATATTGGGCTGCAGCCTTCTTTGCAAATGAGAGCTAGAGAAGATGGAAGGGTTGGGGAGTGGGGAAGAGGAGGGCCTGCATGGTGCAGCTGAAAGGGCCCCCAGCAAACCTTGGCTGGAGATATTCTCTCCATCATGGTCCATGACAGAAACCCAGCATCCCTGGAGTCCCACACCAGAGTCTCAGCATCCCTGGGGCCCCGTGCAAGCCAGACTCCGGGGATGCTGCTCCCCAGCCAGTAACTCACATCCAAGCTGCTGTCTTCCTTCAAAACCCATCTCATCCAAGCACACGGCCGTGGCAAGAGGGATTTATCACACCCCAGGCTGCCGGGCCCCCTCTGTGGATAAGGTAGTTTGTGCACACAGACACCAGCCTGCGTCGCCTTCTTACTTCTCTCTCCTCAACTCGCAGCTCATCATCAGTTACAGCAGTGACCAGTCACCTAAATCACCCGCTCTGCTCCCGCTGCCTGCTCTGATTGATGCTGTGATTCTTCTCCTCTCCAAACAGCCGCTGCCTGGCTGCAGCTCTGCAGGGACCCCGGGGAAGGTGGCACCTAATCCATGGGGCACTTTGGACCCACAAAGGAGCCCCCAAAGCCTCATCCCCTGGTGCTAATCCTGCTTGTTCAGAGTGGGCACCGTGAAGCGGATTAGCAGGAGCTTGTTCAGCGTGGCTTGGCACAGGCTGCGGCGCGGCTGCCCGCTGCCAGGCTCTGCCTCCCTGGCAAACAGCTGCTTCCTTCTGGCTGCCATCAGGGCCCAGGGCTGGGAATTGCTGGGAGCAGCAGGCTGCTGGCAGGGCTGCGGCGCTGGGAGCTGTATGAGAGGTACAGGATGCTCTGGGACAAGGGACCTAAACCGGCTCACAGCAAGGTCCTCTGTGAGCTGGGACAGGCGGTGGCTTTCACAGTGGGGCTGGCCAGGGAGGAATGCTCTGCAGTAGCCAGCTTTGGTGTCGGATGCTGCTCAGCATGCCCGTGCCACGCTCATATTTGCTTTCCTGATGAAGTGTTCAAGCGGATGATGCCAGCATCCTACCAGCACTCAGATGGGTTCTGCTCCTGCATGGGAAAGGAGGGATGGATGAATGGGCCATGGGCTGTGCCAGACCGAGCATCCCCCTGAGCCTCTTCCCAAGCGCTGGCGCTTGCCAGCCTGCAGCCAAGGGAGGCTGGAGGGAATGAAGCTCCTCGGCTCACAGCATATGCAAGCAAAGAGTGAGCGGTCCCCGGGCAGCGCTGCGAGCAGTGGGGCGTGCGTCGAGAGCTGGCTGCTGCATCCCCCAGCCCTGCCAGTGCCTGCCCACACTGACACGCTCTGGTCCCCTGCCTGCTCCCATCACTGCTGTGTGGGGTGATGTGCACTGAGCTGCGGTGCTGGGCTCATCCCCAGCATCCATGCCCAAGGATGTGGCACAGCCCCAAGGGAAGCAGCACTGGTTATAGTGCAGGATGGATGGAGCTGCAGGTGCCCATTGCCACTGTGACCCCTAAGGCGAGGAATGGACCCATCTGACCCCCAACGTGGTGCTGCCCATAGAAAAGAACCCAGCAGAGGCTGTGAGGACAAGCAGCGATGCCCTTGTCCCCTGTACCATGCAGATGTGACTGTGGCCGGGCCATGAGGACTCACATCCCTGGGAGCTGGAGAGAGTGAGACCGACTTAAATCAATTTTAAATGCACATCCACCTCCATGAGGTCTGATCCTGACTCAGGTGACATCAAACTCCAGCATCACAGGGGCTCACAGCGGAGCAGGATGAGGCCCCACGCCGCGTTCAGCAGAGGACAAGGGGGTTTTGCAGGGGCTGAGCTCCTGCTGATTCCATTTGCACTTCCCTGGCAGGGCGCTGCCAGCCCAGCGAGGTGTGAATGAATCCCTCCCTTTATCCCAATGTGCTTCCCAGCCACGCACCAGCGCTGCTCCTGCACACCCACACACCCCCTGCATGTCCCTGTCTCCCATGGGGGCCCTCAGCTGAGCTGTGGTCCCCATCGGGGCACCCCGGGACACCCCACACCTCCCCACGCTGGCACCGCCTCCCCAGCGCGCAGCAGGAACAAGCTGCTGATGAATAATTGAATCCCGCAAATCGCTCCCTTTTCCCCGTTTCGGGACACGTTTGTCATCGAGCCACGAGGCAGAGCTCTGCTCCTGCTGTATTTATTCATACACATGCTCAGGGCTCAGGCAGTGGCGATGACGGCGGAGCTGAGTGCGACCAGTGACACAGGACACGGGTGGTACCAAGGTGACAATGGAGGATGGGGGTCTCTGTGCATCCTCCATCACCCCACTCTTTGCACGCTTCCCTGTGTTGGGGCACGGACGGGGATGTGTCAGCTCTGTACCCACTGCACCCCATCTCCAGGGGCTGGCAGGGTGGGGAAGCCCCATTTCCGTATGGCATGTTCCTGTATGGAGCAGCCTGTGACAAAGCAAAGGTATAAGCTCATTATGGGACAGCATCCCAGCACAGCAGCACGCACCGGGTGAGCGGAGCAGAGCCAGAGGGACACAAGTCACCGCACTGCTGCAGCCCCGCTATTATGTGGTCTGTCCGCAGCAAAGGGACTCCAAAGCAGCCACTCTTCAGCGTGTCCCCCCTCCAGCAACATGCCAGCCCCGCGGGACACATCCTGTGTCTGCCCGCACCGGGCTCCCCTCTGAGCAGAGCAGCCCAAAGGCAGGAGGTGAATGCGCCCATCACCGTGGCTCTGGGGTCCCTGGGGATGGAGTGTCTGTTTGTCAGCTCTCGTGCTGTGCATGGGATAAGGCCCAGGGGAGGAACTGAAGATAAACCATGAGTCAGTGGTGGGAGACACCATCACCTACTGCTCGGCAGAGCCATGGATGAGCAGAGGCTCCTGCAGAGGTGCTGGGAGTCATAGGGGATGAGAAAAGGTCACGAGGGAACAGCACCAATTTGGTGGTGAATGTCACCAATCCCACTGCAGGGACAAGGACAAGAGCCATGTAGTGCTGCAGGGCATCAGCACGTGCCCATCCCATGGCTAACTGCTGGGTGCCTCTCTCAGAGGATTGGGATAGGGATGGGGATGGGGATGGCAGAATGAGCTCTGGGGGGACCAGCAAACCCACATATGTGGCCCTGTGCTCCTCCCAGGGTTCCCAAGGCACTGAGCACCCCAGGGCGCCAAGTTTGAGCTCCCTCAAGCCAATCAGTGCATCCCCAGTTCCATCCAGGCCATGCTTGGTGCCACCTCCATGGGCTGCATGGGCGGATGGGATGTGACAGGCTAGCACAGGCCAGCAGGCACTTGCAGGAGCACTGCTCAGCTAATTGCAGTAATTAGCCCATAATGAAGTAATTATTTGAGCACGTGGTGCCATGTGTTCCTGCAGGGAAGGAGGACGGGGGACACAACTTGCACGTCTCTGAGCAGTGCAGTGGGCACCGGGCATGGGCTGATGGAGGGGACAAGGGGCACCACCGCAGCCCAGACATCCCTGAGGGGACCAAGGGGATGTGGGGGTCCCTCGTATGGCTGTGGGGCACAGAAGTGGGAAGTGAGGAGAAGGAGAGAGCCCCCGCCAGCTCCTCCCTGCCTGTACGAGGGGGTGTCCTCCCACTCCAGCTGGTTTTCCATGAGACAGCAGTAAATCTCGGAATGAAGCCTCATTGCCGGGCAGGAGCGGGAGCAGTTGGGGCCGGCAGCACGGCACACAGGCTGCGAACCACCCAGCAAACACAACTGCCTGCCCTCTGCTCTGCTGTGCCATGCCCCCTGTGCCGTGGTGGCACCAGGGTCACACACATGTGACAGTGGATATCCGAGCAGCAGCAGTGATTTACAGCGCTGAAAAGTTGCTGAGATGGGGTGGACGCAATGTCCTTGGGATGGACCCAGCCAGGTCCCTGTGCCATCCGCACACACGGAGCAGCGACAGGCTGCCTTCCTCCATGAGATTTGCCACAGGATGCTGGCACCCCTGTGGTCCCTGACCCAGGGGAACTCCTGGACCACTGCGGCGGGATCCTGCGGTGCTGGCGGGATGCGGCAGAGGGATGGATCCGGGCGGGTGCTGCGCAGACGCGTTGCTCCAGAGGCATGTTCTGGAGCAGGAGCCAGGCGAGGGGCTGCAGCCAGCTGGCCCCAGCTCCTGCCTGCGCCTGGCTCAGCGCCGGCCCGTCTCTACTTGCATGGCCATGGCCAAGTTAACCCCCTGTGCATGGAGAGGGGCCAGGGCTGGCTGCAGCCTGCGCTGCAAAGGCATCTGCAGCCCCTGTGAGATGCATGGGGACATGGGGGCATCCCATGGTGGTACCCGCGCCAGCAAGCCCTGCCCTGCCATCAATTACAGCCAGGGCATCCCCTCTCCATAGGGATACCAGAACAGCGGAGGTGCAGCGGGATGTATGGGGACAACGGATCCCAGTTGGCAGCTGCTGGCCCCCACTCCCTCCCCACTTACACCAACCGCACCAGAGCAGCCAACAGAAAACAGCCCAGATTTCCCCAGTTTCCCCACTGATTTAATGGAGAACTAAGGGCTCAGCCCAGCTCCATGAGGAGCCACGGATGGCATTGCGCCGCCAGGACCCACCCAGCGCCTCTGCACCACGAGCCATCACTCAGCATCACCGCGGTTGTGCCGGCACAGGCCAGGCTTGCGGCAGCAAAGCTCCCTGCGCGGAGTGTGGCTGACAAGTGAATGGTGGCTCCAGCAGGGAAGGAGCAGACGGGAGGGAAAGAAAAGCACATTACATCAGTGCTGGCATGGGAGCCCATCCCGGAGAGCTATTTTGGGAAGGGCCAGGCCGGCGGCGTGGTTAAACACTTGCAGATGTTGCTTTGTGCTCCTTCCGCCGGCGCTGCAGGGCAGGGATGCTCCAGCACCAGGGATGTGGTGTCAGAGAGGTGCTGGCTCCTGTCCCTGGGGTGAGGGGGCTGCCGGGAACCCCTTCACAGCCTGGGATGTGTCTGGTGGGAAGGGGATCCCCAGCACAGCTCTGCAGCCACCGACCACTGTGTCCCTCTGCAGTGCTGGGATTGATGGTGGGCCCACAGGAGACACGGGGTGCCCGGCTGGTGATGGGGACATGGTGGCATCTCAAGGTGATTGGCAAGGGCAAGGAAACAGAAACCTGGCAGTTGCCATGGTTACTACTTAGCATCCACCAGTGCTGGCTCCAAACATGTTTAACGCCGGTGTTCGATCGCTGCAGGAGGACGGGAAGGGCTGGATGGCTCCCAGCCTCAATCACAGCACTGTTCAGTGTTGGGGAAACTGAGGCACGGCTCTGCCCCGGTGTTCCCACTGCCAGCACTGGTGGGAGCTCAGACAGCCCTCATTGCACACAGGAACGGAGGGACAGGCCAAGGGGAATGGCTTTAACCTGCCAGAGGGGAGATTGAGATGAGCCCTTAGGCAGAAGCCCTTCCCTGTGAGGGTGCTGAGGCGCTGGCACAGGGTGCACAGAGAAGCTGTGGCTGCCCCATCCCTGGCAGTGTTCAAGGCCAGGCTGGGCACAGGGGCTTGGAGTTTCAGTGCCCCTCGTCCCCAAAGCCCCACTTCTGCTCCACTATCCCAGGAGGATCTGAGCCGCCAGCAGAGATCCGGACTCGGCTCCTCGTTCTGTGGGCTGGATCCCGGCTCCGAGCTGGGATCTGATCCCAGTTCTCCATCAGCCTCAGCGTTACCCTTAAACCAAAAGAAAAAGCAGCTCAGGATGGACTGAAGTCAAATGGGAGACGTGGCGGATGTTTCCCCTCTTCCCAGCTCCCGATGTGCTGTGTGGGGCACGACTGCCGATGGGTCCCCATCCTCACTGCTGCCCATGTCACCCCGTGTCACCAGGTGACAGGCACCACGGTGCCTTTGCCAGCTGCCCCTAGCCACTGCAGGGGAATCAGCGTCTCCTCCACGACAGGCAGCAATAGCCCATTCGTTTGCTGCTGCCAGATGTTCCTCTGCAGAATCATTTAATGGAAAAACAGGGAAGGGAGGGGGAGTTTTGCCAGCAACATCTTGCTTTAATAAAAAACCAGGAAATAATGTTGGAGAAAGGAAAGACGTGCCCGAGTTTATCCCGTTCCGCACAGGGGATGGATGTGACGCTGGGCTGCGCTGCTGTTGAAATCCCATTTCCAGGCTTCACAGCCTGGCCCGGCCCCAGGGGTGACCCCAGCACTCCGAGGAGCCCGAGGTGTCCGGGCAGGTGCTGTGCAGGATGGTGATGCTCCACAAGAAGGCCATGGAGGGGTTTCAGACCGACCCATGCCATGTCTGATACTGGGATTCACAGCCCGGCTGAGCAGCCACATCCCTCCACAGCCTCTGAGGAGCAGTCAAAGGCAACACGGTCCCTGTCTGGTGCCCAGCAGCCTCCCACAGACCCTGGATCCCAGCCCCACTGGCTCAGGGTGGTCCCATCACAGTGATGGCGCCAATCCCCGTGGGGTCCCTCTGTCCCTGAGCAGCCCCAGAGCAACTTGAGGCAGGCCAGGGAAGGCAGAAAGCCCTAAACATCAGGGGAAAGGAGCAATTCATGATGCAGACAGCCAACCTGGGATACAGGTGTGCTCCACATTCCCATCTCAGCCCCTTTTCAAACCACATTCCCATTCTCATATTCATCCCCATGTCCATCCCCATCCTTATTCCCTTCCTCTTCCCCATCCTCATCCCCATCCCAAATCCCATCTCTATTCCCATTCCTATCCCCATCCCTTCCCGTATCTCCATCTCCATCTCCATCCCCATTCATATCCCCACTGTTCTTGCTGCCATGTCAGTCCCACCGTCAGATGCCTGGAAACCAGGTCTTGGGGGTCAGCCTGGAGAAGGAGCGGAACATGGACACCAAAAGGCATCACAGTCCCCAAGGAGAAAAGAAATCTCCTGGGAAAGGAGGGGGAAGGAGAAGAAAAGGAACCCAGGAGGGAAAAAAGAGTTCAGTCAGATTTGTAAAGGGCACAATTTACAAAATCCATCACATATTTTACTAGGCCGGGATTTACGGATTAGCCTGTAATACTTAGGTGGCTTTTTGTAATAAAAGCCTGAGCCGCAGCAGCCTTGGGAAAGCAGGAAGGTGGAAGGAGTCTCCTCCGCATCCCGCACTCGTTTTCCCAGCATTTCCTCCTTTTTCTTCTTCCCTTTTTGATCTCGGCAGCCCTGTTAATCTGGGCTTTATCTGCCTATGGAGAAGGGCTGAGCTCTTTATTGGATTTTTGTCAAGAATAAATGATTTAGTTTGGGATATCGTGGAAACGCTTTCGGAGGTATTACACCAGCTAATGAATGAAGCAGCAGGATCAATCCCTCCATCGCAACGCGCTCAACAGGCTGCGGGGATGCGCCTTGTGCTTGTGTGCTGCCACTGCAGCAGTGCGGGCATGGCACGTCCGGCACAGGTATGGCAAGGACAGTGCAGGAACAACAAGCATGGTGCAGGTACAGTAGATACAGCATGGATATGGCACGTGCGGCACAGGTATGGTGGGTATGGTGCAGGTACAGGGCAGGAACGGCGGATGTGGTGCAGGAATGGTGGTTACGGTGCAGGTACAGGACAGATACAGCAGGTACGGTGCAGGTATGGTGTGTACAGTGCAGGTACGGCAGGTATGGTGCAGAGGATATGGCACAGATAGATGGTGGTTATGGCACAGGTATGGCAGGTACAGCGCAGGTATAGTGGGTACACACAATGCTCATCCAATGCCGTGGGCACCTTCCCTGACTTCCCTGCATTGCCCCTACCACGCCACAGCCAGCTCCTGGCACCCTGCATGGTTTGAAGCCCATCAGAGGAGGATGCACGTGGGGCAGTGGCTGAACCATGTCTTGCCTCCGCAGTGCATCTGGACACTACCAACATCAGCCTCATTCACCCACAGCAAACCAGCCCCGGCCCATTGGGCAGCGCTGGGATCAAACCCAACGGATGAATGGGTAAAGCCCACCCGGAGGTGGCAGGGAGGACTCAGCACAAGGTCACCAGGTGGGAATGTCCCTGCAGGGGACAGCAGGGACAGGGCAGGGAGAAGCAGAGCGAAGGCACATTCCCCTCTCAGGCATCACTAAAGTTCTCGATCGTCTGAGCACAGACTTCAGCAGGGAAGTGGATTCGGGGGCAGGAGCATGCCCCATCCTTCTTGATCCGGGCTCAGCCCTGGGGGAGCAGGGTCCATGTTCCCTCCTCAGTGTCACCACAATGCCCCCGTGCCAGCTGGCACTGCAGCAGGGTGGGTGGGCAGAGCCTCTGAAGAGCTGCTGCTGAGCGGGTGCGTGTGTGTGATCGCAAGTGATGAGGTCTCCTGGTTAAGAAAATCCTTTGGGGAATGGACCTTTGGTCTGTGCGGGGTGTGGGGACACAGACAGGCTGAGCCGAGGGCCTTGGGGGTGGGAGTTTCATCCCCAGCAACCCTTGTCCCCATCCCTGTCTCTATCCCTGTCCCGTCAGTGATGCAGGCAGGGCCCACAGCCCCCATCCCAATCTGCAGGCAGAAGATCTGGCTGCTCATGTCAATGCTGTGGGATGGGATCTCAGGGGCACCCAGGTACGAGGTGAGGAGCTGCCCCATCCCTATGGGGGTGCCAAGGACCAGCTCGAGAGCGCAGAGGTGACCCACAGCCTGCCCTGGGTGCTTGGTGAGTTACTGCTGCAGGAAATGAAGCTGCTAATAAATCCCCAGGCGGAAGCCAGGAAGGTTAAAACTGTCTATAAAGAGAGATGGTGGTTTATACAGTGATGTCCAACTCCTCTTCCCTGCTCTAGGGCTCTTGGGTCATCAGCTGCCTGCAAAGGGAAAGCCGGGGCCGGGGCCTCTCTGCGCTGGAGCTCATGAGGTGAGAGGTTGTGATCTCACCCTGGATTGGTGGTCCTGTGGGACGGAGAGGAAGAAATGTCCAATCCCCACGCCGCAACATCCCCATTCCCATCTAATTCCAGTCCAGCCCATCCCTATCTCCACCCTCATCCCCATCTCCACTCCATCTCCATCTCCATCCCCATTCCCACCCCATCCCACCCCATCATCTATCTATCTTGTATCTCCCAGGGATGTAGAAGCACCCTGGGCAGCCCTGGCTTTCAGATGGGCCCTGCAGCACCCCAAGATGGAGGCACTGCAGATGATGCTGCTGAGGATGTGCAGGCAGCGATGGGGTCCGCTCCTCCACCCACCCCTCTCCCATCACCACAGTCCTGGCCTCGTCCAGCAGCAGATCCCACCAGGATTCACTGCCACACTGCTACTCCGAGGTAGAGAAACAAGGGAAACGCAAGGCAGGGAGGGAGCAGGAGTGCCCGTAAGTCACCAGCCCTGAGATGCTCATAAATAACACACGTGGCACAGGCTGGGGAGCTCCGCACACTGTTAATTACCACGTATGGAGAGCGCAGGGCGCGGGGCTCCGCTGCTCCCACTGGAAACCCCTCTCCAGCACTGACACATGGATTATTTCTCCCATAATTACCTTATTGTGAGCGTTTGTCAGGGAGCGCCCTGGGAACGTCGGCCCCGTGCAGGGCTTCCCAGCGGGAGCCACTTTCAAACGCTGCCAGGGACTTTGCTGCTTGGGAAAGTAGGTCAGGATCAGACCCAGGGCCTCAGCACTGTGGTGCTTGGGCACGGCCCATGCTGGGCTCTGCTCGAGATGGGGGAGCAGTGAGGACGGGCAAGGGCTGGAGCTGCTGCATCCCATGGGTGGGATGTGGTGGGGTGGGATCGGGAGGAGGAATGTGGAAAAGGATGGGGGTAGAATGGGGGTGGAGAAGCAAATGGGGAAGGAAATGGAATGGGGATAGGGATGGGATAGGATGAGGATGGGATGGAGATGAGGATGGGATGGAAATAAGATTCGGGATGGGAATGGGGATGGAATGGGGATGGGGAAGGGATGAGGATGGAATAGGATGGGATGGGGTTGGGGATGGGGATGGGTTTAGGGATGGCAGTGGCAATGGGGATGGGGATGGGGGTGTGGTGGGATGGGGATGGGGGTGTGGTGGGATGGGGATGGGGATGTGGCGGGATGGGGATGGGAATGGGGCTGAACAACTGCAGTGTGAGCCGTGAAAGTGTATATTAGAGGCTTTATTACAGTGCCGCTGGCTAATTGCAGAGCTCCTTTCAGGGAGCCGGCAGCGGATGAGCTCGGGCGACAGCACCCAATTATTGCAGCTCAGCGGGGGGAAAGGGAGAGAAAGGAAGAAAAGAAAGTGCAATTATCAGGACCTGGGCTGCAATTGCCAGGCAGCCCCACTCTGCCCGAGCAGGTGACAGCTTGCATCTGCCTTTAAACAGGCAGCTCCCCATCTCTGCCTCTTGTCCTCCATCCCAGGCCAGGCTCCTGCATCCCACTGGTCCTCCCCGAGCATCCCTGCCACCAGCTCATCCCCAGCTCTTGGTGGGTACCAAAACACCACCCCGCTGGCAGGCTGCGATGCTTTTTCCCCCCCATCTCACTCGCTCCCACCTTTTCCTCCCAGAGCTGCTCCCGGCTCTGAAATCGCAGCCTTGTATATTAAAAAAGGTCAGATTTCAGCTCCTGTGAAGTAGCAGAACCCAGAGCAGCGTGAAGAGATGGAAACGCTGTTTCCTGGGGGATTGAGGGGTCCCGGGCCTGCGGGGGGGAAGCTGGGGGCAGGCGCCGCCATTTGTGCCTATTCCCCATTGCCACTTAGTAATTGACAATCAGATTTAATGACACCTTTGAGAAATAATAGAGTACGTTGGGTAATGGGCCTGTCTGGAGCTGGGGGGGGGGGGGGGGGGCTTCTCCTACGCCTTCTGCTCAGTGAGGTTGATCATGGGGTGATGCTCAGATGGAGCTGATGGCATCACCGGAGCCGACCTCGCCATGGGATGTGCTCCATCACCAACCACATCGCACATGGAGTCCAGCAGCACCCGGAAGGAGTAATGCCATCGGCTTCATTCATCCCTCAAGTTGGGGATGCTTTGGAGGGAGCCCAGGCTGCCATGAGTCTCCAGGATCCCAGGACTCCAGCTCAGCATCTCCCGGAGTCTGGCAGCCTCCACCTTCCC
This sequence comes from Amazona ochrocephala, assembly GCA_039720435.1. Classification (NCBI taxonomy): domain Eukaryota; kingdom Metazoa; phylum Chordata; class Aves; order Psittaciformes; family Psittacidae; genus Amazona; species Amazona ochrocephala. The sequence continues at coordinate 94,121,107 of CM077879.1, forward strand.
ATCCCCCTGATTCACACCGTTTCATTCTCTAATTAAAGATAATCACCTGCAATTACCTAATTAGTCATCTGATTTTCGCCCTCTGATGCCTTACATATGGGATGGGATGAGGCTCTGTGCAGACAGTACCCACCAGCACTACAATGTGGCAGGGGGTGACAAGCTCACACAGCATCCAGCACCCAGGTCACACAGCATCCCAGTGTCCCCAGGCAGGTGAGAGCTTGGCCAGAAGCAGGTGAGAATGTCAGAAGGATCACAGGGACACCATGGAGTGGAGGGGCTCATCCTTGGGATTCCCAGTTCCATAGTGCTCCCGAGTGATGCCAATGTGCCGGCAAGAGGTGACTGTGCAGAGATGTCCTCAGCATCCCCTATTCCCACCGGTCAAAGCTGACGCCTGCCCAGGGACCGTGGCACTCGCATGGATTGTATGGAATCACAGCCCTGCTCCAAAGGATGAGCACAGAGGTGGCAGAGCCACCACCAGCACTGGGGATGGCACAATCCGGGTTGTTGGACACTCCATGCAACCACGGAAGAAAAACGAGGCCAAAGCAGGGCCGGGCGCTCTCTCCCGCTCCGAGTGCTCATCGCCCTCATTAAAACACAACTAATCATTATTCTGGCTCATTAGCGATTAGAAACCTCCAGCTCCGGTACTTCATTAAAAAAAATGACAAGTTAGCACTTAATTATGTTCCCAGCAGCCCGACGGGGGATGTATTAACCCTGCGCACCCTGCTGCCAGCCAGCACCCACACCGGCACCCATAGCAGCATCAGCATCCACAGCAGCATCCACACCAGCACCCACTGTAGCACCCGCACCAGCATCAGCAGCCACAGCAGCACCAGCACTCATAACAGCATCAGCAGCCACAGCAGCACCAGCACCCATAGCCACATCAGAACCCACTTCAGCACCAGCCCCTACAGCAGCATCTACAGCAGTGCCAGCATCCACAGCAGTGCCAGCATCCACAGCAGTGCCAGCATCCACAGCAGCACCCACAGCAGCACCAACGCCTACAGCAGCACCCACAGCAGTGCCAGCATCCACAGCAGCACCCACAGCAGCACCAACGCCTACAGCAGCACCCACAGCAGTGCCAGCACCCATAGCAGCAGCCACACCAGCACCAGTGCCAGCATCCACAGCAGCACCCACAGCAGTGCCAGCACCCGTAGCAGCACCCACACCAGCACCAGTGCCAGCACCCACAGCAGTGCCAGCATCCACAGCATCACTCACACCAACACCAGCACCAGCCAGCCCCTGGGGTGAGAAGACACTTCGGGGTCTCCTCTCGGTCCTCCCCCCAGCATCACCCCAAATGCTCTCCCAGCAGTGCCTGGGTGCTACAGCATCATGTTCCCCCCAGGGATAAGGGAGCTGAGAGCAGGACTGCGCACCCAGCATCCACAGGGAACTTACAGGAGGCAGCAAAACCACCCCTGCCCAAAGGGAAAAGCTGATCCTAAGCACATGTCCCTGAGGAGCGCCAGCTCTGTGTCACCTCCACAGCATCCAACGATGCTGCAGGCCCCAGGCAGAGGTTTGCAGGCAGCAAAGCTGCTCTTTGGTGCTAAAGGCCTGGAAAAGCAGATGCGCGGTGGGGCAGCAGCTTCCTGCATCCCTGGGGCACGCGGCACTGAGCCAGGAGAGAGCACCTTCCCGCTTCCCAATGGATAATTGGCCACTAAATCCCTCCAGGGGAGAAACGGTGGGGAAAAAACCTCCCAGCTGCGGAACTCGCTCTCCAAAATTATATCACCTGCTCTGACAGGATAATTGCTCCTTTTCCCTGAGATTTAGTACGGATCTCACATCCTTAAACAGTTGTGTGTTATTTTAAGGGCTCCCAGTGTTTTTCCTTCCTCTCCCAGGTAGCGCAGGAGCCGGCAGCAGAGGCGGTGCCCGCCGCAGGGAGATGTTTTGGGGTGGAAGATGGTGATGGTGGCACCGTGCATCGGTCCTGGGGGGTGATGGAGGGAAGCACACGCCTGTGGTACCCAGTGAAGCAGCACAGAGTGGGAATGATCCTGGTCCAGGCGTCACTGACACCCCACATGCAGCAGCAGCATCGTGCCTTGTCTTCCCTGCGCTCTAATGGCTACATCAATATTATCTCGCCTGTAAGTTGCCCTGTGACAGATATATTAATGATACAGTGCAGAGCACAGCATATGGGGACAGCACAGGCAGGGGCCTTATTTGGAGCAGGCAGAGCCCACGCCAGGGGGGGCCAAGGCGATATGTGGGGGTCAAACCCTTGGTCAGACCCCAAAGGCTCAGGCTGGTTTAATGCTGGGAGCCAGGAACCCTTGCTGAGATGAACCCCAATATTTAGGGGTACAGTGTGTGCCATTCCATGGGGTCTCTGTCAGAGCCAGGCACCCGCTCCCAGACACTTCCACCCAGGAAACCCTCCCTCTGACTTTCACCTTGACTTAATTCCACAGCCCCACGGCACCGAGTGATAAATCAGCCCAGGGATGCCACCAGCCGAGCCCCATCCATCACCGCTCCGGGGCTGACCCCGCTGCCGCCTGCCACCTGCGTGTCCTGCACAGGGACAGTGGCCCCTGGTCCCTGTCAGCCCCCGGGGATGCTCTGCCATGGTGACCGCAGGACCCCGGCTCAGCCCTGGGTGTTCATTAGGGCTCCCATGCAGGAGCCATAACCCATGTCCTGGCAAACCAGCGCTCCTGCCCCGGCGCTGATCCGGCAGCAGCTGGCAGCCGGTGCATGGGAGCAGATGGGGTCCTGGTAATCACATCTGCCCCTACCCACTACCATGGGATGGGTGAGGGGACTCTGCCATCACCTCACAGCCTCCCTGCACCCTCCATGTGCTGAGCCCGGGCCAGCTCTCCAGGACAAGGAAAAGCAGCCCTTGTTATTCCATGGATTGCTTTGAAAATAAACCACCATTAAAGCGCTTTGGGATTACAGTCAAGTGAGAGCGAGTTGTTTAGGAGCCAGGGAACATGAAAAGACTGCTCAGCAAGAGGTTTTCCATCGCGCAAGCCCCATTCAAGAGCAGCATGCCTGGTGTTTAGGAGCTGCTGCCCGATTACACCCCCATGCCATTCCCGAGGGGATGCCGTGGGGCTTGGCACGCCCTGGCAAAGGTTGGCACTGAGGCACAGAGCAGCACTGGCCATGCCTACAGCCATGGGATGCGCCAGCCCCATCCCTGGCAGCCGGCTGGGGCAGGGCTGCGAGTCTGTAAATATATTATTTAGTGTTTCTATTACCCTTCTCCATTATTCATTGTTTAATTCGCTGCTGTTCTATTATTAACTCTCCCGAGCGCTTTGGTGTTGCTCTGACACGAAAGAGGCACTGTGAAATTTCTCCTGTGTACCAGGGCGGAGGCAGCTGCAGGACCGGTGACCCCCAGCTTGGATCCAGCCGTGCCCCATTGGTGGCTATGGGGCTGGCTGCTGATCCCACAGCCGCATCCCATTCGCCATGTGCCATAGAGCAAACTGTTCCCTTTGGCGGCAGGGTTTGGTAGAGGGAGATGTGGGATGCTGAGGGGGCCACAAACATCTCCCCATAGTGATGGGGATGAAGGTTTCCCACAGCCGCCCCTGAGCCCCAGGCCGCTCAGCACCTACCCAGCATCCCTGGTGGCATCTGCTTTAAATTGCTCTGGTTAAATTATGCATTAGGTCTTTAAAGAGCCATTTAAGCCCGGAGCAAGATGGTGGAGGGGTTTAACAGCGCCTGGTGCCCACCTCGGGCTGTGAAACTGCATCTCAGGCTGATGAGATGGGTCTTAATTTCTCCCTTTATTGAGACATAAGAAGCAGTTCCAGGATTAGCTTATTTTGGGGTGATTTTCAGTGCAGGTGATGGCGTGAGTAATCATGGAGACAAACTGATTCATGCCAGCCCCTGCCCACTGCCTGCCCATCAGGACTCACATGTACCAGCAGCCAGGAAAAGGGATGCTCAGTCAGTGCATAGGAAGGATCCAGCGCCGGGATCCTCTCCAGGTCTCCATGGAGGTGATGTGGAAGGGGATGTGCCCATGACCCAGCACAGACCCCTGCAGACACAGCCCCTCAACAGCACCACACCAGAGCCAGGGCTCTGCTTCTCCTGGTGCCACAAGCTGCCACCAAACCTGTCCCCATCCGTGTGCGGAGGAGCAAGGATGGCGAGGAGACACTTTAATCTCCATCAATTAGAAATAAAGCAGTTCTAACAGCAGGGCAATAAAAGAACCCTTTAATTTTAGAGCTAATTAAATATCAACAATTGGAATGCAGCAACAGACAGTTAACCTGGAGTAACCCATTATTTATAAGGAATATAATGCATTGACGGGGGGGTGAAGTGAGTTGTAGTCATTTTAATATCAGCTGTCACAGCCTAACTGCTCTCTTTTGTCTCACTCCAGCACAATCATCTCGCCGCTTCCTCCGGGACCATTTCCACTTCTCTGCTCGACAGAAGATTAATTAAGCCCAGGTCCCAGCAGAGGTGGGACGTGTGCTCCGGTCCCTGCGCCGTGAGCTGGGGTGGCACTGGTGAGGCCATGGCTCCAGCCCCAGGGGTCAATGGCAACCGCATCCCACCTGACAACACGGCACAAGCCGGGAATGAGTAATGAGGAGCACCAGCAGTGGGTACCACTGGGGCCCAGCAATGGGCTGTGGTGGTTCTGAGGATGGACAGAGACACAGTTCCACATGGGAATGGGTCCCAGTACCCCAAAACCAGTGGCGAAGCCCTTGCTGCTGCAAACCCCCTGCACTGGGGAGCAGAAGCTCTTGAAGAGGGGGATTCCTGGGGTCCCCATGGTCCAGGCTATGTGCTGGCTGGGAGCCGGGCAGGAGGGATGCTCAGCCCCAGCGCAGGGTCTCAGCAGAGATGCCCTGAAAGCCTCTGTTGCTGCAGCTCAGGCACATTCATCACGGGCACTTCAGCTGCCTCCCGGCCTACTCTGGGAGGTTCATTCAATATGTGCAAAAACACTATTTAATTTAGTGATTTGTTAGATCTTTAATAGCTCCAATGGCAGCAGGAGCAGAGGGGACCAAAGACGACTCCAACTGTCACAGGCAGCGGCTGCCTGTACCTGGGATGCTGGGTCCTGGCCTGCCCTAAGGGGACACAGGGCTGCTGTGACACTGTCCTCACAGGGAAGAGCTTCTGCCTAAGAGCTCATCTCAGTCTCCCCTCTGGCAGGTTAAAGCCATTCCCATTGTCCTGTCCCTACAGGCCCTTGTCCAAAGCCCCTCTCCAGGTTCCCTGGAGCCCCCTTAAGCACTGGAGCTGCTCTAAGGTCTCCCTGGTCTTTAATTCCCATATTAAAGCAATAGGTTGACTTTCCCCTTTAGTTAATAACTCTGTCTGGCCTTGCCGTGTCCCTGAGCATGGGAGGAGGCTGCAAATGGGATATCTCAAGCTGGAAGGGATCCATAAGGATCATCAGTTCCAAATCCAATTATTGTGGATCTGCCCAGCGTGGTCAGCATCCATCCGGCATGGGGAGAGGAGAGGAAAGCAGGAGGAGAAGGGGAATTTGGTGGGTGCCGCAGCAGCAGCGAGGGGCGCCTTGGCACAAACCCAGCGCAGGGGAAATGTTTTGACTCCCAGTCACGGGGCTTTTGTTTGAGCTGTGATGTATTGGCTTGAAGAGAAAACTGCCATCCTGTGACAAGGAGGGAATTTTTCTTTGGGAAATGTCAAAATGAAGCACTTCCCGAGGGAAACGTCGCACCAGCAAAAGGCTGACGGCAAATCCCCCCCTCCTCGCGCCAAGGCTGGCACCAGCACCGGCATTGCTGTGGCAGTGATTTGCCATTGAGCAGGAGCAGGGCAGGGGACAGTGGCACTCATCCCAAACACCCATCATCCGCAGCGTTTCCATGGGAGCTCATCATGGCCTTAATCACCAGGAAAAGATCCCAGCTCTTTCCCACCTGCCGAAGCGGCTGCTCCGAGTGGGAAGTTCTGTGGGATTTCATTAGGGTTATTATTGCTGTTATTTAACTCTCAAGGTCACAGGATTTAGAGCCTGAGGTGAGCGATCGCAGCCCCAGCCAAAGAAAGACGATCCCTGTGCTCTGCAGCAGCTCTTGGATGCTCTCAGAGCTGCTAAAAATGTGTGCTGATAAATTAAAAACAGAGCAAAAAAGGAGAGGAAAAAGAGTGGGGAAGAAAAAGAGCAAAAGGAGAACTGCATTAGGAGCCATGGAAATGATGGATTGCGGGAGATAATCCATCTTGTCAGCCCAGGACTACATAACCTTGATGTCAGCGGGTATTTTTCTCTGTCTGAGTCTCCAGCTCGCCAGCGCCGGGATGGAGCCGCATCCAGGGAAGGAGGGGATGGCGCAAGGGTGGCACCTCCAAGGAACTGCCGGGATGTGGGGGCTCCTCCTCATTCCTGTGTCCCAGATGGGGAGCGGGATGTGAATGGGTCCCTAGGGATATGGGGGAGGATGCGGCAGGGTGACAAGGGCCTGCAGGGGACCGTCCCCAGGCACGTCCCAGCAGCAGCGCTGCCCCCTCTCCTTCCTCTCCATCCCTTCCTGTCGCCTGCTCCCCCCGCGCTCCCTTTCCTGCGTCTCTGCCATTTTTATCTGACGCTGGCCGTGCAAATTGGTGTGAAATAAAGAAGAGGCATCTCTGCCCACAGATGAAATCAATTGATTTGGCAGGTCGCCTGTGGACACCTCCGAGCAGCACTTCCAATTTGCAGGACAGACGCTGGCTTGGCTGCGGCTCCTTTCCCTTTCTTCTCCTCCGTCTCTCCCACTCCCGCTCCTCCGCCCCAGTTTTTTTCCCTCTGTCTTTCCAATTTCCCTTTGATGTTCCTGTTATTTCTGCTTTCCACTTAATGGAAATCAGCCCTGGGTGGGTGTTTGTGTGTGTGTGTGCGCGGGGTTTGCTTAGGGACGCTCTGCACACGCATACATGTCTCCTTTCATCAGGGACAGGGATGATTTGGGGGATCCCATGGGGCTTGGTGGGAGCTGTAGCACCCCAGTGCTGTGGGTTTCTGTTCTCTCATCTCCCATCCTGCCTCTGCTGGGGTGGATCATAGGAGGTCTTGGGGCCGGGGACTGTTCCTTGGACTCGGAGCAGCCCCATATGTGGCAGGACACAGAGAGGACCAGGAGAGGATGCACGTGATGCTGGCACTGCCCCAGGCTCTGCTCCATCTTTCCTTCATCTTCATCCCTTCTCCATCTCCATTCTCCCTCTGCCTCCATCCATCCATCTCCATGCCTCTCTGTCTCCATCCCTCCTCAGCCTCTTTTTTTCCTCCACCTCCATGCATCCTCCATCTCTATCCCTCCTCTGTCTCCTTCCTTCCTGCATCTCCATCCCCTTTTCATCTGCATCCCCCTTCTACCTTCATCCCCTTTCCACCTCCATCCCACCCAGGGACACGCTGGATAACAGCACAGAGTTGAGTGGGGGTCTGACCATCTCTCCCCAGCCTGTGAGCAGCCGGACGGGAGTCTCCATCCACACTGATCCCCAAACCCCACCAGCACACATCATGGACAGCAGGACAGAGCGGCAGGAGCTCGGCAGGGTCCCACACAGGCCGAGCTGCCTCGGTCCTGCCTGACACTCTCCCTGCTATTCCCAGAAGTCAAACATTACACAACTGCTCTTCATTAGAGCTTCAAGGCAAATGTGACGTTAATCACGAAAACCTTGATATTCTGCAGGAGACTTCAGACCTGAAAGGGAAGGGGGGAATAAAAACCCCCCACGCTTTCTTTCCAACGCTTTCATTTCACTTTGAGGTTAATAGAAGGCTAATTTGAAAGCACTCAGTTAATGAGAAAGCTAAAAATACTCCTCCCGTGCAGACCCTTCCTCCGGAGCGCCTGTCTCGGTGGCAGCGCCTGCACACGATGCTCTTGCAGGCTGGGGATGCGGTGCCCTCATGATGGAGGGACAGGGGTGGTGGCCACATGGGGTTGTGTCCCAGACATGGTCCCTTGGGCAGAGATAGGGAGGAGACCTATGGGGTGTTCTATGGGGCTGTGGCTCCGAGAACCTTCGCTTGGCCACACGTGGGGCCTTGCAGCCACAGCATCACCCTCCAAATAAGAGCAGGGCGGGGGGGACCAGGGCCATGCAAAACATGAGCCTGTCCCAGCCCGTCCCTCGCTGCCTTCCCATCATCTGGAACGTGCCGCTGCCAAGGGAATACGCTGTTTTCCAGCACATCAGTCTGTGATGGGAAGCTAATGTTGTGTGGCTGGTTACAGCACGGCCCTGGCAGCTCTGGGAGGCACAACCGGGATCCCTGCTGAGAACACTCCAGGGAGAGCCGAGCTGATGTGTGAGGCTCCCCCCTTGCACCCATCACCCCACTGACACCCCCATCCTCTGTGAGCTCCCCTTTGAACCCACTGCAGCTCCCAGGGGATACAGGTGGGCACAGAGCCCACATCCTGCTTTAGTTTCCACAGTGACTCCCAGTTTCCCTCCTATAATGATGCTCCAGGAGGAAGGGACCAGCAGTAATGGGTGGATGGCACCTTCCAGTCATCCATTCCCTGCCTGCTCCTCGCATGGGTGCTGCTGCCAGATCCTGGTTTTCCATTGTAGAGCCTGGACCAGCTCCATGCTTGATGGGGTACACCCACTTGTGCCACTCGGCATGAGCGCCTGCCAGTTTGCACCCTGGGAGCTGGCACCGGCGCTCCCGGCTTTCCTTTGGGAAGAGGTTTAATTAGGAAATGATCTGCATGGAAAATCGCACATTTGAGTGCCTCAAACCTCCTGCTCGTGGCTCGGCTCCAAAACAGCGGAAAATTCACCCAGGTTTGAGGACAATTCCTGGAGACTTCGTGGAGCCGCTGGTTTGGGATCGGCTGCACACTCAAGGCAGGGGGCTGAGGATGGCACCGACCGCTCATCAGCCATCAGAAAAGAAGGCACCTCCCAGTACCACAGCTTGGAAACTGGGACCTGGGGGTGCCCAGAGCCCTAGCCGGGCATCACTGGGCTGCTGGAATCATGCTGGTACCCCTGGCAGATGCTGAGATGCTGGGATGTGCCTGGAGATGCTGGGAAATGCTGGAATGTACCAGAAGATGCTTGGAGAAGCAGGGACCATACCAGAACATGTTGGGAGAAGCTGGGGTGTAAAAGAAGATGCTTGGAGAAGCAGGGACATGTCAGAGTCAGCAGCCGGCAGCGACTCCCAGCTCTCATCTCTCCAAAGGTGCCCCTGTGATGCCAAAGCATTTACAGCAAAATGGAGCTGAGGACAGAGCTAAATTGCCTCCCCAGAACAAACGAGGAGGCTTTAACTCCCTTTCTAGAGCCACATTAAAGGGTTCCTTGTTCTCCTTGCAGAAGAAAGGCCGTCCCTTCCCCATCCCTGTTCTCTGCTCCTCCAGGGACACACTCGCATCTTCCCTTTGAGGAGCGCTCGGTGTGTTTAACTGATGACGGGGGCGATTCCAAAGCTTTCCCAGGGGGCTGTGAGAGATGGGGGATGCTCCAGGGGCACACACACACAGCAGCACACCTGAGGCTCCCCCTGCTCCCTGACTCCTATTGATGGTTCAATTTTCCTTGGGGTTGTTGCAGGGGGGGGAGAAGAAAAGCAGGAGATAATTGTAGCGGAATGGGCTGATAAGTAATGTTTGGTATCCTTTTTACAACCATTCCCCAGGGGCCCATTATGGTAATTTTTCTTCTATAACTGGCAAATTGTATAACAAGTCAGATGATAAACTAGCGAGCTGGGCAGAATTTGCATTTTAATACAACTGTCTAAATCACTTCTGCACGTCGTCGGCCGGACCGGGCGCTGCAGCATCCCTGCCTCGGGGGAGCTATGGGGAGTGAGGTTGGGATCCCCCCTCATGCCCCTGGCAGGGTCTGCAGCCTCACAGTGTGCATAGGCCATGGGCTGCCACCGCGCTGGGTTGGGAAGGGGAGCCCAAACCCAACCATGCAGAGCCCTTTGCCAAAGTCTTTTCTGCACCACAGCCACGGGTTTCTGCTCTGTGACATCCCTGAGCCCTGTGCTGTGATGTCCATGAGCCCTATGTCAGGATGTCCCCAAGTCTTATGCCATGATGCCCATGAGACCTGAGTCACAATGTCCCCAAGCTCTGTGCTGCTATATCCCTGAGCCTTGTGCCACGATGTCAATCCCTGTGCTGCCACATCACTGTGCTACAGTGTCCCCAAGTCCATCATCATTATATCCCCAAGCCATGTGCCACAATGTCCCCAAGACCTGTGCCACTGTGTCCCATAGCTCTGCATTGTTATACCCCCAAGCCCTGTGCCATGATGTCCCCAAGTCCTGCATTGTTATACCCCCAAGCCCTGTGCCACAATGTCCCAGAGCCCTGCACTACAATGTCCCCAAACCCCATGTTGCAGTGCCCCCAAGCTCTGTGATGTAATGTCCCTGAGCCCAGAGTCCCTGTGCCATAATGTCCCCAAGCCCTTTATTGCGATGTCCCCAAACCTACATTACAGTGTCCCCAAGCTTTGCGCCATAAAGCCCCCAACCCCTGTGCCACATCTCCAAGCCCTGCACCATGATGTGCCCAAGCCCTGCGTCATGATGCTCCTGAGACCTGCATCGTGATGTGCCCAAACCCTGTTCCAGCTCCACCTGCCCGTTCGAGGAGAGCTGTTAGCAGCCCATCCCTGGAAACGCAGTCGCAGGATGCCAGGCTCCCTGACAGCTCCACAAATGCTGCTTTGAGTCCAGTCTGAAGTGTTGATTAAAAAGAGAAGAAGAATAAAGCCAGAAGGAAGGCCGCGGTGAGGACCCCAGGCTGGGGCAGGCATCAGCCACCCTCCGCCACGGCATCTCCAGGGTTCAAGGCCATTAAAGCTGAGCCTTGTACCTGCCCTCGTTTCAAATGTGAAACTTAATTAAGGTTTTATAAACCCTCACCCCATGCAGAAAGCTGCCACTGCATTAGCAAGGCAAATAACACTCTGATGAAGCTATTTTCTTGCCTGACCAAAGTCCAGTTTTTGATTAGGTGGCTGCTGAGACGTGGCATGAACCGTGTGACTGTGTCAGAGAGCCTTGGGAGGGCTCTTTCAATAAAAATAACACCAAAAACCCCCAACAGAACTGAAAATCTGCGTTCTCAGCAATAGGAAACATGTTCTCCCTGTGCCCTCGTGCTGATGGGGACGGCGGCAAGTCGCCATGGGATGCAGGGGAAGGAGTGAGATGCAGTGATTCACGGGGGCAGCAGCACCCAGGTTTTGGGGGGGGAGTCCGGGAGGCAGGGCCGCTGCCAGCTCCTCAAAGGACATTAAACCAATTGCCACATCCTGCAGGATTAACACAAGTGACACTCGCTTTGTACCCACATGTTTGCAGCATGGAGCAGATGGTAATGCCCTGGATGGGATCCAGCGCTGCTCCGCGGCTCTGAGCCGAGCACAGCACCACTGCCATGGAAAAGCCGTATTTCCCCCGGATCCACTGGGATATCCATTAGTTCTGCCAGCTGCCGGCGTGTCCAGCACCACTGGGAGCAATCCTGGCGCGCTTTTGCGCTTCCAGGGCTTTGGCTGGAGTTGGCTTCATTTGGGGGCTTGTGGGATGCTCAGGTAATTGCCAGTGACAACATTTACGTTGCCAAATTGCCTCTAATGGAGGAAGAAGGGAGAAGAAACACCCTGGTTAAAGAGGGATTCTCAAATGGTGAGGGCATTTCCTAAGTAGTGCAGTGATGGACAGTGGGTACCTTTTGGGAGAGGACCCTGCAACGCGATTGGGATCCAGAGCCCCATCTCAGGGCCATCGTGGATCTGGGCTGGGATGCTCAGCCCCTTGTGGGGTTTCCAGGAGGTTTTCCCAGTGGGATGCTGCAGCTGGATCTGTCTCTCCCACATCAGCAGAGCCAGGCAGGTTTCCTCGCCTCCCCCTTGCAGCCTGCCTGGCTCCTGCCTCCTCCAAGCGCTGCTCTGTGATTGATGAAATGATTCAAGCCCGAGTGACCAGGCCAGAGGAACGCGAGCGCCTTGTCCTTTCCTTTACAGAAGGGAAAGAAACAGCGCCCAGGGAGCTCTGAAGGCAGAGCCAGGAGTGGAGCAGGGCCAAGGGCCGGGCAGAGGGGTGAGCTCCGCCTGCCCTGGTCCGTGCCTGGTCCATGGGGATACCGCAGGTTGTTCCCATCACCTCTGCTGATGGAGGAAGATGAATGATGCCAGGCAGAGTCACTCAGGCTGTCCCCACCATCCCAGACCTGCCCCACATCTCCATCCCACACCATCCCTGCTCTCCCAGCCCTCCTCAACTTGCTTCCACTGTGCTTTCCCCTTGGCAATGCTGGTGCTTGGGCCAGCAACAGTTACAGTCAGAGCTACGGAATTTGCCAACCCAAGAGCCAAGCACTCTGAGGCCATGCTTTGCCTGGAAGTTCTCCGGAGCATCCGGCTCCAGGCAGGAGAGCACCGGATGATGGGGAATCCCTATCCTGGCCATGAGGGGCTGTGAATAACAGAAGAAGAATCTATAAGTAATCACATTCTAATTAATTAAGGATGATGGATGGAGGGGATGGGGTGACTCCACATAAATCATGCAGATCTGCAAAGGGCCTCGTTCCTGCCACCATCCAATTGATTTGATGGTTTGGAGGAGGAAAAACTAAAGCATAAGAAAAAGGGCTTCACGTTGCAACACTTAGAGGAGGTACCACGGTCCGAGCAGGGTATCCCATTGGGCTGGCACATCCCTGTGCCGGCTCTGGCTGTGCCAAAGGAGGGATGAGAGGTGCACAGCACGGACCCAGAGCACTGGCACAGCCACGGCCGCATCGGGGCAGAGGGATTTGGCTTTGCAAAGCTCAGCCCTGGGCTTCATTTGCTCCTCATGACCTGGCAGCGCCGCGGCTGCCGCTGGTGACAGCCGGCACGCGGCTGAGGGCTCCTGCCAGCCCCTGCTGCAATTCATTACAGCTCTGTCTCATTAGTGCCTGATCCGCTCAGCCCTGCGCAGAGCATGTGCCACGCTGCTCCCCGCCAAGGTGACAGGATGCCGGCTGGCAAAGGGCCTGGCACGGAGGCCCATGTGCTGCAGTGCGCTCTGCTGAGCCAGCACCGGGGCACGGCAGAGCTGCCATCGATGGGCAGCTCTATCACCGCATCCTTCTCAGCGAGTGGCTGTTGTGTGGCATTGCCTTTGGGACTAATACAGGCACCTGTGCGAGCTGCAGCACCTCACCCGGAGGATGGCTAATGGTGAGAGGAGGCTGGATTAGCTGCGGTACAGAGTGGCGCGGCTGGAACCGTTCCTCACCATTACATTAATGGTGCTGCCGTGTCCGTATTCATTAAGTAATGGGCAGCTTTTCCTAGGGCTTGTCCATTTACTTTCCCAGGACATTAAGGGTCATTGTGCACAACTGCTCCGCAAAGCCCAATTTCCACCTTATTGTGTGGAAAAGCAGCCAGTAATAAGGTGAGGGCACGAGGAAGGAGGGGCTGCGCTGGCAGGGTTATTCCCTTGGGAAGGGAAAAGCTCACCAGCTGCAATCATGGGACTGCCAAGGCTGGATGTTAGGGATGGACACATCCCTAGGGAATTCACATGGACATGGAGAGAGGATCCCCCAGATCCCTGTGCTGGCACATGTGGGATGTGCACCAGGACAGAGAGGTGAGGGGAGGAATGGGATGGGATGGGAAAGAAGGAGAAGAGATGAAATAGGATGGGATGAAATGAAGGGAAGGGAAGCTCCAAAGAGCAGCCAAGGAGGGGAGCTGCTGGGCACTGCCAGCGCTCCAAGTCCATTCCCATTCCATGATCACTGCCTTTTAGCAGTGCAGGGAAGTAAATGCGTTGCTTAAGGAAGAGCGTATCTAAAAAAGCCAGCTTGCCAACCTCCTTCATGAAGCGATAAAAGGAGCTGCACGTGAATCCATCCCGAGCGTGGGCACGGGGCCAGGAGGAGCCTCTCGCTGCTGCAATCGCATCCCATTAAAAGATGGTTTCACTCCCGGTTTTTGTTCAACATTTGCTCATTTAACCAAGAGGCGGAAAAGTTATGAGCAGGAAAAGCGGCTCCTCCGCGAGCTTCCCACCGCTCGCTTCCAGCGGGAAGCACTTGGGGCCACCGCTTCCCTTTGCCATTCCTATGTTTTAATCCAGAACTACTTTATCGCCCACTGAAGGAAAAAAAAAGAAGGGAAGTGTCTAAGTAGTCATTTATTAACAGCTATAAGTATCATTAGGCAGGGAGATGTGGTAAAATATAGATTACACCGGGAAGAACCAAGTATCCGAGTGCCATTTTTCCTGTTCAGCATGTCATTACACATCCCGGCGTGGCGTATCACAGCCATGATTAGTAGCATCAAATGACTTCTGAAAAATGATTATGTGCCATTAAAAACATCAGTCTACCCGAAACCAGCACAAACAAATGGCCGTGCCGGGGATGAGTCATTAGCTCCCGGGCCGCGGATGTGACAGGAATGCCGGAGGTGCGGCGGGAGCAACCGGTGGGTGCTGCGGTGGTGCCTTGGGGATGAGGGTGATGCAAATGCTGGTGGGGTGGAAGCTGATGGACGGAGCGATGGGCGGGCTGGGTACCAGAGCAGTGGGTGAAGGGATGCATGGGGAGGGCGGTTGTAGGGTGGGTGCAGGAGGCACCTGCCTTGTCCCTGCAGGTCCCAGATGTGGGGCTCCCCCTGCTCTGCACCAGCTCATCCCACTCTGTCTTTCCTTTTCTCCATCTACAACTGCAGAACATGGCCCAGGCATCTCCTGGTCCTGGCACAGGCCTGCCTGCCTGTACCATTGTACAGCTCCGCCACCCCAAACCCCAGCCCCAATGCCCCCAAGTCCATTGCCCCATCTCTATCACCCCAAGCCATTACTCTTGCTCCATCCAAACCATCACCCAGGCCCCATCATTCAAGCCATTAACTAATTCATCACCCCAACCCATTTCCCTGCCCAAATCCATCACCCTGGCCCCATCACTTCAACCCATCGACACAGGGCATCACTCCATCCCATTGCCTGGGTTCCATCACTCCAGTCCAACACCCAAACCCATTACTCCAGCTCCATCACCCACACTGCCCTCCCTTGCACTCAGCCATGCCCACCCCGCTGCCAGCACTTCTCTCCTTGCTCTCTCCACGTTAAGAGGACATAAATCCAGGTAGTATGTCCAAAGAAGAAAAATCAAAATGTCACATCTGTGGGGACGGTGCAGTTGAAGGACTATTGATTGTCTCAGAGAATATTCTCTCTTTATTCACCTACTTAGTCCCGTCCCTGGGCACGTATGTATTCATCAAACATTGTCACACCACATAACAATACTTGTTCCCCGGTGCTGCCACAGTCACTCAGACTTTATCCTGCCCTCCTTGCAAGTAGGAATTCAGGCAAGAAAGGCTTCTGTGGCAGAACAAATGCTCGATGGTGGCTGAGGCCTCCCGAGGCCAAGGGAGGACTCACCATGACCATGCACAGGAGTGCCTGGGCTTTGTTCGCAGCCTTTTACTGCTGTATCTTCGCTGCCTCACCCGTCCCTGGGGATACAGCCCCTGAGGGCCACTCTGGAGCTTCCCTGAAGGCTGGTACCCCATGGGGACATCCCAAGTGGTGCCACCATCCGCAGCCATGCAGCTCCTCCCCGCGTCCTGTGCCCTGTAGGGACCTGAGCCGGATGCTGCCGCCTCTGACCTCTGGTCACTTGGGTGGTGGCAGCCACCAGCCTTCGTTGTCTGGTTGCAATGAATAGGAAGCGTGAACCTGTGCCTCTGAGCCACGCTTATTATTCATGTTATTTGTGCGTTGATCTGATTGTGTGTAATGATTTAATCTGTTAATGGCCCCTGATTCAATCTGCTCCTCTCCACTTTAATCTCCTTTTGCCATTTGCACCTGAGCTGCTGATTTATCTGACGGCCTTTTGGCAGCGCAGGGTCGGGTTTGCAGCTCTCAGCACCACCACGGTGGCAGGGCCGAGGCAGGGCACCGGCACACTGCGGCTGTGGGGGGCCAGGAGGAGGAGGAGGAGGCAGGATGCAGAGGGACCGAAACCCCTCAGGACTGCCCAAACCTGGGGTTGGGGTGTTGGGAGCATCTGGAGGTCCCAGCTCCACCACCCTGACTCCATCACGTTAGGATCTATCAGTGCAATGCAAACCCATGGGATGAGGGCCCAGAGGGATGCACAGAGCTGCATCCCGCAGCCTGTGCAGGGGTGGATTTACAATTCATAACCTAGATGACAGTGGGGTGCAGCCTGATGGGTTCAGTGCAATTTAGACCCAGGAAACATTTGCAGTTTTCAATTCCCGACATCCCAGGGGGGATGGATGCATCCCATGAGCCAGCGGTGGAGGAGAGGGCCTGGGGACCCCCCTGCAGAGGGAGGGAAGGAGATGGGGGCACACGGTGGCTACTGATGCTCACCTCCTGCCCAAGAGGCACCCTCTGTGCCATTGCCATTCCCCACCTCATGCTGCCAGAGCTCCAGCGCTGATTTATGGTGGCACAAGGATGCAATCAAGGCCCCCGGCTCCTGAGGACACCACGGCAGCTCCTGCGCTGCATTCTGACCCCAAGCACGCAGCAGGCGCAGCGGCTGCATGCCAATGGGAGCCTGTCCCGGCTCTCTGGGCTCCTCCTGGGAAGATGGATCTCGGCACTGGAGCCGGAGGATGCTCGTGGCAGGGATGGAGGAGTGGGATGTGCTGCTGTTAACGTGGTGTCAGAAGAGCTTTGGGGGATGCGCGTGTAACCGTAACGGGGCAGTGACAAATGCCATCCCTCTGGAAGGAGCACTCCAGAGGCAAAGCAAATCTCCCCCAGCCAAAGATGACAGGAACTGTGGCAAGTAACAGGATTTGTCACCAGCTCCTGGGTACCAGCCAGAGCTGAGGAGTCTCTGCCTTTACCTTCAGGTTGCCCTGGGTGCCCTGCACTCTCCTGCCTTGATCCCAGCACTGCCGAGCCCGGAATGGCAATTCCCAGCATCAGGCTGGTCTCTGCTCCGGCTCCTCTCGCCTGACGTGGAATGATTTTTGGAGGCAGTTGGTGGCAAGGGAGTACAGCTGCCGCTAAGTTATCCAAACGATTTATCTTAAGATTCATCCAGAATTCATTGTGCCGGGAGCCTGAGCAGTGTCGGCTTTTAATATTCATGCGGATTTGGAGGCAGCGTTAATCACAGCCTCTGACAATTTGCACTTCCCCTAATTGCCGGAGCAGCCGGCTCTGCCCGACCACCACCGCTCGCCGCTGTCCCCAAGGGCGGCTGCAGGGTGCCTGCGTGTCCCTGCTCGGCTTTCCCTCCCTGCGTTAACTGGTGTGTGAGGGCACGGGGCTGCGTAGCGCACCCCTCACCCCTGCTCCGAGCACCCGCAGCATCCCGGGTGAGCATCCCGGGTGAGCATCCCGGGTGAGCATCCCGCAGCAGATGGGATGCTCCAGCCCCGCAGCACGTCCCAGTGTGGGCGCACGGAGCCGGGCCCCGGCTGTGCCCTCGCTGCCGCCCCGCCTGCTGCCGCCGTCCCCGTGGCTGGCGTTACCTGTCACCGCTGTCACTCCGCTCCCATCCCGCCAGCTGCCACCGCACGGGGGATGAATACCAATGAGGCTGATGGAGCCGCAGCCTCGCGGGGTGCTCGTGAGGAGATGGGGGGGCACGGTGTGCCGGGAGCAGGGGTGGCACTGCCACCAGCGATGGTGAGGTGGGACACAGACCTGCCCCCAGCACATGCAGCCTCTGGGTCACCCACCCGTGTGGCATGTCCACATCTGAGCCCACTTCCATCCCTTTGCACCCCAAAGCCAACACCACCCTGGCATGAGCAGCACCATGAAGGAGCCCTGAGACAGCGCATGGGGTCCATCCATCACCCCAAAACACCCCCCAGAAGCACCGGTGCCCCCTCCCAGCGGAGGCAGTCGGTCGCAGTGCGGCGCTGGGTGGGTTTCTGCTGTCCCCACGCTGTAATTGTCCTAATTAGATCTCCGTGTTTTGATGAAGGCTTCACAAGGGATGAAAAGGCAAGCGGAGCAGGCGGGCAGGAGGAGATAATCGAATCGCAGATGACATTCCCATCACCCAGCCTCCCCGCACAGCCTCTGCTGCAGCCGACTCGGAAAATTATGCAGAAGGGGGGAGGAAAATTACCATAATCTTCCTCTGCAGGCTGACACCGACTTCAGCTGGAGCTGCTCTGCCCTCGCCCCGGCGCTGCCACCACTAGTGCCACCCGTCCTGGTCATGCACCTACCCAGTGGCCACCGCCACCCTGCCGATGGCCACCAGCTCAGGGACCTTTGTTCACCCATCGCATCCTCCCTCCTTGCAGCACCCATGGGGTGATGGTCCTGGCTGTGCTGTGTCAGGCTGGGTCACTATTAGTGGCTCACCATGAAGACAAGGGCAGGGGGACATAGGCCAGTGACACAAGAGGACATGATACAGCTGCTCACACACTGCCCTGTGCTCCCAAACAGCAAATCCCCTTTGGAGGTGGATGGGGGCAAGCAGGGGGTAGCATCATGGCATCACCTCAGCTCCTCCTGCTCAGGTACCATGCGAGATAAGGCACCAGGGCCTACGGGATGGTGCAGGATGAGGCAGCCAGCTGGGATCTGGGCATGTCCTGCCCCATGCAGGGGGGTGCCCACTGCTGGGGTGGGGGTCATTGCCCCAAAATCCCACTCCACAACCTTCCCCATGCTCAGACCATCACATGCTGATGCCCAGGGGAGCAATGGGGCTGGGTAATGGGACTCGGATCCTTTTTATCTCTCCAACTTTAGATGAGGAGCCCCGAGCCCAGCTGGGAGAGGGTCCCGGGGGACGAGGCTGGCTCCAGGGGGGCTGAACGGGCAGACTGTGCTGTGATTAAATACAGTTAAGATGAAGTTTTCTCCCTTTTCTCCGCACATCTCCCCTGAGTTGCAGAAAAGCCCCTTTGGAGATGCAGCCCCTGTTCCTTCCTCTGCAGAGCACTTGGTTCTACCTGCGCCAGCATCCTGGGCCGTGGACCATGCACCATGGAGCGTATACCATGGAGTATGTGCTGTGGAGAACATCAGTACCCACTCGACCAGATCAATGCCATCACACAGGTACCCCAACAGCAGGAACACCACCAGCATCACCAGCTTCCCCCAGCACTCACATGGGCACACAGCGAGGAGGAAAGAAGGGAGCATCCCTTGGCATCTCCAAACACCACAGCCCTTCGAGCCGCTGTGTCCATGCCAAGTGTCCTCTTTGGAGCCGGTGGGTTACTGCTGCTGTTTGGTGGCTGCAATTTGCAGGCAGGAGCCCAGAGCTGCCTGCTTTGGGAAGGAAACGCACCCAGAAATAATGGGCTCTGCTCCCGCATTGCTGCTGGGATCACTCATGCTGCCATGTGGGATGCTGAGACTGAAGCAATTCATTACAGGGGTGGCCAGACACAGTGCTGGCAGGCATGGGGTGCAGATGGGGACCCCACCACCTTCTGCTCTGCATCCCTTGGCTGATTTTTACCCCCTTGGTTATTGGTCCCCTCCGAGGAGGGATGCAGATCGGATGGGACCTGGATATTACACGGCTTTGCTGCAGCATCACCCCAACACATTAAACCCCCAAACCAGCAGCAGCACAAGAGCCAGGAGATGCTGATCCTGGCTCCCGTGTGACTGCTCCACAGGGCAGGATCCGGCCCAACCCTAATTAAAAGGAACACACATTCAAGAGCTTCAAACTACTCCCGATGCCTGCGGGATACTTCCCACCCCCTTTATTCCCCTTTTCCCTGCTCCGGCCACACTGCAATGCTGCCCATGAACCGAACCCCCACCAGCTCCACCCCCAGCCCTGTGTGTCCCCCATCCCCAAATTTCCTCCTCCCTTTCCAGGGCATTTCCAAGAAAACAGCTCTTTTGTTTCTTGGGATTTCATCCCCCTCCTCCGCTGCTCCCCACCTCAAGCCCGCGCCTGCCTTTGTCCTCAGCAGATACAGAACAAAAGGGGAAGAGATGGAGAAAATATCATCTCGCCTCCAAATGGGCTTTTTTTTCCCCCCCTGAAGTCGCCTGTGGAGCTTCGGATGCTCTTTAAGAGCCGCGCTGATGAATGCGAGGGCATGGGAGCTGCCATTAGGAGTGAATTGATCGGCGCTCGGCTGCCAGGGCCCTTTCTTAAGATTGGAGAAAGGAAGAATGAGAGTGAAGGGAGGGAAGAAAGAAAATAGGGAGTGATTGGAAAGAGGTTCCTGTCCCTGTTAATAATGAACGCACCGAGCGCCTGCAGCCGCGCTCGGAGCAGGCAATCGCCATGCAGGGCCTCGCTCCTCTGCGCCAGAGGGAGAAACTCCAGGAAACGAGGCGAAAATCCATTCCTGCTGCAGTTTGTTCCCTGAACGGGGGAATCTCCCCGGGAATGTGTCCTTTCGTGTCTCCCGTTAACTGCGCCCGCTCCCACCTCTGCCACGTCACCTTCCCAAGGTTGGGAGGAACCAAACCCAATTCCACAAGGAAAACGAGGGATGGATGGTGGCTGGGGCTGGGGGCTGTGCAGCCTGGGGACATGCTGCTCCGTACGCATGTCTGCAGCACACGCGTGTACACATGGATTGGGCATGCACTGCTTGGGCACGCAGCACGTGAGGTGAGTCCATGGCTCCATGTTGTGTGTTTCAGGCACGTTCGTCTCAGCCGCACACATCCCAAACATGCACATCCCAGCCATGAGCACCCCAGATGGGTACATCTCAACCATGCACATCCCAGCCATGAGCATCCCAGATGGGTACATCTCAACCATGCACATCCCAGCCATGAGCACCCCAGATGGGTACATCTCAACCATGCACATCCCAGCCATGAGCATCCCAGATGGGTACATCTCAACCATGCACATCCCAGCCATGAGCATCCCAGATGGGTACACCTCAACCATGCACATCCCAGCCATGAGCATCCCAGATGGGTACATCTCAACCATGCACATCCCAGCCATGAGCACCCCAGATGGGTACATCTCAACCATGCACATCCCGGGCGTGCTCATCTCAGCTTTCCACCTCTTGGACACGCACATCATGGCCCAAACTGGGGTTCAGCAGCTGTGGGGTGCAGCCACAAGGTGGGGCTCCTGCAGGCTCCCCAGGGACACTATGTACCTCTGTGGACACATCTCCTGCCACACAAGTACCACATCGTGTCCCCAGGGATGGGCAATGCCTCCCATTCTCTAACCCGTGGGATGCATAAACCGTGGGTAAAGGAGACATCAGCATTACTCCAGTATCATTAGGAGCAAACATCTGGGGGTGTTGCATGTGGACTGTGAGCAGGGGACAGTTGTGTCCCCAGGGAAGAGCAAGAGAAGGAAACCACCAGCACTCTGTGTGGGCAGGGTGCTTCCAGGTCTCCAGCACATGCCAGAGGATGGGAAGAAGAGGAGATGTTCGGATTCCATCGAGGCGCGCTGCAGCTGAGGATGCAAAGGCAGGGGTCCAGGCAGTGGGCACCAAATGCTGCTGCAGGGACACCACTCGTGCTGTCCCAGGCCTGCACCAAGCACTTGGTGGGGCTGGGACTGGTCCCATAGCTCGGAGCTCACTCCTATACACAACCGAGCTGTGGTTCCCCTCCCTGTACCAGGAAAAACACTTCAGGATGGTGTCATTATGCACAATGGAACCAGGGCTGCCCTGGCGTGCACACACCGCGGTGAGCCCCAGCTGTGCCCCAGGGACAGCACAGCGAGCGGCGCCCAGGGATGGAGCCAGCAGCAGATTATCCTCAGCGCCCATTTAACGCCAGATCAGGCCTTTGAGAGGGGAAGAGAGAAAAACCTCATTGGATTGTCGTCCCTTGCTGGTTTCCATCCATCCCACAGCCCCCAGAGCTGCTGCTGCCGCTGATAAGGTGATAGCATCTAATCGCCTGCTGCCAACCGCTGCTGCAAATAAACCCCTGCGCGAGCTGCCGGGGGGATGCCACCCGTGTCGACCTGGACCCCATGTCCCCCCAAGGGCCCTGGGGGGACATCACACCAACATCAGCGGGGAGCACCAGGTGAGGTTTGGGGATCCGGCATCCTGGTTCTCTTCCATGCGTCTCCATCAACATCCACCTCACTGGAGCATCCTCACGGAGGAAGAGGAGGAGGAGGAAGGCTCCTTTCCCAAATGGGGTGAAGGGTTGATGATGCCCTCAAACCATAGGGTTAAACACAACCGCAATCCTGGCCCTGCGCTTCCCAAGCACAGCCAGAGAAGGGGTTTAATACCTCGAGCTGGTGTTCAGTGGGTGAATTAAGGCTGCTAATTGAATTTCATCAGGCAGCGGAGCCGGGCCGGTGGGAGGCAGGGAGGAAACGCGTTTGATGTGTTTTAAAAGCTGCAGTTTCAGAGTGTGATGGGGTTTGGGGCTGGGTTTATTTGCGTTTGATTTTAATTTAAAGCCGGTTGTAAAACGATCCCGTCTTTGAGGAGCAAATGACTCCCATGAATTATTTGGTGTTGATTTAGACTCCCATCCGGCTTTAAATAATGGTCATACAGTGAAAGGGAATCCGTTCCAGGGAGGAGAGGGAAGGATGATGCTGGGGGCGGGGGGGAGACCACACGGATGTGGGATGTGACCCACACTCCCCATATCAGGCTCCCAGAGCGAGGCCACGCTGTACTTTGGGTTAAAAGCATCAGTATTCAGCATTGGCGCTGGAATGGGCACTTTTCATGCCGGTTTGGTTTTATTACGACACGAAGGAGCCGGCGTCACTCTCGGCTGTTGATTTACACTGGTGGCGGTTTAATTGCGCGATTCAGCACGCCTCGAAACATGAAAAACTGCTCAAGTTTTGAAGCAATTAAAAGGCAGCAGCGTGGATCAGCCCCTGCCCCTGAGATAAGTGAATCACACGGTTACAAACTCATCGGGTGGCAAAGGGGAAGCAACCCATCCGAAACGCTGCACCCCTCTGTGTGAGCCCCACAGATGCCGCCCCAACTGTGTCCCAGAGGTCTTAGTGGGATACTGGGAGCGCTGTGGGTGCAGTGATGGGTGCAGGGTGCTGGGTCAGGGTGCCAGAGCAGCCACACAGGA
Organism: Amazona ochrocephala; assembly: GCA_039720435.1. Lineage (NCBI taxonomy): Eukaryota > Metazoa > Chordata > Aves > Psittaciformes > Psittacidae > Amazona > Amazona ochrocephala. The sequence goes on from CM077879.1 coordinate 94,144,190, forward strand.
GCCACCAGTTCCATTAATTCCCTTTCTCCACCCTGGGAATGCTGGACCAGGACAAGCCGCGCCACTGCTCCCATCACCCATGGGGTCCAGCCCCTCCAAGTGATGACTCAAGTTGGGGCGTCCCCTCATGAATAGAGGGTCCCCGGGTGGACTGATGGGTGGGCTCCTGTCCCCACCATTCCCATTGCACCCCATGACCAAGCACCCAGAAACCAGCATCACCGAGGAGCACCCCAGCATCCCCATATACTGCTCCTTCCCCACATAGGGCTCAGTGGCATGGGGACGGGATAAGAGGGATTGATGGGATACATGGACAGGATGGGGTCCCTCGCTCCCTCCCTATCCCCTGATGGCGACCGCAGGGGTTTAGGGTGGTTTGAGTGGTTTTGAGCGTGGTTGAAGCTCTCTCTTGTGGCGAAGCTGCTCCATTACATCCCTTCCCGAAACAGAGCCCCAGCATCCCGAGACATCGAGCCCCAGCGTCTCCCGCGGAGGGAACTCCGGCGCAGGACCCCATCTCCGGGATCCCCCCGGAGAGATGCCGAGGATCAGGAGGATGCAACAGCCGATCCAGCCGTGCACGGAGCGATGCGGCAGGCCACAGGTGCCCGGTGCTCCCTGCACACCCACCGTGGCCCATGGCACGGCGCTGAGACCCTGCCAACTCATCACAGGAATCGCGCTCTCCACCGCGATCGCGACTCGGCCCTGTTTGTCCCTCGGCCGGAGCCGTAGCGGCGCTCCAAGCGGGGCGGGCTCAAGCTCTGTATGCGGAAGTGGGAGCTCGCTTCCGGTTTGTCCGCTGAGGAAGGAGGTGTAGGTATGGCGCCGGGGGGGGGTGCGCGGGATCCGCCGTCATCCGCGGCTGTGCGGGACCGGGCGGCCCCGCGGCGCGCTGAGGGAGCGGAGGGGACGCGGGAGGAGCCGGCGGTGGCCGATGGGCGGCGGGCGGGCGCGGGGATGCCGGCGATGGGCGGCCGTTGGGGGGCGGTGGGACCGACGCCATCTTGGGTTGTGTCTGTCGCAGGTTGGAGCACTCCGAGCCGGCCGGAACCATGGTGAGCAGGGGCCGGGTGGCGGGGGACCCTGCGCTGCCTGGCCCCGGCGGTGCTGGGGCGGCAGCGCAGACCCCGCCGTGTGTTACGGCTGTCACGGTCCTGTCGGAGCCCAGACCTGGCTGCAGGGAGCAGAGACCCCGTGGGCCCTGGGGGGGGATCGTGGCTGTGGGAGAAGGGCTCACAGAGGCCGCAGTGAGCTCTGGGGGGTGGGTTTGGGGTGCTCGGTGTGTGCTGAGCCGCTGCTTTGCTTCCCAGCCCCGCAAGATTGAGGAGATCAAAGACTTCCTGCTGACAGCCAGGAGGAAGGACGCCAAGTGTGAGTGCGGGGCTGCTGGGGCCTCGGGGGGGCACTGGAGCAGGGCGGCGGGAGCCTGCGTCTCCATGGCGCTCCTTGGCTCGGGAGCGCTGCCCGGTGCTGATGCGCGGTGGCAGTGATTTCAAGTGGGTTTGCTCAGTGTTGGCCTGTGAGTGAGGCCGCCCTGGGCAGGGGATGCTGTGGGTCCAGGGCGGCTGCTGTGGCACTGCCTCAGTACACTGCAGCTGCTCACCTGGGGGGTTCCGCCAGGCCCCAGCTTGGAGACTCATTTCGCATCACCCCATCGCTGACCCTCTGTGGCCTTCCAGGCATTGCAGGGTGTCAGGCGCTGGCAGGGCTGTCACGGTGACAAGTGAATCGTGCTCAGACCTGGGTTTCCTTCTATTGCACATCCAAAGATGCTGATGATTGAAGCTCTGGCAGTGCCTCTGTTCAGTATTTAACCATGTGTGAGGAGTTTTCCCTCTTCTCTCGCTTATTTGGATGTGGCTGTCACAGGGAAGAGGCGCTTTCACACTGAAAGCCTTTTGTTAACTCGCTGGTGTGGGTGAGAGGGAGAGTTCTGCATTGAAACGCTGACGGAGCTGCTGACAGCCCCTCACAAAGCATTCCTGTGCTGTTCCGCTTGGATTTCAGCAGCTCCAGCCAAGTGGCTCAGATCAAGTGGCTTTTGGGGAGCGCTGGGTGTGGAGTTGGGGAGCTGCAGTGTGGAAATGGGAGATGCAATCACTTTTTCATGTTGGTTGGTGTACAGCCGTCCTCAGAATGAAGCTGTTGGCTCCGAGGAGCCTGGGGCTGCACCCCTGGATGCAGCAGAGGCTGTTGGTGCAGCAAAACCCGCTTAATCTGGGGTTTTCCAGTGCAGGCAGGGCTGGGGGGCAGGGGGAGCAGGGCGGGGGTGGCTCCATCCTGAGCTGTTCCGGACCCTGCAGCCGTCAAGATCAAGAAGAACAAGGACAATGTGAAGTTCAAGGTGCGCTGCAGCCGGTACCTCTACACCCTGGTCATCACGGACAAGGAGAAGGCCGAGAAGCTGAAGCAGTCGCTGCCCCCAGGTACCTCCTGGTGTCCCAGGGGGGATGGCTCACACCGGGAGCCCCATCCCGGGCTGTGGCCCTGCTCCAGGGTGTGGGGCTCCGTGTGAGTGGAGCTGTTTCTCACCAGCAGTTTCTCTCCTCCCCAGGTTTGGCCGTCAAGGAGCTGAAATGAGCCAATAAATGGGAGTTTTGCTGTTGTTTGTTACAATAAATAAACCTGACTGTTCCCCATTGGGGTCTGTGTCTGTGTCTCTGTGGCCCCAGCCGAACCGGGGGGGGTTCTTTTGGTGACCCAAGCCCCGAGCCCTGCTCTGGGGCTCAGGAATGCTGGGGGGTGCTTCCTGGGGGATGTGGTGGGCCTGGGACAATATGGAACTACCCTATAGTTCCTGGACAGGGTGCCATGTCGTTATAGCAGGGACAGGATGGGAGTGTGGTTCCGCTGTAGCAAGGAGGTGATGGGGTGCACTGTCTGTATAGCAGGGCAGTGTGAGGCCCCTGCAGAGGGGAGGATGAGTGCGGTACCCCTGTAAAAGCAGTGGTGGGGTGCAGTGTCCCTATAGCAGGGTGGTGACGAGGAGAGGCCGCTGTAGCAGGGAGGGGATGGGGTGCAGCGCCCCTATGGAAGGGTACTGCCCTTTATATATGTCGCCTATAGCACGAGGGATGGGTACGGTGCCGCTATAGAAGGGCAGTGACGACGCGAGGCCCCCATAGCGCGGTCCCCGCGCAGTGCCCCTATAGGAGGGTCGGGGCGCGCTGCTCGCGACGCGGAGCACGATCCGGGGTGGGCGTGGCGAGGGGCGCGGCCCGGGCGGAGCGGCCGCGGTTCGGTTCCCCGCCCGCCATCGGCGGCGGCCCCAGCGCGGTCCCGGCCCCGCGATGCCGCCCGCCCGCGCCGGGTACGTGGCGCCGTGGTGGGTGTCGTGGCTGCACCGCCTGCCCCACCGCGGGCTGCGCCTGCAGAGCGTGCCCGCCGCCTTCCGCCCGCGGGACGCCGACTACCAGCAGGTACCGACCCCGCGACCCCCGCGGGGACGGAGCCCTCCGGGGCAGCGCTCCCGGTACCGGGGTCCGTGTCCCCCCCCCCCCCCCCAGTCCTTCCCTTTCTTCGCTCGCCGCCCGGCGCCAGCTCTGACCCCAGCGCCGCACAAAGAGCGCTTCTTCCCGCGCGGGCAGCGGGCCCCCCCCCGCCGGGCCGGCGGGTACCGGCACCGCAGCCTTCCCCCCTCCCCGCTTACCCCTTCCTCGGGCGCTCGGTGGGGCTCCCTACCCGGCTGCAGCCCCCCCACTGCAGCCCCCCTGCGCCGGGGCATTGGCTCACTATGGCCCCAAAACGGGGGGGGAGGCAGCGCCGTGCCCCCACCACCGCTTGGAGCCGGTCTCCATGGCCCGGGATCGGGATGGGGACGCTTCCTCTTTCCCCGTGTGACCGTCCCGTGGGGCCCTGGACGTGGCCTCATCCCCCCGCATCCTGCAGCACGTGAGGGACACGAGCGCTGATTGTCCCTTCTCCTTCCCAGTCGCTGCTTTTCCTGGGCTTGGTGTCCGCCGTCTGCCTCGGCCTCAACCTCCTCTTCCTCACTGTGTACCTAATCTGCCTGTGCTGCTGCAAGAGGGACCAGGACCCTGATAGCAAGCGGCCCCACTCCTGCTGTGTCACCTGGATGGCTGTCACCGCCGGGCTCATCTGCTGGTGAGGATGGGGATGGGGACCGGTGCTGTGTCCCCATCACGAGGTGCTCAGCCCCAGCCATGAGTTACTTTAATTAGATCCATGCAATTAAACACAGCCCATCCCTGCCTCCATCCTTGCAGGCACCGATGCTGGGGTCCGGCCGCGGTCCAGCCCTGTCCCTGCCCCACAGTGGCCGTGCCGCTTTCCCGGCTAATCCCATCCGGGAGCGGGGCCGGGCCGCTAATCCCAGCCCGGAGCAGATGGCGGGCGGCAGCGTGACCCAGCTGCCGGGTCCCGGCTGCTCCCGCTCTTAATTGCGACCACAGCAATCAGCGAGGGGACCCGCAGCGTTCCCAAACCCATCTCAGGTTATGGCTGGGAGGGATCCCCCCATCAGCCGGCCTGACCCGGGGTGATGGGCTGGGACCTGGGCCCTTCCACCTAGAGACAAAGGGGCTGGTTTTCCCTGGGCGGAGCGAGGCGGCTGCCTGGAGCGTGGTGCGGAGCAGGGAAATGGCACTGAGGATCTTGGTGTGCTCCCACCGGCATTGCTCCCCTCATCCAGCCTCGGGCACCCCACAGAGCACGGCAGGAGGGCTGGGGTGCCCGCTGGCAGGCAGCAAAAGAGCTTGCTGCAGCTCCCCGGGGGCTCTGAACCTCTCCCACAGCCGCACTGAGCCTGCTCGTGGATGCTAAAGGCTTAATTGTGGTGAACGGGTTCGTGTCTGTTGGGTTTATGGCGTTTGCTGTGGGGAGGGGGCACTGCGTGCATCGGGCACTTGCCTGGCACATCCCTCCTCGGGACCAGCTCTGACTCCACCGTGAGCACTAAAGCAGCCACGGTGAGCACTCCCCACTGTGGTGCTGCCCCTGTCCCACCTCCTTTGGCTCTGCCCTGCCAAGGGTAAGGGGTCCCCCCAACACCAGGATGCTCCAGGGAGCGTTCCCGGTCCAACCGGTGTCCCCACATCCTCCCTGCGCCCAAATCAAGGCACCCGTGTTGGGGTGAGCATTTCCCTCCCTCTGATCAGGGGTCCTCTCTCTGCCCACAGTGCAGCTGTCGGCATCGGCTTCTATGGGAACAGCGAGACCAACGATGGGGTGTACCAGCTGCTGTATGCCCTGGACCACGCCAACCACACACTGACCGGCATCGACTCGCTGGTAGGGCTGTGGGGACGGGTCCCCCCATCCAAACCCCTCCATGTCGCACAGGGTCACATCCCTCCTCCATCCTGGGTTTGGTTAAAGCACTGTGGAGGGGGAAGCATCCGGCCGGAGGGCCCCAGGCTGAGCCCTTGGCAGCCGTGCCGTGCTGATCACAGGGTGACAGTGATGTCACCCTGCAAAATGGGCCCTTTGTGGCCGGGAAGGGCCGCAGGGGCCGTGGCAGGGCTGTCCGGAGGATGTATCCCGCTGGAGCACAGGGCACTGGTATGGAGCTGCTGTCCTGGAGGGAAGGACTGGAATCTTCATGGAACCACAGAGTGGTTTGTGTTGAAGGGACCTTAAAGCTCATCCAGCTCCAGCCGCTGCCATGGGCAGGGACACCTTCCACTGGAGCAGCTTGCTCCAAGCCCCTGTGTCCAACCTGGCCTTGAGCACTGCCTGGGATGGGATGCTGGGAAGCCCCGGTGGTACTGACCATCCCGCATCCATCCCCAGGTAGCGGACACCACGCTGCAGATGCAGGTGGGCCTGGAGCAGCACCTGCAGCGCCTGAACGAGCTCCTGGCGGCGCGGGGGGACTACCTGCAGACCCTCAAGTTCCTGCAGCAGCTCTCGGGCAGCATCGTGCTGCAGCTCTCGGGGCTGCCCGTGTGGCGCAGCACCAGCACCGACCTCACCGCGCTCGCCGGTGACATCGCCTACATCGAGTATTACCGGTGAGCAGGGCCGCCGGTGGGGCCGGGGACGTGGTGGGGACACGAGTGACGGAGCCTTCCTCTGCACCCAGGTGGCTGGCTTATCTCCTCTTCTTCATGCTGGTGCTCACCGTCTGCCTCCTGGCCTGCCTGGGGCTGGCCAAGCGCTCCCGATGCCTCCTCACCACGTGAGTATGGCAGTGCCGGGCTCGGCGGTGCCCGGAGCCGCATCCCACCGCATCTCACCCCTGTCCCCGCAGGATGCTGTGCTGTGGGCTCCTGACCCTCATCCTCAGCTGGGCCTCCGTGGCTGTGGACACGGCAGCGGCGGTGGTGAGTGGGGCCGGGGGAGAGCAAGGGGTGAGGGCCCCCGTCGCCATCCTCCCCAGCACCAATGATGTCCCTCTTGTCCCCACAGGGCACCAGCGACTTCTGCGTGGCCCCAGATAAGTTCATCATGAACCAAACAGAGAGTGACATCAGCGCGGGTGAGAGCTGGTCGTGGGGTGGAGATGTGCTTGGGGGGGACACCAGTGATACCCCGAAACCTGCCTGGGGACGTGGTGTCCTTCGATGCTGGGATGCTCGTACCAACATCTCCCATTTGCTTTGCAGAGGTGGTTCACTATTACCTGTACTGTGACCAGGGCCTGAGCAACCCCTTCCAGCAGGTATGGGGCAGTCTTGCACCCCACTTGGTACTGCCTGTTGCAGGGGGTGTCCCATGGGATGAACAGCTCTGTGACTCCTCCTGCTCCTCCTCGCAGGCTCTCACCGTCTTCCAGCGCTCACTCACTACGATGCAGATCCAGATCCAGGGCCTGATGCAGTTTGCACTGCCCATATTCCCAACAGCCGAGGTACAGGGTGTGGGGAGCCCCATCTCTTCCCCCCTGCTCCCCATCCTGTGTCCTGACCCCCCCTTCTCCCACAGAAAGACCTTCTGGGGGTGCAGCAGCTCCTCAACTCCTCAGAGACCAGCCTGCACCAGCTCACGGCCATGCTGGACTGCCGGGGGCTGCACAAGGTGAGTTGGGGGGGATCAGGTTGGGGACACACATCTCCTGGGGTCCTCCTATTGCCACCAGCACTGCCCTACCCCATCTCCTGCTGCAGGATTACCTGGATGCCCTCATTGGCATCTGCTACGATGGGGTGGAGGGTTTGCTCTACCTGGTTCTCTTCTCCTTGCTGGTGGCGGCCTCCTTCTCCACCATCATCTGCGCCACACCACGAGCATGGAAGCTCCTCACTGGACGGTGGGTCTGCTGCAGCCCTGCCTTCACTGAGGACATGGGCTGGGCATGGGGGGAGCTGCCTTTGGGGCCGGGGGGTGATCATTGGTGCCTTGTCCCCGCAGGGACCGGGACTACGATGACATGGATGATGAGGACCCCTTCAACCCGCAGGCGCGGCGCATCGCAAGCCACAACCCGGCACGGGGGCAGCTCCGCAGCTTCTGCAGCTACAGCAGCAGCCTGGGCAGCCAGAGCAGCCTGCACCCGCCGGCGCAGACCATCTCCAACGCACCTGTCTCCGAGTACATGTGAGACCCCCCCTCACAGCTTTGGGTACCGCACACCTTGGGGATGGAGCATCACCTGCACTGGGTGCAGGAGGACGGGGGTACAGCACACCTTGGGGATGGAGCATCACCTGCACTGGGTGCAGGAGGACGGGGGTACAGCACACCTTGGGGATGGAGCATCACCTGCACTGGGTGCAGGAGGACGGGGGTACAGCACACCTTGGGGATGGAGCATCACCCGTGCTGGGTGCAGGAGGATGGGGTACCGCACACCTTGGGGATGGAGCATTACCTGCACTGGGTGCAGGAGGACGGGGGTATAGCACACCTTGGGGATGGAGCATCACCTGCACTGGGTGCAGGAGGATGGGGTACCGCACACCTTGGGGATGGAGCATCACCCGCGCTGGGTGCAGGAGGATGGGGTACCGCACACCTTGGGGATGGAGCATCACCCGCGCTGGGTGCAGGAGGATGGGGTACCGCACACCTTGGGGATGGAGCATCACCCGCACTGGGTGCAGGAGGATGGGGTACCGCACAGCTCAGGGATGGAGCATCACCCCCACTGGGTGCAGGAGGATGGGGTACCGCACACCTTGGGGATGGAGCATCACCCCCACTGGGTGCAGGAGGATGGGGTACCACACAGCTCAGGGATGGAGCATCACCCGCACCAGGTGCAGGAGGATGGGAGGTTCTCACTGCTGGGATCTCCCCTCTCAGGAACCAAGCTGTGCTCTTCGGTGGAAACCCACGCTATGAGAACGTGCCCCTCATCGGCAGAGGCTCTCCTCCCCCCACGGTACGGTGGATGGCTGAGGCCAAATCCTTCCTGTGACATCCCCGGGGGGGGGGGGGCGGAGAGGGGACTGGGGGGCACAGAGCCCCTCTGCTCCGCTGTGGCGCTGATGGTGGATGGGGTGAGCTCAGCCCCCTCCTCCTGCCCTATCCATGAGTGCATCCTTGCTGCCCGTCTCACTAACCCAGATCCCGCCAGGCTGCGGGGAGAGGTCAGCAGCCACGTGCTCGGAGAAGACCGAAATAGTCTTCCCTTGCCTTGCTCTGCTGCTTTATTTCTTCATTCTGACTTTGAGAGGACACTTGTCCCAGTCCCCCCTGCACGTCCCCATTCCCTGCTGCTGCTTTGAGCCCTCCCTGGTTTTTAACACCTGCTTTATTGGATTTATTTCCTTCTTCTTATTTTCATTTGCATCAATTCTTTTGGAGCTAAGTTGCCCATCAAGAGTAAGTTCAGCTGCTTCCTTCTCCCGCCTTGTCCTGGGTTCCCATCCTCCTTCCCCTCCTCAGTGCCTCTCTCCATCCCTTTTTCCATGGAGCTGCTTTGCTTTCGGGAAGAGCACAGAGGGCTCGGGAGGTACAAGAGGATTTGCAGCTCCTGTGTGCTGGGAGTGGAAATGGTCCCTGTCTCCATCCCCTTCTTGGTGCAGTTTTTCCCGTTCCTTTTCTGACAGTGTTTAATCTGCTTCAATGCCTCCATCCAAAGGATGGAGCACGGTGGGACTGGGCTGGTTCAGCCTGGAGAAGAGAAGGCTCCTTAAGGGGAGACCTTAGAGCAGCTCCAGTGCCTAAAGGGGCTGCAGGAAACCCGGAGAGGGGCTTTGGAACTGGATGAGCTTTAAGCTCCCTCCTACGATCCTCAGGCTCTCTCTGGCAGCTCAGCAGCACGTGGTGGTGCAGGGGTTGTGTGTGGGTCACACCATGGGCTGGGGTTACACTGCCCCCATGTCCTGTCCCCGCAGTACTCCCCGAGCATGCGAGCCACTTACCTGTCGGTCACCGATGAGCACGTCCGGCCCCACAGCACCGAGGTCCCAGCCTAAGGCTGGCCCCACGCGGCTCCCGGCAGGAGGAGATGTGCCACCGGCGTTCCTGTGATGGGAAACCAAAGAGACCCGGGACAGACGCGGTGGGAAGCCCGGCAATGGCTGGAGGATGAGCCCCGGCGGTGGGGAGGCCCCCGGGCTCCCTTCACCCTCCTCTTCCCCCTTGGCAGCTCCTTCTCCATCTCAAGTCTTCCTCTCCTATGGCTGACAGTGACTCCGGGGCCAAACGCCGGGAAGATTGGAGATGCTTCACACCCTCACGTGGGCTCCTCCAGTCCTTCCCCACTTGGGGATGTTTTATGCCATGGAACGGAGCCTTCTCCAGCTCCCTGGAGCACCCAGCCTGGGACCATGGGTGGCTCCTTCGCTCCCGTAGCAATGCAGCACCAACCACTAGTGATCCCAGCTCCTGCTCCTCATGGATGGAGCCAGCTCCCTGTGTCCCCCTCGCTGCTGCCCTGCGTTCAGGGGCTGTAGAATTAAGGATGCTTTGTCCTCGCTGCTTTTCCTTTGCTTTGCTCCCGGGTTTTCTGAGTTCTCTGCAGAGCAGAGGTGCAGTTTGACTCGCTGCCTCTGTGTGAATGGGGTTTTACTGTGGTGCGCGCTGGTAGCAGGTTTTGGGCTGGTTTGAAGGCTCTTTTTGGCTGTTCAGCTCCACAATGCTGCTGGGCTGGGCTGGGCTCCCCTCCTCCTGCAGGACATCACAAACCCCGTGGGAGTGGGATAGGAGCATCCCTGGGGCAGGATGTGGTCCTGGAGTGGGCATGGTCCTGCCAGGGCTCCAAGGAGCCAGGAGGAAGCGGCGTGAGCTGGAATGGATCTTTTCTGGATGCCTATTTCAGTGCAGGCTACACTGGAGAGCAAAGGCTTATCCCTTAACCCTCATCTCCTGCGGGCAGCAGCCTCCTGCGCTGCTGGTGGTGGTTTTCCATCCCCGCATCCCTGCTTTGGCTAACAGCTGGGGGAGCCAGGCTGTCCCTTGGGCGAGCCCCGGGGTCTTACTTGATAGCAGCGACTCACTGTGTCTTTTAGAGATAACCTGTATATTCCCCTCCGTCCCTTAACCCGTGTTCCGTGTGACTGCGCTACTCCCCGTTGGAAACTTCCTTCCAGGGAATATTGGGGGGGGGGGGGCTTTGATGTTTGCCTGTAACGGTACTGGTAGTAGAGCTGGTGTTAAACGCATGTGACCTAAACCTCCCCAGGGGCTGGAGCCCGACTCGGGTGTGCCCTCTGGGGAAAGGACAATAAACACTTGTACGAAACATGCTCCTCAGCGCGGGTTTCTCTGGGCTGAGCTGCACCGGGCACCCCTTCTGCCCACCCCGCTGTGGTGCTGGGGGAGCTGCAAGGTCCCTTCCAGCCCATCCAGGCTGGGATTCTGTGGAGTGCTTGGGTGCGCGGGGAACGGCGCTGGCTCCTGATGCCGGACCCCACTGGATGCAGGCTGCTGCAGCCCTGGCGCCAACTGCAGCTGCAGGGCTGCCTCTCCCGGGATCCCCTCCTGCTCCCGCGGGAATGATGCAGCATTCCCTCCTCCCAGGGCTGAGCAGGAGGGGGCGGGGGGGCACAGAGGGCATCCCCAACAACGCCCCGCACAGGGGGTGGCCCCAGCTTGGTTCCCCCCCGTAGCAGGACGGTGAAGCAGAGCCCCCATTAACCATGCGTGGTCAATGCGCTAATTACCCCAGCTCATTAACCATGCGTGGTCAATGCGCTAATTACCCCAGCTCATTAACCATGCGTGGTCAATGCGCTAATTACCCCAGCTCATTAACCGTGCGTGGTCAATGCGCTAATTACCCCCGCTCATTAACCGTGCGTGGTCAATGCGCTAATTACCCCAGCTCATTAACCGTGCGTGGTCAATGCGCTAATTACCCCAGCTCATTAACCGTGCGTGGTCAATGCGCTAATTACCCCAGCTCATTAACCGTGCGTGGTCAATGCGCTAATTACCCCAGCTCATTAACCACCCATTACCCCCCCACCATGGCTGCCGCCATGCGGCACCAGTACTGCCCTCGCCCATCACGTGATAGCCGCCCTGCGTTGCCTGGCAACGGCAGACGCGGTGCTGCGCGGCCGGGCCTCCCCCGGTCCCCCCGCAGCAGCGGCCCCGGTCCCGGTCCCGGTCCCGGAGCCGCGATGGAGATCTCGTACCTGTACACGCGGAAGCGCAGCGAGTTCGGGCGGCCCTGCTGCTTCTCCGACCAGGCGGCCACCGTGAACGTGGACATCCCCCCCGACCCCGGCCTGGCCGGCAGCTTCGTGCCCAGGGACCCCGTGCACACCTCCGTGCAGCACAGCACCGAGATGTCGGAGCACGAGGTGAGGGCTGGGTGCCGGCGGCCTCCCAGGGTGTGAATCATGGAGTCATGGGATAGGTTGGGTTGGAAGGGACCTGGAAGCTCCTCCAGCTCCAACCGCTGCCACGGGCAGGGGCACCTTCCACTGGAGCAGGGGGCTCCAAGCCCTGTGTCCAACCTGGCCTTGAGCACTGCAGGGATGGGGTACCCTGTGCCAGCGCCTCAGCACCCTCATAGTGAGAGCTTCTTCCCTATATCCAACCTAAATCTCCCCTGTTTCAGTTTGAGCCCTTCACCCTTTGTCCTGTCACTGCAGCCCCTGATGAAGAGTCCCTCTCCTGCATCCTTGTATCCCCCTTCCGATACTTGAAGCTTCTCTTCTCTTCTGAGCAGCCCCGGTGTTCCCAGCCTGTCTTCCTATGGGAAATGAGGGGGAATGGCGTTTTCATCGCATGGTTTCGGTCAGGTTTTGCACCTTTTTGGCTCCACCCTTTGCTCTGCTTCCCCCCGGCCACCCCCAGGTCAACACGGACCGAGTGAAGGTGCAGTCCCGCGGTGTCAACCACGTGGAGGGCGGTTGGCCCAAGGATGTGAACCCGCGTGAGGCGGACCAGACAGCGCGCTTCAGGAAGAAGCTGGAGAAGGATGAGCACTACGTCAACGTCATCACACAGCTCGGCACCGTAAGGACAGGCCATGCCCCTGCTCCCAAAGCCCCCTGCCCGCCCGCTGCCTGCCCCCTTGCCCAGGCAGCTGCCCACAGCCCCTGCTTATGCTCCCCCATAGCTGATGGAGCACTGCATCAAGCAGAACAACGCCATCGACATCTATGAGGAGTACTTCGAAGAGGAGGAGATGATAGAGGTGGAGATGGAGCCCCCCTCTGCAAAAACCATCAATGCCATCAGGTAGCACAGGCAGCGGGGCTCACCGGGCTCTCCACACACCACATGTATCAACCTGCCTTTGGCGACAAAGGAGGTGGAAAACCCGGCAGCTTTAGGATCGTGCTGGATGGGTTCGTGGATGGAGAGACCTGCTGCAGCCCCCTGCCCCGTAACTCCATCTGTTCCTCTCCACCCTGCCCAAAACACTTTGGAGATGGGTACCACCACCCCGGGACCGCTCTGAGCATCTCCTAACAGTGCTTTAAGCAGGGTTTGATTCATTCTCTTTATGCCTCAATGATTGTTTTCCCGTGTCAGGGGCTGTTTAGGTCATGTCTAGAAGTCAGATCCAGTAACATAGCTGGATCCTTAGAAACATATAACTGGAAAGACTTCATTAAATCATCAACTCTTCTCCTTCCACCCAACCCCCAAGAGAACCGTTTCCTGCACTCAATGCTCCCGAGTTGTTTCGATTGCAATTCCCCCAGTTTCCTTTGGGAGAGAGTCATCCCAGCGCCTGGCAAAGCTGTTAGCAAGCTAACGTCTTTATTTGGTGTCCTGTTGTCAAAAAGGGATCCCAACGCAGCCAAGAGGACAGCCACGCACCTTTCCTGGTGCCCCAACGCAAGCAAGAAACTGGCCGTGGCTTATTCCATCCTGGAGTTCCAGCAAAGCAAGAAAGACATGAGCCTTGACTCGTACATCTGGGATCTCGGTAAGGGAAAAGCTCCCCAGTCAGTAATGCTGCTGCTGCGGAAGCACTTTGTGTCTTCAAAGTGTGTAATGAAGCCCCACAGCACTCTGGAGGGGGTGAACAGGGGGTCGGGGTCTGCTTTGACCACGGATCAATGTAGAGAAGGGGAGAAATGGGACCTGAAAGCTCGCGAACAGGTGGGAAATAACCACTAACATCCACTGCATCATGGGCTGCAGAGCCTGTGACCGCAGCAGGCAGCTGAGCCCACTCTGATGTGGTTCTTGTCTTGCTGTGGTCCACTTGTGATTGATCACGACCCAGGCTGCACAAGCACGGGTGGAGAATTGCCCTGCTCTGTCAAAGCTCTCTCAGAGCTGTGTATTTTGGGGTGAAAAACACAAAGAGGAGGGCTCAGGGTACCACGAGTTGGGGTACCAGGGGTCCCCCGCTTCCCTGGCTCAGGAGAGGTATCCTGGTGCCATGGCCACCTCATCCGGCCCGGTGTGGAGGAGCGGGTGCAGTAGCATGAGGCTTGTTTGGAGGTGGGTGCTTGCCCTCCATGCTGCCCCTGCACTTTGCTCTTCACTCATCCCTTCTCGGCAGAGAACTCCAGCAGGCCCGAGATGGTTCTGAAGCCGCCATCCCCTCTCGTGACCCTGGAATACAACCCCAAAGACTCATTCGTGCTGGTGGGAGGATGCTACAATGGGCAGATGGGTAAGGAAGATGAATCCATCATAGAATCACAGAGGGATTTGGGTTGGAAGGGACCTTAAAGCTCCTCCAGATCCAACCCCTGCCACGGGCAGGGACACCTTCCACTGGAGCAGCTTGCTCCAAGCCCGTGTCCAACCTGGCCTTGAACACTGCCAGCGATGGGGCAGCCACAGCTTCTCTGGGCCCCCTGTGCCAGCGCCTCAGCACCCTCACAGGGAAGAGCTCCTGCCTAATGTCATATCTAAACCTGTATCTTTCAGTTTAAACCCATTCCCCCTTGTCCTATCACTGCACGCCCTTAATCTAAGTGTGGAGCTGTATAAAGGAGGGTCTTCATTTTTACTCAGCAAGAGCCTGGTTCCAGCTCTGCTACACTCACAAAGACATCGTGTCCTTAGTGCTGCAGCTGGGAATATCCCGAGCAGGGCCTGAAGCTCGGGAGCTCTGCTCACCCGAGCAGGCACCTCGAGAGGGGAGGACCCTGCCTGGATCCCTTTGCAGGCACTCGGGGCAGTGACACTGCCGCGGGGATTGCTGGAGCAGACCCGGAGCAGCACGTGTGCCGTGCTCACCCTCAGCCCCGGATCATGGCATGGCAGGAGCGCAGGAGAGTTGCCATCATTTCATTCCCTGAATGGTCCTGTGCCGCAGTTCAAGTGCTTGGAAGGGGCTGCTCTTTGCCAGCTTCCTTTATGGCTCTGTTATTTACTCGGCCAGGCGAGCCCTGTGGTTCAATTGCGCTCATTCTGCCGTTTCCCTTCCCGACTGCAGCAGCAGCGCTGGGAGCAGGCAGGGGACGTGTGGCAGGGCTGTGCTGCACGCTCCGGGGTGATGGAGGGGATGGACCTCACCCCGTCCCTCCGTCACCTCCAATTACCTAATGAGCAGTGAGCAAGAGGGAGCGCGTGGGGCTCGGTGCCTCCATAGACCATGTGTCAGAGGCAGAGATAGGGAGATGGGAGAAGGAAATGTGTCCGGAGGGGTCCTGCCTTAGCCAGCATCCTTTGGGCAGGCAGGAGGGGAGCAGAGCAAGGATCAGGTCACGCAGGCTGGTTTTCAGCATCACTGAGTGCAAGAGGCACTGGTTAGAGTTGACAACGGGCTGCTGAGACCACATCTGTCCCCGCACAACCCCTTGTGCAGAGCAGGGGGGAGCCGGGGGGGATTTATTGCCTCTGGGGATTGCTGTGCATCTGGCACAGATTGATAAGAGCTGAAGAAACGCTCTTTAGGACGTTACCACCCTCCTGGCCAGTGTTTGCAGAAGGTGCACATTGTGTTATGGCTCTGAGTGAGCATCCCTGGTGCTTGTGGGGCTGGGAGGTGTGGGGGGAGCACCCAGTGAGGTTTGCTCCCATTCTGGCTTGGGCAGTGGGGCAGCATCTCCTTGGGAAACACGTGGCAAGCAAAGGAGCCAGGGAAGAGATGGCGCAGATCTTAACGTCTCCTTTTCCCTCCCAGCTTACTGGGACACCAGGAAAGGGCAGCTGCCCGTGGAGGTGTCCACTGTGGAGGTCAGCCACAGGGACCCCGTGTACGGAGCCATCTGGTTGCAGTCCAAAACGGGCACCGATTGCTTCTCAGCCTCCACTGATGGGCAGGTAAAGGGCAGGGGCAGGCAGCAGAGCCCTGCACTCACATAGGGCCACCCTGGCAGAAGCTGACAGCCCTAAAGAGCATCTCTGGGCTGGCACAGGGGAGCTCCCAGTACCCACAGCCAGGCCAGGAGCATCCCCTCAGCCCCATCCCGCTCGTTGTCCCTGCAGGTGCTGTGGTGGGACGTCCGCAAGCTTTCCGTGCCCACCGAGAAGCTGGTCCTGGACATCTCCCGGAAAGGGATCCTGAAGGATGCTCTGGGCGCCGTCGCTCTGGAGTTTGAGAGCACCCTGGTCAGTGAGTGCAGCACCCGGGCCCTGGGGCAGGGATCCAGGGCTACAGCATGAGTGGCTGATGCCCAGAGTGACCTGGAGCATCGTGCTGCAGCCTCTGGAGTCTGCCCACCCACCTTTAAGCGTCAGGAGCTGATGTCTCCCAAAGCACGGGGTCTCGCTGCATTTGGGTCTCTAAATCACAGAATCCCCACCTGGTTTGGGTTGAAGCGGCCTTAAAGCTCCTCCAGCTCCTACCCCTGCATGGGCAGGGACACCTTCCATAGGGCAGCTTGCTCCAAGCCCGTGTGTCCAACCTGGCCTTGAGCACTGCCAGGGATGGGGCAGCCACAGCTTCTCTGGGCACCCTGTGCCAGCGCCTCAGCACCCTCACAGGGAAGAGCTTCTGCCTCAGAGCTCATCTCAATGTCCTCTCTGGCAGGTTAAAGCCATTCCCCCTGTTCTGTCCGTACAGCCCTTGTTCAAAGCCCCTCTTCAGCTTTCCTGGAGCCCCTTTAGGCGCTGGAAGGCTGCTGTCCCAGTCTTCCAATACAAAATTCCCCAGATGCCCCTGCTCCCACAGCAGAGCCTTTTGCTGCCCCCCATGTGGGATCCCATGAGCTGCTGACAGCTGCTGTCTTCTCCTCCCACCCTCAGCCCACCAAGTTCATGGTGGGCACGGAGCAGGGCATCGTCATCCTCTGCAACCGCAAGGCCAAGACCCCCGCCGAAAAGATCACCTGCACCTACAGTGGCCACCATGGACCTGTCTATGCCCTGAGCAGGAACCCCATGTACCCCAAAATCTTCCTGACGGTCGGCGACTGGACTGCTCGGATCTGGTCGGAGGATGCCAAGGAGTCCGCAATTATGTGGACCAAGTAGGTGCTGGGGTGCGTTTGCCCTGCAAAAAGTCATCTTTTTTGGTGTGGAAGAGGATGCTGAGGGCAGGGGGCCGCAGGGTCTGCTCTGCTCGAGTCAGGTAGGAGGTGGTGGGGTGGTCACCAAGGCAGAGGATGCTGAGGGCAGGGGGCCACAGGGTCTGCTCTGGTCGAGTCAGGCAGGAGGTGGTGGGGTGGTCACCAAGGCAGAGGATGCTGAGGGCAGGGGACCACAGGGTGTGCTCTGGTCGAGTCAGGCAGGAGGTGGTGGGGTGGTCACCAAGGCAGAGCGGTGTCATCACAGTTGAGGGCACTGCAGGAGGGTGGCTGAAAGCGCTGCTCAGGCAGCAGCCATGAGCCCATCCCCACTGCATCGTGTCTGCTGGCAGGTACCACTCCGCCTACCTGACGGACGGGTGCTGGAGCCCTGTGAGGCCAGCTGTGTTCCTCACCACCAGGTCAGATGGGACGCTGGACATCTGGGACTTCCTCTTCAAGCAGAACGACCCCTTCCTCAGCCTGAAGGTTGGGTCCCCAGAGCTCCGGGTCCCTCCAGCCTGGCAGCAGGGTGCTGGGCAGAGCTGCCACCCTGCCCTGCGCGGAGCAGGCAGAGCCAGGGATGGAGTGTCATCCCATCTGCATGGAGCTTGGGATAAGCTCCATCAAGCAGCTCCCCTCAGCCCCTAGCTCTGCCTGGAGCCCCGCATGCCCAAAACTTCACGCGTAGGCTCCTGTTATAGGCAACCACATGGATTTGCCTCATCCAGCTCATCCTGCCCGCATCCCACCATGGGGCATCGCATCAGGGGTAAAGTGCCACCGCCTCCCGTCCTCCCTCCCCAGGTCTGTGACGAGCCCCTGTCCAGCCTGCGCGTGCAGGACAATGGCCGCATCGTTGGCTGCGGCTCCAAGGTGGGCACCGTCAGCGTGATGGAGATCTCCTCGGTGCTGTGCACCCTCCAGAGGAACGAGAAGAACTTGGCCAATGCCGTACGTTCACCCTGAGCCCCCGGCGCCGTGCGGGCCACAGCAAGGCCTCGGCACTGCTGTGTGCAGGGCACGCCGGCCCCTGGGGTCCCCCCTCACCCTGCACCCCCACCCCAGATGTTCGAGCGGGAGACGAGGCGGGAGAAGATCCTGGAGGCGCGGCACCGGGAGATGCGGCTGAAGGAGCGCACCAGGTCCGAGAGCCGAGTGATGGAGATGGAGGAGGCACCGGCAGAGAGCCCCCAGGAGGTGTTTGCCCGGACCCAGAAGGAGTTCTTAGAGGTGATCCAAGCGGAGCTGCGGAGGAAGGCACGCGCAGAGGCGCAGCAGCTGCATGGCAAGGTACCAGGGGTGGGATGAGCCGGCGATGGGAGCCGGGACTCGCTGCTGTGGGGCAGGGGACAGGGATCAGCCTCTGCCTTTCAGGTTAAGGAGCATGCTGAGGGGGCAGCTTTGCACGAGGAGGACATCCAGGTGCCAGAGGAAAACATCCAGGTACCTGAGGAAGAGAGCCAAGAGCCCATGGGAGAGAGCCAAGAGCCCATGGGAGAGAGCCAGGAGCCCAAGAAAGAGGAGGGGAAGAAGGAGGATGCTGCCAAGGTCAGTTGTTGTTTCCCCCCTTGCTTGGGTTGCTGCTCCATGGCTCGTGTGGGGCTGAGGCTGCTGCCCCTGAGCTGGGCAGAGCTTGGGGGTCTCTGTCTCAGTGGGGTGGTGAGCAGGGGGGCCCCACACAGCTCCCTGACCCCACATCTCCCTCTGCAGGAGGAGTAGGACCGGTGGGTCTCGCAGGAGCCCTCGTGTGGGCACCGATGCTCCCTGCCCCTTGGGCCTCCTGGCTCATTGGCTTTTCATTCAGGGTGAATAAAGAGGAGTTTTCCACACCACGTTTCCTGGTTTCTCACAGCAGAGCGGGGGAATCACATCCTCTCGCTCTTTCCTCCCCTCCTCAGGCCAGAAACGCAGTTCCTGACCATGGCAAAGCATTCCCAGCCCAAGGAGCAGAGCAGGGACCTGGTGGTGGCAGCAGGGTCCCGGCGCAGCACCGTGCCCCTTCCGAGCTGCGGAGTGATGCTGAGCAGTGCCCCGTGGCCCCAGCCTGCTGCTACCCCTGCAGCAGCAACCTGTGGAGCCTGGCCTGCATTATCCGTGCTGGGTAAACACCTTCTGCTTACCCACTGTGAATCATTAACCAGGCACCATTCCCTGCAGCTCCAGGCAGGGAGCTCCAAGGGGCAGGGAAGGAGCAGAGCACCAGGTTGGCAGCTTACCAAGCACCTCATTATGGGCCAGCCCTGATTGCCCCAGTAAGGAGAGGTGGGAAGGTGCTTCCTCAGCTATGCAAAGCCCCCCATGAGTGGGGTGAGTGCCAGCGGTGCCCCTTCCCCAGGTGCTGGGGTCCCTCTGCCCCTCCAGCTGCCACCATCCCCTGGCAGGAGCAGCGCCCATCACTCATCACCAGGAGCGGTGCCAGGGCCACCGGCAAGGATGGATGGAGTCACTGGTGCTGAGCCCATCGCCCTGCCAGAGAGAGGCCAGACTCTGTGCCAGGACAGCAGGATGAGCACCCATCCTGCCAGCCCCAGCACCAGGCGGCATCCCCCCGAGCCAACCCAGCTGGGGACAGTGGGCAGGGTAGGGATGGGCGCCAGCTCTCCCCATGCCAAACCCACCCCAAAGATGTCCCCATATGCCCCTGTTTGTTTTCTGGTTTATTAGGCAGTGATGGAGGTGCTCGGGCACAGTGGGCACCTGGGCCCCCCCCCCAGCCTGGGCACGCACCCAGCTCACCACTGAGCCTGGGGTGCTGGGTACCTGGGGCAACAGCCAGAGCCAGCGCCATGGCTTCACCACCTGGCACGGAGGGACCCAGTGCCACAGGGGTGGCATCCCAGGAAGGCCGGGCTGCCCCTGACCCCCTCTTCTTGCCTGCTGGGGTTTGTGAGCCAGGACGTGCCTGTGGGTTGCATGTGTCACCTCCTGCATCACCTGCACAGGGGTGGGGGGCTCCCAGTGTCATCACAGAACCCCAGCCTGGTTTGGGCTGGAAGGGACCTTAAAGCTCCTCCAGCTCCAACCCCTGCCATGGGCAGGGACACCTTCCACTGGAGCAGCTTGCTCCAAGCCCCTGTGTCCAACCTGGCCTTGGGCACTGCCAGGGATGGGGCAGCCACAGCTTCTCTGGGCACCCTGTGCCAGCGCCTCAGCGCCCTCACAGGGAAGAGCTTCTGCCTAAAACCTAATCTAAATCTACCCTCTTTCAGCCTAAACCCATTCCCCCTGTCCTGTCAGTACAGGTCCTAGCCAAAAGTCCCTCTTCAGCCAGCTCCCCACGGGCACCCAGGGACAGTGATGGAGCAATGGAGATGGACATGGCATGGGGACAACAGGGGACGGGGAGTGGAGAGCACAGCCCTGGGCTCCCCAGCACAGGGACCTCCATCTACCTACAAGCAGAACCAAACACAAACCCCCCATGGGGCCGGGACCAGTCCAGCAGCGGGACCCATCTCCGCCTCGTTACTTCTTCACCTTGATGAGGGAGTGGTACACGGGCTTGACGATGATGTGGAGGTGCAGGGAGTTGTCGATGAGGTACTCGGAGGCGCGCTTCTGCAGGTCAGCGTGCGCCAGGAAGTCGGGCGCCTCGTCGGAGCTCTGGTGGAAGCTGTACGCGTGTTTCACCAGGACGCGGCCCTGCTGCCGCACCCCCACCAGCACCGTCTTCTGGAAGCTGACCCCGGCGAAGTCAGGGCTGCTCATGGCCGGGGTGACCACGAGCCGGGGCCGCCCGTCCTCGATGCGCGCGGGCTGCACGGCGCCCGGCACCGTATCCGAGTAGACGGGGCGCAGGCTGACGGGCAGCCAGCGCGGCGAGAACAGCGCGTTCCACGTCACCCTCTTCCCGGCGTCGTGGCTGCTGGGCCCCAGCTGCGTCTGGAAGCTGGTGCTGCGGTCGTCCCGCGCCGGGTTGTTGATGACCCACTGGGAGCCCCAGCTGGGCGCGAGGTAGTTGCGGGGCAGGAACATGCTGCAGTTGACGTCGAAATACTTGGCGAAGTGGAGCGGGGAGGCAGCGTGGAACTGGAAAGCCTGGAAGAGCAGGTCCTGCACCGCGCCGTGGTGCCGCGCCAGCACCGCCGACTGCGCCTGCAGCCGGAAGAGCTGGCTGGGGGGGATCATGGGGTACCGGATGGCGCGCAGCACCCGCTCGGCCACGGCGGGCTCGGGCTGCCGCCGGCCCAGCCAGCCCTCCACGGCGGTGTAGAGCTCCAGCTCGCTGTGCAGCACCAAGTCGGAGCGCTCCAGCAGCAGCAGCAGCAGCTCCACGCTCACCGAGCCCCACTCGGCGCTGCTCAGCACCGCAGAGAGGTTCCAGGCCAGGAACTGGAGGCAGCTCTCCTGCAGCGCCGCGTCCCCGATGCGCACGGCGTAGTGGTACCAGCCCACCACGTGCCCCTGGCTCGACTCGCTGGCCAAGTGGCTCTTCATGTACTCGGCCACGCCACGCTGCAGCGCCCAGACCCGGTACTTGCTGGCCAGCTGGTGCATGGGGATGGCTTGGTGCAGCAGGATGGAGACCCCCCCGCAGTACAGGTACCTGGGGCAGAGGGTGGGGACGTGATGCTGGTGTTCCCCATTCCCCTTCCCAGCCCAGACACAGGCTCCATCAGCCCAGGGGAGCACCCTCCCTCCTGGGCTGCACCTCTCCAGGTGTCCCCATCCCATAGAAACATCTCTGTTCCTTAGCAGCATCCCTCCAGGCATCCCATCCTTTTGGGTCCCAGGGGAACATCCTTCTTCTTTGGCTGTATTCTCCTGGGTACCCCATCCTTTTGGGTGCCTATGGTCCCCAGGGAGCATCCTCCTTTGTCTACATCTCTCTTGTTATCCCCACCCCATGGAGTCCCCCCAGGGGACCATCCTTAGCTGCATTCCTCCTGTCATCCTTCCCATTGAGTCCCCATAGTCCCCACAGTCCCCACAGGAGCACCCTCCCTCTATGGCTGCATCCCCCCCAGGAAGCCCATCCCACTGTGGTCCCCAGAGGAACATCTCCCCTCCTTGCCTACATCCCTCCGGGCATCCCCATCCCATGGGGTTCACGTGGTCCCTGATGCATCCCTCCCGCTGCCCCCATCCCGTGGGGTCCCTGGGTACCTGATGAACTTCTCAAAGAGCGCAGCGGTCTCGGGCTGCTCGTGCAGGGTGAGGACGCTCTGGTTGCGCAGGAGGCTCTCGAAGACCTCGCTCTGGAGGCTGAGCAGCAGCTGATGCGTGTGGAAGACCTTGGCCTCGTCGGAGGCCGCCGTGCGCACCCGCAGCACCGAGTCGCTGCTGTTGCTGTTGTGCAGCAGCTCCTGCAGCCGCTGCAGCAGCGTCAGGGAGTGGTTGATGGTGGTGGCCGTGGCCTCGCCGCTCAGGTCAGCTTTTTGGGCTGGGGGGAGATGGGACCGTCCCAGAGCTGCACCCAGGAACCAGGCACAGCAGAGGGGGTGCAGTTGTGGGGTGATGCGTGGGGAATGGGTAGCCTGGCTCTATGCACATCCTCCCCATTCCCCCCCCAGTGCCAAAGAGCTGGCTGGTGCCAAGGGGGTGTGGGGAGGACAAAGGGCACATGGGGACATTTGTGCCCTGAGGAGCCAAAAACCTGCTTTTCTGCAGCAAAAGGGGTGAGACCACCATGTCCCAGGCTGGGACGTGCTGGGAAATGGCCCTGTGCCGGGCAGCGCTGGCTCCCAGCCCTGTCTGCAGCCCTGATCCCAGCCCTGCTGCAGCAGAGCGAGCCCTGGGCATCACCCCCAAACCCTGCATCCTGGACTGAGCCGTGGGGCACCCGAGAGCCCCTGCATGGGGGGAGCCTGGCACCCTGTGTCCCTGCACCCAGGGATGGGTCCCCATGGTCCAAGCTGCCCCAGTGTCACTGCGGGTCTGTGCCCCGTGCCATCCCTGTCTCCCCGCTGATGCTGTGACCCAGCATCTCCTTCCCAGCCACATTTCACTCCCATCCTCCTGGCCCTGGCTCGGGCACGCACCAGGGGTGACCGTTCCCCCATGTCCATGGCCCTCCAGTGTTGGGCTCCCAGCAGGGACTGGAGAGGGATGCGGGAATGTGAATCACGGGTCTCTGTGCTCCTGTGGGCACAGGGAGCCTTCCCCCCTCTCTTCCTCTCCCTCATTCCTGCCACAACTCCCACCCACTCCCTGGAGCATCCTTCTTCCCGGGTGAATTTGGCTCCATCTCTCTCAAATCCCATCTTGCCCCCAGTGAGCCATCTGATTACTCTTCCCAGCGCCAGCTTAAACCCAGCTGAGCAGGGATGGAGATGGGGATGAGGATGAAAACGGAGATGAGGATGAGGAGCTCTTCGCCCCATGGTGCTGGACATTGCTGCCTGCAGCACCGAGCTTCCCATGGGCAGCAGTGAGCACAGCTCTAACCACCGGCACCGTGGGGCACAGCCGTGGGGCTCAGCACATCCATGAGCCGCATCCATCCCTCCCAATTCACCACAGTGGCTGCTGGAGAGCTCTGCTCAGCTTCCCATGGGCATCACCGGCACCCACACCACAGCCAAGCTCCACCATGGTACCCAGCAACGGCAGAGGGGTCCCTCCATGCCTCCCCCCGGCACAGCCACCCTTACCCGCTTGCACGGTGAGGAGGAGGAGGAGGAAGGCGGCGGCGCAGCCCCAGCGGCGGGCGGGCCGGGTGCCCGTCAGCCTGGCCATGACTTCGCAAGCGCATCTGCCGGGGCTCGGCGCGGCACCGGCACACGCCGGGAGCTTATGTAGGCCACGAGCCCGCCACATCGATTGGTGGAAACTGGGACCGGCCGTTGCCAAGGGAACCGCATCCGGGCCCCCATCCATCCCACCCTGAGCCCGGACCCCAGCCCCGCACCCCGGGGTGCTGTGATGGGGACCTCCCGGGAGCCCCGGCACGCCATGGGGGTAAATCCATTCACCACAGCCCTGTGCCGTGCCGGAGCCCCACGCGTGGCTGCAGTCCTTTGTGCTGCTGGGACACATCGGTGGGGTCTTTGCATTCAGGGCACAGCTCTTTGTGGCCTCCCCGCTCCCCCCAGCTCATGGGTATTCATGCCGGCAGCAGCCCATCACCATGGCATCCGGGCTGCCGGCAGGAACTGCCTGCCCTTTTCCCAGCCTTTGCAGCCAAGAGGCTGCCTGCGCCGTGCGAGCGCCCAGTCCCGGCCTCTGCTGGCTCCCTGCCCGCCCCAGCACCTCGTGTAGGCTTTGGGGTGGGAGCACAGAGCCTCTGAACCCCACTTTTGGCTTTGGCCCCAATGGCATCATGGGGAGGGCGCCAGGACCCCAGATGGGATGGAGATGGGGGACAGACCCCACAGATGGAGGCTTTCAGGGGCACGGCAGCTCCTCACTCACCACTGGAGCCCCCCATGGAGGTAGCGGGGGGCTGCCAGGCCGGGCAGGACCCACAGCTCGGTGCTCCCCAGGCAGGAGCTGGCAGCACCACTGCACAAGGTCACTTTGGGGTGTAGCAGGGCCCCCCCCGGGTCCCCGCCTCCTGGGGACACCGTGGTGGAGATGCTGTGACCTTCAGCGCGTGGCAGTGCTGGAGCCACGCAGGAGGACGTTCACCATTCCCGGTTATTGAGTCCAGGCTGATGGGATCAGTGCTGCGGTATTGCAGCTCTGTGTTCAGCTGCCAGCGAGGCGACAGCACCGTGTGCCTGGGGTCTGGTTCGCACCATGCTACTTCCTCAGGACCCATAGAGGGAACGCTGTGCCACAGCCACTGCTGCCAGCACCAGCACCCTGCAGCCGGAGGGATGGAGACCGAGTGGCTCATGGGGTGAAGGGGGTCACTGGCACATGCAGTGGGGTAGGATGAGCAGGGGGACTCCAGCAGAGCAGGGGGGGCTCAGCCCATCTGCCCCTTTGCATCAGCTTGCCTGGCCCTGGCCCCATGTCCCCGGTGCCACCGCTGCGGCCAGGGCTGCTTTAGTGCCAGTGAGGGCTTCTGAGGACACTTTTGCTTTGGGCTCATGTGGGAGCAGACACGGGGCTAAGGAGCCTCATCCCTGAGCACAGCCCTGGCCCAGGGGGGTGAGCAAGGGGCTGGGGCTTAGATGGGGTCTCCAGATGTTGAGCATGGGCAGATGTTGATGCAGCTCCCGCGGGGGGGAATCACTCATCTGGCCCTGATCCATGGATGGAGGGGCTGGGGATGAGCCACCCCTTGTGCCGTGCTCCCATGGGGCACGGGAGGCCCAGGAGCGCGGTGCAGGCAGAGCCCAGAGCCCAGGACAGCATTCCTGCCTCGCGGTGAAGCGCAGGGGGACGAGGGGCCCCCGCTGCAGCACAGCCGGTTAATGGCTCACCACATCCACCGATGCTTCATTTAACCACCCGCCTGCAAAACAACAGCTTGTGCCCGGTGCGCCGCGGCACCGTGCCAGCACGGGCTGCACCACGCAGCCCAGGGACCCCCGTGCGCTCCATGGCTGGCCACAGGGCATGGGAAGGACATGGGGGACCGTGGGGCTGGTGTTGGTGGTCACCAGGGGACAGAGAATCCATCCCCTCCCTGTGCCATCAGTGGGCACCGAGGCACACACAGAGCAAAGCCTGGCAGGGACACACACATGCACACATGTGGACATTCACATGTGCACGCACGCCCCTCTGAGTGCACAGAGGTTGGCCACGGACCCATTGTGTGGCACAGGCCTTTGGGGGGGCCCAAGGTGTCCCCAGGCACCTGCACCACCATTCCTATTGCCCTGGGTGCGGGGACGAGCTCTGTCACAGTCACTCAGGGCTGGTGCAGCTCTCCCAGGTGACCCCATCCCTGGCTCCCATGGGAGCAGCGAGGCTCTGGGACGTCACCCGTGCTCTGTTAGCCCAGCCCGTGGCTCTGCCCACGCTGCTCTCCCTCCGCCCCACATCCCCTGAGCCCCGAGAGGCTGTGCCATGTGCCCGCGGTGCTGGAGGGGACACGGACACCAACGGGGACACAGCCGCCGGTGAGGACACGGACATGAGCAGGGACACCGCCTGGACAGGGACACCGGGGGCTCTCCAGGCCCAGGGAAGGTGACATCGCACACCCAGAAGGTGGCACAGGGGCCACCAAGGTGAGACCCCACCTCCTGCAGGGCTTGGGGTGCAGGACCCGGGCAGGGGGGTACAAAAGGGGACCAGACCGGGACCAGATCCCTCAGCAGAACAAACGGGCCTGGGGCTGGGAGAGGGTTAATGTGCTCCTGCCTCTGCTGCAGCCGATCGATGCCCCACTTCCCTGGGGGATATGAGGGGCCGGAGCTGCTGCTGCTGAGCCAGATCTAATCTGCGGTTAATTGGCAGCCCCCTGCTCACCCTCTCGCCCCTCCCAACCCCGGCTCAGCTCTGGCTCCATCCCAGCCGGGAGCAGAGGCCAAAGCCTCCTCGACCTCAAGGATGGAGAGGTGGGAACTCCCCCGAGGGCACTGCTGCGGGGACAGAGCTATCGCGGGGGGGGGCGAGAACAGGCTGTGGGAAACGTGGCCCCCTCCCCGGCCCCGTCAGGGGACTGCGGTGAGCGGACCTGGGGCAGTTTGGAGTCCCTATGGGGCCAGGGGCGGGCTGGGACCGAAGCTGTGCCCAGTACCCCACACCGCGCTCAGGACCCCCCCCCCTGCGCCCCTGCTCAGGGGCCTGGGGTCGCCGTAGCCCGTGGGAGATGCTGATTCGTTTGGATGGGGGATTCTGACCAATCAGAGCACAGCGCTCAGATTTGGTTTCTCCATTCATGGAAGACGCCTCTCTGATTGGGTAAAGCCTGTTCCCCTCTGACCAATAGGAGCGCGGAGTTCGGGACGCCTGGGTTTATGAATGGCGGGGTGCAGAATGGGACCGATTCGGGTGCGGGGTTCGGGCAGAGGTACATGGAGGGGCAGGGTAAATACAGGCAGGGTCACTGCTTCATGCAGGCGGGCCTGAGGATCTGACAAACGACTTCGCTAAAAGCCTGGAGATAGCCAATACCCTTGGTACCCCTGGAACCCCTCTCCAGCACCCCTGGGCCCTCCCCCTCGTATCCATCCAAGAATGTGGTGGTTTAATCCGGTTTTCTTCGAGGTAATAACCAAGGAGCATCTCCAGTAGTAAGAGACACCCTCTGGGGATGGGGACTGTCACCACAGTGTACCCATGAAGGCTGGATACCGGGTCCCTGGTCCTGCAGCATCCACGGATGTTCCATCATGGGCAGACATGGGGCAACTGCACCCATGGGAGACAAGCCCCTGTGCCATGTCCTACCTGAGCCCCCACCCGGGTGCCACCAGGGCCCTCAGCCCCCTGATGTTCCCTGTCTTCCCTCGCAGCCGGTCCATGGTGGAAGGTGATGTTCGCAGTGCCCAACAGCACAGCGGAGGTGTGGACCAGTAAGGCAGCATGGCTGGAGCAGGAGCGGTCACCCTGCATGGTTGGCATCGTCCCCATCGTGTATTACAGTGTCCTGCTGGGGCTGGGGCTGCCAGGTGAGGGGCTGAGCCCCTGCAAGGGGTGCTGAGCCACGCATCCTCAACCCAGGCCATGCCCTCTGCCCCCATCCCAGCCCTGGGGTTTTGGGGATGGGGGGGAGCATCCTCAGGGGTACACAGCCCCAGCTGTGGGGCTCAGCTCTAAAGCCTGGCCCCTGGGGCAGAGCCGCAGCAGCAGCAGGGACAGATGGCATTTGTATCGCTTGGGCTGCCACATGGATGAGATTAATCAGCTCAGTAAATCCCCAATGCAGCGTGATATTTATAGCTCCACACCCCAGCTGGGGCCTGCGGCCGCTCACCATGCAGCCCTGAGAGAGCCCGGGCATCCCTGGGGTCCTGGGTGCTGCAGGGGGCCTGGGAGCCCCCAGGTCTCATAGGATCACAACATGGTTTGTGTTGAAGGGACCTTAAAGCTCCCCCAGATCCAACCCCTGCCATGGGCAGGGACACCTTCCATAGAGCAGCTTGCTCCAAGCCCCTGTGTCCAACCTGGCCTTGGGCACTGCCAGGGATGGGGCAGCCACAGCTTCTCTGGGCACCCTGTGCCAGCGCCTCAGCACCCTCACAGGGAAGAGCTTCTGCCTCAGAGCTCATCTCCATCTCCCCTCTGGCAGGTTAAAGCCATTCCCCTTGGCCTGTCCCTTGTCCAAAGCCCCTCTCCAGGTTTCTTGTAGGCTCACCCCACATTGCTCCCTTCCACGTGTCTTTCTCACCACCACACATCGCTCCCCTCCCTCCAGTGAACATCCTGACTGCCGTGGCCATGTTCCGCCTGGCCACAAGGACCAAGAAGTCATCGTACTGGTACCTGCTGGCCCTGACCACCTCCGACATCCTCACCCAGGTCTTCATTATCTTCATGGGCTTCCTCCTGCAGACAGCCATCCTGGCACGGGCTGTGCCCGGCGCCTTCATCCACACCATCAATGTCCTGGAGTTCACGGCCAACCACGCTTCCACGTGGATCACAGTCCTGCTGTCCGTGGACCGCTACGTGGCCCTCTGCCACCCGCTGCGGTACCGCACCATCTCCTACCCACAGCGCACCCGCAAGATCATCGCAGCCGTGTTCGCCGTGGCCCTGGCCACGGGCATCCCCTTCTACTGGTGGTTGGACATGTGGCGTGATGCCGACCCCCCCACCACCCTGGACATGGCGCTCAAGTGGGTGCACTGCGTCACCATCTACTTCTTGCCCTCTAGCATCTTCCTGACCACCAACTCCATCATCATCCGCAAGCTGAAGCAGCGGAGGCGCTTGGGGGGTGGCCAGCCCCACATGAGCAGGACCACAGCCCTCCTCCTGGCTGAAACCACCGTGTTCATCGTGCTCTGGGCTCCCCGGACCATCGTCACGATCTGCCACCTCTACGTGGCCTCGGTCAAGAGGGACTGGCGCATGCACTTGGCCTTGGACATCGCCAACATGGTGGCCATGCTCAACACCGCCCTCAACTTCTTCCTCTACTACTTCGTGAGCCAGACCTTCCGCCGCACGGTGGGCGAGGTGCTCCGGGCGCACCTCCGGCACGGCCCCCGGCACGGCAGCGCCCGCCTCCCGCATCCAGGGCTGACAGCGCTGCAGCCGGTGGCTGGCACTGCCCTCTGAGCCGTGCACCACACCAGGACCCGGGGAGACACTGCCCCTTGTCCTCCATCCCGGGATACCCGGCGGGCACGGCTGCCCCATGGCATGGGGTGATGGGTGCAGGTGAGCTGCTCCAGCCCTGGGGAGGATGCGGTGCCGGTGGGATGGTCCTTCCTCCATAAACTGCTGTGCTGAGCCCAAAGCTCTGCCTAGGTCTGGCTCCCCGTGAGCAGCCCCACTGGGGTCCCCCTGCATCAGCACCCACAGGCACGGGGTCCCAGCCCACCCCACCGCTCCGGAGCATCCATAGCATGCAGCATTCCTAACTGCAGGACCCGGCACATGGTAAGACCCCAGCTCCAGGCGCTGCAAGGCTGCAGCCCCCGGGGGCACCCAGCGCAGGGGTGCAGCGTCTCCCACCGATGTGGCTCAGGGTGCTGCCCTGCATCGAGCGCACCCAGCACCAGTGCTGCCCTCCCTCTTAGACCAGAGCCACGCTGGCTGTGATGCTGTGCGAGAGGCTGTGCCAGCCTGTCCCCAGCTGCCACCAGAGGGCAGGGATGGATCGCCCTGCGGAGCTGGCACCCCTCAGACCCCAGCCCTTAGCATAATCCCCGCCTTTCGAGGCCCATTCGAGCCTTTCCGGTCTAATTCCCAAGAGACCGAGCAGGACAGCATCCAGCGGGGCTGCTCTGGAGGACAGGGGCCCAAGCAGGGCATGGAGACCCCGCTGCCCTCCCCACTGAGCCCTGGCTGTGCCTGCCATTGGGGTGCGACGGGGTGCAGCATTTGCCCCCAGTGTAAATGCAGGATGAGCCACAAGCTTAGCTATGGGGCTGACCCACAGCAGCACCCAACACCCGCCATGCACCCAGAGCCGCACCGCCGGATGGTTGCCCTGCAGGGGCAGACCCCACCGACGGTGCTGCTTTATGCCAGGCAGGATGCGTGCCCCCAGCGACAGGGTTAAAGCCAGACCTGGCGGCACGGGTGGTACCTGGGAGGTGCTCGCTCCATTAATCCTGGCGCTTGAGGAGAGCAGGCTCGGGAAGGGATTAGTTATTAACCCGGGCAGCGCCTCCCGCCCTGCGGACGCCCCTCGCGGGGGCTTCCAGGGCTGGATCCCTCCTGGAGCCCTTCCCCGGGGCCGGAGGGGCCACCTCGGCTGGCAAAGGCAGCGCTTGGCAGCAGCTCCAGCCCCGCTCGCGGCCGCCGCCGGCCCCCCCTCGCCAACCGGCGCTTATTTACTTGGAGAGGGAGGTGGAAATGTGCTGACCGCGTCCGCCGAGGGGCTCCGGGCTGGACACAACCGGCTGGGCTGGAAAACAGCTCCTGCGCCTCGCTGTGAGCGGCACGGAGGCAGCCGGAGCCCCGTCGGACGCGGGTACAGCTCCGGCCTCCCCCAGGGGAGCCGGGGCTCGGTCAGCCGCTCCATCGAGGCGCTGCACCAGCCACAGCGGGCACCGGGCCCTGCAGCTCCATAGGGAAGGTAAGCCTGGAAAAAATGCGCCCGGCGAGCGGTGTTTGTGGAGCGAGGCGGCAGGGAAAGCCTGGCCCTGCTCCCGGTGCTGTGCGAGCGGCATCGCGGCCCCTCACTGCGGCTGCTGCGCCAAAGGACCGGCTCTGCCTCGTCCCACCGCAGGCATCAAGCTCCACAGCCCAGCCTGGGCGCTGGGGAACCGGGAGCGGGCGCTGCCCTCGCCGAAAGGGCTGTGCCAGGCACCAGCCGCCCCGGCACGTGGTCGTAGGAGGGGACCGAGGGCAGGCGGTCCCGTGCTGAGCGTGGTCGGTGCTCCAAGGCAGCCAGCGCACGGTGGCATCGCACCCAACCAGCCAGCAGCTGATGGGGTGTTTCTGCAGGGCCTACACAAACCCCAAGGGGGGGCAGCCAGGAGGGCCCCCATGGGAAGGGGGAAGGAAACCACTTGGTGAAGTGGGGGGACACGGAGGTGAAAGCGTCCATAGGGCTGGCTCGATGGGATGGACGCCTGCCAGCGCCTCCATGGCCGGTGCCGGGGGTCGCGGGGGGGTTCGTGCTGAGTCAGCAGCTGGGAAACCCATGCGGCGGAAGGAAGCGGAGGCAGGAAGCCGCATGCACCGCGGCCTCCGCAGCCCAGGGTCAGGGCAGCCGGGAGCCGGGCCCTGCAGGTCTGAACCGGCTCCGTGGGGAAACTGAGGCACGAGAGAGGCCCCGGCAGAGCTCCTGCATCCGCACCCACGTGAGACCACACACACGGGCACGTGCCCCAGCGGGGAGGGATGATCCTGCCCAGACACCGTCCTGAAGCTCTTTGGGAAGACGAAGCACCCAAGGGATGGCGGCAGCGGCGGCAGCGCCCAGCCCAGACACGCTCCAGCCCTCGTGCCGTGGGTGCTGCCAGCTCCGGCTCTGCCTCCCGTTCTCCCGGGCTTGTTTTCGGAGGCTCATTGAACTTTCCTCTGCATCCTTCACCCTCCCAAAATAGCAGCGCCTGCCTCCTGGAAGCCTCCCCCAGGGCGCCCCGAGTCTCCCGGGGCTTTCCCTGTCCCTGAGCCCCAGGGATGCCCATGACCTGCTCCGTGGTGCACAGGGGACACCCTCGCTGGTACAGGGACCACCAGGCACCATTGGCTCCCCCAAGCAGGGCAGGAAGGGTTTTTCTGGGGCCCCGCTGCCCTGCCACAGGCTCCGGCTTTATCCATCAGCTGACATTCCTCCGGGAGGCCCCTCCGGGCCTGAGCCTCAGGGTTTCCCGATGGGAACACCGAGGTATATCCTTACTGGGGAGCCCTGCTCCCGGCTCTCCCCCAGGAGCCCACCCGCGAGCTGGGGGCTGCTGGCCCAGCACCAAGAGGGCTCAGTTCAAGGCCCCGTGTGGGTGATGCTGCCCCCGTACAGCCCCCCGTGCTCCATCCCTTGTCCCTTGGGGGGTCTTTCACTGGCCCGAGCTCAGCAGCGCCGGGCTGACCGAGCTCCTGCGGGCTGAGCCCCACAGATTCATTCCATTGACGGCTCCTGAGCCCACCCCCGCTTCCAACGCCCCCAATCCCAAGTTCTGGCCCCACTCCCGCCCCCCATCCCCCGCCGTGCCCCGGGGCAGGTCCCCCCTCCCCGTGCGGGATTCCCGGTTCCCTCCGCCCGGTGCGGGATGGGGCAGGTCCCTGCCGGCCCCGGCTGAGCCGCACCTCGGGGAGGGGCCGGGCCGGGCCGGGCAGGCGCGTACGGTGCGGCGGGACCGGGGCTCGCCCGGCGCTGCGCGGCGCGGCGGAGCGAGGGGAGCGGCCGCGCACCGGGTGCGGGAGCCGGTGAGCGGGGCCGGGGGGGGGCCGGGGAGTCGAGCCCCGCGGGGCTGGGGGGCACCGGGAACCGTAACAGGAACGGGTCGGGACCGGGGAGCCAGACCCAGAGCCAGACCCGGACCCGTCCGCCCCCCGGGGCTCGCCTGGGCGGGCAGCTGGGGCGAGTTGGGGCAAGTTTGGGCTCCGGTACCGGTCGGGAGCACCGGGAGCGCGGGGTGGACCGGGGAGGTGCAGCCGGTAGGAGCCGCGGGCGCGGGGCTCGGTGCCAGCGCGGTGCCGGGGGGTCCCTGTCCCCATCCCGGCCTCGCGGGGGCTGCCCCGGGGTGGGGGGGTCCCGGCTCCCGGCCCGGGGTCACCTTGCTGAGGGTGTCCCGCCCGTTCCCCCCTTCCCCAGCATTGGGGCTGCAGCTTCCTCACTGCCTCCTCTTCCCTGTGCCCACCCCGTGCTCCCCAGGGTCGCAGGAGCGGGTACAGGGACCCCCATGTTGTGCCTGTGCTGTACCATGTCCGTGCCGTGCCAGGCTGTAGCCACCTTCGTGCCAGTGGACACGGGACTTGCGCTGGGTCAGTGCCCGGAGCCAGAGGAGGGAAGTGGCACAGGAGCAGTGGGAAGGGGAACAGGCTGGCACGCAGGGACAAGGCAAGGGGACAGCCCCATCCCCGGGTGTTACCTCTGCCGTTGGCCCAGGTCCGTGTTTGGTGTTCCCAGGAGAGCCAGCGGGCACGGTGCTGCCTGCTCCTGGCACCGGAGGCTGTGATCAGCACAGCTCCAAGTGCTGGTCATGACTCGAGAAATCCCATGTCAGGAGGGAGCGTGTGGGGTGCGGGGAGCTCAGCCCCTCCGGTGGCCTCAGGCCTCTGGACAAGGAGCACTGGGGTGGGTTTGGCTGTGCCAGCATGGATGCAGCTCCCCAGCCCCTGAGTGCTCACCACGGCCAGGCAGGAGGGATGCTCTGAGCCCTGGGCTGGCACAGCCATCACCAGGACCTGATCCACATCCCTGATCCCTGTGTCCTGACACCCCCTTTGTCCCGCAGGGTCCCTGGACGCCACGCTCAGTGCCCGCAGCACGGTGCAGGATGGGTGCTGCTGCGGTGCCGCCGGTGGCCGCCTGTGTGCTGCTGGTCCTGCTCCCTACAGCCGCCGGCCAGACCAGCGCTCCCTCCGGCTGCAGCAAGGACCTCTCCTCCCTCTACTACAACCTCTGCGACCTCTCTGCAGCCTGGGGCATCGTGCTGGAGGCCGTGGCCAGCCTTGGCGTGGTGACCAGCTTCGTGCTCACCATCGTCCTGGTGGCCAGCCTGCCCTTCGTGCAGGACCACCAGAAGAAGAGCCTGGTGGCCACGCAGGTCTTCTTCCTCCTGGGCACCTTCGGGCTGTTCTGCCTGACGTTTGACTTCATCGTGGGGCAGGATTTCTCCACCTGCGCCTCCCGACGCTTCCTCTTCGGCGTCCTCTTCGCCGTCTGCTTCTCCTCCCTGCTGGCGCACGCCGTGGCCCTCAACTTCTTGGTGCGGAGGAACCGTGGCCCGCGGGGCTGGGTGATGCTGGCGGTGGCCCTGCTCCTCGCCTTGGTGGAGGTCATCATCAACGCCGAGTGGCTCATCATCACGGTGGCGCGGCAGGAGGGCAGCTCCTCGGACCCTTGCCAGCTGGCGGACGCTGACTTTGTCATGGCTCTCATCTACGTCATGTTCCTGCTGGTGGCCGCCTTCGGCACCAGCTGGCCGGCCCTGTGCGGCCGCTACGGCCGCTGGCGCAAGCACAGCGCCTTCATCCTGGCCACCACCGGCCTCTCCGTGGCCATCTGGGTGGCGTGGACCGCCATGTACCTCTATGGGAACCAGCGCGCGGGCGAGAAGCCCGGCTGGGATGACCCCACGCTGGCCATCGCGCTGGTGTCCAACGCCTGCGCCTTCCTCCTGCTCTACGTCATCCCCGAGGTGACGCACGTGACGCAGCGCGGCCCTGAGCAGCCCTTCGAGGACGAGGGGTACCCCACGCGCGGGGTGGGCTACGAGACCATCCTCAAGGAGCAGAAGTCGCAGAGCATGTTTGTGGAGAACAAAGCCTTCTCCATGGACGAGCCCTCCTTCGGTAGGCGCCGGGGTTCACCACGGACCCTCTTTGCCTCGCACCGGGGCTGGCAGTGGTAGCGAGACGTCTGGCCACGGCCTGCCCGGGGTTGGTGCCTTGACGTGGTTGTGGCTCCCGAAAACCCGCTGGGCTGGGTCTACCAGTTTGGGCTGAGCTCAGGACTGTAGGGGTGCTCCCGGCCCTCCGCCCCAGGCAGGAGCTGCGCTCGCGGGACCCTACAATAACACAGGGTGATGTTATTGTAGGGAATGGCAGCTGGGCGCCAGCGGTGTCTGCAGCCCATGGGGCAGGGTGGGTGCTCCCGAGAGACCCTACAATAACAAACCCCGGCCATGCAGCAGCCAGTGATGCAAACCCCAGGGACGTCCCTCCTGTCCTCCAGGAGCAATGGCACTGAGTCAGCTCATTAAACCTGCTAACAAAGACCAGCTCCCCAGTGGGTGGGGGTGGCTCTGAGCCCCCCTCTTCATTGTCCCTATCTCTTTGCAGCCAAGAAGCCGGTGTCACCGTACAGCGGCTACAACGGGCAGCTCCTCACCAGTGTCTACCAGCCCACCGAGATGGCTCTGATGCACAAGGGACCGGTAAGTGCGATGCTGGGCTCTGCAGCAGTGGCCGCATCCTGCCTGATGGATGGGCTTCCAACCGGCGTGCCTGGGATAGGGACCAGGGCCTGGGGGGTCCCCCGTGTACAAGGGCTGCTGAACCTGGGTGGTGGGCAGCATCACCCCTCGCCTTCCCCACCATGATGCTGCAGCCCCCCCATTCCTGCCCTTCAGACTGACGGTCCCTACGATGTGATCCTGCCGCGCGCCTCCACGGCCAGCCCAGCCGCCGGCAGCACCAGCTCCACGCTGCGAGCCGAGGACGTGTTCGCGGTGCAGGCCCGGCCCGGCGGCGCCGCGCGGGACAGCCGGAGCTGCCAGGTGGGTTAATGTGCAACGCCGCGGGTGCGGAGCGGGCACCAAGGTCCAGCCCGCGGCGGGGGGCAAAGTCTGTCCCCACCGCGGTGTCTCCCGTGAGTCAGGCTGCACCACGGCACCGGTGCCAGGGCTGGGTCCGCCAGCCCGTGCTGCAGCGCTGCGTCCCCAGTGCCACCCCGGTGCCATCCTGCTCCACTCTGCCCGCAGGTGCAGTCCCCGTACAGCAGGAACCGGTGGTGAAGCCCCCATGGCACGGATCCCACGGCGCCGGCACAGCCGCAGCACCACCATCCCGCTCCCGAGGTCTCACCAAGCCTCCTCCTGCCCCACCACGTTCATCCCATCCCATCAGCAGCCGGGGCTGGGTCCCATGCAGAAGCCTGGATGCACCCAGAGCCATCGCTCCTGCCTGTGGCACCCACAAGCTGCCAGCTCTGCCAGACCCCCCATCCCTGCTGCAAGGACTGGCTCCCATGGGGCCACCCCAACTTGTCCCCTCGCTGCCTTCGTGATGCATGGACACCCCGTGTCCCCGCGCCAGGGACCACGCACTGCCAGGGAGCCAGGGGACGCCTGCCCAGGGTCCTGAGCCCTTGGGTCCACGCTGACTTTCGCCGCCCCACAGGCCCTGAACTGAGCCAGCACCGCCCCGCTGCAGGGCACAAGGTGATGTGAAGCTCTCCCCAGCTCTGGCTCCTGCCGTGCCTCAGTTTCCCCATTGCTGGGGCTGGGACCTGACCACCCTGCGGCTCCAGCCGCCTTCTCGGTGCCTTCCCCACCTCTGGGCTCAGGGATCTCTCCTGGGGAGCAGGGAGGGAGCTGGGCCCTCACCCTCCTCTTGGCTTTCTCTGTTTTTCCTCTTTCCTCCTTTTTTTCAGGTCAGCCCCAATAAAGGTGGTTTTTCCTATGCGGTGCTTGCCCATGATGGGGAGGTGGTACCCAGCTCCCCATCCACGACCCCACCATAGCAACAGCTTTTGCCACGGTACCAGTGGGGTTCAGCCCTTTCTGGGGGGGCTGCGGTGCCCCCCACGACAGCACAGATGGGGCCGGATCCGGCAGGACGGGCAGCACAGTGCAGGCAGATGGGCTGCTGGCGGGAAGCGGCACGGCACAGAGGACATGCCAAGGTCGGGGTGGTTTCTCCTGCCCGGATTGCCTTTCCCCTCCGCAGCGATTCCTCTGCGGGCAGGAAGCCTGTGGCCAGCAGCACCATGAATTATTCAGGGACTGAAATGGCTGCGGGGGGGGGCAGGCACGACCTGGTCTCCTTGAGCAGGGATGGGGCCGTGCACGAGGGATGCACAAGCAAGAGTTTGGCACATGCGGTGTCCTGGCTGTGCCCTTGCCATCCAGCATGTGCCCACGGCAGCCCTAGAGGACAGGGACGGCCACGGGGGCGGCTGTTTGCAGCACGGCCCCCAGGGCTGAGCTGCGTCACCCGTGTTTACCTGGTGCTGGTTGGCAGCAGCGACATCTCCAAGCAGCACCGGGCACTTGGAGTCCCCGGGGCTGTTGTCAGCAGCACCGCATGGTACAGCGCGGTGAGGTCACGGCATGGCCGTGGCACGGGCACCTGCAAGCTGTGCCATGGAGCGAGGAGGCGGCAGCCAAAGGACAACCAAGGTGCAAACACTCTGCCCCACCGCAGGCACCCGGAGCTGCTCCGCTCCGCTCCCCCCGCAGCCAGCCCCTCCGGAAGCCTGGATCCCACCGGCTGCCGCCAGCGCCGGCCGCAGCGCCGGGGCCGGCCCCGCTCCAACAGGCAGCGCTTTGTGCCGGAGCGGCGGCACGGGGCACGGTACAGCGCGGCCTTTGTGTGCGCAGGTGAAGCCGCCGGGAGCAGCCCCCTGCAGCCCTCCCCAGGGCTGGGTTCCATGGGGGCCTCATGGCACGGGGCTGGTAACGGCGCAGTGATGGGGAGGGCACTGCGGTCACCGTGACACCGGTGTCTGGCAGGGACATGGGCAGTGCCGGGGTGGGTAAATGGCACTGAGGGCAGATCAAGGGCTCACAGTGTCCCTGTGTGGTGACAAGGGATGGAAACAACACGGCGCAGGTGAGTTCTGTGGGATGCTCCATGTCCCTGGGGCTCCTCCCACCAGGAGCTGGGGTGAGAGCTGGAGGGGTCATGGCCAAGCACTGGGATCTCCCCCACGGCTGAGCAATGGCAGGGTAAGGGACAGTGACCTGCCCGCGGTGAGCCGGGACTGCCATTTGCCAGCACACACCTGGCGCAGCAGGGCCCCTGCCAGCTGCCACACAGAAAGGAAGCCGGGCAGGGTGTGAGGACACAGACACCCTCGCGCCATCAGCACTCAATGGCACTTTTACTACAAGCACGTCCATGGCACTGGGGGGGGACCCAGCTCCAGCGCTGCGCCCATGGGGTGCCCTGAGCTTAGGTGTGGGGCTGTGGGGAGCCGCAGGGCTTGGCAGCACAAGAGCAGCATCAGGACGGCGTCCCCTTCAAGTCCTGGGGTCCTGTGCTGCCTGCACGCTGCCTGCACACTCTCACTGTGACCAGGCTCGGCTCGCCCAGGCTGTGCTCAGCTCGGCACCCTGCGTCCGGCCTTGGCGCTCGCCTCTGCCGCCTCCCGCTGCTGCTGCTTGCGCCTCTGGATGTCCCTGTAGGCCTGGATGACGCGAGCTCTCTCCTCCGCCACGATGCGCTGCCGAGCCATGGACACGGGTGCTGCCGGGCTCTGCCCCAGGCGGGGAGTCAGGAGGAGCCGCTTCCGTCCAGCCTGCGGGCAGCGATGGGGCAGTCAGCGGGGATGGAGGGGGAAAAGGCAGGACCGGGCTCCAGGGAGCTGACACCCCAAGGCTGAGCCAGAGCCGGCTTTCCAGGAGTGGTGTCCAGCACAAGGGAGGGGTGACCCAGGTCCAGCCCAGCACTGCGGGTACCCGAGGGGCAGGAGGCAGCACCCCCCGACCTCACCTGCTCAGCAGGGCCCTGGCCCCTGGGCCGTGACGTGATGGTGGGTGGCTGCGTGACCACGTCCCCAAATGCCACCGTGTCTAAGAGAGAAGCAGACCCCAGCATCAGACCTGGAGCACCCTCCACAGGCTGCCAGGTAAGGGGGTGACTCCAGCCACCCCAGAGCCAGCCCCACCTTGGAACAGCCTCTTCTCCAGCATGGCTTCTTTCTTCTCCTCCTTCTTCTTCCTAGCTTTTTCCAGCTTCTTATTCTGAAACCTGAAGAGCTGTGCTATAGCCAGGACTTGTGACTGAATGAGAACTGAGCTCCTACCCCATGGGACCCCCGCAAAACCCACAGCCCACCCGCTTGAGTCCAACCAGCAATTCAGCCCCACGGAGAGGAGGTCCATAGCCCTCCACCTGCACCCCAGTCACTGCTGGACGCCAGACCAGGGCTGCAGCACCATCGAAGCACCCACCACACCCCCCAACCCGGGCCGGGGGACGGGCCTGGGCTGCCCCATGCACCCCAGCAGCCACGGGGGCCTTGCTCTCACGCTTTCTTCCTCTTGGACTTCTCCGGTGCCGTCAGCTCCTTCTCAGGCTCCCGCTGCAGCTGGTTCTCGGTGAGGAACAGGACGCGCTGCACCTCCTGCTCCATGCGGCACACGTAGGAGCGCTCCGACTCCCCCTTCCCTCTCCTGAACTTGGGCACGGGGATGTCCCCCCGGGCTTTGGGGCCCTTTGACTTGGGCTGCTTCTTCTCTAGGAGAGACGGGCGGCATCAGGGCAGCAGCGCCGGCCGGGGGTCCCTCCCCATGGCAGGGCAGGGATGGGACATCAAAGGGGGATGCTGCGCTGCAGGATCCAGCTGTGCCATGGGCCGGATCCAGCTGTGCCACGGGCAGCTCAGTCCGGCTCTGTATCCCACCTGCTGCTTTCTGCTTCCTGGGATTTGGGCGCTTCATGGCCTCACGGCTGCGGATGAGCTCCCGCAGGCGGAACGGGATCTCCTGCTCGTCCGGGTGCTTGGGCTTCATGTTGTCCAACTTCTGCTTCCTGGGAGAGAACGGACATGGTGCGAGGCCTGCCCTGAAGCACCGGGATCCAGGCACGGCGGGACACCGGGATGCGGGCACACCAGTGGGACACAGCGAGCTGGGCCCCGGGACCCGAGCGTGGAGGGACATGGGGACCAGGACACGGCAGGATACCGGAGCACCTGCACCTGGTGAGGCACCAGCGGGACCCAGACTCGCGTGGGTCCAAACCCGATCCCGACCGGATCCCATGGGCACTGACCTACTGCACCGAAGGGCGGCTGGTCCCTGTGCTGGGCCTTGTCTCTGTCCCGATCCCGGTCCCGATCTCTGTCTCGGTCCCGATCCCGGTCCCGACCTCTGTCTCTGTCCCGATCCCAGTTTCTGTCCCGGTTTCTGTCTCTGTCCCGGTCCCGATCTCTGTTTCTGTCCCGATCCCGGTTTCTGTCCTGGTCTCTGTCTCCATCCCGATCCCGGTCCCGATCCCGATCCCCGTCGCGGCCCCATGGCTCCGCCACTTCCCACGTGGCGACACAACCTCCGCTTCCGCCTTCCTCCGCCCCCCCCTGCCCCACCCCCTGCTCGTTATTGGCCACACGCAGCCCCGGTCTCTCACTATCCGGGCTCCCATTGGCTGGCAGAACTGTCACTCAGACGGGGCCGGGAGGGGCCGCAGAGCCCGGATGTTGTTGCGCGGGGCCCGGGGGCTGGCGGGGGCTCGTCGGGGGGTGAGGAGGGACCGGGGGAGGGGGCAATGGGAGGAGGGGGTCAAAGGGGGGACACGGAGGGGGCAATGGGGCGGAGGGGGGGGTAAGGGAGTACTGGGGGTAGGCTATAGGTGTGATGTGGGGATGGTGTGGTCTATAGGGGGGATGTGGGGTGCTGGAGGGGTAATGGGGGGTGCTGGGGATGGGGTGAAGGGGTGGGGGGACAAAGGAGAAATGGGGAGCATAAGGGGGTGCTGGGGGTGTGATACGAGGGAATGGGGGCAATGGGTGCTGGGGATGTGCTGGGGGGATGCGGGGGGGGGGGCAAGAGCATGCTGGGGATAAGGTGGAGGGATGAGTGGGGTGATAAGGGGAAGCTGGGGGTAAATAAGGGGGTTCTGGGGATGAGTTGTGGGGCTAAGGAGGGAATTGGGGCAATAGAGGGG
Organism: Amazona ochrocephala; assembly: GCA_039720435.1. Classification (NCBI taxonomy): domain Eukaryota; kingdom Metazoa; phylum Chordata; class Aves; order Psittaciformes; family Psittacidae; genus Amazona; species Amazona ochrocephala. Next base: position 94,184,386 of record CM077879.1, read on the forward strand.
GACTGAGGGGGAGAAGGGGGACCTGGGGGGATGGAGGATGCTGAGGAGGGGGGAGGGGGCTGTGTGAGCTGCTGGGGGTTTGATGGTTTCATGGGGGTACACTGTGGGCAGGGCTGTCCCCATGTGTCCCCCCCAGTTGGTGCCAGTGTCTTTGTTCTCAGGAGCCCCCGGATGGCACCAGCAGCAGTGGGGGGGTGCTCGGGGCAGGGTCCCCCCACTCCCACCCCTCCAACACCTCCAGCATTCGGGAGCGCTCAGACACCCCATCAAAGGACGGCGGCACCGCGGGGAGCGATGGCAGCGTGGGGGGACCCTGCAGTGACAAGGGGCTCCCCCCCCCACCGACCCACTGCTGTGGGACCGGCTGCCCCAACTGCGTGTGGGTCGGGTACGTGGAGGAGCTGCTGCAGCGGTACCAGGATGGAGGGGCCCGGGCCCTGGCGGCAGTGGAGGAGCACGTGGAGGACGAGAGCATTAAAGCCATCCTCAGGATGGAGATCAGGCTGCGCATGGGGAAGGACTGAGCATCCCCCGGCCCCCCAGAGCCGATGGGGACCCCCCCCATAGGAGCCTCTGCTTCTCCAAACAGGACTCTGCTTGTTGGAAGTGCTTCTGTGTGTGTTGGACTCTGTCCTGATGATGCCTGAGCCCCGCCAAGGACCCGTGCGGCATCACCCCGTGGGCAGGCAGCGGCTCACGCCTGTGCTGAGCGCCCTGGGGTGGTAAATCCCATCCAAGGGCAGGCGGCGCTGACCCCCCCCCCACGTCACTGCTCTCGTCCCGTCCTTGCGCTCCCAGCTTGGGCTTTAAGCACCGTTTGCGTCTCGGCTGTGAGCGGGGGGGGGGGGGCTGCGACCCCGCGCCGGACCCCCCCTCACCGCAGCTCTAAGCCTCTTAGGGGCTTCTCTGCTGTGAAGGGAGGCAGAGGCGGTGTGCGGCCCCCAGCACGTGGGGCTGCAGCCTCCAAGGGCGCCAGCCCCGAGGTCACAGCCTGTCGCGCTGTTCCGGTGCCCTCTCTTCCTCCGTTGCCTTTGTTTCCATGTTAAACCCCATCAGTTTGGCTCGGAGCATCCCCGCTCCGTCCTGCCCATAGGGGCTGGGGGACTCCTGGCCATCGGGATGAGCTTCCCCAAGGAGCCCCGAAGCCCTGGAGCTGCGCTAGCGAAGGCCAAGCTGGAGGCAGCAATTGACACCAGGGCCCTGCTCCGTGCCAGGGAGCAGCCGGTTCTGCTGGCTTCATAGGAAACGAGCCTGGATCCCTGTAATCCTCTTTGTTGGAGTCCAACTAATTGCAATTAGCGGCAGGGGCTGAGGTTCAATTAAAGTGTACTGAGATTATTCCTTTTTGTAATTGCTTTAAGGCTGGGATTAAGGGAAGCCTTGGAATGATACCATCCCAGGCCAGCGGGGCGGCCCAGGCACTCTTCTGCCAGGTTTTGGTGCAGTTCCCAGGTGAAAACACCTATGGTGGTATCGGTGGGGATGAATCCATGCCTAGAAGGGCAGAATACACCCGATCCAGGATGGATTCTGGCAGCGCCTGCAGGCAGGAGCCCGACAGCAGCATCCCTGTGATGAAGGGGCAATGGGGTGACCTTTGGGGAGTGGGGTGTCCCCTCGGTGGCCTGGGATCCTGACACCGTCATTCCCAGCAGCACTAATCCAGACGCCCCCATCCCGCAGGGAAGGACACTGGATTACCCCCGCGGGAAGCAGGGACGTGAATAATCCTATTACCCAGAGCAGGATAAATCTGCCCTCCCCTAAAAGCCCCCCCAGAGCTCTGCAGGGTGCGAGCGGGAGGACGGAGGGGCCCTGCGGAGCAGCGCTGGCCTCAGGGACCGCGGCGGCCACGTAAGTCGGGGGCTCTTCCCCATGCATGGGATGGGACCTGGTCCCGGTGGCACCGGGGCTCGCTGGGATGGGATGTGCTTTGCTCCAGGCAGGAGCTTGCTGTTGGGCTCTGCTCCTGCAGCCGGGAGCCGGGTACCTTTGGTGTCTCCCCAGGCCAGATCCCATAGTGGGGACCCCCCAGTGGTGCTGAACCCCCTCACATCGGTGCTGGATCTCACCCAGCTCATGGTGTGGTTGCAGTGCTTAGAGGCACAAGCACAGTGGGATGGAGCCCATGTGCTTCCCTGTGATTCCATTGGCTCTGGCCACCTGCGCCCCAGCATGGACCCAGAGGCATTTGCTGCATGGGGTGCCCACCATTCCCAAATCCCATCCTGTTATCCTGAGGGACACCTTGCTCCCATGCCTGTGGCAGAGACCCAGCATGAGCCATGGTTGGGGGTCCTGGCGATGCCATTGAGGGGCTCCATCCACGCTGGGGCAGGGACCAAGGGCTGGAGGAACAGCCCCAATGGAGCAGCAGCTCTGTATCCCCATGGACGCCCTTCCCTGCCTTTGGGGAAAGGGGATTATCAGGCTCTGAGCCGGGATAAGTGAAGGCTGCAGGGGGGGTCTCCTGCAGGGTGGATCAGTGATAACCGAGGGGTGCCAGGGGGCACACAGGGGGGTGGGAGGAACCGGTGCCCACACATCTCCCCTCATCCAGGTGCGAGGAGCCGTCCAGCGCCAGACCCACAGCGACCCCGGCACAGCCATGAGCCTGGAGCCCCCCAAGGTGGAGGTCAAGTCAGCCACGAGGGTGACGGGGGGGCCCGCCACCCCCCGGAAGGGACCCCCCAAGTTCAAACAGAGGCAGACGAGGCAGTTCAAAAGCAAACCCCCCAAGAAGGGGGTGCAGGGGTGAGTGGGGCAGCGATGCGGGGGGCACAGCTCCATGCGCCAGCATGAGGCAGGGGGGCTGGATGGGGCCAGCACAGACACTGCCTCTCTTTGCAGCTTCGGCGACGACATCCCGGGCATGGAGGGGCTGGGAACAGGTACGTGAGGGTCCTGTCCCCCCTTTGCGGTGGGTGGGGAATGGGGCTCGCCGCAGCCTGCAATGGGGCGATTGTGCTGACACGAGCGCTCTCCTCTCCCCAGATATCACCGTCATCTGCCCCTGGGAAGCCTTCAGCCATCTGGAGCTGCACGAGCTGGCGCAGTACGGCATCATCTAGGCAGGCTGCGGCCACCGCTGCCCTCCCACCCCTTAGTGCTGTGTAGGAAGAGCCTGCTCCATCCTCACGGCAGGGCTCAGCCTGGAGAAATGCTCATTAAAACCCAAAACGAGCACAAGGAGCCTGGTGTCGTGCTATGGGGTTGGCAGGGATGCGCGAGGTGGGATGGACAGGACACGGATGGGGTTTGGTTTCTGACAAGGTTTATTCCGGGTCAGATCACGCACCAGTGGTGTCCCCCACTGCACCCTCACCCCCGTGCCGTGACGTCTCCAAGCATCTTCAACGCCATGAGCGCACCGACGGCTTCAACCAGCACCAGCACGGCCGCGCCGGCCACGATGGCACCGGCCTGGCTGCGGAACCAGGCGCTGAGCTGAGCCACGCAGCCCCCCACGTACACCACGGTGCCCGCTGCTGCATCCCCGAGGCGCAGCGCTCCGGCGGCACACAGGGCATTGACCACGGTGCCGTTCTGCCACGGGTCCAGGCAGCAGGATGCGGGCACGCTGCAGGCCTGCGCGCCCGGGGAGCTGCAGTTGAAGTACCTGTAGGGATGGATAAGGAGAGCGCCGTGTCCACGTCGGTGAGCGCGGGAGGCGCCCATCCCCGTACCCGCCCCGGTGCCCCCACTCACGGGTTGGCCTCCCAGTCGCGGTAGGAGCCGAGGCCGCAGCAGCGCAGGCTCCGCTGCACCTCATCCACCAGGAAGCGCAGGTCGGGCTCGTCCTGGTAGCGCAGCAGGCAGAGGAGCAGCGCGTCCCGCAGCGCGTCCCGCAGCCGGTGCCGCGCCGCCAGCACCAGCAGCGCCGCCAGCACCTCCAGCCCCGCGAAGGCGAGCACGGCGCCCAGGAAGAAGCGCAGCAGGCAGGGGCTGGAGCGCAGCGCGCCCAGGCAGCCGGCCAGGGACACGGCGCTGGCGCTCAGCCCCGCCAGCACCAACAGCAGCATCGGGTCAGAGCCCAGCGGGGCAAAGCGCGCCCCGGCCGCAGAGCCCTTGGCCAGCAGCCCCCAGACCCCCACGGCCAGGGCCAGCAGCCCCAGCAGGAGGAAGAGGAGGTTCCAGAGGAAGGCCAGGTGCCTCACGCAGCGGCTGCAGGCGCTCGGTGAGGGGGGGATGCTGCAGCTCACGGCAGGGTCCAGCTCGGATGCAGGGAGGTCCATGGCTCCATCGCTGTCATCAGAGGAGCAGGGCAGCTCCACCAGCCGGGACGCCTGCATGGGTGCACAAACCACTCATAACCGTTAGGGCACCCCCCCAAAGTGCATCCCCAGCCCATGGACCCCCCGCTGCACACCCAGCGGCTGTCACAAGCTGCAGGAGCTGCCACGCACGCCCAGCACGGGGCACCCCACATCCACCCCCCGTGTGACCCATCACGGCCACCCCGGGGGCTGAGAAACGGGGAGCGGGCACAGAGACCCTGCCCCTAACCCGGGTTCATCCCCCTGGGTACCCCCAGGGATGCGGGTGCTGCATGGAGCCAGCACCCTGCGGTCGAGGGGTCCCGAGGGGGGCCCCGGGGGTCCCGGCGTTACCTGGGGCAGGAGCCGGGCGCGCTCCCCGCCGACGGCCGCCCCACGGGGCCGCGCTCTGCCCGGCACCATCGCGCTCGCAGCCCGGTGCTGGGGCTCAAACCGGTCACGCTCCCATCATGTGAGGGGCTGTGGCCCGCGCTTAAATAGGGCCGCGGCTCCCGGCCCCGCAGCTGGGTCCGATGTGGGGCCGGCCCCACCGCAGCTCCCACACGGGGACGGTAGCGGGGCCCAGGGTGCGGGATGAGCGCGGGGTCAGCCCCCGGCAGAGCCGTGGTTCCGCTGCCCGCCCCGCGGGAGCCCACCCGAACTCCGTGCGAGGGCACCGGGGAACCCCACGGCCGGGCCGGGCCCCGCTGCATGATGCTTGGGGGACCGATTGTAGACGGAACGAAAGTGTGGGTGCGGCAGCCCGGAAGGACGACTGAGGCGCGTGAACCAAGGCAGAGCGGGGGACCACTATGGGTGTGGCACCGAGGCAGCGCGGAGGGACGATTGTGTCTGGTGCACCGCCCCGCCGGGGGTGGGAACCTTTAAGCTGCGGAACGCGTGTTCCGGGGTTTGGGGCTTGGGCGGAGTGCGCGCAGGCGGTGGGCCGGACCCGGGAGGCTGCGGGCCTGCAGCGGGCCGGGGCCGGCGGCGGAGCGGGCAGGGCTGGTCCGGTCCGCGGCGGTGTCGGGACGGGGCGGCGGGGCCCGGGCCCGGCGGCAGCGCCATGGCCGAGACCATCGTGAGTGGGGCCGGCGCCGCGCCGGGGGGAGGGGCGATGAGGCAGCAGATTCCTGTGGGGCGGCGGGGCCGGGCCGCGCTGCGCTCAGCCCACACCGGGGCCCGCCCGGGGGGCGGCGGTGTCCGGGCCCGGAGCCCCCCTCGGAGCGTGCGAGGTTCGGGACCGTGACCCCGGGTCCCCGTGAGCCGCGGTCCGGGGCGCAAGGGCCCCGTCCTGGCCTGGAGCCGGTAGTGCTGGAGAAGGGGCTCCCCGGTACCGGGGGGGGGGGTCCTGAGCCCGTGGCGCTGGGCTCGCTCCTGTGCTGGAAGTTAGAGCGTTAAAAGGGGCTCCTCCGAGGTGATGCCGGGACACCGCGGCCCCCGTGTCCTCCCGTGTCCCCCCTTGTCCCCCCTTCCAGCACCCGCTGCCAGCCCGAGCCTGGCTCTGCAGTGCCCATCCGCAGGTGAACGTGCTTTAGGGCAGCTCTAGAGCAGCTCGAGTCACTTCTCCGGCTCTCAGCAGTGTGAGGACGTTGACATTGATGTTTGCCCCTTTGTGAAGGGTTGTCCCCAGCCTTTTGTCCCAAAAAGCGCTGGTTTTCCCCATTTCTCACTCCAGGTTGCAGCCCTGCTGCTGCTTTGTGTCACGGGAGCACCCTGAGCCTGTGGCTCTTCCCCTCAGCCCTTCATTAGTGATGGAAGTCACGCATCAGTTGAAGCAAGAGCTCAGGTGCCCATGAGCACCGGTCAGACCGGTGTCTGTGGGCAGGCGCTGAATAAAGCACTCCCATGGAGCCTCTGATTCATGCTCCTGGAAGTTGCATTCCATTTCTGAGGGCAGAGCTTGGACCCGACCAAAGGCAGCGTCAGTTTTTCCTGGTGCCCCCTTCTTGCCTCCTGCACGGGGGTAACTCACCCCGTGGTGTGCAGACCTCAGCCGGGGCTACCCCCCTGGGTGTTTGCCCCCGCTCCTGAAGAGAGGCACTGGAAGCAGGAGGGAGGAGCGGAGGGGACGGTCAGAGGCAGCGGTGGCTGCAGCAGGGTGGGCTCTGGCCCTGACCCAGGGTGTCCTCCTCCCGCAGATCATCCGCGTGCAGTCGCCGGAGGGGGTGAAGCGAATCACAGCCACGAAGCGCGAGACGGTGGCGACGTTCCTCAAGAAGGTACCTGGGGCTTTGCGGGGGGTGGGGATGGGCTTCCAGGACACGATTTGAGTGTTCTTGTAAAGAAATGGCAGCTGGGAATGACGGTGGCGCAGGGAAGCTCAGAGCAGCTCCAGTGCCTGAAGGGGCTCCAGGAAACCCGGAGAGGGGCTTTGGACAAGGGCCTGTAGGGACAGGCCAAGGGGAATGGCTTTAACCTGCCAGAGGGGAGACTGAGATGAGCTCTTAGGCAGAAGCTCTTCCCTGTGAGGGTGCTGAGGCGCTGGCACAGGGTGCCCAGAGAAGCTGTGGCTGCCCCATCCCTGGCAGTGTTCAAGGCCAGGTTGGACACAGGGCTTGGAGCATCCTGCTCCAGTGGAAGGTGTCCCTGCCCATGGCAGAGGTTGGAGCTGGAGGAGCTTCAAGCTCCCTTCCAGCCAGTCGGTGACTCTATGAAAGCTGATAGTCAAAGCCTTTGGCCTTTTCAGGTCAGATTCAGCTGCTTGGTTTATGCTTTGAATAACATTTGGATGTGCTTTAGGCGCTGCTGGTTTTCCAGCATGGTTTTACGGAGAGCAGGGAAGGAACTGAGGTGAGTCCTTCAGGTGATGTGGGGGCCTCTGGCATCTGCTGGGCAAGATTTCCACCCTGGGATGAGGAGAACATATGAGCGCTGGAGTTGTCACATCTGGAGTTGGCTGTGGCTTGTTCTGTGGTCTGAATTCAACTGCTCAGCCTTTAAAGTTTGCTATTCAAGAGCGCACAGTTCTGTTTCCTTCCCTCCTGGAGCTCTGCTGTAACCTGGAACTGTCAGATTAGGATTCCTTTGCTTTATAAGAGAAGCACTTTGTGTTCCTGTGCCTGAAGGGCCTTTCTTTCAGTCAGCTCCATTTCCTTTCCCCCTGCGAGGGGGAATGGGAACGGAGTGAAACCTTCTGCTGTCTGTGAGTCATTGCCTTTGTTTGATGCTTGGGCTCAGACCATCACATCAGTCCCCACCTGACCAGGCGAAAATCCTGATGGGTTTCGGGGCTGGGTCAGAGCCACCCCTCGGTCTCTCAGCAGCTTCACCCAAGGAAAGAAAAGCTTTCAGAATCCCTGTGCAAAGCAAGCTGCTGCTTTCAGGGGTTCGTATTACCCGAGGCCATGTGGGGCAATCCTCCTGCAACCACTTGGTTGGAGCAAAAGCATCAGCGCTCACTGACATTGCCTGTTGGCAGGGGGAAAACTCTGTCCTCTTCCTGAGCTGAATGCAAGAGACGTTTGGGGCTTTTCCTGGTGCAGGGTTTGCTTGCAAGAGGAAAATTGCAAACGTTAGCACCCAAGATCTGTGCATGTTAATAGCTGTGGATTTTAGCGCTGAGATGTTCATCCATATGGTGGGGTTTGTATTTAGCTGCAGTTAAAACAGCATCGGGTTGCTGCTTCTGTGCTGGCAATTAGCTTGGATCTCCCCCTTGACTCCAGAGAAGCCATGAAAGAAGGAAGGAATCAGTGAGGAGGGTCTCAGTGATCTTCTGTCTTCTATAGCACCTCCTCAGTAAGAGCACCAAAAAGTGATCTCTGGGGGGTGTGCAGGTTAGAATTGAGGTAGGAACTGCCTGGCGCCTCTTGGTAATGTACTGTGGGGTTTGTCTCCCCCAGAGCAAGTGAAGTGTGTGGCCTGGCAAGGTCATGCTTGACTCAAACAGAGAAGGTGCTTTGCTCTCTGTGGCTCCTGAGGCTGGGCCTGTGTGCAGTCACTGCCTGTGAGCCCTACCAAAGCCACAGGGAGATGTTCTTACTGAAAATCAAGGCTGTTAACGTGAGGGTTTCAGAATGCAACTTGTCATCTAGAGAAACTTTTAACAGCCCTTTGAAACGGATGTTGTCTTGAAGTGGCCCAATGTGAGAGTTGCTATTGCTGTGAAGAGGTGTTCGGCTGAGCAAGCGTAAAACAGCCTGGAAGTGAACTGGGGAGAGGATGAGCAGGGGAAAACCTGCCTGGGACTGAGAGGTGGCTATTGTGAGGGTAAGTTCCATTGGGAGAAAAGAGGTAAATGAGGTAAAACAGAAGGGAGAACAGTGGGAAGAGCTTGAGTGAAACTCATGTAGCATCTGGTGGGTGAGAGCACAGGGAGGTGAGAACAACTAGTAGATGAGGGCAAGAGATCTTCAGAGGTGAAGCTCTGGATGGAGGAATTCTGGTCGCTAGAAGATGAGGACTTGGCAAGGCTGAGCGAGAGATGTGGGGTAGTGAGGAGAGAGTTTCCCCCTTCTAGTCATGATAGCACTTGCCTGGATTTAGAGAAAGTGCTGCATTTGTGTTGTGTGAGTGAGAGACATGTTCTGTTTCAGTTCCTTTTTAAAATAGATCTCTTGTGTTACTCAGTGTTTCTGTTTTCCTCGGTTATCCTCTGCCCTTCCGGAATGCAGATGAATTCAGCTCAGGTTTTACAATAGAAGTTCCCTGGATTTAGCAGTCTAAGCAGCTTTCAGCCTCTGCCCAGGGGTGTGAGGTACCTTAAACCGTGTCATTCCCTCTCTTTCAGGTTGCAAAAGAGTTTGGCTTCAGGAATAATGGCTTTTCAGTGTACACCAATAGGAACAGGACAGGCGAGATCACAGCAGCACAAAACAAATCCCTCAACTTGCTGAAGATCAAGTGAGTCCGGAGGGAGCGCAGTGCGTGCGGGGGGGCTCTGTGCACGGGGCGCCTCCTCTCTGAGCCTGCCTGGGCTCTTCCCTCAAGCTGGGCAGCAGCAGCCGCATCACCTTACAGCAGTGCCGAGCTTTTGGCTGTCTCTTGCCAGCTCCTTGAAGGGTCAAGCTGGATGTGAAGCGGGGGTGATCAAATTGACAACGTGTGAGGCTGCAGCAGCCGTTTCTTAGGTCATTTCTGGTGCTGTGCTTGGTGGTGAGGCAGCACCAGGCCCTCTGTTTGCTCTCGCAGCCTGCAGCAAGCTCCCTCATCCCCTCTTCCCCTCCCGCTCCCCTTTTGCTCTGCATCGATGCCAGAGTCTGGCAGTCCCGGAGCCGGGATGAGTGGTGCCAATGGTGCAGTTGCCTCGTGTTTGCTGGGAATGTTTTCATTCTGTTGGTGTCAAGAGTAACATTAAACCGGTTAAAAATACAGGAGCTGTTACCGCCACTTGCAACTTGTCACTTGAATGTGTCAGTGCTGGCAGCTGCCTCGGGAAGGCTGCGACTTGATGGGCACAGGATCCACACGAGTTCTTTTTTCCTGCTGGAGCTGTTGCTTCTCTCCATATCCTCCTGTTGCCATTTTCTCCATCTTTACCCAGCCCTGGCAGTGCTCAAGGCCAGGTTGGACCAGGCTTGGAGCAAGCTGCTCTAGTGGAAGGTGTCCCTGCCCATGGCAGGGGGCTGGAACTGGAGGAGCGTTAAGGTCGCATGCAGCACAAACCAGTCTGGGATTCTGTGATTAGTTTATATGTGTTTATCAGTGTTAGTTTATATGTTATTATATGTGATTCTAGATACAGTTTGTGATAAATTACATGTTCTCTGTGAGCTGGGAGGTTTGCTACCCAGAAGCATCTCCTGATACCCGTGTGTTGTTTCCCACACCTACAGGCATGGTGATATGCTGTTCCTCTACCCCTCGAGCCCAGCTGGCTCCTCCTCAGAGACTATGGACACCTCTGTCTCCCAAAGCTTGCGGCCTGCGGGGGCCCCTCAGGTGGTGGAAGATGAGATCGACCAGTATCTGATCAAACAGGATGGGAAGATTTACCGGAATCGAGACCAGCAGCTGTGAGTATGGCTGGAATGTGCTTCTGCTGGTGCATCTGGGCCTCACCAGGGCTTGTAGCCAGCAGCCAGGAAACGTGCTACAGAACCTGCCCCCTGCACTGCTGCTGTGGCCCTTGCTGCCTTTGGGACGTTCACAAGGGAAAACAGCCCTTGTCATTGTCCTGGAAGGTTAAATCAAGCTCTGGTGAAGGAAGGAAGCAGATACCAAAATCCCAGCGTCTTTGCCAGGAAGGACTCATTTAGAGCACCCATTGTTCTGGTCAAGGTGGCCCCTGCTATGGGACTTGGGATCGTATATTTTGTGCTCCTGAAACATTGGAGTTCTCTGGATTAAAATGAATGCTTTGAGTCCTTCCTGGGATGTCCCAGCAGCCGGTGCTGTGTAGAAGCAGGAGGTTGTGCTCTGTGTGTGGCATATTGCTTAGGAAGCAGGAGCCTGCTGGCCACAGCAGCTTCTGTCCCATATGGTCTCAATATGCAGCTCCCACCCGGTGCTGGGTGAGCATCAAGGTCAGATTTGCTTCCTAAATCCTCTGTCAGAGCAGGGACCTGAGCAGTGCCTTTTCTGGCCACTGCAGTCTCCCCCTGCTTGGGCAGAGTCAACACGTCCACACATCACTGTCTTCAGGTGGTGCCTCACCTGATGTCCCAAGCAGGAGCACAGGATCTTCAGATCCAGCCACTCCTGATAAAGAGGAAACACAGAAGAAAAGGGAAGTATCCAATGATAAAGATGTGGAAGTGAGACTTGGATCTCTGCCTGCTTAGTTTTTGGCTTCCTTTCCATCATGTGCCTTTCTAACCAATGTGTGGAACCAGGGAGTCCGTTTTGCTCGCAGCAAAACAACAGAGCCTGGCTTTGCCAAGGCTCTGAGCTGCAAGAGGCTTGAGTAAACAGAGCAGCTTGTGGGTTTTGTGGAAGTAAGAACACAATGTGAGTTAATACCACCCTAAATCTGCACTGATGCTGCTGCAATGCCCTCCGTCTGCAGAGCTGGGTTTTGTTGCTTTAATAACGTCCCTGGGTGGTGGTTTGATGTCTTATTCTGATATGGGCTTGGGGCTATACCCCTCTGCAGGGTAACTTCTGAAAGGGCTCCAGTGAAGGGCTTGAAGGCAACCAGGAATTCTTTCTGTACCAGAAGAGCTCTCCCTTCCCATGGTGCTGTCTTCCATCCGGTTTATCTTTAGTGCTGCAGCAGTAAGGAACTCGGGAGAGACATAGCCTTTACGTGGCAAATCCTATCTAATGTTTTCAGGCCGATGATGGATGAGGGAAGTGTCACATTATTGAAACAATCAAGGCAAAAGCCCAGCACTCCATGGCCCAAATACTGCCTTGAGCTTGACCACACTTTTCAGCACAATAAATGAAGGTGTTGCTCTTAGCAGGGAGCCAGAGCACAGTGGCGGATATTTATGATAAAAAGAGTGTGTCTGGGCTTGTTCCTGTATTTGGGAGTGCATATCAATCTACACATGAAGGGATGCTGGCGCTCAGCTGAGTGCATTAGCAGCCTTTAGAGGTCCTTTATGTGCATTATCTGCCACAATACTTTGTTAAAAGCAATGCTGCAACTGGAGCTCATCCATTTTTGTCTTTACAAGCACCGTGCTCCTCTCCAGAGGCTTCCTTTGAAACCAGCTCTGACCTAAAGCAGAGGCGGGGAGGGTTTATTGGTTTGGGGTTGTTTTAAAGCAATCACCTCAAAAGGAGATGTTTTCCCCTCTGCTTTATAACTTCACCCAGCAGGTCTTTATCTGCCCGATAAACACATGCTGCCCTGTTTGTTCCACACCAGCCTCTGGGGCCTGATAAAGGCTGAACGTTTTGGTTGCCTCTTTGTTAAAGCCACCCGGGCCAAGCCCCTGACGTAGGTTTGGAATTCTTTGAATTGAAAAGCAGCCCCAGTGCGGGGCTGTAAAACTGGAGAAGCTGTGATCCGACAGAGCTTCACGTGGCTCTGCAGGGAGCAGAGCACAGGCGTGAGCAGGGCTTCGTCTGGACCTGGGGCTCACACAGCGAACCTTTAATCTTGTGGTGACCCCTCTGTAGTGTTCCCAAGTGGGGGGAGGCTCAGAGATCTGTTTGTGTAGGTCTTGCACACCAAACCAGTCTGATTTTCCATGGTTAAATGAGATCTAACGCTGTTTCTCTTTCTCTTTGCAAAGGTGTCGGCACGGCCCCTTGGGGAAGTGTGTGCATTGTGTACCACTGGAGGTAAGAGCCCCGGGAAGGTGCTCTAGGAAGTCACACAAAAGCACATCCGCTTGCGCTCAGCTTCCTCCAGGATGGAGGCTTTTCCTTGGAGGAGTGCCCACGCAGGGGTGGCAGCTCTGGGTCAGGATCCTGCCCTGCTCTCCCGGAGGTGCTGGCTCACATCCAGGCCTGCTAAAGCTCTAGGCCTTCCTGACCCTGAGTTCATTCTGGTTCATGCTCTGCTTCTCTGCAGTGATGAGTTTAACAGAAAGTCCTTTAGCAAAGCTCCAGTCTTCCTCCCTCTTCTCTCCTGCCTGGATCTGCTTGGTTCATCCCCTCTCATGGATCCCAGCGCTTCCGAGTTCAACCACGTTGAAGGCAGCTTTAGTAACGCCTACAAATGTGCTGTGTGATTTATGGCATGAAGCAGAGAGCCCTCAAGCCAGGATGGCTGTTCCCCCGCCGGGTGCTCTGGAAGTTCTTTGGCCCTGTTTGAGCAGCTGGGCTCTTTGTTGTTAGATATTGAAAGGGAAAAAGCCTTTTGCCTTTGAGGCTCATTGTGATTTGTGGAGCCAATCTGTTATAAAAGTAGGAGGCGATACTAAAACTCGCTGATGCAAAGCCCCACTGTTTGTATCTCAGTAGTAGCTGCCTTGAAAATGAGCCTAAGTTTCCTTGATTGTTTCCACATGGAGAGGCAGAGGGGTTGACTCTAGAACATCCATTTGCTCGGTGCTCAATGTGTCAGCAGACAGGTGTCTGACCTGCCTTTGCTTTGTGTGGTGTTTTTGGCAGCCTTTTGATGAGGATTATTTGAACCACCTGGAACCTCCTGTGAAGCACATGTCGTTCCATGCCTACATCAGGAAGCTGACCGGAGGGGCAGACAAGTAAGAGAATCAATGGGTTTGAGGGAATCGTGTTGTAGCTTCTTTTCCTTTTCAAAGACAACTGAAAGCACCGACAGATCTCACCGGAGCAGTGTTGGATACAGCTCTTGGGATGGCAAACTGAGGAGAAAACAGCACGTTGAAAGGCAAAGGGGGAAAAGGCAGGGAGACAAATGTATTTTTCTTTCTCGCTGTGGCAGTGTAATTGCTTCCAGGAAACGCTGCTGATAGGGAAGAAAGCCAGATGGAAGGAATGAGGTTCCGTAATGATTCCAAGCCTGGGTCTCAAACCTTATGGAGAGGCACTGAGACTGTGGTGGGCCTGGGGAGCTTTGATTCATCAACAGCTTTCCTTACCTGCAGATGTGAATAGGACAGAAGGATGAGCCTGATGTTCCTCAGGGCCCGATTCTGCTCTGTGTGTCCTTAGTGAAACCTTTGCCTGTCGTGGTGCTGTTGTTCATCACCCACTAATGGGAAGATGTGTCCTACCCCTCTATGGGGTGGAGAGCGCTGTGGTGGCACAGGCCAGGCAAGTGCTGAGCAGAGAGGGAGCACCAAAAGATCAGCAGAGGATCTGAAGTCCCTCCAGGACTGTCAGGGACCCCATGTGTTCTCAAGTGCAGCTCCCCCGCATGGGTTACACAGAGGTGCAACCTTCTCCCTCCTGTTCCTAAATGCCATTGGGATTTTTCTAATGGCTTTGTGAGATGCAGCTCAAGTCATTTGAAGGGAACTTCCCTTTGCAGGAAGCCTCCTGCACATGAAAGGAGCTCTAATTTGCCTCGGTGGTATAATCTATTACTTCCCCTGTGCTGCATGAATTATTTAAGCAGGGTCCCATGAGTTTTCTGTCTCTGCTCTTGTTTGAATATCTGCTTAAGAGCTGAGCTGGGGACCACACATCAGCCTCTCGACCTCCCACACTAAATGGGCAGCGGAGGTTACTCAGGGATCACTGCCAGTGGGAGTTTGCAGGGTGCTTTGAGATCCTCTGAAGCTGCAAAGCATTGCTGCCACCCCGTGTCCCATAACCCTGCATCCTCTGTGTTTCTATCCACGTGGTGGTTTTGAGACCCAAAATGTGGTAACAGCAGCCTCCTCTTTCCCTCCTTGCAGGGGGAAATTTGTTGCCCTGGAGAACATCAGCTGTAAGATCAAGTCAGGCTGCGAAGGGCACCCGCCGTGGCCAGAAGGCATCTGCACAAAGTGCCAGCCCAGCGCCATCACCCTCAATAGACAGGTGGGATGGAGCTCACAGGAGCCTTGTGCCTGAAGCTGGGAAGGGGCTTGGCTTTTATTTTGGGATGGGTGACTTCAGGAACAGCCAGCTTGGAGCGAGAAGCCCTCGAGTATTGGCAGGTGCTGGGAGGTGGCTGTTAAGGTCTTTAGTCCTTGCAGAAAAGGGCTTCAAAATGTCTCTGGGTCAGCAGTTTCCTCTGAACGTGGAGGATGTCTGCGCTAACGATGAATCCCCACTCTTTCCTCTTGGGATTCAAAAGGCCACCCACTGCTTTTCCTTGTTTCCTTTTAACTATCAGTGCCTGGTTTTAGTTGCAATGGGCCCTAGGAAAGAAGCCAAGCTCAGGGGGTGCTCAGTGCTTCCCCACACTCCATCCCATGGCAGGTTCTGCTTGCTGGGCAGGGCAGTGGTGCCAAAGGGGGAGGCTGCAGCAGCGGGACAGGGTCAGCTCCCTTTGTTGGGACAGGGAAGGCTGCGGGAGGGGTGTCCTGGGCAGTGGGAAGGTGTCGGTGGTAGGATGGCCTGACGCTTGAACTTTGTCAAACAGAAATACAGGCATGTTGACAACATCATGTTTGAGAACCACACAATTGCAGATCGCTTCCTCGACTTCTGGCGGAAGACAGGAAACCAACACCTCGGGTACCTCTATGGCCGGTACACAGAGCACAAGGACATCCCCCTGGGCATCCGGGCCGAGGTTGCTGCCATCTATGAGCCCCCACAGGTAAAACCTGGGCCCCGTGGAGTCAATGTTCACTCATAAAGATAATCAGGGAACACAATAGCTCTGTGATTTGGGAAACTTCCTGCAGCATTTCCAGCTGCAGCTCCATGAGCAGAAGTCCCATGATAAAGATGCTGGGATTTATGTCTTTAATGTCCATGTCAGTTATTGCCACTGGAAGAATTTTAAAACCCAGATGTGCCTTTTGTTATCTGTACACTTTCTTTGACGTTACTCTGTTCAGATGATTTAAAGCTGAGGGTGACTTCCGAGCAGTGGATTTCACCTTCCATATTTCCTTGATTACCGGGTTTCCAAGGCTGTCATACGCAACAGCTTGAAAACAAAGTCTCTACTAGGAAGAAAAAGCCCTTATGAGCTCTCTGGGAAACCTCAAGCAGTTTAATTAGACAAAAATGCAGTCTGCTCCTTGATGGAGAAGCTGAGGAGGAGATTTGATGCCTCGGAGCAGCCGAGTCCCCACTAGATGGTGCACAGCTCCACGCAGAGAGTCCGGCCTCCCAGGAGCCCAAAGGCTGAATGTGGTGTCAGAGAGCTGAAAATGGAGATGGCAAAGGCAAAAAGCCGCTCTGCCCCCAGCACAAGGCTCAGCTTGCAGTGGGGTTTGCCTTCTGGCTCTTCAGTGCTGATCAAAGTCACTTCTCTAAGTGCAGGTGCTGGGTACAAACATACTGCGGTGGGTCATGTTTTCTTCCTCGTGGTGATTTCTGCAGGGCTGTTAGAGTAAGATGCAGCAGATTTATCAGTGGAAAAAGAACAAGTGGATCTTTAGGAGTGTGTGCGTGAGAGCAGAATGGCAAGGATTTTGTAAGTTCTTCCTTTCTCTGCAATATGGATCAGCGTGGAATCATGGAGTGGTTTGGGTTGGAAGGGACCTTAAAGCTTGTCCAGTTCCAACCCCTGCCATGGGCAGGGACACCTTCCACTAGAGCAGCTTGCTCCAAGCCCCTGTGTGCAACCTGGCCTTGAGTGCTGCCAGGGATGGGGCAGCCACAGCTTCTCTGGGCACCCTGTGCCAGCGCCTCAGCACCCTCCCAGGGAAGAGCTTCTGCCCAAGAGCTCATCTCAGTCTCCCCTCTGTCAGTTTAAAGACATTCCTCCATTTCCTATCACTACACACACCTATATGTGAGCAGAGCCAGGCCCTCTATTGTTTCAGTATCACTGTTAAGCTCCTGCTTTGGAAGTTCATATGCTTTTGGTTGTGCGTGGTAAGAGAAGGAAGCTTTTGCTGTCCTGGCAAGCAGTCCCTGCTGTGCTTCTTGACACGGCATCTCCCAGCATGAGAGCTCGCCTCTGAAACACACCCAGATGGGGTTGTGTTCTCCAGAGCACGGGGGGAAAGCCTGTGCTGGGCTCTTGGATTCACCACATTCCTGCCTCTCTGCTGCTCAGAGATGCAGACAAATGAAGCAGCAGCGAAACTGGCAGTTGAACAGAGCTCTGGAAAATGATATAAGCTCTTGCGTTTTCCAGAGTGCTCCGAAACAGCAGTGCCCTGTTTGTGAATGCTCAGTCTGTCATTCATAAACCCTGACACTGAAAACGCAGCTGAAGAGCTCCGGTGGGATGGCCCTGTGAGGAGAGGAGGTCCCTGGGGTGGAATTGGTCAGTGGTAACGTTGGAGGGGGAACCTTGACCCCTGCTTCCCTTCTCTGTCTTGCTCTTGACAGTGGCCAAGTGTATTATGTCTTCCTGGGTTCTGTCTCACCAGCAAGCTTTTCTCTGCTGCAGATTGGTACCCAGAACAGCCTGGAGATCCTGGAAGATCCCAAAGCTGAGGTTGTGGATGAGATCGCGGCAAAGCTTGGATTGAGAAAGGTTTGGATGATGTTGGATCTCGTGCGTCTTGGTGTGGCAGTGAAAAAAGTCCTTGGTGGTTCTCTTCAGCCCCAGGGGTTAACCAAAGGGTTGGACATCTCTGAAATGTAGTTTGTGTTGGTGGTTCTTAGGCTTTTAGGTATGGAAAACAAGAGCATTTTCCTGAGCGCGAGCATCTAGCCGGGCTGTGCAGCTGAAGTCAGCAGTCCTCTGTCACGAGCGACATCAAAGGGAGTAGCAAAGAAGCAGAAACACCATTTTCCCCTTTATTTCCCCTCACATAGGGGCCGTTCCTGGTAGCATCTCCCCAGTGAGTGCTAATTTGATGCAGATGCAGCTGGAGTTGCTTTCTGAGTTTCTTCCTTTTGACACAATCTGTGCTCCGCTTCCAGAGCAGAGGCTCGTGCATGTGTTTTATTCTCCTCTGTGGGGTCCTGTCTCCTGATGCTGCTGATGTAGGCAATCTGTCTGTTGTTCAGGGGTGCATGTCCCCCGGCAGCTGAGCTTCAGCCCTCTGTTCCCCACCAGCCACCCAACCCCGACGTATGGCTGCTGGGATGCAGGGGATCGCTGACATCTCTCAAACCTGTCCTGATTGTTTTCCTGTTTGGGAACTGTTTTGGTATCACGTGAATGCCAGGAATGAGATGTACACAAACAAGATTTGGCTTGCTAAAGAAAACACAAAGCAGAAAAGCCTCAGTACTGTAGACTATAAACAGCTGTGGTGAGGTCTTTTGTTCTCCACGATAAGATCTGCAGCCTTTTGCCAGTGTCTGAAGCAAAGCTCCTGTGTGTGTTATTTATTTCCATGCTTTTCCTCTGCTGCTCACAGCAGGTATTTTTAATCGGTGTCACTTAACACATACCTGAGTGCTGGTTGTGGGGTTTGAGCCGGCTGGGGTCCGAACCAGCACTTCTCCCTCTGAAGGGTTAACGGTCAGGAGGGGCCTGAGCAGAGCTGGCTCCAGCACGTGTGTGAAGGGTTCACGCAGCGGTGTGTGTGTACGCATCCATCCTCCTAGGTGCAAACAATGCAGAAAGCAGGAATGTGGGGTTTGGATCGGAGCAGGCCGGTTTGGAATGAATCAGACTCCAGCGGGAACATTTGAGCTTTATCTTAACTAGTGACTGAGCTTCCAAATGAGATCATGTGAGCTGCTTTGTCATCTGCTGGCGCTCCCGCTCCGCGCTCTATAGGAAATGCTTTTTGCTGTGGGTGGGGGGAGGCAGCGGCTGAGAGGCCTCTTGCAGCCTCCAGATCTTTCCATGAAAAGATATTCCATAGTGAAACATAAAGCTGCAGGTGCCCCCGGCCGGCCAGCTGGCATGCTGCTCCTGGAAATGGGATTCAAATGAGCCCGGCACAGCTGGGAGAGCCATTTCCTTCAGGCAGCTACAGCAGGGCCGTGCGAGGAGCCAAGAACATCTTGTCCTGCTAGGAGAAAATGTATAAGCTCTCTTCTGGTTTGGGGTTTGGGGTTTTTTTTTCCTTAAAGCGACTTTCCTTGTGATGCTCCTTATAGGTTGGCTGGATATTTACTGATCTGGTGTCTGAAGACACACGGAAAGGGACTGTTCGATACAGCAGAAACAAGGTGAGGTTCAAGCGTGCAGCTAATGAGAGCTGCTGGTGCTGAGGGCTGGTAATGGCTGAATGCTGGCTGTGCCCAGCAGGGTGCTGAGCAGGGCTGGAGGTGATGCTGGGAATAGAGTTCTTGTGAAATGGGGTTGGTTTTTCAGAAGCTTCTGGAGGAAAAGGAGCATGAAGAGCACTGTTAGGGGGTTGAGGCTGTTTAGAATGCAAAGCTGCCTCCAGCCACTCTGCTTTAAGAAATGGTGCTCCTGGTTGAAGAAGCTTTGGATGAGCTTTCACGTCACTTTCAACCCAAACCAGTCTGGGGTTCTAAGATGATTCTGTGATTGGGGCGGTTTGAGGTGCAAACTGAGCCAAAGTGGCTCGGTCAGAGGATGCTCCTCTGGGCTGGGCTTTGTGGGATATACATAGCTCAAACTTTGACCTTCTCAGCTTCCTGTAATTCTAAATCAGGGACATCCCCATCTGGAAAATGAAACCCTGTTCAAGCGAAAAGCAGAGGTGTGCAGGGGTGGGTGGAACCACCGGGGGGGCAGTCCCTCTGGCAGCAGCCAGGCTCAGGGCTGCGGGGCTGCCATGGCACATGCTTTCCCCAGTCTCTGCAGCAGCTTTCTACGAAAGCGTGTTGTCTGGGGGTGTTGATAGCTTTCTTTGGCTGCGGACCAGGGACATGGGCCTGGGCTCCTCCACGCTGTCCTTGGTATTGACATTGCTGCTCTTCCCTCAGGACACGTATTATCTAAGTGCAGAAGAGTGCATCACAGCTGGAAACTTCCAGAACCAGCAGCCCAACATCTGTCGCCTTTCCCCAGATGGTCATTTTGGATCCAAGTTTGTCACAGTTGTGGCTACAGGTATTCACTGGCCTGGGCTTGCCCCAGCTCTCCAGGTTACACATGAATTATCTCTTGTTAATAGAAGGATATACAGCTCTGCCAGGAGGAACCAGACATCCCAGTCCCCATCTGTCCTGTTTAACAAGGGCTTTGCTTTGCTCTGTCAAGTAAACCACTTCTTCATTCCTTCTGTTATCTTCTCTACGATCATTTACCTGTCCCCTGCAGGAAACTTCATTGAGGGTCAGACTTGGAGCATCCACCTCTCTGATCCAGAAAGCATTTTTTGCCTGCAGCCAGGGGAATAACTGTTCCTCACTTCTCTGGTTTGAATCTTTAAGCTCCAAGTGCTGTTGCCTGAAAACGGCAGTGCAGACCCACGGGAATGCAGAGCCTGAGAGTTAACTCTGGCTGGTTCAGCGTGAAGGACGGACCTTTATCTCCCTCGTGTTGCTGTCAGGGAAACCCTTACATAGGATACTGCACTCTTCTGCACGTGGAAACGTTTCGTGTTTGCCTGAATAAAAGAGAGAAGCTGCAAAGCCTGCTTTGCTTTGCCTCCTCTGATGAAGCCATTTCACAGCAAGTCTCCAGAGGCACTGGGCAGTGCTCTGCACTGCCTGGGCTGCGAGGGGAGATGTTGGTGTGTGCTGGTTGTTGTGTTCGAGGCTCAGTCTGCCACGGGATGACACATGTGTTCAGTTAAAACTCCCCTGGAGCAGATACGCTGGGTTCTGGGTCTGTTTAACACAATAACCCCAAACCTCATGACTTCCAAACAGCATCCAGTGTTAAAACTGAAAGTGTGATATTCTATTGCCTGCTCCGAGCCCGGGTTTTGTAAGTGGTCCCGGAGCCTTTTCCAGTGAAAAACTCTCTCTTTCAGTTGAGGCCGTGCAGTCAGACAGCTGCCCCTGCATTCCAGACTGCTCAGCGCATCCATCTTTCATTACAGAGAGATGTGTATCTCCCTCACCCTTTGCGTTCGTGATTCTGGGTTTAAACAAGGTGTTTTACTGAGAAGCCAACGGCCAGCTTTGTGCAGACCTTCCCCGGCTCTGGGGCTATGTTTCATTTCCAGGAGTGTTTGTTCTGGAGCAGTGAGTGATTGAGGCTCGAGATCAAAGGGCAGAAAATGAATATTTCCTCTTTTCTGTTCCAGATAATCTCATTCTCTTCTGTTCAAGCAGCCCAGCAGGTTTCTATTTAAGCACTTGATTCCTTCGTTTTGTGCCGTATAAATGTATTTGGAGAGTTTGCATCAACTTTGCCTTTAAATCCTTGACATGGATTAATTCCTATCCCCTCCTGAATTCCCTAGGTTTGGAAATAGTAACGTTTTCCTACCATCTGTCTGTATCTTCTCTTTCCAGTTGTATTCTACTGACATATGACCTGATGTTGCTTACATTACCCAAATTAAAGCGCCAAGCATGTGATCTATCAGTGAGCCAGGGGCTTAATTTCCACTTTCCATGTCAGATTTCCAGCGAGCCATCCATTACAGGCTGAGAAAACACTCTTTCTTCTTGTCCCTGACATTTCTTAGGTGACCAACCCTCAATCTGCAGCTCGCAGCTCCTTGGAAATGAAGCAGGCTCCTAGGAGCTGTGTGTCTGGTTTGAGAGAGAGGAGATACCCACAGGGTAGCGGGAGGGTGTTGCTATCCGCAGCCTTCTGAAAGGGCAGCTTCACCTTTAAGCTCCTGGCAGAGTGCTCTTGCTGTCCCTGCAGGGGTCTCTCCTGTGAGGCTGGCTATGAAAACGTGTGTTAATAAATGTAGAGCTTAGAGGGGATTCTTGCCTAGAAACCCTTCCATGCAGCAGCACCGGGGGCTTCATCTCACCCTTCTTTGCTGTTAGCAATAGCATGGCGTTTGGTGTTGCTCCTGGGGTTGTGCCTCTCAGAGCTACCCTGGACAGATCGCTCCTGGGGGGGGTTTTTAACCCGCCTCTTCTCTTCTCTTCCAGGTGGTCCCGACAACCAAGTCCACTTTGAGGGGTACCAGGTCTCGAATCAGTGCATGGCTCTGGTTCGGGATGAGTGCTTGCTGCCCTGCCGAGACGCGCCGGAGCTGGGCTACGCCAAGGAGTCCAGCAGCGAGCAGTATGTGCCTGATGTGTTCTATAAGGTAAGAGCTGCGTGCCTGGGGCAGGGGGAGCTGCAGAACCAGCTCTGCTCTGTGTCTGGCAATCAGTATGGCCGGCTCAGGAGAGGATGTCTTTGAGGTCTGAACTATTTTCAGTAGTAACCGTTCACCACATGTCTGCAGAGTAATTGCATAAGCTCCACTTCCCCCTCGTAAATGTGCTGTTATGGCTCCCAGCACAGCAGTAGCCATTGGCTATCCAGCTTCTAAATGAGGTCTGCAGTGATCCACCATGAGCCCACAGCAAGTGCTCTAAATTCACCTCCCCTCTATACGTGTTGGCAGTATTTGCCATGCCTCTCTTGGTTTTAATCCCCAGCTGAGTTCAGCTTCCTCCGCTGCACAGGCATATGATGTGTGCTCGCAGGAATGGAGCAGTGGGTTCCCTTTGCACTGCCAGGGATTTGCTCGTGTGTGACATGCTTACAGGCACCAACTGGGCAGCAGATGCAGCAAAAAATAGATGCAGGAAGAGGAGGGCCAGCCTTGTGCATGCTTCTCTGGGACAGAAGGGAGGTGCAAAGGCTGTCAGAGCAAGGGTTGTGCCCCAGCTTTCCTCTCTAGTGCTGGGGTGGCTGCCAGTGCTCCAGTTCTTGGGTCAGACTAAGCTCCATAAACTGGTCCTGAGGGGCAGTGGGAGATGCACGCCCCCAGAGTGGATCCAGAATACTTCTGCATGATGTGTCCTGCAGGAGCACTGCTGGTAACCTGTGTGCTGTGGTTTTCAGAGCAGCTAGTGATGAATGGGCTGTCATTATTCCCTTGACAGTTGTTCCTGGGGATCTTCAGCCCCCTGTATCTGCAGGGCCGAGTTAGAAACTTGGGGACAGGAGTGCTGCGGAGGCTAATGGCACCGCTTCTCAAACGTGTGTATGTTGGTGCCCTGTGAGCAGGGACAGAAGAATTAATTAATGGTGCTGTTTGCCAGCTAATTAGCCATCCATCACCCGAGCTGGTTATCTCCTTCTTGTCTCTGTGATATTCACAGCGTGCTCCTGCTGCCTGTGTTAAAGCTGTCCATGAAGGAGCATGGGATAAGCAAAGCTGCCTTCACTTGGGGTGACTGAAATGAGCCTATTGTGCACCAGCAACAGAAATGGAGCTGGTCAAAATGCTCTTGTGTGCCCTGAATCTGAAACGCTGGCCTGGGTGAATTGGCTTAGGAGACTCCATTGCACCCCTTAACACCCAACTGCTGGCTTGTCTAATGAAGAGGAACACCCCTTGGCTAATTCCAGCCCTGGAGAGGGAAGGTGGATGGAATCTGTGCCTCTTCCCTTCGCACACAGGCAGCTCTCAGGAGCTGATAAGCCAGGTCCGATTCAGATGCAGCAGAGCTCGGTTGTGCAAGGGTTGGCCCTGGATGTGAAGATGAGATCACTCCTGGCGTGCTCCGGTCCTGCTCGGAGGAGCCCACACTGTGCCACACTCAGGGCGCAGCCTTGCAGGAGGTCCCGTAGTCTGTGTCCCACATGTGGGCCACCCGGGGTGCTGGGAGCAGCAGGAAGGCAGTGGGTGTTCCCATACGGTCTTCGCTCCCATTCGGAATCTGAAGCTGGGGGATAAACAGAATGGGAACTGATGGCTGCAGCCTTGTGTGGAAATTTCCACACACCACGCATTCGCTGGGTCGGGCTGCAGCTTATTTCATACGTTTTCTAACTCGTATCCATAACCGCCTCTTTCGTGATGAGGGCTGCTCCGGTGGGGGGAATTGTCCTTCAGCCTTAAACGTGTTTGGCTGTAGGACCTCTTCAGTTTTTGGAATGTTCTTAAATCAACGGGAAGCTTAGTCACTGCTGGCGTGGAAAACCTTTGGGTCTCATTAAATGTGCAAGGCTTGAGGTCAGAGACACTACCTCATAGTTACTGGGTTGGTGACAGCGATGGTGTCAAAGCCGTGTGTGAGGAGCAGGAGCCCAGCGCTTGGCCTCGCAGCGGGGAGCAGATGGTTCAAGGTCCAGCGCCCTGCTCCCTATTTCCCTGCTGAAAGTGCAGGAGCTGAGCCCCCGGTCCTCACTGGGGAGGTCCCCTCTGTGCTGGTTCCCAAATAGCATTGGGCTGAAAGCTGCACTTCAGAGTAGTGGCTGTGTTTTGTCTCACACTGAGAAGCTATCACTGCTAAAGAGAAAAGTCCGTACATGTATTTCTATGTAATGTGCAAGTATTCATTTGAAAAGCCCTTTAGGATGAAAGGAGCTATCGGATGAGAACCAGAAGGGCACTGCTTTGTGTGGTATGGGTATATTTATAGAGCAGCTGTGCATCCAGATGTGAGATCTTCTGAACCCTCCTGTCTGTCTGCAGCAGGGCAGCACAGTAGATCAGCTTCAGCTTTGCTGATAGGAAGAGGTGCTGCTGGCTGCATCTCTAGTGAGGGGTAAGCCCACAACTGTGCTTTGATCATGCCTAAAGATGTCTCATGCCTCCGCAGTAGGTGTTGTTATTTCAGTGATGACTGTTAGCAATGCACTTGGATTGGCATCGCTGCAGGCACAGGAGGGGGTGAGGGCCCGTGCTGCAGGCAGGAGCTGCACCTCAGGAGTTCCCTGCACGGCTGACGCGGTGTCTGCGGTCAGAGAGCTGCTTTTCCATGCCTTGCACCTTGTTTTGTGTCTGTGGAGCGGGAGCAGGAGCTGCCACGTCCTATGGGGCTGCAGCTGCTCCTGCCTGAACGTGACTCACCTCGTGTGTGTTAGCGCGGATGGGCTGTTCCTCCATGGAAAGAGGAGAGCTGATGGCATCGGTGCTGTCCTGCCTCGGGAGGCGAGGCGTTCTTCCTGAGGCCCTACCCTTGTGATCCCTCTATTTCTTTACCATTCTCTTTGTGTTGGCCACTGGCCCTGCTGCTTGGAGGAACCACCCCTGTGGAATTGGCAGTGTGTGCTTTCTGCATGCGGCCGCTGCTTTCCTGGCTCGGGAGGGCTGGAGTTCTGCTCCAGCGTGACCACTGAGGGCTTTGGGGACCATGAGCACAAGTTTCTTTGCTCTGAGATGCCTCCCCAGGTAAGATTAGCCAGAAGGAACAACACATCCCCCCCAGCCTGTGGCTTGTCCGTGCAGCATCACTGCACAGCGCTGTCTCCAGTCTGAACGTTGCCCAGCCGGCACAGGCGTCTCAGCGAGTTCAGTGCAATGAAACTCATGAAGCAGTCGCTCTTGCCAAGACGCAGACGCACAGGTCAGAGTAACTGCTCTCTGTGAGTAGAGACAACGGTGCTGCAGGGGCCACTTCACCTTGTTTCTCAGCTGGATGAGGCAGAGCCTGTCTGAACATTACATAGGAGCGTTTTCCATTCCCTGTCCTACCCGTGAGTGGTCTCCTTTGTCCACCTGGGTCTAGAAATGAACAGTATTGATTCTGATTTCACTAAGAAGGTACCTTCCAAACCCTGGGTTGATTATTCAGCGCTGAAGTTGAGGAGATAGGCTGCATTTTACAGACCCTTTGAAACACTCGGATAATTGGATTTTGGGACTGGCTTTGTCTCTTATCACAGGTATTTGTGTCGGCTTAGTGCAAACATGGAGATGTCACCCTTGCACTGAATCGCATTTTACAGCTGCCTTAACGTTCCCCCTGAGTTTCTTTGGGATGATGTAAGACGAAAGCCCTTTACAATGGCACCAGTGTTGTGAAAGAGCCCTTTGCCCTCGCAGGGTCCAGTGTGGGCTTTGTGCCTTTACAGTGGCTGAGCCTTGGCTTGCAGCTTGCAAAGCGTGGTCCCCTCTGGCCCCAGGTGAGCCCTGCCCCCGGGCACTGCTTTTATTAGAACAAAGGGCACACGTTGCTTCCTCCCGTTTGCTCTGAAATCCTCTTCCAGGGAAGGCACCGCGGCCAGGCTGCAGGCAGGGTTCACTGACAGCGAAGGACTTCCCCTGCCTGGCCTCCTCCCAGCACTTCGTGTTGGACTGGAAAAGCCGCCTTAGCCTTAAATGTCCCAGCTGCTCTGGGGAGGAGGATGCTTGATTAGCTCATGAGGAGTCTCCTGAGAAGGGTTTCAACTCTCACTGACCTATTGCTCTTATGGAAGTTGCTTCATTTCTGTGTCAGCTGCTGGATGTGTGCGAAGGGGCAGGACTGGCAGGTAAAGAAAGCTCTTGGAGTCAGCGGAGGGAAGAGCGAGGTTGGGCTTTATGAATGCACAGGAAGCACTGAGAGCCGCTCAGCTCCACGGTGCCTTCAGCAGGGCGAGTCCAGCGTGGGATGCTGATGGTGTGGGATGCTAACAGCCATCCAGCCCTGGGATATGGAGCCAGAGCCTCCCTCTTGACTGAAGCCACCCAGGCTCCTCACTCAGATCATAAACACGAGGCCACCCAGCAGCCTATCCCACTGCAGCCATCCCGGAGCTGCAGGGGTGTGCAGTGCATCCTGCGTTCCCTGCGGGAGCATCCATTTTCCCCCTGTTTGACCTCATCCGTTCGCAGCTCCTGCCTCCAAACAGTGGTTCGCAAGGCTCTATCCGCAGCGCCTGATGCAACCTCCAGCTTGCTGCTGTCTTCAGGATGATTCATTGTCCAGATCCTCCAGGCTTTGCTGCTTGACTTTTGTCCAGGAACCAAATACTTGCGCCTTCGTGAACCTCTTCCGGGCCTCCCTTTGGAGTCATTGCTTCTGGGCGTTCGTGGCTTTGGGGGTCTCAGCAGTAGCATGCCAAGAGGCAGCGCGGGGGCCCTGGTGACTGCTGAGTTCGGGATGAAGATGTCTTTCTCTCAGCTTGACGTTTGTTAAGGCCTTTAAAACGTAATTGCCAATAAAATGGTGTTATGGGGGTTGGAGAAGTGCGGGCGTTGGGGGGGCTCTGTCTGAGGAGGAGCAGAGACTGGAGGGGACGAGGTTCCAGTTTGGTGCTAACAGCCCAGCGCCCGTCTTGAGGCCCCACTCAGCAGCATGACATTCAGAAGAAGGCATTTAGCATGGAAATCCCCAGAGGCAGAGATTAAAGCGAACAGGTGCTGGAAAAATGTTTCTGCATATTAGAACTTAATTAGATTTGAGAACGAATTCCAGATGGGCTCATTATGGGTGAGTTGTTGCAGGTTCCTTCTTGCCGGGGCAGGGCTGTGTTTGGGAAGCCGCTTCAGCCTGATTGGATTTGATTCCTGCCTCTTTGCAGTATCACAGCGATCTAGGAGCAGGTTCAGCTTTCAGCTCCTGTGATCTCCCTGCGAAGGCTCCGCGTCTCCTCCTGCTCCTGTCAGAGGCAGGGAGATCTGAGGCCGGGAGCCTCGTGGCTGAACTCACCGCAGTGTCATGTTCAAGGGGAGAAAGATCCTTATCGGGGCTGCTTTTAAAAAGGAGCTTCAAAGACTGAAGGTGGATGCGTAACAAAGGGAACGGTTCTGGGGACCGAGGATGTTTGGGAAGGAGGGGATGCTGCCTGGAGGGGAGCAGTGCCGGAGCCTGCCCGGCCCTGTCGGGGTGTACCGGGAGCGCGCCGCACCACGTACTTGTGCTGTGTAAACACCACCGTAAGGCAGCAGTGCTGATAGCGGGGGTGTGGCGGGAGAAAACAGGGATGCAGGGAGGAGGGAGGCAGCTCATCCCGGGAATGCCGCTCCAAACCCCGCTTGGAGGGGGTCACGGCCCTCCGCTGAGTGTCGGGGTGACGGCTCTGGGGCTGCCTCCAGCCACGGGGCTTCCAAGAGCTCAGTGAATGCAAACTTCAGTGTAAGGCCCTTGATTGGGAATTATGGGCGTGTAATTTATATGGGGCTCGGTGAATGATTTATAACATGTTAAGTGATGATTTAGGTAGGGAATAAAACCTCCTCTTAGAGAATCTTTAATGAGAAGTGTCAGTTCTCCTGAATTTATTTCTGGAGCCGTGTTTGAACTCGGCGTGTTTGACATCAATCACGTCTAATTGTCATCCTGTGATTAATGAACATATGCTGGCCGTTTCTCGCCGTAATTAAACCTTGCTTTCAATGCGCCTGGCAAAGCAAAACAAGTTTGTGCCTTGCGACGCGCTGCTTCTTGAGGCTGCGTGTGAGAGCGCCGGGATTTCCACCTCCCAAGCGAGGGACTCGCAACCGGTTCTGCAGAGTCAGGTTCGCCTTGGCTGAGTGGTGCTGTCCCTCCCTTCTGAGACACCCCGCGCCTCAGAGTGGCATCTGCAGTGCTCAGGTGGTGCCAGGCACCTCCCTGGTGCTGACAACTGGGGCAGACAGAGCCAGGTGGGTTGTGGCCACGCTCATGTCCTCCTTATGGAGATCCAGAGCTCTCCAGCCCCCAGGAGCTGCAAGGGGTTGGGCAGCACCAGCCACACAGGAGCAGGTTCCTCTCTGCACCCTTAGGTCTGCCCAGGCCGAGGATCCCGGGCTCCTGTGTGGGTGTCTGCAGGGCAGGATCCCGTCGGCTTCATTTCCATGCTGAGGAATAATAAGCCTCTTTATTTTTCAGGACATAGACAAGTTTGGCAACGAGATCACACAGCTGGCTCGCCCGCTCCCGGTGGAGTACTTAATCATAGATGTGAGTATTCCTTGCACTTGTTTGCTTGCAGCAGGAGATGGTCAGGGCGGAGGGAAGCTCTTAACCCACTTCTGAATTCACATTGGAGGTGATTCATATGACAGATATTCCTCCTTTCTCCTTTCGCCGCTGCTGCCAGGCATTCGTAGCACTGAGGTGTGCTCTGGGGTGGTTCCAGAGCTCCTTGGGATCCGTGTGGTGCCAGGGAACACGCTTCCTGGGAAAACACTGCCTGGTGTTATCCCAGCTGGAGCATAGCCACCCGGGGGGAGGCAGCCAGCCCCATGGATGCTGTGCTGGGCACCACCTCACGGGGAGCTAATGAGGAAGCTCCAGTCTCTTACAATCCATCCCCTTCAGTGACTCAGCAGAGCAGGTTGGTTGGAACCCTGTTCCTGGGGGAGGGAATTCCCGATGGAGCTGGGCTCTGCCTGCCCCTGAGCGAGCCCTGCCAGGCCCTGGGGCATGGCTTTGCCCTTTGGCTCGCAGGGAGGCTGTGGAAGGGAAGCAGATAATTGGGATGACAGATGACATGGCTGGAGGTGGTGCCAGTGACGAGTAAATCCACCCGGAGCAACTGGTGGGGTGCAGCTGCCCCTGGCACAGACAGTGTCCCATGGGAAGCTGGCAGCTCATCCTTCATCCCAGGTCACTTGTGTCACTGGGGCTGGCACTGGGATGTGACACAGGAATGGTGCGTCTGGAACAACGGGCTCTTTGTGCAGCTCGGCAGCGCTGCAGCAAATGTATTGCTCCAGTAGGAAGAGCATCTGTTTCCGGGTACCTGGGGTGTAATTCGGATGAAAAGAGATGGATGGAACGTGCATGGAGGAGCAGTTGGGGACGTTGCACTTCTGAAACGTTGTGGTTTGTCTCTTTAAAGGGAAAACAGGCTTTACTGCAGCCGGTGCTGCCCTGGCAGGTGTTGCTGCAGCTCTGCTTGCAAAGGGCCTCGCTGACAGAGCCCTGCAGCTGCCACCAAACCTTAAAGCCCCCAGGATGAGGACTGGCTTAAACATCAGAAGCTGGTCTAAACACTGGCTTGTGAGCTCAGTGACGTGGTGCAATGTTGTGTTGCCCTGTTCCCATCCCTTTGGCACAGCGTTGGTGCACCCAGAGCACAGGGTGACTGTTCTGTGAAGTGCAAAGGTGTTTTCTTGGCACCCGTTCCAGCCCCGGATGCAGCAGCGTGGACCCCTGGTTACCCCAGGGCCAGACATGGTTGCGTTCTCCCCTGTCACCCCTTGGTGTTAAGGTGACATCAGTACCTCACCCTCCAGCTCCACTAGAAACAAGGGCCAGGAACTACAGACTGTGCCGATTGGAATATCACTTTAAGCATTCAAAGCCATCAGAAGATCCCGGCTGCAATTCCCTCGCTGTCTCCTGGCTGAGCTCTCCCTTGTAGCCTGGCTGCTCTTGGCTATCAGGAGCGTCCCCTATCCCCCTTGCCTCTCCTCCTGCCAGCGCTCTGATCATCCTGTCTTGCATTTCCAGATTACCACAACTTTTCCCAAGGATCCAGTCTACACATTTTCTATTTCTCAAAATCCATTCCCCATCGAGAACCGCGATGTGCTGGGAGAAACTCAGGTGAGGAATGCCTCCGGGTAAGGGGAATGGCTTTAACCTGCCAGAGGGGAGATGGAGATGAGCTCTTGGGCAGAAGCTCTTCCCTGGGAGGGTGCTGAGGCGCTGGCACAGGGTGCCCGGAGAAGCTGTGGCTGCCCCATCCCTGCAGTGTTCAAGGCCAGGTTGGACACAGGGGCTTGGAGCACCCTGCTCCAGTGGAAGGTGTCCCTGCCCATGCAGGGGTTGGAGCTGGAGGAGCTTTAAGGTCCCTTCAACCCAAACCAGGCTGGGATTCCATGAGTCCTTTTCCTGCAAGACGCCCATGGGGCTGAGCAGAGGCAGCTGCTGGATGGCTCCAGGCTCTCTGGGTGTTGGCCGCACACAGAACTCTGGAGTTGCTTTAACGCAGAACAGCTTGTTTTTTAAGGAGGCTGTGCCAGAGGTGTCAGAGGCTTCCTTAGGAGCCGTCACGAGAAAGGGGTCACTGCCTGTTGTGGCTTCGGGAGAGGTTGGCTTTGGTCCTTCTTTGTGAGCACACCCAGGGTTCAAGAGCAGAGGAAGAGGAGGGGATGGACGGGAGAGTCAGAGCGAGTCCACGTAGGAAAACAAAGACACCGTGTGGGGAGAAGTGACTTCTCTTTATTGCTGTCCCTCTCTCCAGGACTTCCACAGCTTGGCCACGTACCTGTCCCAGAATACTTCCTCCATCTTCCTAGACGTCATTTCTGATTTCCATCTGCTCCTCTTCCTGGTCACGAACGAGGTCATGCCTCTGCGGGTACGTAATGGGGAGGAGCGGCTTGTGTCCGTGTCACCGGGGCCCTCAGCTCCTGCTGGGCTGTCACTGGAGGTGGCTGAGCCATGGGTGCAGCGCAGGGTGTGCTGCTCCCCAACACCTCCTCTTCCAGCTGAGCTGTTGGGAGAAGGTTTGAAAGTGAAGCCAGAGCCCTGAGTAGCTCAAGAGGAGCTCAGGGCAGGGAGCGGGGGTGGTTGTGAACACGGTCACAGACCGGCCAGAGCCAGCTTGGCTGCGGCTCTGGGAGCTGGGAATGTTTGTTCAAGGATCTCGGAATCAGAAACTCCCGTCGGAACAATAATGGGATCAGAGCCCCCAGATCCGTGCGGCCGAGTCCCTGGCTGCGCAGCTTGGCTGGGCACCGGGGCTTGGCCCAGGCCCTGCTCCACATCTGCACTGCCGGATGCCAGAGGACAGGGCCGTGTCTTTGCCAGAGGCTTCGAGGACATGTGTGGGGCAGCAGGGCTGACCCTGGGCAGCTGGAGATCGGGCTGGGGTGCTCCAGCACAGTGGCTCTGCACCCCTGGGCGCCAGGCTCAGCACCCACACGCTCTCCTGCACAGGGCAACGCAGCTTCGTTTGGTGATAACCTCTGAGGAGAGGCAAAGGAAGCATTTGGGTTTGAGGGCGTTTCTGAGTGTTGGGGGAGCAGAAGGGATCATCTGCATCTTGCTCCCTGCCTGTGAACCTCACGAGGGCAGCCCAAAGGACATTCTAAAGCAGCTCCGACTCACAGTTGTGTCTTGCTGTGGCTGGTGGAGGAGGGCAGGAGGCACTTCCCTGGTCCCATCCCCGGTCTGGGCACAGAAGGAGTGCTTGATTTCCCTCTTATGGTTTCCAGGACAGCATCAGCTTGTTGCTGGAAGCTGTGAGGACCAAGAATGAGGAGCTGGCACAGACTTGGAAGAAATCAGAGCAGTGGGCCACCATCGAGCAGCTCTGCAGTAAGAAAGGGGTCTCTCTGGGCTGGGGGGTCCTGTGTCCCTTGGGCTTGGTCCTCTCAAGCCACCGTGGAGGCTGCAGGGGACTCAGGAGGGAGGAACGCAGCGAGTAGGAATGGGCTCTGGGGTGCCACCACCTTGGAGCGTCCCCAGGGTGCTGGGCTTGGGGCAGGGGCAGCATCTCCTGCACTTCCCCTGTTCCGACCGGCTCTGTCTCCCACAGGCACGGTGGGCGTCCCACTCTCAGGACTGCAGGAGTACGGGGCCATGGGCGGCTCGACGCACGCGGTGGCAGCGGCCATGTGGGCCTGTCAGCACTGCACCTTCATGAACCAGCCGGGCACGGACCACTGCGAGATGTGCAGCCTGCCGCGGACCTAACCAATACACAGCAACCCTCCGAGCAGCAGCAGTGGTGCTTGTTCCCTCCCTTGTCCTCCCTTCAGCTTCCCAGGGTGCGGAGCCGGCGGGGGGGAGGCTCCATCATTCCCCACTTCCCAACCCTGTGGGGCAGCCCCATAGCGGGAGCGGGCGCCCTGGCTTGATCTTGATGCTGGGTAACCAATGCTTAACCTCAGCCTTCACCCCACCACCCCCAGCCCCTCTCTCAGCCCGTTCTGGGTGAGCACTGGGGGCTTGGGGATCCCCCAGGTGCTGCCCAAAGCACCCTCGCTGCATGGTGGAGGTGATGGGGAGGCTTTGGCATCCCCCTGCCCGCAGCTTTGCTCCCCTTTCCCTGCCCCTGCGGGTGCCCGGGTCCCAGCTGCTTCCACACTAACCAGCCCAGGCCAAGTGCTGGGCCAGACTGCAGCTCTGCCAGCCCCAGCCCTGTGCTGGAGCAGGATGGGCTCCCCCTCAACGCTGGGCATGTGCCAGCTTTTGTTTTGGCACCGCTCCTGTAGCACACATTCTCATGCACCGGGAGATGCTTCGGCTTCAGGCTGGGTGCACCCGCATCCTGCCCCTTCCCTCCGGGTGCCACGTCACCCTGCAGAGAGCACTCTGCTCTCTGGGGCAGCAGCTTGTCCCCTCCTTTGAGTGAGGCTGGGCAGGGGCAGACACGGAACTTGGGGCACCCGTGGGCCTCGGCTTGGGGAGGGAGCTGCGCCCCACAAGTGGTGCCTTCCCCCATGTCCCTTCTGAGCTCATCCCCCCCCCCGGGTGCTGGGGCTTTCTCTCCCCTTCAGAGCCGGGCAGGGGCAGGCAGATGCTTGCATTGCCCCAAGGGCTTGACCCTCCTCTCGCAGGGCCGCTGGAGCCCCCCAGCCCTGGCACTGTGGGTCTGGGCCTCAGTTACCCTCCTGCGGTGCCGACTCCGGCGCTGCCCCGTGCTCTGCTCACAGCAGAGAGGCGTGAGGCCCCATCCTGCACCAGGACAGCGCGAGCCCTGCCTCGGGCACGGCGCAGGGACCCCGGTTTGCTTTCCCCTGGGTGTGCGGGTGTTGGTGTGCGGTGCCTGACCCGGCGCGGGGTCACCTTGAATAAAGAGCACCTGAACCGAGAGCCAGCGCCGTGCCTCCTGAGCTCCGTTCCCCGGGGGGGGCCCCCGGTGCCCCATCACCGGACACGCCGCGGTCTGTTCGCAATCAGCCACCGGAGCCGGGCCCCGCGCCAGCCCCGCGCCTTCAAAAGGGACGGCGGGGGCCGCACGGAGCCAGAGCCGCGGGAGCCGAGCGCCGCGGTAGGAGCGGGGCTCCCGTGCCCCAGCCCCGGGGGTCCCTCCCGCTCCTCGGCAGCGCCATGGCGCGACTCATCCCGCTGCTGCTCCTGGCGGCTCTGGGCTGTGCCAAGCTGAAGCGGCGGCCGGCGGCGTGGGACGCCGGAGCTGACGGTAACGCCCCAGCCCCCGGGACCCCCGCCCTGTGCGGGCAGCGCCGGAGCGGCGCTGGGCTCCGTGGGGAGCGGGGGGTCCTGCCCCAGCCAGCCCGTGCCCCCCGGTCCCCGCAGCCGAGCGGACAGCGGCGAGGGGCTGCGCGAACCTGACGGTGGTGCTGGATAACTGGAAGTTCGCCATCACCTCCCAGCTGCGGAACCTGCTGCTGTTCGACCACCACACGGTGCTGCCCGACTACGGGAGGTGAGCGGGGGCCGGCGCCGGTGGGAGCGGGCGGGATCGGACGGGGGGGTCCTCACCCGTGTGCCCGCGCAGGATCCGGTCGCTGTCGGGGGCGCTGGACGGGCTGTACCGGGACTTCACGGCGCTGAAGGAGCAGCTGGGGCGGCTCTCGGCGCGCTTCGCCGAGCTCGAAGCCGTCGTGGAACAGCTCAGCCGGGCCCGCGGCACCGGAGTTCCCCTGCGCCGCCGGGGGCCGCCCCATGGCCCCCCATAGCAGCGGGCCATGGGGGGGGGTGTCCCATTAATAAAGCCGGCGTTGCCGCCTCACTTCTCTCTGTGTGTGCCGTGTCCCCCCAGGTACCCGGTACTGCCCCCCTACACCCCCGGTACCGGGCCCGCCCCTCGCGGCTTTACGGCTTGTCGCAAACTCTCCGCCCATTGCGGCGGCCGCCGCGCAGCCGTAAAGCGGAGCCGCCCGCGCCCCCCGCCCGGTACCCGCAGCCCCACCGGGAGGCGATGGGGGGGGGAGAACGGGGGGGGGGGGGTTGGGATGGGAACTGGGGCGGGAGTGGGGTTGATGCTTGGGGGGGGGCTGGGCCGGGGGGGGACTTCGGGGCTCAGGCGGGGCCGTGGGGCTCAGATCGGGGGGGCTGTGCGGCTCAGGTAGGTCTGTGGGGGTAAGGCGGGGCTATGGGGCTCTATGGGGCCGGGTGACGGCGCTCCCGCTGCTGTCAGTGGCCGCGGGGTGCCCCGTGGTGCTGGGCCCCATCCCCGGTACCCACCGGATCACGGGGTGCCCCCCCCCCCCCCCCCCCAGGCTGGCAGCGAGCGGCTGGCGGCAGCATGGCGCACGTGGGCCCGCGGGTGGATTACCTGGCCGGGTTCTGCTGCCCGCCGGGGGGGCTGGCGGCCGGCAAGCCCCGCGTGCTGTGCCACGACAGCCACATCTACCTCTCCAACGGCAGCGAGTTCCTCTACGTCTACGACCAGGAGGGGAAAGTGCTGAAGGTGAGCGCTGGGGATGGGGGGGGTCACACTGCGGTACCCCCCCCCCCATCCCGTGCTGGAGGGGGCTGTGGGGCCCGTGTCCCAGGGCAGGGTGAAGGACGGCGGCATCATCCCTATCCCCGCACCAGAGCCCTTCCTGGGGTCCCTCCATCGGGGTCCCCCCTTTCTCAAGCAGCCAGCCCCCCCTCAGCCTGCTGTGGGGGGGGGGGGGGTTTGCTGCTGTCTGCCTGCCCTCCTCAACCCGCAGGACAAGCAGTGCATTAGAGCAGGAAGGGCTTTCTTCCTGATGAGGCGAGTGACGTGGCTGTCATTTCTCCCTCCAGAGGCTTTCGCTATTGTCTCTGCTGTGACTAACAGCGCTCGTGTGCGGTGGTACACGGCTGCTGTTTTGTTCCTATTCTCATTCCTAAGAAAGCCATCGCTTAAGAGTAGGATTTGCCTCCCACACTGTGCTCCTCCTTGCAGAGTGGATCCTCTCCTGGCTTTCTGAGCCCTGCTTTCCTTCCCCTCAGAGCTCCCCCCTTACCCGCAGCCCTCCTGCCCCTCACCCAGGGGCACTCGGCTCTGTCCATGAGCCACGGAGCTACCCAGGGATAGATTTATCCCTGGAAATCACTTCTTTTCAGGGCATAATGGCTTTGATTTGGCCTTGTGTTGGGAGCTGCTGCTGTCCAGGAAGAGGTTCCTTTGCCAGGGCGCTGCCAGCCTGGCACCATGGGCACTGTGGCTGCCCCGGTGCTCACACCGGTATGGAGCAGCCCCGTCCCCGTGGGTGCTGCAGGAAGGTGACGCCTCTCTCTGCTGTCCCACCCAGGCCGTGTACCGATGCCCTGACCAGGTCTGGCACATGGAGCTGCTGCCCCAGCCCCGGCAGCTCTACATCCTCTGTGCCCACAGCGGCATTTACTGCGTGTCCCTGGAGCAGCAGAGCAGGTGAGTGGCTCTCACCCCCGGTGCTGTTAGCCCTGGGGCCACCTCTCATGGCTGGGATGGGGCATTGCCCTCTCCCTGCCCATGCCCCCGCAGGCACGGGGAGCACTGGGTGGTTTGGAGCTCTGGCTCTCTCCGGATCGCTGCCCTTGCAGCAGATGCTAAAGGCTGTGCTGAGGGGAGCCTGTTTGCGAGGGCCAGGGTGAGAGGCGGCCAAGGGAAGTGCTGGCTTCGCCCCACGGCTTGGCTGCGAGCTCTTCCCTGCTTGCTTGAAGGTTAATGGAGCAGACGGATGGTGACGGCCAAGAAGGCAATTGCCCTTCCGGCGTTCTCCCTGTGGATTCGGACGCCTGCATCTTCCCAGACTCCAGCCTGTGCATGTTCACTCTGCTCAACAGCTTCGTCATCACCTTGTCCCAGGCTCACGGCAAGTGGTGGATGAAGCTGCACGAGCTGCAGGGCCCCGAGCAGGAGAGCCCCCTGTACCGGCAGGTCAGCGAGGTGGGCTTCTGCCCCGGCCCCCCGCCCGGCGACGAGGGCGACGGGCCCCCCTCCCACTTCCTGCCCGTGCTGTGCTGCGCATCCTCCCCAGGCACCCTGGGCTCCGGGGAGGGGCTGTGGTGCTCGGGGGGCTTCGTGCTGGAGGAGCCCCTCTTCAGCCTGCTCTTCGGGATCGACGCGGCCATGCTGGAGTCCCCGATGATCCTGTGCGGCTTCCCAGATGGACAGCTCTGCTCCGTGCCGCTGAAAGCCCTCAGCTCCTCGCCTCCCGTTGACGGCTGCCACGACGTTTCCAACCAGGACCCTCCGGTGAAGATCCTCCATCACTTAGAAGAGCCCATTGTCTTCATCGGGGCCTTGAGAACGGAGCGGAGGGCGGCGGAAGACGCCGAGGACGAGCAGCTCTTTGGAGACGCTGGCTGTGACTGCGTGGTGGCCGTGGGGCACTACGGGAAGATGGTGGCCGTGAAGGCGGATCAGAGGGAGGAGGCCACGGTGCCGGAGCTCAGAGAGTACTGCCTGCGCGGGCCCATCCTGTGCGCTGCCTGCGGCAGCGGCAGCCGCATGTACTACAGCACCCACTCGGACATCTCCGCCGTCGACCTGGACTGGGTGGGCGACTCCTCGGACCCCGAGGACGCGGAGAGCAGCACCGGCGTCCTGCCCCCCGTCCTGTCTCCGGCCAGTTTAAGTATCTGTAGCGTTGTGGCTCTTTCCCTGTCTTCTCGGGCGTCAGAAGGTACTGCTGGCAGCGGGGCGTGCGCTGGGGCGTGGGGTGGAGCGGGGCAGGAGAGCCGCCTATGCCGGCCCGTGCGTCTCCACCCCTCCTCTCATGGTCCGCACTGGGCTCCGTCCTCCACCCGTTCTTGTTGACTCCCCTCGTTTTTGTAAGTCCTTTCTGTGTCGAGCATGGCGACTCGGGACCAGCGCGGGGCCTGCTGCCAGCTCCGGCTCTTCCCTCTCTGCTCGGCGTCGCGGCGCTGGCACCGGCCCTGCCTGTCCCCTCGTGCTCCCTGCAGCGAGCTGGGGTAAGGCTCGCTCTGGAAAGGGGGGTTCAGCCATGCTGCTGCCTGTGCCCGGGGCTCAGAGCCTGCACTGTGCTCCTCAGCCCCATAGCTTTGGGTGCTGATTGTCCCTCCAGCCCCGGCGAGGGCAGCGCGCGGTGCTTGACCCAGCCTGGGCGTGCAGCAAGGTGCAGTGCTCACCCTCAGCCCCTGCTTTGGGAGCAGAGTGCCTGGACAGGGGGAAGCATCTTGTAGCTGCCCTGAGCCCCCTGCACGCGGCGGCACAGATGCGGTCAGAACAGGCAGGGGAGCGAGGAGAGGCCCCTGGGACACCGGCTGAGAGCAAGGCAGGCAGCCCTGCCCGCATCCGGCCCCGCTCGCTGCCTGCAGAGCTGCATGTGCCTCGCTGCTGGGGCCCCTGCATGGCAGCACTGGCTCCCGGGGTGCTGCGGCCCCCCCAGCTCCTGCTGGCCTTGGCTTGGGGGCGGCCAGCTCCGGGAAGCATGGCTGCGGCGGTGGGGCTGTCGGGGACAGGACAGGGATGGGGGGGGCATTTCCCTTCATGGGTCTGTGTGTGAGGGGGGCAGAGGTGCTGCTGTGGTCCGTGTCCTGTCTCTGTTGTACCCCTTTGCAGATGGAGGGTGGGCAGTGCCATCCTGTGCTCCCCCATTCCCCTGCATCCCCTCCAGCCACCAGGGAAGCTCCGGCTGCCTTCCGCACCCCTCACAGCCCTCCCTGGTTGCCTGACCTGCCCCATCTCTGCCTGTAGGTGAATCGGAGCTGTTGGCCCTGTCTGCCAAAGGCCGCCTCATGTCCTGTGGCTTATGCAGCCCCGAGGAACCCGACGTGGAGCTGACACCCGCCGAGATTGGCCGGAGGATTAAGGAGCTGCTCTCCGGAATCGGCAACACCTCGGAGAGGTAAAGGGCCCTGTGAGAGCCTGGGTTTATGGGCACCGAACTTTTGTGCCTCAGCCATGAGCTCTGTCAGTGGCTGCTCCAAGGTTCCCTTTCGGCGCGCAAGACGGGATAAAAGCAGTGTTTGAGGCCCCCCCTCCCCGGGCGCTGCGGGCAGGCTGGTATTTACAGCCTCAGCAGCAGAAGGTGGCAGAGGCAGCGTGCCAGGCGCTGCCAGACGCCCCGGCGCTTGCCAAGCCAGCGGGGACAGGCAGGGCAGGCGCAGGCCCCGCAGCCATCTGCACCGGGAGGGATGCACCAAGCTCCCCCTTGGCAGCAGCATTCCCAGGGTCTGGCTGGATGGAGCTGCTCCTCGGTCAGCTCAGCCCATGGGGGTTCACAGGCAGAGCACCCTGGATCTATGGGGAAGGAGACAGGTTGTTCTTGGTGGATCAGGGCACTGGGGCTGCTCAGCTCGTCTGTGCGGCAGCACAGTGCCCTTGTGCAGCAGCCCTTTGCCACCAACCCCTGCTGTGCTCCCATCGCTGACCCCGTGTCCCCTTGTTGTCATCCCTCCTCCTGTTTCAGCTCTGACACTTTGTCCTTGCAGAGTTTCCTTCCTGAAGAAAGCAGTGGACCAAAAGAACCGAGCCCTGGCCAGCCTGAACCAGGTGATGAACCTGAGCGCGGCTTTGCTGTCCAGCCAGGAAGGCCAGAAGCCCATTGCTTGCACTGTCACTGCCAACTGGAGCTGCCTCCTGCTCCGAGACACCGTCACCATCTCCTGCCTGCTGGAGAACTGCAGCGAGTACAGCCTGGAGGAGGGCTGGACCCTCTGTGTTCAGCTCCTGGCCAGCCCCTGTGCCTTAGAGGAGGAATCCGCGGACGCAGCCACCACCTTCACCTTCCCCATTGAGCAGCTCCTCCCTGGGAACAAGAGGGAGCTGACGCTGCCCCTCGGCTCTGCTGCCGACGCCAAGCTGGACCTGCCTCTGACCATCTCCTGTGCGCTCTACTACAGTTTACGGGATATTTTGGGCAGTGGCTCCGACTCCTCCGAGGCCCTGGATGATTTCCTGCCGGACGACTCGCCCCTGCTCTCCCCGGACAGAGAAGGGATCTGCCTGCCCCTCAGCGAATGCACCATTGACATGCTCCAGTGCCTGCGTCTCGAGAGCAGCTCCCCCGGGACAGATCCCTCCCCACTGGCCCCCGCACCCCCAGACCCCGTAGAGACCTTCCTCAAAGTGTCCCGGGAGCAGACTGAGCCCAAAGGGGGGAAGGACGGGGAGCAGCCGCCCCCCTCGGGAGAGGGGAACCTGCCCCCGTCAGCAGCGTCCATCAGGGTGTCCTCGGAGCTGCTGAAAACAGCGCTGCAAATCTCTGACTCAGGTGGGTTCCTGGGCAGGAGCATCCCAGGAGCTGCCAGGTACGTCCTGCGGCAGAGGCGCTTCCGTCCCGGCTGCCTTGAAAACGCCTCTGAGCCAACCCCCATTTATCAAATGGGTAAATGCTTCTCTTACCCTTTCACTCAGAGAAAAAGGGAGAAGTCATAGAATGAGAGAACGGTTTGTGTTGGAGTGGGCCTTAAAGCTCCTCCAGCTTCAGCCCCTGCCACGGGCAGGGACACCTTCCACTGGAGCAGCTTGCTCCAAGCCCCATCCAACCTGGCCTTGAGCACTGCCAGGGATGGGGCAGCCACAGCAGCGGGTACCTCCTGGGGCACTGTGTCAGCCGTGTAACGAGCTCCTCTTTCTGTCCCGTGTCCAGAGGTGCCCCTGAGCTGTGCCACGCTGCGCTGGCTGCTGGCAGAGAACGCCGGGGCCGAGGCGCTGAGCAGCGGGACGGTGACCTCGGTGCGCGGCGCGGCTCCGGACGGAGGAGAGGTGCAGCTGCTCGTGCGAGAGGCAAGCAATGGGTCAGCCCTCAGAGGAGCTCCCCATCCCGCCAGCTCCCTCCCGCAGCCCCTCGCTCCTGCCGGGAGCTGGGTGATGTATGGCCTTGACATCCTGACCCCATGCTGTCACCTGGGGGTCTGCTAGCCGCTGTGCTCTGGGGCTGGGGCTGGTGTGCTGGGCTCAAGGGGTCCTCTTCTCCCAGTCCTGGGCTCCCTTTGCTGGCCCATAGAATCCCTGTGGGTGTTCTTGGCTGTGGGCTTTCTATTGGAGCAGTGTGGCCACTGCTCCTGGCCACCTCTTGCCCAGCCCCTCTGAGATGTGAACCCCCCCCCCCAAGCACAGAGGTAAAGCACAAACTGCCCAGCTTTCCTGGTGGACCCCATGATGAGGGGCCTGGCACTGGCCATGACCTGGCTTGGGTTGGTTGACACCTGAGAGCTCCAATGCCACCGCTGTGATCAGTGACGGTGTTAATTCTGCCTGGGCTGAGCTTGATGGATTAAATCTGCCAGGGTGGCAGCCAGTGTCTTGTCAGGAATGGGCATCCATTGGCCACTGGCAGCACCGGTGAGACCCATTGCTCTCCTGGCGGCTCTGCCTTGGCTGAGGGAGCAGGCAAGGGCTCGGCTGGAGCCTGATGGCCACCAGGGCTGGGCTGGAGGCACACACACCTTAGAGGGGCTGGACAAGGGCTGTGCTGTGCCCGGCTGGGCTGGCAGCATCTCTGCTGCATTTGCCTGTTCCAGGTTGGAGAGGAAAAGGGTTGCAGGGGGTAGGAATGGGGGAGAAGAGCCTCTTGGGGACCCCTGTGCGTGGGGAGGGATCCCGGGTGCCCTCACCCCATCCCCTGTCTGGCAATGGTGGTGTTGAGGATGTTCTCGCTGTCCCAGGTGTCCATGAACGACCTCAGCCCCACGGGGCCCATCCAGGCCGTGGAGATCCTGGTGGAGAGCCCGTCCTTGGCCGACGTGAGCAGGATGCACCACGCCGTGATCCGGCGCATCCAGGTACGCTCGGTCCCTGCAGACGTGGCACTGGGGGCAGGGGGGACCCCAAGAACACCAAAGCCTTGAGCCAGGTGCTGCGGGAGGTTTCTAAGGCACCACCGTGTGGCAGCCGGGCCTGGCCTTTGGCAGGGCTGGGGAGTGGGACCGTAGTGCACCCCATTCCCTTCCTGAGCCTTGGAACGCCGGGAATGCCGTCCTGTCCCGGGAACAACCCTGGTCAGCTTGGCAGGCGAGCAGAGCAGAGCAATGGGGGCTGGCAGCTGTCCCGGAGGTGCCTCAGCGCCAGCACAGCGCGGTGCCAGGCCTGGGGCGAGCACGGCTGCCAAGTGAAGCCTTGCCTCGGCCCAGGGCTCCCTGTGCTGGGTGCTCAGAGCTCCCCATTCCCACAGGCCCTGGTGCTGGAGCAGGCAGCGCAGGGCTCGGGGGCCCCTGACCTCCGCATGCAGTGCCTGCGCCAGATCCAGGCCAACCACGAGGTGAGCCGGAGCACCGGGCGCCCGCTGTGGCGCAGCGCCCCCTCCCCATGGGGTGCACTCCGCGGGGACCCCCAAACCGACGCGCATCTCAAGCTCCATCTTTGCACAGGCGCTGCTGAAGGAGGCGCAGACCCTACGTGAGCAGTCACCGCACGGCGAGGAGGGAGCCGCCATGGCAGAGAAGCTCCTCCGGATCTACCAGCAGCTGCGAAACCCCAACCTTGTTCTCCTCTGAGCATGGGGTGAGCCCGAGCCCCGCCGGCCGGGGCGGGTGCCCGTGGGACAGCGGCGAGGAGGGACCCCCACCGGAGGAGGAGCGGGCCCGGGCGGGCGGTGAGCCCCGGGCGGCCGCGGCGGTGACCTGGTTGGGGGGGGACGTGTGTGTGTGCGTGTGTGTTTTGTGGTCGTGTTGGCAGCACCCGAGGGTCGCGGGGCTCCGGCGGCAGCGCAGGGGGCTCCTGGGCTGGCCCCATCCCGGCGCTGCCGCCCCGCTCCAGGCTGTGGTGTCTTGTGGATCGTTCTAGCCGTGGTAGTTGTAGTGCTCCCCCGGCCGTGCCGCGCGGCACCGCGCTGGCTGCGGGCTGTGCCCCCGTGCCGCCTTGCCTTTCAGGATCAGGACAAACAGGGTGCTGTGCCAGGGTGCCCAGCGGGCGCCCGCCCCGGGGGAGCCCCGTTTTCTGCTGGGCAGGGGAGGGGGTTTTCCGCTCCCCCGTTGTTTCTATAAAGGATCCCGTGTTTCCGTGGCGGTGCTGCGGGGTTCGGCCCAGTCCTTCCCCGCCCCGCTCCAGTGTCTGTAACTCTGTCGTCTGCCATGAAAACGATCGTGCCGCTCACCAGTGCCCGTCTCTTTCCTTGCCATCTCAAGCAGGGCCCCACCCAGCTCCCTGGGGTGCTGCCACTGCTGTCGCCTCCTGCTCCCCCAGCCTGGCAGAGGGTCCATGGGCATCCCAGTCTCTCCATGCTCTGGTTCCCAGCGCAGCCCCTCCTGATGCTGCTGGCAGTGGGTTTGTGTGGCTGAGCCCCCAGCCCCAGCTGCCGCATGGGACCCCCAGCCCTATGCCCCCCAACCCTGGCAGCTC
This sequence comes from Amazona ochrocephala, assembly GCA_039720435.1. Lineage (NCBI taxonomy): Eukaryota > Metazoa > Chordata > Aves > Psittaciformes > Psittacidae > Amazona > Amazona ochrocephala. Next base: position 94,226,728 of record CM077879.1, read on the forward strand.
TGCCTGCAGCAGCCCGGGCAGCCCCATGTCCTAGAGCGGTGGCAGGGGTGGGATGTGCCAATAGGATCAGCCCTTTCCCTGGGGTGTCAGAACTCAGTCCTGGGGTTTAAGGCCCCAGGTTGGGGAAGGGGATGCAGACGGGATCCTGGGTGCTGCAGGCGGGAAGACGAGGCGCTGCCCCGGTGTGATCCAAACTGACTTTAATGCCACGAGCCGAGGGGGAGCAGGCGCAGAGCTGCCCCGGACGGTGCGGGTGCCGCCGCCGGCCCTTGCGCGCGGTGGCTCAGTACTCCCAGAGCGTGGCGCGCAGCACGGACTCGCTGTCAGCGCGCAGGGAGCCGGCCGGGTCCCCGCGCAGGTACCGCCCGTTCTTCGCTTTGATGGCGACGCGGCCCCGCTCCCGGAACTCGAAGAAGAAATCCTCGGAGAGGTCCCCGTCGCTGCACACGGCGCCGCTGCTCGCCACGTACCAGAACTTGCCCCCCTGGCCTGCGAGAGGCCCCCGGGGCTGTTGGTGGGGTCTGGCTGGACCCATGCGACCCCCCTGACCCCAGGCACCATCGCACCCGTCACCCACCTCGGATCTGGTAGGCGCCGTCGCTGAAGCTGATGTGGAAGACGTCGTAGACGGAGCGGTTGGAGTCGAGCAGGTTGGAGCCGCGGTGGTAGCAGACGAAGCCGTGCTCGCCCCGCAGCACCAGCATGGGGCGGTTGATCAGCTTCAGCGTGAACTCCTCATCCTCCCCTGCGCGGGAGCCCGGCCATGAGCACCCCGGCGTGGGGGGACTGACACCGGGACCCCCCAAACCCACCCCAGCGCTTACCCACAGCATCGCTGACAGCCGCGAGCTGCCCGTTCCTCTTGGTGCAGACGTAGCGGCCGTTGCTGGCGCGCAGGGCCACGCGCCGCCCGCGCCACTCGATGTCGAACATGGTGTTGGCAGCGCTGGTGAAGGGGGAGCATGAGCCGGGATCCCCTGTGCCCATCCCACCCCAGCGCCCAGCCCCTTGCGCCACTCACACTTCGGTGGCCACAGCCTGGATGCCCCCATGGGCCACAAGGGTCCAGTAGCTGCCGGTGTTGGTGTGCAGGCTGCACTTGTGGGTGTCGCGGTCAATCTGGAGCTGGAAGGTCTCGTGGTTCAGCTCCTCGTCCTGGTTTGCCGACACATTGATGCCTGCGGGCAGGAGGGGACGTTGGCACCGGCCACGCTCCGGCCACGTTTCCCCTCCCTGGTAAATCCCTCTATGAACAACCATGCTAATTGGGCTGGGTAAGCTGATTGCTGCGGGTCCATCTGGCCAGCGCCGCGCCGCACAAGTCCCTATTTATAGCCTGCCCGACACCGCCACCCGGCCCTAAGCTGCTTGGCACAGGGGCAATGCTGCACCGGGGCAGCCGGGGGCATGGCACAGCCATGGGGACCCTCCTGGGCTCTGGAGGCCGTGGTGTAACCGTGGCCCGTGCCAGGCACCCCATGGTGAGGTCTGGCCATGGGCATGGTTCTGCACTGCCCCTGCTGCTGCCTGCCCCGGGTGCCAAACAGCGCCATGCCAGGACACGCGTGTTGCTGTGTGTGCAAACACATGCACGCACCTCCATGGCACTGAGCAGAGCTCTACATGTATGTGCACACGCAAACACGTGCACCATGCTGGGATGAGCCCTGCACACACGCGTAGGGGCTGCACAGAGCTGTGCACATGCGTGTACACACCACAGTGTCCATGCATAAACATGTACGAGCTGCACATGCAGGTGTATGAACACACAGGCATTGTGTGCAGCCCTGCTTGCTTATGTACACACACATGTGCACCCTCCCTGTGCACACCCACAGAGCCCTGCGCACCCCTAAACCCACGCATGGAGCTCTGCACACAAATACACACCCCTATACGAACCTATACACACCCATGGAGCGCTGTGCGTACACACACACCCTACACACACCTATGGAGCCCTGCACAGCCCCATTTCTGCCTGGCCACAGCACCCCCGGGCAAGCAGGATCCCCCCTGCAGCCTTCAGCTGCAGCCTCCTCAGAGCAGCAGCAGCAACACCGGGGTCCCCCATATCCCTAGGGAGCAGCTTGGGACAAGGCAGCATCCTCCCGATTGTCCTCGCAGGGTCTCCCCAGCCCAGGGCTGCACTATGGGGTGGTTATTGTAGGGTCTCCTCCCATAGCGGGGTTCCCAGGGGTGGGAGCCGCTCCCTGGGGATCCCATGGGGCCGGCAGCGGGTGCAGGCAGCACTCACCCTGCCGGATGGAGACGTATCTGCCGTTGGCCGCAGTGAACACCACCTGCGGGTGGCTCTCCTCCAGATCGAAGAGTTCATCTTTGCCCGGCTTGGAGCTGCGGCCGGACTTGAGGGTGCCGGTGGGCCCGGTGGGCGCCAGGTATTTCCCATCGCAGTCCTTGAACGCCAGCTTGCCCGCCTTGAACTCGAGGGTGTAGCCGGTGCGGGCGCCGGGCTCGGGCACCAGGGTGCCATCGCAGCGCAGGTAGCGCTCGTCGGCGGTGCGCAGGCTGTACTTCCTGTCCTGGAAGCAGAGGGTGATGAGCGCGTCCACCCCCCAGGGCAGGTTGCTGTCGGTGGCGATCTCGTCCTCGTGGGCGCTGAGGTGCGCGTAGCGGCGGCGGCTGACGCTGAGCAGGTTGGCCTGGGGGTGCATGGCCAAGTGCACGGTCCAGAGCTCGCCCTCCGTCACGCTGGGCGCGAAGCAGGACAGGCGATCCTCGCGCCCGCCGAAGAAGCGCCGGTGCGGCGCCGACTGCAGCGCCCAGCGCCCGTCCGACTGCGTGATGATGCTGAAGCGCTCGTCCCGGCCCGGCTGCTCGGCCTCGCACCGCACCTTCCCGTCCTTGTCAGCGCCCAGGTACCGGCCCAGGTGGCTCTTGAGGAAGACGACGGAGCTGTCGGCTTCATCCTGCTCCAGCGTCCAGATCTGCTTGCGCTTCAGGCTGGGCGCCGAGGCGTTCACCTTGTAGCCGAAGCTCTCTGCGGTCAGGTACCGGCTCTCGCAGTTGATCAACCCGAACTGGATCTTCAGGACCTGGTGGATCCCATTCGTTGGCATCTTCTGCGGGCACAGGGGGGGCAGCGGGGGGGGGTCCCCGGCCCTGCCGAGCCCTGGGGGCTGCTGCGCTGCCCCGGTGCCGGTTAAGCGGCCGCTATAGGGTTATAAAGCCCGGCCAGATCGCGGCGAGCGCCGGGGCTGCCGGAACCGGGCCCCGCGGCAGCCCCCGGCCACCGTCCGTCCTCGCGGCCTCGGCGCTCCTGCCACGGAGCCGCGGGTGGAAAACTGGTGTGGGAACCTGATCCGGCGTATCCGTTCCCGGCGGGTTAAGGTTACCGGCCCCTCTGATTGAGCAGCGGTCACCTCCAGCCGCGCCGCCTCCCGCCCTGCCCATAAGCGCCTTTACCAATTAGCCAGGCATTTTGATTAGTTTAAACCTTTTATCCTGCTTTGGGGCCCTCGGCCTCCATCTGTCCTGTTAGCACCAAATCCCTCCTGGGGCTCTGCATCGGGGTCATGGCTGCTTCTCCCCCCTACAACAACCCACTGCGGCGATGGTGGGGACCCTCCATCTCCAGCGCCGCGGGGCTGAGGCTGGGTGAAGCTCATGACAGTGATGTGGGTGCTGCTTGAGGGGATGGGGGGGCAGTCCCTGCTGCGCCTTCCCCTCAACCCAGGCTCCAGCTTTGACCACAGGCACTAAGGACAGGCTTTGGCCCCCCCGCAGCTCTCAGACCCCCATCCCATCCCTGGCCGCGGTGACGCTGTTGTGCCGCAGCGATGGCTCCGCCACCGCCTTCCCCGCAGCTCCGGTGTCAGCACAGCGCCGGTTGTTGTTCCCCAGGAGCCCCACGGATTGGGTACCTCATCACTATTTCATGGCCGAGCCTCCCTCAGCCCCCCGGCCGCAGCGATACCCGAGCCCGGCGTGGTGTAACTGACCCCCAGCGAAACAGATACGGGTCAGCTTTCGGGATGGGGGGGATAAGTGGGTCAGGGTCCTGCGGAGGGGCTGGGGGGCTGTGGGGAGCTGTGGGCAGCCGGGTCTGGTGGGGTCTGGCAGCGCTGGGTCTCGGTGGGTGCCCGTCAGCACTGAGCATCCAGGAGCTGCATCCGTATGTGTTGGCTCCCCTGGTCCCCCCCATGGGGCTCAGGTTCCCTTTGGGGGGGCCCGTTAGGGCCTTGCCCCACAACCACAGCCTGTCCCTGCATCCCCTTGAGCTGGGGACACCCGGACCCCCCTCTGCATCACTCCCAGCTTTCGGGGGGGGTGGCTTTGAGACCCCACATGCTCACGACAGCCCCCCCCCCGTGCGAGCATCACGAGGGTGTCCCCACCCCAACTCCCTCCAACACCGTTCCACAGGGATGGGGGATGCAGGGGGGGTCCCCGCCTCAAAGCAGGGATTTGGGGGGGGCTCAGGGGTGCGGGGTATCGGGTACCGCTCCCGTCGCCCCTCCCTGCGCCAACACCCATCCCGGCCGTCACCGTGACGACGGGAGGGGACGGGACCGGGGGTGTGTGTGTGTGTGTGTGCGTGACCGCATCACCGCGGCGACGGGCGGCGGGGCGGGGCGCGGCGCCTTCCTCCTCCTCCTCCTCCTCCTCCTCCTCCTCCTCCTCCTCCTCCTCCTCCCGCGGCCGGGGCCGGGCGTCCCGCACCCCCCGGCCCCATCGCTCCTAATACGGGCGGGACGCGCTGCCGGGGCCCGCCCCGTCCCGCGGGGGCACCGCCGGGCACCGCCGCCCCGGCCCTGCCCCAGCGGCCGCCGTGTTTGGGCAGGAGGAAGCAGCGGGGCCGAGCCCCGGCACCGCCCGGGTCCCCCCCCCCCCCCCGCCCATCCCCGGTGTCACCGGCCCCGACCCGCGCTGTCGCGTTCCTGTGTCCCCCCCTTTGTGGGTGCCCCGGATCCCCCAATGTCCCAGTGCAGGGACCCCCGGTAATGGGTGCCCGGGGGGCTCCACCCGGTCCCTGCACCCTGGGATGGGAGTGATGGGACGCAGCCATCACCTGCACAGGCCCTGGATCCTGGCCCAAGCCCACCACAGCCCACCGGGGCATGGCACAGGGATGTGAGACCCTTCCAGCTGTGCTGGGACCCCCCATCCCGCTGACCCCCCCATCCCGACATCCCCGCTCTGCTGCTGCTGCCCCGGTGACCTCTTCACACCGGGATCAGCCACCGGCAGCACCGGGGCCTGCAGGGAGGCCGGAGCTGCGGAGCTTTATCCCTGGACAGTGCTGGGCATCCCATGGGAGTCGGTGATGGCAAGGCCAGGAGCTGCCCCTGCACCAAGGGGCTGGCAGGATGGCATGTGGGGCTCTGCTGTGGTGTGTGGCTACCTGGCATGGCACGTGGATGGCCAGCATGGCGCAAGGGTCTCTGGCACGGTGCACTGGGATGAGCCATGCCGTGACCCCGGCAGCAGTGTGGGTGACACAGCCCAGGGTACCCCAGGATGAAGCCAGGGACCTCAGACATGAGATGAGGCCCAAACTGCCAGGGTCTGATGTTGTCCATGGCCAGGGTGCCGTCCATGGGGTGCACAGCAGCAGTTATGGGGTGTCAGTGCTATCAGTGGGTGCATGGCAGTGCTGGAGCTGAGGATGAGGGCTTTTGGGGTGCCTGGTGCTGCCTGTGTGGTGCTGTGGCACTGCCGGGGTGGAGGGTGCTGCCTGTGGGGTGCAGATTGCTGTCTATAGGGTGCAGGGTGCTGGGTGTCGCTCCAGCATCACAGCCCATCTATAGGTGTGATGGGCAGGGGTGCTTATGGCTGCGGGATGCTGATGCCAGGATGGGACCAGTGCGGGTGCAATGAAGGCGCGGTGCTGCTGGGGTGTGCAGGGCTCAGGGACTCCCTATGCTATGGGTGCCACCAGTGCGTGCTATGGGTGCCGTCGGTGGGTGCCACGGATGCTATGGGTACCATGGGTGCCATCAGTGGGTGCCATGGGTGCTGCCGGTGGGTGCCATGGATGCCATGGGTACCATGAGTGCCATTGGTGGGTGCCATGGGTGCTGTCAGTGGGTGCTATGGGTGCCGTCGGTGGGGTACACGTGCTGCCCGCGGCGCCGCACGTGCTGCCCGGGGGGCACCGGGTGTCAGGGTGGGGGGGGACAGTCGGTGCCACCTCCGGGGCGCGGGGCGGGAGCCGGCGGTACCGGACGGGCCCGGGCCCTGCCCGGGGAGGGGGGGCGCTGCCGGGGGGGTCCCCGCCGGGGCCGGGGGTCGCCGCCGCCCCCCCCCATAATAACCCCATGCAGGTTCCGGGGTGCGCGGGGCGGGGGCAGCCCGGCAGCCGCCCCACGTGGCCGGGTCCGCGGCAGCCAATGAGAAGGCTTGTTTCTGAAAGATCTCCATATATGGCGATGTTCTCGGCCGGGTGGGCGGAGCTACCGCCCTCTGAGTATAAAAGCGCGGGGCTGGGAGCCGGGCGGTCTCACTCAGCCGGCGGCAGCGGAACCTGCGGCAGCGTCTGCCCAGCGCCGAGAGCAGCTTCCCCCGCACAGGTACCGCCCCGGCACCGCCGCCCCGGGCCGTGCCCCGCACCGCCGCCCCTTCCCCCGCACCCCCCGGGGCGGCGGGCTCGGTCTCCACCGGGGTGGGCTGGGGCCGGGTCTTGTCCTATGTTCCCCCCCCTCCCCCCCCCCGCGGCCCTGGAATGGTCTCGCCCGCTCGAGCGGGCCGTTGTGGGGTGGGGCGCGATTGGTGGCGGCGGCGGTGACGTCAGGGCGCGGGAGATTCAAATAGCGCCCGGGGGGGGTGTATGGGGTCTGTCCCGGTTGTACCGGGGCCGCGCCCCGCGGTGCAGGCTCCCTGACCCGGCTCCCCCCGCCGCAGAGCCTCCGCCATGGAAGAGGAGATCGCCGCGCTCGTCATCGACAATGGCTCCGGCATGTGCAAGGCCGGGTTCGCTGGGGACGACGCCCCCCGCGCCGTCTTCCCCTCCATCGTCGGGCGCCCCCGGCACCAGGTAGGCGGGAGGGGAGTGAAGGGGAGGGCTGGGGCGGTGCTGCCGCCGGGCGGGTGCTGACTCACCCTCGGTTTCCCAGGGCGTCATGGTGGGCATGGGGCAGAAGGACAGCTACGTCGGGGATGAGGCCCAGAGCAAGAGAGGGATCCTCACCCTGAAGTACCCCATCGAACACGGCATCGTCACCAACTGGGATGACATGGAGAAGATCTGGCACCACACCTTCTACAATGAGTTGCGCGTGGCCCCCGAGGAGCACCCCGTGCTGCTCACAGAGGCTCCCCTCAACCCCAAGGCCAACAGAGAGAAGATGACTCAGGTACTTGCTCCGTTCCCGTCGGTCACCCCCCCCCAGCTCTCATCTTGGTTCACAAACCTCCTTTTGTTACATCTCAACCCTGAGTTTGGTTCTTTTTGTTTTCTCTCCCGACGTTTTCAGGGCTCTGTACTCGTGGCATTTCTTCCTTGACGCCTCAGGTTTCTTTCGTTTGTGTTTTCTGCCTGCGGTCTTTGCGTTTCCCTTCACACACCGTGGTTTTAGCTTAATTTTGTGCATGTCGGCATGCGTGTTCTAACAGGGGAGGCTGAGTGTTCACCGTGTCATTACTTGGTGCTAATTGACTTCTTTATGCTTTTCCTTTCCAGATCATGTTTGAGACCTTCAACACCCCAGCCATGTATGTGGCCATCCAGGCTGTGCTGTCCCTCTATGCCTCTGGTCGTACCACTGGTATTGTTATGGACTCTGGAGATGGTGTCACCCACACTGTCCCCATCTACGAGGGTTATGCTCTGCCCCACGCCATCCTGCGTCTGGACTTGGCCGGCCGTGACCTGACAGACTACCTCATGAAGATCCTGACAGAGAGGGGCTACAGCTTCACCACCACAGCCGAAAGGGAAATTGTGCGTGACATCAAGGAGAAGCTCTGCTACGTCGCCCTGGACTTCGAGCAGGAGATGGCCACCGCTGCCTCCTCCTCCTCCCTGGAGAAGAGCTACGAGCTGCCTGACGGCCAGGTCATCACCATTGGCAACGAGAGGTTCCGGTGTCCTGAAGCCCTCTTCCAGCCTTCCTTCCTAGGTAGGTGTGGGTCATGGGGTGCTGGTGTTGCCAGAGTGAGGCGCAGCATGGGGGCTGATGAGCCTGCAACTCTCCTTCCCCAGGCATGGAGTCCTGCGGCATCCACGAGACCACATTCAACTCCATCATGAAGTGCGACGTGGACATCCGAAAGGACCTGTACGCCAACACGGTGCTGTCCGGAGGCACCACCATGTACCCCGGCATTGCCGACAGGATGCAGAAGGAGATCACAGCCCTGGCGCCCAGCACAATGAAGATCAAGGTAAGGGATGCTCTGTGGTGGGCTGGCCTGGTCCTCGCAGGAAGAGGAAGGCCACTCCACCCTGACTGCTGCTCTCCTCCTGCAGATCATCGCCCCACCGGAGCGCAAGTACTCGGTGTGGATCGGCGGCTCCATCCTGGCTTCGCTCTCCACCTTCCAGCAGATGTGGATCAGCAAGCAGGAGTACGACGAGTCCGGCCCCTCCATCGTCCACCGTAAATGCTTCTAATGGGACTGCGGCGGTGCCGCGCGGGTGGCACTTGTGTCTGTGCCCAGGCAAAGCCCACACCTCATGCCAGCCTCCTACAACTGGAATAAGCCTTCCGCAACAGCACCTGCCCTCGGACACCGCAGCTGGCACTGGATGGTCGAGCTCTTGCTTGACTTGACCCTTGTTACTCGAGTCAGCCAATAATACCCTGTACCCATCGGCCCCCCGCGCCGCCCCGCTGCGTACAGGGTATTGGGGGGCAGAGCTGCCATGCATCCGGTGTGTGGATATTCCAGATTCCCTGTAGAGGCTGGTAGGAGTCCATCGGGAATTCACCTCTGTCGCTGCCGTTCTAGCAAGGTTGGGAAAACATATCGCGTCCGAGCCTTACGAACCAGCCTTCATCCTCCTCCTCCTCCTTCCCCACCCGCATCCCACCCGACATCACGGGGCTGAGGTTCCTCAACTTGAGTTGCTGAAACTTTGCATTTCCACCTGTAAATTTCCCGCCTCGTTTTAATTTATGTCCGATTTTTGTACGTTGCCTTAATTGTTGTCACACATGACGGTAGGAAACCAAAATTTGTAACCAAGTCATCGGGAAGTTGAGAAATTGTAATGCCCACAAACCACCTCATCGTGTACGGAAATAAACCAGCTGCAGTAAACTCCACCCCGCCTCTGCCAATGGCCTTCCTGGGGGGGCGTAGAGAGGGGTGATGGGACCCGGTCCAGGCTGGTGTTCATCAGGTAGGAGCTGGTTTGGTGCTGCTGCAGTGGGGGGGTGGAAATCCAGTGGTGGTGGGCTGGTGCTGTGCGTGGTTCCTGGTGCTCCCGGTGGAGGGGGGTGCAGGAAGGGGCAGCCCCCCAGCCCCTCGGAAAGAGGGAAACCTCATTGACGAGTACCTACAGAAGAGGCAGTGCTACTGCAGTGAGGCACCTGCAGCCGTGGGGCTCTGTGTGTACCCAGAGCACCAGGGAGCTGCCCTGGAGCTGGGCTGGGTCCCTATGGAAGGCCGGGCTTCTCTTGCCCTCTGCCCAGGTACTCCCAGTCCCCAGTGCTCTTCCTCCTCTCCACTGCTGTGAAGTGGGCCCAGGCTGCAGCATGCGGTGTCCCTCAGCGTGGTGGGGTTTGCTCCAGGGGCACCCGGCCAGGGTTGGTTGATGCCCTTGGGGTGCCCGTGCTTTGGGTGATGGCACGGGCAGCCACTGAAAGGGACAGCCCTGCTCTGGTCACCCACGGAGGTGGTGTGGAGAGGGGCTGTTGGCACAGTACCGCAAGGCCGTGCTTGGTGGCTCTGTGGGCTGGTCACTGTCACCCTGGTGTTGGCACACACTGCATGGGTATGGGGTAACCCATGGGGGGCCTGAGGCAGGATGAGGCCCATGAGGCCATCTGTGCCTGCCAGTTGCCTGTCCATCCGGCCCTCTGTGCACCCATCTGTCCCTCCAGCCCTCCCTGCACCTGTCCTGCCATCCGTGTCCTCCCGCATCTGTCTGTCCATCCTGCTTACATCCATCTGTCCACCCTTCCCTGCGTCCATCTGTCCATCCCTGCACCGATCTGTCCGTCCTCCCTGCACTCATCTGTCTGCGCAGCTGCACATCCCTTCTGCCCCTCATCCATCTGTCCATCCGCTGTCCCTGCGCCGAGCTGTCCAAGCTCCTTCCATCCCTCTGTCTGCCCATCTGTCCCCCCTCTCTGCCCCCGTCCATCCCGCTCTGTCCCGTCCATCCGGCTCTCCTGTCCCATCCATCCCGCCCGAGGGTCGGCGCCGCCCTGTCCAGCGGCGGCCGCCAGGGGGCAGCACGGCCCCTCCGCGGCGGCCGCCAGGGGGCAGCACGGCCCCGCCGCGCCGCTCCACGACGCGCGCCGGCGCGGTCTCAGCAGGGAAGGGGTTAACGGCACCCGGGTGGTGAGAACAAAAGGGCTCCCCGCCAGCCAATGGGCGCCGCGCTCCGCATCCCGACACCCTCTGATTGGGTGCGGAGCTACCAATGGTGTGCGAGCTCTGCCTGTCCTTCTGTCCCCACGTGGGGTAAGAGCCTTCAGCCCCCCCCTTCTGGCTTCCTGCACCTCCTGCCTGCACCCTCCTCACCCCATTGAGCCCGATTGAACCTCCCTGCCCCTCCCACCTGCATCCTTCTGCCTTCTCCATCCCTTCTACCTTCATTCTCCTGCATCCCTCCCGTAGCATCCTTCCCTCCACTGCAGCCTCTCCTCCTCCAGCTGCCCGTACACTGCCCATATCCTGCCCTCATCCTCCTCCCAGCTTCCCGCAGGCTCCTGCATCCTTCCCCCCTTCCCGCATTGCTTCTGCAGCCCCTTCCTCATGCCTGCATCCCTTGCCCTCTCCCTGCCTGCATCTCTGCTTGCATTCCTCCACCCCTGCCTGCATCCTCCCATCTCTTCCCCCATCCCACTCTCTCTTCCTCCACCCCCTCCCCATGTCCTGGCACCCCTTGGGACCACCAGCACGGGGCAACCTCTTCAGCCCCTGCCCACCTCCTGCCTGCACTGAGCTGTGGGTGCTGCTGTGGGTACCAGGGCAGGATGCGGGGCCCTCACTGAGGGGCACGGAGGCAGAGGCAGCACCAGCAACCAACGGTTCATATATTTATTCATAAGCCAAGTTATCAATAAAAAAGTTCCATACTAAAAGGCCTTTACATAGAGTTTGCTGCTCATAAAACCTTTGTGTTTTAACCTTTTTTTTTTCTTTTTTTCCTTTTTTTTTTTAGTCTTTTTTTCCCCATTTTTTTGTCCCATTTTCTGTGTTTTTCATTAGTGTTTACACTGGAAAACCCCCTGTACACATTTACAGCGCGAGGCAGCGGCGGGCAGGGCTCGGCGGGACGAGCCAGCGTCCCCCGGCACCGCAGCCACCCCGCTATTGCACTGGGGCCGGGGGGGGGCCCCCACCCATCCGCACCCCCCGTCCTGCCGCCGCAGCCCCCCTCCATCAGCGCTGCCCCGCTGGCCTCGTCCCAGCCAGGCTGGGGGGATACAGTGCACTGAGACGGAACCACCCCCCCCACACCCCATATTATTCATAATTCCTTATTTTTTTGTGTCGGATTTTTTCCTTTTCCGTCGCTGTCACTTTCGTCCGTTCTTCTTTTCCATAAAACTTCCCAGAAGAAATACAATATTTACAAGCAAAATAAATAGAACAACACACCTGATTTCTGCTTTACCTGCTGGCAAACAGTCAGAGGTACTAGGGAAAGTATGGCTTGTAGGGGAGCCCCCCGCCCCGCGATGACGATGACACCCCCCGTGTGTCCCGTCCCCCCCCCCACCTCCGGCCACCCCGGGCTTTGCATAATTGCCAGGGCGGGGGGGGGGGGGGGCCGCCCATCGTCCCCGGCGGTCAGCAGAGGATGGGCACCCCATCGGCGGTCACCAGCCGGCCTGTGGTGGGGTCGTAGGTGCCAGCCAGGTAGTAGAGGTCCTGCCGGTCCTGGTACTTCTTGCTCCGGGTCATCTGCTCGTAGTGCTCCCGCCCCACCACTTGGCACTTGTGGGAGATGGTCTGCACGTCGTTCTCGTCCTCGTGGCACGATTGGTACAGGGCGTTCTGCAACGGGACCGCAGCGCGGGGTCACCATCCGCGTGCACCAGCTGCCCCGCCGGCCACCCCGCGGCACAGCCCTCACCTTGCCGTCGCTCTGCCGCTTGCCCAGCTTGGTCTCCTCGGGGTGATAGAACCACTTCACCTTCACCACCATGTTGCTGCCCCAGGACTCCCACATGCTCTCGATGCGGCCGATGTAGGGCAGGTTGGGCCGCCCGGCCGAGAGGAACACGGCGCAGTCGCCGATGCGCAGCGTCTCCTTGCCCCGCACGATGGCCTTGTAGAACAGCTTCCGCGCCTTGCCCTTCATCCCCCGCCGCTGGGGGGGGGCAATGGGGGGGTCAGGTGTGGCGCATGGACCCCCCCCCAAACCCGCATGCACCCGCTCTGACAGCACACAGGCACCCAGGGGCAGCGGTGCTGGCAGGGGGGATGCTCTCATAGACACCCAAGTGCCATGGCTGATGTAGCCAGCACCCTGCACTGAGCACCCAGTGCATCCATCCCATGCATGCACGTCCCCATGCTGCATATCCAGGCACCATGCCCCATGTACCCTTCTCCATGTACCCTGCCCCATGCATCTTGCCCCCTGCGCCACGCTCCAAGCACCCATGCCCTGTGCCCCACACACTGCAGCACCCTGCCCCATGCACCCTCACAGTCCACCCATGCCCTGTGCCCCCAGCTCCTTCCCCTGCCCATGCCAAGCACCGGGCTCCATCCCTACCTGCGTGGGGTTCCCCGACCACCTCCAGAGCTGGCGCGCGGGCAGGAACGCGGAGATCTTTGGCCGGTTTTCCACCGAGGGCAGGCGCTGCCTCCGGGAGAACTCTTTGGCTTTGGAGAAGCTGATGGCCTCCTTGCGCTTGAGCTTGGCCTTGGGGCCGGCGGCGGCAGCCTTGGTGAGGAAGCAGCGCTGCGGCACGCCGCCCTTGGAGCGCAGGGCCTCGGGCTGCGCCAGCAGCGCCGGCACCGGGTGCGACAGACAGGTCTGGAGCAGCAGCGTGGAGTCCTCGTCCTCGGAGCTGTAGGAGGAATCCTCGTTGTCGGAGGAGCAGAGGCTGGAGGTGGAGATGGAGCCGGAGCTGGAGGAGGTGGAGGAGCCCGAGGACGAGGAGGACACCGAGAGGCGCGTCATGAAGCGCGAGGGCACCTCAGCGCCCAGCCCGCCCGGCTCCTCGTCCTCGTCCATCTCCGAGTAGGAGCTGTGGCAGTCGCTGTCGCAGTTCAGGGCGAACTCCGCCTGCCCCGAGTACTTCCTCAGCGCCAGCCCCACGGGCAGCTGGTGCACGGGCGCGCGCCCCTTCCGCTCCTTGCCGCCCAGCGCCGCGTGGCCGTAGCCGTGGCTGGACAGCGGCCGCTCCAGCTTGGCCCCGAAGTCCTTGTCCGCCAGCAGCAGCGCTTTGCAGTTCTTGTTCTTGGGGGACGTCACCCCCTCGTGGTCCAGCTTCACCAGGTACTCGCTGCCGGCCCTTCTCCGGCTGCTTTTGCCCATCTCCGCCTCCAGCCTCTCGGCTTTCTTGGAGCGCAGCAGCTTCTGTGCCGCCGGCAGCACCAGCCCGGCGCCGGCGCCGAAGGACGCGTAAGAGCTGGCGATGCGGCTGAAGGAATCGGCGCCGAAGCCGTTGCCGAAGACGGGGGCCGCGAGGTGGTGGTGGTGGTGCACCGGGAACAGGGCCTCCTTGGCACGCAGCTTCTTGGTGCTGCCGTTGACCTGGAAGAGGTTCTGCAGCACGGCCGAGCCTTTGCTCACCGCCTTCCGCTTCGTCTGCGCCACAGCCGACCAGCTGAGCAGCGGCGCGCCGCGCCGGCACAGGAACGGGTCACCCAGCGCCGGCGCCTTGCTGCCCGACAGCAGCTCCATGGCTTTGCCTGTGGGGAGATGGGGGTCAGGAAGGGCTGAGGCACATGAGGGAGAACGGACGGACGGGCACAGGGCTGCCCCATGTCCCTGTGTGGCCTTCCCTGCGGCCTTACATCCATTCCCCATCACTGCAGCGCCCTGCACCACCCTCTTCTCCATCCCAGCCCCACATCCTTCCCTGCATCCTGCCGTACTCCGCTCACAGCCCTCTGCACCCCATCTTTTCCTGCGTTCCCTCTCTGCATCCCTGCCTCCTATCCTCCCCCATGCCAGCATCCTTCCTTGCATCCCAGCTTCCTTCTCTTCAACCTGCATCCCAGCTTCCTTCTCTTCAACCTGCATCCCAGCATCCTTCTCTTCAACCTGCATCCCAGCTTCCTTCTCTTCAACCTGCATCCCAGCATCCTTCCCCACCTCCCAGTATCCTGCCATAACCCTCTCCCAAACCCCTGCATCCCCTCTGCCTGCTTCCCTGCCTCCTGTTCTTGCCCACACCTTCACCCCACCATCCTTCCCCACATCCCACCACCCTCACACCACCACTGCCTCACCACCCAGGTAAGGCGCTCCATGGCAGCAGCCCCCCCCATCCCGTACCACTCTTCTCCTTGCCCGCCGCCTTCTTCCCCGAGATCTTGGGGGCCTCGGGGCCATCGTGGTTGGGGCAGAGGCCGGGGGGGAGCTCGCTGGGGGGGGCCACATCACCGCACGACCGCTTCGTCCTGCGGCACGAGCTGGGCACCAGCAGCGCCGGGGACGGCTCCGTGCCTGGGGGCGGGGGGGGGCGGTCAGAGGCAGCCCCACTGCACCCCCGCCCATAACCCCCCCACCGCAGCCCCCAGCCCACTCACACTGGATCTTGAAGTCGGGGGGCAGCAGGCGGATGTTGGACACCGCGATGTGCCCCGTGTCCCCATCGTCGAACTCCACCAGCACCGCCTCGGGGTCATCCTCCTCCTCGTCACTGGATGAACCTGCAGCACGGGGGGGCTGTTGGGATGGGGCCGTGCTCCCCGGCACCCCCCCCCCCCCCCCACACCGCACGCTCCTCACCTCGCACCACGTTCCCTGGGTACAGGCACCGGGATTTCTGGCTCCAGTAGGCGCAGACGCGGGTGCCCGGGGGGAGGCTGCGGCGCGACTGTGGCCGGACATCAAGGACCTGCGGGGAACCGGGTGTTGGGCTCCATGGGGAGCACTGAGCACGGGACCCCCCCCGGGACCCCCGCCCCGCTCACCGCCTCCTGCAGCAGCTGCTCCTGCGAGTAGATGCGCTGCCGGTTGCCGCGCTCGCCCTCGATGATGATGCTGTAGCTGGGAAGGGGGCACACAGAGGGGCTCAGCACCCGCTCCCCCTGCCCCGGGACCCCCCCACCGGCAGTGGGTTCCCCCCCCCACTCACATGTCGGGGGGCTGGATGGTGCGGACGCTGCCGGCGTAGAGCAGGCTGTCCTCCTTGGGGATGAGGATGTGCAGCCCGTCCCGCAGGTCCTCCTTCTGGATGGAGCAGGCGTGGGGCAGGGGCGAGCGGCGGCCCCCCCGCGCCGCCCCAGCCAAGCAGCCCCCTGCATCCTCCTCCTCCTCCGAGAAGCTGCTGTTGTCATCGAAGTCGAAGTCGTCCTCCACGGTGAAGCTCTCCAGCAGCTTGCTGACCGCCCGGCCCTTGCACTGCGGGACACCGAGCTCAGGGGGGGCTCGGGGACACGGGGGGGGCTGCGCTGGTGGGGGGCCCGGCCCCTGCCCCTCACCTGCTTGGTGGCCACTTTGCTCTTCACCTTGGCCAGCTTCTTGCCCTTGCTCAGGATGGTCTTGGCGCTCCGGGGGGAGAGGGCCAGCGAGAGCGCCCCGTTCTTCCGCTGCGGGGAGGGGGGGTCAGAGCCGGAGGATGGGGCCCCCACAGTGACCGCAGCCCTTTGGGGCCCAACGGTGCCTCCCACCCACCCCAATCCCTGCGCCCCATAAACCCACGAGGAGCCCATCAGTGCTCCCGGCCATCTCAGCATCCCCAGCCCATGCACTGGTACCCCCGCATCCCCGTGGTCCAGGGGTACCCCCCCACTCACCCTCAGGGCCGACTGCAGCACCTTGCTCTTGCGCGTGGCCTTCTTCAGCCTCTCGCTGGCCAGGCGAGCCCCCTCGTCCCTCGACCCGTAGTGCCGCGGGTCGGTGCTGCCGAAGATGCTGCCGGCGGCCGCCGCGGTGCCGGAGCCGCTGGGAGCCGTTGCCCGGAGGCTCTCCTTGGGTTTGGCCTTCAGCTTCTTCTTGCCGCCCTCCTCGCCCGCCTTCCGCCGCGCCGGAACCTTCTCCAGCTTCCCCGTGCCCGGCTTCACCGGACGCCGCTTGATCTTCACCTCACCCTCGGGGCTGCCGAGGCGGCACGGCCCTGGGGGGGACAGCGGGGTCAGGGTACCCCATGGGTGCCCCCCCGGTCCCCACTCCCCATGCTCCGCTGCATCCCGTTACCTAGCAGCCCCTGCCTTTCCTTCTTCTTCTTGGCCTTCTCGTTGGCCTCCATCTTCACCACGGAAGACGGGGACGGTCCGAGCACAGCCATGGGCACCGAGGGCGGCAGGGACAAGCCTGGCTCATCGTCACCATCCTCACTGTCTGTGTCCTCATCGGGCTCATCTGCAAGAGGAGGGGACAGCGATGAGGGACCCCGTGCACCCTGGGACGCAGCACCCCCGTGCTCAGGGAGATGCAGGACTGGGAGATGCTGCCTCCACCCCAAACGCTTGCAGCCGGATGCTCCCCTTGGTACCCCCAGCCCCACTCCGGGCCCTGCACCCCCATCCTGGTGCCATCCTTACCTTTGAACCCCACCGGCTGCCGGGGGTCGGGGTCCTGCGGTTGGTACTTGGTGGCCTTGGAGCTCTTGGGCCGCGACAGCTTCTTCTGGATGCGGCCGCTGGGGTTGGGGTCTTTCCGCCGGAAGGGGCTGATGCCGGCGGGCAGCCCCTTGCTCTTCACCTTCTGCTTCAGCTGCGACACCTTGTGAGCCACCTTGCAGGCCAGCTTGCCCTGCGAGCCGCTCTTCTTGCACCGCACCTTCTCCTGCGGGGCACGGGGAGGTTGGGATGGGGCCGGCACCCCCCCGAGCCCTGGGACGGGGGTCAATGGCGGTGGGGACGGACTCACCGGGGAGCCCTTGATGCTGCTGAAGGCGGCCTCGGACAGTTTGCTCCGCTTCTTCTTGGGCTCGGGGTCCCCCCGCAGCTCGGCGCACAGCAGGGACAGGCTGCTCTTCACTGCCCTGGGGGGGGGCGCGGCGTGGGCACGGTGCCTGAGGGACCCCCCGAGGGCTCCTGTACCCCTGAATGGATCCTGCATCCCCCAGGTGGATCCTGCACCTCCCGTGTGGATCCTGCATCCCTGGCTGGACCTGCGCCCCGCAGACAGATCCTGCACCCCTGGGTAGCTCCCGTACCCCTGCCTGCATCCCGCACCCCTCATCTGCATCCAGCACCTCCCAGGTGGATCCTGCACCCCCCTCATCCACCACGATCCACCACCTCCCCCCCTTCTTCCCCCCATAACCTTCACTCTCTCGCTAATGTTTTGTGACATAAAACCTCGAGATTAATTTTTCCTTCCCCTTTCCCTTCCGTCTTAATTGAAGGGCCCATTTAGCGCAGATTTAACTGTTATTAGGGCCGGGGGGGCCGGGGGCCGCGCGCACACGCGCGCTCCGAGCGTGTTTGGACTCGCTCGGAGGATTTATGCAAATGGGCCTGTCGGGAGAGGCAATTTGTAGTGGAGAAGGACAATTATACAGGGCCCGGGAGTGGGGAAACGGCTGCGCCGGGCGGCTAATGGGTAATAACAAAGCGCCGGCAGCAATGAACGCCGCTGCAGCGTGACCAATGGCTTTATACGGCGCAGATAAAGAGGCTTTTATGCAACGCTGCTCCCGTGGTCGGCGGTGGGGAGGGGGGGGGATGCACGGCGCTGCCACCCAACCGAGCCCCCCACCACGGGGCTGCGGGTGATGGGGGGATGCGATGGGGCGGCCGGACCCCCCCCCCCCGGCTCCATCCCCATGGCCTGGAGCTGGCCCGTCCCAGGGGCACGCGGCGCCGGGCACTCACTTGACCTTGCGGCTCTCGGCCCTGCCCAACGCGCTGGAGTGCTTGCGCTTCCTCGGCCGCCCCGGCCCGCGCCGCGCCGGGCTCCGCGAGCTCTCCTCACGCCTGCAGCCGCGGCGAGAGCAGGGCCGGGCTGAGCACGGGCCCGAACTCATCGCACCGGTGACCGGCGCTTGAGCTTCCCGGGATGCCCCCCCCCACACACACACTGCCCCCTGCCATGGGATGGGGATGGGGACGTACTCGTGGTCATGGCGCCTCTGCAGCCTCACCAGCTCCCGCTGCTTCTCCTTGTAGCGGCGCTGGAGCTCCGCCAGCCGCATCCGCACCTCCACCTCCTGCGTGTTGAGCTGCTCGATGGCCGCCTTCAGCGGGCAAACCTGGGGGTGAAGGACGAGCCGGGCAGCTCTCAGGCACCGGCAGGGCTGAGGCCCGGTGCAGCTCACGCCACCTCCGCAGACACTCACGGCCTTGGTTTTGGGCGTCCACGTGTACTTGCGGCGGGGGATGCGGGCGCGGGGCGGCGGCGAGGCGGGCAGGGGGCTCAGCGCCGGGGGGCTGCCCTCCCGGCTGGCAGCTGCCTCCACCAGCGACCAGGCGGCCGCCACCGTGGCCAGGTTCTGCAGGTTGAAGGCCAGCAGGTCCTCGTCCTCCCCTGCCGGGGCGGGAGGTCAGTGGGGCTGGCGCAGGATGCGTCCCAGGCCCCCCCACCACTGCCCCACGCGTGCTCCTGCGCAACCCATGCATGCCATGGCGGCAGTGGGACCACTACCAGGATGAGAAGTGGTGTCTATGGGGCAGGGGTGCTATGGGGTGCCCAAGGGTGGCACTGGCATCAACAGTACTGGGATCATACAAGGGGTGGCACTGAGCACAGGGGTGGCACTGGGGTTACACTGGGTGCAGGGCTGGTGCTGCATGCGCGGCACAGCAGCCGTGGGGGGGGCCGGGTCCAGGTGCGCGGCAGTGGCCAGCGATGAACTCATCGCAGAGCAGAGCCAAGGCCGGGGCTGGGAGGGCGGCGGTGACGCATCCATCCGGCCCCATGCGCGGCGGGGAGCGGGGCCCCACGGCCACCCCCGGCCCTGCGCGGCACCGAGCGCACGGGGCCCCGCCAGCACCCGCCCGCAGCAGCGCTGGGGATGTGCCAGGACGCGGCGGCCTTCCCTGCCGGGGCCCCGGGATTCCCTGGGGAAGCCGAGCTGGGAGGGAATCCCAGCGCCTGCCTGGAGCCAGCGCTGGAGCCGAGCCCCGGGCCGCGAGCAGGGCTTGGAAAGGGCACCGCTCTGCACGCATGGAACTGCATGGGCACCGCTCTGCACGCATGGAACCGCATGGGCACCGCTCTGCACCCATGGAACCGCATGGGCACCGCTCTGCACGCATGGAACCGCATGGGCACCGCTCTGCACGCATGGAACCGCATGGGCACCGCTCTGCACGCATGGAACCGCATGGGCACCGCTCTGCATGCATGGAACCGCATGGGCACCGCTCTGCACGCATGGAACCGCATGGGCACCGCTCTGCACGCATGGAACCGCATGGGCACCGCTCTGCACGCATGGAACTGCATGGGCACCGCTCTGCACGCATGGAACCGCATGGGCACCGCTCTGCACGCATGGAACTGCATGGGCACCGCTCTGCACGCATGGAACTGCATGGACACCTCTCTGCATGCATGGAACCGCATGGGCACCACTCTGCACGCATGGAACTACACAGGAACTGCTCTGCACGCATGGAACAGCATGGGCACTGCTCTGCATGCATGGAACCGCATGGGCACCGCTCTGCATGCATGGAACCACATGGGCACTGCTCTGCACACATGGAACTACATGGGAACTGCATTGCACGCATGTAACCGCATGGGCACCACACACGAGTGCCCATGCAACCAAATACGCATTCAAATACCTTCTCACTGCACAGACCTGCACAGCCCTGCTTGTGCGAGAGCGGCCCTGCACTTGCAAATGCTGCATGGCCCCTCCATAGCACATGCACTGCGTGACCCTGCACCCTGCATGCAGCGGGCAGGGGGACCAAGGGCGTGCAGCTGCAGGACGGGGGTCGCAGAGATGGAGACACCAGGGATGGCGGCACTGGCCCGCGCTCACCTTCCAGGGCCAGGTCGCAGCGGCGCCGGCGCAGCTCCAGGTCGGCGAGTTCGCTGAGCAGGGCGATGCCGGGGATCCCTGACGCGCAGGGGGCGGGCGATGGGGGCGCTGGGGGGGGCTCCACGGGTGACCCCAGTGCCGGCAGCTCCCCCAGGTCGATGCCAGCGGCGATCAGCGCCTCCAGCCCGCCCGGGCAGCCCTGCCTCCCGCCGGGGCTGTCGCCATCCTCCTCATCGCAGCTGTCCTCTGGCTCGGAGCCATCGCTGTCACCCTCCTCCTCTTCATCCTCCTCCTCTTCCTCCTCGGCAGCGGGGGGCAGCGGGGAGGCCGCGGCCACAGGCGCCAGGCACTGCTGCTCGGGCAGGCTCTGCTCCGGCGCTCCCTGCGCCGCCTCCCGGCGCGGCCCGAATGGCACCGGCGCCCGCTCCTCGGTGCCCGCCGGAGCCGCCGGGGGCCGCTCCCCGCAGAGGGGTCCCGGTGCCAGCAGGAGGTGGTGCCGGTGCAGCAGAGCCCCGGGACCCTCGGCCATGGCCCCCCCCGCCGGCGGCTCCCGCGGGGGGCCCGGCTCCCGCAGCACCTCCGCAGCGGGGCTGAAGGTCCGGGACTGCTCGGGCTCTGCCGGCGGGGACCCGGCGTGCATTGTGTCGGGATCAGCCGGCTCGGCCGAGTGCGCCTCCGAGAAGCCCATGGCAGCCCCGGGGTAGCTGTATCCGGGGGGCAGGTCTGCGGGAAGCGGGTGATGCTCAGGGGGGACCCCTCATTGGGTTCCATTGCCCACCCTCCTCCTCGCCGCCCCGGTCCTACCTGGCTCCAGGGACTTGGGGTAGTCGCGGGGCGGTTGCCCCTCTCCGCGCTTGTCCTCGCCGTCGCTGCCCTTGCTCTGGACGGGCAGGGGGCTGTCGGCCGGGGAGCGCGGGGCTACGGCGGAGCTGGCGGCGGGGCAGACGGGTAAAGTGCAGGGGGCCGTGGGGAGGGTCACGGGGCACTTGGCGGGGTGCCGCAGGGCCGGGGAGTGGCAGCAAGGGGACAGCTTGGGGGGCCCGGGCGCCGCCGAGGACAGGCCCTTGGCCAGGGGGTTTAAGGCAACTGCTTTGTGGGAGGGTTTGAGGGGCTTCTCGGGGCCCCCATCCTCCAGCTCCAGGGGCTGCTCCTCCGGCTTCCGCTGCGGGAGACACCGAGCTCAGCACACGCCAGACCCACCACCAGCCCCTGCCCCACATCCCTGCCCTGCATCCTGCATCCCGCAGCCCCGCCCTGCACCACACAGCCCAGACCCACATCCCATCCCCTGCCCACTGCCTGGCCGCAGCACCCCCATCCCTGCCCCACATCTCTCACAGCAGCATCTCCCACACCCCCACCCTACCCCCCAGCCTCCCTCCAGCCCCGCATCCCCCCCCGCACCCGCTGTGGGTACCTGTCCGTGCGCCTGGCGCTGGATCTCGAGGGCCTGCGCCGCGCGCTGCTGCTGCTGCAGGGCATAGAGCTCCTGCTGGCGCAGGAACTGGGAGCGCGGGTACACGGGCAGCTGCCCCGTGTGCTGCAGGTGGGCGCCGGGGCCCCGGCCCGGGTACATCGGGGGCCACAGCGATGCCTGGTCCATCACGTCGGCTGCCGGTGGTGAGGGGGAGGTCAACCAGGGACCCGCATAGGGGTCACCTCACAGACGTCAGCCGTCCCCCCCGTCTCAGCCCTGCATCTCCAGCATCACCCACAGGGACCCATCTCCTACCAGTGCACGACCAACAGCACCCATGGGGACCCCGTCTTCCACCTTCGCACACCCAAAAGCACCCACAGGACCCATATCCCAACCCTTCATCCCCAAAAGAACCCACAGGGACCCATTTCCCACCCTGCAGCCCCAAAAGCACCTCTGGGGACCCCACCTTCTCCCCAGCAGTACCCCAGCCCCATTACAACCCCCCTAGTGGCACCCCCCAGAACAAGGCAGGGGTGCCCGGTGCCAGCCTCACCCAGTGTGTGTGGGGTGCCATGGGCGGGGGGCTCGGTGGGCAGGATGACGAGCTGTGCGGGGGGGTCCTGGGACAGGGGGAACACGGGCTGCATGGTGCTGGGCATGGAGGCGGGGAAGGCGGGCGGCAGGTTCTGGTGCAGCGCGGGGTGCCCGATGCCTGCGGGGCCATGGAGCAGCCATGTGAGCACCGGGGGGGGAGGGTCAGCACCCACCCAGCCCCGCTCCCCTCCATTTGCCACCAGCACTGACCATAGGAGTGTCCCCCCATCCAGATGGAGGGGCTGCGGGTGCGGGGCAGCCAGTGCGTGTGCGCGGGGTGCGCGTGGGCAGCAGGGTCCCCCCCGAGCTGCCCCGCCGGCAGCGAGGACCCCCCAGCGATCATCAGGTGTGGGGTCAGCTCCCCAGGACACCCCCCCGACGGGTGCATCCGGGCGAACTCCACCAGCTCCTTGTTGTCCCTGTGGGAAGAGTGGGAATAGGGGGTGTGGTGGCACCGTGCACCACGGGGCACCCCGCAATGGGGTCCCCATATCCCCCCCTATGGCACCACGGGGCACCCCGCAATGGGGTCCCCATATCCCTCCCCTATGGCACTTACTGGAGGAGCAGCTCCCGCGCCGGCAGCCCCAGGCGCTCCTCGCAGAGCCGGCCCCGCTCCTCCTCTGCCTCCAGGTCGATGAGGTGCATGGGCCGCGCCGTGCCCGCTGTGCCGGGACAGGACGACGGCATCAGCGCGGCACCGCCAAGCGCACTGCCATCCCCGTGCCCCTTCCCCGGGTCCTACCTTTGATGCCAGCAGCCGCCCGGCCCTGCCGCCCGGCGCCGCCGCCGCCGCCATAGGAGGGCTCCGGCCGCCCCAGCGTGTCCTTCTGCCGCGCCACGGCCACCGCGATGCCCACGGGCGGCTGCCGCACCTCGCCCTCGCCGGGGGCCAGCGCGTCGTGCTCCCGGCCGCGGGCGCAGTCCGGCCGCTCCAGCTCCGGCTGCCCCTTTCCCGGCGGGAATTTGGCGTCCTGGTGGGCGCAGCTGCCCTTGACGCCCGCCAGCCCCACGAAGGGGGGGCCCTTCTGCCCCCCCAGCAGCGCCTGGTTGCTGTATTTCAGCAGGTTCTTCATGGCCGAGACCTCGTCCGGGGCCGTCGGCACCTCCTGGCCCAGCACCGGGCCCTGAGTCATCAACGCAGCCTGCTGCAGACTCGTGCCGAAGGGGTCCAGGTACGGCCCCTTCCGCTCCTCCGCCACGCTCAGGGAGGGCCCCTGGCCCTGCACACCCCAGGGGGGCAGCGGGGGGCCCCCATAGCCCAGGGCGCTCAGCTCCAGGGGCTTGCGCTTGCCCTCGGGGCCGGCGGCGGCCGCCTCGGCCTCCGGGTGCTGCTGGTGCCGGATCCGCGCCACCTTCTGGGGTCCCGGCACAGGGGGGGGGTCTTTGGGGGGGCCCTTCTCTAAAGTGCAGCAGGAGGGGCCCACGCGGACGCCCAGCGGGTCGGGGCGGGCGGCGCGGGAGCAGTCGGGTGCCGGCGGCACCTCGAAGTAGCCCTTCTCCAGAGCACCCTTGGGTGCTCCCCGGCCGCCAAAGGGGGGCCCCTCAGCGGCCCCCCCTCCCAGGTACTCCAGCCCCTTCAGCCGGGCACCAGGACCCCCCCACTCCATCCTCCGCTCCGCCGGCCCCTCCGCCTTCAGCGGGTGGTGGAAGGGGCCACCATAAGCAGCCGCGGGCTCGGCCCCCACCTCGCCGTGCCGCTCCTTGCCCTCGGCACGCTCCATCCCGGCGGCTTCCGCCGAGACCTGGAAGGAGCGGCTCTTGTCCGTGAGGTGCCCCACCGAGGGCACCAGCGTGGCCCCGCTCAGCTTCAGCTCCCGCCCCGCCGGCTCCGGCAGTGGGCACAGCACCTCGGGGCCGGCGTGGAGCTGCAGGCACGGGAAGGAGCCGGCGGCGGGGCCGAGCGCGGCCGGCGCGGTGGGCACCGCGTAGGACACGGCGTGGTGCAGCATCTGCCGCCGCTCCACGCACTCCCCGTAGGGCTGCGGCACCTCGGCGGTGCCCGGCTCGCGCTCGCCCCGGCACGGCTCCTTGGCGCTGCAGCGGCCGGCGCGGGGCATGGCGCTGCCGGCACAGCTGGGCAGCACCGCGCGGCCGCCGTCGCCCTCCAGCCCCTTGGCACCCAGCAGGCAGGACGCGAGGTGCTTGGGGCGGCCGTCGCCGGCCCCCCGCGCGGGCAGCCCCTCTTTGCAGTGCCCCTCCGGCGGCACCGGCAGCACCGCTTTGTGCCGCTGCTCCTTGGGGTCCTCCTCGGGCGGCCGCTCCTTGGGGTCCCCCTTGGCCACCTTGTCCTTGCCTGCCAGGAAGCGGTCATAGTCCTTGGGGGTCTTGGGCAGGGCCCCGGCGTCCCGCTCCCGGCTGCAGGAGCCGGCGGGGGGCCCGGGGGCAGCGCGGGCGATGCCGGGGAAGCCGTGGCCGGTGGGCAGCAGGGCGGGCTGTGC
Organism: Amazona ochrocephala; assembly: GCA_039720435.1. Taxonomy (NCBI): domain Eukaryota; kingdom Metazoa; phylum Chordata; class Aves; order Psittaciformes; family Psittacidae; genus Amazona; species Amazona ochrocephala. The sequence goes on from CM077879.1 coordinate 94,251,402, forward strand.
GGGCAGGTTGCGCAGGTAGAAGTTATCTGCAGGGGATGGCGTGGGGTGAGCCCCGCACCGAACAGCCCCGGCGGCCGTGCCAGCGCCGGCGCCCCGCTGCCGAGGGGAGGAGCGCGGGGGAAGGCACGGCCTCATTAGCTCCCTTTCCCACCCAAACAATGTTCCCTATTAAACACCCGCCACAATATTGTGAAAAGCGAGAGCGGCGCTGGGACGGTGCCCAGCACCCTGCGCCCGCCGGCCCCGCGGCTCCCCGGGGACCCGGCGCCACCGCTGCGCTCCCCCAGCCCTGCACGGGGGCCTCTGCCGCACCGGGGACGTGTTGTCCCGTGCGGGACCCCCAGGCAGCCTCCGGGGCTGCGGAGGCCCCGTGCTGGGACCCCGGTACCTGCCTTTCTGGCTCTCATAGAAGCGGTGCTGGCCGTAGAGGACGTTGCTGTTGCCGTGGTGGTCCAAGTGGCTCATGGGCAGGAAGGTGGAGGCGAGGCTCCCGGAGAAGCGAGGGTACCCCGGGGCTGGGGGGAGGACAGCGGTCAGGGCACACACACGGGCACAGGGCCCCCCATGGCATCGCCATGCACAGCTATAAACGATCTCCTGGAGCTGTGATCTCCATCCCAGGGATCCCCCCATCACCCCGGGGCTGAGACCCCCCCCCAGCCCCTGTCAGCAGCGCACATCCTGCGGCACCCGGCGCGGCTGCAGGCTGGTTCCCGGCCGCGCTCGGGCTGTCCATCACCGGCGGGCGCTGCCGGGGCCGCGCGCGCTGCCCGGACCCCCCCGCGCCCCCCCGGCACGCCGGGAGCCAGCTGGCAGCCGGTCAAACTACCAGCCGGGCCGGCTGCCAGGGCCCCGCGCCAGCACCACCTCCCGCTCCTTAACTCCATCGGGGCTCGCTCCGGACGCGCAGGTGGCGACGGGGACACCGGTGTGGCCGTGGGGCAGCACCGGGACACCGGAGCCCCCGCTCCCCACCATGGGGGGGGCGGCTGTGTAACCAGGGCTGCCCTTACGGGGTCCCCACGGTGTTCTGCACGGGGGTCCCCATGCAGGAGGGGTCGCAGCCCGTGCTCATCACCAGTGACACGAGCTGGCCCGGCCTCAGCCATGGAGCAGGGTGTGAGCGGGGACACCGCGCGGGGACACCGTGCGCCCCCCCCCACCCCGGGGTGCAGCTCCCCCCCACCCCCGTCCCCGGCACCCGCTCACCTTCATGGGAGTGCGAGAACCAGATCTGGGAGGTGCCGGAGTGGGGCCCGCAGAAGGCCGGCTCCGGGGGGGACGCGGCGGGGCCGCCGGGGTGGCTGGGCCCCCCCGAGCCCAGGCTGCTGCTCAGGAAGCCCCCCATGAAGGACGAGGCAGGAGCGTTCCCCATCAGGCCGCTGCCGGCTGCGGTGGGAGAGGACAGAGTCAGGGAGCGCTGCCCGTGATCCCAGCCCCCGCCGCGCTCACACGTGCATGCACACGCGTGTGCACACGCCTGCTGCACGGCTGCGCACGGCCCTCGCTGCATGTGTGCATCCCTCGCGCACGCGTGTCCCTTCCGTGCTCAAACCCTCGTGCATGCACACCCCTCACGTCCCTCGTGCACCAGAGCGTGTGAGGCACGAGGGGCACCAGTGCCCTGACCCTGTGTGCACACCCATGGCACACACATGTGCTGGCACACGGGATGCTCTGCACATGCGTGTGCTCCCCATGCTCTGGATCCATTGGCAGCTCTGAGCTGCTGCAGGACACCGGTGCCAGGACCTCACTGGAGGCCTGGCTGTGCCATGCCATGCCATGCCGTGCAGTGCCAGGTTGAGCTGGGCCATCCCACTGCCAGCACAGGCATCCCGATGCCAGTGCCCCGGTGGCAGGAAGGATGGGGACACAGCAGCACCATCCCATGACCGGGGCAGCAGCTTCCGGGGCTGGGTCACCGCAGAGGGGACAGAGCCACACGTGCGCACACATGTGCAGGCGTGTGGGGGGGACACGGCCGTCATGGGAAGCGCAGGGCAGGGGCGCAGCTCCCACCCTGACCCCGGCGGCCTCACCCGCAGCCTGGGGGGCCCCCAGCACCCCCCGGGGAGGCCCCGTCCGGCGCTCCCCATCCCGCTCCGTGTCCCGGCCAAGCCGTGAGGTCATGGTGGAAACATGGGAGCCAGCGGCCAGCGGCCGGGAGGGAGCCGGGGGGGGGGGCCTGGACACCCCCCAGCGCCTGAACCCGCTCCCCACGTCCATGTGTGCCAGCACAGGCTGACGGGGCCATGGCCGCTCGGCCCCTGCCCGGCACGGCTCGGCACGGTGCGGTGCGGAGCAGCCCGGGCTGGCCGGCCGCCCGGCCGGGGCAGGAAGCGATGCTCTGCTCTCTAAGCCGGCCCACGCTCCCGAGCTAATCCCTCCGGGATGCCTCTGGGATGAGTGTCGGGATGTGGTTTCAGGCAGCTCGCTCCTTCCTGCGCCGGCCGGGGACCGGGATGGGGCAGGGGCGCGTGGGCCAGGGGCACGGCTGAGCCCTGGGAACCGTCACCCCCCCGTTCCGCACACACACAGCCCGGGATGGGTGGGCACATCCTGCCGTGCCAATGCATCCCAAAGGAACCGTGCCCAGGGCTGCCCACTGTGGTGGTGCCGCGGGCCCCGGCGCGGGGCGTGGAGCCGGCAGCGTGCCGGGCGGCTGTGCCGGGCAGGAAGCCGAGGTTTCCAGAACGAGCCTTTTCTGGAAGCTGTGAAACAGGCTGTAAAAGAATCACACCCCCCCATTCCCGCTGCTCCGATGGCGGCGGGGCCTGGCTGGCGCGATGCTTCCCGGCGGGAACGGCGGGGCCACGGCCGCCGCTCCCCACAGCTCCCACCCGCTGACTCACAGCCACTGGCACGGATGGATCCCCCGGCGCGCACCGGCCGGGCCATTCCCACCCAACTGCTTGGCATGGCGCGGCTCGGCATGGCGCAGGGCGCAGCCCCCTGCTCCGACCCTTCCCAGCGAGGACAGGGAAGGGTCCCTGCCACCATGCACAGCTCATGTCACGGTACAGGATGCCAGCACCACGCGGAGGGGCTGCGGGGTCCCACCCCGGCCCCCCGGCACCATCAGCCTGGGAATTCCCTGGCCGGGCTCCCCGTGGCCAGTGCTGTGAGTCAGCCCCACCAGCACCGCTCCCTGCTCCCAGCCCTGCACCGGCACAGCCAGCAACAAAGCCCCCTCCTTGGGTGCCAGCACCGAGGGACGGGTGGCCACAGCCATGGGGCTCCGGTGGGGTTTTGGGGGCCATATGGACGTTGTGGCTCATGTCCATGCTGGGAATGCCGGCAGCTCTGGCGCAGCCACAGCCATGGCACACTCCCCCAAGCAGGGAAACTGAGGCAGGGGAGGGATGGGGAGGTGCTGGTGCGCTTTGGGGCTGTTGGTACCCAGGACCCCCAAATGGGGCCGGGGGGAGGCAGCAGCTGGAGGAAAGGGTTAATAACAGGGAAGCGAAGGCGCTTCCCCCTCAGCACCAACCGCGGTTGGGGGGGGTCACCTTGGCCTCACATCCACCGAGGGTCACACGTGTGACAAGCGTGCCGGGCCTCAGCACAACCGCACCGACAGTGCTGGGGGGGGCAGGCTGGGAATGGGGTTCAGGGGGGACAACAAGGGGTGACCCTATCCCACGCTGCTCTTCGCCCCCGCGCACAGATGGGAATGTGCCGGGAAGATGGGAAGTTTCCTAGGCCAGCAAGTGGGGCCAGGGCGGGGTTTGGGGGGGCTGCAGCCCCATGGGGGGCCCACTCCGGCCACAGCTGCTCCGGCCTGGCAGGTTTATGGGATGGCAGCGGGGTCCTCATTGCTGGGAATAGAGGGGTCCCCAGGACCCTCTCTGGGTTTCCCATGGCTCCGGGAATTCGGGAGCTGCACCCCGGGATTTATGGGCTCCATAAAGGAGGCTGTGGGTGCACCCCTGGGACACGGCTGGGCACGGTGACGCCCCGGGACGTGCGTGGGGTTGAGTTACTCCCTCGGCTATTTCAGGGCTGGAACATTCCTAATATCCATGTGGAGACGCCGGGGACAGGCAGGGACCCTCCCGCACTGTGCCCCCGCAGCCGGGCATGTGCCACCCCCAGCCCCCAGCCCAGGATGTGACCCCCAGGCCCCCCCCCTCGTGCTTTGCAACCCACGCCGCCCCTTTAAATATTTGCCAAATGAGAAATAAGTGTAATATAATTTCCTCGGTGTTATAATTTAAGATTAATCCATATTGTTATGGCACTAAATAAATGCCGTAATATTGAAATGCAGTTCAAATGAGCTTGACAGAGTGCCAGCAGTACAATTAAAACGTTATCCGATGGGTAATCACACGGCAGTCGCTCCGTGCTAAGTGCCACTCGCAAGCTGTCGGCTTTCGGCGGAGGGAAGGGGAGGACGGAGCCGCCGGGAAGCCGCGCGCTCGCACCGGGGCTCACGAGGACGGGACACGCTCCTTGCACGCTGCCCGGTGCACGCTCCCGCTCGCACACACAACGCACGCCCTTCGCGGTGTCCAGAGGCCATTTTAGGAGCAGCTGCAAGGCTGGCGCGGGCTGGGATCACGGGAATGAGCTGGGGAGGGCCCAAAGGGTCCTGGTGTGACAACACCCCAAGGAACCCCCCAAAACTTGGGGCTCATGCACTCCCCAGCACGCATCACACCCGTGCGGTCGGGGCTGCCCATGCATGGAGCGGGATGGAGCAATGCCACTGGGCTGGGAGGACGCGTCCCATCCCCTCCATCACCTTGGGAATGGGGGTCCCCAGCACTCAGTGGGGCTGGGGATGAGGTGGGGCAGGCAGGGCAGCAGGCAGGGTGCAGGCAGGGCAGTAGGACGGGCAGGGTGCAGGCAGGGTGCAGGCAGCAAGGCCACACCGTGCCCATCTGTTTTGCTTTACGGAGCGGATAACGAAGAACTCCAAGAATGAGATTATTGGGTGAGTGTTTATTTACGGCGGGGAGGGGGCCGGGGGGGCCGCGCAGCCCGTGTGAATCGCGGCACAGTCACCCAATTGCCAAATCCTCCTAGTTTTATGTCCCGCCGTAATTCCCCGCTCGCCTGTCACGGATCGCTGCCATCAGCCGGGAGAGCAACCGGATGGGGGGGACAATGGGGACACCACAGCCCAGGGGGGTGTCCCAAGGGGATGAGGGGCCCAAAGGGGCACCCAAATGCTCCATAGAGCCTGTCCACACCCCCAGTCCCTCCATGGGGATCAGCCTATGGAATCGGCGGCACAGCCTCCCCAGCACAGGACCTCCCCCATAGTCAGGCAGCACCAGGGGCTCAGGGATGGAGCAAAGGCCGGGTACCCACAGTGGGGTGCTGAGACCCCCCCAGTTTGGGTCAATCACCGCATTCACTGGCAGTGACCGGAGACGCCGGATCAGGCCATGCCGGTGCTCGGCAGCACATCCCCCTGGGCCCTGGCGCGCAGCAGCGTCTCAGCACGAATCCAGCTCATCACTACCCAACCGAGGAAACCACTCCGGGGCGATTCCATGGGATCGGGGATTCTGCGCATCCCGCTCTTCCCACCGGACACATGGTGCGGGTGTGTGTCCCCCCGGCACGAGTGTGGCTAACGAGGAGCAGACGAGCTCGTCTCAAAATCTGGTTTAACTTTGACACCTACTTTTTAAGATGCGGCGCATGCGGCGGCGCTGGCACGCGGTGCCGGTTGGGGGACGCGGAGCTCCACGCCGCAGCCGTGCCGGAGCTGTGCCACGGCCTCACAGCCCCTCACCAGACGCCGGCTTCGGTCATCAATGGGGAAGCTGCAGCGTGGAGCAGCACTGGCACCCAACGGCAACTTAATACAGGGATGGGGGACAGCTGCCGGAGCCCATTCGGATGCCGGCGCCCCAGCACTGGCACCAGCACGCACACCACCACGGCCAAGCTAAATGTGAACCAGCCCCGGTGTGCAAAGCAGCACCGATGGGGGGAAGCCGCACATCCACACCGCCACGGTGCTCCCGGCAGAACCCGGTGCTCACGCGAGCCACCCCGGTGCTGCCACACGGCGCAATGCACCGAGGGCTCCACCGCGGTGACAAACAGCCGCGATCTCCGCTCTGCGTTAGTCCATAAAAACATCAGAAGGGCAAAAATTGAGGCCCCAGACTAAAGCTTTGGCTCGGATGAGCCTCTGCCGAAGTTTCCCACCCTCCATGACCGTGGTGAGGACATTGGGGACCCCCGGCCCTGCTCGGCACAGGGATCGGCTTGGGTGCGCCGCGGCAGTGGGACCGCGGCCCCCATCCGGGCCGTGCCATGATGGGGGATCAGGGGCTGCACCCCCCGCTTGCCCCGGGGGTCTCCAAACCCCCCTCCCCAATCCCCGGGCAGGGCCGTGGCTCCCCACGCTCGGGGCCCCCGGTGCCGCCTCGTGCCATCATTTGCATGGTCCCGGTGCCAAAACCAGACGCAAAGCGAAGCATTTGTTTGCAATAAGTGCGCGGGGCTGAATTATGGCTTTAATAAAACCAAGAGGAACACTTTTTATCTCCCCTTCCCAGGGCGGCCTCCGGCCCCCGGCGCTCGGCAAAGGCTCCTGGGAGGTGTAGTCCCGGCCGGACGCCGGGAGCCATTTGGGGGAGCTCGGCCGGAGCCCCCCCCCCCCGCCCCTTCTTCCTTGGGCCGCCGCGGTACCCCGGGGCTGCCGCGTGCCGCGCCGGCAAACCGCGGGCTGGCTTTATTTGCTGGGTGGGGTAATTATCAATCACAGGCGTTAATTACGGCTCCGCGTGCTGCCGCGGCTCCCGGCCCCACGGCACGGCCGCGGCGGGGGCACACGGGGGGTGCCGGGGTTGGGCCCCCCCCCCCCCCTCCCGCCAGCCCTGTGCTGCTCGGGGCGCTCGGTTCTCATTGCTATGGGCTCCAGCTGCGTCCCCGGCGGCGCGGGAGCCGCGGAGCGCGGCTCGCCGGGAAGGGCTCCGGCTGTGCCGGCCCTGCCAAAGCCGGGAATATTTTTAGCTCTTTCTGTTGTTGGGTTTGGCTCTCCCCCTTTTTTTTTTTTCTTCCCTTTTTTTTTTCTCTCTCTTTTTTTTTTTTTTTCCCTTCCAGGCGGGTTTCTGCCGGGGTATTTTTAGCCTGATCCATGTTATTTTAACAGCCTCCGCTGCGTTCGGGCTCCCATGTGTCGCCCAGGCCCCGGCGGGAGCGAGGGGTCCGGCCGCCGCCGCGACACCGACACGGCGAGAAGCCAGAGGGAAGCCAGCGGCACCCCGGCGCCGGCGTCCCCCGGGGATCCCCCCCTCGTCACCATAAAAAGGGGCCGAGACCCCGCTCCGATCCCCCACCACGGCGATGGGCACAGAGCCCCCGCTCCCCAGAGCCGGGGGGAGGCCGCGGAGCCCCCCCCCAAGCCCTACGGGGGGCCCGGCTGCAGCGTGGGGGCCGCCGGCACAAAGCGAAACCGCCCCGGTTCGGGCCCGATCCGGCGCCGCCTCCCCGGCACCCCCCGGTTTCCATATCCATGCTGGAGCCGTGGGCACCCCCCGCCCCGCGGCGGCCCGGCCGTGCCCCCCGCCCTAATCCACGCACTAATTGTAATCCCATTAAAGCAGATATAATTTTATTAGTATTCACAGCTCATCAAGACGGCGACAAAAACCGGCGCTGCCGCCGCGGCGAGAAACCCGCCTGCGCCGGCGGGGAGCGAGCGGCCGGAGAGCGCGGTGCCGAGCCGGCAACGCTGCTCACGGCATCGGCCGCGCTCCCGCTTCGGCTCCATCCCGGAGCTCGGCGGCAGGAGAGCGGCTCCCCTCGCAGGTCCCCCCTGTGCCGTGCACCCCGCTTTAACCCTGAGCGGCCGCAGCCGAGCGCCCGCTGTAGACAAAGCCACGGATGCCGGCGCAGCGGCCGGATCTGGCGAGCCCCTTCCCGCTGCCGGCGCGGTTTGGCCGCGCCACGCTGGGCCGCGTGTGCCGCGCTTTGTCCGGCTCCGGCAGCTGCAAACCGTTCTCACCCCGACGCTTCGGTGCTTAACACAGAGCCGGTGTTCGCTGACCTTTCCCCGCCGCACCACGGCACTGCCGCGCCGGCCCCGCGCATAACGGCCTCCTTGTTCACCCAGAAAACGCTTCCTTGTTCAAGCACCCGGGGATCACGCTCCTCCCGCGCCGGCAAAGCAGCGAAATACCCCCCCGTGTACGTGAGACCTCGCACCCCAAAGCCACCGGGCGCGGTGACTGCGGGATCGGCACAAAGGGGGACGCCGAGCCCCCGGTGCCGTGTGCCGGACCCCCGCGTCCCTCCCGACCCCACGCACCGCGTCTGGCGCGGCGGCTCTGACCTGTGTGCGTGGCCATGGTGATGGGCGCAGGGAAGTACTTGGTGGGCTGGAAGTGTCCGCTGGGCTGCACGGCCCCGTGCGCCGAACCCGCCACGCGCCCCGCGCCGTGCCGGTGGCCCAGGCTGCCCCGCTCCGACAGCAGCCGCGGCGGGGGCGCGAACTCACGGCCGTCCATGCCGGGGACACGCCGGTGCTGCCCGGGCGCTGCCGGCGGCGGGCACGGCCGGACACCGACGCGGCTCCTGGGCGAGCCTCAGCGCCGCGGCGGGCTGGCTCCGGTGGCGGCGTGCCGCGCTCCGCGCCGGGGCTCCCGGCTCATCCTCCGCTCCTGGAGCAAGGGAGAGAGAAAGGAGAGCGTGAGCGCGCGGCCAGGGCCCCCCGGTTTACCCCATGGATCCCCGGTGAGCCCCCGTTTTCCTCCGGTACCCCTCGTGCGCGGCCCCCGATCGCCCCGGTGCCGCTCGCACACGGGTTCCTGTTTCCCCGCCGTCCCTGGAGCGCAGCCCCCCCATCTCACCAACACCCCCCTGCACAAGCCCCCGTATCCTCAGTGCCCCCCCCCCCGACCCGTTCTCGATGCTCCCGGCACCCTTTGCCCGCCCCACCCCGGCTCTCCCGGGGCCCGGCCGCGCTCCCGGTGCCCCTGCGCTGCGCTCCGGATCCTGCCGCTGCTCGGGCCCTTTCCCCGCGCTGCTCCGACCCCACTTCCCCGGAGCTCGGGTTCTTTTATTTCTCCGCTGCTCGAGCCCCGGATCCCCCCCCGGTGCACCCGACCGTATTCCCCCGGTGCCCGGCCCGCGGGACTCCGTAGTACGGGCCCCGCTTTCCGGCCACGGCCTCCGCGTTGTGTCCCCGGCGCCTTCCCCTGCCCGATTCCCGCTTCCCCGTCCTCGGTGCACGGCCCTGAGGCCGCTCCCGGTGCTCCCCCGGTGCGGGCCCCCCCCCCCCGCCCGCCGGGGCATTGTTCTCGGCAGCGCCGGGGCCGGCGGGCCCGATCCTGCGGAGAGACCGAGGCGGCCGGGGCCGGGCCGGGCCGCAGCGAACAAAGGGGCGAGCGCGGCCCGGGGCTACCGGAGGCAGCGGGGCCGCTGGGCCGGGGCTGTGGGCGCGGGGCGAGCGTGTCCCGGGGGGAGAAACACACGCGCGGCCCCGAAAACAATAATATGTGCGCGGCTTTTTATTGATACGTGCGGATGGTTTTATTCAATCGGGTTGTTTTTTTAGAAAATTAATTAAAATTGAAGAAAAACGATGCGGAAAAAAAGATTTTTTTTTTTTTAAGTAAAAAAGAAAATAGCGCAAAAAATAATTAATGCGGAATAAATGGGAGCGAAGGCGCCGAACGCGAGAAAATAACAACCAACAACAACAACAATAATAATAATAATAACGCAAAAAGGATTCGCCGCGAAAAACGCTGGGCTTTTTTTTCGCGCATCCAATTTTAAGGCGGAGATTTGTAACACGGCGGTTTAAGGCGATGATTTTTAACGGCGACGTTTTTAAAGGCGATGTTTTTGACGGCTGAAAATATTTGGATAAGAGCAAACGTTAAAACCAAACTGAAATAATGCGAAAATAAAAGGAAAAAACAAACGAGGGGAAAAAAATGTTTTTTACAAAAAAGCGAAAAATGTTTTGATTAAAAAAAGAAACGAAGCGAAAAAAACACCCAAAAATAAAGGTGGAAAACACGAAAAACGCCGAAAGGGAAGCGCCAAAAAATTAAAACAACCCCCGAACGCCGCCGCCCGCGCCCCCGATCGCAGTCACTTACCGGCGGGGCGGCCGTGGCGGGGCGCGCAGCGTGCTCCTGCCGGTGCCCGTGCACTGCCCATGCACCGGCTGCTGCTGCAGCGAAGGGAACCGGGGGGGGTGGGGGGGGTGGGGGGGAGTGTGGGGGGGTGGTTGGTTGGGGGGGGTTAAGGGGGGTGGTGATGAAGGGGGGGGGGGACCCCGCCGCGCCTCCCCGCTCACGCCGCGCACTCCGCCGGGCGGCGCGCCCCGCATGCTAATGAGCGCGTGCCCCACGCGCGCTCCCGCCACACTCACACACACACACAAGCACCCCCCCCCGTTCTCCCCCCTGATTGGCCGCCGCGCGGCGCTCGCGCCCCAAACTCCAACCCCCCCCCTACCCCCCCCTTTGGTTTCATTCTGCAACTGCGCTCCTCTCGCGCGCCGCTGCGTCACGGGCGCCCTCGGCCAATCGGCTGCCGCCCCGCCAGGCGCTCCGCCAATCAGAGCGCGCCCAGCTTTCGGACGCGCGGCGGCGGCGCCTGATTCAAGCCCGGCGGATGAATGGGAGGGGAGGGGCGGGGGGAGCGGCGCGCATGCGCCGTGGGGGACGTTGCACTGCAGCCGGGATTGCAACGCGCTCTCGGTTGCATTCCAGCGCCCCGCCCCCGCGTGCTGATTGGCTGGCAGCCCGCCAGCCCGCTGCCAATCACGCAGTGTAAACAAGGCGCTGATTGGTGAGCAGCGATGACGCGTTCCGCGCGCGGTTTCAAGGCTCCCCCGCCGCGGGAGGGAGCGCGGGGAATTGGAGTCGGTTTCGAGGCTCCCCCCGGCACCCCCTCCACCCTCCCGGGGCGGACCCGGCAGCGCGGCCGAGCCCGGGATCAAAGCGGCGGGAGCGGAGCGGGACCCGGTGAGGCACCGGCGGGCGGGGTACGATGGGGCGCAATGGGGCTGCTATGGGGTGCAATGGGGCTGCAGTGGGGTGCGAAGGGGTGCAATGGGAGTAGCTGTGTAATAGAGGGTGCAGTGTTGAGGGTCCGTGTGGTGCAAGCGCGGGCGTGCAATGGGATGGCTGCGGTTAGAGGGCTGTAGAACGGGGGATGCAATGTTATGGGGCTGTAGAACGGGGGATGCAATGTTATGGGGCTGTATAATGGGGGTGCAATGTTATTGGGCTGTGCAATGAGGGGATGCAATGTTATGGGGCTGTATAATGGGGATGCAATGTTATGGGGCTGTGCAATGAGGGGATGCAAAGTTATGGGGCTGTATAATGGGGATGCAATGTTATGGGGCTGTGCAATGAGGGGATGCAAAGTTATTGGGCTGTATAATGGGGATGCAATGTTATGGGGCTGTGCAATGAGGAGGTGCAATGTTGGGGGGCCGTGCCATGTGTGTGGTGTAAGAGGTGCAAGGTTATGGGGCTGTATAATGGGGGTGCAATGTTAGGGGTCTGTGCAGTGTGTGTTGGTGGGTGATGATGGGGGGACGTGGTGGGAGAGGGGAGTGTGCAATGTTAGGGGGCTCTGCTGTGTGTGTGGGGAGGAAATGTGATGTTGGGGGTCGTGCAGTGCAAGATGGGGCAGTGCAATGTTAGGGGGGTGTCCAATGGGGGCTGCATTGTTAAAGGGCTGTATAATGGGGGGATACAATATGGGGGGGCTGTGCAACATGGGAAGGGGGAGTGAGATGTCGAAGGGCCGTGTAGTGCCAGGTGGGGGGATTCAACGTTAGGGGGCTGTGCAGCGAGGGGGTGCAATGTTGGGGGACCATGCAGTGCAAAGGGAGGGGCAGTGCGATATTGGGGTCCATGCAGCGCAGTACCGGGGCCATACAGTGGGGAGGGCTGGGAGCAGGCAGCAGAGGAGCAGGGGGGGGGGCCGGGGTCGGTCCCAGGGCCCCACCGGGGACCCCGTGTGTTGTGTTGGGGTTTTCTTTTTGGTAAAAGGCTGTAATTGATTGAAAATGCCCAAATAAATCCAAATAACGTGTAAAAGCGATTCGATTACGTGGGAGCCATTCATTACACCGCGACGGCAATCGAGTTAGGAGGGTGAGCGGCCGGGGGACGCGGCACAGCCATGGGGACCCTCCGGCACGGCACTGCCAGACCCGCGCACACCGGGACGCACGGCCCCGGCACGGGGGCAGGCACAAGGACAAGAGGCTGGGGCCATGGCGCTGGTGCATGGGATGTGCAGCTGCAGCAGGGAGCCCAGGGACACGCATGGAAGGACACAGCACCGCATCTCCTGCGTGGCTGTGTGGTGAAGGCCGCGGTGCGGTGCCGCAGGGATCTCGCTTCCACCCGGATGAGGAGCGAGGCTGCGGAGGGGGGGGGTGCGCTGGGATCCCCCTTCCCGTTTGCTGCCCCCAAGAAGCTGTTTTTCCTCCTCAGTTATTGGCACCGTGGGGTTTCCCGGCCGGAGGCAGAGCGGAGCAGCCCGGCTGGTGCAGGATGAGCTCTGCGGCTGGATCGGGGGGAAGCCTGCGGCACACAGCGGGGCTGGCTGCATCCCGACCCCCCTGCAGCGTCCTCGCCTGGCTGTGCGCACCATGCACTGGGAACTGTGCTAAGGCGTCCCCCTCGGATCCCCCTCCATCTGGGAAGGGGCTCCGGCCTGATGGATAACATTACAGATTAACCCAGTGCATGGAATTGCTGCTGAATGGGAGCGTGGCGCAGATCCCAGCGCTGGTGCAGATCCCGGTGTTGGGATAACATGTGCTGGGTTCCAGCAGCTCTGTGGGTTGGGGCCGGTGCGTTATTTGGTCCCTGGTGCTCAGGGGGCGCTGGGGAAGAGTTTCTGCAGGAAAAGACCTGCAAGAAACCCCCAAAATGAGCAAAACCCAGCGGCTGCGAGGCAATTCCTGCCCTCGGGAGCACCGGAGGGTGGGAAAGGGCCGGGGAAGCTCCCGGTACCGGGTGGGAACACTGGGAGGCCCAAGCCTCCTCCCTGGGCAGAGTGAGCAGCCACCCATGGGTAATTCCTCCCCATTAGCAGCCCTCCGCGTGGGCAGATTCCCTATGGGCAGCCCCACAGTGGGTCTCCAAACACCCCCACTGTGGGTCCAATTCCCCCCATGGACACCCCCCCAGCGTGGGCTCCCCAAGGGAAGTTGCTCAATGAAGCGAGTCCAACCGAGCGCAATTAAAGCCGGGTAATTGATGCTCCCCCAACCCCACGTGGCCCCGTGGCCACCTTTGTACCGGGGACAATGGGCTTTGTCCCACACCGGGGCTCCCGCCCTTCCGCAGCACCCCGGGGGCCTGGAGCTGCTGCCGGCTCCGAGCCCTGCTCCGGTGCGGGCACAGGGACCATGGGGAGCGCATCGGGAGCCAGGCTGGGGCTGTGCCATTGCAGGGTGCCTGAGCCCTTGGGGAAGGGGTGCAGGGCAGGGACTGCATGGGGGGGGCTTCCTCTGGCCTGGGCATGTTTGGAGGTGCAGCAGGGAGGCTGCAGCCTGTGCGCTGGCCCCGGCCGGGTCCCCGGCTCCCTGCCTGCCTTGGCTGGAGCCTCTTCCCATGCTTCATTCCCCTGGGAGCTGCTGATCCCCCTTGGAAGGAAGCCTGGAGGGTTCCCCACAGCCCTGCTGCTGCTCCTGCATGGCCCACCGGGGCTCTGCAGCATGGTATGGCACAGGACAGCATGGCATGGAATGGCACAGGATGCCATGGCACGGGATGAGGATGGCATGGCACAGCATGGCACAGGACGGCACAGCATGGCGTGGCGCAATGCGGGCGGCCCAGGCTCCTGGCGCTCGGGACAGGCGGCTTTCCAGCTGGCTGCAGGTTTGCTGCGTGGTGCAAGGCTGCTGGCGACCAAGTGTCGTGTTTGCAGGCCCCAAGGGAGGGAGGAGGCAGCTCAGCGCTGCCGTCACCTCCATCATCCCCTGCCCTGGGCCTGGGGAGGTTTCTGTGTGCAGGGGGCACGGAGCTGCTTTTCCTTAGGGGTCCCAAGGCAAACAGCAGGAACTCCACTCCCATTGACTGTCCCATTGTATCGGCCATGGTAATCATCAGTTTTGCTAATGCAACTGCTGCTGCGCCACGAAAATCCGACTGGAAAATGTATTAGAGCAATTATCCGTCTCACTCCGCAGCCGGGTTGAGCGTTAATATTCAATTGTGAGGTGCAAGTCCTATTATGTTAATGACTTCGGTGACAAAAGTCATTAATGGGAGACGTTTTCCTTTATGATGCAGCATTTGCCGGGGTGGACACCAATGTGATACCGGTAATGGAACGGGACACGCTGTGAGGGCCGTGGTGGGACCGGGCTCCCTCCCCGGGCTCTGCACCGACCCCTGTGGCACTGTGGTGCTGCCGGTGCCCTGCGGGAGGGCCATGCCGGGCAGCGGGGCGCTCCGGGCCCCGGGGAGGGCGCAGGGCGGATTAGCCGCGCTGCAGCGCATCCGGCACTCCCTCTGCCGCAGATGCCCTCCTTTGTTCTCTCCCCGAGCCAGGGGAGATGCTCCGGCGCTTCCCCGCCTGCCGGAGAGCGCGGCGGTGCCGGCCTGGGGTGCACCGGCATCCCTGCCTTCACCGGTGACACTGAGGCTGACCCTTGCCTGGCTGCTGCCTGGTACTGCTGCCTGTGGTTTGGGCAGCATCACGGGCAGGCCTGGATGGATGGATGGATGGATGGATGGATGGATGGACGGATCCTCCTGCAGCTATGCTGGTGTAACCGTGGACTAGTGGTGGCAGGACACAGGGAAGGGGATGAGAAGTGCAGCCAGTGTGCAGCAAGCCTGGCAATGGAGGTAACACCCCTTGATCTGCCCATCACCAACCACTGCCATGGTTCCTGGATGGGAATGGCAGTGCCGTGGCCTGCACAAGTCTGAGCCGTGTCATGACGGAGAACATCCTGGAGCACCAGCGGGGATTAGAGCCATCAAACACAGGAGCTGGGAGCTGAGTGACGGCCAAACCAACCGTGACCTTCACCTTCCACCAAAGGGCTCATCTCAAGCAGCCGTGCTCACCACCGCCAGCCCGGGAGTGACTGAACACACCAGCTTGGCTGCATGGTCTGGCAGTGGGCACCCCTATGGCACAAGCATGAGGCCAGCCTGGTGCTGCAGCTGGGTAGGAAGCACATTTCTCATCGCCAATGGCTCCTAGACATAGCCAGGTCCCAGCATACAGACTGGTACATGCCATAGCCCTGATGTCACCTTTGCTGCTGTGCCTGCTCAGCACCAGCCCTGGCCCACAACCCAACCAGGGTGGAACCCCAGGGACAGGGCTGGTGCTGGGGCCGCACCTCACTGTGGCCTCACAGCTCTGCCGGGGCAGGAGGATGCCGGTAGGGTTCGGGCACACGAGGGCTGACATTGCCGGTGCCCGGCTGGGCACGGCGCTGCAGGGGGGCACGGCCGGGGGCGCAGGGCCACGGCTGGAGGCGGTCCGGGGCTCGGTGCTCCCGGGCACAGGGAGGCAGCGGCGGGGCCGAGCCCATCCTGGGGCCGCTCCGTGCCCCCGGGCCCGGCGGCGGCGGCTCCGCGCGCACGTGGCCGGGCCGGGCCATCCCCGTCCGCCCCGCCCCCTTATCTCCTCGCGCTCCCATTGGTCTTCCCTTCCCCCTCCCGCGCTCCAATTGGCCACGGCTCCGTCCACAAACAAAGGCCAGCGCCGGCAGGGGACCCGGTGCGCCGCTCTGATTGGTGGTGCCGCGGCGAGGGGGCGGGACGAAGAGGCGGGATGAATGAAGGCGTCCGAGCCGCTCCTGATTCCTTATAAGGGGGTGGGCGGGGCGCGCCCATTCATGCGCGCAGGGGAGAGGCGTTCCCATAGCGTAGCCCCACCCACCAGGGGGCGGGGCTTGGTCCCGTGGCGCGGAGCGGGCAGCGGAGCGGGCAGCGGAGCGGGCAGCGCGTGCAGGCGCGGGAGGGACCGCATGGTGTGTAGCTGCGCGTTGATCCCCCCTCGCAGCACCCGCCTGTGCCCCCACCGGTGAATCCCCGGTGCCGTGGGGCTGCGGGTCCCCCCGGCCTTGCGGGGGTTGTACAGCAGCGGGCTGTGCTGTGCGGGGGGTGGTAGGGTCTCCCATGCAGCCCCACATGGCTCTGCTTTCCCCGCAGCCTGCGGTCACCGACCCCCCAAAATCCACCCTATGGCGAGCGCTGGCTGCGGGGACCCATGGGCACCCATGTGCCAGGATATCGGGGTGACACCCGGGGGAGCCACCACAGCCCCTTGTGTCCCCTCAGCAGGGTCTGAGCTGTTGAATCCCCACCTGGGTCGATCCCACTGGTCCCCTGTCCCTGATAACGGCCATACATTGATTTCCGTTTCCCATCCACCAGGTTCTCTCCTGACGCATGGGAATCCCAGCCTGCGCCAGAGACAGGGGCTGAACTTTCGTCCCTGAGCAATTAAGGTGCCTGAAACTGCACTTCATTAATGGTTGTTATGCAATAAAACCGATAAAACTGCCTTTATTTGCAATATAAAACTGCAATTTGTTTTAATTTATGTTTTTAAACGCTTGCTGGGTTGTTCCCGGGCTCTGCCAGGGATCCGTCATGGGGGAGCGGGGTGGTTCAATGCAGGGTGCGGGCTCCCGTGGGGACACTGAGCTGCACCCACCTCTGGGCTGTGATGTGGAGGTCCTGTTTCTCCAGGCCCCCCGCCTGCTATCCCCTCGCTCTCATGCTTGTCTATGGAGCGTGGCTGTGCCATGGCACAGCGAGGTGGCAGCGGCAGATGGGTACGTGCCACTGGAGGAACAAGCTTCTCTTGGAGGGGATGCATGTGCCAGTGGTGCTGCTGGGGACAGGATGGAGCCCACCCAGCCCAGGGGGTTGCAGGCAGCACCAGCCCCTGGTACGCCCCATCAGTGCCGCTGTTGCGGTGGCTGGCTCGTGGCGTGGGGCCGCCTCTGATCCGTTTATCCGGTAGCTGATGGGTTGCAGGCGAGCAGCCGCAGGTGGTTTGGATCACAGCGGGGCCGAGGACACGGCAATTGGAAACACATTGTCCCGGCATGCATGGGGAGCTGGGTAGCGCTTAGCCATCCTCATCCCATCCCAGTCACACCCATCAGCATCCCCATGTACCGGTGACTCCTGTCAGTGCCTGCCACACCAGTGAGTGCTGGGGACACCGTGCCACCCGCTGTACTGTGTCCCTGAGCTCACTTATTGGCACTGGTGACAGGGTTCGGGCTGCAGGGTGATGGAGCAGGGGCTGGTCCCTCTCCCACACATTGGGGTCATGGCTGGTGGCTCTTGGTGCTTGCGGGGCCACTGGCTTTCCTGTGCAGAAGCCACCTGAGCCCTTTCCTAGCCAGTGCTGAGTCTGGGGCTGTGTAACGTCAATTGGATAAACATGATTCCCTCTAACTCGCTGCAGATGTCCCAGCACCGCAACAAGGTGCTCTCCCATCCCAACACGGTGGGTCCTGGCTGCAGCTCTGCCATCCCAGTAAGTGCTCAGGCACCCATGGATGGGAGATGGCTGGCCCCAGCCCCACGAGGCTGTGGGGTGCTCCTGGCCCCATAGACACGTGTGTGCCCATGTGCATGTGGGTTTGCGCACGCATATGGAGGTGCCTGCACATGTGGGTATTGGCACAGACCTGTGGGTCTGCGTGTGCATTTACACACACGTGTGAGGTGAGCGCATGTTTACACGCTGCTGTAGGCCACCCCCCTTACAGAGATGTCCCATGTGGAGCCTGGGGCAGCTTTCGTGGGGCACACATAGACCTCACTGTGTGTTCCTGGAGCCCCCCGTACAGGGGCTCTGCTCCCCATCCTGTGCCTGGGATCTGCTCCCGCCCCGGCGCAGGGAACGGGAGCGCAGGCGGCACCTGGAGGGAATTATCCGGGCGTGTTCACCTCCTGCAAACCTTTTGTCGGGCGAATTCCTGCGGTTCCCCATTGCAATTGCTGCAAATTATACAAGCGCCGCGTGCTCCATCCCAACGGGAGCGCGCCGCTGCTGTGCGCTGCGCCGACTGCCGCCGTGCGCGGCCCCGCCAGCCTCCGGAGCCCCCCCACCGCCCTCCTGGTGTGTTCCTCCCGGCTTCGGGAGCCCCTGGTGCCGGGTGAGTGCCCTCTGCGGCTGTGCGGGCGCTCAGTGGGGTTTGGCACACGTGGCACCCAGCGCTGGTGCAGGGCTCTGGGTGCAGATAACCACACACTGCTTATCTGCACCCCACGAGGCCCTGGGAGCGGATCCTTGGGGTGCTTGGACCTGCTGATGCTGTGGGATGCATGTACATGTGTGTTCATTTGCATGTGTGTATGTGCGTGCCTGTGTGTACGTGTGTGTATGCATGCACAAGCAAGCGTGTATGCCTTTACATGAGCACACTTACATGCATCTACATGCCTTTATAGTCATGCGCATGCATTTACATGCATCTGCCTGCCTTTACATACATAGGCGCGCATGCTTCTGCATGCACACAAACCCCTCTGCATGCACATGTACATCTCTGCATGCAGTTGCATGCACCTGCATGCCTGCACATGCATGTCTGTGCCTTTACAGGCCTGTGCGTGCCTTTACCTGCATGTCCTTACAGGCATATGCATGCACCTATATGCCTTTACATGCACCTGAATGACTTTACAGGCATGTGCATGCAACGTGCGCTCCTTTACACGCAGTTAAACACATCTGGATGCCCGTCCCTGCCTGCGCGCCCCCGGGGGTCCTCCCGCCAGCACCTCGGTCCTCCGAGCCGGTGGGAGCGTCCCGCCCGGCGCCGCTCTGCCCCGCGCGTCTCTCTGTCCGCCGCCGGAAGCGCCGGCGGAGCAGCGGAACCCGGCAGTGCCGCTGTGGCCGGTGCCGGCGCGGGGCGGGTCCGGTCCCGCCATGGCGGGCGGGTGAGGCGAGCGGGGGCGGCGCGGGGCCGAGCCGGGCCGGGCCATGGCGGCGGCAGCAGCAGCGGGCTCCAACTGGGGCCTCATCATGAACGTGGTGAACAGCATCGTGGGGGTGAGCGTGCTCACCGTGCCCTTCTGCTTCCGACAGGTGAGCGCCGCCGCGCCGGGCCTGCGGGCCTCCCGGCCGGGGATGGGACCTCCGGGCCTCCCGGCCGGGGATGGGGACTGCGGAGGACGGGACCGGGGCCTTCGCGCCTCCCGTCTAGGGCTGGGGGCTGCGGAGGACGGGGCAGGGGCCTCTCTCACCGAGGCTGTGTTTGTCCCGACGGCTCCAGGCTGTGAGGGTGCTGCGGCGCTGGCACAGGGGGCCCGGAGGAGCTGCGGCTGCCCCGTCCCTGGCAGTGCCCGAGGCCGGGTTGGACACAGGGGCTTGGAGCAGGCTGCTCTAGGGGAAGGTGTCCCTGCCTGTGGCAGGGGTTGGAGCTGGAGGAGCTTTAAGGTCCCTTCAGCCCAAACCAGGATGGGGTTCTGTGATTTCTCCGTAATGTTTTGTGAGTAAAAGGGTAAAAAGAGGAATTTATCCATTTGATAAACGGGTTTTGGCTCAGGGGCATTTTCAAAGCAGCTGCACTCACACTGAGCTCTGCTCCTGGAGCTGCTGCCATCCCTATGGAAACACCAGGTTTAAATACAGCAGGAGAAGGGGCAGCAGCTTTAAGATCTGGTTTAAAGCCACCTGCTTGAAACGTGCCCGGTGTTTAGGACCCCCTCGCTGTGAATGCATGGGACAGTGCTGAGGGTGAGCTCGGTAATTCTGTACTGTACCAAACAGTTCCTATTTAATCACTCTACACCGGTGTTTGCACCTCAGGATCAGGACTGGGCTGCGTGCTCTGAGCCTGCAGAGAGAGCCCAGAGCAGGTGGAGGGAGGGAATGCGGAGGTTCCGCTCCATAGGCGCTCCTGGTTCACCCCTCCGTGCTGGAATGGGTGCAGCTGGAAGCTGTGGGAAGCAGGTGCCTGCTCCGTGTTGTCCTTGGGCTGTGCAGAGAGCAAACAGGAGCTGGCGCACGCCCCGCTCCTCCTGCCTGCTCTGAAGCGCAGGGAGCTCCCTCCCGGCAGCGCTGTGGCTGTTGATCCCTGCGGAAGCCTGCAGGTGTGGAGGGCGGCTCTCGCGCTGACTCTCCATCTCCTGTGGGTATCTTCCCCCCCTTCTTCTCCCGTTGCAGTGCGGCATCGTCCTGGGAGCTCTGCTCCTGGTTTTCTGCTCCTGGATGACTCATCAGTCCTGCATGTTCCTGGTGAAATCGGCCAACCTCAGCAAGCGCAGGACCTACCCCGGCCTCGGTGAGGACTCCAGCTCTGGTGCTTGTCTGTCTCGGGGTTTAACTGCAGTTTGCTTGCGCCTCCTCATACACAACCTTCACACTGATACTGTTGCAGTAGCTCATGGTTTCCCGATCGTAGCCTTCAATTTGCCTTGTTTTCCTCTCCCCATGTCCCCAGGGGAGCGCGAGGGTTCTGTTCTGCTCTTGCAGTGAAGTTAATGGGCACAGAATTGTTTTGACTCTGCAGGGCAGGGGAGGAGATGCGGCGCCGACTGATCCAAGCCCAAGCTTTGGGAGCTGGCAGGGCGAGCGTCTGGGGTAAATTACTGGTCTGGGCATGAAAGCCACGAGCTTCCCCACCCAGTGTGCTGCCGAGGACAGCGGGTGCTGCCAGCCCGGAGCCTGGCATGGAGCTGGGGCTGCCGCAGCCCAGCACAGCAGAGGAAGCGGTGCTCGAGCTTCCAAGCGGCCAAGGAAAGCAAAGCATGTGCAGGATTCCTGTGTGGGGTTTGGGGCAGAGCTCGGAGCAGCGTGCTTGTGAGCTCTCTGCTGATCCTGACCGACTCGGGGGGACGGGAGGAGGTGATGGGCTTCCAGTGCTCTCCATTGGCTTGTGAAATGGGAGGGAAAAGTCTTCTTTTACTCAGTTTCCCTTATTTCTCTGGGGAGGAGGGAGCTGGCTGGCATTGCCCTTGGTAAGAGTGCTGCGGAGGCACATGGCTCGCTGTGTTGCCGACAGATGGGTTTCCTCCATCCTCAGACAGCCCGATGTGATGCTCGCGGGCTGCGTGCTTGGCTCCTGCCCAGCTGTATCTGCTCGAGACTGAAAGGATCAAGAAGCTCCGTGGTCTTGGAGGCGGTGCTGTGATGCTGAAAGGAAGGGGGAGCCCCCCAGGTAGTGTCTGACTTGGCCTCATCGCTCTGGCCCAGCTGTCCCCTCACAACAGGTCTTTGTGTGCTGCTTCTCCCAAGTACAGAGAGTCCCCTCCACCTTGGAGCGTCTCCCGGGAAGAAGGGATCCTCTGCGCTTCGGAAGCCAAGGGGCTCGAATACACAGAGAGCCAGTAATGCCTCTAAACTTCCTGGCACCTCCTGGCACGCAAAGGCTGGCGCTGAAAGAAATGCCTCTGCTCCCTCCCTCTGCCCTGGGAGAGGTGCCACCGGGAGAGCCGGCCCTGGGAGGAAAGGCAGCACTCCTATGCTGCATCCTAATGCATCAAGGTTGAGCAGCTCCACACAGACAGCCTTTGTCACCATGGGCTTGTTCCCGGGTCCATCTGCGAGAGCTCCTGGCAGCGCCTGCAGCAGAGTCTGTGGGAGGTTTTGGCAGCGCTCAAAGATGTCACCAAGTTTTGCAAATGCGCTGCAGTGAGGCAGCCCCTTCCGGAGGGACTCGGAGGGATCCTGGAGCTCTGCGGGAGCCAGGCCTGCAGCAGGCTGGTGCCTGGCCCTGGCGGCGCTGCTTGGCAGCGCTGGGTGCCCGAGGGCCTTGCGTGGAAGGGAAGGGCTTTGCGCGGATCTGTGGACGAGGAGGGAAGTGGGATGTGCTTCCCAGGCAGGTTTTAGCCAGGAGATGGGTTGGTGCCTCCCCTGAGGCTGCCTGGGTTTCTGCAGAATGCCTGTGCTGGGTACTGACCCACAGCACCCCGGAGGCAGCTCTGCTCGCTGCAGGGAGAAGGGCTGGACCACAGGTTCCCTGTTCTGGTAACCACACTTGATTTAAAAGGGCTTCTCTAACTCCTGAGCAGGCAGCTCTGCCCAGCTTGGAGAGCCCACTGCAAAGGTGCTCCATTTATTTACACTCATCGCTTCCCTCTTGAGAAGATAAAGGCTCTGATTTTTCCAGCATCCCCAGATGGGCACATGTGGTGCAGCATTTAGAGGCTTGTTCTCATTAGAGCATCCCTTCAGAGCAGCCAGGGAGCCTGATTCTCCCCAGCCTGGGTGATCACCGGCTGTGGCTGTACCTGGAGCATGGGAGGTGTCTCATTGACGACCCACTCTCCAGGAGGGATGTTCTCTTGCTGGTTCCTCTCTCTCATCCCTGCCCCTTTGGCTGTGTGACCAAACCCCTTGAGGGCTGTTGCCTTTCCCTTCACCATTGAGGTGAAGCCAGGCAGTGTGCCTGTTCCCCCAGCCTGTCACCCAGCCATCAGCTATTTTCAGTGCTGCCCCACATCACAGCTCTGGGTTATTTCCCTGCTGTGGGTCTCCTGCCATGCTGCTTGCTCATTCTGCGGGAGAACATCTTGTTTCCTCAATGTTTAGCTCAAGCAGAGTCCAAAGAAATCAAGAGTTCGTAAGTTAATATCCAAAATAGCAGAAGATGCTTCCAGAAGGGAATGAAGTTGGTTTTCTGGTGGCTGCAGGAATGTGTGCTGTACCTTGAGAGAGCACAGAGGGGAACCCAGGGTGGTGGTTTTCCTGCTGGACCTCTGCAGCGCCAGGCTGACAGGATGGGGCACTGTGGGCTGTGTGCTGGAGGTTTCAATTCCCATTCTACCCAGTTTGATCTAAAAATACCTCCGAGTTTTGGCGTTTTCTTGTTCAGAAGAAACACAATGATTTAAAGGCGAGTGATCGTTTTCCGCTGCAACCCAAGAATGGGAGGGGAGGGGGGGGAAGAGAGGTCTCTTGGCAGCAGCGCTTTGGTGTGGGCCGTGAGCACTGGGTATTCTGGGGATGGGATCGAGCGTTCCGGGCGCAGCTCAGCGCTCCCATCCAGCAGCGTCAGGAGGTCCAGTTTTAGTGGGAAGATAAAAATAAAGCTGGGAGTTTGATTGGGATTTTGCAGTGCAGGAACGTTTCACCGCACAGCCTCTTACCCAGGCACATTTCTCTGCCTGTAATGGTTGCCATGTGTGACTGCGACTTCACACCACCTTTTTTTCCCATCCCCAAAGAAACTGCTTTCTATCTTTTCCTCATCTTTGTTCCTGTCTTATGTGCTTTTCAGCTCTCGGTCTGAAACAGCAAGTGGGAGGGCAGGCAAGAGGAGCAGCCCCAGAGCCCGCACCGGCGCTGTTTGCTGGGCTGCCCTGCCACTCATTGTTTGATATCAAGCTGGAGCTTTGACTAACTGCAACTCTTTGTTTTGTTCCCTCTTCCACAGCGTTCCATGCCTATGGAAAAGCAGGAAAAATGTTGGTGGAAACAAGGTAATCTGCCGCTGCTTTGAACGTGAATGGGTTGGGTGTCTTTACTCAATGATGCTGTAGCTTCTTGGGGCTTCGCTATGCTCTCCTTTTGTACCCTCCTGCCTCCTCCGGTGCCGGAAACCTTCCATCCACCAGAATGTGCACAAGAGCAAAGTGAGATTCCCTAAGCACAGCTCACAGGTACTGCCTTCAGCATATCCCACCCTGTTCCTGAGTGGAGGCGGAGTGCTTTCCATTGGGGAATGGGTGCCCTGGTGGGAATCCTGTCTCTGTTTCAGGACAGGCTCCATGGGACATCCTCAGAACTCTTTGCTAGAGGTGCCTTGGGCCCCAGGCAGTGAGTGATGCTGGCTCCTTCCCTCTTCCCAGCTGCAAACCGCTGCACAGCACTAAAAATACACGGAATACTTCTCAGATGTTACTTGTCCGTGCAGGCAATTGCTGTAATTGCCACGGGGATGTTATAATTGGAGCTGGGAGGGAAAGTGACCCATGCAATCATGAATGGGAGGAGAGGCAGCTCCTAAGACAATCTTTTCATTAAAGTGTGGTCCGTTTTGTGGGAAGGAGTTTGAGAGCTGAGTTGGGATTTCGGCTTTCCCGGTGGCCGCTGCTGCGGGGCGTGGGGCTCACAACCTCTTGCTCGTTCTTTTAAGTGCTTTATTTTCCAAGAAGTAAAGGAATTTTGGCCATCCCTGAGGTTTGTTTTGCTGTGGCTCCAAGCAGCAGATAACCCCGTGCATGGGCTGTTGCCAGAGCTACGTCTCTCACCAGGACGTTTGGGGAGGACGGAGCTTCTCTGGGTTTTATTCTACTGGAGTCGAAGCAGAAGTGGCTCTTCGCAAGGCTGAGGATCAAAGCGTGGTCCCCCCCTTCAGCGCCAGCAGTGATGCACAGGCTGCTCCTACAGCTGTGGGAGCAAACTGCATCCCTGTGGACAGAAACCCTACTTCAGTGCTGGTTGCCAGCTACGTTTTCAAGGTGGCTTCAGCAGAGCTTGTGGCTTGCAGAAAGCTGTGTGGAGGGTGGGTGTACCCCAGCGCAAGGGATGCTGAGGCTGCTGCACCTCCGAACATGAGTGACCGCACAAGATTTAGATTGCTTTAAGTGATCCCTTTTAGCTGTGTCTGGTTAACTCTTATGGATGTTCCATCATCACAGGCTCAGTTACAGCCGTCCTAGGCAGTGTCTCCAGGTCTCTCTTGCCTTAGCACTCACAAAGCCTCCTCCTCCTACTCATGAGAGCTGCACAGAGTACAAATCCACTGGGAACGTGGCAGCTGCCGTGCACACCAGAGCAGGGTTCTGCTCCAGCTCCTGACCCGTGTGTGTTGTGTTGCTCTTGCAGCATGATTGGGCTGATGCTGGGCACCTGCATCGCTTTCTATGTGGTCATTGGGGACCTGGGCTCCAGCTTCTTCGCCCGCCTGCTTGGATTTCAGGTGAGTAAATCCTCACTGGATCACACCTGCAGTGCAGTGGTCCCAGTTCTTGCATGGAGCTGTGTGTGCCGTTGACACAGCGAAGGGGGTCCTGCCTTGGTAGTGTACTCAGCAGCCCATGAGGTGTTGTGGGGTCATTACGTGGTGAGCTTTAATGGCAGAGCCTGGAGCTCTGGAAGCCCAGACATGTGGTGACCAATCAGATGTGTAAAACCTCCAGTGAGGCACTTCCAGCAAAGGAATTCTCTTTAACTTGGTCTCTCTTAATTCTGGAGCAGATTCCGGGGGAGGTGGTGCTTCCTGTCCTGATTCCTGCCCCAACATGCAGTAACAGACAGTTCCTCTGTCCAAGCTCTCACCCCCTCGCAGCCCACTGGCTCAGGAGGGGTTTCTTATCCTGTCCCTTGCTGTTCTGTTGTGCCTGCTCCTCTTTGAGACAGAATAAGCCTGGTGTTGGCTCAGCACACACAGCAGCAAGAGGGGCTCTTCCTGGGCAGGAGGCTCTGCTGCTGCTCCTGGAGAGCTGTGAGCCAGGGGGTGAGCACTTGGAGCCCTGCAGGGAAGCAAATGGACATGTGGAAGGGGTTTTGGCTGTTATCTGCTCCTCCTGATGCTGCTAAGCTCCGATTAAGGGACTATGAAGTTAAAAAGATGCATTGTGGCTGCAGCCAAATGAGGTATTAAATATTTCCAAGCATTTTGGAGCGTTCTGCTATAATAAATACCAGTGTGAGGTTTTGATTAATTTTCTGGGCTGGAAATTTGAAGTCTTCAATCTCCTGTATCCCAGTTAAGTTTAGTTTTTAGTAATTGCATGGAATACCTAAATACCTTGTGCAGGATTAGCATTTTAACACCACCACCACCCCAAATACTTCCACTCAGGATGGATCTGCATCCTGGCTTGAACCAGCAGTAGTGCAGCCAGCAGGACCAGGGCGGGGATTGTCCCCTGTACTCATCCCTGGTGAGGCCACATCTCGAATCCTGTGTTCAGTTTTGGGCCCCTCACAACAAGAGAGACATTGAGGTGCTGGAACGGGGCCAGAGAAGGCAGCAGAGCTGGTGCAGGGCCTGGGGCACAAGTGCTGTGATGAGCAGCTGAAGAAACTGGGGTTGTTCTGCCTGGAGAAAAGGAGGCTTAGGGAAGACCTCAATGTCCTCTGCAACTACTTGACAGGAGGTTGCAGTGCAGTTGGGTCGGTCTCTTCTCCCAAGTAACAAGTGGTAGGATGAGAAGAAATGGCCTCAATTTGTGCCAGGGGAGGTTTAGGTTGGAGACTTGGAAGAATGTCTTCACTAAAGGGCTCTCAAACACTGGAATGGGCTGCCCGGAGCCGTGCTGGAGCCCCAGCCCTGGAGGGGTTTAACAGACGTGTAGATGTGGTGCCTGGGGACATGGCTTAGTGGTGGGCTGGGCAGTGCTGGGTTCATGGTTGGACTCATGATCTTTAAGGTCTTTTCCAACCTAAACAATTGTGTGATTCAACGACCTGTCAGGCCCTGTGCAGAGCAACAGTGGCACCCAGTGACTGTGTGAGCTAATCACAGACCCAGCAAGGAAACGGCAGCACTGGGGCTTTCAGTAGCTACAGAAGCAGAACCTCAGGTTTGAAATCCACCCTGGCTTTGCATTGCTTCTCACACCGGAAGAATCAACCGTGTTGGGCTTTGGGGGGTGTTTTGAGTGTCCCCCATGCTCCAGTTCTTCACACAGGTCCTTTTCCAGGTGTCTGGCAGTTTCCGGATCATCCTGCTCTTTGCTGTCTCCCTCTGCATTGTGCTTCCATTGAGCCTCCAAAGGAACATGATGGCCTCCATACAGTCCTTCAGTGCCATGGCTCTCATCTTCTACACGGTGTTCATGTTTGTGGTCAGTATTGACATTGGCAATGCTGTTTTCCTGGTGTTTGAGCACTGATATTCCCACTGGAGCAGCCTGTAGGTGCCAGCCTCAAGTTTAAAATGGCCTTTCTGATAATGAGTGCTGCTGGTGCTGGCTATCACAAGTGATGGAGGTGCCCATGAGCTGGTGGAGGTGGGGAGGTGCAGCCTGCAGAAGGTGGCCAGTGGGCCTGTAGGCTGTTGCACTGTGGTGGCACAAATAAGAAGAAGCCACAAACTGAGTTGTGGTTTGTTCTGCTTGTTGCTGTCTTATAATTTAAGGCTCTGAACTTGGAATCAAAGGATGGAAGATGTGGGGAAGAGTGCCTGGAACCAGAAGGACTTTCATCATGTGTTAGTGTTTGGCCTTGAAAACCTCAGTGCTTCTGATGTAGGGGGAAGGCGGCTCTCCTTAACGACTCAAACGTGTACTTTGCATGCTTCTTTGCAGCTGATGGTTAATGGCTTTCAGGCTGCAAATTTGATGTTAGACACCAGCACTTCTCTTTCTTGAGCACTGAGTGCTTCATAAAGCTGCAGTCTGGTACGTGGCATAGGCTTGTGCTTGGATATGTCTAGAAAAGGGTTTTATTGCTGAGGTGAAGGATTCGTAGGTTAGGTTAGGTTAGGTGAGTGTTACCTAAAGCCAGCCCCGTTTAGCTTGGCCAAGCCCCATTGCACAGCACCGTTTACTGAGAGCTGGAGACTCTCATTTGCTTTTTAACAACTTCACGTCTCACCTCACCCGTGCTCATGTGCTTTGCTCATGGAGCCCAGCCCTGTCTCTCCCAGGTTTCAGGCCTGGGATGGCTGAAGCAAAGGGAGGTGTAGGAATCCTTTCCACTTCGCTTTTCCTTAGCAGGTTGTGCTTGGTCGCGCTCCTGAGCTGCCCTGTGGGGAGGCTGGGATGGTAACTGGGTGTTCACACAGGAGCCGTGTTCCAGGAGCTGTGCTCTAAGAAAGCCACAACACATTGTGAGGGTTGGCTGCACCAACGCACGATCCCTGGGGATTGGAAACCCCCATTCAGGGGATGTTAGGAACAGGCATTCAGACGTATTTACCTTCTGTTTCCTGTGCAACCCAGTGCTGGCCAGTTTCCCTGTCAATGGCAAAGGAGCTGCCCTGGCCTCGCCTGGGTGCCTCACTCCCCGCTGTTTTCCTGCAGTTTATCCTTGGCTTTGGTGAGCTGCAGGTGTTAAATAGCTCTGGAGCAGCAGTGTGCAGGTGGGGCTCTGTTGTAGGGACCTTTGTCTCCCTCCTCTGCACAGCATTCTCCGAGGCAGATGTTGCTTCCCGTTAGGATTTAAAAACTTGTTCCATAAAGTGCAGAAGAAGGGGCTGGGAACAACGAAATTCTCCCAGTGAAATGTGCTGGTGGAGATGGTCCCACCCTGGTGCGTGCTGGGGTGTCTGACGGCAGCAAACGAGGCAGGGAATGTCATCTGTCTTCTAAACCCACCAGCAGGACCCTGGGTGGCAGGGGGCCCTTGGGGCTTGCTGGGAGCTTTCATTCCAGTATCCAGAGGGGGCCTGTAGGGATGCTGGGGATGGACTCTTCGTTAGGGACTGTAGTGATAGGACAAGGGGTAATGGGTTCAAACTTAAACAGGGGAAGTTTAGATTGGATCTGAGGAAGAAATTCTTTACTGTAAGGGTGGTGAGGCACTGGAATGGGTTGCTCAGGGAAGTTGTGAATGCTCCATCCGTGGCGGTGTTCAAGGCCGGGCTGGACATAGCCTTGGGTGGCATGGTTTAGTGTGAGGTGTCCCTGCCCATGGCAGGGGGGTTGGAACTGGGTGATCTTAAGGTCCTTTCCAACCCGGACTATTCTGTGATTCTATGATTAAGCCTGTGGCTGGGGTGGGAGTTTGACTGCAGGGATGGGGCTGTGGTGGGCAGTGTGGGCTGCCCCTCACAGAGCTGCCACGCGCTGCTCCGCATCGCTGCTGCTGGGAGGTGGTTTGGGGCTGGCTCTTAACCCCCTTTCCTTCTCTGGCTGCAGATTGTGCTGTCGTCCTTCAAGCACGGCCTCTTCAGCGGGCAGTGGCTGCAGCGAGTGAGCTACACGCGCTGGGAGGGCATTTTCCGCTGCATCCCCATCTTTGGCATGTCCTTTGCCTGTCAGTCGTGAGTACCTGCTGCTCCTGCTCCTGCTCCGTGAGGTTCTGGGAGGGCAGAGGGTCACCAGGATTGGTACCATCTGGTTTCCTCTTGTATTTTAATCAAAATCTCTTGCAGCCCACTGAGGTACAGCGTCTTGTTCCGTTGTTACCCTTGTGTTACCTACGTGGGGGATGGAGTTATGTTTCACTTGGGAGTTCTTGTGTTTGAGATCGTTTGGGCCGGGCAGATCCTCGGTGTAACACACAATACACATTGCTTCTGGTACAGCTGCATAAGGATGAATCCCCCTTGTTCCTCAAAGGGGATGATTTAGTAGCAGGCCAGGCAGTGGGGCTGTGTCCCTGCAGGGCACTGTATGCTCCTGCCTGCTCTCTGCTTCCCCAGTCTCTTTGAGAGACCTCAGATCACACAGCCATTGACTTTGGAGACTGGGTCATGTGTTTCCACTTACCTGCTTTTAACGAGGGCTTCCAGAGGCGTGTGGAGGGACGTGGTGGCAGGGCAGGCTGTTTGCACGTGTCCAGCAGCATTACCTTCTGCTTGGAATGGCAAGGGAGCAAAACGTGCCTGGCCAGAGCAGGGCCACGCTTGAAATGGAAACATAACTCCAAACGTGGACAGGGAAAAGACCATCCTCGTTTGGAAGGCTGGCAGTCGGGCTTTCCCCCCTGTGGCTCTAGCAAAGGGGTAGCATTGCCAACAGTAAATGAATGTGACAGATAAAATTTGCTCAGACTGCTGTGTTTACGCCCACATGCGAGTTCCAAATCATCATTTTCCACTTATTGGCTCTCTTGGCAGCTTGGTTCCTACCCGAACACGCTCCAGTCTTGCTGTTTAATGTCTCCATTACAACTGGCGAAGGGAATGGTGTTCATTTGCGGCTTTACCTTGTTAACATCTGAGAGTTTGTAAATTCCACTGTTTGTTCCTTATGGGAGCCACACAGTGCGCAGCACAGTTCTGCTGGGAGCTGGAAATGCAGGGGAAGAGTTAGGGCTGGACCAGTGTGCCCTTACCTGCATACAAGCTCGGCTACAGCACTCCTGTGGCAAGCTGAACCTTAAGCTGTATGTTTTTCCCAAGCATCGTGGCAATACAGTGTCCCCAGCCCAGGCGAGCCTTCTAAGCAGGTTATTCCCAGCTAGGTAGGTTTAATTTTGCTACCCTCTGAACCCCCTTTTTGAAAGAGGACTAGTTCTATCATAAAGCAGGATTCCTTTTCCTTCAGCACATCAACGCAGCGTACATTTGATTCTAGCACTGTGCTTCTAGCTTGAAAAACTTGGCTCTGCTTTACTTGTGAGTACAATGCCTTTTAAAAGCTGTCCTGTTGTTGCTGAAGTTGCAAAGTAGGTCACTCCTTTACAGTTACGTAGCATGGAAATCTGCAGTGGAGCTGGGAGCATGAGGGCTCCAGGGTTACCTCTGCTGCAGTCCACTTGTGTGACCTTGGTCAAGCCACCGAAGCCTCTAATTAAAGAGGAGTCAGTAGAGCTTCCCAGGAGAAACCTTCTTTCTGGAGATGGCCATTCCGGTGCAGAAACACTGAATAGTCACAGTCCGGTGTTGCTCATGGTTGTGCAGCATCAGTTCCCTGCCGGCTGGGTTAGTGCTGGGCTCGGGGAGCCTGCGCACGGCAGTCCCAGTAGTGGAGGTGCAGGACAGCAGCTCTGAGTTAGCTCCGGTCATCTCTGAAGCAAGGCTGCTCCGAGCACTTGTGCTGACTTGCCTGCTCTCTGCTTGTGCCCTCTTTGAGGTGCAGTGTAACAGAGAACACGAGGAGGGGTCCCTGATCCTTCCCTGCAGTCGTTTTGCTTAAAGATAAACCCCAGACATGCCAGGACACGCTGCCTGTTCACACTTGTCCTCCTGCTCTGCCTGGAGCGGTGGTCGCGGCCAGTCAGGGGACTGCAGGAGGCTTTGCAGGGCACTTTTCCTTTGTGCAGAGCCCTCTGACATGAAGGGGTTAAGGTTTAAGGATTTTTGTGCTTGGCCTCAGCTTGCCACACTTCCTGTTCATGGCTTTGGTGCCCACTAGAGCTGGGGATGCCCCTTCCCATCGAACTGGGTGCTCCCCCTTTCTCAGAGTTGCTTCATTAACACAAAGCCACCTGAGTTCAAGTAGTAAGAGGTCAGTGAGTTGCTAAAACATGCACCTGATGTCAAAAGGCACATTCCAAGCGCGTGGACACCCCAGACCCCAGCGATGGGCGCTCCCAGCTCTCTATGAGCCCAGCCCCAGCAGCAGCAGCGCTGACGCGCGGCAGGCGCTGCATTTCCTTCTGTTTGTTTAACTTCTCCTTTAGACACGGTGATGCTCCAGCCTTCTTCCTGCTTTTACTCTGTAAACACTGCGTTGCTTTAATTGTCAGCCTGGAGAGCTCCAAGAACAATAATCTCCAGTGCTCCGCCTGGCCTGCAGCCACTGCTGTTTCGCTGCAGTAAACGGTCATTCATTGTGCAACACTTTTGAAGCAAAATGTTTACATCACACGCTCAGCTCCACGTGGTGGGGGGGAGAGCAGGAGTATTTGTGCAACACTTAAAGTTCTGAGTGTTCTGAAATCTCTTGGCATTAGCAGTATAAATTGTGGCATAGCAGCGAGTGTTTATGCTCCATAGGGGGAAGGTGTCAGGGATTCGTTGCTGCTGGGCTGAGGCAGAATGTGCTGGAGTTGGGTTTTTCTCTTTCTCTGTCTGCAGAAGTTTTTCTTAAGTAATTTACTCTTCCCTCCAGTCAGGTCTTGCCTACCTATGACAGCTTGGACGAGCCCTCTGTTAAAATCATGAGCTCCATCTTCGCTTCTTCCCTAAACGTGGTCACCACCTTTTACATCGCGGTAAGAACCTTCCCCTTCTCTTTCCTTGCCAGAAGTCACAGTCAGGAGAGGCAGTGGGGATGGTGATTTATCTGCAGTTGGGGCTGGTTTCTGCTTATCTGTATTTATTCTGAAAGACAAGTTGTTTTGCTGAGAGCAAAGTCAGATGGGAGATGAGGAACCAAACAGTGCTGGAGGCATTTGGAGACTCCACATTTTCAGCATGGCACATTTCCTTGGGGGGAGGTGGAGTGGAAGCCCAGCTCTTCCATGGGCATCAGTCCAGTGTCTGCCTTCCAGGGCCCAGCCTGGAGCTGGAGGTGCTGCCCAGAGTTCAGGAGAGCTTCTTTTTCATCCCAGTGCAGTTAGAAAGATGTGAAGGAAGTTATGCCTCATAAAGCACCAGTTAATAAAATGGAGTTAATAATTCCTGGGAAGAGCCGTGCCCGGTGAGCTGGGCTGCTGTAGGGAATCATTGCAGCCCCTTCCTTGTTGGAGGGGGCTGGTCCATTGTCCTGGCACTGAGCAGAGCGTTGGTGCTGCCTCACTGCAACATCCTCCATGAAAGCCCCCTGTATTCGGTAAGAAACTTGCCTCTGCTTTTAGGAGGGCCCCACCATTCATCAGCTGTTTGGGGATGCTGCAGCAGGTTGCCCAAGGAGGTGGCCCCATGCTCTCTCCTTGGCTGGCTGGTCCTGACTTATGGGATGTCACTGTCTTCCAGCCTTGGTAGGGCAGGTAGGAATGTGCTTTGGAGTCAAACCCCATCGATTCACCTCCCCTCCTGCCACACAGGTGGGCTTCTTTGGCTACGTGAGTTACACCGAAGCCATTGCTGGGAACGTCCTAATGAACTTCCCTTCCAACCTGGTGACGGAGATGATCCGAGTGGGATTCATGATGTCGGTAGCTGTGGGGTTTCCCATGATGATCCTGCCGTGCAGACAGGCGCTGAACACCCTTCTCTTTGAGCAGCAGGTAAGAACCTCCTGCGTGGCCAGGAGCAGTGTGGTGTGCACCTCTGAAGCTTGCTTGTTGACTCTGCCTTCTGCTGCTGACCTGGGCTACAAACGTGCCTTGGTTCTGTGAGACAGCTGCCTGTGTCTGCCTTGTGGTAGGTGCTTGCTGTGCAGAGGGGCAAACCCTCAACTCACACTAAAATCATAGGCGTGTGGTAACCGTGCAGCAGGAGCCCTGTGGCACTCTGTGGCTGCTGCTCTGCAGAGTGGTGATCTCTGATACTGTGAGGTCCTTGTCCTCTTTGCAGAGGAGTTTCATGGGCAGCAGTGCTGGAGTTGTGAGTCTGGTGCCTGCTCTTGCTCCGCTGCTCCCCAAGTCCCATAGCTGCTGCTCCCTGCCCCGGTGGGGATTTTGGCTCTCATGCAGAAGTGTGACACAGTTCAAAGCCGAGGTGCCTCTCCCTCTCAGAAAGAGGGAGAAATGTGCTTTTGGAAACAGAGGAGCCTCCTTATTTCCTGCGGCTCCAGCTGGCATCCTTTAGCTGGCCAACTCGATCTTGCTTTGCATTTAGCTTAAGCTTCTGTTCCTGGTCTCAGAGCTCAGCCAGCCTCATTTCTTCTTGCTTCTGTGTGTGCCTGCTCGTGTCTGCTCTGTAATTACTCCTCTCATCCTTGCACCTTTGTCAGGAGCCCCCTGAGCATCCTTCTCCCCTCTGGGTTCAGATGTCCCCTTTCTCCCGTGCCTGCCCCGGCTGTTTGGTGCCGAAGCCGACGATGGAATACAGCCCCCTCCCACACGTTCACCTTTCCCAGGGTCAGATCTTCAGACAGCCTTTGTGACTATAGTTGGTCTGTCTGATTTAGACTGTAAGTCCCTTGTGGCAGTAGCGTGTTCTCCTCTGTGTATTGTACGGCACTAAGCATGCCGATGGTATTCAGTAAATAACAGTAAGAGATTGTGGGAATGTTCTGAGGCCTTTGTGTATCTGCATAAATAGAAACCTCTTAGGGCAGGAAATAAAACTTGAGCAATTTATAGCTCTAAATCCTGCCACTTCTGCCTGTGAGAAGCCCCCGGCTCTTTTCTCACATTGGGAGGGCCTGAGGATGGGGGAAGCTGATTGATGAAAGCCAGCGGGTGCAGAGCAGTGAGCACTGGAAATGCTTGGGAAGGCTTTGGTTCTTGCTTGGCCTCAGCTCCTTGCACCTTGGGCTCTGAACGTGTCACTTCTGCTTTCCTCTCCCATCTGTGCAGCCGGGAGAGTGGGTGCCCCCTGTTCTCCATGGTATGTGTTTGCTGGGTGCTGTGCACTTCCCATTTGGAGTGTGGGGATGGGATGGGAAGCAAAGGGCATCTGGAAACCCTCTGGCATCAGCAGCAGCCACCCTCCTCTCTGCCACCCATCAAGCTGGTACATGTGGTGTAACGTGGTGGTGTTGGGGGATACCTTGCCATAGCAAAGCCCTGTGACCACTCTCCCTCCTGCCTCCTCAGCTGCTTTCTCATGCCCTTGGCCTTGGGGTTGCTGGGCACTGGCACAGGCACTGGGATACAGCTGCACAGGTCACATCTGGGGCAGGACGGGAGCAGCAGCTTTGGCTCCGTGCCCCCCATGACTCTCATTTGGAAGGGTCAAATGCAGTTGCATGTTAAAACTGCTCAGCCATGTCTGAGTGCCCCCCCCCCGCACTCTCCTCTGTGGAGACCATGGCATGGAGGTGGTGAAGCTGCTGGAGCCTGCTGGGGTAACTGCTCAGGAGCTGTGGGGTTGTGATGCAGGAGCTAAATTCATTGTCCCTCTCCCACCTTTTGCAGCAGAAAGATGGCACCTTTGCTGCGGGGGGTTACATGCCCCCCCTGCGGTTCAAAGCCCTGACACTGGCTGTTGTGTTTGGAACCATGGTAGGAGGCATCATGATCCCGAATGGTGAGTGAGGAGCTGACAAGTTGTCCTGGCTGCGTTCTCTGCTCTCTTTGCTTTGCTCTTCTGCTGGGGTGGCCGGGCTGTCCAGGGGCTGCTCCAGCAGCCCTGGAAGGGACCTTTGCTGACTTCTCCTCTTCTTCACCAGTGGAAACCGTTCTGGGCCTGACGGGGGCTACGATGGGAAGCCTCATTTGTTTCATCTGCCCAGCTCTTATTTACAAGAAGATCCACAAGAACGCG
This sequence comes from Amazona ochrocephala, assembly GCA_039720435.1. NCBI lineage: Eukaryota > Metazoa > Chordata > Aves > Psittaciformes > Psittacidae > Amazona > Amazona ochrocephala. The sequence continues at coordinate 94,286,185 of CM077879.1, forward strand.
CTGTGTTCACAGGTCAGTGCTGATGCTGCTTGACATCCTCCTCAGCCCTCTGCAGGGCCTGGGAATGTAGTTAATTTGACTGCTCAGCACCTCCTCCAGCCTCCCCCTCCAGTCTGCCCAGTCCAGGTGGGAGCTGTTCTGGTCAGCTGCTCTGAGCAGCCTCACTTACGGAATCCTTTAGGTTGGAAAAGACTTTTAAGATCAAGTCCAGCCATTCCCCCAGGACTAAGGGGCGTGCAGACAGCAGAGGAGGTGCTGGCCCCAGTGTATGTCCCTGTGCTGAAACGCCAGCTCTTTTTGTCCCTCCTGCAGCAAGTGAGGCATTCATTTGGTGCATAAAATGCTGCTTCTGGTGGGCTCCAGGTTCTGTACCCACAGAATGGGAAATCCAGGCAGCCTGTAAAACCTTGCCGGGCCTTAACATCCCAGCCTGCCTGGGCTGGGGAAGGCAAGCACAGCTTCTCAGTGGTGCGCTTCATGCTGCTGACCCTCAGCTCTGCTTTGGACCAGAGTGCTAATAAAAGGGAACACACACAGAGGTGTTGCTCCAGGATTTGTACAAACCCAGGGTCCTTGGGAGCCTGCTAGAAACGCAGCTTTGCCTTTTGCTCCAGTTTGAGTTGGCCTCCTCGGGGACTGGAACAAAGTGGCTCTTTGCTGGGCTTGATCTCTCTTCTACTGCAAATGCAGCGCTTTGTGGGGCTGAAATGAGCGTGTTTGGGGGCTGTTTTCTCTAACAATAACTCAATCCACTGCCTTTTAGCAGGGCCCTGCCCCACTGTTACCAGGCACGACAGCGCTGGGCTGGGGAGAAGCTTTGCAGCGAAGTGCAGAGTCAGCAGGGGGGGAGCGGGACATTCTTGTGGGTCCTCTGGAGCTAATGGCTTTTGCTCTGTTTAATGACTTGTGGCTTTGCGAACGTACGTGCAGGTTGGGAGCAGGGTGGGTATTTTTTCTTGCCCCGTGCTTTCTCTGACGCAAGGAAACGGTCCAACTTTCCAGCTCGCGCTTGGAATGCTGACACTTTGCTCCCAAGTTCTTTGAGTGAACCCCAAGCAGGAGCCGAAATGCCAGCCTGGAGCTCGTGGGGAAACAAAGAGCACTTTCAAGAATCGCTTTCTATTCCGGCTCAGCCGGAATGTTTCTCTGCAGTGCCTTGAAACTGCGCTTGGGATGTGCTGAGCTCTTGGGCTGGCCACCCCGAGGCGACCGTCAGCTGCCCGGGCTTGGACACTGGTGCATTGAGTGTGTGACCTGGGGTCTGGTCACGAGGCCGCTGAAGATGTTTGTCCTGCAGGAAGCCCCACAAAGGAGTAAGGGCTTATCTAAAGCATCGCTCCCTAGGTTACCCTGGCACTGCAAGCTCTTCAGCCTTCTCTTGAGTGATCCATTGCCTGTCAGGTTTGCATGCTCACTCTGACCGATGCTCTGAAGTGCTGCAGCGAGGGCACAACTGCCTTGGGGAGCACCCTGGGCTGCACAGCACCTCTGGAGCTGGATTCAGAGCCCACCCTCTCCTCCTTCCTCTGGGTCTTCTGCAAAGACTCATTTATTCTTCCCCTGAAGCTCTGTCTTTGGTCTCCTTCATTCCTGCTTTGCTTTGATCAGGTGCTCCACTCCATCAGCCTATGCTCCTGTGAAACATGGCAGTCAAGGGGGAGAAGAAGCCAGCCCTGGGCAGAAGGTGTACCTCCCTGCCTTTCCCTGTCTAAACAACATACGTGTATGTTGTCCCTCCATCATCTTTAGCTCTTTCCAAAGCAGCAGACCTTCTCAAGGCCAGCTTTTACGCTTGCCTGCATTATCTTCTCTGATATGGTGCTGCTTCTGAGAGCCAGCTGCTCTTATCAGGCCGAAGCAAAGTCCCGTGTCGGGCAGCTTACGGGGCTGGCGAGATGTGGAGCTCAGATTTACTGAGCTGGGAAGATGATGCAAGTGGGGCTGTAAACAGGAAAGTACCACTGAAAGTAGTGAAAAGGGCTCCAGGGGGAGGGATATGGGCAGTCCCAGTGGGTTAATCATTGCAGCGGCCAGGCTGGGGGCTGACTTGGTTCAAAGTCTTGTTGCACTGGGACGATGATGTGGTAACAGCAGTTAAAAAGGCTGAAGCCAGGCAAGCAGTGCTGTGAGTGAGCTGGGGAGAGCGTTCCCTTCCTCGTGGTTAAGCACAGAGTGTGTTCCCATAAAGGTGCAGGTTTGTGTCCTGCTGCCCTCCGGGAGCCTCGAGCAGGGGGCGCAGAGTGAGGTTTGGCAGAGAGCGGCTGAAGGTCGCGTCGAGGTCTGTAAACAGAGGGTTTAACTTCTAACAGGAAGGTGTTGGCTTCCCGGTGTTGACACAAGCTTGTCCAAGAGGCCCCTCCTAGGGAGGCCCGAGTGGCGCTTGTCCCGCCTTGGGAAGAGGAGCTGTGGAGAGGCTGCTCCAGGTCAGGAAATGACCCCTGGGTCTCGCTCCTGTGCGGATGGAAAAGCTTCCCCTCTGCCCTCCCCTGGTGGAGCCGTGGCCAATGCCCCTTCACCACTGGCCCTTCAAACACAGCACCTCTGTCGCAGCGCAGCAGAGGAGCCCGGCAGTGACCGGGGCTCTGCATTCCTTCCCCGTGACTCTGTGTCCAGCCCAGCTCCGAGGCCAAAGCAATGCAGTTGGGACTAATTCAGGTTTCCAGCCTGCTGCTGGTGGCCCAGGCGTGGTCAGGGGATGGTGGGAGCTGGTGACGCTGCTGGGCAGAGCTGGAGCTGTCTGCTGGGAGGAAGAGGAGCTGAGGGAGAGGAAGCAGCAGAGGAAACAGCCGCGTAAACTTCCTCTCCTGAGTTCCTGTCCCTGCTCGGGGCGCTGCTCTCGGGGCACGGGCCCTGCCTGGCTGCGGAGGCTGCAGCACATCCTCACCGGGAGCTGCTTCTGGGAATCACAGAGCCCCAGCCTGGTTTGGGTTGAAGGGACCTTAAAGCTCCTCCAGCTCCAACCCCTGCATGGGCAGGGACACCTTCCACTAGAGCAGCTTGCTCCAAGCCCCTGTGTCCAGCCTGGCCTTGAACACTGCCAGGGATGGGGCAGCCACAGCTTCTCTGGGCACCCTGTGCCAGCGCCTCAGCACCCTCCCAGGGAAGAGCTTCTGCCCAAGAGCTCATCTCAGTCTCCCCTCTGGCAGGTTAAAGCCATTGCCCTTGTCCTGCCCCTACAGGCCCTTGTCCAAAGCCCCTCTCCATGTTTCTTGCAGCCCCTTTAGGCACTGGAGCTGCTGTAAGGTCTACAGGTTCTCAGCTCTTCAGCTGAGCTCTTTGGGGGTAGGTGTCTCCTCTGCCTGCCGCTGGTTCCTTGAGCCACCACATCCTGCAGCCAAAGTTCCCGTTCCTTTGCTTGCTGGATTAGCCTCGGTGGTCCCTGGATTACAACTGCCTGGTTTTCCATATCAGAAGTGTCTCAATGAGATTAAGCCACATTGTGGACCTCCTTGTTGTCAGCTGCTGATTGTGGGTGAGGAGGAGCTGTGCTGATGTAGGGATGAAGGTTCAGGGACACCCCGGCCTGTCTCTGCCTGCCCATACCCGTACCCATCTGGAGATGAACTGTAGTTGTTAAACGGTCCAAGGGGGTTGAGTTGAGGGTGTCTGAGCCTGTGGTTCCCCACTACGATAAGAAACAACACAAATCCTTTCAACCATTTGCTGTTTGCAGGCGTTTCCTACAGCTCCCTCCTCTCCCACGTTCTCTCCTGTTCCGGTGGCACCAGAATAGATCCTCTTTGTGGAAGCGCTCTTCCTCTCCGCTGTTGTTGCTGGAAGAGGCCAGAACAGTCACAGACCCATTCCTGCCGGGGCTGCGGATTGTGTGAGGGTAGGAAGTGGCCGAGCTCCAAGCCGAGGGCCGCCGTGGCAGGGACCTGCTGAGTGTGCTCTTGGCCTGTGCGGGCTGGCAGGATATCTGCTGCTTGTGCACCCCCACGGCCAGGCAGGGACCACGGTTCACTTCTGTTTCCTTTGCAGCATCCCTAAGGTCTGGCCTCTGCTCCCTGGCCACGCTGCTCCCCCTTGCCCAGGGCTGCCTCACGTCCTGCCAGCCTTTCCCTTCTGAAGGCGTCTGCCTGTCTGCAGGGCTCTGCTGGGAATGGGGTCTCCTGGTCCCAAAGCACTGACCTGGCTTCTGGGTGATCTCTGTCAGCATAGGGAAGGAGAGGAAAAGGAGGAAGGAGAGGAGAACGTTCACCTCTCCTCCCTCCATTGGATGTGGCAATGTTTTAGCTTGGACAGGGCTTGGAGCAAGCTGCTCTAGTGGAAGGTGTCCGTGCCCTTGGCAGGGCGTAGGAGCTTGATGAGCTTTGGGTTCCCTTCCAACCCAAACCATTCCGTGATTCCACAAGTCTCCTTTCAATTTCACTTCTTTAGTTTCAGTCTTCAGCCTCTGTAGCAGTGCTCCCCTATGTCTGTTCCTGCTTCTCCTCCCACTGAGCAGCATCCTTTTATTGGGCTTTTTGGGAATCTTGGTGTAAGCGCTGCAGGGTAAGGATCTGGGGGGAAGAGGCTGAGTCCCACAGGCTGTGGTCCTGTCCTGGTGTTGCAGCCTAAGCCAGGAGCACCAGTACTGGGTATTGCACTGCTCATGGAGCCCTTCCTCCCGCAGGACCCAGATCCTGGCTGTTTCCTTCTGCTTGGTCCCAGCTCTGTGGAGCTCAGTGGGTTCCTTCCTGCAGCAATGGAGCTTCAGGACTCGCGTGTGGGCATCTCCGTCTTGCTTTGAAAAGCTGAGAGGTTTTAAACAGCTCCTTGGAAAGCTCTCTGGGCTGTAAACAGGTCGGGCACCTCTGTTCTCAGCCAGACCTGATCTCATGGTCTTCTAATGTGGAAATACCAGGGAATGAGGGTTTGCAGCTGGACTCGTGTGCCGCATGCATTTCCCCAGCTTCACATCCTGCCCGCTTGCTTTGAGCCTGTCTGCTACAGGAGTTCAACAGCTTCCAGCATCTGGGACTTCCATTTGTAAGTCCTCACATCCAAATAAAACCCTCAGCCGAAAGCTACTGGTTTTCTCTTTTAGGCCTCTTAGTTTTCCCTCCACTCCAGTGTATTGATGTGTGTGATTGCACCAAGCTTGGAACTGTTTGGAGACCCTGTTTGCATGAAGGATGCCCTACAGAGCACTCCTGGTTGTGTCACTGTGCTAACCAAAGCTCCACTCACTGTGCAGATTATCCTGTGGATTGGCCTGGGAATGCTGGTTATTAGTACCTACACCACCTTGTCTGCCTCTGAGGACCCCCCTGTGAAGACAGAGGCGATGGGCTTGGAGCCCCTGGATGGAGAGGAGAATGGAATAGACCAGGATTTGGTCAAAATCCCAGGTATGTGTCTGCTGGAGTTGTGCTTCCCAGCCCTGCTCCCAGCTCCACCTCTTCAATTTAGATGTATGTATTTCATATATATATATACATAAAGAGCTTGTGATGGAAACAGGGTCAATGCCAGGCAGCTCCGTGCATCTTCACAGCATCCTGGGGATTTTCCCAAGAGCAGCCGCAGTTCTGCCTTCTGGAAAAGCCTGGTACCTTCTGGAAAAGCTCCCATGGTGCCCTGTGGGAGTTGTTCCTTTGAAAAGGGAAAGGTGGGTGCAGGGGTGGGGTCCCCAGTATGGGAACAGCATCGATCTCCCTGCTGGGGGTGATAATTGAGCTCTTAGGCAGAAGCTCTTCCCTGGGAGGGTGCTGAGGCGCTGGCACAGGGTGCCCAGAGAAGCTGTGGCTGCCCCATCCCTGGCAGTGCTCAAGGCCAGGTTGGACACAGGGGCTTGGAGCACCCTGCTCCAGTGGGAGGTGTCCCTGCCCGTGGCAGGGGTTGGAGCTGGAGGAGCTTTAAGGTCCCTTCAACCCAAACCATTCCCTGGTTCTATTCTGAGCAGCCACCCAGGGCTGCTTTCCCTCTTCCTGCCAGCGCGTTCTGCACCATTCCAATCACAGCCACTCACTGCGCTCAGGGGTATGTAAATTTATGGGAAGCGCCTGGTTTTTTGGTGGCGAGGATATAAATTTGGACAGGGTTCGAGCTCTGACAAAGGCTTTGATTGCGCCTCAGCTTTGTTTACTGGTCCGGGTTATTTACTGTTTGTTTGCTGGGACCATTGATGGAATTACGGCCGATCCCTCCCGTGCCCAGCTGCAGGCTCCCTGCAAGGCCGCTGCTGGCAGGTGTCTCCTGACCCCTGCCTCTCCTCGCGCAGGGCTCTCTCCTCCTCCTCTAGTTCATTGTTCCTCGGGTCTGCTCCTGCTTTGCTTTTGCTTTATTTGTTCTTTGGGGGCCTTGGAATATCCTCGGAAGGGGGACAGGGGCCGTCTCTCCTGGAGATTATCCTCCCTCCTGCTGGTTGGCTGTGCTCCTGCCGAGCAGCTTTGAGTGTCTCCGAGACACCGGTGCTGCCGCCGATAACATTCGCTCCTGGGCTGCTCCGTCCCTGGCAGCGCAGGGGCTTTTATGCCTTGGTGCTCACGGTTTACACGAGGCATGCACGTCTTCTCGGGTGCTGGGATGCTCGTGAACTCTGGAGCAAAAGATGCTCTCAGTGCCTTAATCGAGCACACTCAGCAGGGCCGGGAGGAGGGATGCAATTGAATTCTTCCATCTTGGTTAATTTTGGAGCAGTAATGGCCAAAGAACAGCTGCTCGTTTCAGGAGGAGTCGCTAATGACACGTGTTCGTGTGGCTGGGAGCATTAAAGGAGTCCCATAAAGGATGGTGTCCGCTGGAGGTTGCTAAATCTCTTCTCCATGTGAGCCAGGGTGGTGGAGCAGGACGCCAGCATCTAATGATCGCGTGGTGCAGCAACCCTCCCCTACCCACCGTGTGTGCCTGGAGCTCCTCAGCATTACCCTTGTTGCCTGGGGCTTGCTGCTGGATGAAGGGAGGAAGGTGGTTTTAGTACTCTTGGGATGTGAACTTCCCAGGGAGGAGCTGTGCAGCTCCTCATGCACCGAGTGTCTGCTGCCTGTCGAGTCTAATGCAGTGCATTTTGTAGCTGGGGGCTGCTGGCTCTGGACTGGGTGCCTTGTCCCCTGAGAAGAGGGAGCAGGATGGTGCAGGGGTGATGGAGCTAGGCAGCGGATGAGGGACAAGGACCTGCTAAAGTGGGTCCAGAGGAGGCCATGGAGATGCTGCGAGGGCTGCAGCAGCTCTGCTCTGGAGCCAGGCTGAGAGAGCTGGGCTGGGTCAGCCTGGAGAAGAGAAGGCTCCTGAAGGGGAGACCTCAGAGCAGCTCCAGTGCCTGAAGGGACTGCAGGAAACCTGGAGAGGTGCTTTGGACAAGGGCCTGTAGGGACAGGCCAAGGGGAATGGCTTTAACCTGCCAGAGGGGAGACTGAGATGAGCTCTTGGGCAGAAGCTCTTCCCTGGGAGGGTGCTGAGGCGCTGGCACAGGGTGCCCAGAGAAGCTGTGGCTGCCCCATCCCTGGCAGTGTTCAAGGCCAGGTTGGACACAGGGGCTTGGAGCACCCTGCTCCAGTGGAAGGTGTCCCCGCCCGTGGCAGGGGTTGGAGCTGGAGGAGCTTTAAGGTCCCTTCAACCCAAACCAGGCGGGGATTCTCTGACTTCGCAGGGCGGTAGATGTGGGGCTGCCCCGTGCCTTGGACCGGTGCCTCCCTGTGCCTCTGCAGGATGTCGGCCTGACTAGCAATGAGAGGCGTTAAATGGTGCCCTTCTTCCCGCTCCGCCGCTCCCCCCTCATCCTCACTGGCTTGTTTTGCCCAGGCAGGAGCCTGCAGCCTGGAAAACACAGCAGCAGCTGCATCCTGCCATTGAGGGTGTGCAGGATGCGCCTGCCCCACATCACCTGGGTGCCCTCATCCCAGCACATCTGGGTCCTATCCCTCACATGGGGCTCCACCAGGAGCACATGGAGTCTCCCTTGGTGCCTCCATGCCCCTTCCCGGGCGGCCGGAGCCTCCGTGCCCATTCCCCCCGGGGCCAAGGCAGAGCCAGGGGCTGCGCAGGGCCTTTTCCCAGCGCTGCCTTCACCATCTGACTTTGGCCTGTCAGCATGTGAGAGGAGTTTTATTGGCCTCTTTGATGTTGTGGAGACCAGAACTGTACCGACTTTCATTAAGCCCCTGCCCTTTGGGCCTGGGGATTATGAATATTCGAACATTGCCCTTTAATGTGAACACGTATTGACCAGCCAGCTCGGAGCAGTGTTTTTACTAACGACACCCAAGTGCTCATTACAGCCCCTGCCTGTATTGCTTGAGGTTTACTGTCAGCAGCTCTTCGGGAAAGGTATAAAACCCCTTTCAGAGGGGTTCTGCTGCTCGGTGCCGCGTGTGCGCCTGTGTTAAAAGGTTGCTAAGCTGCCTGCGAAGGCTCACGAAGGCAATTATCCATTTAAAAACAAGAAGGGAAGAAGCTAATGAGGCAATTCCTCCGTTTGAAAGCGCCCCCCGGGGCCGGATTCACATTTTGTAATATTTCTCAGCTCCTTACTCCATCCTTGCCGCTGCGTTTTCTTCCTCTGCTGTTGTGCAACGTCGGGTAACAAAGACCTGATTCACTCTCCTTATGCAAGAGTGCCCTTGCCCTGTGCTCCAAGGAGCCCATGGGCTGGAGACCCCGCTCCAGCCCTTCCAAGGGACGCGGTGCTCTGTGTTCCGTGGGTGAAGCTTGGGTCTGTGCCTGGCTCCTGCTGGTGAGGGCTCCCCCATCCCTGCCCTGTGTTTGCCCCCCAAAAAGAGCCCTCCCTGGCTGCAGGCTGTGTCCCGCCGGCGCCGGGAGCCAGAGCAGCCCCCAGCATGTGTGAGACGTGGGCTCTGCACCGCTCCTGGAGCTGCAGGAACAGCTTGGCTGCGCTGCAGCTCTCCCTGGTGCTTTGTGCGAGCGGGCTTTTAATAGTGCCTGTGACACAGAAAAGGAACTCTCAGCCTCTGTAATTTGGGTTCGCTTTTACTGCGGGTGCGTCAGGAGACAACTGTGAACTAATTTCAGTGATGCCATTCGATAACCTTGTGAAATCTGTACCCGGTGCAGGGGGAGAGGGGGGGCTCCCGGCAGCGCAGCTGGGCCGGGGCGGCTGCGTGGGGCTCCCCGGGGACGGCTCGTCCCTGCCCCACTCGGCATGTTCAGGGGCAGCCTTTGCCCCCTCCCCTCTGCCCTGCTTGTTCTGCTTCGTTTTCCTTAGCACGAGCTCAGGCATCTCGCTCCATTTCACTGCACTGAGCTGGACCAGCACCAGCAGATCCTGAACCCTGTGTCCCCCATCAGCCTCGGATGGTGCTTGGGCATCACTCAGCATCACGGAGCTTCCCATGTGTCCCTGGGCATCCCCAGGTCCCTTTGCCAGGCTCTCCTCAGCTCAGGCCTTGCACAGCGGGTCCATCTCACCACCTCTGAGTGCAGACACCGCTTTTGGCTGCGGAAAGCTGTGTGTGAGGAGGGGTTGAACGCCTTTCTGGGACCACTGCTCCTATCGGAACCAGGAGCGGGGAAGGAGGGGAAGCGTTTAGGTTGCTAATCACAACACTTCATCGCAGCCCCAGAGGCTGCTGCAAACCACAACACATCGGCACAGAGCCCCGGCTCCCCTCGGCCGCGTGTGCGAGTGGAGCTGCCGCCTGGCACCGCCAGCACCGGGGCAGTGCGAAGCCTCCCAATGCTGCCCAGCACCCAGGGCTGCGGTTGGGAGCCAAAAAGCTTTTACAGCCTCTGAGGCCTCTGCCTGTAAAGTCCAACGCCGCTCATAAAACATTAAGAGGCGCAGCATTACTGGAACGCTCTCCAAAGGGACGCGGAGGGCGACGAGACGGGTTAGAGCGATTATTGCACATCCTGAGCAAAACTGTTCTCTGCAAACCACATCGAGCCCCTTATAGATTTCCATGCAGCGTGAGAGGTCGTTAATTCACGCCCTGATGATGAACTTAATTTTGTTTCCTGCTGAGCAAATGATGGCTTCGAGGCAGCTTTGTCTTATTATGGCGTGGAGACTTGGGTTCTTGTCTGTGTTTGTTTTGGTCTTCCTCCTCGCATTGTTTGCAGGAATGGGGAGCATGCAGCTGCCTCTTGATTTACAACTGATGCTTCTCCCAGCAGCGGGACCTCCCCCAGCCCCTCAGGGTGTCCTGGGCCCCTGGAGGGGGTTCACCTGCTGCAGGGTCCTCTGGTCAAACCCTGCCATGCGCACGGGGGTAATTCTGGCTTTAACTCCTCCGTTTCCCACTTGTGTGGGAAGCTTCCCTTTAATTTCCCCTCTTGAACACTACAGAGTCATGGGATGCTTTGGATTGGACCTTAAAGCTCATCCAGTTCCAACCTTGGCACGGGCAGCGACACCTTCACTAGCCCAGGTTGCTGTCTCGCTTTGGGTCATCGCTCCCTTCTGCACTGGGAATGTCTCTGCTTGTGCCGCGGTGCTCCGGATCCTTGGCTTCCAGAAGTGCCGGGATGAGCTCCAAGCGCAGCCATCGCCCGGCTTCATGAACCAATTAACGCAGAACTTTCCTCCAATAGAGTAAATAATGTTTCCTTGCAGAGAGGCCAGGATTTAGCTGGGAACATCCGCAGCCGGGCCGAGCGCTCCCCTCCCCGGCCTCAGCCTCCTGCTTCCCAGGGCCGCGGTCCAGGGCCGGGCACGGGTTCCTGCAGGCTGCTTTTTCCTGAAAGGAGGAGCGCCCTGCCCTGACTTGCTGAACCCTGGGAAGTCCCTCAATGGAGGGAAGGGACCCTTGGGTACGAGGCTCAGAGTTCTCAGAAAATCCGGGCCCTTTTCTCCTCCCACCGTCATTCCCAAACCCAAACCCACGCTGAAATCGCGCCAGCCGCAGCGCACGTCCCTTCAGCGGGGTGTGGAGCTCCAGGTTTCTGGAGAGGCGCTGGGTCCTTCTGGCACGGATCCCTCTGGGCCAGGATCTTGTACTGGTGTGGTGCAGGGTCCCCCCCGTGCTGGGGTAAGGCCCACGCAGCTGAAGTTGTGGCAATCTCCTCTTTCCCATGAGTTCATCTCGTCATAAATCGCACCAGCCCTGCGGAGGGGGAGGAGGAGATTGAGAGATGTTTATGGAATGAATTCCCCAAAGGAAATCACCCGGGGGAGGGCGGATGGGGGGGAAGAGTTGGGAATTTTTCGGTTACAGAAGAGAGGTTTTTGTTGTTGTTGTTGTTGTTTGGAGTTTGTTGGATGGAAAAACGTCTGCAGAACAGCTTCAGTGCTGGGAAACAACCACATTCCCTCCTCTGAGGGAGAGTTCGCTCCCTGTGTGCGCTGCGTGGGCTGTCCTCTGCCAGCCTGGGGTGTTGGAAGGGGCCGTTCCCAGCCCATGGGACATGCCATGGATTCCACGTGGTTCCTCCAGCGCTAACCTCGGTAACTGGTTTGACTGGGATGTGTCTTTCAGAATCATCCCATCTCCGAGGGAGGCGGGGAGGGTGCCCTGCATCCCTCGCGAGTTTCCCCTACCGCCTGTTCAAGCCCATTCCTCAACACGGGGTCCTGCAGCTCTCCTCCCACCCGCTGTCCTCCGAGCAGCGTTCAGAGGGCTGGAAAACACTTACGGGTAAAACAAAAAGAGGAAGAAATAGAAATAAGAGCGGGTTCGAGCCGCTTTGCAGCTCGATGGGGACCGCAGCTCGATGGGGACCGCAGCCCGGTGCCTGCGCTCCTCATGGGTCCGGCCAGCCGGGAGGATGCTACCATCTGGCGGCAGCGGCAGCCGCCTGCATCCCAGCCCCCGGCTTCCACCGCCGCAGCTCCATAAAACCCAGCGCAGGGAGAACAAACAACCCCCGAACAAAAGCCCCGGCCCTTCCCTAGCAACGCTGGAGGGACGAGGGCAGCTCGACTTGTGCCGGTGGAGGGGCTGCAGCAGACAAAGCCCCTGCTCGATGCTGGCAACGCAGCCGTGCGTAACCACGTGCAATGAACTGTCCTGCAGACCAGCACCCGGCAGTGGAGGAGGCAGAGGATGACCGCGATAAACCCAAGCTGCTGGATGAGAAGGAGGAGATGGAGCAGCCCCAAATCAAGGTGCCCATGCAGGTACCCAAGAGAGAGGAGGAGGAGGGAGGAAAGCTGGAGGAGAAAGTGCAGCTTGACCGTCCCGATCAAGGTAAGGGGGAGCCTGGAGAGGTGGTGCCAGCTCTGGTGTGGGTTGTGCAGCTATTTCAGATAAAGAGCCTGCTCTCTGCTCACTGCCTGGTGGACTGAAGGTGATTTAGTATCTGATGCTCTCGAGTCTCATTAGGAATGCAGCCTCTTGAGGAGGAAGGGTGGATAAAGGGTGCTGGGTGTACTGTGAACCTGCTGCCTCTCGCTGCCTCCCATGGCTCTCTAGCCCCCTAACCCTGCCTGTCTCCCGCTCCAGGGATTGCCCTGCCCGTGGGAGAAGCCCATCGCCACGAGCCGCCCATCCCACACGATGAAGTGGTTGTGGACATGGGGCGGGAGCGGGAGGAATCCGACGAGAACAAACCTGTGCCTGGAGGAGGCAGTGACCGTGGGGCTCAGCCGGCTCTGGAGGAGGCAGCGGGGCTGAGTCCCCAGAAAGGAGCACTCGGCCTGAGCCAAGGGAAGGAAGTGATTGCTGGGAAGCAGCTGCGGGGAGGGACGCAGGAGCCCGCTCAGAATCCAGGGAACGGCCTGGAGGTGATGGCGCAGGGTGGCAGGCTGCCATACAAAGAGCTGGAGCCAGACAAACAAGTGCTGGCAGCCAAGGCGCAAGCTGCCGCGCCGGACGGTGAGAAGAAAGCTGAGGCTGCAGGTGACGGGGAGAAAGCAAAGCTCCAGCTCCCCAGGAAAGCGGAGGAGGCTGCGAAGCCCATGGAGAAGGAAACAGGCCCTGGTAAGCGCCCTCCACTGAACAAACTCCTCTTGGTCTGTAATCCCCCTCCGGAGACTGAGCAACGTGGTTATTGCTACCTCCATCCCAGTGTTCCCTTTTGAGCCCAATAGATTAGCACAAGAGCCACGCAGCCCTGCCAGCATCTGCTGGGGGAGAGGAGGAATCTGGCGGCTGTGACAGCTCCTGTGCTGTCTGTCACAGTTGTTTGCTAGCTGGGGCAGTGTCAGGTGCCAGGCTGCTCCTGCGCGCTCCCGGCTCGCTGGGGACACCCAGCTGGGAGATCTTGACAGGTAACACATTGCAGAGTGCCCGGGTATAAGCTCGTTAGAACCGTGCTTGCGTTTGCATTGGCTGAGGTGGCTGATGCTGGCGCCCAGCCACCGCTCCGCTGCGTTGTTAAATAGGTTTTATTACTTCCCCTGCAGTTGTGGGGTTGAATGTAAACCCTGCGGGCTCGGGCAGGGAGGGACACCGGGATGCGGAGTCCTCTGGGGGAACATCCGCTGCCGGAGCATCCTTCCTGACAGCAAAGGGCTGCTGCTCTGCAGGTGAGAAGCAGGAGCGGCCCCCTCCGGACAGAGCGGATCAGCTGGAGCCCAAGGAGGTCCGAAACACGGAGGAGAAGCAACAGAACGTGGAGAACAAGCTGGAGGGTGAGCGCGGCCCTGGGGTGCGCAGGGAGGGGAGGGCGCTGGAGCCGGGGCTGGGAGAGCAGGATTTAGGGCTCCTCTCCGCAGCACGGTGCCAGCCGGCGCTGCTCTTGGCTCTGCCAGTGCATAGCTTTGGGCTGCAGTCACCTCCTGCGCGGCATCCGGCAGGATGTGTCCCGTGGGGCAGCCCCTGAGTCACGCTGGCTCCAGGGCCCAGCAGCTCCCGGCTTCGGCAGCAGGAGTGAGACTGGAATGAAGCTGTTTGGCTGGTGTGGAGTGGAGGGATCGGGCAGCACAGCGGGGAGGGAGGCGAGCATCACCCCGCAGGCACAGGCTGTAGCACATGGGCCAGGCTCTGCTCCTGGGGGGCCTGTCCCTATCTCCTCCTTTTATGGTGGTTACCTCCTGGGTTTCCCCACTTTCCTTTCTATTCTGTACTGCAGTGGGACTTTAAAAACTGAGTACAAGAAGCTCGTGGTGCTAGGGACCACAGGGGCTCGTCGTGTTTCGAGGGGGATGAAGGGACCTGAGTTCCGTGGGGTTTTCCATCTCGGTGTGTTGGGGGTTGCTGGGGATGCTCTCCTATGAAGGCCATACCCTGAGCTTGTTCTGCTCCTCTGCTCCGAGCTGAGCTTTGTATCCAGAGGCTGGGAAGGGTGGGAAGGTGTCACAGGAGCAAGGCAGAGGCACACTGCTCCATGGGTGCTCTGCAGACCGCTGCCTCCGTGGGACCGCTGTTGCTGTGGCTGCCCTGGGCCACAGGAACTCAGGTGCTTGGAGTTTCTAACGGGTGTGATGAAGAGTGCCCGTTCCCATCCAGCCAGCGCGCTGGCTGAGGCCTGTTATCCCAGGATCAAAGGAGGAGGCAGGGGATAGCATCACCTTTGTCTGTGGGAAGAGGTGTGCTGCACGTACAGCAGGGGCACGTGCTTGCAGAGCTCTCGGGAGCAACGCTTTGGTTTTGGGATTAAACCTTTGCCTGCTGTGTGTTCAACCCAAACATTGCCATGCTGAGCTGGGCCTGGCAGTCTCCAGGAGCGGGATACTGGGAATGCCTTCTGTTTGCCTTGTTTGTCCTGAGCAAGGTACGGACAATAAACGCATCTTGAGAACAGAGCGGAGAGGGAATTCCAGGGGCCCTGATGTGGGCTGGAAATGCTTCTTTGTAATCACTGTGATCAGGGAGAGGCAGCCTGTGCTGGAGAAGTGCGGGCCTGCACAACATTGCTCTTTGACTTAAATGGCATTTATAGGCGGTTAACTTGGTAGGATTTCCAATGGGCTATGGTAATCTAGAAACGCCTGGGGTTCAGGAGGAAAGCCAGGGTGGGAGGAAAGGGACAGCTCTGGATCCCATCCCATCCCATCCCATCCATTGCCTGGGGGTGTGTCCAGGTGGAGCAGAGGCAGCAGCGCTTCCGTGCAGGCCTGGGACTCACAGCCTGTGGGTGAGGTGCTCCTTAGTCACCGTGAGTCACTTCTGCTCGGTCCAGGACGCTCTCGTCTGCTCTGCGTGGTGCCGGTGGGATGGTGATCCGGGATTTCCAACCCTTGTGTGGCACAGGGAGCATGCTTTGATTGTGGCCCAGGCTCAGCTCGAGGTGGGGCTGCCTCCGTGTGGATTCATCCTGCCTGAGCACGGGCACTGCATCCTTCCCTCCCTCCTAGCACCATCCTGCCCTTGCCCTCTGCTGACACTGAGAGGCGACTGCGGAGGGGTTTGGGTCATGACGTTTGCTTCATGTTTTCTTCCCCTCCTTGTCTAGAAGCTGGGCAGGCGAAGCTGCTTGACCACGCCGTGCTGCTGCAGGTGATCAAAGAACAGCAGGTCCAGCACAAGCAGCTGCTTGACCACCAGGCAAAGCTGCTGGCTGTGATTGAGGAGCAGCACAAGGAGATCCACCAGCAAAGGCAGGAGGAGGGAGGAGAGGAGAAGCCAAAGCAAGGTAAGGACATCGTCAAAGAACATGAGCCCTCCATGGGCAGATCCCTGCTCAAAGCAGCTGTAACATCATAGAATCCCAGCCTGGTTTGGGTTGGAAGGGACCTTAAAGCTCCTCCAGCTCCAACCCCTGCCACGGGCAGGGACACCTTCCATAGAGCAGCTTGCTCCAAGCCCCTGTGTCCAACCTGGCCTTGAACACTGCCAGGGATGGGGCAGCCACAGCTTCTCTGGGCACCCTGTGCCAGCGCCTCAGCACCCTCCCAGGGAAGAGCTTCTGCCTAAGAGCTCATCTCCATCTCCCCTCTGGCAGTTAAAGCCATTGCCCTTGTCCTGTCCCTACAGCCCTTGTCCAAAGCCCCTTCTCCAGGTTTCTTGTAGGCAATCTGACCAAGAGAGATCCCAATGCCATTGGCATATGACAGAGTCATGCAAAAGCCATTCCCATGCCTGTGGTGGGGTTCCCAACTGCTGTGTGCAGGGCTAACCCCACTGCTCTCCTCATTCTCCCACATGGCCATTGATGGTGTGCCCTCTTTTCCTGTCCCGCTGTGGCAGGAGATGGGGGTCTCACACTTGCAAGGTAAAGCTCTGACGTGTCGCTTCATTCCGCAGCAGAGACGCAGCAGGAGCCCGCTGTGCCCCTCACCAGGAGCAGGGAGGACGAGGGCCCCGGGGTCAAGCAGGAGCCTGCAGCAAAGGTGCTGAGCAAGAAGCTGCCGGAGCAGCCAGGCCCAGGCAGGGAGCCTGACTCCACGGAGCAGCGCAGGGGGACTGCGGGGAAGCAGGAGGAGGCTGGGAAGAGCCGCGACATTCCAGAGGTCCCTCCCAAGAAGCAGAAGGTGCTGCCGCAGGAGGACAGAGGTGCTAAAGCTCCCCCAGGGAACAACGGGGATGCCCTGCACAGGGACGCGCAGCACATTCCAGCAGCCAGAAGCCACCCAGAGAAGAAGCCGTTGGTGGAGGATTTGGGAGAACACGGAGCCAAAGCTACAAGAGGCATCCACAACAAGAATCATTCCCTGAAAGCAGTGGAAGTAGCGACAGCTCCCATCCAAAGGGAACAGCTCGGGGCTGCCAAAGTTCAGGGAGTAGCAGGAAAGCGCCTGGAAAGAGACTCAGGAAGAGACCTTAAAGCCAAAGCGCCGAGTCAGGTGGAGCCCAAGGAGCCGGCAGATGTGCTGGACTCCTCCAGCAAGAGGAATGTGGCAGAGAGTGAGCAGCACCTACGGGAGCATCCGAGAGCTGCACACACTGAGGGAGCTGAGGGCGGTGGCGGGCGGCAGCAGGGCCCGGTTGGCAAAGGGGATGTGAAGGAAGAAGCCCCTCGGGATAACGTGGTGGATGCGGCCCAGGACCCGCAGGATGGGCTGCGGAGCAGGCAGAGGCTTGGGGACGGAGGAGGTTCAAACGATGGGGAGAAGAAACCAGCCCTTGAGAACGCTCCTGCCCCAAAGCCCGAGCAAGGAGCTGCCCAGGGGGACCAGGGGCTGGACCACGACATCAAACCCAACCGGGACCTGAAGCTGCAGGCGGACCTGGACCTGCGGCGGCGGAGGCGGGACCTGCTGCCTCCCGAGGAGGAGGAGGAGGAGGCCGGGGAGGCTGCACGGGGCGCCAGGGTCTTGATCGGCCTCAACCCGCTCCCCAATGTGAAGGTGAACGACTTGCGGAGCGCGCTGGAGACGCGGCTGCACGTGGAGGGGGCTCCGCAGGTCCTGCACAGCCGCCACATCAGGCAGGTGCCGCGGGCAGACGCCGCGTGAGGGGCGGCCGCGGGGCCCGGAGCTCGGGGGGGGCTCACGGGAAGCAGACGGGGTTTGGCCGCCGTCGCGGTGCTGGGTCTCTTTGCTGGGTGCAGCCCATGGGGTCTCCTCGGAGCTGTGAGCACCGGGGCTTCTCGGTGGCTCCTCCGTGTGTGTTCCTGTGGCAGTTGAGGAGGTGGCAGCCCTGAAAGCAAAGCTGCTCTCTGCTGCCTCCGTTCCCTGCCAGCCCTCAAGAACCGGTTCAGCATCTCCTCCGTATCAAATTGCCTCCTCCATCCAGCTCCCAACTCCCCTTTTGTTACCAAGGTGGCATCCGTGAGGTTCCCCTGCCTGCCTGGGCTCCGTCACTGAGGCCGTGGGGCAGAGCGCGGGGGCTGCAGGAGGGGCGGAACCAGGGGATTGCTCCTCTTGGGAATGGAGAAGCGCCGTGCCCCAAGGTGAGGAGCAGCTCAGCCGATTGCCTCGGTGTTTCTCGTCAAACGGGAGCTGTTGGTCCTGCGTGTGTAGGACATAGCTGTGGTTGAGGAACCCGGTCTAGTAGAAACGCTGCCTTAAATGGGCACAACCACTGCTGTTGTGCTGCCTCTTCTCCCAGGGACTCGGTTGGTGGCCACACACTAGCAATAACCCGGAGCTTTGCTCTCCCCCCCTCCCCAGATGCTCAGCTCTCTGCCCTCAAGCTTGACTTCTCCTGTCCAAAGTGCATTAGGAAGCTCAGCCCGGGCTCTGCGCATTCCTGCCCTCCCTTCCCAAACCAGCTCCTATTCTGCAAGAAACGGCTCCGAAGGGCAGCGAGCAGCCCCGGGGGCTCCGCTGGAGCCTACCTACCTCTTCTCTGCAGCACAGTGTGTCCTGTGCATCCCTCCACCCCTCCCCTGTGTTTGCCATCCATAGATGTCAGTGTTCCGCCCTTGGAAATGCATTGTAGGAGCCAGGAAGGGGAGAGCCGCTCTGGGAGCCCCGGTTGGGTTGGGGCTCTCGCAGCGCTCCATCCCTTTGGTGGTGGTGGTTGGTTTGTTTTCACATCCTGACTTGTGAATGTAAGAGATCAAATCCCAAAGCTCTCCCTGGAACGGCTGCAACTTCCCAGCCTGGAGCCTCAGACCTCATCACTGTGCTGGTTCTTATAGCTGCATCTCAAAGTGTCTTGGGTCCAGTCACCTCCATGCGTTGGTGTCCGACGGGACCGCACGGAGCTGGGATGGGTGGTTATGGACTGGGCACTTGGGAATGCCGCTGCCGTGTGCCTGTTGCTGGAAGGATCCTGTCTTAATTTCCCATTAAAACAACACGGAGCCACAGGGACCCTCCCCAGCTGCTTTCCAGTGACTCTCATGGCCTTAACCCTCAGGGCTGTCCCTGGGGTACAAAGGAGCTTCTCCACAATGCCGGCTTAAAGCACAAGCATTGCAGCTGGCATCCAGTGCCGCTCTATGGGGAGCTGGATCCGGATCCGGATCAGCCCCTTCTTACCTGTGGGCAGGGTGAGGGTGGCCCCTGCCCGTGTCTGGGCGTGAAGCCTCTGCGTGCACACCAAGGACCAAAGATGCTCCCAACATTCCCATGGGCACCCCAAGCCGGACCCACCGGGAACCGCTCGTATGGGATGGAGTGCGGGGGGATGGAGGGCGGCTGAGCCCTAATAAAGCAGATGAAGCGTTTGGATCTATGTTCTCTTATTGAACACAAAACCGCGTCTCGCCCGGGCGCGGGGCTGCGCGGCTGCAGCCATAGGGAGGGAAAGAGGGGTTCATGCTTTGAAGACGCTGAGTGAAGCAGGAGCTCCGCCGGAGCCGGGAATGGGGCTGGATCACGGCATGGAGACCGGGGAGAGGCCGAAGCGGCTCCGGGAAGTGGCAGCGGCTGCTCCCGCCCGGCCCGGGCCGGATCTCGGTTCCCTCCGGTGCGCGAGTGGGGGGGCCGCCGGGGCCCGCTCTGCCTCACTTCGGCGTCGCCTTCGCCTGTAAAGAGCCGCGGTTCAGAGCGGGCCGAGACCCCGCAGCCGGGCCGGGGCCGGGCCGGGACCCACCGCCCGCGCGAAGCAGTCCCGCAGCGCCCGGAACTCCTCCAGACACGCGTCCCGCTGCAGCTCCGCCGCCGCCGCCGCCACGCACCGCCCGTAGGCGGCCGCCTGCAGGGAACGACACGGAGCGGAGACACGGAGCGGGGTCACCGAGAGCCCCGCAGCCGGAGCGCGCCCCGCGCCCCCCGCCGCGGCCCCACCTGCTCCCCGCAGCCCGACAGCAGCGCCGGGAACCGCCGCAGCCGCGCTCGCGCCCGCGGCCACACGCCCCGGCCCGACATGGCTTCCGCCACAGCCGCCGCCGCCGCCGCCTCACCGCATGGGCGCCGCCATAGTGGGACGGTAGCGATTGGCTGCCTGAGCTGCTCGTCACGGCGGTGAGCGCTCTGATTGGGAAGCGGCGAACGCCCGCCTCTCCGGCCCGCTGATAGGATTGTGGTGGCCCAATCAAAGCGAGCTAGATCTCTGATTGCGTGACAGGGGAAGGACGTCCTCCCGCCCTTCTCGGATTGGACAGATTGGCTTTTCCGAAGCGCGGATTGGTCAAGCGCGGCGCCCACCCCCGAGCCCTCCGATTGGTGCAGGGGCCGGTTGTTTACGTCCTATCTCCCGCCCTCTCGCCACTTCCTCCCGGAGCTCCGCCCCCCCTCGCCGGTGATTGGCCCGAGCGGCCTCTTCCCGCACTCCCATTGGGGCTCAGCGCCCCCCTGGGGGGCGGAGCCGCGGTCCCGGGCGGGGAGCGGTGGCGGGGCCGTGATGGCGGCGGCGCTGCGGGACCGATTGAGCTTCGTGAGCCGGGTGCGGGTGGGGAGCGGTGGGAGCGGGGCTCGGGAGCGGAGCCGGGAGCAGGGCCGGGAGCGGGGCCCGTCCACGCCCCTCACTCTCCCGCTTCTCCCGCAGCTGCCCGTGCTGCTCAGGGGCACCGCGGACGACGACGCCCCCTGCCCCGGGTACCTGTTCGAGGAGATCGCCCGTATCCTTGCATGGGCCGGGCCGGGCGGGGGACCCGGGCCGGGTTGGGGGGGTTGAGGCGGTGTCCGGCGGGGCAGGCGCTGCCCCGCGCCGCGGTGCCAGCCGTGCGGAGCAGGATCCTTCACCGCGCCGCAGGGATCTCGCACGAGTCTGCGGGCAGCAGCCGCTGCCTGCTGGAGTTCCTGCTGGGCCGGCTGCGGAGCGGCTCCTGCCGCGTCAAGCTGAAGGTGCGCGGGTGACGAGCGCCGGGGGCCGGGCGGGGCCGGGGCAGCCGTGACCCCCCCTTCCCGCCGCAGGTGCTGAAGCTGCTGCTGCACACGTGCGCGCAGGGCTCCCCGCACTTCCTGCTGCAACTCAAGAGCAACGCCTGCTGCATCCGGGACGCCGCAGGTAACGGGGCCGGAGGCCGAGCTCGGCCGGGGGCCTGCCCCGTGCTGGAGCCAGGTCCCCTCCCCAGCGCTCCCCGCCTCGTTCCCTGCAGCATTCGCTGGGCCCCCAGACCCCCTGCACGGCAACAGCCTGAACCAGAAGGTCCGTGTGGCCGCGCAGGTGAGCGCCGGCGCTGCTCCCGCCGTGCCGGGGGCTCCGCATGGAGCCGCGGGGCAGCTGCGCCCGCAGAGCCCGCGCAGGGCTCCCTGCTGCTCCCCTGCCCTCGCTCCTCTCCCCCGGCAGGACCTGGCCACCGTCCTGTTCTCAGATGCGCCGCTGCCCCCGCCTGCTGCCCCCTCTGCCCGCTCCCTGCCTCCCACCGGTGAGTGCAGCCCCGCGGCCCTGTCAGCCCCATGGGGATGGGCCCTTTGATTGGAGCTGCGGGTGTACGAGGGGGGCTGTAGGGTGAGGACAGGGTGCCCCAGCCCTGGTGCTGGGTGCATGGCTGCTTCCCCTGCCCCCTCGTCCGGGGGTGTCCCATGGCTCTGTCCAGAGCCTGCCTGGGGGGCAAAGGGGCGCTGCGCTGCGCCCCAGCTCCTCCCCTGCTCTTCCAAAGGGGGCAGCGGCAGCGGAGGGTGACCCTGAATGTGCTTTGTGGCTCCTCCAGGCATGGGCTCCAGCCCCAACCCCTGCGGCTCCCTGCAAGGGTTTGGCTACAGCACTGAGAGGAGCTCTGGTAGGTCCTGGTGCTGCCCCGTGTGCGTCCCCTGCTCCGTCCCTGCCGCAGGTGACACCTGCGTGCTCACAGGCTCCCAGTGGGTGTTTGTGGGTGGCTCTGCTTTGTCATTCCCTGCTGGGGGGGTGACAGGGTGCTGGGAGCCCGGCTTCTCCCTGTGCCACGTCCCGGTAACTCCCAGGTTTCCTCACCCTTCCATATCCTGCCAGAAGCATGGTGTGTGCCAGGGGGGCTCTCCTCTATCCCCTGGGGCTGTCCTGGCCTCCTGGGCACCACCTCATGCCTTGGCCGTGCCCAGGTTCCCCAGGCGAAGCCCTGCTCAGCACCATCCAGCGCGCAGCCGAGGCCGTGGCCCACGCTGTGCTCCCGTCCCCGGGGGGACACCGGCCGCGCCACGGGGACCTCCACGAGGACACCTATGAGCCCGTGAGAGCCCCGTCACCCCCCCGGAGCCCCGCCACAGCTGGGAAGCCACCAGCAGCCACCGCGGCACACGGCCCCCAGGGTAGGTCCCCCCGTGCTGGGCTGGGGCGGGCGCTGGGGGTCCCCCTGCGGGGCTGTCAGCACATCCCCCTGTGTCCCCGCTGTGTCCCCACTGTGTCCCCGCAGCGCGGCACCAGCCGGGGCTGGCCGGAGGAGGTTGGGAGGAGGCGGACAGCGGGCACAGCTCCCAGGACTCCTCGCAGGGCATCGGGGAGCGGAGCCGCACCTCGGACTCCTGCAGCAAATCGGGCAGCGACAGCCACAGCGGAGCGGGCCGGGAGCTCAGCCACGCGGCCGAGAGGTGAGGGCAGGGACGTGGGGGTCCCCTTCCCCTGGGGCCTTCTGAGGGGCTCCCCTCATCCTCCGGAGCGCAGAGCCCCCGGCCCACAGGAGGGTGCTGGGGGCGGCACTGGAGCCCCAGAAGGGAGCAGGGCTGCCCCCTGTCCCCACCAAGGCATGTCCTGGGGCAGGGTGGACGCTGACAGCCCCGGTGACTGCGTGCGGGAGGTGAGCCTGGTGGCGGCACTGACGCGCGGCGCCAGGGTCTTCCTCACCAGGGAGGAAGCACAGCACTTCATCAAGGAGTAAGTGCCCCGAGTGGCCATGGGTGCTGTGGGGCTGGGGGGGGAGCACTGTGAGCCTGAGCCCCTCTCACCTCCTCGGCTGCCTGGGCACGGACCGTGGGGCTGGAACGCAGCCGTAACCGCTGTCCCGTGGCCAGATGTGGGCTGCTCAACTGCGAGGTGGTGCTGGAGCTGCTGAGCCGGGCGCTGGAGGACCCCAGTGACAGCGTCCGCATGGTGAGCGCAGCGCGGCCCCGATGGGAGCCCCCCCCTGCCACCCCCGGCTCAGCCGCGCTCTCCCCCTGCAGCGGTCCATGGGCGCCCTCTCCTCCCTCATGTGCTCGGATCTGCTCTCCCTGGACCAGATCGTTGCGGGGACGCGGCAGCCGCTGCAGCAGCTCAGCCAGGGCAGCCCCGGCCCCGTCACCAACCGAGCTACGAAGGTGACTCCTGGGATGTCCCCGTGTCCCCTCCCCGGGCAGCTTCCAGGGCCTGGCTTTCCCGTCCTTGCAGACACCTGGCTCTTGGGAATGGTTCCATGTGTGTCCCAGAGGGGTGGGAATTGTCCTTCCCGCCCAGGAGGGGGGAGCCTGGAGGATGTGGCCCTCAGGAGCCACATCTGCACCCCAGGGCTGTCTCTCATCTGGGACACGGGGCTGGGGCTGTGTCCTATTCCCAATGCCATCCTCACTCATCCCATCCCGCTCTTCTCCTTGCAGATCCTGCGGCAGTTTGAGGCTCTCTGCAGGGGCCATCCCTCCCCAAAGGGCACCTGCCTGGACCCAGACCCGGACCCCTCCAGCCTCCCGCCGGGCTCAGCCGCATGCCCCGAGGACCTGCTGCTGGACATCCCCCCGCTGCCCGGCCGCAGCATCCTCACCCCGCTGAGCGCGGCCCCGCTGCCCGGCGGCTGCAGCCAGGAGCCCGGCCTGGAAGCAGAGAGCCGGGGGCAGCTCGGTGCCATGGTGCCAGCCGCTCCCGGTCTCTTCGCTGGCATGGAGCTGGTGCCTCGTCCCGGTGCTGGGGCCGTGCTGTGCCCGGGCTCTACCCCAACAGAGCCGCAGGTGATGGCACAGCCCCGCGTGGACACAGAGGGTGAGCAGCAGCCGTCGGCCTTCGCCTTCCTCAACGTGTAGCTGCAGGGGGGCTCCCAGGGGGCTGCGGGGGCTTTGCCCTCCCTCCCTGCAGGGGCAGTTGTGCCATGGCCCTTTGGGCTTGGTGGGAAGGGGGTCAATGCCTCCGGATTCCACTGTGGCAGCCTGGGGAGAAGCAAAGAGCAGCGCTATGGGCCCCATCCACAGGGGCGAGGGAAGGGGGTGCTGGGGGGGCACACGGTGAGCTGCGGCCATTGGGGCCGGGCTTGGATCAGGTCATAACGGTTCTTGAGCTGCTTTGATTGCCAAAAGCCCCTATTTGGGGCTGGTGGAGGGGAATGGCTGCGGGTGCTGAGCTGGAGATGGGCCACAGCCCTGGGGGCTCACCAGGGGGTGGTTTGGGGACCCCAGCACAGCACTGGGGTGCTCCTGGGTGCCCCCCCCAGCTCCAGCCTGGGCAGCCGTGGGGCCAGGGTGGGGAAAGGCACCGATGCAGTGGGGCCGGGACCCACCAATAAACCCCACACTTGGGTCTGGGAGTTTGTGACTCTTCTTGCGCCGTTGCTGGAGCCTGACCCGAGATTCGCTCTGCCCCATGGGCCCTGTGCCCCACAGCTCCCCGTGCTCCACCGTTCCCCCTGCCCTGTCGCGTCCCATGCCCGGTGGGGCGAGCCCCGCCTCAAGCCACGCCCCCTCCCAATCGCATTGGATCGTTATGTGCTAGGCCACGCCCTCGCCACTCCGGCTACGTCCCATCATCCCGCTCCTCCCGCCCCTTTTTCCTCTTCAGCCTATCCCTGCTCTCCTTCTTGCCCCACCCCTCTCTTCCCATTGGCTGTCATCTCCCGCCTCCGCCCCCAAGGGCAGGGGTGGGGCGCGCGGCGGCGGCCTGAGCGGGACCGGGGCCTGCTCGGAGCGGGTGCCCCGGGTACGGCGGCGGCCGAGCGGGAGTGCGGGGCCGGGAGCGGGCGGAGGCCGGCCTGCAGCCGCGGCCCGGGGCGCTCCGTCCTCCTCCGGGACCTGCGCTGCGTGCGGCCTGGGGAGCCGGGGGCACGGGCGTTGGGGGCGCGGGGGCCGGGGCACGGCCCTGGGGGCCCCGATCTCTGCGGTGCGGGGCCGGGAGCCCGGGGCTGGAGCCCGGGGCTGGAGCCCGGGGTGGGCTCGGCCGCGGCCCCGTGGTTTCCATTGGGAGCCTTTTGTTTACCCGCGTTGTCGGGGCCCGCGCGCTGCCGCGGTCTCCAGGCGGGGCGGCACCGGGGCAGGTGGGGTCGGGGACGGACCCGCGGGCGGCGGCCGGAGGCAGCCCCTGGGCCGCGCTGCCGCGGGGGGTGCCGGGGGTGAAGCCATGGACGTGCTGGGATGGGGACTCCGCGCTCCCTGCGGCTGCTTCCGGACGGGTTCTTGGCAGGGTCTGGGGGCGTTCGGTGTGGGAAGGGTCCCCGGGTGATGCTCCCGCAGCCTCCGTGCCCAGGGCGGGGCGCTGAGGCGCTGAGCCCGGCCTGGCAGGAGGCGATGCTCTGGGCCCAGGGGCCTCCTGCAGCCGGGGTCTGTTTGCAGTGACGGAGCCCGGGCTGCGGAGCGCGGCTTTCACCGTTGTGTTCATCCCCCTGCCCGCGGCTGTCCCAGCGGGACGCGGCACAGGCGGGGGTTGGGTCCGAGCAGTGCGGAGCCCATCGGGAGCCTCCCCAGGGCTGTGTGCGAGGGCGGAGGCGGAGGAAGGTGTTTGTCCCGTTGGGAAGCAGTTGGTGCCGTGCGCTGCCGCGGCGCTCGCCCCGCGCCTTCACTCCTCCGCCTGTGCTTTGCTTCCAGGGCTCCTTCCCGCTGGAGCATGAAGAGCGCCCGCAGCGGCTCCTCCTGCCCGGGCGTGGATCTGAGCCTCAGCGGCTTCCCCGCGCCGGTGTCGCGGCGCCCCGGCAGCGCGGCCCCTGCCAAGCACATGGCGCGCTCCGCCTCGGTCACTGCCGACGGCAAAGCCAAGAGGAACGCTCTGGTGAGGCCTCAGCCCCGCGCTGCTCGGGCGCTGTGTGCGGGGGCTCCGGGTGCTTCCCGGGGCTCTGCTCTGCCTGGAGCTGCGCTGAGCCGGGGCTGGGAGGTGGCAGTGGGGGGGTCCCGGCTTCCCTTGGGAGCGAGCAGCACAGCGGTGTGTCCATGGAGAACCTTGGAGGGGAGCGCTGGGCTGCGCCAGGGTGGAGCCGCAGCCCTGGGTGCTGCAGTGCTGTGCTCGCTCCAAGTCTGGTCACCCCCAACAGTGAACTGCTCTTTAGGCCTCTTCTCAATGGTGTCATGCATGCAAAAGAGCAAGCAGGGAAGTGCCACGCTTCACTCTTTTCCCTTCCTTGCCCTTCACCTCCCTGCACTGATTTCCTCCTGGGAATTCCCGTGTTCCTGGCTCTTGCCCTGTTCCGGTGGATGCCGCAGGCTCCCAGTGGCGTTGCACTGTGCCTCAAGCTGAGGTTGGGGGTCCCAGAGCATCGTGTCGGGGCTGTGCTGAAGGGCAGCGCTGCCCCAGCGCCGTTCTAGGGTGCCCAGGCCCCGTTTGGCAGTGGCGCTGCTGACCTCGGCTCTCTCCTCCGCAGGAAGATGCAGGACCGCGGGCGATGAACAACCTCCGGAGGTCCAACAGCACCACGCAGATCAACCAGCGGGTGAACAGCGCGCGCAGGTACCAGCGGCTGACCCCGTGCAGGATGAGAGCCCTGTGCTGTCGCTGCGTGTCTGTGTGCGGTGGTAACTCCAGAACACGCGTTCTCTCCCCTCTGCCCTCCCCGGCTTCGTGCTGAAGCTCCGAGCAGGCCGGAGACTTCCTGACCTTCCTGGAGGGCAGTTCTGGGGGCAGAAGGAAAGGGCCGAGCCTGAGCAAAACCTGCCCGGAGAAGAGGACCACGTGGAACATCTTGGTGAGCACGGGGGCTGCATCAGCTCTGCACACCGCGGGGCTGGTTTGGTTTGGGGGAGGACTGGGAGGGGTTCCCTAGGCCCAGGGACAGGGTGGTGCATCCGTGGTGGCCAGGCCACTCCTTCCTCAGCCCGCACTCAAAGCTGGCACTGTGTGAATGGCCAAAGTGCTCCGTTGATGCTCCAGCCGGGGCTGCCCTCGCTCTGCCCCAGGACCTTTGTCCCATCACCTCCATGCTCCTGGCAGAGGCAGGCAAAGCCTTGAGGCTGCTGTGCTTGCAATGGAGGTTTCTTTCATGGGGAGGAAGCGGGCTGTGAGGGCGGAGGTGTTTGAGGACATGGGGCTAGGGCTTTGCCTGCACTTATCTCCTGCTGGCTCCATGCAGGACGATCAACCACGAGCATTCCCAGGCCCCTCCAGTGCCCGCCGCACTGAGCCACCAGCGGGCATGAGGAGGAAGGAGGCCACCATGCTCCTGGCAGCCAACTTCACTGCAAACAACAGGTAAGAGGAGAGGGACAGGAGAGGCTTGAGCCCAAAGGTCTGCTTGGGCTGTGTCTGTCTGCATCTGGTGACAGATACCAAGTAGTGAGCTCTAGGGAGCCTGCTCCTCACCCTGGTTGATGCTCCAGATGGCCACAGTTGGGTTAAGAGTTGCAGTGGAGGGAGCATCCATTGCCAGTGCATGATGTTCCCTTTGGATCCAGCAAGTCCTAACTCCTCTGCTCTCCGCAACAGGAGCAACAAGGGCGCGATGGGCAACTGTGTCACCACCATGGTGCACAACAACTACTCCACCACTGAGAAGGGCCCTGCGCCCAAGAGCTCCAACCAGGCACCCAGCTCCCTCAAGTAAGTGTGGTGGTGTCCTGGCTGGGAGGCTGTGCTGGCCCCGTGCCACGTGCAGATGTGCCATGGGATGGGCAGGATGGTGCTGAGTCACTTTGTCTTCTGCCTTAGCAATGTTGTCAAAGCGACCTCCAATGAGGATGGTGAAAGCAGCTTCGTGAAGTCGCAGAAGAATTTCTCCAGCAACAACATCATGGCCCGCAACAACAACAGCAGCAGCAGCAGCGTGCCCCGGAGGAAGGAGGTGACCGAGGAGGAGGCAGAGAGGTGAGGCAGAGCCGGTGCGTGCCCTGGGATCAGGCAGGAGGATGGGGCCAGGCAGCGGGTGAGCCGCAGCGGAGCTGGAACGGGTTTGTTCGTGCCTTGTGGGGCTGAGGTTCAGGAAGGGTCCCTCTGATTGCCCCGCAGTGGGTGGTTGACCCTCCCCATCCCATGCGCTTTGAGCCTTATCCTCCAAGGCCCAAACTCCTCCTGCCCCAAAGTCAGTCCCCGTTGAGTCGGGGCAGAAGTCCCGGTGCTGTGGGGGAGCAGCCGTGCTGTGCTGCAGCAGGATGGGTGCGTGGTGCCAAGCAGGACCTGGGGCTGTGCTGAGCCTGCTCCTCCCCGCAGGTTCATCCAGCAGGTGAACCTGGCCGCTGTCACCATCCAGCGCTGGTACCGACGCCACTCGCAGCGGCACAGGGCGGCAGCTGCGGCGCTGGGGCGGTTGCTGGCTTCCAAAGGGGAGGTGAGTCCTGGCTGATCCCTTCAGCGCGGACCCTGCTGACACCCGTGTCCCCTCGCCTCGCTGCTGGGAGTCCGAGCCCCTCCATCAGAGACCTGAGCCACCCGGATGAGGGGTTTGGCTTTGCGTGTAGCCAGCCCCTCGCAGACCGGAGAGCCGGGAGCATCCTGTCCCTGCAGAGGTGTGCTGGTGCGTTAGGGCACAGCCCAGGCTTGGCTCCATGGGGAGGTCAGGCCAGGCTCAGCACCACACAGCCCCATTCTGCAGCTCCCTTCGGCCACAAGCAGGCGGGCGCTTGGCACCAGCAGCACAGATGTGCTCTCATTGTCTCGAACACGCTGATGGGCAGAGGAGGGGAGCCCTGTCTGGGCTCATCCCAGTGGTCCAGGACCCAGTTGGCTCCTTCGGGAGTGACGACTTCTCCACGGCTATTTGTGTTTCTTTGTGTTTAATTATTTATCCCAACACCGAAGAGTTCCGTAGCTCTTGCATGGGAGAGTCTATTTTTAGGCCGTGTCTCCTCGATAGTTTCAGACCCAGATGACTGATAACTGCTTTTAGTATCTATAGAAGATAAGCGGCTCTAAAGCAAAGCTTTCCTGAGGGCTCTTCACCTGCATGGAGGGGAGGGTTGTGGGGATGGGAAGCCTGGATGTGGGGTGACCTCGGGTGCATTGGGCCCTTCTCCACTCCTCTGCTGTGGGTGGTGGGTGCTGAGAGCTCTCAGTAACGGTTTGTGACCCTCCTCTCTGAAAGGAGAGGCAGCAGCACATGGAGGAAGGGAACATCCTGGATTTGCAGCAGAGGAAGGACGAGGAGCGCCGGAAGATCCGAGAGGAGAAGGCGCGCCTGGCCCGACACGCTGCTGTCCAGGTAGGGACGGGGCAAGGACCTCGTGGCCTGCAGGGGACTGTTTGTTGGTGAGACAGTGAGAGGGCCTCTCCCCTGCATCCCCGTGGGCTTAGCACAAAGCAGGATTAGAGCCAGCCTTGGAAATTGAGTGCTCCCTATGGAGATGGAGGTGCTGTAGAGCAGTTCCTGGCTCTGCTCCTGTCAGGCCTTGGCAGCCCATCTGCAGCTTGCTGGTTTCCATCTCGCTTCTGGGGGAAAGGGTGACCCCGTGGAACGGGGACGCTGGAACTGCATCCCCTTGGAGCGGCTGGGAAAGGGATGCTCCTCGGTGCGTGGTCCCTCCAGGCTGGGCTGAGGCTGCTCTGTGCTGTTGGCAGGGAGCCCCTTGCCATCTGCACCATGCTCCTGCAGCAGGGAAGGGCCGGTGCTGCTGGGGCGCAGCCGCGGGGCTGCCACGGCCCAGGGCTGTTCTGGATTGGCTCCTCGTGCAGCTGAAGGTGTTTTAAACCCCGGGTTCTCTTTGCCCTGAATGCAATCGTGTTTCGGTGGGGCCATGGGGAGCCGTGGAGCAGCTGGAGGAGAGCAGAGCTCTCCAGCAGCCGTTCACACATGTGCTTGTGCTGGAGGAGCCTCCAAGGCTGTGCTGAGGCAGCCCTGGGGCCCTGCGGCGCTGCACTGTGCAGTGCTGGGCCCTCGGGATTTGGAGGCTCTCATGGAGCAGGAGAGGTCACTGTGCAGGGGCATGTGAGCAGCCCTTGTTCACATGTGGGGCTGGAAGGGCCCTGGAGAGCAGAGCTGTTGTTCCTGCACTCTCCCTTCATAGAGCCGTCCTTGTTAACCCTTCACTACAGCCATGTGGGTTGTCGCTTCTCCCTTGCTAGCGCTCGGAGCAGTGCAGGTATGTGTCAAAGCACAGCCTGTGCTGGGCAGGACGTGGATGGCTTGTCTGTCCCTGCAGGAGCTGCACCAGAAAAGGGCCCAAAAGGCTTTGGACACAAAATGCTTGGCAGAAGAAGAGCTCGCACTGATGAAGGAGAGCAGAAAGGGAGCAAAGAAGAAGGCAGCCAAGCCTCCTTCTGCAAGGAACGTCAGCCCAGCCAGCAGTGTCACCAAAGCCAACAACGCTGGTGAGTCCCTGCTGCAGGTCTCGGATGCGTTGGAGCAGTGTATGATGCGAGGGCGGAGGAGGATGGAGGAGCGGCTCTCCAGGAGCTGCTTCGAAGGGGCTGCGTGTTGCAAGTGCCTGAGAACAGTCTGGTTCCTGCAGAGGCCAATTTCCATCCAGGAGCTGCAGAGCCGGAAGAAAGCAGCCCCACAGACCTTGTCTCTGTGCCCTCGCAGGACCCAGGGGCAGAGGAAAAGCTGCAGGTGGGTCTGGCTTTGCCTTTGCTCCTGGGTCAGCCTTTCTGCTGGGGCAGCGTTGGAGTCTGCATTGACTTCTGGAAAGATGCAGCAAACTCACTGCAAGGCATTGTCCTCTGCCCAGGATGTGAGCTCCAGGGAGGCGGGTGGTGATGACCTGGAGACGGTGGTGACTGCTGCCAGCAGGTCTCAGTCCAAAGTCACTCTCAATGAGCTGCTGGAGACGCTCAGGCTGTTGGAGGAAGAGCCCGAGCTGCTGCCCCCACCGAAGCTCTTCAGGAAGGACAGATACGCCTGGATGGATGGGGTGAGCGGGGGGCTCAGCCTGGTTGCATCCACCCTTGGGCAGCAGCAACTGCCTGGGGAGGGCAGGTTCCCCCATGGGCTGCCCCCTGCAGCACTGCTGTGTGCTGGAGAGGGAGAAAAGCAGCGGGGTCCCTGCCAGAGGAGGTGCTGGAGAGGTTCAGTTTTGTGCAGCCAGGGCTTGGGTCTTTATAAGGAGAAGCAAAACCATGCGAGGGCTGTGGCGGGACTGGGCTAGCACAGAGGGTAGGGCTGCTACTGGGGTGCAGTGGGAGGACTGGGAAGAGCCAGCACCTCTTCTCCCAAGCCTTCCCCCAGGTGCTCACTGGGAGCTGCGTCTGCCCAGCAGGAGCCCAGCTCCAATTCCCTGACTGCGGATAACCTGGAGAGGTTCGGGAAGCTGAACCACTCCCCGGGGGTCCCCGAGGACGGGGCCCTGCTCTCGGAGGCCAAGCTCCAAAGCATCATCAGCTTCCTGGATGAGATGGAGAAGTCGGAGCAGGAGAGGCCCAGGTCGGCCGCCTCGGCCACGCAGCGGGAGGTGAGCACTGGAGCAAGAGCCCATCTGTGTTGGATGGTGGTCAGGACCCTGCGGGGGGGATCTGCTGCGTCCTTGTCCTGGTTCCAGGTGGTGCCCACCGTGTTCTAATCCCTTTGTTCCTTGTGGCAGGGCCTCCTCTCGGAGGAGGATCTGGCTCACTTGGAGCAGGCATCGGCTGTTGCCACAGAGGTCACCAGCTCCATCATGAGGCTGAAGCTGGAAGTGGAGGAGAAGAAGCGAGCCATCAGCCTGCTGCAGAGCGCCCTGGTGTGTGAGCCACATGTGCTTGATCCTGGGGGGGAGGGCCCAGAGCCCCCCGCATGTTTCTTGGGGCAGTGGCTTCAAAGCGCAAGATCAGGGCTCTGAGCAGCGCTTCCCATGTGTGTCCCCAGTGAAGTGCTGCAGTGCTCCTGGGCTGAGCTCCCTGCTCCTCTGGCCCCTGGGGGTTTGGTGTTCCTGCTGCCACCAGGCAGGAGGTGTGAGTGCCAGGCTTTGATTTAGCTCTGTTCCTCCTTGTTCTGGCCCAGCGGTGCCTTCCAGGTTCAAGAGATCCCTTCTGTGCGCATGGGGTGGGTGTAACTTCTCCTCCTAATGTCTTGTGGCTCTCCCTTCCTTGCATCCAAAAGGCTCAGCAGAGGGAACTGACTGTCCAGCACGTCAAACAGACCGAGAAGGAGCTTGGCCACCAGCTCAGGCTGCAGAGGGAGCAGTATGAGGCAGCTATCCAGAGGCATCTGGCCTTCATCGACCAGGTAATCCTTCATCCCACCTCGAGGGTCGTGCTTCTGGAGCCAGAAGCAGAGGTGGCTCTTACCCTGCCCCCCTGCTGATGCCTTTTCTTCACCCTGCGCAGCTCATTGAAGATAAGAAGGTGTTGAGTGAGAAGTGTGAGGCCGTGGTAGCTGAGCTGAAGCAAGTGGACCAGAAGTACAGCAAGAAGATCACCCAGATGCAGGAGCAGCATGAGCTGGTGAGGGGAGGGGGAAGGTGGGGAGATGTGCCATGGCCAGAGTTGGTTGGTTTTGCTCAAGTGGGCTCTGTCCCAGAGCTGTAGGGTCTCTCCCACCTTGTTGGGGTCCCACTGTTCTGGGGAGCCTTTCTCTGTGCACAGGTCTGTGTCACCCACAAAGCTCTCCCTTGGCTCCCCAAGAGGCTGCTGTCTTTTGCCACCCAATGCCAGATGCATGGGACCAGGAGGCAGTGCTGGCTCCCAGGGGCTCTGCTTGGGAAGACCCTTCCCACCCGTCCTGCTGTGGACAGAGCTCTCTCCTGGCTGGGGATTGCTCGGGGGACCTTGCTATAGCAGAGGTGGAAGCAGGTGCTGGCACAAGCCCCATTCCACAGAGGAATCTCTGTCTCTGGCTGTATCTTCTTTAGCTGGGAACAGGGATGCTCTCAGAGCTGAACAGGCATAAGACTGTACTGGAGCATGGGAAGTATCGGCAATAGTAACAGTGCTCTGCGGGTTTCTGGGCTGTTTTGCTGCCCAGCTCCCACCCTGGGGAGTATGCAGAGCTCCCACAGACGCAGCTCAGCTCGCCCTGTGCCCTGGCAGCACCTCTGGCTCCCAGCTCAGCCCTGGGCTCATCCCGGCTCTGCTCCCTGCGCACCCTTGGCCTTGCAGCAGAGCTCGTGCCCAGGGCTCTGGAGTGTTTGCAGTGGTCTGAGCCTGTTCAGAGACCCCTCATGCAAACACAGCCAAGGCTCGCTTGGCCTTGCTGAGCCCAGCCAGGGGTTAGGAGCCAGCACAGTGTGCTGGATGCCTGAAGGGGCCCCTTCCCACGGCTGGTCGGGGCTGGTTTTGCTGCTGCAGCCTGCGTGGGGCAGAGGAGGTGCCTCATTCCCTCTCACTCCCACTCACAGCAGGGCAGCAGCACTGGGAGCAGCCCAGGACCCCTCTCTGCTCTGTGGCCCCTTCATTGTCCCTGTTCCTGGCTCTGCCGTATGGCTCTCTGCCTCCTCTGCGTGGTGGGGATGTTTGTTCCTGTAAGGGTCCCCTGGTCACCAGAGCAGGCTCCTGACCATGCATGGGCTCCCTGCCCTCATCCACCCTGCCCATGTCTCTCTCATACACCTGGCTGCTTGGCTTTGCCTCTCTGCCATCTCCCCTCTCCCCCGTGACTCTGCAGTTCCCCTTCTCTCTCCATCCCCTCCTTTCTTTCTCCCCAGGTCTGGCGCACTTTGGGCCCCTTTTCCCAGGTAAATGTGGTCTTTGCTGTGGTTTTGTGCTTCTGCTCTCACACCCTGACCCGCTCCGGCTCCGCAGGCGCCTGTGGGCAGCAGGGCTGAGCTGGGAGCTCCACACTCAGCAGCAGGGGCAGTCCATGCAGGAGCCCCATCTCCCCAGGCCGCGTGCTCAGCTGCTGCCTTCAGGCTCTCCCACTCTTCCTGTGCTGTTTTCCTGCCCCTTTTCCCCTGACGGGCACCCCCTGCTATTTCCTGCTCCTCTCTGCACAGTGGCCGGGTCATGAGCTCCTGGGTCTCCAGCTGTGGAGCTGTGACGTGTCCCATGCCCTGCATGCAGACATCACCTACCCGTGCTGAAACAGAGCCGTCTCTGGCCAGGCTGGTCCTTCCATTGGCCTTTCTCACTAGAAGCCCCAGCACAGAAATACGTGGTTGAGTGCTTTGGTTTTTGCTGATGGGAGCATTGGGGAAGAGCTCTGTGGGCAGCAGGGCTGGAGCGTTCCTCCAGCTGTTCTGCTGGAGAGGAGAGCTGAGGAGGTAAACGCAGGCAGAGGAGGAAGCGACAGCAGCGGCTGTGCCGGGGCTGTGCAGCCTTTGGGTCATGCAGGATCTCGGTCTGTGGTGGTACCATGGGGCGGGGGGTCCCTGTCTGTCTGTTCTGCTGTCAGAGGGTCTTCTGTGCCAGGGAGAGGGGAGGCTGGAGGAGAAAGCATCTTCACATGACCCTGTGTCTGCTCACAGCCAGGCTGCCCTGCACACAGGGCCTGTGGGCAGCCCCAGAGTCCCCCCTCCGCTCTGTAAGCACTCTCATGTGCCTGTGCTTTCCCAAGGGTTCTGCTCTTTTCCCCCATGTTGAAGGTCTGGGGCAGCAGCAGCCCCATCCCATGACAGGAGAAGGCATAGGGAGAGCTTACGGCTGCTTCTCTGGACTGGAAAAGCGTGCCTGGCTCTTCTGTGCAGTTCAGGCTGCCTGCTCCTGCCTGCAGCCTCCTCCTTGCTAAGCGGGCTCTCCTCCCCCAGCTTGTCACTGATGTTTTCTCCTTTGCTTCCAAACAGGAGATTAAGAAGCTGAAGGAGCTGATGAGCGCGACCGAGAAGATCAGGAGGGAGAAGTGGATTGATGAGAAGACCAAAAAGATCAAAGAAATCACTGTGAAAGGTACGAGCCCGATCCCTCAGTGGCTGAGCTGGGCTGCAGCAGGAGGCCCATCCGTGCTGCTCCGTGTCCGCAGAGGGCAAGGAAACCCGTGCGTGCTCATCCTCATCCTTCACCAGCCCCTCTGTGCTGCGTTGATGTTTGCAGCCTCCTCACCAGCTGGCCAAGGGCACTGGTGTTGGGGTCTGGACAGCCCTGAGCAGTAACCGTGCTTCCTGCTGCCGCAGGGCTGGAGCCAGAGATCCAGAAGCTCATCGCCAAGCACAAGCAGGACATCAGGAAGCTGAAGATGCTGCACGAGGCGGAGCTGCTGCAGTCGGACCAGCGGGCTGCCCAGCGCTACGGCCGGCAGGCAGAGGAGCTGCGGGGCCTGCTGGAGCGGGAGAAGGAGGAGGAGAGCCAGCGGGAGCGGGAGCGGGCCCGGCAGAGGTGAGTCCGTGCAGCGGGGCTTGGGGCTCGCGGCATCGGGTGGTGTCCAGCACCCATGTTCCTGCTGTCTGCAGCAGTGAATAACCATGGGGAGAGCCGCTTTCTACTCACCAGCCTGAGGTGGGAACCAGGGGCATCCTCCAGCACCAGAGCAGCTCCTGGTTGGCTGTGGAAGGGATGGGATGGGGCAAGGTGGGGAGTGAATGAATGCCCAAGGCCGGGCCCATCCGTGAGGCTGCTCTGCCCCACAGATGTGAGCAGCAGCTGGAGCAGGAGGAGCAGGCACTGCAGCAGCAGCGGCGCCGGCTCTATGCAGAGGTGGCCGAGGAGAAGGAGCGGCTCAGCCAGCAAGCAGCCAGGTGAGAGGGATGGAGAGGGCTGGGCTTGAGGAGGGCCCTGGGGAGCAGCCTGAGGAGGGGGCTGTGAGGGTGGGGGCTGGTGCAGGCGTTGGGAGCTGCGCACGTTGGGAGCTGCGCACGTTGGGAGCTGCGGACATTGGGATCTGTGTCCGTGTGTGGGTAGGCAGAGAGCAGAGGTGGAGGAGCTGCGGCAGCAGCTGGAATCCAGCAGCTCGGCCCTCACCAGGGCGCTGAAGGAGGAGTATGCCAAGGAGAAGGAGGAGCAGGAGCGGCGGCACCAGGTCTGGTTTGCCCCTCACCTCTGGGCCCTGGATTGCTGTTCCTGGGTGTGAGCAGTCCAATCCCCAGCACACGGCTGCGGTGCCCCGTGCTGGCACCACCGAGCCCCCCGTCCGCACCAGGATGGTGCCGGGTGCTGCTCCAGGCTGAGCTCTTGTTGTCTCTCCGTAGGCAGAAGTGAAGGAGCTGAAGGAGCGGCTGGAGATCGAGAAGCAGGCCTGGGAGGCGAGCTACATGAAGAAGGAGGTAACGGCAAGGGCTGCCCTTCTCCAGCAGTGCCGGCCTTGGGCTCTGAGAGGGATAGAGGCAGCGTTTGCCATCTCTGTTCCCAGGAAGCCTGGCTGCTCTCCCGGGAACGGGAGCTGCGGGAGGAGGTGAAAAAGGAGAGAGACAAAGAGATCGAGCTGGTGATCCGGCGCCTGGAGGCCGACACGTCCTTGGCCAAGGAGGAGTGCGAGAGGGCAGCAGAGAACCGGTGAGAGGGAGAAGGGAGCGCCCCAGCTCCTCAGGAGGGTGATCCCCTCCCCTGTCCCCACAGCATCTCTGCAGTGCGCTCTGGATGTGAGCTTGTGGCTGTGAGCCGTGAAGGTGGCTGGGGTGGTCCTGGCAGCAGCGGGCTGAGCCTGTGTGTTCCTCCCTTTAGGATTAAGAGGATCCGAGACAAGTACGAGGTGGAGCTCCAGGAGCTGGAGAGATCCGAGCGGAAGCTTCAGGAGCGCTGCAATGAGCTGAAGGGGCGGCTGGCAGAGCTGGAGGGGGACAGCATCCGACTGCAGGGCCTGCTGAAGCACAAGGAGCAGGAGGTGGAGGAGGTCCGCAAGGTGTGTGTGGAGCAGAGCCTGGCCTGGCTTTGTCCCGCTGCATTGTCCTCCCGGTGCCTCCATGTCCCCTCTGTCCCTGCGGCAGATGAGGGACGAGCTGGCCCAGGAGCGGGGCAGCCTGGCCGAAGTGATCCGGCAGGAATTCGCCGACAGGCTCATGGGGACGGAGGAGGAGAACAGGCGGCTCAAGGCGGAGATGGCGGAGATGAGGACCCGGCAGCACCTGGAGCTGGACAGGCTGGTGCAGGAGAAGGACAAAGAGCTGGAGGAGGTTCACAGGAGGTGAGGCTGCCCGGGCCGGGCTCATGGCTGGGGCTGGCCTGAGGTGTGTTCCGGCAGCGCTGCATCCTCAGGCCTGGCTCCCAGGGCAGGATGGGCAGCAGGGACGCAGCCGAGCTGCCTGCTCAGCCACTGTGGGTCCTCTGCCTCTTGTGACTTGCTCTGTATCAGCCTTGTGGCCAGGGCTGCTCCCTTGCATGCCTGAGGGCACAGCAGCCAGAGCCGTGCGAGGGCTCCTGCAGGAGGGGCCGGTGCTGCGCACCTCAGTGGTGGTTCTTTAGCAGGGGCACTGCGAGCGGCCGGGCTCATGGTCAGCTCCTGGAGGGTTCTGCTGTGGGTACCACACAGCCACAGAGGTTCAGGGGTGCTGAGGCACCCCCAAAGTGCGCTGGGGCCCCGGGCTGTTGGCTTTGGGGAGCAGGGCATTACCGTGGGGCTCAGCTCCATCCTGTGCTCAGTGTGGAGATGGTGCTGGGAGCTGGGCTCCATGTCAGGCACCAGCATAAGGCTTCCTCTTCCCTCGTGTCTGCCTGCGGAGGAGGAATTTTGCAAGTGAAAGGAGAATGGGAAGGGGAAGTGCAGTGTCTC
Source organism: Amazona ochrocephala (assembly GCA_039720435.1). NCBI lineage: Eukaryota > Metazoa > Chordata > Aves > Psittaciformes > Psittacidae > Amazona > Amazona ochrocephala. Next base: position 94,323,208 of record CM077879.1, read on the forward strand.
CTGCGGGAGCTGTGGCTGCGTGGTGCAGAGCCCTCCCTCCTGCGCTGTCTGTGCAGAGCTGCTCTAGCAGGGAGGAGCATGGAGTGCATGGAGCTCGCTGGCTTTCCTGGATCCTGCTGAGGGATTCCCACTCGCTGGGAGCCAGGGTCATGCCTTGAGTGTGAGATAACAAAGACCCCCTTTCTGCTTCCGTCCCTTGTGTGCAGCCTGGCAAAGGTTGGAACACAAAGCCTGGTGCGCTGGGAGCTGTGGGGAAGAGTCCACCCATGAGGCAGCAGCTGTGGGCTTGAGAAATGGGAAGAAACTTTAAATCCCCTCCCTGTGGTGCTGTTAATTCACTCTTCTGTGGCTGATGTCCCATTCTTCCTATCGCTGACTCCATCCGACCTCCATAATGCTCACCAAGGGCATTAAGATGCTTCTAGTGCATAATAGCCCCAGAGCTGCTGCCCTTTGGCTTGCTGCAGCTCCTGGAGCAGAGGGGCTGCGCTCCCCGTGCTGCAATCCCCCTCCTGGTGCACGGGGCCAGCCCGTGTTTGGCGCTGGGCTCCTCAGCCCCTCTGTGTGCCTCTGCTCAGGGTGAAGGCTGCGGTGCTGAGGAAGGAGGAGAGCGTGAGCGGCCTTCGGCGGCAGTACGAGGTGAGTGCGGGGCCGGCGCTGCCCTGGGGCTGCCCCTCTGCCCCAGCTGCTCTGAGCTCTGCCCGCTCTGGTGCAGGCGGCCGTGCAGCGAGCCACGCGCCTGGAGGCCCTCCTGGAGCAGCAGCGCCAGCAGCTCCTGACCCCCGACTGAGCGCCCGCGGGCGCCGTGGGCTCCGTGGTTGTGTTTTCCAGATAAATCCGTGCTGGTTTCTACAGCTCTTGGTTTCATTTGTGTCCCCTGGGAGCAGCGGAAGCCTCTGCCCCGCTGGTGTCCACCACTGCTGTTTCCTTGTCCCTCCCCGTGTGTTACCGGTGCCAGGGCATGAGCTGCTCTTCCTCGTGGTGCCACCCTCCCTACCCCTGAGCCCTTCCCTATGGCAGCAGCCTCCTCTCGTCAGCTTTTTGAGGCTGGGGATCCTCAGTTCCTGCTTTCGCCCAGCACCCTTCTAACGTGAACGCTCCATGGTGGTGCCAGGGGGCCGGGCCGGGGCAGGATGTGGTCCCGCAGCCTCTGGTACCTGCACGTCTCTCATCGCCCTGTGACAGCGAGGGGAAGCACCAGGGCTGGGCCGGCGGCATCTGTTTCCTCTCGGCAGGGAGCGTGCGGCTGCTCCTCCGCAGCCCTTTCCCTCCGAGGAGGCTGGGGCTCGGCGCGGGGGGGCAGCGGTTTGCTCATCCCAGTCCCAGGGTCTTTCCCATCCCCTCGGGTGGGCTGTGGGCTCCTTTCCCCCATGGCAGCGCTGCCGGAGCACCCTTCCTCCTGGGAGAAGGGACTGGGGATGGGATGTGGAGCCGCAGGATGAGGTGTGGAGGGACCCGTTGTCCGCCAAGGAAGCTTCAGAGGGGCTTCGCTGCTTCCTGGTGCTGGCGTTTATCCTGGCACTGGGTGATGGAGCCCCAGGTCAGCCCGGTGCTGGTGCCCCCTGAATGCCCATGTAAGGGTGTTTGGGCCCCCCGGGTGCTGCTGGCTGGGTCCCGCTCAGCTCCTTTCCCTCCTGGCCCTGGCAGTCTCTGCAATGCCAGGCTCGGGTCCCCCTCACCAAGCTGCCCCTCTGCCATCCCAGCAAGGGAGGAGCCCTTATCCCGTTTTCCTGGGAAAGGCTGGGCACGGAGCTTGTTCCACTGTTGTTGCTCTTTCTAATGAGCGTTTCCTGAGCACCGCTTCCGTCCTCCGCCCCTTCCCAGCTCCGCTTGGGCCACCCCGAGCCTTCTGCTGCCATCTCCCACTCCCGGCCCCGGCTCTGTGGTTAAATCAAAGCTGCCCTGGTTACATTCATTAACCATGAGAAATCCACTGCGGGAGAAGAGGGGATGAGCCCCGTCCCTGCCTCTCCGGGGGGGCTTCTGCCCTGTTGACCCTATAGAGGACGGCAGCACCCAGTGCCCCATCTGGCATCCCTGGTGGGGGGTGAGCACCCATTCTCGGTCCCATGTGTGCCATCGTGCCTGGCCCCACTGCCCCAGGGCTCAGCCCTCCCCTGGGACTCGTTCCTGCAGCCTCCCCAGCGTCACCCAGGCTTATTTCTAGGCCAGTGCCCGGTTCAGGCATGAATAAATCAGTGCCGTTGCATAACCGGGATGCGGATTTTCACCGGGTGGATGCCTGCGCCCCGCTGCCGCGCCGGGGTCCCCTGGCACGGGGCTGCCACCAGCCCTGGCCCTGCCCGCCGGCCGCACCGCGGGCGCTTAGCAGGGCTGTTTGCTGTTGTGGTTGGAGCCGGCGCTGCTGAAGATCCCCAATTAAGGGCCCTGGTTCCCAGCCCCGGGATTAGGCGGGATGAGCCCCTTGGCTGCCGGGAAGGAGGTCAGGAGCTCAGGGGGCTTTTGGCAGCCGCCGCACAGAGATCGCGGCTCAAGCTGGTGTCTGCCCCGGGAAGGATTAACCGCGGCCCCAGACGGAGCAGCGGGAAGCCGGAGCAGGGTAATCGCTCCTGCTAATGGGGGCGAGGTGCTGCTCGCTGGCCCCACACGTGCTGGGATGCAGCCGCGTTGTGCCCCTGGCTGTCCGTGGGGCTCTGCTGGGCTGGGGGTGTCCCTGCTGCGCCCCGGGTGATGCCTGGGGGGATCCTCGCTGGGGCTTTGGGCCTCGGCTCTTCTTTGGGATCTTCTCTTCCGCAGCAATGTCAGGAATTGGGTGTGAGGAGGGCGGGGGGGGGGGCGCTCAGTGCTGCTCCTGGCCATGTCAAGCAGAGCTGCTGGGGCTGAGCACCGGGGCTGTCACCTGGGCAAGGAGGGTGTGTGGGACCATGCCTGGGGTACCGGTGGAGATGGGGAGCTGGGTTGTGCCCACCAAGGCCCAGGCATCACCTCATCCCTTACCTCATCCGCAGCCTCATCCTCCAGCTCCATCTGTACTCCAACCTTGACTTTGTCCTCTATCCCTCTCCTATCCTCATCCCATCCTGCCCCAGACATGGGGCTGTGCTGGGCTCCTACATGCAGGGCGGGATGGGATGCTGGGCACCAGCGCTGCCTCAGTGGGGAGCTTCCTTGGCACCCCCAGCCACACCAGCGGGGTCCTTTCATCCCTTCCCACTCACCAAAGCCACCACTGCCCCTGGCCAGCCTCGGGAAGGCCTCGAGCTCATCCTCCCGCAGTCAGGACCGGCTGCATGTGCTCGGGTGCTGGTGTGGGCTCTGCGCAGCCCCCCGGGCTCACCGTGACTCAGCCGGTGCCAGCTCAGCCGCATGAGGAGCAGGGTTTGGCTGTGCCGATGCCACTGCAGCTCCAAGAGAGCCCAGATCCACCCGCAGTGTGCCAGGCCCCATGCCGGAGCAGTGCCACGTTCACTTGGCTGCTTTGGGTGCTGGGAAGGGTTGGAGCTGCTCCGGAGCAGGGGAATATGGAGGTTTGGGAGAAGGAAGCTGGCTCCGGCTGCCGGGAACGTGTTTATTCTCCCAGCAGCCTGTAATTCTTCCAGGCCTGTGTCTATTTGCGGCAACATGTGCCGCGTGGTGTTCCCTGCGAGCTTCAGCTCTGCCGAGAAATTCATCGTGTGCACAGAAATTTGGCTGCAAACATGAAATCCCACTGTGGGGAAGGCGAGCCGGGGCTGAGAGCTGAACCCGGGGCCTGGGGGTCTTGCAGCGGCAGCTCCCAGATGGAGTCCAAAGGATGGGGATGGGAAGGGACCGTCCCAGTGTGACCCTGCAGCTTTGCTGGGGTGTCTGCTGGGGGTTTGGTCTTTAGAGCACCCCAGACCTGGAGGGTGCAGTCCCATGTGCTGGGGCTGTGGTGTCGAGCACACGAGGCCGGGCTGTGTGGTCCTGCATAGTCCATGGGCTCCTGGGGCCAGACTTGGGGCTGAAGTGCAGTGGTGACAATGAGTGGTGTCCGCCTGGGGCATGGGGTCTGAGTGTGGGGTGTGCGGGACTGTGCTGGGGCTGTTTGGGTGGCAGAGCTGCCCCTCCTGTTCCCGGTAGTGTCAATGGGTCCCATCCAGCTCCAATCCCCCCCTGCCTCCAGTGCCATCACTGGGTCCTGTCCGGCTCCAATTCCCCCTGCCTCCAGTGCCATCACTGGGTCCTGTCCAGCTCCACCGCTGGATGCTTCTGTCCCCAGGACCGTCCCTGAGTCCCATCCTGAGTCCCAGCCCCCATCCCGGGATGCCCGGGGTGGGTCAGCACCGGAACAGCTCCGCGGGGCCGGGCGGGGAGCACCCCTCGGGGGGTCCCGGTCCCGTTGCGGGGGGTCCCGGCGGGCTCCGTGTGCCCTCGGAGGGGGGGGGCGGGTCCCGGTGCGGGTCCCGGTGCTGCGGCTCCGCCACCTGCAGCCCCCGCCCGCCCCATCCCGCTGCTCGGCGGCGGCGCGGCCCCTCCCCGGGGCACGGGGCGCGGGGCCGCGGCGGCCGCCATGGAGGAGGAGCCGCCGCCGCCGCCGCCGTGCCCAGCGCGGGGCCAGCGGCAGCCGGCGGCCGTGAGGCTCCCGCCGCCGCCGCGCCATGGGCCGCCTCGCCGCCGCCGCTGCCATGTCGGCCGCTTTCCTCAGCCCCAGCCTCGCCTTCAGCTCCCACTTCGACCCCGGTAAGTGCCGCAGCACCGGGGCCGCCCGATGTTGTCCCCCTTACACCGGCCCCGGGGACCCTCCCGCTGCCCCCGGGGGTCCCTCCCGGGCATCCCCCCGCTCCCCGCTCCACTGCCCCTCGCCCTCCTCGCCGTGCAATGTGGCTTTCGGGGCTCCCGGCTCCCGCCCGCCGCGGTGACAGCGCGGTGCGGCGGCGGGACCCCCGTTTCCGCGGGGCTGGGGTGCGCGGAGGCATCCCGGGGGGGCTGCGCTGCCTCTGAAGGCATCTCCGGCGTGGAAAGGGAATAACAACAAAGGGAATAATGGGGACGGCGAGAGGGAGGAGGAGGGGGGTGCGCGGCGGGCTGGGGGTCACCCCTGGGGCTGGGCGAGCCGTCGGGGCTCGGCGGGGGCCGGGGCCGGGTGTTTTGGGGCGCACATTACATAAGGTGCCGTGCTACGGCCGCGGCGCGGCTGCGGGAAGATGCTGCAGGCGCGGAGCCGAGCAGGGGCTGGCTTTGTGTGCGCGTGTTTTGGGGCTGCTGCAGCCGCAGCCTCGCTTCTGCCTCTCGCCCCCCGTCCCTCCCGGTCACCGGCGCAGGGCACCGTGTGAGCCCCCCGCCGCGGGCCCCGCAGTGGCAGCGTCCGGTGGAGCTGGCGGGGAGCTCGGCACCGGCCCCTTTGTTTACCACATCGCAGGTCGGGGTCCCAGCGGCGGGACCGCGGCTCCCACCGTCGCCTCCAGCGCCGCAGAGGAGGCCGAGCGGTGCCGGTGCCGGTGCTGGAGGCTCCGGGTGCCGGTGCCGGGCTCCCGCATCGCTCCCAGCCGCGTCGCTGGTTGTGCTTCCCTCGCAGCGCGCTGCTGCCCTGATGAATCCGTGGAGGGATTTAATAATGAGCCACGCCAGGACCCACCAAACCGCGTCCCCGTTGCCAGAGACTTTGTCCCCAGCCCGCTCGGCATCGATTGCTGTTCGGGAGGAAGCCTCTTTATTTGCATCTTAAATGCGGCAGCGCTGGAGCGGAGCCGCGTTCGCCCTCCTCAGCCGCCGGCGCGGTTTCTCTCCGGGGTTTGGTGAGGAGCCCCATTTGCCATCCTGATCCCCTCAACCGGGCGTTTGCAGAGCGCGTTTGATGTAAGCATCCTCCTCAAGAAGGTTTCCATCCCCACACAGCCGGGTCAGGGCTCAGCCGCCGCCGTGCGCTGCCGCCCTCGCTTGCTGGCAGGGACAGGAATGAAAGGGGGGAGCAAACCGTGCTCCCTGTTTGACGGCTTTGTTGGTTTTGCCGTTTGGCAGCACCTCCTGCCTGCGCCAGCCCCGCTTTCCCAGTGCAAGAGGGGGAAGCGTTCGCAGGGCATGGTGGCACCGTGGCACTGCAGCTGGGCAACGGGATGGGCCCAGGGGCTCCAGTGGTGCAAAATGGAGCAGAGACGCTCCCAGCCCGCGTTCCCACATTCCCATGCTGGGTCAGGCCACGGGCCGAGACAGCAGCAGGGAACGGTGACAGTGGCGTCGCTTGGATGGAGGTGCCGAGGCGATCTGTGCTCCCGCCTCACCCTGTGCTTTAGGCTCGGTTGTCAGACATGCCCATGCAGGGCTGTGCCTGGGCTGGGATGTGCCATGCAGGGGGATGGATGCATTCCGTCCTCATGTTGGGGGCTATGGGAGGGATCCCAGCCCAGCAGCCTCATGGTTCCCATCTTGCGTTGTGGATCCACGGATGCTCCCACACAGTGCATGAAATGCCAGAGCCACTGGTGGAGCGCCGACTGCCCCACCAGCGAGCGGCACCGCCACACTGCCCACCCCAACTATAGCCTGCATCTCTTAGGCCGTCAGTGGGAAGTGGGTGCTCATTCCCCGCCCTGGAGGCGCCGTGACCCACTGCAGCCCAGCTGAGCAGCCCCTGCTTGGAGACACCAGGAAGAAGCACCACGTTCCCTGTGTCACCCGGGTGGGCAGCGCTTTGCTCTGGGGCCAGCAGCACCCTATCCCCTTGCAGTGAAGCTGATGGCAGCTGCCTGGGGACACAGGGATACCTCTGCAAAGGGGAAGGGCTGTTCCCCTGCTGCCTGCCCCCTGCTCCCTGCCTGTGCTCCCCCATCAGACCCAGGAGTGCTTTTTGATGTCACGAGAAACATCCTCTTTCCCTTACCTGTTTCTTCTTCCCCTTTTTTGCCTCCCCTTGGCTGCCCCGGCCCATCCATGGATGACCCATCCCGTGGTGCCCATCGAGGTGTCACTGGCCGCTGGTGGCTGCGGTGTCACCGCTCTCTGCCACGGCTGTGGGTCCCTGCTCCTGTGCCCTGTGGTTTGAGGGTGTCATGCGCCGGGGCAGCGCAGGGCTTGAGGTACTGGAGGGGATGGGTCCCTTCAGCCCTGTATTGTCAGTGCTGGCTGGCACATGCTGCCATCCACTGCCCCAAAGCCACATGGTGACAACAGCTCAGTGAGAGCTGGTGCATCCGGCATCACCGTCCACTCCTGGGGTGAGGATGGGAAAGGATTTAGAGAACTGCAGTGGGAAAGGGGCTGTAGCACCCAGAAGGACCCCAGCAGCCCAAACAGGGGCCAGGTACCCCCTGAGCTCCCACCCTAGGGTGGAAGGTGCTGCCAGGACTGGATACAAAAGGGAGATTTGGGATAGGGAAATGGGAGGTGAAGGCGGTGGCTATGGGGAGCCATAATGTCCAGCACAGCTGGGACAGCACCGTGTCCAGTGTCCTGGTGCCTGCAGGGATGTTGCTGATGGGCAACCCATGGCTATGCCCCTGCCCCGGGCCATGGTGTTGGCACAGCACCACAGCACAGCAGGGCCCTGCGCCCCGGGAGTGCCGCTTTGATCCCTCCTTGTCCCTTGCTTCCCTCTCTCCATGTGCCGCTGCCTCCCAGCGCACACGGGTGGCTGCGTTCCGCACGGCGATACGGATCCCTGTCAGAGCCAATTAGGAGAAATTAATACACCGGGGTTGAAAGAGCTCCGTGCTCCGGGGGCAGTGGGCCGGCACCCAGGGGCTCCCTGCCCGGTGCTCCCAGCTCTCCATGGGACACCGTGTCCGGAGCAGCCCATGGGCTCTCTGGCGCTGCGTGGTGCCAGGCAGAGCAGGGCCCCGGTGCCTGCCTCGCTGTGCCCCACCACGGGGGATGTGGGGCAGAAACAGCACCACCGCCGTGCTGAGCACCAGCCCATCCTTCCCGCTGACATGCGGGTCTGCATTTAGCCAGGGCCTGCCTGTGCTGATGCCTGCAGCCAGGCAGAGTGGGGCACTCGTGCTGTCCAGGTTGTGCCTTGTCCGTGTTACAGTGCCTCACCATCCTGCTACTTCCCTGGGCTTGGAAACCCCACAGCTCCTTCCTGCCCCCGGGTCAAAGGGGCTGTTGGGTCACTTGTCCCGTGATTGAGCCTCTTTATATCCTGTGCTGCACCGATCAGTGGGGATGGAGGCACCTCCAGGATGGAGGATGTGATCCTGCGGCCACTCGGGACTTGAATCCCTGCAAACACCTCGGTATCCCAGAGGGACCCTATGGGGACAGGGCTCGGCGTGGGGCTGGCATGGAGAGGAGCTGAGCTGTGCTGACTCAGCGTGCCCGGTGGCAGGGAAATGGATCTCCTCTGGGCATTAATGCCGCTGACAGCCCGGGGAGCGTCGCAGGAGTGTGCTGTGTCGTAGGGCAGCAGCGCTTGCCATCGGCTGGGCTCTGAGAGCGGCTTCAGCCTGGAGGCATGGAGGGGACAGGGAGCATCCCGGGTGGCGCCAGGGCTCACAGTGGTGCTCGGGGCTGGCCGAGGGATGGAGAGGACATGGGGCGGGTGTGAAAGGGCTCAGCACCGGAGGAAGGGGGCGCAGGTCCAGGATTTCCTGCAGGGCCACCGTTCTGCGGCCCGGAATGAAGGCAGTGAGTGCTGGGGGGGGTCCTGCTGCCCACCCCTTGCCCTCTGCCAGCCGTGGCCGGCGCCCCCCTCTGCAGCCCGGTGCCCGCAGCCGTGTTAAAATGGTTTGGTTTAATTACTGGAGCGAAGGAAAATTCCAGTGTAGGCAAACGCTGTAAGTGGAGCAGCGCTGCCTGCCTGGCTGGGCATGCCAGCAGCGCTCCCAGGCTCCCATCCCGGCACTGCCGGGGTCTCCCACTGCCTCTGCAGCCCTGCGTCATTCCAAAGTACCTGTGAGGTTGTGATGTGCTGCTCCTGGCAGTGGCTGCACCCCAGGCGGTGTTTGGAGCAGGGCTGAGACCCGCTCCCACCCTTGGGTCATCCCTGCCGTCATCGCTATGGCAAAGTAGGGTTTTTCTGGGCTCTCTGGTCTCTGTGATCCCATGCTGTGTGATGGGTGCTGTGAGCAGGCATGGTGTAAAGGGGTGCTGGGCTGGCTGGTGCTGAGCATCCCCCTTGGTTTGTGCCTGAGCATCCTGGATGTTGACGTCATCTCCCTGCTGCGCCATGGGAGTTGGGTCTGGGCTGATTTGGCCTCCCTGGTCTGTTGTGGGGGACACCGTGGTAGCTGCTGGGGTCTCCTGAGTGCCCACCCAATGAGTGGCACTGTAGGGCCATGCAGGGCCCTCAGCACACACTGCTGCTCAGGGATGAGACAAGCCACCGTGGCTCTTGGTGCTCAAGCTGGCACCGTGTCTTCAGCAGCCCAATAGCCCACTGGGGCCATCTCCAGGGTCTCCTCCACACGCCTGGGCAGTGTTTGGGCACATGTCGTTGGCTGCTGCCATGTGCTCGGTGATCATTGCGGTGATGATGGTGCCATCACCATGATGATGGTGCTCTGAGGTGTGGGGCAGGCGAGAGGGGAGCCCCCGGTTTCCCACTGGACCATCTCGAGGCTCCGTGCGGGGATGGGTTCCTGGTGGCAGCCCCCTCTGCGGCTCCTGCTGCTCCCGGACCCCATCCTGGTTTCCTCCTGCGCCCAGCAGCATCCCGCTGCCCCCTCGCCCGCCTCCCTCGCGGGGCCGGCCCCTCGCCCCGCTCCGCTCGCAGCCATTGCTGCGGTTTCATAACGCCGCCGAGCGCCTCTGATAAGAATAGGCAGCCCCGCTCGGTACTGCCCCGCTCGGCATTGCCCCGCTCGGTGCTGCCCCGCTCGGCATTGCCCCGCTCGGCGCTGCCCCGCTCGGCGCTGCCGCTGCCGCCGTTACATAAACGCCGCTGCCCCGGTACAGAGAGACCCGTCCCGGCCGCGGCCGCTGGCAGGACCGAGGGGCCGCGCTCCCGGGCAGCCCCGGCCGCTGGCACTGTCCCGGCATGGGCCTGGCGTGGGCAGGGGGCGGGTGGTGCTCCCCCCGGCTCGAAGGGCTGAGGTTGTTCCTGTCCCTCGGGACCGTGGGTTTGCTGTGATGCAGCCGTAGCATCCCATTGGCAAGCGCGGCTTTACAGCCCCCGACCCAGACCTGATCTAAAGCAGGAAAATTTGGTTTTAATAATGAACTGAATCTTGCTTTGGGTGCTTTTATATATATCATTATTTCTCTGGATATGGAGAAGGATGACGCGTTGGGCTGCGTTGGTTGGAATCCCGGCTCAGCAGCAGGGCAGGCGTTGATGGAGGAACTTGACTTCTTGTTTCTCATCAGGCTGACACGCTTGGTATATGCACGATGATGTGGCTTGGCCTGTGCTTATTCCAGCCCTAATTTTTATTTCATCACGTTAGAAAATGATGGATGGATTTTTTTATTTTCCATCTAATTATTTTTTTTTTACTGCTAATTCATCCCAAGGTGATAAAAGCAGAATTAAGAGGCAAGAATCAATCCTTTTAAACAACTTCGGCATTGGTTAAATAAGCCCGCATTGAAAGATACATAAGGAGAGCAGATTAACAAGGAGTGCCTTGCATTTAAAATGAACGCATCAATTAATCACCAGAGAGGTTGCCCAAATGGCTCTGGCTCTTTATGGCCGGAGAAGGGCTCCAGGGCCGCGGGTTCAGGGTGTGCTTCCTCGTGCCCTGGTTTTGGTTGAACGCTGGGAGAGGACATGTGGCTCTTGTGGTGTTTTGGTGGAGGATGCTGTGGGTACCAGCCCTGTGCCGGGTACACTGGTGGGTAGTGCCAGCCCTGACTCTTCTTGTGGATGTGCTCAGGGTGCAGCAGCCGGGGCCATCCCGCTGCTTCCCAGTGCCTCAGTTTCCCTCTGGAGCTGCAGACAGGCTGTGATGTGCAGCCTTGTGTTTCCGTGCTAAATGGCAGCGGATGGTTTCTTGCCGCCTGGATGCGTGTGGGTGAGCAGAGCGCTCGTCCTGTGGGGTGTAAAATTGCTTTCCTGGAAGCCGCCCATGGATTTGGGATTAACACGTTATTGGGGCTGTGTCTGTGCTGGGAGAGCTGAGCTCACAGCTGGAGCTGCCGATGAGTCCTGTGTGCTCGGATCCGGCCCTGCTCCCTGCCTGAACCCTGTCTCACTCCCTGCCTGAATCCTGCTCCGCTCGCTGCCTGAATCCTGCCTAAATCCTGCCCCACTCCCTGCCCTGCTCCCTGCCCAAATCCTGCCCTGATCTCGGCCTGAATCCTGCCCTGTTCTCTGCCCAAATCCTGCCCTGCTCTCTGCCTGAATCCTGCCCTGCTCTCTGCCTGAATCCTGCCCTGTTCTCTGCCCAAATCCAGCTTCTCGCAGCTGGGTGCTGAAGCCTGTCCCAGGGGGCTGCACCCCAGGGTGCAGGGCTAGCAGGTTGATGGGGTGGTGTGGGAGCTATGGTGGGGTGAGGAAGGGGCAGGAGGAGATGTGCAGGCCATGGTTCCAAGGCAGTGAAGCATCCATCACTCCTGGACAGCCCTGCGGGCCCTCAACCTGAAGTGCAGCCCCTCAGTGGTCCCGGGAGCACCCACGCTGTGTAAATGGGGAAACTGAGGCACAGGGCAGTGGCCTGCAGCAGGTCCTGCAGCGAGAGGCTGGGCAGGAGCAGGGATCAGGATGTGCTGAGCCCTGTGCCTGCAGCTCCCCGCCCCGGGGCTCTCGTGTGTGCTGAGCCCGGCTGGGAGGCGCTGGGCAGCCGGAGCCCTGTGCAGGAGCCGGGAGCTCCCTGCCCGCGCCCGGCCCCGGGGCCGGCAGCGCTGAGCTGCCGCCGGGCTCTGCGGGAGCCCCGGCTCGTCCCTTCCGCACACGTCAGCCGCGCCGGGCTCCGTTGTCCGCCGGGAGCACCGAGCGGCGGCCGCAGCATCGCCCCAGCGCGCAGAGCGGCCCAGCGCAGCGCGCCATGGCCGGCAAGGCGGCGGCGGCCGCCCGGCGAACGTGAGTCAGCAAAGGCACCGCTCCGGGCCCCGCTCCGCTACCGGCACACGGGAGTCGGCAGCGCAGGCAGCGGCCGGCGCCGTGCGGCGGGGCTGGGACCCCCCCACGTCCGGGTTCCCAGAGCCTTCTCCCATCTCTGTTTGGAACCGGTGTTCGGGGCTGCGACCTGGGCTGGGTGCAGGCAGCGCTCTGCCAGCTCCGTGGGGTGGGAGGGCAGCACGTGCCCCGCTGCATCCCACTGCATCCCGCTGCATCCCACTGCATCCTGCTGCATCCCGCTGCATCCTGCTTCATCCCACTGCATCCTGCTGCATCCCGCTGCATCCTGCTTCATCCCACTGCATCCTGCTGCATCCGGCATCCCTAGTCTCTCTCTGTTACCGTTCTGCTCCTGTTTTCCAGGGCTGGATGCGGGGCTGGGGTAGATGCCCATGGGGGCTGGAGCTGTGGCCTCATGGGTCACCAAATCCCGCAGGGCTGGCCGGGTGATGGGTTGGTGTCCCTGCCAGTGCACCCTGGCCCTACTGCTGGGCTGGCCCTGGATGCTGGGGGCTGCCTGGGTGATGCAGCAGTTCCTGCGGGCCAGGCTGGAGCATGCGCTGAGCTGGCAGCTCTCAGCCTGACCCCAGCCCCAGGGTGAGGCTGAAGGTGCATTTGGAAGGGTCCTACAGGACACCCATGGCTGGGGCAAGGGGTTCATGGTGGTGCCAAGAGCCAGGGCCAAAGGAGGGCATGGTGTCAGTGCCAGGAGATCCTGCTCCTGGTGGGAGAGCAGGGGCAGAGCCTCAGGGTGGGATGCAGGATGCGGTGAGGCCCCCAGCTTCTATTGAGAGCGCTGGGGTCCTTAACATGGCATGCAGCCACCCTGCTCCCTGTGCCGTGTGCTCCCTGTGCCCCAGTGCTTTTGCAGCCGCTGCTGCAGGTGCATTCGACCTGGTTTTGGGAGCATTTGGCCTCTGAAATGATGTCACTTTCCATCCCACACTGAATGCCTGTGCTATGGTTACGGAAGGGCAGCATTTGCTTTGCCCAGGATGGTGATGGCGGGTCGTGGTGATGGTGGTGCCCCTGTGCCGGTGTGACGCCCGGCCCAGCCTGGGCTGCTCATGGTGCCCAGGTTGTGGTTGTGCAGGTGAGGAAACTGAGGCAGGATGAGCCTGGCCTCACTGGCCCGTTGGTTTGGAGAGTGGTTCCTTTGCTCCGGGTCCTGAGCTGCGGCCGAGGGGCGGCTCAGCCGACGGTCCCTGTTGGAAAAGCTCCTGTCGCCGTGCTCTGCTTCCTGTCGATGCTCAAAAGGCTCTTTTCAGTGAGTCATTTTCTCTTTTGCTGTCCCACTATCCAGGGAAAATGGTGACGTTCTCGGTACAAAGTGTGTTCACCATGGAAACGGGCTGAAAGGAGGGGGAACGCCAGCCCCTGCTCCTCCCAGGTTCGGCTTTGCATCCATGAGCCTTAGAAGATGGCTCTTGAGCGCCTTTGCAAGCACCAGCAAAGAGTTTGGTGTGGTTTGGGCTTTGCCAAAGCACACGGGGCCGGTGCATCCGCTCATCACCGTGCCGGGAGCCAGGGTGCTCTGTGCCCGCGCCGGGCAGTGCCGGGCAGTGCCTGGGAGCAGCTGTGAGCTGCTGGCTCCCACCGGGACCTTCCTGAGACCTCAGTGCCCTTCAGGTGCCGTTCCAAGGACACACAGGAGCTGGCAGCACGGTGACGGTGGTGGCAGAGGGGCAGCGTGGTTGGTGGTGGGGCAATGCCCTGTGGTCCATGCATGGGAGCTGCGTGTGTGCCATGAGCATCCCTGAGGGGCTGGGGAGGGACTGCGGCGCTGGATGGGGATTTGGGCAGGCGCTTTGGCTGAACCATGGAGTGGTTTGGGGCAGGGCCCCCGTCCCATCCATGATGTCCTGCAGGGATGGCACCGTGGGGCTGCGAGCGGGTCCCCGGCGATGCTGGCTCCATTGGCAGCACCGTGGCCACCGGCTTCCTCCCACCACAATCGCGCCGGTTGTTCGGGCAGGCTCTGGGCAGAATAGTAATGTGGCAGCTGCAGCCGCGGCGGGGCCTGGTGGGGACGGGCAGCAGGGCCGCGGCTGCCGCCACCGTCACTGCCACCCAAGGGGACGCGGCGAGGGCTGCAGTGGGGTGGTGGGTGCTGTGTTTGGGGGGTGCTGGTGCCTGGAGGACGTGGTGAGCAGCCGGAGCAGCCGTGTCCCCATCCTTGTGCTCCATGGTATGGGGCTGGTGTGGGGCTCAGGGCAGGAGCTGTGGTTTCCCAGTGGTGTTTGCATGTGGGATGGTGAAGGGCAGAGGCAGAGCTGTTGGTGTCAGTGGGAGCAGGATCTGTCCCGTGCCAGGGAGCCTCCAGCAGACCCTTCTCCTGGGGGATCTTGTCTCCGAGCTCCATGGATGGGATGGGGCAGGAGTGCTGGGGACCAGCTTCCCATCCTCCTGCTCCCCCAGGTGCAGCATCCATCCTGCCTCGGGGTGCCCTGTCCCACTCCATGCAGAGTCCTGACTCAGCTCTGGGGTCCCACCTGGGCTCCTCAACTGCCCTGTCCTGGGCTGGGAGCCCCAATTCCCCCACAACCCCCCAATGTGCCCCAAAACATCCTGTGACCCCCCCCGGACCCCCGGGCACAGCCTCATTGCTCCCTGGTCCCCTCTTCTCCCCTCTCCCCGCAGACGGCACCCCCCTTAGCGAGCTCTCCTGGTCCTCCTCGCTGGCTGTCGTGGCTGTCTCCTTCTCGGGGCTCTTCACCTTCATCTTCCTCATGTTGGCCTGCTTGTGCTGCAAGAAGGGGGACATTGGCTTCAAGGTGAGCTGGGACACAGGGACATGGGGATGGAGGGTGTCCACAGGCCAGGCTTGTCCTGGGAACAGGGGGGCTTCTCCTGGGAGCCCAGCAAAGGATAGAGGTGCCCAAAGGCTCTCAATGCTGCTGCCAGGGCCAGTCCCAGTGCCAGTGCAGGATGTGTCCCAGCAATGATAGCATTGCTCAGGGGGAGCTCAGCACCCCCCTGCCCGCTGAGTGCTGCCAGGGCTCAGCATCACTGTGGACCATACCCTGACCCAGCCACAATCCCCGCTCTGCAGACTCTGGATGCTGCGGGGCTCAGCATCACTCGGGAGTCGCTTTGTGACCCACTGCGGCTCCCCACTCCACAGTGCCTGCACCTATGGGGCTCAGCATCTCTGCAGACCATATCCCGACCCATGCATGCTCTGTGCTCCACGCGGGGCCAGGCCACGGCACGGTTAAGGGCCGCGTGGTCCCACCCGCACGCGCCGGGGGTGGAGGCTCCCTGACCTCACAGGCACAGAATGTGCCGAAGAAACGGTTTTTCCCTAATTGCTGGGATTTTTGTGGAGGCTCCGCGGCGCCCGGGCTGAGGGGGGGGCAGCGGGGGGGGGGGGGCCCTTGTGTAACTGCCCCACACCGGCCGCAGCACCTCGCCTTGCTGGAGGGGAACAATGAGCCGCTCGCGCCCCCGCACTGGTTATATAGGGCCTGGTGTCCGGTGCCTCGCGGTGCATGGCACACCGCGGTGCCGGCGAGCTTGGCAGCGCCATGAGGCAGGGCTGGGCAGGGCGAGATGCTCACCATCGCCTACCTGCTCGCCCAGGCGGCTCTGGGGTGCCGGCGGCTGGCTGGGTGGCACAGCCAGGTAAGGCGATGGGGCGGTGGGTGCCTGCCCCCGGAGGGGGGGGGGGGGTACCATTGGGTGCAGCAGGGCTGTGTGCTGGAGGGGGTGATTCGGGTGCGCGGGGCAGGCTGCGGCAGTGCGGAACCCACAGGGTCAGTTGTCTGTGCTCCGCGTGTGCCCCCCCGCGCACCCCCCGGCCCAGGAGTTTGAGAACGCCGAGGGGGACGACTACGTGACGGAGCTCTCGGCCCAGGGCTCGCCCGCGCCCCAGCATGGCCCCGAGGTCTACGTCCTGCCCCTCACCAAGGTCTCCCTGCCCATGGCCAAGCAGCCGGGGCGCTCAGGTAAGCCGGGCTGCGGGCAGGACCCCCGTGTGCTGCGGTTGGGGTCCCCCATCACCGCGCGGTGGGGTGAGGTGGGTCTCCCGCCAAGGAGAGCAGTGGAGCAGGAGCGTCTCTTGGATGGGGGACAGGCAGTTGAGGGGAGCGTTGCCGCTGTCCCTCCGTGCAATGGTCGGCAGCAGTTGGCCCCAGCCCCATGCATGGCACCAGGATGTACCCCACTGGTGTGGGATGGGGGGCATGGGGGCCCCGAACTGGGGCACTGGTGAGTCCCAGTCCCATGTAAACAAGCCCACGAGTGGGAGAGGAATGTGGGGGGTGCCTGGCCATGGTCCCCTCCCTCCCAGTGTCACGCCCCAGCCCGGAGAATGGCAGCAGTGTGGTGGAGCCCAACAATGGCCCCATTGCTGCCCGCCCTTGGCATGGGTGCCCGAGGGGCAGGACCTGCACCGGGGGGGGGGTTTGGAAGGGGCTAAATGCCAGAGCTCCGGCTGGGCTTGGCTTTGCTTTCCCTGGTCCCCAGGGAGGAGAAGGGGCCACCCAATGTGGGGACACTGGTACCCCGCGTTCCCCAGCGGCTGTGGGGCGATGCCTGGCGAGGAGGATGCTCTGGCTGAGGGGTGCCTGGGGATGGCTGCTCCGGAGCACCCCGGGGCAGTGCATGGCCTGGCACCGGGTGGCATGGTGGGGACGGCAGCGCTCGGCGGGCACCGGCGGGTAATGCATGATGCTGGGCGGGCAGGCGGAGGGCGTGGGGCGCGCAGGCAGCTGGATGTGCTCCGTTACAGTGCAGCTCCTCAAGTCGGCGGACCTGGGGCGGCAGAGCCTGCTCTACCTGAAGGAGATCGGGCACGGCTGGTTCGGCAAGGTGAGCAGCGGGGCAGGGCGCCCCGGGACACCCCGGCTCCGCAGCACCGGGTTCGGGGTGAGGATGGACGGGACGAGCCTGTCCCTCACCTCAGGTGTTCCTGGGCGAGGTGAACTCAGGCATCAGCAGCACCCAGGTGGTGGTGAAGGAGCTGAAGGCGAGCGCCAGCGTGCAGGACCAGATGCAGTTCCTGGAGGAAGCGCAGCCCTACAGGTACGTGTGGGGTCACTGCGGTGCTGCTGCTCTTGGATGGTGCCTTGTCCCCCCCATGCCATGTTCGGCTGCTGAGCAGAGCCAGGGCTGCCCCATCGAGGTGCCTGGCCGAGCTCTTTGGGCAGCGCAGCTCTGTCCCAGCCCCACCATCTCTGCCTGGGAATACTGTGTCAGGACAAGGGCTGTTGGCTGCGGTGTGGGGGCTGCGGTGAGGTCATGGCAGAGCACAACCGGGAGGCGGGGGGGGGGGGGCTGCAGAGCTGCTCCCTGCCCCGCCGAGCTGAACAAATGTCCCTTTGTGGTGTGTTCTGGGGCGCTGGGACACGCTGGTACCCGCTCCCGGCGCTCCCGGCAGCCCCCGCGCTGGTCCCAAGCGTGAGGAGGAGGGAGATGGTTCCCTGGGGGCTGCTGCTGTCCCCCCACCATAGCCAGCACAATGCTGATGCGTCCCCATTGCTCTGCCCCACACAGGGCCCTCCAGCACACCAACCTGCTGCAGTGCCTGGCCCAGTGCGCCGAGGTCACCCCATACCTGCTGGTGATGGAGTTCTGCCCACTGGTGAGTCCTGGGTGTCACCCTGTGTCCTGTCCCACTCCCCGAGGTGCTGCTGTGGGACAGGGTCATGCGGTACCGGGGGTATTGCAGAGCTGCAGGCGGGGTGCACAGCATCGCTGTGCCCTGCTGAGCCTGCAGCGTGATGGTGACAGTGATGGTGATGGTGGCTCTGCTTTGTAGGGTGACCTAAAGGGGTACCTGCGGAGCTGCCGGGGGGCTGAAGCCATGACCCCGGACCTGCTGACCCTGCAGAGGATGGCGTGCGAGGTGGCCTGTGGTGTCCTGCACCTGCACAGGAACAACTACATCCACAGGTAGGCTGCCTGGTGCCCCCCTTGGGAGGAATCAGAGGGCCTGGACCCATGGGGTACCCAGGACACCATCACTCCCGCCCCACCGCTGCTCCTCCCGCCCAACAATATCCTGGTGCTGAGTGAGTTGCAGATGGAGACTCCAGCATCAGTGATTTTGTTGAGGAGGGGGTGCACTGACATCGGGGGCCACCGGACTTTCCCCACCCACCAGGCTCTGCGGGTGGTGCCTGCGAGGCTGCTCAGTGCTGTGGCTGGGGGGACGGGGAGTCCCCGGCTGTGCCGGAGAGGGTCATCCCTGTGGGCATCCCGGCTTCCATAGATCTTGCCGCACCAGTGCCGCACTGGGGATCTCATGTGTGCCGCCGGGAGCCCGGCTCCGTGCCAGGGCTCACATTGCCTGGGGACACCCGCTTTCTGCTTGGCTCAGCGCGTGATGGATGGATGGACGGACGGGTGGAGATGCAGCTGGAGCTGCGCAGGCATTCCTGCTGTGCATTTGGTGGCTGGTTATCGGCACACCCAGGGTTGGGCAGTGAATCCTGCCACTGCACACCCATCCTGCTGCCACCACCAGCACACCGGTGGGGTCCCCGGGCAGTGGGTACCCCCCTGTCCCCCATGGCAGCGGTGACAGCGCTGGGGTTTGCTTGGCAGCGACCTGGCTCTGCGGAACTGCCTGCTCACAGCAGACCTGACCGTCAAGATCGGGGACTACGGGCTCTCGCACTGCAAGTACAAAGTAAGGCTGCTTTGGGGAAGGAAGGGGCTGGGGGCTGCGTGCTGGGACCCAGCACACATCCACACACATGAAGATGAGTGGGAGCGGGCAGAGGGGAGGAAGGATGTGATGGGTGGCAGGAAGGAGAGGTGGGTGCCAGGAGGAGCAGAGGCTCGGGACGGGGTTGTAGGTACCATGGGGGGATAAAACACTTGGGATGGCCGCGGATGGGTGGCTGGGGGGGGCAGGGGATGGTGGGGTGGGGGCAGCTCTTGCTGCGGTGTGGCCGGTCCCTTAACGCGTAGGTTTGACGTTCTCTTCTCGTACTGACCCTGCATACTTGGCAGGACGATTACTTCGTGACGGCCGACCAGCTGTGGGTGCCGCTGCGCTGGATCGCACCCGAGCTCATCGACGAGGTGCACGGCAACCTGCTCATCGTGGACCAGACCAAGGCCAGCAATGTCTGGTGAGCAGGGCCTGGGGGGGGGCAGAGGGAGGTGGCTGGCACGAGGGATGTGGGATACCTCGGGGTGGATGGGTTTGGGGCCACCATCTGGGAGCGCTGTGGGGGTGTCCCGGTGTCCCCAGCATCCTGCCCTGCCCGCAGGTCGCTGGGTGTCACCATCTGGGAGCTGTTTGAGCTGGGCAGCCAGCCCTATGACCACTACTCTGACCGGCAAGTGCTCGCCTATGCCATCAAGGAGCAGCAGCTCAAGCTGCCCAAGCCCCAGCTGAAGCTCTCGCTGTCGGAGCGCTGGTGAGGCCGCATCCTGCCCCTTCCCTCTCCTCATCCCCAGGCGGGTGCGGGGCCGGGGCTGACCCTGGCCCCTCGCTGCGGCAGGTACGAGGTGATGCAGTTCTGCTGGCTGCAGCCAGAGCAGCGCCCGACGGCAGAGGAGGTCCATCTGCTGCTCTCCTACCTCTGCGCCAAAGGGGCCACAGAAGCGGAGGAGGAGTTCGAGAAGCGCTGGAACTCCATGAAGCCCAACGGCAGCTCCAGCGCCGGCCACCACGGCCCCGAGCTCTCCTCCTTCCCGCTGCTGGAGCAGTTCTCGGCCGACGGTTTCCCCTCGGATGGCGACGACATCCTCACCGTCATGGAGACCAGCCACGGCCTCAACTTTGAGTACAAGTGGGAGCACACCAAGACCGAGCACTTCCAGGCACCCCTGGGGTCGCTGAGCCCCAGCAGCGCCGCTCGCTACCACGACCTCTACTACCCGGCCACGACAACGGCGCGCCTGAGCCTGGGGGTCTCCCCCTCGTGCTACGAGTGCAAACCACCGGGCTGCCCTGGGCTGCCGGCGCCCGGCGTGGTGCCCATCCTGGGCGCGCACAGCCCCTCGCTGGGCAGCGAGTACTACATCCGCATCGAGGGCCCTGGGGACGGCGGCCCTGAGCTGGACTACGCCATGTGCACCTACAGCCCCGAGGGCGAGCGCGGGCCCCTGCGGCCCCCGTCCTGCTGGAGAGCGCAGGGCCCCCGCAGCGGCAGCACCTACGACTCCGACAGCAGCCCCACGGTCTCCCTCAGCATGGAGCCGCTGCTGGGCCACGCTCCCGCGGGCGATGGCTCCTGGGAGTGCGCCGAGTACTACCCCTACCCCTGCCCCGGGCAGGAGCCGCGGGGCTATGGGCCGTCCCCCGGCCGCGGGGCCGAGGGGTACCTGCTGGAGGAGGAGCCCCCCGCACCGGGCGGGCAGGACTGGCCCGGGCCCAGCTTCCAGCCCCGCGCCTTCACCGACCCCCTGGGGGTGTCGCCATCGGTGTCCTGCGCCTACAGCCCCCGTGGGCACGGGGAGCTGCGGGGGGGACCCTCCGGGCGGGTGCGCGCCGGGGCAGAGCGCGGCGCGCCCGGACTGCGTGGCGGTGGAGCTGGGGGAGGACAGCCCCCCGAGCCCCCCGCAGGCGCAGGGCGCCAGCCCCGCATCCCAGCGGCACCCCTGGGCCTCCAACAGCTCCTCCAACAACAACATCGGCAGCGGGAGCCCCGCCGAGGCGGCGGCCGGGGACAGCTGGTGCTACCGCCGCATGATCACCTTCCGCGGGCTCATGGCCAAGCCGCTGGGCACGGTGCCGCGCGGCCAGCTCGGGGGGTCTCCGCCGGGACACGACTTCCGCCGCCCGTGGCAGGATCAGCCCCCCGGTAGGGCCGGCGGCTCCTCCTCCCCGTGCCGCTCGCCCTCCCCGCGGCGTCAGGCCTGGCACGGCCGTGACTCATCAACCTCGGGCCGCCCGCAAGCAGCAGCGCTGGCTGGCAGCCCCGCCGCGCCGTGGGGCCCCACCGCGGCCCCCGCCGCAGCAGCAGCAGCAGGGTCCCAGCACGATGCCCACCCGGAGGAGAGCGCGGAGGGGAGCAGCCCTGCCCGCAGCCCGCTGCCCCACGCCGCGCCCGCACCGGGGCTGGAGGAGGCCGCCGCCATGGCTGGCACCGGCACCCCGAACCCCGGCCCCCCCGCCGAGCCTGGCATAGATGGCTCCCAGCCCGCGCCCGAGGCTTCCGAGGCGCCTGCGCTGGTGCCCATGGAGGCTGCTGCTGAGAGCGCCGGGTGTGCCGCGGGCGACGCGGACCGGACCCCGGACAAGACCTGCTCGAGCGCCAGCTTCCCCAGCGCGGACGAGGGCAGCGATGAGGACACGGCCGAGCTGACCTCGGGCGTCTTCACCGACTTCTCCGGGGACTACACGGAGCGGGCGGAGGCGGCGCCGCCGTTCAAGTCCCTGCAGAAGCAGGTGGGGACGCCGGATTCCCTGGAGTCCTTGGACATCCCATCCACGGGCAGCTCCTGCGAGGTGTGCAGCCCCACCGCCGCCTTCGCGCCCGCCGGCCAGGCCAAGGCCCTCGACAGCGGCTACGACACCGAGAACAACGAGTCCCCCGAGTTCGTCCTCAAGGAGCCCCACGAGCCGCGGGAGCCGGAGCCCTTCAGCCAGCTGGGGAAGGCAGCGCCGGGGCTGCCGGGGGGCGAGGGCGAGGGTCCGGCCCCCGAAACGCGGCTCCCCGCGACCCTCGGGGCCGAGCTGCACAGCCTGGCCGAGAAGAACCCCTACCGCGACTCCGCGTACTTCTCCGACTACGACGCCGAGGCCGAGCGTGGCGCCAAGGATGAGGAGGACAGCGATGGGTCCCGGACCCCGGAGGCAGAGGAGGGTCCCCAGTCCCCTGTTAAGGACGTAGGGCGAGCCCCTGTGCCGGGAGAGGACCCGCTGCACCCCCCCCGGGGCACCCGGCAGCCCCCCAGCAACGCCCGGTGCTGCGGTGGCGGTGGACACGCTGGTGCCCGGGGGTTTGGTGGGGGACTGGCGTGGGGCAGAGGTTGGGAGCACCCTGGTCAGCCCCACGGGGCAGGCGCCTGGCACTGAGCAGCGTCCCGCTGGCACGGGGCTGGTGCTGGGCAGCTCCCTGCACCCCGGCGGTTCTGTGCCACACAAGACTTTCCTCTTGACCCCGGTGCCGGTGAGCCCCGGGGAGCCGGCGCCCATTGGAGGGACCCGTGTGCCCGAGGGCATCCCAGGCCTTGGGGGAGCCACGGCTGGGGATGAACAAACTGTGCCCCCCGCACCGGGGCTTGGGGATCTGGGGCTGCCCCCCGAGGGGACTGCGGCGGGTGATGCGCCGGGGGGCCCCAGCACACTGCGACCAGGGGATGAGTCACCCCCGGGCCTGTCCCTACTGAAACCCCCCCGGGAGCCGCATCCGGCAGCCCCCGAGCGCCGCGAGGAGCCGGAGGAGGATGAGGAGGACACGGAGGACAGCGATGAGTCCGATGAGGAGCTGCGCTGCTACAACATCCAGGAGCAGAGCGAGGAGAGCGAGGAGGAGCCGGCGGCCGTGCCCATCGTGGTGGCCGAGAGCCAGAGCGGCAGGAACCTGCGCAGCCTCCTCAAGATGCCCAGCCTGCTCTCCGAGGCCTTCTGCGAGGACCTGGAGCGCAAGAAGAAGGCCGTCTCCTTCTACGATGACGTTACCATCTACCTCTTCGACCAGGTGGGTGGCCGTGGGGTGGGCAGTGACCCTGTGGTGTTTTAGGATGCCATCCTTGTCCAATGGGACTGATGGTGGGAGCCATCCCCAGGGTCTCCTCCCGCTTGTCCCCTTGCACAGGAAAGCCCCACGAGGGAGCTGGCTGAGCAGAGCTTCCCGGAGCCCCCCCAGCCTTCGGGGCAGCCCCCTGAGAGCAGCAGCCCCCCCAGCCCGGCAGACCGGCTCGGCGCCTCGGATGACTCCTCGGATGGCAACGCCTCAGAAGAGAGTAAGTGGCTGGAGGGCAATGGGGGTGGCAGTGGGCCAGGCTGGGGTGACCCCACAGTGGGCTCAGCCCCCTCGGTCCATGTCACAGGCGGTGGCTTTGAGTGGGACGATGACTTCCCGCTCATGCCGGTGAAGCCGTCGCTGATGGCCTCGCTGACGGGGCCACCGGTGGAGCCCGACCCGGCTGTGCCCGCGCTGCCCGCGCTGGTGCCGGTGCAGAAGCAGGTCCTGCCCATCCAGTTCTCCCGGTTCACGGTCTCGCCGGCTCCGGTGTCCCGGTTCTCCATCACCCACGTCTCCGACTCGGACATGGACTCCATAGGAGGTGAGTCCTGAGCCCCTTGACACGCCTGGTGGTATGGAGGCCGTGGTGGGAACTGAGTGTGGGACACCCTGTGGTCATCCTCTGAAGGGTCATGTGTCCCATGGGATCTTCGGGTCCCACTCACATCACCTCTCCATTCATTGCAGGCAGCAGTGAAGATGGTGACCGGGAGTGAGCCAGCCGAGACGCGGGCACCGGTGCCGGCACTGGCACCGGCACCGGCACTGGCAGGGGGTGGCAGAGCACGGCGGGGCCGGGAGCAGGGGCCACGCTCCGGACTTTTGTAGGCAGATTTTCCTGGAAGGAGCTCGTTTGCTGCTGCGAGCGGGAGCGGGGCCGGCCCGGGGCCAGGCGGTGGGTGCCGACCGCGTGCGGGTGCGGGTGGCTGCGGGTGCGTGTATAGATAGACACATATATATATATATAGACATATATATATATATAAATTATAGCATTTAAAGGGTAGTGCCCTGACCTTGCTAACATTTGCGGAGTGTTCCCCCCCCAGTGCAGTCCCCCCTTGGCTTCTCACCCATGTGTGCTCCTGAGGTGGTGTTTGTCCCCGCACCCCCTGTGCCATCCCCTTGGTCTTGCACCTCACGGCGGTTTGGCTGCCCCACGGCTGCCCCACAGTGTTCCTGAGTGAGGGGCCACCGGCTGCTGCTGCTCAAGGTCACCCTATGTGCGCCCCTTCCCATGCTGGTGCTGCTGCACCAAGGGTGGGCAATGGCTTGGGGGGCCTCAGGGGGCTGGGAAGCTCCCCCCTTGCTTTTTGGGGAGCAGTCTTTAGACCCCAAGGGCTGGCAGGACCCCTGCCCCGCTGCGGTGGGGAGCAGCGTGGGGGGGGGCTGATAGGGGGGTCCTGGGACCCCCGGGACCCACTGACCCCACTATTTTTGTATTTAAAGAAGAGGATAACCCCCCCCAAGCACCCAAAGGCACCCTCCAAACAAAACTTGCTGTTGATGAACCCACATTGATGCGATTTTAAGTTATTGCTGCCAAAGAGACGTAACGAGGGGGGGGGCGGGGGGGGGAGCACTCGTGGTTCTTCGTTCTGGTTTCTTTGTTATGTTTTTAGTTCATTTGAGGCTTAGGATCATTGTGCAATTCCAGCTTCCAGAAGGAAATAATGGAAGTAAGCGGAGCTGAGCGAAACCTTGAAATCAGGGCTGGCTCCTTTGGGGTCTATAGACCAAACCCTGAGGTGAGAAATGCCCCCCCCTCCCCAGCCCCACGTCCTGCAGGCCCAGCTGCCTCCTGGCACCCCATGTACATGGGGCGAGGGCGCACGTGCCTGTGCACGGGCACGCACACGTGTGCAGACACACACACGTGCACCCACATGTGCCGGGGCTGGCGCTGGGGTTCTCTCCATGCCGGGGCTGGTGCTGCCTTGGCACAGCTCCGGCACCGCGCCGCCGCTGGGTGCCCAGCCTGGTGCCGGGCACAGGCGTTACCCCACTGCCCCCCCCCCC
This sequence comes from Amazona ochrocephala, assembly GCA_039720435.1. Lineage (NCBI taxonomy): Eukaryota > Metazoa > Chordata > Aves > Psittaciformes > Psittacidae > Amazona > Amazona ochrocephala. Next base: position 94,347,799 of record CM077879.1, read on the forward strand.
CCCCCCCCAGCCCAGCCTGGAGCTGTGTCCCCATCACGAAGCTGTTGTCCCCAGGGGACAGACACAGTCCGGGGGGACCCCAAATTCACCCCCAACACCCAGGGTGGCTGTGCCTGCCCTGTACCCCCCGCTGCTGATTGCTTCTCCCACTGCAATGGTCACAGATGGCAATTCCTGCTTTATTGGTGGTATTTAAGCTCCAACCTGGCCTGTAACCCCCCCCGCCCCCCCACAATCCCCCTCCCCAGTTCTTGCAAGCCCTTCCTTTATGCTCTGCAGCAGGGGGCTGATATCCCCACACTGGCTGATGTCCCCCATCAGCAGTGGTACACCTAAGGGCATCCCTTTCCTGCAGCACTCATCCTGCTGCTCCCCAACCCTCTGCCCCTCCTCTACCCCCCCGTCCGCATCCTTCATTGCCGAGGCTTACTCAGCATTGCAGGGGGGTTTGTTCATCCCCCTCCCCAGTCCCCGCTTGCACCCAGGGTGATGGGATACTGCTCCTGGTCTACCCCCCCCCACCCCGGGTTTGGTCTATGGCGCCGCAGGTCCCTGCCTCTGGAGGGCAGCATGAGGACAGAGCTGTGTCTCGGAGAGTTGTTTTTAATAGAAAGGCTATTATTACATTGTCTATTTTATCAATACGGGTCATAATCGCTGTATTTTTTATCAGTGCTGATTTCCATACAGCTCCCAGCATGTGTGTCAATAGCATCGGGCCAATAATAAAGTTTGTAAAATACCTGCAGCCGTTTCCTGCCCAGATCATTGCCCAAGGCTGGGACCAGGGTGGCTCGGGATGGAGACCAAGGATGCTCCAGGGCCAGGCGGATGCCCCCAGCCAAGGGGAATACGGGGGGGGGGGCGGATTTTATTGTTCATAAATTATATACTTTTCTCCTAAAAAATTATTTCAGGTTACATCTTGCAGGTGCCACAACTGAAGGAGGTGCAGTGGAGCCCTGGGGGCTGCACAGGGGTCCTGGGGGGGGCTGGAAGAGGACAATGCTGGGCCAGTGGCTGAGGGGACACCAAGCATCCTCCTCCTTGGGGCTGTGACCCCCCCCAATCCGCTCCTGTGCTCCCCAGCCCCTCGCTCCTGCCCATCCATCTGCTCCAGCCCCAGGAGATGAAGCAGCAGCGCACGGGCCATTGAAGCAGCCCCTTTCCTGCAGCAAGAGCCATCGGAGGGGCCGCAGCAGCTACGAGCCATCACGTCTGAGTGGGCAAGAGCCCTGCCTGCATGGAGACCCACCAGCAGCCACCCGTGTGCCCGGGCTCCCGGTGCGCAGCAGAGCGCCCGGTGCACTTGCGAGTAGAAAGTGCAAATATGACAAATACATTGGAAAAGGCAAAACCTCCGAGGGCTCTGCCCGGCGTTCAACCGCCCGCCCACAGGAGACACAGTTCCTGCCTGGAAAACCCTCTTCTCCCCGTTTCCATAGTGAGGATGTGGACGCAACGGGAGCTGTGGGATCAGCCCAGGAGGCAGCTTGCTCGTGGGCGCACATCCCTGCAAAATGCTTAACAAGTGTGTGTATATATATATATATATTTCGTTTCTGTTAACCTATATCTATCTCTTTCTCTCATGCAGCTCTAGTAATAGAGGAAGAGCAAACAGCCAAGCAAGAGGTCTGGATGGGAGAGCCTGTCTGCGGGGAGCAGGGTGCCCCTTCGCCCGCTGGGCACCCAGGCACCCCAAGGCACGCTTAAACAGAGCCCTCACCCCAGAAAGGATCATTTTTCCTAGCTTATATTTTACAGCAGTACCGTGATTCCCAACTGCACACACAGACCGGAGCCGTCTCCGTCCCAGCAGGGGCTGTGGTACCAGTGTCCCACCACCTCCCAGCCTGGAAACTGGGGTCTAGCAGGAGCTGGGAGCTGCCTACAGCACCCACCACCCCTTTGGCTTGCACAGGGTATCCTGGCTACCCTGCCTGTACCGGGGGTCCCTCCGGCCGGGCAGGGGGAGCAGAGAGACCATCTCCCCAGTGCCATTGCTGCTCCGAAGCACAGCTCACCTCTGGAGAGCTGTTTTTCAGCTGAGGCCATTCTCCCAACCATGGTGAGCTGCTGCTAAGCCTAGAAGCAAACCTGCCTATGGGACATGCTCCCGTTGTGCACCAAAGGACGGGCTACGGGCAGTGGTTTAACCTTCTGCCACCAAGGGGAGTAGGCTGGGTCTAGAGAAGCGAGAACGGGGGCACTAATGGGAGCCTTTGGCTTTCAAAGCAGCAGGGGTAAATAGATTCCGCCTGAAGACGAAGGCCTGGCAGGCGGACGTGCAGTGGTGAGGAGGCGGCAGGTGCCGGGGGCACAGCGGGTGCCGGGGGCACAGCGGGCACCGGAGCTGCGTCAGCTGATGAGCGGCGCCGAGCGGTCGTTCGTCACCGTGGGCTTCAGCTGGACGTTGGCAAAGGGGTTTCTGCAGAGAGAGAGGAAGCGGTTTAGCAGGAGGGAGGGCGGCAGCGGGGCCTCAGAGGATGGGCACGGGCGCAGCGAGCGGCGACGTGGAGACACCCCCAAAAGCTTTTGCTGTGCTCGGTGCAGAGGCTGCGCTGGGCACCCCTCGAGGCTCAGCCCGAGGCCATCAGAGATCCTGGAGCCACCGGTCCCATTCCCTCCATCTGCCTGGGACCCGCAGCATTTGGGACAGGGTGAAGCTGGAAGTGTGCTGCCCTGTGAGCCCCTGGGCTGAGCTGCTCCCAGCTCCTCTGCTTCACTCCCTGTTAAAGCCATGGTGGATGTAAGACATGAGCTGGCAAGTGCTGCTGCATGCGGGGCGCTCTCCTGCCTTGCTCTCCAGCAGGACAAAAGCTGGGGCTGCTAAGCGGGGAGCCAGGGCTGGAGAAGCAGTTCTAAACCTCTGGACTGTGCTTGAATCATTTCCACACATGAGCAGCCCTGTGCTGCTATGGGGGAGCAGAGAGGGGATTATGGCTCCGTGTGTGCTGTGGGGCTCATGGGGACCCCCTGGCTAAGAGCAGAGCATCCAGCTCCATGCAGATTTGTGCTGCGCCAGCTGGGAACCCTTTGCAGAAGTTCAGTATCCAGGAAACAGGTTGGATGTGCCGGAGGAGCTCCGCAGGGCCACAGGACCGAGCACAGCCCAGCTCCCAGCACACCAGCCCAGTGACCAGCCAGGCTTTTACCTACCTGGAGTAGCGGCAGCGCTTTCCAGGGCCAGCTCATTGCTGCCACAGCCCCGGCATGCACACATCCTGTGGCTGGAAACAGGGACAAATGCTGCTGTGACATGGGAGCACCCTTACCTGCCCCAGGAGGTCCCCTCTGGGAGTTAACTCGGGTGCAGACGGCTATCAGGACACATCAGGTCCAAACATGCACCAGCACAGCAGCCAAGGGAGCCACAGAGCACCCCTGCATGCCCCTGCCCCTCTGCCTGCGGACAGACAGCCCTTCCTCTGTCCCCATGGAGCTGCACAAAGCCTTTTCCTTTCTGCAACTGAGGCAATGGCCACGAACCACAGCAAAGCCACCTCGGGGCCACCGTCCGGTCACAGCACTGCTGTCCCCAGACATGGGTGCAGGTAAGTGTCAGCAAGCAAACATGACCATAAGGTTAAGCCACATTAGGAGCAGCTGTGATTAGTGGCTACCTCTACCTGGAGCAGAGCAGCTATGGGACACTGGGGACATCCCTCTGCAGCCACCCCCCTGAAAGGCACTCGCTGCCTCCCCCAGCCCTGCTCCCCTTCCATCCCTCACCTCTCCAAATGCGCTTTTGCTTTCCTTAGAAGATAAATGGCTTCTGCTTAAAAATAGGGTAATTAATTTCCCACCTAATTAATGCAGCTTCTTAGCTCACTTTCCCCCCAGGATGCCAAAATAGATTCTCAGGACTGGAGGGAGAGGAAAGGTTGCTTTGATGAGTCACCAGGGATTGTTATTTAACTGTTTTTGTTCTGGCAGAGAAGAGCCCTTGGGATGGGAGCCCACAGCTCCGGCAGGAAAACCAGCTCATGGATCAAAGAGAAACAGGGAAGGGGCTCTCCTGGGCTCCGCAATGCCAGCGAGGTGGGTCCCGGCTCCTGGGGAAACTCCTCCATCTCTGCCCTGAGGCCATGGTTGGGATGAGGAGGCTCCTGAGACACGTCCCAAAGGTGGTCTATAAGCAAAAGAAGCTGCTCAAAGAACTTGACATTAGTGTGGATGTGCTCCAGGGCTGGGGACAGCGATGCAGCGACTGGGGTGGGACAGCGGTCGCTGGACACCTACAACCAAAGAGGCTGGTCATGGGGAGCAGGGAAGCAGCAGCTCGGCATTCCCAAGGGAAGCGTGCCCCCAGCGGTCTGCGGTGCAAGGAGCTGTGCGATGCAGCGCGGTTACACCGGGAGCTCCCGCCACCAGGACAAGCGGTGACCGAGGGAGGGATGTGCTCAGCCGGGTGCGGGGGGGGGGGGGGGGGGAAGCAGAGCGGTGGCACCGTGCCCGCGCAGCCCCGCGGCCGTCACCCGCTGCCCAGCGCCAGCACACCCAGGGCTCGGCCCCCCGAGACCATCAACTTACTAACTACGGGCAGGGGCAGCTCAAAACCTGGCCACTTCAACATCGGGGCTGCAAGGGAAAGAGAAGGCAGGTTGGAGGACACCGGGGTGCGCTCCGACCCCTTGGTGGGAACAGAAGGTGTTGGTTAAGGAGAGGCACCGGGCTGCGATCCCACACACAGCGCCTCCGGACAGAGGAAGCAGGAGGAAGAAGAAGAAAAAGGAGGAAAAGTGGTGTTTATGGTGCTGCTGGTGCTGCGAGGAGGGGAAGGAAGGGCACGGCCAGCCGGGAGCCACCTGCGGGGAGGAGAGGCCAGGCATGCCGGGGGCTACGGAAGGGAGGGGGGCAGTTTCCTTCCCCCTGCATCGGCATCGCCGCTTTCCCACTGCCGGGAAAGCGCAGCCGCAGCGTCGGCATGAGGCAAGCGCAGCATCAGCAGCATCCTCCTCCCCTCGAGATGCACACGGAGGAGGGGACCCAGCCCTTAAACAGTTTTAGCTGCTCCCGCTCAGCAAAAAGCTGTTTAAAGGCCCGGGGCTGAGCGCGGGCAGGCAGCACCCGGGTATCCTCTGAATGCCACGGGGATGGCGAAGGGAACACAAAAAAGGCATGGCAACGTGCAGCGAGCGATGCGATGGGCAGCACACAGGCACGGCAGCCGAAAAAGACACCGAGGCCCAGCTCAATGCAATAAATAAAACTTTTATTCAAACAAGAACTCAGTACAGGGCACATTTCTCTCTCTGGCTTTTAAAAAAGGGGGTTCAGCACTTTACAATCTCCATACAGGCTTCACTAGGCTGGGGCGGGGTTTCACCCCCCTCTTCTACATGTAGCCATTCAGCATGAAATATCCCGTGTTAAAAATCTTTAGCAAAAGGACACCGAGGCGAGAGGGTGTTACAGTCCGCCCGTAGGCGAGTATAGAAAACAAAGCCGTGTCCGTGTGTGTGTCTCTTGCCAGCAATGTCCCAGTAAACAGGCAATGTGACGGGTTGTAAAAATCACATCAGAAAAAGAAAGCGTGGGCAGCTTTGCAGTGGGGACGGCCACGGGAAGGGCTCTGCGCCCCAAGTGCCGAGGGGAGACCCCCAGGTGCTGCCGACCCCCCCCTCCCCGGCCAAGCCGGGTGTAGGGATGCGGCCCCGCACCCGCCCCAGCGCTGACGTGAGGTAACAATACCTTGCTACAAAAAATATATATATGTACTTATAAAACAACCAGGAATAACCTTCCAGGGGGCTGCTGGCTGCGCCCCACGGCCGGCGGGACCCCAGCCCTAAAGCAGCCCTTTCCCCGGGGCGGGGGGCTCTGCGCTATCCCCTTCTCCCCAAGCCACCACAGCGGGTGGTTGGGTGGAAGCGGATGAGGCTGGGAGCAGCATCCCGGGTGCGGGCATCCCGGATGCTCAGTAACAGTACGGACACCAGAGGCCATGCATATTTGTTCCAGTGTGGGAGGTTGTGTCCAGGCTCGTGCGAGGCGCTGGCAGCCCCGGAGGAGGGGTGATAGTGCATCGCTAACGGTCACAGGGGGTACAAAAAACCGGGTCCCACTAACGTGTCAACTGCATCTGGGCTGCTGCAAAGCGAGCGCAGCCCCAGCGGCAGTTTCTGCTCGGAAAAAGGCTTCAGAAACAAGGGCACTGTGAACACCGGGCGGGTGGAGAAGCACCATGGTTTCCTTGAAGATCACAAGAGTTTAAAATCCAAAGGAAGTAGAGAAAGAGAAATGAAGGGGAAAGAAAACCAAAAAGAAGTGGGGAAAGAAGCAGAAAGCTCTTCCAAGCAGCCGCTAGCCAAGGTGTCCTCACACCGTTGATACCAAACTGCCACTGCCACTGCGGAACAAAGCACAGGAGACTGCCAGAGGGGCCGGGACCACGGCACGCACCGCGAGGCAGCACCGTGCCCGGGAGCCCAGCTCCGCAGTTCAGTGCCACAGGATCGGCACCGGAGCGGGGCAGAGATCTTGGCCCCTGCCCATCACCACTGTGCTCACAGCCCCTGTGTTTGGGGTTATCCCCAGGAGTGAGACGGGGCTGCGAGGCAGAGGGAATGGGGATGGAGGAGCTGCTGGGTGGGAGAAGATGCTGGGGAATGACCCCAACAATGTGCGCTCTCCATGGCCTTGCTATCCAAAGGAGGTTGAGGAGGTTGACTCTCTCCGGAGGAGCACGAGCCCACGTGGGTGCGAGGCCAGGGACACAGGGGCTGCCCCAGGACCTGCCCTCCCCTGGAGCCGTTGGGTCCCTCCGTGCTCAGACGGGACCTGCACTGTGCTCTCCACCACACAACCTCATCCCCACCACTGCGTGTCCCCTGGGGAGCCCACACAGGGACCCTCATGGGGACGCGGCTCAACAGCTTCACCCAGAACCAACACAATTCACTTTCAGGTAACGCGACAGGAAGGTGAGGTCTTACCTGCTGACGGACCTCGTCCCGTAGTCATCCAGACCCTGCGGAGAGGAGGGGAGGAAGCACGGTGAGGGGTGGGGGACGTGGGGCTGAGCCCGTTCAGGTGCCACCGGAGGGTCACACCAACAGACCCAAGTGCATCGGGCCCCAGGGCCAATGCATTTGGAGTGGAAAGGGGGAGATGGAGATGATTCGAATGGGATTCAGGGAGCAGGGAGGAAAGTGGCTCCACTCTCGTCAGAGCAGGACTTTATCTGGCAAACCAAGGGAAAGCAACAGGCGGGAGAGCCCCAGTCTGCTCTGCCCGGCCCGACTGAGGTGCACGGCTCCAGTTGCTTTTGAGATGTGAGACACTCGAAAAGGGATTGAACAAGTCACCAGTGAAACGCTCTGCGGAAGGTGTTTCTCTGTATTAACTCCCACCAGAAACCCACAGGGGTTTGGACCATTTTCTCCTTCAGCTGGTACTGAACAGCTTGTGCAGCAGGGAAGGACTGCACTGGTCTGAGGAGCAGATGGGGACCAGGGCTGGAGCATGTACCTTGAGGACATCGCTCCTTGGGTGAGGACTTGCCCTGGGATACCACCATGGAGCTCCATGGGACCCCTCCAGGAAGGAGCAGGAGTCACTGGCCATGCATCCTGGGTCAGAGACCGTATTTCCATGGTCCCAGGAATGCTGCCAGTCACAGACCCCCAAATCCAGCAGCAAACCCTGCTGGGAAACCTCAGCAGGCATCAGGAAGTGGGGCTGCAGAGAGGACCAGATCCCACTGGATCTGCTGCCTCCTCAGAGCATCCTGCTGAAGGGTCGGGTGCTGCATGGCTGCCTTTGCCCCTCCTCATCCTCTCCCCATCTGCCAGCATGTGCCAAGTGCTCCGGGGAAGCCAACGTGGCTCATCCCCATTGTTCTGGTGGGGAAGCCCCACGCCACCAGTGACCCTTGGTAAAGCTGATCTCATCCACACGTGCATCCTCCCATCTCATTATCTCAGAAGCCCTGAGCTCAGCCCCATGCACGCACCCCAGCATCCTCATGGGACCGTCACTGGCTTGACCTGGCCGGTACCAGAGAAAATGCTTCCAGCTGCCTGTGAACAGCCTGTTTCTGGTGGGAGGCTCCCATGGAGTCAGCAAGTGTTGTCCTTTGGGGGTTTACGGTGGCATTTTGTGCCATTTGCTCCCTGTGCCTTGCCTGTTCAGCCCAGGTGACCCAAATTGGCCAAACCTCCCCATCCACTGCCCTCCCCTCCCACTGCATCCCTGCATCCCCTGTCCCATCTCCCCAGGAGAGATGCTCGGAAGGAGATGTGGCCCTAGACAAGGCACATGGATCACCAGGCAAAGCCAGCCAACGGCCTGTAAATCCCAAGGGAAACATTGCGTGTGTTCGGACTTACTGCTGTCGACCTAGTGTAAGGCTTGTAGTGAGCGGAGGGTGGTTGGCAGAGGCCACTGGAATAGTCTTTAATTGCACAACCATAGGGCATTAGGTAGTCCTACAAACAACGAACAGAGGTTGGAGAGCAGCCCTCCGTGGACTGAGAACACGCTTAACACATTTCATCCTGCTTTAAAACCACCACTGCGATGGAGAAGCCGCGGACACCCAGGCTGGGCTCCCACAGGGACTAAAGCCCTGGGATCCACCCAAGCATCTCCTGTTCATAAAGCATCCCTCCCAAAGTGGGAGCAGCCCCCACAGCCCCACGGGCTCACCTGGGAGAAGGCGGGCACGGCCACGCTGTACGGCCTCTGCTTGAAGGTGTTGGCACCTTGTGCCGGGAAGGCTTGGGAGGCCATGCCGTAGTCCGGCGGTGGGATGGCGATGTCATCCTTGTCCAGCAGGTTGCCGGTGCTGCTGCTCTTCCCTTGCTGCAGGCTGGGTGGGGGGGACCAAAGCAGAGGCATCAGCACCAGGCCAGCCCAGTGTGAGGCCCCCAGGCTGCCCGTCCACCCACAGCGGGGGACCCCATGGCCAAAGACCCTACTGCCTGTGCTGGGAGCTACTCCTGACAACACGCATTGTGTCCTGGGAAAGTGGACTATCATACAATCATGGAATGGGTTGGAAGGGACCTTAAAGCTCCTCCAGCTCCAACCCCTGCCATGTGCAGGGACACCTTCCACTGGAGCAGCTTGCTCCAAGCCCCTGTGTCCAACCTGGCCTTAAGCACTGCCAGGGATGAGGCAGCCACAGCTTCTCTGGGCACCCTGTGCCAGCGCCTCAGCACCCTCAAGGGAAGAGCTTCTTCCCAATGTCTCGTCTTCATCTCCACTCTGTCAGTTTAAAACCAGACCCCCTTTTCTATCACTACCTGCCCGTGTAAGAAATCCCTCTTCAGTCATCTCCATCCCAAGCCCACAGTTCTGCCCTGGGAGCGGTGCAGCCACCCACCCAGCACAATGCTCCTACCTCGTGTGGACCCGCTCGCTGCCATCATTGTCAAGGACCCGTGTGTAGGAGAAAGGAAACCAGCCCCTCCTGGAAAGCAAAGGCAGGGATGAAACCGAACCCACGTTCACACATGGAGGACCCAGAAGAGGCTGCACCGGGGGGTGCAGTGGCTCCCAAGGACAGCCCTGGCACTCACAGCTTTGTTTTCTCGCTCTCCCCATAGTGCCAGCCATCCCGGGCCTCGGGCACCAGCAGCGTGATGAGATCACCCTCCTTGAAGCTCAGGAGGGTGCTGTTATCTCCGGCAGCGTGAGAGAAAATGGCCTGCACCCTCGTCCTGCCGTTCCTCTCGAGCCCTGCGGCCATGGAGCTGGACCGTGGCAGTGTCTTGTTTTCAGCTGGTGGGAGAGAGACCAATGAGCGCCTCAAAGTCCTTCACCCCATGGCCATACCCAGGCACAGCCCGGACGGACCAGGGGCAGGACAACCTTGCCAAGACAGGTCCCTAACCCTGCTTATCCTACCCATGTGCCAATATAACCTTCAGTGAGACTCGCTCTCCCACCCTCATCCCAGGCAGGATCAAGCCACTGCTCTTGGCATCACCCATCAGCCACGGCTGCTCTCTGAGCAATATTCCTCAAGGTTTTCCTCCTGGAATACCCACAGCAGAGTCCAGCTCATTTCCTAACCCTCAGCTCCAGAGGCGCTATGCTGGAGCGACGCTGCCGGTCTCCTTCCCAGCACCACCAGCATCCCCATGGAGCATGGATGGAGCCTCACCTGAGGCATAGCTGTTTTTCGGTGCCACATTTTTGCGAACTGGGAGTGTGTTGGAGTAAGAGTCACTCAGCTGCTTCTGAGGCTGGGGAGGAGATAAAGATTTGGGCTGTGCTGGCTTCATCTCAGACCAGTGGTTGTACCCGTCACTGTCTGGGCCTGAGACTCCGTTCATCACCGGCATGGCCTCCTGCGCCGACATGCGCTACGGAGAGAGGAGAGGAGGGGGGGAAGATGGGGAAGGTCTTCATTAGGGCATCCCACCGCAGCTCCCGCAGCGGGACACAGCTCCAGGGGAGGTGGTGCACAGCAACCAGAGCTTCAGCCTGGTGGGTTGAGCTCCCGCCTGACACAAACTGCTCTGGGGGAGCAGGGGGGTCACCTCTATGGTCTTTTACTGCCCCAAGCTGACCTGCACCTCATAAACCCCTCCAGGGCTTAGCTCACGCCTCCTCATTGCGGGGGACCCTTTCCATGCCATGGGTCACTCCCAGTGGTTACTGGGGTATCTCGGTTCAGCCCCACAGCACTGGGACCACCCTGACCAGGCCAGTCCAGCTCATGGGTTCCCAATTCCCCCCCAAGAGCCTCTGTAGCCCCTGCCCCTCTGGAAGCGGGATGGGATGGGACAGGCTGCCCATTCCCATGCCAGGCTCCTTCCCCCATCCCAGGGCAGCACATGCATGGAGCTGCCCATCCCTGCACATCAATGGCAGTCCATCAAGAGGCAACTTGCTGAGGACAACGGTGACACTGGCCCGGGCTCGTCCCTCCAGCTTTGCTCAGAAGGGCAGCACAGCTTCCACCACGGAGATACTTACTCCTACAAAAGGTGCCAGCTCCGGGGGGACAGGGAGAGGTTTGGCACCAGGGATGGGGTCAGAGATGATGAGGTTGGATTTGGATGTAGACAGAGGGCTGGGCATAATGGTGCCATTGCTGCTGGCAGCCATCTGCTGCATCAGTTGGATAGCGCGGTCCGGGATCTTGTTGGGATCCGAGCAGGACTGTTGCCACAGCGGCAGCTTCTGTGTCAGCATCTCCTTCCCCTGCAATAGAGAAACGAGGTGTGAGGGCACAGGAGCTGGCCTGATCCTGGTCACGAGGCTGATCAGCTCCTCTGTGCATGGCATGGGTGAGATAACAACGGGGATATACCACTTCCAGGCTCTGCCAGCAGCTGAACCAGGAAGGGGGCATGAAAAATGGAAAGGAGGAAAGCAAAAGGTAATTTATCTCCCCAGCTTATTCTGATGCATCCTGCATGGGCAGCTCTCAGCCACCGGGCTCCTTGTGGCACAGCATCAATGGACTGAGCAGGGATATAAACCTGCCGGAGGCCTGATGGGGCTCAGCCCACGCTCTGTGCTGTCACTCATATCCCAAGGAACGAGCTTCTTGCTTAGGGCTGTCCAGTTCTGACAGTCTCTGGCCCTGGCACCCCGCAGCTGAACCCCTGTTCCCTGTCCCTGGGGCAGAGGGTGACCTGACGCCTCTGACTGACATCCCAACTGGCCTCATCGGGACAGCTTGGTCCGCATGGATCAAAACGCCAATTTGAAGGGCCCGGAATGTTTCTGCACCGGCCCCGGAGAGGCACAGCCCCATCACCCAGCCTCTGAGCACCCCCAGAGCTGCATCAGTGGAGCCGGAGCCAGGCTGGAGCGGGGCCAGGCGCCTACCTCGCACGTACACCCACTGTGCTCTGGGTGAGCCACCCGCAGCGTCCCCCCTGCACCATCACCCTCCACGTGCTGCTGCTGCTGCAGGAAGTTCTGGGGTTCACAGTGCTGCAGCCACGCTGCGGGTGCCGGCACCCTCGTGCCTGCTGAGCCCCCCACTCCCAGGGGGAATGCTCCCCCCTCTGCTCCACAGGAGGAGTTCACATATGCCAAGCATGGATCCAGCTCGCAGCACGGCGCGAGGAGCGCGCTGACTAATCCAAACTCCTGCTCCGTGGTGCCAAGAGCGGTGGTGACAGATGGATGCTGTGAGCAACGGGGGGTGGCAGTGGGGAACAACCAGAACAACGGGAGCACGAGGCTGCAGGAGCAGCGCTGGCGTTGCCAGCCCTCATCCGCACGGATGCTGCTCTGGATCAGTGCAGGGAGCCGCTGCTCCTCAGGCTGGCTGGCAGCAGCTCCAGCCCCTGGCCCGGGAGATGTGGGATGCCAGGAACAGGCAGGAGGGGGTTTGAAGCAGTTCAGCCTCTGGTTTAATCCCCACCCTGGCAAGGCCAGGGGTGAGGCGCAGGTTGAGCAGGCAGGCAGCACTGCCCGACTGCAAGCAGGAAGGGCGCTGCTTTACATTTCTTCTGCTTTTACAGATCATAGAATCACAGAATGGTTTGGGTTTGAAGGGACCCTAAAGGCCATTTAGTTCCAACCTGTTTGGGACAACAAGCTGATGCAGGAGAAACCTGACTAGCCTTTGCCAGGGCAGAGCCCTCGCACCTCAGTGACCGCAACATGCAGGAGGGGTGAACTCAGCCCCATTCACCTACCACAGCTTCTCCTGCATAGGTGAAGTTTACCACGGAGCGACTGGACTGCTGGGGTGAGGCAAACAGCATGATACACTGCCAGGACCCGCCATCAGCACGCGAGCAAACCAGTGTCAGTCTCATCTACCTCTGCAGCCAGAAGCTGCTTTTGAGGCGCAGAGCAGCACTCATGGGAGACATGCCCCCTTGTTCTGAGGAGGGTGCAATCCTGCATCTCCCAGTCCAGAACACATGCGTCTCCCAGGGCATCCTGTCTGTGGGTCACCCACTGGTGTGTTCCTTTCCCTCTGCACCAGCTGCAGCTGTCAGGATATCAGCCTGTTCTATAGGCAACAGGAGCATCCATCCGGGACCTGCAGCCCTGCAACTGCAGGAGCACGGCATCAGACTGGCACCTCCAGTGGGACTGACTCACCTTGGCATGGTAGGTGATGGCGCTCTTGGCTACTGCACACTGTTTCTCGACCAGGAAGCAGAACCGTCTCCTCTCTTCCGTGAGAGCTGTCTTATAGCCATCAGAGACGTAGTTTTCCAGCTCACCTTGCTTGTTGCTGATGGCTTCGATGTACTAGAACAGAAAGAGGAGCAGAGGGGGGGCTGCCTTCATGATTTTGGTAGTTTTCCTCTCTGTGGGCAGGGCAGGGGATCACAGAACGGTTGGGGTTGGGAAGGACTTTAAAGCTCATCCGGTTCCAACCGCCTTGTGCCAGTGCAGCAGCATCCCCAGGAGCGGGGTCAGCAGCGCAACAGGCAGGGTGTTCGCAGGGCGCTCGCAGGGTGCTCGCAGGACCCCCCCGCACAGGACACGCACACGTGTGCCTCCAACCCGCCTTTACTCACCAGAACCCCCCACGCAGAGGCGCTGACTCAGCACGTGGGCTGGGAGCCGCGCGGGAGCCGGGACGAGCTGTACCGGGAGCAGCCGCCTGCTCACCAAACGGGGCCCCGGCACCGGCGCTGGGGGGTGCCCTGATCACCCGGGCTGGTAACGGACCCCACGGCCCCGCGCTCATCCCCGCAGCGCACAAAGCACCGCGACACCCAGCGCAGGATGAACACCCCCAGCGCCTCTGCTGCGGGCGGCTGTGCCGAGTGGCGGCTGTCTGCCCATCACTGCCTGCGAAGGATGGGCAGGACCGCGCTGCTGAGAGGTGGGGACCGCAGGGGGACAGCACTGAACCCCTCCAACGCACAACCATCACCAACACTGAACTGACTGCGACCACTCAGCCACACGGAGAGCGGTGCTGGGCACACCGGGGCAGGGCTGCGTGCTGGCACAGCACCTCCGTGCCTGATCACAAGCAGCACAGGGCCACCGGAGCAGCCGTTCCCCGACGCTGCACCCCGGGGCTGTGCAGACACCGGGCCCCTGCCAGCGCCTGCAGCAGCGGGAGGCTCCTCTGCTGGCACAGGCTCGGGCTCCACCGACGTGACTTGTGCCAGCACGGCTGTGCCAGAGGCTTTGCCAGCGCCGTATGGAGCATGGAGGCAGCACATGGGGCTGGGATAACAGGCTGGCCCATGCGATGCAGACGTGGCACATGGGAGGGCTTCAGAGCAATGCCTGGGACCGCAGGGCTGCTGCTGGGCCCCACCACCAGCACCCCTGAGCACAGAGGGCATGAAATGTCCCCAGCTCCCTGACTCAGCCACTTCCCTCAATTCTCTTGGGATGCACCCAGCTCCTCTGCAAGGAGCCTCCACCCCTGTGGCATTGTGAGAGCAGCCACTGAGCCCCTAAGAGGAGCACCTCCCTCACGCATGGCTGTCCTGCCCTCCAACGCTCCTTGCCACCAGCTCTTCCCCGGGACAGCAGCACCACACTGAGAAGCCACAACCAACCACAGCCCAGGCGGTGCTAAACCTGTTTCAGGAAGTCTGAGCTTCTCCGAGAAGGGAATTAACTGGAAATTCAGGGTCCAGAGCAGCTTTAGCTCTTTCTTCATGTTTAACAGTTATCTTTGGCATGTTACAGTATTTATTAGCAGGCACATAAATTGGAACAAACCTCAACAAAAGCAGTGAGATTAAGTGACAGCCCAGACTTCAAAGGGGGCTTTATTTCAGAGCTGGACCTTCTGCTGCTCCAATCCTGCTCAGAGCATCCTTCCAGGAGCAAACCCCATGTAGAACTTGTGCTGCACCCAGCGGGTTTTGCGTCTCCCCAGATACATCAACATGGGTGGGGAAAAGGGGATAACTGAGAAATGGGTAAAACCTCCTGTTTCAAGGAGTAATTTTTTTCCCAAAATGAGAAAATCCAGTGCAAACACCTGCATTTAGGAACAGGAATAAATGAAGGTGACTGAGCTGACGGCACTGGGTGCAGAAGCAGAAATAATGGAGGTATTTGCAGCACCCCCAAGTGAAGCTGCAGGGAGAGCTGCGCTGGATGGGGACCGGCAGAGACACTGGGGAGGGCACTGGGAGAGGCAGCAGGCACAGAGGCACCGGGGCCAGCATGGTGCAGGGAAGAGGCAGCAGCAGCCCCGGGCACATGCTGGCGGGTGGGAGCAGGCGGCTGTGGGAGGATGCGAGCAGGGAAAGCATCATTCCCTGGAGTGGGCTCAGGACCCAGCACACCGCCTCCTCCCGGGTATTATTAGCCCTGGGAATAGTACAAGGACAGAGCCCAGAGGCGTCAGCAGTGGTGATGGGAGGCAGAAGGATGCTCCAGTGCCAGCCCAGAGAGCTGCCGCTCCTCCAGGGTCCAGCGCCCCAACCCTTCCATCACAGTTCCCTATGCTTGGGATGGACTGAACCCCATTGTCTCCACATGCCTGCACCACAGGTAGCTCCTGAAGAAGTCCCCTTCCCTTCTCTCCAGAGGGAAGTGGTGGGATGATGCTCCCCCTCCTGCAGAGCCCAGTTTCTGGAAGGAAAGCACAACCCTGACAGCACCTGAAATAGGAGCACTGGAGCAATGCGGACCTGGACACCCTAAACTCATCCTGCTTAATTTCCTAAGTGGGCCATCACGAACGAGAAGGTGAGGAGTGAAATGAGTCCACCTCCAGCTAATTGAGCTCAGTAGCACAAGGACCATCCCACCATGATTCAGGATAACAACCCCCTGAGCAGCAATGGCCCAGGTACAGCAGATGGGCAAGGCTCAGCTCTTGTCCTGAGTACATCATACACTGCAACACAGGGGAAATTCTTCCTCATCTTAGCAATGTTAGGGTTTTAATTGTGATGAACATATGCAAATTAAAGCCTTATTTACATCCCTAATTTCACTCTTGTTTTGCAAGTATATTTTAAATCATTTCACTACAGAAAAGCTTGTCTTAATGGCTGCAGCCAGTTAGAACATGTTGCTTGCAAGCAGAGAGCCTGTGCTCTAAACTTAGTATTCTCAGCACTTGATATACTTTATGGAAATAGGCTTGAGGTGCCATTGATTTATTCAAGCCTGGTTTACACGTTATTACATTACAAAATGGCGAGCCGCACTCCTCGCTCACGAGACAGCTTTCATTTTGGATCCGCTCGAAATGACAACGGGCTTGCAAATAATGCACAGAAAGGCACTTCAAATAAAAACCTGGCTAAAGATGGCAGATGCGCAGGAAGAAAATGCAACACGCAGAGCACGGTGTGAGACCGCACTATGTGCTAAGGAGAAGCGCTGCCTTTGACCAGCCAGCAGTGCTTTACCTGCAGCCTGGTGCCTGTTGGGCGCGCTGCTACTGCTCAGGTCTCCTTTCCCCCTGGGATGGGGGGATCTGGATCCATCCTGCGTTTTGAACCCCCAAAACCCCACATTTCTCAGCTTGGCATGACCTGACAAGCAGCGCAAGGGCCGCAGGAAGGGGCCTCCCTGCTGGTGTCTTCAGGCTCTGTGGATGAGCAGCATCTTCTCTAAGACCTCACCAACAAGCAGGTACCGCTCAAGCACTGCCTTTAAGCTCAGACCACGGTTTGGGCTGTCTAACAACTAACTCCAAATGCACATTTTCTGCTTCATCAAATAAAATCCCCGGTTTAAAGGAGGAAATGAAACCCCATTCGTGACCTGAGCACCTGAGAGGCAGGAGCCAGCCGGGGCTGTGCTCGCAGTGGTCACAGCCGCGCCAGAAGCCGGAGCACGTGCCGGAGCCACCCAACAGCTCTGGAGACCTTTTTCTGGGTTTCTAGGCTGGAGAAACCTCAAATAACTCCCCCGTGCCCCCCCGAACACATCACTTCCAGTGCACCGGGAGCCGCTGACCTAATTAGCAATGTCAGTGTGCGGCAGCGCCGGGCAACGGGCTTGGTTTAAGATGCTGCCGCAGCTCAGGATCTGCTGCAGGCGGAGCAACGGCTCCTGCCTGGCCCGGGGAAGCTGCAATCCCAAGGCAGGAGCCTGGTCCCAGGGCCCAGGGAGCCCCGGTGGTGGTGGCTCAGCCAGGGACCCGCTGGTTCAACCTTCCTGGCTGCCCGATGGCCGAGGTGATGAGCGATGCTGGAGCAAAGCTTGGCCACACCGATTCCCTCATGGCCAGGCAGTGCCCATGCTGAAACCAGACCAAGTTACCTACCGGGTCGGACAGTTCATTAGGGACAAGGAAACATGACAGAGGGAAGAAAGGTGCTGCAAAGTCCCCAGCTCAAACAGCAGCTGTCACCCACAGCACAGAAAAGCCAGGGCACACAAAGGCCCTGCTGCTTACACTGACATCCTCTCGCCGCTGCTCCAAAGCTGACAGCTAGAGGTGTGTGAGGATGGAAAAGCAGCAGAGAAATGTCAAGATCCGGGTTCCTTCCAAGCGCACATGGCAATCGGTGCAGTTAGTGCAGGTGGAACGGCAACATCATCCCTGAGCTTCAGTCGAGCTTTCAATAACCACCCATCCTACTGGAAAAAAACTAGTTCAAACTGTTCTATTCAAGCCTGGAATGTGCAAACGAGCCAGGAAGAGCAGCCAAGGGCACTGCCAATCACCATGAACACAACTGTGGAAATCGTCATTACATGTATTTACCAAGCATGAGATGCCTCTGTCACAGCCGGTAGTGCAGGCTGAGCGAAGGACCAGCCACAGGGCCAAGAGGGAAGCAGCAGCAGGCAGCAAGGCCACCTTCCAGGGGTCACCAGCCAGCAAAGCAGTGAGTTTTGAGACCAGAAAGGCAGTAATGCAGGGTCACACCGTGGGAGATGCAGAGCAGGAAGGGGACTGCGCTTCTGAAGCAGCCCCAAACACAGCTCTGGTCCCATGGAGGGACAAAGAGAAAAGAGGAAGAGAGAGGACTCTGGGCTGTGCTGGACCATTGTGGCAGGCTGGAATAGCTGGAGGGAGTAAACACCAAGAGAAGGGAGGATTTATTTAAGGAACTACAAGGGAGAATAACTGGAAAGTCCTGGGATAAAATAAGAAAGAAGTTAGGCTGATTAACAGAGGGAGAGCATCAAAGCTGCTGAGTACTCTCAAGGAAAACCAGCTAAAACTCTATCACAGCATACAGTAAAAATGAGGAAGCCAAGAAGCGTGGGGATCCTCAGCTCCAGGGGCTCCTGGGGAATGATGCAGCTTCTCCTTATTCCCAGAATTCACTCCTTGCATGGAAGCTGGTGGACCCTGGAGCAGCCTCAGGGGAGATGCCATTCTCTCCTGGCTCCCTTCAGCCTCCATCCTCACCCAAGTGTGTTACAGAGGGAGAGGGAAGTTGGTCAGTTTGTTTAGCTGGACACAGCGACGTCCGGTGATGGATTCAAGCCCTGGGATATCAGAGGCGCTTCCCAGCAGAGCACAGCCGGGAAGGAGACCAAACCACAATACTAGTAAGGCAAATAAAGCACCAGACCCAACCGACATCTTCAGACAGGGAAGGTCTTTCAGTGCCAGCACGGTGGTACCCACCAGCCTGGACTGCCCCAGCTCCATCACCCCGCAGCCAAGCCCCTTCCCGGGATGCTGCTGCACTGATGGGTATCAAAGGTGAAACCAGACTCAGAGCAGCTCCCAGGGAGCACTGCCCTGCTCCAAGGATGCCAGCCTGCCTTTGTTCCCCTGGGAAGGGCTGTCTGCCCTCGTTACACTGCCTGTCTCACACATCTGCTCATCAGGGCATCAGCCTGAGCCTTCCTGCACTGTTCCTGCAAAGTGCCATCCACGCACACATGTGATATTACATAAAACAGAGCAAAACAGCAGGCAAGCACTCTCCCAGCCGCCTGTGCGGGGGTTTCGGGATCAGCTGCTTAAGCTGTTCCTCAAGACAGGGACACCCTGATCGGCGATGCACAAGGCTGGGTACCAAAATGCTCCTCAGACAGGGTCCTGACCCGCACAGGCACAGGGACCTGCAAGTCAGCTTCTGGAAGAGGCATTTGGGGCATTTCAGCCCAGATAAGTTTAAGACTTCACCTCCCTGCACCCCTGACTGCATTTGCTGGGTTTGGACACACATCCTAACTCAGAGCTACCTGAAGCCACCGAGCTTTTACACAGCTCTTCCCTATTTGACTTTCACATAAGCCCTCATAACCTGGTTTGCGCAAACTCCTTATCGGTTAGAACTGCTTGACCTCCACCTAAAATTATTTCTCCCGATGGGAATATCAAATGAGGTTTCAATTACAAAAGCCTATAACCCCCCCCCCCCCCACGTTATTTGGCACAGTGGTATTTAATGCTTAAAATATTCTCATTGGAATAGGTGTGGACAAAGACAAACCTGGGCAGGAGCTGAGCTCAGTGTCCACAGCCCATGACCCATGTTGTGCAGGGTCAGGAAGAAGAGGGAGCTCCCTCTGCCCCCTGGAGTTACCAATGCAGCTGCTCAACCAGCATGGACGTGCCAAAACCCCTTGTGCCGGGGCCAGGCACAGCCTTTACCACAAACAGCCACCTTCAGCTTCGCTATTTAGGACGAATTACAGCCAGCTCCGTCTCAGGCTGATGGAGAAATCCAATTGTTCATAGAGCTAATATGATTTGATAAATAGTTTGAACCAACATAACTTCATTGTTGAGCTGCTGATTCAATCAAGGTCCTAAACCCACCGTGACCTTGATTTCACAGCTTGATCACAAGCAGCGTTTAATGAAATTACAGCACTTTAGCTTCCTTGGTGATTGTTTCACCTTAATATTGTTTTCATTCTTCTCCATAAAAGACGTGAAGTGAATGGCATTACTTTATTCTCCCAGTTCTCAACACGGGTCAAAAAACCCCTCAGTAACTACGTAACTAAGATGAGACACTGGAGGCAGTTTGGTGCCTCAGCTTTCATTCCTCATGTGTAACAAAAGCTCAGGACTGATTCATAAGGAACAAAAAGCCCAGCTTTATTGTGACATTCAGCACTAACAACCCACAACCACAGCATCTCTTTTGACCATGACAGACAAAGCTTTGGAGATGGAAAAATCACTCCTGCAGCCTAATTGCACTCCTCGCTGCTTTTAAGCTACGTGAGTTGTCTTTACAGCAAACCACAAGGTGTTTTACATCCCCAACCATTTTAATCCCATCCTCACCTATTAAACTCCACAAAACGAGCACAAGAGACAGTGGCGAGATGATGTGAGACCTGCAGACAAACCTGGATCAGCTCTTGCCATGCAACAAGTGACTGATGAGGCCCAAGAGACGCCTCCTGCAAGCATCCATGAGCATCACGCTGCTGCCTGATCCCAAGCTGACCTCCTCAATCCCCGTGTTCCCAAAGCTACTGCCCACCAGCCACAAGCGAATCAGTTATGTGCACTGCCTGCTGAATATCAGCATTTATTTCTGCTTTATAAAGAGCGATAATCCAAACTGAAGAGCCACAGGCAAGAGGTTTGGGCTGATCTGGTGGGTTTTCTGATCTAGCAGAGCATGGAGACAAACCACGCTGGTACCTGGCTCAGGTGAGGGCTGTCCTCTGCCATCCAGCAAGCCAGAGCCTGAACAAACCTGCCACCTCTGCAGAGCGAGGTGATGTTACAGAACCACATCCTGGAGCTCTGGACAGCTCTGCCTCTCCCACCACTCTCATCTCAGCCACCCACCTGACACGCGATGACAAGATGCGGTCACTTAACAAGTGGGGAAAAGGCAGAAAGGAGCAATTCTGCTTCCTGCAGCATTAAATACAGAGCGGGATGATGACAGAGCATCAGACTCCTGGCTGCCGCCTGCTACAGTAGCTTAAGTGGATGAGTCTTCAAAAGCAGAGTAAGATGTTATTGCCTCATGGAAGATGATGACTGATGCAGCTACCAGGACGCTTCCATCCACAGCAGCTTCCCCCATTATGAGACAAGTCATCTGCAACAGCCCATTAGGAGAGCTCCATCCAGTTGCTGCTCATCAGTCTGTGGTCCCCAGGCACCAGGCTGATGAAGTCTTCAGCTTCCCGCAAGCATCACGAGGTGCCTCCAGCAGCCTCCCTGGAGGTTGCTGGGGTTTTACAAGTTGGCTGCAGGGCCAGCTAAACAAACTGAGCCCCATGAGAAAGGACTCTGGGGGGCAAAGCCCCTCAGTGCAACACCAGCAGCAATGCAGGCGCTCCTGGTTCACTAAGCCTGGTTTCACTAAGCCCCACATGAGGCTCCCAATGTAGCTCCAGGCTGGACCCATCCTTGGAGCAATACCCCACTCTCTGATGCCCTGGTAAAGGTAAGAACAGCTTCAAGGGTGGCCCCAAATCACCTCTTTTCCTGCTGAAAGGGAATACCAGCACTGCAGAACAGCAAAGAGAGGGAAAACTGCCCTCTCGGCTGAATTCAGCAATTTAACTTCGTGTTTTGATCAAGGTTGGAGAAAAAAGCAGCGAGCAGTTGAGCAGTCTCACAGCTCTTTAAGCTCAAAAGCCATCGTAAGGCTTTTTGAGAGATAAGTGCTTCCTAAATACTCACTGCCGAAAGATTAAGAGAATGAAAGCCTGATCCTGTTTCCCTGCCCAAAGCTCCGGTGCTGACAGGACTACCCCATCCCCACCGCATCCCAGCGGGAGGATCAAGCCACCGGATAAAGCCGATCGCTGGGATGGATTTTCTCCTCCTCCAGCTCTGGGTGTGGGTTGGGGATCCCGGCACGGCAGCAGCCTGGGGGGGTTGGCAGGAGAGGGGTGGCTCTGGCAGCAGCTCCGCTCTATCCTCCCTATCAGCAGCAGTCACAGTTTGGGGATAACAAAGGTTGATCCCTGGCTGCGCCTCGCAGGTGCTCAGCAGGAATCCAGAGCAAGGGCTGGTGGAGATGCTGCTGCTCAGGAGCGGATGGAGCTGCTCAGCTCCCACCGGCGGGGCAGGCACCAACCTGTGCCACACCAACACCTCCTGCCCAGCTCAGCGCAGCGCCGGGGCAGTGAACAACCGCGGGCTCCACGCCACGCACCGTGCCTCACCGCGGGAGCCGCACGCCGAGCCGGGGCAGTGACGGCGGGTGCGTTGTTCTCCTCCAGTGCTTGCTCTGATTCACACTACCAAGACAATGACTGATTCCCTAAGTTCTAGTGCAATTAATGTCACCTCCCCAGCACAACCTTTGTGGTTGCTCTCTGCTGATGGCTTTAAATGCCGCCCTGTACGCAGCCCCCACGAGGGAAGTGCCACCGACATTCAGATCCCCTTCAGCAGGCACGGATCACTGACACGTTACCAGCCTGTGGCATCCAAAGTAACAGGTCCTGGTCCCAGCACAGTGCATGCTCTCGTGCCTCACAGACAGGGGCAGGGATTTCTGCCTTCAGGGCTCATTGTCCCCTTTTCAAGGTCCTACTCATGCTGCAATCGCTCACTGGCTTTAACTCCAGCAGCAGCAGCCGTGCTTTCAGACAGAGCGGGTTTGCACGTAGGTGCATCTATTATTTAAGATTCCCACATTCCAGGCGAAGCTCGAACTAAAGGTTGGAGACCTCAGAAGGCAAACTCCTGCTGTGAACACATCAGTAACCTGAGTGCTGCAGTGCCTTGGCACATGCTGCTCATGGCTCCAGCAGCAGCCAGGGATGTGCCCTTGGACGCTCTCCATCAATATCCTGACCCCAACTCCATCCCTAGAGGAAATCCCAACACCCAACCTCCGAAAGGCGCCCACCCCGCAGCACAGCCACCCGGGCACGTGCCAGGAGGGATCCCTGTCCCGTGCAGCCACAACCTGAGCAGCCACCAGCACGTGGTCGGTGCGGGAGCCCACACCGTGATCACACCGCGGTGATTCACTGCGGCCGCCCCGGCACACGCTGCCGCCCCGGCACACACTGAAGCAAACACCACCCAGGGGAAGGTGGCTCTGGCACAACAGGAATCAGGGATCTTGTGGGGTTCATTCATTAAAGAGCGCTGGGAGCGGTGGATCCCGCAGGTTTGTCACCACTGCACCGCCCGGCACAACATCTGCCGTCAGCCTCCCCCTGCTCCGTCCTCCCCCAGGGCAGCCACGAGACCAACGTGCTCCATCACGGGCTGCCACCTCCTCCCTATCCACACCTCCCACATCCCACCACGCTCCTAATGCTGCTGCCCCCACTCTGAAGAGAACAGCGAGCCTGTACGTGAACACTTGTGAGAACCTGGCCACCTCTAGCTTGTGGTACCCAGCCCGTTACCCAGCTCAAGGATGCTCGTGTCCCTCCCATGTCCTGGGTCCTACCTGCAGCTCCTTGTCAGAGTACTTCTGGGGGTTTTTGCTGCCCTGGCTCTTCTTCCGAAGCTTCTTCAGCTCTGCCTGGCACTTGTCAAGTGAGTCCCCTTTGCTCCTTTGCTCTGTCTGGTATTTCTTCAGTGCAGCCTGGATGGGACAGAAGAAAGCTCTGAGCAGCTGAAGCCAAACCTCAGCCACAGCTCCTGCTGCCAAGGGTTGGCAGAAGCAAACAGGACCGCCCCCAGCCTTTGGGAGAAGCAGGTTCCCCATGGCCCAGACAGCAAGCAGGGACTTGAACAGTCTGACACTGGGGGAAATGCTGTTCTGTGTGTGGCGATGGTCAGAGACCATTAACAACCAGGGGCATGAGCAATGTCTGGGCACAACCATCCTCGAGTGGGGAGCTGGGCAGCAGGAAGGGGAGACACAGAGATGCCCAAGCCAGTGCCAGGCTACACAAGCCCGTAACTCACACTCAGGTACCGGGAGTCCAGCTCCACCTTCTGCTCCAGCTGCGTCAGGAGCTCGTTGTGGAAGGACTTGAGCTGCAGGCAGAAAGAAAAGACACGGTTCCTTGGGGAGGGCTCACAAACCCTGCCTGGAGAGCACGGGCAGGCAGGGGAGAGGGCAGCACCCAGGCAAGAGGTGAAATCCGTTTTGCTTGGTGCAGCACCAGCAGAGCCCCTGGCCACCAGGAAACCCTGACTCACCATCTCCTCCAGCTGGTTCTGGATCTGCCGGTGGACCTCTGCCATTTGGAAGAGCACATCTCCTGCAAAGACAAGATGCAGGGAGGGGCGTTGAGGCACCATGCTCTAGGAGACACCCCTGGGCTGGGGCAGATGGTACCCTGCTGGCATGGAGGGGACCGCAGATGGAGCCATGCGTGCTCCTGGAGTACCCCCAGTGCCCATCTTTAGAGAGCTGTAGGTGAAATATCCATCTGAGACGCTTGGACACACACATACACCTTGTGTAGCATGAAGGGAAACACGGACAAGCAGCAGTGGGACCCCAGCACCTGGGGGTACCCATGACCCACTATGCCATTGGCCACCACAGCTTCAGTCACCTTTACCCAAGCCAGCCCTTAGATGCGACCAAGCAGCCAATGATTCCAAGAAAGAGCCCTCATCTCGACCTGACTCTGCCTATTGGAAGGATCAATAGAGACAAGAGATGCTGCGCTAACAACAGACGGGAATCTAAGCAGCACCCTCAGAGCCAGGAGCTTGGCCTGCCGCTCTCGGCTGCGCTCACAGCCCCAAGCCAAGCACGGAGCACCCACATCCCTGGCCCTGAGCAGCTGACGGGCAGCCCCGGGACTCGGTCCAGGTCACAAGACCCGGAGCTGCAAACAGAACGCTGTTGATATTTGCCTCAAAGCCACTGGACCTGCTCGACCTCAGGGCTGAGCCACGCAGCGAGGGCAGAGCCGCGGGTCAGCCCCACAAACAGCCCAGGGATCCCAGCTCTGCCTCGCCTCTTCCTTCGATTCTCCTTGTCCAGCGCGGCGCTGATGGAGTCGCACACCCACTACGCTCTTCCTGGGAGGAAGGGCCGTGTCCTGCCTCAGCAAAACCCCGTGGCTGGAGCCAGATGCACACGGGAGCCGGTGGGACTGGAGCCAGCGCTGCTGCACGACTAAAGGCAGCGTCTCCAGATCAGAGCAAGCTCCTGGTAAGAGCTGAGCTCCGTCAGCTCTTTGTAAGTGCTGTGGTAGGAAGCTCTTATTTCCAGCACGGCAGCTTGAGGCTTCCAGCCTATGTGGAGCTGGTTGTGAACTGAATGCCATGTATCTGAGCCACTCCTGTTTCAGCAGCCGGTGCAAAGGAACCATTGGGACCCTCCGTCAGCCCAAACCCAGATGGTGGACACGGGCCATGGTCAGTCTGTCGCTGGCACACACACTGGCCATGCATCATCTGAGTGCCAACACTTCCGGCTGATCAGGAACAACCCGGCCCAATATTGCTTTGCTCTTGTGACTGGAGCAACTCGTACTTTCCACCACGCGTCATGCGTCAAAACCTTCCGCAAACACTAAAATCTGATCCCGTTTTGTCCTTGGCAGGCACCGGTCCCCTCTGATGCAGTCCCAGAACCGGTTGTGGCACTGGTAGGTGCTCAGCAGCACTGACTCTCACCACAGCCACCCTGCACCCAGCAATGCACAAAGATACAAGGAAGAAGCTCTTCCCTGTGAGGGTGCTGAGGCGCTGGCACAGGGTGCCCAGAGAAGCTGTGGCTGCCCCATCCCTGGCAGTGTTCAAGGCCAGGTTGGACACAGGGGCTTGGAGCACCCTGCTCCAGTGGAAGGTGTCCCTGCCCATGGCAGGGGTTGGAGCTGGAGGAGCTTCAAGGTCCCTTCCAACCCAGACTATTCTATGGCTCCACAAAGCAGGAGGTGAGCGGTCATGGCTGCAGCTCCGCACCTTCACCAGGAGCGCACCGCGTGCCCGGGCTCCCACAGCCACAGACCTGCTGTGACTGCTGCAGGCACCTCACCAGGTGCTGATGAAGAGGAGCTTGTGGTGAAGAGCTGCACGCACCAAAGGGGAGGTCCGGGCACGGGGTCACCACCGCAGCACCGCCAGGAAGCTGCTCTCCGGTCGGGCCGCGACGGCTCAATGATGGGAAGTGCACGAATTCCCACTGTAAGGAGGCGATGACGCAACGCCGGCGCTTGGCTGAGATTCCGGTTTCAAGTCTATCAAGGCAAGGGTGGCTGGCTTGTTATTCCCAAGGCTCACACCACCCCCTCTGCCTTTCGCTTCCCGTTTGGCCGGAATGGAAACCCCAGCTGGGAAAGCCGGTGCAGAGTTGGTTGAGAGGTTTCCGAGCTCTCAACCCACCGGGGAGCAGGGCCCAGGGTGCTCAGCAGCGATCCACCTCTCCCCACATCCAGCCTCCTGCACCAGAACGGGGCTCTGCCCCCACCACATTCCTCACCCAGGGAACTGAGCTGTTCCCAGCAGCCAGGGAGGTGCGTGGTGTGTCTCTCAACAGATACTCATCTTTGTTTAGACTTTCTCCTCCATCACCACCCCCGTGGCTCTTATCACGGTGAGCACGGGGCGTTTCAGCCCCACATCAAAGGCAGCGGCCGTGCGGAGCTTTTCCCACCCAGCCCCAGCCGGGGCGAGGGGACGCTGCCGTGCCCACCGCAGCCGGGCTGCTGTGCCATCGCCGGTGGTGCGGTGCAGCACAGCCCAGCACCGAGGGCAGCCCGAGGCGAGCACGGCGCTGCAGCCGGCCCTGCAGGAAGGCGGCTGGATGCCTGCCTGGGGGCACAGGAGCTTCCGCTGGAGCCGCTCCGGGGCTGAGACAACCCCGGGCAGCTCCATAGGGATGGCTGCAGGCTCCCTGGGCTCTGACATCATGGAAGCCCATGTGAAGCAGCGGATTTGAGCCAAGACCCCCAGATCGTAGCTGCGGCGCTGTGTGAACTCACACGTAGCACCTCCGACACCCCCATACCCCACAGCACTGCGAAAAAGCTGCAGACGTTGTTAGACATTGACATTGCACCCCAAAATCTCCCTGACTAACCCAGTGTACAGCAGGGCACAAGTTAAACTGTGACTAACAGATACCACAGTAGCTGGAATCTTAAATCCAACCCCAGCTCAGAGGAGGGCCTGTGGCATCACGGTGACATCAGGTACCTCGTGGTGTTGGCAGAGCTTGATGGCAGGGCCAGGACCACGGCACACACCCCAGCAGCAGCGCAGTCACCCACACCGTGGGCACTCTGCATCACCCACCAGTGGTATTTGTAAGTTAAACATAGTGATTACACACTGCAGCAGGGCAGAGAACAGAGCAAAGGCTTGGGTCACAGCGTACTTTGTACACGGGGTGTGAGCCCCGTACCAGCCTCGCAGCCAAAATGCGCATCCTATAGGTCAAGAAACCCAAGGTTAACGTCTCACCTAAGCCCAGAGGCAAAAGTAAGGATGAGGAAGGGCTGCGCACCAGAGCCAGGGTTTCACCTGCCCTTACCCAGCTCACACACCTTCCTGCAGGCTGCCAAGCACACACAGGGAAGGAGGAGCTGCTATTTACGTCTGACTCACAGTATCGCCCTGGGAGAACTCTAGGGGCTATTGTGGGCCCTTCCCTACCACACCCAGGCACGGGCAAACAGGTTGTTCCACATCCCTCCCATCGCTATGGGCACCACGCAGGAGCCAGCTGCCCCTCCAGAAGGCAGAGCAGTAGGAACCCACCTCATAGGGTTTTGCTTTGACTTCTCAGAGCCTCAACATTCCCCCCCCCTCGATCTAGATAGCTATTTTGAATAGAAACACCAAACAGCGCATCAGCAGAGGAGCCAAACAGCTCTGAGCCGGAACATGCTGATGCTTGCGCAGGGCTGAAGCAGCCCAGCCTGTCCTGCAAGGGCAGTGGAACCGGTGGCCAGGGGACCAACTCCCTGGCAAAGCCACCAGCTCCTGCTGCCACCGGCACCGGCGATGCTTACACAAGCAAAACAGCACCACAGCCTCCCCAGCACTGCCCCTTGCTCCTGAGAGATGAGGGATGCAGCATCACCAGCATTGCTCACCATCAGATCGCTTGCTTTGGACATTCGATCCCAAGCACAGAGCAGGAAACAAGGAGCCCAGGGGCTCAGTTCATCCACTATTTCCCATTGTGCTGGGCTTTATTTTTCAGGGAGGCCCAGGAAAGGCGATGGCACTGTCAAGGAAGTAACCAAGCTCCAGAAAAGGAGTATTAGCTCCTTAATGAGAAAAACCAACAGACAGTAACAGGGCAAATTGTTTGAGCTCCTGAAGCTCAAGAGGGAGAAAAATTAATCTGCTTTTGAACGGCTGGTTAAATGCTGTGAGCTGAATCCTTTGATGCCGAGCAACCACTTGAACCCTGGGAGGGATGTGCCAGCACATTCCCAGGGCAGGCAGAGAAGTGAGAGCACTGGGTGCTCAGAGGACAAGGGGACAGGAGGGTCCTGCATCAGTCACTGCTCTGACACAGGCACCCATTACCCTGCTCGAGACTTTGCTGGACAGGAGAGCTCCATTGAGTTGGGGTTTTTTATGGGGGTGGGAGTAGGGGGAAGAGCATCAACATTGTGCGTGTTCTAGTAAATAAAGCACTGCTTCAGCGTGAAACCTGTCCCCCGGAGCACAGCAGAGCTCTGCTCTCAGCCCAGCAGTTACCAGTTCCCCTTTCAGCACCCCGTGCACCCAGTTTCACACCTCCCATTTTCCACCAGCAGCAAGTGGGGCCCTTCACCCTGGTCACGGCCTGGGCACATCCCCACCGCTGCCTCCCCATCCTGCACACAGACAGGCAGTAGCTGCTCACACGTCACATCACGTGCTGCAGACCTGATCAAGACAGATTGAAGGCAGAAGCACGCTCCTGAACGCTTCTGCAATCTTCCCTCTTCCCACACATCAAAGCTTCTCAATCCCAGCTCATAGACACAGCACGTGCCATGGACAAGCCCTCCAGCCATGGGGAGCAGCACTCCCCATCCCAGCACCTCATCCCGGCAAAGCGGCTCTGACTGCATCAGCACTGGCACTGGGGGATGATCCATGCGTGTGCAGTGGGAAGGATCCGAGTGTGGGGAAACAATCGGCTTCTCCCCGCTGATTCATCCGCTTCCTCTTCAGAAGGGTTTCACTCACCACAGCCCCAGAGGATGGTGCCGATTTGCGGATGTTGTATCAGCGACTCATCAGCACTATCATGGTGCGCTCTGCTCACAGCCCCTGCTCCAGCCCGGCAAAGCCTGAGACATTTATTATGTACTTATTGAGGGACAAGGTATAGGAAAGAGCAGGCGGCTTCCCAAGGCACCCTGACTGGGGCAAGTTCAAAGGCATTCCCAGTAATTGGCTCCCTCGGGCTGAGCAGCTCTCACTGACACCTTTAGCAGGGACAGATCAGAGACCTGGGTGACCTGTGGTTCCCTGCGGTTCCCGACAGCCAGCCCTGGATGTGAACAGACCATGTACCTGGATCACGACGCACAGACCAGCGGCTCCCTGCTGCTATATGGGTGGCACAGGATCGATTAGCACCAAAGGACCCAACTGCACAGAGCTCACCTTCACCAGCCTGGAGCCACCCAGCTCAGACCCATGGGCACCGATCCATCTGCACGCCAGCAGTCCCAGGAGGGGAAGCAAACACCCCCAGGGCCCAGGGCTGGCCACACAACAAGCTGTGCCCCTTCCTAAACCTGCCAAGCTCACAGCACTGCCAATGGATGGCAGAAACCAGCCCTGGGACACACACGTGGGCCCTCCTCCCCCCCCCCCGAGAGGATGGAGCATCCCGCAGGAGCTTGTCCCGGGCACGCAGCAGGTAGGCATCCCTGGAAGATGTCCCCACTGGAGGTGAAACCCAAACGTTCCACACAGCTGCCAACCGTCAGGAACTCCAGCCAGGCAACATGCTCCTCACAGATGCTCATTTCACAACCCTCCACCATTGCTTTCCCAAGCACAGGTTGGTGAGAACAAGCCCACTGCTATGGCAGTCTGCTTGCAATCAGATGTGAAGGCAGTGAGAAGGCAACACAGGCAGCAGCAGGGCGAGCCCCTTTCTGAGACAGGCAGCAGCTTTTAAGAGGCTTTTCCCTTGCGTTTCTGCTCCCTTAGCAAGCTCATTCCATGCTCTACAGCAGCATCACAGACAGGATCGGGCTCTGTACCCAGCTGCAGCCACAGACCCCCTTTCTGTGCACAGCATGTCCAGTGGAGATAGCTCTACCCCGCATCTCTCTGTGATGCTCATCAGTGGTTTCAAAGCTGGATGGAGATGGTTTAAAACCCCTTGAAGCCCAGCATCCTTCACTGACAAACAGCTCCGGGACCACAAAGGGTCCACCGGTCCCGGTTTTATTGTGCAAATCGTGTGTCAGAAGAAAGCCACAATCAACCAGAGCCTCATTACAGCTCAACAATGGTTGACTAATTACTGCACGTCCTGCCCTTTCACAGCACCGAGCTTTAGTCAGAGCAGCCTTCACTAATGCCCAGGGACCTCAGAGAAAACCAGCTGCTGAGCAAAACCCACCTCCAGCCCTGAAGGGGCTTCCTACAGGTGCTGCTCAGCCCCAGCATCCCGGTGCCTCCGGCTCTCGCAGGCACGTGCTTCCCTGGAGGAGAAAACCCCTTCCCATGACTTTGCCATGGCCCAGTTTTCAAGTGGGACAAAAGAGACAACGTTTGTGAGCAGCAGCCGAGGGACCCAAGCAGGAGCCAGACAACGGCCAAAGTCACCCGAGCAGTTGCACACGAGACCGGAGCTCCTTGGAAGCATCTACAAGCCATTATTCCCAGATCAATGGAGCAAACCCTCACTGATCAGACACAGTGTTCCTGCTCTTCACATCAGCTTCCCCAAAGTCACTGCAGCAACTACCCAAGAGCAGCACAAGGAGCCTCCCTCAAAGAGGAGCTGCGAGCATGGGGCTGTCCTCCAAGTGCCAGGAACTGGTCAGCAGCCCCAGAGCAGGGAATTACATAGAGGAACTGTTTCAGGGCAAGCTCCTGTGTGTGGCCAAGTGGCAGCTACACCCTGCACCCATCAGAGCATCCCTTCAGTTAGAAACCAAGAGCTTGAGCATCCCAAACCTCAGCAGTGGGGTTCAGACAGAGGCACGGCGCCACCAGACGCTTGCACCCAAAACTCAAGCCATAGAGCCGATTATAGCTCAAGAGCTTTATTATCGCTGGGTTTTCCATGACCACCCGGGATTATCCCGTCTACACACGGAAAATCTGATGGAGAATTCACAAAATGTGAAGCTCTGAGCAGGGAGCTGAGCCCGGGGCCAGGGTCAGTGCTTTCAGCAAGAGCAATGCGCAGCACATGCACCAGAGCAATATGGTTTTAAAGAAGCCAGCACGAAGCAGAACAAGCCACCCTGGGTCACCGTGCTGGAGAGCTGGCACGGCAGCTCACAGGCAGGGACAGGCAGTTCTCCAGCACCCAGCTTGAAGAGCAATTCCTTGGAGTCACAAGGACTATTGGAGAGATGGAGGCAGGAAACCACGGCTGGGTCGGAGCGCCCGGAGAGCCACAGCAGCTCTCCCGGCATAGGGCAGCCTCCTCGGGGGGCTACAAACCCACCCAGAGCTCCTGGTCCTTGGCTGTGCTGGATCACCCAGGGGGTGCAGAGCCCCCGTGGCCACCCCAGCACAGGCAGCATCACTGCAGCACAGCGAGGGAAAGATGCGGCTGCCTTAACCACGTTTTAGACACGTGATCTGCAGTGGTTTTAATGCTCTTTTGACACCTCCTGCCCCAGAAATGACATCAGAAAAACACCCACATTCACAAAAGAAAGGGTTATGGAGGGAAACTAACATCTCGGATTCTTTTCCATGGAGGCTGGAAACAGACGTTATCTGTGGTCCCAACCAGAGCATCCCCAGAGCCCTGCATGGTATCTTGGAGCAGCTTTCCCTTTCACAGAGGAAACCACCATCACAGGGAGAGAACAGCGAGGGCACAGCATTAATGCAAATGGCAACTGTGAACATCCCCATTTGCTGCTGCCTCTCATAGGGAATGAAATAACGCAGACCCCAGTGCTCCTTTCCGGCACTATCAGCAATCCCAGGGCAGGCACCGATAAGGTAAAGGTGTTCCCAGGAAGAGCCGTACCTTTGGCGAGCAAAGCTCTGACCTCAGCCATTTCTCAGCCCCTGTTTACACAGCACAGGAGGGGGTTGGTCCCTGGTTATCAGCTCCACGAAACCACAGCCAGGAATTTTATCTCCACTTTCTTCCGCACGGAGCAGCTGCCACAATAAATACCAGCAGGGTCAACAAAGCAAGAGGTCTGCGGAGCAGTGCTCATCACGGCTCTGGGCTGAGCAGGAGCTGCCAGGATCCCCCTTTGGATGTGCTCGCACAAGAGCGGAAACACTTAAAGCAACCCCAGAACACTCAAGCCACACAACAAATGCACATCAGGAGACTGAGGGGGGCACTAAGGATGGCTGCTGCCAAACCACCATCCTCAGGTGAGGAACCAGGACCAGCAGAATACACCAAAGCCAGGTTTGAAGAGAGAGCAAAGCCTGGAGCTGCTCTGAAGGGGAGGCAGGTTTGGGGTCTCCATGCTCCTCCCTCGCTGAACCACCTCTGATAAGGTTTTCCAAGCTTTCACTTCCAGAAGGACAGATCCGCTGCATCCTTCCACCCCAAACAGGTAGAGGAGAAGCCCTTAGTAAGGTCTGTGCAGCCCTTACAATCTCGGTCTCTGCCTGCATTGCACACAAGGCTCTTGTTTTATTTATTAAACAGAAGCAGATTGCTATAGGCAGCTCTAATCCAAGCGATAGAATCGGTTTCCATAGACACTTACTGCTTCCCTATCACAATGCAGGCGCAGGCAGCGAGCTGTGGCTGGGGTAAGCAGTGCCTGACACTGAGCACAGCACAGGAACACTGAACCCTAGCTCCTGCGAGGGGCGGTTCACTGACTGCTCCATCGGAGCCATTTCAGCTCAACCTCTGCTGTTAAGTGACTGCCTCAGAGAGCTCGCCATGAGCAGTTTGCCACCTCCTAGGACAGCAACCCAGTGAGCCAGACCTGCAGGAGGGACTGGGAGGAGGAATTGACCTGGGACTGCAAATGCAAAGAGGCCAAAACCCATCTCAGCCCCACAGAGCCTTAGAAAACACTGCAGCATCTCTGTGAGGAGCTGGGAGAGGAGCCACCTCGATCCACATCTGCACAGCAAAGCAGCAGCGAGGGGGAGAACACAGGAGCCATGTTCTGAACAATGGGAAGACTGGAAAAGCGTCTCCCAAAGGACTTACCAGAGGAGGAAAGGGAAAGGAGGCACCGAGCATCGCAGCTCGCGATGTCTGTCGCAACTGGGATCGACTGGGCAAAGACCGGGAGGAACACTGCCCGGTCCCCTGCACCAGCCCCAGAGGGAAGGGGCTGCCTCAGCCCCAGAGCAGAAGCTGGTGCTTCCTCTCCCTTGCAAAGCAAGACAAACGCCAGCAAAGCCGCTCTGCAAACGCTTCCTCTTTGCAAACGCCACAAGCTGACAGTGCCCCAAAATCCTGCACTAAGAATAGCAGGCTTTTTTTGTTTTAAGCTACATTAAACACAGAGACGCTTTCACCATTCACAGGAGGCAATGATCAGCTCCGCGCTGAGCTCGCTATCCCCTTCAACAGCAAAAATCCGGTTCCATCCCTGTGCTGGGAGCCTGCTCCGGACTGTGGCTCCATTTAGCAGTAAATTGGTGACTTACCCAGTTCTTTAGATCCTTGGCTTTCACTGGCCAACTCTCCCATCTTAACCAGAGCATCAAAGTATCCTTTTGCTGCGTACGTCATACCTACAAGCATCAAAAAAATGCAGGTTATGTTCTTCTTAATGGCTATTACAGCTTCTGTGACACTAAATAGATGCTAGACACTAAACCAGACATTACTTCAAAGGGCTTAACCCCACAGGGAGGGACTACATCACAAGAGAAATGAGTGAAGAAAGAAGAAAGCTGGAGCAGCAAGTTTACAGGGCTATTTGCGGGGGGGGAGGTAGGTGCAGGCTCTAGGTGGTTTTCATTCCAGTGTAAGCATCAGCCTGCTTAATGCTGCTCAGAAAAATCACTGTGGAATAATTGAATATCACAGAGTTCTCATTATAGTTCAGTCTTGTTTGTTGACATTCCAGCTCCACTCTCCACTTTAATCAGATAAGCAGGGGGTTTCCTCTAATCACCAGAACATGCTGTACAGCTTGAGCTCAATGCCATCAAATTAGGTGCTGAAGCCTCTTCCAGCGTGATTTACCCATTAAGATGCTTCCTTCAGATGCCCCCACAAGCTCAGAGATCCAAGGGAATGGATGACCAAAGACAACTTCAGAAATCACAGGAAGATCTTGAGCTTCAAAGCGCATTCACAGCAAGGATGTGAGGGAAACAGCAAGCAAGGCATCGCTCTGGTTACCCACAACACGCTGCAGCTCCAGCCTGCCAGAGCTCGGCTGGGTAACACAGCACGTTACAGATGGACCCCACCATCCGGCTGATTAAAAGCTGCGTTATCAGTGCAGCAGTTCAGAAGGACAAATACAAACCACAGCCTCAAGTGCACCTTCCCTGCTTCAGCCCCTGCCTGCACTGGGCTGCAGACCCAGC
Source organism: Amazona ochrocephala (assembly GCA_039720435.1). Lineage (NCBI taxonomy): Eukaryota > Metazoa > Chordata > Aves > Psittaciformes > Psittacidae > Amazona > Amazona ochrocephala. Next base: position 94,382,135 of record CM077879.1, read on the forward strand.
AGGGAGCCAGCAGACAGGAGCTCACCCAAACCAAACCTGCTTCATCAGCACCATTAGCAGAGCTGGGCAATGCTGCTGCTGCAAGGGTGCATTACGTGCCCCATCCCTGGGGATCAGAGTCCACAGCCCTGAGCAGTGGACCAGGATGGACGGGCGCTTCCCACGTTACGGCCAGTTGATCCATTAAAACCTAATTAAAACCAGCACTGGGAACTGGCAGGAAAGCGGCGTGCAGGGGCGTGCCTGTAACCTGGGACCAGCAGGAGGGCTGCTTCGGAAGAGGGTTTTGACCGTAAAATCCAGGAACCTCATTTGACTTGTGGGAATTAAAACCTGCTCCAGGCACAGAGCAGGAAGGCACCGATCCTTCCCAAAGGTCGTACTGCAAACACGAGACATCAAAATACTTCTTTCCACTGGCTCCAGATGATGACAGCCTCCTCCCTAAGGGGCATTTGCACTGAGCCAATTAAAACTAAAATCCAGGATACAAGAGCAGTGCAGCTCCGAGATGAGCAGAGCATCCCCAAAAGCAAGCAGCTGCCCCTGAGCCAAACAAAACCTGCTTTAAACCTCCCTAAAACCAAGCTAAGGAGGGCCCAGGCACTCTACCAAGTCATTTTAAGTCAAATGAGTCCAATTTTGGCTTTCATCAATTCATATTTTACTTTTGAGCATTTCAATCTACACCTCCCCAATGCCTCCCAATAGGATCCTGTATTCCTAATCAAGAGCTGCCACCAATACTCTCAGGCTCTTTTGCCTTCTTTTCCAATGCATTTGCCAGGCAATGTGAACACTCCAATAAGACAACTTTAAACAGAACTTAAAATCTAAATTCTAAGTATTCAAAGTAACATTTAAAGATAATCTGGTTGGAGATGTATTTGTTATCCAGTCATCACCCAACATTTTATCACTTGAGCCCTTTCCACATCCATGGCATCACAGCACATTCATATCCTGCACATCTTAACAATGTGAGCTGTGTACTGAGGACCAAGAACCACCTCCCCAGCTTCCTCCTCTCACTCCCCTTGAGAACAAAGAACATCCCAAGGGAGTTTTCCAGCTTTCCTCCCTTCCAGCATTGCAGCCCCCAGCATTCCAGCAATAAACGCAGCAGCAGCGCAGTTTCACTTACTTGCTAAGGCTTTTTCATAGGTCTTCCCCATAGAAATGAAATTCCTGAGGCTGGGATTGAACTGCTCCATAATCGTCTAAAGGAAAAAGAAGAACGCCATGAGGGATTAGCGGAGATGACCACGAGGCAGACAGAGCAGCTCTGTGGGGCAGCCACACGGACCTCCGTGCTCGGACATGCAAATCCAGCAGAACCCCCCCCCCACAGCCCCTGCGGCAACTCAACCCCAGGTTATTGATGCCTGCAAGAGGATGGTGGTTCCCACCAAGAAGCCTTAATACACTGCAAATAGTCCCGGACTGGTTTGGGTTGGAAGGGACCTTAAAGCTCATCCAGTTCCAACTCCCTGCCATGGGCAGGGACAGCTTGCACTAGGGCAGGGTGCTCAAAGCTTCATCCAGCCTGATGTTGTACAAAATAATGCACAAAAGCAACGCACCTATAGGCTGGAAGGGTAAATACTCTTCTCATTCAGGGTAAGTCAGAAGTACAGGTTCAGGGCAGTGCAGAAGTGGCCTGAAGCTAAAGCAAACACGACGATAAGAGCTGCTGAGCACAGCCAGGACGTCAGCTGAACACAGTGACCCATGCTGCCACTTTGAGCAGGATGATTGGAGGCACCGTCACCTCTCACCAAGGGCAAACACTCCACAATGCTCTTCCCAACCCACAGCTCCAGAAGGTGCCATTGGCACTGTCTGGATACGGCAGCCAGGGAAGATGCCCCAAGTATCCTCCCTTCATCCCACAGCTGGACTGAGGAAGACCAAGGCTGTGTTTCGAAAGCCACAAGGCAGAGGGTCAATAAGGTGGTGGCTCTGCACTGCCCCAGCACAAGATGCCTTTTGCAGGTGCTTTATTGTAAGAGATAAATGAATGCCCTAAACCAGCAAATTATGGTTATATTTGCTATGTCTGGTCAGTGGCTGTTTGGGGCAGCAGGTAACAGCACTCAGACCAACCATGACGTTGACCTGAGTTCTGGAGATGATGAATGGTGATGTCCTGCTCCTGGAATGGCCCTGCCTTGGGGAGCAGCAGCAGCTTGGTCTATTGTGGACAAGCAGAAGGGGCTGAAATAACCACCAAGGAGCTGAACTCAGAACAAAGCCTCCACCATCCCCACCGAGCTGGTGCCAGCCAAAGCTGAAGCCACATGCAAGGAATTACACCTCGGTCTCAAAGCACTTGGTGTCACTTTCCACCTGCAGATAAAGGCACAAATGAGGGTGTTGGTGCACACCAGCAGCAGTCTGACAGCTTCTCCTCCCTCGCTTTAAGGTCCTTATGGAAACACGGGGGGAAGGAATAATCGGCTCACAAAGAAGAACGGCTCTTTGTGCGCTTGGCAGGGCAGCTCCGGACCCTCCCCTGCAGAGCCATTCAATCCCCGGCACCGATAGCATCTCTCAAACTGGACACCGATTCCCAGGCGAGCTCTGGGACAGACAACAAAATCTCCATTCTTTTCCCGAGAATCCAACCTCCGGACCAAGCCTGGCTGCAGTGGAGCAGCCCCAGTCCTTGCCCTGCCTCGGGGACAGTCCCTTGCCAAGGGTACCACCAGGAGATGAAGTTTGATGCCTAAATATCCCCACACACCCAAGCAGGGATGCACCAGCGTTCCCCCTGAGAAGCAAGGGCTTGGCACCCCCCCACGCCACGCTGCTGGCAGCATCCCATCTTGGGAAGGGGAGGGAAGACGAGAGACAGACACTCACAGCAAATAAGCTGATTAAGCATCTGTCACTTCTTCTGAAGCCGGCCAAACACTATAAAGCTCATTTTCTGCCTGAGGCATTTTTATCCCGAGTTCCTGCTGCCTGGCCTTTGGAGACTGTGACAGTTTCATTTTCCTCCCGTGGGTGCATGTGTGCAATGCTCAGGCAGCGCCTTCCCCGGCTCAAACCAGCCATTTTCTCATTTCTCTGGGCAGGAACGTGTGTAGAACACAGCTCAGAGACCAGCGCCAAGGTGGGGAGCATCACCGAGCTGCGGGTGCTTGTTAGCAGGAGAAATCCTTTCAATCCTCTGAGGAGCAATGGGCTGCACTGCCCCGAAAGCCACCAACCCACAGCTCTTGGTGCTTTCAGGTCCATCCCACAGCACCATACACAACCCTGCAAAGGGCCAAAGGTGGTTGCAGGGATGTGACAGGAAAGCATGAGGCTAATGAGAAGCTTCGCTGCTAAGTGGGACTGCAGGTCAAGCAACACAGTGCATGCGGAAGCTGCTTTGGGGCAGCACAGAGCAGCTCAGTGAACACGCTCAGCTCAGGAGAAAATGAGCCTGTAGCAACAAGCCACGTAGAGAGCTGTCTGCCCTCACTGTAGAAGACAATTGCACAGGAGTTAATTAACACTGATGAGGATTGCTCCATCCTTCCCGTGTCACCTTTAACTCCGGTCAAAAGTCTACCTGTGTTATACCACAGAGCGGCTGGAGCGATGGATTGCTGCCCGTGGTGGGAACACAGACACATCCCCAGTGCCCGTGGTGGGGATGGGGACATGGACATGTCTGTGGTACCCATGGTAGGGACAGGACACAGACACATCCCTTCCAGCAGCAGAGCCATGGCTCCAGCCTGCATCACGCTCAAGTTGAGCCTCAGCAGTGTGAGGCTGGGTAACGTTTATGCGGAAGGAATATTGGCAGGATTTCTGTGGGGAAGTGATTCTTAAGCAGTTTGCTGGGTTAAGTGCAATAAGTGTTTATGTATCTGTATGTACACATGTAGATATCAAGTCATTTCTGCAGCAGCGCTGATATAAACACATCTCCCCGAAGCACGAAGCTTAGTGAACAAATGATGGGGCAGGATCTGCAGCCGAAGCATCGTCCGCAGAGCAGGAGCCCTGATGAGCATCACTGGAATGGATTCAGGGAGAACCCCTTCCAAATTCAGAGCATCCTCCTCAAACTGGAGGGAACCAAAGCACAGCTTGGCTCCAGCAGCTGCCAGCACTGCTCAGGGCAGGACCCTGCTCCCCACCAACCACCAGCAGCCCTTTGAATCACAGAATCAGAACGGTGAGCGCAGGGACATGCTCCACTAGAGCAGGCTGCTCCAAGGCCCATCCTACCTGCCTTCAAGCACTACATAAAGAGAAGAGAGCCCCAGGAGGGGTGCTGCTGCTCAACTGAGGCAGGGGGAGGCGGCCCGCTGCTGGCCAAACACCATGGACAAAACCTTAAGCAGAAGCTTGCTGAAAGTGAATGTTTTGATGACATTGTCCGGGGCCTCCAACACAAACAGCACAGCAGGACCAGGACGAGGGCACTGCAAAGGGCTCTTCGCTACAGAGGTTGAAATAGAGCATTTCAAGCCTTCTTCTCACTCTCAGGGTGGGAAGGGAAGGTGACTCCAGACCCAAGGCACCTCCACATCCCCCCCAGGTGAGAGGCTGAAAAGCCCCCGGCTGCTAAGGGCAAACAGTGAAAAATAAACACCTTTATGTCAGGAATACGCTTCACGAACATCACTTCCCCCAAAGCAAAGCGCCATCGCTGCTCCTGCGATGCCGCCGGCACACTGCCAATGGCGGCACCATGGGCAGGGCAGAGGCGCTGGGGGTTCAGCACAGCTCCCCATAAGCCAGCGCGGTGAGGCCAGGTCGCAGGACACCGCAGCAAAGCCGATGTGCGGCAGAACACGGGTGATGGCAGCAAACCTCGTCCTCCCTCCCATTCTGCTCCATCAGCACCACCCACGCGTTGTTTGCCTTCCACGCGCCGCCTGGGCAGCGTTGGGAAAAACACAGGCAAAAACCCCTGGCAGCTAAGGGTTGGAAGAGCTTTGCTTTGTTCCAGCGCGCTGCGCTCCCCGGGTAACAGCACTCAGCTCCCCGGGACCCGCACGGCTTGAGTCAGCTGCCGAAAATGAAACCAACGCAAAGCACACGGTTCTGCTGAACCGGGGGAGAAGAAGCAACAGAAAACAAGGCCTCCACCTCTTCCCTCCGAGCACACGACAGCAAGGACCCAGCAGCCGCTCTGGGTAGCCCATCAGTAACAGTTTAAGCCATCCCCGAGAGCAAGCTGGAAACGGAGATAGGTCAGGCTGTGTCTGCTGCGTAGGAAAGACCCAGAGGAAGGAAAGGCACCTCCTTAAGGGCTTTTAGAAGTATTTAAAAGCAGGTTCCCCCCAGGTCCGTCCCTGCAGCCTCCCAGGTTGCTCATAAAACCCAATGCAGAGCAAACCAACCACCAGGCTCCCCTCTGCTCTGCTGGGGCAGAGGCTGTGGTGTGCTGGGTGCTGGGGCTCTGCACCACTGCATGGCTGCAACCAGGCTGCCAGCAATGCACACGCTGCCCCAATTACAGTGCCTTAATTACAGCCAGGCCTCACGTCCAGCCTCTGCTCCACACAGGAACAAGGCAAAGGGATGGACAAGCAGGGACTGAGGTGAGGAGGCTCTGGATTCATCCGAGGGATGAACATCACCACTAACACCACAGCGTGTGCCGTGCCCTGGGCTCCTCTTCCAGCCACCCCAAGCTCCCTGGGGATGTCCCAGACACCTCAGTGAACACAAGTGATGGACTCTCAGCTAAAGCCCAGCTTCAGTGTTCTCCCAATGCCATTTTTGATGCCCCTGTGCAATGTTTGATGCTCCTTGCAGGACTGATGCTGCACAGTGGCACGGGTGGCCTGGGCTCAGCCTGGTACCCATGGGTGACAGCAGGACATTATGTGACCATGACAAGTGCCATCAGAAGGGCAGCATTGTGGGGCTCAGCCCTAAGGAAGGTTTGTTTCTAAATGGGCCATCCCTGCTCCGGGAACACCTTCATTATTTCTGTATTAATATTTAATGGCCAAACCCAGCCCAGCGCTGCCTCCATCCGCTCCTCCTGCCCTCTGCTCCTAGAACACAGCTTTAAGAGCCAAGTTTCTGCTGGGATGGAGGGAGAGGAACCTCGCTGGGTGCTGATCTCAATTGCTCACAACACACACCTCCCAGCTCTGCCGCCGGGAACATCCCCATCCAGCCAACATTCCTGGGACCTTGATACCATAACACATAACAGCAGCATTCCACAACCCCACTGAGCTGCTCACGGCTGTGCTGCTGCATCCCTCCCTTGCCAAACACTCCCAAAGCTCAGCCCAAGGCAATGGGAACGGCTGAGCCATATCCCCCAGCAAGGGCTCTCACAAGGTCCTGCCCCAAAGCCAGGCAGCACAACCAGGGATCAGCACAATCCTCACTGGAAAGGAGCTCAGGAGCAAGGGAATTGAGGAAAAACCCCGAGGTCCCCATCGAAATGCACTCATTTTCTATGAGCGGCTGTGTCAGAGGGTGAAGGGGTGGCCTACACCGTGCAACACGAGCAGCACAGGAGTGAAACCTTAGCCACGAGCAGGCTCGACACAACCCAGCACCAAAGGTGAAGCATCGGGAGCAGCATCACTCATCGGCAGGAGCCAGGAGCACAGGAAGCGATCTGGGTACCTTCAGCTTCATACCACTTCTTAACCCACAAGCTTCAATGAGCTGCAGATGCACCACCTCAGCAGAGGTCAGAAACCACCCTCCCAAACTGAAACACACAGAGGGATGGAGCACCCCTTGTCACCCCCAAAGTGCACTGAGCTCGGGGGTGGCTCCAGGGGCCAGCTCCTTCCTCCTGTCACAGCAGGTCCCTCCGCTGCCAACACGCCAAACCCCACAACTTTCCTTCTGATTCACTTCAGCAAGAATCTCCCCCCTTTCCCTCTGGAGATAATGAAGCAAGAGGCTGTTATGTTGGCAGTAACATTTATTACAGCTGATGTGCAGCAAATGACTGTATCAGGAATTCTGCCTGCATTTGTGCAAGACAATTGGGCCTCGAGTTCGGGGTGGTTTTAAGCAAACACCTCTTCAAACGCAGAGCTGTTCACACACCATTGCAAAACCATCTTCCACAGGAAGGAACGGGTTTAGAATGAGCCAGAGGTGAGCATGGAAACGGCAATAATCTAATCTGTCATAAGTGAGATGGATTTGTCCTCAGGGGAGGAAGAATTGCCAGCAAATACACCATCCTGTGCAAGGGATGGGCAGAGATGGCAGCTGCCCCGGGGGGCCGCGCTGCTGCCCGTCCACCGAGCTGCCTGCCCCTGCCCACAGCAGGACCACTACAACCGGGTCCCCGCGAGTGAATCAGCGCCAGGGAGGGTGGGATTACGTTGGCGGAAGGTGGCAGCAGCCTCCGTCTCCCTCTGCAATCACTACACATGTGTGGGCAGCTGCGTGTAGTGGCAGCATCGGCGAGGGGGAGGCTGACAGCTCCTCCACCGGCTCATTAGCACCGTCACTCCGAGGGCGAGCGCTGGAGCTGGAAAGCCATTACAATGGGCTTCCTGGGCGGAACGCCCTGGGAAAGCCTGGGCAGGACCATGGGGCTGCCTCCTCCTGCTCCAGACCTTGCTCAGCCCCCTGGAGCCCTGGCAGGAGGACAGCGGTGGTGGGAAGCAAAGCGTGGGGCAGTCGCTCACCCCGCGGCTTGGGTCTGGGGGCTGGGAGGAGGCAATGGCCAAACCACCCCCTCCTCGGGGCTGTTGCCTCCTGACCACAGCAGTGTTCAGGCCAGAAAAACATGGGACAAACCCAAAAGTACTTGGGCAATGGGGATGTGAAGCACTGAGACCCCAAAGCTTAATGGAGCTCCAGAGCCACTGAGCCTCCAGCCCTCACACCGGGCTCCAGGAGGCTGTAGACGTCCTCAAAGAAGCAGGCAAACACAGGGCTCCTGCACACACCCCCTGCCACACATCTCCAGAGGCCAAGAAAAGCATTGTTATTTGGAGACAAGGAGAAAAGGCTCCTTGTCCCCTGCAGGAAACAGTCAGGACCTCCAGCTCCCAGAGCAGCTGCTGGGTTAAACCACATCGGCCTCCAGCACATCCTCACTCCCTACACCCTGACTGCTCCCATTAAAACACTGAGAAATCAAAGTGTTCAATAGCTGACAGGGACCTTTGGACTCCTCTTTGTCCATCTTTGACTCCTGGAGCCATGAGGCCCCATGCACCCTCTGCTCTGCGGTCGGACCAGCCAGCACTACTGCTTGCTCCGGCCGTGGGTGCTCTGCCCCATCCCTAGACCTGCTGCTCACACGGTGAAGGAATCTGACGGTCAGAGGCAAGAGAAAAGCCCGGCCGCCATTCACCCTTCAGTTCCTGTGGGAAATGAGCTTTGTTTAACCACTGTCCCTGCCACGGCACAAACCACCCGCACGCTGCTGACAGGGCTGCACCCAGGGAAATTGTGACCTGCTCCACAAACCTGTTATTAGCACAGTTCTTCGAGGACAACACACCTCAAACACTGAGTCACCAGCTGAAACCGTTCCCAGCAACTGTCCCCACACCAACCATCGCCCAAGCCCAGGGATGAGCTCCAGCAGCTCTCGCCCCGTGTCCCCACAGCCACAAGGCTCCGTTCAGACCTGCTCTACACCCAGAGCACCCACGATTTTGGGTGCCATTAGCTCTGTCTATGGCTGCTCTGCCACATGATCCCCAAACCAAGACTTCAGAACTTCACTACCTTGGTATCGCTTGTACTACATTCCTCCAGATGATGCTTTTTTCCTACCTAACACTCCCAGGTAACTCCATCCCACCACTTAAAATGCAGGAAATCATGCAAGCTTTCCAGTTTGGCAAACGACGTCCTGCATTACACGTTAGGCTAGAAAGGTTTTATTAGCCCCGGTCACAGGAGCCAGCGGAGCAGAAACCCATTCCCTCACAGGGAAAATTAAAGCACATATTTTGTGTTTTAATGACACCGGGAGCAAAGCAGGAAGAGAGAAACCGAGATTGCCCAAACTCAGCTATGGCCACGACACAGGGCACGGGAGAGGCTCCGACCGCTCCGGGCTGCGCCTGGCTCCCCTGGTCAGGGGGGTTCGGGGTGGTGGTGGGATGAATGAACTGGGATAACCCCAGCCCCCCCGCGGGTCCCCTCATCCCGGAGCCCCGGGCTCCCCCCCGCAGCCGCTCCCACCCCGACGGCGGCGCCTCCCGCCCGCTCCCGGCGGGGGACGGGAACGCTGCGAGGGGACCAAGCGCTAGCCCCGGGCAGCGCGGCGGGGCCGGGCTCACCTTGTAGACATTCTCGGTGAGGCGGTGCACCTCCTCGGAGCGGGACATGCCGGGCGGGCCGGGCAGCACCATGGGCGGCGGCGGCGGACCGGAGCGGGCGACGGAGCGGGAGCGGCACCGAGCGCCCGCCGAGACGCCTTTTATCAGCTCCCGGCGGCCGCCACCGCCCCGCCCCGCCCCGCGAGGAGGAGCCACCCCGAGCCGGGCCGGGCTCCGCGGTGAGGGGCGGGAGGGGGGCACCGCGATGGGCGAGCTCCTCCGGCCCTCCTGGTGTGCCACATCCCGCACCCCATTCCCATCCCTCCCTATACCATAGTCGCCATCCCATGCTCCATTCCCCATCCCATGCCCTCCCTATACCCCATTCCACATCCTAAATCCCATCCTCTAGCCCATTCCCTGTTCCACATCCTCCCCATGCACAATTCCCCATCTTGCACCCCATCCCACACCCCTTTCCCCATCCCAAGCCCCCTTTATACCCCATTCCCCATCCCACACCTCATTCCCCATCTCATGCCACATATTCTATCCCACAGCCCTGCTGTACCCCATCCTATGGCCCCAGCATCCCCCACTGCACCCCTGCTTTATCTGTCCTGTATCTCCTGCTGTACCCCATGTCCCTGAGCTACCACCCAGCACAGCCTCACCATACCCCACCCGCCGGCGCTGTGCTCCATCCCCAGCTACAGGATAGGAAAGAGCATCCGGGGTTTGCAGGGTGTTGGTTCTATAAGGGGAAAGACAGAGGACACCAGCCAGGAAGGCCGAGAGAGCAGAGGTGGATGAACCATCACCATGGTGCATAGCAGCCCAGTGCAGCACATGTGGTCCTTGTCTGTGGCCCAGGAGAGACCAGCACGTGCAGGAGGACAGGCAGCTCCTGCCTGCCCCTCGCTGTCCCCACACTGTCCCACTGCCTGGCCAGCTCCGACACCCGGGCTCACACCTTGTCACCCGCAGCACTGGCATTCCCCTGGGAAGCCCTCGGAGCACTCCCGGCTGCGGGATGGTGAAGCTGTGGACCCCTGTCCTTCATCCTCCCCATCCCTCTGGCCGGCAGCAGCTTTTGCACAAGTCCCAGCACACAGGGAGTGGGGCAATGCCCTGGAGCCAGCACCCTGCATCCCACTGCCTCACAGCCCTCCCCACCAGGCACAAAGCACCACCGGCTGCCTCATTCTGGCCCTTGGGCCAAGCCTTCCTCTCCCTCCTCTCTGCCACGAGAAGCGGTGAAACAGTTAAGGAGCTGTGTGTGCTTTTTCCCATCATCTCCTCCATCAATTCTGAGAACAGTCGATACCTTGGTCCCAAACCTCCCGCCTCTATTCCCCTCCCTGCCTCCCACTCTCCATCCCAGCCCCGGAGAGGAGCAGGGTTGCACCAAAGGCAACCGCTTGCTCTGGCCGCATTTGGGTCCCATTTTGGCTTCTATCCCCTCAGATTTCACACTCCAAAGGACAGGAAAGAATCTACAACCCCTGAGAAGGGTTTTCCCCCTTTTGCGGGTTAACCCTTTCCAGGGGGCTGAGAGAGAGAAGCAGCAGTGGGACATCACCTCAGGGGGAAGGAGGCCACCACAGGAGACGCTCCCAGGAGGGATGCCCAGCTGCCTGTATCAATACAAGGTCCTCGCAGTGCCCCTTTCCCTCTCCATCCCGCTCCATCCCAAGCAGCCAGTCCTGGCAGGACACTGCTCCCTTGATCAGACACCGGGTCCTCGTCGGCGATGGATTTCAGATCAGGAGAATGCCTCCATCCACATCTCCATCACCCTTATTTTTAGTTACGTTATGTAAGTTCTTCGCTACGTCAGGGATGTGGGGGGTTCTTGCATCTGATTGCAGAGCGACAGCCCAGCGACTCCAACAAACTGTTCCTCTGGTGAGGGAGATAAAAGCATTTGTAATGTCTCATAATAAAAGAGGCCTTTGGGGACGACCCTCAGAGAATCTCACGCATCCCGGCCTGCTCCGGCAGCTGCTCCACTTTCTTCCCAGCCTCTGCTTCTCCCTATCCCCAGGAAATCTGAGCACTGGGAGGCTTTCTCCCTCCTACCCACCCGCTCCCAGAGTGAGTCTTTGGTTGGAAGCAGCCAATGCTTTATCCTCACGTTCAGAGGCACATTTAACACATTATCATTGCTCCTGGCTTCCCTCGTGTCACAGTCTCCTGATTTGTGACAACGGAACAGCCACTGGGGCTGCCATTTGTGACGGGCAGCAGCTACCCGGGCTGGTCCATGCTTCCTGCGCTGCACCCACTGCGCCCATCCCACACCTCATCCTTCTCTCCATTCCCCATCCCATTCTCTATCATACACCCATCCCTTACCTCACACCCCAGTCCCCATCCCATGCCCTCCCTGCACCCCGGCTGTGCTGCCTGCACCCCGTGCCACAGCCCAAGGCGGAGCTGCGGCCCCGCAGCCGCCCGCAGCACCCTGGGTATCCGGGGCAGGATAAACCTGCCCTTGCCCCGTGCCTTAGCGTTTGCTGCGGTCGCTCTTTTCCCCTCGGTAGCAGCTCCCCTTTGTCAGAGGGTGATGCACTCCCCGGGGCTCGCAGCAGCGGGAGCGTGCCCGGGGTAACCATGGAGCAATCCTCGCGGGCTGCCTGAATCCCCGGGGCACATCCCGGTGCTTCTCCTGCTCCCTTTCCAAAGGCAGCGCCCTTCCACTGCGGAGGAGCACAACGCGGTGGGTGCAGTGTGGCACCCCCCGAGCCGCAGCTGTAACCGGGGTGGGGTAAGCTCAGGGCGGCCCCGGCGCCATCCCCATCCCCGGAGCAATCCCTCCCGTTGGCAAACGCGGGGTCCCCCCCGGGGTGGAGGCGCCTCCGGCACACGCGGCGCGGCCACCTCCAGCCCCGGGTGGAGCGAAGTTGCTGTGGCAACACCAACTTATGCAACAGCCGCTCGGCTGCAGGTGTGGGGGGGAGCTGCTGCTGGGGAGCGTTCATGGGCTCCTGCCCAGCGCAAGCGCCCCCGGCCGGGCCGCGCACCCCGGTGCGGAGATGGCCGAGGGCAACAGCACAAGGAGGGACTGTGATGGCCAACAGGGAAGCAGGGGTTTGGCCCCGGGCTCACTGAAAGGCCTTGGCACTGGGTGCGGTGCCTGCCCAGGGAGGGAGGTGTCTGCAGGGCAGCATTGCTGCCCAGGGAGGGGAAAGCACTGCATGGGGTCAATGGGAGCTGCCTCGCCGTCAGGGAAAGCCTCCTGTGACACGGGGGAGAGGTGGTGCCAGGACCCCGTGCCTGGGAACGTGATGTGTCACCAGCGGGTACACAGAGGAGGGAACGGAGGCAGAGCCCCCGCTCCTGCCACCCCCTGCGTGCTCCGGGAACAGCTCCGGGCAGTCGCTGCTTGGTCCTTGGCACCTCGAAGGGAGGTGGATGGTGTGAGAGCAGGGAACACGGTGCCTCTGTGCGGGCCGGGCTGAAGAGGCCGCCTCCTCTGTAACTCCCCTGCTTGTCCAGCACGGGAGGACAAACAGCCCCTTCCTCCTCTTCACCTCCGTTTCAGAGCATACGGAACGGGAAGGATAAACCCAGCACCTTCCATGACCCCGTGCGGCTCAGGGCTGCTCCTACCTGCAAGTGTCAACTCGTTGATGAGATTACCAGGACATTTCCGCGCTCTCTGCTGGGGCAGATGGTTTCCCCACTGGAGCCGCGGCAGAGCCCGCTCCAGCCTGCGCCGGGGAGCTGCTTCTTTCTCGACTGTGATTTAATCACATCTAAATGTGATGTTTCTGGTGTCTGGGGGGCATCAGCCTGACAGGCTGGAGCAAAACCAACCCAGCCGCAAGCACAGGGCATCTCTTCCCCACCACCCTGCTCAGCTCTGACCCCCGCCTCCCCTCTTTATACCCTGCTTCTTCTTCGGGGCACCCCATTAACCTCTGTGGGAGCTGGGGCAGCAAAACCCCCCCAGCAACAGCAACACCCAGGTCCCGGGGCCACTCACCCAAACACAGTTTCACCCCTCCCTTGGCAGCGCCGCTGTCGCTCTTGGGTACCCCTCATGGTTCATACTGCTGAGAGCTGGTCCCTCCATCACACAGCACCACGTCCCTCGAGTGGGCGACATCGAGTCGCTGCTCCGTGTGCAGCCTCGAGCCACACACGAGTTTACACCTCCTCTTCTGTAGGGTCAGGACTTAAAAGTTGCTGCTGAAGTGGAGCTTCCGTGCGTGTGCCAACAGCTCCCAGCCCGTTAAACCCCCGAGCACAAACAGGAAATCAAGTAAAGCCATTTACTGGGGATTAGCATGGGATGAACAATCCAGGCTCTGATCGTGCTGGGGGAGCTGCAGGGCTGGAATCCAGCACAGGGGCTGGGACATGGCGACAGCGGCCTCCAGCCTCTGCCTCCCGCTCTGCTGAGCAGGACTCACAGGATGAATTCACAGAGGAGGACATGGAGGCACAGTGCAGTAACCCGGGCAGGTCTTCCCCTATCCCAGCTGGACAAGACTCCCAGCGGCACATGGTGCTGTTTCCAGGTATTCATATACCTGGAATTGTTCTGCCCACTGATGTGGCACAGTGGCTCTGTGTCTGTGCTGCGTTCTGCATCAGAGCACATGGTCCTGCTTATGGTGAGGGAGCATTGGGAAGCAGTTCTGCATCCTGACCTTTCTGTGCTGGCCACACAGAGCCTGGGCAGGGCGCTAGAACCGGGATCAGGTCTCATCACTGGGGTCATTAATGGCAATAGAGCAAGTGGTGGTCCCAGGGTGGGAGCATGGGCTGGGTGATGGACCCCAGGACCCCCAACTCCTGCATCCTCAGAAGGAGCAGGATGCAGAAGGTGGTGTTTCGTTGGTTGGGGTCTGGGACGCTCCCACTGCCCAGGTCAGAGCTGGAGCCTACCTCTGTGGGTAAAATAAAGCCTGCAAAGCAGCAGCATTCCCGTAGCATGGACCAAGCAGCCCTGGCTCCCATCTCGTGCCTGGGCAAACAGGGGCCTGCTCTGCATCCCCTGCAGGCCCCTGGTGATGGGACACAGCACAGCCAGTGCGCTCGGGCAGGGTGACCAAGGCCAGGAGAGCCGAGTTCCAGGTGGAATCCAGCCTGGAGCAGCAGGAGCTGTCCCGGGGGGCTCCCGGGGAGAGCGAGCGCAGGGAGGAGCCGGAGTGACGGAGGAAACGGGAGTGGGTGGGAGAACAAAGCGCTGCGGATGCCGAGAGCTGCGCTGGGGACGGGGAAGATGGAGGGAGCGGAGGCACCGAGTGCACGGGGGATGCTGCAGGAGGGGACGCGAGGCTGGAGCTGGCTGCGGGAGAGCAGGAGAGGTCCCGGCTCTGCTGCCTTCCTCAGGGACCAGGGAGAAAGGAAAGGAGGAATCCGGGCTTCAGAGCAAACAGCAAACCCCAACCTCTGCTCAGGCACGCTGGGGTGGGAGAGGACATGGAGGACCCCCAAAACGCACTGGGCTCAGTGGTTGCTCCATGCTGCTGAGCAGCCCAGAGCCCCTCTCACTCCTCATTGCCCCAGCGCCTGCTTCCAGGAGTGAGTAATGCTGAACCACAGCTCGCCCAGGAGCTCTCCGGGGATCCTTCTGAGTAACAGGAATAGTTTATGTGATCCGCATAATTGGCATGATGGGATTCTGCATCACGTTGCTGAACTCGGGGAAGCACATGGCGCAGCGCCACCAGCTGATGGGGCAACGGGTGCTGGAGGACCTTTGGGTGCTGCCTTCCCCTACAGAGGGTTGGCTCGCAGAGAGGAGGCTGAAGGGACAGGATCAGGTCCCACTGCCACCTCCTGCCCCTGTCACCTCTTCCTTCCAGAGCCACCACAGACCCCAGCCCCACACCACCCTTGGCCACGTTTGCTGCTTCCACGGCCGCACCGGATGGGCCCAGCCAGGCTGTCACTGCCTATCCAGCTCCCACCCTGCCACAGAAACACCAGGGCTCAGGGTGAAGCACACAGGGCTGAATTCCCACCCTTCCCCATCCAGTCCTGAGGCCGCTCAGCTCCCACATGGCACCTGCAGCCTTCCCGCACGGATGGGCTCATGCAGGGGCATTGTCTCCAAGGCAGAGGCACGGCCCTGGCCTGGCCTGGCTCATTTATCACCCACTGCCAGGCTCTGGCTCCCTCCAGCCTGGCATCAGCTCCCACGCTGCCTGCACCCGGGTGGCAACCAAGGGCCGGGGACCACGGGTCCCACCGCAGCCCCGCAGGGACACCCAGCGCGTGCCCGCGGCCTCAGGAGCCACATTCCAGGGAAACCCAGGCAGAAGGGGGGACCCGGGGGCAACCCCCACTTCCCAGGGCTCCTTCCAGCAGCCCGGGAGCTGCCAGGGCAGCCACTGCTGAGGCATCTGAGCCGCCACCAAGCACCACCATCCACCGAGAGCTCCCGACTCGCAGCCAGCGCCAGCAAAGGTCACATTCCCGGGCTGAGCCGCGGCTCTCACAAACCTGCTTTGTTCCCAGCACCGCTCCCATTAGGAAATGGCGCTGAGTTTTCCTCCCTTCTCTTCTTTTTCCCACAGTTGGAGCCTCAGAACTGGGGCCAGAGCCTCTTCCATCGCTCCCGTGACTCAGCGTGACACGGGGCCACTTACACCATGTCAATGGGGAAAAGGAAGGAGCCGGCGGCGGGTTTCGAGTGCGCAGTCTGCGCGGGGGGGTGGCACTGCAAAGGCTTTGGGCGCACAAGAAACCACCATCGCCACTGTGACCCCCACGGGCGGGCAGCACCACGGCCCCCGGGTGCAGGGCAGGGCAAGCCTGGGGTGGGGAGTGACAAAGAGGAGGAGGGAAACGCAAGAACCCTCTGCAAAGCTCTCCGGAGCGGAGCCCGGCCCTGACTTGGTGCTCCGTGGGGAGGGTGGAGGACAAAAGATGCGTCCGGGTTGTTCCCAGCAGGGTGGAACCGAGGGCCGATGCCAGGGGGCACCGAGCGGGGATGCAGGGATGCGGGGACAGCTCTGCCCAGCGATGCTCCTCAGCACCGCGGACCCTGGGGGCCGTGTTGGGGGGCACAGGCAGCCCCCATCTCCGCAGGCAGCGCCGCCATCCAGCTGTGTTGGCATAGAAACTGCCGGGGCTCTGCCACCGCCTCCCACATTACACAATCCAATTACACACCAGTGAAAGGGCTGCTGCCACTTAATGGCGAGGGGGGAGAGGCTCCCAGGCTGCCGGGGGGGGGATAGGGAGGCCTTGCCCCCAAACAGCTCCTACACAACGGCCAGAGCAGCTCCGAGGTGGGCTGCAGGGCAGGAGAACAGAGCCCCAGGGACTGAGCCATGACTCCGCTGCCTCCTGGACACCAGTGAATAGGAGTCTATTTAAAGGCAGCGCCGCTTGCATAACGCTGGCGCTAATTCCCTCCCCCCCCCAGCCTCATGTGTCCACCCGTTGGCAGCAGCAGGGTCTGTGCAGCAGAGCCCATGGGCAGGGGCAGCTCTGCTCCCCCCGGGACAGGGGTCAATGGAGGGGAGCAGGGAACAGGGTCCCTTCCCCAGCCGCTGCCACACAAGTCATGTTAAAGGCCGCGGTGGCTGCATCCGGTTGGAACCCCCGCAGAGGCTCCGGGAGGAGGGACCCATCACCAGCTCCTGTAAATGCTCAGGGACCGGAATCCATTGCCGCCTTCACCCGAGCGGTGCCTGTGAGGGGCAGGATTAACGCGGTGCCCATCCCACGGCACAAACCTGGCAGTGCCTCTGGCACATCGCTGCCTCGATGACTTCCTTAGGGAGGACATTCCTCGGTGTAACTGAACATCTGGCCAAGCACAACACAGCTGGAAGAGCTCCCGCCCCGCTGCCCCAGCTGAGCGGGCTCCAGGCAGCCTCATCAGTAACACTGCCCGACACAGGCAGCTGCACCCCCGGGACACAGGAAGCCCAGGCCTGGCAGGGGCTGAGCTGCCACCGAGGGTCCGGGTGGGAGAGACCCAGAGGCCTCCCACTGCCTCCATCAGCAGGAGGTGCAAACCCACACTAATGAGGAAGTAGCGGGTGGCAAAGCACCAGCCCGTGGCTCAGCACATCCTGCGCGAGGGGCCCTTGTCCTGCGCCCATAGCGGAGCGAGCACAAAGGTGGTGCTGAGCTGTGGCACCCTGCAGACCTGTGTGGGTTTTGAATGGTACCAACCCGCAGGGGGCTGGAACTGGATGGGCTCTAAGGGCCCTTCCAGCCCAAACCAGTCTGGGGTTCTATGGCACAACAGACTCAGCCCAGCTCAGCTGTATGTGGCACCATGCCTGGGGTTTCACGGGAGCCCTCCTGGGCCACCCAGGATGGTTTCTGCATCACACACGGCGCCTGGTCTGATATTTCCTGCCACATCTCTCCCAGGAGCAGAGGGTGGGGAGGAGGAAGGCAGCTCCTCCAAAACAGCCACTGTGAAAACACGAGCCTGGAAGAGGAATCGGCGCAGCCATCAGAAAGAGTTTATTGTCAGAGCACACGCAGAGGTCACCCTCCCCTCCTGGCTCTTCCTCTCAAGGAGACACACACACAATGTGGTTGGTGCAGGGATCAGAGGAGGAAGCCGCTGGCAACCTGCTCCCAACTTTCCTATTAGTCCTGAAAGTGCCTCTTTGCTGTATGGAACACCAGGAGCGGCGTTAACCCCTTCAGCACTAACCCCACTGCCTCTGGAGCAGCTTCCTCAGCGACGCTGGCTCGTGTCCATGCCAGGACGTCCCTAAGAAAGCAAACTGGAGCACAGGCTGGGTGCGCTCCCTCCTCCTCGGTAGCAGCGATGTGCCAACCCTGTTTAACAGCAAGAGCTGTGCTCCCATGAAAGGCCCCTTCAGGACCTCATGGTTGAGGCCAGCATTCCCTCCTGTGGGTCACAGATTAACCAGGGCACAGGCAAAGGCGTCACCACCAGGACAGCACCGACTGAAGGAGCCCCGAAGGAAAAACGTTGCACAACGACGGCGCGGCCCCAGCACGCTGCTGAGGACAAGGCTCCCTCTGGTGGGAAGAGTGCGCATTGCAGGGGGCCGGGATGCAGCTCCGAGCAGGGCAAGAGCCTCGCCTGGAGGGCAACAGCCCAGGAGTGCAGAACGGGGCACAGCGCAGCCCTGGCGGGTGCTCAGAGCACTCAGCTCAGGCCCAAGGCTCAGTTTAAACCCACGCTGCCCATTCCAGAGAAAGGCGTTGGCGAAAGCTGTCCTGGTCAGTAAACACATGCCAAGGCTTTGCAGTGACGCATTGAGAGCGGGGTGGGACTGAAAGTGCTGCAGCTCCAAGGTGCAAACTGCCCTGAAGCCATACACATGTGGGAGGAGGAGGATGCCCCGGCTGGACTTTGGAACCTAACAGAGGTGACACAGAAAGGACGACTCGAAAACAGAGCTGCTGCTAGCCCATCACCACACAGAGAGCAGCACAGCCTCTGGGAATACTTAGTATTGTCTAGCACCAGATCACATAACCCCAAAGGCAGCCACAGGAAGTCTCCAAGGACCCGCTGGTCCTCCCTCTGCTGTCACAGAAACAGGGACTGAGGGTTGTGGCTTTGAGAACGTAATAAAGATGTGCAGTGTCCCGAAGAGCATCTGCAGGCTGGCAAGTACAGCTTGTGTCCAAGAACAGCTACATCTGCCCACCACCTGCCTGGCCAGGCAGCATTCCAAACCCCTCATCCATGCCGACCCCGCGGGAAGCACCAGCCCATCCACAGCATGGATGGAACTGCTCTGCCCTCTGCTTACTGAGCAGTCTTTGGAGGGTTGAACTAAGAACCTTCATCTCTGGCATAGAACGAGCCTCACGTTTATCCCAGTCTGACCTTTCCTGTCTCCAACCCTGCAAGGAAATATCAAACATGAGCTGGCAACTGGAAACAGAATCGATCCCAGCCCAGGGGAACGCTGCGAAGGTGAACTCTGGCACTGGTGCAGAGCCAGCCAGGGACGGCTCCTGGCTCACAACGCAGGCACAAGACTCCTTGCTGGGATCTGAAGAGGCTCATCAGGTTCCTGTCACCCCAAGGTCTCAGCATGATGAGTGCAGGCAGATGGAGTGGGATTCCAATGGGAATGGTTACCAAGCACCGCCAGCCTCATGCCCAGCACAGGGCAGCTCATCACCAGCACCGAGATCCGGCTTTTCCCGTGTTAGCATCGCCGCTGAGCCATCCTCTGACCTTTGCTCAAGTGCAAACACGTCACTCGTGAGCTGGTTTTACACAGAACCGGTTCCAACCCGCAGCGTGAAGTGTCACTGCCTGCAGAAGCTCGGGCTCGCTGCCTGCTTCCAGGCTGCCCGTGCCCCTCCAGAGCTGCATACACCCCAGCCAGTCGGATCCGCACGAGCACAAGAGACACAGCAGCTCCCCCACAAACAGAATGAGGAGGAAAGCGAAGGACTGAGGGCAGAGAGGACACCGGCGCGGTCTGGAGGGCTCCGAGGGCAGCGGTTTGTTCTTGCCCAGCCATTTCAATCACTCCACAGCTCCAAGGGTGGCATCTCCTGGGGATTCAGTCAGATCAAAGGCGGGTTCTTCACTGAAATCAAACCTACAGACAGCATTTGGCTTCCAGGCTGCGGAGCTGCTGTTTAATCCCGTGATGCAGCTGAGAGACTTCAGGGTTCGAGTTACAAAAAAGGAAAGCACTAGAAAATAATCTTGATACAAGAGCAACGATGGGCTGAGGCTCCCTCCCTGCACAGGGAATCCTGCTCCACATCTGCCCAGCACAGCTGGGTGCTGCCGAGGCATTGCCTGCTCCCAGCACACGCTGGGGTGGAAACTGTCCGGGGCGAAAGGGATGTGGGGGAATCCCCAGCAGCAGGAGTTAAGATGCTGCCACCAGCTCTGGCTTTGGCCTGTTCTTGATGGGCGATGCTTCTGTGGAAGAAAAAGAACTTCGTTACAGAAACAGGGAATGCAAATGATCTCCAGGCGCCTCCTGGGAGGAACCAGGACTTGGGAACAGCACATGTAACAGAAAGGAACTGAAGGGGAATGAGCAGATGCCACGTGAGCAGGGACCAGAGCCTTGGGTGCTCCCAACGTAAAGGGTCGGCTGGGTTTGTCAGAGCCATGTGGGGAAACAGCCCAGATCAACAGGGCTTCAGACCAGAGGGTTTATGTTCCTTCACAGTCGCTGAGACAATACTTACACCAGGAGAGGGTCTCAGACTATTGCACAGAACTGAGAAGTAGGAGAAGCCAAAGCTGCAGAGCACGTAAAGCATACCTGGGATCTTCTCTGGAAGCGGCTCAGAAGGAACTTCGGGAAGCTCCATCTGTTCCTGCAAGAACATGGAAGACAGCACATGACACATATCTGGTGGTGGCACTGACCCCTGGAGTGATTAGCTTGACCTTCGAGGACACAGTAATCGGGCATAAACAGAAACAACTGAGATCTCTGGTGGAATAAGACAAACTATTGAGAGAGGATCTTTTCCCATTCTCCCCTATTACAACCAGCTTCCTGAAAACGTGGATTTACAGTAGTTACATCAGTCCTACCTGAGTAATAGCATTTAATTCCTCTAGAATGGCATCTTCATCCTCCTCTGTCAGGCTGCCAGCCAGTATCTCATCTATTTGCTATGGAAGAGAGCATGAGAAGCACTCCAGTAAACAACAGTGCGGCAGAAGCAGCTCTCTGGCTTGTGGCACAGTGTGCACACATTGAGAGCAGCACAGAACCAGAGAGAAGGGGGACCCAGGAAAATTAACAGCTACATGGTCTGCAGGCAGCTGGGGGTTCATGCATACTCTGCCTGCCTTCTAAATGAGGCTGGGAACACCTTGCTCCTCAGAGCAGCTCTGTATGCCAGGGAGCCTGCTCACAGCTACTCATGCACACAGTACGTACCCTCTGGTACTCCACAGCATCCTGGGTTTCACCTATTATTCTTTCTACTTCTTCTATTGACATAACCTGAAGAAAAGAACCAAAATCCAGACGTGAGTGAGGTCTGCAGGGTAACGAATAGGAACAGGCAGGACTCTGCCCAAAGCCTGCTCAGCCAGGCAGCTCACACCAACCTGGTGCATCTTGTGCAGACATTCGTTGCCTATTTTCAGGCCCTCGATGACCTTCATTTCGATCTGGGTGAATTCGATATCCTGGACCTGAAACAGAACGGAGCCGGGGAAATGTCAGGGGCTGCCACGTTCCCGTTGTTGGCCAGACACAGACTGCCAGGAGCCCACAGAAACTGCAAGGAGAAATGAGTCCAGAGCCCTTTCCCTATCAGTATCAGGAACACTCCCCCACAAAGCCTCAGCACAGCTGCAAGAGCACACCCAACAGCCCTGTGACTGATGTCCAGCTGACAGCCTGAGCTGGGGCCACAGCTTCCGCAGCCCCCCCAACAAACACCCCCCATCCGCAGCCGTGGCGCTGAGGGAGGTTTCTCCAGCAGCTCTCCGCACTGTGAGGAGAGCTTTACTAACCTACCAGGCACGTACGTAACACACTCCCTGCCCCAGAGACTCAAAGCACGCTCCCTGCTCTGTGCTTTAGGGAACAGTCACTGCGCATGTATGATTCCAGGGAACTTCAGGGATGTTTCCCTTTGGACAGAGGACCAGAGCTCCAATAGGGCTTGAGAGTCAGAATGCGATCCCCTGGATGCAGGAGGAACACCCACCCAGCACAGGGCTCCCAGGGCCCAGCGCTCCCAGCCCCGGCTCCTCACTCACCATCCGCTCCAAGTTGCTGATTTGGTTTTCTGTTCTATCGAGAAGCTGCTCTTGGTAACGCTTCTTCTTCAGCAGGAGCATGGCTTTGCTGAGGGAAACAGGAGGAGAAGGCACAGCTGAAAGCAAATCAGCCTAAACCGACCCCATTCAAACCGCATTTGTTGAGAGCTTCACCGTGCGCGGGTGAAAGGACAGCTCCGACCTGCTCCTGGGAGGTACAGGAGGAGCGAACTCACCACCGATTCACCATCTGGTGACTGGAACCTCAGGTGTACGCGCTGGGGCAATGGAAGATGACCCCTGGCACAAAGCGCGGATGATACACGCGGCCGTGGCACCCGCAGAGGCACCAACACCGCTGCGGTTGGGTTAACCCCAGAGTGGAACATGGGCTGCAGTGCCCGGGTGAAGCGTAAAGCTTTAACCTTCCCTTCTGAAGCACAGCCCCGATCAGCCCCGCAGCCCTGGACACGGCGCCCAGCGCCTCCGGTCGCTGCTCCCCCCGGGGTGCCCCCCTGCGCTCACTCTTTCTTGCCGTCCTTCAGCAGCTGCCGGGCGAGCGCTCGCTCCCGCTCCAGGTTCAGGTTTATCCGCTTCTGATACTGCCTCAGCTTGTCCCGCTGCTGCTTCAGTTGCTGGAGGAGACAGGGGCGGGCCCGGTCACAGCCCGGGCCCTGGCGGCTCCCGCCCCGCTCCCGCAGGCCCCGCCGCCTCCCCCGTGTCCCCGGAGCCGCCCTCAGCGCGCCGCGACCGCGGCCTCGCCCCCCTCCGCCGTCCCGCCGCTCGCGGGGACCCGCCCGGGGCCGGGCGGGCAGGGGGCGGCCTGGCCGGGAGCCGCGGCTCCGCTGCCGGAGCCCCGCCGCGCTCACCAGCACCGCCCGGTCCTGCTCCGTGATGCGGCTCCGCCGCTTCCGCCCGAAGAGGTTCCCCATGGCCGCGCCGCCGCCGCCGCTCCGCGCCCCGCCCCGGCCCCGCTCCTGCCGCGCCCCTCAACGGCGGCCGCGCAGGGCCGGGGCCGGCACAACGCGAAGGCGAAAGAGAGCGCGGTGCAGGAATCAGCAGGAGCCACTGGAGGGCGCTATGGGAACGGGACAGGGAGCCTGGACACGGGGAAGAAAAGGCGGCACAGGGGATGGGGACTATAGGGAACTGGGATACAGGGGATGGGGCAGAAGCAGCCAAACTGCTCCCACGTCCAGAGCAATTCCCACTCTCCCTTCCCATCATGTTCCAGAGCTCAACCGTGTCCCACAGCCACTGTCCCCCCAGGTCTGCCCAGGGCCTCCCCCCTCCAACCAGCGCCTTCTCCGCAGGGAAACCACCCAGAAACACAGAGCCCATCACCTAAAACCAGAGGCCACGTCCCCCTCCTCCGCCCCAGGAAACGATCCTCAGACCAGGAAGTGTTTCTGCATTTATTTTTTATTAACCATTTATCTGTCGGTAATTGTTTTACTCTCACATTACGACCGTGTGGGTTCTTTATATATTTTTTATTATTATTTTATTTTTGTAAAATAAATAGAGATAAGTGAACTTTTTAGGGAGGATGCTCTGCGGATCCTTGGTTAAACTTCATGATTGCAACCTCTGCGCTAGACCTGTGAAAGAACAGCCCGCAACACGCTCAGATGAAAGCTCAACAGGCCCAGACACTTAAAACCCCCGTCCTGGCCACAGCTCCTACCGGGAGCTCCAGCTTCCCCCAGCACCTCACCATTGCCGGGGAGTCCCTGTTCCCTTCAGAAGACACTGATATAAGTTAAAAACCTATGGGGGCTTTAAGCTGTGCATGTTAATGGGTTACGTGCAGATCCCATGCCCTGGCTCTGTGCTCATCAGCCCCCGGCATGGGCAGGGTGCAGGAGATGCTGGGACCGCGGCTGGAGCAGCACGGGAGCGGGCTGGGAAGAGACACAGCTCCATTAGACCATAATTCGGTTTTGGTAACTTAGAAGTAGACTTTTAGGTGGTTTTGCTTATGTTTAAAGCCTTTGATTCATCATCCTGTGAAGGGGCTCCTGGCCTCCCTGCTCCAGGGGGACAGTGACAGTGCTTAGGACAAGGATACAGCACCCAGCCTTCAGCATCGGCTCCTCCCTCATCAGAGCCAGACACGCTCTGCAGGCACCACGGCAGAGGTGAAGCCTCCACTGCACAGGGAAAGAACGTTTCTGTCAGCCTCATGGCTGGCAAAGGTTGCTGGGAGCCTGCAGCCCAGCTGGAAGGAAAACTGGGAATGTCTGGACTCCACAGGTCAACCCTTGTGGCCACAGCGAGCTCCGCACAGCGCAAGTTCTGTTCTTAGCCACCTGAATCACACCTCAGCAGCACTTGGGAGAAACCTGTCCTTTGGCTTTGCCTACCCCTACCCCACACCCCTCCCCACACCCATCACGGATTTCAAGGGACAGAAACATTCATTATTCGACATGGAAGGTGGGGGAGATGGAGCAGGCTCTCCCCTGGGGAGCTCGGACAAAGCTGTTCTGCTCAAAGCAGGATGACCTGCAGTCTTCCCCCATTAGTGATTCTCTTGTGCTCAGACCATGTGTGGTTACGTGCTCAGTTCTGCAGGGACACACAAGCCACAGGCACGTCCACATGGTGTGTGCAGCTGCGTGCCCGCAGCAGTGAGTGTGCAAATCCTCCTGAGCATCACCTTGCTGGGCATCAGCCCATCGGAGGGAGTGAAAGCCCTGGGCAGACACTGCTGGGCAGAGCTCCCAGGAATCAATGTGTTTGTGGAATTCACCATGGGCAGAAGGGCAGTGACTGTGGAAGCAACAGTGACCAAGATACCCCAGAGCCCCCAGCACTGTGTGCCCTGGCGGAGAGTGCTTAAAGAGTGACTTGCTCCACGTGTGTTGGGATGTTAGAGATGTTCGGCCTCTTCCTTCCCTCTTCCTCCTGTATGTGCAAGATTACAGCATGCTGGCATCCTGCTCTGCTCCTGTCATCTCCTCAAGCCCTTCTCTCAGGTTCCCTGCCTCCCCTTGCCACCAAGTCTCCGTCTGTCTTTGCTTCCACTGGAGAGGACGCTGCAGAGCGGACGAGGTTCATGCAGAGGAGACTTTCCCACCTCCCCACTGATGCTCAGTGCAGGAGCGTGTGCACTGTTCTGCAGATGGACAGCTCCGGCCTTGCTGCACTGTCCAAGGAATTCCTGTTTGGCAGAGGGTAGGCAGCAGCTGGAGGGGTCCCATGGTCTGGTTGAACGCACAGAGCTGTAGGTGAGTCCTGACTCCAGCCCGTGGAGCAACCTACGCCCCAGCAAAACAAAGAAATGAAGACTAAAGCAGAAAGCCCTTTTCAAGGGTATCGCCTCCTCCAGTCCTTCCAAGCTCAGGAGCTGCGTTTCCAACAGAGAAGCCAACCACTGGAAACAAAAATAAAACGTTCCTTTTCTGTAGCTTTGAGGATATAGCTGGAAAACAAACAGGAAACGCAACAAAAAAAGGAGATTGTCTCTCTTCCCCTTGTCAAAATGATCAGTAGCTGAGTCAGGAAACGTTCAAGTTACGGGTTGCAGCAGCAGCCAACACGAAACATTCAAGTCGATAATTTCACTATGTACATGATGGTGAGACACGGCCCTGCCCGCTGGGACTCGCTCCAGCGCCGCTGCCACCAGCGCTATCTGATCCGCTTCTCCACCGAGTACACCGAGATGTAGTAGTCATTGCTCCCGACTGCCAGGTGGGGCTGTGGAAAGAGCACATGGGGATGAGCGCCCGGTGTCCTGCAGCACCGAGGCACGCCACAGCTCACATTTCAGCAGTGACGCCCAGATGCTCAAAGGCTCGGAAGTGCACCTGCGGACGCAGCGCTGACGGCATTCCTGCCAGCATTCCTGCCAGCACCTACCTCATCCCAGCGAGTTATAGCCCCATTTCAGGCAGAGGGGAAAATGATGGGACTATTACTTGCCAACTGCTAACATAATTTTTCTAAATGGCTGCAAATCTGCTGGTTAGGAGCAGGCTGAGAATTAGCATTCACTGCACTGAGAGCCCCGGCACAACCCCAGCACAGAGATCCAGGCTGGGCAGGGCTGTGTGGGCATACGCGAAGAGTAAAACATCACAAATGATTACCCACGTCCTTCTCCATCCCTCACACTGTAGACAGCAAAATCACCCCTTAGCTTCTTGCAAGGCAGCCTTTCAAAGCCGAGGAGAGGAGCTTTCCTTCACCCTCTGTCTTCAGGACGCAAAACACACTCCAGGCAGGAAAACACTGGCCCTCTCCCTGCCCAGCTAATACCAAACCACCACACCACAGCCCAGCTCCTCCCTCCTCCCCTCCAGGCCCTTTATCTTTCCCATTACACATTAAATATTTGCGTTCTGATCTGCAGCTCTCTAAACTAACTCTAACTGAGCAGCAACCAGATTTCCCTCTAGCAAGGGCTGCAGCCACCTCAGCTGGGCCATATTCTAAATCTCCTTTTTACTCTCAGTCACCCTGGACTGATCAGCTTATGCCTTTCATTTCTGCAGTTCATCTCCCTGATGTGCATTTCCCTACCTCACAGCATCAGGTCTCCCTAAAGCCTTAGGCAAGGTGGTGGCAAAGCAGCCCCGGAGACCTGAGGCTGAGCCTGTGTCTGTGAGGGAGGAGGCACGGAATAAATCAGCACATCAAATTCTGCGTGCGAGAAGTGAGAGGCTGCACCTCTCCAGGCAGCTGCTGGCAAACTCCCCTTGGAGGACTCCTGTGGCAAGAGCCACGTCCTCAGGAAGCCAGGCCGGGCAGCAGCTCTGTGCTGCAGAAGCCTCCTCACCCTTCCCGCTGCCAACATTTACATGAACAGAGAAATGCAAATTCCCAAATCCAAGAAGAAGCACAGACCCAGTGAGGATGGAAAGCCAGGCAGCTGATGGCTCCCACTCTCTGTCCCATAAAGCCATCGTAGTATTTGATGTTGTTGATCAGCTCCCCGTTTCCGTTGTAGATTGCAGTGAACTGGTTCATGGAGCCACTGGAAGGGAATCAAGAGAACATGGTGTCACCCAGGACGTGGTAACAACAGTGTTACCCACACGTGACGCAGGAGGGTAAGACCGTGCATCACCACTCCAAGGCACCAGTGCAGAGGTCTCACTAGGGACAAAATTCCTGAGCTGCCAACATGGGAAGGAAACTGCACTGTGTGTGGTGAGGTTAAACCAAACAACAAACCCAACCAAAAGCCATGAGCAACGTCTGGGGAGACAAACTGTCCTCCCCAGGGATGCAAGAGATGGAAGCAGAACTTACCAGGCAAAGAGGTTGGCTTGTGGGTGAATGTCAAGGGCTGTCAGCCCTTTGACGATCTGAAGGACCTTCATGGACTCTGGCATCCGGGGGTCAAAGAACCGCACATCGCCGTTCACACTACAACACAGGAGTGCCACAGCGTCAGGCTGTCCCCAACCAGCCCCAAAGCCCAGGAGACGCCTGCCTGTGAGCTGACCACCCCCGCTGGGAAGATCAGGATACAGAAGATGCAGCCTTTGCCTTCTGCATCAGAACGGCTCAATTCCCACCGACGCCACTTACATTTGGTCCCATCCACAAGGCACCAAGTGCTTTGCAAGCAGCTCTGCCCTCAGGAGTGAGCTGTTATTACTTTTATCGCTTACAGCTCATCGCTGAGTGCAAGTGCCTTTACTGGTATGTCATACTCAATACACCAAACTGCACATCAGGCCCGAATTCCTTCTCCTTTTCACAACAGGAAATTGTATTAGAGAACTGTAACCAGATGGGAACTGCCAGTTCCATCCATTACACCAAATGTCTGGTCACAGATGCACCAATCCTCATGTCCAAAGTACTCTGTGGGCCAGATGTAACAAACCGAACACCCAGGCGATGGTTCAATCCTATTAATGATTGCACTGGGGGAAAGCAATGCTGGCAAGGACAGGATTCTGTGCTTAGCAGATCAAGCACCTTTTGAACACCCATGATTTCGTTTTGCTAAGTCATCTCTCTGAAACACATCAGTAGAATCATGTCTGTTTCATGTGCAGGGGGTGCATCTTTCCTACAGCCCTGGGCCAACGACTGAAGGTTTTGCTGTAGTGCACCCGCTGTGAGCTCCTTGTAAGGGACTGGTCAAGTGGTGCACAGAAAGACAAACAGAAAAGTGCCTCAAGGAAATGAAATCCATAACTCATGGATCTCGCTCTGCTTGGTGCAGCAGAGGCTTCTGGCACCACGGCTTTGAAAGGGTTACTTTATCCAAGTCACTGATGGCCTTACAACTGTGAATCACCCCACAGAGCTCACAACAAAAGCATTAAGCAGCACATCGCCTCCAGTTTCTTTACCTCTAGAATACCTAATAGTGCTCAAAAGGCTCTTCCACAGAATTACTTACAGCATCACAAGAGCTGCAACTCCAGCTGCCACATAATTAAACTCAAGACAAATTAAACTTGAGGCTGATTTAGATTCTAAAGACTTGATGGAAATACTGTTTGAGGGAGATCAAATAGATGGTAAATTCATTTAAAGCTTGGAGCCTTTATTAAGACTTGAAAATGGTTCTGAAGGCATTGGAAAACCACGCAAGAGCTTTAAAATGGAAGTGAAGTTCCGTGACGAGGGGACTATGTAGAAGACAAATCCCAGTTGACTTCCTGTTGCCTGTTAGTGCTCAACAGTAGCTAAGCTACAAACCCAGGACATTCAGAAGGTGTTTAAGGTCATTTTCTAGCAGCAGGGTTGGCCTGATGGAAGCAGACCTGCTGGTTAATGAGAAGCGCTGTGGTGGCGCGAGCACATAGACTGAGATGGTTGAACTCAATGCGACATGGTCAACCAGCACCAGGCAACGGAGAATGTCCTCGGAGCCACCAGTCCTGCATTACTAACTCCTGCCTCTGGCCTGGAGAAAGAGGTTCAGAGAAGCTCAGGTGGTGGGTGAGAGAACTGCTCCGCAAGCAGCACAACCCCTTCAAGTTTGTCAGCCCCTCACTACATCCTAACATTGGTTTTTCTTGGACCATGCTGTCAACTGAAGACAGAAGTGAACTGGGAGAAACTGAGAGCCAGGTGCCTTGCTCAACAAACCCAGCTCCTCTGGGTGGGACCTGACCTGCCTTTTGATGCACACCATTTTCTCATGTCTCTTCACCCAGAACAAAGCACCACATGCTGAGAAGGGCACTGAGGAGAGGGAAAAGAGCTCCAGACCGGGCTGGCCACAGACACGGGCCTGACCCCTGGGGCTGCTGCAGGAGATTACAGAAAGGAAGCTTAAAACCTCTAATATGTGAGCTCGACAGACCTGGCAGCTGCACCTCAGAACCATGCGCTGAAATCTTCATTCATTTGCGCTGGCCCATCCCTGCCTCAGGAATGCTCTGAATCCCAGAAAATTCCTGTTTGTTTTCAGTTTGCCATCAGGAAGGAGCCTTTCTGCGCGCAAACGCTGGCTTTGTGACAGTAACTTGTACTCTGCTGTTGTTTAAGGGCCAAGCAAGTATACGCTGCTTGTTCCACAGGATTTACCAGGCAGGAGAAATGAATTTTCATGTAGAAAATTGCTAGACAGAGAAGCGATCCCGCACAGCAATATGTCCAACAGATGCACCTTCCATCTTCCCTCTCACGTTCCCTCTCCAGTGACACCACGGAGGTGTTGGCAATGAAGAACAACCACCCATAAGACATACTATATCTAGCTCAGGTTTCTGGTTCACTCCATTCCTCCCTCACACCTCGTGACAGTGATTTCAGCAGACGCCTTCTTGTTTACTCTCAAACCACTCTGAGAGGCTTCCAAGGGAAGCTTCACATTTCATTTTGCCTTCCCTCCACCATGTTTGGAGCAGGAGTTCATTACTGAAGCAAATACGAACCTGAAGAGCTTTATCCTCTCAGCTTGTGAAGTACCACGGGTGAAATTGAAAGAGAAAAACAAACTGTGTTGAGGAGAAAAGAGCTCAAACAGTGAAATCTGTTACCTGACGCTCATGATGTTGCCTTCAGGATGTTTCTGCAGGTATGCTTTCACCACCCAGGCTGTGTGCTCCCGGTAGGTCATGACGCGGCTGAGGAACAAGCACAGAAACATTGTGAAGGGGAGGAGGAGGAGGGAAGGTGAGGAAGGAGAAGGTGAGGGGTGAGCAGTGGGGAAGGACGGGGGTTACCATTCACTCAGAGCCATCCTCCTGTCGAAGACGCGGATGGAGCCGTCCCCCAGCCCCGCCACGATGAGTGACCGATGAGAGTCACACGAGAGGCTGGTCACACAGCTGTCTGCTCCAGTGGGGATGTCCTGAGGGGAAAGCACAGCGAAGCCACGCTCAGACCGCGTCTCCCAGTCACTACAGTCTGATGTACACTGGGCACTCTGTACAGTCACAGGGTGCCCAGAGAAGCTGTGGCTGCCCCATCCCTGGCAGCGTTCAAGGCCACGATGGACGGGCTTGGAGCACCCTGCTCTAGAGGAAGGTGTCTCTGCCCTTAAACCCAAACCATTCCATGACTCCAAGATTCCAAGCAGCACAGGGAAGCAGGGTAACAATCCAGAGGCAGGCCGGGGCTGCATTAGCTCATTTCACACTTCGGTCCTATTTTTGCTTCCGAGCACATTCACCTTTCCCCGCTGCTGTTCCCAGCTGTGCAACGCAGCTGCTGGTGAGAGGCTCCAACCTTCAGGGCTGTTCACAGCAGCTCCTCCACTGCCCAAACCCAGATCCTGCCTTTGAAGCAGGAACAATCAGCAGAAGTGAAAATGAAGTACTTGTTTCTTCAGCTACACCTCACATGCTTCCCAAGGAACGCTTCTGGAGTTCAAAGAGGGGGAAGCAGCCTTTGTTGGCTTGGATTACAGAGCTTCTCTGCTCCTCATGCTGGATTTCACTTTTCCAGCGTTACTGAGTCAGGACGTTTCAATCACTGGAATTTCACCACAACCCATCTTTGCAATTAGAAAAGAAACAACACGGGTTTAGATACTTTCGGTGCAATCATTAATCATTGTAATTTAAAAGACTTTCACCTCCTGAATTCTGCTGTTCCCGTAATTTGCATAGAAAAAGTTCTATGTGAAAGTAATTAAGATTAACATAAGCTTAATTATCCTGCATTGCAGGGTCAAATGTTGTAATTAATGTTCACTCAAGGATAATTAGTTTCTAGAAGCTTTGAAAACCAGCCTGCCTTCCTTCTGCAGCGCGCTGACTCCATCCTCACAGACCAGCTGCTGCTTCCCCTTGGAATGTCTGAGGAACTTCCATTTGAGGCTCACTGACAGGAATGTTTGCAGCATCTCTGCCCCACTGCAAGGCACGGGACGACGGAAACGCTGTTTTCTGCTGCCTGGTTGCAGCAGTGAGATGTGAACACCCCGGGGTGCCCCAGTGCAGGTCTGACACTGAGGGAGGTGCCGGCAGTTCATGGGTACCTCCGTGCTCTGACACCCAGATCAGACAGCACGGAGCAAACCCTGACCTGAGTCAGATTGGCCCAAGGTGGCAGCAATTCCATGGGCTGCACGTGACAAGCAGGAACACTTGTGCTTCCATCCTGGAGACCGCTAAGGTCCCGACTTAGGTGTGGACTAAGCAGGTACATGAGTGCTCTCCTCCTGGATGCAGCATTCCTGAAACCAGGCCTTTGGCTGGCAGTGTTGCGCTGCTGTTGGCTCTGTGTGCCTCCAGAGATGGCAGCAGCACATCGGAACACTGCCACCACCCCACCTCACCACTGAATGTCCCCAGGAATCTTCATGCCGTTTCAACGACACACTACCAGGGGACCCTGTCTGCATCCCGGTGCCTGCCTCTGGCTTTCACCACTTCACCCTCCCCAAGTACTGCTGTGGAATAACAGCAGCAGCTTCCAGGAAGGGCCTGATACGCACACCAAGCACGTGTGGATTTTCATTTCCCTCCTAACGTGCTCTAAGCAGACCTCTCGGCTCTTCACAGATGACTCTCAGACACTGTGGCTGTGCACAGGCGAAGTCCCCATGTGGGACCTGCTCTGGAAGGGGAAAGGGGAATGGGACAAACAGGCAGGTATTACCTGTACTTTCATTTCCCGGTCTGTGTCCCAGATCCGGATTATCCTCACATCTCCTGACGTCATCAGGAGCCCGGTTTCTTGTTCCCAGTCGACCACCATTCCTGCTCCTAAGATAAAACACAGGCAGGGGGTGCAAGTTACTCTCTGAGTCAGCACAGGCAGAACTGCACTAATCAGAACACCAGCTCTCAGGACCTCATGGTACAGGAACCAGCATTATTAGAGGAAATATAAAATTGCATCCACACACATCCACACGTGCTCCAAATGGGATCAAATCAGATGGTCCTGGATTTGAGTCCAAAATGTGTCTCCAAGCCCTCATCCAGCCTCAGGGCTTAGGGAAGCTGCAGTGCAGACGGGCCCTACAGGCAGGGGAATGCAGCCCTCCAGGGACACTGCTGGGGACTGCCACAGGAGTTAATAAATCAGAGAATCATGGAATGGTTTGGGCTGAAGGGACCTTACAGACCACATAGCTCCAGCCTCTTGCCACAGGCAGGGACACCTTTATGCTGCGAAGTCCAACCAAGCCCACACCTATGGGTTTTCCAGGGAGGCTCCCAGTCACAGTGAAACCACAAACAAAACCCCTGGAGCACCACACGAGGGACCCAGGCAAGGACTCCGGTTTGTGTGTTCATCGCCTCAGGCAAGGCTCTCCCCTGGCAGAGACATCCTCCACCTATTGCTGTGCAGAGCAGCACTTCACCCTCTCATCCACACCAAACAGAGCTGCTGGTGCTGGGCAGTGTTTCATAACCATGTGCAGCCTGGAGTCAGGCAGTGCTCTGCAATGCATCAGCACTGCAGGCTCCTGCTGCGAGCCAGCGCAGCCGCTCTCGGAGGGATTCCTCTAGCTCCGCTCCACAACTTGCTTGTTCAGAAGGTACAAATGTGACTTGGTCTTGATTTACAGCTAGGAACTAGCCCCAGCGGGAAATTTAAACCTACCTCTACATGCTCTTTGTCACCAGAGGGCCATAAGTACATTTTACCAGACCAGACACCTTTACAGGGCACAAGTGAGTAGAGCGGCATCCTATGAACACCGAGTTTTCTTCAGAGATGAAGAAATGACCTTGTTTTGCAGAGATCCAGTTAAAACATTTTGCCCATCTCCCTTCCTAAGCATCGCATCCAAGCCATTCCCCAACCTTTGCTGCACACCCGTGAGAGGATTACTGACCTTTACTGACAGTCCATCTTCTTACTGCAGAAATTCAGGGCTCTCAGCTAAGCTGAGCACTTGCACCTTCATTTCATGAGTCAAAGGGATTGTTACTTCAGCTCGCCTGGCAGCTCAGGGGCTGCCAGAGCCCAGGCAAATCGGCAGGCAGTGATTTAGATGATAAACATCACTGAAGCGATCTGTCATCTTGTTTATGGTCCATGTGACAAGATAAACCTGTCAGGCTGAGACAGATGCTGCCATTTCCATCTCCGATGGAGGTAAGCAGGCAACGTGCTCTTAGGCAGGTTTAAAGCTCCCGATTTTCCAGCTACATTCCCCAGTTTGAAGACAGTGTTTTTCCTCAGTTTGATCCATAGGAAGTCCCCAACCCGCTGCGATTCCCAGGGTCTGCTTTGTGGAGGGTGGGGACAGAGAATGCGGAGCGATCACTGGCATTCCTGGTGCTTACCTAGGTGCATCAGTCAGGAACTCAAGCACTGAGGACATTTAGCAATGCCATTGAGGAGGCTGGGAAAAGTTCCACTGAGGGAAGACGCTCCCGAGGGGTTTTGCTTTAAGTAAAACAGCACAGAGACCTCCTATGACACAACCAGAGAGAAAGGACAGGGGATTCACCCTGAACCAGGAGCTGACAGAGAGCCCATGGGTGGGAAGAGAGGAGGGAGATGACGCTGGTGTATGGTGAAGATTGTGATGCTCCAAGCAGTCAACGCAGCTCCTGCCTTCCATATGAAACTTCACTAGTCCATGCGAGTGAGAACCTCCTCTCTCTGGAAGAGGGAAGTGCAGTGTTCTGATCATCCCTTCAGAAGGGATCTTCCCTCTCTGCTGTCACCCACCTCATTCTCTCAAGAAAAGATAAAGTTGCATTTTTGGTGCTTCTGCTTCGTGGGTGGACTGAGCAGCCTCAGGGTACAGGATGCTCATTGCACCCCACAATGCAGGCACCAGAAATAACTGAATATCTGCATAAAGCCACAGCTGAGACGTCCTGGCACCTTCCCACTGCGATCCATCTGCAGCCTGGAGCAGTGGTGGGTCCTGGCTGCCCTGGAAAAGAAGTGGGGGAAGGAAAGAGGGAAAGGAGACCCCAGGAAGTGACTGGGAATGCTAAACCAGAGCTCAAATGTGGCTGAGAAGAAGAAAAGCCTTTGTACATAAATTTGAGTCCTTCACAAGTGTGCAGCAGGGAGGGAAAGCTTCTGCTGAGTGGGAAATGTCACATTCAAAGATGACACTCACAGTAGGAAATGAGACATAAATAGCTGCACTATTTCTATATAAGAACAACCATTTCCATAGTGGAAATGATGGAGCATTGGCTCAGGTCTATATGTTAAATTCCCAGTATTTTGGGATGAGAAGCAAATGTGGGACTAGATACTAATTATCATTTCCTTTTTAATTAACAGAGGTCCTCCTCCAGGATGTTACCACTGAGACTGCAGCTCACCTGCTGGGTCTTGGCTTGCGTGTTTGGCATCCAAGATGCTTCCCAGCCTCATGCTGACAAAAAGGTAACGTTACCTGCACCCTGCTTCCAGCTCCCTCCTCCTCCCAGGAACAGCAATGCCACAACCCTGGGGCAACCTCCTGGTAAAGGCCAGTGGTGAACCATGGTACCCCCAGCAGGCCCCGAGCCGCAGGAGCAGGCACCCCTGCAGCGCACGTCTTTCAGTGCATAGTTACTCAACGCTACAGTTATCCCATCAGGAAAGTTATGTTCTCAGACACAGAGCAACAAATTTTCCACAGCTCCGGAAAAGAAATTGTTAAGGGTTTGTGGTGGTTGGGTTTTTGAGGGGTTTGGTTTGGGTTTGGTGGTAGTTTTGAATCTTTTAACAGTGGCAGTTCTGTATGAATCATGGAATCCCAAACTGGTTTCGGTTGAAGGGACCTTAAAGCTCCTCCAGCTCCAATCCCTGCCACGGGCAGGGACACCTTCCATAGAGCAGGGTGCTCCAAGCCCCTGCATCCAGCCTGGCCCTGAACACTGCCAGGGATGGGGCAGCCACAGCTTCTCTGGGCACCCTGTGCCAGCGCCTCAGCACCCTCACAGGGAAGAGCTTCTGCCTGAGGGCTCATCTCAGTCTCCCCTCTGGCAGTCTAAAGCCATTCCCCTTGGGCTGTCCCTACATCCCTTGGCCAAAGCCCCTCTCTGCGTTTCCTGCAGCCCCTTTAGGCATGGAGCTGCTCTGAGGCCTCCCCTTCAGGAGCCTTCTCTTCTCCAGGCTGACCCAGCCCAGCTCTCTCAGCCTGGCTCCAGAGCAGAGCTGCTCCAGCCCTCTGATGCGAGTATGATGTGAGTCTATAACAGAAACCAACAGTTGTTCTTAGAGCTGTAACTTTCTATGTCTGTTCCTTCAGGACTCCCCCTGAGCACAGATATTTGTCTGGATGAGACAGTTCCTCGTATAAATTTCAGTAACTAACACCAGTGCTGAAAGCAGCTGCATTCCCGGGGTCTGCACTTATTTTTAACGTCCCTGGAACGTGGCCAACCTGTACTCGGCATTTCAATGAAATCAGGAATATCGACGCAGAACACAGTATAAAACCATCCCGTACTCTGAGTGATGATTTGCTGTAATCATGAGCCCTCCTGGTTGAGCAATGGAGCACATCAGGGTTTTAATTTCCAGGAAGCCGTGGGAGGGTTGGGTGACCTCACTTGTCATTAATTTCTACAACATCCTTCCACAGAGCGCCACTCTCCTCCAGCCAAGGACTATGGGCACGGAGAGGAGCAGCTCTGGTGCTGGGAATCCAATTAAAAGCACACAAACCCCTGGAGCTGCAATTTCTCCAATTACCGTAGTACCCTACAAAAATCTGACCAGAAATCAGAGCTCTTCTCCCAAACCTCTTACTCCTAAAGGGCAAGATACAACCCCCGGGGAGATGTCGGGACACTCAGTCTACTGCTCGCCCTGCCACTTGCTCTCTGGTACGAGCTCCTCTGCTGCAGGCTGCCCCACGCATTTCCCCATGGAGATTCCCTTGCAGCAAGCTGCTGAATTCCACTGCTTCCCCCTGGATCACTGCCTGCCTGCCGGGGCAGTCAGCAGTATGCACCACGGAGGCAGGGTCCTGGTTTTCTGCAGAGCAGGCATTTGATGTCTTTCCTTTTGTTTCAGAGGCCCCAGGAGAGCACTGAAGGAAGCCTGGAACTGCAAGAGCTCATTTGTTCATGCTTGGCATCAGTGCACGTTTCTCGAGGTAACAGGTTATGGCTGTTTACACATCAGCACCAACAACCCCCACCAGGCAGCGAGAGATGGAGGTGGGCATAGGTCAGATGGATATTCTCCTGTTAACAGCCTCCTTTCTATCTATCCCCATCCAGCCACGCTGATGGGAGGTGGTGCAGGGCTGAGCTGAGCCCCCCCAGCAGAGCTCTGATGGAGCAGGAGGTGAAGCAGCCTGGCGGAGGGTCACACTAATGCTTCTCCAGACACCTCTGAGCCCACTCTGAGCTCAGCTGAACGTGTCGACTGCAGCTTTGCTCTGCACTCACTCGAGCCTTAGGGATTCCCAGGCTGACTTGCACAGTGGCCTGGTATGACCTGGACCGTTAAGGCACTGGTCTGCCTCTGATTTACCACTGATCTGCAGTACAGCAATGCCAGTGATTCCTGCTGAAAACCAGCACCCAGAGATGTGAGAACAGAGCCCCCCATCCTTTTGGTAAAAACTCCTTATAGAAACGTAGGAAATGAGAACAGATTTTCTGTGCTTTGGTGACAAAACTAGTATATTTTATCTAAATATTGCTGATGTATTTTGCTGTCGAGCAAATAGCTCATCTCATCCATTTTTATGATGCTTTCAGTGGGAGAGAGGAATCCTCTTGCTGCATTTTTCACTAGGAGAACACCCAGTGAATGCTCTGTATTGATCCACAATTAGTGGTGTGCCTGGGACACAGGCAATCTCTTGGCATCAGCTGTATCGGTCCAGCACAGGACTGGTTGGTATTTCCTTACATGTTGGGATGCCCGGTTTGCCCAGAGGGAATTCCCTGCAGCTGAGTCTTGCTAATTTCAGCCTTCCCGTTTGCCACTGGGTTTTGAGTGGAATGCAGAGCCAGGCAGCCAGCAGCCATGCACCAGCTCTGCTCATTTCTAACCCAGTGCTCTGCCTCTGAACAGCGAGAGAGAGATTTGTAAAGACCTGATGCTAAAGAGCTCCACATCACCCCCCGCAAGCATCTTCATCCCATTCATCATTACTGAACACTCAGCTCTTATCAGTCAGCAAATGTCAGTAATTAGTGAATGACCCAAGATGACTACGTCAACACGAACGCCCATGGATGTGCACACAGAGCTGCCCTGGCACGTGAGCCATGTTTCCTCGGCAGCAGAGGAAGGATCCAGGCTCTGGAGCAACAAAGGCATTGCCCAGCCCTGGCCGGGGAGCTCATTTACCTTCCTTCCACGTGAAAGAACAGAACGGGGAAAACTTATTAGGCATATCCTTGCCAAAAGCCCACTGTTCTCAACCTCCCGGGAAAGCTGCATCACCTTCTTCTTTTCACAAGGTCTTTAGAGCGAAAATGTATTACAAATAAAGCCCCGTAAAACCACATTAGCGGAATGGTGGTTCACAGGTGGAAGGGTTGCTCGACCCCTTTGGGTCCAGGGATGCTTTGAAATATTCCAGGAAAAGAGAGACTTTACACACAACCCCCCAGCTCCTCTCCCTGCAGACAGCTCAGAGCACAACAGGAAGATGCCCTTTCCCAACACTCGGCTACACTGACCTAGAGAGCCCAGACACCCTCCCTGCATCTCTCACAGCTGGTACAGACATGGACACAAGGCAGGGAATGGGAGAGGTAGAAGCAAAGCCTTCCAGGAACCACATGGACCCAGCAGTCATTCAAACAATGCCAAAAATACCAACCAACCAACCAGTCAACCAGCCCAAAGCCAGACAAGGAGATCCTTCCCACCCCAGCTCATCGAAGGTAACAGGAAAGAAAGCACTCACCTCCCTGCTTACTTCTGTCAAGATAGATTGAAACCCTTCGGGCCAGACCTGTGAGAAGACAGGATTAAGGGGTTGATGCTAAGGGTAAGTTGGTCAGCCAGAGCAAAAATAAATCTCAAAAAAGGATTAGGAAAAAAGCAACTCAAATTAAAGGAAAGAACATAAAAGAGAAGCAGAAGCACCAAGAGCAGCACATGCCTCCATCCAGAGAGCAGGCACCAGTTCAGTCTCAGCATTCCCTAGGAAGCCATCAACGGCAGCACTTGGCATGTGTGAAGCGAGTATTCTGGCTGGCTGACAGCAGCACAGATCTGACATTTCTTCTTGAACAAGGAGCCTATCCTTTGCATGATCTGCTCCCTGGTCTGAAGTAAAAAGCATCAGGAAGTGATAGACAAATCCAAGTCACTCATGGCATCTGTACAAACCCAACCCAGCAGAACATGAGGCTTCTGCATAGGGAAGGGCTGGGCTCCCACTGCTCCCAGGGCTCCTCTGCCCCCGCTCCAGCACACAGCTACTTGGAGCTCTGTTTAAACAACTCACAAATGGGAATTAGCCTCAGGCACAGACTGGTTTCCAGGCACTGCAAAGCCCCGGGCGAGAATAGAGCAGGGCAGCAAACAGGGAAGCGAGAGGCACCTTGGGGCAACCCTGGAAGATCTTGCACAGGAAGAGACCTGGCTGAGTCCTTGACTGTTAGAAGCAATGCACTGGTTCTCTTTGCTGGGCTGGAGAAGGGAAAACAACACAGTATCCGCAGGGAACACACAAGGAGCCGGGGAGAAGAGCTGAGCAGACAGCGTTAGGGAACCGTGAAGCAGCTGGCTACACTTCCGCATTTTTCCCAACTCCAGGACTTGTGCTGTCAAGGACAGAGCCATCCCGAGCAGGAAGTTGTGTCCTGTTCCCCTCTGGCACAAGAAACAACACAAAACACGGCAGATGGGTGCAGAAGCAGGAGCTCGGCCGCTTGTCCTGTGAGCCACCAGGCAATGGGTCACTGCCTGCTCCCACCTCTCAACCTGCAGCCCTCAAACACCCTTTGCTATAGAAACTGCCAGAATTCCCAGCCTCCTGCTGTGAAATTACAGCTTCAAAGCACATCAGGTTTGGGTTCTTCCTACGCTGTCCAAAATGCTCAGTTTTAACTGCACCTTTTGGAACACCGAGCTATTAGCAAGATGAGTTCTGCCGTTTTCTCAGCCCCCTCCATCTCTCCTGCTGGAGATTCCCAATCGCTGCCTTATGCTACAGCCTCGATGCTGCTTTGAACACCCTGATTTTGGTTGAAGGAGACTCCTGGTACATCAGGAGTGCAGACTGAAACAAGACCAAACCGAAAAACCTCATACAGAAAAGAGAGGGGACCCACACAGAGCTTTGCCAGTGTTCAAATACTCACCTACCCTGAGTCTCTAGTCGACTATTAAGTGCAATGAAGTGGGGCCAGGTTTAACACACTACCTTGGCTACGTTGGCTCATTCCTCTTACCTGAGGCTGCACACCACAAGCTAGTCTTTTACAGAGCGTAGAAATGTAAGTCCTGTGCCTCCCTCTGGTCTGCTCCCCCTCTCACACAGCCCCTGAGCAAGGTACTGCTGACCTTAGACAACCTGGGGAGGCTTTTCAAGCTTCCAAAGGA
Organism: Amazona ochrocephala; assembly: GCA_039720435.1. Lineage (NCBI taxonomy): Eukaryota > Metazoa > Chordata > Aves > Psittaciformes > Psittacidae > Amazona > Amazona ochrocephala. The sequence continues at coordinate 94,421,900 of CM077879.1, forward strand.
TGTACAGAGGTATTGCATATTCCTCTGCGCATTTTTAAGTGGGAAAACTGCCTAGAGAAGTCAGTATTCTTGTTGCTGTCAAGACAACTATTACATTCAGAGATGAGCATGGCAGAGGGGAAAAGGATGGGAGAGGAGAGAAGGAAATCAATAGTAGGAGCAAACAAACTCCAGTAAAACTCCTGAGCTCTGCAGCTTCAAAGATGCATCTTCAGTTTTATGAGCCAGATCTGGACCACAACTATGGTCTTGTCAGCAAAAGATCACTGTTGAAGGGAGTGTCATTTCCCAGGGGACGTGATCCACATAGCTCTTTTGAAGTGACTACACTTACTTCTCTCTCCAGAAAGAAATATGTCCTCTTTTCTTCTGAATCTACTTCTATTGCTCAGAAGGTGAAAGGCAAAGAAAGCAGGACCCAGACTTCTTCAGGCCATAAGGGAAAACAAAACTATCTTAAAGAGAACAGACTCAAAAGTTTCAGAACTGTTTTGGCAAGCGCAACCATTCAACTCTTACTGCTGCATCAGCTCTTGCCTCAGCCCTTACCCTATTCTGCCACATCACACACCGATGCTAACAATCCTTTCTGTGGCATTAAAGGCCTGTAGAGACAAAGGCACAATCTGCAAATGCTGTGCCTCGGGAAGTAAGCAGGAGAAACGGGATTAGCCTGAAGGAGCTCAGCCACCAGCTGCCAGCATCCTCCCTGAACCCGACTGATGCTGCAGCACAGAGCTGGTGACCAGGGCAGCCTGGGGGAACCTCAGTTGTTTGGTTGTTAGAGAACCAGGGAAGGAAGATCCTGAATCCAGGGATAGTAAACAGTAATAAACATCCTCTGGGAAAGCTGTGTTGACAAGAAAGAAACACAAACCAACCCACTGACACTACAAAGGGCAACTTGAGATGACCGCTTCCCTCTCCATCTGAGGAGATGCAGGCCCTTCACCATTCGGGGCATTACCACTGTTTTCCTCCTGCTTTTACTGACACCTCCAAGAGAGGAGGTTTTGTGTGGCATATCATGGCAATTTTCACAGCAGGCTGCAAACTTCTAGCAGCTTGTCATCACTTCTGTGCCCATACTGCAGAGAGGCACAGAGCTCACCATTACCTCAAATCCAGCTCCTGCAACACCATTAAGGGAAACATAACAGGGGAGTATGACAAGGCAGTACTAGTAAAATCCAATGAATAGCTAAAAGAGCTGTGTCAGGCTCCTGCGATGAACCACAGCAGCTCAGAAATGAGAACTGTCAGATTCTAAGGTCAGGATGAATTACGATGGTCATCTCATCTGACCTCCTGCTTTGCACAAGCCAGGGAGCCCTGCAGAGCAATTCCTGCACCAATCCCACAAGTGCGACCGAACCACTGCACATGCACCTTGATTAGAAACATCCAAGTGACAGAGAATCACTGTTAGAGCCTTAGTACATTACCAGGTCTCAGAAGGACAAAGCATCCACTGCCTTTAATGCCCTAAAAGAGACTTCAGGGTTACTCAAACGAGCGTTCTGGCTTCTCCCTGTGTACAGCTGGATGCCAGTGCTCTTTTTACATCTTCTTCTATCCAAGCTTCCTAACGCTCAGTGTCGAACTGTGCTGTCCTTCTGCATGTGGCACATTTAGAACAGTCTCTTGCCACCCCTGACCCACAAACAGTACACAGTGAAGAGTAAGTGCCAAAATTTGAGCTCAGGCTCGAGGAGGTCCCAGGTGCAACATGCAAAGCTGTGCAGAGGCTGAGCAGCCCATCAGAAGGAAAGAGGCAACGTGAGCTACTGTCCCACCCGAAGGGGAATAGCGTCCTGCCATGGCGAGAAGGGCAGGGCAGTGCCCAGTCCACCATTGTTCTACAGTTCTCTCCTTAGGATCACAGTTAAGCGGAATGCTTGAGCAAACCAGCTGCTGTGAAGCCTGTACAGGACAAGGACTTTGCACCCTTCTGCTCCCCAGCAAAGGGCTGTTCTGGTTGTTCTTCAGTGTGTGAAGTTGCTGTGTTGGGCTTTTGGTTTTATTTTCCAGTGAGAAATGGACAAACAGTTCCTCCCCAGGACCCGGGAAAAGGCCATTCCAGAAGGCAGAGACTGTTGAACAAGGATGCCACCGATGGCTGAAGCTGAGAAACCCATTTTACTCTCCCCAGCCCTAGAGAAAACCCAGCATCGCAGATGATTTGAATCCCCCACCCCAACAAAAGTTGGTGGGGACCCACCTCGTGTGGTTGGCAGCATGTCTGACAGCCCTTGCCAGGCTGTTACCATCTCCGGGTTCTTTTCCAGGTCGGCAAAGTTCTTCCACACTCTGATGGCACCATCATCTTGGGAGAAAAGAGAACACAATGCAGCGTCACTGCTGATGCACCTCTCATCACTGCTTGTGCATGACAAAGGGAGAAGAACTGTAGTCATACAACCTCCCAAACTGAGTGCCACTTGAACTTAATCCTTTTTATTAGAGCTGTTTTTCCTCTCTAATCTTACATCCATGAAACCTAAAGCATTGTTCCACTGGGAACTGTTCTGGAAGAGCTTTTCTCCTTCCCTCAAATAACATCTGACATTAGATGTCACTCCGTTTCTTTGAGCTATTCATTTTCTCTAAGATTTGCCTCCGTCCTCCTTGCTATTGGTGCAGGGAGCCACAAAAGTACCCTGCTAAACACCAAACACAAGCCCACAGGAGCTGAATCAAAGCCCAGCCCATCAGCAGCAGATCTTTCAAGAACATCCTGTATTTTTTCAATTTGCTCCCCATCTGTGAAACTTTTGTGCACGGAATCAATCACTCGAAAGGAAAACGTCCGAAAGGCTCTCTCAGCAGCTCTTCCACCGCTCTTAATTACACCCAACCTGTACATTTCAGCGTGAAGTTTGAAGAGCTGTTGAAACCACTTAAACTGATGGCTTTAGAATGGTTCCTTGGGAGAGAAGCAGATCTTACTCACAGCTTTACAGAGCAATGAATGGGAAAAAGCCCTTCATGCTACCTTACATGACGCGATAGGGCATTCTGGAGAACTGCTTCCCCTAGATGAGACATTCAGACCAGAGAGAAACTGAGGACCATGGGCGAAGTTTGGTGTGTAGAGCAAGGCAGAAACAACTCTCGGGTTTGACCCTGGAAATGCTCCTCAGGCAGGCAGGCTGCAGGGGAGGGAAGGGTCAGGCTGGGCCAGCTCACAGAGGGGAGAGCAGAGGTCCAGAGCAGCTCACATGGACTTGAACTCTGTTAAAGGCCCCTCCAGTCCCGCCCTCATGTAGGAAAAGGTGTTCTTTACCCGTGGCAGTCAGCAGCAAGGAGCAGTCCTGTCCGTTCAGGTACTCCATTGCTGTGATCCTGGTGTACCGGGGGTTCCCGTTGTGGAAATAGTCCAGCTTTTCCCCTTTCTCCCAGTCCCAAAAACTGTGGGAGGAAAAAACATCGAGTGAGCTCCTGGCTCTCTGTGTGAGCCGTAAAGAGATCCACTCACTGCAGCAAAGCTAAGAATTATGTACATCCGATTCCAGTGCCATTTGGTTTTCTCCTTTGGTGTTCAGCAGCATTTTATTAATAATGTATGTGAAGCTTCTGCCAAGGAAACAGGATAAAAGCTCAGGTGTAAAAAACTGCTATCATCTGTCAGGATCCACCTGCAGGCCTCTCAGCCAGCACCTCCTGCAGAAGGGGACTCGGTGTGACCTTACGGCTTTGGCACTGAGCTCCGTGAGGACTCTGCCTTGATTTAGATTAGGTAATGGGAAGAAGCTCTTCCCTGTGAGGATGCTGAGGCGCTGGCACAGGGTGCCCAGAGAAGCTGTGGCTGCCCCGTCCCTGGCAGTGCTCGAGGCCAGGTTGGACACAGGGGCTTGGAGCAAGCTGCTCTAGTGGAAGGTGTCCCTGCCCGTGGCAGGGGGGTGGAACTGGATGAGCTTTAAGGTCCCTTCCAACATAAACCAGTCTGGGATTCTGCGAAGGATGGCCACAAGATGGAGCAGGGGGGAAGAAAAGGAACACACATGGCAGTGCCACCCCACACTCCATATGTGCTGCTCTGAACCCTCCACACACGCTGCCAGCGCTTTGGAGACCCACAGAATCACTTACCAGATGCTGTCCTTGTCAGCTACTGCAATGCAGGGTGTGAATGGGTGGAACTTCACCACAGAGGGGACCCCCGGGTTCCTGTTGAGGAAGATCTGATCATCCAGCCGGGAAATACCTGCGGGGGGACAGGGGGTGGCCACGGCTCAGTGCCTGGGAACATCCCACCCCAGGGATGAGCTTGCCAGTGCCACATCTCAGCACTCTCCTCCTCCTCCTCTTTCCCAGTCCCCAATAACAGACTCCCCAACACTCCCCTCCCTCCAGAAGCTGCTCAGATCCCAGCTGCTGATGGCCCTGACTTGCACCGATTGTCTCCCGTCTTAAGGTACAAACTGAAAACTGGTGACACATGAAGGGGTGCTGTGCTTCGGGAGCTGCAGAGCACAAGCAAGTGCAGCCGAGCCCAGAGAGACACCAGGCTGTGTTGACAGAAAAAACAATGTGATTTTCGCAAGAGGAAAAAACCCCAAACCCATTTTTCCCGATGCCGAAGCATTCCATCTTGGTCATGGATTATTTAGTTCACCTTCCCTTCCAGTGTTCCGAAATTATTCTAGCTTAATTTGCCAATGAAAAATACATTTTCCATGGAGACATTCAGAGGATGGTTACAGACCTTTTCCTTCTCTTCTTCAGAACACTCTGCTATGCACAGCCGGTGCTGGTACCCCTGATGCGGCAGCTTTTTGTCATGGTGTGAATTCACCACGCAAACCCGTAAGCCCAGGAGGCATTCCCTCAGCCCTAGCTCGTTCCAGAATGCACCCATCTGATCTAATTTTCATTAAGAGCTGGTAACTCTGTTAGCTTTTTTTAATGTTTCATACTTCTCTTCTGTTCAATGGCTGCTGTGCTCGGGTCGCTCAGGTCAAGCAACCAAACGTGAACAGCGTCCGGAAAACAGATTGAGCTTCTTCAGGTAAGCACAAAAAGTCCCTTCTTTGTATTCAAGAAGCTCTCCCAGGCCACCTCCTGGGCTCCACTTCCCTTTCTCTGTTACTCTGGTTCATGATATTGTGCAGTTTCACAACATTAAGCTTCCCATTGCCCTGACTCGAGCCCAGTGACCCTCCACATGAGGAGATGCAGGCAGGGGCTGAGCCTTGAGCAATTCTTCATTCAGCAAATGGTTATTTCCAACTCCATGTGCCTCTGTGAGCATCCCGGGAGAGGAGCAGCCCCCACACTCACTCCCCTGGGAATGCTGCCGGGGGCATGCCAGGAGAAGAGCTCCCACCAGTGCTGCTCTCTAGCTCCGCTGTTCCAGGCACAGGGGCAGGAATAATTCACATATGCAAATTCCTGGGAAACGTCATTGGGTTCCACTGTATCTGAATAAATTCCTGTGCTAAAAGAGTCCCAGCACAAACGCTGCCTCAGAGGCGTGGGGAGTCATAAATAAAGCAGCTTTCTGGAGAGCACACCCTAATGAAACCCAAATTGAGGCCGTTAGAGGGAAATGGGTAAGCAGCACACATAAACCGTGCATAAAGGTATTAAAAATATAAGGGGATATAAGGAGTAAGCAATCATTTACAGAGTTCAGCAGAGAGGGGAGTGAGAAAGACATCACTGAGGTGGCTTCAACCTGCCAGAGGGGAGATTGAGATGAGCTCTGAGGCAGCTCTTCCCTGTGAGGGTGCTGAGGCGCTGGCACAGGGTGCCCAGAGAAGCTGTGGCTGCCCCATCCCTGGCAGTGTTCAAGGCCAGGTTGGACACAGGGGCTTGGAGCACCCTGCTCCAGTGGAAGGTGTCCCTGCCTTTTTACCCTACAATATTCTGCCTTCTGTGCCTTTAAAAACACAACCTATGGTACCCATGTGAACTCTACAGGCCAGGGAGGAAGAGCCCAAATGGTAAATCAATAGCATCTGCTAAGGGCCTCCGAATTCCCGATTCCACGCCAAGTGCTCTGGCTCTCGCGGAGGAGCCGGCTGTGCCCGGGCATGCGGCTGAAGAGCTCAGCTGCTACCCTCAGCCGGGAGCCAGAGCCTGCACTGCAGATCGGATGCTCTGTCAATTCCTGGAAGTGGGGAAGGCCGCTTCATGGCTGCTTTCCCTCCTCCTCCAAAGCAATCCCTGCTCTTAGGCTCCTCCGGACCTGGCAGGGTGGCCAGCCGGGTGCTGTGCTATGGCTGAGTGCTCTGCTTGTGACCACCGTGTTGATTTCTAACACTGTGGTTAAGGTTTCAAAGGGAAAGGCAGAAATTTGACAGCTGAAATGGTCCGTCCCCTGATCCGGAGAGCAAACCAGCAGCTGAGAATGGAGAGGTGACCATCAGCAAAACACCTGCACAGCATCACCTCGCCAGCACGTGGGAGGGAGAGCAGGCACTTCTTCCTCTTGCGAGTCACTATTAACTGGGGTCTTACAGGTCAGCGTCCTGCCTAAGCGCAGTGCTCAGAGCTCAAGGAAGCTGCTGGCAGTGTGGGCAAGCAGGAAGTCACTCACCCTTCTGGATGATCTTCTGGGCTTGCTTCCTGACCCGGGCATTGCGCAGGAACCGCCACTCTCGTTCCTTGCGGATCTGGCTCTCCAAGTCATGCTCCTCTGGGATCTTTTGGCGTATCAGCATATTCACAACACAAAACAACAGTAACCATCAGAACTCCACAAACTGCCTTTGTAACACACACTCATACACGTGCATGTCAGACTACGCCATAAATTCTTCAGGCTCCAAGCCTCAGGCAGTAAACGGAGGCGCTCACGAGACCTTATGTTATTAAATACTTGAGCATCTTCCCGATCTAAACCTTCCCCACCATCTGTAATCTCATTTCCTTTTGCTGTCCTATATTTCATCTTTAAGTCGTAGGCACTTTTCCAAAGTGAATGGCACAGGGTTTCTGAAGAACCAAGCAAATTCAAACCACCCTGGTTGTAACACACAGGAAACATCTCTGGATTGGATATGGGGCTGAGCTACAGCACTCTGCCTAGCTTCTTCTGATGATGGCTGTTCCAAAAGGAGAAACTCTTGAAGAAGGGAGACACAGAAGACAAAGTCATTCCCCATCCCTCACAAACACACACTTTTTTCCCCTGAATACAGCCTTAAACCGTCTGTCACCATCACACTGTCCTCAAAACGCACCACACTTTGGAGAACAGTTACTGCTGAGATGGGCTTCTGCTCCTTTAAAAGAAATGAAAAGGAAGAAACCCACCCTCCCCCTTCCCTCCTGGCGAAACCACCGCAACCCAAACCAGCACGATCTCATTTTTTCAGGAATACAGCATCTATCAGAGAGGCAATGACAAATGACTGATAATGCAAAGCAATAAACAAAGCAAAGAGAAAATACATCAAAGGAGATGTGAGAGCGGAGAGGTTACACCTACACCTTAATGAAAACCTCCCTGCTCTGGGAATAAATTAAAGACAGACCTAAAAAGCCAGGGGAGGAGACGGCAACGAGCAGAACAGTAAATTCTGCTGCAGGCACCAGGGGCTTTCACAGTTTAGGGCTCAGAAATTCGCAGTTCTGCAGTTGAGCAAAGTGCTCCTTATTCCAGCAGATAAAGAACAGCACATTAAAGGAGCTTCTGGGCTCTTCAGGTCTGAAGGAAAAGAACTCTTCCAAGTAGGCTGAGCAGGCGGTTGTTTTCATCATCTGGTATCAGTAATAAAGATTCCTCTTCTAACGAGATCTCCCAGGGTACAGTCCCCAGAGGCTGTAGCATCAGCAGACCACATGTGGCAAGACAAGCCTCAGACACCAAGTGACTGCAGGATGAAATGCTCTGGCAGGAGGGAGACAGCAAAAGTCCTTTCTCCTGCAGAGCAGCAAAGAACGGATGATGTCTTTACCTGGCCAGCTCCACTTTTGGTGCCCGGGTATCTTCCTGCAGCACTTGCAACTCACATATGGCCTCTGCTTCCACAGTCGTCTGTTTGCCATCTTTGTCTTTCTATTCCTCCTCCAAAGATGTGAGCAAAGGGGAGTCCCAGATGCTCACCCCAAGGATCACCATGCAGCATCTGACATGCAATTCATATCCTTGCAGCAGGAGAACACTAAGGGCATATGTTCAAGTCTTGGCTTTGGTACAGTTGACTCAGCCAAGCACATTCTCTGCGCCAAAGGCTCTGCAGACGGGGGATGTCATCACCTTGCAACTCGTAAGGGAGGTTCCTGCAAAGACACTTCCTCCAGGATCAGTGTGTGTCCGATAGCTTCCTGCAGGCCCAGCTGGGATCACAGCTGAAAACGCCCAAAATACACTCACTGAGCAGGAGACATTTATTCTTGGCGCCTCCACTTCAGATACAGACCCTGGGTTTCACCAGTCCTCGTGTTACCCTCAAGCTGATTGATGCTGGCTGGAATCTGGTGAACAGACAAGTTCAAAGGGGAAAGCAACAGGGCCTGAGCCTGCATAGGGAGAAACCTGGCATGATTCTGTCATACTGCAGGGGGTCACAGAGCTTTGAGAGAAGAAAACCACCAGGAATAACACAGCAAAATCCCTGTGGGTCCTTCTAAAGTGTTATCAGAAAGTGAACGTACAATACCCTCCATGGAATACTCTGTTGGACTCAGCAGACCCCTAAAAAGTGTTGCAAGTAACCGCACCCTGGCAGAGATGCTCCTCACAAGTTCAGTTAAGTGTGACACTGGCAATTAGCGTAGGTGTGCTCAACAGACAAGGCCTGACTGGCCTTAGAGCATCACTGCAGTGAGCAGGAAGGCAGAGCATGAAGCAAACGCAGCCCCTTCCTCCATGTCCGTCTGCCTGTGGGACAGAGCTATGTGGGAGAACTTGTCAGGAGGGAGCAATGATCCCTGAAACATGTTGTGAAGGAGCTTCTGGGAACAAACAAGACAGGAGTACGCTGGGATGTGTGCAGCAGGGAGCCGTGACCTCCTGCCTGGCTGCTGCTGGCTGCAAGCTACAAATTCTTATGAAAAGAACTCTTTTGGTTCATCATTCCTGCCTTTGTCTCCCCCCCAGCCAGCTCCTGTTTAGGCAGACGGGGAGTAGCAAACAGTGCAATACGATGAGGATCCTGACATGTCACCAATTCCCAACGTGTCTGAGCCTCCACTTGGACAGAAACCAGTCCTGATACGGAAACCTCCTCCCAAGCAATGTCACCTGAAAGCCAGCGAAGCTTTCCTTCTGTAACACTTTGTCTCTCCCCCTCGCTGTGGAGGTCAGTGTTTAAAGCAGGGCAGGGCACTCAGCGGATGGCTCCAGTGGTACACCAGTTCTTCCCTGGTTGAGGATACTGCAGCGATTGCCCAAGGCTCAGTTCTCTACCAGGGCTTTGAACACCGGCCAAGACACAGCGCTGGAGTTAAGGCAGGGATCTATCAGGAAGGGTTTCTTATGTAATTCTCACCTTCCAGGATCCTCACCAGCTCCTGCCTGCATGTTCTGCCAGTCCTGGAAATAACAGATGCTGGCTCCCGCTCTCCTCGGCTCAGGGCTTCCTGACAGCTGGCAACAAGGCTTTCCTGTGCCTCTCCAGCCAGGACCGCCTGTGGTGAGCAGAGCAGCCTTTGCCACAGGAGCTTTCAGGAAGAGGACAGACTGCAGGGAACAGAGCTGGGGCAGGGATCTGCTCTTCCTGCACACTGAGCATTCACAACGCAGCGTTTCCCTTCTCTGTTTATTTGATTAGATAATAAATAAATCCAATTTGGTAGATGGCTTGAAAGTGAGCCAGTGATTTACACTGGAAATTAATCCCTCAATCTTTCCAGTGAAAGCATTCCCAGAGCAAGGCCTATGAAGCAAAACTAAATTAATAAATTAAATATGACTAAGATGCACTCACAGTCACTTCATGTTTATTCATTACAGGGATAGTTGTCTTGTCTGTCCCTGTTTATGATGGTAGGCCGCATCTCCAAATGAAGTGCTGAAATTAAACATCAGTGTAATCTTTTCCCATCAGGACGTGGTAGCCTTTACTCTTTGCTTTGCTGCTGGGGCTGGAGCTCCCAAATGACAGCAGCCACCAGCCAAGGGCTGTTTCTTCCTTGCTGCTGCAGGAACAGGGATTCTAGGAAAGGAGCACACTGCAGAAACCCAGCCAACTCCCATGTTCCTGCCCCGTAACACAAGCAGCAATCCAAGCCTCTCACAGAGGGACTTCTGCCTGCCCCTTGCACACACGCCTGCTCCAATGAGGATGTTACATATAATCCCGTTAGGACAGGATAACATACACGTTTTCTCCACTTAGCCTCTTAAAGCTGCTCTACAGAAGTAATGGGATAATCAATTCTCTTTCCTGTTTTACTAGGAAACATGGATTTTGTTTTGCTCAAACTCCACCTAAATCATTGCTGCTGAGGACAGTCCGTGCTCTGAAACCCCAACCCCAGCTAGTGAGTATTTCCAAATGCAAGCACTTGGGAAACTATTAATGGAACCATCACTGTCATACAGGCTACTGCTCCTCCTGCTACGCTAGCAAATGCTTAAGAGAGGCCCCTGCACATGTGGGATGCACACGCAGGATGCACAGGAGTGTACCCTGCAGCACCTTAACTCTCACAGCGAGACACTGAACACCCTGGCACTCACTGGGGTGCAGGGACACCTCAATTTCCATGACTCCCCCTCCCTGGCTTCTGTGAATTAGTACAGGAATGCTCCGCATTTTGTCCTTAAAGTAACTTCCTCCATTTTATGCACATGAAGTAGTCAACCCACACAAACACACATGGAGCTCCCCACCTACCTACGACAGAGCCTGAAGTGCTGTCTCCCATGATTTACTTCCTCAATAAAACACCCCTCTTCACTGGAAAGAGCTTTCCTTAGAAAGCAGACAAATGTTTTTAATAAGAACTAAGAGACAGAACACCATCCTCCTCTTGTACTCCGCTGGACTTGAATCAAGACACCAAAACTCATCGTGCTGAGAGAAGCCTTGGTTGGAAGCCTGACCCAGCACCAAGCCCCACGGGCCAGGCATATGTCCTGGTGAATTTTTCCTATCATGGTATCAGAAGGGAATTGATTCCCCGCGCAGCTCAGGAAGTGCCAGGCAATCTCTTTACCATCTCCTCTTCCCTCCTGGTGATTCCCTACAGAAATCCAAGCTGCTCAGAACCCAGCTGCCATGTAACTACTCTTCTGATGTTCTCAGGGGCAATTACCTCCCAAATGATTCCACATGCCTGAAGAGTGGAGGAGTGGTGAGGGATGGCGCAGTGGCAACTCTTGGATGAGGCAGCACATAAAATGTACCATTTCTTCATTAGTGAGAGTTAGGTATTGGTGCTTGGATGCAAACATCTGCAGTGGAGTTCTCAGGTAATGGCATTAATAGCAACTGTGCATTATTATTATTCACAGAAATTGCAATACCTCCAAGAAATTAAGCTGAAAGTTCTGATACAGTTTGTGCTGCTTGCCTCCCAGGGTACCTGGAGCCTTGCCTTACTGTGTTTGCGTGTAACCAGGGAAGATCTGCTGCTTGTTTTGATTCCGTACTTAACACTCAAACCTGATCTTTGGCTAAAAGATTCTGGGGATTTAACAGTTTCACCTTCCGGTCACTGATGATCTCTGCCCATCTCCCAAGAGCTCTGGGCTGGTTTTCTTCTAGAAGAAGGCTTGGTGTACCTCCCACTTCAGATAAAGCCAACTTAGTTACCAGAACACGCTCACTTACAGAAAGAGCTCAGTGAGGATCTGTCATTCCCACCCTCACTCTTTGCCATAGTCGCACTTTAACGTTTAACATTAAAACCCAACAATGATGCTTCCAAGTCTCCCCACAGGCACTCCTGTGGATGTCCCATCATTCCCCCTTTCTCCTTTCTAAGTTGAAGATGTCTACGCAGGGTGCCCATAAGCAGAGCAGGGCTCTGAAGTCACCTGTGAGCACAGAGCCAAGGCTGGCTTCAGGCACAGGGTACGTCCTGTGCCACTGGGACTATGGGGCCTTCAGCCAGAGAATTCAGCCAGGATGCCAGCCAGAAATCAGCACCTCTCCTCCCCCAGACCCTCACAACCCTTTCTGGAATAAAGAACTTTCCTCACTCCATTCATGCATATAAAAAATCTGTGCACTGTTACTACAATACAATTTTCACTACATAGACAAGCACATTTCAAACGAAACAACTCTGCCATGCAAGCTGCAACCATGCAGAACTGGTGGATCTGGGTCAACTACAGGACCTCCCCTCACTGCTACATTCTGTCTGGAGCGTCCTCCATGGGGCTCAGGGCTTTGTTCTGAGCTCTTTCCCTAGAAATACACCTTGCCCCATCTGCCACTAACTCTTGGTGGCCTCTTCCCTCTCACTTCACAAGCACAGTGGTCACACAGCTCCCCAGAGCAGCATGATGCACCTGAGTCCGTTCCTTCCCCTCTCCAGACTGAAGGAAAAGGAAGGGAAAAAGACTTGGGAAAGGCCCTAGCCCTCGCTCAGGACAGTGGCACTTCTTGGGAGCTGTGGTGCTGCCACTCACAAAGTATGCACAGAGGAAACAGTGTTACCTTCATGACTGGCTGAGCAAAATACTTGGCACTCCAGTCGCAAAACCCCGTCTGCACTGTGGCCGAAATGAAGCTTTTGTGCCCAACGGTGTCATCGGCATCGTCAGTGGTCTGCCAGAGAGAGAACAGGACATCAGCCCCTGCCGCTGCCATGCACACGCCAACATGCACACACAGCAATACCCAGGTTGCCTTCAACACGTCACCAGGCAGAAAAGGCTCAAAGACATTGCCAAGGAGATGCAATTCTGTCCACCCAGCAGTAAAATCTGTCATTACAAGAGCTCTTTGGAAATGTACAAATTCCCCCATCTGCACAGCACAAGGCATAACCAGGCCAGCGTATGAATCAGGTCTGAAGCATCAGTGCATCATCAAATTGAAGTCCCAGGATGAGGTTCCTCAGAGTCTCCCAAGCATCTGGCATGAGAAACAGTGGAGCAGCGAAGATGATTCAGGATAAGGCAGAGCCAGACACAGCTTCACACCAAGTGCAGGTGTGGGATGAGGATGTTACAAAGCACAAGACACCCAAAGAGAAAACAAAGTATGATCCCAGCTGCCATTCCCATGGGAAGCAAAGGTGCTTATGAAAAGGCTTCAACTTCTTCTTCACAGATCTGACTCTCCACCTCCTGCGGCTTCTGTGAGTTCACTCATTAGGGAAAGGCAGAAATGCCAATGTAAGTGAAGGGCAGTTACTGCTCAGGAGTCAGGGCACCTAAAAGCTGCACTGTCCACTTGCGTGGTGGAACGTGGTGCACACACCTCAGCCTCCCATGGGAGAGTAACCTCCCATGGAGAGAAACATTCTCATGGAGGATTATCTCCCATGGAAGAACAATACTACAGAGTCCTTTCTACTGTATGGGAGGGAGAAGAGCAGGGTCGATGTCCTCCCTCCATCTGCTTCATGCATTAGCATAGCAGTAGATCTGACCTGCTGCCTTTTCCGTCTCCTCTCACCCACAGAGCCAGCATCAGGAAAATCCTGGAAACGCGCTGAAGCAGAGGAAGGGGGGGACACAAAACCCCTGCCAGATGGCTGAATCCTCAACACCACTGACCACCAACTGGGAACAGCCTCTGTCTTCAAGCGATTGCCACAAGCACGTCCAAGTGTGCTTGGACTCAGTGTGTCCACCTGGCACGAGTCATCTGAAGTCATCTGAAGGTGACATTCACATCGTTTGTGCATTCTAAAATCGGACTGATTGCTCTACTTGGCACCACATCAGTCCTTCAAGCCTCTGTGAATGGAAAGCTGCCCAGTACCTGATGACTCTTCAGAATGCTGAAACGTATGCAAAAAGTACGCGAAAGCCCTGTTGGCTTGCTCTGCTGGAAGGAGGAGCTGCTGCTCCTCCCAGAGGGGCTCTTAACCTACCAACTCCTTTAAAGCAGAGCGACCCGTGAGGAGCTTTGGTATTCCTAGCGTCCATCGTCCATAGTGAAGAATGGCTGCTAAACACAGAGCAGGTACAGGCTGCTGGGAAGAAGGTGACTATTCCAGTGCAGGAGCACCTATTAATTTTGCTTGAGCAATGCTGGTTTGCACGTTAAAGGAAGAGGAATCTTCCCTTTTTCCTCCTCTCCTCCTGATATGCTCAGGTTGGAGAAAAAGCATCTGAGGGTCACGGATCTGACTCTGTGCTATCACTCAGGCAGACAAACGTTTGTGAAAGAAGAAGCAATCAGCTGTGATTAAACACTTCTTAGTAGCAGGAGTGAATAATGCCCTACCAGAAGCTATCAAACAACATTTACCCTGAAGAAACAAAATGAACCAATTTTTATTTTACTGGTTAGAAGGAGCTGCTCTGGAGTTAACAGCAGCTCAAAGCAAACACGAGGGATGCGGAAATAAGCCACAAAGAACAGAACATGCCACAGAGCCCGCAGAGGGCAGGAAGCAGCTGGATCTGAAAGGGAAGACTCCTTACCTGCTCTGGCCCTTTGTCAAACATCTTCCTTGTCCTGGGGAACTGGTGGGAGTGGGGAGTGTACTGCACCCCCACGCTGCCGACGTTGGCGGGTCTGACAGAGGCCATGTCCCGACTGACCGGCTGCTTTGTCACATCATTGGTCAGGCTGGAGCTGCTCGTACTAGTGGTTGGAGGTGACCCTCTAAAGACCAAAGAGAGGGAAAGGATTCAGGTATCCCTGACATGAGACTCTGGCATGTGAATTAAGGCACTTTTACTTTGTTTCTTCTTCTAAGATTTATATTCACTGGGGAGGACGGAAGCCCTGCGAGCCCACAGAAAAGCATTTTGATTTACACGTGAACTGGGATGTATCTTGTGGCACAGTTGCATCATAAAATCAGAAACCATCACCGTGCAGCCCTGGACCCTTCATTCCAACTCTGAATCTTACCGGTGCACACTGGCTACAGGGCTACCATATCCAGTGAGGTGCTGGCACAGGGTGCCCAGAGAAGCTGTGGCTGCCCCATCCCTGGGCAGAGCTCAAGGCCAGGCTGGAAAGGGCTTGGAGCACCCTGCTCTAGTGGAAGGCCCCTGCCCATGGCAGGGTTTGGAACTGGATGAGCTATAAAGACCCTTCCAACACAAACCATCCTGGGATCCTCTGAAGTGTGGTGTTTGCTCTTGGAGAGCAGGTTTTGGGAAATAATCAAACTCTCCAGTCCTAGCTTTGCCCACACCATTATCCCGATTTCCCTGCAGTGTAGATGTGGCTTGTTGATCATCAGATAACCCTGGCTTTTGTCGGCTGAAAGGGCAGAAAACACAGATCAGGCTTCAATGGGAACTTTGGGTACCACAGAGGCAGAATGCACCAGTAAAACCAGCAGGAGTTCACCCATCCTTTCAGTTCATCTTCAGATAATTAGAGCAGTTTGCTACTCTTGTCCTGAAAAGAAAAACCAGAAGAAACTCTCTGCCTTTCCCCACAGTTTTTGTTTCTGGACACACTACAGTGCTAAAACAAGAGGTTACCCAGATGCTGGCACATTCAACAGGGATGGCTCCGGGTGACCAGCCAGGAACACCTAAATCTCTACAGCAAAAGCATTCGGAAGCGATGCTGCTGCTTACCCGACTTGGTGGATGTGCATGCCCTTGTTGGTGGGGCTGGCAGGGGCAGACTGAGTCAGCGAGGAGGTGTCGAGGATGCGCTGGGGACGAGCATTTACCGTCGCCTGGAGAGAAAACACAGAGAGTCCTGAGGAGCCCCGAGTGCCAGCGCCAGCGCGGTGCATCATGGCACACGGGCACACCGGGGGCTAAGCACAGTTACAGCATCTCATCACTGTGTGTGGGTGTTTAAAATGTGTATGAAAAAAGCCCCCCTGCAGCTCCCAACACGTAAGATGATTCTTCTTTTTTAGGCAGAAAACACTTACCACAAAGTACCCTTCTGTGACAGCGAAATGGCTCTGACTAACTCATAAGCCTCTTCCCTGCATCAGCTGTGGCCTACTACCTGTGCCAGCACCTCAAAACAAGCTGCCATGGGGCAGGGAGGAAGCTCGGGGGTCCCTTTCAGCAGCCAGCCCTTCCTCCCACCTCGCAACCCAGGGCTGTG
This sequence comes from Amazona ochrocephala, assembly GCA_039720435.1. NCBI lineage: Eukaryota > Metazoa > Chordata > Aves > Psittaciformes > Psittacidae > Amazona > Amazona ochrocephala. The sequence goes on from CM077879.1 coordinate 94,438,018, forward strand.
ATCCGTAGTGAGGCGGTTCGGTCTCTTCTCCCAAGGAACACGCAATAGGATGAGAGGGAACAACCTGAAGTTGTGCCAGGGGAGGTTTAGACTGAATATTAGGGAGAATGTCTTCGCTAAAGGGCTCTCAAGCACGGGAACAGGCTGCCTGAGGCACTGGTGGAGCCACCATCACTGGCAGGATTTAACAGACGTGTAGATGCGGTGCTTGGGGACACGGCTTAGTGGTGGGCTGGGCAGTGCTGGGTTAACGGTTGGACTCAACGATCTTAAAGGTCTTTTCCAACCTAAACAGTTATAGGATTCTATAATCCAGCCTCAACCTTCCATTAAAGCAGCTGGATGAAGCAGCCTGGGAGGAAGCCAACTTCCCTCAACTATTTGTGATTTCACAAAGCCTCTACAGGCCAACATTGATTACTGGGTCCTTTCGGTTTGTTTTGGTACACACAAAAAGCATGTTTTGGATCTTTGAAAAGCTCAGGCTGGGAATGAGAGCTGCACCATCCCAACCTGCAGCATAAATACAAATCACAACACAGCCACCGTCTGTGTGGGAGCCGGTGGCGGCTGATCAGCCCATGAGATAACCACGGCGCAGCTCACATCCAGGAAGTCTCCACGCCTGTGCAACCTACTCACCGGCTGCTCAAAGACATCCCCCTATTTAAAGAGCACGGGAGCTCTCCCGCAGATGAAGATCTATATTCACAGCTCCATTACAGAAACAGAATAGGCCTGGTTGCATTTGAAAACAAAAACTGTGCTTGAAATTCATGCTGTGCCTCACAAATAACTATTGCACAGATGCAGACTCATAGCCTGAACACTTGCACAGTCACAGAGCTCACAGCACAGGCCCCACTTTTCGCTGCAGGGGATCAAACAGCGTAGCAGCGTTTACTCACGCTGCTCTCAACATGCTGTCTGATCACCCGTCGGGGCAGCCGAGCTCCATGACAAACACCTGTCTATCACAAAACATGTGCAAAAGCACCAAGCCTCAAAGTGCTGAGCCTGGCAGCGTTCTGAGCTGAATGTTTAGTGCACTGAAATGGGAGCTGCAGCTCACTGACGCCAGCCAGAGGTTTAAGCCCCCAGCTCATATGCTCAGGGCTGTTGGCTGAGGAGCGCAGCCGTAACAGGCAGAGCCGGACAGATTGCACTTCAATTGTGGTACCATCAGAGAATGGCAGCTGCCCAAGCTCCAAAATAAAGCCTCATTCTCCGAATCTTTTAATAATTAGAACAAAAGATTTAAACCCCTAAAATATCCACAGAATGGTTTGGGTTGAAGGGACCTTAAAGCTCCTCCAGCTCCAACCGCTGCCACAGGCAGGGACACCTTCCACTGGAGCAGGGTGCTCCAAGCCCCTGTGTCCAACCTGGCCTTGAACACTGCCAGGGATGGGGCAGCCACAGCTTCTCTGGGCACCCTGTGCCAGCGCCTCAGCACCCTCACAGGGAAGAGCTTCTGCCTAAGAGCTCATCTCAGTCTCCCCTCTGGCAGGTTAAAGCCATTCCCCTTGGCCTGTCCCTACAGGCCCTTGTCTGAAGCCCCTCTCCAGGTTTCTTGTCAGCCCCCTTCAGGTACTGGAACAGTGCTATTCAAGTGCTTTACTTCACTTGAAGCAGTACTTCTGTTTGAACAAGAAAATCGACTTTTGTTTTTATTCAGTGACAAAATTCAAACAGGAGAACGGAATATTCACTGTTGGCACCGGCTCCAGAGGACCCCAGGGCCCGTGAGCAGCAGCGGGGCTGCTCCCTCGAACACCCAGCAAAGCTCCATTAGCACCAAGGAAAGGCCTCAGGATACAGTGAGCAGCAATGTAATTGTGTGTAATCTGCACCATGCAGCAGACAAGGATAACGGGTCTGTGCTCACACCAGCACAGCAGGTCAGGCTGGAAATCCTGGCAGCGCTGCTCACCGCGGGAGCTTTGTCCATAATGAAATGAATAAAGGCCAGATCATAACCTGGGATCTGAAGCCTTAATGTCCATTTTGGTGGGCTCTTAATAGCTTTGTTTGGTTTGTCGGGGGTTTTAAAACAAAAGAAGCCTTTTCAGAAGCCACCTAAGCCAGGCGGCACTGGCAAGAGCAAAGCCCACGGTACCACGAAGCACACAGCAGTGAGCCCGCCATATAGTCAGCTGCCCAAATACTTTCCTTATGGATCTTACGGCTAAGGCAGAGAAGAACAAATAAGTTCTGTTCACTGAAGCATGCCCAGGTAAGAACCTTTGTAAATGGGAATGCTTCTTTTCTTGTTCTGCAAAACCATTTGAGGAGCCGTTGCCTTGGAAAGCCAGGAACAGAGCAGCTGCCTTGGAAGCAGAGCACGAGATGCAGGCCACCCAACACTTGAGCCTTTGGCTTCCATCCAATACTGAGACATTCAGGACCAAACTTGTCAAAATCAACACGGAATTTACCAATCAACCATAACATTCACTGTGGGCACTACAACACAGTGATCAGGAGTCCTGCTGGTTAAGCAGACCCCCACAGTGCTAGTGGAGGCACTGCAGGGCACGGCAGCATCTGTGTTAACACTAAGACATCTCCTTCCACTAGGGAGGAGCTAAGTCCTGGAAAAGTATTTAACACAGCAAAAGCAGATCTGGGTCCTCTTTATATCCCTTTAATCCCGCAGCAGGAGCAACATTTCATTTTGTCAAGAGCCTCAAATACACAAAACTGAAATAATTCCATGCATCTAGAGCAGAGAGGGGAATCCTGTCCTTTCCTTATTCACCTTAGACTGGCATCTCCAGCCTGACAGTACTTTGTTGTACACCCGTACCATCAGGGAAGGGCTGACCTTGTTGCCCCACTGTTAATTCTCTATCCCAAAGCCCAGACTTCAAGACTCACTAACAAGTACACTTATAAACAAAGAGTTAATAAATCACTCTTTTCTCAATAGAAAACTAGATTTAAAAGCAAGAATCTCTAAGGCAATTAAATGGTAGTGCACAATGCTGGCATCTCTTACTGCAACTTCGGCTGAGAAGCCCAAGTGTGGAGATTTAGGATTATTGACTGGAAATCATCAGTAAGAGAAGTCATCTTGCATTGCAATGGCTCATGGACTTGATGCTGGAGCAACCAGAAAGCATGTGGGGAGGACTGCGCCCAGCCAGCTTTCCAACACCACCGACTGGGGCGGGAGGAGAGAGGCAGCTGGTGAGAAGATGTTCTGGGGTGGCCTGGTGCTTCGTTTGAGGTGGAAGGTGAGGTGCTTCTATAGCTCCCCAGGCTGTCAATTCTGAATCAGCCGTGACGCAGCCTCCAGGGACATCTTGTCACCCTCGGAGGATGAAATGTGATGAGGATGGTGGTTTAGGTGGATTAGGCCTGGGTTGAAGAGGTGAGTAGTGGCAGGGGTGTCTGCATGCTGACTCACATGTACTAGTTCACCTGGGTTGGAGAGCCGTTGTGGCTTCAGTCTGCAGGCCAGTCCCACTTGCATAATCTAAATCAGTTTGCAAACGGATAATTGAATGAGGTATATTTAAGGTTTCTCCCAGGGACTGATCTAGATAAGTAGACTTCTAAACAAGACCTACTGACTAAGCTCTGCACCTGATTCATATCCTAAACCAACCCCAGGCCCTCCCCCATTGATTTCTTTTACCTGATCAAGAGTTCATAGGAGGTTTTATCATCTTGAAACATTAAAAGGTCCCTCTGCAACAGATCCAGACTGAACTGGGCAGAGCCGTCCAGAGCACCCATGCAGCTCAGTCTGCCTACACTTTGCCTAAGCACGAAGAAAATTAACATCCAAAACCTCATGGCCACACACGAACACAGGGGACATACCTTATACGCAATGCTGTTGAGAACTTTCATGGCCAGGTCGGAGACATCGGGGTAGGGGTCAGCAGCCAGGTGGAGGAGCACTCTCCAGATCTGGGTATAAACACTGTTGAAACTCACACCTAAGATAACAAAACACAAAACAGAAAACAAAGCCCCACAGCACATGACAATCCATCGACTCAAACGCTTTGATCTTACGTGAGAAAACTCATTAGAACTGCAAGCACCACAATGACATCTCAGAAAACATCAAGAGAGGAGCTCAAAAACACCCTCCGTGGGTGCTTCATCTCCATGTTGTCTTTGTGAACTCTTCGAGGGCCTGTAAAATGAAACTGGGAGGAAGCCAAATAAATGAAAGGCTACCTTCAACCAGCTTCCATCAAACTGCTCCTTTTCTGGGCTGGAAAGGACAAACAGATCATGTCTTTGAGTTTCCTGACCCAAAATACTAAGCAGTATAAACCCACGGTTCCTGGCCTGTATTTGTATTGTTATTTGATTGCTGTTTTAAGCATTAATACTCACCTTGAACATTCGAGGGTTTATATATTCTACAAGGTTACTAAACAGGTACAGGTTACAACCGAAGCTGTAGCACCGGCACCTTTGTGGAGCAGTAAGTGCAACTCAGTCCTTCCTATTGACATTTGTATCAAGCCCTCTATTTGTCACTGAACGAGCATATCTGGTGCTTGGTGTGTCAGCAGAAGGGACTGACGGATTCAAAGCACAGCTCAAATTAAAGAGCATTTGCCACAACTGGCACAACTCTGCGAACATTTCATTTTGCTGCTTTTAGGTGAACCTTGAAGTTGCTCTTTCCTCCAAGCCTCGCAGTGCCTAAGGGCTGTGACACCGTCGGCTGGGGGTTGAACCATTCGGACAACACTGAAGTGGCCGCGCTAACAAGAAAAGGAACCGAAACAGGGATCTCAGATGAGTCACAACCAATGGCAAAGGCCAGATCAAGCTGTTACTGCATTTCCTTTCATGTTTCTGGAGGCATCTAAATATAAACTGTTCAGTTAGGAACAAAGGGCTCCTTGGTCAACCAGCAGCTTCTCAGCTGGCATAGCTGCTAAACCCAGTGCTCGAACCCACAGAAAAGAGACTTGGCCAGCCCAGTTTTAACTCTGCCTGAAGAAGGCAGGCAGCAAGGAGCACAGATGCTGCACTTCACATGCTTGTCCTGGTCAGCCAAGGGAGCCTTTCCTGTGTCAGGAAATTCCCCGGTGTGTGCCCAAGCACTCTGAAACACAAAGGCCATAACCTAAGTCCATCCCCTCATCTGACCCGCAAGGAAAAGGGTCTCTTACTCAGCTGACTTCCAAAGGACTTTCTAAGTGGTGCCTGCTGACAGAGTTTCATGCAGAAATATCACAGAGATTGCTGATGGGACCATTTGAAGGTGGGGGCTGCCTACACCACAGACCTCTATAGCTAACCCTGACCCTCCCCACACTGGTGAGATACAGGGCCTGGACACAATACCACAATGTTAAATCCAACCAGGGGAAATGAAGAAGCTGATAATCTGAAAAAGCAGTTAACAATTGTCATGCCACAGCAGAGTCAATAGGCACTGATCTGTCCTGTTCGGTTTCATGTCAGCAGAGGACAGAGGCCAAAGGACAGGAAATTAAGGTACACATGAGCTGAGCAGAACTGAATGGTGCAGACCCCAGTGCAGGTTTTGGCTTTGGTCACGTCAGACAAAAGTCACTGCCTTTTTCAGAAGCTCTTTATCCACGGTTAAATAAAGACAGTATCAGTACCCAATAAAGTAAGCCCCTGCTCAGAAGACGGGTTAGGCCACCTAACCCTAAAGGATAGTGATACAAAGCTTGTCTCCTCCAGGCTTCTAGCCATTTGGGTTTAACTTCTGCAGTTGCCATGCTCATCCTGGAAGTGTCTATTAGCAGGGAAAGAAAGAGTGGAGGGGGAAGGGTAAAGAACAAGAGAGGGAGAGTGATAAAGTGCTACAAGCTGTGGGAGGAAAAAACCCCCCCCACCACTGAAGCAGCAGCCAGGTAACGACATAGGAGGTTTGCTCGGATCTCTGCCTCCCACATGTGGTCCTGTGCTGAGCTAGATAAGGACCAATGGGAAATCTGCACGGACTGATTTCTTTTAAAGCCCTTGAAAGACAGTGAAAGGAAAGGCAGGGAGAGGGAGAGCAAGAGGGTACCCATCGGATTTTCCAGTGCCTCAGATACCACCTCATTCGTGACGCAGTCAGGAAAGGAAAACAAGACCATTTTTTATACATCTGAGCGTCATGGAAAAACCAAGTGAAAGCAGAGCTGCGCCAGTGCAATTCCTCATGCACCCGCCGCCTTTGAAAGGAACAGAAGGGATTTCTACAAAGGCATCCCGGGCTCCGAGCCGGTGCTCCAAGGACTGGGCCCTTCTTCTGCCATCCTCCCCCTATGGTTTGTGCTGTTCATTACATCGATTCAGCCGAGGGACGCATCTACCTCAAACCTGAGCACACGTCAGTGGGATAATGGAAGGCAGCAGAGGTGGCAGCAGGAACAGCAGCTTGATTTCATGGAATGGACTAGAATGCAAAAACATATTCACAAGACGCAAACAAAGAGCTGAGCGAGGGGGACGGGAGTTAATCTAAGCAGACAGCTCTGTAATTAGTCAGACTGATTCTAAGCCAGCTAAATGGACCTTGCAGCACAGATTTACGTTTACAGAATGATTCCTCTCTGCTAAGAACGTCAAAAATAAATTGCCTGCTTTTAGCAGTGACTTTGATTTTCTTTGCACGTGCAAAGTTCAATTCAGCAGCAAGCACCATGCAGCGCCCTGTCGACGGGACCTGGCTGAGGTCCTGTGGCCAGGTCACTGAGTAGACTAAGGGTAGAACCACGCTGGATGCAAAAACGAATGCTAATGGTTTTATTTATCCTTCTTGCTTTGCCAGGCTTTGGCAGTGTTTCTTCCCAATCCCCTGTAAAAAATCACTGCAGTGATTTTAAGCATCCATCTCTAGAAGAAGGTGCAGTCTGTTCCCACCCAGCACAGCAGCAAAACCTGAGCAGCTCCTGTGCCTGCAGGGAACAGCAGCTTCAGGCTGGGATGCCGCGAAACACAGTTGAAATCCTTCAGACCAAACGGTACCCAAGGACTTGGGTATCTGCCTCCCGTCAACACTAATCCCACCTGCTCTGTAGATGTGTATCCCCACTTCCCACAAACGACACAGAAGGTCCTGTGAGAGCTACTCAGATGAAAGGTCTGAAATCCCGATTGCTCCCTGAACTCTGCGGCAGCAACAGTGGACACAGGCTGCTCCCGAGAAACACCAGATCAGCGCTTCTTGTGCAGCCCCGGCAGTCTGTGAGCTGCTCTCTCTGCACAGGGCCATGCAAAGGGGTTCCTGCAGGCTCTGACCCCATTCAAGCAGCCAAACCTGAGCTTTCTCATGTTCCAGCAGAGACCAGAAGAAACTCATTAGGAAAAAGAAGGTTCCCTCACAGAGCAGGTCCCTCCCCTGGACCAGGGCTGTCACAGCCAACATGAAAGCAGCCCACCATGAGCAACATCTACATCAAGCTTCCGTTTCCAAAAACCACTCGAATCCCTCCATTTAGCTACTATGCAAGTTACCATTTATCAATACTGGTTGACCAGCTACTTCTCATTGTGTCTGTGCAGTTCAATACATAGCCTAGTGATAGAAAAGGAGGCTCTACCTGTCCCAGCACCCACTCTCTTACTTGCTGCAGCTCACTGCCCACCTACACCTCTTGCTCTCTTCATCCTCACTGCAGTAACTTCTTCCTGTGTTTCTTTGAGGCAGCTCTTCAGGATGGATCCTGTGACGTGGAAAATAGGTTTCTGCCCCCAAACTCTGCTGGAAAACAGAGGTATTCCCAGCATTTCATCACTCCCAGATTTATTTTCCTCCTTCTTTGATCATTCCATAATATAATCTTTCCAGCAATGCTCCCTGTAGGACAAAGACTTTAATCATGCAGTTTGGATATGAATAATCAGCCTCAAGGTATGCAAAGCCCCCATCTGAATTCCTTCCCTTTTCCTATCTTGAAACTAAACTAAACTGAAAATTTCCAGGACATCAAGATTAATGACTAGCTGTATAGAAAAAGCAGCAAAGCTTAGCTTGGCTTCCCATCGGAACTGATGTCTTTGTTGACCAACCAAAACTGCCTCTTGCAGCTTGAAAAAGTGGGCCAGAAATAAACGTCTCTTCTGGTAACAGGAGTGTGCAGGGAGGGAAGAGCCTGCCAGGAAACAGCACGCCTGGGCTACAAGAACATGTTGTATTTAGGGGGTCGTTTGGCCTGTAGCTGGCCAAGAAGCTGTTTGTAACATGATATGAGAAGCAATGGAGAGGTTTTCCTCAGGTTGATGGGAAGAAGTACATTGAATGATGCCAGCAAAGTGGCTAGAACGATCCAGAACAATCCCTTTAGAACCATGTTCCTAAAATCACCAGACAGGAAGAAAGCTCTGAACATCACTGAATCAACCCAGGGAATGCAAAGTACAGAACACAGCATGAAAGTGTGCTTGGAAATGTCTACTTTCATTATTACAGACCAGATCCCTGTTTTGGTTTGAGTCTGCCCGAAGCACCCTTTTCACTGCTCTGTCTCTCAGCTACTTGGCAGAGGCATTTCTGCAGAGCCAAATCACCACTACTCCTGCCAAAAAACAGAGAGACAAAACACTACTTCAGGCAAGACAAGTCCATGACCCAGGCGGACCCTCCCTGAGTCACCCCGCTCCTGCTGGCTCTACCGCTCTGTTTTAGTGCACGCTAAAGATTTAAAGCAAGGGGTTAACCTGAGCCTGGGCTGTGCAGCAGCCACAGCACTATCGAGGGTGGCTGGAGCTGTTGGCACCTTTCCCTGGGGAGCAGGAGAGAGCAGGCTGGGAGACGGGGATCCTTCAGTACACGAGAAAAGCCTGGTTTCAGCAGGCAAAGGCTGGAGGTAATGGGATTCTGTGCGAGTTATGAATTTCAAACACTTCTATAAGCTGTCATTTCCAGCTGGATGTGAGCTCCTGATTGAACAGGAATGAGGGAAGCTTTGGGGAACTGCTCATAGTGTTTGCCTAGGGCTCCTGCACTCATCTCCTGCTCAACTTGAGTTCTTTTCCAACCGTGCCATAAAGCTCTTGTGGGACATGTATGAGCCATCAACCATGCACCAGTGTGCACCAGTGGAAATGCAGAGGCAAATTCCAACTTAAGATGGAGAGAAATTTCCCTGAATTCGTCATGCTTTAGAACATCCGATTTCATCCCCTGTAGTCAAAAGCAAATGAACTGATCAAGTTTCTAATGAACACATGATTTTAAACTGCCACAGGGGCTCAGGAATTACAATCCCAGAATCTTTCAGCTCTGGAGAGCTGAATCATCATCGCTTCTTCCAGAAAACACACAGAGGAAACCAACACTTCTCCTGCTAGGAGGAATTCTGTTGGAGTAAGATCTAGCAGGAGCTGTGATCCAAACTTTCCACGAAAGCAAGCGTGTGAAGAAAGGCAATGCCAAAGAAAGGGCAGGAGAGTTTGTACTCACCTATTAGTGAGTTCAGAGAAGAGTAAGAGCTGACTCGTCTCATCTTGTCAATAGTCTCAAAGGAGAGGATGTATTCTTCGTTCTCAGGGCTGCCCAAGGTGCTGCTGGCGCTGCTGCTGGTGCTGAGATTCCCAGGAGAAAACGCAACAGAGCTTCCAGCTGCCAAAGGGAAAGAGGGAGATGCCAAAATAAGAAATAGGGAGAACAGTTTTCACCTCGGTAGAACAGCTCTTTCCTGAACCCTGAAACATTCACTGAAGGCGTAGGCAAATCCCCAACATCCCCTTTTAAATACCGAATGTTTAAATAGAGAGCAAGCATCAAGGGGGCAGAAAAGATTCAGTTAAAAATCCATGTATGTTAGCAAGTTGGAAAGCACCTTTCTGGTCCACAAACACTCCAAAAAATCAATGCTAATGACCAGAAAATTGAAACTGGTTATGAGGGGGCTTCTCCTGTAAGCCCATGGAGCTGGCAGCCGGATAATGTGGGCTGAAGCGCTGCTTCCAGCTTGCGCTGTCTGGCACATGGAATTGCCTGGCTTGTACGAGGAGAGGGGGGAACGAAAGCATTTTGCAATGTCTCTTACATTCTTCATTCAGGCTGAGGTTCTGCAAGGACTTGTTCAGGTTGCGAGCGGTGGTAACTGCGCGGATGTTCCCATAGGAGCTGACGGACCTCAGCCTGGGCGTGCACGGACCATCCCGCACTGGTGTCAAACTCCCACCCTCTGTGGAGGCAAAACCCAGCAATTGGAGATGGAACCAAAGCACCATAACCTTTTGGCTATTTCCCAGCAAATATACCACTAAAATACTACTAATACGAACAGAACGTAGTCGTTGCCCATTAGGCTAAACCAGACTGATGTGTGACAAAGCATTCTCTGCACACACCATCAGCACAGAGCGTATGTCTGTGCTGTCCAGGCTGTGATTTTGTCACATCCAACTAAGCCAGGTGAGCTGAGCCCTGCCAGTGCCTGCAGACAACCAGAATGACTCTTCCCTCCAGGTCGCTGTTGGGCCACTGCCCAGACACTGTGCTAGGCCCCGCTGCTGCAGCAGACACCATTCAGTAGGCAGCATCTGCAGGCTTCTGTCTGCTTCTGCTCATTACATGTTCACATTAGAAAAAGTGTTATGAAAATTCTGGTTTCCTGACCAAATTTCAGCCCTGTTTTCAACCCATATTTTTGCCCACGACCTTATAATTTCCCAAACTCTCTCACTTTTACTCCCAAATATACAAAGAGGCTTCAGAGTAGCAGTTTTATTTCACTGCAGAGGCGACTGCATTATGGTGGTGAGGCTGTTCCTTCCACTGCATCCTACTTATAAATACTTCAGGATTCTTTTGGATAAGGAAAGGCAATACAATAACTGCACGTAATGTTTATTTCCTGTAACAAAAAGGACAAATGCGGAGAAGCTTACTTCCCAGTATGATTCAGTTATTCAGAAACACGGAGATTAAACCTCTCATTGCAGAGACAGTACATGGTCTTGTCTCCAAGCTTCCATTGCAGCAGTCTTCTTATCCTTCGAGATTTCCAGTGCACAGAGCAAGGCTGGTTCTTTGTTATGCGGTGAAGCTTCTCACAGGGTCAATGTGACACTCAAGTTTCAGGTATAATTTGAGGGGAGGGAAAGGCTGGTAAGCCTGTGTGCTGCTTTGACAGACTTCAACCTTGATGCAAAGGGAATCCCTTTGAATTGACAGGGTGTTCAGTCTCTGCAGCCTGCTGGTGAGATCTAGCTGTGTTTTAGATGGAGGCTCAGCAGAGGATGCACTTCTGCAGTGCAATATATTATAATGCTAAACAGACATTAGAGCTCCCCACTGTGCCACTCACCTTTGAAGCAACGATGCTGTCTGATAAATCACTACCAGCAAGAATTTCATTGTGTTGGGCAAACTCCTAAATAAAAGTTCCCAAGCACTTTCAGACTGTACATTTCCTACCCACAGGACCCCAAGCCACCTACCTGGGGCAGCTGGAGAAGGGAGAGGGTAATTCTTCTCTTCCTCCATGAACTGCAAGGCAACTGTGCAGAAATTGCTCTCGTACTGAACCACCAGGTGACTTAAAGCCACCACCAGCTCCTATGGAAAAAGCAGAAGTGGGTATTTTATGGTTACGTGGGTCAGAAACAATGGAACAAAAGGAAACACAGGACAACATGGTCATTATTACTGATGTTATTGGGTCGCTATCTAGACTAATCATTCTCCCTTCACTTCACAGGGATGAAAGCCCTGCTTCAAACCTAATTCTTCATAAGTCTTTTATACCTTAGCAGGCTCCCACTGCTCTCTGAGTTTGCCCAATACTGTCAAAGTGATGCAGTGTCACAGGAAGTATTGAACTGGTGATGAGTACCCAACTCCCTCAGCTCCTGTGATGCCCACACGCAGCGTGGATCTCTTGCGGAGCAGTGGTGAGCCGAGCTGAGGATCTGTGCTCTCAGCCCCTGTGGCACAGCCTGACCCTCTCCCTGTGCTGCACGGGCAGAGCGCTCATCCTGCAGCCTGTCCTGCATCTGTTCTGAGCTGAAGGAAACAGAATGTGACAAGAGGCCCCGGGGGACACAGCTCAGCTCTTCCTCCAAGAGCCCCGGTGTTTGACACCTACACTGAACCGCAGCCTCGCGCTGCCCTGCAGCGTCAACAGCTAACGTGAGGACGGTGCTGCCTGCAAGGGATCACCAGCGCCTTCATGCTCATTCTCACAGATGCAAACTGAGAACCTGAATTACCAGGGGAGGGTAGAGAAGGTGAAGCTCACACCATCGGTTAGGTACCATGTGCTCTTGGAAACAGCAAATGGAAGAGGTGGAGAGCTGGCTTTGGTTGCTGCTCTCTGTTCAGAGGACTCATCTCCAAAAGGGAGATTTATGACTCTCAAAGAGCACACAGAGTGACATGCAGTTCTGAATTAAACTGATTAAATGCTGGAGCGAGACAACAGAAATTAATCCTCACAATGCTGGTGACAACTGTCAGGGTGTCCATGTTCCAGTAAGTAAACACAAGCACTAGAACACCTAAGTACACCCACAGAACAATCCAGAATGTCAAAAACTACTTAATGCACTATTGATGTACAATGGCAGGCACATCAGAAATGCGATTCTCCAGAACCTGGAGCAGTCTGTCACTGTCCTTACGGCCTCTAAAAGCAGCAAGCCCTTGGCACTGAACAGGGCTCCCAGGCTCTCTCCTCAGCACTCTTGCTCCCTCCCCTTTTCTTCCCCTCCATGTTTCTAGCAACACTATTACTATTTCATTTAAAACCTGAGCTCCTGTAATGTCAAATATTGCAATCAGAACAGTAATCAAAAGAACATTACAAGCAGAGTAGCCCAGCAAGACTTCTCAGAGGTCTCTGCACCTGAAAGAGACTTCGGTGAAATTGCTCTTCTTCCTTACCCCTGTCTTCACGTTCTCTTTAAGTAAAACAACTGGATATCTAAATTCCCACACAAATCTGAGACTGTTACTCCTATTTCAGGCATTTGTTTGGTGGAATCGAGCTAAATCAGAGGTCCACTGTTAAACAGCAGAAACATTTCAATCTCAACAACCATCTTGTCCACACCTGGGTACTACAACACGCTCCACTTGTGTTACTCCTGTCGCTAGGCTCCTTCTGGAATGTTGCAATATGTGCACAGAGAAAGGGCAAGTGGATAAAGCAGCACCCAGAAGGCTGCTGCTGGCGACCTCCCTGAGCATGAACCCTTCCATACCTTTCGAACCATAGGGCTCCCATCATTGATGAGCTGGGCCAACATCATAGCCACGTTGTGGTCAATGGTGGTGGAGTGATCGGTTCGTTCAGCAGAGTTGCCCACAAAGGTTCCCAGTGCGAAGACTGCAGCACAGCGAACCTGAGGGACACAAACACTCATTAGTATTTCCCTCGTTTCCAGCCCAGGGTTTGCCACTGGGATTGTTTTATCCCCACAAAAGGCATCTCTGGAAACCTGGACTACTGTGTCAGGTAAATAGTGAGGGTTAAAGGGAGGCCCGTGGAGACTAAAAGCCAAAACAGATTCAGCAGAGCACTGAGTTTTAAGTATTCAAAGATGCAGGAGTATATTCAATTTCCCAGAACACGCAGTGACCTTCCCATGGGTGCTTTTTCCAGTTGACGTTGCCCAGAATATTAATTAACAGGAATAAGGTAGATGAGAAGTTACTGCTGGGATGTGAATCTTTGATAGGAGCTCTGAACCAGAGTCTTCAGCTAAGGGCTTATAGAAAGGTGGAAGATGACAGAAAAAAGCAAAGGAGAAAAGAGCAGCTCAAACCAGGATGAACTTCGCCAGACCAAAGAAGGAAGAGAGGGATCAGATGGTCTGGTGATCTTGCAGCTTGCCTGGGCAGAGCCTGCAGACAGTGGGACATGGTGCAATTGGTAACTGCAGGATGTGCTTCATGAAGTAGAAACCCTCACCTGGTGTCTCAGAGCGGGTGTGTTGGAAGGAAGGGTTAGCCTGCCCTTCACACAAGTGCTCATAAAATGGAGGAAAGATGGGGCCAGGGAAAAGAGGTGGAGGATCATAGAATCCCAGACTGGTTTGGGTTGGAAGAGACCTTAAAGCTCCTCCAGCTCCAACCCCTGCCACAGGCAGGGACACCTTCCACTGGAGCAGCTTGCTCCAAGCCCCTGTGTCCAACCTGGCCTTGAACACTGCCAGGGATGGGGCAGCCACAGCTTCCCTGGGCCCCCTGTGCCAGCGCCTCAGCACCCTCACAGGATGCAGGACAGAGAGCCTGAGTGTAGAGGGGAACCTCATCTTTACTCACTGCACGTCAGCAGTGGTGTTTATCTCCAGGCTGACTTCTCCCACGTGCAATGTAATTTCACCAGGGTCTGACAGGATCTGTCAATCACAGCCCATGAACCACTTCTCTCCTGGAGAGTTTGTCGCAAAGGTAGAACACATTGAATTAAAGATGTATTTTCACACATACCAGGAGGACAGCTCTCATCCTTGGGCAAAAAGACCAGAGGGGTTTTTGCAACACACGGTGTGCTTTGGGACCATGTTTTTAACAAGCTTCTGATATGCAAGTAAGCAAACATTCTGGCGTTCTGTAACCCTGGAGCCACAGGCCCAGGACTCCCAGGGCAGTATGAACTCCCCCTGCACTTCTGTGGTTACTCCTCCGCCAGGGATTTTATGATTCACATCACCCTGAAGAAACAGCCATGAGATCCTTCTCTGAACCAGATGCAATGGAAAGGCTCTCGAAGCCCTCATTTTGCAGGTATTGCCATAGCCCTCTGCCGCAATTCTGACAACTCCAGTGGTGTTTAGTTGAAAAGTGGGATTTTACCTCAGGAATGGGATCCGAGAGGAGGCTGTAGAGCTTCTCGTGAGCGCTGTCCCTCACACCACACCACCTGGCTGAGTCAAAGTTCTGCCAAATGCGGCCCAAACAAATGGCCACCCACTGACGCAGGAGAGGATGTGGATCATTCAGCTGCTCCAGGCAAATAGCAATCAGGTTTCCTTGAAGGCAAGCTTCCTACAACACAAATCAATGCCATTTATTTCGGATGGCAGCTTCCCACCTCATCATCAAAAGAGATTATTTCTGAAGTAGACAGGAAATCGAGAGAAAATAATTATCTGGTGGCTGTATATTGGTTTTGTTATAAAATACCATCTGGAAGCAGCGTGAAGGGAAGGTCAACTACACACTGCTCGAGCTGGTTAAGTAGCTGAGTAACAGAAATGCTTCCTGTAAGGCATAAAGCCTGTTTTTCCCTTGTTGGAAATATTCCTTGCACCTGTCAGAGCCCCTGGGTTTATGGCTCGCTCCATATCCTTCCCAAGAACTTTATTACAGCCCTCGAGTTCCCACTTGACAGGAACCAGGCACTATTTCTCAGTGCGCTGCCTGGAGGAGTACTTGAGTGACTTGTGTCCTTAACCTCCATGTCCAGGCGCCAGGCACACAATGTGTCTGTCACACCTCCAAGTCACCCTTTCTTCTAATCCACACAAAACCAACATAAAGCAATCTTCTAGTTCAGTTTTCCAGGGCAGGGTTGTAATTTAATGCCTGTTTATCAGAGCCAAGGCACAATGCAGAGAAGAGGCAGGAGAGAATGGAGGAAAAGGGATGCTGGGACTCACCTGTCCTGTGTTGTAGTTATTAACAATTACAGCCAGGATAAATGCTGTCATCGTCCTGTGTTCAGCCTTAAAACAACATACAATGCCTTGTTAGCTAGGAAACAGGCCAGAGAACAACTATATCCTGTGCTTTCTGAAATGTGAGATTCTCCTAAGTGCAGTCTGTAGCACATTAAAGGAACAGCAGGGGGGAAGCTTGAATTTTCTTGTCATCCAGCCCTGTCAGCAGTTACACCCAAGACACTTCATCAGTGTCTTCCCCAGCCACTAACTTGGTGATGACCCTCGCACAGAGCAGTGGGTGCTGTGGGAGGTGGGAGACAGCCTTGTGGTAGCACCAGCTGTATCAGAGCCGGCCAAGGCAGGCCAAGGCAAGCTAAGCAAGTGCTAGGAGAGGCAGAGTGAAGCTGACTTGTCCTTACAGGCATATACGGGTCTGCCAGAACCGAGAGGAAATACTTGTGTCCATTGTCCTTCACCAGGTCAGCTTGGCATGACTGAAAAATGAGACAAAGGAAAAGACAGTGAGCACTCCAACACGGGAGCGTTTCCCTCCAGTGATGTATGAATATTTCATGTCTTCAGCATTGTTCTCAGATCTTGTTTTCATTTGAGAAGCAAACTGAGGCACAAGCAGCCGAGCCCCTGCAGGAGCAGGGCCAAGGGCAGAGCAGTGCAGGAACCCTTTGCCACCCCAATGCAACCACAGCAGCTGAGAATGTGTCCTCCTGAGTTGGAGAAGAGTTAAACTTGACACCTCTGCCCTTCATTAAAGCTTCACCAGCATTTGAGAGTGCCACAGGCAAAATCAAGGAGGAATCTGATTTGTTTGCTTCATTTTTACATTTAACAGAATAAGAATTATTTCACATCACATCTTCTAAAAGCCCCTGCTCTAATGCTCCCCTTGATTTCCAATCCCCAGGACATGGGAGGTGCACTTCAATAGCACAGACAGTCCATTGGGTCCTTCTGTGTCAGTGTCTTTGTGTCATTGAGCAGCCTGCTCTAGTGGAAGGTGTCCCCTGCCTGGGGCAGGGGGCTGGAACAGGATGAGCTTTAAGATGCCTTCCAACCCAAACCAGTCTGGGATTCTATGACTGCAGCTGATTTTCCAGCTCAGCCTGGCAGTCGGGATGCAAGAGTGTTTTGGGAATGGTCAGTGGACAGCTCTTGGACACTGCCACCTGCACTAACCCAGCCACACATTTCCCTTACAGCAGCCCACACCACCGAGTGGTTACCAGTTAATCCATGAGGAGTGGGGGGATGGAGGAGGAATTATTCACTCTTTAGATGTTCATTGTCTATATTCAGCCCAACCCCTGCCTACGCAGGGGTAGATTTTGACAAGAAGATTTCAACGCATCTACACAAACGAGACCCATCAGTGTTTTATTTGGTCAAGTGCTGACGTGTATTACACCAGTACAACAGGAGCACATAGCAGCACGATCTCCTACTACACACAAACACTGCAGAGCGACTCCACTGTCTCTAACAGCCTGCAAGGAGAATAATGCAGGTTTTCCTGGGGCAGTATCAGCTGGGAAGCACGTGGCACACACCACGGTTTTGCTAACACACCAACTCAGCCTTCAGGATGACATATTAGGGTCAAACGGAGAGAAGACATACTACAGAAGCTGAAATTTAAGGGAGGAAATAGTGGCTCAGCAGCCAGCTCCCCAGTGACAGTGGTTCTATTGTATGCTTCACACCAGAGACAGGATCATGTATTTTTTAATCAGATGCAGAAGGTGAAGGAGGAAACTAATTGTTGAAAGGAGGGGGGATGGCAAGATAAGAGATGCGAGGGAATATCTTACTGCTGAAGGGAGAGAAGATGCTGGTTCTGGCAGATCAAAGAGCAGAGGGGATGGATTGATGCCAGGCTGCAGCTCCAAGAGGCTTTCCTGACTTCTGTGTAATGCAGCACAAAACCCAGCTTCCTTTCACCCCCCCTTTTCCCTCTCAGTGTGAACACTTTGCGTTTCTTACAAAATCCAATCTCTTCATGGCAGTGTAGGCAAATAGAAGGCTGCCCATCTTCACTGTGTGTTTATTGTGCTGCCACTGGTACCCGAGTACTTGAGGCTCGAGGGTGGGAGGCAGCGTCTATGCAGGCAGCAGAGTCGCTCCAGCCCTCCCTACTGGATCCTGGCAGAAGCATGGAGAGCCAGCATCAGCAACACCTCCTCCTCAAGGAATAAGCAGTTACACTTGTGAATAATACTACAACGTGACCAAAACAAGCTGCAGCTTGGTGTGAAAGTTCAGAACTTACATAAAATAGGACGTTCCCAGCACTGGGGAGGGATGAGAGCACAGATCTCCTCTTTCTCCTTCACATAACACGTGCTGTGTAACTCATCCCTAAAAACCTCATCAGTTCCTGGAATGCAGCAGCACTGCCACAGCCTGGGGTGGCCTGGGTGACCACGATGGCCAATAACACCCCCCATGTTATGGGATTACCAGGGAACACTTAACCTGAACATCTGTTTTAACTGTAAGATCAGAACTGGTAGCCACACATGTGGAAAGCAAGGACACTATTTATGTCACTCCACTGCTTTAAAAAGAATGAGAAATGTTTGTTTCCTATTGCCTTCAGCTGGTTCTCTGGAGTGGTAAGATCTCTTTTTCACTGTCCCACTTTAGCAATATTCACATTTTCAGTTCTCTTTAATGTGCAGATTTTTGGGTCTTGCTTAAGCTCCTCACTATGACCCTTTTTACAAGCAGGGAGATTTTCTTCCCCTTTAAAATCAAGTATGTCAGATTCAGAAAGTGCTGTTTACCAAACATTACCTATGTAGCCTACAGAAGATTCTTGAACTTGGGAGTCACACAACGTGCTCACTATGATTCTGGCCTCTGTTAAATGTGTTTGAATTTGTTTCCAACACACATGGGCAAACCTTGCGCCACCAGAGGGGGAAAAGACACATCTGTATTGATGTTGAGCATACAAGAAGAAAGTATTCTCTTTGCTTCTGATATGACAACATACTTGCTCCCTGTATGCTCTGACAGCTCAAGATGCTGCGTGTCCCCTCCCTCAGCAGCACCCACTGCACTGTCCTGGAGCTGCCTTCTCCTCCCTTCTCCCTTCCACCACTTGGCTGTGGAGCTAGAGTGAAATCATGGCAGAAAATCCAAATCCAAAGTTTAAGAGGCTAAAAAATGGGTGAGACATCAGCACAGAGCACAGGAGGGAGCAACACTGATAGTGGCAGCAGGGGAAGAGCCCTCTTGATCAGCTTCCCCACGGGAGAGGGTGACGGATGGTGTGACACACCACGTACATTATACATGAGCCTACTCAGAAACCTACCTGGGGCTGAAGCATCAGCTGCAGAGAGGCATGCATCAAAAATGAGCTTTTCAAGAGTAGCTCGAAGATGAATAGTTTTCATTTTCTTTGCTTTCCAAAATCCTCTTAGGATGTTAATGAAAATGTATTTATAAAAGTAAACCTGACAATGCCAGATCAACATGAGGGAAAACTCCAACACCGGCAGTATTATTCTCCATACTGAAATATGGAAACATGGAAAAAAGATAACAAAAATAACCCCCCAAATAGGCAAGATCCAACTTCTGCAAACAGCTCAGACCATTTCACATCCCTTATAACCATGCCTGCTATTAACTGCGTGCACCACTCCTCATAATTTCATACTGCTCAACTAACTGCACCCACAAACCACCGAGTCATGTATGTAACTGTACAAATTCATCAGCAATCACTTACCTGCTTTATTGTGTATTTCAAACCCCACAATCAGAGCTCTGGCTAAGGCCATCTTCAAACACCAAGGCTCATCCCGAAAGGTGCAAAATATTGTCAAGAAGACCAGAATCACAGAGCCATGCTAGAAATAACCTGTGCTCTGGGGGGTGAATACTGCTCTGCCAACCATCTTCAATGCATCAGCACATGCATTAATCTATAAATCCTGTTCCAAGTCTGAAGTCATCAAAAATCACTGCTATTTCTAGAAAAGTTCTGTCTGAATCCTGAAGTGATACAGAATCAGAGAATGCCAAACTGGTTTGGGTTGAAGGGACCTTAAAGCTCCTCCAGGTCCAACCCCTGCATGGGCAGGGACACCTTCCATTGGAGCAGGGTGCTCCAAGCCCCTGTGTCCAACCTGGCCTTGAACACTGCCAGGGATGGGGCAGCCACAGCTTCTCTGGGCACCCTGTGCCAGCGCCTCAGCACCCTCACAGGGAAGAGCTTCTGCCTAAGAGCTCATCTCAGTCTCCCCTCTGGCAGGTTAAAGCCATTCCCCGTGTCCTGTCCCTACAGGCCCTTGGCCAAAGCCCCTGTACAGGTTTCTTGTCAGACCCCTTTAGGTATTGGGAAGCTGTTGTAAGGTGTCCCCTGATCCTGGTCTCCAGCTACTGCAGTGTGTTCTTGAAGTACCTCAGGAGAAACTCCTGAGTCTAAAGCAACTGCATAAAGTGAACTGGGGGAGATGGGGAGAGGGGGAAGTTGCTGGAACCCAAAAGAAACAGCCAAGTTCAAAATACTCACACTGTCCACTGCCAGAATTTTGGCCCAGATGAAGACCAGGAGAGGCCTCAGCTCACGAGCTGAACTCTGGAGCAGCTTCAGCACATAGGGGAAAATGCCGACGGACAGGGCCTGGGGGGCAGAGAACAGTGAATGCTGTTTAATCACAGAGGAGAAACGTGGCAGAAAACAATTCCATCCGTTTCCAGCAGGGAGGGGATCCCTCTGCATCTCTATGCCGCTCATTTTCATCTTGGATGTCACCAGATATTTTCAGACTCATTTGCTCCACGGAGACTCAGAGCTAATCTAGCGTTCGCTTTCGCTCCTTACAGCCTGGGCTATTTAATGCTCACGATATGTTGTGCTCTGCTCAGATGGGGCCATTTGCTCTCACAAGTAAACACACTGCAAAAGCTCAATAATTGCAGCCTTCCCACTGGAAATTACACAGGCTTCCTGCCCTGCGCAGGCTCTTTACCCTGCTTTTTCCATGGGAGCAGAGGCTGCTCGCAGAAGGACGTGCACCACACCGAGAATCACACTGACTGCTGTCACACTTCGTCAAGTGCGACGTAAAGGACACGCATGGTGGGAACTGTGCTCACAGCACTGGGCTTGAGGGGTTACATCTGAGCATCAGTGAGGTCTATAGAGCACCTCAGAGCCAGAGCAAAGGCTGTGGCTGACCTGCAGCTGCGTTTTGGTCCCCAGTGTCTATAATCCAGAGGTCTTAAAATCCCCTTTAACATGTATTTTCTTCCTACCACAGAGGGCTAAGCTGTCTGTGAAGCTGCAGAAGGGAGTCTTGGCTGAGATGAAGGAGGAAAGTAAAGAAAACCACTAAAAAGTCCCATCATTGAGCTATTCCACGACCAGCTGGTGGTTTGTCTTCATCACTTTTATCAACAAATAGCTCCATTTACAAGTGCTTGAAACCGCTCCTCTGTTTAATTCTTATTTATTATCTGCACTGTGCTAGCCACTCTCCCAAATGCAGAAGGCAGCTGCTGCCTTCTCAGAAGAGCTTATAAAATCCAAAGACCAAACAGACAAAGGAAGAGATGAAAACGATGCAGGCAGTAAGCTGAGAGAGCAGATGATGAATGTATGTGCTATTTTTTTGTTATTTATTTGACATGACAAACCTTATTTGTCCCAGATGTTCCCTCCTGTGTTGTCCCTTACAATATTTTACACTAAACTATTCCCAAGGAACAACCCCTTGTTTAATGTAAATGAACAGCTACCCCTCCTCTTTGATTAATACAAGCCACTTTTCTTTGAGTGATGCTCGCTTCATTTCACACACATGAACACATAAACCACCGGCCATTTGTCAAACCTATGGAGTATCTTCCCCATCTTCCATAAATCACTTGTATTTATCCCTTGCCCTGAAATAAACCCGACATTACAAAACAACAAGCAACATCCACGCACCAAGCTAACGGCCCAGGGACCCAGGTCCAAAAACCTTCCCAGCAAATCCAGAGCCCGCAGCCGGTGAACCTGGCTCAGCAGCACCTGCAAGGACAGGGAGAAGGGTTACTGCAGAACAAACACACATCCTTGTGAGTGCAGAGCAATGTAAAAGGACCTCAGGACTGCTCCATCCCTTGGAACAAGCGTGGCCTGAATGGAAAAGCCACTGCTCAGAGAGGCTGAATCAGCCCAGCTCTCTCAGCCTGGCTCCAGAGCTGCTCCAGCCCTCGCAGCACCTCCATGGCCTCCTCTGGACTTGCTTGAGCCTGTAAACATTTTCCTGGGAACATAGTTATCCTCCATCTCCACATCACTGCTCCACTTGCTCTCTGCTAATTCCTCTCTCAAGAGCAGTGGTTCCAACACAGCAGCCCCTGTGGATCTCAGATATTCCCAGTGTTCCACCCGCCTCTCCCCAGCAAAGCAGGAACATGACTGTATCTGCAGGAAGGATCCAGAGGTGAGCAAAGGCTCAGCCTCCCGTTACTCAAAAGAGCTCAGAAGCAGAAAAAGAGGCTTTGCTTTCCTTGGCAATCGATGTAAGAGACTTAAGAGGGAAGTAAAAGGTCACATTAGTCATTAATAAAAATCTCATTAAACCAGAGTCCGACGACGCTAATGAGGTGGTAGTTTACTGGCTTATACCCACCCCAGTGTGAAATATTAACAGGCAGACTTTCAGTTCTTAATCTCCTTAACAGATGTAAGATATTGGAATGCAACATTTAATCCTCAGTTTAAATTGAGAAACATCCCTCAGCACGGGGCTTGGGCTGAGAGACTCGCTGATTTAGCTCCCCAATTCCATCCCCTTCTCAGTGTTTTTCCACACTGCATATTCAAATTAAACTGTTTTATCATGTTCGCTATTGAAGAATAACTAAATTACTTGGCTCACGGTTCATACTATCGATGACTGATACTAAAGATGTGCAGAAAGAGTCCAGAAGAGGACAACAGGAGGACGCGTTAACTACTGCAACAGTTTCACCCCTGGATATCGGAGCTCAGGCTCAGGTCATAAGAGAAAGGATTTTGGTCATCCTGCCCTACTTGGCACCAGCCTATTCCATAAACTCACTACAGAACTTGGCATCATTATCAATGTGCTTTAAAGGTGCCCAGCACAGGAATAACAGGGGCAGCTGGTTGAGATTAAAGCAGTGCTAGAAACCAGGGCACAGGAAGCTGAAAGGACACAGAGGAGCATGTTGGACACTGGGTGCTTACGCAGGCAATGGGAGGCACAGGGATAACAGAGCTGCTGGCCCTGACCTTCAGAAACAAGTAAATCCACACACTCTGTCAGAGCTGGGGAAAACCAGGTGCAATTGAAGAGGATTTCCAGGTGACAATGCAAAGCCACATCTCAGCAGTGCCAGCATCCCACAGAACCTTTAACCAAATTGGTTCTGATTCTGAGAGCTCTGGTTTGCTATTTCCAAAACCCCAAGAGCCACCTGCCTCTCCCAGGCTTCTCTATTCCCACTTTCCCAGCTGATCTGCACAATAACTCCAAGCCAAAACCGACACAAGTTCTAGAGACTTGGGTGAGGATGTGGGGAGTCTATGCGTGACTTATGAACCTTTACCGAAATGATGGACTGGCCACAGCACTGCCTCACGTCCCACCCTGACGCTTGTACACCTCTGTTCCTGCACAGAGGATAGGGAACCTAATAACATCCGCACACACAGGTTACAGATTAGCCAGGACACAAGAAGGTAGTTTAGAAATAGAAGTCCATGTTTCAGCAGGCATCTCCAAGCAAACACAGGATGGAAGAGGGAGACTACAGCAGTGCTGCCCCCATGGCTGGCTGTGGGACAGATGCTGCTCTCGGCCACGTGCACTGGAGATGTGGCAGGAGGTACCTCCATGAGGATGGAGCATCTGCCACTCAGGCTGTGCCCGCATCACCTTCTCTTTGCTGACTCCTCTCTTCTCTGCACCAGGACAGCACCCAAGTGCAGCCCGTCCCACGCACAGCAAGAATTCAACATGGAAAGCAACTTCTGGAAGTCAATTAAGAGGCCATTTACAAAGGACAATTTCCGTGTCTGTGACAAATCCAAGCTTTGCACGGCTGGCAGCAGGGCCCTGGCACTCAAATACTGTCTTTTCCCAGGGGCATATCCAAACGGAAAACAGAATCAGCCTCTGTTAGGCTACAGCAGCGTGGTCTATGTGCACTCCCAAGGGATCAAAGCAAAAAGACACCCCAAAGGCATCTGAGGTGCCCTTCCTTCCCTCTCCTGATCAGTTGGTCTTTGATTCAAAGTACCTCAGACCTGTTACCAAGCAATCCTATTCCATTATACAATTAATATGCTGTAATTATAAGAATAATTGCGTTGTCCTGGCTCATTTTGCTTCAGGACGAGAAGCAGGTTCCTTTGCCAGCTGACCTCTCAATTCCACTGCAAGGTTAAGCTCCCTGAAGAGCCCTCTAGAGCCAAACAGTTCACTGGAAAGCAGTAAAGTTGGTGCTAGAGCAGAAGCCTGCCTTCTCCCATTGCAGTGACAGAGATAAACCCTACATCTCTTTATCCAGCTGATCTCTCAAGGCTTGGGAGGCTCAGGGAAATTAAGATTTGGTTTTACAGAGATTGATGGTGCTGTCAGTCACAAAACAAGCTGGAAGCTAACAGAGGGCAGGCGAGGCTTCACACATCTAGTGAAAGGAATCACATATCCTCGTACAAGACTGGAACCACGTTCCTTTAAACAGAAAGACCTTAAATTTTGCTGCCTGGCAGAGAAGAGACCTCAGCTGCCGCGACAAGGGCTTATATTTCTGTCAATACAAACTCCTAGGGAGGAGAGGGCAAGAGCCGATGACAACTGTAATATGTGCCTTGCCATAAAATATTGTTTGAAATGAGGGGTTCTGTTTCTAGTAGATTTACTTCTCCTTTATACTTATGAACTTTGTCTAGTCCGAGCAAATGCCTACCAGAACTCTACATTCCTTCCAGGCATGGTCTTCAGAGACTTGTTTCTGCGTCCTTGCAGCAAAATTTCAGCATCCCATTAAAGGGAATGCTTTCCAGGCTGCACCAGAGAGATAAAGGAGCCATTTCCAAACTATTTACAGTGCAGTAGCTTCCACTTTCTGAAAGCAGAGAGAAGATAAAAGCCTCTGCCTGATGGAGCTGGCATACAAGAGGAGATACTACAGGAGAACACAACAAAGACAGGCGACTCTGTGAAACAGTCTTACTACTTCAGAGAAAGGAGGAGGGAGCAGAGCCCAACACTGATAAAGAGTGAAGGTATGGGGGAAGAAAATCACTTTGCCTTCATGGGCACGGGTCTCACAAACACCCAGTCAGCTGTAACTCATCTGCAGGAACCCACATGGTTTCCGGGCCTGCTGGCACCCAGGCTCTCACCTGCAGGACAATGGGGAGCTGCTCCGGGGGGTTGCGGTTCTCCACACCCATGGTCAGCCAGACCTGGAATGCCGTCAGCTGCTCCGCAAAGAAGGGGCTGTGCTGTGGAACAAGGACAGGAATGCAGAGTTGAGTTAAAACCAAAACCAAACACAGCGAAGGGGTCTCAGCACTTACGGACTCGCACAGTTTATGGTTTCCAAAACCTATTTCTTTTTGCTGACACACATTCTGTAGATTCCCAGTGTGGCCTGGGCTGGAAGGGACCTTAAAGCTCATCCAGTTCCAACCCCTTGCCATGGGCAGGGACACCTTCCACTAGAGCAGCTTGCTCCAAGCCTCATGCAGCCTGGCCTTGAGCACTGCCAGGGATGGGTTACTTGGTGAGATCTGACATCCTGCAGCATGTTTAAGTTCCGTGAACCTGCCCAACACACAGAGCATCTCCTGTCTCCCAACACCAGCAGTGACCTGCCCATCACCTGACATTACTCCCTAAACCACTCCACTGTGCAGCGCACACTTGGATGGTCCCTGGGCACACCAGCATCCCCTGCCAGGGCAGCAGTGCCTGAGGAAACGCTCCTGCTGCCATCCATCTCCCCAGGCATGTGGTGCAAGCTGAGTATGAGAAATACCGACCAGAGCACACAGCGGCTGCCAGCTGGAAATCCACAGGGAACAGAAACTGAGTGGGAAGGAGGCAGAGGGGAGATGGGAGAAGAGAGAATGAACCAACCCAAACCCGCCAGAGGCCAGTGGCTGCCAGGGCACCACCGGGCAAGGCCCTCGTCCACCAGGTTATTGGATTTTCCAGGTCTGACTAGGCAAGAACACCTAGAGAACAGGCAGGAGTCAGGCACACGTGGTTTACGCTGTGCTGCTGAAACAAAACAGCCCTGAGGACATTGTTGACCGCTTTATGCAGGGCCAGGCTGGACTCCCAACCCGCAGTGTGGCTGGTGAATGGATGGCAGCAGGTAAAGGTAATGCTGTGACTCACCCGGGCTTCTGACACCCTGGACACCAAGAGGTGCTTCTGCCAGCCTGGATACGAACCAGGCTGACTAAGCCCACAGCGACCCTTTCCCTGCCTTGTGCTGAGCAATTCCTCCCAGGATTACTGCTGGCCAGCAGCAGCTCACCTCCTCCGATTTACAACAACACATCTTGATGGGCATAAATCAAGAGGTTTGAGGGCAAGACGTTGATCAGAACACAAGAAATCCATCAGAGATGTGTCTGCTCTGTCATTTGTCACAGTGCAGAGCTGAGCCTTTTCCACTCCCTCCCAAACCAACAGCCAAACTTCCTGTCCCCGTAGGTGTCTCAGAGATGCTCAACAGATTAATACTTGTCCACTCTCTGCAGAGCAGGCACCTACATGGTGTTAATCACACCGGACTTTAAATGGAAGCATAAGGAATAGCTCACAATAGGACTCGAGCCCAGCCAGCTCACGAAGTCCAAGCTGTGACAGCATGCTGACAGCTCTACCCACTGCAACTTCTAGCCAAAACATGCAAGAAGTCACATCTGTCATTGAAAACCTGCTTTAAACTGGGCACACAGGATGCCAAGACATCACCCAACTTACCCTAAAGGCAGTTCCTTCCTCTATAATTGTAGGTAATTGGGAAAGGCAAATATCAACTGCAAGGTCCCAAGCTTGCCTAGAGGAAAGGGTGAGAGAGGGAAGAGAAGTCACCACAGGTTAGTCCTAAGTAATATCAAGGTAAACTTAAATCCTGATCATACAACTATGTGGACAAAGCAATGCTGTCTGAGTGGCTTAGAAATGCTTAATATTCCCTTCTTCTAAAGACAAGTACAACACATGAGAACTATTCAGATACACAGCGAGAAGGTCTGGCCCAGCATCAGGCTGATGAACAAAATGTGTGTGAGGTAAAGGGATCCCTGGCTGAAGTCCACAGACCCCTCTCCTCTCTGTGATGCAGAGAGAAGCCGGAGTGAACCAAAGTCCTATTATACACCTGTCCTCATGCATAAATAGATGAACTCAACCCTGGATTAGCTCCAACCCACAACCCTTCAGCACACTCCTCTGCATGCACCCAAACCCTGGCTCGCTCTGTATTCCCATCACAGCAGAGCAGCTCAGGTAGATGCATTCCTCCTGATGGGCCCTCCAGCCCACAACTCATGGATACACCTACACCAGCACCTTAATTCCCCCTTTCCACATCCTCCACACAGCTGCCGTGTCACTGCACACAGCACTGAGACAAGTGACTCTCTCTGGTAATCTAATTCCAAGCTGGGTTTTGCGTGGCAGCCTTGTTAAGAGATCAGCTCTCCATGAGTCACTCCAGGACGTGCTAAACTAGGAGAGGAAATACTGGAAGACTTCTGTTTTCACACTTATCCCCTATACTATTTAACGGCTGAAGCATTGTAACTCGCAATATTTTAGTGCTACAGTTGTCACAGCACTTAAATCACACACAGCAGCCTAGGAACCTGATTCAGTGCAAACAAAATGTGCTACAGTCTGCTTCAACAGGCTCACAAACTCAAAACCCAAACTAAAGCCCATGCATTTGGTCTCCAACATTCCTAAAACACCTCTAAAAAGTGAAACAGTTACTTTTTACACCAGAAACAATTAGCCCATCTCTATCCATTGATGTTCCACACACTTCTCATTGTAACAGATGAATTAGTGCACTCTGAAGGGCTGAGTTAAACCACCACCCGCTGGGTTTCTGACACAGAAGGAACTAATTTGCTCCTCAACCACATCTGCTCTTCCATGGCTCATGGCCATCATGTGGTAACATCAATACACTGAGCAATGTTTCTTCTCCCAGGAACATTTGCAGACATGAGGCCATAGGTGATAATCAATACAGTGTGCTTTAGTTACCTGCTCTAATAAGTTCCTAAATCACACTGTTTGGAGTCAAACAAAGCCCTCCATTCGAACAACCGCCACGTGAAGTCCATCCCATTAGTCTAACTGGAGGCTGTTCCCAACTGAAAACCATCACCCCAATTAGATGGAAGAATAAACTCGAAGGCACTTGTATTTTCCCTCTGGATTCAGGAGATGCAGCTTGGTTTAGTTGCCCCAGACCTTATCCCTCTATTTCTCAGCCCTCACCTTCCACTTGACAATATGCTGCCAATATAATTAAGAGGCAATCAAGAGATAATCGAAGCATGGCAAGAAATGCTCCCCATATGCTCAATAAAGACCCACGCTGAAGAGAAACTGTCTACACAGAGCTGATGAGACAGAGATTTATCCCTGGTTGTGGCAGAGGCAAAGTCAATCAGTGCAAATACAAAGATCGCTTCCTTCAGGTAAAGAAGGAGCATTTCTGACTTAAAGGTTTCTTGCAGGAATGGGCACCAGCACCTACAGAAATTCTCTCCAACACTAAAACCCATCAATACCTTGTGCCTCCGAGAGATGTTTTACTAGACAGGAGAAAAACAGTTTGGAGATAGGGGACAACCAGTTTTATTTTGGCTGTCTATAGAAGGGTTCTGCACAGGTCATTATACTGCGCAGGCACAGTGCTAAGATGCTGAGCTCCTCATTGTAGGTAAGAAGCCCTAAAGCTGCTAGAAAAACATCCAAAGCAGCCCTGCAAGGCCAAATCTCAATGGGTTTAAGTGTTATCAGAAAGAAGAAACTAAAATTTAAAGACATTTTAGTAGATTAAAACAAAATCTCTCTTTATGCTCCAAAACCAGCCAATGCAGCCACGTGAGTGCTACTCAAGCCTTCTACAGAGTAACCACCAACATGAAGTCTTAACATTACTGCTTACCCAATCTACTGCTGCTAACACCAGCTGTGAAAGAGACTGGAAGTGATTCTTCAGCCTTTCAAACCAGCCCAGCCCATGGCTTGTGAGGCTTTAGGTTGCTTGTGAGCTGCCCCACAGGTAATTCCCTGTGTTGGTGATGGCATCAAACAGCATTACAGCAATTAAAAGACTCAAAACAAGCCCCAGATGAATGGTAAAGGACTAATGCCATGGAATACGTGAGGGGAACAGAAGGGGAAAACCACCTTTTACAGTCATGGTGAAAATAATGGCTGGTGGTGGGGAGGAGCAGTGATTGACTGTTTTAATATGCCAGGGGGAACCAGAAAGGTGGGTAAACCTCAGACATGCTCACTGAACTAATATTCCACTTCAGCACACAAACGAGATAAATTACGGAGCAGCAGTGAACAAGATGGGTGGTGTCGCACCCTCACAGTGATTTATGGAAGCCAACCCAAGAGATCACTCCTGCTCTCCCTTCCCTGCAGAGACTGCTGTCTGCAAAGCGCTTTGGGAGATTTGTTTGCACTCCATCAGGTACAAAAAGAGCTTGGCAATACCCCCACATTGTTCCTGCCTCTCTTTATTGTGCCCACCCAACAAGCCTGGGCCCCCACCACGACAAGATGATGCTAGCCACGGGGCAAGTACCTGCTGAAATACCGAGTGTTCCAACTGCACTATGTTATGCTACTAAAGAGTGGGTGTGTGTTATACTATGTTATCCTAATTGCTCTGTAGCTACAACAAATGGATTGAGCACACGCATAAGAAGAGGGAACACCTCCCCTTTGTACCCCCCTGTTCAGTCAGAAGCGATCACACACTTAGTGTAAGATTACTCGATGCACAAGATGCAAGGGATCACCCTGCACAAGGATACTGCGCTTCAGATTACATGAAAATTATAAATGAAAAGGCAGTTTCCATAATTCTACAGTAAAAATTAAACAGGGAAAAAGAGCTGCCCCAAAATCCATCATTAACTCCTCCCACGACAGAAATACTCATCTAATTTGTCTCTGTAATCTAGTTTCAATTTCTCTTACCCTTCAGCACAAAGTCCCTATTCATGTACCCCCAGACTCCATCCATCCCCACTCAGCCCGATCCCAGCTTCATTGCAGCAGGACTGCTGAAACTGTTAATAACTTAACGTGAGCTCATCCAGTGCCTTTCCTGCTTGCCAGAGGTGCTGCGAAGTGCAGACCTGCAAGCAAGGAACAGACAGCAGAGAGTTCCAGCTCCGCTCAGTGACTGCCTGCTGGGGCAAACCCGGGAATCAGCTGGTAACGGAAGCCCACAGTGACACTAACAGCAGAAATGAAGCACAGCTGGAGAGGTGAGCACTGGTCTTCCTCCAGTATGGGGGGACCTGCAGATCATGAAAGCACATTTTGTGACGCTTGCTTCTGGGCTGAGTCTGATGCTTTGAAACCTCATGTCACGTGTTTTTATAATGTATCATTATTAACATTCTCTCTTGTGGGAACAGTCTGTATCATACTGTACCACACAGGAGATTGGTGAAAATGAGTATTTCTTACTGGGACAGTCATCCTGAGCAGCCACCAAAGAGAAGCTGAAGCTCCCGTGGTCCTGGGGCTCAGGTGCCAGGGTACCTGCACGCTGGAATGGCATTTCTAGAACCGTTCCGTGCTTCAGACTGTATCAAACATGTGGGACAAGACTCGTCATGCTTGTTTTGCCTGCAAGCGCAGCTCAGCCACGGCCCCTGCTTGACTGGATGCCAGACTTCAGTTGGTTCTCCTGCTCCTCAGTGACACTGGGAACTCCTAAGGTCCCCTCCAGAGGTCGGTCTGGAAGTAGCTCAGACAGAGGTGTCTGGGAACAACAGTTATTGCTGTGAACACTTAGTACAACCCCGAAACCCTCCTTTCTTCTACCAATGCATTCCCCTGCTCTAGACGCAACCTAAAGCATATGCTTTGCTATTTTTGTCCGCTTGTCTCCATTAAACTATCCATATAGCCCAATAGTGGGTCTTGGAGATGTTAAGATGAACAGAGACACACAACAAAATCTGCTTAAACCAGCAGTGTAATCTGAATTAATCTCATCCTTCAAATGCCAAGCAGTTCCAAATACCCTTCTGAACAATCCCTCCTTGCTGCCATACACAGTCTCTCCCTGTAGCTCAGAGACTCCTTTCTCTGAGCCAGTCGAGCAGCCCTGCATCCATTCTGCCACACTCCCCCAGCTCCTCTCCCACCTGTAATTGTGTTGCTACATTACGGTTTTCTTTTCAGCCAGAATTCCAAGCTTATTTTATTCTCAGTGTGTTATGACTTACTTCCAACCCAAATCCCATGATTACTGTACACGCTAGTGCAGTACTTCTATAATGGACAAATCAAAGCTCTTCCAAAGCATAATTAAG
This sequence comes from Amazona ochrocephala, assembly GCA_039720435.1. Classification (NCBI taxonomy): domain Eukaryota; kingdom Metazoa; phylum Chordata; class Aves; order Psittaciformes; family Psittacidae; genus Amazona; species Amazona ochrocephala. The sequence continues at coordinate 94,469,189 of CM077879.1, forward strand.
GTACTTTGTTTTAATATATGACCTGTGTTAGGAGATATTTCCAAATGCATTATTAGGTCTTTTCAAAGGCTGTGAATATAACTTGCTGGCAACAGCAGTAACGTATAAACCATAATCCATCACAACAGAGATCAAGATGCTGACAGAGCATCAGGCCTCCTATTCTTACTGCACAATAGAGGGAACAACTCTGGAAGTCGAATAGTACAGCCAGTCAATCAATATATATTAATATTCATACCTGTATTATAGCAGTGCCTGCAGCAGCCAAGAACCTACAGTGCGAGGCACCAGGCAAGCGCAACCCACAGCCCGTGCCCGGGAGGGTTCATGCCTGAGCAGGTGAACCAGAGAAAGCCAATACAATCAGAACGACACAACAGGAATATGTCAGAGCCCAACAGAGAGGGCAAGGTCACTGAGATGAGCTCTCCCGACTCCTAAACACAGTTCTCTTGGTGAAATGAGGACTGGCAGATTTTCCCGTCAAAGTTTTCACCTCCTCAACTACTGGGGTAAAGCCGACGACGAACAGGGAGGTGACAGTGGTCTCCCACGTGAGTTGACAGAACAATCTAATAGGTCAAAATCATTAAGAGTTGTTTCCACAGGACTAAACCAAAGGAACTCCTACCTCCTGCAGCCCCCCTGCTCCTGTACGACCCGGCCAGATCCCCGGATCATGAGACGTTCGAGCATGACTCCGGGGAAATGCCCAGTTCTAGTCACTATCCCAGCTGTGAACGTGCGGAACAGCTTGTGTCCAACAGATAACAGTCATAACAGAGTAATCCCGCAGTGCCTTTGTGAATGGAGAAGAAAGGCCCAGATGAGCACCCAGAGGATAATGGAAGAGGATATATGCACATACGTACTGGGGAAGCTATAACAACACACCACCACTTTAACTGTGAGCAATAAGTTAAAACCCAAGTGAGCATCACTGACAACACAGCGGCCAGGACTCACTCCCCAAAACCCTGTCTGACACACTGGGAATGGAAAAAATTAGTGGAGAGCCTCAAATACACCAGCAATCAGCAAAGCCTTGCTGCATCATCCACCATGTAACGATGCGCGTGTGGATTCAACGCGATCACCAAGTCATGCTGGAAGCTTCCCTTCTTCCCAACGCTCCTTTGGCCAGCTCTCCTGCCCTCCAGTCACATCACCGAGGTTATCTAAACCCTAAAGTGGGTTTGGAGGCTGCAGCTCAGGGATCCATTGGAAAATTCTTGAATGAGAGGTGACAGATAAGTGGCTATTTTTAGAAAGCATTTAAGCAAGCCCTAAATTAGTTTCTAAAGGCGTCCCTGCGGAACGTTCACCCTAATGAACTGAGCCACCTCTGACAAAAGTGGAATTTTCCTTTGCCAGCTTTGCTCCAAACTGTGCATTTTCTGGAGGACACTGAATAAAATGTGTCAAGGGATTCTCTGCTCACCGGCTGCTTCGCGTTCGGAATTCACAAGGAAAAGAGCCTTCTGGGTGACTTCTCCTAAGAACTTCTTCCTCTGGTAAATCTTAAAAAGCAGTGATGATGCTGTTAACCTGTGGTTTGGCCTGAGGAGCTTTACAGAGGTACTTACAGCACCACTCTGCAGCAGGAGAAATACAGTACAAGCAAGGAATGGACATCTAGAATCCATCACGCTACCATGCAGCTCTATAAGATACAGAACGAGATCCAGGGATTCCTCCTCTCATTCCCGTGGTTCAGCATGTGAACAGCAAGACCAACTCCACGTCAAGCCATGCTCTCATAGGAAACCAAAATACAGGCTTTTAATACGCTTGCAATAAGAATGAATTATACTCCCATGAGGAACTGGAAACAGAGGCTTTTAATATGCTGGCAATGAGCTATAAATAACTCCAGAGATTTACTGGTTTAATTTCAACATTCCTGCAGTCGTGTTCCACCTTTCTGCAACACGGTTCTGCTGCTTGAGATGAGCCACATCCAGCAGCAGCATCACCTCAGAGCCACCACCTGAACCCTGGAGGGCTTCCTGCTCCTCACCGACAGACAGCCCAGCCCCTCACGTCACACGAGGTGAAACAACTCACCACACTTACAAAACCAGCTCTCCTCAGAAGCTGCTCGTCCAAAGCCCTGAAGAACACCATTTGCTGGGTACAAGCTCGCAGCACACTAAGTGAGGCTGCCCAGCTCCAGCTACTCCATCCAAAGCCTCCCTGTTGCCTCCCCACTCTTCAATAATTAAAGCAGCTTCACAATTGCCAGCAACGCCTCCGCAGCAACCGCTTCCACCTGCATCTGCTGGGGGAGCTCTGTCTTTAGCTCAGGGAAACCATGCCATGATTGCTGCTATCGGCCCTGCACTGATCACCATCACTCTGTACATTCATTTTCCTCCACAATTTTATGGAGGAAATGCATCAAAAGTGCAGGCAAATTAAGGCCACTCGGCTGCCTTTACCTGTTGTTTTATTAGCCTTTTAGCATGCTACCCAGCTATCATCATCTCCTACAGGAGCTATGATAGCTTGACTGTACCAGCTTCTACTTAGCCAGATCTTGTACTGTCCTATTCTTAATCACAGTGAATAACTAAAAGCAAACATTTTTGGTATTACTGTTATTTTTATTATTATTGTTCACGGGACATTGGTTTGACAGCCAACCCCCCCTTAAGAGCTTTTCAATAATGGTGCCACCTGCATTTCTAGTAATCACCCTAAAAGCACCACTAAAAGTCGATGAACTCCGCAGCAAAGAATGTCTTTTACTTCAACATCCCAAGTTAAGAATTTTTCCCTCAAGTCCCCATCTCTTCCCACCCTTCCCAATCTGTGAGCAGCTTTACTTTGGGAAAATAAAGGTAGCAGATGCCCAACTTCTTTTCTATTTGGAGGGAAAGACTGGAGTGACCTGATGCTGCGGTATCACAGAACTACATTGTAATTATGTATGCACAGAGATGGGTATAATGCTGCCACAGGCTGCTTCAGCTTTGGTTCTGGCTAAATCAGCAAAGCACTGTGTAGATAAGCAGTAACAATCTTTCTTGACTACGGAGCCCGAAATCTCCTTCAGGCACCAGCACGTGCCTCTGAAGCCACCGGCTGTCACTTACCACATGGCGTGCATGTAGGTGGGAGGCAGGCGGGGGCTGCTCACCGGGGTGCAGTTGTAGGATCTCATAATCCTTTCTGCCAAGAGAAAGTTCCGGAATAAACTGGCCACGAGCAGGTCCTGCCGGAAGAGCTTCTGGAAAAGGTCTGCCAAGAGAGCACGAGTCACCGGGGGGCGTCCCCAGGGCTTCGGTGCCCCAGGTAATACACAAAAACAGCTTAGAACACAAAACCATGTTAACATCTTGTTCCAGTCAGAAGGAGTCTACACCAGCTCTGCAGTGACATGATATGACAACTGTTAGAAGGAAATCCTGCCTCTGAGTGCCCCTAAAGCAACACAGCCACTCTCCATTTCACATTAACGGAATCAAATACTTTTCTATATCAGGCTTCTTTTTGCCTTTTTTTAGATAAAATTCCCCTGTTGGTGTTTCAGCCTGAGTTTTCAGAAGTTACAGAGCGAGAAAAGGACCTCTGTGTACTATTTAATGGAGAACTACACACCTGTAAACTGGCAGTTGGCTGGGCTCGTAAGAAGCCAAAATGAATCCTAAAAGATAGCAAATGTGCTCTCTTCCATAGGGGTAAAGATGAATTTAGGCAGTGCTGAGCATCAGGAAGAGCGTAGCTGGAAAACTGTTCACACATTTGGCCACCCATGCTCCAGAGTTACCAATTCAAAGCACAACAGGGACAGAGAAATAGGATGACATTACTGATGGGGAACCCAGGGAGCCTTACCAGCAAAGAGGAAAGAACCCTTTACTTGTGACACTAACAGAAGCTGGAAGAAAACAGATTGCTCTGTACAAGTACAGTAAGAACGAGAATCATTCAAGCTTAAAGCAATCATGTTAGCACTAGAAAAAACCCCTCTGGTTTCTAATGATCAGGTTGCTGAAACGCTTCTGGTAAAAGAGTGAATTAAAAAGTTGAACTAGCCTTGAGATCCAGTCTGATCTGGGCTCTCCATAGCAGGCTTTCATTTTCTCCTCCTGTCAGTGCCTCATTCATCTCACTCTTCACCCTTGCACTGTGAATAAGCGATGCTCACTCCTGAGCAGACTCGGTCCGCCTGCCCAAGCCTTACCTCTAGGCAAGACGTTCCAGGCGATGGTGTCTGTGATAGCGGTGAAGATCCAGTTCAGCTCTCCCAGGGGGGTTCTCCTGTCATTCAGTCTGCCCGGGATCCTACAGTGGGGAAAAATTCCATCTCCTGTTAAACCCACATGTTTGTGACACGCACACATGCACACCTCTGAGGCTCAATCAAGGCCCACCAAACAATTCCAGACCTGAATTCTTAACGAAGAATTCATGTTGCTGACAGACTTCCCTTATCCAAAGTCTATTACATCTGAATTTGCTTGGGAGATGAACTGCCAGATGAAGGAGGATAAAGCAGGAATCATTTACAGGTAACTGAGCTAAAGGAAAACATCTGGGAAGACATCACAGGGATGATGTGGAGCTCTGAGATGCAATGGAAATGCCTTTTTTCTTCTGAAGTACCACCCAGCTTCATTTTATCCATTATTCACTCTCTGCTGAAACATTTAATACTAAATCTTACAACCACTTGCTCACCGTCTGTAACCTCCCTGTGCAAGAACCCCCAAGGGATCACATTCCAGGAAAAAACAATTATTGCTCTTTAAACATTTATTATTCCAAGCACCAACACACCAGAGAGTGGGGCCTGAGCAGAGCCCATTCAGCACAGTGGACAGCACTGTCCCACCCGGAATCTTGCTGTTCCAAGGATCTTGCTTTGTAGACTGAAACAAGTCATCCAGGAGCCGAACAAAGATCTCATTCTGTATCTGCTCACCAGTGAGGTCCAAAGACACTACAAGGACCAACACGTAATCTGATTTCTGTGCCTGCAGAGACCAAAAGTCATGCTGCCCTGACCCCAAATCAACGCACATGCTATTTAAAGGAGGAAAAGCTGCAAGCTGGTCTTCAGCATCTCAGCTCCTGCCTCCAGCCTGACCAGCCTTCCTCACAGCACTGTCTAATGCTTATCTGCTTCTCCTAAAAACACAAACAAGAAGAGACAAAGCCACCACCCATGATGAACAGACTCCTCCTGGGCTCTCTTATTAACACTCAGACACTCACGTAGCAAACACAACCCGGCGCTCTCAAGCAGAGCCTCTTCCCCTTGATAAGGTACCAGAGAGGATGAGGAAACTTTGGAAACATGCACCCAACCCAGTAAGAGACATCCCATGATTTAATCCCAACACACCCAGCTTCCCTCCTGGAACAAGCTGCAAGTATTAGAAGTATCAAGACAAACTACATGAAGCACTTTCTCTATGGTGACTTACCCTCCTGCTCTGCACAGCAGCACCAGTTCCAGGTGAAGCATATTCCCTTGTACAAATATAATTTCTAAACCAGCCCGAAATGAACGTCTGATAAAGAATTCCTGTCTCGCTATCAGAGGAAAAACCTACATCTGAGCCGGCATTTGTTAATCGAGCCCCAGAGCAAGCGGAGGCAACCCAAGGCCGCTGCTCTTGTGAGGATTTCACTTCAATATTTGCATTGCAGAACACCCTCTGCAGCATTTCCAAGTCAGAACATCATTAAGGAGACACTGAAACGATTTTCGCCAAGATTCCCACAAGCCAAACGCTGAACCTAAACCATTTGATGGCCACTTCCAAGGTACTTTTCAGCCAGAAAAGCTGCACCACAGCATGATGTTACAGCAACCAACCACAATGTGGGCCAGAGTCCAGAGACACAAACCAATGCACTGTGTGTTTCTTCACACACTTGAACACACCTATTCGAAACAATCGGTTATGCTCTTTTTTTACCATCATCTACCCCTCTCTTCAAGAAGCAGAGTCACGTCACTTGTTCTCTCTGTAGAGTTCCGCTACACAAATGCACTCACTGTCATTTCTCAGGTAAAACACTTTGGATGAGTACATTTCCCTGTACAACCTCCTCTTTCTTCTTTCCCTTTCTGTCTGGGCAGGCATCTACAGAACCAGAACGTCACAAGGCTCCAGAAGGTCTTTTTCCCCATGAGGAACATTGCTGTCGTCCTCACATCGCTTCTCCTGGTGTCTTTCACATTAAGCTCTGACAACCAGCGAGAGCCTTTGACAGTGAGGACAAAGCAGACCTCATCTGTAAAAACTCTTTCTGAGGGAGAGGAAGAAAAGGGAAAAAGGGCAGCATGTCCCAGCTGCTCACTGCAATTGAGCATCTCCAGACTCTCAATTGCTTCTTCCATCAACTTCCCGACAGATGCCTTCGCCGAGACCTAAATCACGGCAGTCTATTGTGCAAAGTGAGGGCTACAAAATGTCAGGGCCACGGAGGAGCTCATGCGAGCTGCAGTCATCAACCACCTTGTCAAAAATTGCGCAGGATCCCATGAATCATATTCACTGCAGGGGAAGCATTTGCCCCAAAGGATGCCAGGTTCTCCCCTCAATGGGCTCCATCGGTATCTCTTCTTTTGCAATGTAATACACACAAACACTGGGATGTGCAGTATCATACTTAGATTTCAGAATACAAGCCGCTTTGGTACTGATGTATCAAATACCTGCCCACATTCACAATGACTTTAAACAGAAAATAACACAAGAACATTTCCCTTTTCATTCCTCCAGGGGAAAAGGGACACCACAGCAATCAGCACCATGAGCAGGAACATAATACAATGCTGTGGACACCTCTAGAACTGGCAAGAGCTGCTTGGACAGCATCAACACAGATCAAGTGCTCAGAGACAACATGTTCTCCTCACAAAAGGAGAGCACCGAGGCAGGTGGCCGCCATTGGGCTCCCAAAACCTTGGGAACTACTCGAGCAAGACAAAACCTTTGAGGTTCTTCAGCCGCTTGTTTGAGCGCTGCAGAGCTCTGTACAGCAGTGCTCAGTCTCTCATCTCTCCATACGAAGGCACGAACGAAGTGTTGCCATGAAAACCATCCTTTTGAGTGCTGTCTTCCTGCTGGATTCACAATAGGCTTTGCCTACACTAGAGGCTGATACCCTGTAACAATGGTGAGAAGATGAAACACTCCATTTCACTAAACCCCAGTTTATTACAGAAGACAAACTTGCCATAATAACAGCTTCAATAGCAAAGTTTTGCCTCAGCTCAAGTACTAATGAGGGAGGTACTGCCAACAGGCAGCGTGGCACAGCACCCTGTTAGACCAGGGCTAAAACCACTTAGTCCAACACATCCTGAAACACGCTCTAATGCCATCTACTGAATTTTCTGGAAGAAACCAGAGGGGCTGGAAGGTGCCTGCCCCCGCTCGAAAGGCAAACTCAAAATGACACTTCTCCCACTCGAAATAACATAACTATAAACCCCCAGGCTGCAGCATTTCGGCATGTGAAATGGTTGAGCAGGTGAAACGGATGAGCAGGGACATCCCACCTTGTGCTACCTGTAATGACAGAGACCAGGGTCCTGTCGACAACAGAACCATTGCTCTGCCTTCAGCTGCCTTTACGCACTTGCCCAGGAGGCAGCAGGATTTGTCCCTGCCCAGTCCTGCTGAAACAACAGAGCTTTTTTCTAGTAGCCAAATGCTTCTCCCCATCTAGTTTGAATCCTGATGGCTTCTACCAAGCCTCGGTACCGGCAGCTCTGGCAGCATCTCCTCCCATCCGGCAGCAGGGTGCTCCAGGGCATTATCAGTATGATTTTAGAATGCAGTATTGATTCTTTTTGGAAATACCATTTCAATTTAGCAGTTGGCCTTGTCTGCTTACACGGCAACACCCATTTCATTTGTTCAGACCCAAGCACAGCCAGGAACGCTCTTCCATACTTGGGCAGCTTTTGTCCTTCCGACTTTTTCAAACCAACCACCATTTCCAGTGACTCTCCACACAAACTCTCTTTGAGACTGAAGTGAGGAATTCAAATAGTCAGCAGAAAGCTGCTGGTGGTACGAAGCTCTGATGGCCCCAGGCGATGCTAATGGACCCCAGCAGCCACAGCGGGCAGGATACCAGCCAGGCAGAGGAAATGGCACTGGAAGGGACTGGAGCAGCTGATAGTGCCTACAGGGATCACGGGGGGAAAGAATCCTGATCCTACTCAGCTGCTCTCCTTCACCTGCCCCTGCCATTTCCCACTTGCTTAGCCAAGTCCTAAGAGCACACACCAAAGATGTTTGTTAGAGCACAGCGTACATTTCCCTCAATTACATCACTCTTGCCATGTAATATCGTGGGATTTTCTTTTCCTGCTTTATCTTTAAAGTGGCTCCTACTGACCCATTACTCATCAATAATCAGCAACATTAAAACATTCACTATTTCCCGTCTGTGACATTTGACGATGCTTAAAGTGGAAACAAAGATGAATTTCAGTCTCAGCTTTGTTATTTCTCATGATTTTCAGCAATGGGCTCTGTGCTGGTGAGTGACAGCAGAGATGGGCTCTGCTCTCAGAGCAGCAGCAGCTCAGGCTGCAGCCAGACGCAGCTCTCCCACGCTGCTCCTGCCTAGTGACGGAGGGCTGCCACTCAGAAAAGGTCCTTTGTCATCAAACCCTGACAGCAGGGGATGAGGCTCCTTCCACTTGTGACCCTGAGCTGTGACACCATATCCATGGGCTCATTTGAAAAGATGGTTTTCTAAGCGGCCTCCCCAGAAGCACCAACAGCCCCCGGCTCACCGCGAGTTTTGGTCAGAGAATTCCCTCCTCCTGCAGCAGGGACCCAGAGAAACAAAATCCCAGGAAGCAACATCCCACCCTTGCTCCCTGGAGAATGTGACTTCAGGAGGGAGCCTAACGCAGCAACATGGATCAAAGCACCATTCTCGCACATCCCTGGCTCTCAGCAGCCAGCTTTGTATTCCCGCCCTACACCAAAAACTTAAACGATTCCTTAGGGGTTTTCCCAAAACGTTTACAAAGCAGATCACAGCCCCAGCTCATCCCACCCAACAGCCACCCAAGTTGTGCCCACAGAGACAGCAGGACATCGGTGATCCAACAGGACAGAGCAACCAGGGCAGCGGGAACACCCGGCATCAACGCTGCCACCAAAGGGCTTTAGGAAGTGGCAGCCCAAAGTTCCCAAATTCCCAGTACTTCACCACCATCGTTTTCCTGTCTATCTCCAGCAAAGAGCCTTATTTTTAACCTAGGGATTATTTTGGCTTCATCTCCAAAGATGTGTGATCTAACCGCACATCAGGATACACTCCAGGCCCAGTGACCAGGCAATCAGGAATCAGCTCCTCACGGAAGGCACAGCCTCATTCAGTCCCCCCCACCTGCAGCTTCATTGCCAGATAAACTCCTTCCCCAGTTTTAAAGACAACTACATTATAAATTACAGTGTACACACAGCCAATCCAGGAGGTATTCCAGCCCCATCTCCAGACTGTAATAAAACCCACGTGCTTCCTATAACTGGTACGGACTGAAATAATAATAATAATGATATCCCCAGGAACATCTGGCACACTTCCCATTAAAACAGCCCTTAAAGAACGCATATTTCCTGTAATATTGACCTCCAAGAACCAAGAATACTGAAGAAAACCTCTTCTGCCTGTAAACCATTATTTAAAGAGCATTTTACACTCAGCAGCACATCCGAGTGTTCCATGAAGCCGACTCTGAAGATACCTGGTTCAGACCTTCCCTGACCCTCGCCATATGTTCCTTGATCAGGTACACTATTGTAGCAATGTTAACTGCAATTAACATGACATTGTCATTGCTCTGGAACACATTTATCCAGTGGCCTGAGGTGCCCCCAGCCCACGTGGTGATGCCCATCAGTTCTTCACACCCCATATCCCCTCCCAAGCACACAGCAGAGCGAGGTGAAGCCCAGGGCAGGTTTTACATTTCCCTCCTGCTCCTCATCTCCTGAAGTCCAAAAGGAAACCAAAGCCCACCCCATTTTACAATGGTTTTCAGAGAAAACAACATCCAGCAGTGGACCCTCTCCCAGGTGCCCCAGCCCTGAAACTGCCCTGGTGCTGCCTCGGACAGATGGGCTCCTGTCTCTATTATTCTAGTTGTAAATTGAAAAATTACTCTTATTTGGCAAGATTAGTGCCTCTGAAATACAGCTGTATGGGAATCATCACTCAGCTTCCCCAGCTGAGACGAGGTGCGATAATCAAGTTTTCACATATAAAGTGAGCATGATTAAATACCTCAAGACTACTGATGAGCCCGACTCTTCTAAAATACATGTTGTGGAAGAGTGAGTGGCACCCAGAAGCATTTTTAACCCCACCTGAATGTAAAACATGCAGGTTAACATGGAGTGATTTACTGAAGCAAAACCGGAACAAGGAACGTTAGCAGAGGCAATCTTAGCCTCATGGCTTCTGCTGTAACAGGTAATTGCGACTGGCAGCAGGAGCAATGAAGGATTCCTGCACCTCGCCGCACCAGGCAGCGCCTTATTAAAGCACCAGGAAGTATGATAATGTATTTCCATTAAGAATTCACGCTTATTATGCAGATTCCTGTTCTCCTGACCCCTTCTGGGGTGCCCTTCAGTTCTTCTGTCTCCATCTCACACAAAGGATGCTACCTGGACTCCGAACATCCGTGTGGCACAAGAGGTCCAATTAATCAACAAGTGCATTTCTAAGTCCACATTTCTCAGAAATCGAATGATCTTTAATGAATCACTCCAAGGCAGTGTGTGTGTCTGTGTGTGTCTGTGTGTGTGTGTGCATCAGTGTTCCAAGCACAGGGCATTCCAAAGCAATCTGCAGGGAGCACAGAACTACTGCAGCTCATGGCTGCGAGCATCTGCTGTTGGTCTTTAAGAATATACTTCCCATGAAAAAAGATAGAAAATCAAGGCAATCTTAAACCCCAAGCAAACAGTGGACAATTACTGTTATTAATAGTTCAAAGTCCCCTTTGTTTGTATAAACTGGATCTGACAAACAGTTGTCCTGGTTAATCAGTTTGCCTCAGCTGCCTGACAACCAGTAATTACGCTCAAATATCGCCTGGATAAAAGGATTAAACATGTTTCAGTGGTGTTACATCTGAAACGTAACAGCACCATCAGACAAAGAACACGAGGCCAGCATAGTGACATGCCAAACCGTTTTTGGTTGTGTGTTTTCCTGTTTCTGAGCTGGTTTTGGTGTCGTGGGGTGTTTAACAGCTCACAGGGCTGCGAGCACGGCTCCTCTGGGCAAAGCCCACACCAAAACCAGCCTCACGTGCCTCTGCAGGGTTGGGCTCCCGAACATGGCCATGACCTGTGGCGGTGGTTGCCATCTCTCTGCAGCACAAGCAGCAAAAGCTACAGGACCCAGAGCTCCTGGAGCCGAGCAAAGCCCCACTCGCTTTGATGGCCATGGCTTATTTCAGCACACAGAAAGGCAAGAGATGACAAACACCATAGGTGCAGACCTGAAAAGCTCTCCAAAGAAATTTCCTTGCAGAGAAACACGAGAAATGCAAGAAATAACATGGAAATGAAGAGCAACAGGGGATAAAGAAGAATCGTAAAATTTGGCTTACTTCTCTATTAAATCCAGTGTGACTCCTGGCACCAGCCTGACACTCTTCTGCATACAGAACCTGTGGGGAAGAGAATAAAATAAAACACACTAATTGACTATTTAATGACAGGGTTCTGTGGATAGAATACGGAATGAGATTTCCTTATTACAGTGCTTCTGCTTTTAAAACAGTGTTTGGGTACCAAACTTTGCTACAGCATAATAAGAATGAAGCAAAGCCCTCGGTGTTTGTCACACTCATGATTATGCGGCGGTTTCCATCGTCAGGTGTCAAAACTGGGGTATTGTAACTGTCACAGTGACAAGTTTTCCAGCACGGAGCAGGGGAAAAGGGCTCGCAGTCATCCTGCGTGGTCCCTCGGGAGGAGCAAGACGACACGAGAGCCAAGGAGGTTTATGCCTCTGGAATAATGATCAGCGTTGGCTGGGCTTCCCTGACGAGATGTGGCGCTGCAGGCGGGGGAGGGAGCGCGGGAGGGAGCGACAGGGATGCGGCAAGTCCAAACGCCTCCGTTGTTCAATTAAAAAAGTGCTGACTCCATTTCCCCCCCACCACACCAGCACTGCTCCAGGAAGGCCGGCCCTGGAAATGCAGAGCCCCGTTGGCACTGCGCTCCCTGTGCCTAGAAAACCCCAGCACTGCCTAAAGCCAAGCGGGTGTGGGAAGACAAGACGCTGCCGGCCGCTTCCCAGTGTGTCTCACTCCTCCAGCGCTCTGGGATGTGCACTGTGGCCCAGGGGACAGACCTGAGAAACAGCAGATCTGGGAAGGAAAACCAGCAAATTCATCTTGAGAAATGACTTCCTCAGAGGTTTCACTGCATTCCCAGCCCGTTTTCCCTGTACTTCAGAAATCCACTCTTCCAGGAACAGAAGCTCCATAGGCAGCGTGGAGCGGGAGTGCCCTGCTGCCCAGGAGACCGCCCTCCTGCAGCAGGAGCCCTTGAGGCCTCAAGCGATGGTTGATGTCATCAGCACAAAGATCAGGTGAACTATGTGAGAGCAGCACATGAACACACCAGTAAATGCCAGGCTGAAAGAAGAAAACCAGAAATATATATAACAGCCCCACTGGTTCTGCTCAGGTATCGCAGGAGGGTTCCAAAACTCAATTCAGCTTCTCTAAATAAATTTGGGACCGAGGATTGGCTCAGGTAACCCCCAAAAATCTCAAGCAGAAATGCACAATAAATGGGTTAAAACCCCTCCACTTCAAACACTTGTTTTAACTGATCCAACAGAACATGAGTTGTCAAGGCTTAAGTTTTTGTTTCCATGCGCTTACAAGGCTGCTGCATCACCATCCTGGTGTACACACCGCACATCTGAGCCTGAGCAGCTCCCAAACCTATTGCTTCTTTGTGGTTTGGGGGTTTCCAGCACTCTTCAGGAGCCCTATTACTGCTCTTTAACGAGTGGGACGCCATGGTTCTAAGCCATGGGGTCCTTCAGACAATCCAGACAAGCACGGCCTGATGCATTAAATCCTGAACCTACAATTGCAGCTGGTTTATCTCTTTAGGGATTGAAGATAACACCAGCATATGACGCACCACTGATCCTAGCATCCGATACAGTTGCTTTTTGCTTTAGACAGCACCAGAGACATGGATCTGCCTGAACCAGGGCACCCAACACGCACTAATTTCTGCCTCTTCCTGCAATAGCTGCATTTATGCCCCGATTAGTGTGTGTCAGTCAAGATTAACAATGCAGACAGCTTATCTCCAAGCTCGTCTCACAGCTATACGTAGTTACAACATACATTTGGAACATGTCAGCTCACAACAGCCACTACACATGAAGATACTCAGCACCAGAATTCACACATTGGGTCGCCGGAACTGTCAGACCATACTGAAGTCTCATGTACCGCATTCAGAAGTGCATGACCGACTCGGGTTTCTCTCACCAGCACCAGCTTTTCTTCCCCTGAAATCAGACTGAAGCTGCAGCCCCATCTGATGAGTGATTTTTGTCCATCAGTTGTTTACTTACAGCACAGAGCACAAAATGGGATGTACGGAAATTTATTCATCAAACCTTTATTTGCCCATAAATTCAGGCTAGGAAACCTCATTAGCCTGTCAGTCCAGAATGGCAGAACCAGTGGATTTCCAAAGCAATTCTGCAGGGCTCGGATCAGCCCTGGTAAAAGGGTGAGACTGAAGCAATGAGAAGTTTTAATGACCCAGATTTCCATCTCTATTTTCAGTTAAGTGTCTGCTTTAAGACACCAACACGATTTGCATCAAGCAGCTGGAATGCAGGAGGAGGGTCTGGCTGTGGATGGATTCTGTTAACAGCAGTAACAGTGCTCTGCAGGCAGACACTTCTTATGGATAAAACCACACGGTAATAATGCCAATCAACAGGGGCTATAAAAGGAGCATAATCTTCATCAGAGAATAGAGGAGGGTGTTTTTGTGTGCAGTAAGCAACACACACACATGTCATTCGATTTCCTACTACATCACTGGATTTGATGCAGTAGGAAATGCTGTACTGCCTGGGAGTTCACGTGGTGTCTACCAGCACCAGCCCCCCGCAGAGCTGAGGGGAGTTTTACATCCTTCCCGAGCTGCATTTCCACAAATGCATTTCCTCTGTTACTAACAAGACCCAACACTGAGTATCTCATGCTTACGCCACATGTAGCTCTGCAGGAGAACCTGCCCTCGACACCCCCTCAGCTACGTTCCCATGGAGATGAAGTAACAGAAAACTCCTGAGCAGATCATCCCATCAAAACAAACCCCGACCTTCCTCAGTGTGCATAGAAAAAAGTAACATCATAAAACGCCCCACAACACCCAAACCCAAAACCCCTCTCACACGGCCGCGTGCTCACTTCAAATACGGCCCAATTGGTGAGACACAGCTCTGGTAACCACAAGGGAAAAACAACGCAGTGCTTTGTTTTTACAACAGAAGAAGGAGAAAGTAAGATGCAAAGGATTTTAAAGCCAGGAGAGCAGCGCCTACCTGCCTAATGTACTTAGAGGCTTGCAGTTCCTCAGCTGAAATTCCAGGCTACTCTCCTATTACTTCAGACTCCATGAAACCTGGGTCAGAAAAACCCTTCCTCCCCAGCTCTCTCAAGCCTTCCCCTGAAACTATCCCTAATGTCACCGAGGCTCTTAGCCCGGCTTTAACACATCATCCAAGACTTCTGCCTGTGGGGACAAGCTGTGACTCTCTTCTGTGAGAAAACACCCTGCGAGCTCATGAAATCAAAACCGGGATTAAGGAATGAAACAAACCTTGTGCTGCCCCTCGCACGAGCAGAAGGGATCAGTCAGAGGCACCGAGTATCTGAACCAGAACCTGCTCAAATTAACTCGCTTCATTGGCTGCTTATTTAAGTCAGAAAGTGTGTAAGAACTGCAAATTACCCCGAGCGTCTCCAAAAGACAGCTCATAGCTCCTGGAGCTGCACTGACTCCACTGCTTACCACTGCTGCCATGGCTATAGGCTTCCCCCTGCTTTAACCCTGCCGAGTGAATGCCCTCAAGTTTCTCATTCTCGATGACACAAAACCTTGAGAGGATGCAGTGAAACGTGCTGGTAGGAATGAGGCTGTGAGGTACGAGATTCCCCACACCAGCTCCTAAGCCAGTACCATGATTACTCATGATCCTCTCCATTACTGCTCCTGGAAAGCTCTTGCAGCAGCCTTTGAGAACTTTCTGCCTAATTAACTTGCTCTGTCATTCCAGAGCATCTTCCTTTGGTTTATCGCTCAATTTCTTTCACTACAGCATTATTTAGTGCTACTCTATTATTTACAGCAACTGCAATATTTGGAATATGATTTGTACAAAGGACAATTTACCAAAAGTTATACTGCACTATGAACTATTTCTGCTCTCTGAAGAAGTAGATACTTAATTCCAGAACAGTAAATCCCTTAATCTAAGCAAACCTAGATCTCGAGCTGGAAACTAAAACGTAATAAGTAGAAGATCATGATATTTGCACCTTTCTAGTTCTGATTAATAAAACGCTGTCCCAAATGCATAGTTCAAATCCTGTAATTCAATATTGCAGAGAACCTTTAGGTTGGATTAACAAAGCTATCATTTCAACAGACAAGCTACCCAAATTGCACACTTGCCATAGATACTGAGGAAGACACTCACCATCTCAGAGCGATTTTGATGGGTGTAGTAAGGCATGACGTGAACAGGTCGGCCGGCAGGTCCGGGATCATGGGGAGCAGCTCATTGGCCTCGCAGGCTGCCAGCTGGATGCAGTTCTTCATCGAGGGAGGCAAAGGCATTTGGGCGAGTGGATGGTTGGGGTTAATTGCAGCCACCTGAAGAGACCAAGGAGATCACCCACATGGTGAATCAGGAAGGTGAGGTGATAGGCCATTTAGAAAATAACCAAGTCAAAGGTTGGTGGATCTCTGGACCCGAGTTGTTTATGACTGCAGAAGCATCAACCATCACTTTAACTCACACAGAATTAACAGCATTAAAAGTGCATTGACCACACACCAAACCCAGCAACGTGCAACAGCCTGAACTGTGATCACCACTTCAGAGTCTTCAGCTCACATCTGCCAGCTTGGAATCAAGCACTGTGGAAGCAAGTTAAGCAAAACTCATCCTTCTCATGGCCCATAACCATTCACCACAGATGGCAGAATAGCTTCGAATGGAAAAATGCAATTCATTTGGCTGAAGTAGGCAGGAATTCCTGCCATGAAGCATAAAGACAACTCCTGTTGGTAGCCGGAAGAATCCTGAACGCCCTGTGTTTCTCCACACACAGCGTTCTACTTCACTAGAGCAAAAAGGGCAAGCTGGAGAAGGGAGGAGAGAAATTACCCTGTGTAAGCATATAGGCTACCTTCCAACAAAAAGAGAAAAGGAAATGTGCACTGCCTCCTGCAATGCAACTATGCAAGTACCAGGAGATACAAACCTTAATGCTTTAGCAGAAGGGCTCACGGTCCTTATGCATACACCTCTGGATGGAAAAGTGTGTTAATTTCTGCACTAGGCACTGCATCTTACGCTGAAAAATAACTCTAAAGTAAGGTCTGTGCATCTCAACATCTAGAACTGTTCTAACAAGACTTCATTTTCCAAGACTCGATTCGTTCATATTTAACTGAGCATAATGCCCTGTTTAAACTGTGAGGAGTATCAGTGATTTATGTCAACAAATGTATTAGTAATTACATTTGCAATGTAAAACAACTTTTCGTTAGAAACACATTCAACTTGAGCACTGTGAGACTGAACCACCAGTGACAACCCCTCCGTGCATCAGGCTGATTTCATTGGTTCACGTTTCACCTTCGCTTCAACAGCACAAAGCTCCAACAGCACCCAAATACATAACCAGATACAAGACTTGGGCAACTAAAATAAATATGTCTAGCTCACCTCCACATTTATCTCAGCAGAAAAGACCATCAGGGCATGAAGTGAGCCTATTAACATTACCATTTAATTAGTGCTTGCATTAAAAATCATTCCATGTTTAACAGAACACCAAACTGAACCAAAGAGACTGGAGTGGCAGAATTATCTGCAAATTAATTTGCTTTCCACCACAGTTCTAAACACATTTTTCAGCTGTATATGGCAAAGCAAGCTGAAACTTAGCCCTGCAGCACCAAGGAGTGAAACCTTTGCAGGAGGCTGTGATCTCACCTCCAGCTCCTGCTCCCTCTGTAGTGCAAATTGCTTGAATGACTTGACAATAAGGCCGGCGTTGGAGCAGTCATAGACGAAAATGGAAGGGCTGCCCATCCAGGTCTGCAGGTCGTATATGGAGAGGGGAATGTACTGAGTGTAGTTCTAGGAAAAGGAAAACCACACTTGAGTTACAGAGAGACAGGGAAGCAACAGAAGTTTCATTGGTGAGACACTGAAATACACAGAAAAACTCCAATTCTGGATCACAAAATAAACCGTACATTGAACATGGGCATATTAATCAATACAAACACCAATCGACATCTACTCCTAATGAGGACTATGAACCGAACTCCAGCACAGCTACGAGCAGATTTACTGTGGCATTGTTTGAAAGGTTGAGCTTCAAAACTCTAAAGCTCAGCGCTTTGAGCTGTGCCACAACTCCAACAGCAGCTCAGAGTCCCAGTTCAGCTCAGATTTCTGCAGGTCTGGCCAAGGCTGTAAAGCAGCTGCCTTGAGCAGCAAACGCCTCAGAACTGAGAACTCCATCACACATCAAGATTGATAATTAAGACTATGGAGCCCATCAGCAGCTCCCCCGTCTCAGCCTAATGAGATGCTTCATAATGTTATTACAGCCTTTAACTCCTGTGCAACTTTCCAAATTAGGCAATAAAATGAAACCCAACAAAGGCTCCCCCACCTGTGTGAAGTGCCACCAGCTCTACTGCTGTAAATAGGGAGTATTTTGTTCCTTGTCTTCCATCTAACACCCCCAAATCACTGGGGGCAAAAGCTTCTTAAAATACAAGGGGGATCACAGATAAGACATTTAGAATTAGCAGCAGAACTGCAAAGAGGCACCACCAGACCCAGCGTGGCTGCTGCAGACCCCTCCACTCACAGTCAGAGGACAACCTGCCTGGGCTCCTGCATCACTGAGCCAGCCAAACCTACAGCAAAAGCTGTGATGTTCCTATTAACATCCACGGGGTGATGGATGGGAACAGAACTCCCATTTCCATGCAAGAGGCTTAAAATAGCTGTAATAAAACCTGTAAACTTTAGCAAAAATCAAATTCTCAAGGACACTTATCAACATATATAAAGACAGAAGTGCTCGTAAACCATATGTTAGGTAAGGGGGGAAACTGTAAGCCATTTCAAAACCCAGTTCTGCCCATATATAAAAGTTTTGGTTGTTTCATTAAAATTAATAGGAAAAATTGTTTATAAAAGCCAAAGTTCCAGGTGTCAGGAGCTCTGTGAATTATTGCAGGACAGAATGATATATGAACAACTCGCCCATGGCCCAGACCTTTTTAAGGGACATCACAGGGGTTAAGCACATTCCAATCGTTATAAGTTACACATAAAACCCTGCTCTGACATACATAACCAGGGAGATTTTATGGGTGTACATTGTTTTAACTTCATATTTACAGCGTGTATGGCTGCAGTTAGGATTGCATTATCGCTCTGATTAATATGGTGGTATTTCCACCCAGAAGGGTTTTATGCTCCAACGTTACTGTGGGGGTCACAAATAACATGAAATTTGCTAATGATATGTAAATGAAATAGTTGGAAGGGAAAAGGAGCGTTAATCAACAGCATTCCAGCACGGCGGCTCAGGCCGATCGCTTGCTGCTTGTTCGCCTCCCCTCTGCCTCCCCTCTGCCTCCCCTCTGCCACGCTGGGCTGCGAGCAGGAGAGAGCACGTCCCTGTGGCTTGTTCTCAGGGTTGACTCTGGGGTTCAGCAAGTTTCTGCTCTGCTCACAGAGTCCCTCCATGGCTGCTTGAAGGGATGACACAGCAAACAGCTAACCTGGAAGCTCACTTTCAACCAACTGCTTGATGAACAACTCAAAACCATACTGAAAACAAGCACCATTATTCAGCTTTTGGCGAGAAGCTCCCCAGAACTTCAGTGATGTCTGAACCCTGTTTTGACTTTTACCTTTTTGAAACTACGTTGGGACTTTCCTCGGAGAACAGCAGCCAACAATGCTAGATAAAATGCACTGCTCCTTATTCATACAAGAGCACTCCCAGACACTACACGAGAAGCATGTTGTGGCATGTTATTCACCAGTTTACAGGGACTGTCTCAACTGCTGAGACGTGACATAGCCACGAAAGGGGCATTTTCAGCACAATCATTCCTTCCAAAGCATGGTGCAGTTCCTCTGCCCATTTCCTATCAGAGATGAAACAAGGCTTGAAGAGAATGCTCTAACGAGACTTCTCCCCAGAAGGGTTCTGCGTTCAGCTTCTGTCCTGGCTGTTCTGAACTCCATGCAGGCCCTCAGATATCTCAGCAACGAGCCTTGTGGCAATGAACCTACAGGAGTCCATCCCCAGCTCTTTCTATATATCTATCTCTCTAACCAAAAGAGTTCAGGAACATTGTGTTTGCTGAGCTGCAAAGCAGAAATTAACCTTCCGAAGCACTATAAACGCTGTCATGCGCTGCCTGGCGAAGCCCTGCACTTGTTGAGCTGCTGTGATTAAAAGCCAGGAAAAGAAATAGAACTGAAGATACTTTCTGCTCCCCTTAACGCTGTCTCTGACTCCACATTACTGAACTGATTTCTGAAGTGTGTCTTTCCTTCTGAAGAGGAAGGGTGCGAGGGAGAGGAGTGGACACCTCCCCACACTCACACTCCATGCAGAGACACTCCTTGCTACCAGCTTTTTGACAAAGCATGTATATAGGTCAGGTTTACATTCCAATCAAATGAATGTGGATGACGATCAGATTATTTATTTACTACTGTCCTCATCATCTGTCAGGCTAGATGAAACATCAAAAGGGAAAACCTGCTTCCTAGGTGAACCCTCAACAGCGAAGGCAACCAAAGGTATTTGTACTACAGCAAGCACAGCTTGTCAAAAGCCATGAAAAATTAAACTCAAGGAAATGCTGTCACGTCTGTCTGAGGAGAGAAGGTTTTGAAAGCCGACATTAGTTTAGCTACTAGCTTGTCAAGTGCCTTATCCAAACCACACCGTACTCCTTCCTCTTTCACAGGCCTCTCCAGCAGCATTTGAACACTGTGAACTGAACAAAGTGACCAAGATGCGCAGCTGAAGTGAATCTACGTGATGCTTCCTGAAGGTTTTCTCGTTTTCAATCCAGGCATCTCCAGAAGTAGCGCTAGCCATACAGTTTGTTGTCCTCACGCAGTATCTCTAGCTGGTTTGAACAAGGGCTGTTCAGAGCTCATAGACATTTGAAGCATAAGCTTTATGGTAAGAACATAATGATCAGTCGAGGATGCCAGGCAGCAAAGCCAAGTCTCACTGTTAGCTCAGACACAGCTGAGCTGGGTGCTACATCTGAAAAGCAGAGGAGGCAAGTAGCAGTAGCTGTTTTTTCAGTGCTTTGCAAACGAGCTTTAGTGCACCCGAGAGAAGACCCTCCTGCCCCGCTGGGAGCTGAGGGACCGCTGCTTGGTCCCACAGAACTTCAGGAACAGGAAGAAACAAACAGCTCTCAGCAGGGAACCAAACAAGTGGGAGTGCATTTTAAACCCTGAAAACGCAGCTGCTCTCTAATAGGGCACTTCAACAGCATCCCTGCAGTGAACAAGATTGGGCTGTTGAGCACTGCTTTGCAAGGACTCACCTTGTTGAAGACCCAGATCTCCCCGTTGACGGTTGGCCTGGGGACGCCATGGCCGTTGTAGTGGAAAAGCACCCGCTCCTCCTTGGCGTTCCGACGCAGAGACGTGCACAGCTTCTTAACCTCATCCACCGTAGGGTCAAGACTCTGCTTGTACCTGGCCTGGTAACATAAATGGAAGATAATAGATAAGAATGGACGTAAGATTTTAGGCGTAAAACAAAATCTGTTTAAGATGCAGGCACGTAGCTAAGGTCATAGATTAATAGAATGGGTTGGAAGGACCTTAAAGCTCATCCAGTTCCAGCCCCCTGCCATGGGCAGGGACACCTTCCACTAGAGCAGGTTGCTCAAGATAGAAGCATGTATATGAATTGGTCACTTTGGAAAAGGAAAATACAAAACATTCACTATTGCAATATAAACATACAAATCTAAAACCATAGCTGAATGAAAAGGTGCCTGCTGCTGGTGTGGTGGTTGCACACACACAATAACAGAGGTTTGAGGGAGTTCATCCCATCTCTGAACAAAAGCCAATGCTTGCTTTTGGGTAAGTTTTATATTCAATGCCATCACAACTTGGGCTGTGGACACTACATTCTCCTTCCTACCTACAGAGCTCTATAAGCACAGAAATCAGAGCACATTGCTATGTCTGAGGAAGAAAACAAACTGATAATAAACCCCAATACTTCAAACCCATTCCTCCTCACCGAAGTTCAAATGCCAACGGAGCAGCCAGTTTGTCCCACTCCAAAGGGCGCTCTTTGAAGCAAGGCCAAATGATAACAAAAAGTCTCTCAAGTTCTTTGAAAGCCAAAAGCCTGATTCTTCCTCTCCACAACTGTGGCGAGAGGCTGAGAACCCTGAATCACAAGGGCCTGGAAAAGCTGAAGTGATGTGTGGAAACCAAGAGCCAAGTTTAAGAGCAGGAACCCCCCCCCCCCCCCCTCCTCCAGAACCACTACTGAGAGCCTGCTTACAAACCACAGCCAGACCTCAGATGTTTGGGCTTTTTAGGTTTTCTTCTATGGCAGACAAAGATTAGAACGTCTTACATATCACAGTAACAGGGGATGAAGCACTTATCTATGAAGCCTGAAAAACAGATACCACGCTGCTCAATTAATATGCAGCATCTCGAGCCAACAGGCAAGATGGATACAACGAATGGCATCATTTACATGATTACAGCAGGGAAGAAAAGCAAGCAAAAGGAGAGAAAATATGAAGAAAGAGCCAGTGATCTGACACACTCATCCTTTTGGGAAACTTCCCCACCAAGGAAAGAGAAGAGGCTTTCTTCATCTTCACAGGGGTCTCCCCCACCTCTTTATCTCTCCTTTCAGTGTTGTCATGAAGGGGCTGATTTGCAAAACTGCACTTTAAATCCTGTCCTGCCTCTGGCATCTTTACAGGGCACAGCACCGAGTGCCTGGTCATTTCTCAACTCTTTTCCAAAGGAGAACACACTCATTCGAACGCTCCTCACGTCCTTGCAGCATAAATATTACATAGAGCTGCAATTAATGGAGGTGAATTCACACTCTAAACCCAAAGCCTGCAGAGCTGAAGATCCAAACTGTAAGCCTATCCCTTCCTGCATGGAGAAACACAAGGCTGAGGGAAGGAAAAGGAGAGGAGGAGAGCAGAGAGGCCAGGTCCTACCTGCCAGCTCAGGGGTTTCAGGCTGAGTTTATTACATGCCATTCATGCACACATAGGACAGCAACAGGTATTAGAGCATCACCAGAGCAGGTGGTGTCTTCCACCCAAAAAAGAATATCTTCAAGACTTTCTCATTGGTATGCAAAAAATACCAGCAGAATAGGAGGATAACTACAGTCACTACAAGCAACGTCCAGGGCTTGCTCATCTGAGTGGGGATGCTAGTTGTGGGGGGGAGGAGGAGCTGTTTCATGTGATGCTCTGTGGGACAGGCTGCTATTTGTAGTAACTGTTAAAACAAATGAGGCCTCCTTCCAGAGAGAACTACAGAAACTGAAAGTCTTCGAGAAGAACACAGAGAAACAGGATCGAAACTTTCCTAACCCACGGGCTGCCACCCTGCCCGGTCCAGAGAGCCCATCACAAGTGACGAGCCCTGCGGTGTCCTGTCGCATTGAACACACAGACACCCACACAAGCTGCGGTCCAGCAGGATTCACCCATTTGCCAGTTTCACCTCTCCTTTCCCAGCAGGAAGCAGCATTTGTTAAACAGTTTCAGTTCTCACAGGAACATTTTGATCTTAGCATCACTAGCCTTTTGACGAACTGTTTCCTTTTGTCGCTCTCTTGTACTTCCTTCCGTCATCATTCATTGTCTTCCCTGGCAATGTGCTGCATCCTTGCCTCCCACTTCCCAAGAGATGCTTTCGGCAGCAGTTAAAGTTCAGCAGTTGCAAAAGGCAACCAAGTGCCTCACCAAAACCCTGGGAGGGGCTGCTGGGCGAAATCTCAGCAACTTCTGTCAAAATCACTGACGCACAGGAAGACTTTATGTTTGTTTTCCCTTGGTTTTTACGAGCTATTGACCAGTTCCTGGCCGCTGCTGACCTTGCAGACTGTGCTGGCCTCCCCTGCCTTCTACTGTGTGTGGGTAACAGATTTGCTGCTGTTTGGCAGGAGCCTTTGCCTCCCAAGGCAATTACCAGACAAGACAGCCCACACTGCAGCTGTGTCCAGCTGTGTCTGCTGCTCCCAGCTGATGCTGCAACAGCAGCATTAGAGCTGTCCAAAGCCCGACCCAGCACCGTGATGGGCAAGCATGAAACCGCTGACGGCGATGTCAGCTGCCTCCCTGGTTCAATGCGACTTCCTGATCACCTCAGCGTCTTGCTGAGGAGCTGCTGTCAAAAGCAATCGCTTTGTGGTGGCCCCATCCACACGATCCTCACTATTCTGCTCACAGGGGCAAAATGAAGGGTTTTGCTTGTTCCTGTAATATTGCCACACTTTTATGACACACTCATCATTTTTGCCCACCCTTTTGCTGTACACTTGTTTAAAAACGCGCTTGTGATGTTAATTTTTAAGACATTTCAATTTTCAGTACGCCACAAGCTCCTTCCCTTATTGTTACAAATGCTTTTCCCTAACACAGCTTAATTCTTGCTTATGATGATTTATAATCTTTTCTGCTTTATTCCTCAGAGCAACTCTGCTGCTCAAGGTGAACCTCTGCGTAAATGGGACATCACAGGATGCGCAGCTGCTGCGCTGCGACTCACATCACGGCTGAATCCCGGTTTCTAAGCGCAGAAAAGACACTGAACCGCGAGTGCCATGCGCAGCATCAGCCTTCTTAGCGTGATTTAATTACAAGGAATCAAAGCAATCCAATTATTCCAAGAGAGTGTTTTTTGGAACAATGCCTGACTTTGAAAAACAGAGCTCTAAAAAGGCCTCCAAAGAAATAAGTTACTACAAACCCGGAGCCGTGAAACTGGCACTTTTGAGAGCCAAAGACGTGCAGGTTTTGTGCTTCTTCTCCTGGCTGTGTGTGCCCAGAGCCTCCAGCCCAGCACACAAACCCCTGGCTACTGCTCAGGGGATCAAGGTCATAGAAGGGTTTGGTTAGAGCTGGAAGGGACCTTAAAGCTCATCCAGTTCCAACCCCCTGCCACGGCCAGGGACACCTTCCCCTAGAGCAGCTTGCTCCAAGCCCCTGTGTCCAACCTGCCCTTGAACACTGCCAGGGATGGGGCAGCCACCGCTTCTCTGGGCACCCTGTGCCAGCGCCTCAGCACCCTCACAGGGAAGAACTAATATGAGCATAAAGCCATTCCCTCTTGTCCTATCCCTACATGCCCTCCCTAGACCTGCTGCTCACGCTATGCAAAGAATAGAACGATAACCCTGCAGCCCGAGCTGTTTCTCAGGTGTCTGAAGACCTGTTAATGACAGACACTAAACCCCCTGAATTTAGCTTTTCTTTAAGCAAAAAATGTAAAACTGAATTAATTCCGTTTCCACCTTCTATGGGACAACTGCCAGTTTGATGCAACATGTTCCCCCCGGTGTCTGGAACAAACTGGCTTGGACATATAAAATAGGTGTCTATGTGTCAGACAGCTTTAAGGTCCCTTCCAACCCAAACCAGGCTGTGATTCCATGAGGAAATCTTTAATCATGCCTGTACAATTGTTCTGGAGAATCAAAAACCCTGTTAGGATACCCAGGGACTGGCAAAAGGACCTGGAGCACGCTCATGCAGAGCATGAGGAGCTGCTCTGGCTGACCAGGAGCTGGAGAGAAGCTTGGGGAAGTCTATGATTGAGGTGTAACTTGCTGGAAGCAGCTACAGGTCAACACAGCCATCACCAACCCCAGTCTCTACAAGACACAAGGCCACCAGAGCTCCCACAGCGCTACAACATCTGCAGGAGTGGCAGAACAAGGAGAGTAAACTAAATTAACTTGAGTATCACATTAGAGCGCAGGGTAACCTCAGCTGAAGACTGTCAGGGCATCGGGAAGCACGGCAGCAGTAAGCACTGATGCAAATGAATCCAGAGGAAATCCAGAGCGCTCCCAGATCTGTGCTGAGCACATTGGTAGGGATAATAATAAACAAACAGAACCATCAATAACCCCCGCAGGGAAGGGCCCATTGAGCATCTGCAATGAGGACCACACTTTTGTTAATTAAACTCTCATCTTCTGGAGGGGCTTTAAGAAATCAAAGCGCATGGAGAGGAGAGAACGCATCTTTTTGCTATAAACCCATTCTGATCCCTAAAGACATTTAGCAAGATCCTAACAAGAGATTCGGAGGAAAGTCCAGATGTGCTTCTAAAACAGGCAGAGGGGGGAGAAAAGCATGGATTTTGTCCATGGAGGGAAGTCACTGTGAAGCTGAAGGGGATCAGTTTTGTAGCCCAAATCACCCAACACATTAATAACCACCACTGGAAAGCAGGGAGCAGAAAAACACCAGGCTGGTGCCAGAGGGTTACTCAGAACTCCTGTGGACAGACCGTGCCGTAGGGAGGAAGAGGAGACCCAACACTACGTTTAAAAGCTGCGGTACAAGCAGCAAGCAGCTTTCTGATTTTACACAGAGAACAACTGGCCCTGAACTCCAGCCTCGCACTCCAAGCAAGATCCTGGGAGCATAAGGAGCTGCTCTGGACACACATCAGCCCATCACAGCCATGAAAGCAAGTACAGAGCTAGAAACCGTTAAGGAAGCAAGAAAGAAGCCCCAAAGCACATCCCGCTGCAGAGACCCAGCAAGCACCCACACCATGCACGTGGTCTGGTGGGTTTCTCAGGTGTGCAATGGCTTTCACACAAGGAATGACTCAAAGCCCTGGGAATCTGCCAGGAGAAATGATACAGAAGCTGCATCTGACAGTGGCCTCTAAATGAGACCAATTATGGATTACCCATTTTCTCTTGGTTGCTATCATCTCTTCCCACAAGAGAACCAGGGAAACTAAAATGAAAACATCCACTGACAACGTTTAGAGCAAAAGACCAGCCACAGCTTCACTAAACCCTGCAGACAGACACGTCCTTGCCACAGGACAGCACCGTTCAACCCCTGCTTTGAGCCACTTTATGCTTTCCCACATTCATAAACTCCTGGAAGAACAGCACGTGAAGGGCAGTAAAACACCACAATCCACCTCCAGCTCAGAAGCCATCGAACCTGTGAGGTTCGTGCCCAGGCTCCTCATACGAGAGGTTTTTATGAGTCCACCTTGGCTGGGTACCCCCAGGGTCCTGGATCAGACCAGCACAGCTCCTGGGCTCCAGCGCAGCACAGTTCCCTGCCCAGAGAGCTTTCAGTCGCTGCCTCATCAGCAACCACATCTCACTCACTCTACTCTTGCCAGGGGCAGCACTAGGATTGATCTAAGGGAGGGATAAACCTCCACCGAGAGGTTGAGCTTCTCCCAAGACCCCTGTGGGTCTTGCATCATACACCACCCTCTCTAGGCCCCCTCTTCACAAACTCTTTCTAACACACCAACTATTCAGGTTCCCAATAGCTTTCGCTACACGCTCCTTTCCACCCATGAATTTACCTTCAGTTAACTTCACTACTACAGACTTTTCATGCTGCTGATCTACCCACTCTTCTTTTCCTTCCCCTGGATATGACACTGCGTTGGCCTGCTCCCAAGTCCTCTGATGTTGAAGCTGTTTTAGCTAGAAACTCCCCACTTCATTCATAACAAAACCACTTTGTTCTTCGGAGCATCCAAACCCGTTATTAATATCTCAATCCTGTGATTTAGCCTGATTTAATTTTAATACTTACTAAACCACATCTTTTTTTCTTGCATCAAAGGAAGATTTAGGATCCCGAATTTGCACAGGCTTTGGAAACACGTCAAAGAAGAGACAAATTTAGAACTGCACAAGAACACTCAGTTTTGCACAGTTTCACAATAAATGAACAATCTACCCAGAAAATTATTCTCTCCTGAGCAGTGGGATCAAGCCAAATTTCCCCCAGCTTTACTGCTCAGTTTTGGATTTTCACCTCATCAGATGCAATCTGAGGCTGAGGGTTTGGGTGTTAACAGTGTTTTCTCTGCCCTCCCTAACTGGTAGCTGTTAATGAGCTGTTAATGAGTTGAGTAGGAGTTGGGCTGAGGCTGCAGCCTGTTCCTCAGCTGAGGTCCCTGCCTCCACCCAGCTCTTCCCACATCGATGTTTAGGACTCCATTTAAATCCCAATTTTTTCCCCCATTTCAAAAGGGCAGGTGATGTGTTATGGCGCTGGGATGTTGGGTAGGTGCAAGATGCAACCCCAAACTGCATGCTTGTAAAAGCCTGCCTTCCTCAGGAAACCAGCCAGGAGTATATTCAATCTCTGGAATTCATGTAGTGACATGTTCTGCACTTCCCCATCCAAGCGTCTGTTTAGAATAACCCTTGCTACATCAATAACAAGTATGTCCTGTAACAAACCTGGATCCTTTTCCCTAAAGGAGAGCTGACATTTTATCCAACAGCAGTGTATTCCAACCGCTGCTGTCTTCCCATCCATCCCAAACAGAGAAAACAGCAGCACAACCTCAGTAGGACAGAAACCCTTCCCAGGCTCACAGGACCTCGCAATCACTCCAGCTCGCTGTCAGGCCTGGGAAGGAGAGCGGTTTGTCCCAGGGGCCCTGGCAAACCTGCCTAGCAGGGAGCTGAGGGGGAAGCCTGCACTCACAGTCCTTACACTGAGTACCGGAGCAGGATGGTGCTGTGCGGGGTCCCAGCCTGCAGAACGTGGCAGCCGAGATGGGAGGAGCTGCAGAAGCACCTTAGGTGCTAACTTCAGAGATCGATTCAGCAGTGTGAGAAGTGACTTCAATTTATTCCTACTACCAATCCATCATAAACTCAATTGCCTCTAAGTGCAGGCTGATATGACCACAATAACTCTCAGGTTAGAGACATGCAGGCAAATACAAATGGGGCTGAGCCACATTCACAGGCTGCAAGCTTTCTATTCACTTCTTTTTAAACACCTTTTAGGTGGTCTGATCTTAGGCTGTGGCCATATGAAATGACCCCGACATAAACGCCGAGGATTCATTGTAGATAATAAAAAAGCTGTATATTTAAATACAAGGGAGCATCTGGGAATCCCAAATGGATGCTATGAGCAACAGCTTCACCTGGTTAACACAGGACATGAAAAAATGGTTCTGATAAAGGTAATAGCTACTGCTAACTTGAAAAACATTAATTCCAGGGATATGCACTGTGACTTACAGACACCTCAGCTCAAATGCTAAACTAAGCCCAAAGGAAGACCCTTGCAAGTCTTTGGCAAGTTCCTCAGCAGGTATTCGGTTGCCTTTAAAAACCCATCTCCCTCTCCTCCGTGCCAGGAGATTCACAAGCAGCCCAAGATTCAAACAGCTTCATTTGCCAGATGTCCTGGAGCAAACGCATCGTAAGCATGGAGCATTTATTCACTGGACTGTAGTCAGCAGTGGAGTGACTTTACCTTTCCTCTGCAGAGCCTCTGACCTTGCTTTTAAGTCCAATGTGAAACGAATTCCAAAGAACCTGATCCTCACGATGTGGATTCGGGATTCAACAATACTTCCAAAAACCTTCTTTTAAGCACTGTGTTCCTGAGAGCTGATGTTGACAGGAAGACAAAAACCAAGGCTACTAACCTTGAGTATGGTACAACAGACTCAGGCGACAGGGGTGTTTCCCTGCCATTACCAGCTGCTAACACACAAGCTTGCTCCAACATGTACAGGACTCAACCCCTGGCCCACCCTGCACGATCCCTCCCAATCTGATCAAATAAAACGGCTGGTAAAGAATTGGTTATTTTTAAACAGAAGGAATTGTCGAACAACTTAAAGCTGCTTCTTCCACGCCAGATCTTGCCCCTCAGCCTGATGCCACTGTGATGGGGCACAGCACAAAATGCTCTGACAGGATTTGGAGTACACACCAGGACACATCCGTAAAACCTGCTTAGTCAAAGAACAGCGCTCCTAAGCAGCAGCGTCATTTGAGCACTGCTCCTTCTTTGTAACCTCTATTTTAAGAGCTCTTTAAAGTTTCAGGCTCTGCATTTCCTTATTTCTTAAATATAAACTTAGGGTACCACCTGGAGCCCAGCTGAGGCTGCAGATCCCCAAACTCATCTGTCTATGCTGGTCAAAGCTC
The DNA here is from genome assembly GCA_039720435.1 of Amazona ochrocephala. NCBI lineage: Eukaryota > Metazoa > Chordata > Aves > Psittaciformes > Psittacidae > Amazona > Amazona ochrocephala. The sequence continues at coordinate 94,498,749 of CM077879.1, forward strand.
ATTTTCACCAGGAGGAACAACTGCGCTGTGTTCGCATGAGGACAAGAAGTTCATCTTCTCAACACTAAGTAATTATTTAGTAATTTCAGGTTTTCCTCTGGCTGCAGAGTAATTGTTTAATGAAGCAATGTGCAGATTATCAAAGAGCCTAATGAGTCAGGAGAAGGAAAAACAACCATTTAGAGGTTTAGGCTTTGTGAGGATCCCCATGAAAGGAGTTAAACCCAAAGTATTTCAGGCTTTCCTCATTCTGCTTTAGGGATGAGCAGGAATATATATAAAACATAGCTAGTTTTCTTTGTTACTGCTCTAAGTTTTGCACAAAATTAATGCCTATTCAGAAAGAAGCTTCAGTTGTCCAATACAGAGTCATCTGCATGTCCAATTCTGCAGTGACTGAATCCCTGTGGATATCTAGTGGTGTTCACTGGGTAAAGAGCACCAGGGCCCATGCAAGGGGCTCACGGAAGGCTCTTCCCCGTCTCACATCCCCAGGATTCACAGCTCCCCAGGAACACAAAGACAAGGGATTTTTAAATAGGTCACACAGAGGCTGGGTGGTAATTACAGAAAACGTTAATCAGATTGGAGCAAGCAGAGCTGCTTATCTCTTGCAAGAAGCCTTTCTAATATCAGGTCTTTCTGCCCATCTCAGGACGAACTGCCAGGAAGAGCACAATGGTCATATGGAAATACCTGGAATACACAAACCTTGCTGGTTGCCAATTCTGGCCTCATTTTGATGACAAAATACAAAACAAAAGGAGAGGAAATAGAAAACATGTGAATGGGTCTTACTGTCAGAAGACTGGGGAAAGCAAAGCAAGAGCAAGCATGGCCACTGGAAGACTGTTGTCTTTACAGCTTCTGAGCACGCTTCTCCACATCAGCCCATGCCTGTATCTGTTTCCCTTTTTGTGCTTCAGTTTTCCACAAGGATCTCAGCGAAATCAGTACAAACCACATTAACTGCTGCAATTTCACAGCTTCCACTTCATTTTTAGTGCTTCGTTAAAGAGTCAGCATATTTTTTTCCACTATCAAAAGAATTAAACCACATTCTTCCCAGACCAAGCCCCAGAACTGCAGGAAGCAGATTCCCCACTTGCACTGCGTACTCCCAGACCCTTTGGTTATCACTGCTTTAGGACAGCTTTATGTACATGGGGTACAGCTACCCCCACGTGAAGCAGTTACTTCAGCAGCACCTACTGCTGCAATTCAGGCTACAAAACTCCAGGCAGCCCATGCAGTGGTTGCAGATGCTAAAATCTTTACAGCTGTTCACTGGGACTCCCTCTCGGTGCTCAGTGCCCTGGTAACAGAAGAAAATAGGTGGCCCAGGTCAGATTCTTCAGCCCAGAAGAGCTGAAAGCAGCTCTTTGGTGGCGGCTTAAACCGAACCCTGGGCTTGTGTCCCCCCTGTCACGCTGTGCTGTGGAGGAGCAGATGGCCAGGTTGCACAGCACTCTCACAGAACTACAGGTCAGAGCTCCTGCTTTATTTGCCCCAGGACACAAAAAAGTGGCTTTCAGCATCCACGATGCTTACAACTTGTGCTTTTCTGGCTAAACCGCCAGTGCTTCTAGAGGGACATTGGTAACAACAGCACAGGGTTACAGTCACACCCAGAACAGTACCAGCACAGCCTCTCAGGTAGAAGGAGAACATCAGTGAGTGGTTTTGCAGTTGTACTTGCTGATCCCTCTTCTACAACAGACATTTTTCTCCCCTCTGGAAAAACTGCTGCTTTCTGCTCACGACAGTTGCTCTGTAACAAGACAGCAAAGGCTTGATACAGCAGCAACTCTGCAGAGCCTCAAAGAGCTGCCAGATTCAAGAGGCTGTTGGGAACTCAGAAACAGAGTCCTCTTAGGAAAACCTGCTTTTGTTAAACGAGGTCACAGCGTCTTTCTTTAATTCCTCCTCTGCTTTTTCTGTTACTGTTCCACGTTCCCACATCTGCAGAGTAGGGAGACCGAGTTTTTCCATTTCCCCCTTTGGAATTCCACAGTCTCTTTTGCCGGAGCAATTAGTATTTGCTGTTGTTTTAAAAAGAAAAGCCCTACAGAAATGAAGGCAAAGGATGACTCACAGAGACCAATAATTAGGCCATGTGTTCAATTATCTTTCCTGCTTAACTAGTCACTCTGTAGGAAATGCTCAACCTTTGATGTGCAGCAGCAACTCACCAATTCATTAGGAAGAAAGAAGCAATGCAAGGAAGGAAACCTCAGGAACTGTATCAAAGCCCAGAGATATCTAATGAGGGGAACAACAGCATCAACAACAGAAAACAGGCACAAAAAAGGTGGAGGTTTCAAATTATCTGTTTCAACTATCTTGGCTGCACTTCCTTTGAAATTAAAACTGTTGGGAAGCAGACAAGAAGAGAGAAGGAGGCAGCCTCGTTTGATCAGAAAAGCATCACTGTTTCCTTGAAAGCTTGCCACAAGGCATACAATCTATCTGTATTGTAGGAGACTCCTCACAGACCATCCCGGTGGGTGGATGGAAGCTGCAGGAGGCAGCACTCCACCTACTATACCGGGTTAGGGAAAAATAGGAAACCCCTTTATTTAAAAACCTGCATAGTTAAGCACAATGGGACACACACTGCTGGGAGTCTCAACCTGGCACCAACAGCTTGAGAGAATAAGGAATACAGTTCAGTTAACTACCTACCACATCTATTAATGCCCCACAGAGAAGGAGCAGCCAGGCCTGCCTGGGATGAGTACCGAGGTCCTCAGTTTCCTTAGGCCTACTCCAATAAGGGATTGCTGCAGTTGCTCTTCCTTGGCTACGTCACCTCTTTGAGCTGAGTGAAAAAATGGGTATGACCATGTAAATCAAATGGGCTGGAAAGACCCTGAACATGCCTTGATCTGCCAGTTCAGATGTGTTACTGCCTGTCTCTCAATAAGTGGCACTAATGTAAGTAACAGAGCATCCAAAAGAGAACTGCATAACGACGGAAGCAAAACTGCTGCATGACGGTGTCCACATCAACACCCCATCCTCAGTGACTGGGGATGCTGTGGATGCAGTTCTCAAATCCCAGTGTCTGCCTTCAAGCCACACATCCCAAAGGCTTTTAAAAGTCGATTTAATCTTGCCTTCTAGATTTATCCAGCTCTTCCCCTACCTGGGATTTTTATTCCCTTTCAGCGGTCATGGTTCCCCTTCACTCCAGGGGTGTCTGTTCAGGAGGAGCTATAACGAAATACAACTAATGCCATCAATCAAAACAGCGCAGGTGACTGTCTTAGCAAAAAAGGAGGAAGCAGGAAGAGAACAAGGGGGACAGCAAGGAGTTAAACCTGAATCAGAAAACTCAGTACTGCAATTGACCTTGTTTTATTTAGGCAAGTGGGTATAAGGGGAAAAAAATTCTTTGGGGTGGCACACTGAGTGACAGGAGAGAGAAGAAGAAAGGTCCTGGGAATTTTCTGGTCAGCCTGGAGTTAAAGCAAAGAACTGGTCAAAGCCATAGCCAACAAAGAAAAAACAATCTATAATATCATGCAAATTTAACCAGCAGATGCTCCTCTTACCACATCCTGAATTATGTAACGTGTGCATCACGCAACCGACAGTTCTGCTCTGGCTACACAGCCCCATCCTCAAAGGCAAACACACAGCAGTGGAAATGAAGGAAACTTCATTGCCTGGGGAAGGCCAGAAGCCAAGTGATGAGGTGTCCATTATGAGAGAGGGGAGGGAAAAGAGTGAAAGTCTGGCACCCTTCTAAGGCAGCAGCAACCAAAGAGCAGCCTCACCTCGCAGCATCGTGTGCAGTGCCACACACTAGGATCCTTTTACACAGTGTAACTGGTGCTCCCTGCACTGCAGCTCAGCCCAGGGAACTCCAGCCAGAGGATGCAGAAAGCCACACTCCCAAGCTGGTCCACATGGAAAGGACCTCCACCCCTCCACTCACCCCTTTGTTCCAGCACTGCAGAGTGCTGCAGCAAAGAGCCCAGGTCCCAGCTCTGCTGGCAAATGGGTGTGAACTGGGACCTAAGTAAGAGTAACTTCTGCTCATAAAATCCCAGCTAGCGACTGCATCTCCATAAAGCATCCACTGCAGAAGCACTTGGAATTCGCAGTCTATTATTCCTGTTTCAAACAAAGTCTGTTGACTTTTAAACTAAGGAAAGTTCCTGCCTTTTGACTGGCACAACGTGCGCCACTGCCAAGAAAACTGAATTTGCATCCAGACAAGGGGGAAAACGGTTGCTACTTACTGCCAGCACCAGCAAACTACTGCTCTCCATGCTCACCTACACAGCACTGCACCTAACGCAGGCACTGCTCTGCAAAGGGGAAGAAATGAAGATCAGCAGCAGAGAAATACCACTTCGACTCTTATCCAAATATCTGAAATCCAGAGCACATGAAGAATCTCCAGGGGAAATTTAAAGTGGTTTATTCTGGGCAATTAAAGTGATGTAAGGTGCAGCCTCTGCTAAAGGCTCTCCTTGTCCATGGGGTTCCCCGGCCATTCCCTCCTCCCCCAGGATGACCTCCAAGGCCAGAAGAGAGTCCCAGGGAAGGTTATGCCCCTCCATCAGGCTGCATCTGGGGAGGAAGGGGGGTCCTGGGCTCTTTCACTCTTTTCCTCCTCTCATCCTTAGCTGCCTCAGCAGCCCCTTTTACCTCCCTTAACTGAGCCTGCTCCCCAGATTACTCTCAGGGTTAACCCCTTCCATGCCCAGTGGAACTCAAACCCCATGACCCACGGTAACACGAGGTAAAAGCTGTCTTGTTTTTCTTCCCACTTTCTCCCTCGCATCCAAATTCTCTTTGCACTGAATTCCAGGAACTCTTACTTGTTCCATCAGTTCTTGATGAAGACAGATAAAGGCAACAGCTCTGTCATCTCCCCTCTTCCCCCAGTGAAATTTTCTTCGGAGAATTGCAATGAAATGACAGGATATTGTTTAACTGCAGCATTTTGCAGATGAAACAACGGCTGGAGTGGTTTTTACTCCCGCAGCACACAAATTTATGTTGCTACACAGCAATAAAGCAAAGCCTTAAATTTAATCAGGACAAATACTTCAGGCAATGGCAAGCTGATAGATTATTTAGAAAGGGACTCGATGAGAGCTGGAAGGAAATATGCCTCAGCCTGGGAGTCTTCAGAAACAGAGAATTTTCACGCTCAGCCCTTGTTAAGCTTTTTCATCTAAGCTGTTTGTATTTAGTGCCTTTGAACAACCTCCGAAGGTTATAAGCAGACAGGGGCAGCACTGGCAGGGGTCTCACAGGACTCCACACAGCATTTACTGGTGACAACATCCCCTGAGCAGGGGCTCCCTCCACTTGTGCACTCACAGCCAGCCACTGAGGAGGTGCTTCCTAGCGCAGGACCCCGCTGACAGCCCAGCAACATCAGCTATGTCATGATTTGGTCTCTCCTGCAGAGTGCCTGGCTTTCCCCAAATTGTCCTCCTTCCATCAATTCTTCAACCATCCCAAACCACTGAGAAATAGACAAAACTAGATGCATTAGTATTTATATGAAAGGTCTAGGAAATTCAATAATGTTCCTATTGTTTTATTGCAGATGGCACATCGGCTCTTTATTACTGCAGAAAACTCAAGGGCCCTGTAGAGTGCAATAAACTGGTGCGTGTTCAGCTTTGCAATGCTCCACAGGGCTCTGATTTACTGGCCAGAAACCGGCACCTTCCACACAAGCAGCTGAGCTCAGTGATTGCCTTGTGCTCCCTGCAAACCCTTCACAATGAGGTGAGATGAGGTCTGCCCACACAGGGCCCTGCTTCTCCCTGGTGCCCACCCTCATTCTCAGTCATATGGGCTCCGTTATTAAAGAGCAGAGAAAGAGATTTGTTTTCACCTTTGCATCAAGATGTTTCCCTCTCCTATTGGATTTCAGACACTATTTGAGTTTCCTGCCCAATTCCTGGGCTGCGAGAGACAGTTTAAAGAAAAAAAAAGTCAATGTACCAGGACGAAAACCAGGCAAATCACAAAGGGAAAGCCTCAGTCTCACACATACACCAGCCGTGTCCAAGACAAGTCCTATGTAAATACACTTACAAAACACTTCAGGAAAAGGCACTCCCATGGACAGTCACCCACAGATTAAGTAACGTGGGCAATTCTCCACCAAACCCAGTAGGTCTCCTTCAGGACACTGAGCCTTTACTGAATGATAAACCCAGCTCTAGTCAGCCAGCCCTGAATAAGGAAGCAGGGAAATGCCACACAAAGAGCTAAAGAACCAGCATGAACTGCATTTACATTCAAATTGTTCTCAATATAATACTATTTCTATCAAGTTTGAATTGGAAAGTACAGGAGGGACCTGGAATGCACCCGACAACATTTATCCACAGCCTCTAACCCTACACATGCTACCAAGCCTGTTTCTGGCGACAAACACTCTCAGACCCTCAGTGGGGGCAACCTCTCTGCATTGATTTTATAAATGACAAACAAACAAGTAAATGGCTGGAACCCATCTCTGTCTAAATAGGACTGATTACAAATGCCTAAGCGCACAGCTAACACAAGGGCCTTCTCCTTCCAGGCATCCTATATAGAGGACAGGGAAGTACCAGGAACTTTCCCAATTACAGACCATACTCTTACACTACTGCGAACAGACGTTATAGAGACACTCGGTAGATTCATACATTAAATAAAGTAGTGAGTAATGACAGAAACAGAAAGTACAGCCTGGTGCTGACAAAACCCACACATCGTTACTGAAAACAATCTAAAAGGAGGAAGAGAAACCATGTCTCCTTAAGAAAATAAAGACCAGATTAGCACGCACACCACATCATAAGGGAAAATATAAATGAAAGCCCTCCTGCAGCTAAGTTCATTCAGTGAAGTTACTATTTCTGCTCTGCTTACACATTCCATGCTTATAATCATAAATTCATGGTTTAGTAGTCAATAGTCCAGGTACTTTGAAGAGGAATATTCTGACCCAAAGTGTCTAGAGCATACAGATAAGGACATGAACATGCTGGGGAATGCTAACAGAGAAGAGGACTCTGCAGCTCAGGTTTTGAGTCCATTTGGAAAATGCTGCAGACTTCAAATGTTATTCTTTGGATCTTCTTGTAGTTTATTTACTGAGACACACGAAACCAGGAACAATGAAAGATCCAGAAGCAAAACACTTCCCTTGTGTGAAAGGTGAGATGTTACCAAAGAGGAAACAATGAGCCAATTGCTTGCGTGCTGCTTTAACTCCTGCTCTGATTCATAAAGTGCTACTAGTACCCCAAACATTCATTTTCACAAACATCTACACACATCATACTTTAGGTAGAATTGGCAGTTACCAAGCTCTGGAATCATGTTTCAAAACAAACCCAAGAGCCTTCCTCAACCCCTAACTGCACAACATCCACAACAAAGTCAGAGGAACCCCAGTTTAAAACAACCACTGCAGAACTTCAAACAGCCCCCCAGGATGTGATCAAAGAGAGTGTGAGCCAAGAGGGGCATCAGCTGAAAAGCCACCAAATTCAACAGCTGCAAGAATCCATTCACACTGACGGAGGAAGGAAGCAACCACTGCTGCGGGACCACCATGCCACATAGCAGACATGTGTCTTTGTATGCAGTCCATGCAGAGGGAAGCCCAAGGAGTACTTACTCTTGGCTGCCAGTTCTCATACTGCTTCTGTAGATTTGCACCAATGGTTTCCAGAGCTTTCTGAGGACCCATTGACAGAGGATCTAGGAAAGAGAACACAAATGAGCATTTCTGACTGCACCTGAACCACTCAGCTTGACAAGAAGCAGAAATGATTGCCAATTTTATGGGCATTTAAACTTTGTGTTTCTGCAGAATCCAGATCTACAACCTGGGAGACCAAAGTCTACATCAAAGCATGGACACCACCCCCCTTTGCAGATGAAAGAAGCCAAAATCTGTCCATCCTGTCCCTCTCCAGTGCTCCGCTTGCAAGAAAAACCGTTTCATGACGTTTTAATGCAAGTTCCTGCACACATTCCATTTCAAATTCACAAACGCTGCATTCTTCACGGAAAAACGCATCCCCAGATTCTTCTCTCCAGTACAAATTAAACACCATTAAAGACTGTCAAACTTGGAAGCTTTCTCTTGCTAAGGCAGTAAATACAATGGGGTTTTGAAAGACAGGAGAGGCATTGCATTTGTTTCTTTCATAAGGAAAAGAAGGCTTCCACAGTAAATAATGACAAAAATTTCAACTGGTGAAATATTTGATGATAAATGTATTTTCTTGATGAATGCAGAATCCTGCCTCATTTGCTTCCATTGCGGACTGCTCCAGAGAGCACACTCCAGTTGCAGTTTGAGAAGTTAATTGTGTTGCTGGGTCATTACCCCCATCCATCCGTACCAGCACAGCTTCACCTTGCATCCTTCATTCAAACACCATGACCATGTAACTGACACTAGTAACAAGAAGTTAGAAGCTAATATTTTGCTATTTAATATAAATCATTCTATTAACCAAATCAGGGAGTTATTCAAGGCCAAGTTGGACGGGGCTTGCAGCAACCTGGTCTAGTGGAAGGTATCTCTGGGTGACCGCTCAGACCCCAGAAGCCTGCTGTGAGTTAATATGCCATTAGCTACTGCTCAGATTAGAAAGGAAACAGAAAACCAGCATAAACACATCAGATTTCTTTTCTGAGTCCTTCAAAAGGACCAAACTGAACTTCAGAAAACGAAGTTTAAAACACTTCACATGTACTTTGACAGCAGAGGAACATAGTCTGGAGATGCCGGCGTGCCTCCAGAGCAATCAGTGTTATTAACAACACCCTTCTGTATAAAAATCAAGTTCCCTGGTGCCATTCCAAGAGCCAAACAGTGGAAATAAATTATTCTCCTAAATATAGCTCGTGCACCAGAGCCATGACGTGAGCCCTCAGCCTCCCGTGTCGAGCGCACACGTAAGGCCAAAGCCCTGCAGACACCAGCCAGGACACTGTCAGTGCAGTCACGGCATGAGGCTGCCCCGGTGCCTTCCCTGCGCCAGGCTGACACCGTAGCACAGGTGTCAGCTCAGGCTTCATTCTGGAGAAAAACCACTTGAGATGCTCTAAGGGTGCCTCTGGATGCATTGTTCACACAATGGAGATCTCAGCTTGGCTGTGAACAGCAGCAATTGCACCAAATCGATCTCCACAATTCCTTGCCCATCTGGCAAAGACGTTCCCACCATCCGTTCATCCCATCAGACGTCCCTCACCTTTAGCTGCTCTGGAGAACGCTGTACAGAGAAAAAAACGCAGATTTTTTGCCATCGCATTGTCAAAAGTTGGCTAGCAATGGGAACAACTACTTGTGTAGAGATACGCACCGAACATTCATCTCATTACGAACCTGCATTCAACATTCTCTTTGCTGATGACGGTCATTAATAACTTCATTCAATGATTGCAACACTCCTCATTCTCTTTGCTCTCTCCTCATGTATCAATGAGAAACTAGAGCTGTTCTCCCCACTGAATAGATGTATTTGTTAGTGCATGCTCATGGCTTTTTAACTGCTTTAAAGTCATCAGCATTTTTTGGTTAAAACAAATGAGCTGCCGTGATTCATAAGCAGGTACAGCAAGGTTGAGATATCCTGCAAGTTTTTTAGGACATTCAGTTTGTGCAATGATTAATTTGCTTCTGCAGCCTAACGGACGCCCCACAGCTCAGGATTACAGAGCTCTGCAGGTTAGTTCCTGAAGACGGAACATTTCAATTCCTAGATAAACCCCAAATCTCTCAGAAAGCTGTCTTACACCAGGTATTTCCTCCCAAAATTACTTCAGGCAAGTCTCGTCCTGATAATGAGATGTGCTCTCCAAAACCAAGGCAGCTTGCATTTCTTCACAAACCCCTAAGAATTCACTCCAACACTGCACCGGAGTAGCAAGCCCAGGTGCTGGAACTGCTGGCAAGACATCCTTGGGAATAATTCCAGGGCTTCTGAATTCACGATCCCAATTAAATTAGCCTCAGAGCAGTCACCTCACCATGCAGTAAAGTCCATGCATTTTACACAAGCTTATTCCTACACTATACGAGGCAGGGTAATTGCAAACCTTTGCAGATCACAGCTCCCTAAAGATGTAACTGCTCAGAGATTTTCTTAGGTATTTATAAATCCACAACAATTAAAAGCAAGCCAAGCACCTCATTACCACCTTGTCTTCTCCACTTCAGAACAAAGCAGGAGCGATGAGCCAAAGCAGCAGCTACTGCTGGACTCTCAACTCACAGTGAAGTCAGATGCTCTGTTTCCTTTTGTTCGCCCCAGTTTCAGGTCCAGGAAACACACCACTCGAACACTCCTGCATGTAACTGACACCAGAGTTGGCTGGAGCTTGGAAGTGCTCAGGACTTACCGATCCAACACTCCAGGCGGGCACAGGGAGTCGTTTTCACCACATCCGGAGGGTCCACACCAACATTTAGGCACAAAACTAAGGCAACGCTGACAGTCTTCATCTGCAAAGACAGACAAGAAACCCCTCACTTAGTGTAAAAACAAAATCAATTGCGTTTGTGCTGATTTTGACCACTGCTGTAACCTGCGAAGGGCTTCAGTGAACTTTTGTTACCTGCTCCTCAACACACACTGTGCCAAGCAGGGGACGACTGGGGCAATTTTTCATTTGTTTAAATAGATCAGTACTGAGACTTTGAGTTCCTCTTTTTTATGATTATTTCCAGAGCCCATTCTTCTTTCGCAGAGCATGGAAATGGGTATCAGCACTCTTCTGCTGCTCACCTTAAAATAGCCATTGTCCAACTGAAACACATTATTAAAACATGAGAATATGCTATTCAGGGTCCCTGATCGATATTATAATAGAGGATGTCCTTTCTAATATTAAAACTAAGAGCATTACGAGGGAAAAACACCCAAGTGAGCAACTAAACCATAACAACACATTCACTCTAGTTTTTGTTTATTTCCTTACTCATAGAATGGTTTGGGTTGGTTCCAGCTGCTGCTTCAGTATCAGCCCCTGGAACCCATGGGCAGCACATTCCCACCGCTTGTGGACACACGAGGCACCACAAAGCTACAACATCCAAACCCAGCAATGCCTCACCTCCAACCAAAAAGCTGCATCAACCAATGACTTGGTGCTATGGCCAGTTAAAAACATGGCTTGAAAATCAGTATTTCACATCTTTAGGCTCTTTTCTGCATTCTCTCATCCCAACACCTAAACCAGAGCAGGAAAACAGAAGCAAGGTGGCTCAAGTTGCTTCCATCATGTGTTCAGCACTCCCTGCCTTGTCGGAAGCAAAGCCACCCACAGCTCCACTCGCCCAGGGTGCTACTGCAATTCCAAGCAGCAGGCAAACTAAGAAAAACTAAAAACACCCAAACTTCACACTTGGAGAATGAGCCAGAGGCACACAAGTGTGTGATTTATACAGAAACTGAAGCACAGAGACACGAGTCACACCAAGAAGGGAGGACAGGACCAGTGTCTGCTCACTCCCATGTCTATGATGGGGAACCCAGAAAAAGGTAGCATGAAATCTGATTATGTTCTTACTAGCAAAACCCCGTAATTGTGTGGGAGCTACTCATCCCCGAGCTAACAAGGAGGACGCTGCACTTCCTGGAATGCATGAAAAGGATGAATAGCTCCGTATGTTTTTTATAGAACAGCATAGTAGAATCACTGAATAGTTTGGGTTGGAAAGGAACTTAAGATCATCATCTAGTTCCAACCCCCGTGCCATGGGCAGGGACACCTCACACTCCTCAATTCATCCCCCACAGAATCTGTATGTTATAAAAGAGGCCCGGTTTTCACAAGTGATCCGAGGGGACTGGGAAGCTCCATCCCTCAGCCACCAGCACTCCCTGCCCTGGGCTCTGTGAGCAGGGCAGCTCCTGCACCATGGGCTGCTGCAATGAGTGGCAGTGGATGAAAACAGCTCCCCCTGGTCTCAAACCTGAAAGAACAGGCTTCCTACCAGAACACAAGAAATCTGGCACCCGATACTTTAGTGCCTTATTCTTCCTCAGCAAGAGCCCCTGGCTTCCTTCCTGCTCCCCTGTTTCATGTACTCAGCAGCACGGGAAGATGGAAAAAAAAGGGGAAAAAAGGAAAAATAAATAAATTAATTTAAAAAAGGGGAGAAAAAGAAAAAGAAAAATATAATAGGAAATAAAAGAAAAAAGGCAAAAGCTCACCCAGCCTCTGAAACCCAAGGTGCTGCAGGATGTTAGAGAGCCCCAACGCTGGCAAACGCGCTGAAAACCCAGAGGAAACAAAGAAAACTACAGGACAAAATCTCTTCTTAGAAGTGGAAACACACAAATGATTCCTTCACTAGAAAGGCCCCTGCTAAACAGTCTTTTCCTTCTCATTTATTTATTGGTTCCCACTTGTGGTCTAACTCTGACTTATTCTCAGTGTTTTACTAGCAAGGTCTGGCTGTGACTTACGCTGATCTTGATTTTCTATTCCCAAGCTCAGTGTTTTAATTCTCCTTGAGCACAGACAGCAGCCCAGTAATGAAATGTAACAGTCCTAGGGACAAATGGGGTTATTTCCCTGCTCTTACCTCCCCACACCAGAGGTCAGGTATTCTACCACACAACTATTTGCTGTGCTACTACAGAACACATCTTCAGTCGGAGTTACAGCACTTTAATACTCCCCAAACTCCCACTAAACAACCACCGATGATGCTGAATCATTACAGACCAAAAACCTGAGGCCAAGGAACCAAATAATGCTTTTCGCATTCCTGAACAACTTTGGAACACGCCAGCACAAACTCTGTAGCATATTTAAAGCTTCTTAATACCAGAAGTCCGGGGACATTCTCATCCATCATTAAGACAGTGGAAATTTTCTTCTCCACATTTCAAGAACATATCCATCGGAATGCATGTCACTGGCTTGTTGTTAAAACTGAAAAATGAAGCAGAGAATATATGGCAAGCTTCTAGGAAAGCCAATATCCAAAATGCTTTCTCAGCAAAGCCCCAAGATCGAGCATATAGAAGCTGTAACTGTGGGCTCCTCTGGATAAGAGTGTGATTTGACTGCTTAAAAGAAGACAAATTGGATACAATTCACGCCTTCATGTTGCATCCGATTGAAAACTGTTTAATAACCGGTTCAGAACCTGCAACACTTAAACTGCAAAACCCATTGGGTCCAAAAGCTCTTCCTGAGAAGTAACAGTATTGAATTCAACTCCCAAATCAGGAATAGGAGTAAGTGAGCAGAGGTACTTTGGTGTCTGTTAAGAACAGAAGATGCTTATTAAAGCACTGGCATTAAAATTCACACATTATACTGAAGATCAGAGAACTTGTGAAGTATTTTTAATTTGCCTTTGATTTCATTTTGAGACAAAAGAGATTTGCAGATGAGGGAGATACCTCAGACCAAACCCAGTGCAATTGCTGGGGGTTCTTACTGTTGCTAACCTGCTCCCACCAGTTAGTAAGAACGGGTTAGCAACTAAGGAGTCACATCACTGCTTCATCTTCTAGCTCAAGTAATACCAAGGGCAAGTCAGCCAATCAATTCCTGAGGAATTTTGTGGGAGGACCCTCTCGTAACATTCCCAAATGGACACTTTAAAACCCATCAATATTTGATTTCCACACTGCAATTTTCAAGCTGAAAACTTTCTGTTCAACCATTTCAGAGCACCACTCAACCCCGATCAACCTGCCTGGGCTCACGCCAGGAAGCTAAAAGTGCTGCTGTGAGTTAATACAAACACAGCACTAAACATAAAACATGAGCTGCTACATTACGGTACAGAGCTGAAGGTGAACTTCAGCATTAAATACAAACACTAGGCCAGATTTCCAGAATGAGAAATCCTCACACGCGTCTCCTTTGGAAATCCTCACTGGCCGCGCAGATCAACCCTCCTGCTCCTCCCGGGAATTCCTCCCCTTCCTGAAGGCTTTTTTGGGGTATTTTTGTTTACATGCATTTACACAGATTGAATATAAGCCTCTCAAGCAAAAGGCAACACAAGGAAGGTGCTCCTCGGGTGACTGCAAGATGCTGACTGCTCTGGAGACATGCCATTAATACTCCAACAAGGAGTTCTCCACACACTGAGCAGCAACAGCAATGTTCAGCAACACGAAACGTTGTTCTCCCTTCGGTTTCAGTTGCATTCATTCTGCAGCACCACAAAATCAGGGTTTTTCCTTCCCAAGCCTCATGGAAGCTTTCTCACAAGCCAGTGACCCCTGCAGTGATCTGCATGCCAGAGGGGGGCTCTAGGGGGTGACGGGATTCATGGCATATCAGCCACAGGAGGAGATGGGCACTATGAACTCCGGCAACTTCCCATTTCAGGCTCCCAGCTAAAAGGTGACAAGTGGCAACACTCTGTCCAGCGCTCTCTAACAGCGCAGGCATCACTTCCAGGGCTCAGGCACTAACCACACCACTGAGGAACACCAGCGTGCAGAGCAACCATGAAAAGGCTGCAACCGTGAACAGGCAGAGAAAGCCTTGACCTCCCTGGTCCAGTGGGTCACACACCTCCAAAGGAAGGTTTCTGAAGGGAGTGACTCGGAAGGCGCCCCACGGGAACATGACCTATCTCTACCTGCCACCAGGCAGAGGAACACAGACCCTGCCTGCAGAAGCGGGTCTCTGATGCATTGCCCTTCCAGCAGCCTCTTCCACCATCAAGCCCTAACTTGGTGCCCTCCCTTTACCCTTTCCACATCACACTTCCTCTTAATGGATCTTCCCTTTAGCAGGCCAAATACCAGAAGAAATGTGCCCATCCTCTTCAGCTTACCTGCAATGTCTGTAGGGTAAAACAACTAAAAAGGCAGAGCTTCCAATTTCAAGGAAGGGGGTATTTTGATATAAAGCTTGAGAGAAATGAATTGTTATGGAAAAAAAAACAACTCAGTGTGCTTCTCCTCAGTGATAAAAATAGTAGCATGCAAAGAAACACTTCCAGTTAACATTAATAATTCAACACCTCTGCAGGTAGTCTCCAGCCATCTGTAGCCCAAAAGGTCAGTTCCTGCTGTGACTGTGGTGACAGCATACACTAAATTCCTAGATCAGCTCCTCCTCTTTGTTTTCCTTTTCTAACCTCTCTATTCCACACTAATCCCATGAATTTTCTTCAGAGGTTTATTATGTCCAACATGTTCGCTTACCCAGTGAATGCAGCTGCTACACAAAGCTCAGGAGCAGAAGGTAATGCAAACAGAGCTCCCCACAAAGTAGACTCTTAACTGCTGGCTTCACTGTTTACTTTACAAGCACTTCTGACACCTCCAGATGAATTACTGCTGTCAGGCAAGACCCAAGACATATGTATACACCTTCTACTTACTTGCACTGAGAACAGGGTGCATCTTCCCTGGCTGCTGCGACCTCAGCTTCTGAAGGTCCCTCTGAGATCAAAGGTAATCAGGCACGACAGCACCACTCTTCAGATTAAAAACTACACAGGCTGATTCACCCTATCATAGCAAAGCATCAAAATACAGCCTTTAAACTACTGCTTAATGCATAGAACCAAAATGAGGTTCAAGTCCCTGCCAATCATTTCTTAAACATAGGAAGCAAATATTTCATTCTATGACCTCTGCTTTCTTTATACAACACACAAAAAGAATCAATGAGCCATTTTCTAGATGTTACTCCTCATTTGTTCTGTGACAACAGCTTCCCTTCTCACCTCAGCACAACTCTGTATCTGCTTTGCATTCTGTACAGGCTTCTTTCCATCATTCCACCGCATTCCTGCTCTGTCTAGCACTACCTTTCAAAAGCAAATGGAATCATAGAATCGTTTCGGTTGGGAAAGACCTGCAAGCTTACAACAGCAAGGAGGAGAAGACGGTAAGGAGAAGATCAAGTCTGTAATTTCAACAGAAGTGTGAGGAATAAAAAGATGAAGATGTCCGGTTGCGTCGAGAGCCACACAGTACAGAACACTGTCACCCATTGTAGTGCGGAGCTACAATGTGGGATAAAGAATGCCATCAACACAAACCTGTGTTGAGTATTTCATTACACCATTTCTTGAGAGAGGCACCTACACCACAGTCTTTACAGAAGAACAGGAGAACAAGACAAACATCTTGGGTTTATCAAATTTACTTAGAAATGCCAGTTAAAGCTATGACACAGAGAGCGATCAATAGGCTCCCTTGGTTACCCATGGCCATCTACGCTAACAGTCACCTCTGGAAACATTCAAGGGCAGCAGCTCAGCACAGCAGCAAGCCAATTAAATCAGCATCTCAGAGAGAAACATAAGAACCCCCCCAAACTTCCCAGAAAGCCTGCATAACCCACGGAGAGAGAACTGAAACTGTCAGCCTTGAAGAAAATGCAAGGGAAGAGGGAAGAAATGTAAGACCCAGAGGAGCGCTACCAAAGCATGTCTGAAACATTCACTGAAGGTTATCTTCAGCCTCCCAGCCACCGAAACACACACCACGCCAGAGTAAAGGAGTGGTAGCTGGCAGCAGAACAGATGCTTCACGGTTTGCACCACGAGAGCTTCGTACGAAGCAGCCGCTACCGCCTGGCCATCCGCCACTGCACGAGGTTTCGCCACTGCTTATTAACATCTACCACACTTGAGAATTAGAAGTAAAGCCTCACATAGAGATACGTATTTTAATGTAAGTCTGCATTTCCAGCACCAGCCCAGCACTCAGGTCTGTCTTTCAGGTGTATGGGGGTTTTTCACTGTCTATTCACAGGCCTTGCAAATTCCTACAAGCGTGCTGGGGGCAGGAGGATAACCAGCCCTACAACACACATATATGTTGATTTTAAATAGCAATAATTGCCTAGCTCCTCTCCAAACACCATATGCTCAGCAACACCAGTCGCCAAGACAGAAAAAAGTAAGCACATTATATATGTGTTCCCTTGTTGCATTTTTTTGATGGGGAAACACAGATACAGTTCTTTTCTGTCACTCCCTTTGCTAACAGTGCTCATTTTACATCCCCTGCATGTCAGCTGAAGCGAGAAAATGCACAGGATGGGAAAGAGATTGACTGAGTTGAAGGTTTTGGTGCTTCCTGCTGGCGTATGGAGGTGAGACCTTTTTCTTTCAAAAGATGTGACTAGCTGTACTCTGCAGAGCTGTTAATTGAAGTCCCCTCTGCTCAGACATCAAAACGTGTAGATAGTGGTAGATACAGCACAAGCGTCCCAACCCTATCCAATCAATACACAACTACCTTCATTCAAAATGATCTTTGTTCTAGGTTAGAGAAGACCTAAATCTATAACTTAGATGACAGTGCTCATTACTTGCAACAGCAGGTGCCGTTTGGGGAGAAGCTGGGCTTTTGTTAGGCTTTACACATCTGTAAGCCAGTGGTGCCCTGCACTACTGCTCAGTTCACACACCTCACTGGGAGCAACTGCCACTTTTAGGAACTCTTGAACTAAAATGGATTTCAACCACTGCCCTACAAGAGAGGGAAAGTCACAGCATCGCCAGCTCTCAGGGCCACGCTACAGCATCAAAGCCACGTGCTCCATGCCACTCCTCCTATGAGTTCAGCTTCATACCAGCGGAAGAACAGAAGCTACGTACATACCATCTGCGTTATCCCGGGCTACTCGCTGGGTTACGAGTTTCCTGAATTGTTGCTAGCCTGTGATCACGCATAAGCAAACAGAAAGCAAATACTGGAAATGGAGTAAGTCAAAGTAAAGAGAAGGCTGCTGCCAAAACACAAACTCCCACCCTCTCCCCGCACAAGACTGCTGCTGCTTCATTTCAGCTCACAAGGAACACACTGAGCTACACTCAGCCAAGGGATGAGCCTCCAGTGCTTGAAGTACAGGTGGCAGCCAGGCCACAGCGCGTGGAAAACCTCCGTAGATTGACACAACCCTTTCAAGCTGCAATGATGTGTGCAAACTTCCAGTGCTGCTATCCTTCATTAACCTCCCCTGACACATGAAGCCTTCACCATGCAGGCAGGTGAATTCTGCTTGTCTGAGTTAAGCCCATTTGCATGTGGTTCTGCTTTACTCTGCATTTCCATAGAAACCTCATTGTGTATTCCTCTGCTCATAAAAACAGGACTTAATTCTCACCCAGCAAGTTAGGAGGCAGCAGGAAAAAAATGCTAAAGTAAAACTGTTACAACCAGCTTTGTGGCTCTCTGCTCATTTCAGAAATCAATGTAAGTACAACAAGTCTTGATTTAAATACGCTGAATTTGCTGGGATCTTGTCAGTAAAACCTGGTGTGCTTGAAATGCTTTTATTTAAATGAAGTTTCCTGATTCAGTTGCTACTGAGGCTGTGAGATTTAATTCCATATACAAAACATAATTCCAAGCCTCCTGTGATAAAAATACCCTCTAAATAAATAATAGATCAAAGCAGTGTCACTTTGGTGGCACATGTAGTCCGTGAAAGCAGGAGACAAAGGATTAAATATTTTCAGAGCAGTCCTTCTGGATGAAAGGGGGGAAGTCAATGTTCAGTTACTTGACCTAGGTTTAACACTCATTACTTTTCTTATTTGATCCTTCCCTCTTACTGGAATTGCGCCTTCTAAAGAACCTTCGAGTTCCTACAAACTCTGAGGGTTTTAGAGCAGTAACTCCATATCCAAATCTTAGTGAATCATTTCCCATTAACTACAGCAAAGGGAGGATCACTCCCAAGGACTGCTCAAGACAATGAGTAGGAGCCAAATCTGCCTCTGCCTGTGATTTTTCCTGACTCACAGCGAAAACAATGCCACAGATTTTCCTGCAACTCAGGCAAAGAGAGACTTGGTTTGGTTCACCTGTGAGAATTTCTTGATTTAGACAGCCTGGCTCGTTTAAACACAGGTAACGGTTCCCATCCTGAGCTTTGACAAGTTGATGTATCGAAGTCAAAATAACGGAATGCTTTCCACACTCTCAAGTGACACCCAGAGGTCTGTTCCCCCCCGACCCTTGGGAAAACCTCTTTCAGTGGCATCTTGAGGAGAAGAGCACACTGAAGTCACTCAGACCTGGCCTGTGGGAAAGGGAGGCAAGAGCCAAGGAAAAGAAGCTAAAGTGAATCAGGGGACGCAGCAGCCCCACAGCCATACTGACCCTGGAGGGAACTGACCACGTGTTGCTTTTAATATGATGAGCAAAAAGTAATAAACACAATAGCAAGTTTGTCCCAACAATACCCGATGAAGCTGTCCAGGTACAAATGACGTATGAGCAGCACCCCTGATCCTGATACAAAGACAAGTTATTTGATTCAGGCTGATAGTGAAAACAGAAGGACCAAACAGAAAATTACGGATTTGCTTCCATTTTCTTCACTTACAAAAAACAGACTCCGTATCTTGGAGAATTATTCAGGGCCCAATTCCACTGAGCTCTTTCTCATTGAGTAGCACACTACTATATGAAGAGCACACCATTCCCACCACAGAGGACTCTTCTAAGAGACTGCGGCTCCTCAGGAGTAAACATGGTCAGAACTAGGCTGTTGTAACTGCTCTCTTCATTGAAATTACTCTCTCTGGCTGCAACATGCATGGGAAACATTTAACAACAAGTACATAGAAGACAGCTGATTACTCACGCTTTACTCATGCTTAAGCTGTGCAACCTATTGATTATCTTGATCAAGTCAATGTCATTCCAGTTTAGAAAAGATATCTCTGCAGATCAGGAAATAAGTGAACAGGAAGCATCACAGGAAGGCAGAGGGATCACTAAAATAGACTAGCAAGCTCATCACACCTCCACAGTCTACTAGAGAAAAACCTCTTCCTTGCCAAAACCCTTCAAAGGATGTACCACAAGACTTTGAGTTCTTTGCCTCATTTAAATTACATCCAAAACCCCCCAATTCAATCCATTAAAGAGCTGCCAAGTTAGATTTTCAGTATGTGATTCTACTCATGCAAGTGATTCTAGCTCAGCCGGAGCCTTCCCCAGAACTTCACGACCATTCAGTGATGGCCCCGCCAGGAACATTCCGACTCACATACTGCATCCTCACGCCTGGTCGTAATGACTCTGGAAAGAATCACAGGTTTCAACTGCAGTTCCCAAGTTATTCCATAGGGTTACAAGAGGGATCACAAACATAACAGAAAATTGGTCACCAAAAGAACTCGTGCATATTCATAAACACAAAGTTATGCAGAGCAGCTTTGAGACCCGGAGAATCCCACAACCCAAAGCAGATTCCAAGAACAGAATGAGTGGCGCTCATTATCCATGACATTTCTTGGGTGCTTCGTTTGGCTGCTTTGAACTGAGATATCTAAGTTGGAGACAAGTTTGAGACCCCAGGCTGGGATCCTTCTTCGCCACACTTGGCTTTATCAGTTTAACATGCAACTTACATTCAAACACAAGAGAAGCACCTCACTTTAGTACAATGAGTGCTTCATCTCATAACTCCTTTCTGCCATCAAAATCTCAGTTTCCCACACACAAAAGATGCCTCAATTTCGTATACCACATAACATGCTGGTGGCAAGCTTCAAAACCACAACACTTCCGTGCATCTTCACCACTGCAGACAACTGTAATGACTACACTTACTGCCCTTTGTTCTTGCACCACTAACCTGCTGATCCAGAAAACACTTTAACACCTCATTAATTTTACTGCCTTTCCTGAAAAACACCAAGTGTCCAAATTTCATTTAAACATCTTAAATGAGGGAACTACTCAAAGAGTGTATTTCCACGAGCTTCGAATTAGTACTTTTGACCCATCTCCATGTTAGCTTCCCCCAGTGCCACACGACAAGCACATAAACTACTGGATCAAATACCCAGCATTTCATGTGAACACAGACTGCTGCCTGAGGTGCATCAGCCCTCTGAGCACCGAATCCTCCTTTTCCAGCACCTATCCCCCCCACTCCTTCTCCAAAACCTCTTCTGTCCTTGAGCATTACCCGGTCCTTCATCCTCCAGCTCTGAGCCAAAGACTTGGAGCCTTCGATCTTCTCGCAATGCCTTTTCTTCATAAAGGCCAGAGGCAAGTTCCAGTCAGTCAGGTCGGACTCATCCTCCTCCCCAAGCCCCAGAAGAGGCGACTGCAGCATCTCAGACTCCATCAGAGAGGAAGTACCAGGCAACAAGTGAGCAGCAACCTCCAGCCCAGCCCGCAGCGGGGGCCGAGGGATCCCTCCTGGAGGCGGAGGCGAGGGCTGGCGGGGGGGAGGGGACGGGGCAAGGGCAGCGGGAGGCTCCTCTCCTAGGTGTGCAGGTAAGGACGAGCCCGGGGGAAGCAGCACCTTCCACCCGGCGGCTCTCCTCCGCCGCCGCCGCCCGCAGACAGCAGCCCCGGCCGGGCTCGGAGGAAGGCGGCGCCGCCCGGCCCCGCGGAGGGCCGAGGTGCCGGCGGGGACCGGGCCCCGGGCCTCCACTCGCGCCTCTAGCCCCGCGGGCCCTGCACTCTCTGCGGCGGGAGCCGCGCACGGCCCATCGCGACTCCCCACTCCCTCGTACAACGGCGGGCCGAGAGCGGGTAGGCGAGCTGTGGAACCGGAGCGGGCGGGAGCGGCGGGAGAAGGGGACACTCGTCCCGCGGCGTGGGGAGCCCGACTCCGCTCACCGCCACACCAAGGAGGCGGCCATCTTCCCCCGGCCCATAATGCAGCACGCTACGGGCCGCCGCGTGGGACAAGCCGGGCCGCCGCGGCCCAGCCGCGGTTACCATGGTTACAGCGCAGCCTGCCCCGGGCCCGGCTCTGGCCGGGGCGTTCCCGGAGCCCCGCTGGGAGCCGCAGGCCTCAGAACCGGCCGCGGTCCTCCCGGCATGCGGGGACCGCCCGGCTGAAGCTCCCCGGCGTGCCCGGCCCTTCCCCGCCGTGAGCGGCACCAAGATGTCGGCGGCGCTCGGTGACAGCGCGTCCCGGCGGGCTGGGGGCTGTCTCCATGCCGCCTGCTGCCCATGTCCGCGGTCCCGCCGAGCTGCACGTCCCCACGGGAGCCAGAGCATGTGATGTGCTCGTTCCCTCCTGCAACGCTGCAGGGACAAGTTCACTGTTTAACTTTGAGGTGCCAAGAACTACATACACCAACAAAATCCACATGGCGGGTTCCCATCACTCATAGGATACCATGCTGGGACTTCAGATATCACCTTGCCCAACCTTTCTAGGCGAAGTATGGCCTTGATGAGATGTCCAGCACCTTGTCCTGCGCTGGGGAATCCACCCCTTCCCTGTGGAGACTATTCCAGTGGATGCGTGTCCCACTGCGAAAAACCTTGTGTCCAACCACAATCTCCCCACGAGTAACCTGTGCCCATCTGTTTTCATCCTGTTCCTTGTAAAAACGGAGTCTCCATCACCTCTGTAGCAGCCCCTTAAACACCGGCACGTGGCGACAGGGCCTCCCTGAGCCTTCTTCTCTCTTTCCCCCCTCGGGCAGCGCAGGACTCCCTGCGCAGCACACGGAGCCTCGCGGACACCCTGCCCTCAGCCGCAGCTCTGAGGAGCTTCACCTCAGGCACAGCCATGCCCCTGGGACGTGAGGCTCCGACAGCGCAGACACCGCTCCGGCGTGTCCGGGTGTCCCCAAACACACCGTGCCGAGGCGCAGGCAGCGGCCCCGGTCCGGCAGCGCCCGTTCCAGGACCTTATCCCGGTTGCTTCGGTCATTTACCCTGGGGCAAAGGAAGCCCGGGAGCGGTGACAGCGGGCGATAGACTCCAGCAGAATCTCGCCTGTGTTATGCTCATCTGTGAGCAGAGGCAGATGTGGTATTGCAGGAATAGATCCTCCTTGCTACCAAATACACCGAAGGTTAATGAATATCAAATATTGCTCCTAATGAAGCTCCTCAGGGTGTTTGCTCTTAGCAGTAATCAGTTCCAACTGCATTTGTCTTTGTAATGCTTTCAATGTGTAAAAATTACTTCGAATTACAACTCAAAGGCACGTGTGGAATTGATTTGTGGGCTCAGACTGATTTTCAGGGGTATTTTCAGTGTGTTTACATTCATGGAATATTTAAATGCAGAGACCTTTCTCTCCAATAGATTGGAAAATAACGTTCCTCAGAGGCTCTGGGGTGGCCAACATTTGCTTTTGCTCCTTGGATTTACTGGCAGAGCTGATTCGTTGCTTTTCGGGTGCTTTGTGCTGATAGCTGATCATAGCTACATGACTGTTATGGAAATGAATTGCCCTGGCATAGAGAGCACTTACAGTGAGGTTTCTGCTAACCTTTAGAGAACCCCTGGTACCAACGGCACCTACGCAGAACGGGAGCAGCGATCCCCACATGCCACCTGGAAGAGCTACGGGCACTGGAGCTGTAGGGCCGCTAATCCAGTGCCGCGGCTGCACAGATGGACCCTCGCGCTGGTGCCGCTAATCCCAGCTCCCAACAGCTTTAGGGAGCATGTGGCAGAGCTGGAGCCTGCCCTGCCAGAGCGTGCTGCTCTGCGACCTCGGTGCCACCAAAGTACCTCTGAAGGACACAGCTACCAGGGGGCAGAGGGCACAGATGGGCCCCACTGCCCATGTGTGTGGGTCTGCACCATGTGCTTTCAGAGTCATCCAGGCTGAACAGGCCATGCATGCCCCCATCCCCTGTGCACCCACATCCTGCCCTGCCATTTCAGGGGCTTCTCACACGCTGCCCTGCTCCCCTAAGGCTCTTGGTGCTCCCAGTGCTTTCATCCCATCCATGCCAGCATCCCCCCTCCATCCCACCATATAGAGGACAGGGAAGGTGGCAGGAGGAAGACTTCGCAGAGCAGAGCCAAAGTGACTGCTTGGCTGTCGGGATGAGAACCAGACGGCGAGAGTGGGCTGTCAGCACACTTCCCACACAGCTTGGAATGCACCAGCTCCGAGCTGCAGCGCTCCTATTATCACAGACACGTACTCCCCAAGAGGACCTCAGTCTAGACCTGCAGCTCTCCGCAGCACTGTTCCCATTACAGATCCACCATGGCTGTTTAATCGCATCCTTTCTTGCCACTGCTGCCCAGGATTCCCTGTGCTGCCAGCTTCTCTGTCCTGAAGGCAGCATGTGGTGATGCATGCTGCTGCCACGGACCCCCCACTGCCAAAATCCAATTCCTCAGACTCTGAGCAGAATAACATTAAACTGACACATTACAATTATTCTTGCCTTAGATGTATATAGGCTGTTTGAAGATCCCTGCACACAAGAGGTCTTTATACTTTCAGGATAAAGCAGCACAGTGCTGGCTTAGCAGCTGCTTATGCTCAAGCTGGGTTGGATCAAGATGCATACGACTTTCCACAGCAGAATAAAAGCAGATATGTTTATGGGGATGCCTGTGGGCAGGGATGCTCGCAGGCACACACCACTGCAGGCTATGTGACCCGTCCTCCGCAGCAGAAAGCCCAGGGCAGTTCACACACTGTAACGGGGCTGCACACCCAGACTCTGCTCTCAGTTTTCACAACAAATATTCCTCCAGTCCCTATGCAGTGATTGAGGATGGAGCCCTTGCTACCTCCAAGGATTTGGGTTGTGGTTTAGGGCATCGCAGAAGAGTCAAACGAGAGGAACATCTGAAAGGCCGCTGGCTGAAAAATACGGGGACCTCACATGCTCCTTATGATGTTCCTAAGGCTGCTGTGCCATTTCTACAGGTGATAGAGCACCATAAGAGTCTGCAGGCAGGAAACAGTGCCAGCACAGGCAGCAGCTCAGCCAGGAGCAGGCTGGTGCAGGGCAGCACCAGCACATACATATACAGAGCTCCTCTAGCCTCAGCTTCTGACACCCGCCTGGGATGAAATCACCTCCGTGCTACATAATACATGTTATTTTTTTTAACGCGTGATGAAAAGGGCATAACATTTAGTTTTAGCAAATCTGTGATTGGGAATTTTTGAAGTGACCAGAGCCAGTAAATATCAAATGAAAGAAAAATTATCTGCACTTTATCAGATCTCTGAATAAGCCTCGCAAATATCCTTTCCTAAAGGACACATGCTGCAGGTCAGTGGGCTCAGCTTCCATGTGAATTCCTAATTTGGCAAGTTTTGATGGAAATCAGAAGGAATTGATTTGCTCAAAAATAGCTCCGCCAAGCACTTGGCCCTGATGGCATCTGCTCTCTGATAATGAAAATCTTCAGGGTGGTGGTCATGGGCTCTCTGATCCTTTGCAGCTCCGTGCTTTAATCAAAGCAACTCACCTTTTTTCAGTCTCCATAGGGCAGGAACCAGGGAGAGACATAATTAATCTTCCATTTATATCACCATACAAGTTAGCTGTTAGAAGTGATGCCGTTCCCGGGATTTCTTCCACTTCACTCCACAGCCCAGTGTCAGGCCCGGGGTTCTTTCATGCCACAGAACGTTCTGCAGCTTCCACTCAGGTGAGGCGCTTCTCAGCCCCAGCAGCTCATGGTCAGCCCCAGCCCACCAAGGTACAGAATCCGCACTGTGTGTGCTTCTCCTCTGGGCTGCGTGGGGGCTTTATGAATGTTCTGATTTTCTTATTTACAACCTTTAGCTCACATTCCTGCAGTACCACAGGCTCTTCAGACCTCCAGTGATGCAGACTATATAATTTCTCCAGGCTATGTGCCCTTGACAGCCAATTTCCATCATAAAATTAAAGCAGGCACTCCTTTCCTACCCTCGGTGGCAGAGAGAACAGCTTATTTCTCCATATGGAAATGAAACTAAACCTTTTTAGCTCTTCCCAGTTTGGGCAAACCTTTCCTAGTTCCAATCCCATCTTGCGACGTGCTCTAGGCACACCCTGCTTCACTCTGAAAAGCCCATGACTACGCTTGCTGATGCCTCATTCAAAGCAGCAGCAGCAGTAACCAGCGCAGCTCTCAGCCCCAGATGATCTCTGTAACTCCTGCTCCTTCTGTGTTGACAGTGGGTCCTTGGTAACTCACATCAAACATCCAAATTGCGGTGGTTTCATCTAGACTATGTTTGCTGGGCCACTGCACGTGTTGTGTGATTTTAGGCATTGGTTGGATGGGTGTCTGTGCCTAAGCAAGGCTCCTGGGCTTCTGTTAGAGCTGATAAAGGTCTCGACTAGTCAGTCAATAGAGCTCAGCAGTGTAATTCATCTGAAAAAACACCGGGTGAAGTGAGCTGTGTCCTGAACCTGGTTGGGTACTGACCAGGGCTCTGCCTGCCTAACGAGGAAAACATGACTATTCAGCCTGCAAAGTCAGTTATGCTTTAGTGCTCCAAAAATGCGACGGGAGCCCCACAGTCAAATGCTTAATGTCTTCTCCCGTACATTCCCACACAAGGAAGCCCTCATTGCAAGTGCAGGGAGATGCTCCCTTTGGAGGTGCTTTAGCTGGTTTGCGTTTCTTTATTGCACTCCCACGTCAGCCTGCCCGCAGGCCAAAACTCTCCCTTGGAGTTCTCCATGGCACTTACTGCCCAGCTGGCTTTGCAGCCCATGCAGAACTTCACCTACTGTACTTCATGTTGGGAGCTCACTGTTTCAGCTCGCTCTGTTCCAATCCTAGTTCTAGCTTGGATAAATCTGAGCCCTGGTTTAGCACATCT
Source organism: Amazona ochrocephala (assembly GCA_039720435.1). NCBI lineage: Eukaryota > Metazoa > Chordata > Aves > Psittaciformes > Psittacidae > Amazona > Amazona ochrocephala. The sequence goes on from CM077879.1 coordinate 94,525,266, forward strand.
GTTCGTGATTAAAGTGGCACTGGAGAACCCTTGTTCCTATGGAATCTAGGGAATGGAAACAACATGTCAGGTAAGGCACTGAGCAATGCCCTGAAAGCCAAAATGCAGAGGGATTATCTTGCCGAAACACACTTGGAGAGATTCTTCCACCTGTCACTCTTTTTAATGAAAAATCTTCCTATCTCAGTGTCTGTCGGTGTCTTTGTTTTGCCTCATTCAGCCAGCTAATTGTAATTCCACTCCCGGGCAGGAAGAAAGGCAGATAGGGAATGGAGAACGTTACTCATAAATATCAAGAGAGATTTTATCTTTCATTTTCTTTAGTCAGATTCACAGGTCACCAAATGAGTGAAGGTCTGATGCAAAGGTCTGTGCCCTTAGCCAAGGGCTGCCCTTTCTAAGGCTTTTAGAGTAGGTGGTTTGCCTTTACGTGTACATATGTGAGCACACACCATCCCCACACGCAGCCTCCCAGCCAAGCACTGTTTGTACAGCCATGGCCGGGGTTGTTTCAAGCATTTAGGGGCTAACAACAAGGTTTGTTTTAACACTTGAGTCAGGGGAGCTTTGTATCCTAAAGACAGTAGGTGAAATATTTATTAGGAAGAATATCTATTTTTAACTACGTATGATTTCAGTTCTATTATTTATGCACGTACAGCACAGAGACTCCCTCCTTACAGTAAATGCGAATCGGAGCCTTGAGGCTGGAAGCGGGAATTGGAGTCTGGGGAGGAAGGGATCGGGAAGCAGGTGAGAAGGGGGTGGTTGATGTTATGTGCCAGATCCAATACACTTCAAAACATGATTCATAAAATTGACTCTGCATCTTGTAAAAGAATCCCAGTGACCTCCCTCTATGAGAAAGAGGACTGACAAGTCTGTTCCTGGCACTGCCATGCACTTCCTAACTGGCTTCCTTTAAACACACATGGCCAGGGAAGCGTGCACTCATACAGGCACTGCTGCAGTGCTGCTGGGAAGCAGCAGTTGGAGCATTAAACCCATCAGATGGGGCTTAGCAGAGCCCCTGCCTGCCAGCAGTGCTGGAGTACAGACACCGTGAGTAACTGCTGCTATGACTTCTGCTTTCCAGGCAGCTCACGTACAGCGCAGGGACCAGCACGGTGCCTGGCAGGAATGGAAAGACTGAGGATTTCCCCTGCCCAGGCAAGAATTACCTTGAGAAGATCGAGGACAAGAAGATGGCTCAAACCCAAAGTGGAGGAAGACACCATAGGGCTGCTGAGTCTTATTCCAACTCATCTTGCTTCCAGAGAGGGGAACACACATCCGTACGGATGCAGTCACACCACCCTGCTCAACACAGGGCCAGGCTATGCCACCCCACAGGTTCTGCAGAGCAGCTGCCTCTCTGCCCTGTAGGAAGGACACAAGTGTCCCTCTGAAAATCCTTTCCTGTCTGCATTTGAGTATTCTGCAGCTGACCCAGAGGAAACCAGCAGCCGCTTTATTCCGGGATCCTAGATGGAAGTTAGAGAGGGCTGACGGTCATGGCCAGAGCACTTCACATGCTGGTTGTTCTCAAGAGCCCCCGGTCCCTGATGCTGATGCAATGTGCTGTTATGAACACACTCAGAGCACTTTAAAATGATGGGAGACAGCAAATGGGTGCAAAGCTGTGCCTGAGTCAGGAGCACTCTGTTAGGAATATGATGGAGATTCTTCTCTTTTTTTACATTGAAAAGACCAATCTGGGTCAAAAATCTCTCCTTGCCCTTTTAGGGTGAGAAATGCTTTGTCATCGGGGGAAATTTTTTGTCAAGGAAAAGGAGAGGAAGAAAGAAGTGGTGATGTAGCATTCTGCAGCAGAAAAATTGGGAATTCTATCTTTCCTCTTTGCCTCCACTGAACTATAAAAGGGCAAGTTTCTGGATGAGTCAGTAGCTGTAGCGTTCAGTTAATGAGGATATCTGACATCCTTGGATGCAATGCAGCAGTTAGAAGTCATTTAGGCTGCAAAGCAACAGTTGCATTTCACCCCAAAGGTGGCTTTAGGTCACCAACAAATGTAAAGATTTCTGTGCTCCTGCTCGCACAGGGGAGGCTTCAATGACTGCTCCAAAGCCTGACAAAAACTGGTTGCTTAATGGAGACGTTTTCCTCATAAAGCCCGAGTGAAGCTGCTTAATACGTTTGGGGATACAATAGATTAGATAGTTTGTGGAAGCCGTTAATAGAGTTCTCAATCCACTTTGCTATCCATCTCAATGAAAGGCGTTACACAGACGTAAGCTCATTTGTTATCATTATCTCCCTTTGTCTCTTCACAATCTGGATAATTTGCTAGGTTATCAGGCTATGTGTGCTTAAAAACACATGATAGATGTCCCCTCAGCAGATACCCACTGGGTTTCGCATTAGTAAGAGCAGAAACATTTCCTTACACACTGTACCTGTTATAGATCAGCACCAGCTCTGACTCGGGGACAAAAGCACCCCGACACACCAGAAACAGATGCTGGTGAGCTCTGCAGCCTCCCCTGAGCCTGTGTCAAGCACTTGGACCAAGCGTCCTGTTTCCTGGTGTATCTGTTTGCGGTCACCTTGCCAAGCACACCTCCCCGCGGGGGGCAGGCGGGACTTGGCATTCACTGCACCCGGAGCTGAGCTGGCTGGTAAGCAATAATTCATCATTCCACAGGAAGCTCTCATACTGTGCTCTTTGGGGCCTGGGAATATGGAAGCTATTTCCCGGAGCAGCCTTTGGAAATGGCTGTGCAGCAATGCAGAGATTGCTCCGGAATCAGAACCACTCGGGTTGGTTTTATGATGTGTGATAAAAGGTAACAACCAAGAGACTTGGCTCCGACCAAAAGAAACCCTGAGCGGAAAAATACAGCCTGGCTTGGCCCATGTAGTGTTAACCACTAACATCCTTTGAGGTGGAGAAGCCCTGAAACCTCTTCTTACACCTAGGGAATGTGATTACCCATGAAATCAGCACGTTTCTCTGGTTCTCTTTTTACCATTCCCATGCAATACAGCAGTCAGAGATTTTTCCTAATGCCTGGGATATTTCAGACTCAGATTCCTGATACAGAGTGACACAGTGATCAACACCTATTTTCTAAGTCTTGATGGGTTTCATGGCTGATATGTTAGCTGCTGAAATACAGCAGGTTTCTAAGAAAGAATGTGACTAGGCTTATTACAATTAATGGAAGTAAGATGAACATATATGTGGACTCCTCTTTCTGTCATTTACACTGGGGAGCATCCATACAGCTGGAAAGTAAATGCTTTTCTACATGGCAAAATAAGCACTACATAAACACAAAGTGAGAATTTATAGTACACTAACGACTTCCCATTAAACTGCTGATTGAACAGTTAGGATGTGGCAAGAATGAGAAGCTCACTCCACTTCCAAAGACCATGCCAAGAGTCTCTGTCCTTGGAAGTACTGCAGCACAGCCAGCATCCTGGTCCGTGACTTCATTTAGTTTGTATTTCCCCTGCAGAGAAGCCCAAAGGAGTAACAGCATCAGGCAAGCAGCCCCACAGGCCACCTGCGGATGACATTACTATTGCGCACAGGTAGAGCAGTGCTGATGCTCTCAGGTTTGGGTGGTACTGCAGTTCTAGAGCTGCAAAACACCATAACAAGTAACAAAACAGACATGCACCACTCCAGATGTGGAGCAGCCCAGAGTTTTGCAAGTCCATCTTCCATGGTACGGTGTATTGGGGTGTCCACCACCGCCACCGCCCTGGGTCAGAACAGCTCAGAAGGCCCTCCCTGGGCTCCTGCCATTCCGAGCATCCTCAGCTCCAGAAGCGCCAGCTCCACATACGAGCCAAAATGTCTCCAGCTTCACTTACTGCCTGGAAGCAGCTGCAGTGCCATTCCAGTTACACTTACTATCTCTGCAGATCTTGAACAGGAATCAATAACATGCCCAGCCCTAATGGCATCCTTGCCAGCAAAGAACCTTCAGTGTCCTGAGAGCCCCTTTTCCCCACTAAAAGCTCTACTTTAGTTAAGGGTCAGCCCTCACAGCAGGCAAATGCAACAAATTCCTATTGCTTTGCAGCATTTTCCTCTCTCCTCTCTTTAAAACCTCATTGTGTTTTAACTCTGAGCCATCATGAGCACAAACACAAATTGGCTTTGGCACAGAGAGTCAGACCTCTCACCCAGCACCAAGGAGCAAGCATCCCTCCCTGCGGGGACCTCTGCCTCTGCTCCAGCTTCTCCCTGTTTGGAAGCTGGTGCCAGCACAGACTTCCCAGCTCCCAATCCCAGATTTGCATCTACACTTGTACTCACACACGTACCTGCTTGACCCAGACTAGCCTTGTACAGGCTTGGAACTCCCTCCAGGCTTGTCCTGCTGTACATCCATCCTCCCTTCGACTCCATCCCAAAGGCATGCCAGGCCTCCACACACATGTGCTGGGTTTGCACAGCAAGGTTTTGGTAGTGGGGGCTGCAGGGGTGGCTTCTGTGAGAAGCTGCTAGAAGCTTAGCCAATGGAGTGTGAGGAGTCCTCCTGTGAGGAGGAAGGAGCAGCAGGACAACATATGACGAGCTGACCACAAATCCCATTTTCCATTACACTTCCCTGCTTAGGGGGAGAAGGCAGAGAAAAATGGGAGTGAAGCAGAGCCTGGAAAGGGAGGGGTAGGGGGACGTGGTTTTCAGATCTGGTTTTATTTCTGGTTACCCTCCTCTGATCTGATTGGCAATAAATTAAACTAATTCCCCCAGCTGAGTCTGTTTAGCCCATGGTGGTGATTGCTGAGTGATCCTCTGGTCCTTATGTCAGGATGAGCCTTCTGTTGTATTCTCCCTCCCCTGCCCAGCTGAGGAGGGCAGTGACAGGTCTGGTGGGCACCCAGCGTCCAGCCAGGGTCAACCCACCACAAAGCACGAAAACAACAGAGCAGACAGAAAGAGAGCAAGAGACTGTGGAAATACTAAATACTCACAGGGAAAAGGAGGGCACCAGCAGCAGGGCTGCTTGTGATGTCTCCTCGTCCTGCCCTGCCTTTTCTCCTGTGAAAAGGGAGCGCTGCAAGGTGGGAAGAAGCCCCGGAGCCACAGGGACACAGGGCTGTTCCATGCAGAGGCGCCAGCAGGATTATGGATAGACATTGAGGCTATCAAAGCAGCTTAAGGGATTTAGGAACCCACTCCCCATATTATCCTCTCCAGGGGGAGGGGGAGTGATCTCTTCTAGAGACCTACAGCAAACACCAGGACAGTGCTGGCTTCTGGAACACCCCATTCCGGCTGCAAATCTCCTCTCCTTTGCTGGAGAGGGATAAAACTGACAAATGCGGGTTTATAATAAATAGAGTCACAGTTTGTCACTTGTGGGCGCTCCGGGGTGAGGCCGGGCTCTGTGCTCCTGCCTGGATGCAGTCCCACCATCTGGGCAGGATGCGGAGGTCCATGTCCTGCCCAGGAACCTGCATCCATTGACCTGCTTCCTCTTACAGCAGGTGAATCCTGGAAAAGCTGAGAAATGCCTTGAGGGATGGTCGGGGAGGGAAAGCTGTTGGCTCTTGTGATGGGTGTGTGCGCAGATCAGGGGTGGAAGTCGCTGACAAATCAGTTCCGAAGCTGCCAGGCGGATGTGGGATGATTTAAGCCTGCCTCCATTCAAACCTGCTGCTCCAGCGTCACAACGAGACTTCATTAACAAAACATGATCCCAGGTCCTTTCCCTCCTCCCGCCTCCCCTTCCCTGCTGCAGGACAACTTCACTGGCAGTGAGGGGTTTCCATTTGCACCAGCATCAGGCATTGGAGGAGGATGCCTGCGGTGTCTACAAAGGCATCATCATCCTCTCCTCTGGGTCACGGCTCCTGGGGTACAGCCCCTGTCCCACAGCCCCAGGCACTGCACGGGTCTCATCTGTGCTCCTCAGAAGTTACCCTCTTCTACTAACCCCAGATGGGCGCTCGCGGCTGGAGTGAGGTGCAGGGAGAATGGGATAAGGACTTTCTTGTGCTCATGTGTGGCTACAAACCAGAAGCACTGATTAATCCTTAATTCTATACCCAAAAGAGCACTCACAGTGGCAGGAGTCCACCAGGACCCCAAAGAGGCAGAGCTCCATCCTGCTCCCAGTGCAGCCCACAGGACTCCTGTGCAGGGAGCATCCTGCACAGAACTGAGCCCTGTCCGCAGCTCTCCCTGCAAATTTGCCTCATGCAGGACCAGTCGTCGAGCAGGCAGAAGGGTTTCTCTGCTACGCTTTAAAGGGAACACTGCAGTTTTAAACCACAAATTAAATTTTTAATGAAACTTCATAACTGTCGTACCCAAATGTAATGCAATATTGATAGGAACTGTGCATCCAGCTAGCGTGAGATTGCCCTAGAAAGCTTTTTAGGACGTTACGCAATATATAGCTAAATTAATTATTTGTAATGAAAGGATCTGTGTCCCTGTAGCATCACGGAGACCTGCTAGTGCAAGGAACACACTCCTCCTTCTCACTGGATGTGGCTGTCAGGCAATCTAGAAAGAAAGCAGGGCTTGAGATGGGAATGGTGAAAGAAAGGGAAGGAGAAAAGGGGAATGTGAGAGAGAAAGAGAGAGGGAGGGAGAGAACCAGAGAGGGAGAGATCTGCAAAGAAAGACTGCAGCAAAATGCAGCAAATTTCCTAACTCCGGTCCAAAGCGTTTGTCTGTTACAGGAGGGAATAATCCAGCTCCCAGGCTGTATTTGTACTAGCGACACACCATGCTCAAGCTGTTCTAATGACAGCTGTAGACTTCAGAAGGCGTTAAACCCCCATTTTGCCTATCCACCATTCTGCAAACCCCCCCACGGAGCAGCCCGGTCGCGCTTGCGGGTTCCGCGCATCCCGTCCGGCTGCGCAAGGCAAAGGGCTCCAGAGAGGAGCCTGCTCCCTCCTTGTGTGCTCCACAGGGCCGGTGGGGCCGGGTGCGAGCAGAGATCCGGTCCCTGCTGCGCCCCGCTGAGAACACCCCTTGGTATTAAGACCCTGACAAAACAGCCTCAGCGCCCTGCCATGTCCTGCCCGAGCATGCTGGGATGGGGCTGTGCAGCCAGGGACTCAGTGGATGATCCCTGTGGGAACCTCAGAGCTACCAGCTAGATGCACAAACAACAGGAGCTGGCTCTCTCACTCAGTGAAGTCTACCCATTACTGTTTCCCATCGCAAAGCTGCCTCCATCCCTTAATGGATCATATTGTTCCCACTCCACAGAAGAGATTTAACTGTGGAATCAGCATTACCCCACAGGAGATGCTTTATGTACAGCAGGCTGCACAAATGGGAGAGGAAGCTTCCACTCCCTGCTCCCTTGGGCTCCAGCTCCCAGGATTAAAGAGGTTTGTCCACTGGAAAAAACCTGTCCTTTATGCATGTGTAACTCTGCTGTTCCCACTGGAAGGCTGGCGCGGAGCAGATCCAGCATCCACATGCCTCACTGCTGCCCTAGGAGCAGGGGGCAGGTCCCAAGGGAGCACCCGACCTGCCCAGAACCATGCCCGGCTGTCACAAACACGGATGTGCCCGCTGGCTCCTGGTCAGAACTGAATCACCCCCAAGGGTCCCTCAGAGCTGCGCTCAGTGCTTTCCACCACTGAGCCGTAACTCAGCCAGCTCTGAAGTGTGCCCAGGGAGAGGCACGGGAAGAGTTAAACCTCATCGGGGCTCCATTATTCCATTATGCCCGTGCATCTCCTAACTCTGCAAAAGCAATAACGGATCCTCCTGCATGATTCAGTGGTTCTGGGAAAGCTGAAATCTTGATCATATTTTCCAGCTCTTTCTTTGCATTAGGAGGCACAGAAGGGATTCTGCTTATCTCCTGGGGTGCAGCTCTGTTGTTCTTCCCTATCCAGGTATCTGTGCAGTGCCCATCACCATAGCATCCGAGTGTTTATTCTATTGCACTTGTCACCTCAGCCTCATCTCAGTCTGGTGTTCGGCGGGTGACAAAAGGTTCCCAGTTACACTGGCTCTGTGACAGGAGCAGCCCTGTCAGTCCCATGCAGATGTTTCCAGCAGCAGGCACCGGCTCAGCGCCTCGGGCTGGCTCTCACTGCTGGAGCTGTCGCCTGCAGTAACGTTATCTGTGGTTTGTGTCCCTGGCTGTGGCAGAGGAATCGGCCCTGCAGCCCTCAGCCTCTGCCATAGCATCCCCTTTCAAAACCAACCCAGCCCCAACCCCAACCCAAACCACACAGAGGGAGACTGCTCTGCCCGGTAAAACACACCCTGCCTGCCCCCTCCTCAACTCCTCTCTCCTCCATTCCTGTTGCACGGGGATGCTGTGCAGCACAGAGCACACGCAGCAGCGAAAGTACCCAGGGCCATGAAGCCAAAGGTGTGAAAGGCAGGTTTTCCCCAGGATCTCCTGCAGTGGGGCACACAGCACAGGGATGAGCTCCTCTCAGGGCTGCTGTGTGAGGCTCAGCACTAGGAACCAGAAACCTTGGGAAGGCTCCAAGCACGAAGTCTCTGCAGTCCCCATGAGCACTGGGATGAGTTTGATGGAGGAGAGCAGCAGAAGCACCACAGAATCCCAGCGGAGGAGCCACAGAGGTGCCAAGGCTCTGGCACATCTCTAATTCTTAGCCCTTCTGTTCCAGAGCTGCTCTGTCTTCCCGGGCTGGGCATCAGTGGCTATTCCCAGCCATGGCAGAGAACTTGGGGTTGTCACCCCTGTGCCCATCTGCTGTGCATAGGACAATCTCATGCCTCAGGGTTTGGCCATGAAATGCTGCTTTAACCATAACCTGTGGAGCACTGATGATGAGGAAAGCGGCCTCCCAACAGCAGCGGAGTGCCTTTGAGGAGGAGACCCTCAATGCCACGGCAGTGTGGCACCAACCTCCTGGGGCTGCAGAAACTCCCACAGCTGAAAATGCATCAGACAGAGTCACAGAGCCCCAGCTCTGATAGGAGAAAGGGGGAAGGACCTCGGAGCAGTAGTGCTGCTTCTTCTGCAGACCCACGGACCAAAGGCCCACTTCACTAACCAAAACTAATTGCTTCCTATTTCACAGGATAGCTTGGCATTACGTAAATACTTCTGCCATGTGCACTGCTGCCGGGCAGGTTGGGTAGAGCAGGCAACAAGCTGAGAGCGGAGCCAATTCCCATGTTTACCAGGCAGTCTGCTGGCTAAACATCCCAGAGACTGGGTATTTCCTAACACGGTGAGAAGGACAAAACCACAGGCAGGAACTCCTCAAGGAGTGTGCTGCAGGGCCAGGGAGGTCTCACTTGTGCTCAGGTGCCTTGGCCAAGGGAAGGCCACAAGGCACAGACACGGGAAGAAGCTATGCCCTCAATTCTCCAGGACTGAAGGGGAATCTGCCTTGGAATCGGCCTTGGCTGAAGTGAAGACAAGGAAAGCCGCAGTGCTGGTGGCCATGAGTGATTCCCACCAAGGACAGATCCAAATACTACCCAGAGACTGGCTTTTTCTCATTAAAAAGAAAGAAAAGCAGTGATCACTCTCTGGTGCCCACCACAGACCTGGGCACCAACACCTCACCCCTGGGACACACAGTGACCTGGGCCCCAGCTGCCCACCCGTGTTCACCCCACGGAGCCCCAGGGGGTCCTGCCATGGGGCTGCCCTGCTGCAGAATGGGAGAGGACCAGGGGTGTCCAGCGGGGAGAGCAGCACTGAGCTGCCCCAGGACTGCAACCAGCGCCCCAGACCCGCACACTGCAACACCCCCTCCGTGCACCCCGGCACATGACACCCGCATGCACCCACTCTCCACTGCACCATCTCTGCTCCGCGATGCACTCGCGACCTCTCATGCCCTTGCGCACACACCCCCGTGCACACACACATCCATACGCGCACACAGACCCCCCCACACACACACTCACACGCATCCCATGCATGCACACACGCACACTCGTGCACGCTCCCATGCACACGTACACTGCACACCCCCCCCCCCGCATGCACGCTCACTGCCATGCACATTCACACGCACCCGCGCTCGCTCCCATGCACGCTCTCCATGCGCGCACACGCACGCTCCATACGCTTCCCGGCACACACGTACTCGCACACGCACATTCCCTCCCGCCGCGGGAGCGCTCCCTCGCGGTCCTCTCCCTCCTCCCCCGCCGGGGTGCACGCGTCGCTTCGTCACGGCGCGGCCCCGCCCGGGCGCTATAAGAGCGGGGCCCGGTGCCGCAGCGGGCCCGGCGGAGCGGAGCCATGGGCGCGGGGCTGCTCCTGCTCCCGCTGCTGCTGCCGCTGCTCCCGCCGCCCGGCCGCGGGCAGGGCTTCGGGCAGACCCGCTTCGTCTGCACCTCGGTGCCGCTGGACGGGGACATGTGCGCTGCCGCCGCGCTGGGCACCGGCTCGGCCGAGGAGCTGAAGAGCACGGTGCTGCAGCTGCGGGAGACCGTGCTGCAGCAGAAGGAGACCATCATGAACCAGAAGGAGACGATCCGGGAGCTCACGGCCAAGCTGGGCCGGTGCGAGAGCCAGAGCGCGGTCGAGCCGCCGTCCAGCGACGGCAAGGGCAGGAAACCTTCGGTCTCCAAAACCACCATGGGCGATCTGTCACGGACACCCGCGGCCGAGACCCTCAGTCAGCTGGGACAGACGCTGCAGTCCCTCAAGACCAGGCTGGAGAACCTGGAGGTACGCGCTCCTCGGCGGGAGCCGCACCAGGCACCGGAGGAGCGGGGCACCGAGCGCCGCACCGGGCAGCGGGAGCGGAGCCGGGGCCGCCGGTCGGAGCGGAGCCGGGCACCGGTAGCCACAGTGGGCACCGGGAAAGCCAGGCACCGGGAGCCGCCCCGAGCACGGGGAGCCGCCGGTAGGAGCGGATCCGTGCGCCGGGAGCGGAGCCGGGAGCTGCCGGTCGGAGCGGAGCCGGGCATCGGGAGCGGAGCCGCCCCGGAGGACCTGGCACAGTGTGCCTCACTGAGCAGCGGGAGCTAAGCCGGGCACCAAGAGCCGGGAGCGGCCCCGGGGAAGCCGGGCACCGGGAGCGGAGCCGGGCACCGGGAGCCGCACGGGGCACTGAGGAAGCCGGGCACCGGGAGCGGAGTTGGGCACCAAGAGCCGGGAGCGGCAGCGGGGGCCGGCAGAGCCGGGCCGGGCGGTAACAGCCGTCTCCTGTGCTCGCCCCTTGCAGCAGTTCAGCAGGATGAACTCCTCCAGCCAGACCAACAACCTGAAGGACATCCTGCAGAGCAAAATCGACGACCTGGAGAAGCAGGTTCTGTCCCGGGTGAACAGCCTGGAGGAGGGCAAGTTCAACCCCCGAAACGAGTCCGAGGAGCGCGGCAAGATCGAGAGCACCCTCACCTCCCTGCACCAGCGCATCAGCGACCTGGAGAAAGGTACCAGCTGCCCCGGAGCCCATCCCGGTCCCAGAGCCCTCCCGGTCCCAAGCGCTGCCGGGAGGGATACTGAGCTAGCCCATCCCGTTATCCCCCCTGGAGCAGTCGCTTTCCCCCAGCTCCAGATAGATGATTCCCATGGGCTCCACAGCAGGAGCCAGGGATGCTCTGCGCTCTGTCCAGTGCTGGGGATTAGGGAGCAGAGCAGCGCCTGCAGGATTTGCTCCTCGGTGCCATCTCAAGGCCATTGCATAACGAGGAGAGGGGTTAGGGAGGGAGTAGGACACCCCCAAAGCGGGCACAGATGGGGTCCAGCCAGAGCCCACTGTGCCTCTCTCCCCACAGGCCAGAAGGACAACCGCCCCCCGGACAGGTTCCAGCTCACCTTTCCGCTGCGCACCAACTACATGTACGCCAAGGTGAAGAAGAGCCTGCCCGAGATGTACGCCTTCAGCGTCTGCATGTGGATAAAGTCCAACGCTTCCCCCGGCATGGGTACCCCCTTCTCCTATGCTGTGCCTGGGCAGGCAAACGAGCTGGTGCTCATTGAGTGGGGCAACAACCCCATGGAGATCCTCATCAATGACAAGGTACAGCCCTGGGGAGGGTGACAGGTGGGGGGGATCGGTGTCAGGGGCAGCACTGGGGGACCCCCGTGCACACCACCCTGACCCACTGACTGCAGGTGGCCAAACTGCCCTTTGTCATCAACGATGGCAAATGGCACCACATCTGTGTCACCTGGACCACGCGGGACGGCGTGTGGGAAGCCTACCAGGATGGCACACAGACCGGCAACGGCGAGAACCTGGCACCCTACCACCCCATCAAACCCCAGGGAGTCCTGGTGCTGGGTCAGGAGCAGGTAAGGGGTTGGTAGGGGGGTGTCCCTGCTGCGTTGGCTGCACCCGAGGGGATGGACGGGGCGCTGGGTGCTCCCGGGTGATGTCCCCAATGGCGGTGGGTCCTTGCAGGACACACTCGGCGGCGGGTTCGATGCCACGCAGGCCTTCGTGGGGGAGCTGGCCCACTTCAACGTGTGGGACAGGAAGCTGAGCCCGGGGGAGGTGTACAGCCTGGCCACCTGCAGCACCAAGGCGCAGGCGGGCAATGTCATCGCATGGGCCGAGGCCAACATCGACATCTACGGCGGGGCCACCAAGTGGACTTTCGAGGCCTGTCGCCAGCTCAACTAGAGCCACGGACGAGAGAAACCTCCCCATTGGGTTCTGCTCTTTCTTTGGGTTTTGTTTGGTTGGGGTTTTCCTCCTTTTTTTGCGCTAAACCACCCGAGAACGAAGCCACCGCCCCGTGGGGGAGCGGGGATGCCCCCGGCAGCGGAGCGCCCGCTCCCCCCGCCCCACGACCCTGTGGTTTCTGTCTTGCCAACGTCCTTCAATGCCTGCGTGCCTTGGCCTGGCGCGGCTGCGCCCCCCCCCCCCCCCCCCCGCTGCCCTCCTGGGCCCGGTTCCTGCTTTGCTGCCTCCCCCCTGCACCAGGACACCCCCTCCCCTGGGCACCGGCGCCTCCAAAGGCTGTGAGCCCCCCATGGGGCTCCTCTCCCTCCAACCTGGAGCCCCCCAGCAGGGTGGTGCCCCCGGAGCCCGGTTCCAACCCCCCCCTTGGTTGTGCTCCCTCCAGGGAGCGCATCAGCAGCCAAGGATGGGATGACCCCCCCAAGGGACACTGAGGTGTGAGCCCTGCTGTCCCCTTCTCCCAGCACCACAGCCATAGCCGGGGCTGCGGTGGGCACCGGGATGGGACCCCCCGGTGGGACCCCCCCACCGGCCCCGCTCCCCACCCTGCCGCACTCAGGTACATCCCCCCCCAGCCCAGCCGCCTGCAGCCCCCCGAGGCCTCCTCGTGCCGTAGCTGGTGACAAAGAGCCTTTACCCTGCCCTCGAGTGTGGCTCCCACTGAGACGTCTGAAGCCTTTCTGCTTTTGATAAACACGATGTTGTTTCTCTTACTGTAAAGGGAAGTTTATTACCAATAATGCAAATAAAGGGTATTTTTATGAAGATACAGTATTCCAGAAGGAAGCAGCTCCCTGAGGTTCTGCAGGACACAAAGCAGAGATAAAGAAGCATATTTTGAAATACCAGAAGCATTTTGTATGGTTTCCTTTTCTAAACTCCCGGTTTGTACTCCAGATCGCAGAAATCCCCCCCCGCCCCCCGAGGGCCACCCTGGGTGGCAGTGGAGGATGAGGCAGAGAATTCCCACAGGGCTCCCACTCCAGAGACGCCGCAGGGAGATGCCGAGAGGCCGCACGGAGCCGGGCAAGGCCAAGGCCCCCCCCCGGGCAGGAGCACAGAGCTGGGCCAGCCCCGGGACCCAGCTGATGAGCAGCGACCCCCCCCCATCGAGAGACCTTCTACCAACTGTGGCTCAGGGCAGCGGGTTTTCAACTGTGCTCTTTTTAACTCCAATCCAAGACAAAGAGAAGAAAACCACCGTGAGTCAATCCTGGTCCTCCGCAGCGGCTCGCGGCAGCAGAGCAGCGAGCACGACCTGCTGAGAAGAAGGAACCACTGCAACGGTTCCACCCCCAGACGCAGGTGCGTTGGGTTTGCCAAACCGACAGGCAAGGGTGCGATGTCGACGCGATGTACATAGTGTATAGTAGGGGAGAGGATAAATGTCTCTTGATTTGTCATTATTCTGCTAACCAAAGCTGTACGTTCTCCTATTCCGCGCTCTCTGTCCCCGTTGGGTTTTGAGTGGGTTATGACAGACACCTCCAGCCCGCAGCAGCCGTTCTGAAATGCACTCTTTCTACTGAGACTCATGCTTTTGCCATTTTACTGCCGAGATGACATGAATTGGTGACTTTATTTTTACACAATAAAGAGTGAAGAAAGACGCCGGGTTCTCTGTGTCAGCCGCGCTCGGGAGCCCGTCCTGCAGAGCATGGGTTTGCCTGTGTGAAGCAGCATTTCTGCCCTTGGACCCAGCTCAGGCACTCCCTGAGCCTCAGCCATCCCTGCCAGGCTCCCTCTGTCTCCTGTAGCATCATCCCGCATCCCTCCCTGCTTCATGCAACACCAACATATGCATTGATTCATTGCTTATTCCCCCCCCCTGCAGCCCAAGACACGGGCTGGGTGCTCAGCTCCCCCAGGGTGTCCCCACCAGGCTGGTGGCAGCGGGACAGTGACACCCCCCAGTGCCCGGTGCCCATCAGCCCAAAGGCTGTGGCACTGCTGCAACCCCCAGGACGTGCAGCTCCCTCCCTGCAGGCAGAAACTGCCCTGGGGGCACCCTGCTTATCCCGGGGCTCCAGCAGCAATTCCTGGAAGGCATCATCGCTCCCAAGGGGCAGACCTGAGGGCAGGGGTGACACCGGGGCACTTGGCTCGGTGGGTGCTTGGCTGGAGGCCACCCGTGCCAGGGACATGGCAGCGGCGGCGGCTCACTCTGTTCCTAAGGCGCATTCCCACTTGTTTCACACCCGCTGCAGCGCAGGCTTGCCAGGCAGATTGCCTTCAGCATAAAGATACAAGCAGGAAAACCATTATTTCCTCCTTAAAACCAGCCAGAAACAATTCCCATCCCACGGCAGCTGGGAATGGGAGCTGTATGGGGCTGGTTCAACGCTGCTGCCTCGGGCACCACACAGCCCTTGATGACACCAACGCTGCTGTTCCTTCCTCTGTGAGAGCAAGGACGCGGTGACACAGCCTGGAGGGGGACAGTTGGCATTTAACAGCAGAACCTGCGCTCATGGCCAGCGAGTGTCAGCCCCTGGGGGCTGGCGAGGTCCCCATGGCTGCTTGTGCTGCATCTTCCCAAGGAGCATCCGCAGCCAACTGCAGCCTCTGCCAACAGCATCCCTGACCCGCCGCCTCCTGCACCTCCAGCTGCAGGGAACAGCCACCCCGAGGCCCTCTCCTTCAACCAGCACCTGCCACACTCATAAAGCCTCTTCCTCAGGAGGGTTTGCTGCTGCGACTGCTCCAGGCCCTTTCCAGGGTGCCTCCAGTCACAACCATCATCATACAGCGAGGGAAGGAGGATGCTTCCAGGCAAGCTGCAGGTCTGGGGACCTGGCGTGTTCCTCTGCTGCCGGGCACAGGCAGGGGCAGTTCACAAGGCCGTGCACCCATGGCAGGGGACAGCCACCAGCAGGAATCCTCCAGCAGCAAGAGGTAAAGTGACAGATCCAGGCTGGGTTAGGGCAAGTTACTGAGCGGCACCAGGGGCATGATCCAGCCCCCATCAGCCTCCTGCGGGCAGTCGGGGGCGGATGGGCTGCTGAGGGAGGATGAGGGGCAACACAAGGCAAGACTCAAACAGGGGCGCGATGCCAGAGGACATAGAAGGGGTGTTGGAGACAACGGGGCAACCAAGAGTTTCCCATCTGCAGCTCGGAGCTACCCCAGGTACCGAGACAAAGTCATGCTCCCAGGAGAGAGGGGACAGCACCTCGGCTGGGGCTGGTGCTGCGCTGCCACTTGAACCGCAATGAAACATCACACTAACAGGCTTTGTCCTTTCTGTTCTTCCTGGCGGGAGCTGGGAACACCCCTGTGATTGAAGCGGGGCCGCCTCACTCCCCGAGGTGGGCGCAGCAGAGCGGGATGTGGGTGAGCTGAAGGAGCCGAGTCTTCTGCATCAAGAGATGGATGCAAACAAACTGCTCGTCACCCGCAGGGCTGCAAAGAGACCCTTGGTCTGACCCCCCCCATGCCTGCAAGAATTGGGGCACACACCCCAGGCTATCCCCACACACAGCAGCAGCGCTGCTGCAGCGACGCCAGCTCCAGCGGGAGGGAGATGAAGGAGACGAGGCGCACAAGCCCGTCCATAGCACACACAGCCCTGACCCCTCGCCCCGCAGCCACAAACCGCTGCTTTCAGCTGGAGGCCGTTTAGTGGCAGCAGCTCTGCGGCGGTGGCACTGGTGACAGCCAGCGCAGCGTCCCCACCAGCACAGGGGTGAGGGAGAGCGCTACCCACAGCAGTGCTGAGCGCACTTAATCCGGGAGGCTTTTAGAGCAGCGGAGCAGATGGAGATCCTGGGCTGCGCGAGGACAGGCCCCACTCGGGAGATGGCTCAGGAGTATTGCCGGGGTGAGGGAGAGCTCTTAAGGGTGGGATGGAGCCGGGATTTACAGCTCTGATCCGACTCCTCGCTGGCAACTCACATGGAAGAGAAAGCACTGAAAGTGCTCTTGGAGGCGCTCTGTGCCTCATTGCTCATCCTTCCCTCCCCGCTCCTCAGGCACAGGTCAGCTCCACCACGGGCTTTCAGGAGGGGAGAGGAGGTGATGGGCCGAGGGAAACATCGACCTGCTGTATTCTACAGCGAAACACCCACAGAAACCAGAGGGACGTGTCCTGAGGTGGCCTCTCCCACATCCCTGCCCTGCACGGAAGGATCCGGTGGCACAGGGATCCCAAGGCCGCCTGCAAACGAAGCTGCCTGCAGCACTGGGTCCAGAAGCATCCCAGAGCATCCTCGCTCTGCAGTGCAAAGGCGCGTGAGGCGCTTCAGAACACGTTAGGTTCATCAGCAGTGAGGGTGCCACTGCCTGGCCTGAGCCAGGAGCACACGGCTCCAGGTTAAATATGCACGGAGTGGGGAGCCAGGCAGAGCCCAAAGGAACAGCGAGGGGGGCTCAGCTCCCAGCCTGAGCAGGGCAGTGACAGGCAATGACAGGCACAGGCCTGCAGAAAACACTGTCTTCGTACAACAGAAACTGGAGGTGATGGAGGAAGGGGGTGAACAAGGGGGTGAACAAGGGGGTGAATGGGCTGCAGCATCCTCCCCAGCACGGCTCCTTCCCAGCACCAGCACCATCCTCCCGGGGTGCGGAGCTCTGCAGTGCCGGGGGCTCAGCACCAGCTCCAACCTGCACACGAGCACCCCGAGCAGTGAGCACGGTGCGGAGGTGGGGGCTGCTCAACACCGGCCCGGGCTCCCCCAGGACACGGCTCCAAGGCACGGCCCGGGAGGAGCGCAGGAGCCGCGGCCAAGCGCTGAGCTTCAGGGCACCGGGCAGGGCTGGAAGGAGGGCATCGCCCCCCTGCAGCACCAAGAGCCCCCGAGCGGGAGCACCGGGACCGGCTGGGTCACTGCGGGCGGCTGCATGCGGGCACAGTCAAGGCCGGTGGCCCCCTCCGGTCACAGGCGTGAGTCACGGCTCCGAGCGCGCCCCAAATGCTGCTCAGGAGCCTTGGCTGGCAGAGCATCAGCTCCACGCCCCTCTGCGGCGCGCCCCGGGCATCCTTCCCAGCACAGCCAAGGGGGGGCTTCCTTCAGCCCTTCCTCTCGCCGGGAATCCCAACCAGACCTGGCCAAGGCATCACCGAAGTGGAGCCGGAGATGCCACGGCCGGTGCCCGTGGGCGGGCACAGCACAGCCCCTGCCCGAGCTGCAGCAGAGCTCTGCTCTCGGGGGGTCCTGGGAACATCCCCCCCCCCCTCACATCGCTCTTGGCCACGCGTGTCACAACCCGCGGGCCTGGGACGCCCCTTGGCTGCGGCAGACGCGGGTGTCCCCTGCGAGGAGTGTTTCCGAGCAAGGTTTGGTCCCTGACCCCGCAGCTCCCCCTGAAGAGGCGGCTCCACGGGCAGGGCCGCACCGGGCACCCCCAGCAGCGGGGAGACCCCATCCTACAGCCTCGGAGCAGGGGGCTGGAACCCCCCTTCCCGCCTCCTTCACAGCCCTTTCCCGGCTCCTCCTCCTGCGACTTTCCCAGCTGCCGCCGAACACCTCCTCGCCAGAGCTGAGCCCATTCCCTCCATCCTTTCCCTCCATCCCTGATGGATTAAGGCAGAGCAGGGATCGGAGTGGGAGCCCAGACTCCACCGAGGAGTTTGGGGGGTTGCTCCTCTGGTTGGGGATCCCAGGAGGGATCCCCGCCCCATCCCAGGGGCGCAGAGGGGAATAGCAACTGGTTTCCCACCGGAGGGTCCCTGCTCTGCCACGGGAGAGGCTGCCGGGGAGCACGGAGCAGAAGGAAGAACGTATCTTCCAAAGCTGATTAAAAATAGACGCAGCATCGCACTAATTATGCTGGGTAATTAGCATTTGTTTTCTGCTTAGCACAAATCTCTATGGAGCGAAGCTGGACCCCAACTATCTCATTTGGGCACAGGAGCTCATCCCATGGAGGAGGGATGAGCTGCAGCACTCCCGGCCCCGGCTGGCACAGGGACCCCCACAGCACAGCCCGGGGTCCCCTGGTCCCCTCTCCCACACGTCGCTCCCTGTCAGCCCATCTGCAGCCAGGCTGTGAGCAACAGATGACAAGATCCACAGCGATGCTGGAAATTAGGTCAGCGATAGCCTGCAGCAGATTCCAACATGTATCATCCTGGCAGGGCTCCGATGGAGATGCCACGGGGCCGATTCACCCCCAGCCCGGCTGCAGAGAGGGATGCAAAGGCCTGGACCACACCTGCAGCGCTTCCTGCCGTGTTCTCCCTCCCCACATCACCCATTTATTGGTGCCATGAATACACCTGAGCTCAGTGGAAGCACCCAGGGTTGGAGCCCCCAGCACAGCCCCGCTGGCTCCCTCCCAGCCCTGGCACTGATCCGGGGGTGCCGAGCTGCAGAACCCCTGGATCCGCCGGGTCTGCCCACAGCAGCAGCAGAGCTCTCTGGAGCCAGAGGTGCCCACAACCCCTCTACACTGTGCTCGGCCACCCTGGGTACAAATCCTCATCCCTAACCATTCCTTAGCCACAGAGCCACTGTACATCAGACATTCAGGACCCTTCCCAACGCCTGGAATGGGAGCACCATCCCCTACATGCTCCCAACTGCAGCTCTGCCCTCCTTCACCCAACTGCTTGTGCCACTTAGGGAGCAGCTTTTGCCTCCCCAGCTGCTTCCCTTGCTCCAGCCACACGGTCCAATTGGACCTTAGCAAATCCCAGGGAATGAGGCAGCAGAAGAGCCGCAGCTTCACCTGCCCCTGACCACAGAGCACTCACCCCTGGGCTATGGAGTGGGACTCTGCTCGGTGGGAAGGCTGCGAGAGGCTGCGATGCCATCATCCTCAAGGGGCTGGGGTTGGGGTTTCCCTGGCGCTGCTGCTGCCCCACTCCCGTGGTACCGCAGTGGGGTCACTCACAGCAACAAACCGCATTAATTGGGCCCCAGTTTACTGCAAACAAAGAGAAACCGGTGACATTTACCCAGCAAACTAATTGATATCCAAGTAATTTGTTGGAGCAACCTCGTGCTATGCCAGCTGCACCTCCCACCCCTCAGTCCTACTCATCACAAACAAGGTCTGTGTGTTAATCAGAGCGCTTTAATCACACTGCTGCCCACCCCAGTCTTGAGCAAGTTGCACAGACACAGATTTATCACAGGCTTCCAGATCCTAAACGCTCTCTTAAGGACTCGTTTGATATTTTATTAGTGGGCAATAACGCTCGTGGTGAAGACGATGGATGCTCCTCTTTCAAGTGATGACACGGGGGCACAGCACCACATCTCTCCCCTTTCATCTCCCTCCCATGGCTGTCATCGCCGGCAGCAGCCCCCCCCCCACATGCCGCTGGCCTCGTTAATCACATCCTCCTCCTTTAGCACACAAACGGGAGCTGTTTCCACACGGGAGGAACGGCTCCAGGCGGGAGCTGCCGGTGCTGCAGCAGGACAGAGCCCCTGCGCCCCCGGGACCCCCTGCAACCCCAAAGCTCAATAAATACAGCATTAACAGACCGCTCCATCAGTGCGGAGCTCAGGACCGCCAGCAGCGCAGGGCGAACAGCTGGGTCTGCAGGCAGAGGCACAACGAGCCAAGGAGCGGGGCCAAGGGAAGCCAGAAAAAACACGTTCCTAAGGAAACATTCTGCATCGAGCCCTTGAGTCGGGAACGGAACCAGGAATTAATTACAGGCTGATTTGACGGCCTGTATGTTGTGTGTTCAGAGCTGATCCAGTCTGAGACGGGGATGGAGACACGCATGGGGGGAAGCCAGCACAGGCAGGGATCTGTTTAGCACCCGTGTGCCCACCTTCGGCTTCACCACCATCCTCCTCCAGCACCAGCACTGCAGGAGGTGCTCACTGCTGGGTCTGCTCGGCTCTTTGCCCCTGTAGTAAATGAGGAGCCCCAGAGATGGAGCAGGCACCTTAACACTGCCCCCAGCGCCTGCTGCGCTCTCGTGTGGGTCGCAAGCCTGTGATGATCTGCCCAAGCACAGCTTCACCTCTGCCCACCCCGGCTCACATCAACCACTGCCGCTCCGGGCAGGCAGATGCTGTTATCCTGGCTCTAGAGGAGCGGTACCACAAAGGAATTGGGTCTGTACTCCCTTCAATCCCCCCATGGCCTTCCCCTCCCCAGTGACCTCTTGGGATGCTCCAGCACAGCCCGAACCTGCCCAAGATGTCTGTGCACGCACTGCGGATCTGCTGCCTATTCCTGGGCTGAGCCTGTACAGACTGCTCCATAACCCTCACGACCCAGCTCATAACAATCGCATCTGCCATTAATTTGGGTGTCAAGAGAAATTCCACTCATTTGCTTTTAATTAATATGGCCTTAAAATAAAGCCGGGGCCTTGCAGGAGGTGTCTGCACCAACGTCAGAGAGTCCAGCAAAGGGAAGAGCAGTTGGGATGGAGAACTGCTTCCAGGAGGAGAGGAGGTCGTTATAGGATGAAGGAGGAGTGGGAATTGGGGGTGTGGAGAAGGGAAATCCCAGCAAAAGCACTTCTGGCCTCAGCATTGGGTGTCCCAAAATACAAACCTTGAGTCACCAGAGCGCAGCCCTCACAACACAAACTGCACCCACAGCATCCATCCTACCACAAGCTCCAGACACGGAGGAGGGAATTCATCTGAGCCAGCATCAGGCACCTGTGACTGAGTTACTCAACTCCCTCAGGAACCAGAGGGAACAGACTTGCGCCCCAAAGCCTTTTCCCTCCCTTCTCGAGGGACCCCAGGTAAGCAGTTCACGTGCAGAGATTTTCCTTCCTGATCCCGACATCCACAAACACGTGGAGCAGAACAAACCATCCCTTTGGACTGGCACAAGTCTTCCATCTCCCTTCCCATCCCCAGGGGGCAAATGAACCCGCAACACCAGCGGCCGTAAGAGCTCTCGGGAGGCGGGTGGGAAGCTCCTGTTGAAGGAGTCCCAGGCTCAGAAGGGGAAGGGGTTTGCTCCCTTCTGCCAGCTCAGGTTTGATCGATTCCAGGCGGCCGGAGCCGCCTGCAGGGCAGTGACCGGGGACGCACAGCCCCGGCCATGGGGGGGAGCGGGCGGTTCCAGGCGCTCCCCGCCCGCACATCCCCTCGCAGCAGCGCGGCCCGGGCAGGGCCGGACGGGGCACGCTCCGCACCCCTGCACGGCCCCGGCAGGAATCGCCCTGCGGAGCTGCCTCGGGGCCGCCTCTCTGACGGGGAGCGCAGCCGGGAGCCAGGAGACCCAAACCCACGCGGCACAGAGCAGGGAGGGAGGAGGCGAATGCCACAGCCCCGCTGCCAGCACCCGCTGGACTGGAGGCAGCGGAGGCGCGGTTTAACCGAAGGCATCAACCCAGCCTCCAGCGCACGGAAGCGCAGGACAATGCTCCCAGGCACCACTTCACCATAGTGAGAAGCTAAAGAGCTGCACCAACAGCGCCCTCCTTACAGAGCCCCCACTGCAGCCACAAGAGCAATCAATCTCATTCCTCAGTCTCTCCATCTTCTTTCCCTTCGGTTTCACTCCTTCCCATCGCTATCCCAGATTTTTACACTGCTGCTGTTATCCCGCAGCTCCAGCCCAATGCCCCGTTCACCACCAGCACTGAGGAGCCCCCAAGCCATGAGGCCTGCTCAGAGACTCCTGAACAGTCATAGAGAGAGCATCCTTGGTGATAACAAAAGGCAAAGCTTTACAACAGGTCAGCACTGAGCTGTTGGGAACCAGAGAACAAATACACCCGGAAAAGCTCATTTCCAGCAAGCAGAGGGTTAAAGGAAGAGATGTGCATGGGTTTACTTGGGAAGGACACTGGAGCTCTAGTCCCTGAGTTTCTATTAGAGGAGGTTTCATGCATTACAAAGCGATTTTCCCTTCCCTCCTTCATAAGCCAATTAGATAAAGACCAAGTTAATCCCTTATTGTGTTCAGGGAGCCACAAGTAGACACCAAACACGCAGATTAGGCCCTTGCTCAACCCCTGCCTGGGCCTGGCAGCTGAGAGCAGGGTGAGCCCTGAGCCCAGCAGGACAGGGCCTGGGCCTGGGGGGGACTGCGAGGTCCCTCCCCATCACAGCAACCCCCATCCTGCACCTGAACCCCCCAGGGGTGACTTCAGCCCAGAGTTATCCGGCCTCAGGGGTATTCCTGCATTCAGAATGGGACCAGTGCTGGGACACGTCAGCTCTCACGGAGGGGAGCAGTGCTCAGGGACGCTTTGGGGCTATTTTTCCTTTACAGGGGCTGCTTTCCCCCATTTCAGCCCTCGAGGCGGAAGCATCCCCCGCGTGGGGAGGGTGCAGAGCGCAGGCAGCAGCGTTACCAGCCCCAGACTGCACAGGCCCCGCATGAACCGCAGAGGGAAGAGGCAAACCCCAGCTGCAGCCCCAGCACAGTGAGAACCCCACGTCCTGATCGGGAACCTGGGCTTGACATGGCCCAGCTCGCACCTTTGGCTGCACAACCTCCAGTGACTGCGCACCCCAACCTGCCCGTGTCAAACACCCACCAGAAGCACTCAATGTCACCGATGCGTTAGAGCCGCAGGCGCTCACCTGCTCCAGCAGCACAGCCAGGTCAGAGGAGCAAAGCCCCACATGCTGAGGAGCCTCCTCCAGCAGAGCATCCTCAGAGCGCAGCCCCATCCTGCTCTGGCACAGGGAGGTGCTCAGCACCCTGGGGTCAATCTGCAGCAGGAGTGGTACGAGTTTGGGAGGAGCGGTACGAGTTTGGGAGGAGCCTGCGCTGGTGCTGGCTGCTCCCTGGGCCAGCAAAGCCTGGACCAAGTTAAGCAGCAAGAAGAGATGGATTCCTCTGGTGTTCTGCCCATGAGAGCCAGGAAACAGGAGTCCTCTGCCCACAGGTGCCTCTGTGCCTCAATCTGTGGCGGGCTCCAGCAGACCCTGCCGTGTTTCTGCTGCATGGTGAGGTGGGAATGAGAAATGGATGAAGTGCTTGGTGCTGCCAGTGGTCCCACGGCTCCTGGGAGGAGCTGGGAAAGGCCCCACAGCACTTCCCCCCAGTAAACACTCACCGGCTCCTACCCCTGCTCCCAGCAGTGAGCGGGGTCCTGCAGGGCTCACCCCAATCCATCAGCTTGGGCAGAAAGGGAATGGAGAGGCAGAGCCCCTCGGTGTGTGCTGAGGTGGGGGGCACAGGAGGTGCTTTCAGAGGGTGCTGGGCTCCCACCCCAGCAGAGCTCCATGCGCAGACACCCGTGCACAGCAAACCCTTCCTCCTTAAGCCAGACTGAGCTTCCCCTCGCAGGGAGGGTGGCCAGAGCTGCTCATTACAAGAGTAATTCTCCTCCCTGACAAGGGCATCCTGGCTGCAGCAGCTCCTCCCATTCCCCCAGCTGTGGGTCACTGCCAGGGTCCCCTCCACATCCCACCCGGGGCTGGGATGCAGCATCTGGACCTCTTCCACAGCATTCCCTTCTTTCACTGCCTCCTCACGCTGGCAGGCAGCACAGTTGCCTTTTAGGAGGCTCCATCTCCATGCTGTTCCCTGGGGATGGGAGACACGGCTGTGTCAGAGGAGGTGCTACCTCCATGTCCCCTTCCCTGCCCACCCACCTCCCACATCCCTGTCCCTGCCAAAGCTGGCGTCAGATGCAAACCCAGCCGCTGCCTCTCACGGTGGCCAGGCAGCCCCTCTGATCCCACACACATCACCGGGATCAAGGAGCTTCCACTGCAGCATTTCCTCCCTTCCCACTCTCTGTCCACCCACAGACCAACCTCCTGCATGAAAAGCGCTTTGAGGGTTCCCAGGAAGCATCAGGCTCCCCCCGGGGCCTGGAAACTGCAGCTGCTGCTGGCTGTGGTTCTCAGAGCACATCCCTCAGGAGAGGTTTCTGGGAAGCACCGGGTCAGCACCTTCAGCATCCCCAGGGACCGGCCCAGAGCTCCCAGCACAGGCCCTGGGGGAGCCTCCTTGGTGCTTCCTCCCTTTGTGCCAGCCGGATCTGGGCTGTAGCCCTGAAAGAGGAACCAGCTCACGCTCTGGCTGAGCAGATGCTGCACAGGCACACGAAAGGGGCTGAAGTCCTCACACCCACCACAGCACCGAGGCTGAGCAGCAAGGAACGAGCACCAGAAGCTGTAAGAGAAATGTATGCAAAGTGAAGCGCTTGACAGCATCTAAACCAGCCCCAGGAGCCCTGACCCACAGCACTCCCCTCCTGTCCTGGGGAAAGGGCCTTCTTCCTCCTCAGGCCGGAATCTTACACAGCCGTGGCTTTTTACATCAACGTGCCAGAGTTTTGGCTCCTGCTTCTGCCCCTGCTGCTCTTCAGGACCGGTCAGGAACAACTTGCCAAACACAACCAGGAGCCCCAGTGCTGCAGGAACACTTTAGCTGTGCAGACTGGAGGAGCCTCATTGCATTGATGCAGGGATAGAAGCTGTTTGCTCACTGCCCTGCTGCTACAGCAAAGCTTCACAAATGGCTTAACTGGTGGGTGCTGCTGTATGTGCTGGGCAATGAAAAAGCGGCCTCCTGACCTCACGAGTGCTCCTGGTCCACTCCAACTGCAGAAACTCCAGCCTGGGACTGGCCACGCTGACTGATTTGTGTATGGGAAGGACCCTCCTCTCCATTCTCCTTGGTGGGAAATTCTCCTCTCTCCTGAGATGCTATTTCTTCAGGAAGAGCTGGTCTGCACCAAGTGCTCTGCCTCAGCCCCGCAGAGGGTGACAGCAACGCTGGGTACCACAGTGCCCTTCCAGCTGAGCCATGCAATGCAGAGCACGCTCCTGCCACCACTGGAGCACCGTGTCCCCAGCACAGACATCACCTGGACACAGCCACCGAGTGTGGTGGCTGCTGCGTGGCACAGGGCACACAGGAGCCACTGGCACCAGGAACAGGAGCTCTCCGGCACAGCTCAGACCTTGCAGCTCTCCCCAGCAGCCTCTTGGCTCCGTTTCTCCGCGTGAGTCACTCGCCCACCTCAAAGCCGGTGTCCTCGGCCCGTCTGT
The DNA here is from genome assembly GCA_039720435.1 of Amazona ochrocephala. NCBI lineage: Eukaryota > Metazoa > Chordata > Aves > Psittaciformes > Psittacidae > Amazona > Amazona ochrocephala. Next base: position 94,550,753 of record CM077879.1, read on the forward strand.
CGGGACCAGACGGAGCTTCTGCTCCCCGGAGACGTGCAGAGGGAATAACGTGAGCACAGGCTGCGGGGACGGGGTGGAAGCTGCTCCAAAATGATGAGAAGGGAACTGTCTGTGCCACAGAGGGGTGGTGGGAGCCAAAGGCCAGCGCTGGAGTTGGTTTAGAACTCTGTTAAGTGCCTCAGCACCTCTTTGTAAGTCACCTCCTGCCACTTCCCCAGTACTCAAGCCAGTTGTTGCAAACTTACACCTGTATTTACTTACACAAATATCTTTACAATGCTTAAAAATAAACCCTGAGAAATATATTCTAAACATTATCCTTCAACAGAAGCTGGTGCCTGCCCCATTGAACCATGTGTCATGGCTGGCGCTGTCCTGACTGACACGGCCTTGCACTGCTCTCCCCTGGGATGGCATTTGACAGACACAGTGTCTTGGTGGAGGAGAGGATCCAATGAAGAGCAGCGTTGCATTTTCTTTTGGCACCATCCTAATCATCCAATCCAGTCTCCTTTTTTCCGCTAGGAACAAACAAGGAAGACAAGGAAGGGTCAGAAAAGAAAGTAAAAAGCAAGAAGACCCCATCACTAAGTCGCTTGGTGAATAAGGGGCTCAGATTCACAGGTCTTGAGATACATGGCCATAAATGGGATGAGTTCAGTTTTTCTGTTGCGCAGATCTCAAACCAGCTAAGCCTTCGTGTGAGCTACAGCACCTGCCATGGCAGGAAGGTGTTAGAGACGAAGCTCCAGCACAAAGAGGGGACACCCAGCCTGGCTCTGCACAGGGCTACCCCATGGCCTGGCCATGCTATGCAACTGCTATGAGTAGTAGAGCAGGGAAAGCCGCTTCTTTCACCTCTGCCTGCATGACCCAAAGAATGATGGAGCTGAGCACAGTGAACTGCACCATCCGGCTGTCCTAAGGAATCTGTAAGAGCTGCCCCAGTCAGTGTAAGTAATCCCTCACTACTGCCACCACAACCTTCACTCCTCCTGGTCCATCAGGACCCTCAGAGCAGTGCAGGCTCTGGGTCCTGACATGCTCCATTCATCCCTGAGCAGCTCTTGAAGCAGGGCTCTCTGGTACCTGGTACTGGTTTAGGTCTGAGAACCCAACAATGCTCTTGTGAATGGTGCTGCGGAGGCAGCATAGCCACAACACGAAGGAGCTCCCACACCTCAGTGGACTTGCTATGGATTTACACCAATCAGAGCAGCCACTGGCCTACGTTATATAAGGGGGGGGGGGGGTCTGGCCCTCCCCTGCTCTCCGGGGGCAGAAGCCAGCTCCCCACAGGGTATTTCTGTCCCCTCGTGTCACACCTGTAGGCGTTGGCGCTTATTGCAGGCACCGGAAATGCACCAAATCCCCAATGACCTTCCCCAGCTTGGGACACAGCACCCTGCGGGGAGGTGTGTGAGGAGCCACCACCAGAAATCACCCGCCGTGGGGGCAGCATACGTCCTGATGTCACTTGAGCTCACCTTGTTACCCAGCCTGTCCCTTTAATGCCATTACTGAAGATCATTACATGAGCACTCCCTTGGGGAGGCAGCTGCCCACACACCCACCTCAGCGCCCCAGAAGACACGACCTCCAGCGGTGAACACAGCTGCTTCCGAATGTACTCCCTGGATCTAATGTCAGCCTGGAATCAAGGAGGAAAAGGAGTGAAAATGGATTGATCAGCCTGCTCAGGGCCTCCCCTTTCTCATCGCAGTATGCCCCTGCACACCCTATCACAAATAGCTCTTGTATGACTGTGGTGTGAACAGGAACCTGCATGTTTCTGTCATTGTTTGGTTTCTGTGCCTCACTGAAAGCTGCTTGGGAGAATGGAGACTTAAAATGAAGAAATAGAGGGTCCTGGACCAAAAGCCATATTGCAGTTATGGTCCATTTCAGAAGCAGAAATGACATCTGCTGAACTCTTGCTGCCTGCTCCTTTACTCCTCACAGGAGTAACAGCATGGGTGAGACATCAGGCTCAGACAGTTCCCACCAGCAGCTGTCTAAGGTCTGCTCCACTGTGACCTACCCCAAGCACAGCAGGAGAAACAGCCAAAGCAGGACCCAGCCTGGGCTTCCCCAGCAAATCAGCTGCTGCTGAGTGCCGCCAGCCTCACCCAAGGGCCCCTCTGGGACCCAGAGGATGAGCTAGCACAGGCTTCTAGCACACACTGCAACGCAGCGAGCCTTCATGCTGTACCTGAACTGCAGCCCTCTCTGACGAACCCTGGCAGCAGAGCCAGACTGGAGGAGACCTGGGAGTCTGAGACTGGTCCAGTGCTTTCATCCTCTGAACTGACCCAAATGACCCCTTCCACATGTAAGCACCTCCAAGTGCAATGCAGGAAAACACAATGAGCAGCAAAGTTCCTTCACATGCCTTCCCCAGCAACAGCTCATCAATGTCTGATGAGAGATGGAACAGACTTGTTAGAGACCTGAGGGCAGGGTAAATCTTCCTTCCCTCAAGAGGAGACATTCCAGAAAGTAAACCAGCTCTCCCATTGCACCCACAAAGCTGCCCTACCACCCTCACTCCATCAAGGGATCACATGCCCTGATCACTTGGGAGCACAGCAATCCAGAAGGCGAGTTCTCAAGAGGACATGGGATGAAGAGAGAGAAGCTGGCATTGCCCATTCATGTACCCATCCCTTTCCTTCCTCTGTTCCAGCAGTTGTGTTGTGCAGCAACAGATGGAGGAAGCTCACCACTTGTCTGCTGCATCTCCTGTTCCTAGGCAAAGCTTGGCTCATCCTGCCTGTGCACTCGAGGGGCTGGCACTGCATGGGGATTGTGCGGCTAAAGCAGGTAAAACACCCACTGGAAGCCAACAGAGACAAGACACAAGCACATCCCTGGCAGCAGCTGCAAGGCAAGAGACTGACACACCTTTCACAGTCGTACTCAGGAGTCCAAAGGCAAAGCTGCCAAGGAAGACAACGGGAGCAGTTTACACGCAGGCCATACCTGTGCTCTGGGCTCTGTTTTTCCACACCAAAATCAAAAGGAGTAATGTCGAGACCCTTCCAAATTCGTGTTTACTGCCCTCCCTGTTGAAAGCTTGGAGACATCACCAAACCTCATCGAAACCATCCTTACACGGGTCCAGCTCCTCCCTTCCTCTTCTGACGTGCTCTGCTGTGACTCCTGAGCTCACCAGGAAAACTAGATGGCTGTGCCTTAGCACTCTGTCTCAGCAGCAAGGCAGAGTAGGGCCAGGACAGCACCAACAGAGATCCCAAGAGCTGTAAGAAAGTGCTGCTGGACATCTACAGGATGTTCTGGCTCCCAGAAGCGTTACCGTGCAGCTTTCCAGTGCTGCGCCGTGCTAGCAGAGCACGCCAAGATGCTCACAAGCACGTGGATCCCGGGCTCTGGAGAACTTTGGGAATCGGCAGTTGAGTTTTACATTCCCTCAAAGATTTTTGTCCTTTTTAGAAGCTTCCTTTCTCAAAACCACTGCTGCTCGGTGGCATTTAGAACCGCTGCTGTACCCCTCCTCAAAGGCAGAGTGTCTCTCTCCACTTAAAAAGCAGAATGTGACCTTTCCCAGCTGGAAAAGCTTCAGAGCACATGATGATCATGCTAATAAAGTGGGTTAACGCATCCCCCAGTGGCAGTGAAGCATTTGCTACTCCCATCCCTGTGCTACTTCTGAAGAGCTTCTCCCCCCCCTCATGAATCTCCCCAGCATCGCTCCATCAGGCCTCTGGGATGGTGGCTCTGTGGGCTCAGGGCTGGAAACACTCATCCACCACTGCTTAACCATCTGCAAGCCTGAGAATGAAACACAGTTACATAAGGGATGGTTTGTTTGGGAGATTTTTTTTCCCCTTCTCTCTATAATTGGACAGTTTCATAACTGAACTGACAAATAACTTTGATCACTCTTCAGGATAAAAGATTACGTGATGTATTTTATAACAGGGAAGGAGGTTGTTCAATAAAGCCCCTACTGGGAGACCGAGGTAGCAAGAGTCGCATCTACAAACCATTTTCTAGGGAAGAAAACCCCACCATGCTGTGCTGCTCACATATGCCACTGCAAGTTACTGGCCAGTCCTCACTCCTAACACAGTGCTGAGACACAGCTTAACCCAGCGATTAACCAGGAGGCTCATCAATAAGATGGATAACTGTCCAGAAATAATCCTCACAGGCTGTTTCTATTTTCAGAGGGGACTAGTCCCGGCATTAGGGTCTGGAATTGTTGCTCTGTCTGTTCTGTGAGGGGCAGTGGTGATCCCTGTGCACACAGCAAGCTGGGTGGGGGTACATCTGAAGACAGTTGGAGTTTCAGGGTATCAGCTACTGGTTTCCCTGCTGGGCAGCAGGAGCTCTTCACACAGGGAGGAGGAATGATGGCTCATTCCTTGTTCTCCTAAGGGCATGTGTTTATTACTTCACATGAAGTGCCATACCCACAGCTCCAGGCAGGCTCCTGCCCTTCCCGGTGGGCTGGAGCAACCAGGCTGTCCCACCAGCCCCATCCTGAGCCAGCAGGGGCAAGGTGCCAGCTGGAGCTAAAAGGATCATCAAGTGAGCTGGAGGCTGGTGTGCAGCCAGCCAGGAACCTGGAGCAGGGAGAGCCAGAGTCAGTCCCAGTGCAATCCTCTCAGCTGGAGAGTGTTAAAAGCTGCTGTCACCCTGCTGTGTGTAGTGATCCTGGCTCTGAGCAGGCTGGGAACATGGGCAAGCACTGGAGAGGGCCTCTGACCTCTGCCAGAAGCAGGAAAGGGCAGCTGCTCTCAGGAGGGCTCTGTATGGTTCCATTGCCACTCAGTTTGAGTGCTTTGCTTACTGTTCTGGGATGACAGCTCCTGCCTACCTCAGTCCCTGCCTGGGTGTCTCCATATGACCAACTCTCTGCAGAAGAACCTCAACATCTCACAAGGGATCACCCCCATGCAAGCAAAATTCTCCCAGATTGGCCTGGCACTTCCACATGGAATAAGGACTAAGTGGGAGGTAAATACTGACTGTAGGTGATAATGAACTTCCCTCTGCTTTCTCAGAAAGATCACTTCTCTCACCTTTGGCAGCATGGCCATAGTGTGGGCTGAATACAAATCAGACCATTTCTGATCACTGCCTGGAGGCTGCTGCATGCCCAAGAAGCACAATACACCCTGAACAGGCTGGTCACCCATACCTCCAGGAAAGCAGAAGGTTTGAGGTCCCACAAACCTTCCTAGCACTACACGTGCTGCAGCATACAAGCCATAAGCACAGCCTCAAGAAGGCATGGGCAGCACAGCTCTCTTAAGAACATACTTCCAGAACTGACAAACTAAAAGCCGCTGATCCAGAAGCCTTTCATGACTCAGAAAGCCATAAGCACCATCACCCATCAGGTCTGCAAGCTTGTGCTGGGGACACACCATAGCAAAGGGCCGAGTCAGGAGCCCCCACAGCCATTCACTTCCTAACTCCAGCTTGAGGTGCTCCAGAGCTGAGGCTTCCAGCGCTGCCCTGTGTCAAGATCGGTGAGTTACCACACAGAGGAACTGCAACAGGGAGAAGTCCCATTTTAAGCACCCTTTTCTCCTGCCATCCCTCTACCTCTACAGTAAACACACTCCCTTCTGGCTTTTTAATCTGTCTGTAAGGAAAGTGACAATTCATTCCATCACTTCAAATCAAGGTCGCAGCTAGAGGACTGGGAGAGTCTCAGAACACAGACAAATCCTAGAGATAGCTGGAAATGAAATGAGGGTGATGAAAAGCTCCAAGACACCTTTTTGTTTCCAAAGGGAATGCCTTTCCCCTTCCCTCTGAGCACGCCGCTCTGCAGAGCTGGCTCAGAGCTCTGCAGAGGCATCTGTCCCTTGCTGGAGGAGATTACATAAGAAAATCTCTCAGCCTACTCCCGTCTGGCAGGTAGTGGTTTATGGGATTAGAAACCCCCGTTCTGGTATGGACACTTCAAGGTTTGTTTTGCTCTGAGGTGTTAGATTTTTGTCTGGTTTATAAGTACAGGCTCAAGACTCTGTTTTCAGAAAACATGTTCTGCAGCACCACCGAGAAGCTCCTGTGTGCACAGACTGCGTAACAGCCTCAGCAGCATCACCTTAGCATGGCTCTGAGGAGCTGCAGAGCAAAGGTGGCCACACACCTGACAAGTGTGGTGCTGCAGCAACGTGAACAGTGCGTTCCAGGACAACAGCAGCACCACGGACATCCCAACAGGCCCTGCTCTGGCCTGCCTGAGCCACTGACAGCAGGTGACCCTGTGAGAAGGCAAGCACTCGCCAGGCTGGAAGTCCCAGAGGCTTTACACTTCCCCAGATCCTTTCCTCAAACCCTGCTGTGATTTAATTAGTCTGAAGCTGAGTCTTGGTGATAGCTGTGGCTCACTGATGATGATCCGGTGCTGTCACCTACAGGCTGGCTGCTGCCCCAGAGCCTGCAGCTCCTTGTGGAGTGCAGTAGCAGGGAAAAGCCCAGAGCAGCAGCCCTGCAGTCTGTGCTAGGCTCAGAGTGCCCAGGAAAACTGCATTTCCAGCACGTGCATTAACATCAGCATTACAGAAGTTGCCTGCAGAGAGGAACCAAGAAATCAGTCAGGCTGGGGCTGCAGTAAGGGCTGGATGTGCTTCTGGGCACTGCACCGCCACAGCAGCCTGGGAGAACAGGCCAGAACAGAGGGTGCCAGCTGCAGAGGCTCTTAAACATCAAGAGAGGTTTGGCACCCACTGCCCGCTCCCCTGATCCAGGCTACTCCTCAGCTCCCTGCTCCCGTACCTGGCGGATGGGCTCCGGGATGCGGTACCGGCAGCAGGACCGGACCAGGCGCACAGCTGTCCCCAGGCACACCCTGTGCCCCACTGAGATATAAAGCGGTTTAGAGCTGTTGCTGCAGCTACGCAGGACCTGTGCATCCAGAAACAAGAAAGATCAAATACTTAAGCAGCTTATTTTAACAGATAGAGTGGCAGATGAATTATAAGCCAGTTGCCAAATACAGAGCCACCATCCCACCTTCTGAAGGCACCTCTTCTGCTTCTGCAGTTCTCCTCATAAGGACTGCTTGCCCTTTTGGACTGCTGTAGCCCTTTCCCAGATGCCTCACACTGCTCTGGGAAGCAGAGCTGCTAGTGCAGACTGTGCAGAAATACCACCAGACACAGGAAGTTTCTTACATCTGCCTGTTTCCTCCACAGAGCTCTTCTGAGGCAGATACTCCCATATTGCACCCTGGTGAGGTGCTGCAGAACTGGCTCCTCTCCTTGACCACAGTTCATGAATAGGGGTGCTGGGGTATGGCACCTCAGACGCTACAGCCATGGATGTGAATACATCCAACACCTCAGTTGTCAACTCTGCAAGCATCTGAGCTCGCAGAAAGAGGGACGCAGTGGTGGCAGTAACCTGCTGACACTGAGACAGCGCCACTGTAGAGACAACACCGTCCAGTGCTCCCAGACACAAAGCTGGAAGACTTGATGGCCAAGCGAACAGGAAATTCCACACTGCTTACCATGCCCAGGAGTCTCCCCGAAGTGCCTGTCAGTGGGAATGAATCTCCTTCCCTCTGCAGGGAACGGATCTAGGGATAAGCACACACAAGCGCAGCTGGTCAGGAAGTGCTTGTGTGCTGCTGTCCCAATTCTTTCGCGAAATGAACTCCCAGCCTGGCCTCACCTGCTCTCTGTGCACCTCATCCCTGGTTAAGCCATCCACCTGCAGGAGGTTCTTGGCCACTCCAATGCATGGTAGATCTGTCAGGACTCCGAGGTGACAGGCCACACCAAACCCTGCCAACAACGAGTCACTGTAACCGCAGGATGCCAGAGACCTGGAATCTCAAGCAGCAGCACAGGGACCCTACAGAGCGGGGCCCTCCAGTGAAGTCCTACCTCTGGGATGGAGCAGGCCATTCCCATCTACAAGAAGTACCTGAAAAAGCCAGAACAGAAATGTTATTTCCTGTGCATTGAGCACCACTCTCTCAAGCAAACTGGCCCCATGAGGAAGAAGACTCTTTCCTTCATCTCAACTCAGGACAGAGAAATGTGCCACACCTGAGGCTTGAGCTTGGGCTCCTCCTGCTGAAGCCTCTGAACAGCTTCCACCAGGAAAGGGACCTCACGGAAGGCCAAGAATCCTGCCACATACGGGGCACTCACAGCCACCATCCGGCAATCCTCGTACAGCACCTGGGAGCAGAGCAGAGACAGTGACCACCAGAACCTTGCTGGTCCGTTCCTGGCTGCTTCAGAGGCCTCTCCTCTGGTTTACATCCCTTAGACTCATCTGCTTTAAAATACCCAGCTTCTGACTCTCTCCTACAGAGCTGAGGCCATTGGGTTGTGTCAGTCTGTCAGTGACAGAAGGGGTGGACAACGGACCGCTGAGAGGAGAGCTAGACATCACCGTACCCCTCTTGAGAGTGGAGTCCTTGGGAAAACATTAGGGCAGCTACTTAAACTGACAGATGGGGAGCCTCCAAGCTCACCCACTCAGAGCACCATCAAAGGGTGTCCGGCTCCATGCAGAGCCAGGCCCAAAGTACCCCTGTCAGCCCAGTCAACACCCACAAGTGTGCAGGGCAAGGCAGGATTTGAACTTCAGTTCATAAACATCCCAGCGGCCAGCACCGAACTTTATTTCTCCGCTTGCTAGAGGTTTTATAAAGGTAATTGTTATGTCATATTGAAAGGTGGGAAAGAAACCAAAATCTTTCTTAATTCAAGTAAGATGACTGCGGGGCATGGGCCTGACATTGGTTTTGAAAGGCTTTTATATGGTACATCCCCTATCATTAGCGGATTCCCAGCAAGAACTCAAAACCAAGACAGCTGCAGTTTGAGTGCTACAAATGCTTTAATTCCCTCTCTTGATCAGCACTGAACAACAATGGTTCTTTTCATCTCCTGGGGAGTGGCTGAGGCTGATTCTTTCCAACATACACCTAAACCAACCAAAGCCTTCTGTGCCTGACCACGGAGTACATCTCCTGATGTCACATCTGACCTGAGCGCACGCTAACACTCTCTCCTGACCTCCTACATTCCCAGTAATCCTACAAAGCTCTTGCAGCCAGGAGCAGTTCACATCCACCTTCCTAACCTTGCCCCAGAAGCACAGCCTGGTTTGGGTCGGAAGCGACCTTCAGCAGACAACGGCCTTCATGTAAGTTGTGTGTAAACCCCCTCATGCTGTTCCACACCCAGCCACAGCCGTCAGGAGCGAGGGTTACCTCAAGAGCCGGGTAGCTGAGCACGACCAGGGAAGCGCAGGCGCTGCTGTCATCTCCTTTGATGTAAGACAAATCCACGCCTCCCACCCGCTCCAGCCCTGTAAAACTGGGATCTTTCTGCCACTGCTCCGTGTCCTCCTCAACCACGCCGGCTCTCAACCGGGCCTGCTCCCTGCGAGACACCACACAGCCGCAGTGAACGGGTGCCTCTGCCCCGGCTCCAGGCCCTGCTCCATCCGAACCCAAGGCACAAGGCCCAGGCTGTGCCCCAGGGCCGGCAGGCACGGGAGGAGGCCCCAGGCCCCAGCTCCGGGGCAAAGCTCGAGGGGCCCCAGGGCTTGTGAGGACCCGGGACGCCCTGTGCTTTCTCCTCAAGGGAGGAGCTGGGCAAGGCAACACCCTTCACGAGAGCCGGGGGTGAGCAGGGCCCCAGCCCGGTACGGAGGGGGAGAGAACGAGGATCTCGGCATGAGGGGCCCGCTACCGAGGGGCAGCGGACGGGGGCCCCGGCGGGGCCCACAGCCGCGCACGGTTGCCATGGCCACCACCACCTCCCCCCGCGCATGCGCAAGCCGCGCGGTTGCCGTTACCGTTCCCAGCGGCGGAGCGCTGCGGCCGGCGGCGGCGCCGCCATGGCGCACACCGGAAACCCGCGTCACCCCCCCTCTTCCCCCCCCCGCGGGCGGAGCGCGGCCGGGCCGGAGAAACGGGAAGGGCCGCGGCAGAGAGAAGGAGCTTTATTGGGAAACAGCCCCGGGGCGGTGGCCCGGCCCTGGGCAGCGACCGGCGCAGCCCCGGCCACGGGCGGGGTTAAGGCAGCGGAGGAGCAGGGGCCCCCGTGGGTCTGCCCGGTTCCTCGGCGGAGGTGCGGCCCCAGGAGAGCCGGAGGACAGGAGAGAGGAGAGTGCAAAAGTCAGCCCCATCGCAGAGCATGATGCTCCGTAGAAACCCTTCATCTTCATCAGGCAGTCTGTGATGCCTTAAAGAGTTTCCATGCAGAGATGCAGCCTTCGCGTTCCTGATGACCACCACTGAGCTCTGCACCAGCCCAGTGCTGAAGTCAGTAAAGAATCCAGACCCTCAGGCACGGAGGCTGCGGGATGCCACCAACACCGCGTGTGTGTGGCAGCAGAAGAGCCCGTGCACGTGCTGCCGCCGGTCCTAGCTCTCCCTGCGCTCCCGGTTGAAGACAGCAGCCGCTTTCCATGTAGCGGTAGCGTGACAGAGAAGAATCTCATCCGGGAAGAGCTCCTCCAGCTCCGTGGCTAACTCAGAGTGTTTTACATCAAGATAAGGCAGGAGCCATTCCTTCAGGCTGGAAAGCAGAGCAGAAGCAGCGTTAATAGATGGTGTATAGCAAACTACAAGTGCCACATGGCAGTAGTGTGTTCCTAAGCATACCAAGTATACAGTGTTTTATAGCATGTGTGTTTTGTACTGAGGAGGATCTAACAGCCTGTCAGAGAACCAACCCAGCAACAGGAGGCTGCAGGTCAGAACCAAGCTGTGTGCGTTCATCCAAGTGCCTGCAGAAGGGCTTGTGCTTGGTGCTCATGAACAGCGGCTCCTGGTGTATTCCAGCAGCGCTCCCAAAACAGCTTGTGTAAAATAAGGAAGAGTTATGCATACCAGAAGCAGGCAGCATGTCTCAGACCCAGCTGTATGTTCTTAATGTTGGTGTCGGGCAGGGCAGTCATTTGCCAAGGGAACCATTTCCATCACGTGCATTTTCAGAGCCAGAGCAGCCTAAGTTAACAACTGTGGTGGGTTTGGACTACACAGCTCTTACCTCCACTCGGGTCTGAATTCATCCACAGCTTGGATGTGTTTCAGCTTCAAGACTATCATTTCATGGAGTTCCTGCAGGAAGGTCTCCAGCCTTGAGTTTACAAGGAAGGTGGTGAGGAGCTTGGAGGTCTCTGGACTGAGCTCATCTTTGTAGGCAGCATTGATGTCCACAAAAGGGTCCTAAAAATGCAGTTAGGGAATAAAACCAAACCAAAACCACACATTTGAGCAACTTCATTTGGAGGAGAGGAAAAAGCTGATGAGACACTGATGTTATGAGGGTACCTTACCCTTTTGAGCCGCAGAAGCTGCTCAGATTTGTGGATGGAGAGAAGCTGCCACAGGGCTATGTTGTGCTTTAGGTGGCATTGTCTGAGGGCCTGAAAGAAAAAACACATCCATGGAGTGACCCTGCAGGTAAAGGATGTATTTAGGAGCCTGGGCACCTCCTGCCCTGCCCATACAGGCCAAAGCTGTGGCGGAGCACAAGGCAGAGGGAGGGAGTTCTCTGAGCCCTTTTCACCCAGCTCTGCAATAGGCTTCTCTCCCTCTTTCCCATTTTGCCTTCAATAATCCATCTTTCTGGTACCATGAAAGGGAGTGGGAAAGTGATTTGGCTCTGTCACACGTACTTGTCATAACATGGTGCCTTTGGCCCTTATCAGTCAAGGGCCTCTTCACACATCATTAGAGGATAAAACCTTCCCCTGTCACCACTTCTGAGAGGTAAAGGGATATTGTTAATCCTGCTCAGCAGCAGCAAACCAATGTCACTGAAAGCTGACTCATAATTGAAAGTTCTCCCTTTCCTCAGTTTTAGCATTGTAACTAATTATGCTGACACTCAACTGAGAATTCTCCTTCCTGGTGCTGACAGAAGAACTTGGATCCACAGAGAAGAGTTTGTCCGTCTGCACATCCTGCACCTGACCCTTCTGTAGGGTTCTGCAAGAACCTGCTGAGCACCACAAACTATTAGATGCTCCCACTGGTTGCAGGGGAAGTGAGAATTGTTTCCTCCCTGATGCTGAATACAGTGGCGAGGGAATTCTATCACCTCTTCAAGCTGAACTTGTGCTGGGCTTGGAGATGAGACTGGCTGGATTTTATCCTGTAAGAGCTTTGCTCTCCGGACTCACCTGCAGTACGTGAGGGTTTGTCTGGTCACCCATGTGCAGAACTTTCTCGATGTAGTCAGTCAGAAGCATTTCCGGATCCTCTCCAGCCATGGCCAGGAACCCCAGGGTAATTTCGGTGACAGACAGAGCATCACAGACATCACTGTAAGACTGCAGTTCCCCACTGATCATGTTCATCACAGAACTGGGGAGAGCACTCTGAAAACCATGAAGTCAGAGCAGTTGCCAGCATTAGTTCGGAGGCAATCCTTATTGCTGCTCAAGTTGCTAAAGCCATGGAAGATGGCAGAGCCCCTGATTTAGGAAACTGATAGTGCTTAAGAGTATCCCTTTCTTTCTTAAATCCTGACTGACAGAGGGCAGCCATTCAAGGCATGGTGAAAGATTAGTAGACCAGCCTTCAGAAGAGCAAGGCCAGTGACAGAGAACAAACCTAACACTTCCTGAGACATCAGGGATCATGTGCTTGCCCCATTTCCTCCAGTGCAGAAACCCACCTGATCCACCTTACTCCTGACATCATTGAAGAGCTGTTCGTAATTCCGATCATGTCTGTACACGAGGGTGGGTATTCCCTGTCAGGAGAGAAACCCACAGCTGTTAAAGCTTTGCTTGCCCTGCTACAGTGCATGCCCAGCTGCAGCAAACACTGCAGGGCTCCAACAGCAGCTGAGAAGTTGTCTGCAGGAAGCACAGCTAAGCTGCCTTGTCCTACCGTTAGGGTGATGAGTGGTTTCCCCTGCAGGAACTTGCTGATGACTTGCTGCTGGATCTTCTCCAAATCAAAGTCCTGCAACGTCTCCCCTCCCTTCTCCATGCTGTACTGGCAGTTGGACAGGATCAGAGGAATCAGGTCTTTCTCAACCTCGTAACTGATCAAGTGCAGGTCAGCCACTTCTGATGGACTGATCAAGTACCTGCAGAAAAGAGTCCCCATTTAGAGCAAGAAGCCTTTATGAAGCAGGAAAAGCTTCTCAAAGCTTTGTGATTGTACTGTACAGGTAATACAACAGAGCCCCCCAAAAATGCCTAGCTGGAATAGCAACATACCTATCATCTTCCTTGATGTGCTTCTTCACTGAGTGGATAAAGTCATTGTGCAGACTAATGAGGTAACTGGCTAAGGCTGTGGAGCAGAGGCCCAGGCCCCGCCGACGTGGCAGAAGGACCTCAAACTTGCTGTCCAGGGTCAGGTCAGCATCACAGTAGCCCTTAGGAAGCTTAATTTCCCCTGAAATAAAAGGCAGAGAAGACTGCTTGAGGTGGCGCAGGGCCAGTCCACAATGAGCAAGCCTCTCCTGCGCTGACCCATGTCAGGAGAAAGTACAGAACTTGAGCAGAGCAGTGCTCCTTCCACTATAGATAAGCACTAAAGGGAACAAGTTCAGGCAAGACTTTTACAGGAGGGAAACAAATTCTTCCCTCTGCACCCAGATCTTCCCAAACCTTTAATGGGCAGGGTCAGTTCTGAGCATATGTCTCAGCATCGTTGATAGAAGGAACTTGAACTGTTGGAAGAGTAGAGGAGTACTGCTGAACAGCTGCGAAGCCTTGGCTCCCATCACCCTCAAAACAATGCTGGGAAAGAAGGGGACTCACCATTGGTGTCCAGTGAGCTTCTCAGCTTGTTCCAGACAGACAGAAACACATTCACTCTCCTCTGTAACAGGTCCCTCATCACATCTGGGGAGCAACAGAAAGACGTACTTAAGTACAACTGAAGGAGTTACCACAAAAGGTCTGCACACTGCTCATGAACAGAAGGACGTATCCTCCACCTTTAGGCAGGCCCTACTCTAGGGCAGAGCTTAAGAAGTTAAATAACCCCACTGCTGCAATGAGGGATTTATCTTGCCTAACTCTGAGCAGAGTCCCGTCTGTCCCTTGTGAACAATCTTCCTGTGCTTAATTGTCTTTAAAGTCACCTGATGACTTTTCCAAGTTTAACTCCAGGGTTAAGGTCTCCAATTCATAAAAAAGGAAAATGAGGGGTTAAGAATGCAGCTCAAGAGAACTTTTCGCCTTGGTTTTCAACTGGACTATCCAGTGCTTGTTGTTTCCCCAGTTACAGCTTTGGCAGAGTCTTCTCACCTGAGTGGGGCTCATTGAGGAAGTCTCTGATGGAGCTGTGTTTGACATCAGCAGTGTTCTGAAATCGCCTCACCAAGTCTCTCTGCAGAGCCAGAATCTCCGGTAGGAACTTAACCAGCCTCAGTTCTGTTTCCTGGAAGAGGAAAGGGGGCGAGTGAGGAAGCTTGTTCCTGGATGACCCACGTTTGAATACTTCTCATGGAATTACTTTTTGAGTATTTGTAATAAAATCTATTTTACACGTGCAGTTCTGGAGATTAAAGTTATGAGAATAGAGACTCTGTATAATCAAATGGTGGCTTAGGCCTGGGTAACTGGCTGCAGGGACAACCTGCCTGAGCAGGGCTGGACCAGACAACCTCCAGAGGTCCCTTCCAGCCGCAACCAGTCTGGTTCTGTGAACTGATCTCTGAACGTTGCAGTCTCATCCCTGTGTCACACCCACCTTCTGCAGGAACTTCCAAAGGAGAGGGACACTGTCCTTGGCATTCTTTTGCTGGACTACATGGCCCAGGTTCTCCACCGAAATCCTCTTTCGGCAGCTCCACATCTTGGAGTGATGTATGTGACTGTCCTTTGGCAGCTGGGACAGGAAAGCGGCTGGGTCACCATACACGACTTTCACTACTGGATTGGAGGAAATTCTCTCGTCCTCTTGGATTTGTCTGTTCAACTTCAGCAGTTTTTTATCCAAATCCTGCATTTAAAACCCCAACCAAACAATGAGATCAGAGCTGGCAGTGTCCTGCCGTGCCGAACCGCCTGTGTCCCCAAGAGCTTGATGACCAATTGACACAAGTAGGTCAGAACAGAAGACGAGCTCCCAGGGTTCACATGAAAAACATACTGCAAGGCAGCATCATAAATAATAATGAAATAAATATTATAGAATTAATATTAAAATTAAATATTATAAGATTAATAATAATAATAATAATAAAGTTATTATTTGTTCTTCAGCTCATCCAGCTCACAGGGTTTCTGTTCTTGAGATGATGCATATACGGGAACAAAAGGCAGACAGGATTCATTTGGGGCAACCGTGTGCTCACTTGGACAAGTACTTCCAACAGCTCTAGTCTCAGATACTCCTTTCCACAAGTCAAATAATGTTGGCTGACACTTGCAAATCGAAGCTAACCTGCAGCTGTGCCACAGATGGCTTGGCTTTAGGAACAGCTGGGTGAAAAGTATAGCAGAGGTAGTGCAGCAGGTCAGATTTCCAGTAAGCGGATTCTGAACTGCAGAGCTGCTCAAGTTTGATACAGAAGATTTCTCACCTCCAATTCAGGAACAATAACTGTTTTTGCAACGATTTTTTCCCATGTGTTTCTCTTCTCCTTGGTGGAGAGCTCATCATCAAACTGAACTGGCCCTGCAACAGGAATATTTGATCTCTTACAACTGCAACATTTGAGTTAAAAGAAAGCACATATTCTCCAAGCTTCCAGATGCGACATCCTTGCAAGTTAGCATCATGACCCACGAGCAACTATGGAGGTGCTACGACCTAACTGTCTTCGTCTAACTGGACAGTGTCATCCAAAACAGCCCACGGTGATCACAGGTTTTCAGCAGCTTCAGTCCAGCCCTTCCTTCGAAGGACAGGGACATTGACACCAGTCATTCATAATCCCAGAAGGTTGAACAAGTTGTCCAAGGTCAGACCATGATCAATGACTGACCAAGGAACAGAGCTCAGAATACTGATTCATGCTGTCACACGCTCAAAATATGGCTATTGCATATAAATCCCTATATGACACAATGAGTCAATGACTGATTTGAGTAGTACCTCTGCTGCTGAGCTGAAAGCTCTGTCAACACACCATGAGGTTACTTATGCAATAACTCCTTTACAGAATTAAGCACCAAACCTTGTAAACCCCACGTACTTGACTGAAGAAGTGAACAGCCAAAATGCTTCACTCCCTACACTGAGAAACAAGCCTCAAATTTCTGCATCTTCTTCATCAGTTCAGCTACTGTCTGGTGGCAAAGCGGCCAAATGACTGCTGCCCTTCGAGTGCTGGCACAGCCTGCAGCTGTGATATGGCAGTATCCTTACACTGGCCTGGGTGCTGATGGGTGTCCTTGAGAAGGCTGCTGAGGACAAGGTGAAAGGTGTTGATAGTCTCATCCACACTCTTTCCCAGGATCTTTGTCAGCTGTGCCAGGTCCTCCTGAATGTGCTGCTGCAGGAAATCCACTGAGTCGTGCACTGGTGGCTTGATAATGTTCTGCAGTGACTGAAGAGCCAGAAAAGGCAAGAATGAGCATCACCAATAACATCCAGCTCAAGCACAAGCCCTGCAGAACTACAGTGCCACCAGAGAGTCAACTCTGCCCTATATGATTCCTACCGCTTGAATAGAGGCAGGGGGTGTATATGCATTTCCATGCATGGAAGTGCATGAAGGAACCAAAACCACTGCAGGGCAAGGAGGGAAGAGAATCTGGGGTCTTGCATCTTGAAAGACTGCCCCAGTTACTTGGCAACATGACAAAAGGGACCTGCACCATTCAAAGGTTTCATTACATTTTATGTAGCCACTTGGCACTGCGATGGGAAGGTACCTGAGGATCTTTGGTGGCTCCCAGGAACATCGCCAGATGTGTGAGCAAGCGTGTCAGAACATAGACAACGGGGGACATGCCCCGGTCAGACACTCCTGTTGTTTTTCTGTGTTGCACATCTCCAAGTATGTGACCAGTCTGAGTTCTGTCTTCATTACTCCTGTTGGAAAGCGTATATACAGGGTTTTTGCCTTGACAAAGCAAACACATGAGATGTCTTTTATACCCAGCAATCTCTGTTTGGCCAGTAGCATCTCTGAATGCCACAAAAGCTGCCAACTGAAAGTGCTACAGGGGAATGAGGACTTGCAGTAAGTTTCGTACAGAAACAAGACAGTTTATTTGGGTTTGCTGGCTCATTACTCTTCCTTGGACATCTCTTCCTCAAGTTTGACATGAAAGAGGCAACGTCCAGCCCTGCAGGGCAAGATTAGCCAACTCGGTGTTGGGTAGATAAGAAACCACTGCTGCTAGAATTAGTAACTTCAACCTTACACAAGGGCTGTAAGTGCTGACCCAGAGAACTGAGGAGCAGGGAGCACAAGCCATGGTTACTGGGGCTCTGGAAGGAGCTCCTCAGTCATGTTGATCCATTTCAGAAAAGGTTGCCCATTACCGTACGCTGCTGTGGAACCACAAACTATCAGCCTGGACAAGCAGGGAGATGGAAAACTCTAACCCAGCAGCTTGACAAGATCTTACGTTAAGGCAGTTCCTGCAAGGTCAGAGTTACAGCAGTACTCCTAACAGCTGAACCTCTTCCCCCTCGGAAGCCAGTGTCTGAGCTAATGGGGGAATCCCACATGCCACCTTTCAGAGAGCAGCATGAAGTGGTTGGTACCTTTTGCCTTGTAAGCATGACAGGCAAATACTGCATCACTTAGCACTGAAAAGGGAAATGAATCAAAAGCATACTGGAATTCCTGGAAGCCCTGCAGCGGTTTGTGCGCTTCCCCTCCAATTCTGACGCCGCAGTCGACACAACGGCTGGTTACCATGGGGAGCCCACACTGGCAAAAAGCAAAAGAAGAACACTCAATTCCAGGGCAGGAGCCCCTCCAGCACAGACAGAACATACAGAGGGCACAGGACCTCTGCCTCTCGTGTTTCCTGGGGTTATGGTATACGCTGTGTTAGAGCTATTGTAAATTTTACAATGGCAAAATGATGAATACCGCAGAGTTTAGCAAATGAACCACTGTGCAATAGAACATTAAGCATTAAACCCATAAACTAAATAAACTCATTTATTGTTGAAAACAATGCCTGCTTAACACACACCCCCCCAGTCCCAAATTCTCACCTCTCCTACAGTGCAGGGGTGGCCATTTGGGCATCCTATCAAGAGAAAGAAACATGCCAATATTATAAGCCAGGCGTTTATAAAGTCCCCATTACTCCTTTTGTAGGGACCATCATTTTGGACAATAAATCTGCTTCAAGATCTAATCAAAAGCACTGACTGTCCCAAAGCTCTAAGGAGTGATAGGGCTCTCACAGGAACTCAAGGAATTTTTCACTGCTTCTCCTTGAAAAACAAGGAATGGAAGCCTGAAAGATTCTGCTACTGAGTACCAATGGGCTGCTAAACATGAATGCTCCCTCCCCAGCTTCCTGCTCTGCAGTGGGATCCTAAGGTGGAAAGCAGAGAGCTGAAAGCTGGCCAGGAAGGTGGCCGAGAGCTCCTCTTCTGCTCACACCGCTTCACCCTTGCCAGAAGTAACAGGACAGCTCCTCTGCCCTCTCACACTTTGTTAACAGCCACAAGCTTGAGACTAAACAGAAGCTCAGTGCCCTCTGGTTCATTGCCCACATAAACCATAGCTACAAATGGTACTTTACGAGGGATGACTCATGCTGAGGAGTGTGTCTGTCCTCATGTTGGGAACAGTTTATTCAAAACCCAAGGGTTATCCTTGAATTTCTTTGGGAGCCAGTCAGGAGCACTTACTGTACCAGCGCAGAGCAGCCACTCCTTCCCAGGCCCTGGCCTGGGCCATGATATCTTCTGGCATTGTAGGCAGAAAGGAGTGCTAAAGCAGGAAAAAGGAAACAAGGTGACAAATGAATACACAGCTCAGCTGCTCCCTGTAGCAGTAGCTTACTGGCTCTTTATTCACAATGGGGAACAAGAGACATCTGTGAGCAGAGCTCATGCAGATGATACACATGCGCATTTTCAAGTTCTACCCTTGAAAATCCACTCTTAAGAACTGTCAGCATTGTTCAGATCTGAAAGGGCACTTCTCCAGACATCCTAAACTGGACTCCTCTTGGGGTGGCCTGATGTACCTTGCTGTGTACCAGCCCGTTTCCTTACACCATGGATAGCCAGGAGGAGTAGGGGTGGAGGGATCTGCTGCTCTACTCAGCCTAGGGCTCCAGGAGCCATTACAGAGCATGCAGGTCTCCACCAGCTGCTTTCAGACTCACTCAAATACCAGCCAAAGTATTTAACTGATTGCTCAGGATGCAGAGGTACCTTGAAAAGGTACCAGCCCAGAGCTTGTGGCTGTGCTAAGCAACCCCAACAACACTGAAACAGTCATACACTGGCAATTCACAGCTAAACCAGTAAGTTGGTGCTTTTGACATTGACAAAGGCTGGGTTACAGAGGGTCCCGCAGATACAGGAAAGGACTAGAAGGTGTTGAATTGCCATCCGAGTTAAACCTCTACCTGCATGGTGTGCGGGTGGAACGCCAGATTCCTCAGGGGCCCCAGGACGGGGCTCCTCCCGCAGAGCAGGACCGCTGCGGTGTGAACAGCCATTTCAGTCAGGGCCCCGTGGTGGCTGAAGCTCTGAGGGCTCACGCTCAGAGACGGCAGCGCGTTCATCACAAGAGAAGATGCGAAGTCCCGCACACCTGCAGAACTCAGGACTTGGGAGCTCTGGATGAAGTCGCTCATAGCAGCTGTTTGCTGAGGGCACATAGTTAAAAGAATTAAAACCAGCCTGATACTGCTCACTAAACTATCCGCTGCTTCCCAGCTGCATTGCCCCTGCTGCTGCCCATTTCCAGTCTGCTCAGATCAGCACATAACCGTGGTTGGGCAGAAGAACAAAAGGCTTTTCTACCAGCTATTCAAACCTCATTCATCCCATCGATGAAGCAATGCTTGTCGCAAGCTTCCAAAGTGAAGTACCTCACCTGCTGTTTGGGATGAAGACTGAAGTCACTAACTCCATACAGGGCAGTGACCTCTCTGAAAATAGCCAGGAGCAGATGGACAGATTGTACAGCCGGGGAGCTGCTGGATGCCTAGGAAAGAAGAACTCATGAGATGGCAGAGAACAGGCCATGGCTGTCACAGCTGAAGATACTGGATATGCTCTGGTAAACTCTCCCCACAAACCAAATGGAATAGCACAGGAATGGCTGTTCAGATTGAAATCTGACACGAGGGTTTTACATCAGAAACCTCTCAAGTATTTGATTCTTCTAACATTCAGTCAGAACTGCAGTCTTAATAGGCAGCAACCTGCACATGCCTTCCTTCAAATCAAATCAACGAGTGAAAACATAAAGCACAACCAGTGTGCAATAGATGATATGGAAACGTTCATAGTCCTTTGCTCGCAAACTTCTTTTCATACACAAAATACCTACTGGAAAAAGATCACGATCACGCAGCGATCAATTCACCTGTTTGAGTTCTGCATGCCAAGACAAAGCTAGGTAGCTATGGGCAGGCAGGGAGGGAGCATAACGCTTCTCTTACTATCTGCCTACTGTCCTACCAGCTGGCTACAAGGTGCCCGTGTTGCTCCCTGTAAAACAACCCCCTGTGATAGAACACAAGGGGAGGAAAGCAAGGAATAACCCACAGAAATAACCTGGTACCTTTGCTAGAACACAGCAAAGCAAACGTGTGTGTGTCTGCCAGCATAAACCACAGCAAAGCAAAAGCAACCCAGCTATCTCCACTGGAAGAGACACTGCCAACAGGAACACGAATTCAAACACCGGCCACCCAGATCCCACAAGGACTGTGGTGAGGAGCATGTGTCCTACCTTCTCTGCCTCTAGAAGCGCCTCAGTCTTACACTCGATCATGGCTTTCCCCACAGCATCACGCAGGACCCTGTAATCCTTGCCACATGCCAGGTAGCGATCGATGTGATTAGACTGGCTGTTCTGCACCTACAATGGGAAAAGCCCGCAGACATTACTGTGAACGTCAACCACACGTTAACGGTTAACGTCCACAAAAGCACTGTGGACGTTAACCAGCCATTGGAGAAGGCAGAATCCCCTCTTCCTCCCGAGAACTGTGGTGTTTCAGCCTTTGCAAAGAGGCAGCAGGCATGGCAACCTAAATGCTGCCGTAAGAAACTCCGTTCAACAGAGAGTGAGGGTAAGTCAGCTTCACTGCCACTGCAGTGTGTCCCCCAGGAGCCATGCAACAGTAGAAACACCCCAAAAGCAGCACAAACTGAAGAGCAGATGACCAGAGCCACCTCCCAGGAGACACCTTTACCTGTTGCAGAATTTCCGCTGGGAGCACCCACTGAAACTGTGCCTCCGTGGCAAGTTTCTGAGCAAATTCCATCCCATAGTGACTAGCAATCTTCCGAACGAGGTAAACACGATGCCAGTCATTCTTGGCGAGGCTGCAGAACTCCCTCACGTTTACCAGGTAACGCTGCTTCTCCTCTACCTGCTCTTGCTCTGGAATGGGAAGAGAGAAGAAAGAGAGGCAAAACTACACCTTACCTTGGAAAACTCCTGTCCGCAGCAGCTGCAGCACCAAGTCCATCTTCCTAGCACTAAGTACAGAGGAGAACCTGGGAGCCCCCTCTTCCTCTTATGCTTGTCTGGAGTGTTTCCTCAGCCGGATTTCAGTCTTTGACAGAGGGTGGCATACTCCGCTTCCACTTCCTTCTCTCAACGCCAAGTTATCCCATTTACTGGTAGCTCATTCTCAGAACTCTTCTACCTTGCTCAATTACGGCTTTCCATTGTCTCAGCTGCCAAGGTGATGGCGCTCACTAAGAACGATCTCCAGGGATGTATTTCGCTACCCTGACATCCTCAATGCAAGGGCTGCACACTGAAGTCCTTGGAAGTAGTTATGGTACTGCACTTCGATGCTTCACAAACTGTATCCAAGACCCTCCACATGCTGTTCTCCTTTATTGGCTGAGTAAATTGGCTCAAAACTTCTGCTAGTTATTTTTAAGTACCTCCTCATCATTTTAGCTGCTCAGAGCTCTCATTCATATAAACCAATAAGCCTTACAGCAATCATGTATCTGAGCATCAGTTATGCTTTATTCATTTATTCATTAAGGTTCAATTGGGTTGGCTCTAAATAAAGTTTCACCGTTAGCATCTGGAGGGTAAATTAAATCTTCCAAAGGCACAGCTCCTATGTAACTACACCCCAGGGGTCACCAGCACAGCCTTGCAAGTTGTAGAGCACTTCTAATGCATGGTAAAGAGAACCAGTAACGCCTGACACTTCTAATGAAAGAGAAAGGGAGGAGAAAACTGGTGCACTTGTCCTTGGCCATACATCAAAACAAGTTCTAGCACAGCACAGGTGCACTGGCCACATCCAGCCCATCTCCCATGGTGCCTTTGCTCTGGATACAGCATTCCTATTTGATAGCAGAATAGACTTACCTGTGGCCTCATGCAAGTCAAAGAGCAGCTCTGCAGCCTTGCTCAGGTACAGGCGAACCTTGGCTACTGCCTGCAGATATTCAACAGATGATTCCTGAGGAGTTTCTTGACTGTTCTTTGGGAGGTAGTTCTCTGGAAAGCCTCCATCTCCAGGCAGAGAGTTGGTATGCTCATATCCAAGGCTGCCCTCAGATTTCTCACACATGGCATCCTACAGATGGGCCAGAACCTTGCATGAGTGGCAGAACCACTTAAACCTGATGTCCTGTGCATTGGTACTTCACGTCTCCAATGCACCCACACTGCAATGAGCACATTCAACTTTCACATCTCACAGCACCCTCCACCCCAATGCCATTAGTTCCTCCCTGGGATCTCTCCAGTGCTTATCCTAAACCTTTGCCACATCAAACGCCATTGTCAGCAATGCACCCAAGCTTTCCCGTATTTTCTAAGCATGTAGATGAGCAGGAGTTAGGAGCATGCTGCCTGGCCACACGCATGCTGAAACACACATCACACGTTCCAAGATGCCAAGCTCTAGCTGACTTACCCTCAGCAAGAATCCAGACTTTGATCTCACCTACAAAGTCACCATTGCAATGCAGACTGCAAGAAATGAAACCTCTGCCCTGCTGTTAAGTTTGTTTACAGTTGTCCATAGTACTAGAAGGTATGCAAGGGAGGAAAGGCAACAATCCAAACAGCATCAGAATCTACAGCTCTGCAAACTAACAGTGACTATGAAAACAAGTAGTTCAGTGCAGACTACTGCAACTAGAAACCCCCCTGCTCACTGCACTTCTGTGCTGGAGTTTGGCTCTTATCAGGCCTCATTTGAATAGCAGCCCAAGGTGTCCAAGAGAAAGAAGGATTGCTGTAATGCTGCAAGCACACAAACCTTCCTTCGAAAAGCAAGGCTAGTTCCTGGGGAGCAGGTGATTTGATATAAGCTTCCTTTTGGGCTTTCCAGCTGGGCAGCTGGTTGTGTGCACAAGAAACCTGTCTAACACTGGGGAAGAATTTCTGCTCTTGGCCTTCTTCCTTCCCCTGCACCAGCTTCACTCCCAGCTCTTCCCCACCCTGCTCTTACCTCCAAGCAGTTGACAAAAAGCAAGTAGAGTTCTTTTTTATCATGTTTCTCTAGGATCTCGTCGTGCTCTACCCGGGACAGGTAGTGCTGCACGTCATTTTTCACTTCATTGAAGCTACAGGAGAGAGAAACACTCCCTTACCACAACTGCAACGCTGACAACTACTGTCCTAGAGCATGACCAAACTGCTGGTTGTGTCCATGTGACAAGTGAGGGTCACTCTGCATCCACCTGGAAGCTGGAGAAGCAGTTGTGCCGTGTTTTGCCAGATGTCATCTCGCTTCACAGTCGGAGCTAGGCTTTTATCCTCAACAAGGCTAAATTAGCATTTCTAGGGCATAATTCATCTGATCTATTGTAAGCATCTGAATCAGGAGATAATCACACTTGAGAAATCACTTCCTGTGCACTGACTGCAAAGGGAGGCTGGAAGAGCTAGTGTGAATGGAGAGCTCTGTGTGAGCATACAAAAGATCATTCTTGATTAAATGTCTGTGGATGAGCATTGCTTTGTTGATCTTGAGCACATCAGTTAGTCAGCTACCTCTATGTCACCCAAGCCATCCACATTCAGTAGAAGTTTAGGTAAACCTTGGCACAGACTGGTCACATACTTCAACACAAGCTACATGCAAGCCAGCCAAGTTGCATGATTAACAAAAGGCACAGGATGAATCTCACTTGTAATGATTCAAATTCAATGAAGAGTATGGCAGTGAGGGGAACAGTGAGATTGGTTTGATGAGCCCATGAAGAACAAAGCTGAGCCACTCCCTAATGTAACAGCCATCAACTGTCTGACTGTGCTCACCTGTACTTCAAGAGGAGCTTCAGCATCACTGAGCGGATGATGGGAGTTTCATCCACTTCTTCATTAAATGGGGACAGAAGCTTTGTGTGGACAGTAGGGTGATCTGTTGAGACAGAAAAGGACACATCTGGCAGGTGAGAGGGAGCAGCAAGAGAATGAGCTCCAGGAGGCTGAGCAGCAGGAAGGGGGGAGCTCACCTGAACCTTCCAGGACCCTTCTGTGAACAAAAAGCAGATTGAGGAGCTCTTGGATCACCTCTGGCTCAGGGGGTTCATTGTCCTTGAAGCACATGGTAGTGACCACATCGATGAAGAAATTATTGCATCTCTGCCGGAACTGGGCATTTTTTGCTA
Organism: Amazona ochrocephala; assembly: GCA_039720435.1. Classification (NCBI taxonomy): domain Eukaryota; kingdom Metazoa; phylum Chordata; class Aves; order Psittaciformes; family Psittacidae; genus Amazona; species Amazona ochrocephala. The sequence continues at coordinate 94,575,453 of CM077879.1, forward strand.
TGGCTTCCCTGGGGGAAGGGAAAAAAGCATTAGGACAATGCTCACATACAGAACCACTTAAATAATGGATAAAGCAGAGCAGACAGGCAAAAATCAGCAAGGCAAGATGCTTTTCCAGCTTTCCAGAAGGCTGGATTTGTGCAAGACTTCAGCAGTACTGCCTGCAAAGGCTGTCTTTTGACACAGTAAACAGAACATAGAGCAGGGCTCCCTCCACCCATTCTGCTCATGCTGACAGCCTCAGGGTAGCAAATCAGAATTTGCTCACACCACTGCAATGCTTCCACCTTGGAGAGGAAGAGTACCTGAGCTCCTCAGAGACACTTAAATTGACATCCTCCACGGCAACTCTGCAGTATGGACAATGCATCTGTGCTGGGACCAGCCACATCCTGATGCACTTTTGGCAGGACACATGGTTGCAGGGCAGGCAGACGGGATCCTTCGGCTCTCCAAAGCAGATCGGGCAGGACTTCAGATCGTAACTGTAATCCAGAAACAGCAATGAACACAATTGCTTCAATGTTGTCTTAGCAAAAGCCTTTAATAAGATGTTCATCTGCAGTTAAACCACGAGGAGGTAATGCAAGACCAGCTGGTTAATTGCTTAGCCTCCGGGTGCAGAATCAGAAGGAAGTTATTACTCTTCACTTGGCTTTCATTCCATTGTATGCAGCACTGCTTTACACCCAGAAATACGCTGCAACACTGGCAATATTCCTACTGGCCACTTGACTTGTCTCAATGTCATTACCTGTGAAGCCCATTGCTGACTTCTTCCTTACACTGGCAAAGCACTCTCATCACCGCCACAAAAGTTGGATGGGTTTTCATGTCTGAATCGTGCTGAAAACACTGCAGAGGAAAAGGACAAAGCTGAATGAGTCAGCTCTAACACCAGAGACAACAATTCACATGCTCAGCAGCAGCAAGCAGGGAAGAGGTGAAATCCATCTTTGCTTACCTCGCCAAGAAGCAAAGTGTATTTTTTCACTAAATCCTCAAGTTCTGGCATCAGAGTGTTGATGCCAAGCAACACGTGTTCCACAAACAGGGACATGGAGAAAACCCGGTTCCAGCAGGCTCTGGGGGAAGGAAAGCGTGGTATCAGAAAGTACAATTATAAGCTAAAGCATGAATGGAAGTGCAGCGTGAAGCCAGTCTAATGATCTCCCTGCTTTTCATGCTCACCACTACAGCACCTGTGCAATTCTCAGGCAACCTCTTGCTTTGCCCTTTGGTTATCAGCCCTGGCTTCTTGTCAAGGACAAAGCACACAACAGCACCCAACACAGTGAGCTGGCAGCACAGGAGCTGGTCCTGTAGTCAGCACTGCAGCAAACTAGGACCGTGGCAAGGACCTTCTTGCAGCTCTAACTTCTACACCAAGGAAGTACTTACAAATAAGCACAATTAACTCAATTTTCTGAATTTTGGTTAAACTAAACAAGGTCTATGAGAAACTGGGAGAGCTCTTGGGCTTTGTCTTTCAAGGGTCAAGGCTCCATCTCTCTGAGTCTTAATGCAGAGAGGGTGAAGTGGGGAGACATTGCTGGTTAACGGGAACCTAAGGAGAGCTTTAAATAACCCTTGAACGCACCAGGAATGTACTGGATGCTGCTGCCAGATTTAGAGGGAGAATCTACATGAGATGAGGAAAAATAGATCTGGTTCTTGATGCCTGCTATGTAACTGGGCCTAGCAGGAGCCTGGAAAGGTCTGCAAAGTCTTTGTGTGAGAAAAGCAGCAGCAGCAGAGCAGCTTTCAGCCTGTACTAACAGCAAGGCAAAAGATCAAGATTGTGGGCAGATGTGTGGTACATACTCAAGTTCTTTCAGCAGCTCATGGCACCGACTCCCGCTCCTCTGTAAAACCTTCTCTTTACACAGAAACTCAATGGGCATACGAAGATTCTTCACTTTCTGCAGCCAAATCTCGGGGGGGTCTGTCTGCACTTGGCTCTGCAGCTCTTCAGCACATACCATCGCAGCAAACACATCCAAAACCTAGACACACACACAGGGTGTAAGCGTAACACAACAGTTGCATTCCAGAATTACTTACAAACCTTGGGCTCTCAATCTGCCTTGCTATAGCATGTGTTCTACTGAATAACCTTCTACTTCATTATCGTAAGGGCAGACTATTTTAAAACCTGCTATAACAGTGACAACATAGCAGATTATTCCTGATACTAAGGATCCTGACTGAGCTTGTGCTCCCACTTCACTGTTGCTGACACCAGAAGGAGGCTGAACACGAGCTAAAATTGAGTGGATAGAGGTCCCTGCTTGTGCTGAGCATCACAAAAGGCTTCATAGTGACTCTACCATCTCTGAATGTGGTCTTCCGTATCCTTCCTCGATACCAAGGTAGGCAATCACACGGGGGTGTACAGCCAGGATCCTGGCTAGGTTCTGCAGGCGGCTCTTGAACTGATTGTATCCCAGGTGGACCCAAGGCAAGGATGGCACCGTCTCCTCTCTCGTGGGAGATGCTGCCTTCAGTTCCTCTACACAGGATAAGAAGGCAATCCACAGGCACTGCAAGTTTAGAACAAAGTTCAAATTAAAAGAGAACTTGTGTCATTCCTTTTGTCCTGGAAATCCTGGTAAAGCTCTTTGAGCTATGAGAATCGGTACTTCCCACAGATAGCCTGAAATGGTGCTCCCATGGAAGTGCTTGTCTGAGTAAGGCCTCGGCAATTTCAGCAGCCATTCACATACTGACCTGCAGCTCCTTTGCAGAGGACACACCAATGGTCAAGGCAATGAAGTCAGTGGTATAGCACTGAAAGAGCATCTCCCTATCTCCCCTGGGCAGAGCAGAGAGAAATTTTCCCAGTGCCGTTTTCTGGAAGATATCCACAAACTTCTCAGCGTGGTCTGGAAAATGGGAATGCAGAGAAAAGCTGAGTGTTAGGAGGAGGCTGGGTTTGACACAGCTCCCGTCTGAAGAGCCGGACACCTCATCAATCACAGATGCATGCAGCACTCCCCTCATTCACAGCACTAACAGGGATTTGAGGCCAAGCCTCCCCAGCACAGGCACCAGTGCTGTGTTTATGGAATCTCACCTTGCCATTAACTCTTGGCATTCCCACAAAGGCACACAATATGTGAGAAAGGCCAACAGTGAGAAGCACAAAGGAAAACTCATTGCACAAAGCTCTGCTGGCTCATATGAGCCCAGAGGTATTGAAGGGGACTCCAGGGACACAGAAGGGTAGAGGCATGGTAGTGACAAACCAGAAGTTACAGGGCAGGTGGATGGAGATGCTCTGTGTCACGAGCTCAAGGCAGGATCTCACCTTCAGTGTTTTGGATGTATTGAGCTTCCAACCACATCTCATCCAAATACTCCTTTATCCTCCAGCTGAAGGGCATCTGATTCCCAGCATTAGCAGACACCACCATGTTGTTCTGCACCAGAATTATCTCTGGCTGAGAGCTAGGAAATTAAAAGGTCATTAATGCTCTGGGCTTTTGCCTGGAAAACACATTCAGACAGCAGAGGCAGGAAGCTGCAGAAAGCAAGAAATTAGCCCTGAAAGGGGACAAAGGAAGGGGAAAGAACTGAAGGGCTCATTCATACAGCTCATCCTGCCAACTCTGTGGCATTAGGACTTAGTAGGCATTCCCTGGCCAAAGGGCTGCAGTGGCAGAACACGGGCACTCCAGGGGCTGGGTAAGAAGTGTGAGCATGCCACAAGCCAGAGAGCAAAGTGCAGGAGTACTGGGGACAAGGCAGCAAGAAGAGGCCTCTGAAGGCACCAAGAACTGCCCTTCAGCACAGCACAGGGGAGGACCAGCAGTGGATTTAACACCAGTACTGGTGTTGGTGCTGCCAGGCAGGCCTCCTGCTGCTCTCTCCAGGGGCTCACCTGCTCTTGCTCACACCAACAGGGACGGTCAGGAGTTTGGTATCACTGAAGACGAACATCCACAGCTTTGTCACCCACTCAGCAGCCGGCCTGACCAGCAGCTCCAGATTGCCATTCCTGTCTAGGACAGCAATCAGGAGAGCCAGGATGGGAGTGATCACGTTCTGGACTCGCTTCCACAAGGTGTGCCTTTGGGAGCAGAAAGGGACCAAGAAACCCAGAGGGAAGGTGAGCAACGATATCAGCAAACTGGGAGGTGGTTGTTCTGAAAACCTGCTGGCATTTCCATGTGAGACAGTCCTAATCCTCCCTTTAAGGGATAAAAATACCACCACCAAAATACCCTGAGCTTCTCCCACTGGTGGCTGCCTCTAATCCCACTGTTCCACTCAAAGCACTTGTGAGCTCCTGTCCCAGCACAGCCCATTCAGATGTATGTCACCCTCCCCTCGGAAGCCAGGAGAGGATAGAGCTGCCTTCAGACAGTTCTCAGCACAGACTGGAGCCTGACACTGCACATATTCAGCTTACTCAAAACTGCTGCCTCTGCTGCACGGTTGCCATTTGCAGATTGCTCTTGGAAGCCTGCAGGTTACAAGATACTGCTGCTGTCCTCACCTGAAGGTGCCTGCCTCCTGGAGAGCGCGGAGGTTGAAAGCCTCCCGAAGCACCCAGTTCTTGGGGTCAAAGGAATTTTCTTCCTGCTTCTTCAAAAGGCTGGCGAGACGAGCCTTGGTTATCTTCAGGAAAGAGGCTGGAAAGCAACAGGGAACTTGCGTTTTTCTCTTCTACTGGGTCCTCCCAAGCCCAAGGACCACACCAAGCTCAGCATCTTACAGTCGGTTCAATAATTAGCCAACCAGGAAAAGAAAGCAGCCACCAGAGCTGGCACAGCCAGAGAAAACACCACAACCTATAGTAAAGTAGAGCTCCAGAAGCCCTACAGCCAAAGGGGGGACAGACTGGAGCAGACACAGACACACCTGGGAGGTTGCCTGGGAGATCCACCTTGTCTACACTACAGCAAGGACCATCAACCTTTGGGTCCCCAGAGAATTATCTGGCACGCTTTGGTGGTCCCTGGATGGGACGCTACCTGCAGCAGCCAGGGAGCACATACCTTTCAAGTGATCCTCTTTGGACAGAAGGCCAAGGAGGATCTCAATTCGCTTTCTGCTTCGACTAAGATCTTCATTTTGGTCCCGCAGCATCCCCACAGCACTTTGTACACAGGTCCTCAGGAGTACAGTGGTGTCCAGGATTTTCCCCTTCCCAGGAACAGTGTGAAATCAAGTTCATTACTCCAGGTTTACCCCCGTCCCTCTTAAATGATCACAGTGTTCCCATAGAAAGGGCCTGTCCCCCTGGCATCCCTTCTCCCAGTTTTCCTCTCAGGCTGCAAATTTTGGTTCTTCTTTGGCTATCAAGTATATGATGCAATTTCTGTGGCTTTCCAAACTGGCCAATGCAACACAGCACTTGTATTAAGACTGCTATGGGGGAAAATTCAGCAGTTTAGAGAAAAAAGTGGAAATGATGTGATATGGGAAGATATTCACTCCCTGAGAGATGCTGGGAAGCACTAGAGGGGCAAAAGCCCCACTTGTACTGGGCATCCCCCAGCACAGCTCCAAATGACACCTCAAAGCACCCACAGCTGGAGCGGCAGCTCGGAACCAGAGCTCTCAGCTTCAGGCTGTCCAAAGACAACAGAAGCTTTTAAAACTGATATTCGAAAATTAGAAGTGTGAAATGACTGAGGAATATGAGGGTCCTTGCAACGGTTCGTTACTTCAGTGCTGCTGACTGGGAAGTGAGGAGAGGAATTTGTGGCTGACCATTAACATTCATGATACAAATAATACTCCTGATGGATTTCAAGTGAATGGGGATGTAAAAGGTGTATTGCACCTATGGATCACAAAGAGCGGAGAGCCATGTTGACAGCTGAGAAGCAAACAAGTGTATTCTGAACTGACCTCATAGTGCTCTGCTTCTGGCACTGGTGTTTCAACCTCCACCTCTTTTTCCTCCTGCTCTCCATTCACATACAGAGCTGAAACTAAGATGCAGAGTTTTGATTAGAAAGCAGCAGCACACTCCTGCATCAGCCAGGTAAGGGTTTATTTAGCAGCACAGAGCAGCAGAACATCTGCAGAGATCCAGTATCACCCCCAGGAGCAGCTGAGATCCCCCCTCCAAGCACAGCTGCAGCTGCTGGGCTGCCAAGCCTCATGCAGCAAGAGCTGGAGGCAATGTGACACTGAGCTAATGCTCTGAGCTCTACTAGGATCCTGTGGGGCAGTCTGGTATCTTGCGCCAAGCGTAAGTTCCACTGGCACCGAGTCTGGGACCACATCTCCCCCACTCCCTGCTGGCACATCGCCGCCATGGCTGGCACGGCCAGCCCGCAGCTCACCTCTGGTTTTACTCGAATCCTCACAGAACATCTGGCTGATGGTGAGGTTCTGCAGGGCTGTCATATCAGAGACCATGTCCTTGGATCTGCGGAGATCGTCGATATGCACGGACTGCCACAGTCCTAAAGACAGGGAAGAAAAGAGTCATTTCGTGCCTGCGGCATGCTCTTGGAGAAGAGCTTCCCAAGAATTACCTCCCAGTCCCTGTAGGCTAGCAGTTCACATTCAGAGGTCATTTACTCTCAGTTCTTGATGCAGAAAGGGAAAGCAGCAATTCACTTTGAACATGTTAATGTGCACTGCCCTGACTGACTGAGTGTGCATGCTGCTGGGGCTTTGAGGCTTAGAACCCACCGCACACAGCAGGAACCTTGCTGCTGAAAGCAGGACAAGTTGTGCTGAAAGCACAACTCAGGAGTCTCCTGGGGGGCAAAATGCCAATGCAGTTTGCACCATGCTCACTTGCTGCTCTCCAGCTGACTAGGAAGAAGACTCATCCACCAGTGGGCAAGGCAAGGTGCTCTCAAAGGAGACCAGGACTCCAAGGTACTGATCCCCCCAGGGCAGAGGGTAAGGCAAGCAGCTCTGACAACCCACAGGACACACTGATTCCTGATGTTAAGCATTAAAAAGGAAGGTGAGTGCGCGATGTTGCTGTGCTATGTTAGCCTGAAGCCAGCTGAAGAGTGAGGAGTGACAGACGACCAGACCCACCTCCATGGAATCCCACGTAGGACGTTCCCCCTTCCACTCGGGAAAGCTTCACAATAAAATAGACAAAGACAGAGGCTTCTCCCAGATCCACCTTGTTGATTTCATTCACAACAGTGTATCTACAACAAAGAGGAAATGCAGTTGACAGGTCAAAAACAGAAAAGTTCAGAGCCACAGGGCTGCTTCAGAGGAGCTTATCTGTAACTGGACCCGGTTTAGATTATTTAGCCCTGGGTTACGAGTTACTCTTTGAAACACAGCTCGTGCTTTTCGAACCATCCCACTACAGACCGAACAAAAGGAATACACAGACCTGATCCTGAAATCCCCAAACAGCACGAAAACATCGAGTGGTGCTGAGGAGCCACCAAGCACAAGAGCTGCCTGGGAACCACCTCACACTGACTTACCTGGCTGAGGCAATGAGCTGGGCATTTTGAGAGCCGTCTTCAAAGTCTGTCTGAATAATAAGGACTTTATTTCCCGGTGCGGCATCGAGGAAATCTCTGAAGAGTGAAAGGGGATTTAGAAGTAACTGAGCCTAAAACCAAACCGTTCCTGCAGAAATCACTCCGCATTAGCTGTGGCTGCTGAAGGCAGGAGGAGAGGTTACAACGCCCATCCTATGGGGATGGTGTAACTCCAAAATGTTACATCTCATATGACAGAGCTAACACCCACTTTGCTCCAGCCATTCCTCTGCAGCCCAGCACAGCCTCTTGCCCCCCCTCTGCCATATCCAGTACTCCAAATGTTCTACCCATCCCACACCCAGTTGACAGCCTATTTAGAGCAGGATAATGCAAGACCAGACTCACCGGATGCCCTTCAGGAAGGAGTACTCTGTGTCAAACTGCTGCAGGAACAGGATTTGAGGCCTTTGTGCTTTACCCTGCACTTCTCTCTCCAGACAAGCAGCATCAGCACTGGTGAGAAGCCTCGAGAAGGTGGTGACCTGGGAGTGCAAGAGGCAGGTTTGCTCTCTGCTCGGAGCACAGCAGGAAGGCAGTAGAGATCGACTCATCCATGCTCCAAGATGCTGAAGAGCTGGACTGCACCCAAAAAACCCCATTTATCTGCCCTGCCAGTAGGCAAAGGGTCAACATGGGCTGTGACACCAACCCAGGGCTCCCCGAGAAGAGGGTTTGAGAGGTCTCTGCAGAGCGCTCACCTCCGTAAAGACCGTCTGGTTCCCAGCCCCAGCGTGGATGTGAGCTCGGAGGAAGTCTGCAAAGGACGTGTGCTGCTGCTGCTTGAAGTAGATGTTGGCCAGAGAGCCTGCCATGAAGAAGCGCACTGAGCTGCAGAGGCGGATGACGGAGTCCGGGGTGGCGCAGTTCAGCAGTGCCAGCTGGGCTTCCCTCTTCACACAGGACACGAGCTCACTGGGAGGACACACTGGTTTCAGCCTCTCTGTCATCTGCAGCACCACGGAGGCACAGGTATTGGAGTGGTAGCCCACAAACACATCAGAAGGGCTGTATTGCTCCTTGCTTATGAAGTGCTCTTCTGTATTGGCTTCAGTAAACTCGTGCACCCACTTCTTCAGCTCTTTTACGGTTTCTCTTTGCCCCTTGTCCAGGACAGTACTGAGATCCAGGTAGTGCTTTTCCAGCCTGTTGATCAGTGGGATGGGAAAGTGCTCATAGACCACATCCTTCTCCTCGATGACTATGAGCCGGAACTTGGGGTGCACTCGGCACTTCACCCGGTGGGTGCCCAGCCCCAGATCGACATACTTCTGGCCAGCCAGGTACACGTAGTACTGATTGAGGGCATCGTAGAGGCTTTCATAGAGGTTTTGCAAGTTGAGGAGCACAACCATTTGGCCGGTTTCCATGCAGACCTTCACCCGGTTGATGTTCCTGCATATTTGGGTATACTCCTGGTCCTTAGGGAAACTGGAGCCAAAGATAATTTCTGGCTGCTGTCGGGCAGAAAAGAAAGCTTGCTGGAGGATCTGCAGGGCTGCGTAGTTCTCAGTCAAAACAAGCAGGTACCTGCAGTCACCATCCTCACCACTGCTGTAAATGTTCTGCCGTACCAGCTCAATTCTACTGATACCATGAGCATGTATTTCTCCTTTTTCTGGTAACTGGGAAGTGAATATTTCCAAGGCATTGACATCATCTTTGCCACCGAAGTTCCGAAGAACAACTGCTGCTATGTCCTGAAGTGTCGGCTCACTTTTGGAGCTCTTAGCTAAGGCAAAGAACATCTTTATGAGGCTGTAGTAATCACGCAGACCAAAGAACTCCCTGTCTTGGGCCTTGCAAATATTTTCATATGCATCTGCAAAGTAACAGAAGTACTGTTCCACCTTCTGCAGAGCCCCTCGTGCTGAGCAACAAATCCCCTTGGCACTCTCCATGAGCTCCTCCCTGCTGGGGTCACCACGTGAGACGAAGATGCCTCGATTCATTTTAGCAGGGTCCAAAGCCCAGTTGGAAATCCCAATGAAACCAACCTTTTTGTGGGGGAGAGGGACATCATCTATGCAGCCATCTTCCAAAAGTGGATGCAAAGCCTTCAGGGGCATTTTGGGAGAGTCCTCGGCCAGCCCAATCTCATCCAAAACCACCACTGAGACATACTCCTCCAAGTTCTTCCCTTCTTGGAATCGAGCGCAGTGCTTAAAAGTGCCTATGATTCCCTCTGGGGTAGAGAGAGGGCTGCACTGGAAAGACACTAGATGGATCTGCTTCAGGACCTTGAACAAATCAGAATAGGCTGCCTGGCCCTGCATAGCATCAGCCACAATGGTTTTTGCAAGGGATTTGGAGCTCCCAGGCTTCCCAACAAGAAAAAGAGGGATTTTCAACTCAATGCAGATGACCATCATGAAGACGTTTTCCTTCAAGGCCAGGTTTCTTGCTATGGTATCTCGGAGGTGCACACCACTCAGGAATAAGTCCTGCATCAGAGAGATTTCTTCCAAAATCTTTTTCTGGGTATCATAAGGCTTTGGAAGGACCTGGCTGATAGCATTCCTATACGCCTCCTTCTTTTCCAAGGACGCATGATAGCAGACCCCAAGTGCCAGCACTAAGGACCAGATAATGCTGTTTCTCTCAACAGTGCTCTTTGGGGACCTCTTCTCAGCAAGGTACTTCTCCAGCTCCCTCAGCAGGAGTTGACTGCGCTTGTAAAACCACCTGAACACTTCCATGCAGCGTTCCACATCCCGCAGGCTGACGAACCTGCACTCGTCATCCCGCTGCCTCATGTATTGCTGGGAAGTAAAGAGCACCTCTGTAATGAGCTCTGCCTCGCTCTGCTCCATGGGGACGTGCTCAGTTACTTTCTGGACAATCTGCTGTATATATATTTTTTCAGTTAAGCTGTTCAGCTGCCCAAAATCCCACACCAATGGGATCATGCTGGGTGGGAGTGCATGGACCCGGTACACGAGCTGTCTCAGCGGAATAGAGCCGAGCTTATCCTTAGTCTCTTCTGCTTTGACACGGTAGCCCAATCCAGCTAATTCCAGGCGCTGAATCATCTCTGGTGTGTGCTTCCGATATGGATTGCAGGCTGCTATGATCTGCAGGCCAGAGCCAGAGACCAAAGGCTCCCCCTGCACTGTGCGGTCACACAGGACTTCCTTGATGCTGCTTATAGCCTCTGTTGTGTTGGCTTCATCAAAAAAGAGGACTGTGTCCAACCCATGCTGCTCCTTGTTGGTTTTAGCAAGGGCTTCTGCTTCTCTGATCCTGGCATAAATCATCTCTGCAGTAGTACCCCCGTGAACCTTTACAAGCTTCATGTTCTCCACCTCCATGTAGCTCCTGCGTAACTTGCACAGGAACTTGATGAGCCTGGTTTTCCCGCAGCCTGTTTCTCCCATGATCACCACTGGGATGTTGCATCTGAATCGCATCTCAATAGCCAAGATCTTCAGCACGTTGTCTGTTGTGAGTTCGTATGTCTTATCAGGGTCTATTACCCAGGGGATTCCCAAAACCATGCAAAGCCTCTCCAGCTTCTCATGACGGGGCAACTGATCAAACGGAACATTGAAGGGAACTCCCTGGAGTAACAAGCCATTGTACAGCTGTGAAGTCATGACATTTCTCTTGATAACATTGCCATTCAAAGGATTAATGGCATCAACACCTCGTCTGCCATCAGGCTGCAAGTGGAAACCAATGAATGTCATTGACACACGATCTTCGTTGAAAAACAAGTACGGATGAGGCTCAGACTCCCACTTTTTCCGAATGCGGAAAGGAAGAAGATCTTCCTCTGCAACGTCCTCCAGGTTGGAGGGCTGCCTTCCTGGACTCTGATCAGAAATGTGCAGGGAGGGCGTTGCGAAATCCCTTGCCATTAAAATCATGAAGCTAACGACAAAGTTTTTGAAGCCTTGCAAAGTGTCCTGGACAAATTCAGGGTTGCAAAAGTCAGAAGCTTCACAATCCCTCAACTGGATGTTGAGAAACCAGGTGAAGTTTCGGAGCTCTGACCAGGAGGGATCTGTGATCCCGCAGTGCAGGAGGAACTGCTGCAGGCACTCCGCTGGGCTCCCTTCCACAGAGTTTGCTGTGTAATAGAATGTGTCCAGGTTGCAGCCCTGGTCAAATCTTCTCAGATACTGGAAAGGTCTCTGGAAAGCCTCACTGCAAAACTCCTCCTCATCCATGCCTGGGTCCGAAGCATCCCCAGACTGGTTCCCAAGCGTCTCCATTTCCAGTACTTCCTTGGGGGACTTGCATGTTACTTGAGGGAACACATCAAAGAAATTATAATTCTGGCTTGCTGACTTCTGCGAAAGAGGAGAAGAAGATCTGTCATCACAAAGGCCAAAGGTGCAGCCCTAAGCATCTTCATTCTGTTTAATCTGTTCCTATCAGTATTCTTAACTAAAATCACAGGCCTAGCTGAGTAACAGCAGGTAGCCTACGCAACTGAGACACTTTTTCTCCTGTACATCACTTCTGCTTAAAGTGCATCACAACAATTTACCCTATTCCCTCCTACAGTCTCCTTCCTGTAACATCAGCCCTTTGTTACCTCCTCTCCCTTCTCAGAGCTGCCTTAAAGGAAAAGAAAACTTAACTCCAGAAACTGTTGTTTTATCCTGACCCTTCTACACTCCGTTCATACAGCTGGAATTTACTGTCTGGTTTTAACATCACTTTGTATGACACCAGGGACACCACTTTGTAGTGCAGATGCACAGCACCCCCAGTGCAAACAGGGGATTCCTGTGCTACAATTACAGTTAATCTCTACAATTGATGTGTACAAACATGTGCAAAGTGACTGAGAAAGTCAAAGAAATCAACCACTGCTGTATACATACATGTCTTGCTGCTTTCGTTGACACTGGTGATACCTCAAGGATTTCAATGATGTACAAATGGCACTTCTGTCGTAGCCACATGTTTCCATTATTATCTGTCAGGTACTGCAAAACCAACAGCTTGAAGAGAAACTCTGGAATTCCACTTCGCACCTATCACAAAAAGACAAAACAAAGGCACTTCCTTCGTATTTACTCAAAAGGTCACAGAATCATAGGACAGTTGAGGGTGGAAAGCAGCTCTGGAGATCATCCTGTCCAATGCCCTGCTCAAAGCAGGCTCAGCTAGAGCAGGTTGCCCAAGACCATGTCCAGTCAGGTTGTTAACATCGCCGAGGTTGGAGACTCTACAGCTTCTCTGGGCCACCTGTTCCAGGATTGAACCACACTGATGGTAAAGAGTTCTTTGTGTTACTTACACAAGAATTACAAAACTCATCCTAGTGAAATGGCTTACTGAAATGAAAGCTTTACGGAAACAAGTTCTGCTAGGATGCACACAAAACTTGTAGGATAAGTAGTGCGGGAGGGATGCACTTACTGAAGGGGTGATATCGAAGTGGAATATCATGGACTTTGTCTGATGTTCTCTCTTCAGAAAAGGCAGAAGAGATTTTAGCACTTTGTCTTCATCCACTTCTGGCTCAATGAGTCTGATGGTTTTCAGAAGTTCCGTACAGTCAGGCTGCTCTTCTTGCAGTCGCTCATGTAGCCTCTTCACATACAGAGACTTCCCTGTTATCATCGAAAACGCCACAAGAATTACAGGCACCAATACTGACTGAGGTCGTAACAGAAAAAAGTCAAATGTTTGAGTACCCCATCCTTGAAATCTCTGAACCTTCCTGAGAGACACTGCAGAAAAAGAAAGCCTAAATCCAGTTAGAGCTGCTACAGCCTGGAATCAAAGCCGTTCCTGCTGCTGGCTACTGGAGGCTGTCGTTACCCACATGGCTTGTTCTGCTCAGGCTACCAGAGAAAGGCTTCACCCTTTAGTTGGATTGAGCCTATTCTATTACACGGTTCTTTCTCAAGTCAAAACATTGGACAGCCAAAGCAGTGCCTGGGCTGCCCACCTCCCACAGCGACAGCAGCAAAGGCACAGGGCAAGAGCACAGCTGACAGCAGCTCTTCCCCAGCATTTCCTCAGTGATTTGCAGCTCAGGAGCTCCGATGTCAGAGATGCGTCTTGTGTTTAATCACCCCAGCAGACGTCTCTCTAGTGACTATACCTAATCACTTTTTAAGCCCATGTAAAGCTTTGGGTTCCACAATTTAACTAAGCACTGTTTGAAGAACCACCTTCTCCTGTTTGCTTTTCAGCCTGCTGAGTAGTTCTACTTAATGCCCTTTAGTTTCTGCAGTAAGACACAGCCAAAGATCCTTTCTCCATGCAAGAGCAGGCAGGTTTTTACAGTCCTTGCCCCATCTCACACACATTTTCCCACAGGCATATTTTAACCTCAGGAGGTCAGATTAATCTTCCCCAGCATTAGCTCTCTAGTTTGTGTTAATTATGTAAGTCAGTAGTAAGAGACAGGGGTCAGATTAACAAGATGAACCATCTCTAGAGATGCTTATCTCAGGACAGGATGAGCTGTCCTTACAGCTTCCACCTCACTCCACTGACTGTGGGTCTGAATCACTCTTTTTCACTAGATGCTTCTGACTTGGACACAAAACTTGGCAAGGTGAACCCTACTCTGGTTTACAACACTCAGTAGACCCCATTTCACATGTGACATCTTACCTACACCAGCTCTTTTGGAGGACACAATCCCAACACACATGTTGTCCTTGAACACAGAAGCAGCTGAGACCGAGGGCTGAGTGACTCTGTAGTGGTGCTGAAGGTATCGCTGGATTTCAGGCAGTTGCCTCTGGGGTATCAAGGGCACTTTGTACTGGCTGAAGACTGAAGGGATGTAGCTGTGCTCCCTCTCGCAGTTGCACAGAATGATGAGGCGATAGGTACTGCTGTAGTGCCGCAGATGCTGGAACAGCTCCTCTGCTCTGCAGCTCACATCATAGCTCAGCTCATCTGCATACAGCATGGTGTAGATTTTCTCTCCTCCGCTGCAGGGAATGAGGCACCTCCTGAGGAAGAGCCCCACTTGCTCAGCAGTGGTCTGTGGAGTGCACAGGAGAACTTCGTCGAACGTGGGAAGGGGCTGACTGGGGCTGTTCATGTAAATAGCCAGAGCAGACGTGAGCACCTCAGAGCGAGGGCATGTGATGAGGTTGGGCTGACCAACACACAGGAGGTCCTGGGGGAAGTCTCGTGTGACCTGCTTTCTCTCCCAGCTGGCCAGGTTCTTGAGACACCCACCCAGTGTGTCGATATCCAGGCAGTTGGGAAGGAAGGAGCCCATGTTGCTCATGTAGCACTCCCAGAGGTGCTCCAGCTGTGCAATCAGATCCTTTCCCCCATCCTGCATCACTTGGAAGTCAGAAGTAGCCTTCCTTGAGCTGGGACGCACCTCGTTCGTGGAGGCTCTAAGGACATCCACCTCAGTGCAGTCGTGTTTCAGGAATGAAAGCATCATGAGGGCGTTGTGGCTGAGCTTCCCCTGCCCCAGCTCCGTGCACAAATACACCAGCTGCTCCGCGGTGTAGTAGTTCAGGTAGAAATGCTGCAATCGTTTCTCATACATGAAGCCCTTCCAGCTCTCCAGGAAGCTCTCCATCGTCTTGCAGAGGCCTGGGAGCACAGCTGCCATATTTCCTTGTGCTTCCAGCACTGGGATAGGTCCCAAAGAGAAGTCCATGAGAACACACGATTCTCTTTGGGGTGAGCAGTACACATGGGCAAGCCAGGAGCGGAAGAGCATGTTCCCAGCTGAGTAAAGGTCTATAAAGGCCTGTGCAAGTCTTTGGACATTGAAAAAGATCTGTGTGAGGATAGAGGAGAGATTAAAAACACACTAAGCTGATTTACAAACACAACTCCCACTGAAACCACTGAAAGTATCATGAAATTAAAGGCTTTGGTCCCAAGCCAGGCATGTCAGGCTTGTACAGCAACAAGACTCTAAAAGCCAGTAAGGAATCCCCTGCTTGCTACAAAAGCACAGCAACCCTCCCAGCCAGGAGACTTCCCAGAGGATGAAGGTACCAGCCCATTGTCCAGTCTCCAGCTCAGTTTCATCTTCACATGGAACCAAAGATGTAGGAACATCTCTCTGCCTGCTCCCACTCATCCCCAGCAATACAGCTCTAAACAAAAGCCTTAAAAGCTGACATTCGGGGCAAAATCCAACCCCAGCCTCAACATCAGCAACCCAGTGGGTTTGAAATCTGACCTCAGAGAACCTCTCCACCTCCAAGCCTTGCTCTCCCTTTGCTGACATGAGCATCAGTTTGTTCTGCAGCTCACGGAGCTCTGTCAGGGAGTATTTCCATGATGCCTCATTATCCCCAGAGCTCCCTGGGAGGGTGAAGCGCAGGACACTGTCCAAAGAGATCTGTAGAGAACAAGCCATTAGTGCCACTGTGCACTGAGGGCCTACTTCTGAGGCTGTGCTGTGCCCAGCAAGGGCAGTGCTGCGGAGGCAGCAGCTCCCAAGAAGGGCTGCGCAGAGTGGGAGAACAGCTACAGCACATCTCCCACCACGTCAGCAGCGCTGCCTGCAGGAGGGACGGGCCTCACCTTCTGGCCATCAGTTGGTGCTCTGAGAACATATATTCCTCTGCTGTTGATGGCAGCTGCCAGTGACAGTGATGACAGCTCCACAGACCCATGGCTCTCTTTCACTGTTTTCAACCACTCCAAGTGTTGAGCTGAAGCACGCTGTGGGAAGAGAAGACATGGCACTGCTCTAATTGCTGTCTTGACAATTCTTTCCAATTATGTCTGTGTTCAGGACAAACAGCTTGGGCTGGCATAAGAGTTACAGGATGGGGAAGGAAGAAAGGAATGACTACAGGCCACAGCTCAGCTTTCTTCATGGATGTTCTTTACTAACACCATGGGAGACTGAACATAACCAAGCCCACAGTGCTTCAATGCCTCTTGCTACAGAACATGCCCTGCTGCAAAGAGTGGGACACAGCTCCAGGTACCTGCCCGTCCTCTTTTGCATCATCACTCAAACTCTGGAAAGAGCAAAGCTATACCATGTCACACGTGAAAGCCCCAGCAGTGCTCTGGAGCGATCTATGCTATACCCGTTACAGCCACTGCAGGGAGATTTTGTGCCACAGAAACAGAAGATATTTCTCTTCCAATCACAAGAGCTGCTGTGATTCCCCACACGAGTGCTATTTGTCCTGTGCAGTCAATCTTCCAGCTATTCTTAGCAGGCAGAAACAGAAGAGGATGCAGAGAGAGGACCTTCTCCAGCAGAACTCACCAGTTTCTTGGGAAGATTCCTATCACTGTCCAGGGCTCGCCACAGCTTCTTCAAGCACTGCATGAAGTCATCGAACCCTGACTCTTGCCTAAGCTCATAGAGCAGCGAAGAGTAGCCATGCACAGTGTCATGGAAACATGCCACACGGTCCACATCCATGTCATTCTCCCCAGCAGAGATGGACGCCAAGTCCACGAATACCTTCAACTCGTTTATACCTGAAGTGAGAAAAACACACGAATGAACAACAAATGAGGCAGCTTTAATGCAATTCCACACCACCACCTTCTACAGAACATGCAGGAAGAATGCCTTTGACCAGCATCTCCTGTGCAGCCTCCCCCTGCCCATCCTGTCAGCAGCTTCACGTCTGCATTAGTGACACCCTCGGCCTTGGCTTCTCTCTGCATTGCCACAAGCCACAGGTTCACAACCAGGATGGAAGCAGTGCCAAGGGTGCCTCTGCATTTAAGACAACTGAGCTAGTGACACCCGACTAACCAGGCCCCTGCCATCCTGTTAAATGGGTGGCCTCTGTTCTCTCAAATAATTAATCTGAACTACTACAACCCTTCGGACCAAGCCAGCTATCGGCCAGGGCAGCTACCGAGTGCTACACGAGACTACAGTGGCATGGGCATGTTTAAAGGGACTGCTTTGCAGCACATCCTGCACCAAAGCCTGTAAGAGACGCTTGTAACTATCAACTCCAGAAGCTGTGAAGGCATGAAGCAGATGGGTCAGGGATATGGCATTCCTTCTGCCCGCACACAAGCTGGAATCCTTGCAAGTGCTATCTGCCCAATTCCTGGGTGAGCAGCACACACCTTTCAGTGCTTCTCTGACCCAGCAGACAAACTCCTTTTGCTGGGCCAGCTCCCCCAGACACCCACGACGGTTCACAGTGATCCCCTGCAGCAGTTCCTTGGCATGCATAAGCTCAGGGCTGATGGAATCCAGCTTTTGTGTCTTGTACGATTCGAGCTTTTCTGTCTAGAATGCAAGCAGTAAAAACAAACCTTCACTCTAGATACAGGGAATATAATGTGTTCTCCAGCCAGGAAAGGAAAGCCATGCCCCAAACAAAGGCATAGACAAAAGCATTCTGTTTGAATACTTCATTTTATCTCAAATAAGCATTTTGTGACAGGGAATGGCTGTTGACAGTCTGGGACAGACTTGTGGGAACAATCAGATTTACCCAACCTTTAGGCAACACCCTGACAGTACAGAGCTGAAGTGGATACTTACTATGTGCAGCAAGTTCTCCAGGACACTGAAGTCACCAGAAAGGTTTAAACTCTCTTTGACACTGGCAATGATCTTTGCAGCATCAAAAGCTAAATGCATTTCACAGTATTGCTGGATCTGCTCAAATCGCTGGCTGACCCAGCCTCTGTCTTCTCCAGGGCTAAGCTCACACATGATGTGCAGTTCGGTTTCGATACCGTCAGGATCATTCCTGAGTTTCTGAAAGATTTTATCAACTGCAGAAAGCGTGAGACTTCCAGCTCTGAGATCATCGCACAGCCTTTGATAGCTCTCAAAACAAGGGCTGATCAGAGCATCGAAAACATCATCAAGGTCCAATGCTTCTACATGCTCCTCCTCTTCCAAACCTTCACACTCCTCTCTTGCCTCCTGTGCTGCTTCCTCCCAGAACTGCTGGAAGATGAGGCTGCCCCTAAAAGTGTGCATTTTCTGGGCAAACTCTTTCAGCTCCGGGCTCAGGCTGTAGTAGCTCTGGGGGGGTGTCTTTCCCACAGTCACGACTGTATTTAGTCTTTTTAAGCGCAGATCTTCCGAATGTTGGAATTCCACTTCACCTACATTCACTTTAAAAGAGAGACAGGTCAGAGATGGATCAGGTGTCCAGCCTGCTGCAGCTTACTTCATCTAATCTGCTGAGATGCTATTGGGCACGTGGGCCCTACAAATATCATCTGATGCACAAGCACTTGCTCAATCCCTCAAACACTCCAGACTTACACTTCCCCCACCCCTCCTCATCCCTGCTGTGGCTTAGAATAAACCCTGCTGACAAAGCCCAGTCCTTGTCAAAGAAAACCATGTTTCCCCAGGTTGCCACTTCCAAATGCTCCCAAACCCCTACCTTTCACAGACGCCTGCACCTTCCTACACATGCTCAGAAAGGTTCCTATTGCTTTTTTCTCTTTTCTGACAAGCGCAATTTCTTCTTGCCTCTTCTGCAGCAACCCCTTCAGTCCTCTCCGAAGTACTTCTTTGCCTTCAGGTAACGGTTGCTGGTTCTCTGAAAGAAAAACACTCATCTGTAGTCACAAGGCAGAGGCTTCCCACCCCCTGCACCCATCACTCAGGTTTGGATTTGCAGAGTCACACACACAGTGAAACGCAAACAACCACAACTGGAGCTGGGGGCTCCATACGAAGGGCAGCACTACCAACTGCTGAAGCTCCCAGTTAACACCACTGATCACTGAGTAGGCCATCGATCACTACAGTGATGCCCTAAGCCAAGACTGCCACTATGAATGGTGCTCTTACTTATCCCATAGATGGAGATGAACTGCTCCTCATGCTGGAAAATCTCTTCCAGATGTTTCACAAGGATACTCCCACTCTGGAGGTCATCGGTGACACTCATAAACACAAAGTCTGCAGTGACCATCACATTCTTTGCCTCATCTGTAAGTTTCTCCAGAAGCTTTGTGTTTGTTCCTGTTCCAGAAACAAAGCATGCAAACCCCAGATCAGCCCTGCTCCACAAACACCAGGCAGAACCAGCAACTGTCCAGGGCCATGATACAGAGTCATAGAATCATAGTCATAGAATCATAGAATAGTTAGGGTTGGAAAGGACCTCCTTCCACTTCCCATTCAAATCCCTACCCAAAAGCCCGTGAACTCCTCACACCACCCTCTAACCCCTCATGTCTTCCTGAGCAGAAACAGCCAGGACCTCAGGAACCTCCCCATGCACAGCCCATACCCCAAACCCATGAAGGAAGAACAAGCCATTGCGATCCAGTCACACAACCAACACTTTAGCACTTTTGTGTAGCAATAACTCATTAGAAGCTCAGAGGAAGAAGTTATGTTCTACAAATCCACTTGAGCTACAGGCTCAGTGGGCCAGTACAAATCCTGAAGTGGCTGCAGCGGATTAGCACAAGAGGAATACCAGCTTCCTTTTAGCCTTTTCTCTCCAAAACCAGGCTGAATTCCTTGAGCTTTGAGGAGAGGAATTAAACAAGAACAGGACAATGTTTATGTATTTGCTGCTCTGTGAAGTGGGAGTGGAGAGGCAGAGAACAGCTTTTCATAAGACTCCCAAAATGTAACTACACGTACCACTAAAGCTGAAGACACGTTTGATGTCAGGCCACGTGAGCACATGGTGCAAAATCTCATCAAAGTCATCCTTAGACTGTGCAGACCTCACTGGCCACGACTTTACAATGATCATTGACACAAGCTGGCTGAATCTGTCCAAGTTGTAGGACGAGATCTTCTCAAGGAGATTGCTCTGAGTCTGCACATGGAATACAAGGTGAGGGGAATGCATCAGTGGTCTGGATTACACTGGGCCCATTTGTCTCAAGGTCAGACATTGATGCCAAGAAGCCACACCTCCAGTGCTGAGGCATTCCAGAAAAGCCTCAGCTCATGCCTGACACCAGAAGCCAGAATGGCGAGAGCATTACAGGTACTTTTCATGGACCCTTATCAGTGGATCCTTATTTCCTGATTTCTTATCAATGCTTTTTTTGTTAGCCTAACAGATTCAAACCATCTGCAGCACCTCAAGCCACAACAGCAATGTACACCTCTCCTTCCACCCCCACACACATCACTATACTGCGCAACAGCATCTCCATGCAACAGGAAACGTCACTTTTCCTACCGTGAGGGAAAATACACTACCTGGCAAGCTGCAGTGACAGCCTCTGTGGCACAGTCACAGAAGCACTGGTCAATAGAAGAGTCAAGCTGTGGAAACCGGTAGTACTGACAGCAGTAGATCAAGATTTGGTTAACTGGAGGCTCCTACAGGGCAAAAGGGAGATTTCAGCTTAAGGTTTCTGAAGTGCTCCTTCTGAAAGCATGAAGGAGTGCTGCTATACAGACAATAAAAGGAACTAATATGCACCTATCCAAGCCAAGCTTCCACCAGGAAATACTTGTTTCCTGATTACACCATGAAAAATCCATGGCTTAAAGTATTCTGCAACCGATGTAGAAAGGAGATGAGGAGATATACAAGCTCAATTTAGAAAGGGCCTACACATTTGGGAGCCTGGACAGGAGCTGTCATTTCTGTAGAATGAATGAAGAGACAGGCACCAACTCTGCTCTGTAAGTCCTTGGGTGCTTATTTTACACTCACTCTTTCTTAAAACTGTAGGGGTGGCAGTTGGACATTTTCACATCCAATTTTTAAGCCTCCAGAACACAGTTTACAACAGCAATGGCAACTTCTATGACCAAAGCTACAGCGTTTTCACATGTCCATTCAAGCTCCAGAAGCCATTCTCTGGGCACAGCAGAAGACTGCCTATCTGCTCCGGATGTGGCCCACCAGCATGCAGTGCCTGCCTGTACTCTCCCCCTACCTCCTGAATTCTTCTCTCCAGATCCCCAAGTAAAGTTGTCTTCCACTTCACAGTGAACTGCTCATCTGGAAAGCTGATCTTCACGAATGCATCCCAGGCCTGCAGGTGAGAAGCAAACAAAGCCAAACCATGAAGTGCTTCCATTTAACATGCAAATAAGGAAATGAGAAGAACTGTGCTGAGGAGAGGCCCCACGCTCCTCAGTCTGCTGTCCCTTCAGATGTTTCTATGCAGAAGAAAAGGAGCACTCCCAAAGCTGCAAAAGGCAACTTCAAAGCCCAGGGTCATAATGCCCCAGCTGCTAAAGGAGACACTTGGGTGAACCATTTCCACCTTGATGCTGGAAACTGTCCCAGAAAGGGCTGGGAGCAGACCAAGTCAGGCCACAAGGATCTGCTCTGTACTTTGCCTGCTGGAAGCCGGTAGGATGTACAGCATGAGCAAGACAACAACTCCAGCTAAACACCAATAAGGGGCAGCTCCTCATCCCAGAATGCCTCTTGGAACAACAGATTAAAAGGAGAAAGAAAGTGAGCTCAGCAGCACCAGTTAAAGCCCTTTGCTTCTCAACCCACGAGCATTTAAAACAATGCAGCTTCTCAGCTTGTAGTCCTTACTGCCTATCCCCATCTCATTCCTCATCCAGCCACTGCAGCTACAGTTCCCACCAAAGTGCCATTAGACTCAAGACTACGTGGTTAAGCTATAGTAAAACACCATCTTATAATAAGAGTTGTGGTCAATGGCTCAATGTCCAGCTGGAGACCAGTAACAAGTGGTGTCCCTCAGGCATCAGTGCTGGGTCCGGACCTGGT
This sequence comes from Amazona ochrocephala, assembly GCA_039720435.1. Taxonomy (NCBI): domain Eukaryota; kingdom Metazoa; phylum Chordata; class Aves; order Psittaciformes; family Psittacidae; genus Amazona; species Amazona ochrocephala. Next base: position 94,597,537 of record CM077879.1, read on the forward strand.
CAACGTCTTTGTCAGTGACATGGACAGTGGCATTGAGTGCGCCCTCAGCAAGTTTGCCGATGACACCAAGCTGTGTGGTTCGGTTGATACGTTGGAGGGAAGGAATGCCATCCAGAGGGACCTTGACACGCTTGTGAGGTGGGCTGATGCCAACCTGATGAAGTTTAACCATGCCAAGTACAAGGTCCTACACCTGGGTGGGAGCAATCCCAGGCACAGCTCCAGGTTGGGCAGGGAAGAGATTCAGAGCAGCCCAAGGAGAAGGACTTGGGGGTGTTGGTCGATGAGAAAATGAACACGAGCCAGCTTCACTGTGTGCTTGCAGCCCAGAAAGCCAACCGTATCCTGGGCTGCATCAAAAGGAGCGTGACCAGCAGGTCGAGGGAGGTGCTCCTGCCCCTTTACTCTGCTCTTGTGAGACCTCACTTGGAGTATTGTGTGCAGTTCTGGTGTCCTCAACATAAAAAGGACATGGAAGTGTTAGAACAAGTCCAGAGGAGGCCACGAGGATGATCAGGGGACTGGAGCACCTCTCGTATGAATGACAGGATGAGAAAGTTGGGGCTGTCCAGCCTGGAGTAGAGAAGGCTGCGTGAAGACCTCATAGCAGCCTTCCAGTATCTGAAGGGGGACTATAGGGATGCTGGGGAGGGACTCTTCATTAGGGACTGCAGTGATAGGACAAGGGGTAACAGGTTCAAACTTACACAGGGGAAGTTTAGATGGGATATAAAAAGAAATTCTTTACTGTAAGGGTGGTGAGGCCCTGGAATGGGTTGCCCAGGGAAGTGGTGAATGCTCCATCCCTGGCGGTGTTCAAGGCCGGGCTGGACAGAGCCTTGGGTGGCATGGTTTAGTGTGAGGTGTCCCTGCCCGTGGCAGCGGGATTGGAACTAGATGATCTTAAGGTCCTTTCCAACCCTAACTACTCTGTGATTCAATGATTCTAATAAGATGACACACCTGAAGTTCCCAATGGAAAGAGAACATCACATACTCCGAGTGTTCTTTCACTAACTTCTCCTTTAAAGCGTTTCTGAACCAGGTTCGAGTCTCTCTCAGAGCTCCAGTGAATACTTCCACCACTGGCACTTCCTGCACAGCATCTCTTGGAACCTGCCACACAAAGGAAGGGGTGATTAAACAAATTAACATAAGAACAGTTCAAGCAGGACAGCAACATAGAAGTGATTTAAGTATTTCTAAAAGAGAAGGCCTAACTGCATCCAAAGCACAAACATGCCCAGCAGAAACCCACCTCTATTTGAGTAAAAGACAGACGGAGACTGGAAAAACACGCTTACAAATAGCTTGCGCTTAAGATCACTTATTCCAGGGAGTAAAGACAACATGTGTTTAAGGGTAAAAAAACCCAGACAAAACCACCCCCCTGACAGGCACCTGAGGCATGGGACCCGATTTCAGCAAGAATCAAAATCATTAAGTGATTTCACATCTACTCAAAAGTACCACAATCTTGGTTCACTGAGAGTACCAAGGTTTCCAAATTGAGACTGGCTGTGACCTAAACCCAGCCCCTTGTACCATTGCTGTAATACTTCAACCTATCTTGCTCCTATCAAGCCCTGAACGGCTCCTTGGTACTCACTGCTGCGGGCTGAAGTTCGGCAACCTTCAAAAGCAGCATGGCAGAAGTGACAGGAACGGTGAACAACGCCCCCTGCTTCATGTACTTGCAGATCTTCTTGTGCAGCTTGAGGCAACAGGTCAGGCAGGACTGCCAGGAGTGAGCTTCCAGAGCCCTGAAGGACAGGAATGAAGAGGGAGAACTGCTTTCCTGCTCAGAGGAAAAGTAAAAGCCACTCTCCAAGTTCAGTACAGGGGGGCAACTGACACCCTCCGTAGGGGGATTTAAAACACGCTGCCCTCTGACAGAGCTAGAAACTCAGGAATCCTTTACTCACACAGAACTCAGCGCGCACATTCACACTACATGCGCACCACCACCCCACAGGCACGGTGGAAGCGAAACGGAGGCCGCTCTCACAGGCGTGCCCTTCAGTTACCTGGCCTGTTTCTCATCCAAGGTACACAGCAGTATCTTTAGAAGGTTCTCTACAACCTAAGAACAGAAAGATGGGAATGTTCCGCTGTGGAAGGAATTTTAGAGACCAGTTTCTCGTGAGTTATGGGGATGCTGTGAAAGAGGGAATTTCCTATTTTCCTGTGCCTTCTCCAACGCTTTTAGAAGTACCCTATGAAATTGCTGAAACTATTTACTGGCTGCCAGGGTCAACATACAGCTGGTTGTTATTCCTACAAACAAAACCTGCACCTCTTCCAGTCTAGGGGTTTAAACTGATTGTTACTTGCAGTGTGGAGTTCCGCCCTCACACACACACAAGTGGTTTTGCCACAGGCAGGAAAGTCTCTCAAGGCAGCAGCACCGTGACCAATCCCCAGAGGCTGTGCAAAGGCAGTTGCAAGCAGCCACCGAGGAGCTCGGGATTAAGATATTTGCCATCAGTGACTAAGACCAAATCCAGAGAAGCGGATCCTTCTCTCACCAACGCCAACACTCTTTGTTACCGAGACAACCTCTCATCTCCTCTTAGGATCCTCCTAATAATAATTCAGAGCAGCTCTTTTTGCTTTTAGACAAGTTTAAGCCCTTTGTGCTCTGACCTGCCACCAAGCACGCTCCCTTCAGTGACAGCCAGCTCTACTAAAAGGCATGCTACAGCCCAGTATCAGATTTTATCCCTTAGCTGGATAAAGCTACTGAAAGACAAACCTGAGAAGTGGTCCACGAAAGGTCAGTGTTCTCTAATCTGTAACAAACACCTTGAAGAATGAATAACAAATCACTGGAGATGCCTTCTATAAATTCAGCCAGGCTCTCCAGGGGCAGCACACAGATCCAGGATTTGACCAGGGCCTTGTCTAATCCCAGCAAGTACTTCTTTGCTTTCATTAGTTGTAGTAGGGTCCTCCTTAAGGAAAGACAAATCAAAATCGTCAAGTTTTCAAGGTGCAAAGACCGAAGAGCTCATTCAGCCCCAGAGGACTCATTCTCACTCCTGTGCTTTTTCAATTTACAGCTGAAGATCAGTAGAAGACCCCAAGACCCACGCTCACAGAAGCAACACCAAACTAGCAAGCAGAAGCCCTTGTGTTTGAAAAGTTATATACTGCACAGCTTTGCTACAAACCATAATCTCTAAGCAACCAATGCCTGTGTTCATGTACCCCAAATAGCCACCACCACCATGCCACGTTTCTTATTTTATAAGAACAAGAAAGAAAAAAAAGAGAGATTAAAGATGGTCACCACCAACTACAGTGGCAGGACAATGGATGCAAGTAATAACCCTGGAAGACTCACGGATCTTGCTTCTTCCTTGTTTCAGCAAATGGAATCCCCTCCAGCCCTGCCCAGGCATCTTCTTCCATCAGCAAGTGGTCATGCTGCAAAGGGGCATCAAAGAAATGCAGAAGAGGAAGAATCCACACCCAGTGGTCTACTTGCTCATCGATGCACCTCTGGCACAAGTTTGTCAGCCGCAACTTCAAACTGAAAGAAAAATACCAAAGCAAACACAGGCAGTGAAAGAACAGCTTTTTACAGGACACAGGGATGCTGCGGGGTGGGAGGGGAAGGCCACATCTCAATCTTGCTATGTACCTTCAGTAACTTCTAGTAACTATTTTAGCTCAATCTTCCTTCATTGAAGAGTACACACGGTAAAAGCATAAAGCTCAAAGCTGTAATCCTACCTGAATCTCTTTGCACAAACTCCACTACCACAGCACTAAGAAGTGCCAATACTGTATTTACAGTTTCTACATGAACCCCCAGCTCACTCGGGGACTGGGTGACACCGATGTGCAGAGCCCAGCATTCAAGGGACCATTCTCAGCTTCCTTGGTTGGGCTGAAGCACCACAAAGCCTCCAAAAGGAAATACAATACCTGCAGCAGTGCAAGTGAGGAACTACACATTTGAGTGCCAGATAAGCAGTGGGATAACAGCCTACTAAGCAGCACTGAGGAAAAAAACAGCAAAGTTCGCATGTAATGGTGCACATCAGAGGAGATAAGAGCCACCCAAACGCTGCATGTCAATTTAAAGGAGTAAATACATGATGATCCTGCTCACTGGAGTTTGCATGAATAGCAAACAGGTGAGGAGCTAGAAACGGCTTGAAAGGATTGCTTATATACAAAAATCCAGGTTAAGACAACACTTGTAACCCAATGTACTACTCTGACAACAGTGACGAGTTAAATAAGGGAAACCCCATTTGGGCGAAAGGAAAATAGCTTTCGCATCAAGACAGGTTTGTGACTGTAAGAGGGCTCCAGAGGCGGGTGTGCAATCTTCAGCCTGGAGCTTTTCAGAACTCGACTGGGACCTTGCCTGCACACTACCCCTGCTTCAAGCAAGAGGCTGGAACAGAGACCTCCAAAGATACCTCCAAAGATCTGCGGGGCTTTTCTGATTCTCTGACGGTAGAGAACCGCATTTCTTATTGTCCTATCCCAGGGTGCTACACTTGCAGCAAAACCAGCCCAGCTGGTTACCTTGTAAGTCCAGTAACATACATACCCAGCAGGTCCTGGAAAAGCCTTCCCGATACTGCGAATCTCATCCTGTATGGCTGCTTGTGGCGCATCATCCAAGCACAGGAGGCTACAGAGGCTAGCCAGATGGCTTTTAAACGCTGGAAGCTCAAGTATATCAACTACTGTGAGAATGGTGAGCCCCAGAGCTACTTTACTTTTTATTACTACATCCGCCTGTGATGCTTTCTCATCTTTAGGTGCAAGGAAAGGAAGAGCAATTTTTGTCATATAATTTAGCAGCAGATCATTCACCTAGGATAAAACAAAAGGGGAAGTTACGAACCAACCACAGCATTAGATCCCCAACAAGTCTTTTTTTTCTGAAGCCATTTTCTTCTGCCAGCTACAACAAGGACACTCTAGCCCTGTACTCCCTCTGGCACCAGAGTGGTACCAGGACCTAAGTACCGACCACCGCCAGAACATCAGGCGTGCGACTGCAGCACCTGCGAGGGCTTGGTGCCCTTCTCTGGGCCACCAGCTCCCACCACTCAGCTACTGCTGCACCTTCCCAGGCCCAGCAGAGCTGGGGAGCATCAAGGGCCTGGGGCAGACCCCGGGAGGGAAACCAGTGAGCTGAGCAGCTGGACGCCCCACGCTGCCTTAAGGTCACTATCCCATGACTCCACCTTCCCAGCAGACTCAGGCTTCACTGGGAGTCAGGAAAGGGAGACAGATTTCTCTCCTTATCCACAGCCCCCAAAGCTACTCTGAAACCACACCCAGGGGGTCCATAGCACTGTGGTGCTTGGTGATACCAAAATCCCCCTTCCACAAAGCAGCAGCGACAGGGAACACTCCTCGCCTCTGCTGAGCCAGGCAGTTATGCCATCTTGTGGCCTCTCCCTGGTCACCAGGAGGAGAGAGGCTGTTAAAGGCCAGAAATGAGCAGCCCTGACACAGGTTTGAAGTCAGAAAGATAATGTGGCATTTCTGCCATAGTTCATAATTATGCTGCTTAGAACTGGGCCAGGAGGAGGCTGTCTCAAGAAAAGGCGGGTTTGGAGACAACAACAAGTGCAGGTAAGTTAGTGACAGCAAAACTGCAGGGCCAGGCTTCGGAAATCAATATCCAGACAGAAAACCCACTTCAGAAGTCACATCACAGCTCTGCTGCTGACCAACGTGGGGTATTCAGAACCGCACCTAATCGCAAAGGTGTGACTGAAGTTCAGGGCGGTCACCCCAAAAGGATCCCCACCCGTTGTGTCACACCTGAACCTTCTGACAGGAAAAGCAGAATTAACCCAGCAAAGTCAACAGCAAAACTGAAGTCCTGCGGTAACCAAACGCCTGCGAAAAGAAGAGATTACCTGCTCCGGGCCAAAGTTTAACTCCGTCCATGGCATCGCCTCACCATCAAATACCCATGGTTTACTTGTAACGACATAAAACTGTCTCAACTGGCAGACAAAGCTTCTCAGGTTCCGGGCACTCCAGGTTCCGAGAATGCTGAAGATACTTTCTAACATAATATTTGCAGCTATTTTCTTTCCTTCCACCACATCCTTATATTCACTGCCAGAAAACATATGCCAGATGTTTTTCACTACAGACGGCTTTGCACACACAATATCATCATACTGATGCCATTCTGGAATAAACATCACAAAGAAAACAGGGAAACAATCATTTGAGGAGCGCACACACATTTGCACATGCCTCTCTCTCAGCTGTCCACAGAGATATCCCCACCGACCCATTAAGCCTCCACCTTCAGCCAGTGCTCTCTCCTAATAATGCCAGCCCATGTAAGTTAGAGATGTTCCCAGCACAAAATGCCCCACGGATCAGCCCGAGCTGCAGATGCAGGCAGGGCAGCTCACCTCCACCGTTGAGCAAGTCGCTTCTTATCAGTAAGCGGCGATTCACGTGATGATTTCTGACTGAGTGCTTGTAAATAAACTCATACTCCCCTTCTCCACAGCCAATCCAGTACTTGTAAGGAATTGATCTATTCACATTTTCTTTTGCAAGAGTTACGGTGCCTTCAATGAGGTATCCATGCACTCCTAGATGCCTGCAAACACAAAACACAGCACATCTGCTGTCCTATGGAACTTCCTTTTCCATGCTTCTCTCCCTTTTTCATAAGAACTGTGATTATTCTTTCATGATGCAAGTTATAAAATAGTTCACTATGAAAACTCTTTGTGGCAAAACCCACCTATGCACATATGGCTATTGACTTTTGTATTAAATGAGGTACCACATTGCATCCTGTTCTCCAGAGCCAAAACTCTCCTGTGCCTCTGTGCGACTCAAGAGGGTACTTACTTGGTGCAGTTCAGCTCACAAATGTTGTCACTCCAGTCTGCATATGAAGAAATGCCTTCAGCCCTGATGAATACTTTATGGGTGTCAGGGTTTAGTTTGAAGTCTCTGGATAATATTGCATGGAAATACACTATGACACCATCACTTCTGCTCACAGAACTAAAAAAATGAATTAGAAGGAAAATAGAAAGAATTTTAACATTTCCTTTTCTTTTAAATTACACAAATCATTACAAGTAAGATGTGAGCCACAGCTTACTGGATGCAGGACCCAGAAGCTCTGTCAGCAATTCACTCCAACTGATGCTATGTGCCAGGCCTAGCACAAAGCCTAGAGCAAAAAGGAAGAAATGGGTCCCGTGAAATGCTCTGGCCACGTGCATCTGGCTCCCTGCATTGGTAAGCCCACAGAAATACCCGACCCAGCAGAATTACCTGCAAGGACTACACTTTATTCCCTCTTTCAGCTCACACACATCAAGCAAAACAAGTTATACTAATGAAAACAGCTCCTCACACCATTAACCCACAGAGTTACAGGTGTGAAGCACATGCTGCTTGTGAGAGTAAGAAATCAGAGGGCAATCTTAGGTTCAGTCATCAGATACTCAAAAAGCTTCAAGTACCAAGTGGCTCACGTGATCCACTACATGACCTACGCCACAACTCCTGATGAAACATCAGGTCCCTTTTGCATGAGCAGGAATTCACCTCAGGTTTAAGGCAATTCTAATTCCACGTATCCAAGATACATGCAGACCTAGCCTTAGTACTTCAGTCCCCTGCCTCAGCCTGGAGTCCTCTGGTCCTCCTCATACCAAACCCTCCAAGTGAAGAACCCTGCGGAGCAGTGGGGCTGTTCTCACCTTTCTTTAATCTTATCTGCTGGCTGCTGCTTCCTTTGGCGCAGCTTGTCCTTGTGGCTCTCTGCTACAGCCGAAGCATTGCCCTTTCTGGGAACCTCAGGTCCTTTGGCCTGACTTGCTGTCTCGGTTACTGCATGCATTTTCTCACTTGTGGCCTTCTTTTTCCCCTTTGCATCTTCATTCTGCGATAGGAAGACAAACAACACGCAATTAAAAAAGGAAACCTTGCCCAGCTCAAGCAAATACTCTCCAGAGCATTTACTCACACCCTTACCCTGGGAGCAGGAGAGCTCACTTTCTGCATGCTCTCTGCTTTATCCTTCCCAGCCTGAGAGCTGCGAGGTGGAGCCTTTGGGTCTTGACTCTGATGTCCAGCACAAGCAGTTGCAGACTTGCTTTTAGGAGCTCCCATTCCAGGAGATGGCCCAGAGGAAGCGCTCGCTCTCAGAGCTGTTGAGGTCAGGTTCTTGCTGCTACCTGAGGGCTGGGAATCCGGTTCGGTGGCTGGAAGCTGACCAGCAGCAGGGGCACGACTGCCCCCTCCCACATCACTCCTGACTACTTCTCCACACCCTGTGGTGTTTCCACCCTCCACCTTCTCCTCTGGGGTCGCAGGGCCTGGAGATGGGGCAATCACATTGTCTGTGCTGCTCTGCTTCACTGGGATCATCACATCCACGCTCTGGTGACTGCCTTCTGCAACTGCTTCCAGGCTTCCAGCTTCCTTTCCCAAGCGACACGAGGCCCCCTCACTTCCATGTGTGCCTCCACTGTCCCCAGCATGAACAGCAGCACCTTCTTTGGCTACTTCACTGCCTGTGCTTTGGATTTCTTGTGGAATCACACAGGTATCCGGCAGTTCTGGGCTTTCAGTTGGGGCTGTGCTTAGCGAAGGCAGAGAGTGCTGCTTCTCAGAGCTGGAAGGGCCCTTCTTGGATTTATTCCTCTTCTTTTTCTACAGCAAACAGAAAAGAAGGAACACCACAATGTCTGTTTATCCATGGCTAAAGAGAAACTCTTTATTGGTGCTGGCTGGAGTGGAGGAAGTGACATCTTCCTGCTACACTGCAGTAACAAAGAACAACCAGGAACAGCACAGACAAAACTAGCCTCTGCCTTCTATAGCAGCTGGAAATGCAAGCAACTCTTGAGCACTCTCTACTACTACAAAGACTTCCTCAGCAGGAACACAAAGCAGCACCAAGCATGATGCTCACTAACCAGACCAGTTACCAAGCCCACTGTGTCCTGCTTCCCCCAACACAGGTGACTGTGCTGCTCAGGGCAGCTGCCCCGCTCTGCACATTGGCCGCCTGCATCCTCCACACTGAACTAAGCACAAACATCTCCAGCTTGCCTGGGAACACAAGCAGCAGCAGCCAGTGCAGGCCAGCTGGGTTCAGGTGATGCAGCCCAGCCTCACTGCTTGACCAAAGAGAGCAACAAGTGATCAGCAATCCCCGCTCCTCAGCACCAAAGAGCCTCACCTTCTTCTGCGAGTTCTCCAAAGAATCACCAGCCATGGCCTCAGGTGCAGCCTTTGAGATATCACTCGGAGCTGTTGCACCTTCCCGCAGTGATGCTCCCGCTTCTTCCTCCTTCTCCTGTGTTTCAGCAGAGGAAGGAGGCCCACGCACAGCACATTCAGGTGTGGTCACTGAGGTATTGATGAGAGCTCCTGTGTTCTCCACCGGCAATCCTTCCTCAGCGTCACTTGGCTCCATAGTAGAAGGCCCACTAGCACCTTTTCCTTTCACCTCTGCTCCTGTATCAGGGATTAGAGCAAGCTTCACCACTCTTCTTTCTGCAGTGGAGACAAGGTGTATTGTTAAAGCTCTGGTGGTGAGCAAGCAGGGTCTGCTGCTGATCAGTGTACCAAATTGTTATGGATTACTCAGGCAGGCAGCTAAACACCACACAGCCTACCCCACAGCGGGATCCTTGAACAGCTGAGATTAGAAGAGACCTTAAAGCTCCTCCAGTTCCAACCCCTGCCACAGGGAGGGACACCTTCCACTACAGCAGGATGCTCCAAGCCCCTGGATGGCCCTATGCAGCCCATTCCCCCAGTTTTACTGATCAGTGTGAGGCCAGACGAGCTGGAACATCCCTCTGGGATCAGCTCTCCTGGCAGTATCCTTCCCGGCTCCCTGTGCCCCCCCAGCAGCCACCCCATTGCAGGGCAGTGAGAAGCTGAAAAGTCCTTAACCTCGGGTAAACTCTGCTCAGAACAGTTATAATATCCATGTGTTATCAGTGTTATTCTCATCCTGAATCCAAAACAGCCCTGGGAAGGAAATTAACTCTATCCCAGATAAACCCAGGACATGGATACGCAGGAGTCACTTTGTTGTTCAGCAGCTACTGCCAAGAACGACACCATCTGCCCTAGCACAGCCTCCTCCCCTCTCTGAGGCCCCTGCAGGCAGCAGCAGAGTAATTAAGGTAAGAAACCACTGTATGAGGCGCTGATCCATCCCCACCCCAGCTCCAGCTAACATGCTGCCTGCCAGCAGAGGTTCTGGATCTTTCTCCTACAGCATCTAAGAGCTGGAGACCCTGGGTTTGTTACCTCGCTATTTGGGATTAGCACAGGGATTTGCTCAGAACTGATCTTGTCAGGAGGCTGATGCTGGTTTAGGGTATTCTTTTAGGACCCTACTTCTTCCTATCAACAAACCAAAAGCAGCTCTGGGGGCCCGGGTCATTCCCTCTTTTAGCAAATCAAAGGATTAAGAAGTATCTCTGCAGTGTAACTGTTAAATATGCACTTGATTCTGTTACTGTTCATAGAGAGAATTAACGGGCTGTCAAACAGAAACTCGGTGATTTCTAACCCTAACAACAAGCCGAAGATGGGAAATCTGGGTTCAAGAGAGACCAGAACGGACTTTTTAATACAGCGCTCCATAAAAATGGCTCCTGCTGTGGCAGAGCAGAAACGGGTCCAACACCGGCCACCCGAGCGGAGAAGGCGTGCGGGAGGAGCCAGCGGCTTCCCTGCTCCCCACCACAACGAGGAAAGCTCCATCTCAGGCCAGAACGAGAGGGAAGCTTGAGATGAGCAGCGCACAGAGCGCGGGGGAAACACAGGAACCAGGGCACACCCGCAGCCGCTGGTCCCAGGGCAGCCACAGGGCTGGACCCCCCCAGCTCACCCCATAGCGCCTCCTCCTACCTGCATCCTCCTGCTCCCCGGTGCCGGGCGCCAGCCGGGCCCCGCACCGGCTGCAAGAACCGGGAGAACCGTCCCCAGACACAACGCGACACCCGCGGCACTTCATGCTCCCCAGGCACCAACTGCAGCGGGCTCCTGAGAGCCAAGAGGGAGCGAGGAGGACGGGGCAGGGAGAGAAACGGAGCCATTAACGAGAGGTGATGAACGCCCCAGGGGTCCCCAGGGAGCTGCCTCCCGCCCAGAGCCGGGACCGGCACCGGGACCGGGCGCGCCAGGAGCTCCCCTCAGGCCGCAGCCCTCACCTGACCCGCCCGGGGCGGAGGCGGGGCTGACCCCTAGGCGGAGCCCATATGCAAATTGAGCGCCGCTCGCTCTCGCGGATAGGAGGCAGCTCCCGCCACTTCCGCGTATGTATGCAAATGAGATGGGCAGGCGGACCAATGGCGTGGCGAAGGGCGGAACGCAAACGAGGCCCGTTAGGTGAGGGCAGGGGGTGGAAAGCATCGGGGTTCCGGAGGGAAACGGCGGCCCCGGGGCACCGCGGCAAGGGGGGGACGGCGGGGGCGGCTCCGGGGCACCGGAGAGTGGGGGCTCACCGGGGACCGGGCGCACCGGGAGGTCTCGGGGGTCCCGGCGCGCAGCGGGGTCCGGTAGAGGAGCCCCTTCCCCTCGCCCCCGCGCCGCCCGCAGAGGCCCCTCCCGCAAGCCCGGTGCCGGTGCTCCGGCCCTTCCGCAGCACTGCACCTCCGCACCCGCCAGCCCCGACAGCGCAACTCACCCATGGGCCGGGGCGGCGCCTGCAGCGGCCGCTCCGCCGCTGCCGAACCGGAAAGTTTCGTTTTCCCGCAGAGCCCCAAGTTTCGGTCTGGGGACGTCACCGCCGCCGCCCGGCCCCGGCCCGGCCCCCCCCGGGCGGCTCCCGCCGGGGTCCCGCCCCACCACGGCTGCCGGACCCGGGAGGGGTCGCCCGTGCCCCTGCTGTGCTCCGAGGGGCCGGTGGAAACCGTTCTCCCCCGCCGAGCCCGGGGTCAGCAGCTCCCGGCCCTGCTCCGGGCTGGTGGCCCCGGGACGCGCCACCCCCATCCCTCCGGCCGCCGTCGGTCGGTTCTCGTTGCCGTCTGGAACAGCGGCAGCAACCGGCCCCGAGCAGGCTCCCCGGGCCGCAGGAGTGGGGCCGTGGGGTGCTTCACACCAGTGCGAGGGCAGTGCATGGGCAGGAATTCATCCACTGGATCCACCAGCCCAAAGTGGGGAAGCGGCTGTCACCCCATCCACGGCTCCAACCGGGATTGAGTTGATGATGGGTCCCAGCAGCCCTCTCACACTCGCTTGCACGCACGGTTTGAGCACACACGAACCCAAACCCTTTTCTACCCCCGGGTCCCATTTTGAGGTTACCTGAGCCCCCTCTGGGCACGCAGAGCAGCTTTCCCCGCGCAACCCCAGGCTGCTGCACACGACGTGAAGAGAAACCTGCTCCGTCTGCGGTGGTCACTCCCTCTGTGGGGAGGCGGAGGGATGGATGGACGGGAACAGAGGGCACAAGTGCCCTTCCAGTTCTGCAGGCGCTGCCACGGGGGCAGTGAGGACCGCACTGCTCCAGGCTCCAGCGGCAGGATCCGGCGGCCCCGGCAGCTCTGCGTCTCCCGGGGACCTCTGCTGCTGTGGAGCCTTTGGGAGGAGGAGCTGTGCCTTAAGGCGCGGAGCACGCCAGCGCCCGGAGCCGGGTTTCAGTTTCATTTCCTTGGTGTGCTCAGCAGTGCCCAGTTCAGTTTTCTTGCCCACCCAAAAGCGAAAAGCTTTCCCCAAAGGAGTGCAGAGCTCACATTGACTCATGTGCAATCACTGCTTTATTGCACCCTCCTTCAGGGGTGTCAGCCAAGGGCGGTCAGGAAAACTGCCCCCTGCCCCAGCCCTGCTGCCTGATGGCACTAAGTGCTTTTTGCACCCGTTTCACAGCAAGGCAAGCACAAGCGGGGGTCAGGCTGCTCCCAGAGGGGACAGCACAGCCCTGCCCCGCGGCAGCGTTTGACAGAGTGTCCAACGAACCCAGAGGGATCAGTAAGGAGCAAAATCAGCGCTGGTTTTCATCTCCCAGCAGCGTGAGGGTGAGAGCTGCAGCACGCCCGTGGGCCGGGAGGGCAGCACCAGCACCCTTGGAGCTTGCTTTGCCACGAGCAGACTCTGCATCACAGTTCAGTGTTTGAATCATTGAATCATGGAATGTCCCAGAATAAGAAAAGTCTCCGGAATTAAAACGGCTGATTTGAAAGATGGGAGCTTGGAGGATGGGGGAAGGCCTGGAGGAGGGATGGCTTTTCCCAACGACTGGGATAGGGAATGGTTTTCCCTCGCTAGTCCCTTCCATGGACTGTCTGCCCTAGAGATGCCCGAGCCCTGGCAGCCGGCATGGGACCAGCGGGACCCTGGCATAGTGCAGGATGTCACTGGGGTGCCGGTGTTACCACTCACTGGATGAGCCCCGCGGGCAGCAGTGAGCTCTGGCTGGTGCTGGTGCTGGTGCTGGCGCTGAGGGCTGCCCCGCTGCCCTGTGGCTGCGCTCCTCCACACCGCTCTGAGCCAGGGAGATGGGGAGAAACAAGACAGTTTTAGCTGGGATAGGGTTAATTTCCTTCCCTGTACCGTGTTTTGGATTCAGGATGAGAGCAACGCTGATAACACACGGATGTTCTGAGCAGTTTACCGCAAGTCAAGGACTTTTCTCTGCCCTGCAGCGAGAGGGCTGCTGTGGGGCACAGGGAGCCAGGAAGGACACGGCCGGGACAGTCGACCCCGGAGGATGTTCCAGCCCATCTGGCCTCATGCTGACCAGTAAAACTGGGGGCTGGGCTGGGAGAAGGAGCAGGGGCTGTGCATGGCAGCTCTGGGGCTTCACAGAGGTCACATTGCCGGTTCATCTTCCAGACCCCCTGCTCAGCAGCAGCCTGGGGTCCCAGCGCCAGGAGAGCACCGGGGGCAGCCCAGAGCCTCACCTGCCTCCTCCCAGCTGGGGAAATGCTGGAATCCCTCTAAGTCCGCGGACAGCAGGACTTGGAGAACAGGGTCCTGAAGGCAGAGAAACCTGGGCTGGGGCAGCCTGCTGCTGGCCACCTCCCTTATAGCAGGGCTGCGAGCCCCTCAGCCAGCCCAGGGCAGAGCATGCAGCCCTTCCCCACCAGCCCTCCTCCCACAGCTGGGCTCAGCACCTGAAGCCTCCACCTCTTTGGGATGAAGGCACTGCCAGAAGAGGGGCAGTAGCATCCCCAGGGTAGGTGCCAGGGGCCAGCACAGACCCTGCCCCGGGGAGCAGAGCTGAGGCCTGGTGCAGGGAGAGGCAGAAGGACCCAGCATGGGGCTGGCTGGGGCTGCATCCCATGTACCTGCAGGCTACAGAAGGCCAGCGAGAGGCCGTGCTTGTGCAGCTCCTGCAGCAGCTCTGCCAGCCCCGCCACCACCGTGTAATCGATGCTGCTGATGTGGCAACAGTCCAGGATGACGGAGCGCGGTGGAGATGCTGCTGGACAAAGAGCACATGGTCACATTCCTGATGACAAGTCCAGATGTGTCCAGCCCAGGGAACAAAGTCCTTAAAGCCAGAGCTGTGCCTGGAAGGGGTGAGACAGCAGCGGGCAGAAGAGATCCAGGTGGGTACCAGGTTACAACTAGGTTCCTGGGAGAGGACCAGTGGGCCCGGGAGCATTGTACCTGTGAGAGCATGGCTGCACACAACATCCCGCAGGCACTCAACAGCAGGGAAGTGCAGGCTGCTCCATGGCTGCACAAGGAGCATGTCCCCATCCAACACCTCTGACACCTGAGCGAGACCCCGGTAGTCACGGGTAGCTCCAGGCTGTGCTTCTGTAACAAAGCAAAGCACCATCCTCCCTGCATCCAAGGAGAGGTTTGAATCCCACCTTTATTGGGGGCCTGGCAATGGAGTAGAGCAGGAGAATCCCTGAGACCAGCATCCCGGCCATGATGCCGTACTGGATCTCCCAGAAGCAGAGCAGGAACGTCACACAGAGGGGCACAAGGTCCAGCCCTGCAAGAGAGACAACCTGCACCTTGTCCTTGTGGCACAGGGCACAGGCCGAGCCGGGCTGCACCGGGGGATCAACCATCCCCGACTCGCGCCCTCACTCTTAACCCGCCAGAGCCTCCTGAAGATCCCAGCGTCAAACATGGGCACCACAGCCGAGATGATGACAGCGGCCAGCGCTGCTTTGGGGATGTAGTAGAAGAGCGAGGTGAGGTACACCAGCGAGAGCAGCACCAGGGCGCCTGCGGGACATGGGAGCTCCTCAGCCATGGGGCCCCCATGCCCGGGGTGCTGGGGGTGCTGGGCACGGGGGCCTGCGGAGCAGCCCACGGCAGGGTGGGGGCTCTACCTGTGACGAGCCCTCCCGCGGGGGTGCAGACCCCCGACTGCGCGTTCACTGCTGTCCTGAAATGCAGAGCAGTTCATTGGGGGGGGGCTGCCCCCAGCACCGCCCATGCCACAGCAGGAAAACCCCACTGCAGAAACGGGAGCTGCCAGCCTGCAGCAGCACCACGGAGCAGGCAGGAGGGGAGGGAAGGTCACTGCAGGACCCCGCACAGCCCAGCAGCCAAGGGGGGCAGCTGGGGACCAGCACATGGGCTCAGGGACGCATCGGGCTCTGCACAGCCTTCCACCCGAGGTGTCACAGAGCCCCAGCGAGGGGAGGGCCGGGGCTCCTGCTACCCACCGGCCAAAGCTGCCCGTGATGGGATACGATGAGACGAAGGAGCCCAGGATGTTGGCGAAGCCTGCAGTGGGGATGGAGAGGGGCTGGAGACGCAGCAGATATGGGAGGCACTGCACGGGGCCACAGGATGGGTCTGTGCCCCTGTCATCACCTCCTCCATCCCCGGGCTGGTACCCGGGGCTGGACCAGAGCCCATCCAGGTACCCGGGGCTGGAGCAGAGCCCATCCAGGTACCCAGGGCTGGAGCAGAGCCCATCCAGGTACCCGGGGCCGGATGAGAGCCCATCCAGCTGTGAGAGCTGTGCTCAGGCTGCTCTGGAGATTGCTAAACTGTGAGAAAGCCTTAGGGTGGGGCAGCAGGCAAGGAAAGGGTAAATCTTCAGGCAGAGATAGGACTGATGGGATGGGGATCTCTGACAGCTCAGGGGCTGTGGGACACACAGCGGTGCTCGGGCTGCATCCCCATCCCTGCCCTCCTGCTCTGAGCAGGCTCTTACCCATAGCCAGCAGCTCCTGGTTGGGATCAATCCTGTAATCGTTCTGCGAGGCTGAAAGGAGATGAGTGGCATTGCCCGAGCTTCCCATGGGCACATGCGCATGGGTACAGCCATGGGTCCATTCCCAGCACCCCCAGGCGCAGGAGCACCCCAACACTCAGATCCCATGCACAACACAGGGACCCCCCGGCCCCCTGCCAAGTCAGGGATAGGGGAGCTGCGTGGCCAAGGGAGGGGGTCAGCAGCCCCCCACGGACCCCTCCTGCCACCCCACACTATGAACCGGGCTCAGCACGGGCAGCCCAGTCCCTCCCAGTGCCCCCATGGGACCAACACCCTCCCAGCTCCCCAAACCCCTGCAGACACCCCCCGTGCCAGCACAGGCGCAGGAGCCTGGTGCAGCCGTACCAAAAGCCTTGGCAATCGCAATGGTCTCCAGCAGGCCCATGAGCGGCACCACGGCCAGCCCAACCCCCATGTCCTGGGGGAGAGGACATGGTCAGTGCTGCACAGAGGGATGAGGGGCACCCCACGGCAGAGCCTCCTCCCGCTGCACAGGGAGCCAGTGACTGCAAGGGTCCGGGGGCAGCAGCCCAAGGGGAGCCCACCCTCTGCCAGCCAGCCTGGCACCCACCTCCACCATGCTCCGGAAGGGGATGGTGCCGTTGGGTGTAGTCATGGAGAAGCGTGGCAGCCGGAAAGGCGGGAGGCCCTGGGGGATGCTGCCGATGAGTGTGAATGGCTGGGAGCCCATCACCTGGAAGGAGTAAGCAACCAGGCCAGCAAACAGGACCACGAGGGCGTTGCGTGCTGCAGTGAGAGAGCAACCATGAAGACCTGCCCAGGGCAGCAGGAGGTGGGTACCAGGCTGCTGGGGCCTTCCAAGCCTCAGGAAGGGGCATGCCCAGCAGCAGGACCATCCCTGGTACTTTGCCCTCCCTTACCCACCTCCAGCTCTCAGCTCCTGCTGACCCGGAGCTTTACCAGCTTTGGGCTGTCTCTCCCTTGCCCCAAAGAGACAAGAGCCCAGGAGGGATGGCAGCAGGAGGAGAGAGGCAGGGGGTGGCCAACGCACCCGTGGTGGTGGTCCAGACGATGAGGTAGCTGACCCTGACAGGCAGCGGCTCCACATGGGCAGCTCGGGGCAGGCGGCTCTTCATGGCCCGGAGCCCCGCCAGCACGGCCAGGCAGGCCAGCCCCAGGACAGCATCCCCAACCCTGCAACGGGCACATCAGCGCTGCAGGGCACAGGCAGAGCTACCCCAAAGCCCCGTGGGAGGAAGAGCGCGTCCCCAGGGAGGTGCAGAGCTCGCAGGGATGCTGCCAGCACCTCTGCCCCACCAGCAGAATGTGGCACCTCTGGGAGGACAGCAGGGGGGGACCCCCAGAGATGGGGGGTGGAGACCCACAGCTGCAGCAGGACAGAGCAGGGATGGAGGAGGGACAGAACAGGGATGGAGCAGGGACTGAGCAGGGATGGAGCAAGGATGGAGCAGGTTCAGACCAGGGATGGAGCAGGGACAGAGCAGGGATGGAGCAGGGATGGAGCAGGGACTGAGCAGGGATAGAGCAGGGATGGGGCAGGGACAGAGCAGGGATAGAGCAGGGACTGAGCAGGGATGGAGCAGGGATGTAGCAGGGACAGAACAGGGATGGAGCAGGGACTGAGCAGGGATGGAGCAAGGATGGAGCAGGTTCAGAGCAGGGATGGAGCAGGGACAGAGCAGGGATGGAGCAGGGATGGAGCAGGGACTGAGCAGGGATAGAGCAGGGATGGAGCAGGGACTGAGCAGGGATAGAGCAGGGATGGAGCAGGGACAGAGCAGGGATTGAGCAGGGACTGAGCAGGGATAGAGCAGGGACTGAGCAGGGACAGAGCAGGGACAGAACAGGGATGGGGCAGGAATAGAGCAGGGACGGAGCAGGAGTAGAGCAGGGACGGAGCAGGAATAGAGCAGGGACGGAGCAGGAACAGAGCAGGGATGGAGCAGGAATGGAGCAGGGACGGTGCTGACCTGGTCTCCCCGATCCTCCGCAGCGTCTCAAACACCTGCAGGAAGAACTGCCGAGGGATCCCCCGCAGCCCCAGGATGTTCTATGGGAAGGCAAAGCCTGGTGAAAGCCTGGCACCACCCAAGATGCCGGGTGCCATGGAGGGGCTGCCAGGGGCACCGGGGCTGAGGCCTGCCCAGGGCCGTGGCACACACACAGTGTTGGTGCTGCTGGTAGGAACGCTGCTCAGCAGCCATCCCATGCTCCTGCATGCACTCCACAGAGCCCTTTACCTGCAGGATGTGTGCAGACAGGGCCTCGGGATGCTCTGATTTGTAACCCACTCCCAGGCCCTGAGGTGCCTCCACCCCGTCCTGCACCCCCCCTGTGCAGCTCCCAGAAGGGGGTCGCGCTGGAGCCCTCACCCCAGCCCTTAGAGCCCAACCATCCCCCTGCACCGCGCTGAGCAGCAGCCATGGCCCAGCTCTTTCACAGCAGCCCCACTGCAACCACAGCCATTGGCCAACACCGGCTGCGGGCTCCTGGCAGAGCCTGACACCGCCTCCGGCAGGCTCTGATTTTGGTTAACCACAGAGGAAGCATTGCAGCCCCAAAGAGCCTCAGGTCCCTGAGGCCCGTGAGGGACCAGTGCAGCTGCAAACCCACCCTGATGACAGAATCACCAGCACCCCCTGCAAGGGACCAGATCAAGAGTCCTGGGTTTCCTGGTGTCCGGGATGCCACCGGTTGGCCACAAGCAGAGGGTGCATTGGGCTTGGTCTGCTCAGAGCACAGCACTCATGGAGCCACCAGAACTGCTGTCGGGGGGGAAATCAGGGCCCCTCTGGGGCTCCTTGCTCTTGCACTGAGCCCATCACCCAGCCTGATGCTGAACATCACAGCTCTAGGAGAGGGCAGGTGAGGTGGCCAGGGCAGAGCAGCAGGTCCTACCTTGATCTGGTTGAAGCTAATGGTGATGGAAGCAGCTGATGTAAACCCTTTAATGACCGGGCAGGAAATGAAGTCCAGAAGGAAACCTGCACGGGATGGGCAGCAGTAAGCACGCTGCTGGCCAGGCAGGGAGGGCAGGGTGCTTGCACGCACTTAGAGCTGTCACAAGCGGTAGCAGGACAGCCCCAGTGTCCCAGAGAGCACAGGGGATGGGGGGACAGCTACAGGCTGTACAGCGATACCCTTGCACGGCAAGAGCATCTCACCGAGGTGCAGGAGCCCCATGGCCAGCTGGATGCAGCCAGAGAGGAAGGTGAGCAGAATGGCATAGACAGGCTCGTGGAACGCGTAAGAGGAGACAAGCAGCGACATGATGGCCGTGGGACCCAGCGTCACGTCCTTGGCGGTGCCCAGGAAGCAGTAGACAAAGCAGCCCATGAAGGAAGAGTAGAGGCCGTACTGCACAGGGACAAAGGGAGCGCTGGCACAACGCGGGGCACCGGGAGATGCCGCAGCCCTATGGGGGCCCGGGCTCCCTCCGCCTCCTCCACAGCCCAGCGCGCCCGCGGCGCCTGCGGGCTCCAGCCCCGGGGCACGGGTGATGGCACCGGACGGCCCCGCCGGCTCTCGGGAGGGGTGTCCCGGGCAGCGGCACCCACCTCGGGCGGCAGCCCCGCCACCTCGGCGTAGGCGAGCGCCTGCGGCACCACCGTGAGCCCCACGCTGAGCCCGGCCACCAGATCGAGCCGCAGCCAGGCCGGGCTGTACCGCGGGAGCCAGCGCAGCACCGGGAGCCGCCGCTGCGCCGCCGGGCACGGGCAGCCGCCGCCGCGCTGCCCGGGCCCCGGGGCCGCCATGGCCGCTCCGCTGTCCCCTGCCCGGCAGCCGCCAGCGCGCTCCGCAGCCGTTCCCAACCGCGGGGCCCCGCCCGGGCCGGATCTGAGCCTCCGGGACTGCCCCATGTGACCGGGGCAGAGGAGGAGCCGGAGCGGCCGGAGGAGCCGCCGAGCCCCGCCGCCGCCGGTGCCGGTACCGGTGCCATGCGGCCCTGGGCGCTGGCGCTGCTGCTGATCGCGTTCCGGACCGTCGGGGCCCGGCCCCCGGCCCCGGCCCGCAACGTGCTGCTCCTCCTGGGTGAGTGCGGCCGCCGGAGTCCCGGAGCCGGTCCCGGGAACCTCTGCTCCCGTGGGCAGCACAGGGCCGGCCCCCGGGTCCCACCGCAGCCCCTCTGTGCCTGGACGGTCACCGCGGCACCGGCCCCGGTGTGCACCGGCCCCTCCAGGGATGCTCCCGGTGTCATCAGTCACCGGGCCGGTGCCCAGAGCTCACCCTGCACCCCTCCCGCTGCAGCCGATGACGGTGGCTTCGAGAGCGGCGCCTACAACAACTCTGCCATCCGGACACCCAGCCTGGACTCGCTGGCCCGGCGCAGTGTGGTGTTCCAGAACGCCTTCACCTCCGTGAGCAGCTGCTCCCCGAGCCGGGCCAGCATCCTCACCGGCTTGCCCCAGGTAGGGCACCCGCACGCACTGGGCTCCAGGATGACCAGAGCTGGCTTTGTGGCACAGTCAGGACCCGGCCATCCCCCCCCCGGTGCCTGCTGACATCCCCTCTTCCCAGCCCCCTGGGACCTGCTCCCCACGCATGCACACAGTGCACAGCAGGGCTTGTGTTGGGGCTGGGCCCAGAGGCATCCTCCAACTCTGTTGTCTCCCCTGCCCGCAGCACCAGAATGGGATGTACGGGCTGCACCAGGATGTGCACCACTTCAACTCCTTCGATAGCGTGCGCAGCCTGCCCCAGCTGCTCCGCCAAGCACACATCCGGACGGGTAGGGACACAGGACAAGTGACAGGCACCAAGGACCTGTGCCCATGCTCTGTGCTGACCCCTGGCTTCGACTTCGCTTCCCCCCTCCACTGCTCTGTTGCCACCCTCATCACACCTCAGCTTTTCTTCCTCTCCTCATCCTTCTCCTTCCTGGTTCTCAGGTTCACACCAGGCTCATGCTTTACCCAAACTTCCACTAACACCCACATCTGTGACCTGGGGCGGCGTGGTCCTGGTTGGGTCCCATTTTCCAACCCGATGTGGAAGTGCATCTGGCAGAGATGACAGGGGACGCCGGTGGCGGCTTCCACTCTCCCCAGCGTTGGCTGAGCACAGCCGGTGCTGGAGCAGAGGAGCTGCAGCAGCCCCTGTCCTGCCCTGGCTTCTGGCACAGCCCGTGTTCCTGCAGGCATAATCGGGAAGAAGCACGTTGGGCCCGAGGCCGTCTATCCCTTTGACTTCGCCTACACGGAGGAGAACAGCTCAGTCTTGCAGGTCGGCAGAAACATCACCCGAATCAAAGCGCTTGTCCGGCGGTTCCTGCAGAGCCAGGATGAGAGGTGATGGGCTCTGTGTGCCCGGGACAGGCTACTGGGGGGGCAGGGGAGGAGAGGGAAACAGAGAAGAGGAAAAGCCGCTTCGCTGAGGACGTGTGTCCATGTCCCATTGGGAGACCTTGTCTCTAGGTCACCCCATACCCAGAAGCCCACATTAGGGGGGAGTCCTCCTGCCGACCCCAGCTCCTCCCGCATAGCCCAGGGAAGGTCTCGGGGGTGTGGGCAGCCCTTTGCCTCCACCCTTTCACCTCTAGGCCTTTCTTCCTGTACGTCGCCTTCCACGACCCGCATCGCTGCGGGCACTCCCAGCCCCAGTACGGGGCCTTCTGTGAGAAATTCGGCAATGGAGAGAGTGGCATGGGCTGGATTCCCGACTGGAAGCCACAGCTCTACCGCCCGGAGCAAGTGCAGGTGAGGGCCTGTGGGGCTGCACGGTGCTATATGGGGCTGCACGGTGCTATATGGGGCTGCACGCAACAGCAGCCTCTGATGGAGCCAGCCACTGCCATCAGTGCCACGGGTGAGAGCTGGCAGAGGCCACTGCGCTGTACCCACAACCTCCTTCCTGTGGCGGCCACTTTGCCTTTCCCCGTTTAGGTCCCGCACTTTGTTCCGGACACGCCGGCCGCCCGGGCGGACCTGGCAGCCCAGTACACAACCATTGGGCGCATGGACCAAGGTGGGAGCCGTGGGGCCAGGCCGGTGCTGTGAGCGCTGCCGTCCCTCCTGCCCCTCCTCATCTCTGCCCCTCCATCCGTCCTCAGGGATCGGGCTGGTCCTGGAGGAGCTGCGCCAAGCCGGCTTCCACAACAGCACACTGGTGATCTATACCTCCGACAATGGCATCCCCTTCCCTGGCGGCAGGACCAACCTCTACCGGTCGGGCACAGCCGAGCCCCTGTTGCTCTCCTCCCCAGAGCACAGGGAGCGCTGGGGGCAGGTCAGCCAGGCCTTCGCCAGCCTCCTGGGTGAGGGAGCAGAGTCCTGCGGAGCTGTCCCCATCCTCCCCACACCAAAACCCAGGGTCCTGTCCCATAGGACAAGCTGCAGCCCTGGGCACCGGCACAGCCCTGGGTAGGGAGAGGAAGGATGAAGAACAGCAGGGTCTCCTGCAAGGCCGTTATCCCGGGGCTCAGCCCTGCACCTCCTCCCAGGACCACCGGCAGCCCATGTGGCAGCAGACCCCAGGGACCTTTCTGCCCCTCTCGGGGGTTGTTTCCTCCTCTCACCCTTCTCTTCCCTTCCAGATCTGACGCCGACCATTCTGGACTGGTTCTCCATCCCCTACCCTTCTTACAGCATCTTTGGCACGAAGCGGGTGCACCTCACCGGGAAGTCTCTCCTGCCAGCGCTGGAGTCGGAGCAGCCCTGGGACACCACCTTCAGCAGCCAGAGCCACCACGAGGTGACCATGTACTACCCCATGCGAGCCATCCAGCACCAACAGTTCCACCTCATTCACAACCTCAACTACAAGATGCCCTTCCCCATCGACCAGGACTTCTACATCTCACCCACTTTCCAAGACCTGCTCAACCGCACCAGGGCCGGGCAGCAGACCCACTGGAACAAGACCCTGCACCAGTACTACTATAGAGACCGCTGGGAGCTCTTCGACTGCAGCACTGACCCCACAGAGAGCCAGAACCTGGCCCCAGATCCCCGCTACGCTCCCATCTTCCAGCTGCTCCGTGCGCAACTCCTGAAGTGGCAGTGGGACACGGGGGACCCCTGGGTGTGTGCCCCCGATGCCGTCCTGGAGGAGAAGCTGAGCCCCCA
This sequence comes from Amazona ochrocephala, assembly GCA_039720435.1. Classification (NCBI taxonomy): domain Eukaryota; kingdom Metazoa; phylum Chordata; class Aves; order Psittaciformes; family Psittacidae; genus Amazona; species Amazona ochrocephala. Next base: position 94,620,778 of record CM077879.1, read on the forward strand.
GTGCCGGCCACTGCACAACGAGCTGTGAGCATCCCTGCTGCCATGGGACAGCTGTGAGCAGGGTCCCGGCTGGGTCGGTCCCACATCCCTGGGGGATCCCTCTGCTCTGTGTCACAAACACTGCCTGGCCCTGGGGCATTCAGGGATCTTTGAATCTCACTCCTATGGCTCCTTTAATCTCACCCATAGGAGCCATAGGGACGAATTGCTCCTCAATAAAGCCTCTGGGGGAGAGGGCTCTGTTTTTACCCAGAACTGAGCATGTCCCCATCAGCTCCCAGGCAGGGACGGGGGCATCCCAGCCAGGGGGTGCTGAGCCAGGGCAGGCAGCAGCAGAGGGGCACAGACACGGCGTGGGATCCTCCCAGCAAACAGCAGCTTTATTGCAGCTTTATTACAGCTCCCTCACCCCCTGTGCAGATCCCACTCCCCCAAAGCACAGCCAGAGCTCCCGGCCAGGTCACCAGCGCAGCACTGAGCAGCACTGCTGCCTCCCAAGGCACTTGGGTCTTTATCCCGTTTTGCAGAAGATGAGGGTTCCCCTGCCCCTGGGGGGGTGTGCAAGGACCCAGGGCGCAAGTCCAGTCCATACCCTGATAACTCCTGTTAGCCGGGAGGGAAGCCAAAGCTGCGTTGCATGGGATGGATTTGGCCCCCGAGCAGGAGGGAGCAGCTTGGTGCGTCCAGCATGGGCTCAGGACCAATTGATCACAAACTGCTCCCACATGGGCAGCGACACCGGGACTCTCAGCACCTGGGGGACAAGGAAGGCTCAGCACAGGGAGAAGCAGGGATGGAGCCCAGGGCCTCCCGCCAGCAGCACCCACCTGGGTGTCGCTGCGGTAGGAGAAGTCATCCACGAGGGCACCGTTGGCCAGGACTTGCTGGGGAGGGCTGGTGACACCCAGCACGGTCACAGCCTCCAGCAGGACCCCATCGAGGTGGGCGCTTGCCCGCAGCAGCTGGCTGAGCACGGCGCCCTGCAGGGACAGCAGGGCCATCAGCATGCTCCGGGTCCCCCAGGCACCCAGGGCTTTTCAACGTGTCCTGCCCACTGTAGCGCACCCAGCCCAAGGCGATGGGTGCTCTGCCACCACAGAGAGTGGCAAAGCCATCTGTCAAGCTGCACAGTGCTATTGGTGCAGAAAGAGAGCGGCCATCTCCCTGGCACAGCATCTTTCCTTCCTAAAGCTCCCACAGGGAGCTCCTGGAGCCCACCAGTGCTGTAGCCACTCAGCCTGGCACTTTTGGCACAACCCAGCTCGGTTGCACCAGGGCACAGTGCTGCCCATGACCACACGTGGGCACCAGGACCCACATGTGGCAGTGAACCCCCGTGCCCAGGCACCCCCATCGCTCACGTGCGTGGCCAGGAGGAGGAGCTCGGTGTAGTCGCCCCTCTCAAAGCTCTGCCAGCTCTCCCCATCGTCCCAGAACAGGTCTCCCCTGGCGAAGCCGCCCGGTGTCAGCGCCACCACCAAGGCCATGCCCTTCTTGCGGGACTCGGCAGTGTTGAATGCAGGTTCCTGGGGCACAGGACCGGGCTCAGCTCCCGGTGCTGCTGCTGCAGCTCTGCCCCAGCCCAGCCGGACACTGCAGGCTCATTGGGCAGCACCCGCTCTGGGGTCAGTGCTGTGCCCCACGCCTGTCACCGCAGTGTGGGAGGGACTCACCTGCAGTGGCAGGATGTGCCCTGCACGGACGTGGACATTGATGGTGTCCAGGGGAGCAGGCAGGAGGATCCACTGCCCTTTGCTGTGGATGGCGGAGTCCTAAACGACAACAAAAAGAGGAAGCAACAGGCGCAGGGCGCTGGCGCCCCACACTGTGGTCCTCAAATGGCCACAAGCGAAGCTGGGTGAGGTACAAGTCCTCAACACAGCCCTGGGGGGGGGCGGTACCCGCAGTGGGGTACAGGAATGCACATGGGGCCCCGCAGCAAAGCCCTGGAGCAGCCACTGGGGATGGGGGGGGAGCACCCACCCCTGCGAGGCTGTACCACGTCCCCGCCGGGAAGTAGCCGCTGACTTTGGTCTGCCCGGCCTCCAGCACGGGTGTGATGAGCAGCCCCGCGCCCCACATCAGCTGGCGGTCCACAGCCCACGTATTGCGGTCCTGGGGGAACCTGGGCGAGCAGAGAAGGGCAGTGCAGCGCCGGGAGGCCCCCACCCCCCCCCCCGAGCCAGGGGCAGCCACGCTCACTCGAGGAACAGGGGCCGCGCCACCGTCTCCCCCACGGAGTGAGCCCGGTGGAAGAGGGTGTAGAGGAAGGGCAGGAGGGAGTAGCGGAGGTGGAGGGCGGTCCTCATGGCGGCCTGGGCAGCGGGGCTGAAGGCGTACGGCTCCTGTGGCTGCAGGGGAGAGGACGAAGGGGAATGCTCAGGCCGTGCACGGGTGCCTTTTGGGGACGCAGGATGGACTCCCCGATGGGATGAGGGCTCCCGGTGCTCACGCGGGCGCCGTGGTCGTTGTGGTTCCTCATGAAGGGGTAGAAGGTGCCCAGCTGGGTCCAGCGCACGCACAGCTCCTCCGATGTGTCGCCCGCGAAGCCGCAGATGTCAGCACCCACCAGCGGCACCCCAAAGAGGTTGAAGAGCAGCACCTCTGCAGGGGAGGCGCAGAGGACATGGGGGTGCTGGGGTACAGAGCCTGCAGAGGAGGTGCAGGGGAGATGGAGCCCCAGCACCCCGCAGCCTACCTGGTATGGAGTAGTAGAGCTGCTCCCAGTCGCTGCCGACGTCCCCCGTCCAGTGCCCTGCGTAGCGCCCGTGCCCAGCGAACGTGGAGCGTGAGATGATGAAGGGGCGCGTGCCCCGCACCCTCAGCAGCGCGCTGCGGGCAGGATGGGCCCCACTCAGCACCGCCCAGCCAGGAAACGGGCTCAGCAGCTCCCAGCAGCAGCATGAGGCTGGCATGTGCCAGGGCAGACCCCCAGTGCCACCGTGGCCATGGGGCAGGTGACATGGACAGTGCACAGGACATGAGCCCCCAGCCCATTACTGCATAACAGACCAAACCCTCACCCACCCATCGGATGCCTTCCGAATGCCCAAGCTGCCCACTAAGGAGGAGTCTCTCTCCCAGCTCTGGCATCCCCTGGGATGTGCATCAGCTCCTCCTGGACAGCAGCAGCTGCAGCAGGAGCCACAGGCTTACTCGTGGGAAGCGATGGCCTCGGTCAGCCCATAGAGGCTGTGCAGGTTGTAGTGGGAGGACAGGTACTGCTGGCTGGAAGCACAGATGGTCCCAGCTTGGAGGCGTCCTCCAAACACACCTACAGTGGGAGAGGTACTGATGAGGGTGAGCTCAGAGCCTGCTTGGGGTCAGAGCACCCCCCGGGGTCCTCCTGGTGCTCCCACCCTGGGCAGGGCTGCTGCTGCTCCCATACCTGGCACATAGGGGGGATGCTCCAGGTTATTGCTGGGGCAGCCGTCCTGGGAGCCCTCCACAAAGTTCGACGGCTCGTTCATGTCCTGGGGCGGGAGGGAAAGGACAGGATGTCCGCGCTGCAGCACCGGGACTCAGCAGAGATGCAGGGCGGGATGTGGAGAGCTGCAGCCGGGAGCTCTGCTGGGACCACTCACAATCCACATGCCATCGAAGGGCACCTGGTCGTGGAAGTCCTTCACCATGTCGTGCCACCACTCCCGAGTCTCTGGGTTGGTGAAGTCCGGGAAGACCGTTGGGCCCGGCCAGACCTGCGGGAGGGAGGCAGCAACAGGCAAAGCCCCACGGCCCCCATGTGCCACCGAGCATCCACTGGGGCCACCCCCTGCCCTGTGCCCTAAAGCTCCTGGTCCTGCTGCAGTCACCCCACACAAGCTCCCTCCCCACACTCACCTTCCCAATGAGGGGCTGTCCCGTGGCATTCCGGATGAACACCCCCCGCTTCAGTCCCTCATCATAGGGCTTGTAGGTGCCGGGAGGCCCCGAGCTGCTGATTCCAGGATCCTGGCAGGGCACAGAGCCGGGGCTTCACCAGCGAGGGCAGGGAACAGCCTCCACTCTCCTGTGAGGAAGCTCCATCACCGCCCCTGGGGGCAGCTGGGAGCACTGGCACAACCGGGGGGTCACTCACCACGATCATGATGTACCTCAGCCCGCGGCGGTGGAAGTCCCGCACCATCTCTGGGTAGTCCTTAAAGCTTCTCTTGTTGAAGGTGAAATCCCTCTTGGCATCTGCATAATCCAGGTCATTCCACTGCACATCCTGCGGGCAATGGCACCGGTGCTCAGAGAGGAGCAGGGACCCCCACCCCGTGGGGCTCCCCCTTAGCCCCCCTCTGGGGCAGAGGCTCTGGGGAGCAGCCAAGATGTACCTGGGGGAAGCGGGCTGCCGACATGTTGGCCACGACCTGCCGGGTGATGTCGGTGGAGGAGTAGCCCCAGCGACAGAGGTGGAAGCCCAGGCCCCAGTACGGGGGCATGAAGGGGAACCCTGGAAGCCGGGCGGGCAGGTGATGGGCAGATGGGATCAGGGATGGCATCGTGATCCCTGCAGCCCCCTCCACCACACTGCTCCCAGCAGAGCCATCCCGGGAGCACCCAGGCCCCGAAAGCACAGCTCAGCCCTACCGACGACATCCAGGTACTGCCGCACCACACTCTTGGGGTCAGGGCCCAGGAACACGTAGAAGTCCAAGATCCCGCCCGTTGTGCGCCAGGTCAGGGCCGGGCTGGGCTGCAGGAGCACATCTGGGGAAGCACAAGCACCGGAGAACAAGGTGGGGATGGGGATGGGGATGGGGACGGGACCGAGCCTGCGCCCGGTGCCTCCGCGGGACTCACCCATTGCGTTGCTGTTCAGCAGGAAGACACCATGGGCAGAGCCATCATCCTCCATTCCCAGGTAGAAAGGGTGGGAGCCATACAGGTTGACCTGGGGCTGGAGCAGAGCACCAGTGAGGCTCCACCAAAGACCCCAACACAGCAGCCACCTGCCCCTTGCCTCCAGCCAGGAGACCTTGGGGTGCAAACCCCGGGTGTGCAGCCCCAAATGCTGCTTGAGTTGGCCAAGCTCTGCTGTGAGCATGAGCCCTGGACTGCAGCTTCAGAGCCTTGCAGAGCCCCAGCAGGACAAAGCCTGGCCCATGGGCTTACCCACAGCTGAGCCCAGCTAGACACCTTTCCCCAGCCAAAGACAAGACATAAGAGGCCACAGGGCCACCCCTGCAAGTAGAGCTGAGCCATCTCCCTCTCCCTCAGCCCCGCTCCATACCATGGGTGCCATGTCCCGATTCCAGAGGGTGATCCTGGTCCAGGCTGTGTCAAGGACCAGCGGCGTCAGGTGCTCACCCAGCCCAGAGATGAAGTGGGAGGGCAGGGAGGTGGAGATCTGCAGGAACTGGTCGGCGAAGAAGAGCGGCGCGACTGTGGTGTTGAGCCTGCCAAGGGACAGGGATGCATGGAGCTGGAGCACAGCAGCGCCAGGCAGGGACACAGATGCTCGTCACCATGCGAAACCAAACCAGGTTTTGGCTCAGATCTGGGATTCCTGCTTCCCTTCCCAGCCGCCGGACCAAAGGGGAGGCAAAGCAAAGCCCCGCTGGCTGCCACCCTGCTGTCATCACCAGCATCCCATCACCTCCCTTACTGGAGTCAGGTCTCACTTCCACACCAAATCCCCTCGGGAAGCTCAGGGCAGGATGGGCACTTACAGGACCTGTCCACCGCGCTGCCGGTAAACGACGAGGCCGAAGGGCTCCTCATTGATCTGCACCCCATAGAGCGTGGTGGCCACTCGCCCGCTCACCCGTGGCGTGTCCAAGGGCACCTCATAGCGCTGCCGGGCCGCGTCCCGCAGCTGCGAGGCAGAGAGGGGGGGATCGGTTGGGGACCAGGACACCAGGATTGGGGACCAGGACACCAGGATTAGGAACCGGGACCAGGGGATCGGGACACCGGAGCGCACCGTGAAGCGCAGGCGGGCCGGGGTCTCCAGCAGCACGTCCAGCCGCAGACAGCCCACATCCCCCGGCAGGAAGCTGGCGGCGACGCGGCGGAGCCGGGCCGCGTACCCGCTGCCGGTGGCCGTCACGTTCTCCGCCCGGTAACTGCGGTAGCCGCGGGGGAAGAAGCACCAGGGTGGGCCGGGACCGGGGCCGGCGGGCACGTAGCAGCAGCCCCGCGCCTCGCAGCCCTCCCGCACCAGCAGCCTCTCGGGGCCGCAGTCGAAGCGGCTGCTCGGGGGCACATCGCAGACGGCGGCCCCGGCGCCGAGCCCCGTGGCAGGGACCAGCAACGCCAGCAGCGCGGCGGCGGCGACCCCCGGCCCCCGCATGGCCCCGACTCCCAGCAAGCGCGGCGGGTCCGGAGCGCGTCACCGCTGCCCCCGCCTCCGGGGCGGGACCGGCGCCGGCACCGGGAGGTGCCTTCGCCTTCCCGTTCCCCGCCCTGGAGCCGGCGCGCTTGAGCGGCAGCCGCCCGGGAGGGAGGGAGGGAGGTCGTGCCCGCCGCTGGCCCGGGGAGAGGGGAAAGTGGTTACAAGTGAAAGGTACAAAGCAGCAAACAAAAGCGGTTCTTGATTCAGTTTTCTTTCTTTACAAACACCAGGAGCCGGTGCTGGGGCCCCTCAGGCTTCCTGTGGGGTCAGCCTGGATTGCACGCACCGGCCGAGCCACTGCAGAGTCCCCTGGTGCTCGGGATGCTCCTGCTGGACCCGACCGATGATGGCATGAATGGTGCGGAGCCGGGCCTGCAGTTTCTGCTGCTCGTTCCTCCAGGCTTGCTCAGAGCGGCAGAGCAGACTGTACTTCCCTTCCTTCAGCGCCTGCAGGTGCTTCTGGCGGGTCTGGTGGGCCACAAGCTCCAGAAGGTTCTGAGAAAAGCAGAAAGGAAACGGTTTTGAGAGCAGGCTGCACACTGAACTAAGAGACTGCTGTAACCATTCCATTGTGAACTGGAAGGGCTGCTTAAGGTCAGTGCTGTGGAGTCCCCCTCATTAACAGCCAAACAGCAGCCTCATTCTGTGGCTCGCAGACATCATGTCACAGAACTCCATAAATCAGAGAAACACCCGTGCATACAAGGCAATTTGCTAGGACAGGGTTTCACCAACTCAAAAGCCTCATTCAAGATGTGGAGCTGGTTCTCAGATGTATCACATCCTTGGAGCTGGCAGCTGGTGCTCCTACAGGAAAGCTGGTACTAGGTATTTTCAAGATAGAAACAATGCCCTTCAGATGAATGCTGCCTTGACGAGAGTGCAACTGCAGCATCCATTCAGGTCCATCATGAGCCCTCAAATGCACTCAGTTCAAGTGTTGCTTCAGAGCCTTGGGTGACATGGTTTAGTGTGAGGTGTCCCTGCCCATGGCCGGGGGGTTGGAACTAGATGATCTTGAGGTCCTTTCCAACCCTAACTATTCTATGATTCTGTAAAGCCCATGCCAGTGTGCCCAGTTCAGGGTGGTGATGAGACAGGGACAGGGAGGTGGTCAGAGAAGAAAGCAGCAGGTTCTGTTTGGCTCACATGCTGCGCATAAGGGGATGTGCTCACCCATCGCTTCTCATTCCGAAGATGTTCTGAATCCAAATCAAGGATGTCAGACTCTGCCTGCAGCCTGCACACCTCCTCCTGCTTCTCGGAGACAGCAGCGCTGAGGGAGGCCTGGGTGCTCTCCAGCTCCAGGATGGTTTTGTCACAGTCCTGAGTACTCTGGTTAATGGGAGATAAGGAAATGGCAGGTTCTGGTTCCATAGTTCAGCTGCATTCCCAGCCATCTTCCCAGAACTCCTGTGCTGGTACTGATGACAAGGCACATATGGGCCATAGCCCATGAGCTCTCACAGCCCTGCCCTTCTTGCTCACCTTCTGGGTCTCACTGATCTTCTTTCTCAGCTCCTCTTTCTTGCGGTGGAAGTCGCTCCTGGTGAAACGCCTCTTATCTGCAGTCCTCTGCCCCTCTCCACGAACTGTTACTGCCTCTCTACGAGAAACACATGCCTCCATCTCACGAATCATCTTCTCCTGTTGCTTCATCAGCTGGCTGTAGCGGACCTGCCATTTGTCACGATACAAAACGGGCTGAAAACGACTGTATACAAATGGCCCCTCACTGAAGTCTCCTGTGTGGCCCAACCCATCAGCGTGAACCAGATACATGTGACACATGAGTGTTGGCAAGCCAAATTTGTTCTAAATCCAAACCTGATTTGCCCTGTGTGGATCTGGAAGGCAGAAGGCTGGATTATTGACTTGTATAAAGTAACCTTCAAATTGCTTCCCTGGAACTCATTAGCAAGAGCAGCAGCAGAAGAGCAGAAGCATCCCAAGAATGAAAGGGAAGAGTTGCTTTGCCAGAAGAGAGACAACTTCCCTAACCCGTGATGAGGATGATGCAATGTTTGGTAATCAGCATTTCTTTGCTTATAAATTGGGGTCACAGAGGAAGGAGGCACATACAGCATTTTAAACACACTCTGCTGCAGCCTGGTAGGCAGCACACAGACACATCCAGGGCACATGTGCTGGGTGCATTTAATTCAGATTGGCTGCAGGATGCTAAGATTTCCAATACTGCTGCAGCCTGGAAGATCCTACTTCTCCAGCCTGTTTCTCACCTCCTGCCTTACATATCAGCACACCAAAGCTGAATATGCTGTGCACAGCTTCCCCTCCTCAGCCCCCTTTCCCAGAGGCTTACTTGCATCCTGTGAATCTCTATTTTCATGGCTGGGATTTCGCCTTCTCCTGTCACAGAATCCACTGCCGCTCGCATCTCTCTTGTCAGCTGGATCTTTTTCTCCCATAGCATGATTTGATGCCTTCAAGGACAGAAGGGGAAAGTGGTGCCTTAGTAAACAACAGGAAGGATACTCTCTGTGTGCACACTCCTGAAAGCCACTCTGAACATACCTGAACGGTTCAGCAGAAACGGAGCATTTGTGCATGGGACATATAAAAGGGGAGGAGCAGAGCAGTGTGAGAGCACACAGGAAGCTCCACTACTCAGAAAATGGCATGAAGACTGTACAACCAAGCGTGCCCAGACTGCTAGGGGGCTGCTGGACCCCAGTCAAGTGCCCAGAGCAGCACACTCGCTCTGAGCTACTGGCATGGCAGAGAGCATGCAGATTCCCAGACAGACCTTGGCAACACCCAGCACAAGCAAGTGTGCTGGCATCAGTAAAGGCAACATCTTTCAGCTCTTGCTGGTTCCAGAGTTGACTAAAGCATCTTCCAGTTTCTGTCTTTCAAAAACTAATTAAACCCCTTTCATCCTCCCCAAGGAGGACAGAAGCACATTTGCTGGTGCTGCTAACATGGACACAGATACAAAAGTTCAAAGACTGTGGCACAAAGCAGGAACCTCTCTGGTACCTACTCTGCTTCCACCACGCTGTTCAGGAGTCTTTCCTTCTCCTCGGACAACTGACTGTGCCTGTCCTGCATCTCAACTGCTTCTTTTTCTGCTTCCTAGATCGGGGAAGCATAAAACAACAAGACATTGTCAGACTGAAGAAGTTTGACAGGATCACTATTGCCTCCAATCTGCATGGGAGGTTGAGGCCCGGAAATGAGATGTCACCCTCTGTACCTTGAGAGCCCGTATGAACTCGTTCTCTGTGATTATGTTGCTACACTGCAGCTCCTCGTAGCTGCTGTTATTCTTGTTGATCAACACATTCAACTTTGTCAAGTCATTGTACATGCTCTTCATGTGATGTTCGATGTCTTTCTGTTCTTTTGTTTCCTGCTGAATTTCATCTACAGGTGAATAGAGAAATGTCTTTAACTTCCCTCGAGCACTGGACTGACTACAGGCAAGGGGTGACAGGCTGCCATTAGACCACAGTTGGTTTTGGCCTACGAAAGTGCTATCACTAGGGGAGACATTTACCTACAACTACTTGCAGACTTGATTTAAAGAGGTGTAACTCATGACATGGTCACTAGGATGTAACTGTGTCAGTTCAGACAGCAGGATCAACCATTAGAGGAGAAAAACACACAAAGCAGCAGAAGGTGCCTGGCTCACAGCCCCAGGGTACAGTGCTGGAGACAGAGATGTTACTGCTCACATATGTATAGGAGGACAGAGAGCATTCTTTGGTGAAGGCCTAGAATCACCTATCTACAGGCTTTCATTCCCTTTTTCCTCCCTTCAAGGATAAACATCTTAAGGAAGAGCTGGGGAATGACTTACTTTCCGTGCGCAGTTTCTTCTGCTGCATTATGGTCAACTGTTTCTTTAACATATCCAAGGAGGCAATTTGCTCCTCCTGTTCACGTGTTAACTTGACCAGCTCTTTTTGCTGGTTCAGCCAGTTCTTCTGCAGTGTCATCGCCTCAGAATTACATTCTTCTATCTCCTTATTCAGCTTGTTAATCTCAATTTCCAGTGGTCCCAATTCTTGCCCCTGTGCAAGAGCAAGGTTTGGGATAAATCAGGCAGGAGCTGCTGGAGCACTTGTTTATAGCACCATTGCAGAAAGCCCGTGCAGCTGCTGAGCCGCCAACTAAATACTTCAGCTATACTGTTAATTTGTCAGTTAGTTACTTTCTGCCTCCGTTTCCCATGAGTTGGATGGGACCAATCATTCCTGACCTTGCAGGAATAAATGCAACAGAAGCCCTAAAGGTTCTCAAACTCTGTGGCAAGCTCCTAAGCTCTCCCAGCATGTAAATCTGGACATACACAAGTTTGCAGAGTATATGCCATAGCACCCATTTTCACACTCTTATCCATAAAGGGCTCACAGTGCTAAGGACAGAGCTGGGTATCACCTGAATGGGGTCACCATCAAGTGACTTAAATCACTCCACCTACTCCATTCCTCCTTGCCAGCCTTTGCAGATTCCATAAGGAGATCCTATTTACTCCCAGAGTATCGATGCCATTCAGTATTTTCATCAGGCACACCCTCATTGCACAATTCCCTAATGCCACCTCCTCTTCCCATGCCTTAAGAACTGTTTGACAAATGCAAACACATTAAATACGGCAGCTTTTAACTCACAATGCGGATGTCTGGTGGGTGTGAGCTACCCACCAGTTACATTTAGCAAGGATCTGCAGTCACCACACAGAACAACATCAAATTTGGGACTGAAACACAGAAGTACATACCCCCAGCTCAGAAAGAATCTCCTCCAACCTCTTGTTGTATTGGCTGATGACCCGTCGCTTGCTCTCAGCCAGGAGGTTGCTCCTTGCGATCTCCCTTTGCTTGCAGCTGACCAGATGATGGATATTATTTACTTCCTTGTCCAGCTCACAAAGTGTTTTCTGGAGCACTGCCAGCCTGCAGGTGGTATGAGTTGTGTTCAGAATGACCTGGGCCATATCATTCTCAACCTTGGAAAAATGCAGCTCCTGGGAATACCAACAGACAGAAGACAAATTACTGTCACCACCAGCAACCAGTGATTTGTAATGCCCACTTATCAAACACAGGTTATAGATTCTACTCCCAGGTCTGTACTACAAGCTGTAAGCAAGCTACTTACCCTCTCTGTACCTTTGTTTCCTCATCTATTGACAGGAGATAGCGATATTTACCTCTGCCATAAGGCTGTTGGAAAGCATTAAGAAGCCTAAACATCCCAACCCCCTTTAACAGACCACACTCTTCATTTCTGCAATTATCTTCCTCGCCCATCTCTATCTGGCTAACAGTAGTAGGACATTGCTATGCTGTACCTTCTCCACCATACCTGACACACACATACCCCACCTAACAATTTCTCACAATGGAAGCCAACCCTGGAAGTCTTCCAGTTACTTAAGATATGCCCTTGATTTAAAAGAGCCAGGGGCAGGCTGAAGTAACACGTGGAAATGTAGAGGTGTCAGTGTATTGTGTTAGTGCCAGCCTACACAGCTCAGTATGACAAATACTACACTGAAGCTTCAAGCTTTTCCTATCTGTATCAGTTGTACACTTCCAAAGAGAGCAACTTGTCATGCCATAAAGAACTGTGGGTCTGATTTGGCTGTTCCCTGGACTGTAATCCTCACCAGGGAACTGAGAGCATGCTGATATCGCATTCTGTGATAGAGCACAGAGATTTAAGTTAGTTTGATGTGGAGTACAGAAGTACTGGTAACAGTTTATAGTAAATACTTCCAGGATTCTTATTATGCCCCATTATTTAAGTAAAAAAGGAATAGTAAGTTATGTGCCAGGCACTTTTGGCTGAGCTCTTTCACATACACCAGAATCCTGCACTGAGACACTGGAAGAACCAAATTGGAGTCACAAACTCAGCAGGCTTTCAATTGCAGACCTGAAAACCAGAATGAAGACACTGACAAAACATGCTTGAGAAATACTGCTCTGGGCAGTTTCCTTTCCCTGCCCTCCCAAATGGGAGAGATACCATACCAGATCTGTTTTTCTCCTCTGAAGTTGTGCAACCAGCTGTGACAATTGCTTTGTGGCTTTGTTGGATATCAGTTGGTCCTGAAGCTTTGCCACAATTTCATTCTCCATCTGCTCTTTGACCTCGGTTCCTTTCTCTATATCCTTAATGATCAACAGCAACTCATTCAGATGAGCAGCTTGGTCCTAAAAAGTAGCGAAGACAGAGACAGGATGACTACAACTGCTTGGGGAAGGGTATTAAATACTGTGTCCTATTCTAAAAGATTCTTCTACCATAGACCCCTCTCACCATCTTGGTCCTATTGATGGCCTGCTCTGTCTCCTGCAGAATGCGATCATAGGTGCTAAATTCAATCTTCAGGGCCTCCTGTGCTGAAAGGCACTGGGCAATCAGTTTCTTTGTTGTGCTGGCATGGTTCTGTGACCGGCTCAGGGTGCCGACAAGCATCTCATTCTTCTCCTCCTCTTTCCTGATCGATTTGCTACAGCCAAGGATGTCTGTTTCTAGGGACTTGAGGTCGCAACTATATTTACTGGAGGGGCAAAGAGAATGGAAAATCACCAGAGGGGTTGATTTGTGTGCTGAATATACTATTGCAGCAACAACTGACCAAGAAGGGAGATCTTTATAAAGGCTAGTCTGCTGCGACAGTGCAGAGTCATCAGAAGATGGATGGAGGCATTAAGATTTAAAAGGAAATGACTGAAAGGAGGAATTAATTTCCTACAGACTTGTCCCACCTCCCATTCTTACCAGGATGCCACCATATAAAAGCATATTGTTTGTTCACAGAGAACCAGTCAAGCTTTATGACTCCAGACCAAATAAACACTTCCTTTAGCAACAATAAGGTTTTCTTGAAGATTCCTAAAGACATCACAAACCCCTAACCAAAAGTGGCAGATAAATCCCTCTTGATGTTGAGCTCTTTGGATTGAGAGATGTTGCAAAGGTGACGGAACTCTTTTAAAGGGATAAAATAGAATAGAAAAACTCTAAACAGCTTAAAATACCCCACACATTTCTAGGGAGAGTTATGTTTTGAATAAAGAAAATAATAACAAAGACGTGTGCTTCTTATCCTTAACTTCATCATGTGCTTTAGAGCAGCAGACTTGTTCTGACTGACATCCTGCACATACAATAATGAACTTGAGAGAGACACACTGTCCCTTTTAGAATCCCTCTTGTCCAAATTATTTGAGGCTTCTCCTGGGGCTGTTTTCAGACACCCTACCTCAGCAGCTTCTGTGTGGCAATGTAGGCCTCATCTCTTTGCTTCATTCCAGCCAAGCTGCTATTCCAGTAGTTCATCAGTCGCTTTTTCTCCATGTTAATAGCCTCTACCTCCATACAAGCCTAGGGAAGAGAGAGTTGGTAGATGAGATGAATCTATACTGTGTTGAAAAACCAAATTCTGTTCATAATATCCTGGGCAAGAACAGCTTCAGCTAACGTGTGTCTGGGTTACTGTCACAGCAGACCACAGAGCATGGGTCTGCAGGAACAGAAATGCTGAGAAGTTGGAGGAGGAAGTGATTTACTGGCAATTCTCAGTGACAAAGGTGGGGGAAGAGGGAAAAAAGAGAAGTTTTCATTCCTCTAAGCAGAAACAAACCATACAACTCTGGCCTACTTTGTGCATACCACATGAGTGTGAGCCAAAGGGGCCAGTCCTTCCAGAGGGAAATACTAACCAGAAGTGAATAAAGCACCCTCCTACCTCATTTACTGCTTGCCGAGTTACTCTTGTGTCCTCTGCCTGGGCCACAAACTGAGCTTCAAGCAGAGCAATCTGTTCTTGGAGTTCATATGCTTTTCTGGTTAAGCGGTCTAGGAGAAAGTCCTAAAGAGTCAGAGCCAAACAGTTCAGGACGAGTAATATAATCCCAGTCTTAACCAACTACGTTCTACAAGAACAACATAGGCTAGAAAAGGAATTACATTGGCAACTGGATTAGATTGGATTCCTGCTGACACTTTCCCATTCCTATACAAGTGACTCATGGACGCAGCAGTGATAACTTTCAACAGAATGAGACCTTTTTTGCTGGTTTTTTATTATTCTATTTGCAGTAGTAATTGATACTTCAGGTCTGAAGCAACATCCACTCCTGTCAGCATGCTTTATATCGTGCCACCTCCCCAGCAGCTGGGAACCTTAATAATTTATTGTTCTCAATCCTTTGTTAAAGAAACATCTAAGTCCACTGATTTCAACAGTTTGCATCCAATTCTGCACCAGTAACCCTCAGCCTGTGCCGTGCTGCAGGCAGAAGGCAGCAGAGGGAGCTCCAGGCCACCAACCAGCTCTGCTCAGCTTTAAAGTTCGCTTTTCATTGTGAAACTCGTGGTGACTCAGAACAATTCTCGAGACTTGAACATATGAAACTTCTTCATTAAATATCTTTATCCTCCCACCCCCCCCTTTGCTTCAGTGCAGAGTGACTGTCATAAGGCTCACCAAAAAGCAGTGCCACTAGCTTGGGGTGGGGGTTCTCAGTTTCAGAAAAGCCTGTGGGGTTTTGGGGTTTTTATCCCCCTAGATGTTCCCTGATTGAGTCACTGCAGCCTTCCTCTGGCATGGCAGCACGTTCCCCAGCACCGCCACTGTTGTCTGTAGTTATTTACTTTAAAGACAGTTTGACTGGGTACCTGTTTTCTCTTTTCCACCTCAGCCTGCAGCTTCTCTGCCTCAGCCTTCTTTGTTGACTTTTTCATAAGTAAAATATTATGATGCATATCCTCGTCCATATTCTGCATGTAGATGAGGTGCAAGGCCAGGTTTTCAACCTGGGTCTGCATTGCAGAAACTGTGGAGGCAGGAGAAAAAAATATTCAGAGAAAAGCATTTGTAGGATAGACTTTAAAGACTGATAAAAGGGAAAGAAATATAGAAGGACCCAAAACAAAACCACACACATACCAGGTAAATCAGCCCTCCCTGAAATAGCAATTTGCATCAGCTTTGAAGTATAGCTCCACAAGCTAAGCTAAAATGATTGGTAAGCAATTCCCTTGACTCCCAGCACATGAATCCCAGGAAATCAAAGAGGGGCCTCAGGAGGCTGGGAGTCCACTCCTCTGCCCCAAACCAGAACCCTCTTTCTCAGCCTGTTCAATGCTTCTCTAATTTTTTCAACAACCTTCAGAAACTTTCCAGGCAATCATTTGAATGCTTTGCTATCCTTGCCATTGCAATTGTTTTACTGATTCCTATCCAAATGCCTGCAGCACAAAAAGAATTAGCCAAGTCTGATTCTGGGGCTGGAATGCGCTCCCACATGGATGGTGCTCTCGTACTCCTGGATGCCCCTAATGACATTTGCAATCTCATCGCACCCCTGCAGAGACACAGGTAAACATCACAGTGACAGGAATTTTCCCCTGCTAAGTTGCAGAACAGCTCACCTGCCAGGAATGGGCTTAGTTTTAGTCCTAAAGACCTTCTGAGAATTACAACATGAAAACATGATCTTAGAAACAACAGAAATTATATGAGGGAATATAATTAACCAGGAATAGCTGTGAAACTTTTCAGCGAGTGCATTATTCCAGATTAATTTACTGTGTTTTTCAACCCAATGCTTGACTCAGATTCAAATTCATTTCTCCTTCTAATACCGGAATGAGGAAATACTGCCTCAGTCACCTTTCCTGCGCTCATCATCTGTGTTCTGACACATGTTCTTGTAAGTGAGCCTCAGGCCCTCCAGTTCCTCTTCCAGCTGCTGGCGCACTGCGGCCGCCTGTGAGCAGCGGCTGTGGCTCTTCTCCAGCTCCAGGTGCAAATGGGCCAACTGCTGCTGGGCTCCGTACAGAACCACCCCGAGCTCTTCCCGCTGTACTTTGCCCTTCCTCATATCTGCCCTCTGCCAACACAAGAGGAAATCAGCTCTTTCACTTCAGCTTGCACAGGGACGGGCTGCTGAGGGAGGGCAAAGAAAGGATGCTGCATACCAGCTCCTGAAGCTCTAGGTTCACTTTTTCCATCTGCTTAGTAAGGTAATTCTTCAGAGCAGCCTGGAACCTTCTCATCAGAGGCTGTAAGGTAGGATGTTGATTAACTTTAACATACTTGTGTAAATAAATTATGAGGAAACCTTGCAGCTCTTCCCACTATTCAATAGAACATCTTATTTTCTGCCCTAGACACTCGCATTCTTATTTTAGCTGCACTCAGCAAGCGGGGAGAGTTACATAATGGGTATTTGCTGACATCAGAAAGTGACTACTGAGAATATCCGAAAGTCAGAAACATATCAGAAGAGCTACACCTGAGAACCCATCCACTCGCTGCACGTACTGCTCTTTCAGGAGCCCTGAAGAGCAGCAGATTTACCCTTTACCCTGCTCACTTCTGAACCTGCAGCTCTGGGGTTAACGCTGAGGGAGCAGACACACTCACTACTTTCGTGGAAGCTATTTTCAAACACGTAGTTTTAGCAGACAGCCAAAGCCCTGCTTACAATTTACCTCACGCATTTTAGACAAATAAAAACCTCAAGCCTGCAAAGGAGTATGACAAGATTTGAGGGCTTCTCACATGTTCTGGATCCAAGACAACCAGTTCTGTTTCTTCTGCGGTTTTCTCACTTCTGCGCATTTCACGTTCCTCAGCCCCATGCTGCTGCCATTCCTCTTCCTGTTTTTGGTCACCACACTCACTAGTAAGTGCTCCAAACTGCTCAGAGGCAGATTCTGAATAGAGACAACTGGGTTCTCCAGTGTTACCTGAACCCCACACCCCCAAAAATAAGAAGAAAAAGGCTTAGATGTCATAGTATTGTGCCTTCAGTTGGGTTAGCAATGATCAGAAAGGGAGAAAACCAGGAACTGTGCTCAATAGCTGGTATCAAGTGTTGTGCTGTCAATAAGGAACTGAATGATACCTGACTCTGTGCAGCTGCTCTGCTCCACTGACAAAGCAGATGCCTGCAGAGGAGCTCCTGCAGGAAGGGGAGTGCTTCCTCTGTCTGTCACTGGCTGCTCCATGTCACCCAGCTCAGGAGGAGAAGTGCCACATTCTGCTTTGTCCAAGAATGCCTCAGGAGGTTTTTCCTGAAACATAAAACTCAGCACCTGAAACAGTTTTTCAGTCTAACTCTATTTGCCCCTAAATGTCTGCTTATTTTTGTCAACATGAGACATGAACAATGCAGACAAAGGATCAACAAGAGGCCTTGTTCTAAAATGAGCGCACAGAGATATTGGTGAAGCTGTGTTACCCTTCATTAAGAAAACCTTCCACATACACAGCACAACAAGGGAACTTCTCCAGGTTTGTCAGAGCTTTTCTATACTTTGACCAATTCGCTGCTTCTCTGTCCCAGCTTTCATTGGTTTTGTGTTTGCAGCAATAAAACTGCACCAGCAGAATGTGAAGTTACAAACACTGGTCATATATTCTGTGACTAAGGTTGTAGATAATATTATAGAGCCTCACTTCTGTAGCTCCAGAGACCTCTCCTTCTGCTGGGGGAAGCACCTTTTCTTTATCCTCCAGAGGAACAGACTCTTCCTCTTCACCGTCCTTCCCCTTCTCTGCTTCCACGGCCTAGCACACAGCGCAGGTGAAGAGCAGAACAGCAGCATCACAAGGGGCTGTGCACTTTGTTTAACATCATTGTAACAGGAATGTAATAACTGGGCACAGGAGTTCAATTTAGAA
Organism: Amazona ochrocephala; assembly: GCA_039720435.1. Lineage (NCBI taxonomy): Eukaryota > Metazoa > Chordata > Aves > Psittaciformes > Psittacidae > Amazona > Amazona ochrocephala. The sequence goes on from CM077879.1 coordinate 94,638,780, forward strand.
GCTTAATCTCATTCACAAAACCAGCCACACAGCCAAGATTGACATACGACAGACCCTGACAAAGTCCTGCACACCATTTGGGACCTCATGTGATTTTAGCTCACATCTGATAAAACAAATTAACGCCCTTAGGGTTTTATTAAAGAACCTCTTCCAGTTTGCAACACATGTAGCCAAATTATTCTCTTTTTGTTTTCTTTTTAAAGAGACACTGTTTTATCCCATATCCTTTTTGCCAAATTCAAGTATTGTGCAACGGAAGAAGAAAACTTATCACCAACACAGCCCAATAAAAAAGGGCCAAGTATATGCATCTATGAAACACGGAAAACTGCCTTTTTAAGGTGCCTGCAGCAGAAACGTGTCAAAGGAAATCACCTCCATAGCGAGATGCGAGGGAACTTGGATTATATCCTGCTCAGCAGAGCCTCATTCCGGTCCAGACCCCTCCGCTGCCGCAGCGGGGGCCTCCTCCACGGGGCTGGGGCTGGCCTGTGCCTGCAACGAGAGGCAGGAGAGAGAGTGAGGCCGAGCTGCGGGCCCCGGTGGAGACCCGGTGAGGCCCCGATCAGGCCCCGGTCGGGCCCAGCTCCGCACCCACCGGCCACCGGCCACCGGCAGCGCCATCTTCCCGTTGCCCAGCAACGCGTCAACACCTGGTCATGTGATAGCTGTGGGCCGCACCATCTCAGCCCGCGGAGGGGGAACTTGGGCCGCACCACCTCAGCCTTTGGGGGGAGGGGGTGTGCGCGGGCCGCGCCGCCTCAGCCCGCCGGGCCCGGGCCAGGGCTGGTGTGTCCCGGCCGCCATGGCCGCGCCGGCCCCGGTGCGGGGCAGCAGGTAACCCCGGGGGCCAGGCGGGGGGTGCCGGGGTCGCTCTTTGCCCTTCCTTCCCTGGGGCAGCCCCACCTGAGGCAGCTCCGCGTAGCCCCGGGTCACGCCGGCGGCGAGCGAGCGGGGCGGGGCCGTCGGGCGGGCACACCCCAGCCGGGCTGGGCTGGGACGGGCCGGGCCGGGCGGAGCGGCGGTCCCGGTGCAGGCGCTGATCGGCCCGGCCCGGCCCATCCCATCCCGTTCCGTTCCGTTCCGTTCCTCCGCCAGAAGTTTCCCCGGGGCTCGTCTTTGCCGGTAAAAGCACCGGGGCCGCGGAGGGGGGGGTCGCTCAGTGCCGACGCGTTGAGCGGCGGGGCCGCGGTGCGCTGCGTTGGCCTGGGCCGGCCGCTCATCACGCGTGGAGCTGTCACGCGGGGCCGCGGCTCCCGGTGTCCCGCCCAGTGATGCACCGTTTCCTTATCCCGTTCTTTGTCTTCTCGAGGGTCGCTGGGGCGGGGGTGTGAAACCGGGATGAGAAGCAGTTCTTAAACTTCATCTGCTGCTGCTTGCCCCGGGTACCGGCACCGTTCCTTCCCTTCGGGAGGTGGCTCTGCTCCCAAACCACCCCGCTGTCTACCTCTTCCTTTGCCGAGTTCAACGGAGACATGAAGATAGATGTTGGGATCCTTGGTAATGATTTGATGTGTGGCCTTCAGGCGCTCGGGGGCAGGGATTACATGTTGATGTATTGCTCACTGTGCTGCTGACACTCTAAAATAGCGCTTCTTCTTCCTCTCTGAAGCCTGCTTGTCTTTTTTGTTCTCAGACTAGGAGCTTGTCTTGTAAAGGTATTACGTTCTCAGCTGCCACTCTGAATAGGAAGTAATAAAAATGAAATCTCTTTTAAGAGAAAATAGTAGAAATATTGAGACCAGGACAGCTCAGGGTGAAGATCTTGGCCTCGGTGCTGCTTTTGCTCCTTTAAGTTTGTGGGCTTAGAGGAGCTCATCCTTGTTCTGGTGATAACTTTGCTGGATTGCTGGGATGGGGCAGTGTTGCATTGTCTGGCAGGCACGGAGGGAGGGGCAGGGGAAAGGAGACTCTTTCAAAGTCTCTTTCAATCAGAGACGCCTGTTCTGACGTCTGTTGTATTAAGAAGAGGCTTTGCAATTAGTTCATTGACTCAGCTGTGATAGCAGGTTCCGGGAATTCTTTGCCTGCTGGTACTGGGGCATTACCGTGCCACTGCTACAGGGCATTGGGAATTAGAAGCCATAAAAAGTTACCTACTGCACAAGCAGTGCAGTTAAGTGACATGAAATTATGTTTAATCTTGAGATGGAGGGACATATGGCACAAATAATTCCCTGCCCAGAAGCGTATGTTGTGGTTTGGCTCCTGGTGCTGAAGGGAGGGAAGCTTCTTGTTTGCTTTCTTTCTGCCTCAGCAGGTGTGGCTGGAAGCAGCAGGCAGGCTCCCACCATAGCATTTGGTTTCCCATTTTGTCTCTGAGTCACAAACTTGCAGTATTTAGTCTGCTGTCCCTTTTTTACCTTCTCAGCTGAGGCACATCTGAGTGAAGCTGTTCCACTGAAGCGACTGGGATCAGAGCTGAATCCTGTCAGGATTCCAGCCCTGGCTGGTGACTGCTGGTTCTCTGCCTTTACTCTGCGCTCCACGTGCCACTGCTGCACCAGTGGCTCAGGAATTAAAGACTTCTTGGTGACCTACATAATCCTCCCCATGCAATGGGATGGCTTCCGAATGGTTGCCTATTGTAAACTTTTTTCCTTGATTTGGCTAGGTCATCCTAAATAGCTCCAGCTAATAGCTGGTAGTTCTGGAAGCTTTCTTTCCCCCTAATGAAGAGGTATGGCAGTACAAAGGGAAGGTTGTTTCACAGCTGTCATGTACACCTAGAGTAGCAGAGATGAAGGGAGTGACTACCTGAAAGGTGCACGAAAATCCACTCGGAGGACTGGAAAAAACCTGCGTGTCCTGACCCCAGGCTCCAGTCCCTGCTCTGCCTTCCAGCGCGCTGTAACCTGTGCTTGAACCGCCAGAGATAGAGACGCATCTGCTTTTCCCAAGGGGAGGAAGGGTCAGGAGCTTGTGCAGTGTCAGAGACCTCCGTGGTGCAGTGACTCTGTGCTCCTTAAATATGTAACATCAAATTGAAGTTATTAAGGGCAGAAAAGAAAAAACTGTTACATTTGTCTTACTTGAGGCATTTCATGCTTCAGTTCAGTGCGATGTTTGACAGCTCGTGTTTCTCCTCTGTGCCCAGACATGCTGTAGGTCTCATGTTTCGCTTCAAGAGTCCTGTAGCTCGGCTTATTTTGCTTGTAAAGCTATTAAACTCACACAGCAAGTTTGTCCTTGGAGCCACAAGACCCTCTGCCAGGCACCAAGTGCTCAGCAGTGTGACTTGTCAGCAGCAGCCGACCCCAAAGTGTTGCTGTCATCTGCCTCTATGGGCTAAACTCGTTTGTGAGAGGAGCCTTGCTGCCTTGTGTGCTCCATGTCAGCTTTGTAATATGCAGGAGCCCTGCATTGCCCTCCTGTGCCGGAATACAGGAATCTTGTGCAACCGGAGGCGGCAGCATTTGGTCCAGCAGTGAGTGCCAAGGTGAGGGTGTGATCTGCCAAGACAAACAGCATTCGGTGGCGGTGGGTTTGGGAGAAGGGCACGGCGAGCAGTCGGCGTTACTTGAGCTGCTGCTGGCTGGAACTGCTCAGGCTCTTGCAAAGAGGCTCCTGGGGTGATTTCAGGAGTTGGCTCCCCGGCACGTTCGCGAGCTCTGGTGTAGCTGAGAAGTGCTGGCACTGCCTGGGAGAGCAGCCAAGGGCTGCGTGAGCAGGCTCAGAAGCTGTAGCAAAGATTTTTAGCGGCGACAGTTGATGTGTGGGAGAAGAAAATGTATGTGTGCTTAATAAATATTGGCACTCAGCAAGAGCTTTTCAGCTAATTCAGTGCCTGAGCTGCTGGGGAGCTGGGTTGTCTCTGCCACGCTGAAAAGGATCCCTTCAGATGAGGGCATAAATAGAAAATTAACATGAGAGAACCTCTTTTTGTGAATGGTGCTGATGCAGTGCTGCCTGAGCAGCAGGACAGATCTCACCGGCCTTCCCAAGCTCACACAAGAGGCAGCAGCAAATCCTGCTGCTTCTCCAGGCCCATGGCCTGTGCGTGCATTGTTCCACACAAAAAGGGCTGAGAATAGAGCAAACCCTGCAGCCCTGGTCTCTTTGTTTGCTGGTTTCTGTTGTATGAGCTCCTGCCTTCCGGGAAGGAGAGGCACCTTCTTCACAAGCTGTGTTTCAGAGACTTTGGGGTTGTACCAATAGACTTGATGACCGTCAGAGGTCCAGTCCATCATCTGGTCCTTGCTGGGATAGACCATCTATTTCTGCGGCCAGTCTTTGAAACCCCTTGGTGATGGAAATGGCCTCTCTGGGTTACCCTGTTCTTCACACCTTTATCCCTGCTATTGGAATGAGTAAACTACATATTCCTTGCCACAGCTTAACAGGTGTGAGAGGATTAATTCCGCTCTTGCTGGTGATGTTTCTGTCTCACAGTATATTTGGCTGCTTGGCTGCAGCACTGTAGTGGTCTCTGATTTCTGATGCATGGCTCTTCTGCGAGTCAGGTGCCACAGGCTGAGTTTCTGTGCTGGCAGGACACCATATTCTTCACCTCCTGTCATTTCTGTTGTTTCCTCTTCCCAGCACACGTATCCATGTGTGTACCTGCAGCGCCGTCCAACTGCGCATCAGGGCAGTGCTGGAGCAACACGTGTTCTGCAGGATCACAGCAGTATTTGCCTTTAAATTCCTCCTGCTTTCCAGGAAGCCGCTTTTGATCTTTACCTGTGGCTTTGTTCTTTCTGGGCTAGGTAAAAGCTAATTAAATGCTGCCTCTGTTGGCAGTGAATCCTGCACCTCTGCTGTGCTCTGAGAGCCCCTGGAGAGCGGCAGGAAAGCATCAAACAAGCTCGTTTCATACCTGCATCTCCATCTGCTGTGCTTAGCAGGAAAAGCTCGCTGGTGTTTCCTGAGGAAGCCGCCGGGTACCACCCTCCTCCTCTGCCGGTTTAGAGCTTTCAGAGCCCTCCTGAAATAGCTGGCACAGCTGAAGGTCTGGTTGTCTGGGCTTGACAGCAGTGGGCAGAGCTGCACACACTGTGCTGCCTGGCAGTGGTACCCTCCTCAGCTGTGCCCGACGCTCAGGGCCTCTGATGCCATACAGGTTGCTCCACATCACTGCTATGGACTCCCTCAGCACTGTGTTGAAATGGTGTGTTGTAACTTGGTGGTGGGAAGGAGCAATTGCAGCAGAGTTTACTGTGTGTTCTTGCAGTGCAATGAGAGGAAAGGTGACCTGCTTTTTAAATGTGGTTGAGGCAAACGACTTTCTCCAAGATGTGACCCAGAGCCTCAAACAGTGCTGTGGGTTTTGGTGATCTGGACAAGAACGAGCATATGGCTCCACTGGGGTTTGGTTTTGGGGGCTGAGACATGAAGATACATGTGTTTGGTGGCAGAAGACAGCATGAGTGCAAAGGGCTTGCAAAGTAATTGTCTTACCCCAAACACTTGCTGGGCACAGGATGTAGGAGGGATGAGGCTTCTCTCTCAAGTTCCAGCAGAGACTGAAATGCAGGAACTGCTTATGCTGTGATTCAAGCTGACAAATGCAGTGATTGCCAGTTAAACCAATGGTTTGTCCTTTAATGAAAGCTCTGTCAACCACTTGGCAGCCTCATTTGCAATCTTCTGTATGTGCAAATCTGTCAAAATCAGGACAGTTACTTTTCTTCCCTGCAGCTTTCATTCTGCTCTTTGAGAAGCACTGGTTTCCATTGGCTCTTTCTGCCTTCTCGCTTCCTGTTTGCCTGGAGATACCTTTAAAACCATGTTTAAAGAAACCAGAGCTGTTCAGTGGTTGACGATGCTTCAGGCCCCTAAACGTCTCCTGCTTATAGTGCCCTGATAGTACAAGTCGGGGCCTGTCTGCTTTTGGTTTTATGTCTGGCTGCCCCTGTTGCATGCTCTGCAGGTCATGGTGTGGGAATTGTCATGAGGAACACAGCGGGCTGCCCCTGGACCTGGGACCGTGGTGATGTGTGGTGTGTGCTGGGTCAGACTGGCCTGCTCACAATTGAGGCCATGGAAAGACAAAGGAGCAAAAGTAGATGGTGCTCTCCTTGTGTACTTTTGACAGAACAGGAGCTGCTGTGCCTCGGACAGTCTGCTTCCCAGCTGGGCACAGCAGGAGCAGGTAGAGCCTGCTCCTTGTTGAGCTGTGCTGGGCTGTCTGTGGGATGCGACACCCATCTGTTGTTTCAAAACCTCAAGTCTCCTTCCTGATCCATCTGCTGAATAGTTTATGGCTTGGGTGGCCTCCCTGGGCTCACTGTAGAGCTCCTCATCCACAGCCCTGGAGAGGGGAATGTCTCATTTGAGTTCAGAGTTTCCTCAGTGCTGAGCTGGGGATCAGACTTCCCAGTTAACTGGAGTCACCTATCGATAGATGACATGTCTGCTGGAGGCAGTGTGCCGCGCTCTGCTCCTGGAGCCTGCCCGCTCTGCTCAACGTGGGCCTCTTGCCACTTATATCTGCAAAGGGTCTGTGTAACCACACTGCTCAAACAAACAACAAAACCCCCAAATCCCAACCCAAACCCCTCAAACACACAGCAGGAATATGCCAAAAAATGGTGAGCACAAGATGAACTTGTTTTGCTTAATGTTTTCTTTGGACATCAGTGGTTACTGCGGGTGAAGCAGCAGCCCCTTGTTTAATTTCATAGTCTCAGCAGTTTTTCCATGATGAAGGAATCCTCCAGGGTCTACTCTGACTCTCTTTGGCATTCCCAGGACAGTGATACATCGGGCAGCTCTGCATCGCTGAGCTATTCCCTTAATGGGCTGTTTGCAATGACAAGCATTACTTTTCGCTTTCCCCCACAGTAACTATTAAAGCATGGGGGTTTTGCTGCCTTCGTCTTTCTTCATTGCAGAGAAAAACATCCAGGGATTCTGTACTTCATCTTTAAAACGTGAAGTTGCAGCTCCGGAGCAGTTGGAGGCTGGTGCTTGAGCTGTAGGATGGATGCAGCAGTTGTGGGAGACCTCTTCCTTCTCAGACAGCGGAGGGCACGTGCTGTGGTGTCGTCGTGTCTGTTCTAACGCTGTTCTCTCCACCTTCTTGGCAGATCTTCCCGGTTTGGCTCCTGATTAGAGCTGACGGATAATGGAAACACTTCCTTGGTGATGTCTCTGGGGCGACTCCTCCGACGCGCCTCTTCCAAAGCCTCGGACCTCCTGACCTTGACTCCGGGTGGTGGCAGCAGCTCACCCTCCATGCTTGATGGGGAGATCATCTACTCCAAGAACAATGTCTGTGTCCACCCACCTGAGCTGCTGCAAAGCATCGGGGAGCATCACCCAGGTGAGGCAGACTCTGCTCATGCGCTCTTTTCTCTCTCCTGGGGGTGTGCTTGTATGGAATTCTACCTCTTGGGCTCTAAAGAATGAAGAGGTGCCAGTGGGGGACCGGGGAAGGCAGTCTCATGGAAGACTAAGGAAAGCCATGCTATTTCTCCTTTCTTTTCTTGTCTAGCATCAATTTACCTGTTATAGTAAGTCCTTTTGTATTGCTAGAAGATGGACAGTGGTCATTTGAGGACAGTAACTCCAGTTGCTCTTTCAAATATGTATATTGTTCAGGAAAGCTAAGTATCATCTTGTAACTGTCATTGCTGGTGGGGCCTCAACAACAATTGGTAAAGGGAAAAGAAAGAAAACCTGGAGTAAATGAAGATAAATAAAGCTCTGTCCCTTTATTCTCATCTGTTGTTGTGCTCTTTCATGTTCCCATCAAAGCGAGCCATGGCCACTGGCTTAGCTTCACAAAACTAATTATTCTCCGAACATTGACCCACACTTCCCTTTTCGTATGTGTGACTCTTCTTTCTATTGGCTTTTCATGAATATTGTAGCCCTTTGGCTACACCAGGTAAATAGTCTTGAGAAAGAAATGTTTAGCTGGCACTTGGAATTGTTTAACTAGCAAACAGCAGAAGTTTTTCATGTGCCAGCGTATTTCAGAATGTAATAATCCACGCAGGAAGCTGAAGTATTTGCATGTTGTTTCTCTGTCCACATAGGCCAGAGGGAATTTAGACTGTTCAAAAGCCATATGGAGACTTGAAATGATTCGTAAATACTGACTAATGTTGAGCACGCCACAGTTCATTTGGCAGAATTCTGTCCTGGTTAATGAAAGGGTTTGTTTTGCCCTTGTGTAATGGTGGTGAAGTGGGGGGAGATGGGGAAGAGCAAATTTCAGGCTTATGGAGTTTCCTTAGACTAAATCTGCATTGTAACTGATGGTTTCTTTGCTCTCTTGAAGGCTACTTGTGCTTGTACATGGAGAAGGATGAGCTCCTGGGAACCACGCTGATCCTTGCCTGGGTGCCCAACTCCCGCATCCAGCGGCAGGATGAGGAAGCGCTGCGCTACATCACTCCCGAGAGCTCCCCTGTGCGCAAAGCCCCCCGCAAGCGCGGCCGCCACGCTCAGGGCTTCGGCACTGTCCGGCAGCCTTCCCCCACCGAGCAGAGAGGGGCGGTGGTCCTGAGAGGAGAAGACATCCTGACTGTGTCACAGCTTGTGAAAGATGTGGCTTACATCAGCTCCCCCTCTTCGGAAGGGGAAAAGCTGCTGCAGTGCTGCCCCGCAGGAGACGGCACCCGCCGGTCCCCCCAGCCTGCGCGCAGTGACTCAGGAATCCTCTTGACAATCAGCTCTCAGGAGGAACAGAACAGGTTGGAGCTGTCAGTGGAGGGGACAGAGGAAGGCCTGGACTGCAGGCCGGAGCCAGGGGAGGATGAGGGCTCCCTGGAGCTGTCTGCTGATGACGTGAGCAGGGACAGTACTTTTGACTCTGATTCTGATGCCTTCTCTTCCCCCTTCTGCCTCTCTCCCATCAGCGAAGCCCTCGGGAAAAGCAGTAGTTCCGTGTTCCTGGATAATGAAAGCAGGTGAGTACATCCTTTTCTCTAGTTTCTGGGTGAATAGCTGGGGTGCTGGTTGCTGAGCTTGGAGGTGCTGAAGGGAACTGAGAAGCTTCAGGGTGGCACTGAGCTGAATATCCTCTCTTGCTTCAGACACCTGTATAATTCACAGGAAATTGTTTGACAGCCAGTCCTGCTTCTGCTCAGTGAACCCTGGCCCTGAACATTCAGGGCTGTGCATGTGCGGTCTTACAGGTGAACTCTCTTGAGCCCTTTGAGCACCATCACTAAATTAAAAAGGTCCTTTGTTGGTCTAATTGGCTCTCTGAGGAGAGGTGCAAGTTACTGCTTGTGGAGAACCACATCAAAGTGTCAGCCTGACTTCCTCTGAGCCATGGCTACCTTGCTGCAAGACGCCGTGTTGACATGAAGCCTGCTTGTGGGACTGTTTTTGCTGGTGTTCAGACCGTGGTCCCACTTATGACACACAGATACTAATTCTTGCATGTCTACCCTGGATGTTTTAGTCAATGCTGCTGTATCCAAATGGCAATGCTTCTCAACAGCATCTGCAGTAACCTCTACCTAGGGGAAAGAGGGCACCCTGGCAGAGGAATAATGAACAGTAGGACGCCTGTATAACTCCCTCTACTGATACATGATGTTTCTGGCTTTCTGGTCTGTGCTCTCTACTGCGTATCCTTCATTTCCATCTTGGGGAGGATGCGCGTGCTGCGTTCATGAAGCACCGTGGAGCTGATTTTAAGGCTCAACTTTGAAACTACACCTGAAATTAGGAAAAGCAAGCTCTCCTTTGTGTGTTTCAGCAATGTACAGCTACATGAAGACTTGACCTCTGAAGAGGTTTTGCCCCTTTATTTTATGGCTAATTCCAGCCCAGAGAATGCTGGTAAGAGCAGGGTTTGTGAAGGAGGTATTCAAGTTGGTTCAGCTCTCTCTGGGTATTTTAAACCACTTCAGAGCAGTGGTGTCAGACTTCGGATCAGCTTTACACTAATACATGTCTTTCCAGTATGCTTCTAATTAACCACGAGCCACAGGGGTTTCTGGCTTGGGCTCTGCAGCAGCTGGGTGGGCAGTGGTTTGAGCAGCACCTCGGCCAGCCCATCCCATTCCAGCCCATCCCATCATGTCATGTTTTGGCTTCCAAACCGTGTTGAACAAGGTCAATTTGACAGTGTCTCTCTCAGCTTTCTAAATCGTGCCTCACAAGTATTCAATGTAGAATGTAGACTTTGAAAACTGCATAAATGTCACAAAACACCCTTGAAAAGAATTTTAGAGAGGCCTTTGAATCTTTAAATATCACTGCTAAGAACTGACTTGATTTTGTTGGTTTCCAGGCTTTTTGTCCCATTCAGATTGTGTTCTAGCACTGGGCTACTGCTTGGGGGTTCAAACTTCAGTCGCAAACACCTTCAGAGAACGTTATGTTGTGTTAGAAACTTCTTGGCATTGAGCTAAAACCCAGAAAGCCCCCAAATCCTCTGCACCCAAAGCCTCTCTTTGATAATCTTGTTTCCTTGACAGTGTGTGTTTGACCTGTCTCTGTTACTCTGAAATAAGTGAAGCTTGGGGGCATTTTTAAGCATGTTTTGGTAGATAAAGTGCAATTACAATGCTTCTGAGTTCCAAACAAGATTCTTGAAGCAGAAGCGTTCCTGTCCCTCAGTGTGTGTGTGTGTGTGGAAGCTGTGGCCCAGCTTACTGCACACCCCAAGGCATTATCCCAGCTTTAGCAGTTCAGAGTGGGAATAGTGCGGGACACATTCCAAACAACATCCTATTCCTGCTGGAAACCAGGAGATTGAACTGATCCAGGGGCAATGGCAGCCCTTGGCCATGTGCTGTGTGAGGTGTGAGCGGCTGCGGGCGCAGCAGGCAGCTGAGGAACCTTGTGGTGTAACTGTTGTGCAGCGCTGATGCTCTGAGCTGCGGCGCTGTCAGGGGAAGAAGGAAACATTGCCCTTGCATCCTCACCCCTGCCTCTGTCCCGTGACTCCGCAGCCTGGCTCGGGCAAGCCCTCTGCCGGCTTTGCTGCTGCCCGGCTGGGAAACAGCTCCTGCTCCTCGTAGATGTTCCCCTTTTCCTTCCCCCCCCCCCCTTCCCTATTTTTCTCCCTTTTCCTTTTCCCTCCCCTGGCACCAGGCTGGAAGCCTCGCACAGTGTGTGCAGCACTCATCATTTGCAGCAGATTAATAAAAAGACCTTTCATTGTTCGGGACTTCAGACTTGAACGGCTTTTGTCCGGTGTGGCCATGTTTTATGCCAATCTGTTCTTCCTTACAGAGCCCCCTTGCTTGGCATCTGCAGGATCTTACCAGCTCTCTGAGCAGGAGATTTTGCATACAGTACTTTGCAAAAGTCCCATCAAAAGGCATTCCCTTATCCCCTGCATTCATCCTGGTGTGCTGGGGGTGGGGGAATGCCGGTTCAGAAGTCACTACAGCATGAGAACAGCTTCCTTGTTTCTTAAGGGTGTTTTTCCCTTCTGCTGGCTGCTTCCCATCTGAGCCAGAACTGGAGTGTGAACAAAGTTTGTGCTGCTGGCAGATGGTTTGAACATTTTTCCCTCCCTACCTCCCGGTCACCATCTCCTCCCTGCAAAGAGGAACAAATGTTTCTGGTTATTCCCCTCTGCGTCAGGGAGTTGATGTGAAGAGAGCTCTGCTTTCCCCTGGGATTGCTTCAGGAGCTGAAGCAGAGCATTGCTGGGTGTTTCAGCCCAGCCTTTCTGTGCAATCAGGTATCATCAGAAACAGAAAAATGTGACATTGTGGAAGAATTAGGATGTACACAGGGACTTGGATCAGATGAGACGAGGGGCTCAGCAAGCTGCTTACCAAAATATCCATGTAACCAGGAGTCGCAGGTCCCTTATGCCTCTTGGAGCATTATAGAATCCCAGACTGGCTTGGGTTGGAAGGGACCTTAACGCTCATCCAGCTCCAACCCCCTGCCACAGGCAGGGGCACCTTCCACTAGAGCAGGTTGCTCCAAGCCCCATCCAGCCCGGCCTTGAACACTGCCAGGGGTGCTCTGAGGTGTCCTGGCTGCGGGGCAGAAGGGAACCGACAGCACACCGGTGGTGCAGGGGCGGGGAGGTAGGCAGCAGCGTTTGGGTTGTGCAACGACTCAGTCATTGTAAGTTAACAACTTGCCTGGTAGAGCATAAGGAAATAAAAACGTATCCATTGTTTTTCGGGTGTTTTTTTTCCTCTTTGCTTCTCAGCTGACAGCCTGCCAGGGATCCCATGCAGCGACCGATGCTTTCCTCCCATTTACACAATTCCTCAGGCTAGGAGCTGTGGGAGTGTCCCATCACCAGCATACATTCTTGCTTCTCTTTTTAGATGAGCACAGCACTTCTGCTTAGTGCACTCCTCTCACATGGAGAGGTGGCTTTATTCTCTTGGGGTTTGTGGCCTTTTTGACTTTGGGGGTCCCTTTCTGCTTGTGGTGCATGGTTCCTGCAGGGAGGTAGCTAATGTGTGAAACCCCTGGATTGGTGGTGGCCTTGTTATTGATTGTATTCCTGCAGGAAAGGAGGGATGCTGGAAATAAAATCATTCCATTCTGTTCCCTTTCTCCCCTGTCACCATTGTTTGCTGACTCTCAGGAAACATTTGCCATGTGGTCTGAAGGGCACTACTTGAGGAGAGCTGTGTTCTACACCCAGCTCTGGCTTGCTGCCACCCTGCTCAATTACTCAGCTTCCATTTTCTCCATCAGTAAAGTGAAACTAGAAGCCTTTTGTTACATCCTGGCAACCAAATAGCATCTGACACCAATATAATGTCTTTCAGCCGATGCCTCTGAAGTTACTTTAACTGATCATGACATCAGATCTATACCAATCGCTGCAGAAGCACTTAGTGCTCTGTAAGTGGGGTTTGTTTGGGGGTTTGGTGTTTTCTGTGCTGTGCCTGGTTGACAGGAGCTTCCCCTGGCAGTGGGTGGTCAGGCTGCTAAAGGCTTTTTGCTTCAGTAGTCAACTGTGGTTGCTGTTATCTGATGAGCACCATGCAAAAATGCTGGAGAGGACAAATAAGTGCTGGCGTTGGTTCCTTCGCTAACATTAGGTTGGAGTGTTGGTTGATACAGTGGGAATTTGGAGTGAGAAGCCTCAGTGGGGCAATCACATAAGCAGAACTTGGAGCAACGTCTGGCCAAAGGCTGGAGCTCTGGAAGGGTCCTGCGGGTGGTGGAATAGACACAGCTCACACTTCCACAGCTTTAAAGGACAGGCAGAAGTGATGCAAGTGATGTGGTCATGGGTACCAACGGAGAAGGAGCCATCTTCCATAAGAAAGTGATGTTTTTAGCTGCTAGTAATGAAAATAGCGAAAGGTGTTCACAATGGAGCTGAACAAAGCCCCGGTTGTGGTGTTCTCCAGCAGAGGTGAGTTCACCTGACCCAGCTAGTGCAGGGTGAATTCACTTGACCCAGGTGGAGCGCACAGCGCAGGGAGGAGCTGCTCTGCGCCGCAGTTGATGCAATTTTTACAGCTGTGTTGCACATCCTGTTGTTAAGCCTCTTCCCAGGGAGCTGATGAGTAAATCACCTCCTCGGGAGGGAGCGGAGGCACAGCGCTGCGGAGGGTGGCAGCGCCGGTGGGAGCAGTGGTAACAGCGTGTGGAGTTGCATCATGTTGTTTTGGCAGCACACCTGAAGGGCTCGATGCTGCTCAGCCCTCTGCAGGATAAACAGGAGGGAAAATTATAGGGGAAATGAGCTGAAATTAGTGTGAAGTGGCAGGAGCTCTGGAGCCACCGGCAGGCTGGGGATTCATCGCTGTTGTAACAGGAGCGATTCTGTTCTCACAACCAGGGGAATTGGGCACACGCTTCTTACAGCATCTTACTTTTGAGGATTCCAGCCTTGGGGATGAGTCCATGGGGTTCTGCTGCTCCTGGGTCAGGCTCCAGTTCCCCAGGACATGGCCTGGACAAGTGTGATTACAGTATAAGACACCAAAGCACCTCATTCCATTTGCACACAAATTCATGCCTGGGAAAAATACATCCCCGAATCCTTCTTCCATCACAAGGATGGTCCCTCTTCCCTTCTGAGCCATAGGGTTGGTGTGAACCTCATCCAAGGCAGTGCTCTCGGGTGGTTTGCAGGGAACTGGGCACTGGAATGACCATGGCCAATGCTGTGTCATCAATTAGGAGTCGTGACAGCAGCAGAGCTGAGGAGATTGGGCAGACCCAGAGCTTGCCGAGGCCCTCAGCTCGGTCTGGCTTTGCACCAATGTTTGAACAGCAAGAACATTAATTACAGCAGCTTTGGGGTTTGCCTCCTTTGGTTCAACGCCAGATTTCTGTGGAAGAAAGTAGTGACAGCAAACTCGCGATTGGGAACTGCCGCTGGCGGGATCGGGAAGCTGTGTTTGGGATTTCTGGGGAGGAATAGCGGGAATGAGAGCAGGTGATGCCTGGAAAAGAGACCCTATGGCCGCGCAGGCAGGAGCGGTGGAGGGGGACGGAGGAACTGCTTTGCCCCCCGAGGGTTTTGGGGTGCCAGGGGCTGTGAGGGGTGGCTGAGGAGGAGGAGAACCGCTTTGCGACTGCGGGAAGGAGCGGCCGGGCCGTGGGGTGGTGCCCGTGGCCGTGGCAGTGGCAGTGGGCGCCGGACCGGGCGGCGGGCGCTGCGTGGCCGCCAGGGGGCGGGCTCTGTCCAGCGGCGCAGCCCGGCGCTCGCAGGTCCCGGTGGCTGCGCTGACCCCCCCTCCCCGTACCCGGTACCCGATACCCCCCATACCCCCGGGGTTGTGCAGCCTGGAGAAGAGAAGGCTCCTTAAGGGGAGACCTTAGAGCAGCTCCAGTGCCTAAAGGGGCTGCAGGAAACCTGGAGAGGGGCTTTGGCCAAGGGATGTCGGGACAGGACAAGGGCAATGGCTTTAACCTGCCAGAGGGGAGACTGAGATGAGCTCTTAGGCAGAAGCTCTTCCCTGTGAGGGTGCTGAGGCGCTGGCACAGGGTGCCCAGAGAAGCTGGGGCTGCCCCATCCCTGGCAGTGCTCAAGGCCAGGTTGGACACAGGGGCTTGGAGCAAGCTGCTCCAGTGGAAGGTGTCCCTGCCCATGCAGGGGTTGGAGCTGGAGGAGCTTCAAGGTCCCTTCCAACCCAAACCAGTCAATGATTCTGTGATCCCCTGAGCCCAGGCCTGGCTGGAAGGTCGGCACCATGGGCTGGCTGAGCTGCAGGAGCGGGAATCTGCCACCGTGGCCGTGTCCTGCGGGAGGCATTGCAATAAAGCGCCTTTTCCCAGGATATTCTTGCGTTTCTTCTGTTCCTTATTTATATGATCGCTACGCCCAGAAATCCTAATTGCGAGTGGAGATAAATGGTGCTGGCAGGTATCCACAGCTTTGTGAGGGAAGAATTGCGTTAACTGGATCAAAATAAAGAGCATGTCCCTCTGAAGTACAGCAGTATATGCAAATAAATCTGCATAGCCTTTGTCGTCTTGGCTCGGTCCTCGCAATTATAACAGCATTAAGCATTTACAATGACTCTGAAACATGCTTTCAGTCAGCTCGCCTTTTTCCTCTCCCTTTTCTGCTACTCCAAGAAAGCTCTTCCCTTGGGAAATCCGCATTGTGTGGTGGAAACAGTGAAACCCTCCCTGGGTGGTGCTGGCGCTGGCGCTGGTGCTGGGTCAGCGCCGGGGATGGGTTCACCGCGGCTCACAGCAAAAGTCCCCCCGAAACCGCCGGTTCGGTGCTTCGAGCCCGGAATCCAGGGACAAAGGTAACGCAGAGGGCTTCCCGCGGCCGGGCCCGAGGCTTGATTGGAATGAGCATCATTAGTGTAGGTGTTTAGTTTTGCACGGAGAGAACTGAAAGAGGAGAAGCAAAATCATCCATCGATTTTCCACCTCAAATAACCGCCGGTAAGAAAGGTCCCCTCTGCCAGGCTGGAATGGGCTGAAAAGCAAACAGTCTTTTGGGGGCTTTGCTGAGCAATCCTTTTCTATCTAAGGAGCTGGGTTTTAAGTGCTGCCTCTCGGTTGATTAATTAACGAGCTGCAGGCAGGCAGGAGGTGCCCCTTCCCTGTCCGGACTGTGGAAGCCACCATTCAGCTGCGGGGATATTTTCCTTCCTTAAAACGAAGGTAACGTTTGCATCCTCGAGCAGTATACGCTTGGCTCCAGGTGAGTTGTGTTTGGCTTCTCGGGAGCCAAATGTGTATCTCAGTCATGAGCATCACACTGCTAATTCTGCCCCTGCTACCTCAGCGCAAGAGGAAGTCACAGGGAAAAGCCTCGCCTGGGTTTTACCTGGGAGCCTCCACCTGCCTGGAATCTCACCTGCGGAAAACACATTGAGTGTCTTTTAGCTGAAGGTGTGAATCACATTCCTGACTTTGGGTGAAAGAGTGAAGCACACACTAATTCAATACAAACTTCCGCTGATGGTTCTTCTCTTCTTCCCATTTACAGTCAAAATAATTAACTCAAGAATTACTGGTTGATTTTGTTTTCCTCTGGTTTAACACACGGCAGCTGGGGGAGCCCTTTGGAGGTAAGTGGGGCTGCTTTTCTTAATGCCCCCCTCTTGCTGGCTAACATCTCTTGGCTTCCCTTTAGGCCACGAGGACTTGCAGGAAGGAGTTATGAGCAGCAAAGCCTGCAGTGTAGTGATGCTTCTTGCTCAGCAGCAGGCAGGGAGGCAGCACCCAGCTGCAGAGGCGGCTCACCCCGGGCACCATGCAGGTTGCCTTTTGTCCCCCGAGCTTTGGGATGCTGAGCTGCCATAGAGGTGGACACGGGGTGTCCTGCCTGCACTGGGAGCGGCGTGTGTGCTCTGGGAAGGCAGGCAGGGTGCTGTGAGCGTGGGCTGCAATAGCCATGTAAAGCATAACCAATTGTTTTGATCTTTATTTCCCAAGGACAGATGGATCCCGCCCGTCGGAAGGCGCTGATAATCGGCTTTCCTTGAGTCCCTCGTTTTGTCCTGTTCAAATGTTTTGCTTCCCAGGCTCGTGATCGCAGAGTTGATGCCGATTCAAAGCCCTGTCCCTGATCATGAACTTGCTGTTACGGCCCAAGGTCAGAGGGGGATGTAAGAGTTGCTGCCAGCCCCACAGCGTGTGCCGGCGAGGTGGTAACCACAAACCACCTTCTGCGCCTTTGCTCACGGGGGGAGGGATTCCAGCGTCTGTAAGATGTAACCAGCGTGTTCTTTGAATAGCATTAATGACATTAACAATGTGAGAGTGACTAACAGCAATACGCTGACTTCCAGACGCTGCTGAATCTGCTTCCTCGTGCCCAGCATGAAAGGGTACAATTATTTTTCATAACCTTTTATTTTCCCTTTACAGTGAGCTAAGCAAAGCAAGTTTGTCAGAGGCAGAGTGCTCCTAATTTGGTCTCCAATGACCTCTGGAGCCATGATTGGCAGTCTGGTGTCGGGAAGGAACTCGTGCCTCTGAGATAGAAATGAGCAGAACAAATGCCGTAGGACAGCTTGGGTTCCCTGGAGGATGCAGGCTAAAAAAGGTGAAAGAAGTGCAATTACAGGAGGTTTTCAGCACAGAAAGTTAATTAGCTACTAAATAGCATTTAGTGCAGCTCAACGTGAGGAAATTTGTGTTTTGGAAGCAAACAGATCAATGGGAAGCTGTGGAACGAGCTTCCAGAAAGTCCACGTTGACATTGGTGTACTTTGTACTGTGACGTCCTGGTTTGTCCCAGGGTTCCCCCACAAATAGGAAGGATCGTTGGACGCGTTTCCATGTTTGCAGACGTATGAACACGCTTCCACGTGGGGTTGTTTGACATTCAGTTTCAGAAAGTCTTGTCAGGCTTCTGTCCTGATTATCCAGCACCTTTTTCCCTGTTCACCAATGTCAGTGGAGATGGGTTCTGTTTGGGCTCTTCAGCACTTAAACTTCAGGTTCCAAATATTTCCAGCCACAGGGTGAATTTAACACACTTCTTCACCCAGCATGTTTCACAATTCATAATACATGTATTTGTCAAGGGCACTGTTTTTTCAGAACAGTAGATTTGGATTCCAGCTTCCCCATATTCCCTGACTTTGTACAGTCACTGCACTAATTTTTTGGGCATTTCAGGATAGCTTTGAACTTTTATCGACGGATGGTTCCTTTGAAGGTACCTGTCTTAGATGTTTCAGGCAGCTGATGCAGCCACAAGCTATTTCGCCTTGCTGGAAAGAAGAGGGACCTGGAAGGTCAGTGCCTGTGGGGAATAGTGGAGAAACAGAGAAATGCTAACCCCTGGGGAGGAAAAGGGGCATGTAATTCCCATTACATGGGTGCTCATACATTATGATGATGCTTATTGTCTGTAAATGATGCTTCAGCAGCCAGCATGCAGGAGCAGCTCGGGCTGTAAGGAGAGCTGTTATTAGTGAAGGTGTGCTTTGGTACCATGGTGGTGGAGAGCCAAGGAGGAGGGTTTGGCTCTTGCAAGAGGCTCTCTGGGATTTGGGTGGTGCACACTGACATCTTAGGTAACTGCCACATCACGGCTGTAATCTTCAGCCCCTTTCCCTCTTGTAATTACTTTTGTCACATCATGTTGTAAAATGAGTTATTAGATCTGTGTTGCTGAAATAGTCTTGCCATGTAGTCAGTGCAGGTCTCTGCCCTGGCTCTGTAGCACAAATAATAATGGGGTTTGTCTGTCTTTATGCTCTAGGTGTGTGCAAATGCTTTGACCAAACAGGAAGTTGGGTCCCATTGCTGGACATCAGAGGTCTCCCTTGCAGAGTGGCTGACCCCTCGGATCAGCATGTGGTGGGAGGACAGTGGGTCTTGACACAAGCACTTGCTTTCGCAGGGTGTACAGAAGCTGGAGGGATGCAGATATGGTTGATGGCTGTAGCTGATTGCTGAGTGGTCTTGCTCACCAGCAAGAATGAGATGCATTTTGAGAGAAAAGAGTAATGATCCTTGGGTGAGGGGCGGAGGCTTGAGCGGAATCATAGAATCACAGAGCCATTGAAGTTGGAAAAGACCTTTAAGATCAGGTTTTGTTAATCCTCCTGGGTTTTTTCCTCTGCCCCTTTTATTCCCAAGGACCACTGCACTTGTTCTCTTGTCCTGTGAGCAGTGCTGCATCCTGACTGGTGCTCTGCTTTTCCTGGGTCCTACCACCCAAATCTCTCTGGAACGTTCCTCCAGCTATTTTCCTTGCAGTGCCAGCTCCCTGCTTTTGCAGGGCACTCTGATACAAATTCCTTATCTAACAGATAGAATAGTCTGACAAACAATGAATTCTTCCCTTGCATCTGTGTATCTTGTGTGCCTGGTTAAAGGAGTCCCCACATCCACACTATTAGCATTGATCACACTACTTGTTCTTGCTTACTTACAGAATGATCTCAGTATTAAAATGATTCGAAACAGAAGTCCAGTAGATCATTGCCTTTATTTTTTCCCACTCAATATATAGAGGGAAAAGTAATTTTAAACAGTGAGGTTTTCGTTAACTTCCGCAGTCTGCACCAGTGCATGAGGTCGGACTCTGCATCTGCAGTGTGTGAGAATGCATTGGCCTCTCAAAGGGCGCAGGGTGCACAGATGTCTCTTTCAGATTGCAGCTTCTACATCACTGAAAGCACTGGAATTTCCTGGGCTGCACACTCCAAGGCTCTGTGCTTGCACTGGCTGGCCTTCTGCTGTCCAGAATGGGTAAATCCACTTACACATGTTGCCTCGCATCCCTTCCGTGTGTGTTGGGATCATGTGCAAGCTTGTAACCAGTGGCCGAATGTGAGCTGCAAACAACTGTCCGGAAGAAGCACTTCCAGGATATGCCACACTGCACGCTTGTGGCTGGGTGCTCAGGCCCCCACATTCCTGGGTAGCTACTTGTACCTGGAGCAGGTTTTGGTTGTGTAGCAGAAGGAACTGCAGCTGGCAATAGCAGCTACCCAATTCCCAGGATCAGAGCGAGCCAGCCCAGCTGTACAGGAGCTCTTGTTTCTTGGCAGTCATCTCTGCTGCCGGTTGTTCCAGATGATGCTCTTGAAGAACAGGCACGTTGGCCTCTGGGATGAGGGAACCACAGGACCATAATCCTCGGAGCCAACCTGTCTTCCAGCCCTTTGTCATCCTGACCAGTTCATCTTTGCAAGGGCTTTAGAAAATGTGTTGCCTCTGCTTAGTCTTTGAGCTGGTTTGAGTCACCTCCTCCAGGAAAATCCTGTGGAACCAGCTGTGGCTGTTGTGAAGTGTTGCTCCGTAAATACCAGCTGCTTATAGCAAGCAGCCCAGCACAAGTGTCTCGTACCAGGACTCCTGTTACTTTGGCACTAACATGAGATACTGAATGTTTTGGAGAGTGTATTTTGCAGCTTTATCAGCAAGTAATACTTGATTTGCCTAGAAAGGCTGGACCAGATTCAAGGTTGAAGTCCCTTCCAACCTGGCATTCTGTGGAGCTGTGATTCTAGGATTTTCACAAAGGCTGTACAATTTTAATGGAAGAATTCCCAGGTGATGGTGTATAGCCACGCTTGAGACTGGAACTATCCCAGTGTCCAACCTAGGAAAACTGCTGTCAGTCCTCACTGAGTGATTTTGGGTATGTTGTGTGACCCTGCTCACATGGAGAGATGGCCATGCCCCATCTAGGACCTCACCCTCCGAATGGCTTGAATGCAAGTTTTGCTTTGATGCTTGCTTTCAGCAACCCGGAGCAGCAAACTTTATGAACAGAGTCGTGAAGCTGCTCTTTTAGCTGAGAGTAACCCAGGCTTGGTCTCATCTGCATAATGCTGCAGAACTAGAGGAGGGGACTGGGGATTTATTTCCCCTGCGTGTGGGCACTGAGGTTTTGAGTCACACGTTTGAGCAGGGCAGCACACAGGGGCATGGATGAAAATTTAACCCGCAACTAACTGGGATGTCCGGAGACCTGTCCATTGGAATGCAGTGACCTGAACCGTGGGTGGATGCTGCAAATGGGGCTCGTCCCTGTGGAAGAGGCACTGTAGCAGGCTCGGAAAGCATACTGATGTGGTGTGCTGCCGATGCATGCTGAGTGTGTGATTTTCAGCGTTCAGTGCCTACATTGTTAGATAAGCGGATTAGAAAACATTGCATAAAGTGGCATTGCAGGGGGCTGTCTTTATACCTGCTACTTGCCTTGTTTTGCAAACCCTGATTTCACAGCAGAACCCATTCAGAGCTTGCGCTGAGATTGTTCACATGTATTGGCCTTTTTAAGAATGAAGGGGTCACAGTTTCAGATTCACTTAATTCTCAAAGCAGTGATATTTTTCTTTTGGGATCAGGGTTGGTGGTGGGTTTGTGGGGCTTTAAATCTGAACTCCTTTTACTCCTAAGGATGAATATCTGGGGTGCAGTAAGCTCCTAGTGTGTTGCGAGCAGTTGGCTTCGCTTTCTCTGTGGTGAGCTAAGGAGCTCATGTGTAATTTCCCACTCCTTAACTCTCCAAAGTTTCCCTTTTGCAATGGAAACCATTTGCCTGAAGTTCATACACATGATTCCAGGTTTGTCAGGTCACTTTGAAGGGATCCTGCAGCTCAGGGCTCCATGGCGTGGCTGGAAAGCAGGCAAGTGTCACTGTACCGGCTCCCCAAACTGGTCCTTGTGCTGTGCCAAGGAGCAGGGACGGGCCATTCCTTGGAGGAGCCCGGCTGTTCCCACGCTGGACTTCTTCATTTTGCCTCCTCAAGAGTCAGTTTGGTTTCGGCTCTCCCCAGGTCTGTGTGCAATTTAAGAACAGACCAAAATTAGGGTCGTTTTTAGGGATGGTAAGGAACTAATTTACATTAGAATAATATCATCTCTTATGTGGGCTGTCAGTTATTGATTCCATAGACCTGCACTGAATTCCGGTTCTAGAGCTCTGACAAAAGATCTCTAACGCGGAGCATCTGTGGTTATTGCATCTAACTGTAGTCCTCTTGGCTGATGTCTTGTGGGGTTTCTCCCTCCGTGCTCCTGTCTGCAGGGACACTTGTGACAATCACTTGACCTGCTCCACCAGCTCTGCCTCTAGCCTCGACACCAGTGCCCAGTTCCAGGACAATAACGGGCAAACACAGAGCACCAGATGGGATGAACAGCAGAAAGTATTTGCCCTCGAGCAGGTCTGTGGTGTCTTCAGAGTGGACCTGGGACAAATGAGATCCCTTCGCCTCTTCTTCAGGTAATGTCTTCCTGTGTTCACAGCTGTGTGTGCTCTTGATCAGTGCGTGCTGGGCTCTGGGGGCAGATGGCTTCTGCCTTCCTCCTTGGAAGACTGTTCCTGGTTGTCTCCAGGAAAGCAGGCGTCAGCCTTCCCAAGGAGAGCCTTTGAATTACAGTTATAGGGCCTAAAGGATTCTTTTGCCTAGTAAGGTAAAGATTGCTCTTGCCTGTCTTACCAAAAGTGTTTCAGATAATGGTAAAAGAGTGCTGTTACCAGCAGTGGAGCTTCTTGGGGAAAATAGTCACTATGGCCAATGTGGTGCAATCGTAGAATATCTCAAGTTGGAAGGGACCCATAAGGTTCATCAGGTCCCAGAGTTTAACATTACCTCTTGCCCTGTTTCAAGGAACAGCCTGGGGCTACACTTCCTTATGATTTGCTTTCCACTCCCTCTCGTCTCATGCGCCCCTTCCCACCAGGCACCTTGCTGTCCTGGGCAATAAATGCAGGTTGCTCTCCCCACTGTTTCGTCCCACAGCGATGAGGCATGTACCTGTGGACAGCTGGTTGTTGCGAGCAGGGAGAGCCAGTACAAGATCTTCCATTTTCACCATGGTGGCCTGGATAAGCTCTCCGAGGTGTTTCAGCAATGGAAGTACTGCACGGAGACCCACCTCAAGGACCAGGTACCTGAGCAAGGTTCATGGCACAGAGGGTTTCCAGCTGGTGTTTCACAGGTTTTTAAGCCAGGGAAGTGTGTTGGAGAAGTGGAGCAATGAGTTCATGTCACCAAGTCAGGCAGGAAGATACAATTCATTGCATGTTGTTTAGGATGGAACTGTGAGTGGGATGCGAGGTCTTTCTTGTACTTGCTTGTCCCCGTCCATTCCCGGTTTGCCTGTGGAATGTGGGGGAAGATAATCCAGAGACCAGCACAGGTAGGTATTTGCTAGACCCAGCCGGTCAGCTTGAGGCTTCAGGCACATGAAGGGGAGGATCTGCAGTGGTAGGTTGAAATTCTGTCAAGAGTCTTTCATCCATTTTGTGCACCGTAGCACAGTGCTTGGGAAATGTTTTGACAAGGCATCTTGCCATATTTTGTTCAATCTACATACAAATGTGATAAGAGCTCTTTAATTATCTGTTTAAGATACTGTATGTGCTTATTAGAAACAGTGATTTTTACATTCCCATCCTTCCCACAGAGCCCCCTGCTGCTGTTCTTATTATGGTCGCATGGGCTCACTTTTTGCATTGAACAACCTTTGATTTTTAAATTAAATGTCAGCTGCAGTCTCGCACTGGGATCATGAGTGCCCTTAGAGAGCCTGGCAGTGCAGTTCCCTGCTCGCCTAACAGCAATCCCTTTGTATATGGCCAATCATATGTAATTTATTGCAGGCATTCCTGGCAGGGTGAAGTTTTGCTGTAAGCAGCATTAATTCAGTTTCAGGTCAGGGATAAGACTGGGGGAGGAATGGAAACAATTTTTTTCCAGGACAAAGCTGGTTTGTGGCTCTCAGATTTTAATTATTCGGATCACTCTCACTATTGTAATGGTCGGAGTCTAAAAACCCCTCCCCGAGTGCGGTGCCTCAGTGCTTAATCCTGTGGGAACCATGCAAAAAGGTTTGCCTGCTCTGAAAATTGCTGGGTTTCACACTCTGCTGCTGCCCCTGGCTCCTGCCTCCAGTGTTCTGCTATCTTTGCCCCTGTTCAGCAGCTCACAGACGAGAGGACGTGCATGCAGTTCTCCATCCGCCGCCCCAAGCTGCCCTCCTCGGAAACCCACCCAGAGGAGAACGCCTACAAGCGCCTTGATGTGTCCGCCTGGCTCCATCACCTGAATGAATCCGGACAGGTGGAAGAGGAGTACAAGCTGCAGAAGGTGAGGGGCTGCCTGCTGCTGGTTTGAGCCTTTTGCTACTGCGATGGAGTGCAAGTCCCCAGGTGGAAGCTGCAAAAGTTTGCTTCCATGCTGGGGGCAAGAACTGGGCATTAGAATATAAAGACTGGTGTGTAATGCTTGGCTGGAAGCCTTCTGGTGACTGGAGATGAGTCCGGATAGTAGAGAATCTCCCTGCCCAGCTTCTGCTGCCGTTTGGAGTGAGTAAACCGAAGTGTCCAGTGCCAGACGTGTTTGCAAAATGCAGTGTGAACAAATCAAAGAGAGAAAAATGGAGACTGCTGTATGAAATAGTGCAGGGGGAGCACTGCGTGCAGGTCCTGAGAGAGAAGTTTGCAGTGAAATGCAGTGTCTCTAAGATTGGGGATTAAGCCGTGACATGAGAACGACACGTTAATCATAGAGCCTCTCCAGGGGGGGTTATTGACATTGAAATGAGCCCGATTTGTGTCTGGTCTGGGAATAGAAGGCCAGCACTTTCCCTCTAAACATGTGCAAATTGCAGGAGCTTGAATCAAGGAGTGTCACTTGTCAGGAAAGAACTGCAAAGCCACCAAAGCATAGTGGCAGGCAGTTTCTTGTTGCTGTTTTGGGGAGTGTTAAAACTGCACCAGTCATAACTTTTGCTCTTTCTTCCAGGCCATTTTCTTTGGTGGGATTGATATTTCCATCCGTGGGGAGGTGTGGCCCTTCCTGCTGCACTACTACAGCTATGAGTCCACCTCTGAAGAGAGGGAAGCGCTGAGACTGCAGAAGAGGAAAGAATACTTTGAAATCCAGGAGAAAAGGTAACAGACCAGCTTCATCCTCCCCTGCTCATCTCTGCTCAGGCCTGACGTCGCAGTGATACCATTGGTGACGTACAGAGCCTCTGCCTCCTCCTCCTCAGGAGAAGCTGATTGGAGTAGAGAAGTGAGAGGGGTGGTAAAGGAGGTGTATCGGGCGCAGCTGAACTCTTGAGGGTCTGGAGCTAATACCTCTGTAAGTGGAAGTGGAAACTTACAGTTCTTTGTAAATATATCTGTATATAAAATAGGGAATTAAAAAGGATATCTAATTCAAGGAAGTTATTACTGCAAGAACTGTATGTCGTAACCCCGTTGTGGGTACATTTCAGCTGGAGAGGGGCAGCAGTATTATGAATTAGGAGACAATATGGTTCTGGTGTGCCACCCCCAAGGAGCAGTGCAAAGCAGAGTCCGACTGCTTCTGAAGTGGAGTTTATCACAGAAAACCCATCGTATCATCCCATTTATAGCCCAGGAGGCTCCTTCTGGTAATCCACTGGACAGACACTGCTGTTCTGGACAGACCTGCTTGTCTGTTTTCCAGGTGATGAGAAAAATCTGAGCAGGAATAGTTTTTCTCTGCAATCTAAAGCTAAAATAAGACTTTTTGTTCCTTGTTTCAATCATATTCCTCTCTTGGCAACGTATTCCTGTTGCTGCTCAATTTCCAGGCTGTCCATGACTGCAGAGGAACAGAAGGACTTCTGGCGTAAAGTACAGTTCACGGTGGATAAAGATGTGGTGAGGACCGACCGCAGCAACCAGTTCTTTCGAGGGGAGAACAACCCAAATGTGGAAACTATGAGGTGAGGTGTCTGATTCCAGTGTCCCAAGCAACGTGTCCTGCTGAGTGTATAGAAATCTCAGTAAGCCTGGACCTGGTCACTGCCTTGGGAGGGCTGAAGAACACCACATGTATGGTGACTGGTACCAAGTGGTGCAAAACCAAGGACTTCTTCTCCAGTGTTTCCACTGCTACTTTAGCCATGTACTTCTTGATATAATAACCCTGCTCCCATCACCTGGCTTCCCTGCACACACAGGCATGGAAGAGATGTGAGCCTCCTGTGGCTGTGGGAGGGTCATGGATTCTGCAGCAGGGCTGTGGGCAGTTGCTTGGGTCTGTGGTTCTCCCGATGGGGTGGAGAATGAGCACAGCAATCTGCTTCATGGCTGTGTCACTTGTAAACGTGTGCCTACTAAACAGCTGGAACTCATCTGACAGTATGGCTTGGAGCCTCATAGGTGTGTAGGTACCATCTTTCCTTTCCCTTGGGTTTTTGGTTTCCATTTCTGTCCTCTTAGTCTTTTTACGTTCTACTTTTCTTCTTTTTTTGGTGTCTGTGTATGCAGAACTTTCTCCTGGGATTTATTTCCCTGGACTGATGTTTGCAGCAGTGTTTATCTCTCTGTGTTAAAGTAGGGTTGTGTGTCCTTGTACCTGAGATGTTCTGTGTTGCTTGTTCCTACTGCACTGCTCCCGGTGGGCTGGAAAACAGGACGCTAAAGAGTCCTGTTCAGATCACTTGTCTTATGCTGCTGTGTACTGTCCAGAGCTCTTCATGTCCATCCAGGAGCTTCTTTGGATTAATGCAAAATGTTGTAATCCTAAAAAAAGGAGAGTTAGGTATAGTATTAGTGTACCTTTGCTAGTTAGTGCATGCTTCTAGATACAGTCCTTTAGGGAATGCAGCTCTGTGGGATGCAGCGTGCTGCAGAGCTGCTCAGAAGTTCACAAGCCTCCGGGTGCAACTGGAAGTTAATGTTTCAGGTGGCAGGAGCGATCTGTTGCTCTTTTGCACCTTGCCTGTCTCAGCCTGTGTGGTAGCAGCTGGGGTAGAACGGAAGGGGCCCTGTGCTCTGTGTCTCACCTCTCCCTTTGCGTCTCTTCTCCAGGAGGATCTTGCTGAACTATGCAGTATTTAACCCAACAATTGGCTACTCCCAGGGGATGTCTGACCTGGTTGCCCCACTCCTGGCAGAGGTTCTAGATGAGTCGGATACTTTCTGGTGCTTTGTAGGACTGATGCAGAACACAATCTTCATCAGCTCACCTCGAGATGAGGACATGGAGAAGCAGCTGGTGAGGCTGAATGCTGAGTTCCCTTCAGCCCTGTCTTTAGCTTCTCCTCTCCCCAGTCAAGTTAGAAGGATGCCATACAGCAGTTGCCTGGGCTGTTGGGTTCCAGCGTGCCAAATCACACTCCAAAGCACAAAATACCTGATGGATAAAATTGACCCTGGGTGATCAGGGCACTCCTGAGGCAGTTATAGCCAATAAACTGTCCGAGAGGTTACCTTAGCTATGCTGAAGGCTGCTGATTCAAGGAATCTTTTATGATCAGAAGTGCTCAGGATGCTGCTTGCTTTTTCTTTGTACTTCCTTCAGGCAGCGAAGTCTCACAAGTTCATTTTTGTCCTGATTCTGGAGCATTTGGTGTGAATGAGGCAGAGGAACCGATTGAGCTGCAGCCCTCTCCTCAGTGGGGTTGGTTTTGTTTGGGTTTATTTTAACATTTTTAATAGATTTTTTTAGTTATGTCCAAAAGAAAAGCCCGATATGTCTGAAAGAGCTGCTTCAAACCAGGTGATCTTGTTAAAAAATAGCAACTTTTGAGATTCTAACATGAATGTCAATTGTTTTCTGGTTAAAATCCTGAAAAAGCCATTCTAAATCTGAACAATCCTGCCTGGATCATGATGGCACCAATTTAAAGTGGTAAATTTGTGGTGGAACCCCCCTGGGAGGCTGCTGGTGCGGAGCAGTTAGTTATTGCACAGATTTATGCACTGTAGTGGGCCTGTATAGTCTGGCTTTCCAAAATCACTTCCATATTGCTCAGCCTCTATTGAAATGAAATACTGCCAGAGATAGCTGTGCCCTTTCTTTTCTCTGGTTTTTAGCTGCTTTCCTCAGCCTGAATCTCTCCCCTCCTTTCTTTTCACAATGTGGCTGTCAGGGGGTTTTCTTTTCACCCTCCATCTTTCCTTGTGAAATAGCTGCTGGGCCCTGCAAGCTCTGGCCTTTAATGATAGATCCAATAATACTGCCAGCTGTGCTGTAAGAACAGGCTGTGAGAGGACTGTGGCCAGCCCTGTGGGAGCCCAGGGATGCCACACAGAGGGGGGGCTCCCTGGAATGGTGCCGGAGGGTGCAGGTCCCTGTGCAGGGGCTCAGCTCAGAGCATCTGTTGCAGATGTACCTGCGAGAGCTGCTGCGCCTCATGCACCCGCGCTTCTACCAGCACCTTTCTTCCTTGGGAGAAGATGGGCTGCAGATGCTTTTCTGTCACCGCTGGATCCTCCTCTGCTTCAAACGGGAATTTCCAGATGCAGAGGCGCTGCGCATGTGGGAAGCGTGCTGGGCTCACTACCAGGTAAGATACCTGGTGATGGGCACAGTGCACAAGGGGCAGCAGCAGGGCCTTTGCTGAGCCCTCACCAGCTCAGCAAGCACTGCACATTTCAGTAAAGGCTTTTGGTAGCAAAGCATCCAAAATAAGTAGGTGCTACGGAGGGTCTGTAACCTCCAAAGAGGTTTATCTGTGTAACAGGAGGATGGAGCCCTGCCTCTCCTACTTCAGGCTTCTGGGCTTCAGAAGGAGGTGGGTTTTGTTTTGTTCTGTTTTCTCCACATTCACTTCTGACGTTCAGACTTCTCTTACACAGCTGGAAAATGCCTTCCCCAAAATCACTACTCTGCTTTGAAAGCTGTGGTGTAAACCTTGCTGCTGTGCTGGAAAGGGAAGAGACTTTGACTCAGCTCTGGTTCAGAATTCACCAATAACTCATGTTCTCTGTACCAGCAGGCAAAACTGAAGGAGCAAAAAATGTCACTCAGGGCATGCTTGTGGAGGGTGGGGAGGTTAAGCCAGAGTCTGCCTCCACCTGCTGTACTCCAGCCCCTGCTTTCTCATTGCAGACAGACTATTTCCACCTCTTTATCTGTGTGGCCATTGTGGTGATTTATGGGGACGATGTGATTGAACAACAGCTGGCCACTGACCAGATGCTGCTGCATTTCAGCAACCTGGCTATGCACATGAATGGAGAACTTGTACTCAGGAAGGTAAATGCCTGTGTGCTGATGGGGGCTGAGTCTCGGGTCCAAGAGATGAGTCAGAGCACTGAGAAAATCAGGGACTGATGCTACATCTTTCTCATCTCTGGTCTCCCCTGCTTGTCTGCAGCCTGGGAGGGCAGGATGCTGTTGTTTGCTGGAAAACAAGATTGGCGAAATAAGAGGTAGTTTTGGAGTGCTTGGGTGGTAGCAGGATGGTTGGGATGACCCTTGCATGTGCTGAGGGAAACAGCAGAGAGAGCTGTTCATCTTTGTGCCGTGGTCCCCAGCCATCTCGAGCTGGGAGTGACCACAGGCCATGGGATGTGCTGCTGCAGTGACGTGGCAGTGTCCCTGTGACCTTCAGGTTTGTGTTCAGGAGGGATGCGCCTTTCCTGAAACAGGAGGATGGGATGCGAGGCCACAGGTACCTGTGCTGTCCTTCATCGCTGGTGAGGACTGACTTTGTCTCTCCCTTCTAGGCGAGGAGTCTGCTCTACCAGTTCCACCTGCTGCCCCGCATCCCCTGCAGTCTGCATGACCTGTGCAAGCTGTGTGGGACAGGAATGTGGGACAGTGGCTTCATCCCTGCTGTGGAGTGCTCTGGCCACCACCCCGAGTCCGAGAGCTGCCCGTATGGGGGACTGGTGGAAGTGTCTTCTCCCAAACCAGGAAGTGAAGGCAAGAGAGGCTTGAAAACACGGGATGTCTTTGCTTTCCGAAAATAGCTGTGAGGAACAGGGTGTGCAGAGGAAGAGGGAAGGGCAGGAAGGATGTGCATAGGAATAAATGTCGAAGACAAAAATGGAGGGGTGTCTTGTCAAGACTCCTGAGAACACTGAAAAGTGGAGAATGAAAAAGGAATTAAATCCCTCTATAGGAGAAGCAAATTCCAGTGCACTGGCGCTGGAACCTGAACAAGATGCATCAAACCAGGGACAGTGTTTGCACGTGTTTGGATTTGATTTTGTTAGGAACATGCTCTTTCTAGATCTTAACGAGGAGTTTTTATTCTGCCTCTGGGACTGGACTGGTTCATAACCAGAGCTTTGCTACTTGCTGATGAGAAATGAGAACACTAAAGAGAGCCAACTGCGACCAGCAGTGCTTGTGGGTCAGGTGGAAGGAGCAGAGCGGCGGCAAGGCCGGCCTCTGCCATGTCCCTTCGTCCAGAGCACACCACATACACGTGCTCTGCTTCAACCAAAACGTGCAGCTTTGTGGCTTCTCTCGAAAGCCATAAAGACCATTTTAATTATAATCTGCCAAAAATAAACCTGCGGACTATTGGGATTGCAGGGAAGGTGTCTGCTTTGTTGGCAGGGAAGGACTGGTCACCTAAAGGTCTTGTCTCTTGCCTTTTTGTTGTTTTATATGGTGTTCCGCCTGGCATGGTTGTTTCATCTCCCATTTGTACAGGGCATGTACAGCCACACGTCTTACAGCACTGCTTTTCTGTAGTCAGGGTTTTCATGGACGCCTTTCAGAGTTTACTTCTTGATGACATTACAGCAAAGCTGTTTCTTTATGCTGACAGCTACGGACTTTCAACACTTGCTTATGGAAGTCTGTTGTTTCCAGTATGTTTCCCATTGTGTTTCCTTTGGCTCTTCCTGATTACTGAGTATTTACTGTCCTTACCTGTCCTTGCCACAGGCTGCAGCACATACACTCCAAGTGGGCTTTGGGCTCCTCACTTGGTGCCACTTATGCACCCGCTTCCCCTCCCCAAAGTGAAAATGAAACTTGGTTTGGTTTTGCTGAGCTCTGTCTCTGGTGAAGGTTTCCCTGAGTGTTTCTGAAAGGTCAGCACGTTTCTCCTCTCGTCTTCTGTAAGTGGAGCTGGGGCCTTGGGCACAGCCGTGGTGCCAAACGTCCTTCCCAAAGTCAGTGACATCCAAAGGTGTGTCCTGAGCCAGCACTTGTGCCAAACGGAGCCAGGAAACAGTCTCCTTGTGAGAATGCAAAGGAGATGGGGTGAGAGTGGACTGTGCCGGTTTGCTGCCTCCCTCTGCATGGTGTATGAGGCCTTGCAGCCTTTCCTGGCTGCCCTGTGCCCTCACAAAAGGGGCTGGCAGCTGGGATGCTTTATGTGAAACCGAGAGCATGCTGTGTGCGTAAGGGGAAGATGGCTTGACCCGGTGCAGGCACACGCCAAAGACAGGCTGTTGTGTGGCAGGACAGTTTGGCTTCCGATTTGTGTGCCTTTAATTCAGAGGGTGAAAACCTTCCCTTTGAGGAGAGCAGTGGTGAAACCTGCTGCAGCGTGGCACACGTCCAGAACAGCCCAGCTTCGAGAGGTGCCGAGGCTGCAGGATGTGCTGGGGTTGTAGGAGGTGACACCTCATATAAGGGCTGGTGGCTGCTTTGCTGCAAAGTGGGGGGTTCTTTCAGTTTTATGATGTTCCATCATATGAAAATAAAGGTCTGTGTGAGGCGTTTGTGTGGTACATTGCTGTGCAGGCTGCTCGGTACCTAACAGCTGGGGGACAGCACTTGGTTGGATGCTGCTTGAGTGGTTCCTTTTGCAGCTGTACAAGATGTGTTGGGTGCTGGGTGCTGCTCTCCCCAGGCTCTGCTGATTTCACAGAATCCCAGACTGGTTTGGGTTGGAAGGGACCTTAAAGCTCCTCCAGCTCCAACCCCTGCCACGGGCAGGGACACCTTCCACTGGAGCAGCTTGCTCCAAGCCCTTCCAGCCTGGGGCTGTGTGGCTCAATGCATTCATCGACATTCAAGCTCTTAAGTGGTGGAGGCTGAATTAAGGTCAGAAAAACCACAAGTCAGAAAGCACCAGAAGCATCTTCCCATGGAGCAGCGTGGTGCCAGCGGGCAGGCACCAGCTCCCCATGGGGACAGCAGGACCCGGGTACCACTGGCTGTCACCTTGCCTCCTTGTGCCAGGTGGACATCACCAAGAGACCACCGCACTGCTGTGGCTCATTGGCCGGTGCCAAAGCTGATGGATGCCTCCCTGGGAGGGCTGCACAAGGAGAGGGTGGTGTGGACAAACCCTACCAGGGCTCACCGGGTGCTTGCAGCGGGCTGGGACACACCAACAAACACTGACCAGGAGATCTGGGGCTGGTTTTGCTGCAGCCATTGTTCCCAGGCAGTCAGAGACAGTACGAAGAGATGAAGGAGATAATGTTGAGCACTGTTTTTCCACTATTAAAATGACACTCCGCAATGTGGAAATCGCTCAGGATTTGTTTAACTCTGCACTGCAGTTTTCCAGCACGTGGAAAAAGTTGGGGTTTCTGTTTGAAGTGATGCTCGGCTGTGTGGGACCGCGTCGCTGGGACCAGCATGCCACTGGGACCAGCAACCTTGGAATTCCTCTGCCATGAAGGAAAGGCAACAAGTCAAATGTTGGACAGGACAGCAGGTTTCTGAGGTCCTTCTGACCTGTCCCCAGGATCCCCTTCTCCTTTGTGACTCTTTGGAGTGGACACAAGGAACAGAAAAGAATCAAAGCTTCTGGTCCTGACAAAGGAGTAAAGTGAATCCTGGGAACAATGACCCTCATGTGGCTTCTCTCCTCAGTCACTGCCCTGTTCATTGCATTAGCTGCAGCTGAGCAGCCAAAAATAGACCCTTGCAAAGGTAAATAGTCAGCATAAGCCTCTTTAGACTCAGCTTTGAGCTGACGCATCCTTCTGCCTCCCGCTGCCGGGGGAAGGGAAGTGGGGCGAACAGGAGAAAGAGCTAACCAAGGCTTTGATCCTGGCAGTGAGCAGCAGTCCATCAGGGAACCGTGTGGAGAGCGGTGTGAGCACACAGCCCAGGGCTGTGCCTGCCGTGTCCTGCCCCACCGAGCCCCTGGTGCGGCACCGGGCCCGGGGCAGCACCGGGGGGACTGGGGAAGAGCCACAGCCGTGCCTGGAGCCAGGAGGCAGCTGAGCTGCCTCGGCCTCGCTGCCCGCTCCGGGTGTGTTTGGACAGGGCTCTTTGGCTGCTGTGTTCCAGGGGCACTGCCTGGCCAATGGGCAATTACAGCTCACGAGAACAAAGAGACTCACCTGAGTTATTAAAGCACCAAAGAATTTCAAACCCGGCTTGGCTTGGCCCCGTGGGCTGCCTCAGTAATCCCCATGGCTCTGCTTGGGTCATGAAAAGGGACCAGTCTGGCCAGCTGCAGTTCACGGTCACATCCTGCTGCAGGGCGCTGGTCCTGCCCTGCTGGTGCTGCTGCTTTGGGGAGGGCTCTGCTCCCCATTTACTTCTCTCATTTAAGCATTCAGCAACACAATGTGCAATGGGGGAACAGAAGCAGAGGCCAATGGGAGCTGTGCTGGCAGCACCGGCTTGCACTTGCCACAGGGCTACCGGTGACTCCACAATGAGATCCCATGGGAGCTGGTGCTGCCCGTCCTGGGCATGCTCAGCCCTTTCCCAAACCGAGGGGCACCCCAAAAGCTGCTGGGTCCCCCCCATCCCTGTCCCCGGAGCTGCTCCAGAACAGGGTCACTCCTGAAATATCTTTATGGCCAATTTTCCTGCAGTCTGTGCCTTAACCAAGAGTTTCAGCATCATCCAAGTACCCAAAGCTCACTGCTCTTCGAATGGAGCTCATTTCCCCTGGGTATGAAGGGCAGCTCTCTCTTAGTTCGAGCTCAAAAGGGGCTTTGGAATCCAGTTCTGCTGTGACGCTCCTCTTCAGGACCTCTCCAGGTCCCATCGCTGAGCTCTGGCCTCCCTTCCGGCCGTGCCTGCTGCCACGCTGGGCTTCCTCCCGTGTCCCACCTCCCTCCCAGCGGGTGCCTGACGTCCTGCTCCGTTTCCCTCCTCTGCAGACTGATGTTTTCCAATGATAAACCGGGCTCTTTTCCGAGCTTGTTGCCTGCCCGCGCCCCTCAGCCCCTGCCCATCGCCGCTGCTCCCGACCCCTGCCCTGCTGCTGCATCCCTGCTCCAACAGAGGCCAGAGCTTTCATCTGTAACCTGTCTGCAGCATTTGCCTTGATGTGCCCGCAGGAGCTGGGCACCATTTTCTGTTGCAGGCACCACCTGAAGGTGCCGTGGTTGGGAGCAGCTCCTCCAGCCCAGTTCTGTGTGAGCACATTCACCTGCCAAGCACAGGGAGCTTTAATAAGAAAATATTTGGGTAATGTTGTCATGAAGCAAGTTCTGGGTGAGGAACCCAACAGACTGGTTTGGGTCTGGGGCGAGATGCTTGAATGCACCCAGCTCCAGGTCGCTCGCAAGGGCAGTGCCCGTGGACCAGCCCCACTGCAGCATCCCTCACCAGTCCTGGCGGCAAATACCGCCCTGGTGCTTCAGCCCAGGGGTAATTAGAATAGACATTGGCTTGAAACTGATAAAGCAAATAACAACTGATGGCAGTGCTGGAGAGAGGCTCCAGAGCGGTTTTGGCTGTGCAAGCCTTTGAGCTCTCTGGCTGCTGGCAGAGCAGGGCTTGGATTGGGAACCAGGGGCTATGCTGGGCTCTAACCGGTGGCGTCAGGGCACGGACTGTCCCCAGCCCCTTCTCCCTCTCTTGGAAGGCTCAGCCCCAGGCCTGGGGAACAGGGGGGATCCCCCATCTTTGTTGGTTTGTTTCCAAACCCATCGCTGTCTGCAAGCTGCTGCCGTTTCAAGTGATGCTCTGCAGCTCACCTTTACAGCAAAGCCCCGGCTGGTCTCCTGGGAAGGGAATACCACGGGGGGGGTTCCCTGTTTCCCCTCGCCAGCTCGCTGTCCTGCTCAGCACACAGACATCCCCACAGGTAACTCCAGCCATGGGACAAAAAGCAGGAAACCAAAGTGAAATGCATCCTCCTGTTGAAGTCCCCGGGACCGGGACACGCGAGTGTGAACACCGGCTTGGGATCTGCCTTCACACTGGGACCTGTTCCAACCCGTTGCTGCTCCGGCTGCGCCATGGAGTGTCCTCCGGTGTTTTGCTGGGCTCGGGGAACAGAGAACCCCCAGTGAGACAACCACCACCCTGCTGCAGGCGCCTTCGTGAGGCAGAGTTGACCAAGTGAGTTCTCAACAGGGAAGTTGAAGGGACCTGGGTCTCTGCAGCCCGAGGGCCACATGGAGCCGTCCACGACTCCTGGGGCCCACGAGTGATGCAGTGACACCAGGCATGCCCCAAGGCCCTGCAGTGAGCACGGTGACAGCCCAGGCAATGCAGTAACAGGGACCTGGTGAGAGCCGGCACTTCAGGGGTGCTGGAAGAGATGCTCCAGCCACCCCGACCCGCTGCGGTGCCCAGGCAGAGCAGGTCCCTCTGAACCGAGCTGGCTGCAGGCCCAGTCCCAGCCCAAGCTCCGCTTCATGTGGCAAAGCAGCAGCCTGGAGATGGAGCAGCCGAAGCCTCTCACTGGCACTTTCACGTTGTTTGGCGTGGGTTTGTCCTTCAGGAACCACAAACGCGTTGAGCTGCTTCTCTCTGTGGCTGATGCTTCACCAACCTTGGCGGTGGCAGGGGCGGCGGGGGGAGGCTCTGGGCACTGGGCATTCGCCAAAGCCCTCCATGCTCCGGAGGTTTCCCAGCTGCTCCCACATGTCGGGAGCTCAGCGTCCCGCAGGGACACACGGGGCTGGGAGAGGGTTGCTGTGTCCTGCCTGCACTGAGCTAAGGTTGTGCCTCCATCCCCTCCTGCGGGTGTCTGGGAACAGGGTCAGGCCTGGTGACCGCAGGAGAGGGTCACAGCCACCGTGATGTGAGCTCAGGGAAGCCTCTGTGCTGAGCCTG
This sequence comes from Amazona ochrocephala, assembly GCA_039720435.1. Lineage (NCBI taxonomy): Eukaryota > Metazoa > Chordata > Aves > Psittaciformes > Psittacidae > Amazona > Amazona ochrocephala. Next base: position 94,674,242 of record CM077879.1, read on the forward strand.
CTCCAGCACCGCTGCTGGGAGGAAAGGGTTAAGGAGCTGCCAGAATGAGACCAGGGAATTCAGCTGCTGATGCAGGTGGGAGATCAGCAGGCGAAGCATCCCCATACAGACACCGCAGTATCACTGTCACCGCTGCCTGGGCTGCGAGTGGGAGCAGACCGGGACCTGGCTGCCACCCATGATCACCCCGGGGTGCCCCCCCTGCTTCTTGCTGCCAAAACATGGCCTGAACCTCCCCTTCTGCAAATTGCTGCTGGAAGGATGCTCCGTGGTACCTGGATACTCGCAGGCATCACAAGGGTAGGCAGAGCTGGAGCCCTGCAGGGGTTGGGCACCGCGGGGCAGGCAATGAGGGCCCATACATGCTGAGCGCCTGGTCCTGAAAATCACTTGTCAGCGGTTTGGGTAATAAGATTTGGAACAAACAAGGCTGAAATTGGTGACACAGGAAGAAATGGACAACCAAGACCTGGTGCTTCTGGGGCTTTTGCCCTGTGTGGGATGGGATGGAACTGGGGATGGCATGAGGGTGCCCATGGGACCGCATCACTTGGCTTTTCCTGAGCTTCACAGGCAGCGCCCAAGAGGAAGCCATGGCTGCAGGCAGGAAGCAACAAGGGAAGGAGGAGGACCTTGCGGGGAGAACAGCCCCACAGAAAGTGGGGAGCAAAGAGGACACATCCCCCCAGCGACACGAATGCCTGGAGCAAGCCCTGAGCTTGCCAGGGCCGGGACGGCCCCGAGAGCCCTCCGGATGGGGCGGTTCCCGTGGACCTGGGGCCGTTTCCCTCGCAGGCGGGGGCACGGGTTCTGCTGCTGGGAGCGGGGCAGTGGCTGCTGCGGGGCTGTGGGTCCGGCCCCCCCCGGTGTGTGGTTCATGGTGCTGAGGGCCCCGCAGAGCAGAGCCGCTGCCCAGGCCACGTGTGCTGCCCCTGCCGCAGCCAGCTGTGGAGTCGGGCCCGATGGCAGCATAATGGGATAATCGATGGCCCATTGTTGCTGGGCTGAATTTCGCCGTTCAGGCAGGGAACGAGCACTGTGACCGCGCCGAGGCAAGGGAGGAAGCAGCCCCGTGTCCCCTGCAGCCCGGGGCTGAGCGGGCCCGGAGCCGGTCCCACCGGGGCTGCAGCCCCCGGACCCCGGCAGCCACGTGTGGGGTGCACGGAGGTGCCACCACCGGGGATCCGCTTTGCTTTGTGTAATGCCAGGTCTAAGATGGCTGCAGCCGGGCTGAGCGTTACTGCACTGCCAAAGCCCCTGTGCCAGCTCCAGCAGGAGCCTTTGCCAAAGGCCCCAGTCAATGCCGTACGGGAGGGCTCCCCCGCGCCGCTGGCTGGGATCACCCCTCGCACGGCCCCCGCTCCGCAGCACCCACACTTTGCCCTGCTGCTGGTGGTGCCCACCCCGATACCTGGAATCGCCCTTCCTCCTCACTGTTTATCTTCCTCGCATTCCTCCGGGCTGGCTCACACCCACCCGGCAGCGCTGCCGCGTTCGGGCTTTCCTCATAGTCCCTGCTGTGTGATGGGGCTGTTACCTGCCCTCTGTGCTCTGCTCAGTGCTCAGACCCCTGGGGTCAGCCACAGCAAGTCCCCAGAGGGAATGAGTCCTGCACCCCCCCAAAATCCCACTGCCTCCACTTTTCTCCCCACTGTTGCCCTCTGGAGCTGCCTGGTTTGACTGCATTTACTGCATGGGCTGCAGGTCCTGCAGGTACTGCACAGCTGCTGGACCTCAGCTTACTGAACACCTCCAAGCCCTGGTCCTCAGCTTGCGTTACAAGAGCTCCTACATCACTTTGGTTCAGCCAAAACACACAGACACACCACCGCTGTAAATGCCACCCCATAATGAGCTATCGAGGTTACTGCTCCTTCCCCTCTGCCTCAGCTCCTGCCCCATCCTCTCCCCTTCAAGACTCCTCCAAGCCCAAGCATCCCCCGGGATGGATTCGCAGTGTGATTTCCGCCTGGATTTCGTCTCCATGCTCCCAGCCCATCCCAGTCTCCCCTGGTCCCTCAGATTCCCATGTCTTGGTATGTGCCACCCCTCCTGAGTCAGTCTCAGCTGCAAACATCCTCCCCGATCCATGGGCTGTCGCTGCCCCTTGTGAAGAGCAACATTCCAGAGGAGCAGCCCTGGCTCCACAGCCTGGGAAGGACAGCGGGGACCGTGTCCAGCGGGATCCTGGCTGCAGCTCGGGCCGTGCTCCTGCAGAGCCGAGCGGACGCGCTCCCGGGCCCCGCGCACCCATGGGTGTTGGGGTGAGGGTTTGCCCACGGCCGCAGCCCCCGGGACTCCCCAGCGCAGCGGCCGATGCAGCGGGAGCAGCGCCAGCGCCCTCCCAACGCTGCCTTTTATGGCCCTGCTGCAGCCGCAGCCCAAACATGGGCTGAGGAGCGGCGGAGCTGGAGCAGCCTTGGGCCGAGCAGCCCCGCGCCCGTGTCGGCAGCACCCCCCTTACCTGGGGGGCTCCCCGAGCGCCCTGCGCTGCTGCATCCCCATCCCCTGCTCCTCACAGCCCCATCCCTGCCCCACACAGCCCCCATCCCTGCCTTGGACATCCCCACATCCATCACTGCCTCGGGTACCTCCACATCCATTCCCACCTCATGCTCCATCCACACTGTGCCCAGCGCGTTCATTGTGTCTTCACACCTCCCTGTCCCCCCCAGGGTGGACAAGGCTGCTGCAAGGGGTGGTCCAGGACTGAACCCCGCTGTCCCCTCCAGTGTGAGGAGGCTGCACATGATCTGTTTCCTGGCTGTGGGCAGTAAATCCCCAGGGACTGGGACAGTGGCTGTGTTTTAATGACAGGGCTCCATGAATCAGCGCTGCAGTTGTGTGCACGCTGCAATCCCGCCTGCCAGGCAGACCATCAGCATCACCAAAGCCCCCAGTCCCAGGCTGAAGCCACAGCCCTGCCCCGGGCTGATGCTCAACTGCATCCTCTGCTCTCACATTGGGCCCTGCTGCTCTTTGCTGGTCAAAGCAGCCAAGCTGCTTTGCTTGGCTCATTTCTCACGTTGTCCTGACTCTTCCCAGCTGCTGGAAGCCTGAGACTGCCTCAGCCCCCAGAGAGTCCAGCGCCAGGGACTTATCCCCGCGAGGGACCAAGCAGGGGATGACCACAACCCACGCTGCCGACCTGGAGGATGGTCCTCCAGACTGGGACAGCTCCTTAATCCATCGCAGGGAAACCCAACCAGGTCCAACAGCTGGAGCATGGAATTGTCCCTGTTGTGACTGGAAGCAGCAAGCACATTTCCAAAAGGAGCTCTCAACCTGTTCCACCGAGCTGGTGGAGCTCCCACTGCGCAGAGCTCCCTGGGAAGGTCCATGGGCAGCCGAAAAGCTGCTCCACTGCCCAGCGGCGGTTGGGGTCAGGTGATGGGCTGTGCCAAGGAGGACAGGATGAAGCACAGTGTTCCCATGGGTGCTCAGCACACGGATCCCCAGCAGCAGTGGATGTGGGGTGGCTGCAGGAGGGCGGCAGAGCTGCTGCACGTGCTGCGGGGCGAAGGGGTGAGCTCAGGAAGCGAAGCATCGCTCGTGCTGCCCGTGCGGACGCTGGAGCTCCCAGACCCTGCCCGGCATCCCCAGGGGGAACCAGGCAGCGAGAAGCAGCCTAAGAGTGGCTGCGTGGGGCACAGAGAGAAGGGGAAGTGAGAAGGGTCCGCAGCTCACCAAGGGACAGCCCCTGGCCCAGCCACAGTCCTGCTCAGCCTCGCAGAGAGGTTTCCCCTGCCCAGGGAGGTCCCTGATGTGGGCTTTCTGGGGCTTCAGGGCTCCCCTGGCAGGAACACCCTGCTCTCACCGTGATGCTGCTTTGCCACTCTCCCGTGTGTGAATCCCAACACCTTCACCTGAACATTCAGCATGGAAAACATCCAAAGGTCAGGCACCAGGACCCACAGAGCCCAGGGCAATGTCGCTATGGACCAGGACCTCTCTACTGGGCAGGAGCAGGGCAAGAGTCCAACTTGAGTCCTTTAGCAAATACTCAGCTCTGTACACCCAAAAGCAGGCAGTCCTGTATAGACACCCGTCCAAGGAGGGGCCGAGGTTGGAGGAGCCAGTCTAACCAGTCAGCCACCAGCGTGCCTCCCCAGTAGTGCTCACCCAGCTCCTGCATGGCTGTTCCACCTGGTGTGAGCTGGGAGCCCAGCGCCTGCTCTGCCCTGTCCAACACGCGATGGACTTGCCGGTTATCCTGGAGGTGTAAGGAATGTACACACTGTCCCATCCGCATCCCGGCACAGGGCTGAGCTGCCTGCAGCAATGACCCATGCAGGGTGTGTGATCACTGCCTGAGCCCCACAGATGGGCAGGGCCATGGAGCGGGGATCCCAGCACTGTGTCACACGGTGGTGGCTGCTTCATCTTGAGGCCCACGACCCTGCGGGTTTCAGCCCTGCAAACACAGATGGGCGCCCACCCCCAGGCACACATGTCCTTCTAATGGGTTTAATGCAGTTGGGCATGGGTCGCACTAAGCAGCTTCACGGCAGGAGCTCTCTGGTGACAGTGCAACGCGCAGGGCAGGCAGCACGGCCGGAAAACCTTTGTGAAACCTTTGAAAGCAGCGGCACTCGGTGCAATCCGCTGCAGAGAGAGGGGCCCGGGCAGGCGCTGTGGAACCTCCTTGCACCGGCTCCGGCCGCACCAGCAGAGGTGATGCTCCAGCAGCGGCAGGAAGGAAGTGGCAGCATCGCAGGGAAGGGCTGCGGGAGCTGCGCCGCTGCCTCGCTCAGGTGCAGGAGGATGGAAACGGCCTCACCACAGAGCCACACGCGCTTCCTCCCTCTGCCTGCACCGGCGCAGCCTGCACGCAGGCGGCAGCGCCTTCAAAACTGTCACACGCTGTGTGGCGGCTGCAGGTCCCAGCGATGGATCGGCCGGGGGGGAGAAGCACGGGGGCAGCAGCACTGCTGGATCCAGCGCAGCAGCTCCCAGCTCGCTCCCAAGGGAACCAGTGCCCGGAGCAAGGATCCTGTGGCCATTTGTGTGAGGGGAGACCCAAAAGCTCAGCCACAAACCCGCTCATTGCACGGACACATCATCAAGTGCCAGGAGCTGCAGCTCGTGGTGCCACTGGCCAGGACGCCAGAGCCCTGGGTAAGGTGTCTGCCCGTGGCAGGGGTTGGAACTGGACAGGTTTTGGGGTCCTTTTAACCCAAATCAGACCGGGATTCTGTGATCCATGAATTATCCGTGACCACCCACCCTTTGCCATGTGCCAGCCTCGCCATGCGGCATTCCCAGACCGCGGGGCAGGACAAGTGCTGACACAGCCCTTGCCTGCTCCTCTTCCTGCAGCTCCCCGAGCGGTCCCAGCCCAAACCAGTAATTACCACTCCTGTCTGTGGGCAATTACCCATCACTGCCCGGGGAGGGGAGGCTGCAGCATCACTTGGGATCAGTGCCATGGGGTGCGATGGCTCTGCCAGAGGAGCCGGTCCCGGCAGCGGGTGGTGCCTGCAGCACTGGTCCTGGCATGGGAGGGCTGCAGCTTTCCCTGCTTCCCTTTCCCTCCTCCCCATGGCCTGTATCCCGGGAGCAGCTCTCCACCACACCAGTCACCCTGCCCTTCCCAGGCAGCTCATGGCAGCACCCTGGTGCAGGAACACCCTCCACAGCTGCAATCACTGCCATCACAGCCGATCAACCTATCAATCAATCAATCAATGTCTGCACTTAAATATCTTGGCATGGCCAACACACTTTCTTCTGCAGCTGGGGAAGGCTTCATGGGTGCTCGTCCCTGTCTGGAGGAGCTGTTGCATGGTGAGCACTAAGGGAGCTTGAGCATGGGATGAGGCAGTTGGGTGACCTCTGGGTGTGCTGCACCCCAAGAAGCCCATCTGAAGCCTCTTCTGCTGGCTCAGAGGAGCAGCCTGATGTAGGGTGAGCAGAGCCTGGCACTGCCATCCCTATGGGTGTGTGCGGCCCAAGCTGGCTTTGCAGCCGTTGAGTGGAGGCTTTGCTGCATGCGGCAGCTCCGGTGGTGTGTTACTGCTGAGGTTCAGGTGGTGCTTTATCTCCCAGGCATTATTTGGGACTGGTTTTCCTTCTGTTTAATGCTTTCAGAATCAGCTTCAGGTTGAAGTTTCTGATCTTCTTTCAGTTTGTTCATTGAAATTTCAGACCAACGCTTCTGCGCTCCAGAGCCGCAGCCCTCCCACTGATGCCATCTCCCCGGCTGCCCATGCAGAGTCAGAGCAACCTGAGGAGCTCCAGGCAAGATCCTTCCCTGGAAGCTCCTGTAAGTGTCCAGCAACTGCACGGCATCATCTGCCCTCATCCCACCATCAGACCACATGGGGTGAAACCTGTGCCCAGTGACTCCTTTGAGTGGCCAAGTCTTTGTACTCGATACCAATCTTGGAGTGTTTCCTAGAAAGGGATGGGGACCCTCCCGCAGGTCTGTGCTTTGCCTCACTTCATTGGGAGCAGGTTGGGGGTTTCGCTCATTAAGGAGTGTGGAGGCCCAGCTTCTGCTTGCTCTGATGGGGGAAGTACCTGCCTGGAGGCTGCTGTCCTTGCACCTCTGGTGTGAAATGAGCTGCAGCTTCTCAGCCTGGAGCCCAAGGAAAAGGGAATTTCCTGTTCTCCTCTGGAGCTTGTTGGAGAATCACGGGGGGGAACCTGGGAAGCCGCAGGGGATATCTTCTTCCAGTGCCTCTGTTGATGGGATTTCCAAAGCACCACCTGACCCACTCTGCTTTCCTCAGCAGAGCCTCCCGCTGTCTCCCACTCTCTGCAATGGGTGCACAGCTTCCATCTGCCTGGAGAGGGGAGAGGGAAACCCAGGCTCGCCTCAGGGCGGTTATGCCAGGGCCAGCCAGAGCCATCCTGGCTCCTGGGCTGTATGTGGGACTCCGGTGTTCCCTGCGTGGCTTCTGCCGCAGAGGAGCCTTTGTGCAATACGCTTTACTTGGGTTTGTGCCCACAATTCTACCCGGCTCCAGTGGCTTCTTGTCTGACTTTGTGGAGCAGCTCCGAAGCGGGGCTGTCGGGGGCTTGCAGCCTGTTGGTGCTCTTTGTGTTCCCATGGAAGTGCATGGAGCAGGCTGGAGAAGCTTGCTCAAAACATCTCAGTCCCTTCACAATGCTGAGCAGCTCCTCGCTGCTGCCATCAGTAACTGCAGCCTCATGGAGAGACATGCAGAGCCTCACTGCTGATGGAGAGAAATCTCATCGCTGCACTTGGCTGCAAGGAGCAGCATCGGCTTCAGTGATAAGAGGTGGAAGAGAGCTTGGAGCTCAGCCCTCTGCAGGGCTGCTCACAGGGCAGGTGATGCTCACCGGGCTCCCTGCAGTGTGCAGGGGAAGAGTTCCCATCTCCCTCTGCCCCACAGCCCCCTGCTCTCTTCCTGAGTGGGAGTGCTTCCCAGTGCTCACTGCGTGCGGTCCCAGGCAGTCTGTATTGCCATGGGATGTGGGGCAGGCAGGATCTGCTCCCATCAGGTGGGTGCTGAGTCCTGCGCTGTGGAAGGACGGTCATGGCTGGGGACAGAGGGATTCCAGTGCCTCTTTCCTCTGGATTTCTCCTGACTTGCCTGACTCTAAGAAGATTAAGGACAGATGGTCTCTGAGGCACCCATGCTAAGGCTGGGGGTGAAGGCCCTGGGGAAGGGGGGTTATTCCCATCCAAGTCCCCAAGGGATGGAGTCTCCTGGAACCTGTTGTTAGGTGCTGCCCTCCCTGCAGCTCCATGGGGCTGGGCAGTCACCTCCTTCCTTCAGGGCTGCCCCATCCATGGAGGATTCCATGGTGCCCACACGATGACCGCCCTGGGTGACTGCGGTGTGTACTCTGTGTCTCAGCCCCTGCAGGGGAGCAGGCTCCACTGTGCTTTGTTGAGCCGCTGTGGAAGCACGCAGTGCACCGTCCTGTGCCCCATCCGGGGGCATTCCGCAGGCAGCCTCTCCTGGCCCCTGCTTGGAAGCAGCTCCAGAGAGAAAATTCACCCAGCGCGGCCCCGGCAGCGGCTGCAGCGATGCACTTGTGAAGCCATTTAGATTTCCACGTGATGACCCAGTTCGGGCTGGTTTTGTCTCTGGGTTTTCCCACTGCTGCTGCCTCTGGGTGGGTGGTGGCAGCTCCAGACCCTGCTGCTGTGCTTGGCTTTAAAGCCACGGGCTTGTTCCACTCTGACAGCCCCAGCCTCAAGTGCTCCCTCTTTATAAGCATTCCAAGCGCTGGTTTTCTTCCTGCTGCAGCGCCTGAAAGTGCTCGTGTGTGCTCCATGGCCCTGGATGTCTTACTGAGAGCTCTGAGAAGTAAATGCTTTGTGGCAAAGGGGTTTTTGCTGCATTAGAAAGCCCGTTACACTGGGGGCAGGGCACGTGTCACTTCAGCTGCTGGAGTGAAGGTGCCGGGATGCTGCAGGGGTTTTCAGTGCCTGTGTTGGAGGGAATTCCAGCCCAGCTTCCAGCAGAGTGGTCTCTTCCCTCGCTGTTTGAACCAGCCCTGGCCAGCAGTCGCTCAGCACCAGGGGTGGGTTTGAACCATGAGGCAAAGGGGCAGCTTCTGTTTAGAAGGAGACAATAATTGCAAGTCAGATTTGCTTGTTCAATACTCTATTGACAGATTTGCCTTGGCAACCTGGAGCAGGGTTTCATTGTCTGCATCTTACCTCATGGCATCCTATTGATTGAGTGGTGGGTTTTGTTTTGGTGGGTTTGCTTTTTCTGCCTCCCCAAGCCTACCTACTCGTCCTTTTCTTGTCTCCAGCACAGCGTTGACCTCAGCACAGGCTGTATTATAACCTGGTTTCCAAACCGGCTGCAACTCCACATGTGAGCCAGGGCTGACAAAAGCAGAACAACCCCAGGAGCCCCACTGGCCATGGCGTGGGTGACCAGGTAGGAGGAAAGAATGGGACCAGCACTCCCCCCCTCCAAGGACACCCTCATATAACAGTCACGAAATCTGTGTCTGGCCCCAGCGAGAGTGGCCTTGGAGGGACTGCTGTAACTAGTCATGAATTAACTTTCTGTTCTTTGGTGCTTCGCCTGCGGTGATCCTCACCCTTTGGGGCTCCAGCAGCAACCCTTGGACCCACCAGGACACCCAAACTGCAGCCTTGGAGTCGTGTCGGTGGCACTGGAGGGTTACAGCTGAGGAAGAATTGCTGGTTTGAATTGCTAATAATGGTACAGACTAATGAGCAACATCAGAAATGATGGCACGTGTAATCAGTGCCGCTGATAGCAGCATCCAGCAGGTCTGTGTATGGGGCGAGGGGAAGTGGGTGCCTCGTGTTTCAGGGGCAGAACCTGGCCCTGGCTCTGGGGTAGAAACTTGATAAATAATGATGAAAAGAACGAACCCAGACAGACCTCAGCCCTGGGCAGGAGGAGGGAACGGGGCCAGTAGGGGACACTGCCTCAGTGGGCTTCCCAGCACCGGCAGGAAGCACATCTGCCTCTGGCGGGTGGAGGTTTTTTGTTCATACAGCCACCCTGGGGCCGCCCCATGCGGAATCAGGGCACACAGGGGGTGGCTGGAGCCCCTGTGCTTGGTCTGTGCCCACTCCTGGCATCTCCACTGGGCACAGGGCCCTGTGGCTGCTGATGCTCTATGGGCGTAAAGGAACCTGAGACCTTGCACGGTGTGTGGCAGTCACAGAATGCGTGTCTGCCTCTTGTGCCTCCCCTAAACAGGCAAATTCTAATCTGTGTGGTGTGAAACAACCACTCCCTTGGCTCCAGTAGGCAGCGGCTGGTTCTGGTTTCTTTAGGTTGGAAACCTCTCCCTTTTCTCATCCCTGTGATATGCCCCAGTCAGTCAAGAAGAGGCAACAGTTGGAAGCGTTGCCTCCTTTCCTCATTTAGGGTATGTTATGTGGTTCAAATAAGGTGTCCTCTTTCGACTCGACAAAGGGGATGATGTATCAGTTCATGAGCTGCTGTTATCTGAGCAAGGTAAGAGAGAGAAAATCACCACCATTACGATCATTACTGTGAATCATGTGCAATCAGCCTGGTAACAGAAAGCAGATGAACATCCTGCAGAAGCCTACAGGACAGGAGCTGGCGCTGAGCTACGGGAGCCACGAAGCATTAAATGCTTTTAATGTTGGTTTTCGGTGTTGCTTTCACCTTTTCTAATTTACTGAATGTTATGTTTCATCAACGGCCTCTCCGCCAGCTCCCGAGGCAGGTTCTGCCGCCATGCCAAGGACGTCTGCTCACACGTTTAAAAATATATATGTATTTTATATATACATGCAGGCAGCCAGCCCCTGCCCTCCTTATCTCCTCTTCCTGCCGGGGGCCTGGGAAGAGCCCAGCATTCCCGGCCGCCTGGGCCCGGAGTTGGGGAGGAATTGCACCAAATCCTGCTCGTCCCTGGGCATTCAGTTTTATTGCAAGCATTAGTGGTTTGTGCTCGGCTTGTCTCCTCTGGCAACAGGAGAAGCTTGAAATGTCAAAGGGGAGGGTTAACAAACTCCGCTGGCATAAATTTCAGAGGATGTGCGGTTCTTAGGAAAACGGCTAAGTTAAAAAATAGATAAAATAAGACTTTAAGCGTGGCCACGTGCGCTGCTTTGGGCTGCGGTTCACAATGGATAATAATTCTTACATTAAGCCCCTTCGGCCCTCCAGGGAAATCAAAATTGTAATATCAGTTTGCTTTTTATTGGCTCGGCTCCACGATCGCGGCGGCTGCGTCTTTGTTATGGTCCCCGATGCGGTGACATTCAACGGTGCCCCCGGGTCCAGAAGGGGCCGGCCCCGAGGGAACGCGGCGCATTCTCGGGGGGGACGGGCGCTACTGGCCGACCCCAGGCAGAGGAGGGGCTCCGGGCCCCGGTGCCGCTCGGGCTCAGCCCCGCCGCTCCCGCACCACCACGAAAGTTGCCGGGAGCCCCGCGGGGAGCGGCCGCCCCGTCCGTGCATCAGCAGGGTCCCGGCGGAGAGGGGACGGCGGCAACAGGACCCCAGCCCCGGGACGGCCTCGGGGCGCACAGGGAGCGGCGGCTCCGGTCCTCTGGCACCTGCGGGGACCGGTGCGGGCCAACATCAGGAGCAGAGACCCCCGGGACCTGCCCCGCGGGGGTCGGCGGCAGGGGACAGCTCCCGCAGAGACGGCGGGGAAGGCCCGGAGAGGACCGTGCCTTCTGCGGGGGCTCCGCACCGGGAGGTTCCCGGCCGGCCCCGCTCCACCTGCCCAGGGGTAGGAAGGTCGCTTCCGTTTGACACCGCCACGTTTCCCGGTGCAGAGCAGGGAACGGCTGCGGCGTCCCCGCTGTCAAGCCGCAGCTCGGCGCGGACACACGTGGGCCACAGCCCGCTCCTCGTCATCCCCGCAAACGAGAACGAGCGCGCGGAGTCTCCCGCCCCGTGCTCCCCGGTCCCCGCGCGCCGCCGCCGTTTGCGGCTTCCGGCACCGGGCGAGGGAAACCCGCCGCCACCTGCCCCGGGCCCGCTTCCCAGGGCGCTCCGGCCTTCCTGCGGGAGGATCCCCGCCGCTGCCTGGCCCGGGCCGTGCTCTCGCCACCACGGGGACCCTCCGAGCAACGCCGGCCCGCAGCGGTGCGAAGGATCCTCCGGGCCGGGCTTAGGGCCCGCTGCGGGCCGGGCCCCGGGAACAGGCAGCGGGCTCGGGCCGTGCAAGGAGTGGGCACCGCCGTTCCCCGGGCCCACGGCAGCCCGCGACGTGGCGTGGAGCCCTCCCGAGGGCGCATCCCCCGTCGCAGGACCCCCTGGGGAGGCCCCCGCCTGCTCCCCCCCCTCCCCGGTGTTGCGGGTTTCGCACCTGCCCCGGGGCTCCACCGCCCCCCGCGGGGGCCGTGCTGAGTCACGCGTGGGGCGGGGGCCGGGGTGCCCGCACCCCTCCGCCGCCCGCCCCCTCCCCGCCTCGCTCCCCGGCAGGTCTGCGCCAATCCCCCAGCCCCGCCGTTGACGGGCAGCCGGGCCCGGGAGGCGCCGCCTCCCTGACGTCTCGCTCCGGGATTTGCACGGGTTGCGGTGCCGCGGCTCAGTGTCTGTCGGGTCGGCGGCGGGAGCTGCCGGGAGCCGGAGCCCAGCTCGGCTGCAGCGGCGGCCGCGGACGCCCGGCCCGACCCGGCCCGGCGCGGCCCCTCCCGGGTGCAGCATGGAGCTGCCGGCGGTGGGGGAGCACGTCTTTGCGGTGGAGAGCATCGAGAAGAAGCGGATCCGAAAGGTGAGGGGCGGAGGGTGGCGGGGGGCGACCGGGCGGGCGGCGGGTCCAGCTGACGCCGTGTCTTTGCCTCCCGCGCTCCGCAGGGCAGAGTCGAGTACCTGGTGAAATGGAGGGGATGGTCGCCCAAGTGAGTACTGAGCCGGCAGCGGGGCCGGGGCCGGGGCAGGGGCGGCCCGGCGGCGGGGCTGCGCCGCGCTCCGTTCCCCGGGAAGGGCCCCGGCCCGGGCGGCGGGCGGACGGGCGGCGAGACGCGGCCGCGGGGCCCGGTGGTGGCGGCGGCGGGAGCCGAGCGAGGCGGGCAGGCGGCGGCTGATGTGCACCAGAAAATGGCTCCTTCCCCCTTTCCCTCCTCGGGAGCCGGGCTCCATATTGCAGAACCGAGCGGGGGGGGGCGAGCGGGGGGGAAGGGGGAATAACCGCAAAAATAACCCGCAGCCCGGGCGGGCGGGCGGCCCCGGGAGCCCGCCGAGGCGGAGGCACCGGCGGCGGAGCGAGCGCGGCTGCTGCGGGGGCTTCGGGAGCTGCGTGACAGGGCGGGCGGAGGGCGCGGGGGGGCTCGGCCCGGTCCCTCCTCCGCGCCGTGGCCGCTTTCTTGGGTTCGGGAAAGGGGATTTGGAAAATTTCATCATGACATGCCTCGAATTCCTCCGGAATAATAACTGCGCTAAATAAACAGTTCCGTCCCCGTGCCGCCCCCCCTCCCCGCCCATCCCCCCCACCCACCGGGACCCGCGCCCATCACCCGCTCCCAGGCGGGCCCGGGGGTGCGGGCGGGTTGCGGGGCACCCCCTTGCCCGGGACCCCGGCCCCTCCCGGCGGGGCCCCGCGGCTGACGGCCGTTCTCCTCCCCTCTCGCAAGATACAACACGTGGGAGCCCGAGGAGAACATCCTGGACCCGCGGCTGCTCATCGCCTTCCAGAACAGGTGAGCTGCGGGCGGGGGGCGGCGGGTGCGTCACGGGCACCGGACGGGACGGGCCCGGGCTCGGGTGCGCGGCCCCGGCGGGGCGGGCCCCCGGGGACGCGGGTGACGCCTCCAGTTCAAGGTCCTTCCGCGCCGCGCTCCCCCCGCGCCGCGCTTTGCGCTCCCGCCGCCCGGGGACTCGGTGCGGGCGCGGGGAGGAGGCGGCGCCGCCGCCGCTGCGCTTGGACGGGCTGGGCTGGGCCGGGCTTCTGCTGCTGCTGCTGCTGCTGCTGCTGCTGCTGCTGTTGGGTTTTCCCTTTCCGTGCATTTATTTCCTGTAGTATTTTGGCGCAAACTGTAAACTTCAGCCCCTCGCCGCAGCGGCGGGAGGCGGGACAGCGCCTTCATCATGCGCCCGCTCCCTCCCCGGGTCACCCGTGTCCCCGTCCCGCCGCCTCCTGCGGGACCCCCTGCCCCGTGGGGTCCGCTTCCCCACCACAGCCCTGCTGCACCCGTGCGGGGTCGTTGGGGTGCCACGCGTGGGGTGCGGGATGGGGTGCACCCGGGGGTCCCTGTGCCGCCGCTCGGACCTCACCATGACTCCGTGTTCCCGCAGGGAGCGGCAGGAGCAGCTGATGGGATACCGCAAGCGGGGGCCGAAGCCAAAGCCACTGGTCGTGCAGGTAAATGCGTGGGGAAGCCCAGCCCCACAGCACGGCCCTGTCCCATCCCCTGGGAGCCGGCTGCAGTGAGTTTCATCATGCTTGGGAGCCGGGCGGGTGCCCCGGGGACCCCCAGGCCCCAGTGCTGAGCTCATCAGGCAGCCACAGCCGTGCTGCAGCCGGGTGGCATTAGCAGGCTGCTCGGCAGCAGCGTCCTGCTCGGCCCCTGTTCCCAGACAGCTGATTGAAGGGTGCTTTTCTTCTTTTCATTGCTTCATTAATCTGGAGCAATGCACAGCCTCTAAGTTGGAGTGGGTTGGGGCCGCCTGCGCCCTGTGATGCAGCATCCCGTAACCAGAGCTGCTGGATGGGGGGTTCACCGGAGCCTTTGGCACCTGCCGGAGCACTGGCACCGCGTTCTCTGGGCCTGGCTGACCGCAGCCCCTTGCTTTGTGTTGTTGCAGCTTCCCTCCTTCGCCCGCCGTTCGAACATCCTCACCGGGCTGCAGGACCCTGCTGTGGACAACAGGCCAAAGCTGGATCTTGGCTCCTCCGGCAAGAGCCAGCAGCACCAGTATGAACTCAACAGCAAGAAGCACCACCAGTACCAGCCCAACGGCAAGGAGAGCAGCATGAAGCACCAGTCCCACAGCAAAGGGAAGTATTACTACCAGTTGAACAGCAAGAAGCACCACCACTACCAGCCAGACCCCAAGATGTATGAGCCCCATTACCAGCCCAGCAGCAAGGAGCCACAGAGCCAGGCCTGCTTGGACAGTAACAAGAGCCCCCTGGTCTCTCACCCGGACAAGTGGGCTCACGGCCCGGCCAAAAACCTACTGGGCCCTGTCAAGAGCCTTGCTGCAGAGAGCAAGAACGGAGCTGAGAAGAACCTGTCCAGTGGTACTGGGCCTCCCCCCCGGGACAGGGTGACCAGCAACGGCCTGGGAGGCAAGATGAAGATCGTCAAGAACAAAAACAAGAATGGGCGCATTGTGATCGTCATGAGCAAGTACATGGAGAACGGCATGCAGGCAGTGAAGATCAAGTCCGGGGAGCCGCCCAGGAAGCGGGCTGCGGAGGAGAGGACTCCTAAGAAGGGTGGGGAGGAGAAGCTGGAGGCTTGGAGGAAGCCAGGGGAGGAGAGGGTGGTGGGCAGCAACGCCCTGAGCAAAGCAGAGGATGAGGGCCAGCAGCCTCCTGCGGAGCTCGAGGAAAGTCCCCATAAGACTCCTGTGGCCAAGGAGCTGCCCCTTCCTCCGGCGGAGCAGCCCCTGCAGCTCACCACCAAGCCGGACCTCGTCCCCTGGTCCCTGAATCCTGTCTGTGAGCACAGCCCTTCCTCTATGGGACTGAACCTCTCCAGCCCCGGCTCGCGGAAGCGCTGCCTGTCGGAGCCGCATGCGGAGCAGGAGCCAGGCAAGAAGCGCCTGACATCGCGGAGCATCAGTGCCCCAACCTGCCTCAGCCCCCCGGCCCCCGAGCGGCCGGAGCTGCCCGCCCAGCCGGAGGTCATCCTGCTGGATTCGGACCTGGATGAGCCTATAGACTTGCGCTGTGTGAAACCGCGGGCGGAGGGCGAGCTGGCCCTGGCGCAGGTGAAGCCAGAGGTGCCACCGGCACCGGCCGAGAAACCGGCCACGGAGCCTTCGCAGCCCCGGGAGGCCACGGAGGAGGAGGAGGAGGAGGAGGCTGAGCCCCTGCAGGAATTCAAGCCCTTCTTTGGGAATATAATTATCACAGATGTGACCGCAAACTGCCTGACTGTGACCTTCAAGGAGTACGTGACGGTGTGAGGTGGGACGGTGGCTGCTCCCTGTGGGAGCTGCCGGCGCACCCCGGGGGCCACCGGCCCCGCAGCCTCCCCCTAAGGTACTGGTGCCCCTTCCCCGGAGCCCGTGTGACCCCTGCCCGCGCCGCGGTGGCCAAGCCTTTGGTCCCCGCTGAGGGGATGCTGGGACAGGGCCCAGCACCGCGGCCGTCCCCGCTATGTGGGGTGTCCTCACCGCTGCTCCCGCCCCGCCATCGGGGCCCACGAGGATGGGGCCCACCAGTTACTCAGAGTTATAGTATTATATTTTAACAGTGCTAACTTGTCGAGTGATTCTTGCTCCCGTTTGTACGTGGTGTTCTTGAAATGTATTGTTTGAGCTGAAAGCTGGTCGCTCTGGGGCCACGCTAATATATTTATTTGTAGGTATTTATATAATGAAATATAAAGCCTAGATTTATGGAGTCCCTAGATCACCTTATAAACTATATCAAATGAATATTTTCTGTTCTCCTTTTTAACCATTCAGCATTTGTTAGTCTCGTCCCCTCCTTCCCACCCGCAGGACCATCCCTGGTATATATTTTTTGATACTGTACACATGTGGTGTTTCTATGTGCAAAAAAAAAAATGGTTATCTAAAGCTAAACGAGCTATTATAGAAATTGCTGCTATTAGAAATGTCTAAACTATAAGCTTCCAATTATTAATTGCTTGAATGTAAATATTAAATGGAGATGTTGAAAGTGCATTTGATGTTCTGCAGCTAGTGTAGATCGGATTGCAGAGCCCGGCGGCTGGGAGGTGGAGCGCAAGCTGCCAGCAGCGCTTCCTGGTCCGAGGGCTGTGTCACGGGGGAAGAAATGTATCATGCAATCACTGCAAAGGACTATAAACCTTTACAAAACCCACTGGGATTCGGAGTGCGTTTGTTACCGCATACGGAAGGTGTCCCTGTGCGGGCAGGCAGCTGGGGAGCCCTGGAGCGGGTACCTGCAGGTTACAACCAGCTCCGAGGTTCCTTGTGTTCAATGTAGCTCTGAGTTCTCCCCAGGAGCGCAGGCAAGGACATGCATCGTAGCACATGGAGGTATCCCATGTTCTCCTGGCAGCAACGCCAGGAGCTGGGCTGGCAAAAGCACAATGGGCTGCATGAGGTCTGTGATGGGAACCCTGGAATGCTGCAGGGAAGGTGGATCACCTGATGGATGGATGGTTGCTCGTTGTCAGCCTGACACTGCTATCCTCAGTGCATATGGTTAGATGAGAAGTTGAACTTCTCTGAAAAGGAAGATGGTCCAAATTCCACCAAAAAAAGCCTGTGGATGACTCAGAACTGGATTAATAATTGCTGGGGTCCCCTGGAAATCCAGCACAGGGCTAATTAATCCTTTACAACGTGGCTCACGTGAAGGTGGCAACCTAGCAGCATGCCCACAGAGCCAGTCTGCATGTGGGTGAGATGCAGGGCACAGTCCCCACTGCCCTGCAGATCCCCAGTTCGCATTCCCAAGTGGAGTCAAGTGCTCCCCAGCTTGCGCCTGCCCAGCCGCCTCTGCTGCCAGCTCTTCTCGTGGGGCTTTTGCTTGAAGTGGATTTCTCTTTGGCAAAGATCTTAATTGAAATACTGTCATTGATGGCATGTTGATGTCTATGAATGAGAACCTTGAGCTTGTAACAGTTGGAATTGGTTGTTTTGGGTCAGGTGGACCCTGCGGTTACACCAGAGCTGAGGATGTGGGTGAGTCGCAGTATCTAAAACCCTGTGGTTGTGGCAGATACTGGTTTTGGCCTGGTATAGCCCAGGTCTGTTGCTTGGTGACTGGAAAGATGGCTCCAGCTATTTGGTTAAGCCTGTGTGTGTTGGCAAGGTCAGCACTGACAGCTCTGCTCAGCTCATGATTCAGTTGATGCTCCAAAGTCAATGGGAGCTTCTGCAGTACGTTTTGTGCCTGTGATTTTCCTCTGCCTGCATGGAGACCCCAAAACCTGATTGTATGTGCACAGAGAGCAAGTGGAAATAGGTGGACTCTGATTCAAGTCGACATTTTGCCTGCTGGCTGTGCTGAATCTTAAGAGGCTTTTAATCAACTCTGTGTGCCACAGCGACTGTGTGAGTGCTGGGTAGAGGCAGTGGCAGTGGATGAGGGTGCTGGAGGGTGGGTGCTGAGGCAGGAACCTGGTGATGCCCAGTGGTGGTTTGGGGGAAGCGTTCTCCCACTGTCCCAGGCTTGGCTGGCAGGGCAGAGGATCAGAAAAGATGCATTTCCCTTGATTAATTAAGCTAATGGTTATCTGAAAAACAAAAATGGCATGGAAGAGAGACGCATGCTCAGAATGCGAAATGTGGTTTGTGAAAGGGGAAGTGCTGCTCCGCAGACGGCGCAGGAGCCGGGCACGGCCGCTGCCAAGGGGGAACTTTTTCCTTGGGCAGACAAAGGTGGATGAATCCGTCGGGGTTTCTCACGAGCAGCAGGATGCGTCTCTGAACCCAGGGCTTGCAGGTGCCTGAGCATCGCTGCTGTGAGCTGGATCCACAGCTTCCTCCTCCGGTCTGTAGGTGTGTGTGACTCCCCTGTGCAATCCACAGCTGTCTGCAGGGTCACAGCAAAGTCAATAACGTTTGGAAATGGGTTGTGTTGTGCTGCAGTTTTCAAGGGAACACCGTCCCTCTGAGTGTGTGCTTCCCGAGTGTCCCTTCCCAGCATCCACCGCTGCTCCAGGAGCTCCTCAAACATTGTCTCTGCTGGCAGGAGCTGTGGCTTGTCTGAGCACCATTTCCCGGAAACCACAGAGCCAGATACTTCTTGGTTTAATAGTTTGATCATGTTTATCTCAACTCCAGCAGCTTCCTGTGCAGTGAAAGATGTGATAAGTAGTTACTGGGTTAGTAGACCCTCCCCTTGCTTTGTGCCAGTTGGCTGGGAAAGATTAAGTGTGTAGGATACGAATTACTTATTTATACCGCTCTCCTTCCGTATTAAGTGCATCAAACCTAAATGCCTGTTACCGAGCAAATTGATGTGAAGTCCACTACAACTTCCAATGGTTATCAAAGTGATCCAGGATGAGATGGAGTCACCGCGCTCCATTAGGAAGGCTGGTGCATGCTACGTTTAATGTATTTCACAGGAATGCGTTAACCTCTGCTTGGTTTGGATTGATTCCAGGCAAACATTTGCTGATTTCAAAGGAGAATTTGTGTTCGGATTTTAGCTCTTCTGAACGGGCCTGATGCATCCATAGCCATGCTGACAGGAGGGACCGTGGGTCTGTGCTGTATAAAGCTGCTTTCAGGTTCTCCCCTCCCCAGCTGTGGGGGCACCAATGTCTGCACCCATACCAGAGTGGAAACCAACCACTGAGCTCCATCACCAGGGATTGCCATGGCCCTGTGTGGTTTCAGCAGCCATTGGTGTGATTCCTGCTCCAGGGGAGGGGATGGAAACACGTTCCCACTGTCAGCATGTGTCCGGGGGCTTGTTAGAGGGCTTGCGTCTCTGGGGTGAGGATGCTATTAAGGAGAAGGATATTAAATAAATGCACAACAATGAGCTGATGTCTTTTAATCAGAATAAACAGCCTCATGGGAACTGTGAGACTTCCAGGTCCAGACCGGGAGTGGGAGAGGAGCTCTTCCCCGGGGAAGGGCAGAAGGTGGATAGGAAGCAATGGGTTTCCCAGGTTGTTGGGGCACTCCCTGCATTTGCCCATGGGTGGCTGGGGGCAGCCTCTCTGGGCGATCCTTCCATGTGTCTTGGAGGGTTTTGCTTTATTTTTCCTGTTCTCTCATTTCACTATGCAATGTCAGGCAGGAGCTGAGTGTGGGACTTTGCTGAACGTGGTGGCCTCAGTATCTCATCCTACTGGAGAAGCCGGCAACAAGGTAAAGCGCTTATGGTTATGTTTGGCATAGGGGGTACCCACTGTTCATTTTTCCAGGTCCATCTCCTTACAGTGATCATTGGTGGAGCTGGTGTTCCTTTGGGAGGGTGAGACCAGGGTGCAGCCCCCACCACTAAACCTGGGATGGGTATGCGAGGGGATGATGAGGGGCTCCCCTGGTTCTGCCCCATCCCCTCGCCTCCCCCATCCCACTGGGCTGCCTCTGGTTGGAGCAGTGGAAAATGCCTGGTGATAGGAAATCCTCCGTCTCCTCCACAGATAAAGATCATTTGGACTCAGCCCAGATTTGTGTGAGATCTGTGTCGGGAGGAGACGACCACAAGGACACTACTGTGTTTATGTTTGCACACAAGAGGAAAAAGGCTGTGCAGGGCTGGGCACAGCCCAGACCATCTCCAGGCGCTCCCAGAGCCTTGTTGAGCAGCTCCAGAGGGTTCCCTGTGCACTGGAAAGCTCTGCCTGCACCCAGAGTGGGAGAGATCCCTGCTAAAGGGAAAACGAAGGAGCTCATGTGCTCATGAGGTGGCTCCACCGCTGAAGTCTGGCCTGAACACGGCTCCATGCTGGCCTTGGGCAATGTCAGAGCAGTGAGGAGGAATGGTTGTGTGAGCAGGATGCTGGATGGAGGAGATGGGGCTCACATTCTGGGGAGGGACCCCCCGATTGCTGTGGGGAGTGATGGGGATGGATGATGTGGGAGAGGGGCCATGGCGGCTGCAGCAACCTGGAGGAGGGATTGGAAGGAAAGAGGATTCTGGTGGTGCAGTTGCTTGTTGGAGCCATCCCTGGGTCTGTGCTGGTGCACGGAGTCTTGTGGACATTGGAGGGATGGACCTTTGCGTGCAAATGGGAGAGAATTGAGGGTCTCTGTGAGGATGATGGTGTGGGCAGGACCGGGGTGGGGGTGGCCGGGGTCTGCTCCTCTCAAGTGGGATCATCACAGGGTGGGATCCCAGCTCACCCTGGAGCAATTCCCTGGTACCTGCTGAGGTCGTTTCTCAGAGGGAGCCATCAGTTCCACTGACACCTTGATGTAGTTTAAAGCAAACTGCAACCATGAAGATTTATTCTTACTGACGGAGCAGGCATATAAAGCATCCTGTGCAGCACAGCGCAGCCTGGCAGGATGCACCCTGAATCCCAGGAGTCACGGCTCCGGCTGTGTGCCATCCCCACCAAGAGCAGGCCCCTGGGGTTTGTAAGGGTGGAGAGAGGAGGAAACTTAAATTACCAACAACCAAACCCTCCGGGATCTCCTCAAACACCAGGACCCTTTTGCAGGGATGTCAGTGGCACCACTTGGGATGACAAATCCCAGCTCTAAAGGAGTGTATTTAATGTTGGACATAAAGACTGTGCTGAGCAAAAAATTCTTGTTATGTCAATGTAAAGCGGCATCCGCCACTCTCCTGGGGAGCCACTGAGTGCTCCATTTTCTTCTGCAGTGGGATGAGCCTGGGATGTACAATGCGAGGACCGTGGTGTTTGGTAATAGGTGTGAAACAATCTGGGACCTTGGGTTGGGAGACCAGGGCTTGTCCAGAGCTGGGCCCTGGCTTTGCCCTCTCCCCTTACCCAGTGCAGTGGCCATATGGCCATTGGTCAGCACGAGTGTGGGGATGACAGGATGAAGTTGGCTCCAGCCATTCCCCCTTGGTTGAAGGTAAGGATAGAAAATCACTGCCCACGTTCCAGCAGCAGCAGCAACCAGGCTGGAAATTCAGCCTCATCACTGTCCTCTGGTGTGTGGGGGTGAGCACCAGCCCCAATAGGATGGGATGTGGTGATACTCATGTGCCACACAGTGTGGGCTCTGCCATGCCAGCCGCAGGGCAGGACCTGTTCCTGCAGGAGCTTTGGGGGTGTCAAGGAGGGACTATGACTCTGGGGACAGGCAGAGAGGGTGGAGGGGGACCTGCCATCCCATGGTGGGGCCATGGAAGGGAATGCACTCCCCAAGTCCCTCTTGCTGAGGCTGTTCAGAGCCCAGACTCACAGGGACCAGAGGAAAGGAATAATTTCTATTTGTGTGTGTGTGTATATGTATATATAAAAGGAGCATCATATTCTTCTAGACGCCAGGCATAAGCGGGGGAGAGGAGGGTCTGCTTGGTCCTGGCAGGAGGAAAGGTTTGTTCAGTATCACGAAGCCACCGGAGATTCTCAGAGCACAAAATACACATTAGGTTTCATATACGTTAGTGATTCCGTACAGCCTGAGAAATGAAGGATGAAGCCCCTTCCCTGCACGTTCCTCCGTTCCCATACAGAGCAGCCGGGCTCCAGTTCCGCTGCTGCCAGGAGACATCAGCCCTGGTTAAACTGCAGAGGAGATGTGGTGGTGGTCACGCACCGGAGGGACAGGACTCTCACAGCGGGGGCTAGCGGAGTGCAGCCTTATCTTGAGTTTAAGGACTCAACCCGACCCTGAGGCGGTTTTAACCCGAAGAGGGGAGGCTCCGTTCC
Organism: Amazona ochrocephala; assembly: GCA_039720435.1. Taxonomy (NCBI): domain Eukaryota; kingdom Metazoa; phylum Chordata; class Aves; order Psittaciformes; family Psittacidae; genus Amazona; species Amazona ochrocephala. The sequence goes on from CM077879.1 coordinate 94,696,128, forward strand.
CGCGGCACCCCCCCGTGGCTCCCGCTCCGTTCCCCAATACTGACCCGCTTGCCCGGGCGCGATGATGCTTCCTGAGGACGCTCTGACCAGCAGGACTCGGGACTAACTCCAGCGCAGTGCAGGGACCCACCCGAAGCCACCTAATCTAACGTGACACGTTTCCATCGTTTGTGCTGCGAGCAGCAGTTTGCGGTTCAGCAGCAACGGCTGAGAGAGGAGCATTAGCACAGGAATTCCTTCCCGCTCCCGCCCGAGCCTGTGACACATCAGCCCTTGGCCGTGGCTTTGGCTTTCCCAGGCTCGAACTAACAGCCTGAATCCTTTTTCCTTTCCCTGGAAAATCGGTTTTCCCTTTGCCTCGTGCTCCTCCGTTCCCCATAACAGAGGATCTGGCGGGGGGGGGGGGCTCAGCACAGCCAGCAGCTTCCCGGGGATACAGGGAGTGTGATCGGGGCTTGGCCGGTGTCGCGGGACGTGCTGGATCACCCGGGGAGGGGGGGATGGGGGGGGTGGGCAATAACCCTGGATGCTGTAACCGGAGAGGTGCGGTAACTGAGGACTGTTGCTAGTGGGTGTTTGCGGGGCTGAGCCGTCCATAGGGGCTCCCAAAGCTCCACTGCTGCTCGCCTGGAGGGGGGCACGTAACTTGCCGGGGGTTCCTGGCCCGGTGTTGTCCCCCCCGCGTAGCACCGATGGGGATCGCTCTGCACCAGCATCCCCCCGCCTTCGGGGACCGGCCTGCCCTGGGGGGCTCGGACACGGACTTCCGGGACAAGCCGTGGCTTAGAGCCGGTCCCTCGACCCCACGGGGCACCGGTTCCAACCGTGCCGTCGTCGGAGCCGTCACACAGGGAGGAGTTGGTGCCCGGGATTCCCGGTGTGTGCCGGGGAGGTTCACGGCAGAGCAGGCTGCCGGTACTGCTCGGTGTGTGGCACTGCTGAGCCTTCCCCTGCAGCAGCCTCCGGCAGCTTGAACAAGACACTGAAATACCGGCGAGGAGTCGGAAAAGGGGCGGGGGGGCTTCCCGGAGCCTCCATGGGAAGGTTGAGGCGGTAAACCCCTGCACGGGGGAGAAATTGGGGGATTGAGGTTCGCTGCGGGATAGAAGAGGGGGGCTGCGGGAGCGGAGCGCGGGGCCATTGTCACCGCGTCAGGAAAATAACGATGATAACAACAATGATAGAAATTCAAATCCAGGTGGAAGGGCAGGAATGGGGCTGGTGCATGGCCCCGAGACCGGCTGCTCAGCGCCGGCCCGCTGCGGCGGGGTCCAGGAAGGCGAGGGAGGCACCACGGCAGTGGGTGATTATAGACACGTACCCCCGCAGTCTTAATATACACCCCCGTATTTTATGTACCCTGAGCCCCCCTTTGCCCCGCTGGGTTTGTATCTTCATCCACTGCGGCTTCTAGAAGGTTCATTCCTCTTCCCCTATAGCCTCGAGGGTTTCATGGGCAGCCGCGACCGCACACGGACACTCGTGGTGCCGGGGAGGGGGAGCTCCCACAGCCCTATCCTTTCTGGGGGCTCCCATACGCGTGCTTTGTGCTGCGTGTCCCCACGGTGTGTGTCCCAGTGTCCAAGTGTCCTCCTCGCGTATGGTCTCGCGTGGGACACGCATCGCTGTTTGCATCGGGACCGTGCGAAGGGGAGAGCGGGGACAGGAAGGGGGGAACGGAAACGGGCGACTTTCCCCCGGGAGAAGCTGGAGCGGGGCAGGACCGGGACCGGAGACCCGCAGCACCGGGGACTTCGCAGCGGTCCCGGGGTCGAGGGGAGCTGCAGCGGGAAGCCGGGAGTGGGGAAGACCGCGGGGGACGGCTGTTGTGGCCCGCGGGCCGCAGAGCCAGGTCAGGATGAGGCCCCGGTTGCCCTCCCCATGGCAAACACCTGGCGAGGGGGAGGTCCCGGGGACACGGGGCGGCTGCCTCCCGCCGCGGGAGTAAACGTCCCGTGGTCCCAGCAGGAGCGGGAGGAAAACGAAACGGGGACGAGAAAGCGGAGGAGCAGTGGAACGCTGCTCGGCTGGGGCGGGGGGCGGCCCGGCGGGGCACGGGATGCCCGGCCCGGTTCGGTCCGGTTTAGCCCCGCGCGGCGGGCGGGGTCTCACACCTGCATTGCAGCACGGCCGGGCCGGCGGGCTCGGCTCTCGGCGCGGCGCTGCATTGCAGCACTGCAGGAGCCCCCTCCTTTCCTCCCCACTCCCTTCTCCTCCCTCCACCTCCGTTCCGCTCCACGAGCCCAACCGGGCCACGGACCGGCCCCACCGAGCTCAGCTCCCGCGGGTGAATGCACCGGCCCGCCCCGTCGGGGCACCCACAGTCCTGCCCGCCCGTCCACGAGCGGCCAGTTCAGTCCCGCGGCCCGTCTCGGTCGCCTTCCGACCCACCCCACCCCGACGCGCTGGCCATGCTGTCCCCGACGGACCGCCCCGGACATCGGGGTACCTGCGCTGCCCGTGGGGCGGGCGAAGGGACGCGACCACCGCGTCCCCTGCCCTTCGGGACGGGAGGCTGGAGGCCACTCTCCGGGCTTCCTCACGCGGTGCAAGCGGCCCGGCACCCGGTGCCAGCCCTGACTGACCGGGTCTTGCGTGGACTCAGACAGCCACGACCACGGCAGCTGCGTGCGGGGGGCGCGAAGGGCAGCGGGGCGATGCCGGTGGGAAGAAGCCGGCGGCGGCTACCAGGCATCCCGGGACCTGTCGCGCCGCCGAGCGCGGCGGGCAGCGGGTTCCCGGTCCGGGCGGGTCGGTAGCCCCATCACAACGGGGGCCCGTTCCCAAGGCTCCCGCTCTGTCTCTGCTTTGGGAAAACGCCAGCACGGTAACAAAATGGCGGGGAAAGGGTGGGTTTGTCACGGAGAACCCTGCAGCGCAGCCCCACCGGCCCCCTGCAACGCCCGGCCGAGGTCCGGGCGTCCGGAACCAGCGGCGGGCAGCGGGGCAGGGGTGGCCTCCCCGGGCCGTACCGCCGCCCGGCCCCGCCGCCCGGCAGAGCTCCGGTGGAGACGCAGCTGCAGAAAATGGCTGCTCGGCGGAGCCCGCTGAATCCTGCCATGAAGGGGGGGGGAACGGGGACGGCAAGAAAACGGCGCAACCTCCCGACACCGGCCGTGGCCCCCACCGGGAAACCTCGTGGCGGGCGGCGCGGGGGGCAGGCGGAGGCGGCGCGGGGCGGAAGGACCCGGCACCGGGTGGAGCGTCCCCGGTGGGTCCTCACCTGCGGCGTAGCGGGGGGGGAGCACGGGGCAAGCCGCTCCGATCTCGCCCGGTTCCCTGCGGCACTGGGGCAGCAGCCCCCGCCCGGTGCCCGCCGGGGCGGAGGGGAGGGACGGGCCCCCCGCGGGACCCGCGGCCGCGCCCGGTTCAAGGAAAAAATCATGATAAAAATAAACCAAAAATGAAATAAAAGAAATGAACCCGGGGCGGGACCGCGGGCGGGGGCGCGGCTCGGTCACGGCACCGGCGAAGCCGCAACGAAAACTGAACCCCACGGTCCCCGCGCCGTGTCACTGCCGCCCACCCGCCACTGGCGGCCCCCCAGTGCCGGTCCGCGGGGATGGAGAGAACACGCGTGAGTGCGACCTCTCCCCCACGGACTGTCCCTGCCGGGCCGCACTGTGGACACGGGAAGGCGCTTTGCCTCTACCGGGGGTGAACGTGGCACCGGCGTGCGTCGTGCGTGGACACCGCAGGCCCCGCCGCGCGCGGTGCGAAGGACGCCGGTGCCTACAGGAGGACCCGGGGCTCCCCGCCGCTGTGTGCTGCGCGGCACAGCGAAACCCCACGGTCTGCGTGCCCGGTGGGGCGGGCACGTTCACCTCCGTTACCCGCGCTACGGAAACAGTTCTGGGACCGGCGGCCCCGCCGCACTAGGGAACACCATGAGCTCCCGCCAGCCGTCGGTGCCCGTTGAAGGCGGCGGTCCGGGAGCTCCGGGGCAGTGGGGCCGGGGGTCCCGCTGTGCGGGTGCACACGGAGGTCCCGCCGGTGTCGCCCGTGGGAGCCTGGGAGGGTCAGCTCGCGGGGGGCGGTCCCGGCCCCGTGGGGGCGCGCGGGGCCGTTCCACTCGTGAGAGCCGGTTGCTGCGATACCAACGGGCCAATGAGCGCTCACCAGCTCATCCCGGGCTCTGCCACCGCTTCCTTATATGGTGCGCGCGGTCCGCGGGGCGCCGCGCTCATCGCCATATAAGGGCATGAACCTAAATACAGCATCTGCCTTGTGAGGAGTGGGCGGGGCCAGGCGGACGGGGCTGGACGGGACGGGGCTGGCGGGGACCGGGGCCGGAACCGGGGCTTCCCCCCCCCGCACCGGGCCGATCTCGCCGCAGACCCGCCCCGGGGGGAGCCGCCGGAGGTCATTCGGTGGAATGCAAATGGGCCGCGCTTCGCCTCTAATTGCTTTTGTTAAAAGCGGAGTCTCGGAGCCGCGCGCGGTCGGGCAGGGACGTTCCCGTCTTCCGCCCTGTCATCAGTCCCATCCCAACCTGGATCTCCTCCGGCAGGACCCCTGGACACCACGGCCCGTCCCGCCCCTCAGGGGCTGTCGGGTGGTCGCTGCCCACTCATGGCAGTTCCGTGGCCGTTGAAGCCGCAGCCCTGGAGGAGCGGATTCGTCCTTCGTCCGCCCTTGGTGGCCGAGCAGCGCTGGCGGGACGGAGCTGCCCCGGTTGGACGGGAGAATGAACGGAGAGGGGGATATCTCGAACCGTTCGCCTTTCCTCGCCCCACGCAGCGCTCGCGTGGGTTCCTCCCCCGGCCCCGCTGCAAACCGCTCGGAATCGTGTTCATACAAATAACGAGCAAATCCAGAAACCCCGGCAACAAAAGGGCTTTTGTGCCGCGGACTCTCGGCCGGCAGCGGCCCTCCCGCGCCCGCGAGAGCAGCGCTTTCCTCCCGCGGGGGTATTGGTGCCACCCGCGGAGCTGCGGGGACGGCCCCGGTGCTCCCGGTGTGTGTCAGCCCACCGGGACCACGGCGAGTGGGCGCGCTGCCGTCGGGGCTTCCCGTGGATGTCCCCGCAGAGTTTCCCAGTGGGGGGTTCCGCTCTCAGCCTTTTTGGAGCAGGGGGGCACTCGGCCCTCCGCAGCCGGCGGAGCTGGGGTTTCGGGGTCGGGGGGAGCTGCGGTGCTCCTCGGGGTGGCGGGATCACCACCGTCTGCGCCGCTGCAGCCATTTCCAGGAGGACGGTGCCACCTATGGAAAGCACCTGGAATTAATCTGGGCGGCGGGAAGTGTCGCGTCTCCGTGTGACACCCTGGGGACGAGCCCGGGCCGTGCCCACAGCTCTCCGCTCCCGCCCCCCGGGGCCGAGCCTGGCCGGACTGAACCGAAGGTGGCAGAAGGGGCTCTGCCGCCCCGGTTGGCGGGGCCGCTGCTGTCCTCCAGCACCGGCTGCAGGTGAGGGGGAATGCCCCGCTCTGTCCCGTGGCTGCTCACCTGTGTGGTCCCTGCACCGTCTGGCAAAGGCCACGGTAACCGGTGAATAACGGCCGACGGGGCGGAGAGCAGCGGCTCTGCCCGGCACCCACAGCCTCGCGGTGCTCGGCGTGCTCCAGCTAGCATAGCCCGGAGGCTAAATAGCCCCAAATAGGAGGCTCTGCGGAGCCCTCCCACCGTCTCGGCGGCTCCATCCCGAGCCCCGGAGGAGGGGGAGCAGCGCCCTCAATTCGATGTCAAACAAGTGGATACGAAAACTTCCTCGCACGGGAATTTCTGCGTGCGGGAGCGGGAAGGAGCGGCCCCGCGGGGCAGCGCTGCACGGGCACTCCCGGAGACCTCCCCTCTCCGGACCGGGCACTCCCGGGACCCCGCCGGCAGCAGCCTCGGGAGCACCGGGGGATGAGGGCCTACGGGCGGGGCGGGAAAGAGGCTGGCGGCCCGGTCCCACCAGCAGCGAACCCACGCGTGACCGCAGCCCCGTGTATGGCCGCGTCTCCTTTCCTGCTCCAGCGTCGGGGGTAGGTGCTGCAGCTCGGGGCCGGCCGCTGCCTACCGCTTCACCCCAAAACGCAACGGGCGGGCGGCCAGGATGACCCAGACCCTGTGAGGGCAGAGCCGGCGGGGCGCGGGGTCCCCGAGTCCTCTCCCGCCCCACCGGGACAGCCCGGCATCGGCCCGGGGCAGCGTGGATTTGCCCCGGGTCTCGTCCTTGCCCCTTTCAGCCGCGGGCGGAGAGAATCGTTTTCCCAGCTGGCTCAGGGATGGGACCGGACAGGGAGAAGCTCGGAGCGGAACTGGGTGGCGGGGCTGATCGGGAACTGGGGACCGGCTGCTCCCAAGGTGCGGGTGGGTGTCCACACACGCAGGAAGCTCTCTTGGAACGAGGCTCCGGGGCCTGTTTTGCCCTGTCCGGCGGTACCCGCGGCCCGGCCGGGCTGCTGGATGCCTCTCCCGGGACGGGGATTCTTGCCGGGCTGCGGGGTCTGTTCGGAACAGGTCAGGCGGGGGAGCTGACTTTGACTCTCTCGGTCTCCGCTTTCCCCCGCGGCCGCAGCTCTGGGGCCACCCTCGGTTTGCCAGGAGAAAAGGACACGGGGGAGCGCGACCGTGGCGTGAACGTGACTGCGACCGACACCAGCATCCTCGGCCGCCCAGGGAACAGGTCCGGCCAGAGAGCTGGGCAGGTTGCTGGCAGTCCCGGGCTCGGGTGTCCGTGGGGCGGAGCAGCTTCCAAAGCAGGGTCACCGAAGCGGACAGAAGCCTCAGAGATCGATCGCGACGATATTTAGGTAGGATACAGCTCCCCCCTGCCCCTCTGCCGCGCTCGGACACGCGTGCTACCCCCGCTGCCCCACGCGCTGTCCCGGGGGGGGCAGCAGCCCCCCGGTTTCGTTGCAAATCCCGCAGCCGTGGCAGCCCCGCGCAGCAAGAAAAAAGGGGGGAGCCGGACGCTGTGACCCTCGGGGGCGCGCTGACACCCGAGAAGCTCATGGCGCGAGTACGGGCCGGGGTAGCTGACACCCGGCGGCCGAGGAGTGGATTTGGGGTCAGAGGGACGGAACACGGGGTTCGCCGCGGCGGCACAAGCCCTCGCCGGGCCGGAGTCGTCTCCGAGTCTCCGCCTAGACCCGGGTCTCCCGAGGCAGGGTCAGAGCCGGCGGTGTCGGAGGGGGGCGGAAGCGACAGCCCCCCCCCGGCTGAGACCCAGTGAGGCGCCCGGGCAGCTTCTGCCGTTGACCCTGGGAGCGCGGAGGGCGGCTGGTGTCCGGACTCCGCTCCTGCGCCCGGTGACCGGGGAGGGTGGGAGGGGGTCCCAGAAGCACCTCCGGCCCCCAGCGAAGGGGATCCCTGAGTCCCCGCCGGCAGCGGGGGGAACAGCCCTGGGGAGCCGGGACGGTCCCGCCCGCGGCTGTTTCGCCCCGCTGCGCCGGGGCTGCTCCGTCCTGCTTCTCCTTCCCAGCCAAGACTCCCATGCGTGTCCGCAGCCCCGGTCCCAGCTCGCCCACGGCCTTTGGGCTCCCTCCGGACCCCTGCGCACCGGCGGCCTCTCCTCGCTGCTTCCCCCGCGCCGTTCTCGTTTGTGTCTCGTCTTCTCCGCGACATCTCCCCCCCGCCCCCCCCAGAAACCGGGGGGCAAGCACAGACCACGCGTGTATCCCGCGCCGGTAATGGAGAGGGACGGAGCTGTTCCCGCGGCTGGTGCACGCACTGGCGGCGGCGAGAAACGGGGCCGCTCTGCTCTGCCTCCCCACGCGTGGATGACGGGCGGCTGCTCAGTCGGGAGCTCCGCTGCTCGTCGCAGCTCCGGTGCGGCTTCAGTGTGGGGAGCGTCGGCCCCGGGACTGTGCTTCTCACCGGCACCGGGACACCGGCAGCGAAGGTGAAGGGCAAACTCCCGTTTCCAAGGGCTGCGGCACCCCAAGGCCACGGGGATGGGCGCTGCTGCCTCGGGAGCCCCGAGCAGCGGACGAGGAGGAGGCACGGGCACCGTTCGGCATAGGAAGACGATCCGCACCCCCTGGGCCGGGCCTCCCTCCCGTTGCCACCATATCTCTTTTCTGCGTGGCATCCTCCCTGTATCGGGACTCGGCCGCCACGGCTCCGCCCATTCACGAGGCGCTCCCCGACCGACCTTAATTAATAACGATTAATTCGATATTAACGAAAATCTCCCCGGGACGTCGCTCGCCGGGGAGCGCCCCGCGGCCCCAGCGCCGTGCCGGGCGAAACGCGGGGGGGGGATGTCCCTCCTTCTCCGGTGAGTGCGGCTTCAGCTCCGCCAGCGGCGGCTGGAGTGGGGACTCTGAGCCCCACGAGTACCCCGTGGAGGCTCCCACTCGGGTCCCCCCCAGCGCAGGGGGACCGCGTTTTCCGTGACTCCATTGGAGGTCGGCGTCCTCTCGTGCGGCGAGACCGGGCAGGGGCTCCAGGACACAACGATCCTCGGGACGGGGACAACGCCGGTGCCTGCCGGTCCCTGCTGCCGGTCCCGGTGTACCCCGGAGCCGGAGCTTTCCCCGGTGGGGTCTCAGGCCGGCGGAAGGGAAGTGCTCCGCAGCCCCTGCACTGGGCAGGCTCACAGGGCCCCCGCGACAAACCGCCTCCAAAGCAGAGCCCCTGGAGGGGGGAGCCACGGTCGCGTTACCGGGGAACAGGAGCAACCGGATCCTAGGGTCCACGCTCACCGTGGGATTTCCCACGCGTAAGCACGGCAGCTTCGAGGTGCTTAACGGAGGAGAACCGGGGGAAGGTGTGTGACCGGCTTAGGAGAGACTTCGCCTGGCCTCATCCTGAGTGGAAGCGGCCGTTGAAGCCCGCTCAGCACCGGGCCTTGGTGCTGCGGGTCTCACTCATGGAACAGCCCCAGGAGCAGGACCTGTGTCCCTCGGCTGACCGGGAATCTCCGGTTAGGGGGCTCCCTCAGTTCGGGATCTTCCCGGCTTCGGGCGGGGAAACGGTCTCTTGGGGCTTCTCCTCTCCCGGAGGCTGGACCCGTTCCCTGCAGCTCTGACACGCGTGTCTCGGGTTCCCGTGGTCGCCTCGGGGACGGACTCGCGGTGGGAGACAGCGACGGCTCCCCAGCGGGACGCGGTACGGCGAGGGGAGGAGGCGAAGGGGCGTAGGCAGATCCCGGTACCAGCTGCCTGCCCCGCGTTGGCACCCGCTCCCCCATCTCATTTTGCTGAGGGGTAACACGGCGAGGGCTGTGACACCGGATCGCGTATGGGACTGTTTTCTCCGCTGGCCCCGGTGCACCTTCGGCCTCCCGGGGAGCGGAACCCGCTCGGAGAAACCGGAGTCGGCTGATCCCCTCTCTGCCGGTGCTGTCTGCTGTCGCCGTGGACAGATACTCGCTGCCGCTCCCGGGCAGGGAGGGCTGTGGGGGAGCGCATCTACCCCTGACACCGTCCCCTTTGTCCGCACACCGCCCGCCGCGCCGGGCCGCAGAGAGCAGGGGGGGCGGCCCACGGTGTGTGCGTGTGTCCCGGTCCGGGTTACCCCATCCATGTCCCGCCCCGCACCGGGTCTGCGGGGGGCAGCGGCAGCGCCTCCTCGCTCTCCCCGGGGGGGGGGGGGGCTGTGTCTTTGTGCTCCACTCCCCCCCCCCGGGTCCTCTTCTCCACACCGGAGTTGCCCCCCCCGATCCCCGGGCTCGACGCGACCGAGGGGGGGGGGGGCGTGTCCCGCGAGCGCGGGGGAAGGAGGCGTGTCCTCCGCCCCGCCCCGCCCTTCCCGCGCGCCCCCGCCGCCGGCCCCGCCCCGCGCTCATCGGGACGCGGCGCACGTCGGGGGGCGGGCCCGCGGCGCGAGCCAATGCGGCGCGGGCGGAATATTCCACCCGGCTCCGCCAGCAACAAGTGCGGGGGGGGCCGGGCGGCCGCGGCGCTGACGTCAGCGGGCGGAGTATTATGGTCTGGGCTGCGCTGGCGGCTGCCTGTGTGCTGCGAGCGGCCGCGTAAACATGGAGCTCTCGGCCGTCGGGGAGCGCGTCTTCGCGGCCGAGGCCCTGCTCAAGCGCCGCATCCGCAAAGTAGGTGCCCCCCCCCGCCGCCGCGGGGCACCCCCGCGACCCGCACCGCGAGCCCCCGGCCCCCGGCCCCGCCGCCGCGGCCCGGTTGCGGCTGGGCGCCCGCTGGGGGCGGCTCTTTCTCCGCGCCGCATGCCCGGACGGCCCCGCTGCCGCCCTCCGCGCCTTCCTGATTTTAATCAGCCTCGCATCTTTCCGTCGCGCCCCCCATCCTTCCCCTCCGCCTCCCGCCTCGCTCCTCCCGTCCCCTCCCTCCCGCCCCACGCGTGGAACCGCGGGCGGGAGCTTTGTTGCGGGCGCCCGTCGCCGTTTTGCCTCCGTGCGGGTTCATTTCATTCCTCTCACCGCTCTCTTTGCATCCGCAGGGGCGTATGGAGTATCTGGTCAAATGGAAGGGCTGGTCACAGAAGTAAGTGCGGATCCGGGGGCTCCGGGACCGGGGGGGTGGCCCCTTGTTTATACCCCGTATTTTTCATTTGATTTATTTATGCCCCTCTCCCTGCGCTGCCTGTGCAGGTACAGCACATGGGAGCCCGAGGAGAACATCTTGGACGCCCGTCTGCTCGCAGCCTTCGAGGAGAGGTACAAGGCCTTTTGCTCGCTGCAGCCCTTGCACTTGTAAATATGTTGCTGTCTTGTAGCTATGCTGAATTGAAGCTTTGGTTTTTTTAACACCTCTAGGGAGCGAGAAATGGAGCTATATGGGCCCAAAAAGCGAGGCCCCAAGCCCAAAACCTTCCTGCTGAAGGTAAGGAGGTTGGAGCCCCGCACGTGCCGGCTGCGTGCCGCGATGGGGAGCGGGATCCCCTCAGCCCCCATGGAGGATCCTCCTCGCCAAAGGCAGCCTCTTGTCTTGTAAGTTGTAATTACACAGCCGGATGGCAGGATAATAAAGTCACCCGTTGATTTATCTCCTTTGCAGGCCCAGGCGAAAGCAAAAGCCAAAACCTATGAATTCCGCAGTGACTCTTCCAGAGGGATCCGGGTGCCATATCCTGGCAGGTCCCCCCAGGAGCTGGGCTCCACATCCCGCGCTAGGGAAGGACTGAGGAACATAGCCCTGGCTCCGCAGGGCAGCTCCAGCACCAGCACCCCTAAGGGAGACAGCATCCGGGACCGAGTGATCCGCGTGGAGGAGAAACCTGGGGAGACCCCCAAAAAGAGAGGCCCGAAGCCCAGGAAGGAGCTTTACAAGGACCTGGCAGAGACTCTGGATGCTTCCAAGAGGAAACTGGGGGATCCAGGGGACAAGGTGGGGGACTACCTGAAGGCCAGGAAGATGGAGGAGGCAGCAGCAGGAGCCAAGTTCAGCTCGGGACACAGCGTCATCCAGCTGGCCCGGCGGCAGGACCCCGACCTCCCCGGCACCTTGCCCGGCCCCAACCGAGCCGAGGTGGGCTCCAAGCTGGGCGCTGCCGAGAGCTACGCCCCACGGCTGGCCAAGCACCGCGCGGACTTTCTGGACCCCAAGGGGCAGGGGGGCCTGGACCCCGGCGGGCCCAAGCTCCTGCACGGTGCGGTGAGTCCAGGCGCCGTGGGCAGCCTGTACCGTGACGGCGTGGGGGGCCAGGCGGGGCGGCCCTCCCTCATCGCCAGGATCCCCGTCTCCAGGATCCTGGGGGACCCTGAGGAGGAGTCCTGGAGCCCCTCGCTCAACAACCTGGAGAAGGTGGTGGTAACTGATGTGACCTCTAACTTTTTGACCGTCACCATCAAGGAGAGCAGCACGGACCAAGGATTCTTTAAGGAGAAGCGATGAATTTGTTGGAGGTGGTGCTGGGGTTTTCTTTGGTCAGATCCAGACAACAGCTTGGGGAGAGCTTGGTGGGCCTTTTTTTTATTATTTTTTTTTTTTTCATTTTCCTTTTCTTTCTTTTTGTTTTTTTTTTTTTTTTTGATATTTTTGTTGTGTCTTGGAGAGGATTTAGAAACTGTCCTAAATTCATGAACTCCTTCTTTATTCTTTTGGGTTTTTTTACGTCTTACATTTTGTTGGAAAGATTGTCTCTAGAGTTATATTTTCTATTAGATGTAAATATGTTATTTAAGAAAAAAAATGCTTATATATATATATCTATATATATTTCAACTCTGAGTTGTTTTATTTAAATGGAGACAACGGTGACCGCTCAGTTGCTCTTAGGAAGGACAATAAAACTGAGAACTAACGGAGTTCACGCCTCTCTCGCAGGAGCCCGTGTACATAACCATGTTCATAGCGAAGTATGTCCTGGGTTGGTTTTCTTAAGCTCTTCTTTTTTCATATGATGCTGTGGATGGTGGAGGGGGACGTGTTGCTCCCTCCGAGGGCAGAGTGCCCTGGTTTCTTGATTGTGATATAAGGTGTTGCTTGTACAATCAAGTGTGTGCTGTGTCCAGAACTGTTGCCCTGACAGCTGAAGTAAGCACTTGAATTTCCAGTATTGTTGGGGAGGGGGGGGTGTGTTTCCAGGCTGATGTAGAGAGAAAAAAGGGATGTTGCTGAAAGTCGGGGTGGGGAAAAGCAGAAATCCATAAAACGGCTCAAACTGTTCTAGCAGAGTATTAACTTGAATCACCTTTTCTTGCCAAGGCAGAGGAGGTTCCTGTGTGTGAGGTTCTGGAGTGGGGTGGTACTGAGATGCACTTTAATAGAGTTGTCGTAGCAGTTGTGGGAGATGGGACTGAGCTGAGAATCTGTTTTCATTTTGTCTGGTCGCTTGATTCTGTTCCCCACCCACTTCAAAAGAGAAACCCCAAACCCCGCAAACCCCCTCTGTTTACATTCCTGGCATGCCGGAGGGGTTGGGGAGGGTAGCCTGTCGCTGCCCATGTTTAGATGCTTTATCCCACTATAGGAAGTGGCTGATTTTAATGTTTTTTGGGTTTTACTCCCAGCACAGCTCACTGCAGACTGCTGGAAGGCTCCAGTTCAAGTGTGTTAGAATACCCACATCTCTGACAAATCCCAGAGCCACCTTTATGCATTCAGAGACAATAAATATTTCCCTTTTCTGATGCTAGTTAAACAATAGCCGAGAGGCGAAATATTCCCGTGCGTGCGCAGCTGACTCTGGGCCTGGCTCTCGTTCTTTTGCCTCTGTTTTCCCCGGGCTTCCCGGAGCAGGCTGGGTTTCTCCCAGTCTGGGGCAGGGTTTGTGGCTCTGGGTTGCTGCCCAGCCAGGTTGAGTGGTGGCCATGGGGGATCAGGGGGCTGTGTTCCCTGCTCCGCTCCTTCCTGCTCCCCTGGCTCGGTTGCAGCCTGGCCTGGATGGGGAGCAGGACCCTGGCCCGTGCAGTGATTTTGGTTGAGGTGTGGCGGGTGTCCTTGTCCTTGCTCCGAGCATCGCTCAGGGTTGGAAAGCACAAGTTGATGTTGGGTCAGGTCGCCCTTGTCCCTCCTCCTCACTGCCCCAGCTGAGCTCCGGAAGGTTTTTGGTGCAGAGCTCTATGGGGTGACAGCACAGGGAGCCTGATGGGCCAGGAAAGGGCTGGGAAGAGGAGCAGTCCTTTGCTTTTGGGCCCATCTTGCTTGGTTGCCTTTTTGTGGGATCTCTGTTGGATGGTCTAGTGGGAGAATGCTGAATTGGCTGTGCAGAGGAAGCATGTCTCTGAGTTCTATGTTGGTTTTTTATTTTGTAAGGTTTTGTTTTGTTCCTTTTTTTAAGGCATATTTTGTAAAAATTGAGATTTTAAACTGATTGTACGAAGAACCAATGTGCTCGTTTTGGTGCTGGGGCAGCTTACGTGGGACATGTGTCTTGTTGGAGGGATGCTGATGGGACTGAGCTGCCTGTCCTCCCACTGCCATGTCTGAGGCTGGAGGGTTCCTCCCCTTGCAGACGAGCCCAGAGCTGCACTTCTGGCCAGCCAGGACACGGCTCCATCCTGCCTGTACGTGTGCATCCTGACACACGTGTATATGGGACAAAACATACATGTGGGTGTATATGTGTGTATGTATATAGCAACGTATAAACTGAGTGTGTGTGCGTGGGGATGTGTGTGTGTAAACTATTTAAATCTAAGACTTGTATAAAAACCCGATTTGGCTAAATCTCAGTCTCTGAAGTGAAGCTTAACTACGTGTCTTCTGCCAGCCGTGAATGTCCGTATGAGACCTGCTTTTTATGTGAGTTTAAATATATACTTTGTAAATAGAAACGTGTTTGTCTTCCCTTTGGGGTGAGAGGGGGGCTTGGGACCGTCGTGCGGTGGGGCCGGATGGGGCGGGTGGCCCCTGCCTTCCCCAGGGCACAGGCGGGCCGGGACCAGATTGGGCGAAGATGGGGGGTCCGGGCCCCTCCCTCGGGTCCTGCGGTGCTGGGAACAGCCCCGGAGCTACCGCCGCACCGCGGGCAAAGGCGGCCGGGTCCCGGGGCCGCGGCTCTGCCCTTCCGACGGGGCGGGCAGCGAGGAGGGGGTGCGTCGGGCCCGGCCTTTGTATTCAAATGTGCCGCGGAGCGGGCGCGGCGTGGGTTTGGTGGGGTTAAGCTGTGTCCTCATTAACCTCCTTTTTCTGCTCTGCCGGCGCAAGGCGCGGACCCGGCACCGTGGGAGCTGTCAGCGGCTGGGCGCGGAAAATGAGCGTCGCAGAGGAGCGGGAGAAGGGTTGGACAATGGCGCCTTTCTCCCGGCCCCGCGGGAGGGCTTTCACACGGCCCCGGCGGGGCCCCGGCGGGGCGGGCGGGGAACGAAGGGGTAGGGAGGGGGGCGGACGGGGAGCGGGCACCGGCTGGCGGAGCCCCCGGACGCACCCGCAGGAGCAGACTGCCCCCGTGCCGCGGCGCCCCCAGGGCTCCCCTCGCCCCCGAAGATGGCCTCGACGGCGAGACCCGGAGCCGCCTCCGTCCGCTGCCGCGCAGCGCCCTCCCCGGGCCGGTCCCGGTCCCACAGGTCGGGGGTGCCCGGGTGGCCCCCCCCCCGTGCTGGGCGCACCTCCAGATGCAGCGGAGCCCGATGGGCCGTTCATCACCCCCTGGTAAGAGCCGGGCCCGGGGGGGAACGTGGGAATGGGAGCATGGGGGTGTCCCCGATTCCCATCAGCCTTGCGGTCCCCAAGGCTGGAACATGGTGCCCCGGGGGGAGTGCGGGAGTCTCAAGGCAGGGACAGCCCCATTGGGGGTCTTTGGCCTGGAGCAGTGACCGCAGCAGCCCCACACCCATCCCGCTCCACAGAGCCCTTTCCCAGGGTAATAACATCCCTAACTTTTGTTCTCTGGAAAGAAAAGCAAACAAACAGCTATAGTTTAAAGCAATTATAAGTGTCATACAGGAGTGATTTGGCTCTCCCTTTAATTAAAACATACAAATCAGAGCAGTGACTGGCACAAGTTACAAGAACAATTGTTTGTTTTCACCCATCCCTCAATTTCTTTCAGCAAAAACCTTCTCGCCGGCTCTGGATCCTTCCCACCCAGCCCAGGAACTCCACACAAACTGAACCCTCTCAACTATCTCCATCCTTCCACAAGCTCCAGTTTTTTTGGTACAAAATATATATATAAAAATAGACTAAGTTTCTAGGGAAGATGGCTGAATCGGCCACCTCTTCCAGTCCAATGGAAAACAACAAGTCTGCTTAACCAGATTATGCCTGGAGAATATATCCATTCAACATACAAATCCTGCAGGACTTTCCACATCGGAAAGCCCTTAGAAAATGACAAGTGACAAACCTTTAATTGGCTGTGTGACACATGGCTGAGAGCTCCAACCCATAGCAGCAAACTTAAAATGGGGGGGGGGGGAGAGGAAAGGAAAAATAAGGTAGACCTTGAATACTAATGGTCGGAATGGTGAACAGGGTCTGCAGCGGCTTTCAACCCCTGGCCACAAAAGATTACAGTAAATCACTCACATAATGTGCCTTTGAGAGGCAAACTCCAGCGTTCAGACACAGCAGCACCGCCATGCAAGCCGGGAGCCTGAGACGCGAGGCCAGGAGGGGCTGGGGAAGGACGTGGGAGGAGGCGAAGGTCGGAAACCCATCTGGGTTACCATGTTCACCATCCTTAGACCTTTGGAATCGAACTGCTGGTGAGTAAAAGGCACAATAGCAAGTGGTGACAGCAGAGTCCTGTTGCTATGGGAGGGGACACGCTGGGGAAGGGTGGGTGATGGAGGAAAGCTGCTCACTGTCGGGATGTGTGTTCCCCTGGGTACAAGCCCAGGACCAGCCACCCTTTGCCCAGCCAGGAGGCAGGAGCAAACCATTTCCCACACCAGGAAATGCAGGTGAGCATCTTGGAGCCAGTGTGTAGCCAGCACAACACCCACTACCACAGCTCCTCCATGGATGCTCGGTGCCTGACCCCTTCATGGAGCATCTACAGATCCTTCTTTGCCACTGGGGACGTCAGCCCCACATCCTATTGCTCTTGGTGGGCATGCCCCAGCTCTGGGCATCTCCCTGGGAGTGGGGCACCACTGTCCCTAGGACCCTGTGACCATCTCACTTTGCATAGGCACAAACCTGTTGTGGGACCGGTGTCGCAGACCAGGCTGAGATAAGGACGGTCCGAAAGGCACATCATTGTTCAGTTTGGATTTGCAAAGGCCAAGTAGCAAACATTTGGTGCGTGGGGAAGAGCATCACCCCGTGCTCCCAGATTACTTGATTCTTCTCCGAAAGCATTCGTATCCTGAACACAAAAGCCCACCCAGCAGAGACCATGCTGGAGCACCTGGTTCTGCTGATGCAGGTTAATGCTTCCTTGGACTCTTCAAAGCAACAGTAGCTCTTTTGGCAAAGTTAAAGACTAGGAGGCCAACAGCACAGACTGTGACATTTTGGCATCGTGAAGCTCAATGGAAACTCCATCCTTGGGAGCCTTCTCCATGGACAATGCTCCCTCATCTCCCCTTGGCCCTTTGCCTTGCGGAGCAATGCATGGCACAGGGACTGCACCCATCCCTCACAGATCCCTGGCACCATAACACAACAACTTCAAAGCCATGACCAACAGGACATCTGGGGATTGCATACAAAAGCTAAGGGATAGTGTCTGTGGAGCACTGGAGACTGATCCAGCAAAGGCTGTGGCCACTGCTCGGCACCATTCATCCATCCATCCATGCAACCATCCATCTCTTGAAGATCCAGGCAGCACATGCAGCCAGTGCTGGCATTTCCATTTCACCTGAGAATTGCAGTTGCACCAGCAGCAAATGCAACTGCTGGGGGGGGGTGGGGGTGTCAGGATTACCTGTACCCCCAGTTTGGTCCATTCATCTCTGCACTCCTGCGTGTGATGACCCTGTGAATGTCCCTGCCTGCAGCAAAGCAAGATGCCCCGAGCATGTGGGGAGCCCTGACGCTGGTGGGAAGCCCTTTGGAGGCACCTCCTAACCTTGTTCAGGCTTTTTATCTCCTCTGAGAACAGAGTTCAGCCTTAGCAGAACAAAAATGACCTCGAGTGCTACTAAACTCTGCCTGAACTACTGCTGCTAATTTTGGCTCATAAGAGGAGTCTACAGTAGGGAAAAAACCTCCATAAAAAGCCATTATTGGTTGCAATCATGAGACAAAATGAATACCGGGCTGCTGCCACAGGATGTCAAGACAAAGGTGAACGGCTGCTGCAGGGTCTCCATCTCCTTGAGGAACAATGGCCTCAGGTACCCACTGCCTGCTCCCTGTGCCTTCTCCTTCTCCTTTCCTTCCCCTTCCACCTGCTCCAACCCACCCGTGCAGAGCTCCTCAACCAGATCCTCTGTCAAGTCACTGTGAAGAAGTCAGCAGCTCTCACTGGCTCCCAAGGTAGGACCACAGGCAGTAAAGAGGTACCTGCTAACAGCATCCCTTGCTCTGAAAGAGGTTCCTTTCACCTGCCACCGGTGGCACCTGGGGTTCAGCCTTCCCTCGATGGGGTTTATTCCTCTCCCTCAAAGACAAAAAACGGGGTTTTCCTTACCAAAAAATGTAAACAATATTTCCCTATTAGCTGGAAACCACAACAGGAACGTCGTGGGCTTCGTCATTGGAAGTGACCTGGCCCAGGGGGGTGGCTGGGCTGAGTGTACCCTGAAAAACCCCCGGATGCAGCTGGCCCCAGGGCTGGGAGCAGCGGCCGCCTCACTTGGATTGACCTGCGGCTCGCCACGGCTCATGGACAGATACGTGGGGAGCCCAGAGGAAAGAAAAAGATCTCTTCCTCTCCCGAGTAGAAGCCTGGCCTGCCTCCTGCTGCCGGGGAGCTGCAGACCTTGTTCCAAGGTCTAAAGCAAAGAAACCCACATTCAGTGAAGCCTGGCTCAAAACTTGCCAGCCTGGCAGGCCCGGTAACACCAGTGCCCCTGCTCCGGGAAAACAGCATCAGCTGCCTTTGCTCAGGATGCCGCTCCAGGTGAGGATGGGGGGGAAGCCGGGAGGGATCCATCCACCCGCTGGCAGTTCTGAGCAGGTTTCACTGCGTCTCTCTCAAGCTTCTCTGGACATGAGTCCCAGCAGGTCTCTGCGTTCACGTGAAGAAAAACCCTGATGGAAGAGCTGGGCAAAGCGGAGGGAGAGGCTGAAGGACCCTCTTCCTCCTCTCAGGCTCCTGGGCTCAGTATTGCCGTAGGTTGAAAAACCCAACGCTGGTGGGGGATTCCTTGACTGTCACCGTGATCAGGTTGGCGGTGACATCGGTGACAAAGACGTGCTCGATCAGGCTGCGGGTGGGTTTCCAGTCCTGGCTGGTCTGGATGGAGACAGACATGTTCTGACCCACGCCTGGGAAGGAAGTTGAATCCCGGTCCGAATCCGAGCTGGTCTCATCGCCTGTGCTCATTTCGGACAGGGCGGCTGGTTTGCGGCTCTCTGCACCCGCGTGCCCATCCTGCGTGCCAGCTGCGCCGCCCTTGGCCAAGTCCCTGTCTCCTGCCCGGTGTGTTTGCTTCTTGCTCTTGTTGCTGTCCCCACCCGAGCCGGAGCTGGCAGCATTCAACCCGGAGCCTGCTGTGCTGCCTTTCATGCCACCAGCACCTGCACTCACCGCTGTGCCACCACCAGAGCCTTTGGACATGGCAGTGCAGAGGTGACGGGGGACACTGCTCCCACCGGCCACGCTCGGCCCGTTTTTGACGCTCTGGAGGTTCAGTGCCTGGAGATTCAGCTCCTGGCTGGAGGCTGGCTGGGAGCTGGACCCGGATGAGCTTGCAGGCACCTTACTGCCATTGTGCAGCACTTGGCTTCCTGCAGCAAACCCTGACTTCTGGTCCCCTCCGGCACCGCTGCTCAGAGCCTTGGCACTCTTGGGTCCCTGCATGCTCAGCCCAAGCTCTCCAGATGCTTTCTGGTTCCTCATTTTTAAGTCCAGCCCTAAGCCGCTTTTACTGGCTGCCTGCGCCTTGAGCGCCAGCCTACCCAGGGGCGAGCTCTCAGCCGAGTTCTGGCTTTGGGACATCCTGTTCATGTAGTGCACGATGGAGCTCTGCCAGCTGATGGCCTGGTTCGGGCTGGTGGAGCCGCTCTTCATCATGTTGGGCAGGTTTTCTGCTGATGACCCCCCGGAGCTAAGCCCAGCTGAGGTGCCTGGCGGGTCCTTCAGCAGGGCCATGCCCGAGCCCTGTGTGCCGTGCTGGGGCTGCAGCTTCCCCATCAGCTTGTTGCTGCTGCCCACCTCCTTCCGGGATGTTTTCAGCACCTTTGTCAGGTTCACGGTCCTTCGAGCCGCTTTCTGCTCCGGGGGAAGAGGTTTTCGTCCACGCTTCTTCCTGGAACTGTCCTTCAGTTCGGGCTTTGCCACCAGGATCTGAGCTTTCTTCTGTGGTACCGGGTGAGTCTCTCTGCTGCGGGAACCTCTCTTTGATTCCAGGTCACTTTCATCCTCTTCATCAGAGGAGGAGGAAGAGGAGGATGTAGAGGAAGAGGAGCTACTTGACTTAGTTTTTACAGGCATCTCTGGTTCCTGCAAAGCAATGGAGACAGGGAAAGTTAACAAAATTCCTGAAGAGCCATTATGGACATTGCAAATCCTTCAGTGTTGCCTGTCTGAGTGCCTTGGGCACATACAGGTTCTTCCTCCATGTTGGCTGATCTGTTCATCTCTGCTATGAACGGAGTTGGGGAACACACAGGGCAAAGCTAACCAGGCTTAAATACCAAGTGGGACCCAGGGAACTATTCCGTCTCCTTCTCCACCGTTGCAGGGATGAAGGGACATCCTCCTCACAGGCATCCTCATCCCCCTACCCATCACTGCAATCTCCAAAGCCCCTACTGGCATCGCCTTGTTCTCACCATCCTCCGGAGCCCAAGCACCCACCACCCTGTGCTGTGAACAGACGAGCTGGTGCCTTCCAGCACCATCATGGCTGTGGATTTCCACAGGCACCAAGACTCACCACATGTTTCCTGGGCCTGCCCCTGGGCCGCTTGCCTCTCTTCCGACTCTGCACTTCTTTCTCGTGCTCCCTGAAGAAACAATGATTGAGGACAATGTTTGCGGGGAAGAAAAACCATCCCAAACCAGCCTGGTTCCTCCCTTTCTTCTGTCATGAAACCCTCCCTTGCTGGGGATGCCGAAGGTTCAGGTCCTATTCCAGCACCTGGGTAGTGTCTTTAACTCATTCCAACACACAATCCTATGGGCTCCCAGCGTATCACTCACTTGAACCCATGCTCTTATGGGCACACCATGCTCAAGTGCAGTCAAAGAGCCCAAAGAACTTGGAAACCCAGGGCCTTGGGCAGTTAAACTTCCCCACCTGGCACCTGGATCATGCACCCTGTGGGGCTGGCACAGGCCAAGGGGTGAATTGGACCATGGATGTGATGCGATGCAAGAGTGTTTTCAGAGCACTGCGCCACTTTGTAGTTCTGGTTAAGGACAGTGTTAAGCTGCAACACGTACAGCTGGTTAAGTACTGTGCTGTCTGCACTATCCACCAGATTCTGTTCTTGAAAAAGGGACCCAGAAACAAGTAACAATTAAATCCTATCATAAACTTTCACAATTTTTTGTTAACATGGATCCAAAATATTTGGCAGTGTGGCGATTACCACAGCCAGCTTGCTACCTTCCTGCCTCCATGCCTGATCCCTGCTGTGCAATAGCTGCAGAACAATCGTGCCTCTGGGCAGAGGACACCATTTTCTCCCACTGTTACCTCCTTTCCCTCTCACAAGTGCTCTCCATGACTGCACTTTGTGCTGTTCAAGCCCCCAGTCCTGCAATCCCCACTGAGGTCCTGCTCATTGGACCAGGACCGGGAGCCAAAGGTCTCTGTGGCACCATCGTGTTCCTGTTGCACAGCCAGTGCAAACCCAGCCCTGGGGCTGTGGATCCGCGGGGTCTGCCCAGCCCGAGCAGTGCTGGGTAGACCCGGGCTGTGATTTCAGGGGGTGAACAAAAGGGCCGTGCCACAAAAGGCACGGGCCGAGCTCCGGGCTGTTGTTCCCACAACTTCCACTGCACGCGCAGCCAATTAGAAGTTAATTGACTTTATCGTTCCCTTAGAAATATTTAGAGTTCGCTCACTTCTTTTGGAAAGCCAGGAGAAGCCTTGGATCCAGGATGTTCTCCTCGGGCTCCCAGCTGTTGTGCCTGTAACACACGACCCGGGGCTGGGCGAGTGCAGAGACCGGGGGTCCCCCCCGCCCCGTTACCGGCCCAGAACCGGGAAGTTCACCCAAGGACAGCCGGGCCCCCCGTGCGCCCGGTGCTGCTGGGACAGGAGCATCCCCGCACCGGGGACCGGTACCCCCGCGGGGGAAGGGGCCGGGGAAAGCAGGTCGGGGAGGGGGCGGCCACGCCGCCGAAGGGATGGGCGAGCCCCGCGCGTCCCTGAGGAGCTCCGGTGGCAGCGGGCGGGAGGGAGGCGCGGGGCTCGCCGGTAACGGGGGGAGTTCCCGGCCCGGTATGGGGAGGGGGCTTGGGGGCGATCGGAGCCCCACGCGGCTGCGGGAGGGCCGGGCCGCGGCCGCGCTTATTTGTAAACAAAAGGAGCGGCGCGACCCGAACAAAAGCGGCCGAGCGGGCGGCACCCGCGGCCGCGCACCGACCGGCGCAGCCCCCACCGCGCAGCCCCGCTCACTTGGAGGACCAGCCCCGCCACTTGACCAGGTACTCCAGCTTGCCCTGCGGAGGGAAGAGAGATGGGGAGAAGCGCGTTAGAGGAGGCGGGGGGGGGGGGGGGCGGCTGCGGGGGGGTGATGTGCGCGGGTCCCACCTTGCGGAGCCGCTTGCTGAGGATGCACTCGGCGGCGAAGACCTGCTCTCCCACGCTGCTCAGCTCCTCCATGGCCCCGGCCCCGCACGCACACACACACACAAGGGGAGCCCCCGGGCGCGCCCCCGACAGAGGCCGCGCGCGCGCGCTCCCGCCTCGCCGCCCCCCCCCATCGCCGCGTGCGCGCCCCCCGGCAGCGGGAGGGAGGGGAGCGGGTAGTTTGGGGGGGCTCCCCAAATTCCCTGCCGGCCAATGGGAGGAGGGGGCGGAGTTTGATGGTGGCGGTGGGGGCAAAAGTGGGGGAGGCATTGTCTGCGTGCGACCCCTCCTCTTCCTGCGCGCGCGGGCGGAGCGGGACAATGGGGGGAGTGTGTCCGTGTATGCGTCCATCCATCCATCCATCCGTCCGTCCGTCCGTCCGTCCGTCCGTCCGTCCCGGCGGGGGGATCGGGGGGGTCCCGCTGCCGCAGCCGAGGAGCCCTCCCGGGAGCCGAGTGGCTGCGGGGAACGCAGCCCGGGGTCCGGGCAGTCCCTGCTGGTCCCCGCGGAGCCGCAGCAGGCGGCTGTGGCTCCCTCCTGGTTCGGGTTCTGATTCGGTTCTGGCTGTGGATCTGGTTCGGGGTCTGGTTCTGGTTGTGGGTTGCAATATAATAAAGCGTGTTTCCGCGGGGGGTGGCGGTACCCATAAACTCCATCTCACCGGGTCAGACCCAGGCTTGGAGACAGCGGTGACTTGACCCATTATCCTTCTCCGCTGCCGAGCCAGGCTAATGAACCAAGCGGTGCAGGCAAAGGGAGCTGTGTTACCGAGCCAAGCCGTGCCGGTGAATCAAGCCGTGCTGGCAAACTGAGCCGTGCTAAAGAACAGAGCCGTGCTACTGAATGTGCCGCGGTTGTGACCTCGCCGCAGCCCCGCACGCCACCGGGGCGTGCGAGGCAGCGTGAGGAGCTGCTACCCGGGCGGTTGTGCGCGGTGGGCGTGGAGCGATGAAATATGGTGCATGGAAGAAGATGAGTCAGCACCTCGGGGAGTTGGCAGCCGCCGGTCTGCAGCCCGCCGTTAACCGTGCCGGAGCCAGCGGGGAGTGAGTGCCCGGTGCGCCGGCGGCGTCGCGGTGGCTGTGGTGGCCCGGGGCTGAGGGGGACCTGGATGGCGATGGGGTGTCCTACGCGCAGGGCCTCACGTGGAACCTGGGCAGCACCGTCTCCGGTAAGCAATGCCGGGTTTAGGCAAGCGCTGTGAGCTCTGGGCTAGAGGCAAGGATGTCACTGCTGGGGACCCCCAGCATGATGGAGGGGGAACAGTAGCTTGGCTACTGTAGTGAGGCTGTCTTGGGGTCTGCAGGGCAGTGGGTGTCCCTGGTGTGTCCCTGGGGTGCTGATCAATGCCAGGTAATTGTCTGAGGTCTGACATTATCCTTTATTGCTTTTCTTTCGCAATTACTGCGGCTATTGGCTGACCAGGAGAAATGTTGGAAGCATTTTGTTACCCGAAGGTGACTCAGAAATGTAACCCTGCTCTGTGCTTTCCCTTTGGAGTTAATTCACCTTCCATCAGCCCTGCTCTTTGTGCGCAGCGCGTTTTAATGTCAGTGAAAATCCGCGAGCGACCTTCCCTCTGTGCGCCCAAGCAGCGTGCGGGTACAACACCGCTCATGGCAGCCCCGGGACCAGCCATGCCGAGCGCGTGGGGCTGCCCGGGGTCCGGATGCTGGTGCTGGGATGAGCACCACCGGGAGATGAGTCCCGATTTGGGTAATGTCGGGTGGGTGTTGGCATTCCTGAGCTCCCATGAGGGTACAGGAGTAGAATAGCTCATCTCTTCCTTCCTGAAGCAAAGAGGAAGAGGTGGTGTGAGCAGAGGGGCTCTGTTCTCTGTGCCTGACATTGGGGTCTCTTTGAGGGCTGAGCGTGGGCTCAGGGATGGTGTCTGGCATGGGGCTGTTTCAGCAGCTTCATCCCCACCATTCGTGCCCAGCCTGAGTGATTCCCCTCCAGTAACACCCCATGTTTCTTTCATGCCTCCGTGTCAGCGGGGACATGAGTCCTCTTTTAACCCTGTTGGGGAAAAGGACTCTGCCGCTGCCTGGGCTGGAAATCCCATTACATCCCTGGGGGTCACAGGGACTGGTCCCAGTGGGCACGTGGGCTGTGGTGGGCTCCTGCTTCCTGCCGGCTCTCCCCAGCTGGGAGCTGCCCATTACTTTGTGTAGTTTGAAAGCTGGATGCGATGGCTGAGGCAGAGAGGGTGTTTCCTCTAACACAAAGCACACCAAGCCCAGGCTGTGTCTGTCCTGCTTTCTCAGGCTGATCCCAGGTTTCCCGAGATTTAATGTCTTTAGTGGAGCTGTGTGGTGAAACGAAAATTCTCACTTTTTCTCAGAAAAGGGAAAAGAGAAAACGAGTAGATCTGAGCTTTGGAAAGCCCAAACTCCTGGCTTTGGAGGTTCACACAGGCAGGCAGCTAATACAAACCCTGCATGTGTTTCTGTGTCCGGGTCTCTTGAGTTGTCGCATTGTGGCTCAGACCGTTTGCTCTTGGGCTCAGCAGTGACCGAGTGAGCGCTGCTGCTCGCCCCTTCCAATGCCAGGGGTGCCGGTCCCACCTCCCGGCTTCCTCGGTGCCACTGCGGGGTGTTTCAGTGATGAAAAGATATCAAGTTGTCCATGAGTGCTTCCAGCCCAGCTCTGCCTCCTGCTGCTGCTGGGCAGAGCTCCTGGGGAGATGCAGCGGGAGATGCCCATTGCTGTTTCTGCTCCACATGTGAGTGACAATGGGCTGAGTTCTGTGCTCCCATCCGGAGAAACTTAGGAACAGGCAGTAGATAGCCCGGCTGCCACGTTCCCTGCTCCAGCTGAGGTAGCTGACAGTGGAGCCAGTTAACTTGGCAGTTGCGGAAGAAAACCTTTGGGGTCTCAAAAAACCCCCAGGCTCAGATCCATGAACTGATCCAGTGGAACAAGATTTGTAGCTCTTCCCAGGTATGCTGGACATTCCAGGAATGCTGTGTAACCTGTGCTATGCTGCTAGCAGGGGGCTGTCGTGGTGGGGGGAGATCTGCTGTTGGAGGAAGGTGTCTCCCTGAGGATCAGACCTTCCTGTTAGGATTGGGGCTTTCATTGGAGGGTTTGGAGTCGCATGTTGAGCAGGGCTGCAGTAACAAGGGCCCGTCCCATTGGGATTTATACCAGCACTGGGTGACACAGCTGCTCCCTGGGGTCCAGAGCAATGGGCTGTGTCCAGGGAGGCGCAGGGGGGTTCAAGACTGTGGCCATCCCATGGGACCTCTGTCTTTGTGCCCCACAGGAAAAAGGAGCATGTCAGAGGCTTCCCTCCTGTGCCACCGGCTTGGGGCTGCCTGGGTGAGGGATCACAGCACTGGGATGTTCCAAGGGGATGCCAAATGTGTGCAATGTGCCCAGCTTCAGAACATGAAGCCAGGGCCACCGTGGCCATGTTGCTGTGGGCAAATGGTGGTGGTTTTCCCAAGGCAGCATTCAGTTGTAGCACAGGGATCATTTGGGCACTGCAGGTGGGGTGGAGCTGTGCAGGGTGTGGGATGGGATGACCAGAGAGCACATCGTGTGGCAGTGGGAATTGTAGGGGCACGTGCTGCCCCCAGACCGGGCATTTCAGGATGCAGCAGTTTTCCTGCAAGCTGTGTGTGTGCCATAAATAAGCACGTGTGTGTTTGTGGTTACGTTACCATCCTGGAACAGTTGGGACCCCTGGGCAGCAAGCGTCTTTCCAGCGCAGGAAAAAGAAAGGGAAGCAAATGGTGTGGAAATGCATAGCAAATTGGGCTGCAAGACGCAGCAGGGCTCTCCTCACTGTGTGACCCCCAGCCCCAGGGAGGGAATGAATTATTTGGGGGCAGGAGAGCGGGGGGAGATGCAGTATTCCATGGAGCAGGAATCTCTGGACAAACCAGAGCTGGGTCTGCTGGAGAGGCCAGGCAGGGCTGTGTTGGTTTGGTGGAAATGTGACACAGTGAAAGTGCACGCGGTGTGAGATACAAAAGAAGGGCTGGGAAAGCCCTTTAAGGCCTTTGTAAGGCTTTAAAGCCTTAAAGGCTTTCCTTAAACTGGACAGTGTCTTCCAGAAACCAGGGGGTTCTGGGGCTAAACATCCTCACCCCACAGCGAAGGATCTGTCTCACCCCTCCAGCCTGGGATGTGAAGCATCTGCATCACGGGGCTGTGTTGGAGGAAAGGACCAGAACATGGAAGTGAGTGTGCGATGTGGCTCTCCAGGGCATCAGTTGGTGCAGCCCCGGGGCTGCAATGGGCGCCGGGAGCACCCCGGGGCCAGCGGCTGCCCGAGGTGGGTCCTGGACTGTGCCGCAGGAGAGTCTGGGTTCTCCCGTGGGCGCCACCGGGGCCTTCACACCGGGACCCGGCAGAAGCTGATGGCTGCGGGCGAGCGGAGAGCTAGGGGGGATGCTCAGCTCCCCCCATCCCCGCCGGTACCGGGCCCTCCTGGGGAGAGCGCGGCTCGGGAGCCCTCGTCTGCCGGCTGCCGGTACTGCACCGGTATAGCCAGCAATGCACCGGTGCTGCCGGTACTGACCCGGTGTTGCATCGGTGTAGCCCTAAATACTTTTGGAGTACAGACCTTGGAGTGCTCTGTTCAAAGCTCCCTTTTTATCCCCGGCTGCTCCGTGCAGGAGGAGCTGCTCCAAGGTACATCTGTGATTTCGTGGGCAATGGGAATCTTCCTGGCAGGGGTACAGCGGGTTTGCTCTTCAACTGAAGCAGCGCCTGCTCCAGGGAGGTTTTCCTGTCAGAGCCGTGTCTCACTGGAGTGCTGCCTGCTGAATCCAGAGCTGAATTTCCATCCACAGCTGAGGTAAACCCCAGCTGGAAGGTAGGATTCAGGTTAGGAGGTTGGTTGGTCACTACAAACTCCGTGTTACCTGCCTGGGGCGGGGACCTAGGATGGGACCAGCCCTATGAGCATCCTGCTCTGTAGCATTTGCATCTGACTCTGGGCACCCAGTGAGCTTAGGCACATGGAACCTGGCAACACGGGGTGAAGAGCTCTGCAGGGCTGGAACTGGATGATCTTTAAGGTCCCTTCCAACCCAGACCAGCCTGGGGTTCTATAGGGCAGTTGCTGCACTATTATTATTGCTATGTTTGCACAGCATCTGCAGCGCTGGTCCCTGTGCTCCCCTTTCAGAGCCTCGCCGTGGTTCTGTGCCGGGCTCGGTGTGTGCTGCAGGCCTGACCCCCACCCCCAGCACAGTTTCAAGCCAAACATTTTCTTCCTGTTTTCCCAAGCGCGTCTCCTGTTTCATGGGCTGGTGAAGGCGATGCGGGAAGGCGCTGAGCAAGTCTCTATGGCAACAGATGTTTATCGAGCCCATGAGATGAGGCACAGGGCTGGGGAGCTTCAGCCTCTGGGATGGGGTCTGGGGAGCTGCCCCTGTAATGCCCCATGGAAGAGCCGGGACCAGGGCTGGGATGGGGCATCCTGCAGATGGGTATTTCCCATTTTTCTCCAAGGCCATAAGGAACAGCAAGACAGGCAGAGCAGTGCTGAGGGCAGCCAGGGCTCTTGGGGCAGGGGCTGGAAGCACTGGTTGACTTTGGGATCCCTCTGAGGCTCCCAGGCTGAGTGAGCATCTGCCTTTGCCCAGTGCCATTTCCAGGAGGCTCCTGGTGCTTTCAGACAAATACATTTAATGGCTTTGGGTACTCAACATGTTTTAACTGTCCCTGGTCCAACCCATGCTGGTTGGATGGGGCTTGGAGCAAGCTGCTCTAGTGGAAGCTGTCCCTGCCCGTGCCAGAGGGCTGGAACTGGATGAGATTTAAGGTCCCTTCCAACACAAACCAGCCTTGGATTCTATGATACCTTGAGCTGATGGAGAGGCTGGGGTAACACAGACCTTGTCAAGGTCAGACTGGGCATCAGCATATCCCAGTGAGCACCCCAAAGCTTGAGAGAGGCATCTCCCCTGGGATTCAGTCATCTGTGAGGAGCGTGAGTCACCCAGCTGGGGAGGTTTTGGGAACTCTGCAGTTCTCTGAGACCAGGACTGGTTGTCTTCATGATCCACATCCCTCCCCATCTTCTCTGGTAGAGCTGCCTAGAAGTTGGAGGCTGCCAAGAAAGGAGAGCACAGCGCTGCATACAGATTTCAGGTGCATGCAGCCTGTGGGTACCATCGGGAATGCGCCATGTTGAAGATGGGATTAGGAATTACTTTTCCTGATGGGTCTCCAGTCACAGTGAAGGCACAGAGCAGACTGATGGTGCCAAGGCCAACCAGGGCAGTAAAAATCCCTCTGTTGGGGCGCAAAGGGTCCGCTGTTCCCTCCCCCCCCCCGGAATGGGGAGCGGTTTCACATACAGGCAAACCACAAAGGAGCGGGACGGGTGCCTGCCTGGGTAGTGGCACCCAGGGGCTCCTCCGGATGCCCGCTGGGTCACTTACCTCTGATGGGGGTCAGCACTTTCCTCCCCAGCATCCCAGCACCAGAGCGACTCCCAGCACCACGGGCAGGTCCTGTGCGGGCGGCAGAGGAGCACTGGAACCTGGAGTGGGGGGGGGTCAGCGTTAGCCTGGGGCCAGGAGAGCGGCAGCGCTGTGTCCCACCCGCGCCCGGCTTGCGCGGGGAATCCGGCGCCCTCAGCAGCCAGAAGAGCGGGGGGGGGGAGGCGGTGGCGGCGACCGCCAGGGGTCGCTGTTCCAGCGGGAATCCCGGTGGAGCTCGACCGGTGCCCCCCGACCCGCTCCAGAGCCCCGGGCTCGCACTGCGCCGGTCCATCAGCACCCACGGACCCACGCACACAGCACAGCCCGTGCCACAGCTCCACTGCTGCAGCGTGGCCGGTGCCATGTCCCCATTCACATGGCACGTCGGTGCCGGGGCCTCACTCACGCAGCATGGCCTTGGTGGGCTCCAAGGAGCCGTCGTGGGGCTCGGGAATGATGCCCAGCAGCTGGCAGAGGAGGGCATAGACGTTGACGCTTTCAAAGGGCTCCACCACCAGCCCCTGCTTGAAGGCCGGTCCCACGGCGCGGAAGATGGTTTTCATGTTCATGGCCTCGTTGTCAAAACCGTGTTCCCCTTTGTTGAACTGGACCTTGTACCTCTGAAAGGGAGAGGGAGGATGTGAATGCCCAAATCCCCAGCCTTCTGCTAGGTGCTCTCCTCCATGCCGTGTTCCCCAGCCACTGGGTTTAACACTTTGGTTTCTCTCAGTTTCAGAAGTCAGAGGAAGTTTGGAAGCTGGAGGATGCTGCCCAGACACAGCTCCTGTGCAATCACATCTTGCAAGTTCCCTCCCTAAATGTCAGGGCATCCAAATTTCGGTGTATTGAGGAGCTTCGCAGGGGGAAGCTGCCTTTGGGCCTTCTCTTAATGCCGGGTTAGGAGAGGACCCTGCAACTGATATTCTGTGTTCATGCAAGTCCTGCTCCAAGGCCTTTTGTCTTCTGAACAGAGAAGATCTTTACACAGAGCTGGAATTGCCATGTGGTTATAGGGAGATGAATCAATGGAGTGTGAGTACTGGGGTGCTATGAGAAGGACAGGAGGAGAGAGGCAGATCCCCACAAGACAGTAAGATGTGTCTGTGCATACGTCTTACCCCGTGGATCACATAGCCTGGATCGCTGTACAGCAGGAGCGGGGTGATCCGGGAGTGGTTGGCATAATGGAATCTCCTTGGGAATTCCGCTTTCTTGTACACGTGGAGGTTTGGGTGGGCGTTTTTCAGGACTGAGTACACATGCTCTAATTTTCCTTCCTTTGGCACCAGGAGTCCATTGGGACCATAATCTAAGAGCTCAAACTGGATGTCTTTGAAGGTGAAGTTCTCTACGGTCTGGATGTGGATCTCGTTGGTCTTTATGACGGTCTCCATGCCGTGATCAGATGTGATGATGAGGTTGAGGTTTGATTCCAGGCCACTCTCCCGGATGCGCTGCCTCAAGTAACCAATGGTCCTGTCCACCTGCCTGACCATGTTTTTCCTCTGTGTGGATTCGGGGCCGTACTTGTGCCCTGTGGAGTCTGGCTCGCCAAAGTAGAGGGCGATGAAGTCGAGGTTGTTCACTGTGAACCACTCCATCACGGTGTCGATGTTCTGCCTCCAGTTGGTTTCATTGCTGTAGTTGAACAGGAGGGGCTCCACCAACTTCATATTCACTTCCTCCCCTTGGTACTTTGCTTTTCCTCCGGGGAAATAGATAGAGCCTGTCTTTAAACCCTGTTAGTGGAGACATGGCACAAACTCACCTGAGCTCACTCTGCAGCATCATCTCCATCCATCAGTGCTACCACTTATTAACATGATTAGTTCATTCAGCCCCCTAATGTCTACCTCTGCCTCTAATGAGGTTTTCTTGCTCACTGCCAATTAAAAGTGATTAATTGGAAGTGCTGCCCTTCCCAGAGCTCCTGCCTGTTGGTTTCTCACTATGTTGGTAACACTGGTTATAACTTCGGACACAGTGACCTGTTTGTACCTCTCTTGGACCCTCCGGCTCTTGGCTGTGAGGATGTTCAGGTGTGTTTTACTCCAATCAGTAAGTGCTCACCCTGAAACCAGCGGAGCTATTTTGGCAGGTAAATACAGGCAAAGGGACATGTCTTGGGCCAAGTCTCAGGTCCTGTCCCAAAGCCAGGTTGAAAGCCTAAGGGGATCTAGGACAGCCTTGCTGCAGTCCTGGCTCCTGGTCCTCCCGAGGGAGTTGGCTGAGGTTTCTTTAACAGCAGAAGAAGAACCTGTTTTATTGAGGTCTTAATAAAGCCAAAACAAATATATTACTTTCCACTACTTTGAATAGAATGATCATAATCATTGCTGCGGTGCCTGGGGCTTCCAGTTCCAGCAGGACTCATTACCTGCTGCTTGCAGGGGGTGTCAGCTCGTGGCCACTAGAGATAGGGGCTCGCCTGCAGCCTTTATTGCAGGAGGCTCCATCACGCAGGGCAGTGGGAGCGGGGCAGGGGCTGCACTTGCCTGTCTCTGTGCTGTGATCCAGATGGGGAGGCTGCCGTTGTCCCACCAGCTGTCCACCCCTTGTGTGCTGTGGTAGGGCAGCTTCAGACCTGTGCTGGTGTTGAACCACATGTTGTGGATCACCCCGTGGTTCTCCAGGTATCTCCCTGTCGGGAGAGATGGGGTGAGTGGGGCTGCGGATGGGGGGGTTCTGCCTCTCCTTAACCTCCCAGATCTCCCTTGGCCTCATTCCCCCCATGCCTCATACCAATTGGGGTTCCCAGGGCAGGGAAAGATGCTTGGGTGTGCCTGCTCCTCACATCAGGGGTTGATGCCAGGCAGGTCTCATCTGGACCCTGAGCACCCCTGAAGGTGCTGGCGCTGCCTACGATTGCCCCTGCCCTTCTCAGCATGGATGGGGCTCCCCATTATCCCGTGTCTCACTAATGGCTTTGGTGTTTTGCTCTCTGCTGCTCACAGCCTGTGAGGTGGGCATGCAGCAGAAACTCCCATTAGAAATGGCAGACTTGCACTTTGTACTATTATATTTCATGCTATTATTATTATTCTGGTCCCGAAGACTGCAGTTACTTGTGCACTGTATCCCCATCCTCCCTTATATTGACAGTGCCTCCCTGCCTTTTCCCATCAGCAGATTTCATTAGCATGTTCCACTCTTTTATGGCAAGGTTATTAATTAAAATCTTAAATAAGATTGGCTCCGAAATCGATTCCTCAGGAATTCCCCTGTTGCCCTCCTGCAGCCTGACAATCTCCTCTCTGCATCACCTGCCCTCCTCTCCCCTGTAGCTCTGTACCTCCCATATTAGAGATTTTGTATGAATCTTCATCTTCTCCATCTTAACTAATGATTTCCCGTGTGGCGCTGGATCAAATACATTACTGAAGTCCGGAAAGATTACATTTAGAGCATCTCCCTTGCCTGAAGAACAATTTCTCTTATTGAAGGAGGCTATGGGCTGGGCTGGTGCTATTTACCTTTGATAAATACGGGTTCAGTTCTATCCGTTTTGCAGTTATTGCCTTGTCGCTCCCTGAGTGGGCAATCCGGGTTAGGACAGTATTGTATGGAATGTTATGTTGTGTTGGTGCCTTTGTAATTAGATTTGAGTGTTTGCAATGTTGTAGCATGTGTTGTACTCAAATATGTACACAGATTAGAGGCTATTGATATTTGGCACCTATATAATGTACCTAGTGTAGGTGTGCTGATGAAAACAAAGGGAGGACACTGCAGGAGAGGCTCATTTGTGCCAGAGCTCAGCACTAGTGCTCAAGGCAAAGGAAGCCTCAGGCTGCTTGAACTGTACTTTAATCTTGGTAGGGAAGTATAAGTAAACTTTAACTGCAGCTATCCTGGAACAGAAGAGAAGGAAATCACAGAACCATGGAATGGTTTGGGTTGGAAAGGACCCCAAAGCTCATCCAGTTCCAACCCCTGCCATGGGCAGGGACACCTTCCACTAGAGCAGGTTACTTCAAGCCCCATCCAGCTGGGCCCACCTCTTCAGCCTGTCGAGATCCCTCTGGATGGGACCAAGTGGGATGGAGAAATGTGTCACACATAAAAAGGGTGTCTGCAGGCTGCAAGAGATGACCCCAAACTGTGAACAAGGCTGGATGAGCAGACGTGCCACTGAGAAATGACACAACCTGTAGAGGTTCTAAATCCAGTAATAGCTGACAGGCACCCAGTTTGAGCTGCTGATCACATGCATTAGGAGTAAATCCATACAAAACAGTTAATCTGATGTTGTTAAAGCAGAATTTAGGGTGAGCCCTATTGGGGTGGCCTCTGTAATCCCTACCATGGTCTAGGTGGCGGCTGTGTAATTCCTACAGCATCTGGTGCTGTTTACCTGTGCTAAATACAGGTTCAGCTCTACCACTTTCTGCAGTAGTTGTTGCTGGTCTCCATTCTACAGCTTCTCCCGCTGCTGACGCTGGGTGCCTGCTTGACTTCATGTCCTTCACCGATGCCCAAGCCTCAAACCTGCCCTTCCCCAACCTGCACTGCCCCTGTGTGCTTGGGGCTGGGGGCACTCACCGGTCAGTAGTGTGAAGTGGCATGGGCTGGTGATGGTGATGAAGGCAGGAGTCATGTACTGAGCCTTCACCCCCTCTGCAGCCATAGCATCCAGGTTGTGGGTGTCCACGTCCTGGTCGTAGTTCCACCGAAAGCCATCAAAGGACACCAGGAGGAGTTTGCTGCGGCTGGGTACCCGCTGCACGGGGGCACACCTTGCCACAGAGAGAGCAGCAAATAGGAACCCCAGTGAAGGGAACATCTTCATGCCCTTGAGCTGGAACAGCCCAGATATCCAGAGAGCTCCCATTAATACATGCTGGGTGGGACTAAGTTCAGTTCTTATCTAATCTTGCAGTTGCTGATCAAGTGCACGGCTTCAGTCAGCACTTCACATAGGAATGAGCCTCTCTAGTTTTTGTCTAACTCAAGTGCATTCATTTCCATCTCCTTCTGAGTCAGACACTGAGGCTGCCTCCCCCATCAGTGGCACCGGGTGCTCTTCCAGCGCTGATGGGAAGAACTGCTCCTGTGGCAGGAGGCTGCCTGTGCGAAGCCTGCCTCCCCCCAGCCCCAGCCCCCTCCTTCGCCCTGAGCTGCTCCCTGCAGCACACTCACAGGTTCTGGTGCTCTGCTCTTGGGTCAGCAGCTCCCCCCCTCCCAGGGCCGCTCCTCCACCTCCAGACGTGTGCTCGGAGGTTCCAAAAGAAGCTGGGATTTACCAGAGGTTCTCAGTGTGGTTTTGTGGAGCTACACACTGGGGAAGGAGGCTCTTTCCTGGTCCTGGCCGCACCATCAGCCCCCAGCGATGCTCCAGAGGGTGGGCCCGGCTCAAGAAGCATCCGTGTGCTACCACCCAGCTCCTGCTGTCCTGGCTCTGCTGCTCACCATGGGTGACCCTCAGCTGCTTATTCACTGATGAGCTGTGAGTTATCAGCATCCCTTTTTATCAATAGCCGCTGCTTTATGACTCCTCTGGGGTTTTATCATTGCTGACAACCCATTTCTCAGCTGGGTTTAAGGCTTTTGTGTACGTATGTATCAGAGGTTGCCCTCTTTCCCCAGGGACTGAGCTCAGAGCTGATTTCCCTCTGCTCAGGTTCCAGATTTATTCCTTGGTGCTTTGCTTCCTAATTGCCCAACCATCCCCTCCCTCGCCATGCAGAGCCATGGCTTCCCTGGCATTGTCTGGGGTCATTCCTTGGCATTTCTCCCCCAGGGGTGAGCTGGGCAGATGAGTCTCACACATGCCATCATTCGTCCTTCCTGCAGACATGAGCATCCCTGAGCATTCCCATCTGGACCAATTCCTCAGGGTTAATCGACACCTCAGGCACCTCTTCCCATGTGCTTGTGTTTCCCAGGGTCGTGCAAGGACACTGTGAGAGGTTTGAGTTCCCACAAGCCAAGAAACCTCCTCTGCCAGCCCCGGTGCTGCAGTTCACTCAAGGAGCTATTTTGTTATCAACGTTTGTTGCCCTGGGTCCAATATTATCCTTTCAGTGAGGACAGAGGGGCCTGGCAGGCACTGAGGGTTTAAAGGGCTCATATGATAAAGATGTTATCATGTACCAAGCACAGGGAAAGTCCTAAATATTCAGTGTGTTGCTCTGAAGTGGGTCAATAAGTGCCCATGCCATTGCTAACAGCACAGAGGAAGGTCCCGATAAGTTATCGTGTTCATCAGCTCTGCTGGGAGGGAAGAGGCTGGAGAGGAGGCAGCACTGCTCTAATCTCCGAGGAATATTCAACAACAGGAGTGTCTCAAGGCTCCTTTTGATATTTGGTATCTGGGGAGCAATAGGCACAGATAAAGAACATCACCTTTGGCCGCCCTGCCTGGGGACGCTCTCAATCTCCAGCTGAAAGGGCTGATGCAGTTTATCTTGCACTAAGGTGCTCATCCCACAGACAGATGTGCCCAATGGGCTGTGGTCCCTCCAGGTCACATCTGCACTAACTGGGGAAGGTGGTCCCTGCGCAGGTGTGTTGAGGCGGAGACTGTCCCCCCCCATGCTTGGGCACCAAATAACTCAGAGAACACAAAGGAAGGGGCTGGAAAATAGAAATCAGCAGCCCAGAGAAGTCTCCTGCCCCCAGAACTGCGCTGTTTGGCTGCGATCAGGGGCTCAGCCCATTTCCAGCCTGTGGAAAAAGCGATGCGCCCAGCACCCCGAGGGTAAGCCCGCAGCTTCCCTGCAGCTGGTGGGGTCTGTGCAGGGGGAGCAGCGCGGTCAGGCAAGACCAGGCCATTTTCCTGCTGTATTTTTGACTTCCAAAAGGAAACCCAACCCGCAGGTTTCTCAGGTGTGGCCACAGCTGCCCCCAGTGATGGGACTGATGATGCTGGGGCCTCACAGCTGAGCCTGGCTGCAGAAAGGGGCTGGGGCTGCTATAAAATCCCTGCACACCCTCCAGAGCCCTTTAAGGTGATGTTGTGCTTGAGTGCAGAGGGAGGAATCACTGGGAATGCGAAGGGTGGCAGAGCCCTGGGTGTGAGCTGCTTTGGGAGAGGTAGGATGGATGTTTGCAGGGTCTTTGGGAGGGTGGGTGGCTGCTGTCCCTGGGGGAGGGCTGAGCTGCAGCCCCCTCCCGGGCAGTGGGAAATAGTGCACTTGAACATAGAGGATGTGTTGATGAAAAGCAAGTTGGGTTTTTCTTTTCCTTGCCTTACTGTCCTGCTTGGAGCAGCTCTGCTCTGCAGATTGGTTGCATGGTCCTAGTTGTTAAGGTGTTGCATATAGAGTTTGCTGGAAAGAGGGTGAAGGGGGGGGGAAGATGTCCAGGAGGGTCAGGAGAGAGTTGAATAAAGCAGCTGGAGATGCCTGGGTTGCTCTTTGCAGTGTGCCTGCCTCCTTCAGCAGTGTAGTATAGCTCAGACAAGGGCTGCATGTCTGCAGTGCTTCTCTTGGCCCCCAGCATGTGACTGCCCCAGAGCCAGGGCCCGTGTGAGCTTGTGAGTTCAGGGAGGCTGGAAAATGCGGCAGGGGGTTGGGAAAGAGGCTTTGGCTGCTGCAGGGAGCTCTGGAGCAGGGCCTGGGTGCCGGTACCGGGCGGCAGAGTTCGGGTCTTATCCCCATGAACCTGCTCCCTCTGATCCCCCCATCCCCGGCAGCGAGGGCGTGCGCCGGACCCGGCCGCCAGGTGGCGCCGTTCAGCCGCTGGTGGGGCCTCGGGGGGTCCCGAGGGGAGCGGGGGGTCATGCGGTGGCCCTATATCCCTGGTAATTGCCCCCCATCCCCGAGTGCTGCCTGTTGGAGCCGGAGGGAAGGACGTGTGAGGAGGCAGCTGAGGGGGTCTGATGGACACATGGTCAGTGCTTAAGGCTGAGCAGGGGCAGGTGATGCAGGACCATGACCCATCCATCCCATGCAGTTGGGTCCACCGTGGGGCTGCAGGCTCTGGGAAGAGGGATGGTGCACAGCCTGCAGTGCAGTTGTAGGGTCAGGTGACACGTGCAGACGGAGCGCATGTTCTGTGCTCCAGGAGGTCCAGGAGCAGCCTCCTGGGATCAGGGCTATGAGTTCAACCTAGGGCAGAAGGGAGCCCACCACTGGGTTGCTGCTTTACTCCTCTTTGTGGGCACATACAGAAACTCTGCCTGAAGCACAGCCCCAGGATCAGCAGCAGCTCTGTTTACATGGGCTGGTGCAAGACCTTCTTGGGAGGGTGACCTCTCCACTGTCTAGTTTGAAGCTCTTCCATGAGGTGGTCCTTGGGGAGTAATCCAGCACAGAGCTTGAGGTGAGGAGAGGGACAAGAACAGAGAGGACAGAGTGGGGTGAGTGAGGCTTTGCCCACAGAACTCCCATGTCGCCTTCTGGGGCTGGTTCCCCCAGCAATGACCAGTGCCTGAAGTTCACTGGAGCCTTTGGTCCACTGGAAAAAGCCCCTGGCTCGTGCTCTCCACAGCCAAGTGATGCCCCTGGATGATGATGAGGGGCTTTAGTCCCTCTTCCCCACCAGCAGCAGCCCCATTGCCTCTCATGCCCTCATCACTATGATGAATACCTGGTCCAGAGTCTCAGCACCAGGCTTTGGCCTTGGCCTGGGCTCTTCTTCCTGCTCCTGTTGGGGATTTGAACCCCCAAATAGGCTCAGGCTCTGCTCCCCACTTGGAACCTTTCTTCTGCTGCTCAGTTAAACCCGGCATTGACTGCTCCATCAGAGCCCAGGGCTCTTTCTCAGCTTTCTTAGCTAATGGCTGTGTCTGCTTCCCATTGATCTCAGCTGCAGAGCTCATTGATTAAGTACATTTCTTATTATACTTGATGGTATTTTACTCCTTTCTGTGCTTACCTCGTGCCAGATGCTCACCCTGTGCTGCTGCCTGCCTGGAGGAGAATTCCTCTGGTCAGAGACTGGTCACAGCCTCCTCTACGCTGGCTCTGCTTGCCTCCTCAGTCAGCAGCTGTTCCTGCCTTCCCTTCTGCTTTCCCTGCTTGTCCCATCCTCCTGGCCAGGGCAATCCCTCTGCCTTCCAATTCTTTGCCCCTTGGTCCCTGCTCCCACTCCCAGCTCTCAGGTCTGCTTCTCTCTCAAGCAAAGCAAAGAGGCACCCACTGTTCCCAAGGCTTCAGGAGGGGCGCAAGCCTCCTGGGCACCCTGTGCTGTACGCTGCCTCTGCACAGCAAATCCTGCCTCTCACTGAGCTGCCAGGGACTTCACGCTAAACTCCTTTCCATCCTGGTGGTGCCTCCCTCCCTGCTGCTCACCCAGCCCTGGGGAGAGGCACTGGCAGGGCACCGTGTTCTCCTTTGCCTTCCCTCAAACACCTCCATACTCACCTCACACCACACACGCTGTGTTGCCTCACTCTGCGCCTCACCTCCTTTCAACTCCCTTGCATGCATCATTCAAAAGCCATAACATTATTGGGCATAAAATATTTACTTAACTGAGCTTTTTGCAAATATTCCCCTCCATTATTTTTCCTCCTTTTGGGAGCAGACACTGCTGCTCCTGTGCTCTCAAATGGTTTCTCTTAAATAATACAATAAGAACATATGAGCACCCAGTAGCCTTTTTCTTTCTCTTGAAATACCCATAAATATTGCGGTGTCACCAGTCCATTACAGCCCCACCAGGACTGGCGCTTGGCAACACCCAGCAGCACTGGCCTGGCCTGCAGGATCACTTCCCACTGGAAGAGGGACAGATAGGGAAGGTGCTCAGAGAGGGAGCGTAAATATGTGAGATCTGACATGATGCAGAGTATTAATATTGATAATGAAATGTTCTTTTTGGAAGGGGCATGGGAAGCTTAGCAGAGGGAATGCAGGACCGAATGCTCCCAGTTAGGATACTGGACCAACTGCTTGGTATGAAATCCCCTGCAGCATCCAAACGGCTGATCCCAGGGGGAAAATGGGGGTTCCCTGTGAGATGGGGGTACTGGGAGATGCTTCCCACTGCAGGCAGCAGGATGGGCAGCCCTCGGCACCTCTTAAAGAGCAGGGTAAGGAACGTCAGGAGCTTGAGAAAGCCAGAGAGGGAGGGTGTTTGTCTCAGAAGTAGACGGGAGTGTTGGGTGGTGAGTGCGTTCTCCCCATGCATGAAGGTGTTTGACTGCTCGCAGCTTTCCTGGGCACGGTTTAGTGCTTGGGTCCTGGGGGCTCTTCCCACAACGGGTGCCACGGGAGAACACACGGGGTCTGGCTGCGGCTGCGCTGGGCCCCGTCTGGAGCGGCAGCTCCCGTTGCGGGTGGGGGGGGCCGGCTCCCGGCGCTGCGATGCTCCGGGTGCTCCCACCCGGGGCCTGGCGCTGTCCGTGGTGCTGACGGCGGCGGCGCCGGGCGCTGCGCCGTCTCCCCGGTGCGGTCCACCCTCCGGCGGCGCGCCCGTTCCGTGCTGGTTCCTCCAGTGCCCGGAGGAGGGAGACGGCTGCCCCAGCCCTACCGGAAAGGCTTGACTGACTGAATGCTCTGGGGTCAATGAATGTTCGCTGGCTGAATGTTCATGGGATGCTTGGGCTTGGTTTCTGTAAGGTGGGAAGTCATCGCATTGGGGGGAAAAACTGCAAATGGCAGGTAGGCTGAGACTCTTAATCTGACTCTTAGGCAGAAGCTCTTCCCTGTGAGGGTGTTGAGGCGCTGGCTCAGGGTGCCCAGGAAGCTGTGGTTGCCCTATTCCTGCAGTGTTCAAGGCTAGGTTGGACAGGGCTTGGAGCAACCTGGTCTAGAGAAGGTGTCCCTGCTCATGGCAGGGGGTTGGAGCTGGATGAGCTTTAAGGTCCCTTCCAACCCAAACCATTCTGTGGTTCTGTGTTTCAATGAAAAAACCATCACCACTGCAGTGATAGGAAAAAGTAACCAAAGGACCCTGTTCCTGTATATGTATGTCACCATTCTCACATGATCTGAGCCCCCGGGAAATCACTGCCTCTGAAGAATCAAGTGGTTAAATCAGACACTTTGGAAGGAGGGCCTGAATTTGTGTCCCACGCCTAGGAGAGCTCACTTGGGAGCTATTAGCCTGGCATCCCGTCTGCCAGCACCAGTGCTGGTGGCTGGCTTTTATCAGGAATACCAGGAGCAGCTTAAACATAAAGGTGATGGGACAGGGTGGTGGGAGAACCTCACAGTGTAGGTGGTTGGGTGGCAAAATGGCAGATGAATGTCGCTAAATTCAATGCTTAGATGAGAACATCCTTCACTCCAAAACACGAAGCAGACCTTTACTGTGGTGTTCCCTACTTGGGAAAAGAGACCTCAAAGTCGCTGTGGGTAGCTCCGTGAAAATGCCATCTCAGTGCCCAGTGTCAGTCAAATAAGGCAAATTGCTTGTTAGTAGTTATTGGGAAAGGGACTGAAGCAGAGGCAGCAGCAGCGCTGCTGGGGTGCGATGTGTCGCAGTGCAAATGCTGAGTGCGGCTTTGGTTGCCCAATCATGAAAAGGAGGTAGTTGAACTAGAAAGGTAAAGAAAAGGATGACAAGGCTGATCAAAGGCACAGAACAGCTTCTGTCTGAAACTAATAAATTAGCACTCTCTTGGTTAGAAGGGAGACTGTAAAGGTGGTGCAGGAAAGAGTTCTCTAAATTCAGGAGTGGTATAAGGGAAATGGATATTTGCTATTTCTCGTAAATAGGTGGCATCAAATGAAAAAACCTAGCAACAGGTTTAAATTGTAAATGAAGAAAAAGGCGCTGTTCTTTTCATGCAGTGCTCAGCACCCCTGGGCGGCTCAGGGACCCTCAGCCCCCGGTGCAGAAGCAGTTAGACCCCTCATGGAAGATGGGTGCATCAGCAGGGATTAGATGCCATGGGCAGCTGCTGCTGCTCTGTCCTTCCGTCTTCTGCAGTAGCTTTATGGCCACCCCGGGGCCTGCAGGATCTCGGTGGTCCATGGTGTCAGCCAGCCCATGCTTAGGGCATGCCCTGGTGTCGCTGTGGCTGGTTTCAGTGTTCCCCTGTTACAGCCAAGTGAGCAGACTTGCCCTGCAGTGCCGGCAAATCCCTGCTCCTGAGGAGCCGGTAATTGATTTCCCTGTTCTCTGTCTCCCGCTGCCCATGGCTGTGCTGACACCTCCCTGCCTGTGCTCCCATCAGTGGCTGCGACAGGCAGATCCTGGAATTATTGATAAACACTCATTGGGGCTGGAGCCTGGGAAATTGCCAGCAACCCCAGCGGGTTTCTCTCTTGCCAGCATCATTTTTCTTGATGACAGCGTGTTCCCAAGTTAGCGGGGAGGGGGCAGGGCCTCCTGCGAACTTTTTTTGGGTTTATGCATTGGTTCTTTCAAAAGATGCTGTGTAAAAGGGGAGAGGAGAGGCTCAGGAGCCGTTATCTCTGCCCTCCAGCCTGTCCCCAGAGAGCCCTGGGCTGGAAACTGCTCTGAGCTTTTCTCAAGCTGCTGTCCCCCCTCATGGCTCAGCTCCTCTCCAGGCTCTGAATTTCTTGATTTTGACCTGACAGATCCCTGTTTCTTCCTCCAAATCCTCTATTCCCACAGGCCGTTACCTTGTGGTCTGAGCCGGGGAAGGAGCCAGTGTTAGCACAGGAGCAGGACATCACTGTCCAGAGCTGGGACCATCCTATCCTTGAGGAACTGGGCGCTGGGAAGTGCTGGCTCTTCCCTCCCCAGGGGGCAAGGATCCTCTCCCACACCTCCCATGGGGTTGTCCTGGGGACTGCTCCGTGCCCGGCCTGTGTTGTGCGTATGGATGCATGTGGGGCACTGGGGCTGTGGCTGTTGCTCTTCCCAGAGCTTGAAGCATTTTTCTTTCTGCCAGGGCTGCTAATTAGTGGGAGGTTGTGGATTGGGAACAGGGAAATGTCCTTCTGTGGTTCTGGCACTAGAAATAATTAAGCCATTTTTCACCTACGGCAAATCAGATTCTGTCCACATCTTGATTTCATTTTATTTTTTACCTTCCTAGCATGGGGATGCTGTTGGCAGCTGTGGGATTCACAGCCATGTCCAAAGCTTCTCAGTGATCGCCTGGGTTTTGTGCTCTCTTGCTAACTGCTTGCTGGTTTCACCTTAGCTTTTGCTGAAGCTCCTCCGGGGGTGGGAAAAGAGCTTATTTTAGGCAGGCTGCGTTTGCCTCTGATGCTCCTTGGGCAGTGGCACTGGGTACTGCACCCAGTGCAGCTCCTCTACAGCCGTGCATCTCTGGAAACAGTGCTCAGATCTGGTTCCATCCCTTTCTTGCCCCAACAACAGGCAGTGCTCTCCGAGAAAGGCTGTTGCCTTTCTCTGTCCTGGTACCCCAGGTTCCCCTGAACACTTCCCTTGGTGTACAGGGCACATTCCATGCTGGGTGACAATGGGCAGCAGCTCCTTGGGCCACCACGGAGCAGGAAGCTGCCAGGTCTATCCTCTCTGCATTGCTTTGGCCTCCTGGGTTGGGCAGCCCTGTGGGAGGGGTCTCCTGCCTGCTGGTGTGGGACAAGCAGACACGTGCACATGGGGCATTGCTGCCTGCTTTGGGTGGCTGATCTTGCTCTGTGCCTACCAAGCACGTTCCTGCGCACCCTGGTGCTCCCAAACCAGCAAACACCCCCTTACAGTTGTCATGGAAATCAGAAAGTGTCTGCTGAGTCTCCCTGCTCCCAGTGGCTCATACCCCAGGAGCCTCTCGCCGTGGGAGCAGCTCTCACCAGTGGCTGAGCTCTGTGGTGCTGGGGCTGCTGCTATGATCCGATGCATCCATCACTGCCAGCCTGGGAATGTGAAGATGTTCCCAGCAATCAAAGCTGGGATTTCTCAAGGCTGGTCCCAGGATGCTGGGGGGGCTGTCAGGCACCAAAAATTCCCATGCATCATGGGTCGGGTGGGGGTGCGCTGCTGCCTCTTGGTTTGGGCTGGTTTTTGTATTTGTGTGTGAGTGCCAGGGTGCTGCAAGGGGAGCAGTGGGGCAGCAGCAGTGGGAGCCAGCCCTGGGCACGGGCTGTGGGGATTGATGGATGCAGCTCACATCTTCATGCGTTATAGAGCTCTCCCCTCTGCCTGCACAGCTGGAGGCTGCGGCGGGTGAGTGGAGGGTTCTCCAGACTCTGCACAAAGGAAGGGGCTTGGGCATCTTCGCCAGCTAAACCCTGTCCTCACATTTGTCCCTCTGTCTGTACATTAGTACATGTGTCTGTGCAGACTGGATTGTTTTCTTCTTTATAACATTTTCTTTTCCCAGTGTTTATGGGCCATGGGATTGGAAGTGAAGCATCTACTTAATTGCTGTCAGGCAAGGAAACGGGTTATAAAGTTGCTGAGGGAAAACACAGATCACTCTGGGGTAAATGCAGGAGAGCAGGGCTGATGTAAGAAGGAAGCACAGAGAGGCTGGGGGTGGGAAGAGATGAGAAGAGAAGAACGGGAAGGGATTGGCAGGCAGCGAGGGGAGCTGGCTCCAAGATGGAATGGCACTTTCCCTGGCGCTGAGGTGGGAAGGGTTTACACTGGGAACACCCCTGGGTTGACCTGTCCACCCTCTCTCAGGGGTTCTGTCTGTGCCCCAGGGGCTGTGGCATTCGTCTCCCTCATGCTGAGCTGCTGGAGCACTTTGTAGAGGGGAAAATGAAGAGAAGGGAGCCCTCCGCACGCTGCCCGTGGCTGGTGCCTCATAGCTGCTGCCTGTTCAGTTCCAGGCCCTTAGATTGCAACTCTCTTCATCTGCATTGCTTTCTTGTTTCCTTCATTATCTCCCCCAGTCTAACCCTTCACCATGTCATCTTCATTGCACGGCTCCTCCCTCTCCCCGTTTGCCACATTACTGCAGCAAGGACTCACTTTCCCATCTTTTAGTCTCAGTGCTATACATAAAAGCACTCTGATGGCCACGGCGCGATAGCAAAGACAGAACTTAATTTCACAGCATTTTCATATAATACTCCATAAAACTGAACAAATTTGCTGGAGTCCAAATCCATCTCATTATGCGGAATCATTGAACGGGAGGCTTTTACATGCTGGGACTCAGTGCTCAACCAGGGGATGGTACAGAAGAGGAGGAAAATAATTAATTAGGTGCTGCTCTGGATCTTTGATCCTGCATCGCGAGGCGCATTAAATAAAATGCCTGGCTCGTGAATGCATGCACAGAGCACTGTTTGCTGACCCCACTCAGATGGTTTTCAGTGAGGCTGAGGTGTTGGGGGGACATCCTGAGCCTCAGGAGGGGAGCAGGGAGGAGGGGATGGAGCAGATCAGGACATCTCCCTGGGGCAGGAGGCTGCAGCGCCAACCCCATTCGCATGGCT
Source organism: Amazona ochrocephala (assembly GCA_039720435.1). NCBI lineage: Eukaryota > Metazoa > Chordata > Aves > Psittaciformes > Psittacidae > Amazona > Amazona ochrocephala. The sequence goes on from CM077879.1 coordinate 94,739,945, forward strand.
ACAAAAAGCAAGGGGTGGCTGCACTGCCCTGGCAGAGTGTAGGGGATTGGGATGGGATGAAGGAGCATCCAGCTCCCTGGAGCTCTGCTGCTCCTCTGCTATCCCTATTGCACACAGAGATGCTGCTGGCACAGCCGAGAGATGGCTCTGCTGGGAGAGGCTTTAAGGCAAGAGCAGCCTGGGGATGGTGCAATGCATGCAGGTCCCTGCGGTGACCCCCATCCTCATCCGGTCAGTTTAAGCCTATCCTCTATGTGCACTCGCAGTCTGTCTGGCAGTGTTTGTAAGTGAGCTTGAGATCTGGGTCTATATTCTCTGATAAACGCCGTTTGTGAGAGCTAAAGATGGAGGCTCAGCTCTGCTGGGCAGGGGAGTGGGAAGCCTCAAGGAAGCCTCAAAGTTTGGCTTCACTCACTGCACCCCCAATGTCCTGGTGTGGGAATGAGCCCTGGCTGGGAGGTCCACCATGTCTGGTGGATCAGTGCTGCTCCATGGCAGGGTGGTGCAGTACTGAGCATGTCGATTGAAAATGCACCAGCAAAGCAGCCCTGCGAGGAGAGAGCTCCCTCACCTTGCGCTGCTAATTAATCTCTGCGCACAGAGGATGCTCTCATCTGGTCTTTACTTAATCCGTAACCCAGAAATCCTCAAGTTATGTCATTTGCTCAATACAGATGAAATTAATTACTCTGGGAAATAGGCAACAAGTTGCGTTTCTGATGTTCCTTATCATGTAACCAAATCAGAGCAGTGCTTCCCGTGCAACGGCGGGATTCCTGCAGCAGGCATGAGGCACTGAGCAGCAGCACCTGGAAATCTGGCTTAGGGTTGGCTCTTACCGGAAGCCAATGCCTGAGGCTGTGGAAGCACTGGTGGTGCCATGGCCCGGGCAGGGGGGCTGCACTTCCCATCCAGCAGAGCCACTGAGGAGCATCCACCAAGGGCTTAATCCCCATTGCTCCTCCTGTGTCTGCCACCAGCCTCCCTTGTATCTATTACCTCTTATTGGGGTCCCAGATACCCCTTAAAGGGCTTCCTGGGGGATCCAGAGGGATGGATCCCCCCTGGGTTTCTGTGCTGCAGGATTCATTCCTTTGCCTGGTGACTTTGAGTAGGTGAGGGAAGGTCCTCATCAGGATGGGTCAGAAGAGCTGGGTGCAGAATAACAGTGATTTAGGCTTTATTTGAGCTATCACATGGAGGGAGAGCTGGGGCATGACAGTAAAGCTAAGGCTGTGCAGCTCTGCCAGGGGGCACAGGGTGACCCCCGAGCTCTTCCTTCCCTGCTTGTCCTGAGGGTTCCTCCCTGGTGCTGGGAAAGCCCTTGGAGGTTTTTGCTGGAGCCTGTTGTGGGGAGCCCGTGTGCTCCAGCACAGCCACACAGCTCAGAGAGCACTAAGGACCATTCCCAAAGGTATAAAAGCAATATTTGCAGCCCAAGTGTGCTCCCCCTGCTCAGCTGCAGGGCGATGCTCTGCCATGTGAGCTGCTGAGTGCATCCCCAGACACGCTCTGATTGCAGCCCCTGGCTGGAACGGGCTTCCCAGCAGGATGGATCCAGGGCTGTGAATATCTGTTTGCGTCAGGATGTGATCTGGGGGATCCCAAACCCCTTCCCAACAGGCTGGGTTCGGTGGGTCTTGCTCTGGAGGGAAAGGTTTCCTGCAAGCAGTGAAGGCAGGTACCAGCTTGCACACAGCCTGCACGTTAAGAGTGGATGTAACAAATCTGTACTGGTTGTTTGCTCAAATGTGGTAATGAATTGAAAAACATCACAAGGTGCTCAAGGCAGCTCTGCATGGTCCATCAGGGCCCCAGCCCGCGCTCAGAGCCCTGGGTCACCAGGCACACTGAGGTCTATTCAGAGAAGATAGAAATGTAATTTCTCTGCCCTATCAATTTAAACAAATTATCTATTGGATTGGCTGCACTTAAACCAAACCAAGAAATCAATCCCCGCAGCCTCGGCTGCTGTTAAACTGCGCCTTCCACCACTAAACCCACGGTTGCCAAAGGTCCCCACTGAAGGAGAGCAGACGGATGCTGCCAATGGGCTCCCAGGGTGGGAGGAAGGGTTGCGGGGTCAGTGGTTGGGGATATGGACCAACTGCTTTTCCTGAGCTCTCCTGCCCTGCCCGGAGTCACCAGTGGATGAGCTCCATCGTGTGCCTGGGCTGATGAGGGCAGCCTGGTGCTGAAGTTGGGTCCAGCTGCTGGAGTCCCCCTGCAGTCCTTTGGGATTGCCACCTTGGAAGCACCTGAAGCCCCAGGGTGGTTGGTTGGATGGGTGATCCCACTGCCCCCAGTTCGCTTCTCTGAGTAAGTGAGCAGAGATTGGTCCTGCCCTGAGTGCAGAGCCGGGGTGCAGGGGTGGATGCAGGGATCCCTGCAGGGAGCTGGGGAGGGCAGGAGTCCCTGGGAATGAGGGTGGGCAGGCTTCTGAAGCAGCTTTCAGACATGGCTGTTCCCTTTTGTTTTTCTCCTGCTGAAACTGCTGCCTTGTGCAAACCTGCTTGAGCTCCTCAGATAAATTAGCATCCAGGGGATTTTTTTTTCCCTCTTTATTTTGTGCAGTTGCATAAGAGGGAAGAACAGAGGAGCCCAAGCAGCAGATTGCTTTGTAGAGAAGCATGAAACAGCCGCAGCCAGAGCTGCTGTCTCCCTGCTGCTGACAGATCTCATGCATCCAGTGGGATGAAGCTTGTGTGTGACCTCGGGTCATCTGGGCGAGAGTGGGCACGACAGACTGGGGGGCATGCGGGGGCTCCTCCTGGCATGGCTGGTCCTCTCCTGCTGTTCCTGGTCTCCCAGGCTGCAGGATGGCCAAGCCCAGCATAGCCCCATCCCTCCCAGGGGAGAAAGCTGCTGCTGGTCTCTGCCTGTCTTCCACATCTCCAAGGGGATTGAGAAGCCCCTTTTCAAAGAGGCCCAATGATGCTTAGGGTACAGCTGTATCGGGGAAGCTGCTGGGGCTTCTCATCGGATGCCATTCCCAGTTAGAAGAGGAGGAGGAAGGTATTGGTATCCACTGAGCTCCTCTCTCCCTGACCTAACCTCATTGATTGGTACCGATCTGAGTCTGATGAGATGTGAGAAGCAATCGATACACCTGCAGCTCTGTGAGTGGATGCAGGGAGGCCTGGGGTGAGGGGATGGTGTTTAACCCTTCCTGTCCCCCTCAGAGGCTCCTGCTCAGATTCTGCTGGCCAGGATCCCTTGACAGGAGGTTGGGAACCAGTGCCCTGGTCCCAAACAAGCTCAGTCTGACAGAGCCCTGCTCAGGCTCAGCTGCATCAGGAGGGGGAGCAGTGATAGGAGACCTTCCACTGGGCAGGAGGTAAGGAACCAGGTCTGTGTCTGGGAGGAAGTGAGAGCGAACTTCACGGTGGTGTGTGGACTGAAGGCACAAAGTCCCCCCTGACCTTGTTACGGTGACAGAGATGGAGTCTCCTCTAGCAGAGAAAGGCTCTTCAGCTGCATTAACAGCCTGAGATCTGATGGGGAAGATGAGGAAAATCCATCTCCTCCACATCCCTCACCTGAGGCTCCATCAGACTTGCCACAGCTAGGAAAATTCACGTCGAAGGCTTCATTTGTAACACACCAACATGTGAGGGAATGTTCGGCCCAGAGGGAAGCAGGGGAGGAATTTCAGCTGCCTCTCATCTTTCATCATTTGCCTTCTCCTGCTCCTATCTTGGCAGCCCCAATATTTTGCTTTGTCTCCTTCAGGTGACTAATCATTAGACTAATTAGTTGCTAATCAATGTTTAATTAAAACTTAGTTGTTAATTACTGGTGGTGCTACTGTAGGTTGGATATGAAATGTTCCAAAAGCAGTTTTGGGGGCAGTCTGTGGGAATCTCTCCTCCCTCCCTCGCCTCTGGGATGTGCCGGGGCAGATCCCCTCGCTGGGCGGCTGCTTTCCCACTCAGGAGCTGGGATGGGGCTGCAGGAATAGTGCAGCTGACAGCATCACTGCATCCTGCTGTTAGGAGCCAGCCCATGGTGCCGGTGGCTCTGGAGCATTCCTGCTGCTGTCCCATGGGGATGAAGGTGCCTGGGCAGCTCCAGGCAGTGGGTGATGCCAGGAATGTCCCTCACAGTTCCCTGCAGGGATGGGAAGCAGCCAAAGCAAGATCCCATTACCTTTCCCAGGGCTGTGAGCCTCTTGCATGGTGGGCCCCAGCTTTGGGAGCTCTGAGCACTGAGGATGCCGATAAGCATCCAGCCAAGTGCAGTGGTTTAGCAACTCTTCCTGTCTCCATCTGCTCCCCAGAACCTCTCGGATAGCTGAGGCCAGGCAGCAGGGCTGGTCCCTGGAGATGGAGGCTCTGTTATGCATCTTTCTGTGCGTGCAGGAGCCCGGAGGTTTTCCATGCGCAATCCATTGAGAAGATCCTGTTAAATATTCCATCAGCAGCGGATATGTAGGTCACCCAGGTGTGCTGCTGCCTCCAGGTACCAGCTCAGCTCAGCCCACGGAGGGGAGCCTGCGTCTGCGCAGTGATTCTGTGCCTGCTTCTCCCTCCCCATGTCCTTTGTTGGGCTGGGAACGGGGCTGGGGGGCTTTGTGCAAACCTGGAGGGATCTGCAGGGCTGGGGGCACCACATCTTGTCCAAGGACCCTGACCCCCTTATGGCTCCATAGGGTGGGCACCCCTGGCTGGGGCAGGGACCCCCAGGACCCCCACACAGAGGAGCTATGGCCCCATCTCGGTGGTGTGGGACCTTCCCCTCCTCTGTGGCTGCGCTGACCCAGTGGGGAACAGACACTCTGCATGTGGTATACATAAGCTAATGCCACCATTTACATTCTCCCTGTTCTTTACATCCCTTATTTCACTTGACTTGTCATTTTATGGATCATTTTAACTTCCTGAGAGAGGTCCCACAGCATAATAAGGTCCAGAGCTGCGGAGGGTCCTGAGGCAGACACTGTGCCTCCATCCATAGCAGACACTGGGAGCACCACTAATGTGCCTGTGTCTGGGCCAAGCTCCCTGTGGGGGAGCAGGGGGTGTCTGTCGCACCAGAGGAGCTGGGTGGCTGCGCAGGAGCCGATGTGCTGGAGCCGGTGGGAGAACCGGCTCCCGGCCTCTCTGCTTGGCATTTCCCTCATCCCTTCTCTGAACACAGGCACCCCCAGGGCCCTCCTGCCCAAGGCGCTGGAGAGCCTCAGCCCTTCCCCGGGTCCTGTCCCTATCCAGCCTGTCCCTGGGTGATGCCTCCAGACACTGGTTTGTGTCAATCCCACTTTGACTTTGCCCGAGGCTATGGGTGCTCTTTGCTTTCCTGATGCCACTGCATATGCTGAAGTACCTTTATTTCCCCTGTTAGACAGAGATGCTGACAACAAACCAGGGTTTTGGTGATTTGGATGGTAGCAATGCAAGGAAAGAGAGCTATGTTTAGAAGTAATTGCTTTGTCTTTTGCAGAGGTATTAGTGCTTCAATGCTGGCAGGTACAGGAATTAGCTCAAGGTGTTGGTGGCATAAATACAGAAGAAAATTATTGCTGCTTCTGATCACTTTCATGTGTGTGAGAGAAAGAGACATTACCAGGGCATAAAGAGGAGAAAGAAACAGGGCCAGAGGAGTTCTGGGGTCTTTGGTGTAAAGCTGGTGCACCCTTGGGCTCTGCTCTGGAGGCTTGGGGTTGCCGGTATAGCAGAGCCCCTCAGGAGGCTGCTCTTCTCCGGCTGTGGAGCTGCTGGTCCATCAGGAGCATCCGGGGTGCACTAGGCTCCAGTGATGCTCTGCTCTCCTGCTGTTTGTTTCTCTCTGACTCAGCAGCATGGTTCCTTGCAGTCAGTGTCCTGCCTGTCCCTCGGCAGCAGCGCGGGCTACAGAGTGAAGTCGGATGTTGGGAAGAAACGGATCTCAGATGAAACCATCCATGCTTTCAGAGATTAAATTCCATGCAGAATATGAAATCATTTCCTCTTCAGTGATCCCAGTAAATTTAATTAGCTCTTGTTCCCCGATAGAGTTGTCTCTGCAATCCTGAAGCGCTGTGTTTGAAGCAAGGGGGAACTCCTCTCCCATCTGAAGCACTGCTGTCCTGCAGCGTGTGCACTGAGGGGAGCAGCTCCTTGGTTGTTGCTGCATTTCTGTTCCCACTGCTGCCTCCCTGCTCTGTACTGGGACTTCAGAGCAGGATCTTGGCTCCATCTGCAGCGATGGGAAGGAGGGTGAAGGGACCCTTCCTCCCCGGTCCGGCTCCCCGTGGCTTGGCTCTGGGATGCTGTTGGAGGCAGGTTTTATAGGTGTTGCTGGTACAGCTTTGCTCAGGTGTGAGAGCTTCTCTGCCTGGAGGGCGATGCTCTGGGGAAGGGGAGGAACCTGCTCTGGGCAAGCTGGGAAAATCGGTGGGATTTGGGTGACTTGTCCTGGCATTTTCTGCAGCCATTGAGCTGGGTCCCAAGGACAGATGGAAATCACAGCCCTTGACTTTCACAGAGGTGTTTGTTACCCATGCTTGCTTGGTGCTTGGTTTGGTTTTTTAACTTTCAGAAGCTCAGAGTAAAATGGGGGGAAGAAAACCCCTTCCTGATGGAAGTGGCTAATAGCGGGTTATAAATGTGTCCCTGGCATGGTTCATTAGCTGCTGTGACACACCGAGAGCTATGAGCAGTCTGATACCAGCAAATCAATTCAGGATTTAATGTGAACAGAGCATGTGGGGAGCTCTGGCCATGCCCCACGTTCCCGACGGTTCAGCTCAGCCCAAAGAGCAGCTCCGCTCTGGTGCCTCCTCCTGCCTGTGCTGTGCAACCTGCACCATAAACAAACAAACGGGGACCTCATTTACTGAGGATTAATTTGCATAATTAGTGCTGTGTCAAATCACTTCACCAAGGTGAAGGCACACTTCGGGTAGGTGTTTGCATGGACAGCTCCTGCTCATGCTCACTGTATTTCATGTCTCGTAAGGACGTAGCATCGGTGTGGATGGGATTTCCTGGAGTCAAAATGGGAGGTGAGACCCCGCCAGGCCTTGTGTGCCCTGTCCTGCTGCTGGAGCAAATGTCCTTCCCTGAAAACATGAGGCAGGAATGAGCTAAGACCCAGCTCAGCCCATGGCACGGAACAGTGTTGGCTCCCAGAGAGCAGCATCGGTGTGATGGCTGAATCCCGGCTGTTTCATGGCTGCTTGCTGCTCGCCACAGCTCTGCTCCAGAGCTGCTTTGGGAAGCAGCTGGACACTGAGGTGGCTGTAGGCCCTTTGCTGTGTCTCCCCTGGAATAGGGGAAGTGGCTGCAAAACCCCCATCAGCAAAGATATAACACCACATGTGATGTTTGAGAGGAGGCCGCCCTGCGCGGCGGGCAGCCCGGTTGTGTGGCTGCTGCCCTCGCTCCTTCCCCCTAATGAAGATCAGATTGTTCTCCGGATCCTGGCATTGTTTTGGTAATTGGCTGATGCGGTGCAGTGCTCATGGATTTAATAAGTTTGTCAGTGTAATAGAGGCTCCGGGTTTTGCTGTTAATGCACAGCGACAATTGCATTTTAGATTTGCTCATTATGTTGCATAACTCGCTATGGAATCTATCGTAAATTCGACTTTAAAAAGCATTATTTTGGGGCATATTAGCGTGGCTCTGCTGCTCCTCTCCCAGCGCTGGAGGGGCTTTGCAGCCTGAGCATGTTCAGGACCAGAAGTGCATTCAGCTCCTCGCTGGGTATCGCATGTTCTGCTTCAGGTTTTTTGGGTCAGGGTATCCAACCCAAGCCAAAAACCTGGGTCCTGCCCTCTCGTGCCACCATCTCCATTGTGGCCAAAGCTGGTGCAGGTACCCGGTGTCCTGGTGACTCTCTGGGGATGGCTCCAGTGGGCACCATGCCCCAGCATTGGTGGATGTGGGTGACCCACCCGGCAGGGCCAGGTTTGAGCTGGGCCCTTGAGCTTCCCAATACCCAACAGCATCTGGCACCTTACAGATGTGATTCCTGCAAATCTGGGGCTGGCTGCTCAGCACTGCCCTTGCTGAGGCTCCACAGAGGGAATAACAGGGGCCTTAGGGATGGAGAGGACCCCCAGGTGTGAGGGTTTTGCTGTGTTCCACGTTTAGAGCATCTGTGTGCAGGAAAAACCCAAGTTGGAGCCACAACAGGTCTTGTCATCTCTTTACTCCAGCAGTGGTTATGAAAAGGATGGAAACAAAAAGGCAGCAGTGATTTAACAGCTCTGACTGCCTCCAAAGGAAGGCCCTAAATGGCAAATAGGCTGTGAAATAAGCTAAGAAGAAAAGAAAAACAAGTATTTTCTCCAGATTAGTACTTGTTCCCTCTGGTCACGTAACAGCTTCAACAGAAGGCAGCGGTTTGTTGACTTGTGCTTTTTCTGAACTCCTTCTCTTCCCTCCACTGCTGCTCTCACACATTCTCTGCCATTATCCCCTTCTGCTGCTGCTCCTCCTCTCCAGGGCTGGGTTCAGATGCTCGCCCTCTTGGAGCCCCATGGACAGGCTACCCCTGTGGGTTCCGCTCCCTGCCCTGGTGTAGGTGTGAGCTGCTCAGCTCAGGCCTTTCTTGTGGGGTTGCCAAGCAATCCCGAGCATCCCACTTCTCCCAGTTTGCAAGGCTGCACCTCCTGAGCAGGTCCCAGTTTGCCTTTCTAGGAATGGATGTCAACAGGGACCCTTCTCAAAGCCTTGAAATGCAGAGGCAGCTTCGCAGCGCTGAGATCTGCCCTGTTCCTGGTTCCTCATTCTCCAAATCTGCTGCCTAAAGCATCTCCAGGCTCAGTGAACCGTGAGGAAACAGCCCAGCAGGGCAGCGTGAGGAGCCAGCCCAGCGCTGCCTTTGTCTGCAGGTCTGAGCACAAGAGCTGCTGCGGCTCTGCCAGGGCAGCGGGGCTGGGAGGCTAAAAATACCCTCGTTTGTCATGCACAATGGATGGTGAGATGCAGTTTATGGGCCTCATTCACACTGTGGCTCTGTAGAACCCTGATGGTTTTCTCTAGAGTGTTCTCAAAGTCCCGGGGGGGAATGTGAAGGGTGTTTGGAGGGGACGTGGGGAGCCTGTGTATGGGCTCTGCGGGACGCTGATAATGTCCCAGAGATGGACCATGGGCTGAGTTTGTAGCAAATAAAAGGTGGCTTAAAGAGGCCGCAGGTATTTCTTAGGAAAAACGTGGTGATACAGGTCATGCACTGTACCCAGCTGCCTTCCTGGGAGAGAGCCCGGAATGCTGGAGGCCTGCTCCGGCAGCATGCTCGGGAAGCTCTGGGGCTACCCAGGCAGGGTGAGGGGCTGGGGGAGGCCCAGAGCTTTTGTGGATCCGGTGCGCACTGCATGCGCGCATCCCGCACGGCCTCGGTTTTCGCAGCGGTTGCAATGATGAATAGAAACCTCCCTCGCTGCGGCCCGGAGCGGCCCCGGGGGGGTATGGCGGGGGGTGTCCGGGGGCTGCTCTTCGGGGTGCACGGCCCCAACGACCGAACGATGCGGGGCGGCCCCGGGCAGCTCCGGCCGCCGCGCACTTACTGGGGGAAAGGAGGGGAACCGGCGCTTCGTGGGGCCGGCTCCCCGGCCCCCCCTCCCCGGCTCGGGGCTCCCGCGGGCCCCGCGGCAGGGGGAGGGGATCCCGAGGGGCGGGGCGGGGGCGGTCGCGCTCGTTCGGCGGCTCCGGGGGCGGCGGCGCAGCCGCGTGCGGGGCTGCCCGGTGCGGCGAGCCCAGCCCCGCGCATCCCGGTGCCGCCTCCTGCCGCCGGGCTGCCCCGGACGCCGCTGCTCGGGAGATGCCGCACGGAGGGCGGGAACCCGCGGCTGCCCTGCGCCTCCTCCGCCGCCGCGGCGGGCACCGCTGAGAGCGTGAGTTACCGGCAGCGGCGGCACCTCCGCGCCGCGGCACCGGGGACGGGAGCGGGGAGGCTGAGGGAGGGCTCGACACGGCGCGGGGAGCGGCGAAGTTCCGCCTTGGCGGCCCTGGGCGGGGGGGATCCACCGGGAGCATCCCTGCGGACGGGGTGGGGAGGCTGTTCTGGGCGGTGGAACCTGCCCGGCGCGCTCCGGGGTGGAGTTTCGGTGCAGCGGCGGCGGCGGCTCGGGACCCTGAGGCCGTGTCCGGTAACGGAGCCGGCTCGTTACGGCATCACCCCGAGCTGGAGCCGGCAGCGGTTCGCTCGCCCGCAAACGGATTCCAACCCCCTCCTCGTTCAGTTGCAGTGTCGGTTCTTAGCAGATGTCTTCATTAAGTGCTGCTGTTCACAGGAACGTTGCGTTAATTGAAATCACATCCTCCAGGTGAAGGTAAATTATCAAAGTTGGGTGGGATGGAGTCTGGATTAATGGGGAGAGGGAGCAGGAGAGGAAAAAGGAAAGGAAAGGAGGCTCCCACCCAGCCTCGGCAGCGAGCAGAGCCAGGCAGCTTTCCCTGGGTTTTTCGTTTTCTGAATTCCTGCCTGTCTCCAGGAATTCCATCACAGGAGGAGCTCACTGTGAAGTGCATGGTGCACGGGGAGGGAGGGATGGATGGATGGATGGATGGATGGCAAAGGCCCTTTGGAGTCACCCTCTCTATTTGTGTTGCGTGTGTTGCGCGGTGCTGTTATCCAATACCCATGTGCTGTGCTCCCCTGTTGCTGTGTGTGCCACGGTGCCCAAGCGCCACACTGCCGAAGCGCTGGGCAGGACAGGCAGTGGGTGCAGGCAGCAGCCTGGCAGGAGCTGGGGGCATGGACCCATCCCTCTGGCTGGAGCAGACTGGGGAGTATTCGTGGCACCTGGGTGTGTGCAGGCGGAGATGGGGGAGAGCTGGGAAACCGGGATTTCTCAGCTTCTCACTCCAGTGAGTGTGACATTAACACCACCGACTATTTTCAGTTGCCTTTCATGGAGGTTTGGCACCCACTGCCCCCACGGTGCTGGGGGGCTCTGTGCTGGCGTGGCTGCCAGTCGCTGCGTGCTTTGGCGTCAGGGAGCACCTTGCTCTGTTTCCCCTGCTAATGCTTCCCGGTGTTTTCTGGGCTGTCTGAGGTTCACGGTTGATCTCGCAGCGTGCCGAGGGTGTATCCTGCTGCCCCGGTGTTGCTGCGTTCCAGCGGTACCCGCAGGCTGGAGGCCGTGCTGGGAGCTGTGCAAATAGAGATGAAGGTGCTCTGCTCCCCACAGAGCTTCCTGCTTTCAGGCTGAAATGGTCGAGGCATGATGGAGCCTCACAAAGCAGGAAATTAAGGCTATTTTTTTCTGGATAATAGGGAAAGCGCCTGGAGTTGGTAATTTTTGTGGAGGGATGATTGCAGTGGGTTGGGGCTGCCCAGATCTGGCCGGTCGTTGGGAACGTGTTCTTGGCTCTGAGAGCCGTGGGGAGGCTCTGCTTGTTGTTTCACAGAACATGCAGAAGGTTGGGTTGTTTTTTCCCCTGCCACCCTTTGAGGTGATCCATGGGTTTGTTCAGCGCCATGGAAGCCTCCGCATGAAGGTACACAGATGCACTGCTGCAGTGTTGAGCGAACCTCTGCCAGGGTTTAGGTGGTTGCTTTTGGGATCTTCTCACAAGGATGCGAATTCTGTGTAGGGAGCTGAAGGGATGGTTCTGGATCACCTAAGATGGGAGGTGGAAGCCTGCAAGGCAGCTGGCTGGTGAGCATTGTGGCTGTGAGCTCAACCCCGAGCACCCAAAGGAGCTCAGGGGGACTGGGATGGGACTGGGACCCCCCCCCCCCCCGACTTGTAGTGGTGGCTATTGCTCCTTCCTGCAGCTTAGGAATTGCATGGGGATGGATGGGGCAGAGCTGGAGGTGCTGAAGGAGCCATCATGGACAGATGTGTGCCCCAGGAGACCACTTGGTGTGGGGCAGCACAGTCAGGGGCCCCAGGCTGGCATCTCCTGGGGGCCTCCTGGTGCCCATCCTTTCCCTTCCCATCCCGTTGCTCCTGAATGGGAGGGACCTGGGCAGGCTAGGAGGCTTTAGGATGGTTCAGGATGCTCCATGGGATGCTGCCTTTGGAAAACCAGCTCTTCCAGCTTTTCTTACCCACACAGAGTCAGTCGTGCATACCCTGAATGTTCCCCATTTCCACAGTCCCTTTGTGGCAAGAGCTGGGAATTTTCTCTCCTTCCCTTTCAAACTAAAGGGCCTCTTTCCCCGTTGCATTTATTTCACCACCTCCCATCACTAGAACATATCGTCCTTAATCACCGCGTTGATGTCCCAGGCGGTGGATGCCGGGGCAGCCTGCACCGCGCTCGCTGGTGGTGGAGCATGTCCCTTGCGCTGCTGCTGCTGCTTTGCGTCCCCATCCTGCACTGCAGGTTCCTCTTTCCCACCCTGGGTGCCATAGTTTTTGTAGCTCATTTGCTTCAATGCCTGAGGGATCCTGGATCTCCCTGGGGTGGGAGGGGGGCTGGGGCATGAGCTGCCCGGGGTTGGGTTCCTGGGGGGATGCAGGGGTGCCCATCAGAGCAGCTCCTCCGGCCCTGGCTGCATTTGCTCCCTCAGTGTATAAATACAGGTTTTGAAGTGTGTGCATTTACTAAATTAGTTTGTCGTCACAATTTTTCAAATGGATCAGCTGACGGTAGATAAATCCCTCTGAAGGTTATTGAGATAATAAAAGGCATGAGGGAAGTTCCGTAATTTATTGGAGTTCTCTTTTAATTTACTGCCTTATGGGGTGAGAGCACACTGAATAATTAGTTCTTATGACTGATTTGCTCTTTTCAAACAACCCTGGAAGGGGAAGGGGAGCTGGTGGCGAGGCTTGAGGCTGAGCTTGGTGCAGAGGGGGTGATGGAGGTGGTGCAGTGGCTGAGGCCGTGTGGTGCCGGGAGCCTGCAGCTCCTCAGGCATCACTATGGAGCAGTGCAGAGGTGCCGGTTGGCAGCATCTCTCCTTTTTGCACATCTGGAATAAGAAATGCAGGAGGCTGAGGTGCCTTTCCTGAGGTGGTGGAGTGGGTCAGTGCCTCGGCTGGGTTTAAAGGTGACCTGCAGAGCTGCTCCCTTTCAGACTGGTCTGAACCTGCTGCTCACCGGTGCTGAATACAATGAAGGGGGAAGGTGATGTGTTTCCGGGCGTGGGAGCTGACAGGGACAGCCCTGGTGCCGTGGTCACCCTCTGCCCTCCCAGCCCCATCCTGCCTCAGGGGACTCGCTGTACCCAGGACCCTTGGGAGCACCCACTGGTGTCCCACCAGTGACCAGGGCAATGGCCGGGGCCGAGCGCTCTGGTGCTGCCTTCCACCGGAGCAGCCTCTTGTTTCCTCTGTGCCCTTTGGCAGTGCAGGCAGGGGCTGCTGTCAGTGCCATTCCATGGCTTTCTGCTGGAATCCTTTGGGGTGTTTCAGGCCGCGTGTTCTCACACTTTGAAGGGCTGAGGCACCAGGCAAGGAAGCAAAATTTTTTCTCCTGTTATTTCATTAGTTACTGAGATTAAAATTCTGATTTAAAACTTCAATAAACCAATCTGAAGGCAGCTCTCCCCTTTGCTCAGCTGCACTCAGATGCTCCAGGCATCATTGTGTCTTCCAGACTAGACAAGATTGAATTTCTAATGGATAGAAATGAGCACACAAGCTTGGAATCCCTTTTCATGTTCCATTATCCGCTGCGTGTGTGCTCCCTGCTTGCTGCCCGGTACCGGTTGTCCTGCCAGTGGCTCCTGCCAACCTGGGCTTTGATTCCAATCCCTCCTTGGCATCTCCTGACCTCCCCTCTCAGCCCCATGCTGCAGGATCTGTGCAATGTTAACCCCTCTGCTTGTCATCCCCTGCAAGCCGTGCCAGGCTGCCTGTGTCCTGCTTTGGGGATACTCTGTCCCAGTGGGAGGCAGTGAAAATGGGATTTACATTTAGAAGAGGACCTGATGCTTCCTTTGGGAAGTCTGATGGGTTCAGAGTTTCTTGAAACTGGGAATCAAGTGATGTCTAAAGTCATCCCAAGGAATGGGTGCGTGGTGCATGGGTGCGGCTGGTGCTTCTGGAAGATGGGACTGTTGAACCCGGGGCAGTCGTTGCCACTGGAATTTATGGAAGCAATAAAACAACTTCTGACAAGAGGCTCCCTCCTCTGCAGCCAGGAGGGAATATTCCCCTCGTGTCGGATCGATAAACAATTAATTCAGGAGCTGGAGGAAAAGGGAGAGTTTTCCAGATTTCTGGGCTCTTACTCAGCCCCTGGGTGAGACACAGATGTGAGAATCTGAGACCTGCTGATAAAATCTTGCCCTTGATAATGGGCTCCTCAATTCCTGGGCCATAGATGATACTTCCTTTGCTGAATACACCCACTTTTAAATATAGAACTTGTTCCTAGATATTTATGCTTCCAACACATTTAATGTAGCTTTACTTAATAATCTGTTCAAAATGCTGGCTTTCCCCCACATTTTAATTGAATTCTAATTTCCATTCGGAATCAGCTTAAATTAAATGAGTTTAGAAACATAGTAAATAATGCATATAATTCACTTACTCCTACCATAAGCTGTGAAAGCAAAGAATCCAAATAACTATTTGACCCTGCATGTGGGACATCCTTCTTGATAGCACAAGACCTGGCATCCTTTTGCTAAATATGGTGTCTTTGGGAGTTGGCCATAGGGAAGGAAATGGGAAGGAATAGGAATTAGGGAAGAAAAATAAATCGTAAGCTGGAAACCGGAGTCCAGGCAGAGCTGCTCTCCCTGGTCCCCATCGCAGCCGTGTCCTGGTTCTCTGCAGCACCCCAGGGTGAGGGTCTGCCTGCCCCACAAGGGCTGAGGCTGCGGAAGGGAGCAGTGGCTCCAAGCCAGCAATGATCGGAATAAACCTGTTCCCTTCGGTGGATGCTCTTGGTTAGTGGCTCAATGTCGGGGTCCTTGGGCTTGGGCTTGGAGCCTGGCTGGGCTCCAGCAGCATTCAGTGCCTTTTTCTTTGGGGCTTAGGCTGTGTGATGGCAGGATGGAGACACTGGGTGGTGACAGCACCAGTGTCCCCTGTGTATGGGTTTGGGAGGCTCCAGGTCACTGGGAGCACTGCCAAGCCTTTGGGCTCTGGCAGATCCTCCATGAGCTGCCTTTGTTACTGCTGTGACTGAGGGAACTGAGGGGTTTAATGCAACTTCCCCAGACAGCATTTGGGTCCGTAATGCCCTATGGGCACAGCACTGTGGGGTGGTGGGTACGATGGAGTGCTGGCTGTTTGCGGGCTGGGAAGGTCTGTTAGCTCGGCAGGAGTTCCTGGGGTCTGTTTTGTCGGCAGAAGGTATTGGAGAGCTCTCACAACTTGTGGTTTGGTTTCTGGACAGTGAAGGAATTTCTGCCATAGTGCTGTACCAGGTTTGAGCTGGGGACAGACCATGCTCTTGTCTGTGCTCTGGGCCCTGGAATGAGCCCCGAGGCCAGGGTGCCACAGCCACAGTGCTCCGGGATGGAGTGTGGCGCAGTTATGGGTATTCAGCACGCACAAGGGGTGGCTGGTGCTGGGAGCACCGCTCTGCGCCGAGGGGCTCTGCAGGCAGCCCAGGCAATGTGCACGTCAGCGCATCACTGCTGCAGCCACCCAGAGCCGTGCTGCAGCTGGGCTGGATGCGCAGGGTGATCCCGCTGCGGCGGGAGGATGTACCAGCAGCATCACTGGGGCTTTCCCCATGCTCCCCGTGCAAGAGCAGGGCTTGGGGTGCAGCCAAAGGACCCCCAGAGCCACGAGCAGCAGGCGCTGCACGAGAGGGCTTTCACAGGCAGATCTGGCTTCGCCTGGGAAGGTGCTTCATGGAATATGCAAATCCCAGTACGGAGAGAGGGGCCTGAATCATTATACGCATAGGCAAGGCTCTTTTAAATAAAGCTATCTCCAGTATATTGCAGAAGTAATTAGAGAATCCTGAGCTGGCTGCATCTCGATCTTTATAGCAACAGAGCTGATAAAGCATGATTCAGGGACCTCGTTATCTTTTTTTAAAGAAGTTTTTATTTAACTTCCGTGAAGTTGCCATGGTTACCCCTGTGCATGGCTTCCCTGCCTCTCCTGCCTCGAGTGCAGCTGCCAGCGCCGAGAATTAAAACATCTACATTTGGAGCAGGCCTGGCCTCCCCCCGCTGCAATCCTGGCTGTGCTGTCGCGGGGGGAGGCTGTGGAGCAGGAGCCTCGTCCCTTGCTGGGCTCAGAAAAGGCATTTGCAGCTCCTGTGCTTGAGCTGTTTTGGTGTAGTAAAGCACAGCCTTTTCCGTGCTGAGCAAGCAACCCAGCAGGAAGGGTTCAAAGGGCAGGTTTGGGTCCCCATCAGCTCAGGAGGGAGGCAGTTGTGCTACCTGGCCCGAGCAGTGATCTACATTGCACGGCCATTGCTCTGTGTACACTGTTGCATGTAGAACAGTGTTAATGGTCCCATCAAGATCTCTGACCTCCAAACCTCAGGATGGAGGGAACCTTGCAGCTGGTGGGTTCTGGGGCTGCCTGCCTGGCCCCAGTGGAATGGGGAGGTGGCAGGAGGCAGTGGGACTGGCATCTGGAGTGCTGGGTCACCCCTTTGTCTTGGGGTTGATGGAGGCTGCAGGTTTAGTGAGCCTCAAAAGAGCCCTCTCCTGATCTTGCGCCAGGAAGCCACGGATGCAGCGCAGGAGCCGAGGTGGGGTATGAGATCAGCCTGTTTCCATGGCAATGGCCATGACATAAGACACCAACAAGAGATGTTTGCTGATGACACGTTCTTGGGCCAGGTGAACCCAAGAAGCTGGGGAGCCGAGGAGGCAGCAGCTCCCTGCAGCCAGCCCAGAGACTGGGGTGCAGGAAGGTGTGGAGCTCCTGAAGGGAAAATTGATGCGCGAGCAGTTGTTTGATGGGAAGGAGAAGCCGTGCTGCTGCCTCCTGCCAGCGCAGGGCTTTGATTTCTGCTGGCAGGGGCACTTGGGTCTCACGGGTGCCTGGCACTGCCGCTCTGATCCGCTGTGCCGCTTCCCGTCCCCGCGGCGCCGGGCAGGTAATGAGGAGCCATGTGCCGGGTGGTGGTAGCGGCCATCTGCCCAGGGCAGGGCTGAACTCCGTCCTCATTACGTCTGTCAAAGTTTTGTCAAGCTTCCCCCCCTGCTCCTCTCGCGTTCAGAAGCGGCGCAGGGTGGGAGGGTGTGTGGGAGGTGAAGCGGCACCAGAAATAGCTCATCGCGCTCGGGGGTGCTGCGGGAAGGCACCGCTCCGGCAGCCCCGCTGCTGCCCCGCCGCCGCTTCGCCGGCTTCAGAGTCCCCCGGATGAAGTGAGCAGCTTCTGTTTGTTTGTCTCCCGTTTGCCTCCTCCCTCCCTCGATTCCTCTTTTTTCCTGCTCCGTTTTCCTTCCCAATGAAAGATTTTTCTTGCAGTGTCAAGGCAATGTGACCTGGTTCCGTAATAAAGAGGAGGCTTATTAGAATTAAAGCCCGGCAGTGTTAAAAAAGCAATCTTTGCGAGATTGAGGCCATGAGGGAACTGTAAATTCTCAGCAAAGACCTCATTTAAAGCCTGAGATGGAAACACATGCGCACGCACGCACCAGCGTGCGAGTTGGGTGCTGAGGAGAATTTGGGAGAGGATGAGGGAGAGGAGCAGAGCTTGGAACCTCTTGGATTTGCCTGGGATCCTCCTGTTGGAGGGGCATGTTCATGGCTGTGTTTGTCCCATGGCCTGGGTGGCTCCATCACTACCCCTTGGGTTTGGGTTTATTTTCCCTGTTCCCCTGGCATCAACCTCCTGGCACGGCCGCGCAGCACCACGGCGATGGGAGCGATGGCAGCCAGTGCCGAACCTGCAGCTGCTGTCGGGCTCTCTGGTGATTTTGGTTCCGTGCAAGCCCCGAGGGCTGCTCCCCATCGCAGTTCCCCTTGGGGTGCGATGGGTGCTGGGTTGGTGCTGGAGCCAAGCTAGGGTGTCCTTCCCTGGGGCAAGGTGTGTGGCTCTGTGGACTCCCTGCCCCGGTGCTTGCGAGGGTGCTGTCTGGAGGGATGCTTCTGGTGCATCACGCAGGGCTTGCAGTGCTCCGCAGGGCCGACTGGTGCCTGTGTGCATGGCTTTGGTTTCATCCTGCATGGAGCACAATTCCCTCCCACCTGCCTCTTTGGGAGCATGAATGGGACTTCTTATCCATGCCTGGGGACCCACCAGGTACACTGAAGGGCTGCGATGGGGAGCAGGCGAAGTGACTGGCTGCCTTCTCTTCCTTTCTCCCTCCTCCTCCTCCTGCTGTTGTTTGTTCTGGGGCTGCTGCTGCATCCCCACGGCTGGCTGTGGGCAGCGAGTGAGGAGCAAGCAGCGGAGCTGCCAGCACAGCCCCAGAGCTCCCGCTGGCCACGGAGCAGCAGCCCCTACCGCTGCCCACCGTGGGCTGTTGTCATCGTTTGCTGTTTTCTGTCTAATTACAAAGTCAGCTTTCCTGGCAGGGAGCTCAGCGGCTGCTCCGGTGTGAAGTGCTGCGCACACCTGCGGTGCGGGAGACGTGAGGAGAGATGAGGACGTCGAGCAGCAAAGGCAGGGCTGGTGTGCGGGTGCTCGGCAGCTCACAGGCCTGAGGTTGAGTTGTCGGAGCCCAGCACTGCTGGGAATGCCGGCGCTCCTGTGTGGGGATGCCCCAGGTCAATGGGGGCTTGTGGTAAGGAGGATGAGTAAAGCTGGAGCCAAGTGGCCTGAGCCTGAAGGCTTTTCAGAGGCAGGGAAAGAGCTACCAGCTCCCATGGGTCTATGTCCTGGTGCCCATGGCTGAGGCTCCCCCATGGCCTTGCCTGCCGGGTCACTGGTGAGCGCCTCTGCTCCCAATGGACAGTGTACTGGTGGATCCTGCCAAGGAATAGGACACAAGGAAGTTTTCCCCTGAGTCTCACATGAGCACAGGGAGTTGTGCTGTGTTCCCATGAGATGTGGTGCTTGGTTCAGCTGCAGCCTGTGTTGTCACTTCTGCTCCTGGATATTTATAGACAGGCAGTGTTGGAGTTGTGCTTATCCTAAGGCATGACTTAGAATTTGGGGTGTACGGTGGGGTTTGTGCAGATGGGCTTTGGGGGCATCATGGTCCACTGCTATCCTCTGGATCCGCTGCAAAGACCCTGCGGAGCAGCACTGGGGTTATAGAGGGGTTTCTTCCTGAAGGGGTCAGAGCAGATCCCTACCCTGCTGCCTTCCTAACACACTGTTAATTTAATGTCTCAACTTGGAGCCATTCACTCCAGGATAAGTGGCTTTTCCATCCAGAGCCCATGTGAGTTATTCAGATGTTTTGCTACCGAGTAGATGTGGGTAGGGGAGAGCCAGGTGTTGGATTGGGCAATAGGCAAGGAAGCAATCTCTGGGAGGCCATCAATTTGGATTAAGCTTTGTGGACTGGAATGTAGGGTAATCACCATCCTTCACTTCAGGGAGGCAAGAAAAAAGTCAGCTTCTTTATGGATTGTTATAGCTGCAGTAGGAATTGCTTCCACCCCGGCCGCGGGCACACATCCCGCTGGGCAGAGGTGGTGCGGGAGGGTGTAAAGCCAAAGGAGTGAGAGGCTGCAGCAGAGCATGCTGGGGAAGATGTGGTGGGATTCAGTGGGGGAGCAAACCCCCTGCTCCCCAGGAAAGCTGGGTCTGGACCTGTCTGGATGGGATGCCATCTGTCTGTCCCTCTTGCGGTGCCTCCAAGGGTGTCGTCTGTAGGGGCTCCTGGGTGGGTGTTGGAGTTGCTCTGTGACCAGAGCTCAGTGTCCAGTGGACCTGCTTGAGTGAAAGGATTCTATGATTCCATCTCCTGGTACAGCACTGGGGGGGGACAGAACAAGCTGCTGCCTCGCTCTGTGTGCGCAGCATCCCCCCCTTCCCAGCCCTGTGGCGCAGGAGCTGTGGAGCATCTCCCGGTCTGCTCCAGCAGCACTCTCCAGGCATCCTCCACTCGTGTGCGCCTACGCTCAGGCAGCAAGAAAAGGCTCAGTCCCGTAAACAGGGGAGAGGGGGAGTGATGGAATGGAAATGGGAATGGGGCAGCGCTCGGAGGCGGGGGAGTGCGGGTGCGAAGGAAACCAGCCGAGTGGAGCTGGTGCACTGCTGCCTGCACACTGCCTGCATTGCTGCCTGCCCGCTGTGGTGGGGAGATGCTCGCGGGGCGGAGAGCTCTGAGCTCTGCACAAGGCCTCTCTTCTTCCCTTTTGTTTGTACTTTTTTTCTTTATATATTTGAGTGCTTCATTTTCCAGGAGCTGTCATTTTACATAAACCTCTCAGCGAGGTACATCCATTCCCACTGCCAAAATCTCCATATCAAACACTTGTAACATGCCGCTGAACTGACAGCCCCGACTCTCCGCGCTCTGTGGCTTTACAAAGGGATGCTGCGTTGGTGAAGGATATAAATACACGCAGTGAAACGACACGCAGCGCTCGCTCCCCACTCGCTGCCCTGCTCTCTTGTTGCCCAGTTTAAATTCATCTGCAGCCTCGGCACAGGCGCCTGTGGCCTTCTGCTGCACTGCTGTGTGTGAGGGGATGCGGGGCAGGCAGCTGCAGTGCTGCATGGGTGCTGCTGCATCACTGCGGGGAGGTGATGCAGTCACTGCGGGGTGAGCAGGCTGCACCCCGGGCACCCCGGGAATCCTTCTCCAGCCCGAATGCAACCCTGTCAGCACCTTCCTGTGCTCCCCATCCCTGGCACTGTTCAAGACCAGGTTGGACGGGGCTTGGAGCAAACTGCTCTAGTGGAAGGTGTCCCTGCCCGTGGCAGGGGACTGGAACTGGATGAGCTTTAAGGTCCTTTCAACCCAAACCGTTCTATGATTCAGTGGTTCTGCCTCATGGCAGCTGTGGTTGGAGATATGGGATGGGTTTATGGACTTGGGCAGTTCCTCTGGGATGTGCCCCACCTGCCGCTGCTGTGGTACACTTGCTGCTTGTTGCCCTGAGCACCCCCTGTTTGGCAAGTGCAGCTCCACTGCAGTCAGGGTACCCATTCCACTGGGGCATGGAGAGGCCCATCTTTCTTTGCCTCAAATCCCATTTTAATGGGAATATGTGGACAGAGAAAGTTAAGCCATCCAACTGCTTTCTTTCCAAAGAGAATTCTTTTCTTCTGGATGAAATTCAAATCCAACCCAAATCTCTGTTTCTTTGCAAAGGATAAGGAAGGAAATGCAAAATACTCTCCCCACCCCCCGAGTCTATCAGTCTTGCAGCTGATGAACAGAACCATTCCTGCTCATCCTGGGATTCCCTCCCTCCTCTTTGGGAAGAATTCGCTGTGGTTGCTGATGGTGTCATAGCCACATGGTGCTGAGGTGGCCACGAGCACCCCTTGGTTCTTCCCCAGGGTGAGATGTGGGCGAGGTGTCCAGGGAGGCAGTGGGATGCTGGAGCAGGGGAGTGGGTTCTGCTTGAGGGCCGAGAGCTCCTGTGGTCCTTCTTCTCTTCGCTGAGCAGGGGCTCTGTGGGCTCTGCTGCTATGTTATGTGGCTGTGCCATTCCGTTGGTCCTTCCCTGTGGCAGGGGCTGTTACTGGCGCACAGTGCTGGCAATGCCACGCTCGGAGGTTTCTGCTGCTTGTACAGACAGGAATCTCGGCTGGGAAATATGAGAGTTATTTGCCTTAATGTAATGCCGTTAAAATGGTTTTTAATTGAGTTCATTTCCGCAAGTTCAATGATGAATTTTTAAGTGCCTCAACTGGGAGAGACAGGTCCGTGCTTGGCTCCTCTGCTTCGCGTGCGAGAGAAGCTCCAAGACCTGGAATGTTTCTGGGCTGTCGCTGCTTCCATGCGGAGATCCTCCGAGCCCTCTGCCCCAGCCGAGGGGAAGCTTGGTCTGTGTGTGTGGGGTGTGTGTCCTCAAAGCTCCTATCCCCCCAGCCCTGCTGCCCAGGCTGGCGCTGCTGGGGGACACGGAGGTGCTCTGGCCCAGGTCTCTGGAGACCTGAGTTGGCTGGGGGACCATGGAGGGTGATGCAGCGCGGTGCAAGCTGTGATACCATCTGTGCCCTCCCTGGCAGAGCCGCACAGACCTCGCGGCCACAGGCGGCTCTTTCTGGAGGAGGGGAGTGCTCCTGGCTGGTGATGATGCTCCTGCGAGCCTGGGCAGCACCCATGTGCTGGGGCTGGCATGTGCCGGGGCTGTACCTACCCCAGGGGATGTTGCACCCACTGGGTGCCCGCTGAGAGCTCAGGGCAGTCCTGAGGATTCCCTTTCCCCATGTTGGAGGGTACAAGCCAGGCTTGGCTGCTGGCTTTAGAGCGTGGCTCAGCACAGAGCCTTGTGCTTGCTTCAGGGGAGAGGTGACCGCTCATCCTGGTGCTAGAGGCTGGGATGGCACATGGTTGAGCTCTCCACAGGCTGATATGTGGGTGCTTGGGAAGGGCCAAGCTGTAGAACCCATTGGGAAGGGGCTCTCCTGGAAAGAGTGGGTCTGGCTCTGTGCTTGCTGAGGGTGGCTGGCTCGGTGCTGCTCCATGGGGAAATTCCCGGTTTCTGGTTTCCCAGGCAGGGCTGCCTGGCAAGCTCACACCAAGGAGCCAGCGTGCCTGTGGCAGGAGCAAGCAGTACTGAACACTGCCTGGTCTGGGATTGTCCATGGCTGCGCTGTGGGGCAGGGTCCCCTCAGCTGACAGATCCCTGGGGAGCTGTAGATCAGGGAGGGTTTGGCTCAGAGATGAGCACCTGGCCCCAGAGCTGTTCATGGCCATTGCTGCCCTTCCCTCAGACTCCGGCTCCCCTCGTTGTGTCCGTGTGCTGCTGGGATGTGCTGTGGGCACACTGGGTTTACCCATCTGCTGCAGGAGGGAAGCAGGAGCAGGGGAAGCGGTGATGGGCTCAGCCGGAGCATCGCCCTCGGCTCCATCCCTCGCAGTGCAGGCAGGCAGTGCCTCTCGCAGTGTTCCCAGTACCTGCTCTTGGTCCTGTGCCCGTTGTCCCGCTGGCAGCAGCAGCTGCTGTGGCTGAGCCCGGCCAGGAGCAGCCCCCGGTGCCAGCTGCCTCCGGGCCACCTTCCCTGCTCCTGTCTTTGTTCAGAGGCTTTTCCCTGCCTCCCTGCCTGCCTGTGCTCCTGCAGAAGCACTGGTGTTGGAGGGAGGGTGCGGGCTGTGGGGCTGAGGGGTCAGTTGGGCTGCGGGAGGTGGAGGGGAGATGGTCTCTGCAGGCAAAGTTCATGGACGTCCATCACTGGTGATGGGACGTTTTTGTTGGTGCTGATGAACTGCCTCCCTCTGATGTGACATGGCAGGATAAAATATGAGCGACCGCATTCTTTGACTTAAAACTTAATTAAAACTATACATCAAAAACGTGAGACCCCAGGCTTAATAAAATCTGATAAAATTATACTAATACACTTGAATTTCAATCCAAGGCTCCCTGGTGGAAGAGTGTGAGAGGCGGAACCCATAACTGGATTAGAAACACCTCCTATGCAATATTTATGGTGCTGTCCCGCTTGAGATGCATGGCCTCCGAGGAAGACTCTGGCAGTGTGATGAAGGGGAGGTGTCAGCGCAGCTTACATGTAAATAGAGGGCAGGATCATACAGGCTATTCTGGTGGAGGGAAATGCCTCCGGACCCCCGGCCATGCCTGCACCCTGCGGTGCTGCCGCAGCCCCTGTCTGTGGTGCCAGTGGCCCATCGCCCGTTGCTCAGGGCGAAGGGAGAGGCGCTGAGCTCTGGAGATGGGCTCTGCCCGTGGGCTCCTGGCAGCTGCTGGTGCTTTGCTTTCACCAGGTGATTTA
Source organism: Amazona ochrocephala (assembly GCA_039720435.1). Taxonomy (NCBI): domain Eukaryota; kingdom Metazoa; phylum Chordata; class Aves; order Psittaciformes; family Psittacidae; genus Amazona; species Amazona ochrocephala. The sequence goes on from CM077879.1 coordinate 94,763,569, forward strand.
TTGAGCGAGATGCTGTTGGAGTAGAGGCTTAGAGCCAGAGCCCTGCCATTAGGAGCCGAGTTGGAAAAGCAAGCCTGTTAGCTTGCTGTGCTAGTGTGGCCATTGAGCTGGGGGGTGGTTTCATGGTGGAGACGCCTCTGCTGCAGGTAGAAATCAGCAGCAGCTCCCTGTGTCCTGCCTGGTTACCTCAGGCAGGTTCCCTCTGTCACAGCCTGGAGCATCGCCCCTGCTGAAAGCGCTCGCTCAGCCTTTTCCAGCTGTCCTCAGGTTCCCAGATCTCACTTTTGGGCAGAAATGACCCGGGTTTGTGTCTGTGGATGGGTTTGTGCTCGGTGGGATTGGGGGTTCCTGGGGTGCTCTGTGGCTGCAGTGCCACCTCTCCCTGGTGACACGGGAAGCGGCTCTGGTAGACTGCTAATGTGGAACATAAATCGTGGTGGAGACAGGGTAGGTCAGAGCAGGGAGGCAGGAGCAGTAAAGCATTGCAGTCATGGGTGCTGGCCTTAGAGGAGAGCCCGGGCTGTAATTACAGAGCAAAGGGAAACACGCAGCGATGAGGCTGTGGGAGCTCAGCCCTGCCCCTGCCCTGCTGCCCATGGAGGCCTTGCATCGGTTGACGCTGCCCCTGTGTCCTCCCTGCCGGCCCTGGCCTGCTGCAGTGGGTTCTGGGGAGCGATGTCTTTGCTCACAGCCTGGAGCAATGCGATCCCGGGGTCTCCTGCCTCTGTTCCTTGGGTTGCACCTAAACCCATCGGAACAGCCCCGTTCTGCCCTGGCCGAGGGTGATGTGCAGCCTGCGCTCGGTTGGGATGCTGAGCATGGACAGGGGGGCAGAGCTGTCTGTTGGGGTACAACCGCAGGGCTCCGTGCCCGTCTCCTGTGGCCTCTGGTGCTGTTCCCTCTGCTTCTCTCCCTTCCAGGTGACTGGGTGCGTGTCTCTGGGGAGCGCTGTTGCACGTTGGTGTTTTTCCAAGGTGGTGGCAGCCCATGGTCCTCCCGCAGCAAGCGGCCAGGCTTGACCCAGGTGCTGTAGAGGGGGCAAGGTGGGTGCTGTGTGCTGGGAAGACCCTTCCTGGGCAGGAAGGGACATGGGGGCAGCAGCTCTGCCCCTCACAGGGTCCCTGTCCCCTTGCCTCCTGCCCAGGTCCCCGCATGCTGGCAGTCAGGGCAGGGCTAAAGGAGAAGAGGGATGGTTTGGAGCTGGTGCCTGTCGCTGCCCACCCGCTGTCCTCCCCAGCCTCACCCCCGGCTGCTCCTCGCGCCGTCCCGCTCCAGCGCTGGCTGCACCACGGAGCTGTATTTGCAGAGACTGTGGGGGATGGCGTGTGTGTAAAATTAGCACAGCTTTGTTAGTCCTTTTCAGGCTAATTCGGAGTGAAATGCTTTAGTAGCGGTGGGCTGGTTCCATCGGCAGAACAAGAACTAATTAAATTCACTCTGACCATCAAGCAGTGAATTATTTATACCCAGACAGATGCAATCTAGTCGGTAGCATCCAGCCCCACTGAACTTGCATCCTCCTTGCTTGGGGGCGAGGGGCAGGTCCCGTGGGCAGAGGGGCAGCAGGAGGGCTGGGGGACAGAGCAAGGTTTGGGCAGGGGATGCAAAGTTGTTTTCCTTTCTGGAACCAGTGTTGTGGTGGGACCCGTGGCCCTGCCAGGGGCTGCAGGGATGGCAATGAGTCCCCCCAACACCTGCCTCTGTGAGCTTCATCACTCCCCTTCCTACATCTTCCCCAGGCCTGGCAGGGCAGTACAGGCAGAGCAGTGCAGGCAGGACAGGCAGCTCAGCTCAGGGCAGATCTGAACTGTTACCATCTCCTTAAGGATGTAATTTTTTGGCTATCTGAGCCTGGTATCTGATTAGATCATTCTTACATCTCAGTGGTAACCTGAGCCTTCACTGCTCAAAGGCTGCAGTTCACTCTAATCAGTATTGAGCTGAGACCCCTCTTCTCTTGAGCCAAAAGAGTGAAAAACGATTTGCTGGTCCTTTGGGAGAGGTGTAAAGGTTTCCAGCATCCTGGGACCCTGCTCTTGTTGGGGTTGGTTAAAATCATGTGTTAAAAGTGATCTGGCCAGCATTTTATTTTGTAGGGACACAAGGAAGTGGCTACAGAGCAGCCACAACGGCACGTTGCAGGGTCCTTGCCTTGCAGGGAAGGAGATCTCTATCCCATCGTTGGGAGAACAGTGTTGAGAGCACTGGTTTCACTGATGAGAGCTCGGCTCCATCAGGGCACAGCATCCGGGAACGTGCTTGGGGCAGGAATGAGCTGGGCAGGGTGCACAGGGATGGGTTTGGGTGTTTAATGTCTGGCAGGCAAGCGGCCACAGCAGCGTCTGCCCCACTCTGGGGATGGGGACGGCTCGTCCAGAAGGGATCTGGGGCTTTCGCATTTATTAAGGCGAATAAGGATTAATTGGCTGTGAACCAGCCCGTATAGCTGAGTGTCTCTGGTCTGCAGGGCCGGAGCACAGCTTCCATCAGGGCTGCCCAATATTGCCTCCAGGTAAGAGGGAGCGCGTGCAGGCTCCGGGACTCGGCCTTGTCTGCATGCAGCGCTCGGTTGCTTTCCACTGATTCCTTCCACATTAGATTTATTTTGCTGTATTACTTGAGGTAATGGCACATCCATGGGTGCGGGCAGCACTGTGCTCTGCTCTGCTGCCTTTTGGGATGCTTGAGCCCAAATGGTGTTTGCATTTGCACCGGCGATTAATCTCTGTAGCAGGGGAGGGAACTCTTGTTATGAATCAGGCTCACAACTCTCAGCACACATATTTCCAAAGCCCTGTTGAACTATTAATCCTCCCAGCTCCCTGGGGTAGGGAGGATGGAGGGGGAAATGTCACCTTGTGGCAGGAGAGCTGTGATAGGCAGCCAAGGCAGCCAGCTCCGTCTTGGAGATGGCTCCTGGTCTCCAGATCACTCCGATGGACCATGTGGCCTCACGATTGATTTAAAAAGGGAAAAAAAAAGAAAAAGGAAAAAGAAGGCAACTGCTTAGCTCTGGGTTCGCTGCTGCTGAGAGGACAGATTTGCCTGCTGGCAGCTATCTGCCATTAAATGGATGAGCTATTCAAGTGTGGGTTATGGATTTAGGATCAGCCTGACTGTGCTGGAGAAGACACACGATGCTGAGCCCAGATGGATGTGTGGTCTGGGACGAGCTGACATGCTCTTTTCAGTAGTGGCAGAAGGTGGGATGGAGGAGCCTTCTTCGGGAGCGGATAACCTTGCGAAGGGCGAGAAGCTCCTCCAAACTGCTCTGTCCAAGCGCGCGGGCGGCTTGGCCGGGGTCCCTCCTGGCTGGGAGGGAGGGAGGTTCATGTGGGGGGACACAAGCAGAAAGGCTGGAAGCGGAGCAGGAGGAGCGAGCCTGGGGCTTGGCTCATGGCTGAGCTGGATAACAGGAGGTTGATTAAACAGGCTCTGCTGAGAGGAAGGAATTGGGAATTTCCCTCTGGGTTTGGTGATATTGACAGGAAGAGATCGTGGGCTGCTTCTGTGGCAGCGCTGGAGGAGAGGGGCTTGGATGTATTGGGCAACAGGGCCGGGACTTCATCCCTGTGTCAAGCTGTGCTTCACCGCTTGCAAACCTGCCATGGAGCTGAGCTCCTGGTGAGCCCTTGGCTTCCTCGGTGCCCTTTCCCCATAGGCAGTGTGAGAGCAGCAGCTCATCAGGGCCCAGCCAGTGCCACCATCATCCTTCCCACACTGGGCAGCACCGGGACATGAACTGTGCTTGTCTTGAGTGTTTCAGAGCCTGGGAGCAACTTCCAGGCAGCGAATATCCCTTTCCAGCCCCAAGGCTGCCACAAAGATCCTCGCTGCTCCTGCAGGCAGCAGCACACATAGCCCTGGCATCCACATGGGCAGTGTGGCAGCAAGGGAGCAAGTGGGACCTGCCGGCAGCCAGCGAGGTGTTTGGGGTTTGCCTCACATGGGTCACTTGTGCGCTGAGCAGCCAGGAAATGAAGCAGTCGGAAAGCATCTCCCTGGGGTTGCTCCAAGCGGGGCGGGATGCTGCGTGCCCCCTGCCCTGGGATGCGCCCGTGGTCCCCGGCTCCATCACGCCAGCCCGCGGGCGCTGCCGGGTGCAGTCAGTGTGTGGATCCGAGCGGGCAGCGCTAACACGGTCCAGGAAACTCTAGCGTTTGAATTTTGTTATTTATTTTTATTTTCCGTTTTTGACATTGTTCCTCAGCCCTCCATCGCGCTCCTTGTTAAGCTGTTAACTCACTCCATTTATTTAGTACGAGCATTGCTGAGAGCTCATTTTTATCTTGGTGAAAACCAGACTTGCTCATGGGCACATAATGAAATTGTATAAATATACCCTTAGCTGGGAATCTAATTTATTTTTCCTGTTCATTATGGGGTAGAAGGCCATTATGAGATGTATAACTTTTTTTTCCCCAGTGCTGGAATTGAAGGGCTGGTGCGGGCTCTTTTTATACTGATGATTTCGTCCTGATTCAATTTAAAGCTGGTTAGAGCTCAAATACTGGAGCATAATTGACAAAGATCAGTGTGGGTTGTAATGCTAATGTCTTGTCTGCGGCTCGGCAGCAGCACTGGGTGAAGGCAGGTTGGAAACCGTGTCCGGCAGAGAGTGGCTGGGTCCTGGTGTGCCCGGGACGGGTACAGGGAGCAGGATCGAGGTGCCCGGGAGAAGCGCATCCACAGGGATCACTGCTGAGCGTGGAGCCCGGCTCGTCTGTGCCATAGGGAGCAGCAGCGCCCGCGCCAGGGTCAGCACGATGTGAGTCTGTCCATTTGTCCATCAGCGGGATTGATTTTTGACTGTATTGATATTGCTATAAAGTCATGTTTATAAAGCTATAATTAAGCGGGGCCATTTAGCAGGCAGTGTTAAGTGCTGCGCAGATTTATGGCACAGTGCAGCCTTCTGCAGTGTTATATTTCACCATGAAGTACACCAGGTTTTTATGTGTTCTATGATTGTGTTCGTTTGACAGTGATTAGTATAATGGGGGGTTCCGGGGTCGTGTTGCCAAGCTAAGGAAACAGCAATTATGGTCCAGCTGCAGTATCAACTTAATTGCATCCATTTGCAAGCGACATGAGCCCGGGTGTGTGGGAGCAGCCGGTGGGGCAAGCCCCGGCCACCACGTGCCGAAGGCCCTGGCTGGTGGATGCTGCTCACCAGCTCCACTGGCCATGGCTCTGAGGGTCCAGTACTGAGCAGAGGGGTGGACACATCCTGTGCAGGCACTGGGTGGCTGTGGTGGGGTCTGTTCTGCTCTGGGGAGACCCCCCTGCAGTTCTGATCCAGGTCTGGGGCAACAACACCAGAGAGACCTGGAGCTGCTGGAGCGAGTCTAGAGGAGGCCACGGAGCTGCTGCGAGGGCTGGAGCAGCTCTGCTCTGGAGCCAGGCTGAGAGAGCTGGGCTGGGGCAGCCTGGAGAAGAGAAGGCTCCTGAAGGGGAGACCTTAGAGCAGCTCCAGTGCCTAAAGGGGCTGCAGGAAACCTGGAGAGGGGCTTTGGACAAGGGATGTAGGGACAGGGCAGGGGGAATGGCTTTAACCTGCCAGAGGGGAGACTGAGATGAGCTCTTAGGCAGAAGCTCTTCCCTGTGAGGGTGCTGAGGCGCTGGCACAGGGTGCCCAGAGAAGCTGTGGCTGCCCCATCCCTGGCAGTGTTCAAGGGCAGGTTGGACACACAGGGGCTTGGAGCAAGCTGCTCCAGTGGAAGGCGTCCCTGCCCGTGGCAGGGGTTGGAACTGGATGAGCTTTAAGGTCCTTTCCAACCAAAACCACTCTGGGATTCTATGGGCTCTGTACACACTCAGGTGGACCAAAATAACTGCTGCTGGGTTGCGGTGCCATGGGGGTGGCATAGGAGAGCCTGCAGAAACCTGCTCCAATCTGGGGGTGCCAGCAGCAGCAGCTCTGGGATTTTGGCTGGCATCGCCCAGGGCCGGGTCATCTCCCGGTGCTGTGCTCCAGTGGCGCTCGCTGCCATGGGGAGAGCTGAGCTTGCCGCTGGTGAGCGGCAGCGGGGCCGAGGTTGCCGTGCCCCTGGCTGGGCTCGTGCCTTGCCCTGCCTCCGGAGCTGCTCGGGTGGCGGATGAGCAGGGGCAGCGGGAGAGGGCAGCGCACGAACAGGGGCCAAGGAGGCAGCGGTGAATTTGCCGTGGTGCAATTAGAGCTCACCTTGGCGCGCACTTGTCAGCCTTCCCTTTGGACTCTCCCAGCAGCTTTCCTGAGACACGGAGATTTACTGGCTCAGCCCTTCGCCATCATGATGAGTTGTGGTGAGGTTCTGCAGGGCCGTTACAGAGACCCAGGGGAGGCTCTGAAGGAGCCAGTCCTGAGCATTCCTGTGGGCCGGTCCCATCCCTTAGTGGGGTATGGGGAGCCCCTGGGGAGCACAAGGGGCAGGAGCTGTCTGTACCCCAAGGTACAGCAGTGAGGCAGCTCTCCTGGCACTGGGCAGGGTTGAGGCGTGTGTCTCTGTGTCCTGCTGTGTGACACTGGTCTCTCTCCTGCTGACCTAGAAGCAGTGGAGCTTTGCTTGAGGCTCATGGATGCGCTGCCACAAGTGCAGTGATCCCATTCCTTCACAAGCAGGGATGGGGTTGGGAGAGGGCAGTCCTCCTTGCTCTTGCCCTTGCTATGTGCACTTTCCTAACTTGCTGCAGGAATCAGATGGGCTTTTGCCGACTAAGAGGTGTTAAACGGCTCTAAATACTCTTCACACTGCAATATCTCCACCACAGCGTTTAATTGAGTGCCACAGAAAGGCCTATAAATAAATGTAATATGCCTGTGCCAGTACCCTCCTACAGCATCTTGGAGCTTGCAGAAAAGTTGACAAGTGGCTTGTGCTCAGGCTGCAGCTCCTGCCCTCCCTGCTCCTGCCCTGTTCTCCCTTTTTCCCCTGAGAGCGAGTGGCTCCAGCCCTGTGTCTGTGCTGCCCTGCCTGCCTCTGCCTGCCCCTCTGCAAGGCCATGGCTTTCTACTCTGCTTGCTCTGACACCCAGCACAGTGTCTGTACAGCTGCTTGTCCCCAGGACCAGGGAAACCTGCGGGTGCTGAGATGCTCTACAGTGGTGCCATCCTTCTGGGATGCAGCCACAGGAGCAGGGATGGGGGTTCTGGAGCAGCAGCCCAGTATCAGGCCGCAGGACCCATTGGATCAGGAGTGGGAAGCTCCTTGCAGGCATCCCCACTGTCCCTGGGGATGCATCCCCAGGCACTGCACCCCCCTGCTCCCCAGGGTCAGCCTGCCACAGTGAGGAACAAATGCGAGTGTAGGAAATCAGAGAGCAGAGGGAAGGGTGCAGAGCATTTCCCAGCTGTTTGTGCTGTTCCCGCATCTGTATTTGTGTCTGGATTCCTTTGTGATTGGCAATTCGTACACACCAAAACAGGCGGATTTCCCACCAGGCTGCTTTAAATCTCTGGCTTATCAGACTCCGAGTCCAAGCAGACAAATTGTGCTGTGCTTTATCTGTTGCAAAAGGTACTTTTTGGCTGCTGGTGTGCAGTGCTGCTCCCAAGGAGCGCTGCTGAATTCTTTCCATGTGCCTTCCCAGACCCTTTATTGTTAGAGGGAATAAACAAGCAGCCTAAGAAAGGAGGAGTGGGCAGCTGGGTGCTCCTTGGGACCATTGCTGAAGCAGTGCTGAGTGCTGGGTGTCCTCGGGGTGGCCACAGGACATGGGATGGAGTTGGCTGCGTGTGTGGGGCTGTTCCCGTGGGCACCCCCAGCCAGGCTGCTCCATGTGATGCTGCCGGGTCCCTGGGACACCCCTGCACCCGGCAGCTCCTCTCATGGGAAGGGAGCATTGGGGCCTGGCTCTGGATCCTCAGCCAACTGAGATCCCTAAATAGGATGCTCAGACTCGTCAGTTGACTGCCTCTCCAGGCTGATGAGCCACTCTGCTGTTACTATTTAAAATCCTAATTGCTTTAATCAGCTCGCCTTTAGCCGCAGCTCAGCCAGCACAGGCCGGGCTGAGGGCCCCCCGCGCTCTCCCGGCACAGCTGCATCCCTGGCACACCGTGGCTCTGCACCGGTATGTGCCGGTGGTGGGGCTTGGCCGCAGTGTTGGTGGGCCGGTGGGATGGCTGCAGAGCTGAGTGCAGGTCTCCTGGGGAGCGGGAGGACAAGGACTTTAATGGATGAGGAGAAAAGGAGCTGCTGTCGCCATGGGCTGAAAGATGCCAATGCTTTAATGAGCTGGGAATTCCCGGTGTCCTCTCTTGTAGCTCCCTGTGCTTACCTTTATCAACATTAATTCCCTTCCAGGGTAAAATCACTTCTATCGGCCAGAACCAGGGACGCTCCTGGTCCTGCTCTCCATTCCCAAGGAGGCAGTTGCCCCCTGGGGAAGGGGAACACATCCAAGCCATGGCTGCAGCTTTGCACTTGCACCTTCTCAGGGCTGAGGTGGTGGTGGGGGAGCTGCAGCCAGCCCTGGACATGGGTTTGGTGCCTTCCAGCCCTCTCCTGCCTCTGGATCAGCTCCCCCAGGGGCAGCCGCAGGGGGTTTCTCTATCAGGGGCTCAGGGCAGAGTGGGATGCGGATGATGCTGGCTGATGCCCTGCTGGCTGATGCCTGGCTGATGCCCTGTTGGGCACTGGCTGTGCTGGGCAGGGGCAGTAGCTAAGACCCAAATCTGTGCATGCAGTGCCACCACTGCCATGCTCTGGCTCTTTGGAGGTGTGCAGATCCGCAGGGCCAGTTCCCTTCCTTAGCTTGAGACTCTGCGGCTGCTAGAGGCCACGCTGGGCAATAGGGATGCAATTGCCCCTTGCCAAGAGGGACCTGGCAGGGGAGGGCTGGGACCGGGGTGCCTGGGCCGGCAGCTGCAGGCAGGAAATGAGCAGGAAGCTGCCTGCTGTGGCTGGCGATGCCGCGGGATCTCCACTGCGGCTCCTCCTCTCCTGTCAAGCCTGGCAGCATGGAAGGCATTTTCCAGGGCACTGTGCTCCCGGGGGCAGGCTGCCCCTCGCCTTCCAATGTGCTGTAACTTGGCTTCTCTGGGTGCCGCATCCACCTGCAGCCCCTCTGCCAGCGCCAAGCACTCCCCTGTTCCCGTCCCACCGCCCTGGTGGCTGCTCCCGCTTCCACACCGGTGCCCACGGTGGGTTTGGAGGCAGAGCAGAGTCCCTGTCCCCCGGGGCTCGGTGCCTTCCTCACCCAACCCCATACCACCGCAGCCTGCTCGCCCCTGGTGTGCTGGTGATGAGCGGAGCAGGGGCTGCACGGGTGACATGTGGCCACGGCCCTGGGGCTGTGCTGTCCCAGAATACCCCTGGATGAGCAGGGAAGCTCTCGCAGTGGGTTGTTCAACTCGCAGCAGACTTCCCAGGGAGCGAGGGCATCTCTGCTTTTATTCAAGGACGTCCCTTCTCAATTAAATCCCAGCATGGCCTAAACAAATGGGCTGCTGAGATCAAAGGGGTTTTTTTCACTCTTTTCTTTCCAAATCATTGAAAAGACGCATTGGAGGGAGAGTGGAGTGTTGGGCTTCCATTTGCCTGGTGGGGAGGAGGAACGTCCATTAAATCCCCATAAAGGCATTTGCTGTGTTAATGTAGAGCTGGTGGAGCGTTGTTAGCGTTGGTTCTGGGGTGATGCCCCAGGGGGCTGCGGGTGGTGCGGAATTGCCCATCACACACCAAGGGATCCGGAGCCACTTGGAGCGATGCCATGTCCTAGATCTGGGGCCAGCCCAGAGCCCTCACCCTGGCTGTGGGGTTGGTCCCTGCCTGGCCGCACATCCCCCAGCCCAGCTTGGATTGATGGCGTCGTTAGAGCGCCAGGCTGGCCCGGGGCCGGCCCCACTGCCTGGCAGGATTGATGGTGGAATCTGCCTCCGTGAAGGTTTTATCGCAGCCATAAACAGCAGAGTGTGTGCTGGGCTGGTGCAGCGAGAGGCTGCTCCTGCTCTCACCGGTAATGATGGGGGTCACTCTGCTGGGGACCCATCGGATGGGGGCAGTGCTGGGCTCCCCCAAGCTACCGGGGATGGGGTGGAATGGGATGCTGCAGCTGCGCAGGGATGGCCGACCTTGGGCAGGCAGAAGGGGCTGAAGCGCTGCTCGTCTGGGTGTGAATCCTGGGTTGTGTCCATGGAGGAGCAGCCGGGGCTGGGCCTGACCTCCTCCCGCTCCCTCTGCTCCAGACCCGTCTGTTAGGAATCGATCCCATTGCCACCAGCCCTGTCTCCTTTTTCCTTTTAAACGGTGTCACTCTGCTATTTCCTGGCCTCTCTAATAGATTTTTATATAATCACTACAGTGCACTTTTAAAGAGTGATAGATCACGTTCATTGCTTTTCCCTGTGATTAATTTCCCATAATAGTCCTCTGTAACACCAAGGCAAAGAGAGGAGAGAGAAGAAAACCCCCACATTATCCACTTTGTGCTCGGAGTATAAATGAATTGGATTTAATTTTTGTTTAATTGTTTCCATAGCTCAGCCTCTGCTAACTTCGCAGGATAATTTATTTTGCAGTCTTGGGGAAAAGAAGGGAAGAAAAGTCTGTGCCGCCGCACGCCCTGCTCGCGGACGGGAGGTAATTACCGCTCAGAGCCTTATCTGCTTCTAATTACTGGAGCCGCCTTGGCCACGCGCCGCTGCTGGGTCCCCTTCGCGCACCCCAGGTCAAGCATGGACCAGAGTGTAGGGCCCAAAGCTATGGGGAGGGGCTGGGAAGAGCTGGGAAGGGACAAGCTGGGACATGGAATATGCTTATGTGTTTCCCCATCCAGAAAGTGCAGGAACCTGGGGGCTGCCGTGGGGCAGGGCCGGGCTCCCTTTCTGCTGCCTTGCGCTGTGGGCGCCACAATGTGATGGAGGTGGGGGTCTCATTCTCATGGGACACCCTGACCCCGTGGGACATCCCGACTCCACGGCTCTGCAGGGTGGGAGCAGGCTGGTGGCTTGCATCTTGGGGTGGCAGGCAGCCAGGGCGAGGGCAGCTGACTGTGGCCAATTGATTTTTTTGGAATAGCCCATTGAGGGGAAGGTGCTGTAGGGAAAGTCGGAGCCGCAGGCGCCCTCCTGGCTTGGCTGAGCCTCGGGCAACCTGCTCTGGCCACGTTAGAGCCAGACCCCAGGGAGCTGCTCCTGGGGACACTTCTCTCAGCTCTGAAGGTCCGAGGTGGTGCTGTCCTGTCCAGGCACAGGGTCCTTGGCTTCCTGGGGATTGAGTCCAACTTCCCTGTGCTGGTTCCTGAGCAGGGCTTGCGCCAGCAGCAGGGAGAGGAGGCTCTGGGAATTGCTGCCAGCATCCAGCATCCTCCCCTCTAATGGCCCCTGGCCACTGGAGCTTGGTCCCATCCTGCTCCACTGGGAGTGTGGGAAGAACAGTGGGGCCAGAGCCATCGAGTGTCCTCCTCATCCAGCATCACCATTAATCACCGCTGTGGGGGCATCGCGCCCCTGCTTGGAATGCATGGGCAGTGCCGAGGTGAGGCAGGAGCTCGAGAGAGCCTCTGCTAATCTGCTCCCTCGGAGAAGGGTACCTCCGGCCTGTTAATCAGTTGCAGTAATTACAATCCCAACTTTACATGTGGAATGTTAATTAAAGGATGGGACACAGGGACCTGCAGCCTGGCAGCGAGCGGTGTGCTCGCAGTGAGGGGTCGCTGGGCTTGAGGCTGGGGGTGACCCCTGAACCCTCTGTCTGAGGTGCTTCTCCTCCCTGCACAGAGCCGTGGTGATGCCGGGCAGGGTCTGGTGATGCCGGGCAGGGTCCGATGATGCTGGGCAGGGTCCGATGATGCTGGGCAGGGTCCAGTGATGCCGGGCAGGGTCCGGTGGTGCCGGGCAGGGTCCGATGATGCTGGGCAGGGTCCGGTGATGCTGGGCAGGGTCCGGTGGTGCCGTGCAGGGTCCGGTGGTGCCAGGCAGGGTCTGGTGATGCTGGGCAGGGTCCGGTGATGCTGGGCAGGGTCCGGTGGTGCCAGGCAGGGTCGGTGATGCCCAGCAGGGTCCGGTGATGCCGGGCAGGGTCTGGTGGTTCCAGGCAGGGTCCGGTGGTTCCAGGCAGGGTCCGGTGGTGCTGGGTAGGGTTTGGTGGCGCTGGGTAGGGTTTGGTGGCGCCAGGTAGGGTCTAGTGGTGCCAGGCAGGGTCGGTGGTGCCAGGCAGGGTTTGGTGGTGCCGGGCAGGGTCTGGTGGTGCCAGGCAGGGTCTCGTGGTGGTGCTGGCAGGGCACCAGCTGGTTCTGGTTAGTTACTTGCTGTCAGTTAGTGCTGCCTCTGCTTTGTGGTTCCTGGAACGCAGCTGCTGCTTACCTCTGAAATTTCTTTGCTGATGTGAATGGCAAGATTTTATGGGGAAATAGGATATTGCAGATGGAACTTCACTGCCCTCCCTGCTGCCTGCTCTGGCTCTGCCCTCCCCATTCTCCTGAGCCTCCCCTTCTCTGGGCTACCTCCCTCTGCATCTCTTTCCTGTGCTCTGACCATCACCATGGCCTTCTGCTGGATTCACTCCAGTGTATTAGTCTGCCTGCCCTGGGGGGCCAAAGCTGGACTTGGCATCTGGATGTGGCCTTGCAGTGGCAGGGCCGATGGGGGGCACGCTGCTGACTCGTCCCTCTGCTCCAGCAGCACGCTGCTGTGCTGCCCAGCTGGCCAGGGCAGCTCTGCTCTGGGGACAGGGCTCGGCGTTTTCCTTCCTGAACTTCACCAGGCGCCCCTGAGTGGCAGCTCCATCCCGTGATGCCTGGCTGTGGTGCTGGGAGAAGATCCTGCTCTCCATCCCACGCTGCTCTTGCTGGTAGCTTTAGCCCTTGGCTGATGCTTGTGCCAGTGCTGAGGCTGGCTGATGCTGGTGTGTGGGCAGCCGAAGCCTCGGGTGCTGCCTCTGCAGAGCCCTGTGCTGCGATGCTTTGAGAAGCATCCGTCTGACCACACTGAGCCGCAGTTGTCCCTTCCCTGTCCCTGAGGAATACATGGTGTGCCGGCAGCCTGCAGCCCCTCTGGCTCTGCTGCATCTATGCCCTTGATGTGTTTGCTGGTGCCACGGCTTCAAAGGGGATCACTCTGAGGGCCCAGGTTTGAGCTGAGCCCGGAGGTGCTGCGTGTTCCTCGCTGCTCCCCGCAGTGTGCCCAGGGCATCATAGGTACGATGAGCAGAGGATGGATGTTGGGAGAGCCTCCTGCAGCTGCAGAGGTGGGCATCAGCAGGGGAGGCATTAAAACCCCGGTCAGCAGCAGCGGGGAGCGGTGCTGAGTGATCTGCCGGGGCGTTAGTGCCCTGGATTATTGCTGCCAGCAGCTGAAGGAGAGCAGGGAAGAGGCGTGAGCTGAAAGCAATGACAAAGAGGGGAAGGAGAGGAAGAAGCCCTGGAGGAGGAGGAGGAGGAGGAGGGGGAGGCTGGATCAGTGCCGCAGGCAGTGTGGGGTGCTCCAGCAGTGATGCTTTGCTGTCTCAGCATCTGCCTGGTTCCCGCTCCCATGTGTGTCCTATTCCTGTACCCTGTCCCATGGCAGCCACCTCCTCTGGTGCTGCCAGGGGCTCCTTTCTTGTGTCTCTTTTGTGTTCCCCAGGGGAGGTGGAGTTGCCGGTCACTCGGATCTCTCACTGTCGCTTTCCCATGGGGTCTTGACCAGGTTCTGTAAAGCTCTTCTGTCTCTTCATCCATGCTGGTCATAAATCTGGGGCTTGTTTCGATGGGCTCTGGGCTGTTGCCAGTCTTCCCATGATCCAGCTTCTCAAAATGAGGAATGCTTCTCCTGGCATCTCTAACTCCCTCCCATTACCGGCGGCGTTGGAAAGGGCAGGGGAAGGATGGGTGCGCTGTGGCAGCCAGCTCTGAAGGCAGCACCGGGAGCCATGAGTGGTTGGGAGGGCTGGTGAGGTGCAGAGTGAGGTGCAGTGCTGGCACCGGTGCTCAGGTGGGTCCTGGGGGTGCCGCCGTCCCGCCTGCCCATCCCAGAGCCTTCGCTGCTGAGGAGCCTCAGCAGCACGCACACCGTGCCAAGGTAAGGGAACAAGGGGCTGGTGCATCCCGGAGCAGAGCAGGGTGCTGGGCCGGCCGTCCACTGCCACGGCAGAGGCGGCACCGGTGCTGGTGATGCGCCACGTTTTGCTGGTGCAGCTGACTTGAGCTGTGTTGGGGGTGGGTGAACCTGGAAAGCTGCTGTAGCTCTGGAGGAGCAGCACTGGTGGTCGGTGCTGCTCCAAGAGGAGCCGTGTTGTGTATTCGCTCTTCAGGTTTGGGATCAAGAATGATCCCTCAGGAACTCGCTGGCTGGGAGCAGCAGGACTGCAGCCTGGAGGATGGAGTGTGAGTGTGGTCAGAGCTGGCAGGGCTGAGCGCGGCAGCCGGCCCATGGAGCAGCCGGGGATCGGGAGTCCACCTCGAGTTGGGATGAGGGATTCCCGCTCCCTGGCACCCGGCCCTGCAGGGATTCCAGCAGCTGATCATGGGCGGCTTCTCTAAAATACAGCCAGTGAGCGGCTGATGGCAACGGACAGGGTTTACGTTCCTTATGGAGGGGAGGAGCGGGATGGGTGTGATGGACACATCCCCGGGTAGCTGAGTGTCCACTCAAGAGCGCGGGAGGTGCGCAGGCAGGGACCACTGCTGTCCCACTGTGCTGTGCAGATCCATTGCTGCCTCTCTGGCTGACCCCGCCAGCCTCATGAACAGCCCTTTTCCTCTCAGAGCCTTTTGGACCTGCTCTGTGGTCCTTCTACCCCTCCTTCCCCACGTACCGTTTCGCAGCTGGTTTTGGGTCATGCGGGAGGTGGCTGGTGGGGGTTGCAGTGCTGGTCCCAGAGCTCCTGTTGACACCGATCCCACTTTAGGATACCTTCATCCTTCTGTGCTAGAAAGTGCTGGCGTTTCTCCATGCAGCTCCTTCCTCCTGGCAAAGCACCAGCTGCAGCACCGGGAGAGACACAACACGGCTTTCCTGTTCCTTGGTCTCTGCCCTCCTCCCTGCTGCCTACCCCAAGAGCTGCCCTTAGTGGCTGGTTGTGCGCCCTGTGAAATCCCTTGGCCCATGAGATCCCGACTGCACTGAGCCACTGGTGGGCTACTGCCATGGGGTGCAGGTATGGGAGCTGGTGGCACCGGTGGTTTGACATGGCAGAGCTTGACCATGTGCCCTGGGCAGCCCCTTCCTGCACGGTACCAGATGCTTCCCATGCAGTTTGAGTTCTTCCATCTCATTCATTTTAGGAATTAATTAAAGCATTTCTCATCCCTCCCCCTATCCTTTCCTCCCTCCCTCTCTCCCATTACATAGAGCTGCACATGGATTTTAGGGTCGTGCTTGTTTACATCAGTTATATTTACATTAATGGGTGTTTGCTTTGGGGAAAACAGCAGAATTCCCACAAAAACAAACATTCTTTGTGTCCCACATGGGCACTGTGACCCTGTTTGAGTGGAGGCTCTGAGAAGGGTGCCCTGGACACCCTCCGTCCCTCATCCACAGTGATGGGTATGGAGAGCTCTCACAGGGACTTCCAGCATCCATTGGGTACCGGCTGCAAGGCACAGCACCGTGGGATGGGCTTTGTCCCACGCATTGGCAGCAGCGGGAGCAGATGCCGAGCCACCGGCTCAGCCCCATGCACTTGCCAGGGATAAATCCCATCCCAGAGCGGGTCTGCTGCTAAAGCCTGCCTCTGCCGGGGTGGGCAGCGGCTCCGTCCCCTTCCATCAGGAGGTTGGGTGGGGGAGAGCATTTTAGAAGAAGAGAAAGGGGAGGGAGGAAGCTTCATTATTCCCCCAAATGGCTCTCAGCCTCTGTGTGCCTCTGAAGTTGCCTTTGTGCTCCCACGGTCAGGCCGGGCAGGCCCTGGCCCCGGTGCTGTGGTGCCGGCCGCCTTTGTCAGCGTGGCTGCGGTCCTGGTTATTAGCCAGGATACAGAGACCCAGAACCTCAGATCTTCTGTGCGGCTGGTGGGAGAAATAAGCAGAGCTGCCTTATCACGCTCATTTAACTGGTTAATACATCTTCAGAGCAAATAATGCAGTCTGTGGGTGAATTGCTTAACCAACCTCATTACTATTGTGCATTTAGCAGCTTGGAGGAAGATAATACCTTTCAGGTTTGACCCAATTTTAGTTTTTGTTGTCATAACCATGGAAAATCGACCTTCAGAGACCCTCAGCAGTGAGCCTGAATAGGAAGTGATTTACAGCAAAAGTGCTGTGCAGAATACTAAATGCACTTGTGCAGGGAAGCAGGCTGCAGCACAGTCCTGGCTCTGCCCCGGCTCCCGGCACATCGTGCGGGATGGGGTCCGTGGTGGCTCAGCCATCACTGCTGCTTCACCTCACTGCACGGTGCTGCGCTTCCCTCCCGCAGTGCCGGGGTGCTCCTTGGTGGGGCTGGCAAGGGCACTGTCTTCCCTGGCCATCGCCGCGGGTGCTGCTGGCCGTGGTGGTGCGGGACCCCTGGTGCAGGTGGCTGTCACCATGGCCCATGGCAGAGGAGCATCTGCAGGGCAGTTCTGGACTCAGTGGGTGCCATGCCCGGCCCCAGGGGTTCCCAGGGGAGCAGCACCCCAGCCCTGCCTTAGCAGCTGCGCTGCCTCAGGGCATCAGGGCACGAGTGAAGGCGAAGAGGGGATGTTCCTCACTTCCAAACTGGGAACAAGAGGGCTGTAGAGCTGTAAAGCGGGGGGGGGGGGGGGGGATTGTGCCCTACACGCTCAGGTAGGGGGGTCAGGGACTGATGTATTCCCTCTGTCCCCCACCCTGTGACTCCCATGGCACTTTCTGGGCCCATTTTCTCCATCCTTTAGTTCAAGATTCCATTCCTTGCCTGTCTTTCCCTTTTTTCCCGGCTCTTTCACCTAATCACAATGCACCTTTAGTCCAGCGGGGCTCTTGAGGCTGTGATAACTCCCTGCTCTCCAGAGCAGGGCTAGGAAAACGCAAACGCTCTGAGAAGGGATGCATCCAGCCCCCTGAGAGCCTCCACTTGCCTCCCTGCTTGGCTCCTATTGAGCCTTTTCCTTCTGGCTCGCTCATCCTGCGCCCGCTCGCAGCCTTTCTGGGGCTGTGGTGCACTCATGGTAAGTGTACGCCCCATGAGCGGGGTCTCAGCCTGGACCTTCCTCTCCCCAGCACCACTTGCGAGTGCCGGGAGCCGCCAGCCTGTGGCTTGTCTGCAAGGTCCCCCCTCCGCCCGGCTTGCCCGTGGGAAGCGGTGACAGCCCTGACGCCGCGGTGACAGCCCTGACGCTGCGCCGGCAGCGTTCCCACGGGTGGCATGTCACCCGCGCCTGGCGGGGGTGGTTCCCGTCCCTTCGGCTCTGTCTGTGGCAGGCAGAGACTTTCCCAGCTCCGGCGGTGGGGCTGCGTGGGACCTTCCTCTCGCTGCGGTGGGGAGGAGGGCGGCGGGGAGGTGACAAACCTTCCCCCCCTTCCCCTCCGGCAGCTGTGAGCGTGGATCCGCCACCCAAAGCCTGGATCTTGCTGCTGCTGCGGCGTGTGGGAGGTCCCCGTGGTGCGGGATGCAGCCGACAGCTGAGCGGGTGATGCCCGGGGGGGCTCTGCCCGCTCCCATGGGGGTTTGCCAGGGCTGTGGTGCTGGGGTCAGTGGTGCTGTGGGGCTGCTGCCACACGGATGTGCTTTTCTCCCTGCTCTCCCCAGGACTGTGCTGGAGTTGGGGCACAAAGCAGGCAGCTAATATTAGATTGCTTTAATTCTGCTGTTTTGCAGCTAGAGGCGAAGCTGCTCTCTCAGCGCAAGAGTTGAAACTCTTTAGCCTTCCTCTGTGTCACCTCTATGGACATGGATACCTCCAGCTGTGACGTAAGTGAGACTTGGGGGGGGGAACATCTTCTGTTCAGCATCAAAATCCTATTACCAAGTGCTGTGTTCTGCTGCACAGATAGCAGGCTCGGCACAGATAAGTGGGAAATAGCTCCTGATCCAGGCTGGAGCAGGAGCCATATCTCTGGCTGCACAGGTTCAGAGTGCTGCTTCAGTGCATTTGCTGCTGAAAGGCAATTCCGCTTTCCCCCTCCTCTGCAACCAAGGGAAAAACCACTGCGGGAATTCGCCCTAACCCCCCTCTGTCCTCCCCAGCACTGCCCTATTGAGAAGGGTATCTCCATCACCCCACTGCCACAGTGGGATCCAATGGACCGCACTGGACTGGGGCTGAGCATCTTCTCAGGAGCGGGGGGCAGTGGCTGGGGCTCAGCCCAAAAATGAGCCCTCATCCCGCACCCCTTGTCCTGCACCCCTTGTCCTGCACCCCTTGTCCTGCACCCCTTGTCCTGCACCCCTCGTCCTGCACTCCCTGCAGCTGCAGCAGCCACCGGCCTGGCCCTGGGATTGCGGATGCTGCGGGCAGCTGCATCTTCCCATCTCCTCCCTGGGGTGCTGCTGGCTTTGATAAAACCTCTTAGCCTTCCTGGGGTTGGCTTGCAGATCTAATCGCAGTGTTTTATTGTGTGGTAAAAGCCTGGTGGTTCTTGGGGAGATGCCCTGTGGGGCTCCACAATCCGCTTCCGCTCCCCTCCTGGGGCTGGACTGCTCGCTTGCGGGGGGAGCATGCCCCCGCCGCGGTGGGGAATGCGTCAGCTCCATCGCCCCCCTGCACACCCGTGGGTTTGCTTTTGAAAATAGAAGGTGCTGAAAAAACATGACTGTGTTCAGCTTGTTTGAGGGATGCCGCTGGGTTTTCCCTGTGCCGATCGTGTCCTGCCCTCGCTGCTTGTGCACAGGGGGGGTTATTTTGGTCTTGGGTAAACCCTGCGATGCGAGCGTGGAAGCTGTGGCTGAATGAGTCTGTGTCGGAAATAAGGTGTCGGGGAGGAACCCCGTGGGATCGGGCTGTGACAGACCGATGTCGAAGGCGACGCCCCAGTGCTGGGGTGGTGGGGCTGGGGAGCTGGAGCTCCCCTCTGCCGAGCTGTGCTGAAGCTCTGCATGCTAATCAGGAGCAGAGACAGATGAGCAGGGCTAATGAGGGAGAAGAGGAATTCCAGCAAGTTTGGGGAGCTCCTGTGCTGTTAAACCGTTCTCTGGGGGTTCTCTGTGGTCGGTCTCCAAAGTGGTGACAGGCATCTGCCTGTGTTTGGTGCTGATGGAGCAAGCCCAGCAGCCCTGGCCAAGGCCTCCCGGGGGGCTGCGGGACTTCAGGGGCAGTTCTGTGCCGTGTTTGAGATCCCTCTGCCCATCTTCTTCCTCATCCCCCCTCTTGGCCAACATCCGAGAGCCTGTGGGCTGCCGTCAGCTGCTTTCCATCTCTCCTGCCCCTTCTGACTGCCCCCAGGGCTGCTGTGCTCCTGCTCCACTGGGAATGGGCACCCCTCTCCAGGCACAGTGCTGCTCCATTTGTTGGGATGCTGCTGGGATGGATGGTTGGGGAATGCCGGTGACTGCCTCTGGGGATTGCTGCAGAGCCAGCCCAGGGGATCCCAGCTCCGTTTCTGTTTCCCTCTCTGTTTCGGCTCACTGGGAGGCGGGAGGATGATCCGTGAGCCACACCACTGCGGGCATTCTTCTTTCCTTTCCTC
This sequence comes from Amazona ochrocephala, assembly GCA_039720435.1. Lineage (NCBI taxonomy): Eukaryota > Metazoa > Chordata > Aves > Psittaciformes > Psittacidae > Amazona > Amazona ochrocephala. The sequence continues at coordinate 94,783,063 of CM077879.1, forward strand.
TTCTCCTCGCTTTTTAATGAGCCAACCTTGGAGGACCTTGAGAGATGCTCCTGCAGCTTTGCTGTGACTTATCTCCTGGCCTCTGCCCCCTATTCTGCTGAGGGGATAAATCTCGCTCCCAGCGCGCTGAGCCCTTCCTGCTGTGCAGTGCAGGCATAGGAATTCCCGGCAGGCAGCAGCTGCCTGGGGAGGTTTGTGGGGTGGATGTTGCTGACGGTGCCATGATGAATGGATGGATGGATGGGCTGCCCGGGGGGACAAGCTGTTAAATTATCTCCCGTTCAACCTGGGTCAGGGAAAAACAACCCAGACCTGCTGAGCATGATGTGGGACTGCAGGATGCCGAGGAGGAGGCTTTGGTGGGGACAGGGAGGGGTATTTTTCCCTTGGGAAGAAGCCTTTGCATTTCCCTGTATCCATCCTGTGTGCTCTGTGGAGGCTCCCTGGGGAGCCAGGACCAGCCTCAGCATCCTGCATCAGTGCAGAGACTGGGACGTGGTCCTGCTGGGGACCCTCCGTGCACCCCTTGCAGCCATTCCCCAGGGCTGGATGCGATTTCCCCTCTGCGGGGGCTTTGTGGTGGGCACGGTCCTGCTGCCAGGCTGCCTTTGTGCATGGTGGGCAATGGGGCCACTCTCCAAAGCTCTCTCCAGCCTGAGATTGTGCTGTTAAACAATCAGCCCCTGGAAGCCATCCCTGGTGCTCAGAGCATCCTCCTCCGTTAGCAGCAGCGGTGCCCACACAGGGACGGGACTGGAGCTTCTCCCTCTCTCTTTCAGGCTGAGGAGCTGCTGCTGTGAGACCCCAACGGCTCTTCCAGACAGCTCCGAGGGGCGAAGGCGAGTGTGAGCTCCCGCTTGTGACCACAGCACCAGGTTCCTGCTCGTGGCCTCCAGGTACGTGGCTCCCACTGAGGTGGGGGGGGTGTGGAATAGGGGGTTCTATTCCTGCTCTGTGGGCTGGGCTCCTGCTGCTCCACAGGGCTGCCAGTGGGGCAGTGCCAAGGTCCTGGTGCTGGGGAGCTGCAGGTCCCTGCCTCGCGGAGCTGCTCTGCTCTGCCCTGGTCCCAAGAGCATGCTCAGGAATCTTCAAATAGGGCGTGAGGTTTTGAGCATCCTCATCCCTCGGCAGGGCAGAGGTCGTCCCAAGAGGGGGATTAGAGAAGCCTCTGCAAAGAGGCTGTGCAGATGGATTTCCCCAGCTGCATTAATCAGTTTGAAGGCAGCAAAGGCAGCTGAGCTCTGTGTATCACCTTGAAGCTTTTTTTCCCTTGTCTTTTAGAAAACTTTGGGTGGATGTTATTGCTCATGAAAGCGAGGGGCTGATCATGCTGGGAAGGAGCAGGCGTAGTGTGGGCTGGCACTATTATGCAAGCTTCCCACATGCCGCTGTGCCAGTGCACTCCGTTCCAGAACAACAGCACGAGCCTGTGTGCCAGCCCGAGCCCACCCCCGGGTCTGCCGGAGCACCGCGGGCTCGCTCTGCCCACATCGCCCTCTCCACTGGCCCAGCCTATGCTGCCCTGTGCTGCCCGCATTGCCTGCACAGAGATCTGAGCCCGGCAGTGGGCAGGGGTGGCAGCACGAGGGGGATGCCTGGTCCTGCCCTGCCTCTGCCGGAGGGAGAAGCATGGGGCTGTGGGACAAGGATCCATGCAGGGCTGCCCACAGTGCTGTGGTGCACCAGAGCTGGTCCATCACGAGTGCCCTGTGCAGAGCCGGAGCCCTGAGTGCCTCTCCTGGGACCTTGCAGTGCACTGGTGGTGGGGCTGGGTCTGTGCTGCTGTCTGTGGGGGTTTGCAGTCGGTTGTTACCCCAGCGGTGATGTGTGTTGTGGCCCTGCACAGGAGGTGGGTGCCCATCCTGTGGGAATTTGCAGCCGCTGCAGCCAGGACCCTCCCTGGGCACCAGAGCAGAAGTGGGCTCCCTCGTGCTTAGACCAGAGCCTCTTCCCCAGGCAGATTTCCTCCCCGCTGCTCTCTTCTCTGCCCTGAAACCTCCCTTCCCGAGAGCCACCTCCTTCACTATAGGGCCATGCATGAAGGCTTTGGGTTGCTGGCCATGAGCTGCAAATGCTGGTGCTGGTGCCATACACGAGGCTCACTGGAGTGGTGGGAGCAGCCTGGAGGGACGCATCCATGTGGAGCCCCTGCTGCCACTCTCCCCATCATCCCCAAACCTGCTGGAGCCCTGCGGGAGGAGAGTGCTCCATAAAGGGAGGCTTGAATCTGAGCGATGGAGAAACATCTGAGAGGGGAGCCCTCGAGGCGCTTTTGTTCCAGCGAGTGGGAGTGCGAGATCCGCTCAGACATGAAAGGCTGCGCAGCTCCGTCCCCAAAGTCACAGCGCGGAGAAGGAGGACGGGGGGTGTGCGGCTGCACCGGGAGGTCATCCTGGAGCGGCTGGCACCGGGATCCCCGCTCCCTCCCTCCCCTCACCACCAGTAAATTAGGTCACACTCGAAAGTCAGTTTCTTGGCTGTGGATTTAATTTAGCTTTTCCAGGCTAGTTATCATATAATAAATTCCAGGAGATTTATAGGAAACATGCCCGGGGAGGCTCAGCCAGTGTGTAACGAGATTTGTGCCTATTTCCCACTGTGGAGCGGCTCAGTGGGCACGGGGCTGGCAGCAGAGGCACAGGCAGGGTCCAGCAGCCCCATGAGCCCCCAGGGGGCCGCCCCAGGATAGGGACCCCCGGCAATGGGGGGTCACCAAAATTCCCTAGGGCACGGGTGCATCACTGGGGCAGCTGTGCTCTGCCCCAGCTCCCCACAGCCATAAATCACTGGGAGCGGCTGGGCTGTGCATCACTTGCCTTCTCGCACTGCTGCCACAGGCAATGTCGAGTGGGAGCCTGTCCCGGCGGTGCCTGGTGTGGGGAGGGCCCTGTGTCTCTTCCCTTGCTCCCGTGGCGCAGGTGGCCGTGAGACAGAGCTGAAATCTGCAGCTCTCGGCCCTCCCGCTGCTGGAGGCGGTCTCTCACGGCTCTGGGAAAGGCCGAGAAGGGAAAAGCGCCGGGGATTGCCGTGATTTATGGTACTTGCAGCACAGCGGCAGCAGCGAGGCTGCGAGAGCGCCGGCTCGGCTCCGAGGGCACTGCCAGCCCCGCTCCCCTCTCGGCTCTCGCTGCTAACGCCGCCCAATTAGTGTCTTATTAGTCACTCCGCGTGTTAAAGCATTAAGCACAATTAAGGGTGAGAAGAGTTTCCAGATGTAGCAGCAAGCGCTGGAGCCGGGAGCTGGCAGCTCTGCTGGCTGCTCCCATATGGAAAGGATCTCATCACCATGGAGCTCGCTGTGGTACCACCAGGACCAGCGTGCGGAGTCCTGGGGACACCGAGGTGCGGGCAGTCGGTGCGTGACCCCGGGGGGTGATGCCCACCTCTGCCATCGGTGGCCGGGGGTGTCTCGGAGGTGGGATAGAGCCATGGGGTTTGGTATGAACGTGGGGAATAGCCGCTGGGATGCTCCCTGCTGAGGGGATTGGCTGGGCACTGCCGCTGCCCCCTCAGTAGAGGCACCCCAAGCACCACTCGAGCACCTTGGACGTGCTCCCCATTATTAAGCGTGCAGATGAGCTCCAGTGAAATACTCATCTGCTGGCTGGGCTGGGGGTGAGTCAGTCCCTCGCTCAGTGCCCAGCCGGTGCCGGCAGCCCTGTGCCATGGCCGTGCCGTGCTTCCTGGGGAGAAACCGGTGCTGGGAAAGCGCTTGGCTGCGAGCAGCGACCTAAGTGCATCTGGGACACAGTGTGTGTGGGACAACTGCCTTGGTAAAGATAGCACCCGTGCTGTGACCGTGTGAAGAGCCGGAGAAAGAGAACAAGAGATGAATGTGACTTCAGAGCCTGAGTGCAAGTGACTTCTCCCCATAGACAGTCCCTGGGTGGTGCTGGAGGTTGTGAGCTGAGAGCAGGGAGCTCCTGTGGCTGCTCCCTCCTGTGCAAGGTAGGTTGTATCCCCACTATTGCATCGGAGGTAATGGTGGCCTCTGCCCAGGCGCTGTTCCCATGCTGCTTGCCGGGTGCATTCCTCTTCACTCACCTGCAGCTGGCTCTTGGCTGGGGTGAACGTGCTTTATCTTGGCAGCCCTGGTGTGTTTGCCTGCTGGGGGTGGTTGTGTTTATAGCTGTGGCCTCCCCACGCTCCTCAGCACCAAACCCCTCACCTTGCAGCCCGTGCTTTGAGAGGCTTTCCCATCTGCTCCTGGAGACTCTGGGGGCTGTGGTGGTGTGGAGGCTGCACCAGTGGAGCTGCCTTGCCAGTGCGAGGGGCAGAGGTCCTCAGGGTGGGGATGCTGCAGTCCCCCCATCCGTATGCTGCCATGGAGCCAGGGCAGCGGAGGGGGACGGTGGCCTCTGGTGTGTTGCAGTAATTTCCCTCCTGCTCTCCCCAGGGCGAGGAGCGGTTCTTGGACAGATGGTGTTTATGAGTGACCTTGTATCTCTGAGTGATTCCCTCCGCTGCTGACTAATGGTGGGAGCCGCAGGAAGCGAGCAGCGGTGCTGCAACCTGCTCATGCCGGTGGGAGTTTGTCAGGGAGCCAGGGCCGGGGAGGGATGCGGGGTGAGCCAGGGGATGGAGCCGAAGTGCCACGACCATGTAGAATGGTTGCGAGGAAATCGCATGTGCACTGTGGTCCCCCACTCCCCTTGGCCATGGGAAGAGTGCAGTGTGTCTGGTGAGGCTCTTCTGATGCTTCCTCACAGCATCTCCATCCCGTGCCCCTGTCCCCTTCACCTCAGCAGTGATTTCACTCCTCCTTGCTCCACTTGCTCCTCTTTGGGAAGAGCGTGAGCTCTCTGCAGGAGCCGAGGCAGCGGTGCCTGCAGTCAGTGTGGCTGGGCCAGGCGTGGGGCAGCCCTGGGTACAGGGTGCATGGTGGCACCACCGGGATGAAGCTGGGTCGAGGCCATGGGGCTGAACTTGGCAAGTGCACTGGGTACCGGTGGGGTGCGGAGCCCCAGGGGCAAGGATGGGCAGCGTGGGTCTGCATGGCCAGCCCCCCCCCCCCCCGCTCTCCCAGTCCACTGACCCCCATAATCAGCACGGACGGTGTCTGAAGGTCTGTGACCCCTGCACGGGTGCCGCCTCTGTGAGCCAGAAGCCGGAGATGACTGAGGGCACAGCAGGTAGAAAGGTTTCTGCAATACGAAGTTTGTCTCACAGCTATGACCTGGGACTGCACGCCCAAGAGAAAAGACTACGTGGGGGCAAACCAGCACTTCCAGGGTTGTCCCTGCCACCGGAGTTGCACGGGGGTGAGCCTCAGCATGCTCTTTTGACACCCTTGCAACTACCTCCCAGCTACGGGAATGCTGCAGCACCAAGAGGTGTCCTAAATTGGGGAAGGAACAAGGAGATCTTGGCACCAGCCAGGAGCATCATTTGCATTCATGCACAGCTCTGTGCTGCGCGGGTGGCGGGGACCCGGCAGTGCTGTGGGGTGAGGAGCACCGGCTGCCAGCGCATCCCCTGGTGCTGCTGCGGAGGGGGCTGCGGCTGGGGTGTCACCGTGCTCTGGGTTTCTTGGGTTTGTGCTTCCCTGCTTCAGCTTTGCATTCCAGGCTGCTATTCCAGACTTGTGCCTCTGCTGCTGCAAAATGGGAATTGCTGTTCAAAACAGGAATTGCATCTCACTTTGGCAGCTGGAAGCCCAGGTGCCTCCCTTCACCTCCAAGGGAAGATGCTCCAGGCGCTGTCACAGCTCAGCCTTGGAGCCCGCTGGCTGCTGTGGGATCGGGTGTAGGGGATGCCAGGCTGTGTCCCACAGGCTCACAGTGGCATCCATGTGGGCTCCTCCAAATCTTTCCCTACAATTCTTATAATGGAAACTGATAAACCATGGTGGGGCTATTTTGGTTCCCATGTGTCTGGGGAGGGAGAGGGTCTCATACTCTTGTAGCTGGACCACCAGGACCAGGCAGAGCCAGGCAATTCCCAGTGGATTCAAGTGGTCCATGGTGATGGAGCAAGATGCTGGTGGCCTGGCTGGTGCCTTGCCCTGTGTGGGCAAGCCACTGCTCTGCAGCCTTTCCCAATGTGGTGGGCAGAGGGGAGCAGCAGTGGGGATATGGGGGTCTCATGGGTCCACCTATGACCCATGGTTGGGGTGTGGGACCCAAAGCTGCTCCGCAGTCACTGGAGGAAGTGAGCTGAGGGCCAAGTGCTCTCTGTGGGTCTGGTGTGCTGCAGGTGAGGTGGGAGCAATGCGCAGTAACAGATACGCGCACCCTGCATCAGCTGCAGCAGGAATGGGCACTGCCCCCCTCAGGTGCCTGCACTCGGGGGCTCTGCCCCAGGGGTGGGTGCTGCCGGGTCCTTGGCAGTGCTGGGGGAGGCTGGGTGCTGCTGGGTGCTCAGATGCGGTGCATCGCCCGCAGCCACCAGTGCCAGGCTGCCTTGCAGCATCTGAGCAGCTCCGGTTACTTAACATGCAGCAAGTGTTGTACTCGGAGAAATTTAGACGTAATTTTTTTGTGCTCGCATGTAAATGTGGGTAGGTGCTGTCCTGATTGATGGCAATTAGCATTTTCTAACGGTAACAGATGTTCGGATTGCCAGGAGGCTGGTACCTAACGCCCACACCGCCATCTGCTCCGCTGGGCACTGCCTGCGGAGGTGACACCGGCGCCGCGGACCCGCGAGTCCTCGGCGGGGTGTGTGTAACAGCCGTGCCGGGGGGGCTGCGGGCTTTTCTGGGGGAAAATAATAATAATAAAGACGTTTTCAGGTTTATAAATAGTACGCTCTGTTTATTATGGGATGGAGACTTTCCATCTGATTAGCAGCCTGGATTTCTGCATGGAATTAGGGAAGGGATTTGGATGGTGCATGGAGCAGGGTGCCTGGCCTGTGGTGTTCCAGGGATGCAGTGGGAAGGGGCTCTGGTGTGGCGGTGGTGGGTGTCTGTGGGTGAACCCCCATCTCTTCTTGGTGTCCGCTGCTCTGTAGGGAAGGGGTGCTCAGCTGTGGGCATCACTTAGCTCCAGTAATGCAAATGCGGAAACATCCCCATACCATTTAAAAGCAGTTTAAAGGTGTGATTTAGGAAGAGGCCCAGACCCCTGAGCCTGGTCCCTGCTGTCGAGGTGGTCCAAGCCCCAGCCCCTTTCCTCACCAAGCACCCAGATGGTGCCTGTCGCTCCCTGTGCACAGAAACCTCCCGATTTCCTTCTGCCTCCCTTTATTTGCAGCCTTTTCTACCCATTTATACGTGTGCCAACATTGTCCTTTAGCTCGAGCAGATCCTCTCCCTCTCCAATGCCTGCTCCTTGCATATTCATAGAGAAGAAGCCTTGGCTGGGCTTGGACGAGCTCCTCTGTCCTCCTGCCCGCTCTGGAGCAGCTCTGTTCCATCCCAGCCCCTCTTGCAGGCTCTGTCCTCAGCCGAGCATCGCTGCTGCCTCTTCCTCCTGGAAATCTCTGCAGGCAGCCCAGAAACACCCTTGCTTTTCACAGATGCAGGAGCTGGTGACTCATAGTCAGCTTGTAACTGAGTAATGTACCTCGATGTTTCTCTGTGTGTTTTTCCAGGTTAGAGCAGATATTTTCGCGTAGTCCTTATGTGCAGCGTTTTGAACTCGGGGCAGTTCGGTCGCTGCGGTCTCGGGCTCTGCTGGCCCCCCCCGGGCTGCAGCCTGTCCCCCTCACAGCCAATGCTCCTGCTGGGGGGGTGCTGCTGGCTGAGCTGCTCACATTCCCCTTGTCTGAAGGAAGATACCAACTGACCCTGGCATGAGCTGCGTGTGGTAAGGCAATGTCACATCTTACTGCTTGTCACCTGTTTCCACCTTGTTTCTCATTGAGCTTCTGTTCTGTGTGTTGGGGAGGGTCGGGGGGGGGGGGTGTCTCCTTGCCCCTTGGCCCTGTGCTGCTCTTTTCAGTGCCATGGCCCATCGCAGCTTGACACATCTGTGCTTGGGCTGAGGGCTGGGTGGGTTCTGGTGGGATTCCTTGTTCCTCTGGTTTGAGCTCCTTGGATGTTTCGGGATTTGCTCCTGCTTTGGAGCCCGTAGCTCCGGTTTCTGTTCCTGTGCTCTGTAACTCAGCCTGCAGCCGGCAGCGGGTTAATCACATCCCTCCTGAAAGCTGAAGCTGATTGCTCGGTCGGTTTGCAGGCAGCACCTCGGTTACTTTTATCTCTACTCATCCGTGCTGTGGAGCAGCCTCACTTGTTTTTGTATTATCTTTGTATTTACATAACTAATGAACCTTTCCCTGTTTGCCGCAGCATCTCCTCTGCCCTTCGCTGCGGCTGCATCCCCCGTTCCTCACTCGGGTTATATGTTCCGCTCTGGGTCTGCTCTCTGGGAGCTTTCTTCCTCTTGCTGCGGACTTTATTTACTCCCGCTATGTTAAATAAAGCTCTGCTGGCCTCACTGCTGAAGGCTGCAGCCTCTCAGGTCCTGATGTGGTTGCCCTTGGCGGTAGCTTTCACATGCAGATGTACCGTTGATTGCTGCTGTTATTTAGAGGGACTCAAGATGTGTCCCTGTGAGCCAGGGTGTTCCCTGTGCTGTGTCTGTGCCAGGCCTTTCATGTGGCAGGAGGTTGGTGCCTGGTGATGCTGCCGGAGAGGTGCAGGCGATGCCAGTTACTGTAAGCTCCGAAGTGCTGTAAAGGCATGGAAAGATTCCTGCTGGAAGTCGTGAGCCCATCAGGGGAGAGGCAAAAAGTCAAAATGCTGAAGAACTCAGAGATGTGGTTTGCAAACTGTTCCTGTGGCGGTGCTGATTCCTCTCAGGAGTGCCGCAGGGGCAGGCGAGGCCAGTCTGGAAGAACTGGTGATTCCCTTTGCTCCTCTGGGAAAGCTCAGGGCATCCCACTGGCCCAGGGGCTGGGGCAAGATGCCGGGAACAAGGCTGCACCAGGGAGGTACCCAGGTAGATGAAGGAGTTTGTTCTTCCCAAAGGATGGGTCAGCTTGGAAAGGCACTGGAAGGAAATAGAAATTGGAGGCTTTTTCCCTTAGCTTGTGCCCAGCAGCAGGACTGTTCCTGGTGGATCTGGCTGTGCTGGTGCAGTTCAGGGGCATCCCAAGGCGATGGGAGGCTCTGGGGATCCGGCAGGGCTGAGGTGCTGGAGTGCGGGGCTGGGCAGAGGTGCTGATCACTGGTGCAGGCAGGGGATGGCTCCCGCAGCTCTTGCCCGTTCCTGGCTCACCAGCGTGTGACATTCCTCACTGCTTCCTTTGGGATTTGTTCTTCCTTGGAGAGCTCCCCATCCGTAGCATGTCCCAGCTCTTTCTGGCACCATCCTGCTGCCCTGTTCTGTCTGTTGCAGTTCCCTCATTTGGGTGATGTTCCCTGGGAGGAGGCGGCTGCTGCCTGCCCCTGGCTGTGGGAGGGAGCTGGGAGGCTCTCGGGAGCACTCAGTTGTGCCCTCAGCCATGCAGGGCTGGACCAGCCTCTCCATCCGCGATGCTCACCGTGTCCCACCAGCCAGGGCAGACTGGTGGTGGATGATGCTCTTACCTTGGTCTGGTAGGGCCAGGAGGGATCTGCATGGGGCTGGGGCCATGGAGCACTTTGCCCGGCACCAGGTTGTTCCCATGACACATGATTAGCTCTTCCCTGGGCACCACTGGTGTTCCTCTGAGAAGACCCTGGCGTTCGTCCAGCTGCTGTAGCTGCTCCGGCGGGAAAGGACCTGACTCTTGCGAATGGGGCTAGGGGACGGAAGCTCCTGATGCTGCTCATCCAAACAGAGACCTGCTCTCCAGTGGCACCAAGCATTCCTTAGGCCAGATTTCCCACTGGGTGGCCATTACCGCTCCGTACCACTGGGCTGCTGGCAGCCAGAGGGGTGGCGATTAAATGACAAAAGGTGAATTACACAGAAAGCGCTTTCCTCCTCTCCAGAGAGCTCTCTCCAACGTTTGATTCTGAGGCATTTCTGTGTTTTTGCCTTTCCTGCCCCCTGTGTCCCAATTTTCCTTTTGAAAACACAGGTCAGTTATAGTGTGCCCAGAGGGAACACTGGGAGCGCGCCTGGATCTGCCCCCAGGGAAAGGTGACCCCCGTTACTGATTGCTTCTGAAACTCTGGCAGAGCTGGGCTCTGGCCCAGCCGTTTCCCATGGGAGCCAAGCGCTGGCAGGGAGCAGAGCCTGCCATCAGGTGATGGATTGACTTGAGACCAGGCTGGAGAGGTTCATCCGCTGCCATCGCCAGGGGCTGCTCCGGCTGTGCCGGGAGCTGGCTTGCGGCTGCACCCAGGACCCCGCAGTTCCTGCTGCCACATCCAGCAGCCTGGCAAACTGGGGAGCTCCAGTGTGGGTTCAGAGACGCGGGATTAGGTTTGCTTTGTTTGTCCGTGTTCTTGCTTTGCGTGTCCAAGTCAGGTTTGGGACTTGGCAGCATCTCTGAGCCATGGATGCTCATGGGAAAGGCTCTGGGGCAGCAGGACCAGGGGTAAGGCTCAGCTGCAGCAGTGGGAAACCTGAAGGTGCTTCTCTCACCCATCTAAATGGGATGCTGGCTCTGGCCAGAGCTAGGCATGGTGCGTGGTGAGGTGAGGGTACCGTGGGAGATACCGTGTTGGGCAGAGGAGCCGGCAGAGGGGCTGTTGGACATTGGGCAGCTTTGGGACAACCCCAAGACTCACCCTGGTGCAAGCGAGTTCAGACCTTGCTGCAGTGCGAGATGTGGGCTGGGGACGGGGCGAGGGGCTTCCCCCGGCTCCTTTTTTGTGTTGGAGCACTAGTCTGCTTTGCTGCCTTTGTCACTTCCCCTCGCTGCTTCCAAACGCACCTGGGGGCCGACGGCGTGTTCCATGGGTGTCACCAGCCCGGCAGCTTGAGCTGCTCGGGTAAAATGGCTCCGTAGCAGAGGGTTTCAGCTATTTTTAAGCGAGCTCCGCGCTGTCTCCTCCCGCCCTCCCACCGCTGAACTCAGCCCGCGGGCTCCTGGGAGGGCGGCAGCCGCGCGGCGCCGCTCTGAGCCCGAAGCTTCGCTCCCTGCGGTAGCCGCGGCCGGGGTGAGCGGGCCCGGCTCTGGCTCTCTGTGGCCAGGGGATGCTCTGGCACAACGGGAGCGGGAGATGGCTCCTTCGCTGCTTTGTCAGGGGGAGGAGTGCTCTGTGATTTTCATTCCTTCGAGCAGTGAATGTGCTGTATAAATTAACGCAGGGAAACTTAGCTCCGCTTGGAAGTTCGGTGTTTTCTCCTCGTTTGATGCCCTGTTATTAAAACTCAATTCTCTGCGAATACTTCCTTTAAATAGAACCCGTCTCCCAGCGATGACTCATCCCGAAGCGGCAGCTCCTTGCGGGAGGAGCAGGCGCGAGGGCAGGTCTGGCACTCCCAGCCTTGGGAATCCCCACATCGGCTCCCCCCAGGGCTTTGCCGCACTGTCCTGGCCTCTCCTGCCTGTCCCGCTGCCTCCGATGCTCACTGATGCCCAGGGACCCTGTGCAGGGATCAGATCCCGTGGTGCGATCTGGGGTGTCCCTGGATCCTGCAGACGTGCTCGTCCCTTCCTGTTTGGGAGCCGTGACCTGTGCCATGGTGCAGCCTGTGGTGTCCCCATGCCACAGCCTCCTCCCCGCACTGTGCTCCAGGGCTCCCGGTGTTACCGGCTGGGGGTGAGATGTGCTCCGGAGTGGCATTGATCAGACGCGGGGCATGATAAAATCTGGCTTTTTGCTTCCACCTCATCTCTGTCTGTTCTGGCTCTTTGCCTGTGCCGGTCCCCAGAGGGGGAGCAGCTATGGCTCTGCCCATGCAGGAGGTGCAGATCTGGGCTGTGTGTTCCGCAGGCAGATGCAGATGTGCATGGAAAGGGACGGTGATGGCTGACCCAACCTGTACCCATCGGCAGCTTGTGCGTGCTGGGAGAGCACAGAGGTGCTGCAGGGAGGCAGGAGCTCAAGGCAGGCTCTTCTGCAGGAGATGGGGATGTGGTTTGCACATGGCTGCGGTTTGTTATCAAGCGCCAGACGTTTAGCTTGTTCTGCTGGGGAAAGGATCTCTGCTGCCTCAGTAAGATTGATGAAGCTTCTTAGTTTTTCATTTCCCAAAGGGAAGGAGAAGTCCTCTAAATGCCACGGTGAAGAAGCGCAGGATAGCAGCACGGTGATGCTCCACTCAGCTGGGGCAGCCTGGGAGCCAGCACTCCCGGACGTGGCTGGTCGGTGTCTGCAAGCACAGTAATAATGTATGTGCACCTCCTGTCCCCTGTCCAAAGCTGTGCTTCACCAGCACATCTGCACGAGGCATTTCCCCCCCGGGAGGAAGAGGAGCACCCAAGCGAATCTCCCAGTGTCAGGCTGGGGCAGCTCTGAGCGCTCCAGAGCTCCTGCAAAAATGAGTTTTCTCCCACCTCCTGTTCCCCCGCCCGGATCCCGCTCGCTCCGGTTCAAAGGTTCCTGCCGGGATGATTATTCTTCCTGGTCTGGCATCTGTTGAGGTGACAGCAGCCGGGGAGAGCAAAGGCTTGGAAGATTTCTCATAAGAAGTAGCTAAGTTGATGGAACCATCACGGTGCGCATCCTGCCTCCATCGTCTGACACACCGAGGAGAGGTGCTGTGTGCTGAGCAGGGGAGCGGGGCCAGCCCGACGTGCCCCAACCCGGCCCCTCTGCCCCCTGTGTCTGCCCCTTCTCCTCTCTGGTGAACTGTGGGTGTTCTGCTCCAGTCCTGCAGGGTCCATGTGAATGCTGCGATGGATCCTGGTCCTGCAACCATCCATCAGGGATCGGTGAAGGAGAATGGGGCAGGCAGCAGCCCCACATCAGTGATCCCATTGGAGCAGGATCTGTGCTGAATCCTCAGCCCCAGGGCAGTGCCATTGAGTGGAACAAGAGGTGGTGGCCAGGGAAGAGAAACTGGGGCCGAGTGCCGGGTTCCCAGGGTGTTACCTGCTGTTATTAAAAGTCAATGATGCACTTGAGCAGTCCCACTTTGTGTCCCTGGCAGCGAGGCCTCCACATCAGCTGGATTGCAGGATCCGGCACTGCTCACGGTTCTTGTTATCACCCTCTTCTCTCTGCTGCTCACTCCCTTGAAGCGCAGCCAACCCATCTCCAGCCCCATCAGCACCCAGGCTTACAGCTGGTCTCTGCCTATGGCTTGTTTCACCCTTCTCCTGTTTTATGCCCATGATCTCTCATGCCCTGTTGCTGCTGTGCAGGCACCAGGACACTTCATCAGACAAACCCCTGCCTCTCATCCCCCATTCCTATGTAGAAGGGGGAGAGGGCTCCAGCCATGGCAGCTCCTCTCCAGAGCAGGACTCAGAAGTGTTTTTAATCCCTTTCCCACCCCTACAGCCTCTTCATGCTAGGCTGGAAGTGGTCACCCCTGTTAAGTGCTCGCTCCTAGGCTGGGCATCGAGCTGGTAGGGGAGGCACCGGGACGTGAAAGGAAAACCCTTTTTCCTGGAGGCGTTGAGCTATTCCTTACTGTGACCTAGATGTGGGTTTAATGCTCCAGCAAGTCCCAAGATTCACATATGAAGTTGCCCAGGGGAAGATGGTATTTCAGGAACACAGAAGCTTCTCAGCAGTGGTAAAGTGCATGAGCTTTCCCTGGCAGGAGCCTTGCAGAGCCTCCATATGCCACTGACCATCATGCCAGCCGTGGAGTGGTGCCCCCTCTCCTTGGAGCCCGGTGCTTGGCCTTCCTGCCCAGAGCAGGATATTCCTGGGTTCCTCACGTGGATCCGGAGCAGAGGCTGTGGGCAGGGTGTGAGCAGGGATGCAGTGCCAGGGGGGGTGTGCACTTGCCCATCGCTGTGGGCATCTGATCTCTCATGTGGGGCTCCAGCAGCCAGTGCTGACCACGGGAGCAGCGCTCACCTTCACCTCTGCTCCCCTACCCTCTGTGTTCAACTGTTGTAATGAAGTGCACTGTGCCCCTTGGCACCCCCAGCCTAAGCCCTGCTCAACCCAGGCTCTGAAGCACCTTAGCAAGTGCCCAAGTCCTGAGGAGAGCTCATAAGTTGGGGAGCAGTGGGGAGACACTGACTCTGTCCCCTGGGTCCTGGTTTTGGAGCTCTCTGAGGGGTCACAGAGCTGCTGTGAAAAACGGGGCTGTTTCATCCTGGTTTCCGTATTTATCTGTATTGTGCTGCAGAGACTGCAGGTGGGGAGAGAGGAGCAGAGGCTCCGTGCAGTACAGCCCACTTGCAGTCATGCTGCTGGTGGGGATTGTCCCAGCACATCCCTGCCAGGGACACGTGTGGGAGCCCCTGGCATTGCCCGCTGCACCAATACCTGCCCCTTCCGAGGGGCTTGGGACCACGGGAGGGCCCCTGACAGCCCTGGCAGGGAACGCTGGCAGCTGCCTGTGATGGGGCTTCCCTTGTTGCCTGCAGGAGGCTTCTCCTTCATCTGGCACATCTGCGGGTGGTTGGAGCAATGAGGGCTCTGCCCTATAAGAGCCGCAAAGGAGGGGTGGGGGGAGTTCTACTCTACTTGCAAGTGCAGCAGCATGGAGAGGAGCTGGAAAAGGTTAGTGGGATTGCGGAGGGAATTTTGTTCTTGTTTTAGCCTCTTAATGGTGTTTTTATTTCCCTTCCTGCCTCGTGCTCTGGTTTAGCTGGCTGTTAAGCAGTGGTCGCATTTAAGGTCCTTCTGCAGGCTGGGCAGTGTAGTTGGTGTTTGCTGTTGGGTGTCCTGGTGGGGCTGGAGCCTGTCCCCTGCCCCAAGGCTCTCCCAGCTCCTCCATCAGCTCCTGGTGCTAATCAGGGACCAAACTGTTCTCTGCTCTTGTTGGGGTGGTTGTGCCCCCTCCTTCCTCACTCCCCATTGCCTCCTCTGTGCCTGCTGGGCTTGGGTGTGTTCCCAGGGACTTGTCCCATAGGGTCCCCCCTTGTTTCCCTCCTGCCTGTCGCTGTTGGGTCCTTTGTGGCACAAAGCACAACCGGAGCTACCAAAACCTTGGTGCTTTCATCTTCTGTTTCCCCCGCACCTGTGAGTTCCCCTGTGGATGATTTAGAGCTGAAAGCCTGTGCTCTGGCACTGGGAAAGGGTTCCCGAGATAAAATAATCTCTGCCAGCAGCTGAAGTGACAGAAGCCCCATTAACAGCAGCATATGCCTGAAAACACACACGTACTGCGAGGGAGGAAGATGCGGAGTGGGGGGAGCAGCAGCCCACAGGAAGGGGGGACGCAGGAGCTGGTAATTACTCTGCTGCCATTGGGATGCTTCTTGCTAATTTACAGCATTAGTGGGAGCGGGATGTGATTCTTCCTCCTGAGCCCGGGCAGGGCTGTCCCCTGGTGCAGGCAGCCGTAATTACCCACATTTAACTGAGGGCTTGTAAAATCTATTTGTCTAGCAGAATGCGAGGGTAATTGCTGGAATTAAATAAGGATGCAGTTGTGGCTGGAGCAGGACCTCGCCTGAGGAGAAAACGGGAAGCTGTGCCCTGGGGGGTGCTGTGCAGCTGGATTTTGGGGGGTTCTGAGCATCGCCGTGTCCCAGTGCAGACCTTCCATCCCTCCCTCACCGGTGCTGGTCTCACTGGAGCAGATGGATGTGCTGACAGGAGCCTGTGAGTACTCCCCGTGATCTGCTGGGTTATCTCCTCTCCCAGCTTCGGGCCAGGGGCTGCTCTGGGTTGGTTTTAGTTGATGGGTGGGTTTGTGGAAGCTGGGCCCGGTGTGTGGCTGGTTTGCTGGGCTGTTCCTCGGGTGTGGGTCAATGAAGGCTTTGCCTTGGTCACTTGCTTTCCCCTGGCAGCATTTCCTGCAGCTGCAGCTCTGTGCTGCTTCCCACGGTGCTTCCATGCTGTCGGCTTTGTGGTGTGGGTCCATCCCGGCTTGTCCAGGGGCTCTCAGGCATTGTGGAGCTCTGTGGCAGGGTGGGGAGCAGAGGCTCCTGCTGCTCAGTGCCCTTTTGAGGGGCACCAGGAGGGCTGGCACAAAGCCTGGTGCCCCTGGGCTCCGGGTGCTGTTCAGGGTCCTGCTTGGGGCGTCCCCCATTCTGGTTGCTCACCCCCCACAAGCTCTGGAGG
This sequence comes from Amazona ochrocephala, assembly GCA_039720435.1. Taxonomy (NCBI): domain Eukaryota; kingdom Metazoa; phylum Chordata; class Aves; order Psittaciformes; family Psittacidae; genus Amazona; species Amazona ochrocephala. The sequence goes on from CM077879.1 coordinate 94,799,024, forward strand.
TGCTCGTCAGGCTCTTGGAGCTTTGCTCCTGCCCAGAGCAGTGGTGACAAACCTGTGACTTGGACCCGCTGAGCCTAGAGGAAGCGGCGCTGGGGTGGCACCGGCTTCATCTGTCCCCTTGGCTCAGGCACAGCTTGCTGGCTGGGCAGAGGGGACGGGGGCCTGTCCTGCTTGGAAAACAAGGTGGCAGGAGCAGAGCGAGGGCAGCTGCTCCCCAGGGTTGCCTTCCCTGCTCCCAGCACCAGGGCAGGATGCTGAGCATCTCTTACCCGCATCAGTGTGGCTGCAGCCCACTGATGTCTTGATTGAGAAGCTTCCCATAGCTATGCAGTGGGAGTGCTGGCAGTGTCACTGGGGTGCGGAGACCACTCTTGGTGTCCGTGCTGGAAAAACACTGGTGGGATGGGAAATGCAGGGAAGAGCTACAGAAGTGGTTCACAGTCTGGAATACGTGCTCTACTGTGGGAGATGCTGCTTAAGTAGGTTGAACTTTTCATCCAAGAGAAGTTTAAGAGGTGGCTTTGCGACGTAGGTCGGTTCTGGGCTGTGATCAAGAGATTTGTGTGGGTACAGAGCGCTCTAATTTAGCACAGAAAAGACATAACAAGATCCAGGCACTGAAAGCTCCAGCTAGACGAATTTTGACTAGAAATGAAGTGCATATTTTTATCGGGGAAGGTAATTAACCACTGGAGCAGCTTAAGCCTGTGGGGATTCTCTGTTGCTTGACATCTCTGGATCAAACACGGATATCTGTCTGGCAGGGAGGTGGTAGCTTGAGCGAACATGGGATTACAGCATGGCCATCGTCAGCCCACTGCACCCCCAGGGTTTAATGGCCCTCCCAGCCCTGAGCTGTAAGAAACTGTAATCTCAGTGTGGTGCTGGCCTTTTTTCCATGTAGCATATCAGGATCTGCCCGTTCTTGTCATGGGGGGGAGGCTCCACAATAAATACTCCTCTCCCCAAAAGGCTGCCCCTCACCTGGGTGTGAGGTTGCGGCTCCTGCCTGCTGCAGGGCATCTTCTGCCTTCTCTGCCCCAGCCTGGTTCCAGCCCTGTTCTGATTTGGGGTATGCAGCAAACCCCAGAAAACTTTCTGGTCTCCGTCATGGAAGTCGGGCACTCCAAAGGCAGGCCAGTCTGTGGGACTTGAACCCATTTTTGTGCCTGTGCTGTCATGCTTCTGGCCACACCGTGCTGCTCTGCTTTACTTTGAAGTGCTGCGTTATGGGATATGAAAACATTCTGAAGTCAGTGTCATGCTCCTGTGTTGAGGGACCTGGTTACCTTATGGGGGATTAAATTACATTGGGGTGTCCTTGGTGCATCAATGCTGCTTGTGCAATTCCTTATCTTGACCCCGGTCACCACGGATGGGCAGGCAGATGCCTGTCCCCTCAGCTCTGTGCTCGGCAGCATCGTGGGGCCGGGCAGCTTGTTCTCGGAGCAGGTAGGACATTGGCTCAGCGTGCTTTGGGAGCGTTCCCAGGACCATCCATCTGCTCCTCCGTGGCAATGTGAAACGTGTGCGGAGCCAGGGAAGCAATGGCCATGGGCCAGGGAAGCAATGGCCATGGGCCGGGGACGCCTGCTCGGGAACCTTCCGTGTGCTGGGATGGAGGTGCCCGCTCGCTGGAGGCCGGGGCAGGAGCTGTAGTGCTGCCAGGCCCTCAGCTGGCACCCGGCACAGTGCTGGTGCCTGACCGTGTTCCCGATGGAGGAGCATCCTCTCCCGCTGGCTCGGGCCGCAAATAGCGACTGAGTCAGGTTCTGGAATGGGACCATCTTCCGAGGTACTTATTTTCCCAAATGATTTCAAATCTTTGCTTGGAGACTGAATCCTGTCTCAGCGGAAGTGCCATAGGACAGTGGTGTTAAGTGGGACTTCCATCACTTCTCTGTGAGATGGGGTCTCGTCCCCATGGGGCAGTGTTTTCACTTTCCTTGCTTGTGATGCTCAGTCGATGGTTGAGGGTTGCTCTGTACCAGGGGCTGAGGCAGCAGAAGTTGTGTTGGTCTTAATGTTTCGGAGCACTAAGGGCTGCTCCTGCGAAGGTAAAGCAGGTCCCTGCTTCATGAGATGCTCCACAAGAGCATCTGACACACGGTGACCAAGGACTTGGGCCAGCAGCTTGGCTGTGGCTGGTCTGTGTCAGGAGAGCATCACACCATCGCTGGGGATGAGGCTTTACCCTGTTCTGCTGCTCTTTGCCTTCATCCTTGAACCAAGTGCCTGCAGGACCAAGGGCAGCCCAGCCATCCTAAGGGGAGGGAAAGAAATGGAATTGTGGCATGGGAAGGGTTAATGCAGAAAGCTTTTTACCCTGTGGCGTAAACAGTACAAAATGCATGTTTGCCTTCATTTGCATATTGAAACATATCCTAAAGGCCCCTTGTTTGGAAAGTTCTGTTTTTTGCTCCATCTTCCTATAGAAGGGAGGAAATTATTCATAATTAAAAAGTAATAATAATGTGGAATGAAGGAACCCAGCTGTATAATACCCAGCACAAAAGGGGGAGCGTGGGGAATCTATTTTTAATGGTTTCCACAGCAACAGCGATTTTGTTTACAGTGATTTTCCTCCTGTGCTGTGAGGCTGTTCCCAATTTACATGTATAAGCAGCTCAGGCATGGGAGGCCCATCGCTGGAGGGTGCTCTGGGTGCTCCAGGAGGACACTCAGGAGATCAGATGTGGTTGTGGAGAGGCTGGTGGGATGGGGTGTGATGGGCAGGACCTCAGGAGCTGGCATCTCTCCCTCACCTGCAGCATCCTCACTGTGCATGGTTCTGGTGCCTGTGTGGCACAGATAAAGGTCTGTGAAAGCCCAGTGTGAGATGCTCAGGTTACAGCTGCCTTCTGCAGCTGAGTGATGACCCCCATGGCTGGTACATGGACCTGCTGGCACAGGGACCCTGCCTGGATTGGGCACAAGCTGTGGCATGGATCCCTTGGGAAGGCTGTGGCTGTGCTGGGAGCAGCCCCATGCCCAGCTGGGGTCTGTAGCTGGTGCTTTCTCATAGCCACAGGCTCTGGAGAGGGCTGTGTGTCACTGCTGCAGTGTAAATAATGGAGCATCCTCTGTTACGGAGGAGAGGAGATGCTGGTTATTAGAGAGCTCTTTCATCAGGCAGGCGCAGGCACAATGAGATCCAGTAGCTGGAAATTGAAGCTCTCCTGATAGGTGCAGGGTTCTGCAAGGGCTAACGGAGCAGGGGAGCAATTTGCTGGGAGCTTGCTGCATTCCTTGGTGCTGGGTCTCACCCTCTGTGGCTCCTGAGGGCAGAGAGGAGGTGCTTCAACTGCTGCAGGAGCAGCACAGCTCTGGGCAGGGAGCGCTGGGCCTGGCTCAGTGGGGGCTGTGCGGCTCATTCATGGCCTCCCCTGCACTCTATGGGGGATGCTCTTCATCTGGAATGATGGGGAGGTGGATAGGAGCTCTCCTGCTCCTCGACTTTGAGGTTTCCTCCCCTTTTCCTTCTAGGGTGGATGGTGAACAGCTCTCTCCTTTCCCCATGCCAGGATTTAGCTGTGCATCCCTAGGGATGGTGACAAATGTGCCAGCCTTGAGGACCCTGCGCCAGGTCTGGCTCTGCTCTCACCTGTGTGACCAAATACATGAGGATGTCCCCAGAGGCAGAGCTCTGCTCCCTCCCCTGGGGATCCACCAGCATCTGGGTGGGATTTGCTTTAATTGCGGACTCATTTTCCATGTTAGAAGGCGAGGTTCTGAGGCAGTGAGTCTGGGCTTAAGGATCCAAGGAAAGGTGAAGCTCAGGGCTGCAGGGATGTGGGGCAGGGTGCTGGCCCCTTCCAGCTGCATGGTGGGGAGCTGCTGCCTGGAGCCCGGCTCTTTTTATGAACCAATAAAAGAAGGTTTTCATCACCTGTTCCAGCTAATTTTCTGTGGTTTGTAATGGCTTTGGGAAGCAGGTAATTGCAGTGATTGCATTACATGTGTAGGCATTAAAGGGAATTGAGGGGACTGTTTGTTAATTAGCTGTACTTGTGTGGAACCTGAAACATATTAACCTTCATATAATCCCGAACTATTAGGGATGAAGAAGGGATTTAATGATGGGAGAAGCAGAAAAACAAAAAGCAATTAGGGCTCTTTCTGCGGGTGCTGCTGGGTTGGGGGGGGCTGGCAGGGCAGGCTGGCAGCAGGAGGTGCTGGGGTGCAGGGAGTTGCTGTGAGCTCCTCCAGCAGCAGCATCCCTGTGCGGGAGAATGAGCAGGGAGACCTGGACACTCATTTAACCTCCTGAAGCTGCTCATCTGCCGGTTTTTAGCTTTGCATCACCTGAGCTGGGACTTGGAGGCTGGGGAGCACTGATCTCTGCTGTGGGCTTGTCTGGCTATGGGTCGGGATAAGCTTTAAGGCCCTTTCCAGCCCAAACCACTCCGTGATTCTATGATGGGGGAGCCCTCCGATGCACCCTCAGGCCGCGGGCAGTTGCAGAGGGGCTCCAGCCCCTGGGGGCCGCAGCACAAATGGAGGAATGGAGTGATGGAGACCCCGGCCCGAGCGGTGGCCGGGAGAGCCGGGATGTGGAGCTGCAGGGAAGTATAAATAGTGTTTCCATGGCAACTGCTCAACATAAACTCTTTCCTCCCTGATCATAGAGCTCAGGATATTCTGTCGGTCCTGGGCTGCTCCCCCCCGTGGCAAAACCCTTCAGGCGTTGGATATTTCTCACTGTGAAGGAATGAGCCGTGCTGGAGCGCGGCGCTGCCGGAGCCGGGCTGGGAAGAGCCTCTGGAGGCCTGGGCTGGAGCTGTGCAACCCTGGCAGCGGCTCCTGCGGTGTTTGACCTGCTCTGGTTGTGCAGGAAGGGGACAGCCACTTTGCCTGCTCTCATCACCTGATTGGGTGCTGGTGGCTCCGTAACTGGGTGCTCTGTAGCCCTCAAGGGATGGGGGTCCCTGGTACTGTACATCTGGCTGGCAGCCTGCTAGTGCATCCTCCTCTGTGCAGCATGTCAGAGCACTGAATGCCTTTCCCTCGGGAAAGCTTTCCCTTCCTGTGCAGCAGTGGGGTGTGTTGTGATTGCCATGATGTCTCTTGCTCAGAATGGTCAAAGCCTGGCCGGGCTCATGGTGCCTCTAAGATACCTCCAGTTCCCTGCTGGGAGCCCTGGTGCCTCCACCAGCATTGTTAATACCCATCAGCACCGTGCAAACAAACTCCCCGCTCCATTTATTCCACCCGGCTCCCGATTTAATTAGGTTTTCCAGTTTTGTGCTTGTCCTGGGCCGATCACTCCTTAAAACAGTGGAGAATTAATTTGCACCTGCTGTCAGAAAGCTCTCTCCCCAGTTAGAAAAATAATTAAGCTATCATCACACATCAGGGGTAATGAATCACTGCGCTCCATTCCCTTCACAGGTCTTTTGTTTCCTTCCACGCTAGCAAAGAAGGTGCAAACTAAATGTGAGCAGTTGCCAAGTTATCCCTGTTCCCTTCCCTGCCCGGTTGCGTTTTAGCTCCGTGGGTTTTTCCAGCTAAGCTGGACCATGGCCTTTTGGAAGGGTCCTAAGCAGGCAGGTGAGTGAAGCTTCCTGGTAGCCTCAGGGGTGGAAGAACCTGGGATTGTTTCATCCATCCTTGGAGCTCAGCCCTGCTCAGGGCATGCTCTGTGCAGGCAGGCAATCCCATGATGTCATCCCAAGGGATGCAGGAAATGCAGTGGGATGCTGTGGGGCCACTGTGGTAGCTCAAGTACATCAAATACCAAGTTAGTGTCAATAGGAACACGCAGTTGGAGAGCCATGGAAGTTGGTAGAGGGAAGGGGGTGATATGGCAGGAGCTGTGTCTCTGTGGGGCTATCACTTGAGAAAATGTGATTTAGCAGAGCTGGGACGTGCTGGGGAGAAAGCAATATGATTGATGGGAGAGGCATGGTAAATGCCTGTATTTGCATGATGAGACGTAATTACTGGCTTGGGTGTAAAGGTGTCCCTGTGTTTGGGGTCAGGAAGACTCTTCCTCTACACCAGACTGGCTGGGGGTCACTGGAGGATTTGCCCTTCTCTGCAGGGCAGGTGGGTTCTGCTTACAGGGATCAAATGAGGGCTTTAATGAACTATTTCCAGGGCCTCTGTCCTTGCCTCCCCTCCTGTGCCATGTTGCACTTGTGCCATTTCCCCTTTTTACTCTATGGCAGCAGCTCACCCACAAGCAAGGCCAGCAGCCTCCTTCCACTGTAGCCAATGCCCCATCTGGTCTGACGCTATCTGCAGTGGATCTTCCCTGCTCACTGTGGTTCCCGGATGCCGGGGCCACTCGAGGAGCTTCCCTGGTGGAAGTGCTCCTTGGTAGCAGAACAAGCTGTGCCTTCCCACTGGTGCTCAGTGTGGTGGAGCACCGTTCGCTCCTGTTCCGTGGGCTCAGGATGAAAGGCGCCTTTGCTGGTTGTGCTCACACCTGCTCACATGAAAGCCCGGTGCCCACTTCAGTGCCAGCTGATTAAATTAAAGTCCTAGTGAGTTTGCATAATTTTCCCTGTGAAATGTGGCAGATGGCCTCCATTAGGCGTCTGCTCCCAGCATCTGCCAGGATGTGATCAACCCCTCTTTGGAAAACGCACAAAAGGGATTGGAAGTGCAGAGACCCGGGAATGGGAGCCCATCCCTTCATCCATGAACAGGGACTCGAATCTTCCCTTTGGAAGCAGCTGGTGTGCTGGAGGAGCGCTGTACATGCATCTCTCTGTCAACAGGATGTGGGGAGCTTCATCCATGTTGGGGTGCCCCATCTCCAGAAGCAATGCCCATGGGGTTGCAGCTCCCACCTTCCCCTCCAGCACTGCGGGGAGAAGATAGATCACTGCTCAGCTGCTGTTTAAATGCAGTGGAAGGTACCAGTAACAGCCCATTCCCTGCCCCAGAGACCTTGCAGTAGGAAGAGATGCTGTAGCCCATGTTTGGGAGCAGAAACAGTGCTAGGGATGAGGGGGAGGAACTGCCGGAGGCTCCCTGATGCCTGCTGTGGTGGGAGAAGGCTGTGAGTTGGAGGATAATCCAGGATAAGAGTCTTTTGCACTTGCCTGCATGCACTGAGCATCTAATTTGGATGGGGAGGCGAGATGGTCCCTTGAACCCGTCTTTGTGCAAGGGGGAAGCTCAGTCGGTGCCTCTACACCCTCCTGCTCCTGCACTTGTGCCCTTGTTAACCAATGGGTGTTCTCCTCCACTTGCTCACTTAGCCATTGTCATGTTCTTTTAACTAAATTAACATCTATTTAATACCTTTGGTCCTCCCATCACCGCTTTATGTCCCTCCAGCTGCAGGGAGCTCAGGGCAAACCCAGTGCCAGGGTGTGTGCCTGGCCCTGCTGGCGCCGGTGGGTGCAGGATCTGCCCCTTCCTGGGGGCCCAGGGCTGGGTCCCGTCTGCTTCTCCTGAAGCTCCCTAGGGTCTGTCAGGGGGAGCACAGGAAGCCCCCTGAGGGGAGGAGCTGGTTCATCCCCAGCCATGGGCTCTGGCTGTGTGAGCAAGGGGCTGGGGGAGTTCTTTAACCTTGTGTGTTTGCTCCCATTGCTCCCTGGTGTAGAGGGATGGGGGGACAGGGGCAGGCCGGGGGGGGCTCTGGTGTTCACCCCATGTTGCTGAAGCACCACAAACCCCCTCAATTGTTAGGCAGGGCTTGTCGGCTCTGTCACAGGAGCGCGGATAAAGTGTTCTAGCGAAGAAGATAATTGAAAATCAAAAAAGACTTTGTTAATTTGATTAGGCAGAGCCATAGTTGAATTGTTCTTCATCAAAAGAGATTTAATTTTGACATGCAATTAAATCCTTCTGCTGTGCTGGTGCCCTGCATGTTCGCAGTAGTGGGGCAGGCTGGGCAGGGGGTTACGGACCAGCGCGGAGATGAGACGTGCTGGGGATGGAGGGATGAGGAACAGGGAGTGGAAGCACCCAGCAGGAGTGATGGGAGCGCAGGGACAGGGGGGTCTGTGCAGCAAAGGGGCTCAGTCGGTGATGACTTTGAGCTAAGGTTTAACTGCTCAATGCATCAGTGCAGGAGGCAGCTCTGTCCCCTTGTCCTGCCAGCCCAGGTCTCCTGGGGGTAAAGCCCTGACATACAGCGCTGTGGTGGTGAGAGAAGGGTCTTTGTTGGTGCTGGGTTTGCTGCAGGATTGGTACCCTCTGGCTGGGCAGGAGCTTCCCTCCCACTGCTGGGAGCCGGGGTGGGCAGCGCTGGGGTCCCCACGGGCTCCAGCTCCTCACCAGCAGCTACTTGCACCGATAAGGCAGGGGATTATCGCTGCTGCCAAGCTGAGGTGCTGTAATCCATCCCTGCCTGGGTGGAAATCCCACCGCCGGAGTTGTGGATTTGGAGCTGGTGGTGATAGAGGAGTTCAGTGGGATGTGACAGAGCTGTAAAATGTGCAGAAAATAGTCTGTGTGCCTGTGAGCAGGAGCAGAGAAAGGTCCTTACAGCGAGAAGGAGCTTTAGGAGGAATCACAGGAGGTCTGTGATGAGATTTCGTGTTACAGCCTCGCTGTTCCACTTGCAGCCTAGAGGAGCCCTTGCCTTGTGGGGCTGGGCAGTGGGGCTGGTGTCAGTCGGGTTTCCTGGTCTGGAGGATGAGGCGATCCATCCTGCCCATTGCTCCTCCTCTGCCCTTTGCTGTCCCTCTTGCCTTGGTCTTTGTCTCAGTTGTCCCCTCCTGCACTGCCATCTGCTTGGCTCCCCTGTACCTGCTATGGCTCTTGCTGCACATGCCCATATTTCCTGCTGTTTTCCACATTGACTGGCCTGGCTCCATCCAGTTAACTGTGCACTGAGCTCTCCTGCCCTGCGCCTGCCTGGCTCTCATCCTCGCTCTCCTTGGGAAAGGGAGTTTTCCTTTGGGTGCCTCCATCCTGTGCTCCAAATGGCAGCGGGAGGACAAGGACCCACCACCGTAGGATGCTCAGTGCTGGCGTGGGAGGCAGCTCCAGGGTGCACCAGGGGAGAGGATGGAGGGGAGGCTGTGGGTGCCCTGGGCCGGCAGTGTGCAGGCGGAGCAGGCTCACAGTGGGCAGCTGCCTGCGGTTTGTGAGCTCAGCGCAGGGTTCACCACTTCCATCTTGGCTTGGTGCCTTATTTGTTCTCCTCTAATTGAGCAAATGTGCTGTAGGCAGCGAGGCTGGGCTGGCTCTGACTTGATTAGAGGAGCGCATCGATGCAGCGCTGCATGTTCGGAGGCTTCGCCCAGTGCTGTCAGGCTGCTGGAGTTGTAAAGTTGCACTTTACTCATGACGTTTTGATTTCTCTTGCTCTGGGGACTCGGGCTTCGATTGACTGTGATGTGGTACCGGAGCAGTGTGATGCACTAGAGCTTCCAGCACCGGCATTTGCCACGAGAGCTCAACATTTTCTTGGGCTGGGTTTTCTTGAGTGAAGAATGATGGCACAAGGGAATCTCAAGCTTTGTGCAGTTCAGTCATCCAGAATTAGCACCCAGAAAGCTGCCTTTAGTGCTGATGGTAAGCTGTTAGCGGTGCTTCTGCCAAGCTAATGCCTGGTTCGTTTTGCTGCTGCAGCAGTGCTGCTGGGAGCAGTTTTCACTCCAGAAGTTGGAGTTTCTGGCTACCAGTTGCTCAGTTCTGCAAGCGAGCACCCACCCCGCTGCCGTGCTGCTGCTGCATCTCTTCTTGCTCCCGTGCCCCTGGTCCTTGGACTTGAGTTTTACAGGCATGGAGCAGGTAGGAATTACGGGTGTAAGCCCTGCATGTACCTGCTAATCCCTGGTGTCAGGGCACTGCAGAACTCTCTGTCCCTTGGAATCTGGTTCCTGAGGATGTGTTAGCAGATATGCCAGCAGAGCACGTCGCAGGATGCAGTTTCTGTTAACACATTTCTCATGTGCGACCGTGCTGGAGTTGTCGGGTGCTCGTTGTCTCAGCACTAAGTACAACCCGTTTATCTGCTCTTCATGTGGATGCCATGGGGGCTGCTGTCAGAGCTCCCCTGGAATTAAGGATGAATTAAATGTACCATTGAAGTGTTATCGCAGCCATTTAGTGAGTTGGAGTCTCTAACAGCTTCATTTCCCCATGTTTGATGGCCATGCCCCTTAGTTCTTGTGATTCTCATAGTTTCCTACTGATGGGCACTTGTGTTACTGAAGCACGTGCAGTGAGGGGCTGCTGGACTGAGGGGTTGCGGAGGGTGATGGGGTCCCTGCTGCAGGATCGGACCCGCTCACACAGAGAAGTGGCCATGGGGAGTGCAGGGGTTGGGCTGTGTCCCAGTGCGGGACAGGGGGCACCGGCTGCCTCCTGCCTGCTCTGGGTGAGGAAGCTCTGGAGGTTTCCGAGCATTGGCTTGTTCAACGCTTTTGGAACGTGTCAAACAAGCATTTTTCCACAGCCTTGGTCATGGAAATGTTGAAACCGTTCTCGCTAAAACTTCCCTCAAAATCTCAGCCCGAGGCAGATGCTCGGTATGGGAGGCATCGGAGCGGAATGACTTGCGCTGCTCAGAGATGCAGGCAAGTGGTAATCGGCCCTTTTGGAGTGCTGAGGAATTGCTGAGCAGCGGCACCACGATCCATAAAGCCTCACAGCAACCCAGGATGTGCCAGCTGCCTGCAGCCCTGGCATCAGCGCTGGCCCTGCGGGGGGGCTGCTCTCTGGAAACGCAGCACTGACCCACAGGTCACATCCATGCAGGGTGGAAACCTCCTCACCCCTCCCTGGGTGACCCCGTGTGCAGTGGAGCATCGCAGCCTCAGCAGGGCTTGTTCCTGGCCTGATCCAGAGCCTGCAGCACCTTCCAGCGGTGCTTCTGTTGCTTTCCTGGCCACGGCTGCACTGCTGCCTGTGATGCCGGATGAGGATGCTGTGGGCTCAGGGTGTGCTTCTGTTTGGGGTCCCCCATGGGAGTGGCGATGCCTCTGAGTGGGGGAGCTCTTTGCTGAGCTGGGTGTGGAGGGGAGCGCTGGCTGGGCTCAGGTAGTGTGTGAATACAGAGCAGGCAACGTGCGCCTGGGTTATTTACAGAGAGGCTCGAGGGGTCTCTGGGGAGAGCAGCACAACTTGCATATTAAACCAGAAATTGCAATTAACAACAAAGGCCATTTTTATAACATTTTTATTGAAGTCTTAATGAACAAATAAAGCAGCAGAGAAGACTGCATGTGCAGTTGTGAGATATAAAACTGACTGAATTGAGATGAAGCAGCAAGAAGCTTTGGCTTCTCATTTTCTGCTAGATAAGTAAAACTAGATAAGTAAAGCTAAACTGCAAAGAAGGGAGAGGAGAGGGTCAAGAGAACTGTTGTGCGTGATCCAGGAACCCTCAGTTTGTGGTTCCTGTGAGCTGGGACAGCCGGCTGGGATACACCAGTGGCTGGCTGTGGATGCTGCGCTGTGGAATCTGCTGTGGGTGACGCGTGGTGCAGAGCCCCATGCGAGGGCCCATGGCAGGGATGCTGCTGTGGAGGGGAGGGCGGCTGAACTGGGACGCACGGGGGTGGAGGTGGAGTGCGGTGGTGCCAGGGCTGGGGCTGACCCTGCTGGAGGAAGGGCAGGGGCTTTGGGCATCACCGCAGGAGCTGCATTTGGACACCAAGCTCTGCCTTTGGCTTCATGTCACATTGAGCCCCTGGATGCTGGGGTGTTGAAGGGGGTAGGTGGAGTGCGGGAGGCCAGCGAGGCGGCTGTGGATACTATGGGCTATAGGGGTGTCTGTGTTAGGAGCTTGTCTGAACCTCAGGTGCATCAATCAGCATCAGGAAGAGGTATTGACAGATGAGTGGGGATATGGACTGAGCGGGTGCCGGAGCACGGTGTGGGATTGCTGCCATGTGCAGCTGGGAGTCCGGAGCTGCAGCCACCTCCTGTGATGGACGGAGCCGCTGTGGCTGTCCCGGTGCCTGCTCCTGGCTGGCAGGGAGCAGAGATTCACCTTGCTTTGGAAGATGCTCTGCACTTGTCTGTGGCTGGGAGGCATTTTGTGCAGCTGGTTCCCTCTTCCCCCTTCTGAGTTTCCTGGAGCACCGCAGACCCTCTCTTTCTTTTGGCACAAGCAACGCCAGAGGGACTTGTGCAAATGATGTATGATACTCCTTCAGCTAACTTTTAACTCGGATTGCTTCTCCTCATCTTCAGTAGAATTTACCTAGTTTGCCTGGAATATTAATAATTAAAGATCAAGGAATTCTATCCCAAGCAGTCTTTTCAGCTGAGCGTCTATGATTGTTTTAAAGCACAGAGCGCCGGGTGTTAGTGGCTCTTTGATAGAATTTTGCCTCTTTTAAAGTGCTGACACCAATAACCCTGTAAATCAGCAGATGATGGAGGGAAATCTCCTGGCTGCTTCTGTTGGTTTTTATGGTTTGATTTGCTAATAGGAGTTCTGGGTTGCAGCCAGGAGCTCCTTAACTGGCGAAATTAAGGGTTTGCCCTGTGGTGTGGTGGTGACCACCTCGGGCCATGCGGGCTGCATGTGTCATGGGAGCTGATGGGTGTCAGTGCCAGCATGTGTGTCTGCCCAGGGCTGCATCCCTGCAAGGGGAGAGGTGTCTGTGGGTACACAGAGCTGGTGGGGGTGTAAAGGCACCTTGGCTTTGAGAGTACATTGGCGGTTGTGTCTGTGTGGTGACACAGCCTTGTTGGGATGCTTTGAATGCCCTTTCCCTGTGGGAGCAGTGGAGCAGGACAGGGCTTGGCAGGAGATTCTGCCCCACTGGGGATGCCCGGCAGGTTGTGGAGTCTGTAGCCTGTTGCTGGCGTTTGCTGTGACCGGGGCTCGTTTGTGATGTTCTCTGCTGCAAAGGAGGATTCTGCCTTCTTTTACTTACTGCTGCAGAGCTACCCACAGCAGCTCATGCTGGCAGCATGATGTGACGGCTCCTTGGGTGCAATTTGTCTCTATCAGCAAAGCAGATACAAAGTGCTGCCAGCACAGAGTGTATGTGATGGTATTCACCATCCCCAGCATGCGACAGGGGAAGGACCAGACCCTGCTGCTGGTAACCGGAGTCGTAAACTGGAGGCATTGCCCAGGCGCGGGACATCGCAGCAGCCCATGCGGATGTGTCTAATTCCTGTGCTCAGATACGTGTGCCTGTCATCCCTGCCTGCAGCCAGGAGTGGGCAAGGCAGCTGTGATCCTGGAAATCATCCGTTCCAATGCCCAACATGTGTCCCTGGGAACGGCGCTGAGGCTGGAGTTTCCCTGCTGTGTCCTGCTTGTGCTTTGGTGCTGGGGGCTGGAAGGGCAGAGAGGGATCCCTATGGGCAAAGGGAATGTGTTTCCAAACTGCAGAGCAGAGGTGCTGTCATGGGACAGGAGCTGATGCTGATGTTTGCTGGGAGCCTGAGAGCACCCGGTGCTGGTGCGGAGCTCCTGGGGATCGGGCTCCCATCCTGCTCCCACCCCTTGCTGTAGAGCTGAAGCTTCATTTATTCTGAAGGGAAGAGAATTCACATCGCGCTGACCAACGCGAACCCAAATACAAATAAATGTCTCCCAAAGTGCGGTGGTTGGAGGAAGCTGAAGGCCGTTACTCAGGCTGACAGCAGAGGAGCTGCGTTCCCTCTGACAAGCAGCAAAGGCTTATGTTTTATTCACCAGGCCTGAAAAATACCTTCCCGAAGAGGGGGCCCATAAATAAACCAGTGTGATGAATATTACACAGGATAAAAACTGATAAAGCCAGGGCCCTAAACACGAGAGGCACAAGGAGGTTAGGAAAGCACATGGTTTTCATTACGGCTCATCCTGCGTGGCGGGTGTCAAGGAGGGAAGGAGAAGCCACCGTGGGGATGCTCCTGGTCCCAATGGCTGGGCCAGGTCAGCTCCTGGCCACCCACCCCTATGGGGACAGGCAGGGCTGGGAGTGCCCCCCAGCCTAGGGCAGAGCGGGGAGGTCGAGGGGCTGCAGAGACGCTTCCCACCACCCAAGTGGGATCCCGGGCACCATGGCCCATGCCTGGAGCGTGTTTCCTGGCTGTGACGTGTGCTCGGTTCTTTGGGATCTCCCTTGCAGGGTTTCCTGGAGTGTTTCTGGCCCTAAAGGCCTGGGATTTAGCAGTTCCTGCAAGGTTGTGTCGGATGCTGAGCCTCGGAGCTGCGCTGTGTGCGGGTCAGGAGCCCTCTATGTCCGGGGACAGTCGGAGTCCAGGAGCAGCCCCAGCCACGGGTACCCCGGGTGCTTTGCCAGAGGGTGCGCAGTGGTGCTGAGGCTCAGGCAGAGCTCCCACAGTTCATCTGCTGTAGCTTTTGGGATCGTTTTCTTTCCCTGCTCTCACCCAATATAAGGAACACAGGGACACGGCCCCGGGGGGCGGCCGTGGGTCCCTCGTGCAGCCATGGACATGTGAGGGGAGTCTTGCTCAAGGGCTGCAGAGGGAAGTTTGCACAGATTCGTGCGCTGTGGTCCCATGTTTGGCAGCTCCTGGGTAAACCGTGTACCCCTCCTCTGAAGAGTTCTGCTCTTCCTTGGAAGAGGTTGAGCCCCATGGGGAGTGGGAGCATCCCCCTGCCCTGCGCCTCCCTGCCAGCAGAGGCAGGGACCTTGAAATACGAGCACTTAGCTTTTTATTACACCATTTAATTGCTGCCTGACAGTCAAATCCACCATTAAAAACACCAAAGCTCAGGGGGATCCGCCATTGTTATTCAGTGTGGATCTCACTCCTCACTGCCTCCTCTTGGAGATCCTGTCTGCTGCTTCCTTCCACCCTGCTTGCGCCCAGGACGTGCTGGGTGCTTGGCTGATGTGTGCTGGGCTTGCTTGTGGAGACCTGGGTGGAAGTGGGGAGTGCCAGTAGGGAAAACACGGAGGGAGCTGTAGGGCTGGTGCCCGCCATTCCCAGGAGCGTGTGGCTGTGGAAGTGTGTGTCCCACTGGAACCGGCTGCAGGGTCTGGGCTTTCTCCCCTGGGCCCTATCTCTGTCCCTGGGGTCCTGAGCACAGGATGCCTCCCTGTGCCATGGGCATCCTCTGTGCTTGCTGCAAGCTGCAGGCTGGGTGCTGTCACATCCCGGTTTTCCATTGAGCAGGGCTGCGGGCAGCTCTCCTCAGCAGTCCCGGCAACGGCACTGTCTCGGTGCTCACCAGATCTTCTGGAATGAGAGGCTGGTCCTTTCTTGCTGTGTCTTGGAATGGGAGCTCAAAGCAGCCTGAACAGTGGGAGCCTTGGCCTTGGCTGCTCATGGCTTCTGGTGGGGAGCTGCTCTGCAGATGCAAAACCCAATTCGGGAAACTGCTTTTCATGTTGGATACAGGATTTTCAAAGCTTTTCTCTTCTGAGCTGCAGCTCCATGTGCCCAGCTGGGCGCTGGGGTGTGGAAGAGGCTCCTGTACCGTGTCAGCATCCTCCTTGCCAGGGCTGGATGCTCTAAAGGGCTGCAGGACCTGACTGTGTGCTCCGGACCACGTTGTCCTGGGTCACTGGGGGCTGAGCATCCCTCCTTTGTGGGACCCTGCTGCTCCCTGCCAACAGTGGAGGGGCTGCACAGTGATGGGCTTTGCCGAGGGGTCCTTGCTCACACTCCCTTAAGTAATGATTTGTCTCTTTATTTCTGTTGTGTAAAATACTGGCGCTGGCTGCCGTGGCAGATGCATCGATTGGGCAGCTCTTGGCTGCTGAGAGGATGTGGGGAAAGCGCCACTGCTGTGCCCCAGCCATGGCAGGAGCCCCCTAACAGACATGTTGTGGTGGGACCAGACCTGGCGGGGAGAGGGCCACCAAGTCCCTGCGGAGTGTGTAACTGAGGTCATCTGGAGTTACTGGTTTGCTCCCCTGAGGCTCCCCCTCCCTTGTGCTGTCCCCAGTTAAAGCAAAAGGTGGCTGTGGATGTTGCTGCTGGGAGCGAGAGGGGTGGCCCGGGCCCTCTGTAAGTCATAGCTGAGACCCCTCAAGATGAGGATGTTGCATCGTAGCTGTGTCTCTGGCTCCTGAAGCCCAGTCCTGCTCATGCTCAACACCACTGTCCTCACCGTGAGCAGCCTTGAGGAGCGCTGGTGGTTTGCCCACGGCCACTTGAGCACACATGAGCAGGACCAGAGCGGTTGGGACCCCTGGTCCTCAGTGCTGTGCTTGGGGGTCCCCACCCCCGCCTGCTTCCAGCACCGTATTAAAAAGCCACAATTGATTTTCCTTCCTGCCAACGCTTAACCCGGACTTTCCCACTGCAGCAGCGGAGCCCAGCTCCGGCATCTCTGGAGAGGGCAGTGAGTTATAGTAATGGACACTCTTCTGGCTGTCTGTGCCGCTCGTAAATCTCTCCTCTCCTGAAAGCGCAGATGGTCCATAATCGTTCATCATCCCGCGGGCAGCGCCGGGTGGGTTTCTCCTGTGAGGCTGCTTTTTCTGCAAGCTAAACGGATCCGCGCCGTGGCGTGAGCTCTCTAATGGAGTGCGAGCGGCCCCGGGTTAGGAGGGAGGAACAATAAATATCCCAGGGCTGAGGCCACGGGCAGCGGTGGGAGAAGGCAGCGCCGTGGGGCGTGCTGACACGGAGCCGTGCTGACACGGAGCCGTGCTGACACGGAGCCGTGCTGGCAGCTCGATGTGACCCCAAGGAGGCAGGGGATCGGGGGGGGGGGTTGCACTGCTCTGATCCCTGCACCAGGGCATGGGGCGGAGACATCAGCAGGAATCCCATCTGCTTGTGCATGCGGCCTTTCTGTGTCCACTGGGAATAACACTGGCTCCTGGCAGTGGCCAGGGGCTCGAGAGGGTGCCAGGACAGCATGTTAAAGGTGTCTGTGGTCGTGTCCTTTCCCACGTGGTTTGATGGGCTGTTGGTGCTGCCTTGTCTGATGTGCCAGTGGGCACTGGTGTGCTCATGGCTGAGCACCAACAGAGCTGCAGCTCCTGCCCAGCCGTGTTCAGCCGCGCAGCTCTGTCCCATGGCAATGGTCTCCCTGGGGTGCAGGAATGGCTCCTGAGCCATGTTAGCACATGCTCTCAAAGCTTGATCCCCTGAGCACAGGCCCCTGAGCTGCCTGGCCGCAGGTCCCCAGGGCTCTTGTTGGTTCAGCCGCTGCCTGTTGA
The DNA here is from genome assembly GCA_039720435.1 of Amazona ochrocephala. Lineage (NCBI taxonomy): Eukaryota > Metazoa > Chordata > Aves > Psittaciformes > Psittacidae > Amazona > Amazona ochrocephala. The sequence continues at coordinate 94,816,030 of CM077879.1, forward strand.
TGCCATCCCCATCCCTGCTGCTCTGCCCCCTCCCCGCAGGAGCCCTGCATCGATGTATCGATGGCAACAGTGCAGTGCAGGAGCCGGCGATGCCCGACCTCGTGCTAAACACATCGACTCCTCCTGCAGAGTCGATTCCAGCCTGGTTATGGGGATCTTATTTGGTATTTAACATCTGAAACGTGTCTGTGCCTGCGAGTGCAGGCTGCGGGTAGCCTGCAGGGTGTGCGCTTGGAGCCGGGCTGTGGTTCCCTGTGCTGAAACCTTGCCCCTTGCATGGGGACTGTCACCGAGCCCTCTCCGTAGGGAGATTTGTCTCCATGCCGGTGGTCCTGGAGTGGCAGGAGAGCAGTGCAGGGGGTGGAGGACCCTCCTGCTCCCCCCTGGGCTGCTGCAAGGTGCACACCAAGGGCTTTAGGCAGCAACGCTCGAGCTTTTCTCCCCGCAGCCTGTCCCAGGCTGATGCAAGGCTCAGAGCTGCCTTTAATCAGCTCTGCCTCGCAGCCGAGCCCAAGAAGCTGCCCCCGCCTCGTGCCCTTGTTTACCAGAATCCCCTGGCACGGCCTTTAAGCGCTTCCATTAACATTTTTGCATCGTGCTTATTGCAAGGCCGAGCCCCGCGCGTGGCGGGCAGCAGCACTGGGATGGCTTTAATTGGTTTGGAGCTCTCGCCGCTGGCAGTGGAGCGGTCTCTGTCCTCAGTAATGACCTGGAATTCGATCACGTGGCTTTTTATTAGGTTGTGAGGCTGGAAGTGCTGTTGCAGGGGGTCAGAGCAGAGCAGGCACCGCTGCGCGGTTGAGGCAGAGGAGCCCTTTGCTGCTGAGGGGCTGGAGCTGATGATGGAGCTGCTCTCATGGCTGCACATCTCATGATGTGCTCCTGTGCTGAGCTGCCGCCAGCCCCTGGAGCCATCCTGGTCCTACCCAGTGCCACCAACCAGCACCTCTGGACGTACTGGAGCTTGGTCAGCTGAGGGGAAGGGTGCTGCTGGCTGTGTGGTGCCTGAGGACAGTGTCCAAGTGCCTCCCCAGGGGCCTTGGGGGTCCCAGCAGTGCCAGTGCTGGCGGCAGCACCGGTGCTACTGCGGTGATGGGGCAGGGAGAGCAATTGCACCGTGATTAATGGCACGCTGGCGGGAGCTGACAGCTCGTGGTGCCCATGGTGGCATCGAGCAGCTGGATCCTGTGCTCCCAACAAGTGAGGGCAGCCTGATGCTGGCTCCCGGTACCAGCTCTGCTCGCTCCCGCCCGCGGCCGGTTTGGAGATTCTAGCGGCGTCGCCCAGGTTTATTAAGCCAATAAACCAATGTTAAGTATCCGCACGCCAGAGCCCCCTGAGGTATCTTTATGTGCAGAGAGGAGCGGGGGGATCCCAGTGCCTCTGCGCTGATGATTGCTCTGTCACGCTAATGAATAGAGAGGAGCAGGTAGCGCCGTGCCAGGCTGCAGGGTGGCTGCTGCGCCTCGCACCAGGCATTTGGAAGGTGTGTTTGCCTCTCCTGGCTGGGCTCCCTGTGGAGCACCTCATTCCCTTTGTGTTGTGGGCAGGTAAGGAGAGGAGCAGCAAAGGCTTCGAGGTCTCCAAGGTGCCGCATGGCTCCGGGATGCTGGTGGCATCTCTATCTGCTTTTCCCCCAGTGAGTTGGGCAGGGAGAGAACCATCTCCATCATCCCTCACTGCGCCTGGGGCTCTGCCTCTGCTCCCAGCCCTGCGGTGGGAACTGTTGCTTGATAAAGCCAGGCAGGGTCTCCCTGGTGCAGAAACACCCAGGCCAGGCTGGATGGGGCTTGGAGCAAGCTGCTCTAGTGGAAGGTGTCTCTGCCCATGGCAGGGGGTTGGAACTGGAGGAGCTTTAAGGTCCCTTCCAACCCAAACCAATCTGTGACTCTATAATGCTGATGGACCAAGGGGCTCCAGAGGGGTGTGAGGGGCCCAGGAAGCACAGCAGCACCCCAGAACGTGGCAGCACTGCCCGCAGCCCTCCCCACGCTGCAGTGCGTCCATGAGGGATGCTGGAGGGAGGCGATGCACTGGCAGCATGCAAAGCAGGCCCTGTATAATAGATAATAATTAATAGACTGCTCCAGCGGCTAGCTAGGTAAGTAGATAAATAATTTTAATTATCCTTGGGGAGGCTGTAAATTCACACACAGCCCTTTATTAAACTCTCTGTTTACAACAGTCATTTATATTGTGTGTCATTTTGCATAAAACCCCCTTGGGGCTGAATAACGCTGCGTAATAACGGCTCCGTTATTGCCAGTGCCTGTGCTCCGGAGCTGCTGGTGGCGCAGGCAGGAGCACCGCAGGCAGGGACATAGGAACGTGGGTCTGTGAGAGCCTTTGGTGTGCTCCTGCAGGTGCAGAACCGGTGCTGTGGTCCCCCAGTGCTGAGCTCTGTTCTCCTGGAGGGTCCTTACGGTGCCTCCAGGGTCCTGCGCTTTCCCAGTGGAGTTTATGGCTTTGTGCTGGTGGCAGGGTGGTTTCTTCCCCCCTTTTTGCGCATGTCTCTCAAAAGAGCCATAAATTCCGAGCTGTGAAATCCCGCTGCATCAGCAGTCTGCAAAATGAATTGATATTAAACGTGACAAAAGTCTCTCTAATTCACCCTGGCCAGCTCCTGCTTCCCTCCCTGAAGACACAACTGAGAAGTGGAAGGATGGAGCTCGCCATCGTCCCTGCCTGGGGTAGCACTGTCACCCATTGCTGAGCTGCTCGTTAATTAGGGGTTATTTACGAATAGCACTGCTGTGCTGCATGCAATGCCCCATCCGCACCTGTGCGCTCCCTCCTGTCACATGTGTGTACTCCGTCTCCCGGCCCATTAACACCTGTGGGGTTTGGCAGGGGTATTTGCTGGGGCAGAGGGATGCAGGAGCCGCAATGCTCATAGTGATGCTCATAGTGATGCTCTCTGTGGCAGCAGGGACCCGCTCGCTCGTCGCAGTGACCTCGCTTGCGGAGCATCGTGCTCCATGGACTAATTTGTTTCCAATGGCTGTTCCTGGCAGAGGCCCTGCCAACACCAGGACAATTGTCTCTGGGGTTTAAAATTACCTCTACAGGAACAGTGTGTGTTTCTCCCTTCCTGGATGGGTTTGTAAGGGTGTTTCGGTGCCGGAGGGGTCTGTGCTTGCTCTGGCTCGGGTATGTGCACGAGGTAACTTTGCAGTCAAATAACCATGTAGTTTAATATCCCAGTGATCAGGGCTGATGTTCGTGTCGTTAATTTTGGAGCACTTTCTTTCTTCTCTGTCAAGTTAGGCTCATTTCCGGCAGGCTGAATACCTCACTGTCCCTCACTGCAGCCGGGGTTCTAGCATTTCCCTCCCTGTTCAGTTTTTGTTCCCTTTCTGGAAGCTCAGCAAGTTGGAAGCAGGGGAGGTCTGTGCCAGTGCTACCAGTCCCGGTGATCCAGAGCTATCCCAGTGGTGTCTCAGCTCTAGCCTTCTCTGGGGGATGCAGAGATGCATCCCTGTGCCTGTTTGGAAATGCACAAGGGTAGAAAAGATAGGGATCAGAGAAATGGGACACGGGGACGTTACAAGTCTCCTTTCATCCCTTTCCAGATCCTGGAGGGATCGTGTCTTGTAACGGCTTCCCAGGATTTCAGATCCCAAGTGTGCAGAGCAGGACAATAGGCACAAATGCTGATTCCCAGCTCCCATTGTCACCACCTCCTGTGGCTTCACCATGTGTGGTTGGGGCAGGGTGGGGGGAGCCAGCAGTGCTGGGACCGGACCAGCTACAGGAGCAGGAGGGGTGTATGAATCTGAAGGGGAATCTTTGCCTCTCTCCCCATCCATCCCCTCCTGGCTCTTCCCTCCTGCTAGCCTGGAGCCCAAGGCTTGGGCACCACCATCTGCTCCTCCTGCCCCTGCAGCAGCGCTGGGACCCATCGCCCCTGCACTGGGGGCTGTGCCCATGCTCACCCTCCCCTTTCCCTGCTGAGGCTCCCGGCAGCCGTTCCAGGCTCACTGGGTGCAATGGGGTGTTTTGGGACGCTGTGCAGGGGGAGTGCTCCCCAGCACCGGGCTGGGGTTATTAGTTAGTTTTAGCAATCGATATAATTGATGCTGTGCTCGCTGGAGGAAGCCACTGGAGGGCTGTTCTTCCAACTCATTACGTTTAGAGCTGAACTATCCCCTTTTTATATAAATCCTGACAGATAAAGATAAAATACACCATTTTCTGTACAGCTGCATCCCAGAGCCAGGGCTGGCTCTGTCCAGGGCCACCCTGAGCACATGTGTCTTGGGGAGGGTCCCCTGGTTCTGCTGAGCAGGGCCTGGAATAGATGTGCCAGAGACACCAAAACTGCTCCATTGGCTGTCACCTCAGGGTCCTGCGTGTCCCCTCTGCTGTGACCCTCCCTGGCGCTGGGATCTCTCCGTGTTTCTCAGCACAGGATGCTCCTCCCCCCCGACTTGGTGAGGGTCTGAGCTGCTGACTCCAATGAACAGGGGTTGGCGGGATGCTTGCGTGTCGGTGGCACCCGCAGGCATCCTGCCTGCATGTGTGACCTGTGGTGATGCTGCTGGGGGATCCCGAGCCCCCTGTGGCTGTGCTGGGTGATGCTCACTATGTATTGACGGGCTCTGGCTGGCTGCTCACAGGAGAGACTCAGGCTTTGGTGCGTGGCCATCAGTGCTAAAACAATGTCCCACCTTTTGTGCTCCTTCCCCAGCTATGGGGAAGTCCCTCGGACAGGACAGGTTCCCCCTTGCCCCTGGCCCTCCCTCAGTGCTGTCAGGGGGCTCCGTGCTGCAGCCTCATTGGTGTTAATAGTCAGCCATTCCCTTTGGTTGATGCACTGACTTGGGCAGGAGAAACGGCTGTGGAGATGAAATGGAAACCATGGGCTTGTTCCCAGCTTGTCCCAGCCTTCAATGGAAACTCAATCCCTGATGGAGGGATCAGTGCTAACGTGTGCGGTGCTGGGGCCTGCAAGAGGCATTGGGGCAGTGGAAGGAGAGCCGCTGGTGTGCCCTCTGTGGGGCTGCCCTGGACCACTGCCTGCCTGGCTGCAGGACCTGGAATGTCCTTAGGGGACAAACCTCTGAGTGTGGCCCATCAGCCCTGAGCAGGAGCAGCCCAAGGCATGCAGGGAGCAGGACAGTGCCTGGGTTCCCCTCGGGCATTCCTGCTCCTCCTGGGTTGTGGGAGCATGTCCATGTGGAGCTGGGCACACAGAGCTGCTCCCCAGGGCCCTCATCCTGCCCCGCTGAGGGTTTGCCAGCAAACCCAGCCCAGGGGGTGCTGCGCGGCGTCCAGCTCGGTGGTGAGGGATCCTTCCATTTACGTTTGTAGTTTTTCATTTCCAGATGAAATTAAGCTGCAGAGAGCAGAACCCAAACCTTTTATTTTTTTAAGCAATGCATCAACGCATCCCTTGAGGGGAAAACACTCTCACACGGAGGTTTTCCTGCACTTTGCTTGTCCTCCATGTCTCGGATCTGCGCTTTCAAAGCGCTCGCCCCCGGCCAGCTCCCGCGCTCCAGGTTTTCGGTGGTTTGGGGTTTTGTTTCTTTCTGGTTTTCGCTATTGTTTCCGATCAATTTTGCAGTAGGTTTGTGTTGAGGATAAAAGCCTCTCCCTGCTCCACTCATCTGGCAGCATTTCGTGCCCTTGTGCTGCTGCTGCAGCTCTGGGACAGCAAGCACCAAGCAGAGACCCCGCAGTGGGTGGCCGCTCCTCGCCTGGGGGTCCCCTACCTCTGCTCCTAGTGCCTGCAGCTGAGGACACCCCAATATGGTGGCTCTTCTCCCATGGTCTCACCCCCTTGCAGGGCTGCTCTGCCTTCCTGCAGGCTCCTCCAGTGGCCCGGCTCCCAGCCTGCTCTGTCCCATAGTGATCCCAGCTGTCAGTGGTCACCCCCCCGAGAGGAGCTGTCTCCTTTTGTCATGTCCCATCAGGTTCTCACTAAAGAGGTTGAGCCGCAGGTTAATTTACGGTGTATGGGGGAGCCAAGGATGGGAATGGCATCTGCCCTCTAAATAAGTCATGAAGCAGGATCCCAACAGCACAATTAGAACCCTCTGTTAATGATTATTTATGGGGCTGTGAATGTTTATTTAACCTGGCTGTATTAAATATTAAACCAGATTATAATATTTATAAGTGTATTTACAACAGGAGGCAGTGGCGGGAGGTGAGGTGAGGGGGGCACCGGTGCTGGAGGGGCCATGGGCAATGCACGGTGGCTTGGGGGGGGTGGATGCTGCTAGGCATGACCTCCACAGGGTCACATCCAGCAAGGGACAAGCCTTGTGCTGGCCCTGCCTTCCCTGTGGTCAGAGCTGCCACCCTCATGAGAGGCTTGGGGCTCCTACTGCCCTGCACAGGGAGAGGGAACAGCCCTGTCTGCCCTGGCAGGGCCGGTGATGGGATCAACTGTGGCCATCGGCAGGCACTGAGGGGGAAGCAGGGAAACGCTGTTAGTGGAGTCCTGACTGAGAAAGCACCAGATTGAATCGGTTTCACTTGCCGTTGGGAAGTCTGTTGGCAAAGCAAACAGTGTTATTGGCCCCCGACAAGCTGAGCATGCTCTCCCCCCAGAGAGCACGCTGGGGGCTGCTCTGACATGAGGTACGTCTGCTCCCAAAGCCAGGGTGGGACGGAATCATCTGCTGTGTTTGGGGCGCAGGTCCGGCTGCCTGGTGACCCGCAGGGAGGATGAGTTCTACTGGCCCCGGGCGTCTTCCTGCCCGTGCTGTCTGTAAGGAGCGCGGGTTTGCAGGCAGGAGCATGGGTGGCACTTGGAGGAGCTGAGAAGCATCCTAAGGGGTTTCTGCAGAGGTTCAGCGCTGTTGTGACCGGTAACACTGTTTTCAGGTATACAATCCAAGGTAATGACAGGGCTAATCAGATCTGCAGCGTGAGCTGTTGGGTTTGGGGTCAGGAGGGAACAAACCTCACCTGGAGCAGCAGAGCTTAATTGCTTTCGTCCTGCACTGGATCAGAGGGGAGAGCCGGGCTTGGAAGCAGCCAGGGCTCATGTCGGGTCCCACGGCTGCGTGTGGCTGGGTATGGAATTCATACGTGTGGCTGTGTGTGGGGTTCAGCTCCATACAGCAGAGCCACAGCTCCTGTCCTGGCCCTAGCGACTGCAGGAGATCAGTGAAGATCCCCCCATGCTCCCTGTGATGGTGTGATTGCCGGTTCCGCAGCCCATTGCAGACAAAATGATGATTAAGGGGTCCTACCCTATAAGCAGACAACCATGTTGACCTTATTTAGGCTCCTAATCAATTTGCCCCCGGTGTGATTAATTGAGATGCTTGCCATTGATTTTCTGTGCTGCAGGAGCAGCTGGGTGGGATTCACAGGGATGCCTGCAGGGAGATCTTCGGGTCTGTCTGTGCTGCTGCAGCAGGCTGGGATTATCCTGACTACTCCTCAGCCATGGGTCCTTGGCTGGCTGCTGCAGGAGGGGGCCAGGGCTGGTCCTGAAGATCCAGGTGAGATTTGGGCTTCCCAGGAGCGCTCCAGCATCCTACAAATGGTGCAGTGGATTCGGGACCCCAGGAGGGATGGTGTACTGTCCTATGGGAGCGAGCCAGCAGCTCAGGGGAGAGCCCACGCAGCCAGTGCCGCCATGGGTCCCTCTGCCCAGGATCCCTGCCTGCTGCCTGCCCGGACACCGTCCCTCCTGCCCATGGGCACAGGGTTTGGGTCCCCTTTGCCCCTGGCTGCAGCAGTGCTGGAAAGAGGGTCCCTGGAGCGCGGGCTTGGCCCAGGTGCACTGTAAGGGTGGTGTGATCCCCTCCCTGAGTGTCCCCACTGGGGCGACTGTGGGATCACCGAGCACCAGAACCCCGCGTGAGGTGCCGGCAGCTGCCAGAGTGGGAGCTGCTCTGCCCGGAGCCGCGCGCTGGGGGTGAAGGACCTCCCGCACAGATGATTGGAAAGGATTTTGTAGCTGAGCTGCTGAGCAGATGGATTTGCCCTGGACTGGTCCTTGTGGACTCTGGAACGTTTTCTCTTCTGTCACAATTCTGGTTTATGGCTTGCCATTTGCTCCAGCGAGCGATGAGAGAGCCCTTGGCGTCCCGCTCCCGCTGCCCTTCAGGAACACGTCGACATCGCTGCTGGGAGCAGCTTGCTCCTCTTCAGGAATGGTGCTGGGGCGCTGGCAGGACACCCCGAGCCCCTGATGCCCCCTGCCCGCACTGGCTGCTGGGGCCGGTGCTGTTGGGGGATGCTGTGCCAGCAATGTGGTGGTGGGTTTATAACGAGCTGTGCGTCATTACAGTGACCACCTGCAGTGTGAGCAGCAGCCAGCCCATGGTCCAGCCAGGGGGTCCATTGCACTGGGAATGGTGGTGCCCCATCCCATCTGCTGCTCCATCCCTGCTGCTGCCCTGGTGCCAGGACACGCAGCACCAGGGTCTTGTGTAAGGTAGAGCTGAGTCCTGCAGCTGCCAGGACAGGACAGGGCCCCAGATGTGGTATCTCTCTCTGCCCGGTGCCCTCGGCAGCTGTCTGGGCCTCAGCATTCCTCTGTGCTGGTGTATTTCTGCCCCTCTCTTGTCTCCCTGGTGCCAGTGACAGTCCTGTGGGGTGTTTCTTGGTGGACCCCTCCATGGTGGCAGCATGTGCAGGGGACAGTGATAGCCCCGGAAGCAGGGCTGTGCGTTCCCCTTGCTCCACTGTCAGCATTCCATGCGGTGATTTGGCCGGTTACTTTGGTTTCAGTCCTTGCTTATGGCTGATATTTCTCTTTCTTAGAAGAAGGGGAAAGATGACACACTATCCCCCATCAAAAGCCCTTCCCCTTCCTCCAGCAGCATTTCTCCCATTTACATTAAAGGCTATAACGGGTTGGAGTAAATGGAGCAGGTTTGCAATTAGTTTTCAAAGTACTTATCTCATTAAAGTAAATGAATTATTGATTTAGTGACACTCATGCTTTTAGTGAGCGGCACAGTGCCATCACCACTCTGCCGCTGGCTCTCGGCAGTGGCCAGCCCTCGCACGCCTGATCCTCGTGTGCACGCGTGTGGCCAGCACAGACCCGCGCTGGATGTGGGAATTGTGGCTGTGGGAGCTCAGACAACACGGCTTTGCAAGGGGCACCCATCACAGTGCAGGCACTGGGGCTGTGTTACCTGCTGAGGGCTGGGCTTGGGATGAGATCCGGACCCGGTCCCTGGCACGCTCCTGTGGGCACAGTGGCCATGCTGGGACACCTCCTGCGAACCCATCCTTGCTGTGCTAAGATGATGGAGACGGGAGGGAGGCGGCCCACTGGTGCCACGGGTGCTTGGTTCACTGGGTGCATGGCAGAGGACTGGCATGGGGCTGCAGGGCTGTACGACGGCACTGGGACTGGTCCCATCATGACCCGGCTGCCTGTGGCTCCTCCAGGGCAGGGAGAGGGGTGTGGGGGTGCTCGGGGCTGGATTCTGGACTCTGTCTGGTGGAGCGCAGCCATAGGAGGGTGAAGCTCTGACATGCTGCGCTGGTGCCAAATGCTTACGGCTAAACCTGCCGTCCCCTGGCCAGCTGCTGATTCAGCTCTTCTGTGCTTCTCTGTACAGAGATTTAATCTCTCCTGTAAGATAAAATACTCCATTAATGGGAACCTGCCTACTCAGAGCTGCCCCGCTCCGTGTTCCAGGCAGGAAGAGCTGCGCTCTCCCGCTGCCAAGAGCTGAGGCTGCTGCTGCTGGGACAGCACCGAGAGTGGCCGTGGGCACCGGGATGTGCTCAGCTCCACATGGACACACTGCTCCTTGACTCCTGTGACCCCGTGTCTCCTGCGGGATGGGACAAGGGGCTGTGGGAAGGATGCCAGTGGGATGGGCTGGGAATGCCAGACTCCTGGGTGGTACCTGGCAGGCACGCGGGTGCCACCGGCTCTGCCAGTGGGTTTAAGTTGGCAATGGGGAGACTGAGAGGAACTCTGAGGCAGAAGCTCTTCCCTGTGAGGGTGCTGAGGTGCTGGCACAGGGTGCCCAGAGAAGCTGTGGCTGCCCCATCCCTGGCAGTGTTCAAGGCCAGGTTGGACACAGGGGCTTGGAGCACCCTGCTCCAGTGGAAGGTGTCCCTGCCCATGGCAGGGGTTGGAGCTGGAGGAGCTTTAAGGTCCCTTCAGCCCAAACCGGTCTGAGATTCCGTGATTCGTAGGTGATGTGTGTGTCTGAAGCGCTTTGTCCTTGGGAGTGCAGCGCACTGGGAGGGAGGAGGTGGTGATGCCGTGAGAGCCGCAGGTTTCAGGCAGGAGGAAGTGTGGAAGTGCTGGGAATTGACAGAAGCTGCAGCAAGGATTTCGGTTGAAAGGCTCACAGCAGCTGCTCGGGATAGTAGTGTGTCGGTGACCGGAGTTAGGACTGGGATGCTGCAGGGGCATCAATGCTCCCAGTGCGCTGATGGGCTCCGCTTGTCCCTTGCCAAGGCAGATGGGTCTCCCTGGGTGGGGGGAGCCACAAGGTGCTCAACATCACCAGAGCCAACAGTGGTGAAACACCTCGAGAGCTGCCCGGGGGCACCCAGCCCCATGTGGGACCTGCAGGTGCCCCCGAGCTGCAGGAGCAGGCGCTTGGTCTGTCCTGGTGACAAAACCCTGCTCCTTTAATTAAACGTGTTGACTTTGCCCGGCCATCCCGCCCGCCAGAGAACGCGCTTATAAATTAAACACTAAACCCTTAATGGCCCATAAAGAAATATTCACTGCTGCTTATGTATATAGGGATATAAATAGAGAGGGCTGCCGGGGGAGGGGGAGGATATTATTTTTCCTCAGCCAGATAATCTTTGCTAATGAATTTAATTAAAAGCAAAATTAATTTAGGGGTTTTGGTGGGAGGAAGGGGGGGGTCAAAATGTGCTTTGACAAACTATGGAGAGTTTCCCAGCAGAGCAGGGTGGTGAGCCCAGGCCCGCCCCGGGGTTTGCCCCGTGATTGTGAGGTGGGGATGGGGGGTGTTGGGGTGCAGCACCAGGGCTCTGGATCCAGGTGGTTTTGGCTGGGTCAGGTTTTGCTGGTGAGCTGCCTGCGTTAGGCTCTCCTGGTCGGGATGGGGGTCCCTGCAAGGCTACTCAGGGCTCCAGTTAGAGCCAATGAACCTGGAGCTCAGCCAGAAGAGCAGGGACAAGACCCCCCCGGGACTGCTGATCCCGACTGCCTGCAGCTGTTCCTGTCCCACCCCCATCAGTGCTCTGCCAGGGCTGTTCCTCTCCTGTTTGATGCAGGTGCAGGACAGGGCCGTTTGGAGCACTCCAGCCCTTGCGGTGCCTGGGACCAGCAGAGACTTGTGCCGGTGCTGGGCTGCGGGAGCTCCCAGGGCGCATTCCGGCTGCTGGGGCCCTGCGGTGCTCTGTGGAGGTTCTCAGAAGGCGCCTTCCTTGGGAAGCTGTTTGGGAAATGAGACTTTACCCATCACGGCTCCTCCCCGAGGGGAGCGAGTGCCCCTCAATTATTCATGGCCGGAGCGGCTGCCTGGGCTCCCAGCACCCCCAAACCCCCGCAGCACACGCTGGGACTCTGCTCCCGCTGCGCCGTCCCCTGCTTCCCCAGCCGGGGATCCTGAGCGCTCCTTGGTGAGGAAAGCCTCGGGAGGGGGGGTGGAGGCAGGAGTGCCGTTGGCCTGCACCGTATCCCCTCGGTTCTGGGGGCCAGGGAGGGTCCAACCAACTTTTCTCGGGCTCTCATGTCCCACAGCCAAGTCCGCTCTGGAGTAGGAGCTGGGAAGGGAGACTCCTGAGGCTGGAAAACGCCGAGTCTGGCTGGGCAAGAGCTTTCTGGAGGGTTTTTATCATAAGAGCACTAATGGAAGTCAGCACCAGCCTAATGAGCTGTGCTCCTCTATGAATCTGCTTCATTGAGGCAGGAATTACCATAATTGATTATCCTGCTGCGCGGCTGAGAGCCGTGTTTGCTAACAGAGGTGCCTGGGAACTGGCTCCGCTATTCCAGAGCCACCACCATGCGTGGTTGGGCTGCTGGACACCCAAATGTTCACAGGGATCTGGACATGGGCTTGGGGCAGCGTCTGCTTCCCCCAGCCCTGGGCACACGGTCCTGACACCCAGAGCTGCCCCATCACAGGGCGCTGCTTTCCTGGGATGATGCTCTGGAGGAGCACAGCAGCTCCACACCGGGTGGCAGAGCCACGGCTGCTGCTGCAGGGCTCGACACCTCCTGGTCCCCAAAGAAGCGATTAACAAACAGAAACAGCCCTGGCTTACTCTTTTTAAAGCCCTCTCGTGATGTGTAAGCTGTTCTCGTTATTCCTGAGGGTCTGACGTGATTTATGACCGTTTGTGTTGGCAATGCTGCAAAAGCCAATTAGGTGAAGTGCAGCTTTCAGGGAGTTTTCTTTGAAATTTGGCGATGTTCTCCAGGAAGGGCCCGGAGCCGGGGCGGCAGCGCCGGGAGCTGCAGGGCTCGCTCCTTGGGACCGCACCGGGAGCGAGGCAGCGCCAGGCACTGCCCGGGCAGGAACACCGCAGCATCTTTGGTGTGTACAGAGGGTTTGGGCACGCTGAACTCTCTGTGTCCATTACTTTGGCAGCAGCTGTGTCCAATCCGACCCCATGTTCTCTGCATGGAGCTGGGCTTGTGCTTGCAGACCCTCGGAGAAGCTGAGGAAGGGGCCTGTGGTCCATAAGAGCTGGGTCAGGACTGGTGTGCCGTCAGAGCTGGAGAGGGCTCCTGCTGCTGCTGATCCGTGTACAGGGCTCAGCCACCCCACGGCTCTTACCCGGGAGAGGTTTCCCAGCACGCCAGGAGCTCATCCTCACGTTCCTACTTGTATCCGAACATTTTGCCAGTCAATGAGCAAACAGCATTGACTGTAAGCAGGTTAGCGATGATGATCATTGATTTTAATCCTTCCTCCTCTTTCTTGTCTCTCCTTAGAGAGCCCAGCGCGAGCATCGCAGGAGGAGCTGGGCTGAACAAAAGGTACGAGGCGTTCGGTGCTGCTGCAGAGCCGAGGGCTGCTCTGGGGCTTGGGCAGTGGCTGCACAGCCCAAGCCACTGCGCTCGGGGCCCGGCGTCCCTCTGGGGCCACGCTGAGAGCTGCATGCTGCAACCTGCATGTGAGGGGCAGGCGCTGGGCGCTGCTGCTGCAGGGCCGGGGGGACGGGGCAGAGCCTGTGCTGGGGGTGGCTGATGCTCCCCTCCACCAGCAGCCGGCACGCAGCAGGCGCTGAGCCCCGTGCAGGCGTGACGTGAGTGGCGCGAGGGCCGCAGTGTCTGTGAGCTGTCCGTGTGTGCTGCCGCTGCTGTCTGTGCTCTGTGCAGCTCCTGGGGAAGCCTGTGGAGGGGACTCTGCCCCTACCGCAATGGCACCAGCCCCAGGTCCTGCCCTGACCTGGCAGCTGTCTGCTGTGAGTGATGTTTGCCCCAGGGTCCTGCAGCCCATGCTGTGTCACACGAGTTCATGGTGTTACCCAGGCTGAGACGAGCTCAGGCAGGTGATGGCTTGCGCACGTGCACAGGGAGCCAGCCCAGTGCCCACTGGGCAGAAGGGAGATGGCTTCTTCCCATCATAACCTCGCGTTGCTTTGTTTCACGGCAGTAGGCTCTAGTCCCATCTCAGAGTGAGGGGACAAGGTCCCCCCAAAGGTCCATCCTGCTGAGGACAGCACAAACCCGTGCTCCCCCACAGCCTCAGTGGGTAAAGCAGAGGAGCAAAGATAAGGCAAGGGGCTGGGCATGAAGATGCTGATGGAGGACACTGGTCCGGAGGTGCCTGTGCAGCAGTGGGAGCAGGGGGTGGCAGCATGAGCCAGGATTATTGGGATGAAGCTGAGCTGCGGGTCTGAGCCTGGGGGGGAAATGCGCTGGTCAGCAGCAGTGGGGCTGGTGGCACTCGGGTTGGTCCCTGGGGATGCTGCGGGCTGGGCTGCCCGGAGGCCGTGACTGTGTCTGGAGAGATGATGTGTCCTGCGGTGGGGTCCATGTCCTGCGGCTGAGCAGCCCCGGCGCTGGTTTGGATGGGAGAGTTGGGACGTGGCTGTGGGTGACTGATGCTGTTTGTAAAGGTGTCGTGGGGAGAGGGCGGCTGTGGATGCTGAAGTGGGAGAAGGTGAAGCAGCACTGGAAAGGGACCTGTGCCGGGGAGCTGAGCTGCCTCCCTGCCCAGTGACCCTCAGCTGTGGCTTGTGTGGTGATGGAGGGGGTTTGTTCTGCTGCATTGGGCTGCTCTGCCCCAGGTCTCTGCATCCGGCGCACACTGAGAGCATGTCCCATGCAGTGATATGGGCCTCCAGAGGGCTGTGAGGCTCCAGGGCACGGCTGGGCCTGGTTTTGCGGGCCACAGAGGAGGAGGAGAGGGTTTTGATGGCCAAGATATGAGAGGGAGTGGGAAGCCCCCATCCCAGCTGCCTGCAGTGGTGGCTCCTCTGCTTTATCACCCTCTCCTGGTGCTGAATTATTGAGAGTGTTGCTTTCTTTTATTGCTGTGCTGGAGGAGAAATGCCTCAGTGCAGCTCTGCTTTGAATATGATTATGGGGCTGGAGGTGTCAGAGCCAGCGGGGCCCCAGGGACCAATCTGCGCCCCTCTCGCTCCTGTGCCTCCCCTTATTTATTCTCTCCCTCTCAGTTGAGCGCTCACAGTCCCATTACTTCTCCACCGAGTGGGGCCCCGGGGGACAGAGATTTAGTGCCTGAGCAGCAGTGAGCCGAGGGGCCACGCCTGCACTGGGACCTGGGTGCAACGTTGGGGCATGATGCCCCGGGCCAGTGCCCCAGTGTTGGTGGGGCTCCTGGGTGTTGTTCCGATGCAGACCACGGTGGTCACATCCCAGGTAGCTGCTTGTGCAGGGACCATCCCCATTGCTCTGCACACGGGGATAGCTTTGGCTGCAGCTCGGCTGCATCCGGCAGAGTGGGTGATGCCCCAGGATAGCCCATCCCAGCCGGGTCTGCCGGACCCCGGCCGAGCATCCCTGCCTGCCGGGAGCAGGGATGGGGAGCGTGTGGCTGTGCGAACCGGGGGTGCCGGGAGCCGGCTGGCACCTCGCAGGTTAACCGTGAGAGCGAGGATGGATTCCTTATTGACAGGGCGCTTGAGAAATGCTGAGGCAGGACGTCGGCTGCTCCGAGTGTCAGCGGAGCCCACGCTGCCGCACCGGAGCCCACACGCTGCTGCTCGCCCCAGCCCCGGCCCCCCGGGTGCTCGCCTTGGGCTCCTCCCGCACGCTCACCCTGCGCTGGGCTCTGAAAGAACAGAGAGGGTTTCATTTCTCTCCATCCCTCTCCGTTTATTTCCCCGGGGTGGATAAACCCCCTGCACCCCCAGGGATGCCCGGTGTCCATCTCCGATCCCTGCTCTCCAGCCCACCCCACAGCACCATGCCGGATGCTGGCAGCTGGCTCTGAAGCTCACAGCAGCCCGCAGCGAGCGACCACACTGTGCCAGAAAGGGAGGCGAGAAGACAGGGTGCTTGTCCATGCTGGCCCTTGGCACTGGAGCTGCACAGTGAGCACCCGAGGGGACAGAGCCCACCGAGGAGCAGCGGTGCCCAGCGCAGCCGGCATCGGGGAACAGCCCATCACCCTCCCACCAATCCCACGGAGCTCCTCAGCACCCCGCTGCCAACATGATGATGTACTTTTGGGTAGGTACCAGCACGAAGGGTGGGCATTTCCCCTCCCTTTCTGCCGGGTTTTGCTCAGAGTCAGGGCTGTTTCTTGCTGTTGTTGCTTCCTGGCCAATGCCAGCCTGGGAGAGCTTTCCTCATGGCTTGCAGGCAGGGGATGGGATGTGATGCTGGAGGCAGGCCTGGCGCTGGGCAGGGAGGCAGAGGCAGGCAGCGGTCCCTGCCTGGGCACTGCCTGAGGACATCCCCATCACCATTCTGCCTCTCCTCCGCATGGTACTGGCTGCGGGCAGCAGCCCCCGCTCCTGCATGGGGTGGTTGGGGCTACCCAGGAACACCTCAGCCCTGTCCCCTCTCGGCTGTGCCGGGTTGGTGAGTGCTGCGCTCCAGGGGGCTCATGGCCAGGTGGTTTGGAGCCTGCATGGTTCTGTCTGGTTGTTCCCCACCAAGCTGGGGGCATGGAGGGCTGGGCTCTGCAGGGTTCAGGGTCTCCCTGTGCTAGCGGGTCTGTTAAGCCATCCAGGGGGATGCTGAGATCCCCCCAGCCATCCCAAGGGCTTCGAGCAGGGATGGGGAGGAGGAGGATGCGATGGGGTCTGTCCATGCACTTTGGTCAGGACTGGGGTGCTGGATGCGGGGGCGAGCTGCTCTCCTGGCATGTCCAGGACAGGGAGCAGAGGGAAGGTGATGTAGGGCAGCAGCTTCCTGCAGGTCTGCACCCAGAGGTGCAGGAGCTGGGCTCAGCATCCGGCTCTGCACCGTCCTGGGGGGCTCCCTGTGGCATCCCAGCCCATGAACTGGGGTTTAAGCCCGTGCATGAGCTCCTTTCACCACCTCCCTCCTGCTCCCACTCCCCTGGAGCTGGCTGAGGTGCCGGGGGGCTGCGGCAGCCTGTGGGGGAATATACACTTCGGAGAGCCGGGTTCCGGAGCAAGGAGCAGGGCAGATGAAGGGGGATGTGGGAAAGGAGCTCACAGGGAGGAGGAGGATAATGTGAATTCATTGTTTCTCAGGGAAGCGGCTTCCAGGCGTAAGGTGCTTTGTCATGAGAGGTCTCAGAGCAGGCGCTGGGCAGGAGCCTTCTGCTGGGGCCTTAATTCTGCCCAGAGACTTCATGAGCTGCGACAGCTCTGGAGGCAACTGCTCTGGAGTTTCCACTTGCGATCCTTAGGTGCTGTGTGGCTTTGCTGAGCTCCAGACAGCGCGGGGTGCAGGCAGCAGTGCGGGGTGCAGGCAGCAGTGCCAGCTGCCTGTTCCCATGGGAGCTCCTGCAGTGTTTGCTTGTTTGGGCAGTGCAGGATGCTCGAGGCTCTCCCTCCCCATCCCATGCGGTGCATGGGCCGGGTCTCAGTGCAGTGGGTCCCAGCAAGGCTGGGAGAGGGCTTTGCTCCCTGTGTGGTGGTTTCTTGGCATCGTAGGTGTCTCTCCATCATGGGAGCAGGGGTTTGGTTCCCTGTGTGGCAGCAGCACGGCCCATGGGAGCGCTGCAGTGGCAGGCGGCAGCGGGTGACTTGGGAATCAGCACCTCAATAGGCTGAGATGCCAAAGCAAAATGTCTTCAAATTAGCAGTAATTGCAGGCGAAATGAAGAGCATGTGGGGCAAGTGGAAGGAGGGTTCTCTAAATATTATGATTTTTAAAGTTTGCCCTGGAGTCCTAGAGCCCGGTTAAACGCTAATATCCTGTCTGTGCATTTAAAAAGCCTTATAATGAGGATTGAGTGTCTACTTGCAGAGTGCTGGTGCTCCTCTCTGCCCACCTGTATGCTGCTCCTGGTGCCATCCCTGCCTGCCTGCCCTGTGCCCAGCACCAGCAGTGCCCCCTGTGCCCATGGTCCGGGATGCACTAACGACCCTGGGCTTGACCGTCCCATCCTGTCCCATGCACTGGTGCCCCGGGGCTGCTGCCAAAGCCCCACTGCAGCCTGCAGTGGGGGTGCTTTTCCTTGGGAACCCCTCATCAGGCAGTGGGTCTGATCCCAGGGAAGAGGCTCTGGGAATGTGGCGTTTCGGGTTCCCAGGTCTGCAGTTGCTCATTCCTTGCATCACCTCCATCGCTCCTGAGTCACCTCCACCCCGCAGTGGCCGTGCTTGGTGCCCTGCCCGGGGTGGTGCAGTGTGTTACCTGCTGGCACTGCCCGCTCAGCCCACAGTGCTCAGCAGTATCTGCTGTGCCCTGGCTCTGCTGCCTGCACGATAACGCTCATTCCACCTGGGGAGCCTGATTGCCATCTCATGTAAATATTGTGTCAAGCGCAAGGGCTTTCGGCAGGCGCCAGCGCTCTCACCGCTGCGGTGGTGGCTCCTGCCTGTCCGGCCCAGCCACAGGCATAAACCGTGTCCCATTGGAGCTGCCGTGTGCCCCACAGTGAGCTCGAGCAATGCCGGCTGCCGGAAGGTGCCTGTGACCGCTCTGCTTGTGCCGGATGGTGGTGGGATGGGAACCCCGCTTCCCTGCTTGTGCATCTCGGGATGCTGCAACTGGGTGCTGTTTTGTGGTGAGCACCGAGGGTCCCGAGGCACGTGAAGGGCAGCAGGACATCCGCAGGCACTGGCCCAGCTGCTGTCCCACTCTGCACAGCACTGGCAGCTCTGGCTGGAGGTCAGAACATCTCCATGTCCCTATCCCATCCCTCCCCGCAGCAGGCAAGGAAAGTTCCAGTGAGGTGGCGGTTTTCCCTAGATCCCATTAAACTTTCATGTGCTTTCTCTGCATTTCTGCTCCCCTCTCGGCTGCCACAGCCGCCGTGTGCTGGTCATGGTCCCCTCCTCACCCAGCGATGTGGCAGGCAGTGATGTGGCAGCCAGGGGCAGAGGCAGCAGCAGCAGTGAGGGTGCTGGGATGCTGCAGAGTAAAGGTTTCCACAGCAATCTCTGGCTTCTTTGGGAGCTGAGAGCAGGTGAGGGCTTCAGTGACCCCTCTGAGAGCTGCTGGAGAAGGAAGAGGAGGAAGAAGCAGAGGGTGCAGAAACGGCTGGGCCAGGCATCCCCAGGGAGCCGGGGCATCCTCCTCGACATCCCACCCGCACTCCCGGGGTCCCTGTGCCCTGGCAAGGCTGCTCCCTATGAGCCAGATCGGGTTCCAGTCCGCCTGTGGTTGGTTTAAACCATGTCTGTCTTTTAGAGGTGGAGCAAGGAACCGCGAACCTCTGCGTGGCTGAGGGCTGTTTCCAGAGAGGGGCTGGGATCGCTCAGGCAGAGGGAACAGTGCGCGGTGATGGCGTGGATGTGGGGGGGCGGTGGGCAGGGACCTCCCCGCAGCAGGGCAGAGCCTGCTGGCACATGGGGCTGTTGCCCGTCACCTCTGTCAGTCCCTTCTTGCTGTCCTGGCCTGTGCCAGCAATGTGGGACCTTCCCCTCACTTCCCAGCAGCTCTGATCCACCAGTGCCTTCACCTATTTGCTTTATGTCTGCGATGAACTTCTAATGAGCTTTTAATGAATGAGTGCCATGGCTTTGGGACACGCTGTGCTCAGGCAGGCTCAGGGCAGAGCCCTTGCCAGGGCTCCGGGCAGACCTGGGAGCCCTCCCTTCTGTCGGATGTAGTTTCTGGATGTCAGAGGCATCCTCCTCCTCCTCCTCTGAGGGGAGCTGGGTACCGGCGGCTCTGTCGTCTCCCGGCCTTGGGCACCTGCAGCAGCTCTGGCGCCAGGCCGGCTCCCAGCCACATGCACTATAGCATCCCTGTGGGCTGGGAGCAGCTCCTGGTGGGCTCCCTCATGGTTCGGGGGCATGTGCCCATCAGCTCTCCCAGCACAGGCTCTGCCCCTTGGCTCTGGCACCTCCCTGGGCCCCAAGGCCACTCCTGTCCTGGTGCCATGGTGTTCTCCCTCTTCCAGAAAACAAAACCCAAGGAGTCCTCAAGGGTTCATTTGAAACAAAAAAATGGGAAAAGTGCTGATTTGAAGGAAAGCCAGCCCCATCCTGTGCATGGGAGCGCATCGCCAACCCATCCCCGAAGGGCAGAGAGAAAGATGTGCTTAGAACTGCAGCCCTGTGCAACTTCTGCCTTTGATCATATATCTTACATGTGCCCTTTGCTTTCCCTCCTCTGATATTTATTAGGTTTAATTTTACTGGGACGCGGCTGTAAGTGAGACAGATGGAACAGGGTCTGTGCGCCTGGTGAACACATCTTAATTAAACAGATAAATAAACTTTCAGTCCAGGAGACTTCAGGTTTGGAGGGGCCCCTCTGGGGCTGCGGCTCCGCAGGGCTGGGCACAGCCCTGGTGCGCTGCTGGTGCCATCGGCCTGGCTGCGGCACGGTGGCACTGCTGAGGCAGGTGGGAGCAGCAGGTGAGGGACTCGCTGGTGGTGGTTGGCAACATGTTCCCTGCTCCGGATTGGCACTGCTGTGCTGGTGTCCCACAGCGGCTCCCCGCTGCTGTGAGGGCATCTCTGCAGCCAGGCTGATGCTGGTGATGGCTGAAGGAGGGAGAGAGGAGACTCAAATGCTCCTCAGCTCCCCGATCCGTGCCCGGTTTCCCTATTGCATTTATCCTGGGGAAACACGGCTGGCTCCTGCTGCTGCTGGTGGTGCGGAGGGTCTGCACCAGCGGGCCGGGGTCTCTGCCCAGCACGTCGCTCCATGCACTCTCCTTGCAGGAGAGCAACGTCTCTCCCTGCCCTGCGGCTGGAGCCAGCCAGGACCTTCCCATGACACGGCTGCTGGCTCGTGGCACTGCCACTGGCCAGGAACGCCTTTGAGTCACCCTGCCCGGAGCCAGGCTCTGGTGCAGAGGAGGACAGGCACATTACCTCATCCCAGAGCCGGCTTCCACCTCCCATGGTTTGCTTGGTTGAGCACTGCAGCCTGGAGCATTGGGCCATGCCCTTCCCTGGTCACCTCTGCCTGAGCAGCGCAGGAGCTGCAATGGAGCCAGACCATCCCAGGGGCCTTGGAAGCTGTCTGTCACCTTGCCCAGGGTGTCTGTCACTGTGCAGTGCTGTGGGGTGCTCTAGTGTACATGGGATCTGGTGGGCTCCTCTCCTCGCAATGTTTGTCCTCCAGCCCTACATCCTGCCCATGCACCAGGGCATGCAGGATTGCACGGTACTGGGGCTGCCAGAGTCCCTAGGGAAGGGGAGCTGGGGGCATGTGGGCAGTGTTGGCTCTGAGCACCAAGGTGTGCAGGACAGGATGCTCCATTGCGATCTGCGGTGGTCCCATGGGAGCTGGAGGGCAAGCGGTGGTGGTGGGACATGGGAACTCACTGTAGCCCATGCTCCTCACATGGAGTGGTGGCCAGAGGATGCTGCTGGTAGCAGATGTTGCTGCCAGGCTCCTCTCAGTACCACGGGGTGGTGGTGATGAGACCCCACGTCCCCTGCCTGATTTGGCACCCCATGGTCCCTTTGGAGCACTGTCACCCCGGGAGCAGGACCCTGCCAGGGGTTGGCACCCTCAGGACCCGGACACTGTTCTCGGAGCAGCTTTTCCCAGAGCTGTTTGTTTCACCGGGGTTGCCTGGTCGCTCCTGCCGGCCGCGCCACTGCTGTGGAGTGTCTGCAGCAGAGCAGGAACCACTGCGAGTGTACCAGGACACTGCAGCATGTCGCTCTGCCTGGGGATACTGTGGAAAATCCCAGCCTCTGATCAAGGCTGGTCGTGTGCTGGAGGCTCCAGCGGAGACGGAGCATCAGCAGCTGCTGGCACAGACCTGCCTTTGTGCATCACATTTGGCCAAGATGGAAACTGAACGGAGCCCACATTTCATTTCCCACATAACCAGACATAACACCGTCCCAGCTCTCAAGTCAGGTGTGATGTGGTGCCGGCAGTGTGGGGAGCCAGGACAGGAGCCCCTGTGACAGAACTGAGCCCTGTGGCACCACAGAGTGCCATGAGGCAGGACCAGGGACCCCGACGAGTACAAGTGTGTGCCCATGCTGGCTGTCCCTCAAGGGCACTGGCATGTAGGCTATTGCTATGGCAGCTGTGACAGAGGTGTGCGTGGCGTTGATGCGTCAGGGCTGCTGGCAGTACCGCAGGCCAGTCCGAACTGCCAAAAAGCCTCTTGAGCTCTGCCAGGGCCACCCCTGCCCGCTGCCAGCCTGGGGCAGGGGGTCCCGCGGCAGCGGGGAGCGCGGGGCCGCCGGCGCTCCCGCGGTTCTCCTCGCCGGCGGGGCTCGCAGGCCGCCCGGAGCAGGCCCTGCGCCCGGCGGCGCCGAGGCTGCGGCGGCTCTCACCGGGAGCGCCGGTGGCTGCCGGGGCCGTGCGTGCTGCGGGCGTGAGCGGGTCCGTGCCTCGCGGGGAGGCGGGGCTGGGGCTGCTGCATGGCTCCCTGCCCGCCGCCGGCCCTGCCTGCGTGTGTGTGTGTCCCAGGGAGAGCGTGGTGCGTGTGCACGTGTCCGGCTGTGTGTGCATGGGGAGCCCCGCGGCTGCGGCGCTGCCATCGCGGGGGCTGGGAGCGCCGCCTGCCCCGCGCGGCTTCCCGGGGGCCCGCGGTGCACCACCGAAACTCCCGGTAAGCCGCTTCTTCCCCCGGGAGCCAGCGCCGCGATGGGAGGCGGTTCCGCCGCCGGCCCCATCCTGCCTGCGCTCCCGCAGCGCGGCGGCGGGCGGCCGGGGCTGCCGGGGCGGTGGGGAGCGTCTGCAGGCGGCGGCGGAGGGGTTAAGTGCGGGATCAGCTGTTCTCATGTCATTACGGATTCTCTTCATTTTATACAGAGCTCTGTTTGATGTCTGAATGCACAGGGGACTCCCCCTCCTCCTCCAACTCCCACCCCTTTTATTTCGCTCCCGAGCCCTCTCTCCCTTCCTCCTCCCCTTCCTTTCTCTCTCCCGCTCTGGCTCACGCACACCCTTTGCAGACCGTGCGCTCAGTGCCAGTGTCTAATGGCACCGAAGTGAACCGCGGAGCGCGGCTGCGGGCGCAGCGGCCTGCCGCAGATGAACCCTCCTAACTAGCGCCGAGGGGTCGGGAGGGACGGCGAGGAGGGGAGAGCCCGAGGGGCCGGCCGGGAAGACGAGGATATAGCGCTGTGCGGAAGAGGACGGACCCGCGAGCAGCTTCACGGCTACCTGTCGACACATGCTGTGCTCCATGGCTAACTCGGGCTGCCTCCTTGTCTCCAACTCAGGCATGCTTCCTCACTCTCTCCCCTGCCCTCCAGCCTTCCTCTACCTCCAACAGGTAAGTCGCCCTCTGCGGGGGATTTTTTTGCTTTCCGGTTCACACGTGTTTCTGGCCGGTTCCTCCTCAGCAGAGGGTCAGAGCTTAACTGCTTCCTCCCCGGCGCTGGACCTCCCGGCGCCAGCCCCGCGGCACCGGCCGGTTTGGCAGCGGTGGCAGCTCACAGCCCCCGCCTGTGGTTCCTTTGGGCTTCCTCTGGTTTCCCCTCCACGCAGCTGGAAGCGTGACCGGGGCTGGGAGCGGGCTTAGGCACGGGCAGTGCGGCAGGCAGAGCTGCCGGTGATGATGGATGCTCTGGTAAAGGAATGAGGCTCCTGCGCGGCTTGAGGAGCCTCCGGGGAGAGGGGAAGGCAGTGAGCTTGTGCATGCACACGCGTGTGCGTGTATGTGAGTGCTGTCATGTTACATGTGTCTGCAGCCAGGCTGCAGGGTCGAGCGTGTGTGGGTTTGTCTCGCTGTGGACAGGGAGATGCTGCGGAGGTGCCAGAGGGACGGTGGGTCAGGGTGAGCTCCGGGTCCGGGAAGCCTGGCCAGAGGGTGCCCAGGCCATGGGTTTGGTGCTCAACTCTTGGCCAGAGCTTTCTGTCCCATGGGCTGCCCTGGCTCCTGCGCTGCACCCAGCGCACTGGGATTCCAGACGCGTTGTCCCGGGGGAAGCGCAGCTCGGGAGAGGCAGCGTTTCCTCCTCCAGCCGCTCTGCTGCATCGGAAATCCCATCTCCAGCCAGGAGAACTGCTCCATTTGTGCTTTCAGGAGTTTAAAAATTCATAGCATCCTCACCACGCTTGCCATGGCCTGCACGGCTTCCCCGGCAGTGAGCACCCGGCGCCGGTACAAACCCTCCCGCCACAGCAGGGATGGGCAGGGAGCCTTTTGGTCCCTTGGGATGTCTGTACTCTGTGTCCGAGTGGAATGCAGTGGCCGGAGTGTGGCTGTGCTGTGCATGGGAGCAGTGAGGCCCAGGGTTGCTCCATCTGGAGATGGGGCTGGCAAAGCCGCCGCTGGCTGTACAAGTGCAGCAGCAGCCACGGGGTGTGCGCGGGGCCGGGGCTCATGCAGGGGCTGCTGCAGAGGCCGGCCAAGATGGGTGCGTGATTTATTGCACCCTCCTGCAGGCAGAGGCTGGGGAGAGCTGGGGCTGGTCTGGATTTCAGCATCGGCTCTCTCAGGCAGTGCTGAGGTCCCTGCAGCCACCGACACATCAGACATTGAGCACCACCCCCGAGCCCTGACCCGTCCCTGGGGGGGTTCCATTCCTCTGAGGGGAGTGCACGGTGCTTTGAACCTGCAGCTGACGCAGGGCTGCGGCCTCTGCTGCCTGCATGGGAGGTTTCCCTCTCCGGCTGGGATCCCCTGTCCCCCCAGCGAGGGGCTGGGCTGTGCCACGTACCCTGCGGCACCTCCAGCTCCCTGCTTGCTCCTGGGGCTGCTGCTGCAGGCAGCAGGGCAGCAGCGGTGAGGGCAGCGGTAGGGGCTGTGCTGTGCACTGGGGAGTCCAGGGTCCCTGTGAAGAAGCTGCTCCCCACTGGCAGCTCCCTGCACCCAGCAGCTCCTGGTCCCCCATCACCCTGTTTGTTTTAATTCGACCATCGTGTTTAGCGTCTCTTCCTCCCCGCTCTCCCAGAAGCCTCCTGCTGCTTGGCAGCGGGTCTGGACTCGTGAGCCAGGAAGGAGGGTTTTAGCAAGAGGCTTGGAGTTGGATTTTCACCCAGCTAATGAACGCGATGGAGGCCAAATCTCTGCCCTCATCCCAGGGCTCGTCCCTTGCTGAGGTTCCTCGCACGGTGCTTGGAGATGGGGTGTTCCTGGTGCGTGTCACAAGAGGTGCCAGGCAGAGGGATGTCACTGACGGTGTCACATGGGAAGGGGCTTAGGGCTCCTCATCCTGCCCAGCTGAGCAAGGAGCCTGCTGCTCCCTGATGCTTTATCCCGGAATTTGCTCTGGAGTTGGGATTCGCACACCTTCAGCACGCCTGTGCTACGGGAGTGCCCGGGGAGCCCGTGTCCAGCACAGAGCTTCCCTCTGCCTCTGCCCAGCCAGCTCGACTCGGAGGCATCATGACGTGGCGTCTGTGGCAGGCTCGGTTTGGACCCTGTGGGATGCAGTTCCCTGTCCAGCGTGTGTGTGCACATAGGGAGGCAGATGTGTGTGCATCAGACCTGGGGATATATGTGGATGGTGCCAGAGGTCTGTGGTGGCCACCGGCTTCTTCTGCACCAGGATGTGTGTCTGGCTGCGCTGGCCTGGGGTACATGAGCTGGGGGTGATAGGGTCTGCCCCCAGTGCAGTAACTGGCCTTATCCCCTTTGGACACGTTCTCTTCCTGCAGGCAGCTTGGTGGTGGTTGGTGTGTTTGATCCCAAAGAGGCCACTCATGTTTCGTAGCTCCCCGGCTCCGGCATTCTCGGCAGTGCCGCTCTTTGGAGCAATGACCAAGAGATGAAGTTATCTGTGAACTCCCATGAGCCCAGCGCCAGGGCAGATCCGGCTGCCAGCGGGCTCTGGCAGTGCAAAGGGCTCCTGCAGGCGGATGCGGACACCTTGCAGCTCGCTCGGCTCAACCAGCACTACCTGCAGCAGCTGTGGTTCGCAGCATCCGGCACGGTGCAGCCGCGCTGCCTGCAGGGATCCCCCGGCCCTGCCAACCTCCAGCACCGGAGCTCCAGGAGGGAGCTGCAGGGCGGGCACATGACCATGACAGAGCAGCCCACTCCAGTGGGACAGACGGGAATGCTGTATCCTTTGGTGGGGTTTGGCAGTAATGTTTAGCTCTTGCTCAGTGAGGACCTGGATGCAGAGTGAGCCATTGGTTGCTCCATTTCATTAACAGAAGAATCAGTTGCTGCTTAAAAAGTCTCTCTGCTGTAATTATAAGCGAGCAGCTAATTGCTCCAGGATGAGGCATGGTGCTGACCCAAAACAGACCCATGCCCTGAGGCTCAGCATTGATGTTGAGTGAGGCACAGGCCCTGGTGCAGGCAGTGATGTGTTCAGACCTGGGTGCAGGACCAGGTTGACGCTTAGGTGGGCTGAGCTACCCCCATGGCCCCGCTCACCGGGAGCATCCCTGGTGCATCCCTGCTGCCTGCAGTCGCACCGCGCTGCCCAGCCCACAGCACCCAAGGCTTGGCTGAGCAGCACCCGGTCCACCGGGAAACAGCTTCTGCAAAAAGCTGCTTGGAAAATTCCTTTCAAAAGGGCTGCTGCCAAGTTTAGCATATTATATTTTTAGGGAGCACGTCTATTCTGAGCTGTATTGTCGCGCGTTGCAGCAGCGGGTTCGTTTCAAACCTGGTTTCTCCCTTGGTTTGTGCATCGCGTGGATGTGAGCCCCGGCACAGCGGCTCCTGGCTCTGGCCGCGCTCCTGCACCACAGCAGCTTCCTTCCATAGCACAGGACGGGCTCGAAAGCTGCAAAACCCTGTTTTCCTTGTTCTTTAACGTATTGAAAACACTGACATTAATTTTAGCTTTGCAAAGCTGCTTTTCCCACAATAGCTGTAATTTAGGCCTACACTGCCTGGCGATGCTCTTTTTATAGGTATATTCCTATTTTAGTACTGTAGTGATGGGTGAATGAGTAGATTAAATTAGATTTAGTATCTATCATTCTTTAAAGCATTACAGGCAGTGGGTGCAGGGGTATGGTTTAACGAAGAAAGGCTAATGAGGAGGAAAGGCGCAAGCTGCGCACCCCAGCTCCCGGCCCCGGCCCCCGCCTGCCCCCAGCACCCAAATGGGAAAGTGCATTTGAAACGAGATTGCCCTGCGCTGCCCATGACCAGGCTGGCTCCGGAGGCTGGAGCCAGGGCTGGGTGCGATGCTGGGTGCTGGGACCGAGCACCCTGGGCTCCTGCAGGGATCTGCAGCAACGCGGTGGTGCCTCGGCTCCCGGCTGCCCTCCCCATGAGCGAGAACTGCCGCTGGTCCCAGACAGGACTCCCATGTGCGGTGGGTGCATCGCGTCTCTCATTCCAGAGGGACCTTGGTAGCAGGGTGCTGCTGGCATCAGCCCCAGCGTGAGCGCGGTGGCTCTGTGGGAAGCAGTAGTGGTGCTGCCCTGTGCCCATGGCTTGTATCTGTGTAACAACGGGCTTCAGTGGTGAGCAGCGTGGGCACCAAGGGCATCGCAGCCCTCCAGAATGGGTTTAAGTCCCTTTGGTGATGCTGGTATTGGCAAGCAGGCACACCAGGCAGACACGGGAAGCTTGGGGAAGTGCCGGTGTTGGGGACTGCTGGGTCAGTGCCTCAGTACAGGAAGGCACCAGGTGTCTGTGTGGAAGGAGCTGAGTCTTCCTGGTGCTGGGCTGCCCGGGATGGGGCAGTGGGGCAGAGGAGGCTCCAAGCCCATGGGAAGCTGAAGCTTGGACCTTCCTGCTGGGTAGTGAGGCAGAAGCTGTACTGGTCAGGGAGCCTGCAGGTAAATGGGGGTGTGGAGCGAGTGTGAGTATGAGCCCCCAGTGCAGGGCACACACAGGCACATCCCTGCTTGTGCACACTGAGGATGCTCCTGCGGCAATGGCTATCGCCTGGTGAGCCCCGTTGTGCCCGTGCAAGCTCCGGTGTGAGCCCGGCAGTCTGTGTGACCAGCAGGCTTCGAGCTCCCGCAGCGCTTCACCCCTTCCCAAGTGATCAGCGGCTCCGGTGTTTGACAGCCGCAGCATTGCCGGGGCAGAGCCCTCACCCCAGCGGCTCTGGCACCCCCAGCTGTGCTGCACGGCTCTTAGAGATGGGGTTTGCAGAGCATCAGCAGGATTCGCACCAGCCCCTGTGTGAGCAGCACTGCTGAGATGTGATCCCTGGCAGCAATCACCTATTGCACAGTGAGAGGAGTGCAGGCAGGAGATGCAGGCAGAAGAGGCAGTTTGTGGGGACGGTGCCAGCAGCAGCACTTGGGCAGCCCCTGTGCTGGTGCTGCCGGGGTTTTGGTGCGGGGGACAGGCGGTTGGGGACCTGCTGGGTCAGCACCTGCGGAGCCAAGTCCCATTGGCGCCCTCGGGGATCTCAGCTGTGCCCCCTCCATCAGAGCCAGGGGCTGCTACACCCTGGTTCCGGGGGGCCTCCCACCACTGTGACATGGGTGCTGCGGCTGAAGCATGTCTGCAGAGCCAGGGGGTCCCTGTGGCTGGCACCCAGAGAGGTGGCTGGGGCTTGCTGTGGGGTACAGGGTGGTGGCAGTTGGTGGCCCATGGCAGTTGGACGAGGCAGGTCTGGCTGCTCACCCTTGCCTGAACTCGAGGCTTGCAGCACTTTGTCATGATTTTCCCCTCATCTCCACACTGTGATCCCTTGCCGCTGGCATTACCCAAGTAGAAAGTGACGCATAAGCTGACATGATCCCCCAGGTCCCAGTGCCCCGCTGCAGCGCTGTCCTGATGGCACGGGTTGGTGGCACATCAGTGGGCCCCCAGCTCCTCACCCTCTGCAGGGGTCCGGATGGGCTGAGCTCTGGCTGCAGGCTGGGGTCCCCAGGGAGCAGTGGTGGGGCCAGAGGAGCTCTGGCAGCAGCTGAGGGGGGGAGCAGCCCCAGCCTGGGGGGATCCCACATTGTCCCCCCATGGCTGCACCTATTCGGCATCTCCTCGAGGCAGCCTTCAAACAGCTCTTGTGTAAAATCAGAGCTAGGGAGAGGAGAGTGGGAGCAGGCGACAGTGGCAGCTTATTTGTGATCTGCATTGTGTGGGGAGCTCTTAATTAGAGGTAATTAGACTAATTAACTTGCAAATGAGAAACTCGTCTTTTTCTGCTTTTCCTTCATGAGAAAAACTAGAAAAGATGAACACAGCGATAAATATTGGGGCTCATCACCCGGTACCTACTCCAGAGCCCCTCCGGCTGCGGGACACCCCTCTCACCCAGCGTTGCCTGCCCGGTGCAGTGTGCTGCATCCCTGTCCTGGTGTCCTTGTGGTGGCTGTGCCCACCCAGGGATGTCCCACTGCAGGGCACGGCTGCCGGCATCCCTGTGGTCCCCGATGGCAGAGAGGGCCCCACCAGCCTTTATACACCCAAGTGCGGGCAAGGATGTGGTGAATGTCTAGGAGCTGGTGGAACCGTGGCGCTGGCCTTCACCAGGATCTGATGGCCAAGTCCTGGTGATGGCTGGTGCCACCGAGGGCATGGCACTGGCACCACACCCTGGCACTCTCTCCACCAAGCCCATCCCATCCCACCCTGGTCTGGAGCTGGGGGTCCCCTCTGCAGCTCCACGTGGTCCCGGCTGTTTTCCAGCTCTTCTCTCGCGGCATCTCTGGTTTCCCCCTCGTGCTGTGCTGCAACACCCTGGGGACTTTGTTAGCACAACCGGGTTCAAATGTCTGATTAGTCTTCAGGAGATCGAGGGGTCAATTTTCCACAGCTCCTTCCTCTCCATTTAACTAATTTAACTGTGCGATTGTTACAAATTTCATTTTATTACAGCCCTGCTTCTCCGTCCAATTGAATTACCAAAATCTCATTTTCTCAGAAGTGCTGAATATGTAATTAGAGGAAAAATTATGCTCCTGACTGCCTATTAGAGAGGGCTGCGTGAGAGCGCTCGCCCGGGCACACGCACGGGTCCACGGTGCCCCACACTGCCTGGCGTGAGCATGCGCCACGTGCGGCTGTGCCAGAGCCCAGCGTGGTGACAGTGTGACAGTGACAGGGCCATGGATGGCTCCTGCCGCAAGAGGCTTTGCAGGAGTGGGGCCAGGAGCGGACAGTGGCTGGGCTCCTCGGGGACCCATGAGTTGTGGGGCAGGATGCAGGGATGCGGCTGGAGCCAGTGTCGTGCCCACAGTTGAAACACGAGGCTGGTGGATATGGCTCTTCCCAGGGCTCTCCTGTGCCCCCAGCCCCTGCCAGAGGTGAGGTGACAGTGGCTGCCCCCGGGCACCACTGGCCGCAGCAGTCAGGCCAGTCTCTGGTGTGGCTTTTGGTCACCCTGATGCTCAGAGCCGCGCAGTGCATGGGCACTCTGGTGACTGCAGCGCTCAGCAGGAGCAGGGAGCTCAGGCAGATGCTGTGAGGATCTGGGTCCTCTCCAGCCTGTCCCCATCCCTGTGCTTTGCAGCTGAGCTTGTGCCTCGTGTGTCCGCCCATCCCAAGCCCTTTGGTGGCCGATGGGAACCAAGTGTTGCTGGGAATCCTGGCCAGCACTGCGCGCACCAGGGCTGCGCTGCCGCGGTGAGCGCTGTGACAGGGGTGGCCTGGCTGGGCCATCAGCAGCGTCTGCTCGGGGCCGGGAGCTGCCGCGGGTGAGCCCCGGCACCGCTGGCAGTGCTGGGATGGAGCAGCGCTGTGTGCAATCCCGCTGGCTGTGGGCCTGATCCTGTCCCGTCTCGTCACAGGTACCTGCGCCGTGTCAGCCGTGAGCACGTGGGGGTGGCTGGGAGCGCCCCCAGCACCCCCGTCTCGCCTCGGTTACACAACATTATCATTTCATAATACTCTGAAATATACATGAAGTTGGCTGAATGCAGATGAAATTGCACCATTTACTTCATGAATATTTCATGTGGCCTCAGCTTCGAAGTTTCCAGCTGGTGGAGCCGGAAGCTGGGGCCGGACCCTGCTCCCCCTGCCCCGGGCAGGAGGTGACAGTGGGACATGGGCTGTGCCCACTGCCTGGGCTGGCATCTCCTCCCTGCTCCTGACTGGCTTTGCATGGCCAGCGTGTCCTCCTGAGCTCCTGCAGGCGGAGGGAAGCAGTGTCCAGCCCTGGCAGCGCTCTGGCCACTGGGCTCTGCTGGGGAACAGGAGCAGCAAGGAAAAGGGCAGAAAGTGCTGGGACAGCGTGTGGCAGCCCAGCAAATGGTCTTTTTGCCATGCCAGCAGGCTGCCCTGCCTTCCCCCCGTTCCTCCTCCTCTCGCACCATCAATCCTGCCCCTCGGGTCCTGCCTGTTCTCTCCAGCCCTGCTGCTCTTTGCAGAGCTTCCCACTTGAGCATCACTGGCAGATGCCATTAGCAGGCTCCCACCCCTCCCTGCCTCCTCCTTAATGAAGACATTAAGCACAGCGGCTGCTACCTCCGGCCTCTGCAGCTCCTCACCTCCCTTCACAGCTCCTTCCCGCGGGGGCGATTCCCCCACTGTCCCTCCCCCAGTTCCATGGGGCTGCAATGGCCCCGTTCTGGAGAGGAGAGGAGAAGCAACCGCTGCTGTCCCCTGTGGCACACAGGGCTTGTACCTCCTGGAATCCAGAGGTCCCCAACCCCAGCAGCCCGACCCCGTGCTGCTGCCTGGGGCGCTGTGGCTGGAGCCCACTCGGGGCCAGGCACTGCTTTGTATGGATGGCGCAGCATTTTGGGTAATGAAATATTCACAGGTCAGTGATTCCTTGAGAAATGACGGGGATCAGTCAATTCCTTTTCAGGGAGTAATTTTCTTCCCCTTCGCAGCCCCTGTTTTATGTTGATAGTCATTAGCATGAGCAAGCGGCTGGATCGAAGCAGGGACGTTGTGGCTGTCACGCGGATGAGCTGTGCTGGGCATGGCCCGTGGTCCCTGGGTGCCGGGGGCGCACGTGTGGCCATGTGAGGACCCTCCTGCTGCTGCCAGGGCTTTGCCAAGCCCATCTGTGCCACATGGCACTGCTGCATTGCCCTTCTCCAAGGCAGCGAGCGCCAGGGTGGATGCTCCCATCAGCCTCCCTGTCACAGCTCTGGGTCCTGCTGCAGGCACAGTGGGTCCCAGCACAGCACCGTGCTGCAGACCTGTTGCAGCAGCAAGCAGCTGCCCTGCAGGATGTGCTGCCTGCTGAGGGTGTGCAGCTTGGACGAGCATCCTGGTGTCCTCCTTGGATGCTGTGATGGGGTCGGGACCCCAGCTCCGTGCTGCTCCCCTTGGCACATGGCTGGTTCTCAGTGGGAGGCATTAGGGGCCAGAGATGGGCTGAATCTGTGTTCCTTTGCTGCGCGGACACCCATGGCTGCAGGCTCCTCGGTGTGTGCTGCTCTCGGGGACTCTCTTCGCACTGGCAGTGGGGAGGTGTGTGGTGACAGGGCTGTGCCCCCTCCCCACTGCTCCAGAGCTCAGCATGGTGGCTTCCAGCCCAGCTGTATATGTGCCATGCTGAGTGGTGCTGTGCTGGCACCATGCAGTGCCACCCCTGCAACAGGAGCGCTGACTGAGCACAGCATGGCTCGCTGGCTCGCCTTGGTGGCCATGGGGCCACCACACTGCCTGTCTATGGCCAGAGGCGGGTGGCAGGAGGTGACAGTGGCTCCTGAGTGGTTGATAACCCAGGGGAGGTCGCACCCTGCTCCTTTGTCCCACACCGGCCGGATGCCCATGGTGGGTGAGCTGTGCTGGCTCATCGCAGGCTGCCGTGGCCAGAGGGTGCCCTGTCTTTAGCGCAGCTGCTCTGTGCTTTGCTGGTTGCTCAGACGCGGGGCTGCTGGTGCCTTGTTTTCTTAAGAAGGAGCAAACGTTGGAACGGCGCCGGCAGCCCCAAGCTGACAGGCGCAATCACCAAAGTGCGGCGTCGGCAGGAACTGGCCCCACGCGCCAAATGACTTGAAAGGAAATGGCCTGGATTGTGCTGAGGAGGCAGAGTGCAGTGAGGAGAAAGCAAGTGGAGCAAACACAAAAACTTCATTAATTAAAGAAACTCGTTAATGAGGGACATTTAATCAGCCAAAGATGATATCTACCCCCTACCTGCTGCGGCAGCCGCTGCGCAGGGCTGGTGGTGCGGTGCTGAGCTGGGAGCAGGGGTAGGGGACACCATGCAGAGGACCTCAGGGTGCTGCCAGCTCCGCACCCCAGGGCCGGGTCTGGGGAGCGGATGGATGGATGGGGCTCCCCTCTGCCTGGGCTCCTCAGCAGGAGGGGAGCACACAGGCAGAGCAGGGTGCAGAGCGAGCAGCAGCCCTTTCCCTGTGATTTCAGTGGGTATTGCACAGCCAAACCTGGCGCCATCCCCCTCCTCACCCCTGGCACCCCCCTGCCACCCAGCCCAGCAGCCCTGGGGGTGGACGGGCAGCGCCGGTGGAGGGAGGCACCAGGAGCTGTAGTTCTGCGCCTCTGCAGCACCAGCAGCCCTAGCGACAGTGAGCAGCAGAGCAGGGGAGCCTAATGGTCCCTGAATGAAATAATACTTGGGCAGGCAAGCACTGCGACAGCCCCAATTAATAAGAGATATTGAGCATGGCTGTCGGGGCAGGATGGCAAGGAGCCAGCGGGGACTGAGGCCTGGGTAGGTGGAGGCAGTCCCTGCCCAGCACCCATCTGTGTCCCCCTGCCTGCTGGCTCTTCCTGCTGGGGCATCAGTGCCCGTTCCTGCTGCCATGGTGGTTGGTCCCGGCTGTGGTGACAGAGAGAATGAGTGTCCACCTACAGCAGAGCATGCAGGAGTGCTGCAGGCTGCTCCTGGCTCCATCCATGCAGGAGCCTAGGGTCGGACACTGGGAGCGTGACTGGGAGCTCAGGGTCTGCCCACTCCCAGGGGTAGGCTCAGGCTCTAGGGCCAGGCTGGGTGCAGGACGGAGCCCTCCTGCCTGCCAGGTGGGTTCGCACCGCGGTGCAGGCAGCAGCATTGCCCCGGCTCACGGGCAGTGCTGGGGATGGGGCTCCTACAGCGCCAGCGCCCCCGGCCGTGCTGGCAGGAGCATCTGGCTGGAGCGTCCCCGAGCAGCTGAGTCAGCGCGGACGGCGCTGGCAGGAGCCTGCCTGTGACTTGCAGATCTGTAGCGGGGCTCACATGTGGTCCCCAGCATGGCCCCGGCATGGGCTCCGCTGCCTCCCTCGTGGGTGCGATGGCCCTGCCGCTGCGGCGATGCCTGGCAGTGCTCCCCCCTCTGCCCCGGTGTCCTTGTGCTCCATAAATCGGCCACACACACAATTAAGGAGCTTGTCTGCACAGGCTGAGCCACAGATGTATTTCATGGGTGAGAGGCTGCCATGGAGGCCGTAAAGCATCCGAGGGGCTGCTGCCGTGTTGTGCAGAGGGTGTCTGTGTGCGGCAGCGGGTGCAGCGCACACGTGTGCAAGGGAGGGGAGCCCTTGGGTGCCTGCTGTGAGGATGGATGGATAGATGGTGGGTGGGAGGACAGGCACAGGCTGGCAACCCCCCTCTGTTCCCCTGCAGGCAATGGGCAGCCCTTACCCCATAGCACAAATGCAGCTCACCCTGTTTGACCAGGGCAGCCAAGCCAGCTGTGTCAGAGCAAAGGGCCTAATTAAATAATTAGCAGTTAATGGATCCCTGCCTGGTGTTTGCCAAGAGGCCATCGACATCCTCCCTGCTCCCCTCCCTCTGACCCTGCTCCCCTTTGGTACTACCACCATCACCAGGACGTTGGGTTTGCTGCCGGTGGGTGCTGATGCTCTGCAGCCTTCCAGAGTGATGTTGCCAGCCTGGCCTGGCTTTGCGTGTCCCCATGTTGGGCTCCAAAGCAAGGACTGTCCTGGTTTCCTTCCCAGAGGAGAGGCTGATGTGTGGGGTCCCCTAGTTAAGCCCCATGGAGGGAGGCTCCATCCTCCTGCTGCCCAAGCCCAGTGCACTGGGCAGGACCCTGGAGCAGGAGAGGATGGGGGCTTAGCTGTGGCAATGGGACCCAATAGCTGCTGGCACAGAGACAGTCTGAGGCTTGGGGAGGACACCAAGGGCTGGGACATAGTGGGGCTGGGGGCCTGGTCTGGCTGCGGGACCAGGACCCCCCCCCGGCAGATGGCCCCCCAGGGACAGCAGCGGGTAAGGGGCTGGTGCCGCTGTCTTGGCAGGGTAACCAGGACGCCACGGCTCCGCCGGACGCAATGGCTCAGCCCTACCCCCCAGCCCAGTACCCCCCGCCCCCCCAGAACGGGATCCCCGCAGAGTACGCGCCGCCGCACCCGCACCCCACGCCGGACTACTCGGGGCAAAGCACAGTACCGGAGCACGCCATGACCCTCTACACACCAGCACAGAGCCACGCCGAGCAGCCGGGCACCGACGCCAGCACACAGTCCATAGCCGGGACGCAGCCGGTACCGGTAAGGCAGCGGTGCCAGCCCCGCCGTGGTCCCTCGGGGGCCAGGCCGGGTGCCGCGTCTGCCCGCTCTCTGCCTCGCAGCCCCACCGTCATTTCTAATCACTTGTAATCTACCTGCTTGGCTGCTTGCCCACCAGAGAGCTTCAATTACGGGGTTGTAATGCAGCTCAGCCAGGGAAGTGCTGAGCTAAGCACTTCCCAACCCAAGCACAGCAGCTCCCTGTGCAGGTCTGGCACCCCCACCACAGGCACCCCCACCCTGGGAGCCCCAATGTGCCATGGCCACAGCACCCAGGCACCGGTGCCACTGGGTTGACCAGAGGAGAGGCCAGTGTAAGGCCACCCGATGGTCTCTGCTATGGGTCACCCCCTGCCCTCTCCCAGGGCTCTCTCTCCCCCAGGGTTGCTCCCTGAGCCCCCCCACTGCTCAGCCCCCCCAGGTCTCTGCACTGTTCACGGGGTGGGTGATGCCCTGATGCCGCTGGCAGCACTGGCAGAGTCGGGGAGGTGCAGGCAGGGCTGGTGGCTGGTTCCCAGGCTGGCATTCCCGACTCCCTACAGGCAGATCCCATCCGGCATCCCCCCAGCTCACCAGGCTGCAGGGTGCTCAGCGTGCATGGGGTGCTCAGAGCTTGAGGACCACGAGGTCCAGGGTGTCCCTGGGGGCCAAGCACAGGGGAGTTCTGATCGCATGGGGGACATGGGGCTGGCAAGACTGGGGCTGACATCCAGCTGTGTCCCACAGCAGACAGATGAGGCGGCACAGACAGACAGCCAGCAGCTACACTCCACAGACACCACAGACAAGCAGCAGCCCAAGAGGTTACACGTCTCCAACATCCCCTTCCGATTCCGGGATCCCGACCTGCGGCAAATGTTTGGGGTGAGTGCGGCCCCATGCAGCTACCCCCATCCCCTGCTCTCTGCTCGGTGCTGCACCATGCGTTGTCCCTGTCCCAAGGGGCCATCCTGCCAGCCCAAGGCATGCCAAGCGCTTTCATGGCGCTGCTGGCTGGTGCTATGCAGGGTTTGCACCCTGGTAACGGCTGGGCGTCTGGACCAAGTCCTGTGCATGGAGTGAGGGATGCAGAGCCCTTGTTCCCCTCCCCTTGTCCGTTTCCCAGCCCTCCCTAGGATTCAGAGCGGTGCCGGCTGAGATTACGGATGGTACTCCTCAAGTCCTGGAAGAGCCTTGGGAGGGTTGGGGGCTCTCCCGTGCATGGCACCGAGGGTCCGCTGGCCTGGTCCCTTGGTCTGGTCCCCATGGCAGACCCCTGCCCCTGCTGTGCCAGAAGCGCAGGGCCGGGGGCTCTGAGCGCTCACCCTCTGCTCTCTGCTTGCAGCAATTTGGGAAGATCCTGGACGTGGAGATCATTTTCAACGAGCGGGGCTCCAAGGTGGGTGCTGCCCGCGGCCGGCGCTGCCACGGTGAGCCCGGGGAGGGTCCTGGATCCTGTGCCCGCTTTCCCCTCCTCTCCTGCCCCGTGGGACCCAGGCACGGGGTACCCACCTCAGGGGCACCCACCTCGGGCAGCCCCATCCCCCTGCTCCGTGCCAGTTCGGGGGGGGCTGCGTGTATGCTGCACCCCGAACCCCGGAGGGAGGGAAGGGCTCGGCTTGCTCTACCCCCTCTGTGTATGGATGTCTCTGTTGTATCTTCCCTGCTTTCTGTGCCCCTCTCCCAGACTCTTTTCCCAGCTCACGGGTGATGCTGGGGCCTCAGCAGGGACCCTGCGGGGACCCCAGCCCAGGCTCTCCACCTCTGCACTGCGGCAGCCTCCTCTCCTGCGCCAGCTCTCCTGATTCACACCCTCTCTCTCTCTGTCCCCGCACCCTCTCTCTGTCTCTCTCTGTCTCTTTCTTTCTCCTTTTCTCCTCTGCTCACAGGGTTTTGGGTTTGTAACTTTTGAAACTAGCACAGATGCCGACCGGGCACGGGAGAAGCTGAATGGCACCATCGTAGAGGGCCGGAAGATTGAGGTGCTCAGATAAGTGTGCTAGTGCCATGCCTGTGTGTGCTTGTGTCCCCTGCGCCCTGCCTGGGGCAGGGGATGCTTTGGGGTGGCTCTGGGTGTCACCCAGGGGAGGATTGCCCGCCACGTGCATGTGAGCGTGGCACAGGAGCATGTGTGCCCGCTGCCAGGAGGTCCTCGCTTGGCACAAAGAGCAATTGGCTAAACCAATCCTCCACACGCAGGGAGAGCTGGGGCACTGGCCAGGGCTCTGGCTGGGTTTTGCCGGTTACAGAGGAGTCTGGTGGACCCCAGCTCAGCCCCATGCCCACCATGCAACCATCCTAAGCTGTGCAGGGAGGATATGAGCTCTCTGCTCCATGTGCTGTCCCCATCTCCCTGTACCTGAGAGGGAAGGATGCTGCACAGGAGCCGGGATGCTGCATCCAGGAGGTGGGAAGCAGGGCAGCACAAACGCATCCTTCCTGTGCCGGGTGCAGGAGGCCTGGGCTGGCCGGGGGTCCAGGCAGTGCTGCGGCTGGCAGGGCAGCTGGGGCAGAGACTCATCCCATGTCTCCCCGTGCATCCTTCGCTCCCGCACCTGAAGCAGTACCATCGCGCCAAGTGCAGCAGCGCGGGCCCTGGACCGCGGCCTCGCAGCCCTGCTGCCCGCAGGCGCTGAGCTCCCATCTGCTCTCTCTGCAGGTGAACAACGCCACGGCCCGTGTCATGACCAACAAGAAGGTTGCCAACCCCTACACCAATGGTAAGGGCCAGCGCGAGGAGTGCCGGAGCTGCGGCTCCTTTCCAGGGTGGGTGCAGCCTCCCGGCACCCTGGGCCCTGAGGCCACAGGGGTGGGAGCTGTGGTCCCCCAAAGCCCAGCTGGGGATGGGGGAGCACTGCGGGGAGGGTGCCCCCGGCCTCACCATCTCTCCCTGCCCACAGGCTGGAAGCTGAACCCTGTGGTGGGAGCAGTCTACGGCCCCGAGTTCTACGCAGGTAATGGTGGGTTGGGGCCAACCCCACTGCAGATCCACCACAACGTTGGCTCTGTGCCGTGTCCAAGCCCACCGCTGCTCTGAGCATTCCCCAGCCCCTCACCCCCGCATCCCCATGGGGCCATGTCCCAGGGTATGGAGTCAGGCTGTGGCACGCGACGCCCCGCGGTGACTGCGAGGGTCCCAGACACGTGCTGTGGGGAGCTGCTGCGGGAAGCCCACATTTGTTCCCTCCCTCCCGCAGTAACGGGGTTCCCGTACCCCGCCACGGGGACGGCCGTGGCCTACCGAGGGGCACACTTACGGGGACGAGGACGCGCCGTCTACAACACCTTCCGTGCCGCGCCGCCGCCGCCGCCCATCCCCACCTACGGAGCGTGAGTACCAGGCGACAGCAGGCACCTGCCTGGGGGTGCGGGGTCCCTGCCTGGGGGTGCGGGGTCCCTGCCTGGGGGTGCGGGGTCCCTTTGCTGCCACTGCTCTAACTCTGCTGCCATCACTGTTGGCACTGCTGGGCTCTCACTTTAGGAGCGGGCAGCAGCTCCACCAGCACCAGCCTGGCCTCGGGGTCTGTGAACCCCCCCCAGGCTGCTGCCTCTTGGGGTGACCCATGTGCTCACCAGCCTCCCGCACCCCAAAGGAGACCGTAACTCCAGCAGTGTCGGGTGGTTTAATGGGGCACTCTCCTGGCACACGTACAGCCACTCTGTGCTAGGCATAGCCACGGCAGGCTGTGGCCGCTCCCAGCACCGATAGCGCCCTGGACTCCTCCATCCCTGTGGCCTGTCCCCATGTGCCTGCCTGGGACGTGCCCTCACTCTGCCCGCGTGGCCGCTGCCGGAAGCCGCTCTCCAGCTGCACCCTGGTGCCAAGGGCACAGCCCAGGCTCTGACGCCTCTGCCTCCTTTGCAGGGTCGTTTATCAGGACGGGTTCTACGGAGCTGAGATCTACGTAAGTGCTGCTGGGCCGGGTCTGGGACGAGCCGGGGCCCTGTGCCAGGGCCGGGGGCAAACTGCACCGGGTGGCTTTGCAGTGGGCTCTGCCCCTGCCGGCCCCTGGGAAGGCAGCTGGAGTCCAGTGCATGGGGACAGGACATGGCAGGCAGGGTGGTACCGTGCAGGGTCCTGAGCCCCCCGCCAGCCCCCGCGCAGGGCCCGCACTGAGGGATTTACAGCCCCAGCAAGTGCTGGTGCACTGTCTCACACCGGCATTTAACCTCCATCTTCAAGAAGCCATTGGCCGTATTTCAGGCGGGCGGCTGAAGGATTTCTCGAACGTGACACCTCATTAAAGCGATCCGGGAGGTGACGTTCTCTCCTCTGGAAGTTTCATTTTTGAAGGTTAATGTTTGTGAAAGGCCCTGGGGAATGGGAATGGAGCTGCTGTGTGCCTGGTGGCACCGTGGGGCCCACCGCTGCGCCGGGGCAGTGCCTGGGGGTCCCCAGCCCCCGAGGGTGCTGCCTGTCCCTGATGCAGTCTCTCTCCACTGCAGGGGGGTTATGCTGCCTACAGATACGCCCAGCCTGCAGCAGCGGCGGCAGCGTACAGCGACAGGTAAGCACCGTGCACCGCGGGCATTGCTCCTACTGCAACACCTCACCCGTGGGATGAGGATGGAGCCAGGGCTGATGAGGCTCCGAGGGGGAAGAAGTGGGGTGATCCCAGGGGGAAGAAGTGGGGCGATCCCAGGGGGAAGAAGTGGGGTGATCCCAGGGGTCTCCCAGGCTCAGCAGTGGCCGGGCAGGGGTGGCTGCAGTGGGAGCCGGGACCCCGACCGCAGTCGCTAACGCCCGCTGCTGTGTTTGCTCCTAGTTATGGCAGAGTGTATGCAGCGGCAGACCCGTACCACCACACCATCGGCCCCGCCGCCACATACAGCATCGGCACCATGGTAAGAGCAGCCCCCGCGGCCTTTCTTTGCCTCCCAACGCGAGCTGCGGCCCAGGGAGCCCATGGGGCATGGGGCAGGCGCTGAGCGGGGTGCAGGGCAGCCCTGAATGTGGGGTGCAGGATGGGGACCCCAGAGCTGGAGGCAGGAGCAGCACAGCCCCTGCCTGGCTCTGTCCACAAGCAGGGCCACAAGAGAGGATGACCCCCGGCCCCCCCTTCACCCTATGTGTCCCATTACACCCAGCTGGTGGCAGCACGCTGTCCTGCCCACAAACATTGCTTCTGGGGGGCCCAGCTGCCCCAAAGCCTTGCCCAGGCACCAGGACCCCCTTCCTTATCCCTGTGCCAGGGAGCACGCATGTGCAGTGCTGCCTGCAGCCCACGGCTCTCAGCTAGCTTCACAACCAGCACCAAAGATGAAAAATCCCACTCACATGTGGGATCTCAAAGCCAACCACTCCTTTTCTTCCTTTTTTTACACCCCATGGCTGGGGCCAGGTTGCCGAGCATCCCTCAGCACCTCTCGGCACTCCTTGGCACCCAAGCAGCGGGTAGCAAGGGGCCGTGGCCCCCGCTGTCCCATGGAACGTGCGGGATGGGGATGGGGATGGGGAAGGGCTCCGCAGTCGCTGGAGGTGGGAGCAGCCTGGCCACGGTGCTGCCGTGCTGGGGCACCCTGCAGCCTCTGGCCCATGCACGGCACCAAGGCAGCACCCACAGCCATGCTGGAGCCCGGGCAGCACCAGGCCCCCTCAGCGCTGCCTGCCCCTCACATCCCAAGGACAGAAGTGATTTGGTGTCATTTGGAAAAAAAAAAGGAAAAGGAAAAAACAAAAAGGAAAAGGAAAGAAAAGGAAGAACTGAGCTTTGCCTCTCTCTCAAATACTGATTGGCTTTTTTTTCATCTTTGATGTTGCAGGCTAGTCTATACCGAGGAGGGTACAGCCGCTTCACTCCCTACTAGCAAGACAGACACAGCCCCTCCCACCACTAACACTGACTGCTCACTAGCACCAAACCAAACCAGGCAGCCAGAGCCGCGGCCGAGGCTCTGGAGGAACCACGGGGTGCCCGGGCTGGGGCTGGGGCACGGCCGGGCTCCCCTGAGCCGCGGTGCCCACAACCCATAGGGTCACCTCGAGCTGCTCCACCCTGCTGCCTGCCCTGGTCTCCTGCATCATCTGCCTGCAGGGGCATGGGGCAGCTCCTGTCCCTGCATCCCTGGGGTTCATGGGGAGCAGGGCCAGCCCTTGGCCCTGGTAGTGCCCCGAGCCCAGAGCCTGGGGGGTTGTGGGGTCCTCGTGTGGCTTCACCCTGACCTGAGCCCCGGGCAGGCATGGCCCTTGCTGGGGTGCAGGGGGCTCATCCCCCTGCGAAGCCAAGGGGATGCTCGTGCAGGCATGGGGGGGCACAGGGCCTATGGCAGCCCGAGGGGCATAGGAAAGAGAGGAGCCAGCAGGGGCTGCTGCACGTTCACGGGCTGAGCCGGGCTGGGGCGCAGCGTGGGGCTATGGGGGGGCCGGGATGGCATCGGTGCGGCCCCGGCCAGGCTGCCCCACGCCCGGCTCCAGTGAAAGACC
The DNA here is from genome assembly GCA_039720435.1 of Amazona ochrocephala. Taxonomy (NCBI): domain Eukaryota; kingdom Metazoa; phylum Chordata; class Aves; order Psittaciformes; family Psittacidae; genus Amazona; species Amazona ochrocephala. The sequence continues at coordinate 94,857,106 of CM077879.1, forward strand.
TGCCTCTCTGTTTCTGTTGTAGTGAAACCGCGGCTGTTTCCTTCTGGGACCAGGAAGGGCAAAAAATCACCCACACACCCCAAAAAAATGAAAAATAAAAAAAATCAAAAGCAAAGCAACAAAAATAAAAAATAATAAAAAAAAAAAGGCAAAGCGGCAGCAGCCACGTGACAGCCCCAAATGTCCGCACGCCCCGCGCCAGGAGTGCCGGCGGAGCCCGCGGCGAGCACGGTTGGACGCACGGACACACCGGAGGGGCCCCTCTCGCCCCGAGCCCGTCGCACGGAGGTGGAGCCGGCGCAGGCCAAGCCGGGGTGTCCGGAGGGGCCTCGCCGCCTGGGCACAGCGCCTGGCACCACGTCTTCCTTCCGGCCCCGGGACTGTGCCGGGGTGGGAATCCAGCCTCGTGCTTCCTGAGCTGCCGGTCATCAGCGTGTCAAGTGTGCGAGGCCTCGGCTCCCGCGCGGAGCCGCTTTGCTGAGGCGCTGGGCGTTGCAGGGGACCAGCCTCTGCCTTTTAAAGGGAACTTTTGTTAAGAGGAGCTTCTTGCAACTCGCTTGTGACCCCTTTCCCCCTCCCTCCGTCCCCTGGCACTCCCGGGGCTCCAACAGGAATGCCCCGACCCTGCTCCCGCTCCTGCCTGCTCCGTGGCACGGGACGTGCTCCTGGCTCCCCATCCCTGCCCAGGTCAGTGGGACCCTGCCAGCCCTCGGAGCGGGGTCTCGGCCATTGCATTGCCCAGGGCCGGACTGGCATCGCCCGTGGGGACCAGCCTGAGCCCCGGGGTCGGTCTGCAGCAGCCGGCACACTGGGTCGGAGCCCACCCCGGGGTGCAGCCCCATCCCGCCGGCCTCGCGCTCGGCCCCCCGCGGCACCACCACTCCTCAAACCTCACTTTATAGTCTGCAGATACCCCGATGCTCCAGCGACGAGCTCCCCCTTTTCTATTCCCGGTGTACATAGCCCCGGCCGCCCCGGCCCCACGCCCCTGCCCTGTACAAAGCTCCTTCCATCGCTGTACTGGCTTCTTCCTTACAGCAACCCCTGCGCCGGCCGCCGGCGCGCAGGTTGGCACTGGCCCATCCAGTATGCTTCAAAGGTGTGACCATTCTAATAAACAGTATTATTATTATTATTATTATTACAAGGATTATTATTATTATTGAAATTATTAATAAAGATTTCTTTCTTCAACCAGGGCGACTCAGGTTTTGACTGGCGCAGGGCCGTGGCTGGCGCGGCGGGTCTGGCTGTCCTGGCACACCTCTGGGCAGGCAAAGGGGGGAACCCATTGGGGTGGGTTTGCCACAGCGAGGGAGCAGGATGCAGGCACAGCAGGAGCTCACCCCTGGCTGTGCCGAGCCCTTCGTTTCTCAAGCCTTAGATGATCCATGTCAGAGCGAGTCCCCACCGCGGGAGCAGCAGCGTAACTGCTGACATATTAATTTTCCTGACCGGGAGCCAGCATTGTTTGTGGGCCAGGGCCGGTGCTCGGGGGAGCTGGGGACGGGTGACCCCGCTGCGCGGCGCGCTCCCGCGCCCTGCCTGCTAATTGCTTGCTCACCAGACTGTGAGGAAATAATTGCTGCTATAAATTTTCTCTCCTTCTCCGCAGCAGCCATCGAGGGAGTGCTGCAGGCCAGCCCTGCGAGCGGCAGCACAGGCAGGACCATGGCGGATGGTGCAGTCCGCAGCGCTGAGCACCGCGGCACAGCCGTTGCTGGCAGCTCCGCACCTGCACTGGGCTGCCCCCGAGGTGAAGGGATGCGGAGCTAAGCGGGGTCTCAGGGCGGGTGTCCCAGGGCAGGAGGTGGGGGGCCGTGGGCAGCACCCAGCAGTGAGGGCTGAGCCCAGCCATGGTGGTGGGAGAAGAGGGAGCCACCGAACCAGCTGGCGTACAAGGATGCCAGAGAAGAACTCTTCATCAGGGACTAGTGATGGGACAAGGGGTGATGGGTTTAAACTGAAACATGGGAAATTCAGCGTAGACGTAAGGAAGAAGTTCTTTACTGTAAGGGTGGTGAGACACTGGAATGGGTTGCCCAGAGAAGTGGTGAATGCTCCATCCCTGACAGTGTTCCAAGGCCAGGCTGGACAGAGCCTTGGGCAACACGGGCTAGTGTGAGGTGTCCCTGCCTATGGCAGGGGGTCGATCTCAAGGTCCTTTCCAACCTAAGCCATTCCATGGTTCTATGAGATGCAGCCTCCACCTGCTGAGCCCGCAGCCGCCCCACCGGCACGGAGGAGACACAGACATGGGGCTGCACCGCGTTTGCTTTTAATGCCCGTCTCTGCCGGTGCCAGTGGCTGGTGCAGAGTAGACCAACACCAGGCGCCCCCAGAGCTGCGGGTCCACGGGCAGCTCGTTGTGCAGCACCGGCTCCACCAGCAGCTCCAGGCGGCAGGACTGCCCAGCCGCCGGCCGCGGCACCGCCAGGCCCACGGCGCGGTACAGGCAGGCGTGCGCCAGCCCCAGGAGCCGCGGCGCAGTCTGACCCTGGCGGCAGCGCGCGCCCTGGCTGAAGATGCGGAACCAGCCGGCCTGGCCGGGCGGGAAGGCCCAGCGCAGGGTGAGGCTGAGCGAGAGCTGCTCCGCCGTGGGGCCCTCCTGCCACCAGAGCTGCGAGGCCAACAGGTTCTGTACCTGCGGCGGGGCGGCCGCCACGCTGGCCGCATCCAGCACCTGCAGGGGGAACCGCGGCTCCATCAGAGGCAGTGGTGGGGCAGCACTGCGGAGCTCCGTGAGCAGCAGAGCAGGCACTCACCCGGACCTCCCCGAGGAGGCAGGAGAAGGGCATCTCCTGCGGGCTGGGCTGCTGGCGGGACACGAGCAAGGAGAGGTCTCGCAGGCTGCAGTCCTGAAGATCCAGCTCATAGCACCTGAGAGCAAAGGGGCAGAGCAGGCACGGTGCCGGGGGAGCCCTGGGGTGCCTATGCCTGCCCATGGGCACAGGTGCCAGCGGCGCACTCACCGGCTGGTCCAGCCGTTGGAGCCACGGTTGCAGGAGGCAAGTAGCTTGGCGAGGCCGGGTGGCGGTGCCGTGAGGAACCGGGGGTGATGCCGGTTGCTGGGCTCTGCCGGAGGGAGCGGGAACAGGGGTGAGGGGCTGAGCTGGTCCCATGCCCCCACGGGTCCATGCCACCACCGTGCAGTGGGTGCTCGCTACAGAGAGCATGGGAAGGGGTAGGGCCCTCACCGGGCAGGGAGGTGACATTGCCCTCATGGCAGGACCCGGAGTCCCAGGTGGTGAGCTCCAGCGCAACAGTAAACTCGGTGTGCGGCCCCTCAAGCTTGTAGAGCAAGGTCAGGAAGAGCTTGGGGGGTGCCGGCATCTGCAAAGAGAAAAGGCTGATGACCCCAAATCCACCCAGAGAGAGAGAGAGAGGAGAGAGAGACAGAGAAGATGCATCGGGTTAGGTCTGCTGGGCAGCGCGGGCAGAGCCCTGCAGCACGCTCACCACGTGCGACGTGCCGTGCCAGCCCAGCACTGAGAAGGTGGTGAGGGGCCTCGCCCGCAGCTCACCGGATGGCCACACGCTCCTCGCCGGCGGGGATGATCCCCTGCAGCCTCAGGGAGCTGCCACCACACCAGGCATCCTGCAGGCAGCAGCTTGTGCTCAGCCTGCCCTCGTGCTCCGGGTAGAGGGGCTGGATCTCCTGTGCACTCAGGTCATACCAGGGCCCGGCCTCTTCCACCTGCAGGACAGGGCGAGCTGGGCTGGGTGGGGAGCTGGGAGAAGGGACCCCCCTGCCCAACCCACACCTGCTCAGATGGAGCCAAGTGATCACCCTGCACCCACCTTCCCATCCAGGAACCTGCTGGTGCCCATGCCCAGGCTGAAGGAGGTGGCGAGGGGCAGCGTGCAGATGCTGTGTGTGAGCAGGTACTCAGACAGCAAGCCCCAGAACCTGGAGGGAAAGGCACGGGTCACAGCAGAGACCCCCAGCTACAGCCACTGCCCCAGTACGGCCTCGCCACACGGCCTGGCCAGCAGCAGGGGTCTGCTGCAGCCCCACTCGGCTGCCCTGCATCCCGGAGTGCTCTGGCCCCATCTCCCCTCTCCTCCCCCCGCTGAGCCGCCCTCACTTGTTCTCATTGTGCAGGAAGTTTTCCTCTCCCAGGTGCTCGTAGACCCAGCCGGGAGCGAAGATGGCAGCGGAGAGGCCGTGCTGGCGGATCAGGCGCAGCGACTGCAGGGACGAGCAGTGAGCAGCTTGGGATAGGCATCCCCACGCTGGGACGGGCACAGGGCCCCGGCACACGCACCTTGTTGGTGTCAAAGCCACCACCGATCACATCACCACGGGCAAAGACATCGATGCCAACATAGACATCAGTCTGGCGCGGGCCGGCCAGCGCGCGCGTGCGCTCCAGGTGCTCCTCCTTCCAGTTGTAGTTGGTGAACAGCCCATCGCAAGCATCGAAGAACACCCTGGGGACGAGGGTCAGGGCAAGTTCCTGCAGACCACCCCACCAAGGGCTGTGCAGGCCATGTGCTGCGCGCTGGGTTTGGGGTGGGCTCAGGCCCCTCCCCAATGTCAGTTCCACCCAAAGTGGTGGGGCAGGGCCCGGCCTCACCTATTGTCCTGGTTCAGCTCATTCTGCCACTTCAGCACGCCATTCTGCAGGACACTGTCATACCAGATCACCAGCCCCCCAGGCACGGCGCTGTGAACCTGTGCAGTCAAGTGCTGCAGGAAGGGGGGCAGGTTCTTCACCGCTGCTGCCTGCAGGAGAGAGCAGAGCCAGGTCAGCGCGGGGCAGTGAGGGCAGCAGGGCACCGGGGATGGGCAGGGGACCGCAGCTCACGCTCAGCGTGTTCTCCATGTTGACCAGCCAGCCATCAAAGCGGTAGTGCTGGGCAATGCGCGCCAGCTGCTCGCTCACGGCACGGGACGCCTCTTCCCCACCGGCCAGGAACGACTCACACAGCTTCTCCCCGTCCGTCCACTCTGTGATGAACGTGCCTGGGGACGTGGCGAGACCAGGGTCAGCCACGCACCCCAGCAAGGTCACTGCATGCCAGGGGCTCCTGTGGGCCTGGTCCTGCAGCTTCCAGCCCTGCAGCCGGCCCTGCCTCACCCAGCACCAGGACGCCATTCCGGTGCGCCGCGTTGGTCCAGCACACGGGCGGGATAGTGACAGTGCGGTGGCTGAAGTAGACGAAGATGTCGATGTACCGCCAGTGGTAGAAGACGTAGGGGTTGCGTGTGGCTGAGCCCTGGATGAACCTGCAGCGGCAGCGGGAGGAGGGTTGGGCATGGCGAGGAGGACACCGGCAATGGCTGCAGGGCTGGGTAGGAGCCTGACTCACAGCCCAGGCGCTGGGCAGTGCTGTAGCACTGAGTCACCCCACAGACCCCAGCTAGGGCCGCCCTGCGCAAGGTCACGGCGCTCCATCCCCAAGCCCCTCCATCCCTGCCTGTGGGAAGCAAACCAAGCAGAAACAGAGCAGGTTTGAGATGCTGGGCCTCGCTGCCACATGTCCCCTCCGCCCAGCACGTACCTGTCCTCCAAGTACCCGCCACGCATGTCGTGGCACACCAGCGTCCGGGGCCTCTTGCTGTGGAGCGGGGGCTGCCGCTTGGCCAGCTGCACAGTGCAGACGTTGAAGTCGTCGTTGCCGTCGGGCTGCCAGGACAAGAGCTCCTCCAGGCCGGACAAGAAGAAGCTGACGGGCTCTGTTGTCTTGGTGTCAAAGTGCCTCGCTGGGGCAGGGGGGACAGAGGAGGGGGTCAGCGGGAAGCGCTGCCCCGGAGGCTCGGTACCGGCAGCGGCAGCAGCGCAGCGCGGGTCAGGGGCGCTGCCTCACCTGGCAGGGGCTGCGGGCGGGTGCTGATGGTATCGTGCAGGACGGTGGTGCCCCGGGACTCCGCCGCCGGCTGGAAGCTGCCCGGGCAGGAGGTGAGGGACGGACAGCGCCAGAGCCACCCAGGGCCGGGCCGGGCCAGCACCGCGGCCAGCGCCCGCCGAGACCGGCCCCGAGCTCGATCGCAGCCCCGAGCCCAGCCCCGATCCCGGTCCCGATCCTGATCCCCGCCCCGGTCCAGGTCCCGATCCCGCCGCCCACCTCCGCCGCCGCCGCCCGGCCCGCTCCTCCTCGCCCGGCTCCTCTGCCGCGTCCCCCGGCCTCTTCCCGCGCCGCCCGGGCCCGTCCTGCGCCTCCGCCATGGCGCCACCACCGCCGCCTCTCCGCTGCCGTCCGCCGCGGCCCGGCCCCGCTCTGCCGGAGGCGCGGCCGAAGGAGCTCCGCCCGCCCCGCTCCCGGGCCCGGCCCCAGCGCCCGCCCCTGTCCCGGACTTGCGCCCCGATATGGGCTGTGTGTGCTGGCGGCGGACGTGCGCCCCGGGATAGGACCCGTGTCCCAGGATGCGACATGTGTCCCGGGATGGGCTGTATGTCCTGCGGCAGGGCCACGTGTCCCAGAGCTGTGTGTGATGGCAGCGGACGTGTCCCCCAATATGGGCTGTGTGTGCTGGAACAGGATCGTGTGTCCGCAGATGTACTGTGTGTCCTGGGATGGGATACGTGTCCCAGGGTGCGACGTTTGTCCTGGAGCAGGTCCCACTGCACAGGCTGGAACAGACCTGGTACCTGTGCTGGTGGCCATCCCACGAGGCAGCCTTTCCCTCTTCTCATGCCATGTGCCAGCAGCACCAGCAGCACCAGCCCTGCCTGAGGGGCCTACTGATGCTGTGGGGCTTTGCCCCCTCCATGGGGCTGGGCCATGAGCAGGGTCTCTGCCAGCCCCACAGGGACAGCAGCACTGGGGCTGAGGCACCAGCAGCCCTTGATGGAATGAGCAGCCTCACCTGGCCCCCACTCGCCACCCACCCCTGGGGACGGAGCACTATTTAAGCTCAGCCCTGAGCATTTCCTCTTTTCCCTGCTGCGATGGGAGGATGGTGGTCTCCAGCTGTAGCTCTGCTCTGCCCAACCATAGACCCACAGCTTGCCCTCAGACCTGCCTCATCACCAGGTACTTCCCAGCTCATCTGGGCTCTTGATAAACCCAACCATCACCCTCAGCCCACCCTGCTCATGGGTCTGTTACTGTACTCAGCTCCCAGCCCTCAGAGAGCTGCTGCGCCTCAGAGCCTGGCTCAGGCCACCCCAGCTCTCCAGGGATGCTCTGCCCTTCCCATTCCACCACCAGCACAGCAGCACCAGGACAGCCCATGACTCTCAGGGAGCCCCTGCACTGTGGGAGCAGGAACTTGCCCTGAGCCACTTGAAGCCTCCATGCACAAAGCAAAAGGACACACGGAGAGTGTGAGTAGAACTGGAAATCACGGTGTGTTTAATGTTTAAAGCTGTACAGAGGGAGGGGGTCAGGATGTTGCCCTGGGCCCCACTCTGCTCTTGCATCTACAGAAATACAAAGCCTGGGCAGCAGATAACCTAACTGAAGAGGAAGTGGCTCAGGCCAAAGGCCCTGCACCCAGGGCTGCCTGGGGAGCCAGCCCCCCCGGCAGTGTTGGTACCAAGCAGAGGTTGTGGTGGGAGGAGCTGCGATGGGGCTGGTGGAGGGGCAGTGCTGCAATCTGCATGGGGGAAGCCTTAGCTCAGAGGGTGCCCAACGTCCATGTGGCTGGGACCCAGCTCTGTGGGAAGGAAGAGGGGCCCTTAGTGGTTTTATTGCCTTCCTTGCTGGGTGCTGAGCACCCTCTGCCCTTTTCCAGGATTAGGTGCCTGCAGAGCATGGCACAGTACAAGGGAACAAGGGAGGAACACGGTGCAGGTGCCTGCACTGCTTTGCTCCAGGGCACCAGCAGTCAAACCCGTTCTGCTGGTGTCAGCTCAGGCTGCGTCCCAACAAACCCAGCTCTGGAGGAGGCACAAGAGGGGATGAGCTCCCTTCCCGCACCCCGTGCACAGCTGCTTCCTGGGTCTCAAATGCAGCAGAGGCATTGCCTCTGGAAATGGCTCTGACTCCTCGAGGTTCATTCGATGGCCCTCAAGGAGCTGCGGTGGGGACGTTCACACACTGTGCAGCTGCTGGGGGCAGTGGCACGTGGATGGGCAAACAGCTAACAGTGGTGGCATGCCCAGGGTGAGGGACGGCAGGGGCTCCTCGGACACCTGCCCCAGGGCAGGAGGAGCGGGGGATGCCGGGCGCTCAGGGGTCTCCGCTATACTTGATGAGGTGGCCGCTGAAGGTGATGTAGGTGTCGTACTCGTCACTGAAGACTGCGTTCTCGCGCTCGCCCTTGTAGAGCCGCACCCAGACCTCATCCTGCTCCTGCAGCTCCAGCATGACGCTTTGGCTTTGCATGATGCTGCGGTCGCTCACCTGGGCATAGAGGATCACCACCTCCACCCCGTTGCGCATGATGTGCAGGTATGTCTCCTTCTGGTTCCAGGTGTGCACGTTGAGGCTGAAGTAGTAGATCCCGGGGACATAGCAGTAAAACTTGCCCGTGAACATGCTGAAGTGGTCATAGAGGTTGACGAACTCCGTGTCGAAGATGAGGGTCTGGTAGTAGTCGTTGCTGTGCAGGGGCTTCTTGCGGCCCACCGAGAAGGCAGCGTAGTGGCTCTTACAGCGCTCCCCCGGGGCGCCCATGCTGCCCTTCTGTCCCTTGGGCCCCGCGTGGCCCCTGCTGCCGGCCACCCCCGTCTTGCCGAACTTGCCCTGCATGCCTCGCTCGCCGCGGTCCCCCTTCTCACCTGGCCAAAGCAGGAGGGACGGGTGCGTGGTCAGAGGCGAGCAACACCCCTAAACCCAGTGCCTTTGTGTGACAGAAAGGGACGAGGGCAGCAGGGATCTCCCAACCCCCTCCCTGGGCACCAGAGCAAACTTCTTGCCTCCAGTTCGTGCTAGGCCAGCACTGGGAGCACAGCTCTGCACTGGGATGGTGCTGCCAGGCCGGGCTGGTGACGCCCAGCAGCACGGAGTGCCTGGGTGGCAGACTGGGCTGTGGGCAGTGATGCAGCGGTGGGGGGGTCCCCACCAGCCCTCACCTTTCAGGATGGTCATGTTGATCTGAGGCAGGGGCTGGTACTGGGGGTGGTAGAAGCGCTGGTCGGGCTGCTCACAGCAGTGAACGCAGCGGCGCTGCAGGGGCATCTCCTGGGCACTGCTGACCTGCTGCTCCTGCATGGGCCTGTGGAGAACAGAAAGCAAAGAGCAATGAGGAGCTATGGGGGGCTGAGGCCCTCTGCAGTGCCAGGGCTGCCATGGGCCCCGCTGCCGAACACCCTGCCCCTGGGACCCCCTCACCTGGCAGCGTGGTGCTGGGACGGTGCCTCTGTGGGGTGAGTCTCCAAATGCCGGGCAGGGCTGGGTCTGGTCTGGCTGCCCACAGGGGAGGGCAGCAGCAGGCAGGAAAGCAGCAGGACAGCGGGCACCCAGATCCCCTCCATGGCAGTGCCCTGTGAGGTGCCAAGGCCAGCTCAGGGGACAGTGAGGGATGCTGCAGGGGTGCCTGGCCCTGGCTGTGCCCTGCGCTGTCCCCAGCACAGAACCCAGAGCATGGCGCAGCCCCAGGCAGGGCACAGCTGCCCTTCCAGCCCCAAAGCGCTGCTCTCCAGCAGCCTCCTCCCCAGCAGAGCCTGCAGCGTGGGCACTGCATCCCTTGCAGCTGCAGGGACCGTCTGTACCTAAATAGCTGCTTTAGCTGGGCCGTGTACCTCTGTGATGCTCCAGTGAGCACCTGGGAGACCCATGTTTGGGCAGTGCAGGGGCTCTGGGCTCACAAGCAGGCTGAGACATGAGGCCATGGAGCCCCTGGAACAGGGAATTACCTGGGCAGCCAAGGGTGGAGCAGAGCAGCAGCCTCTGTCTGACTGCCCAAGCACTGCTGCTCCTATCCAGCCCAGCTTCAGCTGCCTCCCATGAATGCCCAAGAGCAGCAATGTGGGGTGTCAGCACCTGAAATAAAAGCTACAGGCAGCTCCAAATGGCACGGGGGAATGTCGGGTGCAGCCCTGATGGTGTGGGGGACCCCAACCCCAGGGAGGGTGCTGCATCCCTCCTGCCCCACAGCATGCGAGGGTGCCCACAGCACAGGCTGCACAGCCCTCGTGAAAGGGGCTCCTGTGCCCCAGGACCCGCCAGCCCTTGCTCTGAGGATTGCAAAGAGATAAGACACACTTCCCTATAGACATGGCTGCGGGCCGGGACCCGGCGCACATGGGGAGAAACCTCCCTGGGAGCCCACATCCTGCATGGGGCCAGAACTAATATTTGTATTTGCCAGTAGCCGGGGGCACCGTGGCCCAACCCCGGCAGCTCCGCTGCCCTTCCCTGCCTTATCGCAGCTGCATCCGCTCCTAGCGTGGGGCCGGGCATCAGCACCTCACCCTGCAGCCCCAAAGGCGCCAGGACAGCCATGGCCAAACACCATGCGGCACTGCCCAGCCGGTTGGCATCCGAGGCAGCGTCAGGGTGCAACCGGATGGGCACAGGGCCCTGCGCGGTACAGCCTGTGTTCTGGGGATGGGCCAGGGCCACGGGAAGGATTCTGGGGCAGAATCCTGTTGTTTTGGTCAACACCCACTCTGTGAGCACCAGGGTCACTGGTCAGCAATAGCCAGGCTGGTAGCCTCAGGGCGGGGGTCACTGATGCCCCCAAGTGTGTAGCTGGTGTCCGCGAACCAGGCGTGCTCTGCAGCGGGTGTGGAGGGCGTTCGAGGCCAGGATGGATGCCAGGCTTATGAGTCACCTTCGCTGGGGCTGGGAAGAGGCAGAGGGATGGGGAAAGGCTCCAAAGGGCTTTCCCACTGCTCGCACCCTCTGCGAAGGGCCTGTCCCCTCACGTGCTTCCCAGGTGCCTGTGTGCCCACCACCTCTGTCTTGTCCTGGCCAATGTCCTGCTGCTGGGTGTGAGGACAGCAGGGCTGTGGGTACCATGCATGGGCATCCTGGCACTTCGTCTTGCCTGGCCCGGTGCCTGCCCATGCTCAGCTCTGCGGGCAGGGGAGAAGCAGATCCATGGATAGAAGCACGGAGGGGGCCAGTCAGGGGCTTGTGAGCAGATACCATCCTGCAGAGCCTTAGCCCTGGCTCTCTTCAGCTCGCTTGGCCTCCAGCTGTGTCAGCCACGTGCCAGAGACCATGGCATGCAGCCTGTGGGGTTTTGAGAAGCCTGTGACTCTCCCTCCGCTCTGGAACCACCAAAACACACACTCCCCTGGGACCCAAAGCAGGCTCAACCCTGGGGAAAACACAGCTTTGCAGGGAACTGCTCCACAAGGAGAAGAAATCCGTCACCAAGAAAGGCAGCCTCCCAGGCTGCCAGAGAGCTGGAAATGGAGGTGAGTGTGCCGTGTGTGTACGGTACCAGCACAGTGCCATCATGGCCACGGTGCTGCCACCAGAAGCATGCGGGGCTCCCCTGCACCCCGCAGGCACGTGGGGCAGAAGCTGCCTGCCCGGGCATACCCGCTCTTGTGGGAGGGACATTGTTTTTCCTGTTGGGGTTGGAGGATCTCCAGGAGCAGTTTGGAGATTCAAATTCAGCGGCTGCTCGAGCCTCGGGGCTGCAAATCAAAACACCCTGAGATACATTCCAGGCGGTGATAAAGACCGGGATGAACAGGAGCAAACGCCGGGGGAGGGATGGGGGGCTCAGCGGGACCTGCTTGCCCACCTCCCCCTCCCCAGGCCTCGGCAGGAGAGCCGGGACACCTCTGCGGTTGTGCTGCTGGGATTCACCCCCCGCCTTTTGCTGTAGCAGCTGGAACGGTTGCAGAGCCGTTTGCACACGGAAGCAGTGCAGACCCAGCGGGCAGCAGGGTGGGAGTGAAGGACCACGGCACGATTGTGACCCTCCAGCACCCACAGCACCAGTGAGATGTGCTTGGGTGCACCTTGCAGCCACCGTGTGTCCCCCTTGGCTGTGCCTGGGGCTGCTCAGCCCTGGGTTTGGCTGCTCATGGAGATGGGTTTTTTGGTACTTAGTGCTGTGGGTCTGGCTGTGCCCTCATAGGATGGTCCCTGTGGTCCCCACTGCCTCTTGGCAGCAGGGCAAGGTCCGTGTTTGACTGACCAGCTTTGAGGGGCTCTGGTCCCCCTCGCTGGACATGTCCTGGGGCACCCATGGGCCCGGCGAGGCAGAGCCACCTCCCGGGTGATGCCGCCTGTCGCCAGCGGTACCCCAGATGGGTACAGCGAGGTGGGGCGCTGGTCCCCGGGTCTGCAGGGCCCCCCGAGCCTGCCGCCAACGTACCTCTGGGGCAGGGCTGCTCCTCCCGGCGCTGCCGTCCCTTCCCTAGAGCATCCCCCCGCACCGCCCCGCCGGGTCGGCTGCCTCCCGCTCCCACGGCCCCGTCTCCTCCTTCGGCCCGGGCGGAAATGCACTTTCTGGAGAGCGGAGGCGGCGGAGCGGAGCGGGACAGGATGGGACAGGATGGGACGGGAGGGGCAGAACGGGGCGCGCAGCCCTCCCTCGTCAGCTGCGTTAACCATGTGCGCTCCCGGAGCTCCTGCCAGCACCGGGCCCGCGGGGACGGGGGCAGCACGGGACGGGGGCTTCACCGGAGCCGGTCCTGAGGGCTGCTCTGCGGGGCAGGACGCTGCCCCACGCCGGAACACCCGCCTGCCGCTTCCCAGCCCTGGGGGCACCGGGGCTCGCCCAGCCCCGGCCGGGAGCCGGCCCTTCGCGGGCGGCCGCGGACAACGGGCACGCAGGGGTGTCCCGGCCTCGTCCCCGCACCCCAGTACCGGGGCACACGGGGCATGGCCGCCCCGCGGGCCGCAGCGACGGAAGCACCCGGGGCCGCGCAGCAGCGGCCCCCGCCCGGGGCTCGCAGCAGGACACGGGCGGACTGCAGCTCCCGGCAGCCCCGCGGACGGAGAGGCGGTGCCGCGCGGGGCCTGCTGGGAGCCGTAGTTCTCGCTCCGTCCGCCGAGGTTTGGCCGCTGGCGGCTGCCGTGGCGCGCGGGGCCTGCTGGGAGCTGTAGGCGGTGGCGGCAGCGGGGGCTGCAGCGGCTGCGTGCGGGCGGGTCCGCGGTGAGCTGGGACTGGGACCGGGGCGGGGGCGAGGGGCCGGGGCCCCGCTCGGGTGGGAGCATCGGGGTCCCCGGGCTGTACCCTGCGGCGGAGGGGGCGGTGCTCGGCAAGGTGCGGCTCTGGCCACGCGCGGCGCCGTTTCCTCGGCAGCTCAGGGCTCCCGAGTCCATGTCCGTGGGGCCCGGAGGTGGCGGTGTCCGTGGCCGTGGGGTCCGGGATCCCGTGTCCGTGCCCAGGGCAGGTGCTGGGATGGGGCCAGCGCATCGGGCAGTGGGACCGGGAGTGCTCCGTCCCCACGGGGCCCGTCCCTCTCCCGCCTGGCTCTCCCGCGGCCGGGAGCTCTCCCGCCTGTCCGAGGCTCGGCCCCCCGCGCTCAATGCGGCCTCTGTTCGCACCTCGGGCTGCTGAAAGGCGCACTGAGAGCCCCGCGGCACAGCCCGTGCCCAGTGCCAGGCCCGGAGCCCCACCACGGCGGTGACGGGTCCTTGGGGACAGCCCTGGGCTGGCAGCTGGGGACCCCTCCTTTGGGGTCCTGCCCCGGGCTGGGGGTCCTTGCCCTGTGCTGCGTGGCCCAGGTGATGCTGGGGTGGCGTCCAGCGCGGGGGGGCTGTTTGACATCTGCAGGAGCTCTGTGAGCTGCCGCATCCTCTGCACTGCACAGAGAGAGAGGGCAGGGAGAGGAGCTGCTGGTGCCTGGGCACTGCGGGTGGGCACAGCGAGGTGTGGGCTGAAGGCACCCGCACACACGAGGCGTGCCCGAGGGTACGCTGTGACCGTGGGCAGGGGGAAGGGAGGGGCTGCTGCGACTTTCAGGCCGGGCAGGTCGGGGTGTTTGTCCCTTGTACCCGGGTGCTGCGCTTCCTGCTCACGCATTGGCATCCTGTGTGGGTGGAGCTGCCACGTATGTCCCGGTGTCCCCGTGGGGCCTGGGGACACGCTCACCAGTGGGGCTGGTTCCCCGGGGCTGTGGGAGCTGGGCCAGGCCCGGTGGCTGCTTTGGAGGCAGCAAGGGTTGGCCTCACTGCCAGGGAGGACCCTCCTTCCTGCCGGGGCCGTGCAGGGACACTGCTCAGCATGGCACCTCAACGCAGGTCTCGGGGCTTGGCGAGGCCTCAGCTCCCTGCCTGGGCTGCGGTGGAGCTGGGGCAGGTGGAGGTGCTGAGCAGGCCATGCGCCTCTGCCAACACGCCAGGGCTTGCCTGGGTCTGGAACTGCAGAGCCGGGGTGAAGTGAGGTGAGAAGGGGCTGAGAGCAGCTCCAGCAGCAAAGCAGCCCCTTGGCGTGCTGGCTCTTCCCTGTGTGAGGTGGCAGCACCTTCTGCTGCAGGAGAGGGGATGAGGCCCCTCGCTGCTCCCTCATGGCTGTGCTCTGCTCCCCTCAAGCTCAGTGTAGTGCCAGGCTCCAGCTCTCTGACTTGCTTCTTCCCTTCCTCTCACCAGGTTCTCCTCGCCCGCAGTCCGATGCCCGTCCCTCCCTGCGATGAGTCTATGAGCCCCCTCCGGATCAGCGTTGGTGGTCTGCCTGTCCTCGCGTCCATGACCAAGGGTGCTGACCCCCGCTTCAAACCACGCTGGAGGGCCATCGTGCTGTCGTCAGCCTGCGTGGGGTTTGTGCTGCTGTTCTTCTGCCTGCACCGGTCCTCCCCGGCACGGCACGGTCCGCCCAATCCTCACAACTGGCAGCTCAGCCTGCAGGCAGGGGACCGCTACAATGACACCTACCCGCTGTCTCCACCCCAGAGGAACCCCGAGGGTGTGCGCTACCGCATCGGAGTCATCGCGGACCTGGACACACAGTCCCGGGGCTCTGAGGAGCACACCTGGTTCAGTTACCTGAAGAAGGGCTACCTGGTGCTGTCAGACAGCGGGGACAGCGTGACAGTGGAGTGGGACAAAGAAGAGAGCGTGCTGCAGTCCCACCTGGCTGAGAAGGGCAGGGGCATGGAGCTCTCCGAGCTGGTCGTCTTCAACGGGAAGCTGTATGCCGTGGATGACCGGACAGGAGTGGTCTATCAGATTGAAGGCAACAAGGTGGTGCCCTGGGTGATCCTCCCAGATGGGGATGGCACAGTGGGGAAAGGTGAGATCCTCCATCCCGTCCCGTCCTGCAGGCACAGAGCAGTTTGGCTCTTTGCAGCTTGCTGGGGTGGGTGCACCTTCTCTGTGCCTCAGGGGCAACTGCCTGGGGAGCTGCTGGCTGCATGGGGGAAGGCTCTGCCCAGCACTGCGCTGTCTGATGTGGTGTTTAGGGGAGTGGGGGTCAGTCCCATGTCTATGTGCTGTCTGAGCCCCAGCTCATGCCATTCTCTCTACTGCAGGCTTCAAGGCAGAGTGGCTGGCAGTGAAGGACGAGCACCTCTATGTGGGGGGACTGGGCAAGGAGTGGACCACGACGACAGGGGAGGTGGTGAACGAGAACCCCGAGTGGGTGAAGGTCGTTGGCTACAAGGGCGACGTGGGCCATGAGAGCTGGGTGGAGAACTACAACGTGCTGAGGGCTGCAGCGGGCATCCGACCCCCAGGTACTGGGCCAAGCTCCCTCCTGCCACCCCCTGTCCCACACCCCCCGGGGCTGAGGTCTCACTCCCCATAAATACTGGGACCGGTGTGAGGTTTGAAGCATGATGGAGGCCAAAGCCCTCCCCTTGTCCTGATGGGATCAGAGTAAAAGCCTGTCCAGGGCTCTTCTCCCCTGTCTGTGGCACAAGCAGCTGGAGGGTGGCTCAGCAGCACTGTGCCTGGCAACCAGGCCCCAGGGCAGAGGAGGCCATTGCTGGGGTGCCTCTGTCCCACTCTGGGAGGGACTGGGGGGGCTCCTGCATGAGCAGTGGGCAGGCGGAGGTGGAAACGTTCCCGGTGGTTGCCTGCATGGGGCTGTGACCTCCTCACTGTGGTGTCCTTCGGAGCCTGGCGGGTGCCCCCCGCCATCAGACGCCGCTCCCTGCTGCAGGTTACCTGATCCATGAGTCGGTGTCGTGGAGCGACACGCTGCAGCGCTGGTTCTTCCTGCCGCGCCGCGCCAGCCACGAGCGCTACAACGAGAAGGCGGACGAGCGGTGCGGCACCAACCTGCTGCTGAGCTCCACGCAGGACTTCGGGGACGTGACGGTGGGACGCGTGGGGGACGTGGTCCCCACTCACGGCTTCTCCTCCTTCAAGTTCATCCCAGACACAGACGACCAGATCATCGTGGCGCTGAAATCAGAAGAGGACAACGGCAAGATCGCCAGCTACATCATGGCCTTCACGCTGGACGGGCGCTTCCTCCTGCCTGAGACCAGGATTGGGAGCGTGAAATACGAGGGCATTGAGTTTATTTAACGACTGATGCACTGGACTGGAGGGGCGTGGGGCCAGTGCCAGCCAGGGACAGCGCCGGGCTCAGCAGGGGCCGCCGGGCTCTGCTCCCAGCTCTGTACTTGGCATTGGCGTCTCCTGTAAAGCATTGCCTCTGCTGTAGCAGGCGTGGTGCGAGTGTTTCGGCAGTGGCACCTGGTGGCAAGGGACTGCCACCACAGGGAGCTGCGAGCCTCAGCCCAGCAGGCACAGCCGCGGCCCCATGTGCCGGATCCCCAGTCAGGCCACAGTGCCAGCCCCTAGTTGTGACAGAAACCCTCTGTGGCTCTGCTGACATCCACGTGCTGGGTTTGCAGTGAAGGAGAAGGTTGAGCCCCAGCTCTGCTACTTTGTCCCCCCGTGCTGGTGCTCCCTGGGAGGAGGAGGGTGTCCAGCCAGAGCCTTGGGCCTGTGCTGGTACCCGGGGAGCAGGTCTGACCCTGCCCTGCAGCCCAGCCATGCTGGCAGCCTGTGCTGCGGCCATCCTGCAGGGGAACCTGTGGGCCATGTCCCCAGCACCTCACCGGGAATGTACTGGAGACAGGGACAAGTGTCCCTATGGGGAGGGCACGATTGCTGGATCCTGACCCCTCTGGGATCACAGGGTGACAGAGGGGACAGGGCCATGCAGGGTGTCACAGCCAGGGCAGGCAAACCCCATCTATAATGTCATGGCCGTGGGGGATTTCATCAGGCATTTCTCCAGAAGCTGTTTCACTTCCTTTCTCCTGTTAGCGGGGAGGTGACGGTCAGCCCTGGGCGCTGTTTCCTGGGGAAGGTCTCATGGGAGGGGGCTGTGGTGTGTTCCTCTGCCCAGCACAGAGGGGACTCAGCAGTTACCGCACTGCCAGTGGCGCTGGGGCTTCTGGTGGCCTCAAGCACCATGAACTGGTGCCGCTCCTGGCACTGCTGTTCTGGCACATGGGCTCTACCCCAGGGCAGGGGGCAGCACTGGCTTCAGGTGACTGATGGGGCCGACAGTTGTGGCTGTGTGTGCTGTGGGCACGCCCCTGCTCCTTTCCCAGCCTGCTCCCCAAGGAAGTGCATGGTCCTGGCGCGTGTCTTCTCCCAGACGTGGCTCAGGCTCCAGAGGTGCCTCCAGAGCTGTCAGCTCCGGGAAGAGCCGTGGCCTTGACAGGAGCCGCTGGGAGCTGGCAAGCGCAGCCAAGCCTGCTCCAAGGGCTGCTGTGCTCGGCGCAGGAGGGAGAGCCGGGAGCACCAGCTTGGCTTCCCCAGGGCCCATAGCAGCTGGGAAGTGTTTGCAGCAGCCCCGCGCTCACCAGCAGCATTGTGCAATCGCAGCAGCAGCCAGCGGCCCCCAGCAGGAACTTGCACATCTCTCGGGAGCCAAAAGTGCAGAACATGGGCATCTGCAGGCGCGGGGCCTCCTTCCCATCCCAACACGCTTGGCCTGGCCAAGCCCCAGCCCTGGCTCACAGCAACCACCAGCCATGCCCTGGGTTGGCAGGGGCAAGCTGGTGGGGACTGGGCCGTCCCCAGAGCCCAGGCTGGCCGTGTCCTCCCCAGCCCTGTTTACAGTGTCCAGCACCTCAGAGCAGGGTGAGCAGCGCGGCCGGGGCTGGACACGTGTTTTCGTTCAGCCCTGACAATGACTCAGCCGCTGGGCTTGAGCGGCTGCGCTGCCTCTGCTGCTGCCCCGGGCACTGCCTGTCCCAGCGCCCCCGGCAGAGCTGGCCCTGGCCTGGGCACGTGGCCTGGACGAGCCCAGGGCACCAGGTGCCAACTGGCCATGGGCCACCTTGGCCGCTTCACCTTTGCCTGCACTTCACTTGGCACAGCCGCTCCTGGGCTGGGGCCGGCGGCTCTGCAGCACCCGTCCGGTTCCCTGGGATGGTTCCTGCCCTGGGGACCCCTCTTGTTCAGCCGGGCCAGGACTTCTGCACCCCATGGGAAGCGGGGCCTCCCCGCACTGTGTCCCCCTCTGTCTCCCGACCCTCCCACTGGCTGCCCTGCCTGCCCGTGCTCCCTTTCCCTAGTGGTCCAGGCCCTCCGCGCGGCACCGGGGCCTGCAGCCGGGCGGGCAGGGCTCCTGGTGACCAGGAGCACCTGCAGACCATGCGCCCCACAGTGATGTTGGGGACCTGGGGTCCATCTCCAGGTTCCATCCAACATCGCAGTGCCATGAAGCTGTCCCCTCCCACAGGTTCCCCGCAGGCTCGGGCAGGGCTTGGACTGCGTTCGGCTGCTCCCATTTCTGCCTTTTCTTATCCCAGATGCACCTCCCTCGAACGTGAGTCCCCGCGGCCGGGCAGCTCTGTGGCGAGCGGCTGGCTCAGGAGCAGGTTCTGCGGCCGGGGTGGTGGCTCTCCCTGCCAGTGCGTGCCAGCAGCACCCGACTTCATGGGGTCAGTGCTGTGTCCTTGCCCGGAGGCAGAGCAAGGCCAAAGGCACGGCTGCAGAGATGCAGCGTGCTCCTGCAGTGCTGGGCACAGGTCTGGTGGTGCTGGCAGCGCCCTGCTGCAGTGACACTGTCACAGTGCGCTGGTTTCACTGGGGCAGTAGTTTGCGTGGGGCGATGTTGGGGATTTGTGCTGATAATGGTGTCAATAACACAGGGATGTTTTCATCGTCACTGAGCAGCTCTTGTACAGTGCCAACGCCTTTTCCACCTCGTGCCACCCCACCACCGAGGAGGCTGGGGGTGCACAAGGAGCTGGGGGGACACAGCCGGGACAGCTGACCCCAACTGACCCCAGGGATATCCCGGACCATGGGACATCACCCTCAGCATGTGAAGCCGGAGAAGAATGAGGGGGTGATGCTTGGAATTTGTCTTCCCAAGTCACTGGCATACGATGGCTGGACACCTGCCTGCGATGCGAAGTGGTGGATGACACCCCCCCCTCCGTTTCCCTTGCTTGCGCATGGCTTCTGCTTTATGTATTAAACCACCTTTGTCTCAACCTTTCTCTCTCTTACCCTTCTGCTTCTCTCTCCATCGCACCGAGCAGCCCTGTGGAGCTCTGCTGCTGCCGGGGCTGTACCACGACGTGCAACAGGTTCTGGGATAAGGTGGGGTTGGAGCTGCGGCCCGTGGGGGGGGAGGAAGGGCGAGGGGGAACAAGCGGGGAGGATGCGCTTCGGCACCGACATAATCGCTGCTTTCCCCTTGATCCGCTGCTCCGCTTGGCGCAGGCCGGGCGCCAGAGCCGCGAACCGGGTCCCGGGGCGGCGGGGGCCGGGCGGGGGCCGGGCCGGGCCGGGCCGGGGGAGGCGATCGCGGAGCCGCATCGTGCGGAGGGGCGGGAGCAGCCGGGTTGGCCCTGCGCCATGCAGAGGAGGAGCAGCAAATCTCCGGAGCACGTTAAAAAGCGAGGCTGAGCGGCAGCCGGGGAAGGAAGAAAACACCTCCATAGAAGGCAGCGGAGCAGCGGCCACAGCAGCGCCCGCAACGCCGCTGCTGCCGGCCCCAAACTTTCTGGCGGCGGCTCGGGCGGGCCCGGCGGTGGATGCGGGTTTCTCGGCCGGGTCGCTGAGCCTGCAGCCCCGCCGCACGATGCCCGCCGCGCTGCCCAGCCTGCTGGCCTGGCTGCTCGTGCTGCTGCTCGGCAGGGCCCGCCCGGCCGACGCCTGCAGCTGCTCGCCCATCCACCCGCAACAGGCCTTCTGCAACGCGGACGTAGGTGAGCGCCGCCCGCCGCGCCCCGCGCTTTGTCCCCCGCGGGGCCCCGCAGCCGCGGCAGCGGCCACAGAGCCCCCAGCCCCGGCCCGGCCCGCGCCAACTTCGCGGCGGGGGAAAGGACGGAAAGTTGGCGCGGAGCGGCCGGGCTCGGCGGGCGGGAAGGAGCGGGCGGGAGCGGGAAGCAGCGGGCGGGAGCGGGCAGAGCCGCCCCGGGCCCGGCACCTGCCCGCGGCCCCGTGCGGGGCGGGCTGCGCGCCCCGGGGCTGTGTCGGCGGGAGCAGATGCGCGGCCGGGCGCGGTCCGGCCGTCGGCTGTGTCCGTTCCCTCCCCGCCGTCCCGCGGGGACCGTCGCCCCCGTGCCCGGCACCGGGTCCCCGCCGGGGCTGGGCCGGGCTGCGCGGCCCCCGTGTCCCGGCGGAGCCCAAGCCTCCAAGTCCGGTCGCGCCGCGGTGGGACGTGGCAGCGCGGGGAGCCGCCGGGGCTCGGCACCGGCCCGGCAGAGCCAGCGCAGGGCTCGGTCATCTCCCGTCTGCGCCTTATTTCCAGGCATTTCCTCTCCCCCGTCCCACTTTGTTCGGCTTGGATGCTGCTGAAAGGGAGGGCTTGGCAGCGCCGGGATCTGGATTCCTCTTTCTATGAATAATGCCCTTATTGGATTTTAACATATTGAACAAACAGACCAGCCCCAGTTCCCGGCGCTCTCCTTTGCGGGGCCGTTCCCAGGCTCAGCTGGAGAGGTAACATTCCCAAACACTTAGGCAGCCTCAACCTCTGGACGGCCCTGCCCTGTCCGCTGCTCATCCGGCCAGGATTCTCTGACAGATTCCCAGGCTGCGCTCGCTCCTTCCAGCCCCGTTACTGCTGTGTTTCCTTCACGACAGCAGGTCCCACGGCATCTGGCTGCTGCCCCGTGTGCCCGCCCCGGCCCTGCCTCGCTGCCGCCGCAGGACTTGGGCGCAGGGAGCTTTCCAGACAAAATGGAGCACCGCATTTTTAGGGCCGGTGTCTGCGCCGGGGGATCCCTGCGAGCGTGGCTGCAGCTTCCTGTCACGCTCCAGCCAGGATCGGTGCTCTGGGGCACTTGTGACTCAGGCTGTCCCGGGGTGCTGGCTCAGCCGTGACTCAGCTGCTGAGTCACCGTCTGTGTTAGTGGCCCTGGGGTGTCTTGCTGTGCCCCGGCAGGGGAGGGTGCAATGCCCAGGCTGGTGCCGGGATTGCATCGTCCCGCTGCCCTCGGCTGGTGTCTGTTATGTGGGTGCCTGGAGCTCATCCCGCTGTGGCAGCCTCCTCCTGGCTCCCAGCTGGAGTCCTCTCTGTGGTTCGTCTGGATCAGCCTTGCCTTGTCCGAGCCCAGCTCGGGGGAGCAGGGTTCATCCTGGATGAGCTCCCCAACCTCTTCCCATGCAACAGGGATCCATCTCCTGCAGCCTGTGATCCTTGGCCTTCTTGCTGCTTCTCATCTGCCCCTGGATGCTCAGCCAGCTCCCTCCCTGAGGGCGTGTGGATGGAGCCAGGGACAGCCTGAGGTGCGGGGGCCTTCCCTGACTGTTGCAGATGGATCAGCCCGTGTGCAGGCTGGGCCCTGTTAGGGATGTGGTGGTGGATGCAACTCTGCATTGGGCTGGGTGTCATGGAGGGGCTGGGAGTGGTGTCACTGGAGCTGGTGCATTGCAACAGGCGACCTGTCCTGCCTGCGCCTGTGCTTCCCAGCCCATGGGATGGGCAGTGGGGCTGCTCCCTGCGGTACTGATGATGCTCAGCTGCCAGGTGAGGATGTGGCCAGGCCGGGGGCCACAGCACAAGACCCAGCTTCTACCTGGTCTCCTCTGGAGCAGCGTGGGGATGAGGGGGTGCAGGAGGTGATGCTCAGCCCCCCTGGGCATGGCTGTGGCTTTGGCCTTGTGCGGCGGTGCCAGCCCCAGGACGGGTCAATGGGGCAGTGGAGAGCGGGGTCTCCATGGATGCGGCCCTGGCAGCACTGCGCTGATCCCAGTGCTTGATTCTGGGGATGGGGCACAGGGAGAGTGGTGGCAGGGACCATGCAGCGGGGGGGGGCAGCAGCGGTGGAGCCGGTCCCTGCCGAGGGGCTGCCCCCAGGAGCTGCTGGTGTTGGTGTCGCCTGCTGAGCGCCAGGGCCCTTCCCGAGCAGACGGCATGGAGGGGCCGTGGGCTGACGCCGGGGCCGTCGCTGATTGGGTCCCATCCCATCCCGTCAGAGGCCGGGATGACGCAGGCGGCCGTGGCAGCGCAGCCCGTGGCTCCCGCGCAGGCTGAGCAGGGCCTGGTGCTGGTGCTGCCATCGCCCTCCCCTGGCACTGCCATGCACCGGGGCAGCCCCAGCCTCCGCCCTTCTGCATCGCTGCAGCCTCCTCATCCCCACAGGGTGCCCCGCTCCGCTGCTGGTGGGTGCCCAGTGGGGCTGGGCGATGCCGGGCAGGCAGCAGGCAGTGCTGGCACTGGCAGCCATCCCCTCCGCTCAGCCGGCTGCCAGCAGCCCCGGAGAAGGGAGCTTTGTTCCCTGCCCATTCAGCTCCGCAGAGGCCCCTGTAAGAGACATCCCCATGGGTTTATGGCACTGGGTGATGCTGTTTGCCCCCAGCTTTGCTCCTGGAGCTGCACCGCAGCCCTGGTCTGTCCCTGCTCATCGTGGACTCATTGCCCAGGCAGCGGGAGTGTTGCGGGGTCTGCTGGGAGCCTTCCTTGTGTCCCATTTCACGGAGGGTCTGAGCTCCTGTGGCTCTCCAGGCCAGCGGTAGGTGATGTGGCCAATGACGCTGGTATTCGGTGAGGTCTGCTACTGGTTTCTGGGCACGGGGGGTTTCCTCCATCCCTCGGCCCTGCCTCCCGGTCCCAGGCATCCCAGCTGGGCTCTCCTCGGGGGCTTCCGCCCGCGATCCCTGCGACCGCCCTGCTCATGCTCCGGCTCCTGGCTGGCACAGAGCAGCTTGGCTGAGCTGCTGGGGTCTTGG
This sequence comes from Amazona ochrocephala, assembly GCA_039720435.1. NCBI lineage: Eukaryota > Metazoa > Chordata > Aves > Psittaciformes > Psittacidae > Amazona > Amazona ochrocephala. The sequence goes on from CM077879.1 coordinate 94,880,011, forward strand.
CGGGGAAAGCGCAGCGCAGGCGTCCCCTCCACAAAGCCGCACTGTTCAGAACAAATCCGCCTAGAATTGGGCTGCATTTTTGTCAAATGATTCATCAGCACGTGAGTGGAAAAGGCCGGAGCCCACTGAACCGGGAACCGTTCCCCGCGCCTGGAGCAGCGGGGCCGGAGCTGGTGTGCGGCTTCCCGGCTCCACTGCACCCAAGTTCTGCTGCAGACATGGAGACACGGAGGGCCTGGGGACGCGGCAGCCACTGGGTGAGGGGCAGCCCGTGCCTGCAGTGAGGGCGGGCAGAGGAGCGGGCGCAGGTCTGGCAGCAGGGAACAAGGCAGTGTGTGCCGAGTGGAGCTGCTCCAGCCTGGGGCAGAGATGTGCCCTGCTGCCTGCTGCAGGCAGGGATGCAGAGCCTGGCCTTTCCGCTGAGATACTGCCAGCGTGCCTGAGGCCCATCCCAGGGACGGGAGCTTGGCTGGGAAAGCCGTCAGTGCGGCACCGGTACCCGCAGGCGCTGCCTCTGCCCATCCCGCACCGAGCGAGTTCTCACACTCACCCACAGTGGCTTCTAGCAAGTCTCTCCTTGGCCCCTGCTCACGCTGGTGGCCACCTTCTCCTTTCCACAGTGAGCTCAGTTGGCACTTACGGTGCCCAAGTGGGGCCGTGCCCCCCTGACCTTTAGCTGAAATAGCCCATCCGCGTGCCCCCGTGCCCATGGTATTTATAGACCACGGTCAGGTTCCCTCTCCTTGCTGTGCCATTGGTGCTGCGCCCTGCGTGTCCCCAGCTGCTCCCACCCCACCATGTAGTGGGGGACACATGATGGGTCCCAAAGCGTGGCTCCCCATTCGCTATCCCACCTGCACATGGAGCAGGGCTGGCAAGGCACTGGGGTGCCCTGCGGGATGGGGAGATGTCTTCCATGGGATGGTGGTACCCTCAGCAGCGCAGGGAGCCCTGCAAGCCCCTGCCCTGCAGCCAGGCCCCTCAGGGTGCTGAGCAGGAGCTGTGGCTCTGGGGCTGCCGCTCTGCCCTGCACCGTCGGTGCCCCCGGTGCTGCCGGGGGCCGGCCGGGAGCCCCAGTTCCCACACTGGTGGAAGGGGCCAGGCAGGGCTCAGCGCAGGGGCTGAGGCCACCACATGCGGCACCGAACCAACTGCTGTGTCCCGAGCCGGTGAGTAAGGGTGAGCTGGCTGCTGCCTGCCCGCAGGTCACTGCCACTTGCCAAGCGCTCACGTGCAGGTTCCCATATCCCTGGGCTGTGCCGGCAGCGTGACCGTGGGGGCAGAGCTGTCCCCATGTCACTGTCCCCTGGCTCCAGGGTGCCATGGCCTCACTGGCTCTGGGGCACCCGACCTTGTCCGCTGGCACTGAGCCCTGGGACTGCCCCGGGGCCACAGAGCAGGGAGGGCTCTTGCCTGTAGCCGGGACCTCGCTGCCTGCCCTCACTGGGCTGTGTTTTCCCACTGCCTCAGCTCTCGGTGTCCCTGTGTCATCTTTGTAGGCAGATGAGGGCAGGAAGTGGCGCTGGCGGCCCCTGGCCCCGGCAGATGCAGTTTCTGTGCCTGCCCAGTGCAGGGCTGGAATGGAGCTGTAGCCAGAGCATCACCCTGGTGGCTGGGGGACCCCTCTGTGCTGGGGTGGGGACCCCGATATGAGCTGCCTGTGCAGCACTTGGTGGGCAGCACCGGTGCCTGTGCTGGCTATGGCGAACAGCCAGGATGGTGCCCTGGGGATGCGGCTCCCACCTCCCTCTGCACCCAAAGGTGACCCTCCAAGTAGCTCCCTCTGCCCTTTTCTGCTCCAGCCCAGCCAGGCCATGCAGGCATTTGGCTGCGGCCCTCATCAGAGATGGGTTTAGTTAATGACTGTGGGACAAATACCATGGAGCTCCAGGTCACTGCTGGCAGGTTTTAGCTGTCCTGGTGCCATCTGTGTGACAGGCGTGAGCCCAGGCAGGGCCAGCCTGAACCCATGGGTCCGGCAGTGGCTGGGCAGAGCTCGGGACAGCACTGGCCAAGGGTGACCGGATGATACTGGGGTGACCTTTCCTTATCACCCACTGTGAGGGTGCTGCTGCAGTGCTGCCCATCACCATCCTGTGCGTGCCAGAGCCCCGTCCGCCTGGGGACAGCACGTGGCAGCGGCTCTGCGGGGGCAGCAGCGTTGGCTGCAAGAGTGGGAGCCATGGTGGGATGGGGCCACCCCTGCTGACCCCAGCATCTCTCCATTGCAGTGATCCGAGCAAAGGCCGTGTCTGCCAAAGAGGTGGATTCAGGGAACGACATATATGGGAATCCGATCAAACGAATCCAGTATGAAATCAAGCAGATCAAGGTAACGCACGCAGCGGGGCAGGAAGGGGGGGACGGGGCAGCCTCCATGGCAGCCGCTCACTCCTGCTCCTTCTCCGCAGATGTTCAAGGGCCCTGACAAGGACATAGAGTTCATCTACACGGCTCCATCCACCGCCGTGTGCGGCCGGCTGCTGGACACCGGCGGGAAAAAGGAATATCTCATTGCAGGTGGGTGGCCACAGGGAGGGCTCTTGGGGAACCTGGTGGCAGTGGTGGCCCTGTGGCCTCCTGAGACACACATGACGTGTGCATGGTTCCCCCTTCCTTCTGCTACCACCACCAGCGCTCCGTGCTGGACTGCAGCAGAGTCCAGCCCCAGCACCCTGAGTCAGCACCAGAGTGCCAGGGGGGACCCTCTGAGCTCTCCCTGGCCTCTCCGCAGGCAAGTCAGAGGGCAATGGCAAGATGCACATCACGCTCTGTGACTTGGTCTCCACCTGGGACTCACTGAGCCCGACCCAGAAGAAGAGCCTAAACCAGCGGTACCAGATGGGCTGCGAGTGCAAGGTGAGCGGCCGGGCTGCCCCGGGGTGGGCAGGGGCTCAGCCACGAGGTGCTCTCCCCATCCTTCAAGGATGATGCTGTGCAGGGAGCTGGGGGACACAGGAAGGGCATCTGAGTCTCCGGCTCTCTCCAGTTGGGAACTGGGGTCCGCACTCAGGCGTTCCCTCAGTCCTCCCACATCAGGGTCACATCCCCAACATGCCATGCTGGGAAGGAGCAGCATGGCACCACTGGTTCAGAACTGGGGGTGAGTGAAGCAGAGCCATGCTGCTTCCCTGTGTCCCATCCTCCCCTGCTGTCTCCCCTCGGGTGGTCAGCGATGGTCTCTGTTCCACACAGATCTCGCGCTGTCTCTCCATCCCCTGCTTCGTCTCCTCCTCGGACGAGTGTCTCTGGACAGACTGGGCGATGGAGAAGAACAACGTGGATGGGCGGCAGGCGAAGCACTACGCTTGCATCAAGAGGAGCGATGGCTCATGTGCCTGGTACCGCGGCATGGCACCCCCCAAGCAAGAGTTTCTTGACATTGAGGACCCCTAAAGCCAAACGAGCGCATTCCAGTAGCCAGTAGAAAAAACCTGCGAGATATTAGACTGGTCCACGCTGATATCAATCCCTGGAGACAGCATGAAAACCCGCTCGGCCACGGGGGTCCCAGGGCTGCGGCGGCTGCCATGGGCATGCAGGGGGCCAGGGACAGGGACCTGCTCTGTGGCAGGGCTGAGCAAGGCATGGGGGGAACCCACAGTGGGGGCTGCCTCCCACCAGGCCATGCTCAGCCCTGGCACCCCGGCATCTGTGAAGGAAGCGAACCCTTGGGAGTGGCGGGAGCTGCCCCGTCTGTGTAGCAGGTCTACCAGTGCCCCCGCACCAGGGGCTCCTGCCAGGCAGGCCCCGTACTGCAGTGTCCCCTGCCACCTGCCAGCAGCGAGGACCCCCTGTCCCCCTCCCCACCCCCTGCCCATCCTTCGCTTTGGAATCCAGGAAGGGTCCAACCCCCCAGGCAGAACCCCCGGCTGTGTGTGACGGGCTATAGGCCTTTCGTGGGGCCGGCTGGCTCCTGTGCAGATGCTTGGAGGGGCAGCTGAGCATGGCTGGAGGGACGCCCCTGTCACACACCCCAGACTCGCTGCCCCTCTCCACATGCTCCTCTGCCCTGGGGAACTGGAGGTGGGCACAGGGTTCACCACTTCCCCCAGCGTTGTGGCGGGGCCATTCCCACCGCAGCCGTCTGCATGGGAACAGAGCTGCTGCGGCCCCTTCTGCAGCTGCTGCCATTGCATGGGCTCAGCCGCAGCAGCTCTGCAGGCAGGAGGGCTCAGCAGGGCACAGGGGCAGGAGCTCTGGGTGCAGAGTCTTTCCCATCTCCTCGTGCAGTGCTGGCTGAGCCGCAGTCTTCAGCAGCACCTTGGCTGGTTGGGCTCCGCAATCCACAGTGGTGGGGATGGAGCCTCGTAGCGGGGAGGGCACGGGCCACGAGCAGCCGCAGGAATCCCCGTCCTCCTCTGGTGACCCCCCCATTGCACCCGCTTTCTCTGAGCCATTCCTGCGTTGCAGCGGCACCGGCGTGTGCCAGGGAGCTGCCCGCCTGCGACGGCTCCATCACATGCGCCCACTGCAGCTCTGGGAGGTGTTTACACGCTGAGCATCCCTGTCAGGTCTAAGGCGTCGCGCTGGGCCAGTCCGGGCAATTTCAACGGATTAAAGAGAAACATTAAAAGGAAAAGCCCCCCCCACCTGCAGGGCCCCCGTCCCGCCCGCGCTGTATGGTTGTATCACACGTGCCATTGCTGCTCGTAGTCTGTCCCAGTTCAATATCGCCACTTGTTCTGCCGCCGGCTCTGTGCTCGCTGTGCTCTGATTGCGCCCTCGTGCCGGTGCTGGAGGCCTCCGGGCCCCGCCCCGCCGCCGCTCCTCAGAGGGGAGGGAACGGGAGGACCGGGGGGGGGGGGGGCCGACCGGGGGGAACCGGACGCGCCGTCGCCGGGAGCTGACTCGGTGTTCGGGGGGGCGGGGCTACAACAGAAACGTCGCAAGCGCCGCTAAGTTCCGCCCCCAGCACGGGACCCCAGGCGCAGGCGCAGTCCGTACCCAGCCCAGTTGGCTCGCGAGGCGCTGGGCAGGACGAGGACGCGGATTGGAAGCGGCCAATTGAGCCACGTGAACTGCGGGGCTCTGATTGGGCCCCGCGGGCTGCGGGTGACGGACGGGGCAGGTCCCGGGGGCGGGAGCCGCTCATTGGCTGCCGCGGGCGCGGAAGCGGCCATGCTGCCGGGGGAGCGGCGCCGGCTGTGCGGGGCACGTGTGTCCAGGGCGCGCCGCGCGGGGAACGGAGGGGGAGCGGAGCCCGCGGAGCCGCCGGCGGTGGGGGGGGAGCCCGCGGAGCCGGCGCCGGGGTGGGGGACCCGTGGGGGCGCAGGGCCGGGGCAGGCTGCGGCCCGTTGCGCCAGCAGAGCGCGGGCCTGCGATGGGAACGGGGCCGGGCGGTGTCCCCCGCTCAGTGCCCGCCTCTCACCGCAGCCGGGGCCACAGGGCCTCACCATGCCGGTCACGGAGAGGCTGCGGGAGATGATGAAGCGGGCCCGGCGGGAGGTAAGCGGGAACGGGAGCATGACCCAGCTGCTGGCCGGCTCTGCCAAGAAGGTGCTGCTGCAGAAGATCGAGTTCGAGCCCGCCCGCCGGAGCTTCTCCGAGCAGCTGCAGAGGCTCCGCGGCAAATACGTGCGGCTGAACTCCCCAGCCAAGGCCGCCGGACCCCAGTGCGGCCCCGACGAGGAGCAGCTCAAGCGGGGTAAGTACCGGCGACACAGTGGGCACAACCGCAGCCCGCACTGCACACCTCACCCACCGTTCCTCATCCCACAGAGAGCAGCGATGCCCCAGTGCGCCCAGGGGACGGGATCCCTGCGCCCCAGAAGGTGCTCTTCCCCGTGGAGCGCCTGTCCCTGAAGTGGGAGAAGATGCACCGAGTCGGCGCGGGGCTGCGTAACCTGGGGAACACGTGTTTCCTTAACTCCACTGTGCAGTGCCTGACGTACACCCCGCCGCTCGCTAACTACCTGCTTTCCAAGGAGCACCGCTGCACCCGTGAGTAGCGGGGCCTGGCTCAGCGGGCGGCTGTGCTGGCAGGTCCCTGCTCCCCGCGCTGGGCTCAGCATCTCAGCACACGTGGCTCTGGCAAGGGCCATATGGGTGTCAGGATGAACCTTCTCTGCTCCCTCCTGCCACTTCTCCACTGAGATGCTGTTCCTGTGTGCAGCTCCTTTTTCCTGGCCATAGCAGCATCCCTGCGCTTTGCATCCTTGTGGTTGGGGACACTTGTGTCCATGGTGGATGTAGCCAGGGCTAAGATGGCTGCAGCGGGATCTGCTGGTTTCATGGGGGCTGAGCTGGGCATCCCAGACAGCCCCTGCCTGCGTGAGGGCAGAAGGCTGCGTACAGGCAGCAGATGCTGTTGATGTATGGCTTTGAGAGGCGACATGATTGGCATCACTCTGAGCTGTCAGCAAAGAGATTAGCAGAGCTTGCAGCCCCGTTATCAGACAGGTGCTGGTACCTGTGTACGAAGATGCTTCAGAGCTAGACTGTAGCACAGACCTCCTAGGGAAAACTAAGTTGTGTTGCACCAGTGAAGCACTTTCTCCTGTACTGCTTTGATCTCTACTGTGTGTGCCCCCAACGTCCTGTCATCTTTTTCTCTGCCACAGGTGACCAAGGCAGCTTCTGCATGATATGTATCATGCAGAACCACGTGGCTCAGGCTTTTGCCAACAGCGGCAACGTGATAAAGCCGGTGGCCTTCATCCGAGACCTCAAGAGTAAGAATGACTGCACTGTGCTCCCCTCCCCTCCCATAGCCGTGCTGGAGAGCAGGGAGTAATGTGTGAGCAGAACCTTTGACATGAGTGCCGGAGACCCACAGGGCCTGCGGGGACCTGGTGATCTCATGGGCTGTGTGTGGGGTTCCCCTGTGGCTGACAGGAGGAGTCTGCCAGGGGCTCAACCCCTGGGGCCACCGAGGGAGGTGGGGTCTGCCTCTCGCAGCACATGCTGGGCCTGATTCCTCCCTCTGCTGCAGAGATCGCTGGGCACATGCGCTTCGGTCAGCAGGAGGATGCGCATGAATTCCTGCGTTATGCCATCGACGCGATGCAGAAGTCCTGCCTGAGTGGCTGCACCAGGTACATGCGGCCTCTCTCTGATGGGCTGTCCCTGCTCTTCTCCGCTGTCCTCTCGCCGGTGCCCTGCCCTGCCGAGGGCGCTGTGGGGTCAGCGTGTTCCCCAGGCAGCACTCGTATTCCTGGACCCTTGTCCCGGGAGGCTGCATTGCCCCCGCAGTGCCCAGCTCTGAGCTCCATCCAGGAGGTTGTGCTGAGGACACTGTGGTGGGCGCAGGGCGGCCGTGCAGGGATGGTCTGAGACCCGGTGCTGCTGTCTCTAGGTTGGATTGCGAGACCCAGGCAACGACCTTGGTCCACCAGATCTTCGGCGGCTACCTGCGATCGCGTGGTGAGTGCTCGGTGCCGGGCCCTGGGCCTGCAGTCATTCGGGGCGGTTGCTTTGCCGAGAGCCTTGGAGTTAAAATGCTTTGGGAAAATCACTGAGCACATGGACATGATCCAGAGCTGCAGTTGGTCAGTCCCATGGGACCTGTGGGTCAGGAACCCTGTTGTGGGGATGGCAAGAGCTGTCGGCTGTGGATACCCGGCTCATCGCCACCAGGAAATGAACCCACTGGCAGCACTTGCTGTGCCAGCACGCAGTGGAATCAGCAGCCTTCCTGTGTGCCAGGCTGTGATCCTGGTGCTCCTGTCCTAGAGCTCGAACTGTAGAGGGGGAGGCAGTTCCTGCACTGTGCTGGGTGGCGACGGGTGCCTGTTGCCATGCCAGGGTGTGCACGTTGCTCTTTCCTTTGCAGTGAAGTGTTTGGTGTGCAAGAGCATCTCAGACACGTACGACCCTTTCCTGGACCTGGCACTGGAGATCCGGGTACTGCAGCGGGCTGGGGACCCGGTGCTCCTGCTCTCCTGGAGCCGGCGTCTCGGCAGGGAGTGGGGCTGTCGCCTGGCCGGGCCACCCGGGCGCTGACCTCTCCTCCATCCTTGCAGCAAGCCAGAGACCTACGGGAGGCGCTGGAGCTGTTTGTTAAGCCAGACCTGCTGGGTGGGGAGAACTCCTACCTGTGCGCAGGGTGCGTGTGGGGCTGTGGGCAGGAACGGGGCTGCGGCTGCGCTGGTGGGAAGCAGGGGGAAAGCCACACCACGGGAGGGCTTCTCGACCTGTTCCATGCTCAAGTGTGAGGCCGTGGAAGCCTGTGGTGAATGCTGCTGCTCCTCAGCTCCCTCCTCCCGTGAGGAGGACCTGGGCCAGCAGATGTGGCCGTGGGCAGGTGCCTGGTGCTGCAGGGTCATTTCCATGGGGTTTGCCATTTGACCAGAGCTGGCAATCTTCTGGGGGTGGAACAGCTTGAATGACGCAGCTCTTCCTGTGCAGATGCAACAACAGAGTGTCAGCAACAAAACGCTTCAGCATCCACCGAGCCTCCAACGTGCTCACGCTCTCACTGAAGAGGTTCTTCTTCTGTGGTGGACAGAAAATCACAAAGGTGAGGGCTCGGCGACGCAGAGCTGGGGCTGTCTCCTGGCCGAGCAGCAGGGTGGGAGGTGGTCCTGCCGCCCTTGCCCAGCCACGCGCTAGGAGCTCGTCCCGGCACCTTCCTCACGGTGACCTCTGCCTGGGGAGGGCAGCTCCTGCTCCCTCAGGAGATGGACGCGCAGGACAGCTGAGCTGCTCCTGGTCCAGCAAGAAACCCGTCTGCTGGGCAGGCTCCTGAGACATCCTCTCTTCCTCTGCAGGCTGTGGCGTACCCCGAGTTCCTCAACATCCGCCCATACATGTCAGAGAACAAGGGGGATCCTGTAATGTATGGGCTCTATGCAGTGCTGGTACACTCTGGGTACAGCTGCCATGCAGGGCACTACTACTGCTATGTGAAGGTGAGCCCAGGGCACTCTGGCATGGGAATTGGTGGGAGCTGCTGGGTCCCTGCAGGGTGCAGGCAGGAGGATGCTCAGCAGATGTGCATGGTGGGGAGCACTGGGGGGATGGGGGATGCCGGCTGTGCTCCAGTCTGGTCTCTGGGACAGGAGAAGCCATGGAAAAAGCCCAGCCCTGTTCTCTCTGTTCCTTCTGCAGGCCAGCAATGGGCAGTGGTACCAGATGAATGACAGTATGGTCCGCTGCAGCAATGTCAAAGTGGTCCTCAACCAGGAGGCCTACCTGCTCTTCTATGTGAGGTGGGAACGCCAGCAGCTCTCTGATCCGGAGTGTTCCATTTGGTCAGACACTCAAGTTAACCCGTGCCCTTCTCTTCCAGAGTCTCCGGCCCAGAGAAGAGCTTGGGCAGGCCCATTGCCAGAGCTGTCTCCAAGCTGAGTGGCTCCACGGGCACCGTCTCCAAAGAGGCAAAGAAAACCGTGAGCCACAGGCCCCTGTTTCCATCACTGGTGAGTGCTGGCGCCTGCTCTTGGCAGCGCTCACGGGAGCTGGGAGCTGCTGCCCCTCGGCCGCTCTGCTGCAGGCGGGGAGGGAGCAGGCTGCTTGCAGGAGGGATCCTGCGGAGTCAGGGTGCCTGTGTGGCCCCGAGGGCCGGATCCCTTTGTGCCCCTGGCTCCTTGAGCTCTCTCCTGGCTGAACTTCTCCCTTTGTCCAGGGACAGAGGGTGCGGCCAGAGAAGGGACCAGGGCCGGAGGAGGTCGGGGTGCCCGTGGACCGCAGCACATTGAGCACGGGACCGGAGCTGCGGAACGGCACTGCCCCAGAGAAGCTGCCCGTTACATCCCTGCCAAGCGAAGCGGCCTTCAAAGGCACCTGCGTGGGCACAGCGCTGCCCAGTGCCGCAGCCCAGAGCCCAGAGCCTCCCAGGTCCGCGTCAGCCCTGGGCTCCAGCAACAGCAGCGGAGCAAGCTCAGCTGAAGCAGCTCATCCCCAGCAGAGCTCCTGGGAGGAAAGGATGCCACCCGCCCGGGCCACATCCCCAGTGCTGCTGGGCCTCACCCAGCAGCCCAGGAGCACTGGGGATAGAGCCCGTGACTCGGAGGAGGACTTGGGAAGCAGCAGTGCTGCCAGCCCAGCGCCTGCTGCAGTGGGGAAGCTGGACACAGTTTCCCAGGAGGCCGGGAGCAGAACCAGCAGCTCCAGCACCTCTCGGGACACGGACTGTGGCACCGACGTCCCCAGTGCCGCACCGGCTGCCCCCGCAACCATCAGGCGCATCAAAGTGAAATCCCCCCGGTGCGCCAGTGCCGCTGCGGGGCAGAGCAGCAGCACATCACCACCCCCGGCCAAGAAGCTGGTGCTCTCTGCCAGAAAGGTGAGCCTGAGCTTCTGCCCATGGCCTTCAGCAGGTGCCTTGTGTCTTCTGAAGCAGGGCTTGTGCTGGCAGCAAGTGCAGAGCCAGTGCTGGGGATGGTGCCTTGGCCAGAGAGGGGGGAGAGCCCCAGCCCAGGCTGCAGAGGGAGGGCAGAGCTGCTGCTGTTCACATGAGCGATGCAGGAGAGATGGCTCCTGCCTTGCTGAGGACACAGGGCAGCCCCGCCAGCCCTCCCTGGGGCGAGTGGGAGCAGGGGGGCTCAGAGCTGCCCTCTGGCACAGCGCTGCAGGCAGGGCTCAGCACCGGGCGCTGGGGCTTCTGGTCCTGAAACTTCCTTGCTTCCTTTCTTCCTTTGTGCTCCTGCCCCAATGCACGTCTGACTCTTCTCCCACCGCCCCGCTTCCCTCCCCCTGTGTGTGTCCCCTTTCCCTGGGCTCCCCTTTTGATTTTCCCCTCTTGGCTGATGGAAACCTCTTTTCCTCAGCTCACCCAGTCTTTATTCGTGTCAGTCCCTGCAGGGCAGGAAGCTGCACAGGAGCTCCCACCACGCGTGGCCTCGCGCTCAAGTCGTTGGCAGCAGCTTCCCACCGAACAACAGCTGCCCCAGCTCGGCTCTGCTGCCTTTGGGCACGTGCAGGTGAGCAGTGCCCATCGCTGCCCGGCTCCTGTGCTGCAGCCAGGCCATCTGCGGCCTCGCGGGGGCTCCTCGAGGTGACTCTGGCCTCGGCGCGGGCTCGGGGGTGGTTTCTGCATCTGGCTCCGCTGCTCTGGACTGCCCCATCCCCAGCCCCTCGGCACACAGCCTGCCCCCTGAACAGTGCTGGTCCATGAGCACCCCTCACACCACCTCTCTCTCTGCAGTGGGGAGAAGGAGCCCAGCCCGGTCACCACTGGCTCCTTCACAAGGAAGAGGCGGCACGAGGCAGGCAACAGCCTCGGTGCTCCAGCGGTCGAGGAGGAGGTCTCCATCCCACCCAAGAAGAAGAAGAAGAAGAGACTTCTCGCTGCGGAGGCCTCGGGGTCCCTGGAGGGGCCGGAGGCAGCAGGTCCCAGCCGTGGTGGGGAGGTGCCAGGCTCGCAGGCGCTGGAGAGCTGGCTCATATCCCCCTGTGCCCACCCAGACTGGGAGCCCACCTCTGCTGCAAGGAAGGAAAAGAAGGGGAGGAGGAGGATGGAGGAGAGGTAATTGCTGTGCTCAGGCCTGCTGCCACACGCGAGCCCTGCTCCCCTCTGCTCTGCCTGGAGTCAGGCTCCCTGGCCTGTGGTGGGTGCTGCTTGTCTTCCTGCGGGTGGGATGACCCGTGCATGGGGCCAGCCCAAGTGCTGCCTCGCTGTGGGTGCTTTCAGCTCTCCCCGAATGCAGCACTGCGGTGTGGGTGTCCCTGCATCCCGTTAACCTGTGGGGGAACTCCACACCATGCCAGCTGCACTCTGGCTCGAGAGAGCTGATCTCAGCTGCCCTCCCCTGCTGCAGCGTGGCTGCCGTGGAGCCCTGGAGGACAAAGAAGCAGCGATCAGAGGCTGACGTGGCCAGGCACTGCAAGCACAAGTGGAGGGGAAGTGCCAGCAATCAGGCCGTGGGGGAGCCGGCTGCCAAAGTCATCTGTGCTGCAGGTACGACCCTGTGACTCCCCCCTGGAGCCTGGCAGGGGGGAGCTGGCGGCTTCTCTGCCCGGATGGCTCTGGTTTGCAGTCCCTGGTGCTCGTGGTCCATGTAGCTTCCGGTGGTGCCCACCTTCTAGCTCCTGCCCTTGCTTGGGCTCCTGCAGGCCAGCGTGCCGCTCGTGCGGCAGGGCAGCCTCACAATATCCAGGAAGAGGATGGGCTCCTCTGCAGACAGGTGGAGGGGCGAAGATTTACCCCCAGCTCCTCCCTGCCCAGGACAGGCCCCAGTATGCCCGAGCCCCTGCTCCCTCGTGGCATTGTTGGTCCTGACAGTGTCTTCTGGGGCGTGAGAGCTGCCTTGGAGGAGGCGCCTCTGCCCCATGCTCACCTTGCCTGTTTCCGCAGCGGCAGCGGACAGCCAGGCTGGAGCTGGGTCCAGGCACTGCCCTGCTGCCCAAAGGCCTGCACATGACCATGGGGCTGGCACAGCACCAACAACCCAGCTGGAGTCCACAGTGGTGGAGCAGCTGCTTGTGGACTCCTTGGACAAAGCTTATGGCAAACAAGGTAATGAATCCCTTCTTGCCTGGGTGGGCGAGCAGCAGCGCAGCTCCCCTGCCTTGAGCCCTGCCAGGGCCTGAGCTAGAGCCAGGCTGCTGCACCCAGGTGGGGTCCTGGAGTGAGGGGCTCCAACCCTGGCCTTGTGCTGGCGGGTGCCATGGAGCAGGGCCTGGGGCTCCGTGCTGACAACGCTGCTTCGCAGTCTTGACCTGGAACGGCGGCGTCTCTGCTGTCAGTTGGGATGCCATTCAGTCTGCAGCCTCAGCCCGCAGGAAGACCATCATCGATGAGTGGGATGAGGAGTTTGACAGAGGGAAGGTGGGTGCTGGCCCCATCCCGGGCTGGGCTGGAGGCAGGAACCTTGGGTCACCGTGTGCTGACCCCAAGAGCCTTCCTGCCTCGGCACAGGTGAAGAAGGTTAAAAAGCGGAGGAGGGAGCAGAGGCACCACAACCCCTTCCAGTGGCTGCACCGCCAGCGCAGCTTCTGGGCAGTGACGCATCCGGCCAAGGCAGCGAGCCTGCGCCACCGGCTCTGAGGTGAGCAGGTCCAGGGGCCCGGAGCAGAGCTGGAGGGGGCAGGTGCAGGGCAGCCGCATGGCGGGTGCTCACACCACTCCTTTCCTTCCAGCCTGAATGCCAGCGAGCGGGAGGAGCAGCCCCTGCCATGGAGCCCTGTCCTGGGAGCTCCTGCCAAGTGCCTCAGGACCATCGCTGCTGCTCCAGCACCATGACCCCGGCTGCAGTCTGCACCTGGGGCTGCCCTTCCCCCTCCTCCCCCCCTTCCCTCCTCATCCCGTTGGAGTTACTGTTAACACCACCCCCATCACCGGCCCTTCCTGTGCTGCGCGTGGGGGTCGGCGCCTCGCGGGACGGGGTGGTCGTGGCCGGCAATAAAGATGTGGTGGTGATGCGGTAGCGCTCAGCTTGGGTTAGGGCCAATGGCATCCGCTCCTGCAGGGGGGGGCAGCGGAGGAAGCGCCGGGGGAGAAGCGACTCCCAGTGCCCGTGGGAGAGCCCGGGGTGGGCTCCTGGGTCCTGCTCTGCTCTGCCTGGGGCCGGCCTCATCCTGCCCGGGCTCTAGGCCATCGATGCTGCTGCTTGTGATCTGCCTGCGGTGTCAGTGCTGCGGGGCTCATGCACCTGCTGCAGGCCTCTGAGGCAGGTTTCTGTGCATCGGCGGGGGGGTTCCTTCAGCAAGGACTTTGCTGAGGCGGAGGCTGGAGTCAGGCTGGGTTTGATCCCAAACCGAGGTCTCGGTGCTGCCCGTTGTGCTGGTGGCCGTTCTGCCCCTGAGCTGCAAGGAGGGAAAAGAAGGGGAGGAGGAGGAAGTTGAGTAGCACCAGGCAGCTGCATAGAGCTGTGAACGCCGCAGGTCGCGCACCAGTGCTCCAAAGGGCCATCAGTGCCGACAAGCCACCAGCTCCCCCCTGCCAGGACCAGCGTGGAGGCACAGGGTTGTGCCTGTGGTGTGAATGACTTTGGCAGCTGGCATAAAGATCTACCCCCTGCTCCTCCCTGCCCAGGACGGGCCTAAGCACACTGCGGCCTCATTACATTGTTCGTCCTGACTGTGTTTTGTGGCTGCTCCTCCCGCCGCTGCTCCCCGTTTCCAACCCCACCGCAGTCACCGGTAACAGCGGTGATAACACCGGTAACACCGGTAACAGCCGTAACAACACCGATAACACCGGTAACAGCCGTAACAACACCGATAACACCGGTAACAGCGGTAACAACACCGATAACACCGGTAATAGCGGTAACAACACCGGCCCGGCCCGCGCCTCGCCCGCGGGCCCCACGAGGAAGACGCGGGGATGACCCGGGAGCGGGCGGCCCGGCTCGGGGGCGCGGCTGCGGGAGGGGCCTGCCTGGCACCGCCTGTTCCTGCGTCATGTGACACCGCCCGCGGCGGCTTCGGCGCCGTCGTTGACGCGGGCAGGCCCGGATCGGCGGCGGGATGGAGGAGGAGGGCGGTTACGGTCAGTGCGGGCCGGGATCTGCGGCGGGGCTTGGAGGGGGCCGGCGCGGCGGGACCCCCTCCCGCAGGTGGGGCGGCGGAGGAAGCGCCGAGGGAGAAGCGGCTCCCGGTGTCCGCGGGAGAGCGCGGGGTGGGCTCCTGGGTGCTGCTCAGCTCTGACGCGGCCCGGCCTCATCTGCCCCGGGTCTCTGCCGGTGCTGCCGCCGCTCGTGAGCTGCCCGCGGTGTCGGTGCTGCAGGGCCACCGGGAGCCGCTGCCCTCCGTGTCGGTGCTGCTGAGCTCAGGGACTCGCTGCCTTCCTTCTGCTGCTCGCTCTTGGTGTTCACGTGCTGCCTCTGAGCACTGTCTGAGTTCAGACGCTGCGGATCTGCGGGCAGCTTGTGTCCATGGTGTCTGTTGAATGTCACAGTGTTCAGTGTGTGGCCGGGGTCTGCTCCTGGCAGGGTTGAGGCGGCTCAGGTGCTGCAGGTCCGGTCTATCATTCAAGTGCAGGTTGCTTCCCTGCTTTCCTGCATCCTCCGTGTTCACAGAGCGTTCCCTCCCAGTGCCGGGGCTAGGACGGAGCAGGAAGGCACTGCCTGTGCCTCCACCCTCTGAGGCAGGTTCCTGTGGATCCGCAGCGGGGGTTTCTTTCAGCAAGGACTTTGTTGAGGAGGCTGGAGTCAGGCTGGGTGTGATCTCAGACCAAGGTCTCAGTGCTGCCCGTTGTGCTGGTGGCTGTTCTTCCCCACGAGCTGCAGTCACCTGGGTGCTGCTGGTGCTCTTGCAGAGGGTTCATGGGCAGGTTTCCTGCCTGTGACTGTTGTGAAATGCAGCCAGTTCAGAGGCTGTTGTTCTACCCTAGGAGTGACTGTGCTCGGCAGCGGGGAGGTGACTGTGTGAGATAAGGTGCAAGCACCCAGCCCACTGGTTGCAGCCCAGCCCAGGCGCTGTCGGTTGCAGCCCATTAGTGGGAGAGCTCTGCAGGGAGCGATTCAGGGAGCAGCTTCTCGCTGCTTCCTGGAATTGCCTGGAAGTTGTCCTGCGCCGTCCATCAGCATCAGAAATTGCCTGCTCACCGTGCCGCAGGGCAGCAATGCCAGTGGCACAGCCACCTCCCGATCCCCACTGCTGTCCCTGTTGGAGGGACATTGCAGTCTCGGTATGGTGGGAGCCCAGCAGGGAGGCTCTTGCTGGAGGGGTTGTGGTGACACCAGTGTCTGCTCCTCCACACACGGCCCCTCTTCCTGCCTCAGCACAGAGCATCCTGGGTGAGCAGCTGGTGGCACAGATGCGGCTCCCCCCTCTCCCACCCGCTTCCCAGCATCTCCTCGTGGGGATCCTGGTAAGACCATCCCTAGAGGAGCTGGCAAGAGCAGTGTGTGGACAGCGTGGTGGTGGTGACCTGTTGGAACCAGCCGCTGCCTCTGTCCCGCCGAGCTGGAGCACTGCTGAGCAGCCATGGGAGCACGATTCTGCCTGGCACTGTGTCCTGAGCTGGGATCTGTCTTGCCTCACCCCAGGGTGAGGAGCATTGGGCAGTGCTGGTAATCCTGGTTCACCCGAGGGATTACTGCTCGCTCTGGCCTCAGGGATAAAGGGATTTCTCTAAGCGGGGCTGATGCAGCCTCCTGCAAAGCTGCTTGTGCCCAGGCAGCATCTCTGTCTGGAGTAGAATGGCTGGTGCAGGGATGCAGGATGGGCTGTGCGAGGTGCAGGAGATGCCCAGAGGAGGGTGGGCCATCAGGTCCCCCTGCCAGGTTGGGGGATCCTATCCTCTCCTCATAGCTCTGCTTTACCAGCAGGCCCTGGCAGCCCCTTGGCCTCGGGCTCAGCTCTTTTGGAGGCAGCCCAGGACCCCGGCGTGCACCTCTGCAGCGAGGGGAATGGCACTGGGGGTGGATGCTGCTGGTGATGCGCCAGCCCTTTCCCAGGTGTGGCACAGGGCTGAGCCCGGCTTGGGGAGCAGCTCTCCCAGAGCTCTGGGGCTGCCAGGTCAAAGACAGAGGGATGGTACAGGGAGGGTACCGGGCTTGGAGAACAGAGCCAAGAGCTGGAGCTGTCGGGGCTTCGGCAGTGCAGCGCTGGGCAGAGGCCATCAGCCGGTTCTCCTGAGCTGTTGGGGAGCAGAGGATGATGAACCACAGCACTGACACTCAGCAATCACACATCAGGGAAGCAGCGGGGCCTGGGTGTCCCTTAGTGGCTGTTTCAGCCCATCTGGGCCATCACAGCGAGTCCAGGTCAGAGGTTCTGCTCTGGGAAGGCAGCTCTTCGGGTTAGCAGATGATGGATCAAGGCCTGGAGCTGTGGTTAACGTGACCTGGGGGTGTTTGTGCACTACCCCCCCTTGCCTAGGCAGGGTGTGAGGATCCAGCTGGGTGCCCAGGTTGTGGAGCATGGGAGATGCTGCCTGGCCCTGCTTCAGTCTGCCAGAGCACCCATGGGTGCCCGTGCCACAAAGGTTTCTCCAGATGCTGGCCCGGGCCCTGGGCAGCACTTGGCACACCATGTGTCCAGCTCAGCCGCCCCAGCTCCTCTCACTTGGCCTTTTGCCTCCTGGTGATGTGGCAACCACCACTTCATCCCCTGGGAAAGGGGAAGTGGTACCGAAACCGGGTCAGTCACGTCAGTGGCGAGTGCTGGGCTGCCCTCCTCCTTCTCTTCCACCTTTCCTCACACCTGCAGCCCTGCTGCCCTGGGAGCTGGGTCACCCTCCTGCCTGCAAGGGCAGCTTGTTCCCGCGGTGCCCTTCCTGCTCCTGCCCGTCCTGGTTCCTGCCTGGCTCCGGTTTCCCCTGGCTCAGCACGTCTCAGTGCCTGCCGGCTCCTGGCAGCCGGGCTGGCTGCAGGACGCTGCCTCCTGCCCTGACAGGCTCTGGGGTTTGTTACTCATGGCCGTGCCCCGTGTTGGAGATCACTCCTGCTTTGAGGGGAAGAGCTGTCGGGCCGGTTTGGGTTTGCTTGGTGCCTGTGGGGCTGGGGGGGGACCGGGGTGCAGCGAGGCTGCGGGCAGGAGGGCTGTGCCGTGCCCTCAGCTCCACAGCTCGCCCCGGGGCCGGGATCCCAGGCAGGGCACCCCCAGTCCTGCCGCAGCAGCCCCCGTGGTGCGCTGCCGTGCTGCGGGGGGCCGAGCCGCTGGCCGGCACCGCGCCGGGGCAGGCTGGGGCTGTCGGGGTGCACCGGGCCCGGCACCCCGCACTCCCCACGCCTCGCCACAGCCGCCTTGTCTCCCGGAGCACCTTCCCTCATGCAGTGCTGGTTGCTACGCGACCGCCAGCTCCCGATGCTTAATGCTCTAATACGGAGGGATAAAACCGCTCTAAAAATACCCCGCTGCCGGCCCCCCGCGGGGACCAGGGGCTGCCGGGGCGCAGGCAGAGCAGGCCGGGGGCTGCCGGCACTTCCCAAACTCTTTGACCTCTAAGTGGCTTTGAGCCGCCGGCGGCCGGAGCCCAGGAGCAGAGCGGGTGCTGCGCAGGCAGGATAGTGGGGATTGGCTGGGGCTGGCGCGTGGGCTCCGGAGCTGGAGCTCCCCTGGCAGAGCCGCCTTCCCCGGCTCCAGCCAGCGGGAGTCCTGCGACCGCCCTGCCTGCGCCCAGCAGGCACCGGCACCAGCCAGGCCTCTGCCTGCTCCTGCCTGCCCTGGCACTTCTGCAGCATGGGGACGGTCAGCGAGCTCTGTGCCTCCAGTTTCCAGGCCTTCCTCTGCCCCTCGGTGGCTGCCAAGGCAGGTAGGCACTTCACCCCCTCCCTTCTGCTTGCCGTGGGGTCCCCGGCCGCCCGGCAGAGCTGGCAGTGTCTCTGGCTCCAGCTCCGTATGGCTCTTGGTGACAGCTGCAGAGTCCTGGCTGCTTCACCACCTTCTTCCCCCGCGCACCACCAGCCTCCCCAGGCTTGGGCCTCTGAGTGGTGGGGCCCATCCACCTCGTGTGGCATCGCCCCGCACCGGTGCCGTGCTGGGACCGGGGATGCTCCAGAGCCGGTGGTGGCTGTGAGGATGCACATCACCCGCTGTGGCTGTGGCACGTCCTGCTCCAGCCCCTCACCCTCCTGCCCCTCTGGCAGGCGCGTGTGGCTGCAAAGGCAGCTCGGGTGGCACTCTCCAAACCCGAATCCATGCAGGAAAGCTCAGTGCCTGCTGCTCTGGGGATGCTGCTGAGGGCTGGCTGCCTGTGGGATCTGCTTGGGCTCCTGCCCAAGCATGGCCCTGGGGCTGGCTGTGCCATGGGGCTGCCAGGTCTCCTCCAGCCAGCCCTGCAACCCGGCAGTAGCTGAGGCCAAGCAGCAGCGGGCTCTGCTCCTTCTGAGGCCCAGCGCAGTGAGTGCTCCAGGGATGTGGGGCTGAGCTCCCAGCATCTGCACGGTGTTCAGTGCATGTGGGCATGGCAGAGCCAGTGCTCGCCTGGCTGCACGGCTGGCTGGGGTCTGTGCATGGGGAGTGCAGGGGCAAGGAGGCCGCAGTGGTGGATGTGGGTTCCTGCTCAGGCTCTGGTGACAGGCAGCGCTGTGTGACAGCAGGATGAGGGCTGTGGCCGGCTCGGGGCACCAGGGAGAGTCTTCCCTGGAGCTGCCTGCCCCAAACCCTCCTCCTGAAGCACCTCAGCTGTCGGTGGGGAAGGGTGGGGCTGACACAACCCAGGATGCGCGCATGGCGCAGTGGAAACAGGATGTGGTGTGCTGAGACAGGCAGGAAGTTTCGGGGGGCCCCGTGGGTCCCCCAGCTGAGGCAGCCTAAACCCAGTGCCCTGCCAGCACGGCCCGGTGCGGGCACGGTGTGAGCCGGCGGCAGGGCTGCTGCTGCTGCAGTGCCGCTGCGAGCCAAAGGGCCAAGTGAGGCTCCCGAAGCCCTTCCTCCCGTCACTCCGCAGCCGCCGCTCGGGTGCTGTTTCTCCGTCTCACGCTGCTGAGCTGGATTTAGCTGAGTCAAGGTGGCCAAGGCTCGCGCGGCTCTCCAGGCAGCTGGCAGCGGGATGGATGTGCTGGGGTTTGCTCCTGCTGCAGGCACCAGGCTTTGCTGCACAGTGGTCCTGTACAGAGCGGTGGGGTCTGTACAGGCACCTTGGAGCAAGGGGGAAAGACAGTGGGGGGCATCCTCCCAGGGGACAAACATCACTCCTGGCCTTGCTCCTGGCCTTGCTCCTGTTCCTGCTCCTGGTCCCGTTTGAGTTGCCATAGAGTCTGCAGAGGGCTGTAGGCACCGGTGGTCCCCACAGCCCCCTTGGTGCTGCCCGGGGCTCAGTCCTTACAGCCTGGACAGGACCTGGACCTGGAGTGGGGGTTCTGCAGGAGCCAGAAGGGGAGGGCTTGGAGCCTGCTGGGGTGGGGGGACCCAGCTGGTGGAGGGAACGGACCCCAGCATTGCCGCACTGAGCTCATGATGTGCTGGGTTGAGTGTCCTGGCAGCTCCCAAGGCAGGGCTGGGCCAGGCCCAGTGCCTGGCTGGGAACCCAACACATCCTGTCCCCCAGCGCCAGGGCTGAGGACAGGACAGGGCCCTGGCTGCTCCGTTTCCCCCTGGCCAGGAGCAGAGGAGTTAAGGTGCTGGCAGCCTTGGCCTGGTGGCAGCAGGAACAGGGTGTTGCTGGTGCTGGCTCCTGGTGGGGCCGGATGATGCCAGGTGGCCCCAGTGCTCATTGGCACAGCACGGCCCTGACTCACTGGGGAAGAACTGGGGCAGGCAGGTGCCTGCACCCCAAAACAGCACCACCTCCGCAGAGCCACGGCAGCACCGGCACAGCCAGGGGGGGCGGCCTGCAGGATGGTGCTGAGCGTGCAGGGCAGTGGTGAGCTGGGGTGCAGGGAAGGCTGGAGGGGCTGGGCTCTGCCTGCTTGTCTGGGGGCAGCGGGGTAGGAATGAGCACCAGGGGTGAGCGTGCGTGATGTCTGGGTGTCACCGGGGTGCTTTGCTTTGGGCATGGTGGAACTGGGGGGATGTGCAGTGCTGCGCCCAGCTGGAGCCTGGGACAGACAGATGGATCCTGTCTGTCCGCCTCCTGCTGCCACTGGTGCGTGGGGACCTCGGGCTCGCTGTCGGCAGCAGAAGCTGCAGGAACCCCTGGCCCCTACACTGGGGCCTTGGCGCCTGTGCTGGGATCCTGCAGCCAGGGCAGCAAGTGCCAGCTCCAGCCTGCCGGGCCCTGCAGCCCCGCTCTGCCTGCAGCGAGGCTCGCCCGCCATCAGCAGTACTGGAGCGGTGCTGGGTGCTGCAGGCGGGTGCGGAGCAGAGCGTGGGGAAGGGTTAACGCCTCTTCCTTCCCCAGAAAAGCTCTTGTGTCTGGGGTTTCTCTTCCTCTGGCTGCTGCTGACATGGCGGGGCCGTGTCACGAGTGCTCACCCTCCTCCTCCGCAGCACCCGCGCAGGCTCCAGTACAGACCCTGCTGCATCTCACCCTGCGCCGTGCCTGCCCCGGGGCAGCTGGGACCCTGCCTGCTTGCAGGTGGGCAGCAGGGGCTGCGCCGCTGCTCCTGCTCCCTGTGCTGGCTCCTGCCACTGCTCCGTTTGCTGGCTCCAGCCTTGGGGCAGGTCCAGCCCTGGCACCGAATTTCCCCTCCGCCACGGCCGGGCAGGAGGGCTCTGCAGCACCCGCTGCAGCCCTGGGATTTAGAGGCTTTTGTGTCTGGCAACAGGCGCACTGCAGCTCGGGCCTCCCTCCTGCAGCAAGCCTGGGCCTGCCGGGAGCCCTGGGTGCTGGGCAGAGCGGCCAAGCACCCGCAAGAACGGTGCTGGGGTGCGCAGAAGGTGCTTGGAGCTATTGATAACACGAGGCCTCCGGTGCTTTGAGTTTGAACAACTTTTAGCCTGGTGCCACGAGCGGGGTTGTCTGGTTCATGGTTGCTGGCATCGGAGATTGGAAACATTGGGAAGTGTTGCCGCCGTGTCTGGAGGGCCGGTGTCGCAAGCGGGGGCTGCCTCCAGCCTTGCAGGGGGCAGTTTGTGAAGGAGGAAGCTCGTCGGGAGGCCCGAGCGGAGCCGGGGAAGTGCTGAGCTCGGGGATTCTGTTTGCGTGGCCGCCGTGGCCCTGGGGCCACTCGGGGAGAAGTGATGCGCTGATGAGGAGGGTGCGGGGCAGGGGCCGTGCTGGGCGAGTGGGGCTGGCAGCAGCGGGGCCGGAGCTGCTGGAGCTCGCTGCAGAGGTGGCAGGCACGGGCAGCAGGTGAGGGCTGGGAGCGCTGCTGGGGAGTGGGTGACCTTGGGAACAGGAGGGAACGGGAATGGGATGCCATGTCACTGCCGAGCGGGAGGTCATGCACCAAGGAGCACTGGGAATGTCCTGGAGCAACGGGGGCATGCGGCAGCCCCAGGGTTGAGCCATGGGGATGGTGCTGGGGAGGGGTGCCAGGCTCCTGCAGGGTGACATGGACGTGTGGATGTCCCAGTGTGTAGGTGAGTCTGTCCGGAGGGTGCATGAGCAATGGGCGATGGCTCGGAAGGATGGATCCAGCACAGGGGGCTGCAGGGTGGCCAGGAGCGGGCCCGCTGAGGCAGAGCAGCCCCCAGGCTCCAGGTCTGTGTGGAGCCCGTGCTCTGGGTCGCAGCAGGGTCCGGGACAGGCACTGCCACGGGCCCGGCTGGGGTGGTGGGAGTTAAACGGGACTTCTCGGCCGAGCCCCGAGGGAGGAGCAGTGCTGGAGCAGGCCCAGGGGCCGCGCTGGTCCCCGCTGCCCGCGGGCTGAATCAGCAGGAACCGGCGGTGCCCGGCTCCCCCCTGCAGCCGCTGCCCGTGGGGCCATCCCTGGCCCTCGCATTCCTCGCGTGCCGTCTGTGGCATTCGGCTGTGTGCGGGGCCGGGGCCGCTGCTTCCCGGCCCGGCTCCTGTGGGCACCCGGCAGCTCCACATCGCAGCTCCTGACGGCCCCGGGAGCCCGGGGGGTGATCCCCAGGGCCGCGCGTGCTGAGCTGACTGTGTCTCCGCGCAGTGCCCAGTGACCTGACCCCGGAGGAGTGCCAGGAGCTGGAGAACATCCGCCGCCGCAAGCAGGAGCTGCTGGCTGACATACAGGTGTGATGCTGAGGGAAATCCCCCGCTCCTGGCGCGGCAGCATCTTCCCGGGATCTGTCCGCTGGGAGGCAGGGGGCAATCTGCCTGCCCATGGCGCTGGTCAGGGTCCCTGCGGCCCCATCCAGGGTCCCTCACCCTGCTGCCGGGAAAGCGGAAGTGGGGAGGAGAAGCTGCTCTGGCCAGGGCTGTCCATAGCAGCTGTGGGATTGGGGCGCTGTGCTCCGTATCTGCACAGCCCGGGCAGGAGCAGGCAAGGCTGTGGGTTGGGTTTGTGCTCCCATCTCCCTTCCTTCCCAGCCCTGGCTCCCCACAGCCCATAGGGGCTCTCGTGGACCTTCCAGGGTAGGAGATGGGAGCTCTGCGACTGCAGAGCGGGATGAGCCGGTCCCACAGGTGGGCACAGGGAGCCTGTGACCTGCTGCCCGCTGCTTGACAGCACTGCTGCTGTGGGGCCCTGGGGCCGGGAGCGGGGGCCGGTGGGGGCCGAGGCCAGGCTGGCAGCTGATGAGCCCGTGGTGCCCGCAGAGCGCTGGGCCCTGTGCTTGTGCCATTCCCCGTGGCACTGGAGCCTCCGTGCCAGCCCCCTCCTGGCACGGGCAGGGACTGTGTCCCTGGGCCAGGCCACTGCTCTGGCGAGCGGCTGTGAGGTCAATGGTCATCTGGGACACTCGTCAGTCGTGTCCCTGATTAAGGCAGCAGAGGCTAATTACTGCCGTATGCTGGGCATGGTCTAAAGGGATTAGGGAGTAATTCTGTTAACCTCTGAATCTCTTCCTTCCTGCGCACTTCGAGCGTGGCAGTGCTGAGGGGGATTAGCGGTGGGGTGCAGCCAGCCCCCTCTGTGAGTGCCCCCCGAGCCGGTTCAGCCCCTCGGGCTGGGAAGGAGGGAAGGGATGGGCTACTCCGGGGGGTCTGGGCCCAGGCTGCTGTCAAGGCTGAAGGGTTTGGGAGGGAAGGAGGCACCTCCTGTCTCAGTGCGCTCTCTCCCTCAGCGGCTGAAAGATGAGATAGCAGAAGTGACGAATGAGATCGAGAACTTGGGGTCCACAGAGGAGAGGTGAGTGCTTCCCTGTCACAGCCCAGGGCTACCCCGAGTCCCCTCTGCCGTGGCAAGGCCACCCTGGATGGCACTTGTGCCGTGGGCAGCGGAGTGGTGCAGCCCCATCCCGTGGGTGCCGGGGGCTTTCCCAGGCGCTCTGAATTCCTCGGGGCGGCAGCAGGATCCCAGCCTGAGCTGCTGCTCCCAAAGTCTGTTTTCCCAAGCCCGAGTCCCTCTGTCTCGCCACAGCAACTTTGTTGTTTCGGCTGGTCGGGCAGTGCCAGCCCCGGATTAGGGGTCCTGCAGCGGGCAGGAGCTAACTCCCAGTGTCGTGTCCAATCACACACTGGGGCGTGAAGGCCATCACCCTCCCACCAGCCCCACTGGAGCCTGAGGGCTGCTCTCCCAAGAACCCCTCCTCACCCGGCTGGCCCTGGTCCCCCCATGCAGGGGTGACGTGTTGGGATGCCATACCCAGCACCCTGTGGGTGGAGCACAGCAGCTCCTCTTTGCTCTGGGGCCCAGAAGGCCACGAGCAGCCCCATGGAGCAGGGCAGGGACCTGGAGCCGTTTGCCAGCTTTGCTCCCTGCAGGATCAGTGCAGGGGCCTGGGCAGAGTTCCTGGGCTCCTGCTCTGTTCAGGCTGACCCTGTCCTGCGGTGCTCTGCCCAGAGGGGCGTGCAGGAGGCAGCCAGGTAGATCCCTGCTGGGGGCTCAAAGCTGCTTTGTGCCCTGCAGGAAAAACATGCAGAGGAACAAGCAGGTGGCCATGGGCAGGAAGAAGTTCAACATGGATCCCAAGAAGGTACCGTGAGCAGCGGGGCCGTTCACCCGCCTGGCTGGGGCTGTGCTGGGCTCTGCCACCTCGTGGTCCTGCCGGGGCAGGGGCTGGAGGGGTCAGCGGCAAGGCCCAGAGAAGAGCCTCTTGCACCCCTCCAGGGCATCCAGTTCCTGATCGAGAACGACCTGCTGAAGAACACCTGTGAGGACATCGCTCAGTTCCTCTACAAGGGCGAGGGCCTCAACAAGACCGCCATCGGTGACTACCTGGGCGAGAGGTGCGCTGGCCCAGGGCGGCTCGGGTCTCCCGGGGCACTGCAGCAGTTCGAGTGTACGGGGGGCTGAGCCCTGGATTCGAGCCCGGTGCAGAGCGGGGCAGGGAGACGCTCAGCAGTCGCTGCACTTGCTGATCATGCAGCCCTCGTGCTCTGGCTTTGTTCCCGCAGGGACGAGTTCAACATCCAAGTCCTGCACGCCTTCGTGGAGCTGCACGAGTTCACTGACCTCAACCTCGTGCAGGCCCTGCGGTGAGCAGAGGGGGCTGAGCGTGGCCCATGGGGGCTGCGGGGGGGCCAGAGGGTGTGTGGAGCCCCAGAGCAGCGCGACCCCTCGCTCTTCCCAGGCAGTTCCTGTGGAGCTTCCGGCTGCCCGGGGAGGCACAGAAGATCGACCGCATGATGGAGGCCTTCGCACAGCGGTACTGCCAGTGCAACCCCGGCGTCTTCCAGTCCACAGGTGGGTGCCTGCCTGCCCCTCTGCCCCAGGCCCTGCCTTGCGGCTGACTCCCCTCTGCCCCTGTAGATACCTGCTACGTGCTCTCCTTCGCTATCATCATGCTGAACACCAGCCTGCACAACCCCAACGTCAAGGACAAACCCACGGCCGAGCGCTTCATCGCCATGAACCGTGGCATCAACGATGGGGGGGACCTACCAGAGGAGCTGCTCCAGGTGAGGGCCGGGATGCGGAGGGGCTGGGGATGGGCTGTGGAGCTGACCCGTCACAGGGCTCCTGGGCAGAGCAGAGCTGACGCTGTGTGGTGTTGTACCAGAATCTGTATGAGAGCATCAAGAATGAACCCTTCAAAATCCCTGAGGATGATGGCAACGACCTCACCCACACCTTCTTCAACCCTGACCGGGAGGGCTGGCTGCTAAAGCTTGGTGAGTGCTGGCAGACGTGGCCCGGGGAGGGCAGGCTGTCCCCAGGGACAGAGCAGGGCTGTGGGTGTGATGCCTCTGGGCTGCCTGCACATCATCTGCTGGCCTGGCTCCTCAGAATGTGGCCCTATTGAGGGGCAAGAGGCTGCAACAAGGACACAGCCGCTGTGGGGACAGCGTCTGCACATCCATCTGTACATCCATCAGCCCTTCATCTTCCGTGGGCTGGGTGGCAGGAGCTCACTTACAGCGGTGTGGCTGGGTGGGCATCCAGGGGATGCTGTCTTGAGGCTGGGCAAGCCCCAGGGTGCAGAGCTGGTACCAGGGTCTGGTGTTGGAGCACAGAGACCATGAGGCCCTTCTCGTCAGCAATCACAGCAGCGTCCTGCCAGAGCAGGCCCTGGGAGCGAGCGGTGAGCTGCCCCAGGCTGCGTGCGTGCCCACTCCATGCCACAGACAAGTCCTTGCCTCACCCCCACAGCATTCTCACTTCGGCATCCGGCTCCACATGCAGGCAGCGTGCATGGCATCCCCGCTGCACCGCCCGCCTGTGCCCTGGCTCCTGTGGCTTCTCCTCTTGGCAGCTCTGGGGAATCCTTGGCCGGGTTAAGTGAGGGGGGGTGGGTGCTGCAGGACTGGGGTCTGGTGGGACCCTTCCCTGGGGCTCTCGTTGGGATCAGGACTCTGCCCACTCAACCAGGGGTGTTTTGGCCTTATTGCCACCCCCTGGTGTTGGAGGGGGACCTCACCCTGCTCCATGTCCTGACCAGAGCAGAACCCAGCCGTGGGGCTGAACAAGGGCCATCTGCTCCCAGCTGTGGCGGGGGGAACGCAGGGAGAGCCCAGACATGTCCCTCCTGTCCCGAGCAAGCCCAAGGGGTGGAAGGGCCCATGCAGGGCAGCACCCGCAGTGGGGACTGGTGGTGTCAGGGGGATGCAGAGATGGCAGAGCTGCCATGGGGCAGGGAGGGACTCCAAGAGGTGGTTGCGGGGGGAGCCAGGCCCTGCCCCCCCCAGCTGAGGATCCTTCTGCCGCAGCCACAGCGGGCCAGGGCAGGTTAACCTATGGCGGTGCCGCCAGCGCGGCCTCTCACAGCTTCCCTGCTGCAGCCGTGCCCCACTGACCCGCGCAGGGCGAGGGGGGGCGCGAGGGTTCCTCTTTTGGGTTTATTTTCTTCCTTTTTTTTTTTAATTTTCTTTTTTCCCTCATTTGTATGTTTCCATGATTTTGGCTCTTCCTTTCCTTGTCCCCAAATCCAGGAGGTACGTACCCCTCTTCCCCGCTCTGTTCACGCCGCTGGGTCTTCGTTTCCTTTACGTTTTTAATTGCTGGTGATGAGTTTCATTGCTGCTGCTGCTGCTGCTGCTGCTGCTGCTGCTGCTAACCCCCCGCACGGCCCGCGGCCCTCGCCTGCCGTGGGGACACACTGCCACTGCCAGGGCAGGGACATGGGTACCAGCCCCCCCGATGCCGAGTGCTCCCCAGGGCCTGCCAATCCCCTCCACTGCCCTGTGCACCCTGTGCCAGGGGCAGCCGGGGCCACCTGCCCATCTGTGCTTTGCTGTGTCCACAGGCAGCTCAGCCTGGCCACAGCGGATCTTCGTGTCGTGGTGAAGGGATGGGGACAGATTTGGGATGTCCTCAGGAAGGGCCCCAGCCTGAGTGCGGTGATCAGGGGGTGCTGAGTGCCTGGAGCTGGATGGGAGCAGCAGGAGCTGTCTGTGTGGTGCCCTGTGCTGCACCAAAGGCTCCCAGCAGTCACCGTGCTGATTGCTGGCAGTGTTCCCCGCTCCACTGCCTGCACCCCCTGGGTGCCAGCCATTGGTGCTGCCCTGGGGCTGCACTGGCCCTTGGTCCTGTATGGTTCTGCAGAGCCATGGGCCCTGAACCTCTGGCCTCTTCCCACCCACAGCCCCAGGCAGAGGAGGTGGCCCTTGGTCAAGCCCTGGGTTTTGGGGTGGGTTTGGCTGGACAGAGGCAGAGGGACTTTTTCTTCAAGGAAGTGCTGGCACCAGCCTGGCTGTGGGGCAGGGACGGAGGGTTTGGACAGTTGGGATGGGGCAGGCGGGAGGTGTGGGGCTGTCTGCGGGTGGGGGGATGAGCAGGGCCCCAGCGCACACAGTGCTGGACCCAGGCAGCACGTCCCGGGTGCTGGGCACACAGTGGCAGCACATCTGGCACCGCTGCAGGTGTGTGGCAGAGGGGGAGCCGGAGCTGGGGCTGGAGGACCCTAAGCCCAGGGAGCAGCTTCTCCCTCTGTGGTGCAGTTTGAAGCTCCCTCCAAACAGCAGTGCTCAAGCGTGGTCCTGGGCTGCTGCCTGCCCTGGCACTGGGACGTAGCAGGGCCATGGTCCGTGTGTACCCCCGAGAGCTGCCTGGCTGCAGCATCCTCTGGCCATGCTGGATCGGTGCTCCATGCTGGGTGGGCACAGGTGCCTCCACCACCTTCCACCTCCATCCTCATCCGTCTGCTTCGCGCTCGTGCCGTGCCGGCATGGTGTGTGCTGCCTGCTGCCCACCGCGCTGCCTGGCTCTGCTTGCGCCCGGTGCCAGTGCTTGTCTGTGTGTGTCCGCGCGGGCTCCAGCGCTGCCGCAGCCTCCGTGTGCCGTCAGCCCAGCCAGGGCTGCATCCAACCCATCCCTCTCTGCTCCCAGGAGGCAGGGTGAAGACGTGGAAGCGACGCTGGTTCATCCTGACTGACAACTGCCTTTACTACTTCGAGTACACAACGGTTGGTGACCAGTGCTTGCGGGGTGCTGAGGCAGGGCAGGGAAGGGCACCTGATCCCTGTGGGGTTTGGCGGTGCCCAGCCTGTAGCCAACACATCTGCTTGGTCCCTCCAGGATAAAGAGCCCCGTGGCATCATCCCGCTGGAAAACCTGAGCATCCGCGAGGTGGAGGATTCCAAGAAGCCGGTGAGTGCCAGGGCAGGGGTCCTGGGGCTGGGGCTGGCCTCGGTGCTTTGGTTGCAGCAGGGGAAGCTGGAGGTGTTGCAGGCCTGGAGGGCCCCGCGGCCAGCACTGCCTCCCCCCATCACAGCGACTGAGTCCAGCCCCCGTGGTGTCCAGGGCTGGTGGCAGGGCCATTGGTGATGGTCAGAGCGGGTCTGTCCCTCTCGGCTGCCCTGAGGGAGGCTGTGCAACGGGAGCCCTGGTGCCCTGCCTTGTCCCTCCCAGCCTGGGGTCCCTGCTGGAAGAGGGGCTGCCTCTGAACCATCTCCTCCCTCCCAGAACTGCTTTGAGCTCTACATCCCCGACAACAAGGACCAGGTGATCAAGGCCTGCAAGACGGAGGCGGACGGGCGGGTGGTGGAGGGGAACCACACCGTGTACCGCATCTCTGCCCCCACACCTGAGGAGAAGGAGGAGTGGATCAAGTGCATCAAGTGAGTGCTCCGGGGAGCAGGTGGCAGGCGCTGGGCAGGGGCGCAGCAGGGGCCTGTCTGCAGTGCTCAGAGGGGACCATGCTTCCCAGGGCCCCTGCAGGGAAGGTTGGAACAAACTCTCCCAGGGCACAAGGGACCTCCCGCCGCCCTGCCGTAGTTTTGTGCTGGCTATGCTCTAACCCAGGCCCCTGTTCCGCCCGCAGGGCAGCCATCAGCCGGGACCCTTTCTACGAGATGCTGGCTGCCAGGAAGAAGAAGGTCTCCTCCACTAAGAGACATTAGCAGCCTCCTGCGAGGCCGAGTGTGCTGGCTGCCCCAGCAGCTGCCCTCCGTGCTGGGGGGCTGGGGCCACGCTGCAGCTTGGCCCTTGGGGCCCAGGGCCCAGCTTCAGCTTCCCAGTTTCTTTGCCGTGGGAGGGGGCACGGGGGCCTCGGTGGCTCTGCCCTCCCATCACTGCCTCATCTCCAGATCTCCAGCGTCTTCCCAGGCTCCAGCTGGTACACGGACACCCGTGTGCAGGGAGCCCCATCCTGCCCAGGCTGGGCTGCAGGATGGGAAGTGCAGTCCGTGTGCACCAGGCAGCGCCACACCACAGCACCTCCAGATCCTGAGGGGAGCCTCACGTGCTTCCGGGTCTCCCCAGCACCTTGTCCTCATTCACTTGGGGTGTCCCATCGGGAGCATGGAGGCTGCACTTAGCAGCTGGTGGGTTTGGGGTGCTGCAGGACCGGGAGTCCTGTGGGGGTGTGACTCTGGCCCTCGTTGTAGCGGGTCTGGGTCTGTCCTGAACTTCCCTATGCTGCTGCCTTGGACCCTTCAGCTGTCCTGTGCCAGGGACGGACCCCGTGGCCACAGGAGCCAGGAATTGTCCCCATTGCAGTGAATGGTGGTGCAGGGGGGGCACGGGTGTCCTGGCCTGGCCACGGGGTGCTGGAGCCGGGGTGAGGGCCATGGGCCGGCAGCTCCGCATGGTGCTGCCTGGCACAGTCCTGGCGAGGGGCAGCAGTGGCTGCTGCATCCCCACACACAAGCCCTTGCTGCGGAGCCGGCGGTGGGATGCTCCCGAGGGCTGGGACACCCCTCTGCCCTGCACCCGTGTCGCGTCCCGTGCCCCGGCCTGGAGGGAGGCACCTGGATCAGTGTTAGTCTATTTATCAGAGGTGTAAATACTCCTGTATAGTTTTCTCCTTTTAGATGATTTTGTATGGCGGGTCGGTCTGTGCAGAGGCCTGAGGGAGGGACGGGGGGGCAGGAGTTTGTATTCTAACCCTTATTTTTCTTTTCTCCTTTTGCCATGGCCTGTACACTGGTGCTGAGGATCCGCAGCAAATAAACACTGCACCGCGCTCAGCACCAGCCTCCTGTGCTCTGTGTGCAGCGTGGGGCGGGCAGAGCCCCCCCAGCCCTGGGCCTCCCGGTTCACGGGTGGTTGGGCTGGTGCTGGTGTCCATTGGGCTGGTGCTGGTGTCCGTTGGGCTGGTGCTGGCATTGGTCAGGGTGGTGCTGGTGCCCATTGGCTGGTGCTGGCATTGGTCAGGGTGGTGCTGGTGCCCATTGGCTGGTGCTGGCATTGGTCAGGGTGGTGCTGGTGCCCATTGGCTGGTGCTGGCATTGGTCAGGGTGGGGCCGGTGTCCGTTGGGCTGGTGCTGGTGTCCGTTGGGCTGGTGCTGGCGTTGGTCAGGGTGGTGCTGGTGTCCGTTGGGCTGAAGGCAGTGGCTGGAGGCTCCTGGCAAGCAGAGGGTGCGACGGGGCAGGGGAGCGGTAGGGCCGTGCAGGACTGGGGGGGGATGGGGGGGGATGGAGCCCAGGGGAGGTGATGGGCCTGGGCAGGGATGGGGACCAGCAGCTCCCTGTGGCTTTGGAGCTGGGCGAGGGGACCCTGGTGGCAGGGCTGGGGTGTAGGGTCTGCCCCGCGCGGCGCTGAGGGGGCTTTGCCGGGGTCTCCCCAGGCACTGGGGTGCCGGCAGGATGGCGGATGCTCGACACGATTTCCTGGGGAGCTTTGCCATGCACCTGATGAGCATCCGGCCCGACGAGTGGAACAAGTTCATGGGCAGTGATGAGACCGTGGCCGTGCTGGACGAGTTCTTCAGGCAGCAGGACATGCTGGAGCTGGTGCTGGGGCTGAACCCAGCCGGGCAGCTCCAGGCCACCCCCTGCTTCCCCCCAGCCCTCAGGGGCAAGGGCGTCTACTTCGTGAAGGAGAAGAAGGAGAGCATCACCCAGGAGAACTGCCGGAGCGGGCTGCTGGTGGGGGACATCGGCCCCTCGCCCCTGGAGCACTTCATCACCGTGGTGGAGGAGGTGGGTTCCCCACTCGGGCTGGTGCTTGAGGTGGGCTCAGAGATGCTAAATTACACTGATAGAAGTTGCCGCAGGCACCGGCCTCCCGGTACCTGGATGCGGAGGTGATGGTGGTCACAAGCACGGTTTCTCCTGCGCCCCAGACTCATCGCTTCCTCGCTGTGGGTTTAAAAGCCCAGCAACGTTCCCCCTTCACCATTCCTGCAGTGGCGGATATCTGAGTGGATTCCTCTCAAACTTCCCATAGATGTTCCCACTCAAAGGGCTGCCCACAGCAGCCAAAAGCTGAACCAGGCCCTGGGAACCCCCGTGTTCCTCCTCAGTGCCAGGGTTTTGCTGGTGCACCCACTGCTCCCACGAGAGCTGGAAATTCACCATGGGTTGAGAGGGCTCCTGACGAGAAACGCAGCAGCCAAACCCTCCGTGCTTGGGTGGGCAGCAGGAGGGGATGCTGCTCCCCAGTGCTGCTGCGCGATGCCCTCTGCAATGGGAGACCTGACCCAGCCCCGTCCCCCAGATCGTGTCCCCCCTGCTCCTGAGGGAGGAGAACACGGAGGGCTGGCCCGAGGTAGTGGTGGAGGATGTCACACGGCAACTCCACCGGCTGAAGAACGAGAACTTTGTGATGGGCGGGAAGATCCAGGGGAAGCCGCTGCTCCCGCTGCCCAAGCACCCGGATGTTCAGGATGGCTCCAGCACCGTCCTCGACTGGTGAGTGCTGCTGGTGCCAGCGAAGCCTGGCAGGGGCCCGAGTGCCTCTGGGAGGGACAGGAGCTGCAGCACTGGCTCGGTCCCTGAGCATCCCCGGGCGCAGCATCCCCAGCAGCAGAGCTCAGAGATGCTCAGGCCAGGCTGCCGTGCTGGCAGATCACACGGGGATGGCTCAGGGCTGGTCGCTGTGCGGAAGAGTGACCCCATCCCCTTTCAGCCCGGCAGGGTCCATGGATGTTTCGGTGCTGCACGCCATAGAGACCATCGTCATTGAGTGGTCCCAGCAGATCAGAGACATCCTGAGCAAGGACTCAGCGGAGCCGCTGCTGGAGGGGCTGCACCCCCTGCCCAGGGCTGAGTTTGATTTCTGGCACACTAGGACAGTGAACCTGCAGTGCATCAGTGACCAGGTAGCACCCAGGCAGGAGGTGGCTGCTTCCCCAGTGCTGATGCCTGGTGCTGAGCCCGCCACCTCTCCCTGCCAGCTGCTCTCTCCCCGGGTGACAGTGCTGGCCGAGATGCTGGAAAAGGCCAATAGCTGCTTCTGGCCGGCGCTGCAGAGCGTGTTCCAGGACGTCAGCGCTGGTAAGTGCCCCGGCAGTGGTGGGCAGCTGCCTGTGCCCCTCCATCGAGGCTTCCCCATGCCCAGCACTGGGTTTCTCCCTTGGGCCAGGCCTGGAGGAAGCCGAGGACATCAGCTTCCACCTGCAACCGCTCTGCATCCTGCTGGAAGAGATGGAGCAAGCGGATTACTCCAAGGTACGTGGCAGAATAACCAGGCACTGCCTGGCTCGTCCCGGTAGAGGCAGCTGCGGTCTGGCTCCAGCCCGGCTCTGCCGACCCTCGTTACCCACGGCCCCGCAGTAACGGGGCTCCGCTCCCGCAGCTGCCGCCCTACCTGGACCGGGCGCTGTGCACCGTCCGCCTGCTCCGGGCCAACTGCCGGCACTACAGCTCCCCCACACGCGTGGTCGCCATCCTGCAGGAGATCTGCAACCTCCTCATCGACCTGGTAGAGCCCCCACCCCGAGCCACCCCCCCCAGCTCTGGGACAGCAGCAGGAGGGGTGGCATCGGGCAGTTGTGGGGACCCCAGCTCGGGTGACGTAGAGACACCCAGTCAGGGGACCAGTAAAGCCCAGCATAGGGCTGGGGTGGGTTTGAGGCAACCGTGGGTCACCGGCCATCACCAGAGCCCAAAGGAGGGTGGACGGGGGCAGAAGGAGCCCTTCGTGTTCCCCTCTGCCAACAGCCCCTGACTGCATCTGCCTGTTCTAGACCCGTAACTTCCTGAGCCCCAAGGACGTGATGAAGGGGCTGCAAGGAGAACCTGAAGAGACCTTGGGAGCAATCAAATTGAGCATCTCCATCATAGAGAGCCTCTTCCAGTCCTACAACACTTACTGCTCCGACCTGGTGCCCACGTTGTTCCCGGTGGGTGCAGGGAATGGTGCGGCTCTGCCCAGCCCCATCCATGCCAGGTCTGGTTGCTGATGGCTCCTGTCCCCTTGCAGGAGGACCCGCAGCTCTGGGACTTCCCCCCCAGCATCATCTTCAGGAGAATGGAGTCCTTCCTGCACAGGCTGAAGACGATCGAGGTGAGGGCACAGCACATGGGGCACGATGTGCCCCTGCCCTGGGGTGGTCCCTGAGAGGGGCTTGGGGCAAACTGCTGCAGCCCTGGGGTGGGCTGGGGCTGCTGGTGCAGGGGGAGCAGCAGTGGTGCATGGCTGGGAGAGCAGCTGCGATCCCAGCGCAGCGCCCATCCCTGGGAAGGATGCTCCTTGGGAGCAGGGACCTCGCAGGACCCCGCTGTGAGCGGGTGTTGCAGCTCCTGCACCGGCACCACCAGCACATGGGGAGCAGGGGTTGGCCACCAAGAGGAGCCAGGTGAGATGATGGTTTGTGCTCGCCAGGACCTGTACCAGACAGCTATAGTGTTCCTGAAGCTGGAGAAGGCAGAGCTGGGAGGAGTGAAAGGACACATCCTCGGGACTCAGGTGTTTCAGATCTACAACGAGGCGGCTGAAATCATCAAGGTTTTTGCTGCTTGCAAATATGACTCCCTGGATCCCACAGAGGAGGTGGGTGGATGCTGGTACCAAGCTTAAGCGTTTGCTAAACGAAACAAAATCAGATGGCAGAGCACACTGCAAGGGCTGAACCTGCCCCATGGCAGCATGTCAGGCGGGTCATGGGCTCCAGCCCTCTGGGTTCAGCAAGTCCTTCCGGAAGGACCTGGGAAGGAAGCGCAGAGGCTCCACCGGGTTAAATCATTCTGCTCTCTCCTGGCAGCAATTGACCACAGACTTTGCGGAGTTCCAGGAGAAGATTGAGGACATGGACAGGCGGCTGGCCACCATCTTCTGCCAAGGCTTCCATGACTGCAGCTGCCTGATGTCGGCTGGGAAGGTACCTGTGCCCCCACATGCTGCACCGTGCTGGGGGCGCCGCGGGGTGTCAGCGGCTGCTCTGGGATGCTCTGGAGAGCCAGAGCCAGCGCCTCTTCCTCCCGCAGCTGGTGCACATGTTTTCCTACCTGCTGGAGCGACCTGTGATAAAAGCTGAGCTTTCCCCCCACTACTCAGCCCTGCTGGAGATGTTCGAGGCTGAGCTGGAGGATGTGAAGGTGCTCTACGACACCCAGATCTCCTCCCCGCTGCTGCGCGGGACGGGCCCAGCCATCAATAAAAACATGCCGCCGGTGGCCGGGCAGCTCAAGTGGGCTTTGGAGCTGCAGGAGCGGCTGGAGGGGCCGTACAAGGACTTGTTTTCCATCGACCACCCGTACGTGTGGGTCACCCATGGGACACGGGGCAGGGTCTGGCCCTGTGTGTGTCTCCTCCCCCTGCAGCAGCTGCTGCTTCATCGTGATCTTGGCAGGGTGATGGTCAGTCCTGAAGCCAAGCTGCTGTCCAAGAAGTACGAAGAGATGATGGGGCTGCTGCAAGGCTTCCGTGAGGAGGTCTACATGGAGTGGGTGCAGGGGGCCGGCAAGGACTGTCACTTCAGCCTGGAGCAGCCCTTGATCCTGAGGGACCCCAAATCTTCCCTCCTCAGTGTGAACTTCAGCAAAGAGGTCTGTGCGGTGTGGGCAGTGCCAGCGACGCCTCCCCTGAGCATCAGTCAGTGCGGCTCAGTGCACGACCTTATGGGTTTTCCTCACAAGTCTTTTCTGTGGCCATCGTGTCTCGCAGCTCGTGGCGGTGCTGCGGGAGGTGAAGTACCTGAACTTCCAAGAGATGGATATCCCAAGCAGCGCCGAGACCCTTTTTGCTCAAAGTGAGATGCTCCAAAAGCTTGTGGACAACCTGGATCTTATCACTGGCTGGTACAACGAGGCAGGTCACAAAGGGGAGACGGCCCGGCTGCTTTTCCATGCGCTGAGCACTGGCCAGGCCGAGACTGGCCGGGGAGCCCCTGCGGGGAGACTCCTGGAATGGGTCCTGGAAGCCGAGGGGCGTTGGGGTGCAGCAGGCGCGTCACCATCACCCCACATCCTGGCTGCCCCCAGTGCGGAGCCAAGCTGCTGCTGCCATCACACAGCATGGGGGGAGCCCGTTCCTCTCTGAGGCTGGGGCTCACAGGGGCGAGCACAGCCACGCTGGAGCGGGGGCAGAAGCAGGACCGGGGCGGCCCCTGCTCACCTGCGCTGGGTCCGCAGGTGAAGCTGAGGCTGCTGCCAGTGGAGCTGCCGCTGGTGGCGGGGGAGCTGGCGGCCGTGGATGAGCAGCTTGCCTGCGCAGAGAGCACCCTGTTCTGGCACCATGAAGGTACAAACCCACCCGAGGCAGAGATCCGCTCTGTGTGCTCTGGGGGGTCCCTGGCACCTTCCCACCTCTGGCCAAGCACCTGCCCTCAGGTCCCCAAAACGGGATGGGTGAGGTGGGGGCTGGACAGTGTTCCCCCGCTGTGATGAATAGCCCATCGCCTTGGAGGGGTCTGTGTAACTCTCAGCCCTGGGTGCGTGGTTTCCTCCCAGGCATCATGGAGTACATCCGGCACATGAGAGATGTCTTGTACGACTTGCAGAGCAGGGTCCAGAGGGCAAAGTTGAATGTGGAAAATGTCACCCAGCTGATGGAGGTAGCTTTTGCTGGGGCCTTCCCGGGAAGCTTCCTGCAGGGTTTACCCCTCCCCAGCACCATGGAGCAGCTCTGTTGCCTCCTCCCTGCAGGTGTGCTCAGCAGATCCCTTGTTCGAAAGGAAGGACAAGAAGGAAACAGCGCTCCTGGACCTGGATGGGCGAGCAAACACCCTAACCAAGTGCTACACTGCCATGAGGGCCGCAGGCGTAAAGATCCATGAGATGCTGGAGGTGAGACACGTCCCAGCACGCTTCATCTGGAGCAGTGTAACATGGAGTGTGCCTGACGCTGGCGCGCTGCACTGCTCTGAACCCAGCACTGTCCCCGCTCTGTAACTGCGAGCGGTGGGCTCGGACCTGGGGTCTGTGCTATGTGCTGAGCCGAGGCTCCAGTGGAAGCCAGGAGTCCGCTGCCTTTCTCGGGTGAGGTCTTGGCTGCATTCTAGCGTTGTACAGCGGGAGAAAGGGAAGGATGCAGGACCCAGGCAGGATGGAACCGCGGGCCCTTGGGCAGTGCACTTGCAGTGGTTGGAGCTGGGAGGTTTGCTGGGTGCTCATGAGCAAATACATGGTGTTCATGGACAATCAGCTGTTTTTTCCTGCTTGCAGGAGAACGCGGATCTGCTGAGGGCCGATGTGTCAGCACAGATGTGGCTGGACTATGTGGATTACGTGGATGGAATCGTGCTGGGGGGACTCGTCAGATTTGTCCGCAGATCACTGCATCTGCTGCTCAGCAACATGGCCCCTGATGTAAGTCCGGGGTTAACCCTGCTCGGTGTGGTCACTGCCCACTGCTGGTGGCTTCGGGCAATTGTTTAGGGACCAAGCATGCTCTGGTGCGCGGGGCAGCGAGGGCCAGAGGTGCCCGTGCCCCCCCTTGTCCCCCCCGTGGGGATGGGGTGTCGCAGGATGCGAAGCACCACACGAAGTGATGTCCTGTTTCAGGCCAACGTGGCCCCTCTGTTCGAGGTGCAAATGGAGCTGCGTGACGGCAGGGTGCAGTACCGGCCCTCGCTGGAGGCGGGAGATGGGAACAGCTTCCTGGAGCTGGCGGAGAGCTTGCTGAGCGATATCTACGTGGCCGCAGTGTGCATCCCTCGCCCGCTGCAGGGGAAGCTCAGCTACAAGGTTGGTTCATGGCGGGTGGCACCTCCTGGCTCGGCTGGAGGTGGCTGAGGGTGCCTGGTCCCCGCAGCCGGTCCCCGAGAGCTCTGCCCGTTCCCTGCAGACCACCCTGGAGGAGCACACGGAGCTCGGCAGCATGCGGGAGGAGGTGGTGGCCCTGGTGGTCAACGCCATGTCAGAAGGCGAGGAGTACAGCGTCACGTTCGAGGAGCAAGCCCACCTGTGGCTGGAGGAGCCCCGGGAGTTCCTGCAGCGCTTCCTCACCTTCGGCGGTGCCCCCGTCGCCGAGGAGAAGGGGACGTGGCCGGAGGAGCCCCCGCCTGACGGGGCCCCGTCCCTCAAGCACTTTCAAGAGGAGGTGCGGGGTGGGTGCCTGGGAGGTGCTGGGTGCCCGGGGGGTGCTGGCCGCTGGCTGTGACCTGCTCTTGTCCCCAGATTGACACCTGCGAGGTGCTGTGCAAGCAGGTGTTGGGGTTTGCCAACACCAAGGTATTTGGGGGGTGGCTGCAGAGCGACTGCCGCCCCTTCAAGCAGGCGCTGCTGAAAATCATCAAGGACCGGGGCCTGGCTCTCCGGCAGCACCTCATCGACCACGTCACCAACAGGTAGGGGTTTGGTGAGCCCCAGCATGGGGACAGGGTGCTCCCGGTGACCGGAGCCTGGCTGGGCTGTGGCAAAGGCACCACCATGCGCCAGGGCAGGGCTGGAGCCGTGGAGGTGTGGGTGAAAGTGCTGGGCACAGCCATGGTGAGGGATAGAGGTGATGGGTGCATCCCTTGGGGCTGTGCCCTACAGAACAAGCCCTAGGCAGGCACAGGGGCCGCTGTGAGCCCTGTCGGGGCGCCCAGTGAGCACCAGCACCTTCCTCCCAGCCTCATGGACCTGGAGGATTTCATCAAAGACGCCAACACCGGCTTGAGTAAACCTCTGGAGGAGGGAGACTATGAGGGGCTGGTGGCAGTGATGGGGCACCTGCTGAGGGTCAAGGAGAGGCAAGCGACGACCGACACCATGTTTCAGCCCCTGAAGGAGACAATCGCCCTGCTCAGCACTTATGGAGTGGAGATGTCAGAGAAGGTCCACCTGCAGCTCCAAGTGAGCCCTGTGGGGTGGGGGGGGCAGGCGCAGGCTGCAGGGGACCAGGCTGCCCACGCCGTGTTGTGTTGGCTGCAGGAGCTCCCCAAGCAGTGGGACAGCACCAAGAAGCTCTGCCTGCATGTGAAGCAGAGCACAGCGCTGCTGCAGGCCAACGAGGCCAACGTCATCCGCAGGAAGTGCCAGCAGTTCGAGGTGCCCGCCCTGGGGCTCGGCAGCATGGGGCAGCCCCCGCTGCTCTCCCCGGCTGCCCCTGAGCCCCCTCCTCCCGTGCAGGTCCAGCAGCGCCTCTTCCATGAGAAGTTCCGGGAAGATGCCCCGTTCTTGTTCACTCACCAAGACCCCTACGTGTCCTTGAGCACGGTGAGGAAGGGGAGGGCACCAGGAGTGGTGCTGTCCCCTTTGGCACTGCCCGGCCACCGCCAGCCCCAAACACGGGCTCTGCTCCAGCTCCATCCCAGTGGGCAGGGTCTGGCCCTGAGGCAGCCTCCCATCCCCACCATGCTGCAGCAGGGACAGAGCCATTGCTGGGGTAGGAGACACGTCCCTGTCACGCTCACCCTGGCTGAGACCTTGTCTATTTCTCCACCCAGCAACGGAAGCTGATCACCGCCATGGAGGGTGACCTGGCAGCCTTGTCCGAGTCAGCCGGGCTGTTCGAAGTGTCAGTCCCGGAGTACCGGCAGCTCAAAGCGTGCCAGCGGGAGGTGCGCCTGCTGAAGCAGCTCTGGGACATGATCGCCCTGGTATGTGCCGCAGCCTGTGAGCAGCACACGGGGAGGGCAGGGGGTGGCAGGAGATGAGGGTGTGCGGAGCAGGGTGCTGGAGGTCCCGGGCTGCTCCTCATTGGTTTGAAGTTCCTGGGGCCATGAAGAGCTGCCCAGTGTCTGCAGATGGTGGCTGCCGGCAGCCATCTGCAGTGAGCGTGGGGATGGGGACCCCTGAGGTCGGTGCTGGTCCCTGCGCCAGGGCACGATGCCCAGCGGTGTCTTCAGGCCAAGGGCTTGACTGTAGAGTGCTGCTGCTCCTCCGAGAGGCTCATTGCCATGAGGGGTGGGATGGCACAGGGCAGGTTGTTGTCACAGCATTAGGGCAGGTCTGCTGAGGGGGGGCTGCGCATCCCAGCACAGGCGCTGGGCAGGAGCGCTTCTGCCAATTGTGAGCATGTATTCCCAAATTCAGGTTAACACAACCATTGACGACTGGAAGACCACCAGGTGGAAGGACATTGATGTTGAGCGGATGGATGTCGACTGTAAGAGATTTGCTAAAGACATTAGGAGCTTGGATAAGGAGATGAGAAGCTGGGATGCGTTCATAGGGCTGGACAACAGCGTGAAGAATATGATAACGTCCCTGCGCGCCGTGAGCGAGCTGCAGAACCCGGCCATCAGGGACCGGCACTGGCAGGAGCTCATGCAGGCAACCCAGGTGCTCCGAGCACTCCCACCCTTCCCTGTCTCCAGCCCCTGGCCTGGGAGGCTCCTGGGATTTGCATCCATCACAGGAAGCATGCAATCTCTTTTAAAAGCTGGCCAAAAGCAAATATTTGTGTAGGGTCTTTAAACGTGGGTGTCAATGAGCTCATTTGGGTGAGAACCGGGCTGCCCCTGCCAAGGGGAGTCCATGTCCCGACGGTGCTGGTTCTGCTCCAGGTGAGCTTCACCATGTCTGAGGACACAACCCTCGCGGATCTGCTGCAGCTGAACCTGCACAACTTTGAGGATGAGGTTCATGGCATTGTGGACAAAGCCATAAAGGAGTCAGGAATGGAGAAGGTAACTGGGGCTCAGTTCCTCCCTGCATTGCTGAGATCCCTGCTCTGATGTGGCTCTGTGCTGTCAGCACTCATGTTCCTGCTCCCAGGGGCTGGTGTCCATGGAGCTCATTCCCTGGAGGAGACGTTCCTGCTGCTGCTTTCCACAGGGCCTGGGACTCGGCACTGCAGAGTCCAGCTCGTTTCTAACCCATCTGCAGGTGCTGAGCAGCCTGGACGCTACCTGGGCAGCAATGGAGTTTGGGCATGAGCCCCACCCCAGGACTGGCATCATGCTGCTCAAGTCGGATGAGGAGCTCATCGAGACGCTGGAGGACAACCAAGTGCAGCTGCAGAACCTGATGACATCCAAGTACCTCGCCTTCTTCCTTCAGGAGGTGTCATCCTGGCAGCACAAGCTGTCGACCACTGACACCGTTATCAGCATCTGGTTTGAGGTGCAGAGGACATGGAGTCACCTGGAAAGCATCTTCATTGGCTCCGAAGACATCCGCAGCCAGCTGCCAGAGGACTCGAAGCGTTTTGAGGCTGTTGATAAGGATTTCAAAGTGCGGAGCCTGTTCCTGGGGCCTGGGAGCTCGTCGCTGCTTCGGGTAGAGCTGAAGCGTTTTTCTTCCTGCAGGAATTAATGGCTGATGCAGTAAAAACTCCCAATGTGATTGAAGCCACGAACAAGAGTGGTGTCTACGAGAAGCTGGAAGAGTTGCAGAAGAGGTGAGGTTTGAGCTGTCCTGGTGGAGCATGACGGAGAGGCCAAAGGAGGAGTTTGCTTTCTCCCAAGTGGCATTTGTCTCAACATGACACAGCCTTAGCAAAAACTTCTGCATCAGGGCTTAACTGCAGGTTATTTCCCTGTTTTCTGTTAGATTGGCGCTCTGTGAGAAGGCTTTGGCTGAATACCTCGAGACAAAAAGACTGGTTTTTCCCAGATTCTACTTCATTTCCTCTGCAGACCTGCTTGATATTTTGTCTAACAGGAACGAGCCAGTTGAAGTAAGGGCTGCGTGCAAAGCGTGGAGAGCAGTCCTGTGTCTCTTGGGTGCTCACTTGTTGCAGCAGTTTTGAAGTGGTTTTAGTCCGAAGGGGCAGGACGCCAGCCCTGGTACCCTCCTTCTCGGGGATGCAGCACCCCGAGGGCCGTGCGGGAGGGCGGTGATCGCAGCTCCGTGCAGGATGGGAGGCCCTGACCGGCCGTGCCTCTGTCCTCAGGTGTCCCGTCACCTCACAAAGCTGTTTGACAGCCTGGCTAAGCTGAAGTTCAAGAAGGGCGTGGATAAAAAGCCCATGAAGGCTGCGCTGGGGATGTTCAGTCTGGATGGGGAGTACGTGCCCTTTGATGCACACTGCGACTTGTCTGGCCAGGTGAGCTGAGCCGCACGGAGCCTCCATGGGCAGGGGAGAGGTGCGCAGGTTTGGGATGGGGATGAGCCCTGTGCTTGCTGGGCACCAACAGCAGTTCAAAATGCAGCTGTGAAGCCTTTCAGACACAGAAGCCCAGAGAAGGGCTCTGCATTATGGGTTAACAGCAGTGCAGCAGCATCGGAGTCATCTCGGCCCACTCAGGTGGTCACAGAGGGGTTCTCCCCACTCTGTTGGCCACCCTCAGCCCATGCCCCATAAACTGCCACGGGAGGTGTCCTGCAGGCCTGTGCCGGGTCTGTCATG
The DNA here is from genome assembly GCA_039720435.1 of Amazona ochrocephala. Lineage (NCBI taxonomy): Eukaryota > Metazoa > Chordata > Aves > Psittaciformes > Psittacidae > Amazona > Amazona ochrocephala. Next base: position 94,921,501 of record CM077879.1, read on the forward strand.
AGCCTGTTGCGATGCACAGGCAGAAGCTCGCGGTGCGGGGCGGTGCGGGGTCACCACAGGCCGAAGGGAGCCGCTCGCTCAGGGTGTGTTGGATGTGACCGTCTAGGTGGAGGTTTGGCTGAACCAAGTGCTGGCCACCATGCGCTCCACGCTGCGCTCCCTCATCCCTGAGGCCATGGTCACCTACGAGGAGAAGCCGCGGGAGCAGTGGGCATTTGACTACCCCGCACAGGTAGGAGCTGGCTGCCCGCAGCCCTCCTGGGACTGGGGTATTTCCCTTGATGGCCAGATTTTCTCCCTGTGCTTTGCTGCAGGTTGCTCTGACATGCACCCGGATCTGGTGGACCACCGAAGTCGGCATGGCCTTTTCAAGGCTGGAGGAAGGCTATGAGAACGCAATGAAGGATTACAACAAAAAGCAGGTTGGCATTCCTGCCAACCTGAGGTGACCTGAGCTGGAGCTGTACTGCAGCCCCAATCTGCTTGGAAGAGGCGAGGTCCGGTCCAGGGGGTCACTGAGAGATGGGCAAATAATGACGTCAATTTTCTGTTCATCATCTTCCTTCCTCAGATTGCTCAGCTAAATGCTCTGATCTCACTGCTCATTGGACACCTCACTCCTGGAGACAGGATGAAGATCATGACAATCTGCACCATTGATGTCCACGCCAGGGATGTTGTGGCCAAAATGATCCTTGCAAAGGTATTCATTACAAGAGGGTACTTTCACTGCTTGGTGTCCTGGCACCTCCGAGCACAGATTTCCTGTTATTTTATCACTTCTCGATATTTTCTAAGTATCCCAATTGCATGAGTAAAGCACACATGGGGTGTCAGGGTGCATGGGGGGCGCTGGGGAGGTGGCAGCACGACTGGGACAGACAAGACCAGGCTGGGGCTCACGCAAAGCCAGCTCCAGGAGCAGCTTTCCCGGTTCCCACTGCGACCCTCAGCATGGGGCCGTGCACAGGCACGTGGAGGGCTGGTCCTCACCCACCCCAGTGCTGCACTGGGCCCTCTGCTCATGCACAGAGGTGGGGAAGGGTCCTGGTGTGTGTGGGGGAGCTCAGCGGGCCGGGACCGGCTGCCCCGCAGGTGGAGAGCGCACAGGAGTTCGCGTGGCAGTCGCAGCTCCGGCACCGCTGGGACGGCGGCACGAAGCACTGCTACGTCCACGTCTGCGACGCGCAGCTCCGGTACTCGTACGAGTACCTGGGGAACACCCCCCGGCTGGTCATCACGCCGCTGACGGACAGGTGGGTGCTCGGCCCCCGCGCCCGCTTGGCACCGGGGCCGTGCGCGCTGCCGGCGCCGCTCAGCCCCGTGTCCTCCTGCCGCAGGTGCTACATCACCCTCACGCAGTCCCTGCACCTTTACATGGGGGGAGCCCCAGCTGGGCCCGCGGGCACCGGGAAGACAGAGACCACCAAGGACCTGGGCCGGGCTGTGGGCATGATGGTCTACGTCTTCAACTGCTCCGAGCAGATGGACTACAAGGTAGGGAAAGGGACGGTGGCACTGAGGTGAGAGTCAGGGGGTGCCCACCAAGACGAGGGGGACCCTCTGTCAGGAGGCACCACTGCAGCATGCAGCCCTTGTGTTTGACTTCAGTATCTATCAGCAGTGCCCTAAAGCTGTTCTCTCCCTGGCACAACGCATGTGGGTCAGCAGCAGCCCCTGGTGCTATCCTGTATCACTCATTCCCACCACAACTTCAGCCAGCTCATGTCCATGGAATCCCGAGGGATGCTCAGGAGCTGTAACGCTGTGGGATATTTCCCTAGGGCACAGCGCTAACCACAAAAGCAAGAGCAGCTCCCAGTACTTGAGCTGTTTTAACAAATCCCCACATTGCAGCCTCTGTGTAAAGCATCTCTGGTGCTCTCCCTGCAGTCCTGTGGCAATATCTACAAAGGCCTGGCTCAGACCGGCGACTGGGGCTGCTTCGATGAGTTCAACCGCATTGCAGTGGAGGTGCTGTCCATGATCGCGGTGCAGGTACGTGCTCTCTGTGCACACCAGCGGCAGGTAGGGACTGGATGAGACATTCCAGGTCACGTGCAGAGCGTTCTCTCAGTTAAACCTGACTTTCAAAGGGATGGTTTGCTGCTGTATTTCCATTGTGTCGTGTTGGGATGCAGATGGAGGGGTAGTGCAGCAGTACAGGGGCTTTGGGCACGTTTAAGGTCATGCAGCCTGTGTCCCATCCCAATGACCCATCACACCCACTGGCACTGCCACCACCTGGCAAGCCCTTAGTATCATTTCTAGCATTGCTCACGGCACGGCAGACCTCCAGGCTCACCTTCCAGGGTGGCGGGTGAGGGTGAGCACAGGGACCTGCAGTGCTGCTGGCACCAACACCTCTGCTCGCTGGCAGGTGAAGTCTATTCAAGATGCAATTCGTGCCAAGAAGAAAACCTTCAATTTCCTTGGAGAGATGATCAGCCTGGTCCCTTCGGTTGGGCTCTTCATCACCATGAATCCTGGCTATGCAGGACGGACAGAACTTCCTGAAAACTTAAAAGCTCTGTTCAGGTGACTGTAGGTAGATGGGTCTGTGTGTGCCTGCAGTAACTGCAGCATTTACCTCCGCAGCAACACTCATACTGCATCCATAATGTGACCTCAGCCCCTGCTAGTGCAAATAAGGGTGTTTGTGTTGGGGACACCTCGTTTCCCAGGACAGCCCTGCTCAGAGCCCTGGGGTGCTCAGAGGCTGCTCAGCCTGGGGATAGGATGCTCGGGGTGCCCAGCTGCCACCTTGAGCTACAAATCCAGTTGAGAACAGTTTAAAAAGGTGGTTAAATGCTGCAGGGGTGGCTCAGGGATGCTGTGGGATCTTTGTCCTTGGAGGAACTCAAACTGTGACTGCAGAAGGCTCAGGGTGACCTGATCCAGTTGTGACAGTCAGCTTGGAGTCGAAAGCTGGACAAGAGACCCCCAGAGCCCCCAGCCAGTGTAAATCACTGCCCAGCTCTCTGAGGCCAATAGCAGGGAATGAGTTACATTGGCAACTCAGATGCAAATTCTTGCTGGCTGTGGGAGGATGAGGGGTTGTGGGTGCCCATGCACAGCCCTGCGAACCACTACCGCCCTTCACAGGCCCTGCGCCATGGTGGTCCCTGATTTCGAGCTGATCTGTGAAATCATGCTTGTTGCAGAAGGTTTTATGGATGCGAAGCTCCTAGCAAGAAAGTTCATTACACTGTACACACTCTGCAAAGAGCTTCTGTCTAAACAGGTAATTTCACAGTGTTGCACAGTTCTTGAAGATGAAGGAGCTCGCTTGAATTTCAGATCTGATGGATTGTGGTAAGGCTGTTGGTAGTAATGCTGATGTTCTGCACAGTTCAGCTCCATGGCTGGCCAAATTCCGCTTCCACGCTGGTGCATCATCTGGCATATTTCTGCCGTACGGGAGAAATCAAGAATTCAGAAATAGAATCAAATAGAATGCAATACAGTCAGTTAAGATGAGAGCATCCAGATATTGTTCATCTCAGCAGAAGTGATTTACCAGAAACACATGCTTTCAGGAAACAAGCCCAGGCTGGGGCTTGTCCTGTAAATAAGCTCACTTTAAGGCCAGTTGTCTGGACACTGTGTGGATAATCTGGGGGTGGGCTGATGGAGAGGGTGTTCCTCAGTAGTGTTGGTTAAAGCAGTTCTCCCTCACCACAGATAAAGCCTAATCCTTTGCTGCCTGTCACAGGACCACTATGACTGGGGTCTGCGGGCTATCAAGTCTGTGCTGGTGGTAGCAGGCTCCTTGAAGAGAGAGGACCCGAACTCTGCTGAGGACCAAGTTCTGATGAGAGCTTTACGAGACTTCAACATCCCCAAGATCGTGACAGACGACTTGCCCGTCTTCATGGGGCTGATTGGAGACCTGTTCCCAGCCCTGGATGTTCCCAGGAAGCGGGACCTCCAACTTGAGAAGGTGCAAACCCAGAGCCCCCCCAGCCCTGGCAGGGTCCAAAGGCTGGAGATGCATTGGGCACATCTGGGGGAAGCCAGGTGGTCTCTGGGGTCTTGCAGAGGCTGTGGCAGCTGCCCGTGGTCAGTGCCTGTGGTCAGTGCCTGCTCTCCCTCCCAGATCATTAAGCAATCTGTGCTGGAGCTGAAGCTGCAGGCAGAGGAGAGCTTCGTGCTGAAGGTGGTGCAGCTGGAGGAGCTGCTGCAAGTGAGACACTCTGTCTTTGTCATCGGCAATGCCGGCTGTGGCAAGTCCCAGGTAGCTGCCAAACCATCCCTGAGGACACAGGGCCCCTCCTGCCCCTGCTCGAGCACATCCCATGGCCTCTCCCATCCTCTCGGATGCCTCTGCCAGCCGCAGCCAGCAGCTGTGCCTGGGTCAGGGATGGCGGCGCAGCCGGTGCCCGTGGCCACACCGGACCCTCGAGCACCACAAGTGCCGGGCCCAGCACCACGGCTGCACGGTTGCTCTGTGCAGGTGCTGCGGTCGCTCAACAGGACGTACAGAAACATGAAGCTGAAGCCGGTCACCGTGGACCTCGACCCCAAGGCTGTGACCTGCGATGAGCTCTTCGGCGTTATTCACCCGTCCACGCGGCAGTGGAAGGACGGTGAGACACCGGCGCTGTGAGCGGTCACTTACCCGCGTGGGAACCGGCACAAGCCGTCCTGCAGCAGTTTTATCATTCACTTCATAAAGCATGTCTCTGTAAACACTTTGGGATGTGGTGGTGGGATGGGAAGACCTTTCCTTGGGGCATTTTAGTGGAGTGTGAGGGATGAGGAGCACGGTTCAGGGAAGCACCTGGCCCTGCGTGTCCCCCCAGCAAACGTTGCTTAAAAGGACAAATTTATGTGTCTTTCTATGGGGGCAGGTCTATTTTCTACAGCAATGCGTGACCTGGCCAACATCACACATAAGGGGCCCAAGTGGATCATCCTCGATGGAGATATTGACCCCATGTGGATCGAGTCCCTGAACACAGTCATGGATGACAATAAGGTTGGTGCCATCACACCCCAGGAGCTTTACTTGCTCATTAATTCAAGGTGATCCAATGTGTTCATGCCTGTGCCCCAAGATCAGGGCATGCCCCCATTATGGGCTGCTCCCCAGGTTCTCACCTTGGCCAGCAACGAGCGCATCCTCCTGAACCCCACCATGCGGCTCCTCTTTGAGATCAGCCACCTGCGGGCTGCCACACCAGCCACCGTGTCCCGGGCAGGAATCCTCTACATCAATCCCACAGACCTGGGCTGGAGCTCGTGAGCCCCGGGAGGGAGATGGATGGGATGGGATGGGATGGGATGGGATGGGATGGGATGGGATGGGATGGGATGGGATGGGATGGGATGGACGGGGGCTGGCCCCCATGCGTTCGCCTGCAGCCCTGCCTGTCCATCCGACAGCATTGTGACCAGCTGGATCGAGACGAGGACAGCGCAGTCTGAGAAGGACAATCTGATGATCCTCTTTGACAAGTACCTGCCGGTGTGCCTGGAGAAGCAAAAGACTGGATTCAAGAAGGTCATCCCTATCCCCGAGGTCACGCTGATACAGATGGTGCTGTTCCTGCTCGAGTGCCTCCTGACACCGCAGAACGTACCACCGGACTCATCCCGGGACCTCTATGAGCTCTACTTCGTCTTCGCCTGTACCTGGGCCTTTGGTGGGGCCCTGTTCCAGGACCAGGTACAACTGTAGGACCAAGCACCCAGTGCCTGCCCGCACCTCCCTGCTCCTCAGAGCCTCCTGCCCGCGGCTGCGTCCCTCCGGGCGGTACTGAAGCAACAGCAGTGGCCGGTTTCTGAGTTGCTCTGTTTGGTTCCTCCCAGCTCATGGATTACCGCCGGGAGTTCAGCAAGTGGTGGCTGAACGAATTCAAAACCATCAAGTTTCCTTCTCAAGGGACAATTTTTGACTACTTCATTGATCCAGAATCGAAGAGATTCACACTGTGGTCTGAAAAAGTGCCGGAATTCAGCCTCAACCCTGAGGTCCCGTTGCAGGTAGATATTCCCCGCAGGCTCTCTGTGGTTATGTGGTTTGTTTGTCTGTTACTCCATGGGCTTCCCCTGGGTGGCACCACGCAGACCCCGTCCATGGTTCTGCTTCACCCCATGGAAACCTCAGTGGGGCTGCGAGTTCCACCTCCTCTTTTTTGATTTCAGGTCAACCTCTGGCTTTGTAGGTGCTCACGGAGTAATTAATAACTGGTGTCTGAAAGCAGAAATGTCCTTTAAAACTTCATTTACCTGTGCTTTGAAATGCCGTCCTGAGGGAGGGGGCTGGTGTCAGGGAAAGGGCCAGGGGCCAGGGATGAATTTGGCTCCTGCAATGGCTGAGCAAAGCCACTGGAGCAGTTTCAAGATCTGGGCTGTGTTGCTTTAATAACTCATTTTTCTGACAGCTCCTATTTTCGGTCAGAAAATCTTTAGAATAACCAAGCACCTGAGGCTTTTTGCTTTAGAGAGGGACGAGGTTTGTGCAGAGAAAGCATCTTCTGTGAGACCCGTGGGCATTGCTGGGAGAGCCAGGCATGGCTTCAGCACCTGCCTGCAAATGACCCCGGCAGCAAGAGGAGAGCTCCGGGGACTGACGCTGCCATTTCCCCAGGCCTCCCTGGTGCACACCACCGAGACCGTCCGCCTGCGCTTCTTCATGGACCTGCTGATGGAGAAGAAAAAGCCGGTGATGCTGGTGGGCAACACAGGGATAGGGAAGTCAGTCCTGATGCGGGACAAGCTCGAGGCGCTCAGCACAGATGAATACCTCGTGCAGTTTGTGCCCTTTAACTTCTACACCACCTCAGCCATGCTGCAGGGTAAGGCCAGCCCGAGCCAGCAGCCAGCCCCGCTCCAGGCTGTGCCCCATGGCACTGCCCCGCTGCTCATCCCCTCCCAATGCAGCTGTCCTTGAGAAGCCCCTGGAGAAGAAATCCGGGAGGAACTACGGCCCGCCCGGGAGCAAGCAGCTCATCTACTTCATCGATGATATGAACATGCCGGAGGTGGACAAGTACGGCACCGTGGCACCGCACACGCTCATCCGGCAGCACATGGACCACGGGCACTGGTGGGTATCTGGCCAGTGGCCCCTGCCACGGCGCCTTGGTGACCCTCTGCCTGGCAATCCCGTGCCATGCTGGCACCTCTCCCAGCTGTGCCTTGCCCGTGCTGCCTGCCCCACCGCGCTGCTGCAGAGCTGAGCCGCCTGTTCCCCTGCAGCCTGCTCATTCCTGGAGCTGCAGGGAAGGCTTTGGCAGAGGAATGGGAAAACTCCCTGCTGGTGACTCCAAACCCCACCCAAAGCAAACAGCCCAACTGCCAGCCACAGCGGGGCTCCCGGTGCCTGGCAATGCATCCTGCTGTGGGCTCCCTTGGATAGGGGGAAGAGGTGGCAAGTGCTGGCTGCCATGGAGGGGCTTGGGGCCAGATCTGGCTATGGGGTGCAGGAAGGGCCCTACATAGCATTGCCAAAAGCAGTGCCAGGCTTTGCTGAGCACCAGGGCAATGGGGATCCCTGTTCCCACATCCCCCCAAACAGGGCTTCATGGGGCTGCTGGGGCACAGTCTAACTGGAGAAACCCATCCCTGGGGAAAGCATCACAGTGCTGATGCCTGTGCAGGTACGACAGGACCAAACTGACGCTGAAGGACATCCACAACTGCCAGTATGTGGCCTGCATGAACCCAACTGCAGGGTCCTTCACCATCGACTCCAGGCTGCAGGTACACAGGATACACAGGGATGGGGGCTTGTCCCAGCGGGTTCACTGTCCTGGCACTGGAGCAAGGTGGAGTGAGATGGGATGGGGTGGGATGGGGAACATCACGGTGCAGGATGCCTGCATCAACCTGTGCAGGGCAAAACTCCTGCCTGAATTTTTGCCCCTGGGCACAGCGACACTTCTGCATCTTCACCGTGAGCTTTCCGGGCCAGGAGGCCCTGCAGAGTGTGTACAGCACCATCCTCACGCAGCACCTCGCCCTGCAGAAGATGCCTGCGGCTGTGCAGAAGCTGCAGTCACAGCTGGTCACAGCAGCACTGGGTGAGCCTCTGCCGCTCCAGGGGGGGAATGGGGCAGTGTCCTGGGTTCAGCAGTAGCAGCCATTTTTCTCCTTAGTAGCTGGTGCAGTGCTGTGGTTTTGACTTTTGGCCTGGGAACAGCTGATAACACCGATGGGTTCAGTTACTGCTCAGTAATGTTTACTCTGACCAAGGACTTTCTGAGTCTCATGTTCTGCCAGGGAGGAGGGGAAGCCGGGAGGAAGCAGAGACAGGACACCTGACCCAAACTAGCCAAAGGGGTATTCCATACCACAGCACATCATGTCCAGTGTGTAAACTGGGGGCAGTTACCCGGAAGGGTGAGATCACCGCCGGGTCGGGCTGGGTATCGGTCAGCAGGTGGTGAGCGGTTGTATTCTCTTCCCTTGTTATTTCCCTTGCCATTATTATTACTGGTGGCAGCAGCAGTGGTTTGTGTTATACCTCAGTTACTGGACTGCTCTTATCTCAACCCGTGGGAGTTATGTTCTTTCAGTCTCCTCCCCATCCATCCTGGAGGAGGGGGAGGAAGAAGTGGGAGGGGGGAGTGAATGGGCGGCTGCATGGTTCTGAGTTGCCGGCTGGGCTTAAACCACAACAGGCGGGCACCGGCACTGGGAGCCCCGCTGGGACCCTGTGCCCGCTGCTCACCCCCAGTTCCTGCCCACAGCCCTCCACCAGAAGGTCGCCTCCATCTTCTTGCCAACAGCCATCAAGTTCCACTACCTCTTCAACCTGCGGGACCTCTCCAACATATTCCAGGTAGTGTGAGGGCTGTTTCCTCTAAAACATTTGTGTTCCTTTTTCACCCTTATTCCTTCTTTTCCTGCATCGTGCGTCCTTGCAGTGCACCATGTCCCTGTAAAGTACCAAGTTCCCAAAGCCAACCTTTAAAACTCAGCTCCAAGTAGCCATAAGACAACCCCCAAAGGCTGAGGACTCGTGTGTTTGTCAGGGTTTGTTGTTCTCCACCCCTGAATGCCTGAAGAGCCCCGTGGAGCTGGTGCGCCTCTGGCTGCACGAAGCTGAGCGGGTGTACAGAGACAAGCTGGTCGATGAAAAGGACCGAACGACCTTCAGGAAGGTGCTGGGGGACACCTGCGGGAAGTACTTTGGGGTGAGTTGTGCTGGAAAATGAGGGAGGGCCGCAGCCCGGCTGGGATGAGCCCCACAGCTGAGCCCCATGGCCGAGCCCCACAACTGCCATTGCCTTTCCCAGCACCTCGGCGAGGACGTGTTGTTTGCCAAGCCCAACATCTTCTGCCACTTCGCCCAGGGCAGGGGGGATCCCAAGTACATGCCGGTGCCGAGCTGGCCGGCCCTCAACAAGCTGCTGGGGGAAGCCCTGGACAGCTACAACGAGGTGAACGCGGCCATGAACCTGGTGAGTGCCGAGGCAGCGCTCGCACCGCACGCAGCATCCTCGCACTCGGCTTGGTTTGCTTTGGGTGTCTGCTGCTTTTCCAGCTGAAATCCAGAGCGTGGAGCTTTCCCCTCCCGCTCTCCTCAGGTGCTCTTTGAAGATGCAGTGTCTCATATCTGCAGAATTAGTCGGATCTTAGAGTCTCCCTGGGGCAACGCGCTGCTGGTGGGGGTTGGAGGCAGCGGGAAGCAGAGCCTGGCACGGCTGGCAGCTTACATGGGCAACCTGAAAGTGTTTCAGATCATGCTGAAGAAAGGCTACAGCGTCCAGGACCTGAGGGTGAGCGCAGCTTTCCTCCAGGCCCCTGGGCACGTGTGCATGGCTCTGCTCTCCGTGCTGCTCCCTGTGACCTGCTCAAAGGCGCTTTCTGAGCACCCGTGAGTCCTGCCCCAAGGGACAGGCAGGAGCTGCTCATGAGAGCAGATGTGGTGCAGGCAGCCCTGGCAGATGACCCCATCTGAGCAGAGCAGGCGCACGCAGCTCCTCCCCAAGGGCTCCTTCCCAAAGGCCCCGTCCTGGCTTCCCAGGGCAGCCCAAGGGTGCTGAGCTGCAGCAGTCACTGTGGAGGGGCTGAAAGGGGGGATGACGGTTTCTCTCCCCGCCCAGCTGGACCTGGCCGCCCAGTACATGAAGGCAGCAGTGAAGAACGTCCCCACCGTGTTCCTGATGACAGACTCCCAGGTTGCCGAAGAAGCATTCCTGGTCCTAATCAATGATTTCCTGGCGTCCGGGGAGGTGCCGGGGCTCTTCCAGGATGATGAACTAGAAGACATTTTCAATGCCATGAAACCTGAAGTGAAGTACTTTGGATTGCAAGATACAAGGGAAAACTGCTGGAAAGTATTTATAGAGAAAGCCAGGCGTCAGCTGAAGGTGGGTGCTCACCCTGGAGGGGGCTGTCAGTGCTCCCCCTTTGCAGACAGGACACACAGGTCTGGCTCATTGCAGGGTGGTGGGTTTGGGTGAAGTGTTCTCAAACGCTCCTCAGACAACCGTGCACCCCCAGCCCCAGGGGCAGATCGGGGTACACAGCACACAGTGGTGCTCCTGCAGCCCCGTGACACCCCGCTCAGCACCGGTGACATCCCCCCAGCCCTAGGAGACCCCACTCGGCACTGCTGACACCCCACTCAGCCGCCACGCTCTGCCCCAGGTCGTCCTCTGCTTCTCCCCGGTGGGCTCAGCCCTGCGGGTGCGTGCACGGAGGTTCCCCGCGCTGGTGAACTGCACGGCCATCGACTGGTTCCACGAGTGGCCGGAGGACGCGCTCGTGTCCGTCAGCAGCAGATTCCTGGAGGAAACAAAGGACATTGAGGTGAGCCGGGACTCCGGGTCAGCCCTCTGTGCTGGCACTGCTTGGGGCACGACCTGCCCCTCTGCTGCCCTCCGTGCTGCAGCGTGCCCGGGGATGGGCTCCAGCCAGCCCCACACCGGGCAGGGGGGGACGAGCGGCTCCCCATTTCCCTTGTGTCCTTAAAACACCACCACAAATAACAGCCTGGAAACAGCAGCTTTTCCCCTGTGCAGCCCAAGTTAACCCCAGGGAATAAGAGGCAGGAAACCAGAGCTGAGCTTAAGCATCAGTGTCATTAGTGCCGTGGTCACCTGTGTTTCTCAAAGATGCACTTCACGGCGCCCACGTGGGCAGCAGGTCATTGTGCTCCTGGCAGAGCATCTCACTGCCTGCGTTCCTGCTGCAGCCCGAGGTCAAGGTCTCCATCAGCAAGTTCATGGCATATGTCCACATAAGTGTTAAGGAGATATCCCAGATCTACCTGGCCGTGGAAAGGCGCTATAATTACACCACGCCAAAGACCTTCCTGGAGCAGATAAAGCTCTACCAGAACCTGCTGTCGAAAAAGAGGGACGAGCTCACAGCCAAGATCGAGAGGCTGGAGAAGGGGCTGACGAAGCTGCAGAGCACGGCGTCCCAGGTGCCTGCCCACAGCATCACTTATGCATCGCATCCACTGCGGGTCTGATCTGGGGTGGAGAGAGGAGGCGCATCCCTGCGGGGCGGTCATGGTGGCCGTGAGGTCCCTGAGGTGTCCTGAGCCACTGCTGTGAGGCTGGGCAGGGCTCAGCAGGATCTACCCCCTGATCCACTCCATTTCTCCCCTATCCAGGTGGAAAGCCTGAAAGCCACTCTGGCAATCCAGGAGGAAGAGCTGAAGGTGAAGAATGAGAACGCAGATAAACTGATCCACGTGGTGGGTGTTGAGACAGAGAAGGTCAGCAAGGAGAAAGCCATCGCTGATGCAGAGGAGCTGAAGGTCCAGGCCATCAACAAGGTGAGCTGGTGCCCACCATGAGAGGGTCCAACACGGGACGGGGCAGCATGAGCTCTGTTGGCTCCAGCCGCTCACCCCATCCCATCCCCTCGTTTCCCCAGATGGTGGCTGAGAAGCAGCAAGCCTGCGAGACCGACCTGGCGAAGGCAGAGCCGGCGCTCGTAGCCGCCCAGGAGGCCCTCAACACCCTCAACAAGGTCAGTGCCCTGCGGTGGGAAGTGGCTTCCTGGCTGGTGCTGCTGTCCCCGCACCAGGGTGATGCTCAGTGGCCCCACGGTCCCTTCCCAGAACAACCTGACAGAGCTGAAGTCCTTCGGGTCACCACCCCAAGCAGTGGTGAACGTGATGGCAGCTGTGATGGTGCTGACAGCCCCCAAGGGCATCATTCCAAAGGATAGGAGCTGGAAGGCAGCAAAAGTTATGATGGGAAAAGTAGACACTTTCCTTGATGCCTTAAAGAAGTACGACAAGGAGCACATCCCTGAGTCCTGTCTCAAGGCATTTATGTGAGTCCATGGCTGGTTCCTGCCCCTCTCCCAGCCCTGGGCACAGCATCCAGGAGATCATGTCACCCAATGAGCTCAGTGGGGTCCGAGGGTCAGAAGGGATCCAGGCGTCTGCTCTGCCCTTCCTCCATGGGCAGCCCCAGGGGTGCTGCTTGGGGCCGTAGCCTGGTGCGTTCTCCCATCCCAGGCCCTACCAGTCAGACCCCACTTTTGATCCGGAGTTCATCGTGTCCAAGTCAACAGCTGCCGCGGGCCTGTGCTCTTGGTGCCTCAACATCGTCCGCTTCTACAAGGTGTGCTGCGAGGTGGAGCCCAAGAGGCAGGCGCTGGCGGAAGCCAATGCCGAGCTGGCAGAGGCGCAGGAGAAGCTCACTCACATCAAGAACAAAGTGGCTGTAAGCGCGTGTTCCCCCTGGCGAACCCAAGGGTGATGCTGCCACCACCGCAGCTCCCCGCACTGGGTGCGGGAGGTGATGGAGCTGTGCTGTCTCCTGAAGGAGCTGAACACAAACCTGGCCGCTCTCACCGCCAAGTTTGAGCAAGCTACGGCTGACAAACTCAAATGTCAGCAGGAGGCTGATGCAACCAACAGAGTCATCACGCTGGCAAACAGGTACCGTGCAAGCACTGCCTGCCCGCTGCTCCCTGGCATTGCCTGGTGACAGCGACACGGGGGTCATGGAAGCATAAAAGCCCCCGTACCCTCCACAGATGGAGGAATCCGGAGTATGAATTGGGACAGAAATTGGGGGGGGGGGGAATGCAGCCGTGGAGCCATGTGCCTTGGTGTGGGCAGCCTGTCACCAAGCGAGGGCGGTTAATCCCAAGGGCCATGAGGCATCACGGCTGAGTGTTCCCTGGCACCGCAGCAGCCACCATATCCTCTGACCCCCCAGGCTTGTCAGGGGCCTGGCATCCGAAAACGTGCGTTGGGCTGAGTCGGTGGAGACGCTCAAGGAGCAGGAGAGCACAGTGTGTGGGGACGTGCTGCTCACCTCCGCCTTCGTGTCCTACGTCGGCTACTTCACCAGGAAGTACAGGGTGCAGCTGCTGGACCAGCACTGGATCCCTTTCCTCAGCAGGCTGGAGGTGAGTGGCCGCAGGTCCCATCCCCCGGCACCGAGGGGCTCCCTCCCCGCTGCAGGCACCCAACAGCCCCTTCTCGCAGGTGCCCATCCCCATCACGCCGGGGCTGGACCCCCTCAGCCTCCTCACTGACTCTGCTGACGTGGCTACTTGGAGCAACCAGGGGCTGCCCAGCAACCGCACGTCCACTGAGAACGCCACCATCCTCTGCAACACCGAGCGCTGGCCCCTCGTTGTGGACGCCCAGCTCCAGGGCATCAAGTGGATCAAGAACAAATACGGGGAGGAGCTGAAGGCCATCCGCCTGGGCCAGAAAAAGTGGGTCGGGTGCTGCAGGATGGCCACAGGCTCCGGGGGGATGCAGGATGCTGTGGGCATCCACAGCCTGATCAGACCAGGGCACCCAAGGGCAGCAGCACTCATGGGGCACTGACACCTCTGCAGTGCCAGGGCTGGGGGTCACCATGGGGATCCCACAGGGTGCAGTTGCTGCAGGGTACCCACCCCAGCTCACCCCATGCAGTGCATCCCCCCCCTCCATCCCGCCCCACATCCCTCCCATCCCACTGCAGCTACCTGGACACCATTGAGCAGGCCGTTTCAGAGGGACAGACGCTGCTGATCGAAGACATGGGTGAGACGGTGGAGCCGGTGCTGGATCATCTGCTGGGCAGGAGCACCACCAAGAAGGGCAGGTCAGCACACCCTCTTCTTTGGTGCCGAGGAGTTTCGCCTGCTCCGAGGAGCCACTGCGGCCCTAAAATGCTGATTTGTGCCCCTGTGCAAGATGGCAGCTGGGGCCAGACCCTTCCCTTCTTTTAGACTGGAGATGAGGAACAGTTTCTTCCCCAGAGGGTGCTCAGGCATTGGAACAGGCAGCCCAGAGCGGTGCTGGAGTCACCGTCCCTGGAGGTGTTCACACACCATGTAGATGAGGCCCCCAGTGACATGGTTTAGTGGCAGCCTTGGCACTGCTGGGTGACGTTTGGACTTGATGATCTTAAAGGTCTTTTCCAACCCAGCTGATTCCATGATTCCCCTGGCCTCTGGCCACATCTCCCAGTTTTCCCCAGTGTTTCCTAGTGGGGTTATGTGTGGTTGATGTGACTTTTGGACTTCCCTGGTCTCAGACTCCAGTTCATTTAGTGATTTACACCATGTTCCCTGTGCATCTGCAATAAGGTCTGATAAGCTGGGAGGGGTTTTTCCCAGGACTGCAGGGATGGGGCTCAGAGGCTCCCTTGTTTTGTGACTTGGAGCCCCTAAGCCAGGGGAGGCTGTGGTGGGGCACCTCCAGCTCCTGCTCCTTCGGCCTTTGGCACCTCTGCCCTTGCTACACCTTTTCGTGGCCACAGAAATACATCTCCCGTGGCCAGAAGCTGCCCTTTGAGTTGAGGGATTGTCCGTGGTGAGTTACTGCCAAGTGCATGGGAATTGATCTGTTTAATTGACCAAACAGGTACATCAGAATAGGAGACAAAGAAGTGGAATACAACCCAAGCTTCCGCCTGATTCTGCACACCAAATGCTTCAACCCGCACTACAAGCCGGAGGTGCAGGCTCAGTGCACCCTCATCAACTTCCTGGTGACGCGGGAGGGACTGGAGGACCAGCTCCTGGCTGCTGTGGTGGCCAAGGAGCGCCCGGACCTGGAGGCTCTGAAGGTACAGACCCGGCTGCTGGTGAGGGGGTGGCAGAGGGGCCTGGGATTGCTGCAGGGCTTTGCTGGTAGGGAGAGGTGAGACCTCAGCTCCAGCAGCTTGCAGCCATTGACCAAGAGCAGAGTGAGTCCCGGTCAGAGCCCGCCGCGGGTCCAGCGTTGCCCCATGGAGCCTGGTGCTGCCGTGGGCGCCTGCGCTGCTTCACCGTGGGTTGGTGTGCGCCCAACGCGCGTCTCTGTGTGCCGGTGCTGCAGGCAAACCTCACAAAGAGCCAGAACGAGTTCAAGATCAAGCTGAAGGAGCTGGAGGACTCGCTGCTTGCCTGGCTCTCTGCTGCTGGGGGGGACTTCCTGGGGGACACGGTGCTGGTGGAGAACCTGGAAACCACAAAGCGCACGGCCATGGAAATAGAGGAAAAGGTACGTGAGGTGCCCCAGTGCGGCAGCAAGAGCCGTCCCGGGGCAGCCGGCGCTCAGCCAGAGGTTGGGTACTGCCTGGGCACGTGCCAGGGCGCTGGTAACACCGCCCGCTGTGTGCGGCCAGGTCAAAGAAGCAAAAGGCACCGAAGGACACATAAACATCGCTAGAGAGAGCTACCGGCCGGCGGCAGAGCGAGCGTCGCTGCTGTACTTCATCCTGAGCGACCTCAGCAAGATCAACCCCTTCTACCAGTTCTCTCTCAAGGCAGGCGTGGAGCAAGGATGGGATTGGGCTGGGGGCTCGTGGTGTCTCAGCTGGGACCGGAGCCGCGGCAGCGCAGGCGCTGAGCTGCCCTGCACCTTCCCCAGGCGTTCCATGGGATCTTCGAGAAAGCCATCAAGCGCGCGGCCCCCAGCGACGACATCAAGGACAGGGTGATGAACCTGACGGACGAGATCACCTACTCGGTCTATGTGTATGCAGCACAGGGGCTCCTCGAGAGAGACAAACTCATTTTCCTGGCCCAGGTTGTCTTCCAGGTACTGCGTGCGCGTGTCGGGGCTGTCCGTGGTACCCTCCTGTACGGGAGTTTGTGTGGATTTAGGCAGTGGTTCTTTCACTTCCACGCTGCTGATGGATGCTCAGCAGTGTCTCGCCCCAGGTGCGGGGGCCGCGTGCCGGGGCAGTGGCGCAGCGGCACTCTCACCTTGCCAGGTCCTCATCCTCAAGAAAGAAGTGAACCCCGCGGAGCTGGACTTCCTGCTGCGCTTCCCTTCCAAGGCCGACGTCACGTCCCCCGTGGACTTCCTGCAGCACCACTGCTGGGGAGCCATCAAGGTTGGTCGCCCGCTGTGCCGAGGCGATGGCAGCGCGTGCAGGGTCGCCTGCAGCACCTCCTCAATGGAGGGTGCCCTCCATCCCCGGGGTCCCCGAGGGCGAGCAGAGCCCGGCAGTGATCTGTCCCCTCTCTGTGGGACCTGAAGGTGCTCTCAGAAATGGAGGAGTTCAGGAACTTGGACAACGACATCGAGGGCTCAGCAAACCGATGGAAGAAGTTTGTGGAGTCAGAGGCGCCGGAGAAGGAGGCGTTCCCCAAGGAGTGGAAGAACAAGTCAGCGCTGCAGAAGCTGTGCATGCTGCGGTGCATGCGGCCAGACAGGATGACCTACGCCATCAGGTGCTGTCCTGCCCAGAGCCCCGCAGCATCACCACATCAGCTGCGCCGTGACCACGCTTGCTCCTAACTCACATTATGGCTTTATTTTTCTGTAGGGACTTTGTGGAAGAGAAGATGGGGAGCAAGTACATGGAAGGAAGGAGCGTTGACCTTGCCAAGGTGTACAAGGAGAGCAGCCCCTCCACGCCACTCTTCTTCATTCTCTCCGCTGGCGTTGACCCCCTGAAAGACGTGGAGGCCCTTGGTGAGCCGCTGCCCCTCCTCGCCAGCACTGGCCCTCGACGGCTGCTGTGGTTGTGGTGTGAGCCACGAGCGGCCAGCGCGGCCCCCCCCCGTGTACCGACAGCACCAAGAAAGGGTCTCAGGCTGTGGCGGTTTCCTTCCCTCCCCAGGCAGGAAACTGGACTTCACCATTGAGAACGGCAGGATCCACAACGTGTCACTGGGGCAGGGCCAGGAGCCGGTGGCAGAAAGAGCCCTGGAGGTGGCAGCTGAGCAGGGGCACTGGGTCATCCTGCAGGTAGGTGGTGAGCCCTGCTGCCAGCTGTAGCCCAGAGTGTCCCTGGGCTCTCTCATCCCCAGTGTCCCCACTGGCTCGAGTGGAGCATCCGGGATGGCTGAAGCTCAGGCAGTGCCAGCAGAGGCTCTGCTCCCCTGTCCCGGTGCATTGCCCATCGTGCACAGCCGCAGTCTCAGCCCATGCAGCTACTGGGTCCAGGCTTGTCTGAGCGGTACAGGAGGGTTTCTGTTGCAGAACATCCACCTGGTGGCCCGGTGGCTGCGCACGCTGGATAAGATAGTGGAGCAGTACAGCACAGGCAGCCACGACGACTACCGGGTGTTCATGAGCGCCAAGCCGGCCCCCACCCCGGAGTCCCACATCATCCCACAGGGGCTGCTGGAAAACTCCATCAAGATCACCAACGAGCCGCCGACGGGCATGTTCGCCAACCTGCACAAAGCCCTCGACCTCTTCACACAGGTACCCGCCGCTGCACACAGCTGCCAGGCCCCTGGTGCCACGGGCTGAGCACCAGCGTGGCCATCGCTGCAGGCGCAGGAGCTGGCCCACCCCAGCGCATCCTCCTGTGTGCGCAGGGCCCCACCGGCGGGGATGTGATTTAGCAGTAACCAGAGCTGAGCCCCGGCTCCTGAACCAGGGAGGGTGCTGGGTGTCTCGTGCCTTTCCTGAGGCTGAATATTGAGCTGCTGCAGAGTGGTGCCATGCACGAGCTGCATGGACAGTCAGCAGGGGGGTGCATGTAGATGTGTGTGTGTTTGTAGTCCCAAGTTGCTTATAAACGAGTGCTAAAATTAACAAAGTAGCAAGTCTTTAAAAGGTAATTTCATGCTTATTTATTTAATACACAGCCATCAGATTCCTTTGTCCTCCTCTGCAGAGGGATATTCACTCACTTGCCAATCCCCTCTCCCTTTCATTCCACTGCAGGACACCTTGGAGATGTGCACCAAAGGAACAGAGTTCAAATGCATCTTGTTTGCGCTCTGTTACTTCCACGCAGTGGTGGCCGAGCGGCGCAAGTTTGGTGCCCAGGGCTGGAACAGACCTTACCCCTTCAATAGCGGGGACCTGACCATATCCATTAATGTCCTCTTCAACTACCTGGAGGCCAACCCCAAGGTAAGGGGCTGATAAAGACACCGTACCCCAGCGCAAAACACACCACAACAATCAACCCTTCTTAAAGTGTCAGCAGTGAAGGTGCAGAGTCCTCCTGAGCTGGGCTCAGCACCAGGTGGGCACAAGGGCTCAACCTGGCTGGTGCCTCAGTGCTCGGTTGGGTTGGTTTTGGTATTTTTAAATGACATTCCACCTGAAAGGCAAAGCCTGCTGTCTCACCTTCGGCAGTCCTGCTTCCCCTTGGCCTCACAGACATGATCAACACTGATCTGAATAAGGATGGGATAGTGGGGTTCAAAGTATGGATGGCCCGGGACAAGGTGAAATCTGTGGTTCAACACAAGAGATACCCAAGATAAGGTCCCCTGTCTTGCCCCCTTCACTTGGTCAATGAGACTCGGTGGTCATGGGTCCATCAGTTCCCTGGACACTGGACGGGTCATTCCAAGAGCTCTGTGGCCCCGCAGCGTGTGTGCAGCCACAGGAACCCGATGGTGAGCTGCTCCCTGTAGGTGCCATGGGACGATCTCCGGTACCTCTTTGGTGAAATCATGTACGGGGGGCACATCACGGACGACTGGGACCGCCGGCTGTGCCGCACATACCTCAGCGAGTACATCCATGCGGAGATGCTGGACGGGGAAGTGTACTTGGCTCCGGGGTTTCTGGTCCCTCCCAGCTTGGATTACAAGGTAAGAAAGATCAGCACTGCCCTTTGCTGTGGAAAACCACTGCTCGGGTAAGTGTTTATTACTCAGAGTTCCCTCATGCTATAACCAAGCGGGAGGGGAGGGGAAAAAATAATGGAAACATGCAAAATAGCTGCAAAAATAATTCCTGCGGCTGCGGGTGGGAAAGTGAAAAACTTAGGTAAGAGGTGAGTGAAAAACCATCTCGAATAAGAACCGCCAGGAGCTGTGCCCCCAGCACGGTGCCGCCGTCCCAAGGCTGGAGCCAAACTCGGCTGCTTTGTCCGGATGAGGTGAAGTAACATCGGCGTTGCCCCATGTGCAGGGCTACCATGCGTACATCGATGAGAACCTGCCCCCCGAGAGCCCCTACCTGTATGGGCTGCACCCCAACGCGGAGATCGGCTTCCTCACCATCACCTCCGATAGGCTCTTCCACACCGTTCTGGAGATGCAGCCCAATGAGTTGGATGCGGGAGGCGGCGCAGGCATCTCCCGCGAGGAAAAGGCAAGTGGAGCTTCTGCCTCCTTACAGTGAGTGACAGTTCTGAGCGCAGGTGGGGACCACAGACGCACCCAGTGGACAGGGAATATGCCCTGTGGTAACAACTGATTTCTTACCAGTGCAAGGTAGCAGAGTGATCCCAGCTCAGCGCCTGTCGCTGCAGAGCTCCCAGCAAACGCTGCAGTCCTGGCTCAGCAGGACACTGCTGTCAGGGTTTTATTTAAGTAACCTCCTTGGCTATCAAAAGAGCTGCAGCTCTTTAGGATCTAAGAGCAGTTAGTAAAGGAATAGAGTATTAGTAACAGAGGAGAAAGCACAGAAAAACATGTTGGCAGAAGAGAAAAATCTCACTGAGGCCATGGCCCGCTAATTGACAGCATTTCCCCTGTTCTTCCCAGGTGAAGTCAGTCCTCGACGAGATCATGGAGCGGCTGCCAGAGCCCTTCCTCATGGCAGAGCTCATGGCTAAAGCTGAGGAGAAGACCCCATACGCGGTGGTCGCCCTCCAGGAATGCGAAAGAATGAACCTCCTGATGCATGAGATCAGGCGCTCGCTGAAGGAGCTGGACCTGGGGCTCAAGGTACGCAGGAGGCCAAGCCCAGTTCGCAGTCGCATTTCAGACCCAGCACATCCCCCAGCTGCTGCCTTCGGCTAAAGCTGTCCCCACGTGTCTCTTGTAAAGGGTGAGCTAACGATCACGGCTGACATGGAGGACTTGGCAAACGCACTCTTCTACGACACCGTTCCCGAGTCCTGGACCCGCTATGCCTACCCCTCTCTCCTCGGCTTAGGAGCCTGGTATGCAGACATGCTCCTGCGCATCAGGGTGAGCACCTTTCCTGTGCAAGTTCAAGCTCAGAGAGCAAGCAGACACCACACAGGTCCAGGGATCACCTCCATCGGTGTACAGTGGTTGACTGCTTTATTTTTCAATATCAATTTAAGCCATTGGATTTACCTGCAGTGGCCTCTTACCCAAGAACAAGAGCAGAGGTTTGAGAAGGGTTCACCATTAGAGCATATCACCATTTCCAAAGAAAGAACATTGTTAACCCCATCAGAGCTTTATATGCCTCAGAAGAAAAAAAATAGTTCCTAAAACCATCTATTTAAATGCAGCTTTGCTTAAAAATAACAGTGGCATCTCCTGCGCTCCACGTGAAGGGTTCAGCTGCACTGCTGCAGGGGAGGCTGCCACCGATCCACTACTGCCCACCTCCAGCCCCGTGTCCCGGCTGGAAGGTGCCAGACATTCGTGTAGGGGCGCATGAAGCACCAGCTCTGTCAGTCACTGCTCCCGGCACCTTTCTGCTCCTCAAAGCACACATTTCACTCTCTGCTAATGTTATTTTCCAGGAACTGGAAGTGTGGACAACGGACTTTGTGCTGCCCGCGACGGTGTGGCTGGCAGGATTCTTCAACCCCCAGGCCTTCCTCACGGCCATCATGCAGACCATGGCCAGGAAAAACAAGTGGCCACTGGACAAGATGTGCCTCGCAGTGGACGTGACCAAGAAAAACTGTGAGGAGATAACAGCTCCACCCCAAGAAGGCTCCTACGTGCATGGATTGTTCATGGAAGGTAAAAGACAGCATCCTTTGGCTGGTTGGGACCTGGGGAAAGGCCAGTGCAGCCTTAAAAATCCTTCAGGCTGTTGCTGCTCACTGGTTTACTCCCATGTGCACAGCCCTTTGTATGTAGCAGAGCCTTGGGTCCAGGCTCACACCGTGAGCCCAGGGACACACCAGCTGAGGGCAGCACCTGCCCGACACTTGGGGTTTGGAAATGGAGTGTCACAAACCTGAGCACTGGGGCGGCTGAAGCTACATGGCTACTGAAGTAAATATATTACATTGCATTTGATGTGAGAGCAAGACAAACCAGGAACCTCAGAACCTAAAATAATTACTGCTAAAAAGCAAGGGGGAACGAGAGGGCAGCGGCAGCAGAACACCAACGGGGCCCATTTCACAGACAGCTTAGCATGGTTCCCACCACGGCCAAGTGCCACCTTGGGCCATGCACTGTTCATGCAAACCCGTGCTGAGGGGAGGAGTGGGGACAGAATTTATTTGCTATCCCACAGGCATAAGGCAAAATGCATTCATGAGTCCCAGTGAGATGAGAACATGTTAGTCCCAGGCATGGCTGCAAACGTCACCCTCCCTCCCTGACTGCTGCTACAGCAGCTCCTTCCCTCCCACCAGCAGTTATGAGAGCAGCCCCCGCAGTGACACAGGCAGGGCAGAGGCAGGACGCTGCTGATGTGGCATCATTGCAGGTGCGCGCTGGGACATCCCCTCGGGTACGATCGCAGACTCGCGGCTGAAGGAGCTGACGCCCATGATGCCAGTCATGTTCATCAGAGCCATCCCTGTGGACTGCATGGACACCAAGAACATCTATGAATGTCCTGTCTATAAGACGCGAACACGAGGTCCCACCTACGTCTGGACCTTTAACCTGAAGACAAAAGAGAAAGCTGCTAAATGGGTCCTTGCTGGTGTGGCTCTGCTCTTACAGAGCTAAACTGGAATGACTGTGGGAAATGGCAAATCCTTTTACTTGCAAAAATAACTCAGTGTTGTGTAACTTAGGTTAAGGTTGATTGTACCCAAAGTATTTTAGCAAAGTATCAATAAAGCTATGCTGGGGCTGCTGTCATGGTCAGCCTGCCCCTCCAGGACATGGGGTTTCTCCTGACGGATGCTGGGTTTCAATTGGCGGTTTCTGATAAAGTGCTGGTTGGGAGCCAGACCACTGGAGGAAACCAAACAGAACAACTGCAAGCAAGTACCCCATCCCCTTCCTCCTCACAGCACTATGTCTTCTGTGCAGAACATGTTTATAGTTTGAGCCCCCCACTCTCAGCAACTGGGAGGCTTCCAAAATTCACATTAGCACCAAAGGTCCTCTCAGGCCTCTCCATAATTCATGAAAGACACTCATAACACATCGTAACATACACATCAATGGGGCCTCCAGAGATGGAGGGAAATGTATGTAGATACGATGGATGTGTGAACACTCAGCATCAAGGGCACACACTGGGGTGCCAACTGCATGGCCTGTTCACAGCACAGAGGGACATCTAGGAGCAGTTCCAGGAAGCTCAGGAGGGCTCCAGTTAGTCAGTGGGTGGTTGAACAGCCAGGCACATCCAGGGTACTGTATGGAATGGAGAAGGTAAAAGAACTGCCCCTGTTAGCCAACATCTACACAGGCAAACAAAGCACAGATCAGATAAAAAGGTGATAATGCATTTTAAATATTCCAACGTTGTTTCCTATTGAACACAGTTCCTCTATACAGAACTCCGAGAGGAACATTTCAAAACTGGAAGTTTTACTCCTATGCATGGGAAATACCCTTGTAGGCTTCTCTTTCACTGACCCTTCCAGAAATTCCAGATGAAACCCAACAGAGACCTTGCACAATGATTCTAGTCAGAGGCAAGTACCTCAGAAAAGAGATGCCAGGGTTTTCCTCACATCATCCATGTTTCCGTCATATGTACTTACTAACTGCAGGCAGTGCAATACAAATTTCCCATCAGAATGGCAGAAAACTCACCCAAAGCAGCAACTTTTCTTCTTTCAAAAGAAATTCTTGATCAGAGGTGTTACCAGCTTCACCCACAGCTTCACGTAACGATTTGGCTGCTCAAATGTTGATGACGAGACTACACCTGAGCAGAGGTAAAGCTGCTCCTGCTCCTGTACAGGAAATAAACATCATCCCAGTGAATCCTAAAGTGTTAAATCATGTAATGGCCTTCAGGGGGAAAGGCGAATACTCAGATAAAACTGGCCATGGACCCTGCCAAGAAGATGCATCATTTCTCCTCAAGCCTGCACATAAAGAACCTCATTCCATGCAGCACAATTACACCCCAGAGGGGCCAGCACGGGATCTGTCTTCATACCCGCTGCCACAGCACCCGCCCGATGACTCGTAGCGTAGCCAATAATCAAACCTCAAGAATTAGCAATTTAAACTCCACAAGGAGCAGAGGCAGGAGGGTTTGCCTTGCTGTGCCCCACGGCTGCAGGAGAGCTCAGCTTCTGTTTCAGAAAGCTCCCGAGTCCCTCACGGCAATTGCCAGAAGAGGAAACCTGCCCATAGCCTTGAGAGACGGTTTCGCAGCTCTTTCTAGACACAGCCCCAGCACCGTGTTTCAACTGAAGGTGCAGAAGTGATTTCAACTGAATTACCAAAACCACTTTGGCTTCTCTCATGTGTACACAGTGCTGCTGGAGGAAATGAACCGTCACCATGATAATATGCACTCACATCACACGTGAGAGCAGCTCTTTGATCAAAGGTAGAAGCGGTTTTCTTATCAAAAGCAGACAGGCTGAGATGTACAGGCAAACAAAAAGCAGCCTGTAAATCTGTTCATAATCTGTTTCTCACTAGCTAAGCTGTCACAATCAACAGAACATGCTCTGCACTGGGTACAAACTCAGAGTGGAACAGGGAAGCAGGAACCAAGCACTGGAAAGTAACACCAAACAGATGAATCAACAACAGAAGGAAGACACGTGTGTGCCAAATCAGTCTGACTTTAAAATCCCCAAGTGCTCCAAGAGCTCCAGCCAGCCCTGCTCCAAGATCCTGCCCTGTGGTCAGCCAATGCAGTGAGGCTGTCTGATCCCAGGAAGCGAGACCAGTTCATTGAGGGAGCTCCCAGAGACACCTGAGCCCAGAGCTCAGCAGCACTTTCCAATGGAACTGGATGTTACATGGACAAAGTGATTTCATGGCAGAGCCCCAGGAATGTATTAAGTCTTCTAAACAAAGATCACAGTACAGTAAACAAACAGCCAACCTCAAAATCAGCTTCCAGCAAATGGGAATGGTTTAAAGCCCTTTCAATGAGATCACTGCAGCACTGCCTGAGAAAATTCCTTTGTCATATTTTCATTGATTCTTCTCTTCCATTAGAAACAAGCAGAGGCAAGACATGAATTGAAATATTCAAGCAACTCTTCCAGTAATAGAATTGTTTTTGATTAGACAGACTCTGACTCATCCTGTGGAAGAGCCCTGATGCAAGAGGGCAATTCCCATTGATCTTGAAGACAACTGTGCCTGCTTACGCCAGGGCTTGGCTTAACAGGATACGCTTTTCAGATCCCTAAGTCACACACAGAAGAACCACACCAATTTGCTTTGTATCAGAGCTCCACATGAGAAATACTTGGGACAGTCAGCTCCAGCAGAAGGTTCAGAGTCAAGACAGGCAGGACTTAGAAGCAGCGAGTGCTGAGCAGTCCAAGCTGCCCAGTTAAAAACAATAATAATAAAAAACCCCACACCAAACTGGGACACTGAGCACTAATCCACTGAAAAATGTTTGTGCCAAGATTGCCATATTATCATTCAAGATCACATTGTGTCATGTAATTTCATGGGCAATCGAACCAGCCCAGAAACCCGCTTCCTGTAGAAGCCACGCTAAGAGCCCTGCCTTTGCTCACCTCCATAGAGCCACCCAAAAGCTAAGGGATTGGCTTTTATATTGCTACAAAGCAGTTCCCACACGCCCGAGAAGCAAAACCCTCCACAAGTCCAAGATGAGCAATTCCAGGGTCCTGACTTCACAGCCTCAAGCACGGTGAGCCTTTGGCTGTGTCCAGACACTGGGGCTGAGGCTCAGGAACGTGCTGTGTGAGCAGCAAGGAGCAAGCACATCCTCCCCCCCTGCCATGGCTCAGCATCCAGTGCCTGAGCACTCCTGATGCTCGAGTTCACTGGGGACACATGTTCTTTCCCGTTATGGCCTCCATTTCCCAGAAACAGGCACTTGCAGCAGGCATCTCATCAATAGTCACTTAACTGACAGCTCCTGAGACTTCCTCTGCCCAAGGAGGTTTAGAATCATTGTAGCTGCAGGGTTTTATTGCATCAGCATTCCCTGTGTGACAGGCAGCAGCACAATATCCCCGTCATCCCCCCAGGGGTGAGCCACTCACCTGGTGGAGCTGCTGCTGCAGAGCTTTGTTTTCCGTCACTATCGCAACCTGAGCTTCCAAGTCACGATGAACTGATCGATATCCAAAATTTGGAGAGCCAATGAAGGTGAGGCAGGGAAGATCACTTCCTGCCAGGTACAGCCAGAGGCCTGCAGGGAGAACAGGAGAGGAAAGGAAGCGTGGCAGACAAAGGATGTGACCGGGGCAGCCTCACGCATGTGCTTAGAATGAACCCAGCACGTTAGATGACAGTCACCATAAAAGATCAGGACACAACGGGAGCTTCCTTGCAATGATCTTGCAAATCTTCATATGAACCTTGGGGGACCCTGGCACAGCTTGTGCTGCTCAAACGCGGGTGCTCTTAGGGCGCTGCACCACACCCAGTGCCACCCTTGGGACAAGTGCTCAAGAATGTACATACACTGCACGGGGGCCCCAAATAACCCAGGATAAGTCACTATCATCAAGTTAGAGGTTGTTTTGCACCACAGCATATCCCAGAAACGCTGAAATGAGACAAACTGGATTTCAGTGAAGCAAAACTGGCACAGAGCATGGGCCAGGTCTGGATCAGCCCGGGGAGCAGCACGGTCACCCAGGGACTGAGCCCCTCCCAAGGCTGCACATGGCAGCACATGAAGAGGCATCTCCTGCTCTGACAGGTGAATTCACATGAAATGAAGACTCTTAAGAGAAGTGCAAACTATTGCACCCACTCGCTTCCTGCGCAGGCACTGAAGATGAAATCAGGCTCTTGCCAGGGTGTGGGACTCTCAAGCCCACTCACCACTGCAGCTCACACACAACTTCACCAGTGCAACAAAGGCAAGCGTGACACAACCCAGGACTCTTTTCCAGCACAAGATGGAAACACCACACTGTTCTCAACACCCACTGCAGCACGGCAGGGATGCCACAGCAGAGCCAGGGCTATTGCCCAGGAGAGCCCCTACAGCCATTCCTGGGTATAAATGGACCCAAGGAGTGTTTGCTCCCCACTTAGCACAGCACAAGCACAAGCACCTAGAACAGCACTGGGCACGTCCCTGATAGATGGCTTATCCCTACTACAAGTCACACAAAGACTACAACAAAGAAACCGTGGCATAAAAACCACCTAGTCCTTAAAATAGCAGCAGGTTTCCTAACTCAACCCCAGAGCAGTTCCAAGAATGCCTTGAGTAAGACACTGCCGATTCACTGCTGGTTCCTGTAACCTCCTCCCATCCCCCACATTGCACTCAGCAGCATCGCTGCCACTTTCAGTCACACGTCCCAGCACAGTGCTGGCACTGCCCAAGCCACAGGCACCACCGGCTCCTGCACAGGTCCCCCCCAACAGAGAGGCAGGTGCTGACATGGGGGGCTTTGGGACACCCCACAAAGCACCTGAGGGGCAGAGAGACTCATCAAGCTCTGCCATCCCACTGCCACGGCGCCCAGTGCTGGGCTCGGGGCAGCACGAGGCTCTGCCTCGGTGCAGGAACATGCCCCTCATGCCCTCGCTCCTTTGGAGCAGTCACATGGCAGCATCAAGGCTTCAGGGTGTCTCTGGCTTTATGGCCACCTGGCAGGATCTGCTCAAACAGTGACTCACCTTTCCAGAAAGGGGAAGAGCCATTTCCCAGCCACCATTCACGAGCAGTAATACAGGTTTATCTCGTGCAAATAGGCACCTGCCCGGCACTATCACCCCACTTGTATGGAAGGGATCTAATCCTGAAGGATCCGTGTGTTACCCCCACCAGCACATACAGCCACACAGCACAAGACGGGTGGATGTGCAGGGAGGCTTCAGGTAGCCCCTCTCATTGCAGGGGTTTGTGTTTCCCACTCCCACAGTGCTCTGCACTGAATAAACCCAAGGACAGGCAGAACCCTGGTGGTTGCTGTGCATGAGGACACAAAATGTTTTAAGAGGAGCTGGAGGGGTGTCCTACAGAAGACAAAGGGGTGTCTTGTCTAAGCCCAAAAACGAAGCACCAACGCACACTATGTGCTGCTGGGGATCTCATGTCCTCTTCCAGGAGCCAGGCTCCATGTGCAACTGCCCTCCATCTGCCTCCAAGGTTTCCTCCTTTTCCCTCTTATGCCCTGTTCTCTTTCACTCACCCTGTGTGACTCTTGCAGAATGAATCAAACGTGCCAAGGGGCAGAGCGTGTCAGAGAAAGGAGCCACACGCTGATCCTTGCAGCACTGCGAGGTAGCACACACCTCCAACATCCCTCCTGCCAGGCACGGGACCTGCTGAACCTCCTCTCTAGAGAATACCACACACAGGCAGAGCCCAGAGCACCTCACCAGAAGGCACAGCTGCCCAAGAAGGGAATAGCTGCCACAAACACTTTGGTAGCTTGGAAAAGCAGCCCATGCCCAAGCTCAATCCATGCCAAACCACAAAATCCCACTTGGAGTCAGCAGTGCCCAGCAAGGAGGGGAACCTGTGAGGCACAGATCACTTGAACATGTGCTTCCTGGAAGATAGACCACACAGGACTTCCCAGACAGGCACCTCCTTCAGGCCCTGGACTGAGATAAGGGTTTACTGGACCAGAGTGGCTGTTCTCGCTGCAGGAGGGGCACAACTCTCCTTAGGAAAGTTTGTAGTTTCAGCGCAGAGGCAGCGAGTAACACTTGTGTGTTTTCTTGAGTCAAGAGAAGGCCTAAGCAGGTTTCTCTCCCTGCCACTTCTGAACCTGCTCTGGGCAGCCCTGCAGGAAGCAGGGCACACAGAGGCATCCCCAGTCATCAAACAGAGAACAACTTCGGTAAAGGAACAGGGCAGAGCCCGAGGGCTGCATCCTCCAGTGCCCAAATCCCACATGCTGCAAACAATGGGGATGTCCCTCAGCATGAGGAATGGCTCATGCAAATTACTGCCAGGCTGGGCACTGCTTACAGGAATTGCTGTCCAAGGGGAGCACTGAACCATCACAGGAAGTGACACCATGACACAGCCCAGAGCTCTGCTTGCAGGAGATCCGAGAAACAGAACACGGCAAAGATGTCTCAGCTCGGCCAAGGGCCGCCTGACCCTGAGACCACGACATTTTGTGAGGAGTTCCACTGGGGCACCTCCATGTGGGAAGGCCCTGAGAACCTCGACAGTTATGAAGTGTCACAGGCATCAATCTTCTCTAAACCAAAAACCCCTCCATTAGACTTCCTAAGTTATTCACATCGTTAAAATCTATTACTGAGCAATCAAATACCTCCTACTGTGTCTGAAGCAGAAGAACGTAAGAGTCAAGGGCTGCATTTTCTGGAAGGAGAATCTGGAGACACGACCAGCAATAACCAGTCAGAGAAAACACTCATGCTCTGGTCAAGGTGGCACTGAGCTCGTGAAGGCTGTACACATCTACCGAGCAGGACAGAATCTGAGGTGTTGCAGCAGACCGTGCTGGCAGTATTAATCACCTTTGTTTGTTATTAACTACATTTGTTAAGCAACATGCAGTTCTCAGCAACTTCCCCTTCAGCTCCCAGCAGGCGCACGGGTGCAGTTACTCACTGTGATGCACTTTTCTGTATGCCCTGAACAGAAGTTAGTACAAACTCCTTAACACCTGCATCATCCCTGCGAAAACCTGCTGCCAAGAGAACACAGCACCCAGGACCCCCAGGGAGGCAAAAGCAAGTTCCCTTCCTGCTCCTGCTGCAGATCCCACCCTGGGGGCTCTAGCACAGTCACCACTTCTTATGGGTGAAACTGGCTGGAGGGATGTACAAGAAACTGCATCACAGTTACTGTGATCATAAACACATCCAGATGCTTTCACATCAAGCCTCTCATCACCCCGTGGTGACAGTACTTTACTGTCACCACGGGACAGTTCCTGGATAATCTCCAGGTCTATGTTCATATCAGAAATGCAGAGGCAAGACATGACTTTGCATGGTTGTGCCCTGAGTGATCCAAACCTCCCAGGTTTACGCAAGCAAGATATTCAACCCCTGGATGAGTATTTTGGAGGTCAAGTCCAGACCCAGCACCCAGCCATCCCCTCACCAGTTGCACAATCCAAGTATGCACAAGCCTCAAACACCTCTGAACAAATCTTCCTGGGGAAGGACATCTTACCTTTGGCATGGAAAGTCCACCCGGCCCTCGAGTACTCCTGCAGCTGGACCCTCTCCTGCTGGTGGAGGTAGCAGACCTCACTGTAGAACTGGTGTTCAATGTAAACGTAGGCAGCAGGGATGGCACCTGCCACCCCTTTGGCACCAAAAAAACCATTCACCTCCGGTGAGGCCAGGAGGATCCGGTACTCAGCCCTCGTGCCCAAGATGAGGTCCATGTACGCTTGGGTCAGGTTGAAGTAGCCAGTGGTGAGGTATATCCTGGCATCCCGTTCAGCCTCTGTCAGCAGCGTCTCTGTGACCACCTCATCTATTTGAATCCCAAAAGGTTTCATCTGGATTAAGGGATAGATCCAGGTGTCAGGTTCTGGTTTCAGATCCCTGGATGCTTGAGAGCCCTTCTGGGATAACAAGGAGCTGCCTTGCTGGCTGCTGTGGAAAGTCTTTGCGTGCAGGAGCTCTTGTCGGGTCCTGGCAGAGTTGATCACCTCCATGACCCTCCGATTTGCTATCTCACAGTAAGCCACCTTGTCCCCTGCAGGAAAACCACAGGACACTGGGTTTCAGACCTAAAGGTACAGACCTACATATCACCTATCATGTAGCAGGAAAAGCTACTGATGGGACACCAACATGAGAACAAAAAGGAGTTAACACAGAGACCGCACAACTTTCTTCCCCAAGTCTCAAAAACAGATGAAAGTTTCACATTACGTACACCCAGAACATCTGGCATTACAGCCTTAGTATCAAAACCAGAAAGAACCTCTCAAGGAATTTAAGTTCTTGTTTAAGGTCATAAGCATCAGAATTACAAACAAGCAATGAGACAGGTACAGGGCCAGTTCTCTCCTCTGCCAGGTGAGCTGGTGACAGCCACTGTGCTAAGAACACCCCAAAAGACCCAGTCCCAAAACTGGAGCAAACCTGATTCCAACAATGGTCAGACACCCAGCAACCTGCCAATGGATGGAGTTCAACATCCACCAACTGCAACTGTCACCCCCCTCCTCTGGACCATATCCTCCAACCAGGTAAGAGAGCTCTCTCCTACCCTGGTAGGGGTGCACCATCCCCTCCATCATCTGCACTGTATCATCTCGCTGCAATTGCAGGGACACATCTCCAATTGCATCCACCAGCTCCGTGAAGAAGTCTGCTATCTCAGGAGAGTCCTGCAGGAGAACATAGCGGTCCTGGCGATTGGTGAAGTACAAATCACTCAGGTTTGCACTACGAGAGAAAAAGAAGAGTTGAGTTCCAGAACTGAGCATAGGCCTGTGATCCTGAGCACCCCGGCCCATCACAGATCTCACTCTGAACATAACATTAAGCACAAACTGGCCATTTCCTTTCGAATCTTGAGAAACTTTCTTTTTCCCTTTTGAGAAAGGCTTTCTTACACATGAGAATCTCATGTGGCAGAGCTGCAGTTGCTCTTCCATCTCAGAAGAGCATTGCTACAATGACTATGGAAAGGCCAGAGGCAGCTATGAAGCTCAGACAGGCTGGCAGCATGCACACCTTGCCTCAACAGCTCAGCTAAATGAAGCACGGAAGGGTCTGCAGAGGCAGGACTCACCCGCTGAGGATCACATTATCATCAAAGAGATAGACCTTGATGTGCTGCAGTCCAATGGTCTCATTAAAGCGCTCTGGAATCAGGAGCCTGAGCAGCCCACGCAGGTTCGGGGTGTGGAAGAGGGACACACGGACTTGCTCGGGAAATCGCTGTAGCAATGGAATCAGCATTGTCCGGGAATTCTTCCGACCTGGGAGACAAGGACAGTTTCACAGAGGAGATCTCACCAGCCAGGGGATACCTCATGGCCCCACAGCTGGTCACAACATGAGCACCCAGCTCATCTGCTGGCCCTCAATGTGTCTCCCTTTCTTTGCTTCCCATTTTATTTCTTTTTCAGTCACTTTCACTTGCACTATGTCAGTTCTGAAACCCACACTCAGACCTGCACCTTCACTGAGAAAGGGCACTGGAAACACCACGGAGCAGGTCTGACGCCTTCCAAGTTTCTTGATCAAGCTACACCTTGCACTAGTAACACTGGCTACAAAGAGGCACCACAAGGGTGTACAGCTACTTTGGACAATTTCCACTTTCTTTTAGAAATGAAAATATAAGAGAACATACTGGATAAGGGCAAGTGCACTGACAAGTGAGCTAAGCAAAAAAACCACAAGCTTCACAGAGCAGAGTTCGGCCCTTCTTGCTCCAGCCACCTATTTCAGAAGAAAAGCTGCTCAGCTTGAAGATCTGCTGGGCGTAAGTGGCTCCTGGTACACAAAAGGCCACTTTTGAGAGGGTAAGATTTAAGCAAGTAGGTCCAACTGGTCAAGACAATCTCTCTCTGAAAAAGCAGTCTACGCAGCCTAGCTGTACACTAAGCCTCTGAAGAAAGAAAGCATCATAACACCTACCCCGAGATCCTCTGGTGTAGTCCAGAAGAATGGAAACTCGGAGATCAGACGATCCCTTTGCTTGGAAGGATTTCTCCAGTGTTTCTTCTAAGCAATCCACCTGCAGAGAGAGATTTCTCTGGTTACAGAAAGCAAATAAAGCTTTATAAAGCAAGCATGCAGCAGCCAGGAGGCTGGTGGCCATGAAAACTTCCACGCCCTGCTGAGTCTTTCCCACTCATGCAAATCACTGCTAGTTTAGACTCTGCATTTGTCAGACTGGCACCCTTCTCTGTCAGCCTAAAGCAATACATGAAAGGGCATCGATTTTGCATGTGCACATTCTTGAGCCTCAGAAGAGCAATTAATATTAGCAGAAAAATTCCCACCATCATTCCCAAAACACAGGATTTGCACTACCAAGGAGAAACCCTGGAGGGACTCACAAACAGTGCAGAGGCAGCTTCAGCCCTTAACTGCAAGGCTGTTTGTCACATGCAAACTCACATCTTGTGTACAAGCCCAGACAAAGCCAGGCACAAAGCCCTGGGCAGGCCCTTGTCCACCTTTATCCTACTGTGGAATTTGCATTCTAACATGAGAAACCAGCCAAGGTCAGGCTTCTCCCTAAAGGGCTCACAAATAACACTTTTCTCTCCAACGGAAAGAACAGGAAATGGAAAAGCTAAACAATATGAAGCAAAGCTAACCTCTGCCTTGAATGCAGAGAGCTGCTGCTTCAGCTGCTGCTGCACTTGGGGGACAGAACACAGCACCACACACATCAACTCTGTGTTCAAGAGAAATGCCCAGCAAAACCCTTTACCCCTGATCCCAGTTCCACAAACCCCCTATGGACACTCGCAGTAGTCTCTGACAGGCTGGAAGATTTGGGCTAGTTGTCCTGTGAGGAAGTTCAGTAGCTCCATGGCTCTACACTAGGCCTCAAACAGAAACTCCAGGCAAAAACAACCTCCCTTCCAAATTCCTCCCTCTTCACCTCAAATGCAGCCAGGAACCCCAGGAAACTCTCCGGGAGAGAATCCCTGTATCAAAGTTTTCAGGACATTACAAGCTCACACACTGCTCCTCACACACAGCTCTCGCACTGCAGGAGCGGGATGCTTGTCACAAAGGCAAACACCTCCCTTCGATCACTTTCTCCCCTTCCTAAACCCTTTCCACACTCACCAGCTCCTGCTCAAGGAGCCCTGTTCCCAGGTAGAGTGAAGCCATCACCACTCGCTGCTTGGCTGATTTTATCTGTACCTGGGAATAGCAGAACATAAGTTAAGGTTCATCCTTGGTCTTGCTACCACAAGCAGCTGTGATTCAGGACACAGGAGAGCTGCAACCTGGAACCCACAACCTACCTTCAAGAGTTCATAGAATTCAGCTGGTGATGAAAGCACCTTGATATGCGAGCTGGAGATCCCGAACTCTGGAACCAGATTCCCAATCCACTGGAACCTGTGTGCTCCTTCTGGACAGAGGGAACAAGGTGGGGCTGTGATCACAGGAACAGAAGGGGTGAGCAATGGGGCTAGAAGAAGCCATGATGATCTGTGGAGAGAAAGATGAGGAAATTCTTTACATGGAGCCCTCGCTTCCCACAGTCAGCCTCCATGCAGGGAAAGAAAGAGCTGCAACCAGAGCCAGCACAGGATGGCAATAACACCCTTCCCTTTCCTTAACCCCTGCTGAACTCTGACAGCTCCTCAACAAAACGAAAAAATGCCTCAACCCCTCACACGTATCCGAAAAGAAGATCCACAACACACGAAGTGTCTGGCACAAGTCCCAGCAAAAGCAGTGAAGTCACAGCACCAGAAGGACCAGGTGACCAACTGTGCTTCAACAGGCACAAGCCAAGAACCACAACTGAGGAACATCGCGCAGCCTGTACAAGGATGCTGCCTGCACTCTGTCCAAAGACTAAAAGAGGGTCAAGACTTCTACACACTTCAAAGGAACTGTAAGGGAAACAGCAGGAAGCTCATTCTTTAAAAAGGAATTTCAGAACAAACTTGATTTCTCTAAAGGCACTTCGGGAAGAAACCAACTTACTGCCAACAGTCATGCTGGTGGAGGAGGGGGGAAAGAAGCAAATGGCATCTTGCCTTCTCTGGAGGCTTCGTGCATGCAAATTCATCAAGTCACACAACAAGCCCTGGCAGGAGGCTGCCCACATGACAAAGCCACATTTCAGCACAATTAGCAGCAGCAACTCCCATGAGATCCAGGAATCAAAAGAAAGGGATTGAACTACAGACACACTCTGGCCTGCAGATCCTACTGGCAGGATTGAGACAGAACCACGCTGCTGGTCTCACCCAGAGGAAGGCTGGATCCCGCAGGCCAACAGGCAGCTACCATCCCGTGACCCATCCCCATCTCACACCACAAAGAGACTTGATTACGACCTTTACCAGAATCTGTTACAAGGAACTTTTAGGTTTTACCACAATCCAAAGCCCAAATGACCTCAGATTCCAGGAAGATGATTTCACTCTTTTGCTTCACGATAAAACACTGGATCTTCACAAGGTTTCCGAACACCCTTATGCAGAAGCCACAGTTGGCAGTTGTGTTTCCTGGAAAATCCACTACTTTGTCACTGACTATTCATCCCACCAGAAATCTGAGTCAATCCCTGCAAGAATTCCTAGGATGGCGGTTTTCAATGGATCGTGTGGACCAGGCTCAGACTTGACACTCACCAGCTGTACAGTTACCAACAGGCTGCTAAAGCAATGGAAATATTCCACTGAAGAGGTTAAAAAGAGAATCAAAGCAGGAAGAAAATACAAGAAAGACTGGTTTCAGTACATAAATGTGTTCTTTATAATCCCACTGGTACATCCTGGCCACTTGCACTTCCAGAAGCCAGTGCTGAGAAGCCACTCTCCAGAAATGATTCCAAGAAGCTATTTCCTGGCAAAGAGCATGAAAAACATGAGTCGCAGTGGCCGCGCGTGGTCTGTGCTCTGAGCAGCAGCTCCACAGAGAGCCCCTTCCTGGCTGCTGCGGGTAGAACCCATCAGTGCCACCAGTACTGTTTGTTTTGAGCCTCCAGATCAACCCGACACATGTATGATCCCCACTAACTCTGCACTTGGGAGTTTTACCGCCTACACAACTTACAGTGCCTCTGCACTTTCTGATCTTTTAATCCAACACTGACATTTCAGACCTTATTCAGTGCTGAAGGCCTGAGGCTTTTATAGCTAGCCCAGATATCAGTATTTTGCTGCAGCCAACAGTAACAATGGCACAGCAACCACCTGCCAAAGCAGCAGCTTCTACCCACCCGTCACTGAACTCCTGACTACCCAAGCACCACAGGGTCCTTCCAGCTGAACACACCCCACAGCCAGGAACCCTGTAACGCTATGAAGAAATCACAAAAACTCCACACTTCAACAAACCAGCTTTCAGAGAAACAGAAATGGGGGTGGGGGGAGCCCTTCCCACGTACTCCCCACCACCGAGTTAACTGGGAAGAGAAAACGGAACTACGAGGAACCACCTCAAACCTTTTCTGTGTCAAAGCTGACCCTAAATACAAACGTGGGATTTTTTGTGCGTGTTCTATTTTTAGAAGTTGTGGTTTTGGTTCTGAGACTCATGATGGAGCTGAAACACTCCTTCAGTGCAAAACCTCATCTGCAGCACCAATGGTGAAGTGAAACTGCAGGATTCGGTGCTGTCCTTTCACCACACAGACGTCACCGCACCGGGGAACCTGCGTGTCTGAGCTCATATGTCTCATTCCAGGGCTCAGGCCAGTAACTGATCTACATTACAAACACCGGCGAAACCAAAAGAGAAGTTTGGAAAGAATTTCCTTGGCTTAACAAGAACTTCCAGCAGTACACGAGCTTTGAGACAGCAGCGAGGAGCAGAGAGCAGCAGCATGAAGACATGCTGCCCTGCGAGAGGCTGCCCCTGCAGAATGGGTTTAACTCATACACGCGATTGCGTCAGGCACTGCACTGCCCAAACCAAAACACGTAACATCCCTCCAGCACTCTCTTACCAGTACAGTGTAAAGCAATGCCTGAAGACTGGGGGAAAAGGCTGGTTTCTGAGATTTAAAGACTCCAAAGCATTTTGTTTGATCACTTCTGAATCCATCACGTGGTTCCACAGAAAAAGCAATCCCCTCTGGCAATTCAATGCTTTGCTTTTAGCATGATCTGTGCTGAGCCCCACAGAAAGAGGCACAAAACTAAGGCAGCGGCCAACAGAAGGAGAAGAGAAGCAGTTCAGGGGAGATCCGTTTGGAATGATGCTGAAAGCACACCGTGTGCATGCTTGACGGTTCACCTGCTCCAGCACAACGCTGGCTGCACAGGGAGAGCAGCCCCGGCTCCCCTCACCTCTCTCGTTTCCATCAGCTCTCTCGCTCAGGCACAGCCGCAGCGCAGCCGGGCCGAGCCCTGCTCTCGCCTCTCTCCCGGGGGCAGGCGGGGGACATCTCGGTTGCCACGGGCGAACCCCGATCCGGGCACAGCCAAACCGGGGCAGTCCCGTGCGGGTCTGAGCAGCGCTCCTGAGAGCCGCGGGGGAACTGAGGCCGCTGGAAGCGAGCGGAGAGCGAAGAACGCAGAGGCAGGAACGGAACGGGCCCCGGCCCGGCAGGGACAAGAGAAGCGGCGGGGGCGGGGCAACGCTTCTGCCAGGGGCTCCCGAGTAGCGCAGAACCGGCGCCGGCCCGGGGGCGCTGAGCGCGGTCCTTACCTGCGGGCGCGGCGGTCGCGGCCCCGGGACAGGCGATCCGAGAGGCGGCCGAGCAGCGCGGCCAGGCCCAGGCGGCCCCGCGGCAGCCAGGCCGAGAGCCGCCGCCACAGCGCCGCGCCCCCCGCCGCCGCCATCGGCCCCGCTGCACTTCCGCTTCCGGCCGCTACCATGGCGACGCGCCCGGCACACGCTTCCGCTTCCGGCGGCCGCTCCCCCCGGCCCACCCCCCGCCGCCGTTGAGCGCGGGGCCCCGGAGCGGCGCGGGAGGCCGCGGGGGGGCACCGGGGAAGGCTCGGGCGGGGCCCGCTGCCCGGCCCTGCCCTGCCCTCGCACCCGCTCGCCGGCCCCGCGCCAGCTGTGACCGTCCCGGCAGTGCCGGTCCCTCCGGTCACCCGCGGCCCCCCGCGGCCACGCCACCCCTTCCCGCGGCCGAGCCCCCCGCCTGGGCCGGGTACCCGCGCCGCGCGGGTCCGTGCCCGGCGGAGCCTCGCGGTCCCGCTCGTAGCCCCTCTGCGGGGAGCGCAGAGTCGCCGCCCCGGCCGGAGCTGCCTGGCCGTCTCTGCCGCCGCGCCCCGCGGCCGCAGGCAGAGCTCCAGAGCTCGTCCGCGTCCCGGCCCCGCTGGTTCACCGCAGCCTCACTTCCCAGAAGTGCGCGGCTGGTGTTTATCCCTGACTGGCAGCGCCGGCTCCTCCGGGGCAAATTAAACTGTGTAAAATAAACCCGCGGACAAAGCCGCGGTTGTTTCCCGGGTCCACACTGACAACCGTCAAACGAAAATGCAGTGAAACCAGGTGCGGATGGGGGCCCTGGTGCCCCCGGTACCGCTCGCTGCCGCCCCGCCAGGCCCGGGCACGGCAACGGGGTGCGGAAATCCCTTCGGGACAGAGCCTGCCGCGGCACCGGGCAAGGGCCGGCAGGGCCGTGGCGGGTGCCGAAGCACCGACCGCACGGAGCACCCCAGGGCTCCCGGAGCCAGCACCGTCCGCAGCTGTCGGCCACAGGCACCACTGGGGCCGCCTCCACCGTCCCACACAGCCTTCGTGGGCCATAGCTGCCCTGGAGCAAGTCTGCAGGCGGGTGGCCGTCTCCTGGGAGCCCCCGGCATGGCGTCGGGAGAGGATTTGCCCTCATTGTCCCCAGGTGTCAGTCGAAGGGGGGGTTATTTCGCAATGCTCCCGTAGGAAGCGCAGAGGTGCTGGCGGCAACCTGGCACCTTGATCCAAAGCCCAGCAATGCGCTGATGCCGGATCCGGTGCACCCCATCAACCGGGACCAAACTGTCACTGCCCGATCGGGTGCCCAACGGGGGTGCCCCCAAAGACGCGGGGGTGGCTTTGCGGTGCCCTCCCGGGACCCCGGCATCCCCGGGCCCCAGCTACTGCCCTCCCCGCCCCGGTAAGGGTGCCCAGACCCCGGGGAGGGCTGCAGCCGCCCTACCGGGGGGGTCCAGGGCTCGGGGCAGCCCGTCCCGGCCGGCCGCGGCAATCCCAGCGGGGAGAGGAGGGCGGGGAGCGCAGGGGGGGCCGCGGCCGGGACTCTCCTCTTCTTAGAAGGAAAGAGCGTGGAGGGGAGCGGGAGGGGGCGGCCTCGCTGCCCGGAATGGGCCGGCGGTGGCTGGCGGCGCGCCGAGGCGGGCCGGGCCGGGCGGGGCGGCGGGAGGGCGCCGGGGAGCGTTACAAGAAGCCGCGCAGTTCCAGGAACCCGAGGGCGGGCTCTGCGCCCGCTATAAGAGGCCTCCCCGGGTGGCCCCGGCAGCTCCGCCGCCGCCCGCCGCCGCCGCCGCACGCGGGCCTCGCAGCCACCGCCGAGACCGACCCCGGCACCCGCGCCCCAGGTACGGCGCTGCCCGCGGCGGGAGGGACGGGGACGGGGACGAACACCAACACCGATCGGGGGACGCGGGACCGGTGTGTGCTGCGGTGATAGATAGCCCCGTGCCGGGAATGCCGGTGCCCCCCCGGCGGGGGCGACAGCCGGGAACTGGTGATGCCGGTGCTCCCCAGAGAGCGGGATAGCCGGGAATGCCGGTGCCCCGGGAGGGTGGTAGCGGAGGACTTGGGGCGCAGTGACCCTGGCGCGGGTGTTAGCCGGGGGTACTGGTGGCCCGGGAAGGCGATAGCCGAGGACCGGTGGCGCGGTGACCCCGGGAGAGGGGAACCGGGTATGCCCTGGGAGGGCAGCAGCCGGAGGATGGGGTTCCGGGTGCCGCCGGGGAGGGTGGTAGCCGGGGATACCGGCGCCCCGGGAGGGCGACAGAGGGGGTCCGGAGGTGCCGGTGCGTCCCTGGGAGCGAGGTAGATGGGGACCGGCAGAGGCGGTGCTCCCCGGCGAGGCGATGCCGGTGCCCTGCGGGGAAGGGGAATACCGGAGCCCGGCGCTGCCGGTGTTCCCGCGAAAGGAACGGGGGTCCGGGGGTGCCGAGGCTCAGCGCTGTCTCTGCTGCAGGTGATGGTGTAGCAGCGGCTGCTCCCGGCAGCAGCACCCCGAGCGCGCAAAGCTGGCTCCCTGCGCCATGGTCACCCACAGCAAGTTCCCCGCCGCCGGGATGAGCCGCCCCCTCGACACCAGCCTGCGCCTCAAGACGTTCAGCTCCAAGAGCGAGTACCAGCTGGTGGTGAACACCGTGCGCAAGCTGCAGGAGAGCGGCTTCTACTGGAGCACGGTGACGGGAGGTGAAGCCAACCTGCTGCTGAGCACTGAGCCGGCCGGCACCTTCCTCATCAGGGACAGCTCAGACCAGCGGCACTTCTTCACCCTCAGCGTCAAGACAGAGTCGGGCACCAAGAACCTGCGCATCCAGTGCGAGGGCGGCAGCTTCTCCTTGCAGAGCGACCCACGCAGCAGCCAGCCCGTGCCCCGCTTCGACTGCGTGCTCAAGCTGGTGCATCACTACATGCCACCCGTGCCCGAGCAACCGGAGGGGGCCCTGAACCCCAAACGCACCTACTACATCTATTCGGGTGGCGAGAAGATCCCTCTGGTGCTGAGCCGCCCGCTCTCCTCCAGCGTCTCCACCCTGCAGCACCTCTGCCGCAAGACCGTCAACGGGCACCTGGACTCCTACGAGAAGATGACTCAGCTGCCAGCTCCCATCAAGGAGTTCCTGGACCAGTATGATGCCCCTCTCTAAGGGGCCGACGGAGCGAGGTCACACGCTACAAGCACAAGAGTGGGGGACAGGCACATTGCCTCATGGGGCACGGCAAGCCTCTCCCTCTGGGGAGGAAAGGAGGGACTGGGGTGAGCCTTGGTGCTGGGGGCCCGCCCCCCGAGGAAGCGCGACACCCCCTCTCCGTGGGGAAGGAGACTGCTCCGGTCAGACTGTGGATGTTACAGTGCGCCCAGCGTGGAGGCTGAGTCCGTCGGCAAAGCCCCTGCAGACTTGGGCAGCCAGGACGGCATCTGTGGCATGGAGGGACAGGTGCCCCGGCAGCCACATCGCCACTGCCGCAGCGGGACCATGTCCTGGCGAGAGCTCCCCTCTGCCACCAGAGCAGGGAACGCACTGGATCCTGCGAGTGCCTCATCGCTTTTCCTCGGTTTTAAGGGGAAAGTGTTTTTTGCCCATACTGTACTTTACCTCCTGCTGCCTCCTCGTGATTGGAAGCTCCTTTCACGCCAGGCCCCAGACTTGGAGGTCGCTGCCTTTTTTCCCTTCGTTGCCATTTTCCAGGGCACTAAGCCTTAATATTCTCCCTGCCCCGTGGGTTACTGCACATCAGTTGGTGATGCTGTGAGATAACGGTCCTGGTGATGTGCTAAAAACCGTAGGAGAAACGGTGAGTCCTGAGGCTGCTGAGTCCCACGGAGCACCCCGGGCCCCGGCGCTGCTGCTGGACCGTTTCTGCACCCACCTCTGCCCGGCCGCTCCAAAGGCAGCGCTCCCCGTGGGAGGAGCCCCTGGAGTGCATCGTCTCACAAGTGCTTTTCTGTGTCTGCCTGGAGAAGTGGTTGGGTTTTTCTGGCTTTTTTTTACTTTATTTTTCGAACCAAGGGATGTTTACAGGCCAACGTGAATCACTGTCTTTTATAAAGATTCCATCTTCACCTCCAGCCTCGAGGGCTGAGCAAACCCATGCTTGAAAATTCAACCAAAACAAAACTCAGACGAAACTTTGCACATATTTATATTTATATTCGGAAAGAAAATGTTTCCATAATTTATAATAAAGAGCACTATTTTTTAATGAAAATCCTCACATCTGGCTCGTTTCCTCCCTTGTGCCCTGAGGCCACTCAGGCCCCCCCAGGGTCACCCACCTCCCTACTGGCCTCTGCCCTCGCTGCCGCCAGGATGGTGTTTACACCACGTCAGCGCCGGCTTCCTGGAGCCGCTGGTGCGGGGTGATCCTGCGGTGACTCAGGCCCGGTGCATCAGCGCTGCCCAGGTACGGCTCAGCCCCGCGCCATTGAGTCCACTCCGGGCTCCAGGCACGTGGTGCAGCCACAAACTGTCCCTGGACTGTGGGACACGACCCATGGCCCTGGGCATGGAGGAGCAGAGCTGGTGGCCAAGGCGGGCCGGTGGTACAGCCCCAAGTGCAGCGCTGGCTCTGCAGCACGTCCCTCCTGCCCCCAGCCCAGTCTGGGAAGGGGAAGGTGGAGGTGGTGTTTGAAGGGCTCCAGGAAGAGGGCACTGAGCGGTGTGGGGTGAGAAAAGGGGTTTGTGGTGCTTCTGCTGTGAGCACAGCAGGCTCAGGGCAGGGGGAAGCAGGAAGGCAGAGAGGGTCCTGCCCTCCCCAGCCAGAGTTAACAGCTCTGTCCCAGAGCCATCCGGGTTGCCTTGTGCAGAACCCACCTGCCTGGCCCCAGAGCAAGGAGATGAGGAGGGAGAGGATTTCCCCGGGGGGTCTCCTGGCCCCCTGCTCCTGGAGGCTGTGGGGATCACCCCGCAGCTCTATGTGTCTGGAGGGGAGCAATGCCTGGCTGCAGACCCGTGTCTGGGGAGCATGAGGGAAACTCCTGGGAGGAAACTGGCCCCCCACAAACCGGCAGACCCCTGCAGCAGGGATCAGGCTGTGCCCAGCACCCGCAGCACCCAGCCCCACGCTGGGGCATCGTGCCAGGCATTGGGCACCGTGCTCCTGCCCGGGGAACCCCAGCCGCTGGGAAGAGGCTTCCCTCAGGAAACACCCCAGGCAGAAGGACGGGGATGGTGCCCACTCGGGCCGCAGGCACGGCACGGTCCCAGCGACTATTTTGGTGCTGCTGCGCGGGGCCGTGGCTGCCAGGAAGCGCCGCAGCCTGCCCGGGCACCCGCCGGAGCTATGTGAGGAATGTCCATGCGTGCGGGTGGCCGCCTGCCAGGCCCTGCCGAGGCACATCCCCGACGTCAGGGCTCCCGGCAGCACCGGTGACTCCCGGCCCCATGCCAGGGAACAGGGTGGGAGCAGCCCCCAGCCGGTGCCGAGCGTCGCTCCCGCAGCGCTCCCAGCACGCGGGGAGGGACCTGGAGCATCATAGCTCCCGGCGGCACAAGGCACAGCAGGGAATGGGCAACCCTGGACCCCAGCACCCCCGGCACAGCCATGGCTCTGCAGCACCCCGCAGGGAGGGCAGATTTGGGAAGCTGTCCTGGAGAGGGTGTTCGAGCTGCCTGCGACAGCACTGACCAACGCCCCCGGCCGGATCCCGATCCCCGCGGGAACACCCCTGGCTTTGCCGCTTCCCAGCAGGGCCCCATCCATTGCTTTCAGGGCCTCTCCCCTCCTGCTCCGGCCGCGGCTGCAGCCCACTGCTGAGCCCAGAGTCCGGGAAGCTCCGCCACCCCACGGGTTTCTTGGAAGCAGCCCAGGCTCGCGGCAGCGCTGACGCAGCCGCCAGCGGCAAATCCCTGCCCCGGGTTTCACAAACCTCCCGCCTTCCCCGCAGCGGCCGGGTGGACTTGGCCCCGGGTTTCGTAAGCGCCCGATGGAGTGTGTCATGGGCGGCCAGTTCCCCTCAGCCCCGGAGCTCACCCCTGAAGGGGCTCCCTGCTCGGGCAAGGGGTCCTCGGTGGTGATTACACCCTGCCGCTGGGGTGGTGCTGGGAAC
Source organism: Amazona ochrocephala (assembly GCA_039720435.1). Classification (NCBI taxonomy): domain Eukaryota; kingdom Metazoa; phylum Chordata; class Aves; order Psittaciformes; family Psittacidae; genus Amazona; species Amazona ochrocephala. Next base: position 94,964,189 of record CM077879.1, read on the forward strand.
CGGGGGGGAACCCGATGCATGAGCACAGGGGCTGGGAGCGGGGCTGGGGCACCGCGGTTCTGCAGCTCCCCCCACCCTGTGTCCCCTGGGGCTGGGCACCAGACGGGTGCAGGAGGCTTCCCACCGAGTGGGACCGAGCAGGGGATGTCCTGCCCCAGGCTTGACTGCCCAGGGAGACACAGAGCAGCCGCCAAAGCTTCCCACCACGCTGCTGGCTTGTTAATGGCATGAGAAGGAAGTGCTGCCGGGATGGCAAACCCGAACCCTGTGGGGTCAGGGGGCGCAGGAAACCTGCTCTGGTGTGTACCAGCATCTGCAGACCCAAAACAGGAAACAAGTGCAGCCTGTGATAGCTGTGGGCAGCGGTGTCCGGGGGGGGTCGTCTGGGGTCTGCTGTGGGTACCCAGCCACACAGCAAAGTCTGGCTGGGCACAGCCAGGGCCATCCCTGGGGATCAGAACAGACCCAGAGGCACCCAAACCCCACCCCGGGACCCGCAGATGCCCCTGGTGTGAGAGAGCAGCCCAGTCCCCTCATGGGAGCAGTGGCCATGCCAGGATGGGAGCCTCCTGCTTGGAGCACTTTTGTCCCTGGGCCACACTGTGTCCTTCCTGGCGGGATGTGCAGGCAGGGCAGGCTGCGCTGCAGGCACCAGCCCCATGCAGCATGGGACAGAGCAGCCGTGGGGCCAGGCATGACCCACAGCCCGCAGCAGGACAGAGGTGGCCCCGCATGGCCACCACCATCTCCTGTCTGCCACCCAGGACTGGGGGGCCACCCAGGGATGGTGACAGCGAGTGGCAGCACCGGCAGCAGTAGGGCCAGGCAGGGAGCTCGCTGTGAACACCCTGACCCTATGTCACACCCTCATGCACTTCCTCCTGCCCCGCTCTGCAGCGCCAGGACGTTCCCACATCCACCGCCGCCTTTCCCAGTCGGATGCAGGAAAGGGCTGTGCAGCAGCCGGGGACTTACTGTAAATGGCACCACCTGCTCCTTACGTAGCAATTCCTCTGCGGGCCGGGCCCATGAGGATGGTTGGGAACAGGGACTGGGACATCTGCTCCGTGGAATGCTGCTGGGAAGCACAAGCTCAGGCTCTGCGCACAGCCCAGGGCTGGTGCCAGCTGCCTGGGTACAAGAAGGGGATGGGGATGGGTCCCGGTGCTGGAAGGGGAGCCGGGAAGTGCAGCCCTGCAGATGCATGTCCCTGGGGCCTGTGGGATCCCCTGGGTCCCACAGCATCCCCTCACCTCTCCCTCTGCCCTGGGCAGGTTCACAAGCTGTGTGGTGTGGCACAAGGTCCCCAGCCACAGCTGGCTGTAACACATCCATCCCATCACTGGTGCAGAGGTGGCAGAGCCTTGGTGGCCGGTGGACCTGCAGGGGCTGCCCTGACCCCCTGCATCGTGTGCCTGGCTCGGCCCCTGGCTCTTCCCAGCCTGAGCAGGCAGGCAGCACAGGGCAGCAGCTGGACCCTGTGCCTGGGCCAGGGTGTATTTTGGGATGCAGATGAGCCCAGGGGCCTGTGTACATCCCCATGGAAACCCCACTCTGTTGCTGCTTCTCCAGCCAGACCGTAGTCATCTCGGAGGGAGCCAGCAGCTGCGGATTCCTCACTCTTTCCGTCAGCAGCTCCGCGAGGCTGCGCTGCCCTGGCTCCCCCGCCCCAGCCACCTCCACCGGCTCCCTGCTCCCGGGGGTCCCGCTGCCTGCGAGGGGCCCGGACCCTTCTCCTGCTCCAGGGACCCTGTGAGGGGGGAGCTGCTGCCCCTGCCCCGCAGCTCTGCCCCCCGGGCTCAGCCCTGCATCCTCCGACCGCCGGCCGCGGCGCGGGCAGAGCTCTCCCTGCCCACACAGAGGTGGAAGTTCCAAGTGGAACCCCCCGCACGTTTCCTCAACCCGGGAGGAAGTTTTCATCCCAGCAGTGGCTGCTGGAGCCCAAAGAAAGCCCTGACGTTTAGACGAGGGCTTCAAACAAGGCCGCGTTGCTGTGGCAATGGCAGCCGCAGACCGCCCCCTTCTGGACCTCAGCTGGGGCACAGCCAAGGCAGAGAAGCAGCAGCCCAGTGCCGGTGGTGCCGGGGATGCCGGGTGGGTGGATGGTCATGGGATGCGTTCGGCAGCCCCAGCCCCTGCACCAGGGGTGAGGGTCCCACTGTCAAACGCTGCCTGTGCCATGCCTGGGACAGGCTATGGATGCCAACATAGGGGCAGGCTCCATCCTGTGCCCTCCCTGGGTCAACCCCCTCCTGCTCCCCAGCCAGAGACCCAGGTCTGGGTCTGGGTCACTCTTGCACCTGCATTCACAGGCAGCGGTGAGGCACTGGCCACCACTGCGGTCACCGCTGGCACGGCACCCCAGTGGCACGTCACGGGAGGTCCCCAGGGGTGCTCCAGGCTGCCAGCTGCCTTGGGTGTGTTTGCCCGGCACAGTGCAGAGTCCTCGCATGACCCCGGCAGAGCAGCCATGGGCAGGTGCCAAACCCCAGCCCTGGAGCATCCCTTGGCCTCACATCAGCCTTGGATCAGCCCCGGCGCAGCAGCACCCGCAGCAGCAGCAGCAGCAGAAGCATTGCTGCACACACCAGGACATGGAACCTGCATCTGTGGGGTGGATGCTGCTGCTCCCAGTCCAGCTGTGTGCCCCAGTGCGCAGTGCTGGGGACCCAAAGATGCCCACAAAGGCTGTGTCTGTCCCACGACTCCTGGGTCCCATCAGCAGGGAGCGGCACCTTGGCCCGGCTGGGGGAGACGGGTGATGGCAGCACCGCGATGGGTGAGGATGAGGCGTGTGGCTGGCAGAGGGCACAGCTGGAGCAGATGTTCCCCAGAAGGACCCAAGGGCCCTGTCTCAGCTTTTAACGAGTGGGAATGGGAGCACTTTACTGTAATTCCAGCAATTACATTGTTCATCCTTGGCAGCCGGCACCAGCTGGTGTCCAGCACCATGGGATCACGATAAGCCACCTGGCAAGGAGGCTTGGCAGCGCGCCGTGCCACCGGGCAGCCAGCCAGGGCAGGGCACTTGGGAGCTGCCAAGCGAGGTGTGAGGTACGGGAAGGGCCCTCCCCAGCGTTCCTGTCACTGGCACGGCCCCAGCCGCAGGTGCCGGCGGGGTGGGTCCCAGTGCCTGCTGAGCCCGAAGACTGGAATCCCCATCCCTGCGGCTCCAGCGGGGTCCCAGCAGCCCCTGCACCGCAGCAGCCCCTGCACCGCGTGGCCTGGCTGATGCTGAGCCGAGCTCCAGCCTCGGGATGCTCCCACCTGGGGCAGTGAGGTGCCAGCAGGCTGGAGGGGAGTGCCACTCGCTGGGTGCAGGATGGGGCTTGGGGATGGGGCAGAGGCTGCACGGCAGGGCCCATCACCCCCAGGGACCTGGCATCCCCCACTCAGCCCCTGCTCGCCCATTGCTGCTTCCTGGCAAGCACTGCCCCGGGCTCTTTCCCTGCATCACCCACCCCGGCCCTGCTGCTGCATCCACTCGGGGGTCCCCACAGGTGCCCGGGGCTGTGCAGGAGCAGGGGACAGTTGGCACCCAAGGGACGGGAACGTGAGCCCTGCTGAGTCATCACTTTGCTGTTCTCGTTTTTCCATGGTGCTGTTGTGCAGTTTGCTGGAAGCCAGCTAAGAGCCATGACTAATCTGTTCTCAAAACAAGCACAAAGAGAGCGGGAGGTTTGTGCAAACCCGCGGGGAAGGGAGGCTGAATCACGGCACAGGGCTGGGGGACCAGATGGGAATGCCCGTCCATGGAGCAGCCCATGCGGGGTGGGCACTGCCCAGGGCTCGCAGAGGCAGCGGGGACCCCGGCCCTCCGATGAGGCGCAGGGCAGGGTGAAGCAGGCGCGGGCCAGCAGCACCCGGCAGCGCACATGCAGTCGCCAGGGTCAGGGTGCCCACCGTGGTCGGTTCTGCCCCGCAGTGAAGCCACCGGCCGGGGAGGCCGGGGAAGGAAGCGCAGGAGTTTGCTCTGGCCGGAATCGGGCATCCATTGATTTGCTGTTATTAAAACCAGAGCCGCTGTCGGGAACTCGGCAGCCTGGCTGCCCTCGCGCACGCTTCCTGGAAAGGGCCGTCCCGTGCGCCCTCGCCGGTGGGGGACGGACCCCCAAAGTACCCGGACGCAGCACCAGGCGCAGGTGGCAGCGGGAGCAGGAGCTGGGGCACAATTCTGTGCATGGCACCCACCTCTCTGCTGCCAGTGGCTCTCAGTCGCCTGCGCCCCAGCACCCAGCACCCAGCACCCGGCACCTGGCACTGCCCATGGGGCTGAGGGCAGCCCTGGCACCCCAGAACGTGTGCTGGCAATGGTGAGGGCACTGGGGCACTGCTGCCCCTGTAGCCTGCTGGGCTGAAGAGGGTTTACTGGAGAGGCAAAGTCATCGCTTCCAGCGGGGAATGAATCACCCCTGTCAGGAATTCTGCCCGGGGGCTTTTCTGTAAGAGCGAGTGGAGTTTCGACACGGGCAAGGGCCCTGCCGGGACCCTCCTCCTTGCACAACCTCCCGCCGGGGTTCCTGTTCCCAGCCCCGGCCTCACCACAGCCACAGCTGCCTAGGGCGCAGGCACCAGCACGAGGCGAGGAGCGGGGCCCTGGGAGTGCGGAGCTGCTGAGGGTGCCAGGGCAAGCCCATGTTCCCAGCACGGCACAGCTGCCCCCACCCACAGAGCCGTGCGTGTCCCACAGAGCTGCCCCATAAGTGGGTCCCACCAGTGCCACCTGCACTCAGCACCGCATGGCTGCTGCTCCCAATGGGCTGTCTCTGTGGTGCTCAGCTGCAGTTCAGAGCCCCCAGATGTGGTTCAGAGCCCCCCGCTGTGCTCACACCCACAGGCACCGACAGTCAAAGTAGCAGATCCCAGATGCAGCGGCCACATCATCTCAGCGGTAGCATCTTCCCTGTGACCCGACCAGGCACATCCCACCCCCATTGAGCTGGAGTCACCCCAGCGTGACCGGAGCAGATGGGGGACACTGCTGGGGCAGAGGCATGTTGCATCTGGTGCCATCCTCCACGAGGTCACTGCAGGAGGCAGCTGCTGATGGGGGGGACAGCACCCACATGGGCCGCTGCAGCCCAGGGCCAGGCTGGTGGGGAGGGGGCCGGGGCCAGGGCTTTCCCATCCGGCAGAGGTGACTATGGGCAGGCAGCGGGGCCATGCCAGGGCCAGGCTTCCTCGCGGTTTCCACACGCTGCAGAAGCTCTCTCAGAGCGAGAGCAGAGGTTTCTTGGTGAGGGGGAAGCGCACTCAGAGCACGAACCGAAACGTCGCCTTTGGGGCTGGGGGCTCTTCCCAGGCAGCCACGCTGCTCTCCCGCAGCTCTGCAGTAACAGGGCTGCCCCTGCCCCAAGCCCAGCCCAGGACCCAGCACAGCCCCTGCACTGGGGGGACCGGCTGTGAGAGGAGCAAAGAGCCCAGCTGCCCGCAGCCCTGCACTGGCAAGGGAGCCCAGTGCGCTGGGAAACCAGAGATAATGGGTCCTGCTTCCCAGCAGCTCCTTTCCTGGATGCAGGGCTGACCCGACGGGGGCAGGACCTGCGAGAGCCCATTCGCAAGAGCCCTTGATGGGAATCTCCTCTGTGCCCCACTCGGGGTGTCCCAGCGAGGCTCCCAGCCATGCACAGCACGGCACAGCCAGTGTCCCGAGGGACAGCCGCTCCAGGCCAGCCTAGCACTATGTGGGTGACGTGGGCAGCCTCGGTGCAGCAGGCCCATGTGCTGGCCCTGCCACCGTGTTGCTTCCCGGTAGCCACCAGCCGCAGCTGCAGCGATGCTTCCCGGAGCGCGGGTGCATTTGCGTGTGCTGCTTTGCATGGCCGAGGCTGCTTCAGGGCTGGGGAAGCAGCGTGTGCGAGACGGGCAAGGCAGGCAGGGGAAAAGCCGCTCGCCGAGTGCCCAGCGGGCTCTCCGGGGCTGGGGGATGTGGGGAGGGATCAGCACACAGCAGATGTGGGAAGCTGCTTTGTTTTGCTTTACACTTTCTGCCATTCCTGGAAGCAGCCAGGGCCGCACTGACCTTCCTGCTGGGAACTGCTGGAGCCCCTCAGCCCCATCCCTCTGTCCTGAGAGGATGCTCCATGCCCGGGGCTGCCTCCAGCTCCCCTGGGAGCTGTTCCCGGCCCAGAGGAGCTCCCACGGCCCCAGGGGCTGTGGCTACTGCACCCAGCCTGCCCCGAGCACTGTGCTCAGAGCACCCGCAGCCCCCCAGGCTGGGACACTACGGTCACCCCCCCCCCAGCGGTCCCACACACAGATGCTGAGCAGCTCCATGGCCACCCCGAGCCGCCTGTGCGCTGCGGTCCCACGCACCAGGGCCCAGCAGCTCCATCCCTGCAAGCCCTACGCATTAGCACCAGGTTGATTTATAGAAATCCAATGGTTGGGGCTGCCAGTGCCTCCTGCCAAACCTCATTAACGCTGGCCTGGGAGCAAGGCAAACAGCTCGTGCAGCAACAAGGAAATCCTTGTTTAAGCATTTCTGGCCTTGCAGGGCCCTTTGCCTCATGCCCAGGGGAGGAGGAGGAGGAGAAGGACAAGGAGGAGAAGAGGAGGAAGCACAGGCCACAACCTCCAAGCTGGCAACACCTTGGCAGCCCCAAGGAAGGAAACACAAGGGGATGTAGCAGGGTCTGCACAAGGCATGAAGCCCCCAGCACGGGCTGTGAGCTGGGAGGGAACAGGAAGCCACAAGGACACGGTGAGGGGCAGAAGGCTCCCACACCGCAGCACTGGGATCTGTCCTTGCATGTCCTCATCAGCACTAGTGACTAGTGACTAGTGACTGGGGACACGGATCCACTGGTGTGCCTGCAATGGGCGACTGAGGACAGGCTCAGCACTGCTGCCCTTCAAAGCTGACACCGTTGAGGAGACAAAGGGCTTCGTGGCTCCCTTCTGCCTCTGCACATGGTGCCAGCGCCCCTGTGCCGTGCCATGGCCTGGGGGAGAGCTCTGCCAGGGCTGGCCGGGGCCGTCCAGAAGGATTCGCCAGTCCAGAGCAGCCTGGAAGGATCATCTGCATGGGGCAGGGGCGGGATCCTGCCCCTCAGTGCTCTGCTCTCACCCACAGCGGCTCAGTGAACAAAGCGCTTCCCATGGGAGCAGTGAGCTCTGAGCACACGGTGATGCTGGGAGGCCATGGGAGCTGGCGCCCGCCCCACGGTGGCTACGGGGCACCGGCAGGGCCAGCCCATGGCTCTGGCACTGCCAAGCTCTGGAGCAGCCTCAGTGACCTTCATCCGCCTGCCCCACGTGCGGCTCAGGATCTATTTCATCATCTGGAGAAAAGCATTTGCTGCCAATAACAGGGCTAATTAATTCTCCTCAAAGACCTCTCAATTATTCATCTCGGGCCACAGAGAAAACAATTACAGCACTTACCTCAGCCCCGACTCGGCCAGTGCAGCAGCCAGTGTGGGGCTGGGGCGGGCAGCAGGCAGGGCATGGCCGGGGATGGCCACACAGCTCTCAGTGCCCAGTGCCTGGCTCTGCCCCCCGGCAGCAGCATCCTAGTGGAGCACAGCCCCAGCCAGCCAGAGCGCTCCGTGAGCTGCTCCCAGCACCAGGGCTCAGGACTGAGGGGTCCTGCCCAGCCCCTGCACTGCTCCTCGTCACAGGGCACATCCCGTGGATCCAACCCCAATCTGCCACGTGCAGCCAAAGCTGCTGTGTCCCATCCACCAAGGACACAGCAGCCTCCCTCCTCACCACCCGCCTGCAGTGGCCTCCTCTCCCCATCCTCAGCCCAGGGACATACAGCTCGGAACCATGCCCAGGCCCAGCCGTGGGTGCCCACCCAAGCAGGGGCTCAGGCCGCATGGTCCCAGAACTGCCCAACCTCATGCATCACTGGGGACAGGCAGGACACTGTCCCTCCTGAGTTCCCAACCCCCAGCTGCCTCTCTGCCCTGAGCCTGGGGCTGTGCTGGGGCCCCCTTGGAAAGGGGCTTTTTCCCAGCCAGTTCTCCGGCTCTTTGGACCTCGGGATGCTCCTTCTGCCCACGGCAGGGTTGAGTCCTATTCCCTCCATATCAGCTGCACCGTGGGAAGGAAAACCCGCTGCGCCGCTGGCACTGCATGCTCAGGGGTCCCCCTCCAGTCGGGTGACACTTGGGCAGGCTGCGGGAGCCACGTCCCGCCGGACCAGGGCTCTTTGTGTCCCCGGCTCCCCAAGCACGGCAGGTCCACCCCTCGCCCCCGGCACGCCGGGGCAAGTGCATCGCTGAACCGGGGAGCGCGGCCGGAGCCCCCAGCGCGGCTCCGCGAGGCGCCGGGTCCCAGGGGCTCGAAGGCACCGGCATGGACAGCGCGGGGGGCGCCAGGCGGCTGCGGGGCCGGGCCGGGAAGGGTTAAGGGCGGCCCGCGCCCCCCCGGCGGCCGAGGGGCGGTCCTGTCGGGAAGCCGGGATTTCTGCGGTGGTTTTACTGGAAAAGTTGTTGCCGGCGGAGGGAGGGGTCACCCGAGCGGCCCCGGCAGGTTGGGGAAGGGGGGACCGGCCGGCCTCCCACAGCCCGCGGCACCGGGACCGGCAGCACCCAACGGGCTCCAGGACCGGGACCGGGACCGGCCGCTCCGCCGGCCCGCGCGGAGCTCGCTGTCCGCACGGTGGGACATAGTGCTCGGCTCCCGGAGCCCCTCGATCCCCACGGAGCTGCTCGTCCCGCGGCCCCACCACTGGGGCCAGGCCAGCCCCGAAGCCGGGGCACCCACCACCACCCACCAGCAGCTCTGCCCACAGGGTCCCACACCAGTGCCCCACGGGGAGCAGATGGCTCTGGACCACAGTGGTGCCAGCCACAGCCAAACCTCGCATGGCACTGGCCACCTTCACCAGCCCTGACCCTGGCAGCGCCACGCCACCAAGCCCGGCAGGTGCATAGCAATGGGGCCATCGAGGGGTTTGTTCTGGGCTCAGGCCCGTTGGGTGTCATGTGTGAGCAGCCGCCAGCATAGGTGTGCCCAGCACATGAACGGCAGCATTACGCCAGGACACCGGGGCTGGTGGAGAGGGCAGCACCAGTCCCTCAGTGCTGCCTCCAGCAGAGTCTGGCACTGGGCACAGTGTGGCACAGCACAGGGGAGGCCTGGCTGTGCCGCCAGCAGGCTGAGCCAGGAGCCCAGCACGTCCCAGCGCTTCCAGGCATCACTCCACGGTTCCCGACAGTAGGAAATCACTTGGCTCCACGGCTCCTTCCCCTCCAGGGATGATTGATGGTGGCTCCCCCCTGCCCAGCTGGGAGCAGGCCCTATAAGGTGGCCAGCCCCAGCCCACGAGGATAAGCTATGGCGCCTGCTGCGCAGGCAGTGCAGGCAGGGCCACCACAGGGCCAAGGAAGCCTGGCAGGAAAATGTCCCCAAGCTCATGGCGAGCACTTCAGGGTCGCTCCCAGGTGTGTGGCCAGCACCAAGAGCAGTCCTGTGCCCACAGCCCCTGCCCACAGCCCACCGGCTCTGCTGAGATGCTGGGAGCCAAGTGCCAGCCCCGCTCCCGGGGCAGCCACGTGTGCTGGGGAGCAGCGGCTGAGCCCCATCCCAGTGATGTCCGAGGATGCGTAGCCACACTGGTGCTGGCCACCGTGCCCCCCGTCCTGCAGCCCCTCCTGAGGCACTGCAGAGGGGACGCCGCACTGGGGGCCGGGACGTGTCGCGGGTAGGGCCTGGCAGCGGCTGCTCTGGGGCTGCCGGTGGGGCCGGGGCAGGGGGAGCCCGGCCGGCTCCGGGAATCGCCCCGGCGGCTGCCAGCTCTGTGGCAGGGAGGGCGGGGGGGGGGAAACCCGATCCTCGCCCTCCCCGGCTGGGCCTGGGCTGCGCTCCCCGGCCCGGCCTCGGTTTCTAATCTTAGCCCCGTGGAGGCTCCGCGGGAGCCTGAGCTCGGCCCCGCGTTCCCTCGCTGGCGCCAGCAGGCGACGGTCGCAGCGCGGCCCCGGCCGAGCCCCCGGTGCTGCCCTCGCGCTGCCCGCAAGCCTTGACTTGGCCAGCCCCGCGCGTGGTCCCCAGTGCCGGCCCCCCACAGCCCTGCCGGGCCCTGTGCCGCCGGGGGACCTCTCTGGGTGCCGCAGTGGGGGACACCCCGAGGCTCGTCCCAGCCTGGAGCCCCCGGGAAAGAAGCGGGGCTGCAGGACTCGGGGCTCTGCAGAGGAGGCTGTGCCACACTCAGGCCCTGAGGAGGATGCGGCTGCTTTCCAGCAGCAAGCCGCTGCCTGGGTTGGAAAGGGGGAGCTGCACAGCCAGAGCCACCCCCCTCAGGGCTCCAGCACCAGCACCTGAGGGGCTCAGATGAGAGGAATGGCCAAGATGGGAGCTCCCCACACCCATGGGGCACCCCAGGGCCACCCCAGCTGGGAGCAGCAGGAGAGGATGGATTGGTGAGCAGATGGGGAGGCCAAGGGATGCTCCACTTCCCAGCAGAGTGGAGACAGCAGCTCTGGAGCGTGCCCTGCCACAGGGCAGCTGCCCCACACACGGTGGGGTCCCTGGCTGCGGGCCCCAGGGCTGCACTTCCCGCCCCAGCCTGTCACCTGCAGCGTGCCTGGCCGGGCTGCCCAGTGCTTACTGGAAGAGGAAGCTGCTGGGAAGGCAGCGCGTGTGGCGGGGCAGCTTTGGGGAGGCTCGGCTGGGCTCGGCAGCCGGCACAGCTCAGTTGTCCGTGCTCCCAGGTCCAGGGCCAGTAACGGGAAGCGTCTGCTCTCAGTGACGGTAAATCAGATCGGGGAGATTAGAGGCCTTTTTGCCTAATCATGAGCAGCTTGAAGTTGGAGGACAAGTTCCTGGAACAAAGAGGAAATGGAGGCAGTAAATAAAGAAAAACTGTTAACATGTGGCCCTGCGTGTGAAAAACATCTCTGTGAAGGACTGACTGTTTATGGCTCACTCATCCGAGGGGCTGACAGTGGGGCTGCAGCAGGCAGTGGTGATGAAGCCCTGGGCGCAGGAGTGCAGGCAAGGTGCAGGCAGGGTGTAGGGGTGCAGGCAGGATGCAGGCAGGATGCAGGCAAAGCACAGGGGCACAGGAAGGGTGGCAGGCACACAGGCACCCAGCCAGGGCAGTGGCGGGGGGCTCTCAGATGGGGCGGAGAGCTGGGGGGTCCTAGGCCATACGTTTGGCAAATGGTGGAGGGAGGAAGGCAGAGGCGTAGCAGGGGCTGCGGCATAGGCCCTCCCGGTAGAGCCCCATGGCCATGGGCCAGGCCTGCACCACGGAGCCTCACCAGCCTCTGGCTGGTCCACCCCAATGGGAAAAGGGGGGGGGGGCTTGCTGCCGTGCTGGGCACATGCCCCCGTTTTCCAGGGATCTCTGCCAGGTGCTGGTGGCCCCCCCGGTGCAGGCAGAGTGCCGAGAGCTGCGTTGCTCTGCAGCCAACACCGGCGGAGCTGCCGGACGCGCTGCCTGCGCTGCACAGGACGTCAGCTGCTTCCAGGGCAGACGCAGCCAGAAGCTGGAGCCAATTCCCAGCCTCAAGGTCACCCCGCACTGTCCCTACCGGCGGTGTGGCAGGAGCCACTGCCGTCAAGCACAGGGTGCCATGGGTCTGCAGAAGGACATGTGGGTCCTCACAGAGCCAAGGCCAAGGGCACACGGGGCCCCTTCTACAGGACACCCGGGATGGGTGCTCCTGGCAAACAGGGGGCCGCGGGTGAGCCGTGGGCTGCGGCAGCACCCACCCGTGTCCAGCACCCCCGACCGTGCCTCAGGGCTGCGGTGGGCACCGGGCAGAGGCCGGGCAGGAGCGAGGATGGAGGGATGGGGTGGTCTGCAGGGGCCGCGCTGCGGAGCAGCCCCGACATGTGCCCCGTCCCCGGCCACCCCTGCGGGTCCTGCAACCCGCGGCCGCGGATCCCGATCCCGGCCCCGGCCCTGGCCCCACCCGCAAAGGGGGCCCCGCCCTTCCCGCCGCCCGGGAGCCCTTGCGGCGGGGCGGTCCCGCGGTCCCGGCGATGCTGGCGGCGCGGAGCGCTCTGCGGCGGCGGTGGTTGTACGCGGCGGGGGCTGGGACCGGGTCGGTGCAGCCGCGGGGTCCCCCCCGCCTCTCGCCGCACGTTGTGGACCTGCGGAGCGACACCGTGACCCAGCCCTGCCCGGCGATGCGCCGCGCCATGGCTCGCGCCGCCGTGGGCGACGACGACTACCGGGAGGACCCGACGGTTAACGGTGGGCACCCGGGACGAGCCCCCCCCCGGTGGGGTCCCTGCCTGCAGCCACTCAAAGTCAAGGGCAGCGGGGATGGGGAGTCCCAGAGGGCTTCTCCGAGGCTGGGGGCAGCACCCTGGGCCTGTGGGGTTCCCTATCGACCCCCCAGGGCTAGCAGACCCCCCCCCATGACCCCGGTGCTTCCCCCCCTGCAGAGCTGCAGCGCGTGGCTGCAGGGACCCTGGGGATGGAGGAGGCTTTGTTTGTGCCCACGGCCACGATGGCGAACCTCATTGCTGGTGAGTGCTGGGGCTGTGCCTAGCCCCTGCCCGGCCCCAGGCAGCCAGGTCACAAACCCAGGGGTAGATCTGTGCCCCCAGCCCATGGAGGGTGCAGAGGGCAAGAACAGCCCTGCTGCTCCCCAAGGTCTGAAGAGATCCCTGCTTCTGCTAGGGAAGTCACTCAGGCGGCTGCAGGACAGAGCTGTGGGCAGCCGGTCCTCCCTGACCTAGGTGCATCTCCTCACCCCTTCCTCAGCCCCCTCCACCTCACACCTGTAGCAGCACAACCCTGCTTGGACCCTGGAGCTTCTCCGTGCTGAGCAAGCCCCCCCGCCTTGAGTCTGCTCATACCGGTCCCATGCATGGCCTCTGCTCTGCTATGTTAACCTTTACCCGGGTCGCTTCCCGGCCTTCTTGTGACCGGGGTCCACAACGTCCTGCCTGGGAGCGTGGGACCTGCTCCAGCCCTGGGCTCGTGCGTGCACCAGGATGCGGGAACCGTGCCTCTCGCAGTACATCCTCACCTCCACCCCCTGTCCAACACTCCCAGCACCTGGGGGACAGAGCAGGCGCCCGGTGCCCGCAGGAGGCTGCAGTGCTGGGACTCCCCCGCTGTGCTGCACCATCAGCCTTCGTGTGCCAGCGGGGTGCTGCCCGCTCACGGCCGCTGTCCCTCGCAGTGATGTGCCACTGCCAGCGCCGGGGAGCTCAGGTGATCCTGGGCCGGGACTCCCATCTGCACGTCTACGAGCACGGCGGAGTCGCGCAGGTGGGTGCCGCGGACGGGGCGGGCCCAGCGGCACCGGCAGCCGGGGCTGGGCAGGCTGGAGGGCGGCTTGCTGCTGCCCTCCGCTGGCTGCCGGCTCCGGGCTCGGCGGAGGAGCCCACGCTGGGTTGCGCAGCAGCATCACCGACATGACCCGGGCCACGGCTGGGACTGGGCTGGGGCCCGCGGGCACCGTCCCCGGTCAGCTCTGCTCTGCCCCGCCCCGGGCGCAGGTCGCTGGTGTCCACTCCCAGGCGCTGCCGGACTTGCCCGATGGCACCTTTGACCTGGAGCTGCTGGAGCTGACCATCCGCGAGGCCCACGGCAGCCGGTACCACCCGCGCCCCGAGCTTGTGTGCCTGGAGAACACGCACAGCTCGGCTGGGGGCCGGGCGCTGCCCCTTGCCTACCTGCAGCAGGTATGAGCCCGCAGCCAGAGCCAGCTGCAGTGCTGGCAGCGTGCACCACAGGGGCACCAGGCTGTGCTAAGGAGCTCAGAACGTGCCTCGTGTTGGCACCGGCTGCCCCAGGGGTCCCTCCAGCTCAGTGCCTCCCCCCAGGTCCGTGGGCTTGCCGACCGCTACGGGCTGCAGGTGCACATGGACGGAGCACGGCTGATGAATGCGGCAGTGGCACAGAACGTAGAGCCAGCTCGGATCACCCAGCACTGTGACTCCGTGTCCCTCTGCTTCTCCAAGGTGCTCACTGGGGCCTTGCCCGTATTCAGGGCACTGGGCTGAGCACCCAGCTTGCAGGCTGGGGTGTCCCTGGGCACATCCCAGCAGGGGCAGCCCTGGTCACCCCTTGGTGTCTCGGCAGGGCCTGGGTGCCCCGGCCGGTGCGGTGCTGGCTGGACGCAGGGACTTTGTCGCCGAGGCCTGGCGCATGCGGAAGCTGCTGGGCGGCGGGATGCGGCAGGCGGGAGTGCTGGCAGCTGCAGCCCTTGTTGGCCTGGAGCACGTGGGGGTGAAGCTGCGCAGGGACCACGACAATGCCTGGCGCTTTGCTGAAGGTATCTTGGGGGCCCTTTGCACGGCGGGAGGCGCAGGCACAGGCAGCCTAACGCTGCTCTGTTTCCACGTGCTGCTGCACGCTGGGTTGGCATGAGCTCACTGCCCGTGCCTGCACACCTGGCACTGCTGCAGGACAGCGGCACAGGCACCTTCCCTGGGCTGAAGCTCCAGCCAGGCCAGGATGATGCTGTGGTCCCTGCCTCCTGTGGCCACAGTGCCACATAGAGGGGAGGGCAAAGGGCCCCTTCTTCAGCCAGGACTAGTGCAACCTCCCCTCCTGGTTATCCAGCCACTGGGCTCAGTGCCTCCCACCCCTATCTCCCACAGGCATTCAGGAGCTGAACTTGCCCCTCTGCTCTGTCAACCTCATGGCGGTGGAGACCAACATCGTGATGGTGAACATCAGCGGGGGCTGCCCATCCCCTGCAGAGCTCTGTGAGCACCTGCGGGCTGTGAGCGAGGAGGAGCTGGCCAAGACCGGCCACGCTGTCAGCGTCCTGCTCTTCCCCTGGTCGGCACACACCGTGCGCGCTGTCTGGCACTGCGATGTCTCGGCCCGCGACACCGAGCTCACAAAGAAGAAGCTGGAGTTTGTGGCCAGGAAGTGCCAGGAGAAGCTGACCCTGGGGCTGCGCCCAACTCCTCCGAGTGTAGGGGGAGCCTGAGCATCCCCCCAGCCCTGTCCTGGCAGCTGAGGTGCTGGGACCAGCCACAGCATCTGCAGCACAGCATCCACCCCGTGTGCAGCCCCGCAAGGCAACGTGAGCCCTGCCCCGGGGACACCCCAGCCTGCCTGGCAGTGGGAGCATCTTCACAGGCACGTCCAGAGGTAACAGGGGGAGCCCACAGCAAACACATCCTCGGGGCATCCTTTAGACCCTGCAGCAGCTCAGCTACTGTAACCTGGGTCTCAGAGAGCACCCAAAGGTGGAGTCAGACACCCCACCCCCCCAGTCCACACACTGTGCCTGGCTCACGTGCACTGCATGGGTGTGGGGATGCTGCAGTGGAGAGGCAGATCCCGAGGGATGGTCAGGGCATGAAATAAACATGTTCTGGCAGCGCTGTGGCTGCGCAGGGTGTTTCCTCCCAAGTGTGCAGCTCTCCTGACTGTGCAGCAGGAACATCCTCGCAGCCCTGAGGTACCCGCTGGCTTAGCACAGCCCCAGCTCCCCAGGAAGCAGTTCCACCCAGGCAGCAGTTGCTCCTGATTTATTTTGTGTTGGCAATAAGCAGTTCAAAGGGAACAAACATCATCACCCCTTTGTCCAGACATAGCCCATCAGGTCTGCCAGCTCCTTGCACTCCATATGGGCACAAACACCTCAGCAAAGGAATGCTATCCCTGGTGTAACTGGTGCTCCCCTGCTCCAGCCTCCTGCCTAGTGGCAGGCATCAGCCACAGTGAGGAGGGCAGCGGGGTTGGGTGTGCACAGGGCTGTGTTCCCATCTCTGCTCCATCCATGCCATCAGGCTCTCAAAATCATGTTCAGAATCACCTGAGATGAGGAGTGGAGCCCTGTGAGCAGTGCCTGGCCCCACTCCTCTGCTCCTGAAGCCCTGAGGCTGCAGCCCCACACCCACATGCAGGGAGCACTCCCCTCAGCACAGCGCCCTGGGCTGTGTAATCTTGGCTGTGCTCAGAGTGCAGGGAGAACGGGGGCTCTTCCCCTACCTGAGTGAGGATGTAGCTGTCCTCAGACAGCTTCTCAACAATGTCAAAGTGATCCACACCGGCAAGATCCAGCATGGAGACGGACCAGCCGGCTGCACGCAGGGCCTGTGGAGAGAGAGGCACTGGTGGGAGGGACCTGGCCCCCATCCGCAGCGGGAATCACAGCTCCTCAAGGACCAGCCTTCCCCGGAGCCGCTGTCATCCACTGCAGCAGGACTGCTGCTCTGACACAGCACCTGAGCCCCTCCCAGCCCGGCGGTCCCGGCTCTGGACCATGCTCACCAGGACGTACTCCCGCGACTGCCGGCGGAACTCCGGGGAGTCGTGCTGGGCCACGGCCACCAGCACCTTGCAGGCTGCGGCAGCAGGTGCTGCCAGGGCGATGTGCAGCAGGGGACTGTTCCGCTGGGCCACCTCCCTGAGGAGACACAGCGGTGGCAGTGGCCGCAGCCCCGTGTGCTGGGCCACGTGCCCGGGCAGGCAGAGGGCAGAGCCCCGCTCACCGGGTCATGTTAAGCGCATCGTTCACGTAGGTGTGCAGGATGGGCTCAAGGTCGTACACGCCGCTCACCAGCACCGCTCCTGGGCCAGAGGAGGGTGAAGGGTTGTGAGACCATTTTTCTTGTGCCCATGTCACATTCCAGACCTCAGAGAGTGGCTGATGGGCACAGGGGCAGCTTGTCCAGGAGCCAAGTCCCGCACTCCCAGCATGTCCTGGCTGACATCAGCTTGGGCAACTCGTCTCCTTCAGCTCTACAGCCCCATATAGGCAGCAGAGACACCTTGTCCTGGGTGTAGACACCAGCTCCCTTTGAGCCCCTGTGCCTGGACATGGTGCTGCTACCTTTGATATCTGGCATCACACCGTATTCCGTCCAGTCTGTGGACAACACCATGGCTGCCAAGTGAGCCCCCGCTGAGTGTCCACACAGGTAAATGCCTCTGCAGAGAGGGAGCCATGAGCCAGTGCAGGGAGCAATAGTGCCTGGGGACACCCTGCTCTTTCCACAAGCGCCACAGTTCAGACACAGCCCAAACACATTTCTCAGTCCATCGGCTGACACCTCACACAGTGACAAGGGAGCATGGCCACTGGTGATGCCCAGTGCTCGGACTGAGCTGCCGAAGCCCCATCACAGCTCAGGGGTCAGCTGCCATCCCCTGCACCAAACCCCATGCAGGGACCACCATGTGCACAGTTTGCCTTGACAACCGGATGGCAGCCATGCTGGTGGGGCAGAGGGGCCCTGGGGGCGGCCTGTGGCCCACCTGATCCTATTGTAGCGCTCCACCAGGAAGGCGATGCTGCGCCGCACCTGCAGCACCATGGCGTCCATGTGTCCTGGGCAGAGCTGAGCGTCAGGAGGGCACAGGGCTACGAGGGGCACCCACAGCCTCTCCCGGCCAGCACCTACCTTTGGGAGCGATGTCGTAGCCCACGGCCACCAGCCCTACGCCCTGTGACACCAGTGAGGGGGCTGCAAACCCTGACTCGTCTTTACTGGGGGGAAACAGAAGGTGGCCAGGCTGTGGGGGCCGGGGTCTCTGGGGCCGGGGCCAGACCCGGTGTACCGAGGACAAGCCCGGTGTCACAAGAAAGGAAGTGGTAACGGGGAGCCAGGGACTCCCTTCCCAAGGGATTCCCTCGCCGACAGCACGCCTCACCTCAGACACTGCCAGTATCCACCATGGATATAGACCAGGACAGGGAAGGCTGCACAGCACAGTCTGGGGTGAGCACGGGTCACAGCCCCTGCCCGCCACCGCTGCCACTGCCTGCCCACCACCTACTCTCAGATGGGTCCGTGGGGAGGTAGATGTCCAGCTTCTCGCCATCCCTGTCGCCGTAAGGGACGTGCAGCAAGGTCCGCGAGCCAGCCCGGGCCCGCTGGGTTCCTGCGGGAGAAGGGACACGGCTCCTGGGTCAGCCCCGCTCCTGCTCCCGGTCCCGGCCCCGCCGGTCCCCCTGGCCGAGCCGCCCCCCCCTCACCTGCCGCCGTCGCCGCGAGGTGGGCCTGGATCACTTCTTCGGGGCCCATGCGGGGAGACCAGCGGCTTGGGGAGTACTGCTGCTCCAGCTCCTGCGGGCACGGCGGCTGCGGCGAGGCGGGGACCGGGCGAGGCGCCCCGACCCCGACCCGCCACCGTCCGGGAGCCGCGCGCTGCCCACCCCGCGGGACCCACCTCCGCGGGCATGTCCCGCCACCCGCCCATGTTGCGGCAGGGACAGCTCCCGCTCCTGGTCCCGGTCCCGGTCCCGCTCCCGCTCCCGGTCCCGGTCCCGGTCCCGAGCCCAGGTTCGCCCGGGGGCGGGGCCGCTCAGCCCCTATTGGCAGCCCGGGAGGTGGGGCCGGAGCACGTGACGGGGGCGGAGCCCCGGGCCGGGCCGCTCCCATTGGCAGGCCGGGGGGTGTGGCCGGGGACCCCTGGCGGGCTGGCGGAGCGATGACGTAACAGCCGGACGGCGCGCGGTGCACGCCGGGAAGGCGCGAGTTCTCAGAGGGAAAAAAGAATTTTCGCGCCTGTGTCGCCATTGGCCCGGCGGGCGGCGCGAGACACTTCCGATTGGCTGGCGCGGCGGCGCGGGGGCGCGAGGCCTGTCTGATTGGCCGGCGGGGCGGGCGGCGGAGCGGTGCGCGGGCTCGCAGGCAGGCAGGCAGGCAGGCGGGCAGGCAGGCAGGCAGGCAGGCAGGCAGGCAGGCGGGCAGGCAGGCAGGCGGGCGGGCGGGCGGGCGGGCGGGCGGGCGGTCAATCAATCAATCAATCAATCGTTCAGTTTGTCAGTCGGTCGGTAGGGCAGGCAGGCAGGCAGTCAATCGGTCAGTCAGTCAGTCAGTCGGTCGGACGGGCAGGCAGGCAGGCAGTCAATCGGTCAGTCAGTCAGTCAGTCGGTCGGACGGGCAGGCAGGCAGTCGGTCAGTCAGGCAGGCAGGCGGTCGATCAGTCGGTCGGTCAGTCAGTCGTCAGTCGGTGAGCGCCGGTGGAGCCATGAGCTGCCTCACGGTGCCCGGAGTCCACCCCGGCTCACCTGGCCGCCCGCGCGGGCAGATCCAGGTACCGGCCGCAGGGACCGGGACCGGGGAGGGGGTCTGTGGTGTGGCCGGGCTGCGGGGGGTCACAGCGCCGCGCCGGCACCAGGCGGGGCGCGGGAGCTGCCTGTGGGGTTCCATCGCGCTTACTCCACCCGCTGACCTCCGGTTCTGCCGCAGGTTATCTTCGGACCCATGTTCTCCGGGAAGAGGTAGGCCCGGGGCGGGCGGGAGCAGGGGGAGGTCCATGTGGGGCACAGGGGATGGCCCCGGCCCTGCTGATCGCCGTCTCTCCCGCAGCACGGAGCTCATGCGGCGGGTGCGGCGCTTCCAGCTTGCTCAGTACCGGTGCCTGCTGGTGAAATACGCCAAGGACACGCGCTACGGGTCCTCCGGTGTCTCCACGCACGACAAGTGAGTCCCTGCGGCAGGAGCACCCCCCGCTGCGGGCCCAGCAGCTCGGCTGCAGGCCTCACCTGCCCTCCCTTCCCAAGGAGCACCATGGAGGCCGTGCCAGCCTGTTTCCTCAAGGACGTGTACCAGGACGCGCTGAGCTCCACAGTCATTGGCATCGATGAGGGCCAGTTCGTAAGTGCCGCGGCAGGTCCTGGGGAGCTCTGCAGGATGGGACCTCCCCCACGCAGCCCAGGGTCTAAATCCTCGGGGGGAGAGGGGGAAGAATACCCTGAGACTATTCGATCCCCCTGTGCTTGTACAAACCCTGTCCTTCCTGCAGGCAGAGGACAGTGGGGCTGGAGCCCATTTTATGGGTAGGCAGCATGGCTCCATTTCATTTTGTGCCCTGTGCTGCTGGATCTGGAGCAAAGTACTGCCCCTTCTTCCTCCTGATGCTGTTTTGGTACCTTCTGTAGTTCCCAGACATCGTGGAGTTCTGTGAGATGATGGCCAACACTGGGAAAACCATCATCGTTGCTGCTCTTGATGGCACTTTCCAGAGAAAGGTAAAACATTTGTTTCAGTACAGCGGCTGCTTTGAGCCCCTCATAGAACCATCCAACAGAACCATCCTGCTGTCTTGGCACAGGCCTTCGGGAGCATCCTGAACCTGGTGCCTCTGGCAGAGAGTGTGGTGAAGCTGAACGCTGTGTGCATGGAGTGCTACCGAGAGGCGTCCTACACAAAGAGGTTGGGAGCAGAGAGGGAGGTGAGTTCTGAGGAGCTGGGCTGTTTCAGCCTGGAGAAGAGAAGGCTCCTTAAGGGGAGACCTTAGAGCAGCTCCAGTGCCTAAAGGGGATACAGGAAACCTGGAGAGGGGCTTTGGACAAGGGCCTGTATGGACAGGACAAGGGGAATGGCTTTAACCTGCCAGAGGGGAGACTGAGATGAGCTCTTAGGCAGAAGCTCTTCCCTGTGAGGGTGCTGAGGCGCTGGCACAGGGTGCCCAGAGAAGCTGTGGCTGCTCCATCTCTGGCAGTGTTCAAGGCCAGGTTGGAAACAGGGGCTTGGAGCACCCTGCTCCAGTGGAAGGTGTCCCTGCCCGTGGCAGAGGAGTGGAACTGGATGAGATTTAAGGTCCAGCCCAAACCAGTCTGGGATTCCCTTGGGAGAGAAAGCCCTGCAGTAGCTTCACCCTGCCAGTCCTGCTGGTGTAGAGGGATCTCCTCGGGGGAGCTGAGCTCTGCAGAGTCACTCCCCCAGTTTTCCTGCCAGGTTGAGGTGATTGGAGGAGCAGACAAGTACCACTCCGTCTGCAGAGCCTGCTACTTCCGCCATCAGCCCCCTCAGCCTGGGCCAGAGAACAAGGAGAATGTGCCCCTGATGCTGAAGCAGCTCAATGTGCCTGCCTCCTGCCGCAAGATCTTTGCTTCCTGACTGCTGGGCTCCTGCCTGTGGGAGGCCAAGTAGAAGGCAGCTGAAGGCTGCAGCTCCAAGTGCTCCGGCTTCCTCTGCTTCAGCAGAACTGAACTGCCCAGTGCCCCCTGCAAAGCCCCTGCCACTCCCCTGCTCCAGGCACAGGGAGGAAGAGGATCAGCTGCCCCTCATGCAGAAGTGGAAGCCTGGCTCAAGGGGAGTTCCTGTCTCAGAACATGTGAAGAGACAGGTGTAGCTACTGATGCTGCCACCAAACCAGCCCTGGAACCCTGTCATAGCAGTCGGGCTGCAGGTTCCCATTGCTCCAGCTGCTCTCCTGGGCTGGGCATAGGCTCAGCCTGGCTCTGGTGGCTGGTTCCCTCCCCTGGGAACGCAGCTGTTTCTCCCGGGTGCCCTGTTGCTAAATCCCAGGTTTCTTAAGACACAATGTACAGTAACTCAGTATTTTTTAACGCACTTCCCTTTTCTATGCAGTCCAAGGGAATAACCCATCCCTCAGCCTGGCTTTCGGTGTTCCCTTTGAACGACTGCATGAGGCTCATTCCTTTGCTGTTACGCTCTTGATCTAACTGTCCTGTAAATCTGTTGAAACAGAAGAGGAAAGGCAGGGTGACTGGCAGCTTGACAGCAGGCTCTTACTAGTGTTAGTCTATCAGTAGTCTCTGTATTAAGACAGGGTCCTTTTGGAAGGGAGTTTTGCTCAGGGCCAAGCTCAGTGCTGCCCCTTCAATGCTCTGTGAAGCAGTTGGAGCCTCAGGACTTAACCTGTCAAGGGTTGGGCTGCTGTTCCTTCAAAGACCCAGTGATTTGGAGAAGCGTCTCTGCTTTGGGTGAGTGATTCACAGCTCCTATTCATGTACATTGCTGCCTTCTGAAACTTCTCAAGGGCGATTCCTCTGCTGCAGGTTGGCTGAAGGATCCTCTTCTCCCTTTGTTTGACTTTTGGCTTTCTGGAAGGTTTGGGTTTTCTTCCCTATTCCTCCCAAAAGCACTTTTACCTTTAAGCCAGTGCCCATAAGCTCCAAGCAGCAGCTCTTGGCTCTGGCCAGCTCACACCTGCCTATGCAATGCAATGCTTTCTGCCTACACCCACCAGCCAGGAGGAGGGACCTCCCCAGGAGGTTATGACGCCATCTGATAAGCGTGTCCCTCTGCATTACTTAAGGTGGTGACACTTTTAGCACACACAAGTGTGTGAGTGCCAGGCCTGGGCTTTCCCCTTTAATAAATAACTTGATGAATTAAGCATAATAAATAACTTAATGAGTCTCTGTGTGTGTTTTATACCAGTCGGCTCTGAGCAGACTCCCCTGCAGGGACCAGCACAGGCTGATAGCTTGCAGCAGCTGCCTGCGCTGGAGCCCAAACCTACCCAACAGACTAAAAATAGACCCAGCATGAGTGGGCTGTTTGCAGTGCAGGAGGCGGCTGGGGCTGCTCCCTGGCCTGGGGGCCCTGGCCCTTGGGGGAGAGAAGGAATCCCGCTTTGCTTCCCCAGAGAAGAGAGGCGTGGGGGGGCGAGGTGAAAGTTTATTCCATCTCTACAGTGACAAAAACTACTTGAAGGCCAGCCCCAGCAGCGCGAGCTCGCACACCACACTGCTGCTGGGTGCAGCAGCACACACAACCTGAGACAGGCAGCCCGCACCAGCGCCTTGGCATGGGCCGGGAGCTGAGTGGGGTGTGGGATGCAGAGGCAATGCAGGGGCTACAGCAGCAGGAATTACACCCAGGGCCCCTGTCAGAGAGTGGGGTCAGCCCTGGACCCACTGAGAGATCCCAGCACTCATTGCTCCCACAGATCCCAAGCAGCATCACCCAGCAATGGCAGCTCTGGTGCAGGCTGTGGGAAGGCACAGCACAGTTTAGAGGTGAGATAAGACAGGGCTTTGGCATGAAGCTCACCCAGCAGCAGCCGAGGGGAAGGCACGGGAGAGGCAGGAGCCGGATGGCCCAGCTGTGCTATGGCAGCAAAAGCTGGCACTTGAGGGGTCGCAGCCAGCGGGGCTGGAAAGGCACCATAATGGGGCAACAGTCATGGGCATGGCAGGGCAGAGCCGGGGGTGCAAACCACACGCTCACCCCACAGCAGCTTCCCCAAGGGCAGGAGCTTGGCCTCACAGGGCCAGCCCCACACATTCACCCTCCCCACAGCCACAGGGCTGCACTCAGCAGTTGTGCATTGCACACCGGGTCCCAGCACTGGGGAGCTCAGCTCCTGCACCCCACACCACGGCCAGTGGCCTTCACACAAAGCAGCAGCCACTTTCCCACCCACTGTCCCCCTTCACGTGGCAGGTCCCTCCCTGCACCCCACAGCAGAGCACTGCACCGGTGCAGCCGTCCCTGCTGGGCTCTGGCCGCGGCTCAGTACACTGGCGGCGGCTGGTACCCCTCAGGGGCTTCCGCCGTATGGGTGAAAGGTGGCTGCTGGTAGCTCTCATGGCTGATGTTGGGGTAGCTGGAGTAGGGAGTTGAAACCTCTGGGCTGGGGTCAATGTAGCTCTGAGCAAAGTCCTCCACCCCCATTTTGTACCTCTTGTAAGCGAAGGCGATCAGTAGGCCCTGGAGAGACAAGGGGCCGGTGGCGTCAGGGCTATGTGGCCAGGCAGGCCCTGCACCACCCTCCCGAGCACGGCAGTGCCCAGGTCCCCTGCGGCAGCACTCACCCAGGAGAAGATGGAGAAGAAGCTGAAGGTGATGGCAGCGCGGGCAGAGTCAGCCCCGATGTGCACATCCTCGGCCCGTGTCCAGGCCCACTGGTTGGTCAAGAAACAAAAGCCAACAAACCACAGGAACGTCCAGAGACCTAAAGGGGGAAGGCAGGAGCATGAGGGGCCAGGGCTGCATCCTGCTGCTCCCAGGAGGGTCCCCAGCCCTGACCCTGCTCCCACCAGGCTGCATAGGGCTGGTGGCTGGCGCAGGCACCCAGCACGGCCTCCAGTGGCTCCTCCAAGTGCTTTGAGCAGCGAGCGCGTGGCCCGTGGGCAGTGTTCCAGGCCGGAGCGACTCCCTTCGCCAGGCACCGTCAGCCATGTCATGGGACAAGGGCAGCCATTGTGGCAGCACAGGAGGCACAGCCCTGCCCACACCCGCACACACCTGAGAAGCCGAGGTCTGCTAGGACCAGGTACTTGCGGTCGGTGGTGTTGCTGATCTGCGGGAAGTAAATGTCCACCACGAAGAAGAAAATGCAGGCGAGGAAGGCGATGACGCCGATGCCAATGCCGTAGCGACAGGCATCCTCGTTGCGGTTGAAGATGCAGAAGAGCTGGGAGGAAATGGGGGTGTTGGTGTAGCCCTCCCCGATCAGGCACGAGAAGACGATCAGGGCAAAGACCTGCGGAGATGGGAGCCGGTGTCCAGTGGGCAGCACCGGGGCCCAGGAGTCCGGCCAGGGCTGTGGGCACCGGCACGGGCTGGGCCCGGCACCGCTGTGCGTTCGCACCGCGGCTGCCCCGGGCCGGGAGAGAGGAAGAGAAGGGGAAGGAGAAGGCCGCGGCGGGCGGGCTCCGGGGCGGGCAGGAGGGAGGGGAACGCCGGGCCGGGGGGGCCCGGAGCGGGCAGGCGAGAGGGAGAGGAGGGGAAGGCCGTGCCAGGCCTGGCCGGACGGGCGGGCACCGGGGAGCGGCACCCACCCTCCCGCAGCCCCTCCCGTTCCCGTACCGTCGGTCCCGACTCACCGCGCTGGCGACCCTTGCCAAGACCTGCGGCTGCTGCACGAAGCGGCCCAGATCGAAGGCGCCGCCGGCCTTGGCCGCCCCGTAAGCACCGCCGCCACCGCCCTCCATCGCGCCGGAGCCGCCGCCGCGTCCCCGCCGCTCCTGCGCGGCACCGCCCCGGGGCGGGCCGGGCCGGGCGGTCCCCGCTGCCAACGGGGCGGGGCGCGGCGGGCTCGGGCTATTGGGCCCGGGTCCCCCCCAGCCGGGTCCCTGAGCGCTGCGCCCGCCCCGCGTCTACCCGGGGTACCTGTGGTCCCCGTTGGCGCTCGGTCCCTCGCCGTGGGGAGGGCGGCAGCCGCGCACGGGGAGCCCCGGCCCCACGGCAGCTCCACGCGGTCCGCGGAGGGGAGCGCCCGGCACCTCCCGACGTACTTTGTGCCGCGGGACAGGCCCGGCCCCGCGGTGGGTCTCGGTGAGCGCGACCAGCGGTGTGCTCCGCTGGGAGATCGCCCGCCGCCCCTCGCCGGCACCGGGGGCCCTGGGCTGGCCCGGGGAGCCAGCTGGACGGGGCGGCTTCGTTCCAGCGCTGAGACGCCAGTTCCTGGTACCGGGGCGGGCAGGAGCTGTCGGGGGGGGCCGGGGGTCGGGCCGGGAGCCTCGTGGGGGCCACTGCCTGCCCGGAGCAGCCTTAGTCCGCCCTGGGAGGGCTACCGAGGCTTGGGGTGGTGGAGGGGGAGGAGGGACGGGAGGAAGGAGAAGGCGCTGGGGCTCCGGCAGGCGGGGGCAGGGGGACGTGAGCGGCGAGACAACGGCGGAGCCGCTCTCGGGTCCCGGGAGAGCACTGGCCGGGGGGGGAGGGTACGGCTCTGCTTCGGGGGGAGAGAGCAGTTCGAGCTCGCAGGGCCAGTTCGAGCCCTGTGGGCCCGGAGAAGGGGCGTCCTCGCCGCCCCGGGACCGCGGGTGCCGGTCGGAAGCGCAGAGCCCCGGAGGCGGGCGGGCTCCTCCGGCGCTGCCCGGGGCTGGTGCGGGCGCCCCGTGCGGCGGGACCTGCTCGGCGGAGCCTGCGCCGCCGCCCGCTGCCCTTCCTTCCTGCCCCTCCGCGGCTCCAAGCCCGCTGGCTCTGGGCCGGGCTGGCCCTGTGCTCCTCACGGGTTTAGACACGGGTTTAGCTCCACAGTCCCGGCACCCGCTCCATCCCCGTCCCAACGGCCGGCAGCCCCCGGGCAGCTGAGGAAATCGGGGTGCCGTGGCACGAGGCCTGCTGACGTCTGTCTGCTCACCGTGGCAGGGCACCTACCAGAGGGAGCGCCGTGCCACCAAGACCCCTCGGCCCTGCAGGATGTCTCAACCACCCTCCTTTACCCTCCATGTCTCTGACGACACCGGGAGTGATGGGTGTGTACGAGCGGTGCCTCCGGCATCCTGCCCCCCCCAACAGGCTCTGGGTGCCTGTGCCATGAGGCAGCATGGCTGGGCTTTGGGTTGGCACTGGGGCTTTGCCATGGTTCCAGGCCCTAGAGCCTACCCCAGCCCTAGGAGAGCAGGTCTGTGTCCCCACAGCGAGGAGCCAAGCCCGAACAATGAAGGAGCCCTGCACACCTCCTTCCACCAGCTCATCCAGGAGCAGAGCAGCCTGATGGAGGCAGGTCTGGAGCTGGAGATGCAGGATAGGGGCAGAGGTAAAGCCCCATGGCCACAGTCAGGGTGGGACAGGGACAGTGTGTGTGCCTGGACCCTGCCTGGGCCAGCTGCGGCCAAAGCATGTGCAGGAGCCCACTGACCCTTCACCAGTGCAGGCAGCAGGACAGACCTGCCCTTGGGGACATGGAGAGTGGCCCTGGAGAAGGGGGTGTGCCAGAGGGAGTACACACCGGGGCGGGTGCCTGGCTGTAGTGCCAGAGCAGGGCAGCAAGACCACAGGGGCTGGAGCCATGGGTGCCCTGGCTCTCACTGCTCTGTGTCCTGCCCTCCCTCTCTCAGAGCCTTCGGCCCTCCAGGTGCCCCCAGACACTGGTGCCACAGCCTGGCCAGAGCCCGAGCAGGGTGAGCAGCACCCTGGGTACTCCTCCGCTTCCCTGCGGATCCTTGCCAGCATGCCCAGCCGCACTATTGGTAGGTGCCACCAGGCAGCCCTGGACCCAGGAGCTCTCCTGTCCCCTTGCTGTCCTGTGGCCACTCACCCTGTGCCCGCTGTCGCTTGCAGGGCGCAGCCGCGGGGCCATCATATCCCAGTACTACAACCGCACGGCACGGCTGCGGCGCCGGAGCAGCCGCCCGCCCCTGCAGCAGCTCTGCCGCACAGCGCGGCCCAGCCTGCGGCTGTACGACCTGGAGACCGACCCCGCCACGGCCACACTGCAGGGTGAGCATCACCGGGCACTGTCCCCACAGCAGGTTTGGGACGGGCACATCCTGGTGGCTGCATCCTGAAGAGCCCCTTGTGCCCCCAGACAAGAGGAGCCTGCTGGTGAACGAGCTGCTGAGCCTCTCACCCAGCCACCGCAGCCACATGCTGCTCACTGTGCCCCTCTGCCTGGCAGAGAAACGCGCCCTCCGGTACGTGCAGTCCCACCGGCCCCACAGTGCTCCCACAGCCAGAGCTGTCCCGGGGCGCACACCCCCTCTGACACCCCTCTCTGCTGGGCAGGCAGGAGCTGAGCGGGCAGAGGGGCCCCCCGAGGCACCGTGCCCAACACCAGGATCCCTCTCCCTGCAGAGGGTCCAAGGACCACATCATCCTCGTAAGTCCGGGGCATGGGTGTGCGGAGCAGCATCGGGGGCTCCGGTGCAGGGTCCGACCCCAGTGCTCTCCCTGTGCTCTCCCTGCAGTGCTGCTGTGGGCTCTGGTACAGGCTCCTGTCCCTGCTTCCCGCCGTGCAGCCCTGGCACTACGCCCTGAAGCAGATTGGTGGCCGTTTCGGCTCCAGTGTCCTCTCCTACTTCCTCTTCCTCAAGATGCTCCTTATGTTCAACATCATCTCATTCCTCATCCTCCTGGTCTTTGTGGTGGCCCTGCAGGCTGCGTATCCCCCTGCCTCAGCCAACCCCCAGCCCTTCACTGGCCTTGAGCTCCTCACAGGAGCGGTAAGCACTGTGCCAGTGCATCCCCAGGCCAGGAGCTGCTCCCAGCCTGGGGTCCAGCCCTGCATCCCCCCCACCCCCAGCAATGCCCCATTCCTGCATTCCTGCATCCCCACCACAGTGATGTCCCAGTCCCTCCCCTTGCACAGTCTGGGCACTGGGACCATCAGTGCCGGGGGTGCAGAAGGGGGCCCTGGTGCTGCCGCATCCCAGGGCTCTCTCCCCATGGGCTGGCCCGGATGTGCTGGGCTGGGCAGGGAGCCGAGGGCCCCATCGTGCCTTTCCACAGGGCTACTTCACTCACTCACTGCTCTACTACGGCTACTACAGCAACACCACCCTCAAGAGCCCCTGCACCTCCAGCCGCAGCACGTGCCCCCTCGCAGCGCCCCCGCTCCCATACAACATGTCCCTGGCCTACATATCCAGTGTTGGGGTCTCCTTCCTCATCACCTGCGTCCTGCTGGTGTACAGGTGGGTTGGCAGCACCTCGGGCACTGCGGCCTTCACCCAGTGCTGGTGCTCTGACACCTTCCTCTTGCTGCAGCATGTACCGCTCCTTTGGAGAGAGCTACCGTGTGGGCAGCTCCTCGCGGGACCTGCCTGCCAAAGTGTTCTGTGCCTGGGACTTCAAGGTGGTCCAGAGGCGCTCAGTGAAGCTGCAGTGTGAGAACATCTGCACCCAGCTGAAGGTGAGCGCCGCGCTTGGTCCTGCACACTCTGGGTCCCTCCTGGCTGCAGCCCCAGCGCCGGTTGGGCAGCACTGGCTCTGCTCTACAGGAGCTGCTGGCGGAGCAGCGCTGCAGCTCCCGCTCCCGGAGCCTCTGCCAGCGCCTGGGCCGCACCGTGGTGCTGCTGCTGGCCTGGCTGCTGTCGCTGAGCACGGTGCTGGGCTGCGCCGTGGCTGTGCACCGCTTCTCGCAGCACATGCACACGGTGAGTGCTGCCCCTCGCCCCGGTGCTGGGCTGGGTACTGGGGAGGCGGTGGAGCAGCCCCGGAGACGTTCCCCATGTCCTCACCGAGGTGCCGCTCGCCAGGTCCAGCAGGACCACCGGGCACGGGGAGGTGGGGAGCGGCAGCAGGAAGCCCTCCTGCTGGCCCTGCCGCTCGTGGTGTCTGTGCTCAATGCCGTGATGCCCCACCTGTACAACCTGCTGGCGGCGTGGGAGAGGCAGGACTACCCCGGGGCTCAGGTCTATGTGGCCATCTGCAGGTAGGGTGGATGGGAGCATCCTGTGCCCCACCTGTGGTGTGGGGAGGCTTTGGGGCTGGGCACTCTGTCCATGGGGCTCAGCCCCCCCCACCCAAGGGCTCAGGGGCTCCTGACCCTGCTCCTGCTCCCCAGGAACCTCATTCTGAAGATGGTCCTGCTTGGTCTGCTCTGCTACCAGTGGCTCAGCCGGAGGGTTGTCTGCTCAATGGAGGAGGTCAGTGCTGCCGTGCGGGGTTGGGCTCTGTGGGGGTCAGTGCAAGGGGCAGCCTGCGCCCATGTGAGCCCCCTGGGACACAGCATCCAGACTGTCCCTTGCCCAGGGAGCACAGAGCAAAGCCAAGGCTGCAGCAGGGCTCTGCACTGCGAGCACCATCTGCTCCTTTGCCAGGGAGAGGGGGGTGACAGCCAGACGGGCTCTCCAAATCTGGGGTGGCTGGGAAAGGGGTGCAAGGGAGGAAAAGGTCCCACAGCCCCTCACAGCCACGGGAAGGTCGAGGAGGAGAAGCCTCATTGCCAGCTTGATGTCTTGACAGGGTGGAGAGGTGGGCCAGTGGGAGCCTCATGGGGTTCAAGTGCAAGTCCTGCATGTGTGCTGGGGCAATCTCAAGCACAGATATACACTGGGTGGAGAATGGTTTGAGAGCAGCTCTGAGGGCTTGGGGTGATGAGAGGCTCAGCATGAGCCGGTGGTGTGCACTGCCAATGGGGCTGTGCCACTCTGCTTGTTTCCCCAGTGCTGGGAGACGTGTGTGGGGCAGGACCTGTATCGCTTTGTGGTGATGGACTTTGTATTCACGCTGCTGGACACGCTCCTTGGGGAGCTGGTGTGGAGGTAACTGCCCCGGGAGGTGTCCCCCGGCGGTGACAGCCCCAGCCCGGCCCCGGCCCCGCTGCCGTAGCCCCAGGAGCAGTATGGGAGCAGAGCTCTGCCCCTGCCCAGGCTCATCTTGGAGAAGAGGCTGAAGAGGAACCAGAAGCCCCAGTTTGACATCGCACGGAACACGCTGGAGCTGATCTACGGGCAGACCCTGACCTGGTGAGATGCCTCCCGCCTGGCACAGCTCCTTCCTCTGCCACCCAATGCCCCGGGGCCGCTGCAAGTGCCGGGGCTGGCTGGGACTGGGCACTGGGAACTCAGTGGGGTCATGGGGGATGCCCCAGCCCTGCACGGGTGGGATGAGGCCAACAAATCAAAGCAGGCAGGGGGTGCATGTGCCGGCTCTTGGCTGTGCGGAAGCCTGACCAGAGCTGGTGTCGGTGCCGCGCCGCTGCCTCCCTGGGGCTCGGACCCGGCTCAACACATGGTCGCCCTCTCCCAGGCTGGGTGTTCTGTTTGCGCCGCTCCTGCCGGCTGTGCAGGTCCTGAAGCTGCTGCTGCTGTTCTACATCAAAAAGGTGAGAGCTGCCCCCTCCCCGTGACTGTGCAGTGCCACAGGCTGCCCTGCAGCCACCAGCGCGGCCTTGGGAGCGAGAACAGGGTGTCCCCAGGCTTGCTCAGTGGAGGGGATGGATGGGACAGCATCTGTCCTGCTCATGTTCCTGTGGCTGCTTCCTTGAGCCCAGGACTGTGCTCCCTGCCTGCAGACCAGCCTGGTGCACAACTGCCAGTCCCCTAGCAAGCCCTGGCAAGCATCTCACATGAGCACCGTGTTCATCACCCTGCTCTGCTTCCCATCTTTCCTGGGTGCAGCCGTCTTCCTCTTCTACACCATCTGGGCGTGAGTATGTGCTGGACCACGGCTTGGGCACAGAACTGCTGCTGCCTGCTGAAGGAGAAGGTGCCTCCAGCCCTGATGGCACATGGACTGCACCAGCCTGGCACAGGGCTGTGCATCGCTGCCCTGGGCAGGGAGATGCTGCCCAGCTGCTGGTCACTGCACACTGCACAGCGGCAGTTGGACTGTGACCACTGCTCCCAGCTGTTCCTGATGCAGGACAAGGGCGATGGTTGGGCAGGCTGGCCCCTGGAGGGTTGGATCCCTGGGCCATGGGCTGCCCATGGCTCTGACCGGCCCCGTTGGTCTGTGTGCTCAGGGTGCAGCCATCAGAAACCTGCGGCCCCTTCCAGGGGCTGGAAACCATCTACAAGTCCTGGCAGACCTGGGGGCAAGTGCTGGAGAAGTCCAACCCCAACATCACCTGGTTCACCTGGGCCCACCAGCACCTGGTGAAAAACCCATTCCTCCCGTTCTTTGTCTCTGGGGTCCTGCTGTGAGTATGGACCTGAGACTGCCCCCGGGGATGCGCTTTGGGGCGTCCCATCACAGCCCTGAGCGGGGCTGGAGCCGGGGACACTCCAGGGCGCGGTGTCCCGGGCACTGCCATCCCACCCACTGTCATTGCAGAGCCGGGATCTACTTCAACATCCAGGTGCTGAGAGGCCGGCGCAGGATCATCCATCTGCTGAAGGAGCAGATCGCCAACGTGCGTGAGCCCGTCCCGGCTGCTGCAGCCCCAGCGCGGCCACGATCGGGCTCTTGCCCGAGGCCACCTCAGGCATCCCAGAGCACGTCCCGCAGCTGCTCATTGCGACGTCTCTCATTGCAGGAAGGGGAAGATAAAGTATTTCTCATTCAGAAGCTTCACTCCACGTACGAGCGGAGGGGGAGATGCACCTGAGCCCCGGGTGAGCCGTGCACGAGCAGGACAGGGACTGCCCGGGCTCTCAGCTGGGCACATGGGCATTCCTCTGTGCTGGAACGGTGGGAGCAGCACTGCCAGGGCCAGCCCCACTGCTTGCTGGGGAGCAGGAACGTGCAGGAGGTGCTGGGCTGAGCCGAGCCCAGCATTCCATGTCCACTTGCTCCGCTGGCACAGGCAGCCAGGGATGCAGGGCTGAGCCTGCTGGGGAGGCGCCCAGGCTGCTCCGATACCCAGTGTGTCCCAGGGGATGCTGGATCCCTGGTGCTGCTGCTGCCCGGGAATGCTCTGGCTGACAGCAGAACCAGGATCAGGATTGGGATAGGACTGGGGCAGGGAACAGGACGTGGCTGAGGACATTTAGAGTGGTGCAGAACGGGGCCGCAGACACTGTCTCAGGGTCTGTATCTGTCCTCTTAGTGTCAGACACCCCAGGAAGGAGCAGGACGGGACAAGACTCTGCTCACAGTCAGGGGATGGATCTGTCCATCTTTCCAAGCCATTGCAGCGCTGGAAGCAGCAGGACTACGGAGTGCTGTGAAGGATCCTCTGCTCTGGGCTGCAGCAATCAAGAACCTATGGGAGCACAGGGGCATGGGTGCTCCCACTGCCCAGAGCTGCTGGGGATGCAGCAGGACTGTAGGGCACAGTGCTGCCTGGGATGGGGCCATCTCCATGGGTCGTTACTGCCAGCAGAGAATGCTGCTCCCTCCCGTGAGTGCCTCAGGACAGTTTTGGGCTGTTTCCAGAAGCCTTCAGGGACAGTGACACTGTTTGGACAGAACCTGCAGCCCCACTGCACTGCCCAGGAACAGCCCCAGCACAGCTCCAGCCCCATGTCCCACCAGGAGGAGAAGAGCTGGACAATACCTTCCTTACGTACAAAGCCATCTGTGTTGCCCCCCAGCCAGTCATCCCACGCGTGCCTGCAGGACAGGCTCAGAAACCCACCATGGTGCTGAGGGCTGGGCAGAGGAACCAGGGGCTCCGGCTCCCCACTGCAGGCTGAGCTGCCCATTAAACACAGCTGCGTGCAGGGCCCGGAGCCCATGTCTGGACCTGCTGAGCTGGGAGCGGGCGGGTTTTGGTGCTCCCCAGCACTGGTGACTCAGGGGCTGGGTCTGCTCTGGCTCCTCAGCATCACCTGCCCATCGGGCTGTGCCCATGCTGCAGGGTAAGGATCACAGCAGCAGCCACCTCATCATGCGTGGCCCCAGGAGCCATTCACCATCACAGTATGGTCCCTGCAGCCCTCAGCATTGAGAGCTGTGTCCCACCGCAGCCCTGGCAAGCTGTTTGCCCCCATGCCATGACACCAACAGACCCAGGAGGTTGTGTCACAGCATGTGCCAGGCCCAGGCAGCCACAAGCACCCCCATGATCCAGCACTCGTGCTGGGCACGGGGCTGTCAGCACGGACATGGAGCAGTTGTCAGACGCAGGCACAGGTTATCACTGCGGGCATGGGCTGGGCTCTCTGCGCTGACCTGGCTGTTGTCTGACCCCAAGTGCAGAGAGCAGCCACAGGCTGGTACTCTCTGCAGCTCATGGGATGTCCCCAACTAAGGCAGCCCCAGCTCCCGACACCCACCCAGGTCACCCCACTGTGCTCTGCCTGGCAAAACCAGAGCCTCACATGCCCTCAGCCTCCAACCTGGGAGGTGCCACCAGCCCCTGGCCCACGCACCTCCGCGGCCCCCAGTCCCGCTGCCCACAACCTCCCCCATCCAGCAAGTGCCAGCACAGCCCCATGGCTGCACCGCCTGTCTCCTGCTGGTCCCCTCCCCAGGAGGAGGGATTTGCATCGGAGTACAGGGCAGCCGCCAGCCTGGTCAGTACAGTGCAAGCTTTACTGTGAAGTCCCGCGAGGTCCTGCCCACCACCTGCCTGTGGCACCGCTCCCGGCAGGGTCTCCGCAGGCGATGGGCAGGGTCGGTGTCACTGTGGGTCTCCAAGGGTGGCCCGAAGCCACTGCAGGACCTCGGCCAGGCCAGTGCCGTCACAGGCACTGGTCTCCAGAATCGTGATGGGCTGCGTGGCACAGGACACGATGTCCTGCATGCGGAACAGCGACTTCATCTCCATCACGGACATGTAGCAGGGCAGGTCACTGCACCGGCAGGAGGGTCTACATTAGCCCACAGTGCCAGCCCTCCTGCCAGCCCAGCCTCCGGCTCAGGGGTCTCCACAGCCCAAGCCAGCCTGGGCAGTACAGCAAAGGGCTGCTGCCACCTCCAGGACACACCAGGCACCCTTACGCGTCCACCACCCGACGGGAGGGACGCAGGAGCCATCGCGGCCCCTCAGTGCCCTGTGCCCCCACCCTCCGGGTGCCCCCTCCTCACATCTTGTTGAAGAGGATGAGCACGGGCACTGCAGCGAGCGGCGCTGCGGAGAGCACGGACAGGAGCTGGACGCAGGACGAGGAAACCTGGGTCGGGTCGGCGGCATCGACCACAAACTGGAGGAGACAAGGAAGGTGCTGCTGCGGGTGTGCTGAGGGTGCCGGGGTTACCCCTCCCCTGTACCCATGTCCCCCCAGCCCAGTCCCTCACTCGAGGATACGGCTCAGGACACTCTCGGCCGCCGCTCACCATCAGAGCGCTGCACTCGCCGTAGTAGCTGTGCCAGATGGGGCCCATGCAGCCGCCCAGCTCCCGCAGCGTCACGGTCCGCGGCAGCCGCAGGTCGGTCAGGTTGGTGCCCACCTGCGGAGACAGGCGGCTGGGCTGCGTGCACCGGGGCCCCGGGGCCTTACCGGGACCTTACCGGGGCCGCGGCCGAGCTCCCGTCCTTCCGGGCCCTGCCTACCGTGGGCAGCGTGGCCGGCGGCTCGCCCAGCTCCGCGGACCCCTCCTCGGCGCTCAGCTGTGCCGCGCGTTAAGGATCGGTCCCGGGGAAGGGGACGGGACGGGACCCCCCCCCCGGGACCATCCCGATGCCCCCCCCGGTGCCCCGCCCCGCCGGATATGACGCAGCCGCCGCGCCAGCAGGCTCTTCCCGCCGCCGGCCGCCCCCAGCACCAGGCACGTGGGCATCGCGCGCCCCGGCCCCGCCATCGACGCGGGGCCCCGCGGCCCCGCCCCCGGAAGGAGCCTGCCCCCGCCGGAAGCGGAAGCGCCGCGGAGGGGCGGTGGGACAGGACAGGACGGGGCGGGCCTGGGCCGGACCGGGGCCGCGATGGGGCGCGGCGGTGGCACCTTCGAGCGGCTCCTCGGTACTGGACGCGGCCTCCCGGGGAAGGGGGGCATCGCGGCCTCGGGAGCCGGGGTGGGCCCGGGGCTGGTGCTCGGTACCGGGTGGGTCCGGGGTTCCCGGGGTCTGGCGGGGAAGCTCCGGCGCGATCCGGGACAACCGGGTCGTTCCCGGGCCCGGAGCACCGCCGGCGGGGGAAATGGGGTGCAGCAAAGCGGGGCCGGGGGGAGCGGAGCCGCTGGAGCAGACCCGTGGGTTTGTTCCCTGCAGATAAGGCAACGAGCCAGCTCCTGCTGGAGACGGACTGGGAATCCATCCTGCAGATCTGCGACATGATCCGGCAGGGAGACACACAGTAAGTGCTGCCCGGCTTCGGCTGCGCCGGGAGCGCGGCTCCTGCCTGCGGCCTCGCTGCCCCACTACTCCCTCACAGCGCAGCCCACCCACCCTGAGGTGCTGACATCCCCCCGGCCTCGGGAGGTGCAGGTCGTCTCTGGCCTGAAACCCTCAGAGACACTGAGGCTGGAGCATGCTTATTCCTTCTTCTCCCACTTTGCCCTGGGGGAAGTGGGTTGGAACTGGATGATCTTAAGGTCTCTTCCAGTCCTAACCATTCTGTTATTCTAAGCGTGTAGGCTCTGTTGTTTGGGTAGGGGTTGGCAGGTTACCAGCAGCAGGTGGAATCTCCCCTGGGATTCCTCATTCCCTGAGGACATGTTCTCTCTCTCCTTACCCAGAGCAAAATATGCCGTCAATGCGATCAAGAAGAAAGTCAATGACAAGAATCCGCATGTGGCTCTCTATGCGCTGGAGGTAACGTCAGCCCAACCCATGGCACTGGCCAGGGAACATCCCAGTTTTCCCAAGCCTTCTGTGCTGCACAGGCTGCACACAGCATCGGGTCACGGCTTGGAGCCTCCTCCCAGCTCTAGCATAGGAGTTCTGTAACTGATCAGCGTGAGATTTTCCTTCTTTAATCCCATCTCAGCTTTAGGAACAGGCAAAGTGGGGTCTGTTTACACAGCAGCGGTGCAGAGGCCCCCGGGAAGGAGAAGGGGAGCTCAGGCTCCAGCGTGGCTTTATTGATGCTGCCCCAGTGCGACCCATTGCTCACATAGCTGTGTCTCTGTGTGCTGGGATTCCTCACAGGCTGCAGAGAGGGAAGAAGGTGTCGGGCTAATGCTGTCCTCTGCCCCTGCAGGTCATGGAGTCAGTGGTTAAAAACTGCGGCCAAACGGTCCATGATGAGGTGGCCAATAAACAGACTATGGAGGAACTGAAGGAAATACTCAAGGTAAATACAGCTTGGTTTACTGTCATTTTGGAATGAAGTTGGAAAAGCAGCAGGAGCTGTGTGTGTGTCCTCGCTTCTGTTCCCTTTGTGTAAGGAACAGAAGGGAAACTGTCTGGAAATGCATTTGAGAAAAGGGCAAACCACGGTGTGGTGTGTAGAGAGCTCAGGAGTGGTGATGTTTTGAGAGCAGAGGTGGTGTCTGGCTGTAATGTGAGGGGGGAGGAACATGCTGCAAAGGCCTCGATCCTTTCATGGTGGTGCAATGCTTTGCTTGGTGGGAGGCAGCAAAGAGAACCAGGGGATGTT
The DNA here is from genome assembly GCA_039720435.1 of Amazona ochrocephala. NCBI lineage: Eukaryota > Metazoa > Chordata > Aves > Psittaciformes > Psittacidae > Amazona > Amazona ochrocephala. The sequence goes on from CM077879.1 coordinate 95,000,311, forward strand.
CTGGCAGTTCAGCAAGGACCGGGTGGTTCCCTTCACAGTACAGCATGAGGCACACAGGAGGGTAAAGAGCAAGGGGAGAACTGGCAGAAGCTTCCCCTTTACTGGGGCTGTTCCACTGGCCTGTGGAATCATCTGAGGAGCTTTGCAGGATGTAAACCGGGCTTTTTCCACTGATGGGCTATTGGCAAAAGCTGTCACTTGCCAGTTTGATATAACGTGATGCCTGCAGGAGCTCTGTGTGTCCCTGGAGAGGAGACTTCCACAGGTGAAATGGAACTGGGAACTCCTATCTCTGGCTCCCCGCCCAGAGTGCAATGCCCAGGCAAGGCGTAGCTTGTCCTTCCTTGCAGCCTCTGTCTTCACCAGAAACAGGCGACCGGATGACCCAGATAATTGGTGAATGAGCTGTGCAGGTCCCGTCACCTCGCACACGGTACCAGGATGTCTCCTGTCACCTTCCTGCTATGGCTGGCTCAGTCTCTGTGCAGGATCTGCTGAGCCAGGAGCAGTGACTCAGTGTCATGGCCAGGGGTAGTAGCACAGCCACTCCTGCTGAGGAGATCAGATCAAGAGGTTCTGTGGTTCTTTCCAGTTCTCCTCTACCTCTGTAATTCCATAACTGCTGCAGACCCGTTCTCCTATGCTCTGCTGCTTGTGAATGCCCCATGCTGGTAAAATGGTCTCAGCTCTGAGGAGGCTGAGGGCTGTGACACTTGTGGAATGCAGGATTTTTGGAATGGTCAGTAAGTCACACTGTGTGGGCCGAGCTGAGCTGAAATCAGAGTTGGACAGTGCTGCTCTGCCTCTGGAGCAGCCGGTTATGTGACTTGTGGGCACTCGGGCAGCTGATGACAGGCTGCTCTCAAGGCTGGGCAGGAACAGGCTTGCCAAGTTGAACTGACACAACCCCTGCCTCCAAAGGGCACCTGCCCTGCTGATCCTTCCTGCCTTGGGCAGCTTCGGGCGCTCCTGGGCAGGAGCGTTGGGGCTGGAGGTGCTGACAGCCCAGCACCAGCACCCTCCAGTGCCAGTTTCTGGAGCCCTGCAGCGCTGGTTGAGGCGCTTGCTGCTGCTCTGCCCAGCTCCGTGGCTGTACGTGCCCCGGTGTTCTGAGTGCAGCTGCTGCGGGAGGTGAGCAGCGCTGGGCAGGGCAGTGCTCACACCAGGCTCTGTGGGTGTTCTCTAAAAGCATCCTAACCCATTGTCCAGCTGGTCTATGCTGCTCTGAAGGATGTGATCATGTTTGTGCTGAAGGAGCAGGCAGTCCTTGCCGTGAATTGTCCTTCCTGCAGCTTTCTTACAGCTCTCACCGTGCACGAGTGCTCTAAAGTCTCTCTGAAATACCTGACTGGTATTTCTGGCTTCCAGCAGGTTCACAGCAGCCTTCAGGTTTCAGGGCCTTTTACCCAGGTTTGTTTTCTCTTCCCTTTCTGTGCAGAGGCAAGTGGAGACCAGTGTCCGCAGTAAGATCTTGTACCTTATCCAGGCCTGGGCTCATGCCTTCCGTAATGAGCCCAAGTACAAGGTGGTGCAGGACACCTATCAGATAATGAAGGTTGAAGGTGAGGACTCTGTGGGCAAAGGTGGGTGGACAGTTGGCCAAGCAGCTCTGCTCTGGAGGAGCTTTGCAGGAGAAGGAAGGGCTGTCAGGACCCTGCTGGGTGTTAGCAAAGTCTGGACTTGCAACACTGAGCTTTTTCTCGGTGTCTTCATACCAAATTAACCTCTTGAGGTGACTGAATCCCACTGCAAAGAGAACAGCCCCGTTGCCCCTGGGTCAGCCCAGCTGGCAGCTAAGGGTTGGCAGTGAGGCGCTGCTTCAGGAAACTAGCCTGAAGTCAGGGTGTCCTCTGGGAAGGGCTCTGCAGTTCCATCCTCCCAGGCTTTTCCTAGTGCTTCCAGGATGGATCCATGCTCCCACTCTTTTCCCGCCAGGCCACGTGTTCCCGGAGTTCAAGGAGAGCGATGCCATGTTCGCAGCAGAACGGGTGAGTTGTGCTGCTGGGGAGGGAGTTGGTGCTGTGGGACAGACCTCACTGTCCTATCCCCTTCTACTGAGCCTTCAGCTCTTGCACTCCTCTGTTCTGTGCAGATTAGAGCCCAGGCTGGGGGCACAATGCTGCCAGTGCCACGCAGGCAGTTCTGGGCTCCTGTACAGAACTGCCCGACGGAGGGGAGAGTGACCAGGACAGGGAGCTGGTCTCATCTTGCCCTGCTTGGTGGCTCCCAGCAGCACTGCTGCCCAAAGCATTCCAGTCTCTAGGAACATGAGAGGGGATAACGTGGGGATCAGTAATTCCTGTTGAGCTGCGAATGCTTCCAGTACCCCCCTTCAGGAGAGCACCTTGGTTAGCTCCTGGGGAGCAATGTGGAGGTGCTCTCCTTGAGGCTCTCGCCTCTCTTGACCCAATTCTCCTTATCCCGGACAGGCTCCGGACTGGGTGGATGCTGAGGAGTGCCACCGATGTCGAGTGCAGTTTGGGGTTGTGACGCGGAAGGTGGGTGCTGCTCCTGCCTCTTGGGGTTCCCTGGTCCTGCACAGCCCCCTTGAGCCTGCCAGGAAGTGCTGGGGCTGGGCAGTGTTCCCTGGCTGCTGGTGGGGAGGAGCCAGGAGTGCCTGAGTGGTGGTGTCCAATGGTGAAGGAGCACGTTGCTGCCACACTGATGTCTCCCATCCTTTGCAGCATCATTGCAGGGCCTGTGGGCAGATCTTCTGTGGGAAGTGCTCTTCCAAGTATTCCACCATCCCAAAGTTTGGGATTGAGAAGGAAGTGAGAGTCTGTGAGCCCTGCTATGAGCATCTCAACAAGTCAGTACCCTTTGTGGTGTGTTTCTTTGCCTGCAGCAGCTGGGACTGTGAGGGGAGGAGCCTTGAGCAGAGCAGAGCAAGGGTTCCCCACACTGGGCTGGGTTCCCATCCTCTTGGGAATGGGGTTTTCAGCTGCAGTGCTGTGCAATGCTGTGGCTCTGGTGCGGAGGAAGGAGCATTCAGCCTGCACTGTCACGTCTTTCTGGCTACAGGAAAGCTGAGGGTAAAGCTGCTGCCACCTCTGAGCTGCCCCCCGAGTACCTGACCAGTCCCCTCTCGCAGCAGTCCCAGGTGAGTGGCTGCCTATAGGTGCTATAGTGATCCTGACCTATTTGGTGTCCATTTACTGACCACCTCTTCCTCCTGTTCACAGCTGCCTCCAAAGCGTGATGAGACAGCGCTGCAAGAGGAGGAGGAGCTGCAGCTCGCTATTGCCTTGTCTCAGTCAGAGGCTGAGGAGAAGGAGAGAATGGTTTGTGTCCTGCTGGGGTGATGTGCTGGGCATCTCCCAGCTGTGCAGTAACAGATCCTGGGCACATCCTGGTGGCACAAGACACAGAGCAAGTCACAGGGCCTGTGGAATGAGGGGGTGACAGTGGAGCCAGGCCTGTGCTGTGCTGCAGTCCCAAATCCTGGACGCAGGCTGTGCCCAGGCTGGGAGCCTAGGGGCACGCTGGCCCCTGGGAACTGTGGCCATAACCAGGAACTCACCCACCCGGTGTGCCCAGTCTGCTGCTGACCAGAGCCTGGGCAGTCCCTGAGCCAACTGCTCTTCCTGTTTTGCAGAGGCAGAAAACAACCTACTCCATGTACCCGAAGGCTGAGCCCACTCCCGTCACATCCTCGGCTCCCCCCGTCAGCACGCTCTACTCCCCACCCGTGGTACGTTCAAGGGAGCCCCTAACATGATTCCGGTGGACACAGGCCTTGTCCTTGTCCTGAGTCTGCCCTGTTTGTGTCAGGCTGAATCCCTGCTCTGAGAGATTTGCCCAGTTCAGTCCCTTGCTCTGTCACAGCACTGCTGTGTTGTCAGCAAGGTCTGCACTCAGGTGGAGGTAGCTGTCCCCTTCCAGGCTCTTGCTGGTGCTCGGCACTGGGTTGTCCATGGCCAGGTCCGAGCAGGGTGTTTTGCGGGAGCTGAAAGTCTCCTGTTTCTCTGAATCATGTTTCCCTGTTTGTCTCTTTCCAGAATTCTTCTGCTCCCTTGGCTGAGGACGTCGACCCAGAGGTAAGGAGCCAGGCACTGCCGCTCCGTGGCACATGCTCACTCCCTGTGGAGCGTGATGCTGATCTTCCTTCTCTCCCTGGCAGCTGGCTCGGTACCTGAACCGCAACTACTGGGAGAAGAAGCAAGAGGAGGTTCGCAAGAGCCCCACGCCATCAGCACCCCTGTCCCTCGCAGAGCCAGCTGCCCAGCCTGGGGAGGCCCACCCTGCCCCACTTGGTGTCGTGGAGGTAAGAGGGGGCCTGGACCTGTACCAGGCAGCTTCTGAGGGGCAAGGAGCACCCAGTTCCTTGGTGCAGCCTGGCCCCAGAGCACTGCAGGCTTGTAGTTGGCTCTTGGCACTGGAGAGCTGAGGGGCTGCCCTGTCCTTCCAGCAGCAGTACCAGAATGGCGAGTCTGAGGAGAACCACGAGCAGTTCCTGAAGGCACTGCAGAACGCGGTCACCACGTTTGTCAACCGCATGAAGAGCAACCACATGCGGGGCCGCAGCATCACCAACGACTCTGCCGTCCTGTCCCTCTTCCAGTCCATCAACAACATGCACCCCCAGCTGCTGGAGCTGCTCAACCAGCTGGATGAGCGCAGGCGTACGTGGGAGCTGTGTGGCCATGGCCATGGGACCGTGTCCTGGGGTGGCTTCCGGGGCTTTCCCCAGCACCAGGGTTGGCACTGCTGGGATGGAGCCTCTCCGGAGAGCAGGCAGTGTGGTGCACGAGGTGGCTGGAGTGCTCTGCCCCAGGCAGGTCCCTGAGGTCCCTCTTCCCTCCCCAGTGTACTACGAGGGCCTGCAAGACAAACTGGCCCAGATCCGGGATGCGCGTGGAGCGCTGAATGCGCTGCGGGAGGAGCACCAGGAGAAGCTGCGCCGTGCAGCAGAGGAGGCAGAGCGCCAGCGCCAGATCCAGCTGGCCCAGAAACTGGAGATCATGAGGCAGAAGAAGCAGGTGAGGCAGGGAAGCGTTTCCAGGGTATGTGGGGCACATCAGCCCTCAGGTCTGCCGGCTCCTTTGCCCCAGGGCTGCCCTGGCAGGGGGGATGCTGCAGGATCCTGATTTGTTGCCATCATGGTCCTGTTCCCACAGGAATACCTGGAGATGCAGCGTCAGTTGGCCATCCAGCGACTGCAGGAACAGGAGAAGGAGAGGCAGATGCGCCTGGAACAGCAGAAGCAGACCATCCAGATGCGAGCCCAGATGCCAGCCTTCTCCCTGCCTTATGCCCAAGTACGTCTGCAGGGCCCGAGACCCTCCTGCCCGGTCCCAGGCGACGTGGCCTAGAGCTGCTTTTCTTCCCTCAACAGCTCCAGGCCGTGCCTGCAGCTGGTGGGGTGATTTACCAGCCCTCTGGGCCCAGCAGCTTCCCTGGCACCTTCAGCCCTGCTGGCTCGGTGGAGGGCTCTCCCATGCATGGCGTGTACATGAACCAGGCAGCGCAGGGGAGCACTGGGCCATACACCACCATGCCCGTCGCAGGGACAGGTACGTGCCTAGCTGAGCCCACTGGGGTTGGAGGCTGAGGACAAGGTGGTAGCTTCAGTCTCTGCCTCTCTGCCACAGATCCCAGCATGGTGAATGCCTACATGTACCAGGCAGGGGCAGGCAGCGGGCAGGCGGTGCAGCAGGGCCCCGCAGTGCCTACCACCACCCCTGCGTACTCGTCCTACCAGCCGACCTCAACACAGGGCTACCAGGCAAGTGAGGGCTGGGGCTTTCTGCAGAGCTTGGGGATCTGGCAGTGGGATCTCGGGAGGGAGGATGGGCTAGTTGGTCCCATCTCTGCATCTGCTGCAGCTCTCACAGTGGGAGTGGGTTGGGGTCAGGGCTGGTTTGGGCTCCCCATGGCACAGAGGGAAGATGCTGCGCTGTCTCCAGTGCAGCGTGGGGAGTGTTGCTGCTCCTGGGGTGCTGGTTTGAGTCGAGCTGGTACCACTTCTCACCAGCCTCTCCTCTCCAGAGCGCAGCCTCACAGTCGCAGAGTATCCCGGCTATCTCCCAAGCCCCCCAGTCGGGTGCCATGGGCTACATGGGCACCCAGTCGGTCTCCATGGGCTACCAGCCCTACAGCATGCAGGTGAGCACCCCTTGTCCCATCTGCTCCTGCTTGGCTGCAGGGTGGGCTCCAGCACATGGGCCAGTCGTGGGGCTGTGCCATGCTGGGCACAGCATGGCCTGGTGGAGATGGGGGTCTTTGGCCTCTACTCCGCTTCGTGTCCCTCAGCCCCTCTGACAGCCACCCCTCTCTCTGTCAGGGTCTCATGTCTGCCCTGCCGGGCCAGGAAGCGGCGCTGAGCTCGCTGCCAGCACAGCAGTCCTACCTGCCCGGGCAGCAGCCCCTCTACCAGCAGGTGAGTGCCGGGGCTGGGGCTGGGCGCTGGGGCTGTGTGCTGCCGGGGCCGCCTCTAACGGAGGCCCCTCGCCTCTTGCAGATGGCACCTGCGGGAGGGACCCCGCAGCAGCCCCCGCCGCAGCAGCCCCCGCCCGCCCCGGCGCAGCCGCCGCAGGGCAGCGGCGAGGCTCAGCTCATCTCCTTCGACTGACCGCGGCGCGGCGCTGCCTGAGACGCTGCTCGACCTCCGGACCCGCGTCCCTGCTCCTGCTCCTCGTCCTGTCCCCCTGGCCCCGGGGACGGGGCTCCGCGGGGCCCAGCAGCAGGAGCGCGGCCCCGGGACCGTGCCCGGTGCCCGGGGCGCAGCCTGGCGCCGTCCAGCCGAGCCCCGTTCCCCATCGCACACCCCCCAACCCCTGCCCCTGGGACCCCTCCCCGGGCCCGACCCCGTCCCCATGGGGGAGACCGAGCGCGATCGGCGCTAATAAAGAGTTGGGAACGATCCGTGCCGGTGTGCTGCGGCGGGCGGGGCGGCGACCGGGGCGAGCGAGTGTTGGCGGACCCGGCGGCTAGAGCGTCCGCCCCGCCCTACCACCGAGCGGGGCGCGGGGGCCGCCGGAACCATCGAGCGCGGGGCAGAGCGCCGCCGTGTCCTCTGCGGCCGCCATGCTGCACGCCGCCCGCGCGCTGCCGCCGCGCCTGCCCCGCCGCCCGCCGCCCGCCTGGCGCTGCGCCGGGCCGCGGGCGCTGGGCACGGGCCGCGCGCGGCGCTCCGAGGCGCTGGCCGGGGCGCCGCTGGACACGGCTGCCAAGCAGTACTCGCCCAAGGTGCAGCAGCTCGTGCGGGACATCGCGGGGCTGACGCTGCTCGAGGTGGCCGACCTCAACGCGCTGCTCAAGGTGGGTGGCGGGGACGGTGCGGCCCGGCCCGGCTCATCCCGGCCCGCCTGCGCCTCACTGGCCGCTCTTCCCGCAGGAGACGCTGAAGATCCCGGACGTGGGGGTGATGCCCGCGGCGGCCGCCACCCTCCTGCCCTCCCAGGCGGCTCCGCAGGTACCGGGCTCTCCGGGGAGGGGACGGGAGTTGGGCCCCGCGGGTCCCCATGTGGAGGGGGCGGTGGGGAGGGGGGCCGGGCCGGGCCCGGACTCTAGGCCTGGGCTTCCCCCCCGATGCTCACCGCACTCCGGTGGCTCCCGCAGGAAGAGGAGGAGGAGGTGCCGCTGAAGAAGGAGAAGACGCATTTCACCGTGCGGCTGACAGAGCTGAAGGCGGCCGATAAGGTGAAGCTGATCAAGGAAGTGAAGAACTTCATACCAGGAGTGAACCTCGTGCAGGTGAGAAGGGAGCTGCAGTGCCCCGGGGCTGGGGACTGGATCCCTGGGCCTGAGAGAACAGTTCCGGTGCAGGGGAGCAGATGAGGTTGGGGCAGGAGTTGGTTGCATCCATGCATCTGGCATGTTTAGGGAAGGGTCTTTCTTCCCACCTCTGCTACGTGGCCAACAGCAGAGCCCCTGGCAGGAGCAAGGGGGTGAAGAAGGAGGCTCAGCAAACACCTCTAATTCCTCTTTGCCAGCCTCAAATCCAAGAGCTGCTGTGAGCTTTCCTGCAGAGCTGGGAGCAGCCGGGGTCCCAGCTCACTGGATTTGCTGGGTCTGCCCCTGCTTGCTCAAGGCCATCGTATTTCTGAATTTAGACAAGTTTCTCCAGTTCACACATCTTGCAACCCACATTTTCGGCCCTTTCCAGAGCTGCTCTTTTCCTAGGTGATGCCTCCTCTTTTTTCCTTGGAAGAAATGGGCTTTTCATGGTCCTGTGAGGCCCTCAGCTCACGTCCTTTAGCCACGATGTAGACTTGGAACAAAGAACGGGATAGAACTGTTACTGGGGAAGCATTTAACGTGCTTCTGTCCTCCACAGGTGATGCTTTCATGCCTTGGGGTTAACAGTAGCCCTTTCTGTTCACCCGGTTGCAGGGAGGAAATGCTGCTCTTACTGATAGCCCAGGAGTTTAGAGGATTTCTGGAAAAGCTTCTGACCTGTTCATGTTGATCAGTCCCAAAGCAAACAGTTCAGTAACAGGAGCTCCAGTGGCAGAGCCGTGAGTGTCACTGGCTGCTGGGTTGAGTGACTGTCAGCTTGGCTGGTCCAGCTGATGGGTCTAATGTGAACGTTGAAACACCAAACCCAGTAATGGACACAACCGGTGGGTAGTTAGCAGCTCTCTGGAGGACTCGAGCTGAACAACTTGTCTTAGTGCATGGAACCTGCCAAAGAAGCCAGTTTCAACTCCAGTGCAGGTCTGAGGTTGGTAGATGCAGGTTATTGCTGGCAGACTTTGCCAGGTATGACCTGTCCGAGCTGGTGCTTTGATTCAAGCACACCCAGACACAAAACCATCGCTGCTGCTGCTGCTGCTTCTCTCTCTGTGAGATTGTGTTCAGAGCATGGCTAGTGCATCTTTACTGTCAGTTTTGCTTCCATTTGTTTGGGGTGTTCTAACGAGCCTCGCAGGGATCCCTCCCTTCCTGTAGGGCTGTCCAAGAGTTGGGAGTCAGAATTGCTGGGAGAACCTCTGGTGTTGGGCACTGATGGGACTAACGTCAGTCCCCCAGGAACAACTCAATGAGATGGGGGTGTCATCAGCACAAGCTGGGCTCTAGCCTGCACGTCGGGAAGTGTGTTCTGAGCCAGCTCTACAGACACACACTCACCTCTTGTCTCCTCGTAGTCTAGCTGGGGCTCGAGCAGCTGATCCTGTGCAAGTCCAGCTTGGGGCCTGCTGCAGGGCACCAGGAATAGCTGCTTCCTCTGACTCGGGCTGCTTGAGAGCAGTGGGTATGCATTGGCGAGAAGGGTCTTAACTGGACATAACCTTGATGTTCCCTGTCCTCATCCCAGCCAGCCGGAATGGGTTCCTGTCCGGATCCTGCTGTGCCAAGCTCTGCCCATGCCACAACCCCTCCTCATCCCTGGCAAAGTCAAGCGTTTTCTGCCACCGTGGGTTCATCATCACTACCCCCAGCTGGAATCAAAACCGCAAACACTTCTTTCTGCTGGTAGTAGTCAGGCTGTTGGTGCTCAGTACCTGCAGAGCCGCATGGCAGAGAGCTGGCAGCAGCCCTATATCACAGGAACCTCCCGGGCTCTGTTTTAAGGAGCTGAGGAGCCTTTGTTGTGCTGCTTGGGGTGAGATGAAGAGCGTCCGACTGTGCCAGGGGTTATCCTCTGGGTTCCTGTCCTTCACAGCAGCCTTGCAGGAAATCCCTTTAAATCAGCTCAGCAGCTTTTCAGCTTGTCATAAACACTGAGGAACTGCAGAGTACCAGTGGATTGGGTAAAAAGCCCTACAAATAGGAAGATTGTGTTGTCGGTACTGGACTTCTTTTACCCAGTGCAGTGTGTTCTTGCACAGCTGAACCCTGCAGTCTCCTCCCTGCTGGCAGAAACGTGAACCAAAACAGTCACACTCGGCAAGGCCAGGAGCTGCCTTGTGGTGTGGCCCAGGCACCGGGGCTGCGTGTCAGGGGCATGTTGGTGGGAGGAGCTGAAGAGCAGCTACTGCTAAAGGTCTGCCAGAGCTGAAGGGGATGCGCCATCATTTGCAGTTGGATTTAAACACCCCCTGGTTTGATGTGCTATGGCTTAAGTGAAAGTCTTGGGCTTTGGACCTTGGGTTTAAGCTGAGGTCAGTCTCATGGCTCTGAGTCTGTTAATCCAGTTAGTGAAAGCCGGTTCCCAATCTCACGCTTCTCTCCCTCCCGCAGGCAAAGAAGCTGGTGGAGTCCCTTCCGCAGGAGATCAAGGCCAACGTCTCCAAGGAGGAAGCGGAGAAGATCAAAGCGGCGCTGGAGGCAGCAGGAGGGACTGTGGTTCTGGAGTAGACATCTCCATCTCACCATGGAGGGACTGGTGCAATGGCAGCCATCCCCACTGCCACCGTCCTCAGCACCAGAGTCCGGATGCTTCCGAGTGCAGTGGGAATGCTCTCTGGAGGGGGCTCTGTGCAAGAATGCTGTACGGTTTGGTGGGGCTGCCATCTGGTCCCGGCACTGCGATGAACTCTACTTCATAAATAGCTGAAAAACCCTCAGAAATGGTTCATCTCTCCCCATTAACCGGGTGGTGGGTGGGAAACGTGGCTCTGGAGCCCGGGGTCGTGGCAGATGTGGCGCAGGGGCGCTCCCGCCACAGCCCCGGGCTCGTTATGGCAGCCCCGGTGCTGCGCCCTCTCCGTGCCCGGTCGCAGTCATCATCGTCGCGGTTCGCCGCCGCCGGTGCTGCAGGTGGGGGGTGTGGCGTTGCCCCCGCATGGGGCGTGGTTTACTCGAAGGGCGTGGTCATAGCGCTGCGGGGGCGTGGCCTAGGCGGGGGGCGTGTGTTCCCCACCGAGGCGCCGATGGCGGAGCGGCGCGTATCGCGCTGGTACTTCGGCGGCCTCGCGTCGTGCGGCGCCGCCTGCTGCACGCACCCGCTGGACCTGCTCAAGGTGAGGGGATGGAGAACGGCGCCGGGCGGGGGCTCGGAGGGGGCGGGGAGCGGCCGCAGGGGGATGTTTAACGGCTCTGGGGGGCCGCTGAAGGGCTGCGGAGGATCGGTGAGCGGCTGCCGGGAGCCGGTTCTGAGGGGCCGGTTCGCAGCTGTGAGGGCACCGAGCGCGCTGGGACGCGGCCCTGGGCTCGGGGGGGGGACGACATGGACAGGGCTGAGGGGAAGCGGGCCTGGCCCAGGGGCAGCTGTGGGGATGCGGGGGGGGGGGCTGCGGGGAGCTCGGGGTGCCGGCCCGGGGGGTGCGGGGCCGTGGAGGACGCCCTGGGCAGCCTTGCCCGGGCACGGCAGCGCCGCCGGGGCTCAGCGCTGGACGCGGGCCCGCTGGACTCCGTGTCCTCGGCCAAGGTGTCACCGAGGCGCCCTGGCCGGGCTGGCATCCTTGCTCCCGCACAAAGCGCGCCGCGCGCAGCTCTGCGCTGCCAGCACCCACGGCGGGGCGAATGCCAGCGCTGCCCCGAGCCTTGTGCCAAGCAGCGGGGAGCCCGGGCCGGCTCCGCAGGGGGGGGGAGGGAACGGCTTGGGACAGGCAGCCCCTACCCGCCCTGCGCCTGGAGAAAGGAGGGGATGTGGTGGGCACTGGCCCAGGAGAGGAGCCGGCGCTGGCAGGGGGATGCCGCTTCCCCGGTGCTCGGCCTGTTGCTGTGCCTGGCTGGCCCTGGCTGGCAGCCCGCGAGGGCTCGGAGGATGCCCTGGTGAGGTGCCAAGAAAGAGAATTTGTCTGGCACATGCCTCCAGGTCTGCCTCTGAGCCAGTGACGGGTGTGACTTTTGGGCCGTGTCCCCACAAGGCAGCCCGTGTGTGCCCTGCAGCCGTGAGCAGCCTGGGCTGGTTTTGCCAGCGGGTTTACACCTGGATATTGACCAGGGACCTGCCTTTGGCCCAGAGCTCATCTGCTTTGGGGCTGGTGCAGGCCTCGGGAAGCACGAGGGGCCCAGGGCCTGCAGGGTACGGGGTGAAGGGTGCTTCACCGTACCTTTGGACCTTAACCTGGTGGGAGCCAGCCCGCGGCACCGCCGGATCACAGGAACCAGCCGTGGCCAGCCACCGGCCCCCCCGGGGCTGCCTGTCCCGGCAGGGAGCGCAGCGCTGCCCGGCTCCTCCCCTGCCCGCCCGCGGCCCTGGGAAGGGAGGCAGCAGCGGGCTTCCGGGTGTGGCTCTGCCCTACCTGCCTGCCTGCCTGCCCGGTGCCTCTGCCCGCGCTGCCGGCAGCCGCCGCGGCTCGACACGTGGTCCGGCCCCCGATGTCCAAACTCCGCCTGCCGGGCCCGGGGCAGGTCCCTGCCCTGCAGCCCCGCTGCGGCCTCGCACAGAGAGAGGCCGTTCCCAGCGTCCTGCGGCGTGTCCCACGCTCTGGCCGTGCCGGCGCTTCTGTAACGGGAGCCAGGCCTCGTCCCCCGCCAGCTGCCCTTTGCTCTTCTTAATTTTATCTCCTGGCCCTCTGACCCACACGTGATGTTTGTGGGGCAGGGCAGGGGGTGCTCAGGACATGTCCCGGCCAGCCCCATGTCCCGCTGCCGAGGTTGGGAGCGGAGCACCCGCATTCCCAGGCCGTGCCTGGTCATGGCATCGAGGCTGCGTTCCTGCCCCTGCGATTCCTGTGGCTGGGAAGGAGGGAAAGTGACTTCTGGAGGATGTGACTGCCACGTGTGGCAAGGGTGCAGGCAGCAGGAGGCCATGAATTCATGGCCCCAGCGTGGTTCCTCAGAGCAAACTCGTGCCGGTTGCTCACTCGCGTGTTTCCGTCCCAGCGCCTTTCTCAGGGGAGTGGGTGCTGCCCCCTCGTCCTGAGGCACGGAGCAGGGCAGTGCCTGGGAGGGCTGCGGTCAGGTGCCTCCGCACTTCCCCTCCTCCCTCCGAGGCTGCTCGAACAGGTTCCAAGTGCTGCTGAGGTGCAGGGAGCCTCGAGCTGTTGCTCCAGCGCTAATAACTTACCCTGGCAAGACTCAGCGCGGCTGTCCCTGCGCTCCCTGCGCCCAGCACCAGGCCGGTGCACTGGCACTGGGGCACTGACACTGCCGGCTCTGCCCCAGGTCCACCTGCAAACGCAGCAGGAGGTGAAGATGCGGATGATGGGGATGGCAATGCATGTGATCCGCAACGACGGCTTCCTGGCCCTGTACAACGGGCTCAGCGCCTCCCTGTGCCGGCAGGTGAGTGCCACCGTGCCTCGGTGGCCTCCAGTCCCCCATGGAGTTCCTGCCGCGGCACTGCCCTCGCTGTCTGGCAGCGGGGCTGGAGCTGACAGGCTGCCCAGCGGGACACAGCGGCTCTTCCTCCTCTCCTCCAGATGACGTATTCCTTGACTCGCTTCGGCATCTACGAGACGGCGCGGGACCGCTTAGGCCAGGGCAGCCAGGGGCCTCCCCCCTTCTACCAGAAGGTGCTGCTGGGCGCAGTGGGAGGTGAGTGGGGCAGAGGAACGCTCACCTTGGGCTGCCTCGGGCTGCAGGAGGCCCTGACCCCCGCTCTTTGCCGCAGGTTTCACCGGCGGGCTCGTGGGGACACCGGCAGACATGGTGAACGTCAGGTCGGTGCTGCCGCGTCCTGGTGCTGCTGGGGGCAGCTCGTGGCTGGTGTGTGACAGCGGTCGGGGTGGTGGGTGCTCCCGTGCTCCTGACCTATCTCCTGACCAGCCGTGCTGCGGTTGGAGGCCGGTGCCGGTGGGAGGCTCTGTGCCGGGACTGGAGCTGTTCTGTTCGGTGTGACAGCCCCAGCCCCTTGTGCGGCCTCCGGGGGATGTGGGGCTGGCGACAGCTTTCCTGTCCTGCTGCAATGGGGCGACACAATCGCCTGCTGGGCCTCTGCCCGCTGCCCAGGCGGGTCCCCGGGGCTGGGGGTGGGCAGCGGGTCCCCGGCCCCGCCTCACCCCGCGGTGCGTTGCCTTCCAGGATGCAGAACGACATGAAGCAGCCGCCTTCTCAGCGGCGCAAGTGAGTGAGGGCTTGGATGGAGGCCGGGGTCCCTGTGGCCGCGGGGGGGCAGCACCGGACCGGCGGCGGGGGCCGTTCGCTTACCGGGGGCGGTGGGGCTGGGGCTGCGGGACCACAGCCCCGGGGGCTGCCGCCGCCTGCGCGGGGCTGCCGGGAAGCCTCGGTCCCTGACACCTTCCCCCCTCGCTCCTTCCAGCTATTCCCATGCCCTGGACGGCATGTACCGCGTCCTCCGGGAAGGTGAGGCCGTGCCAGCCGGGTAGGGTGAGCCCGCTCGGGCTGTCCTCGCTGGCACCGAGAGTGCGCTGTTGCCGGTGGGATGAATGGGGCCGGGAGCTCTGTCTGGAGCTGCCGCGTGTGCCTGCTCAGCCGGGGCAAGGAGAGGGGATGGAGGGCGGCGTGGGCAGGCGGGAGCACCTCTGCAGCATCGGGCCGCTGGGCTGGGCAGGGCCGGGCAGCCCGCCCGTGCTCCGGTGTGAACGGGAGAGCTGCTGGGAAAAGCACGAGGGGGGGAGCGGGAGGGAAGGGGAATGAAGGGCCGCAGGAAGGAGGCGGAGCTGCGCCGAAGGGTTCTGCTTTCTGCAGTGTGTCTGCTGTTGCGTTTCCAGCGCTGTTGTGTGAGCAGTCTGGGACACTCTGGGACACGGGCTGGGCAGGGAAGGGAGCGTGGGTGATGTCCCAGGACTGTGCTGATCCCAGTCTGTCTGTCTGCAGAGGGCCTGAAGAAACTCTTCTCTGGAGCCACAATGGCATCCAGCCGAGGGGCCCTGGTCACTGTTGGGCAGGTAGGACAGCTCTGCAGGGCAGCAGGTGCCCGGGTAGGGGCAGGGGCTGTCCCTGGTGTGAGGAGGGTGGGTGTGCCAGTAATGGGCCGTGTCTCCGCAGCTCTCCTGTTATGACCAGGCCAAGCAGCTGGTTCTCTCCACTGGGCTGCTGTCAGACAACATCTTCACTCACTTCCTGGCCAGTTTCATCGCTGTGAGCAGGGCTTGATGAGGGGAGGCAGGACTGGGATGGGGTTTGCTGGCAGGCGGGGCTGCTGGAGCTGAGCAGGGCCAGGCACGAAGCCCTGTGCCTCTCTGGTGCCCTGGCCATTGCTGGCACCATGAGCTGCTGACCCGCTGACTCTCCCCAGGGTGGATGTGCCACATTCCTGTGCCAGCCCCTGGATGTGCTCAAGACCCGCCTCATGAACTCCCAGGGCGAGTACCGGGTGAGTACAGCCCAGCCTGTCCCCTCTGCGCACTGGCCCCTGCCTCCTGCCACCTCCTCATCTCTGTCCCTCTTGTTCCAGGGTGTTACCCACTGTGCCATGGAAACTGCCAAGCTCGGACCCCTCGCCTTCTACAAGGTACCTACCTGGGGCCGCATGGGATGGGCTGGGGGGTGGAGTGGGGGAGGCTGGGCTGGCTGGTAGCAGAGGTGAGTGCCCAGAGCAGCACTGGGACCCTGCTGCCAGAGCCTGACAGGTTCCTGCGCCGGAGCTTCTGCTGCAGTTCTGCTGACACAGCGGTGATGGGGCACTGATGTGTTCGGGACAGAGGAGTCAATGCATGGCACAGATCTGAGTGCACAGTGACGGCTGCGGCGCCTCCCTCACTGCTGTGACAATCCCTGCCTGTCACCGAGGCCCCAGCTCCCTGGGGCTCACGCTGCCCTGTGCCCGCTCCAGGGTACTGTGGGGCACCTTGACCGGGAGGCCTGGGGCGAGACACACGCTGACTCTTCCCGTTCTCCCTGTCCCCTTCCAGGGCTTCATTCCCGCTGCCATCCGGCTCATTCCTCACACCATCCTCACCTTTGTCTTCCTGGAACAGCTGCGCAAATACTTTGGGATCAAAGTGAGCACCTGAGGAGGAGGCACAGGCCCTGCCTCACCCCAGGGTGGGCGCGGGGTCACCACTGAGACCCCCAGGACCCCTCCACTGCCGGAGCCGGTGCCGCTCCCCTGGCCCTCGCCCCTGCTCCTGTGCCTTACCAGTGCCTGTACCTGGCCAGTCCCAGCATTCCCCTTCCTCTCACCCCTGTTCTCACTATTTCCGTTACCTCTGGGCTCTCCTGGGCCCCTTGTCCCCTCTGCACTGTTGGCCTGGGCTTTTTTGGTGTCCTCCCACTGCCCACAGGTCCTGTCCGTGCCCCCCTCAGCCCCATCCCTCCTGCCCGGGGGGCTGGGGGCCGGAGCCCACCCTGCAGCAGGGCCTGTGCTGGGGCACAGGTGGTGCTGGCGGGCGGCACAGGGAGGTGCAGGGTTAGCGCAGCCCCATGGTCCCACAGTGCCTGTGGCCGCTGTGCTGCTCCCCTGGCCCCAGCACAGCCTCTGTGTCTCCCCACACACCCACTGCTCCTGCTTGGCCCAAACTCGCCAGCGCTGGCGGCTGCTGCGTTCTTCAGGGATTGTGCCTCATACCAATGATGGGAGAACGGACCGGGGGGGTGCAGCCGCCCAGCCCCTGCCCGTCTGCTCCGCTGCCGGTGCGAGTCCCTCTCTCCTGCCCCTCCTCACCCAGGGCTTGGACCCAGGCCTGGCAGCGGGTGCTCGAGGCCCTGCCACATGCCCTGCACCAACCCTGGCCCAGGCTGGAGGATCCGGGCTGCCCTGTGCCCCCCTCGCCCTGCACCACCCTGCGTGGGGGCTGCAGCCCCCGGCCATGTGCTCCCCTGCGCGAGGTGGTCCCAAGGGATCAAAGAACTGGAATACCTGTGACCTTCCTGTGTAATAAAGGGTGGAACAAGCTCAGGGCCTGGTGTCCTACCTCAGGGGGTGGGGGACGCTGTGCCCCCTCCTGCTGCGGGGGGTCAGTCTGGGAGCCCAGTGCAGGGAGCAGAGCAGGGCTCGCTCCATGCTGGGGGGGGTCTGTGCCCTGTTTCCTGCCCCAGCCCCATGAGGTGGGGAGCTGTGGGCTGAGTGCCCTGGGCCAGCCTTGTGCCGAGTTGTGCCCGGCCTCAGCCATGCCAACGGCGCCCGCCGGCCTCTGCCTCGCTGCGGGAGCTGCCTCCTGAGTGTGTCACTAATTGGGTTGCAGCGGGCGGAACAGAGCCAGGCTGGGCGGGCAGAGCACTCAAAGCTCGTCACCTTAACGAAGCCTAATGATGCTGGCTGGCATCGCCACTTTGTTCCTGCGCCTGGCCCCGAGCGAGAGCCATGGTCAGGTGAGTGTGGGGTGAGCCGAACCCCTGGCTCCAAACCCCCGGCCCCACTGGTGGGTGCTGCTCTGCACACGCACCCAGGCTAGGCTGGAGCAGGAGAGTGCTGGAGCTGCAGGGCCCATCCCAACCCCACTGCCGTCCAGCAGCACAGCCTGGTCCCAGCCAGCAGCAGCCATGGTGCCACCATCTGCGCCAGCCCTGGGCCACAGCACCCACCTTTCCTCTTCCCGTGTCCCTTACGGCAGCCTCACCACAGCCTCGCTGGCCGATGGCCAGACACATGCCGGAGCATGGCACATGTGGGAGCACTTTTTACTGGCATCAGAGAGTGAGAGGCATCCGTCCTGGCACCAGCCCCTTGCCAGCAGCACCCGAACTTGCTGTTGCTGTCCAGATCCCACTGGTCCCATCCTGCCTCTGTCAGACCCCTGTAGCACCCCAAGCCCCAGCCCTGCTATCTGGGGGGTCCCGCAGAGCCCCTCATGCCCGCATGGCGCTGGGGCTGCCGGTTCTCATGGGGTGCCGGGGCTGTCTTTGGGGCAGCAGCGGTGGATCCGCGAGCCTCGGTGTGCCCGGTCGCCAGCTGCTGCGGCGGGATGTGTTCCCCAGCGGTGAGCACAGACCGGCCCCGCCAGCGGCAGCCGGCGGGAGGGGGGATCAGAGCAGCTCCCGCCGCCCATCGGAGGTTTGCCCGGGACCAGAGCGGGGCCGCCTCAGCGGGGCCGGAGACACCTCGCCGGGGACCCCGCGGCACCCAGCGGGGACTGCACCGGAGCCCGGGACGCTCCGGTCCCACTCCGTCGGGGGCTGGAGCTGTCCCGCTGCCCCCGCCGGGCAGAGCCGGTGCCCGGGAGCGGGGCGGAGGAGGCGGCTGGGGGTACAAGCGCCTGCGCCCCCGGCTGCTCTGCAGTGCGGCCGCCGGTGGGGCGGGGCGGGGGGCACCGGGCTGCGCCCCACCCGTGCCGGCGGGAGGAGCGGGGCCGCGGGACGCGGCTCCCAACCCGCGGTCCCTCCCCCCGCGCCGGTCCCTCCCCCCTGGGCAGCCACAGCCGCCGCCGCGGCTCCGGCAAAACTTTTCACCGGAGCGGACGAGCGCTCCGGTCCCGGTCCCCGCCAGCACCGAGATGCGCCGGGGAGCTGCTGCGAGCCCAGCCCTGACAGGTACGAGGGGCGCGGGTGAGGAGGGAGAGAAGCGCCTGTCCCCGCGGTCTCGGGGCTCCCCGTCCGGAGGGATGCCGCCCGTCCCGGCGGGGGGACGTGGGCTCTGGTGGCGGCTGCGCATCCTCGGGGCCGCGGTAGAGCCGCAGGAGTCCGGAGCAGCAGCTCCTGGAGCCGCTCCGGTGCTGGGCGCCGGCCCCGGCGGGTCTGAGCCCCTCGGAAAGGGGTGTCCTGGGCCAGGGAGTCCCGGCGGAGCTTCTCCTGCTCCCAGCCCGCGCCGCTGCCCCTGGCACCCGGGAAGCGGCTCTGCCGCAGGGCTCACGGCACCGGCACCCCAGGCGCTGCCGTGAGCCTCAGCGGGAGCATCTCCCGGAGAAACCCCGGGCCGGGTGGTGCCCGCCGGGTCTCCGCCGTGGGCACCGCGGTGTTTGCCGCTCCCCAGCCGAGGGACGCAAGCAGGGGACACTTTTCCACCCTCCCAGCGCCCCAGACTCCCTGGTGCTGCAGGGGCCCATCGCGAATGCCCTTTGTGACTCTGTCCCAAGCTCTGCTGTGTCAACACGGCGTTGGTAAATGGCTTTGTTTAATCAGGACATGTTGGGTATGTGACCTTGCCGTCCTCCTGGCCGCAAGCGCATCTCCAAAGCAGCCGCTGAGAACCCCCCATGCCCGGCGCCGTGCTTCCCAACGTGCTGCTCCCTCGGAGGGAGCGCAGCCCCGCTGCGGGTGTCCTGACCCATGGCAAATCCAGCGGCTGCCCCTGGGATTTCCTCAGCTTTATCTGTGCATCAGCAGGAAAATTCAGGGCCCACAGGACCCCTCCGCAGCGCGTTAGTGCCGCCCCAGCTGCCAGTCCGGGTCCTTCCCACCAATCCTGCTCCGCTCCGCGCGCCGCGGTGCAGGGGTTTTTGTGCTCTGTTGCCTGGAGAGGGGCAGAAGAGAAAAGGCTGAAAGGAGAAGAGGCAAAATGTGCATTAAAAATAGTCAATGAAAAAATGTGGCTGCAAGCCCTGAGCAGCAGCACAGGGCTGTGACCACGCACCCAGCGCTGCTCCGTGCCCTGGGCTGTGCCAGGCAGTGGCAGCCGGAGGCAGGGGAAATGGGGCAGCTGCTCTGCTCCGTGCCCCCGTGCTCCTCCATTGCATCCTGTCTTGTCCTGGTCCCCCTTGGCCAGTGCCCTGTCCTTGTCTGCGGGCCCCAGCCCAGTGGGTCTGGGGACCACGGCTGGGCTCGGCCACCCCGCAGCACCTCTGGCATCCGGGGTGCTGGTGGCTGGTTTCCGGCCGTGCCCTGAAGCAGTGGGTGACTCGGGACAGGCAGGGACCCTGCGAGACCCTTCCAGGATGGCTGCTGTGTGCAGTGCCCACCTGGGCAGGGCAGGCTCTGAGCTCACTCTTCATTGAGGCACTGGGAGCTCGTCCCCAGCTCCCTGATGACCACGGTGTCCATTCGTGACACGAGCTGGTGGGGAGGCGGGTGCTGAGCTCGCAGCACAGGCGTGTGCACACACTGCTCTGCACTGACCTTTCCCCAGACTTTTCTCAGCCCTTTGCTTCCCTTGTGACATGCCAACCATGTGTGTCACACAGTGTCTCTCTTGCCATCCTCCTGTGTTTCATGGGCTTTCATGTGATGTGGTGAACAAGAAAAACCCCTTTCTCCGAGCTGCGACTGGGTGCTCAGCATCCCACGTGTGACTCACAGAGAAGTGCAAGCTTTCATTGCCTGAAAAACGGGGTTCAGGGGCTCACTGTGAGCCCCTCACACAATGCTGAGGGGCTCAGCATCCGCTTGCCAGAGCCTGCTAGGCAAGGGGGTTTATTCAAGCACCACCTGGCTGCCCAGCTGTGCTGGCAGAGCACACATGGTACTGGGCAGTGTGGTGCTGGTACTTGGTACCAGGCAGCTATGGAAGATGCTCTTTGGGTGGCAGGGCAGTCGTGGAGGTGATGCAAAGAGCTTTTGTCCTGTTTGCGTCCTCTGTTGCTGTTGAGGAAACAGCTGTCAGAATTGGTTTAGGTTTGCTTGGTCCAAAGTGATGTAGAATGTGCCATCGTGGGTGCCTCTGTCCGTGCGCCGCTGCTCAGCGCTTCCACAGTCCTGTAGCTCTGTGCGAACCAGTTGCTGCTGTAAGGGCTGCTCCGGGCAGTTCAGCTCTGCCTCCGCTGCCAGAGCCCATGGTACTCACTTCCCCGGAGAGGACTGGAGCCGCTGTGGGTCACAGGTGGGGAGTGGGTGGCATCCCCGAGCTCAGGGCAGAGACAGGAACAGGAACAGACCCCCTGAGACTCCCCACTGCCACTGTCTCCCCCATGGCTTGTCCCGCTTTGCCGTGGTCCTGGGCACAAAGTGGAGCAGCATCTGCAGGGCCAGGCTTGTGCTGGCGTTGCATCAGCCCTGGCCTTGCACCATTCCTCATCTGCCAAGCGCCGAAGCCCCTGCCGTGCTGGCGTGGAGCTCCGAGCTCCTAGCCAAGCCAGCCATGGAAAGCGCTGCATTAGCACGCTGGGGGCTAATCCCTGTGTCCGGAGAGCACAGCCTCCCCCTCACCCACCGAGCAAGTAGCTGGGCGCGGGGCTGCTCTGTGGGGAGGGCCATGGACAGCTCAGGCTGTGCCTGGCTGTACCAGCCCCTTGGTGCTTGTGCAGGGCCATGGCCGTCCCAGGCAGCTCCCAGGTCACGTTGCAGATGCCCATGAGTGTCCCCGTGGAGGCTTCACCAAGCCACTGATCCATGTGGCAATCGGCTCCAGTGCTCCCAGATGTGGAGCTCGTTCCCTCACACGTGTGGTGACAGCCAGAGCTGGGTAGCAAAATCCCTGCGGGAAGCTGACTGGGGTGTGAAGAGGAGGGAGTTTGACCCCAGGCAGGGCTGCGTGGTGCTCAGCCGGCCATGGGGACTTGCACAGGCACAGAGCTGCTGCAGGGCAGCACCATCCATCCCCTCTTGGCTGCTGCAGTGTCGCAGCAGTGGCAGCAGCCTGGAGGTGCAGCGTTCTGGGTACTGGGCTCTCCCCATTCCCTCCCCAGGCTGCGCACCCCAGCCCCGCCGGGTAGCACACCCTGGGGCATGAGCCGCAGGTCTGGGGGCACAGGGAAGCTGGTCAAGGGGCTTTGGGGGTCTCTGCTTTGCCCCCAGTGCTGCAGGAGTTGGCACCACTTGCTCAGGAAGGGCTCAGCACATGAACACAGACATCGGTGATGGTTCCACTCTCCCCACCACAGGGGTGGATGATGGAGCCAATGTCTGACACCTCTGGCGCCCCAGCACCGGCACTGACCTTTCCCCATGTGGGTGCCACCATCCTGGGGCTGGTTCCTCTTTCCCCCTCTCCTGTCACGGGCAGCATTAGGTGTTTGTGGCCTCTGTGGGGTCAGCAGCCGCAGAGCCGCAACATGGGAACGCGCCACGTTGCCCGATGCCAGCATGGGCCAGAAGTCCCCTGTGCCCATCATGGCCCGATGCACCCACTGTGTGCTGGGAACCTCCACCAGTGCCCATGGTCAGCATGGCCGGGGGACCCCAAAGCCTGGTCCTGGCCAGGGGTGAAGGGCTGGGAACCATGGCACTGGGGCCAGATGGGCTCAGTGAAGGGAGGTGGAGCTGGGTCCCTCCTGTGGTGCTGCCTTGCTGAGGGGCTCCCAGCGCTGGTGGCCATGGCACATCCAGCCTGCAGTGACCTCTGCTCTGAGTACGAACATCGGGCAGCCCAAGCACCCCGGACACCCGTGCCAGCCACACGGGTCCTCTGCTCCCTCCCTGCACAGCCCCTCTGCACCAAGCCAGGGACAGCTGATCCACGGCTGACAGCAACAGTCCGGGGCTCTCGGAGCACGCCACGGGGCGGCCGAGCTCCTGGGCCCCTTGCCCCGTGGGGACACAGAGCGCGGCTGCGCGGCACCGTGGGCAGCTGGGGCAAAGAGCCTGGGCAGGGCCCGCTCGAGGGGGAGCCGGTGCGAGCAGCAGGAGCGTGACCTGCCCCGCGCCAGCACCCCTCACCCAGTGCAGTCTGCCCAGCTTGGCCGCGGCTGCGCCCCGGGGCCGGGGGACTCCGGGGCAGAGGCCTCCCCGCCGCTAAATCCCAGTGCAGGAGCTAAAAATAGAGACACCTCTGGCCCAGAGCTGCCTCCCCGGGCCCGCAGAGGGGCTGGCAGCGAGTCACTGCTGCCCCGCGGTGCTGGGAGGAGGGCTTCCTCCCGGGGCAGGGATGCTCGGCAGGGGCCAGGCACCAGGAGGTTCTCATGGGCCTGGGCCATGGGTAGTGGTGGGATGGGGCAGTTGGGGATGTGACATGGGGCTGATGGGGGCACGAGGACAGGGATGTGGCATGGGGCTGATGGGGGCACGAGGACAGGGATGTGGCATGGGGCTGATGGGGGCATGAGGACAGGGATGTGGCATGGGGCTGATGGGGGCACGAGGACAGGGATGTGGCATGGGGCTGATGGGGGCACGAGGACAGGGATGCAGCATGGGGCTGATGGGGGCATGAGGACAGGGATGTGGCATGGGGCTGATGGGGGCATGAGGACAGGGATGTGGCATGGGGCTGATGGGGGCATGAGGACAGGGATGTGGCATGGAGCTGACGGGGCACAAGGACAGGGATGAGGCATGGGGCTGGCAAAGAGATGAGGACAGAGAAGCTGGGCTGGGGCTGGCGAGCGGGGTGAGGACAGAGATGGTGGTGCGGGGCTGATGGCCAGTGGGCACCCGCAGAAGGTCCCTCTTCCCAGAGCCCACCCAGGAGGACTGTCCCGGGAATGGTTCCTTCTGCCCCAGGACTGTCTAAATACGGTGGCGCCGGCAGGTCCCGCTCCGCGAGCTGCATCTGGAGCCCCGCACGTTGATTAATGAGCTCCTCGAGCAGCCGCGCTTGCGACACGGCGAGTGGGGCTGCACGGACGAGACGCGACTTTCCCAGGGATAAAAATAGGCTCAGGCAGAGCAGGGAGCCCTGGGAGCGGCGCTGGTCGGGGAGCGCAGCCGCTGCCCCCACCATGATGCTGTAGTGTCTGCGGTGGCACCAGCACTGCGCCCCTCACCCCACAGCGCCGTGGGGCCACCATCAGAACAGCCCCTTGTTGGAAGAGATGAAATCCCCCTCAGGAGCCCCATAACCGGCTTAGGGGGATGGAGCGAATTACAGCACCGCGTGAGCTGGGCTTTGTGCATGCGGTGCTGGGTGTCGGACGAGGCACCTCGGCGCTCACCTGAGCTGGGGGCAATGGAGGCGCAGTGGCACGGCCAGGACAAGCTGGTCCCGGGGCCAGGGCAGAGCCGGGATCCCTGCAGGTTAATGGTTAATGCCCCGGGGCTGGTGGCCATCGGCTCCTGGCCTATCTCCATCCCACCAGGGACACCTGCAGGGCCAGGGCTGCGGTGTCCCCAGGGTCACCCTGTCTCTGGGCTTGGCAACCTCCACCGCTGGAAGCAGGTCTGAAGCTGGTGCTGCTGGAGCAGGGGCGGCAGTGGGGAGGTGAGAGGGAGGGGAAGCAGTGGGGCACCAGCCCTGGGAAGATGCTCAGACGTGAAGAGAGGCCCTGGGCTCTCAGGGCCAGGGTGTGGTGTGCCCAATCTGTGTCTGTGCACAGGGGGCTCTGTAGGCAGCCAGTGGGGAGATGCCTGGGTCTGCCCTGTGCAGGGCTGATGTCTGGTGCTCTGGCCAAGCAGGGGCTTGGTGGGCAGAGGGCCGCCATGGCCACAGTTTCGATGCTGTCCTGAGGAGGAGATGGGAGGTGCAGAGCATCTCTGCAGCCTTACTGGAGGGCACACACCAACCAGCTGAATGCTACCGCCTGGGGTGCAAGGATGGGGCAGGAGAGTGGGGCTGTGACTGAGGCAGCTCCCCGTGACCCAGCATCTCGTGCAGGGTCACCCACGTGCCAGGGGCCTCGTCACCAGAGCAGAGAAGGTGCCGAGGGCCGGTAGGACACCAGGGCCCTGCGCTGCTCCCCATGCAGAGGGATGTTCCAGCCACGCGTCCTCAGCCTCCTGCTGCTGCTGCTCTGCTGCCAGGTAAGGAAGGATAACCCACGCCAGGGTGCTGCCTGTGCCCAAGCTGCCCCTCACAGCAGCATTGCAGCGCCCGCTGCCCTCTCCTGCCTGCCCTGCCAGCCACGTGGCACAGCATGGCACAGTGTGGTAGCCTGTGCTCACCCATGGCTGTCCCCCACATGGGTGTGGGTGACAAGGGTGACAAGAGCTCTGCACTGCCCCCAGGGCCCCTGCGCCCAGATCACGGATTTCCTGCTGGAGAGCTGGATGGAGTACCGCGAGGAATGCCGCCGCAACATGAGCCGCCTGCCCGCGCCCACCGGTGAGTGCTGCAGGGGTCCCGGTGGGATGGGCACCAGGGCGAGGGGCCAGCGTGGGGCCGGTGCCCGGACCCTGCGCAGGTGAGGCCAAGGCACCGCCACGTCCGTCCCTCCGCAGAGCTGGTCTGTAACCGCACCTTCGACAAGTACTCGTGCTGGCCGGACACACCGCCCAACAGTACCGCCAGCGTCCCCTGCCCATGGTTCCTGCCCTGGCACCAGAAAGGTATCGGCTGGAGGGTGCACGTGAGTGCACTCGTGCTGTGTGTGCACACGCGTGTGCGCGCGCTGGTCCAGGCAGTCACACGGGGCCCAGCACCCCCCCTTGTCCCCTCCCCTCTGTGCAGTGAAGCACGGGCGCGTCTTCAAGACCTGCGGGGCGGACGGGCAGTGGGTGACGGGCCCAAGGGGACAGTCCCTGCGCGATGCCACGCAGTGCGGGCAGGACGCCGAGGACCTGGCGGCACAGGTGGGCAGAGGGGGGGCAGCGGTGCGGAGGGCCCTCCTTTGCCCCCTGCTCACCCCCTGACCCTCCCCCATCCTCACCCGCTCCTGCCTGCACCAGGAGAAGTTTGCCAGGACTTACGGCAGCTTCAAGGTGATGTACACAGTGGGGTACTCGGTGTCCCTGTGCGCGCTGCTGCTTGCCCTGGCCCTGCTGCTGGGCTTCAGGTAGGGGCATGGGCATGGCCACCCGTGCTGGGGGCTGGGGCAGGAGATGGGGGGTAGGCTGCGGCTGTGCCAGCGGCTGGGTGTGGGCACTGACCGCAGCTCCCCACTTCCGCAGCAAACTGCACTGCATGAGGAACTACATCCACATGAACCTCTTCGCCTCCTTCATCCTGAAGGGCGTCTCCGTGCTGGTCATTGACGCCCTGCTCAAGACCCACTACAGCGACAAGATCGACGACTACAACGTGCACATCTGGCTGAGCGACGAGGTGAGTGTGGGGCTGGGGGTGGGGGGGTGCAGGCAGCACCACAGCACTGACCCCTGCCACAGGCGGCTGCGGGCTGCCGTGCGGCCACAGTCTTCATGCAGTACGGCATCGTGGCCAACTACTGCTGGCTGCTGGTGGAGGGCATCTACCTGCACAACCTCCTGGTGGTGGCCGTCTTCTCTGAGCGGAGCTACTTCACCCTCTACCTGTGCATTGGCTGGGGTGAGTGCAGGTGTCTGGTGCCCCAGCCCCATCCCCATCCCTCACTGTGCCTCACCTGCCCCTGCTGCCTCCCCTCCAGGAGCACCCGTGCTCTTCCTCATCCCCTGGGTCATCGTGAAGTTCCTCTACGAAAACATCCAGTGAGTACCAGCCCCTGCAGCAGGTTGTGGGTGCAGGGGACATGGGCGGACGCACACAGGACACACTGAGGGGTGGTGGGGATGGTTTGGTGATCCTGGAGAAACCCCATATCATCACCCCTTGCAAGTAGAGGGCTTGGCCATGGTGCTTGCTCAGATAGGGCTGCTGATGCCATGCCAGGCTCTAGCAGCTGCCCAGTCCCCATCATTGTCCCTCCCCTCTGCAGGTGCTGGACCACCAACAACAACATGGGCATCTGGTGGATCCTTCGCTTCCCCGTGTTCCTTGCCATCCTGGTGAGTCCGAGGCTGTGGCTCTGGCCATCGCAGCCCCAAGCTCAGCATCTGCGAGAGGGGATGCCCTGGGCAGGGGATGGAGCTGCGCTGCCTTTCCCTGCCCCCACCCCTGCCCTTGCCCCCACCCCTGCCGTGCCGCTCATGGTTCACTCTGCTCCTCTGCAGATCAACTTCTTCATCTTCATCCGCATCATCCAGATCCTGGTCTCCAAGCTCCGCGCGCACCAGATGCGCTACACTGACTACAAGTTCAGGTGGGTGCCAGGCGCTGTCCCAGTGCCACGGGCGCATGGCGCACACGCTGATGTGCACGTGCACACACGTCTGTGTGCGCACCGCCCCGTGACCCCCCTCTGCACAGACTGGCGAAGTCCACGCTGACGCTGATCCCGCTGCTGGGCATCCACGAGGTGGTCTTCGCCTTCGTGACAGACGAGCACGCGCAGGGCACCCTGCGCTATGTCAAGCTCTTCTTCGACCTCTTCCTGAGCTCCTTTCAGGTGAGCCCCGTGCTGCTGGGATCCCCCATCCTGGGAGGGCCCAGCTCAGGGCTGGGGTCAGGGCCCGGCCATGCACCTCATGCTGCTCTTCCAGGGGATGCTGGTGGCCATTCTGTACTGCTTCATCAACAAGGAGGTGAGCGGGACGGCGGGGGGGCAGCCGGGGGGCAGCCAGGGCACGAGGCCATACTGACGGCGCTGCCCGCAGGTGCAGGCAGAGCTGCTGAAGAGGTGGCAGCGCTGGAAGCTGGGGAAGGACCTGGCCGAGGAGTACAAGCACACGTACAGCCACGCACCCGGCGCCCGCAACAGCGCCGGCGGCTCCTGCGAGAAGCACCAGCTGGTGAGCGGCTGCGCCAACGGGCTGGGCCGCAGTGCCGAGCGCCCCGAGAGGAGCGGCCACGGCGCCGCCGAGCACCTCGCCCTGGGTGACCGGCACCACTGCTACGAGTTCCCCGAGACCACGGCCGAGAGCCACTTCTGAGCCGGGCCCAGCCCCGTGCCCCCTGCGGGACCCTGCCCGTGCCGGGACGATGCTGCCCGTGGCCAGGCATGCGCGGGGCATCGCCACGGCGGGGCTGGCTGCAGCGAGACATGGAGAGCAGGACCCAGACGGTGTGGGGAGGGGATGTGTGGGGTGGGGGGATCCATGTGTGGGGTTGGTGTTCATCCCGTGGTGCTGCCTGTGTGCGCCTCTGAGACCCTTCATGCAGTGCTGTAATTTATGTGTTGTATCTGTAAATAGGTGTGTGCCCGTGCCGGGCTGCAGGGCCAGCTCCGCCTGCACCTCTCTGTCTGGGCTGTGGGCACCGGGGATACCATGGGCACCATGGGGTGATGCATACAGCCACGGATGGGGAGCTGGGCCACCCAATCATGGATGGGCTGCGCCAGAAGACAGCCCCACAGCCCCACAGCCCCACTGCCTGCGCCTCAGCCCCACTGCCTGCCCCACAACCCCACAGCCCCATGCAAGCTGCAGACAGGAGGCAGCAGCCGCTGCAGTGCTGCTGCCCGGGACTCCAGCTGCTGCTGCGCACTGCTCTGGCTGCTAATCGGGTCTGAGCTCTCGCTGCCAGCAGCCCTTAATTAAATCATTTGGCTCTGCCCGCCGGCACCCCGCTCTCCTGGGAGCTGGCCCAGACACACCGGGCAGCAGCCACCACCAGTACTGTGAGCAGCGCTGGGGATGCAGGGCCGTGGGTCCCTCTGTGCTGGTGGCAGCGAGGGAGCGCGGGGAACCGGCACCGTAAGAGGCTTGTGCTGTGCACATGAGTGCTAAGCCCAGATGCCGAGGCTTTGGGCACCACAATTGCCTGCTGTGCAGGGATTAGGCAGATGAACCTCTAGCCAGGGGCACCCTGCCCCGATGGGCCATGGTGGGATGCACAGCATCCTGGCATGACCCTGCTGCCTGGGGCACTGCCTGTCCCCCAGCACTGGGCCCTCAGCATGCGATGGCTCCTGCGGTGCCCCCCTGTGTGTACCCCACACACAGGGGCCTGGAGCTGAGCCCCTGCTGGCCCGGCCACATCCACCCTGTCCCCGCACCGCCATAGCCCTGCACCAGGGCTGGTGGGGTCCCCTCTGGCTGCCCGGGTTGCCGGCTGCCAGACCACGGCAAGGGCGGCAGTGGCATGGCCGTGGCTCGGGAGGGCATGGCGAGGGCACGGCCGAGCGCCGGCCCCGCTGCGCTGTGCCTGGCTCCCGCCTCGCCTCTGTTTACTTGGCAATTTTCTGTCTGCCGCAGCTGAGCAGGACCCAGCGTCGGGGCCGGAGCAGTGCCAGCAG
Source organism: Amazona ochrocephala (assembly GCA_039720435.1). NCBI lineage: Eukaryota > Metazoa > Chordata > Aves > Psittaciformes > Psittacidae > Amazona > Amazona ochrocephala. The sequence continues at coordinate 95,028,663 of CM077879.1, forward strand.
TGGGGACGCGGGGCAGAGGGGTCTGTGACGCGGTGCCTGTGGCAGTCGATGGGGCAGCATGGTGGTGCCGTGGGGACGTTACCCGTGATGGAGCTGTGTTGGGGGGCTGAGTGGGCAAAGGGGAGGGGAATGAGGGATCAGGGTCTGTCTGGGCAGGATGCAGGGATAGGGATGGGGTCACGGAAGGGGACAGGATGGACCCTGTGCAGAGCTGTGGGGCTGGAGCCGGCAGCCCCAGCAGAGCCACTGGCCCCACGGCCGCTGCATCACTGCGGCCTCCCGATGCGGTAACGGGCCTAATTGAAGCAAATTGCTGGAGCAGGGAGCTGTTTCTGGGAAGGCAAATATGGGCATCACAGGCGCAGGGCTGTTGCTCCAGCGTTACCATGGAAACACCCCACTTTCACCCCTGCAATGGCCCCACAGGGCCAACAGCACCCCCAGACCCTGCCCAGAGCCCCATGTCTGCACACCATGAGAGGAAGCCCAAGCCAGCACCAGCACTTGTGGTGTCCCTGTGGCAATTTCTATGGCACTGCCCCACAGCCCCGCAGCCCCTTGTTGTGTCCCACCCCCCCGCTGGCTGTGTCCAGCACCCCAAGGGCTGAGTCCTGACCCCCACTCCTGGGGGCCAAGGCACATGGCAAGGGCTGGCTGGGGCTCAGGGCTGGTGGCACCAGGCACAGCCCTCTGGAGGGCTGTGCCCGCTGGTGGTGGGGAGCTTCGTGCCTGTCCCTGCAGCCTGCACCCAGCACAATGGCCTGGCACTGCCACGTGCACCCTGGCAGCACCCCAGGGTGCAGGTCTCAGCAGCACAGCCTGCATCCAGCATCCCACAGTGCATCTCAGGCAGCACAACCTGCACAGCACACACAGACACAGCCCTCGGCTGCCCATCAGCATCCACCATTCCCAGTGCCTGGTGGAGTGAAGGTGCTGCCACAGCCTGTGCAGCCCAGGCAGAGAATCCCAGACTGGTTTGGGTGGGATCTTAAAGTTCCTCCGGCTCCAAGCCCTGCCACGAGCAGGGACACCTTCCACCAGAGCAGGGTGCTCCAAGCCCCTGTGTCCAACCTGCCCTTGAGCACTGCCAGGGATGGGGCAGCCACAGCTTCTCTGGGCACCCTGTGCCAGCACCTCAGCACCCTCAGCATGAACCGTTTCTTCCCCAGCAGGGCTGGGGCAGAGCCCAGGCTGCTGCAATCCTGGCTCTGGGAACCAAAGGTGTGGAACAGGGTTGGAGCCATCACGGCGACCGGGGCAGCAGCTCCCCCGCGGCTGCAGCGGCGCCTCACATGAGAACTCCCACTTTATCAAGGGAATTGAGCACCACAAATTGGTGTTCTAAGTAGATCCTGCCTGCTGCCGGCCACTCTTCCCACCGCTAATGCAATGATACAACACATACCTCTCCTCCTCCCACCAGTTAATCTAATGACAAGCACTGTATCCGAGTCATAGGCAAAATAAACCCTCACTGGGTTCGATTTTTATAGGTAAACAGCCTCATTTCTGTGCCTGCGGCCTCAGCCCCTCACAGGCACCCCCTCATCTGCCTCCCCCCCCCGCCGCCCTCACCCCCGGTGTGGTATTAGTCTTTATAAGGCCTGGTGATTGGATGGGGTTTGTACATTTCGTTAGGGTTGCAGCCACTTCGCCTCTGGCTGCACCAGGCTGAGCCAAGACACAAACAAGGCAGGGGCCAGCGGGCTGGGCTGCAGGGCTCCCGGTACGTGCCCTGGCGACACGGCTGCAGCCCGCGGGCAGGCCCCAGCTGCAGGGAGCAGGGCTGGGCCAGGGGAGGAAGAGGAGCGGGCACCACACAGAGCCCGTCCCGCACCAGCCATGAGCCTAGCTGGGCACTGAAGCCAGCTGTTGGCAGCTCACTGCACCGGAGCATGGGGGACAGGACCCATGGACGAGCTGCTGCATCCCAGCAGTATCGGCTCCTGATGTGCTGGGGCAGCCCCACCCTGCTCCCCCCACAGCGCCCACAAGGTACAGGGTCCAGCCCTTTCCCATCCCTCAGGACACATGGCTCTGGCCATGCTCTGAGCCAGGGCAGCCACATATGTCTGCCACGCTCCCGGACACACCACGGGGCCCATCCTGCAGAAGTCAAAGGAGAACGGCAGTGACAGCGACAACTCTCACCTCCTGCCTCTGCACCCCACGGGTTGCAGGGTTCCACCCCAGGGCGGCTCCGGCACTGCCCCTCTGTGCCAGAACCAGGCAGTGCACTCTGAGAATGTTTTGGTGATGGGAGGTAAACAGGGTCATGGCTAAGTGTAAAGATGCACTTGAGGAGAAATTCTAGCAATGCTAAGTATAGTTTAAATGCCATTGAAGCAGGGGAGGGAAGAGGATCCGGGTGTATTAATAGTCTCAACACTTAGATGTCTGTTCCAGTGACAGCCCCTGGGATGCTGGCTGACAGGAGGGCTGCCAGCGCCCAAGGGCATTGTGCTACCAGCAGCGCCAGGTCATACACGGCTGTGGTGGAGTGAGGAGCCCAGAGCAAGGGCAAGATTCCTGCTGGAAACAAGAAATAAAACTGCGCAGCAGCTTCTGTGCTCTGTGACTGCTCCCGAGGACTTGGTCAGGCCATAACGGCCAGTGCTGAGGTCTTAAATGGGAAACACGGGGCTCCTCTAACAGGAAGGGTTGGTAAGCCCAAAAAGCAGAAGAACAAGGGCCCTGCCCCAGCGTGGCTGCAGCACCCACAGTGCAGCTGAGGGACAGGGGGAATCAAGAGGGAATGGTTCACAGGAATGGCACAGCCACACAACCCTGCCCCGGGCCGCGGCAGCACCAGGCAGCATCCCACTGCTCCCAAGCACACAACCCCGCGGCAAAGGGACCAGCCCTGTGCCCGGCCGAGGCAGCGGGGCTGCGGTGGGCAGCATCACACCCAGGCAGACCCAAAAGGACAACAGCTTTTATTTACAACACGCCTCAAGTGACAGACAACAGAAAAATAGAAAAAAACCAGTCTAGCTCACTGACTCAAGAGAGGAAAGGGAATGGCAGCCACAGGTACCCTGCACCCCCAAACCCACTGGTGCTGGGCAGAGCCCCGGCAGCCCCTGCCCTTAGAACCAATGATGAGCCTTGCCTGGAGAGAGGGGCCCAAGAAAGTCTCCCTGGTGTGAGTTACATTGACTACAGCTGCCCCCCCTGTAACACTCCTGCCAGTGGTGGAGACCGGATCTCATCCCTGGGTGCACATCTGGAAGTGGTGTTGGGGTAACACAACACAGCGCTGCTCTGGAAGGGATGGCAACAGTCAGAACCAGCAACCCCCTGCTGCTGCCTGCTCTGGAGCTGCAGAGCTCTGAGGTGGGGGGACCAAACCCCCCTCCAGGAACCCTGCAGGTGCTCGGGGCAGGGGCCAGGGCTGACACTCCGCACTCTCCACCTCCAGCTCCACAGGGCCTGGCCCAATCTAAGCACAAAGTAAATCCAGCCTCGGATACAGGCCCAAGAGCTCTGACAGCACTGACCAGCCACAAGCACCAGCAGGCCCAGCGGAAATTACAATCTATGGAAGCAAGGAAGAATGACCATGGTGCAACTGGCGCAGCACAAGGGGTGTTGAACTGGGGCTGCCGTCCCGAGGCACAAGGATGGAACTGATGCTCCCTCCTTCTTCCCCAGCAGTGGTAGATCCTCGGTGCTCAGAAAGGAGGAGAGAACTAGCACTGCCTCTGCTGACAATGCGGCCAGTCTGCTCAGCCCCGAGCCCTGCCACGCACCAGAGCCCAGGGAGCCCACACACACAATGCACCAGGGGCAGAGATGGAAGGAGAACAGGAGACCTGTGAGCCCAGCATGAAGAGAATGACAGCTTGAGGCCAGAGAAAACTATGACTGGGGGACTGGAACCCTTTGCAACAGGCTCTGGGCATCGTCAGCGAGCACCTTCGATTTCAGGCAGCTTCCGAGCCAGCCCCGGAGCTGACTGGCTCTCCCGCAGGCTTTTGGGAGCACAGACCAGAGAAGGAAATCAACACAAAATCTCAAATGAAATCTGCTTGAGGCCCTTGGAGCGCAGCCGATCCGCGGGGACTCGCCTTAGGACTTCTTCGTGTCCTGTGTGTTCCTCCTCTTCAGATCACCCAGGTCGACAGGTTTGAACGCTGCGGGGAGACAGGAGGGGCTTTGGCGGCAGAGGCCGCGGCGCGGTGCCGCCGGGCCGGGGCCGGCAGGAGCCGAGGGAGCCCCCGGCCCCGCTCACCTTTCAGGCTGGGGTTCGGCATCTTCTCCACGTACTCCTCGACCAGGCCGCGCTCGGAGCCCATCTGGCTGCGCAGGTCGCGCTCCACGCACTGCCACGCTGTGGGGACACGGGTGAGAGGCCGCTCGCCGCCGCCGGGCCCGGCCCCCGCCCCCGGCACCCCCCCCGCTCACCCTCGTAGATGAAGCGCACGTTCTCCTCGTGAGCCGGCGTGAAGATCTCGCTGCCGGCACCGGGGGAGCGCGGGCCGCCGCTCCGCTTCCCGTTGTAGACCACGCGGGACACGGGGGAGCTGAAAACGAAGCGCGGGGCTGAGCCGAGCCCGGGGCAGCGGCTGGGCCCGGGGCCGGGCGGGGCTCACCTGGCCATGGCGGCGGTGCGGCGGCGGCGCGGCTCGGCTCGGTGGCTGCGGGGAGAAAGGAGAAGGCGGCCAGGCCTGGGCTAGGCCGCGGGCCGCCCCCCGCCCGCCGCCATGGCAACGCGCGCCCCTCACCTGGGCCCGGCTCCCGCCTCCCCTCGCCCTCGGGCCGCGACGGAAGCGCCGCAGCGCGCACGCGCGGTCCCGCCCTCCGCCGGTCCCGTTCACGTTCTGCTCGGCCCGGTGCTGTCCCGCCCCGTTCTCGTTCCGCTCGGCCCGGTGCCGCCCCGCCCCCGGTCCCGCTCCCGGTCCCACTCCCGGTCCCGCCTCGGCTCTCCCCGCCCCGCACGGACCCGGCGGTTTCAGCACTTGGTTTATTGGAAAAGTACAAAGTGGTTCCCGGGGCGCAGCTCCGAGCGAGCCCCTGCCCGCCCGCCCAGGCCCAGCCCGGGCCCGGCCCCGCTCTGCTCCCCGCTGAGCGCCGCCTCAGCCCATCGTGGCGGCCCCGAAGAGCTCCACCAGGTCCTGGTACTCGGGGTCGATGAGGTCTGAGGGCTTCTTGCCGCTGTCGGTGGTGGCCTCCGGGCTGGCCCCGAGAGAGATGAGGTACCTGCAGGAGACGGGGGGCTGAGCCCAGGGCCACCCCGAGCCCCGCCGAGGGCCCCGGCAGGCCCGTGTGCACCGTCGGCACGGGCAGCCCCCAGGAGGAGGCGCCGGAGCTCGCTGCAGCCCCGCCGCTGTCGGTCCGGTGCTCGGGGCTATGTCGGGAGCAGCGAGGAGCTCCTTCCTCACCTGGCGATGTCGGCGTGGCCGTCGCTGCAGGCCATGTGCAGGGGCGTCCACCCGTTCTCATCTCTCTGGTGGATGTCGGCGCCGTATTTAACCAGGAGCTTGACACAGTCCAGGTTCCCAGTGAGCACAGCTTCGTGGAGGGCTGCCATGCCTGGAAGGAGAGGATTTGTTAGCCCTGGACTAGGGCAGGAGGCTTAGTGCTGAGCTTACAAGTGTTCACAGCCCGGGAAGCACTGAGGCAGCAAACCCGTGTTATCAGGGACATGACTTTGGGGAAAGAAAGAGACTGAGGAAGCGAGAGGAGCTGCTGCAGGTTTCTGTTCCCCTTCCACAGCGTGAATGCTCAACTAAAGCTGGTGTAGCTCCCACCTCCACACTGGAGCAGGCAGGACAGATCCAGGGAGGAGATGCCCTTTCCTGCAGAAGTCCCCAGGCAGCAGCCAGCCGCAGGTTCCAGCCGGGACTCACACTGGACATGGGATGAGTGTGTGTAGGGCTCTGTGCTGTCCAAGTTTTGGAAGCTCCTCATGGAGCAAGTGCTGAAGCAATCAGCATGGACAGGAGAAAGCTTGAGGTCATTTGAGACCCTGTCTCCATGGCCATGTGACTGCAGAAGCCGAAGCCAAGCACAAGAAAGGGAGAAGCCCGCGCTCTGGACCGCACACTGTGGATCACAGCATTCCATGAACAGTGAGGCTGGGTGCAAACACAGCACAATGCCTTCCCACAGACAGAACTGCTGCGAGTCCACAGACCCAGAGGCACAGAGAGGATGTTGTTTGTGAGAAACAACAGGAGCACATGCTCCAGAGAGGGTGGAAGGCAGGAGCCCCACAGTCCTGTGCAGGGCTCTCCAGACCGGCCTGTGCCCACTGCTGCTTGCCTCGGTCCCACCACACTGTAGGTCCCTAGCATGCCTTGAAGGGACGCAGGGGTCGAGCTCCCCCCTTCCTGCAGCATACACTGGCCATGCTGCTTGGTAAGATTTTGGGGCACTGGCATGGGGCTCGCTTGGGCCCTGCTTGGCGATGTTGAGGCACCGCTCCTCACTGAGGAGGAAAACAACTCGGTTCCAACCCATCACCCTGCTGATGGTGGCCATGTCCTAGCTTTGGCCGCACAGCTCCCTGTGTGCTGCTGCACATTCCAGCTCTGCCAGCCCCGGCAGCACTCACCGGAGGGGTAGATGGTGTCCAGTGTCACCTTCCTGGCACGTATGAACCTGCCCACCTGCTCCAGGTCCCCCTGCCTGATGTGGTCCTGAAAGACGATGTCATTGGGGAAGTGCACGGTGCGTGCGGCTCTCAGTCTCTGCCTGTACCGACTGTACCGCGGCATCGGGACTGGGTAATAGTCCTTCATGCTAGTGGCAGCCCTCAGGCAGTGCGAAGGGAGAGGAGCCGCACGGTGCTCAGCGCTTGGTCCTGCTGCTCACTGCGCTCCAGGTGCTGCTTTTCCTCTTCTGCGTTGGGTCCCTCCTCACCAGCGGTGTGATGGCAGCTGCGCCGCTGCGGTCCCTCACACCCGTCTTGTGTCCCCGGTGGGTCAGATCCCCCTCGTCACAAGGCTCCCTATGCTCCCATGCAGGACGCAGGAGGCAGCAGTAAGCACACAGGCTTCCCACAGGCCCTCGGCCCAGGACTGATGTTTCTGCCCCAGCACTGTGTTATAAAGGCTCCCACGGGCTATTTTGAGGACATGCAGCTCATGCTCTTTGCCACGACACTTCGTAATCGAGCTGCCCGGGCCAGCAGCCGCTTTTGGGCAGAAGTGGGTGTCTCATCTTACCATGCACCTGTCCATGTCCCCATCCAAGGGGTCAGACCTGCTCTTACTTTTGCATGGAAAGCTTTTCCAAAGAGGCACCAAGGGCCCAGAACCAGGACTTCCCAGCAGTAAGCCCTCACACACAGACACGTATGCCAGGGAAAAGGCAGAAGCATGAGCACGAATGAGGGGAACCAGCGGATGTGTCAAAGCTGTGGCGCCAAATACATTCAGAGCTAAGTCACTCTCCTGTAATTGCATCGGACAAGTGGAAAGGAGTAGAATGAGCTGTGCTGCCCAGCACAGCAGTGAGGCAGCATACAGCTAACGAGGATCAGCACCAGCATGTCAGAGCACAGCAGTGCTGCCGGTGCTCCTGATGCAAGTGCAGAACCAGAAGCCCATGATGCCAGTCCACAGTGTTCAATGTCCTACTTAACATGAGGGCAGGCTGCTGTAGAACTGTCTGAAAATAGCTGAAGAACAGCACCATCACCAGACACTTTTGCATTTATTACACTCCAGCTGTAGCTGTCAAACACATCTACCACAGAGGAATCTTTCAGATCCACCAAGGGTTCAAGCAAGTGCTCTACTGTGCTTTTCCCCATCACAGTTTGGTCATTTCAGGTGCACAAGCACATGGTGCTCTGGTTTGTGCCGATGGGCCTGTCCAGGTAGGTGTGTCAGGAGTCACAGAGCTCCCATTCTGCCTCTGCAGCAGCTCAGGCACACACCAGAGAACCGCCTGCACTTGTTTATCTGCTGGCAAATGCATCGATCTCTGCGCTGAGCATCCCTGTTCAGGGCTACTGCAGACAGAACACTAACAGACTGAGCGAGCTGCTTTTAGCCTCCTTTCTTGGAACACAATTAGCTGCGTACACAGGATGACTGACATAGTCCTGCTCTACCAAGAGAAGCCTCAGTGCATGAGAAGAGCCCCCTCCTCAGCCCTGGTTCTGCTGTGCCAGAAGCCTGTGCAGACCATGCCAGGGCCCTGCTTCAGGGAACCACAGGAAGAGGCTGTAGCTGCAGACACACATGGAACATGCTCCTGTTCTACCACCCCACGCACCTACACTCAGTGGCAGACACCAGTAGCCTCAGGCGTTGCCCTCCAGCCTCACCCTGCCCTCCCCTGTGACATTTATAGCATATTTCCTTACAAAAATATTTCCAGCAGTAAGTGACTGGTTTGGAAATAGCAGCGCAGCTCACGGGTCATGTGAGCCTGAGCAGCACTGCTGCAGGCAGCCCCAGGTCCCCCTGTAGGCAGATTCCTTGGTTAACTGCTCAGGAGCAGCGAGGGCCAGCTGGCCCAAGCCCCTGTGTGATCACTGCTAATAGAACAGGTCTAACCTGGACAGGACATGGCCAGCCTGAAGCTTTTTTCCTTTACAGATGACACGATGCAAGTGGCTTCAGGTTAAATTACCTGAAGGCACCTGCAACGCTGAAGTGTTTGGAAGTGCCCTTTCTCTCAAAACCATGGGTAGAGTTTTGAGAAAGCAAATACCCACACACCCTTGAGCACCACCCCAGAGTTCTGATCCTCCTATAGGGCAGGTTCAAGTAACACTCATGCCATATTCCAAAAAGGACAGAGTAGTATTAAAATCTCAACTTTATTTGGCCAACAAATTGAGTTCAATGTTATTGTAGCAGAATGCTAAGAACCAGCCTGATGCAGCTCAGGCCTCTGAGGCACTCCCCTGTTCAAGTTCCTCCCCAAAGCCCAATAATTGCAAGTGTTCTGTTTGATCTGGCTCATCAGACCCTCCCACACCCCCCACCTGTCAACCCCCTCCAAATAATGCATGGAAAGTGACTGCAAAGTCTTGCATTTGATCAAAGGATGGCAGCAGAGCCAGGTCTCGCCTGCACTGGCGAGCACTCACCTCCACCCCAGAGCCTGCCACAGCCAGTGCACAGTATTCCACCCTTCCAGGTGATCAGAATAGTCATCTCCAAGTGTCTTAAAGCAGAAGGGAAAGGAAACATCTGGCCAGCACGAAGAGAAGCACCTGCACATACACCTCTCACCAGGCTGCCATGAGCTTACTGCCTCTTGCCTACCTACACGGAAGGCCAACTCCAGGGAAGAGCTGCTGAGAGCATTAAGGACCCTGTCAGGTGCAGAAATCAGCTACAGGCTGTAGTTCTAAAAGAAACAAGGAAGAAAAAAACCAGTTTTCTTGGGAGATGTTAGTGGCAAAGCTCCGGGATGCTGAGCCACTGAGCTCATGCTGCGGCTTCACAGTCAGCTTCTACCCAGAGGAACAGAATACTTCAAGCAAAAGCTGTGTACAAAAAAAGTACATCCCACAAGGGAGAAGCGCGCAGGGCCCGGCTCCCTGGTGACAGATCCCTTCTCAAAAGCCAAACAGAAAAGAGTCGAGTGTACAGACAAGTGAGGGGAAGGTGTTACTTTAAAAGCCAATCCCTGGGTTTTCAGTCATTCACCTTCTGCTTTAAATCTCAATGGTTCTGACTTGATGGGCTGCGTAACAGCAGCCAATTTAGTGTCTGATTTTTTGGGTGATGTCGATCAGTCTTCTGTTTACAATTCATCCTTCTGCATTTTCTGCTCTTCATCATCACCTTCTTCAAGGTCTGTTTCTTCATCCGTCTCCAGGTCCTCCAGATCCTGTAAGAGGTTACAGACAGCTGCTGGTTTCTGGTGCATTAGGCAGATCCTAGAACAGTACATCTGGCCTGTTCACTGTTCTCTGCTGCCATGTTAAACACCCAGAGACCTCCACCAAGAACTCTGAATTTTGGACATGAAGTATTAGAACCCCCTGGAAGCTGGTACCTCACTTGTAACAGCCTCCACCCTAGATACACAGGACATGTAATGTGCATCATACTGCTCAAGTTTCAAGTGCTGAGCATGACTTCTCAGTAAAGAACAAGCCCTGAAAGTACTCCAGCAGTTTGCACAACAGCCAGAGACAGCCTGTGAACATTTACAGCTTCATCAACTGTTTCCACACGTTTGTTTAGGCCTCTGAAAAACATTTATTTCACACCCAACTGAAGTGCTGCCAATGAAAGGTGTCATTTACAAGCCACTGGCAGTCAGACTGCAATGGAACATTTGATTCTGGTGAACGTGCTGGTCACCAGCAATACCTTTCCTGCCACAGAACCACCCGGAATCTTATCTGGGACCGAGGACAGAAGCCCAGCATCAGGTCTGACCCACACTCCCTGTTCCGTAGGCCCAGAATTACCACCACATTCACATTACTCACATCATCAGCTGCTGCCCCATCCTGACCTCCGCTCTCTAAGAATTTCTTGAAGCCTTCCAGCGTCCTCTCCCCGTTGTAGTCAATGACCTGCACAGGGAAAAACATCAGGATAATGGTTATGGGCACCTACAGAACCACAGCCCTGGGGAGGAGAATTCTTTCTCTGAGAAACAGTCAACATGCCAAGCAAAAGGGAATTTAAAAATTCACCTTCACCCATATGAGACGAAGGAAAACAGCTCAGGCACTAGACTTCAGAGATCACTGCGAGGAAAGAATAGCCTGCAGATGAGCACACTGTCCTCTATGCTCCCTCTTTTCCCTGTTCCCACCCCCACCAAACTCCTTCCTACAGCCCAGCTCCCACACAGGATCTCTGCTGTCCTGTAGACGTGATGTGCTTTATCCTGACAGAGCAGAGAGGCCTCCCAAAGGCTTGTCCAAGCCAGCTCCAGCAGGCAGCTAAGCATTCCTAGTGCTCCCTCATTACACCACCCTGGTCAGCTGCCTCCTTACATTTCTGCCAGAGCCTGCAGGGAAGAACTTGAGTGTGGGGAAGCTGTGGATTTTCACTGCCTCCACTTCATTGGCTGTCGAATCCATCTTGGCAATGACAATGTTCTCATGATCCCCGTAGGTCTCTCCCAGCTTGTCCCAGATCGGAGCCAGCTGCTTACAGTGACCACACCAGGGGGCATCTGTTAATTACAGAAACCCAGTTAGCACCAGCAGCCTAATGAGTGACCACCAGCCCCCCGAGTGCCCACACAGACAGTTCACACATGTCTTTTCAGGCAGGGCACTCCCTTTGTGGCTTAGATCCTGTATGGTGCTTCCTCCCTAATCCTGGTCATGCGGAATTTTGGCACTCCTTTCATGCCCATTACTTGGAATCAGCTGCTGAAAGATACTCACAGAACTCCACAAAGACGTTCTTATTCTCATCAAAAGCAACTTCTTCAAAGTTCTTCCCAACTAGAACTTTGACAGGCTGCTTGTCCCAGTCATCAGGAAGATCCTGACTCATCAGGTGGGGCTGGAATAAAGAAGTGAAATTCAGACACAGGCACACAGCTACTGGAATGCACACCCAATCATCCTGGAAACCTGGAGCTTAACCACCCACCTCAGCACCCCAATCACAGGCTGTGAGCAAGCACTGAAGCAGCCACTTCCTCTTTGCTTACATAAGGTCTCCTCCCCATCCTGAGCCAGTGGGAATATCAGGTGCTGCTGTGCAGAGAACTGCCACTGAGCTCCATAGGAAGGAAGTGATACTGTTGCCATTCCCACAGGACTGAGTTTCACCAAACAGTCACCTCTGGCACGAGCTGCATACAGCCTCCTCCCGAGATGAGAGCTGAAAGCTCTGAACTGTGCTGCACAAGTTCACACCTTCCACAGACTGCTGGGAGCTCCGATTGCACTCGGGTGCCAGCTCCCTGCCCCGCATTCCTCATGCCCTGATAGTTTTGCCAGCAGCACTTCTCTTCCTTACCTTGATTTTGCCCTCCAGGAACTTATTGCAGAACTCTCTGATCTTGTCAGCTGTGAGGTCATCGGAGTCTGGTTTGTATTTGGTCATCTCCTCCTCCAGGGTGATCAGGCGCACAGCTGGACATTCTTCCTTCTTCAGGCCAAAGAACTCCAAAATCCTCTGGTTGTCACTGTGGTCACTGTCTATGAAGATGAAGAGGATCTTTGGAGGAAAAAGTCAAAGGCAGTTGGTGAAGACGAGCACCTCTTGGCTAACAACACAGTACACACACACTCCCACAGGTAGTGGCTGAACTGGCCCCTCTTCCTTCTCCAAACCCATGAAGAGGGCACCCTGCCAGAGCACAAACACTGGAGCTGCAGCACGGGCACAGCCTGGCCCTGATTTAAGGGCTGGGTCAGATTTACATCCACAAGAAGGAAAGTTTGGAGTTGACTGCTATTGCCTCAGCAGTTGTGCAAGCCAATGACTCAGTCACCTTCACCATGAGGCACAGGTAGAGTGAGAGCTGCTACCAGTCCTGCTCCACAGCTGCGAAATGGATAGCAACAGACAGCACTGCACTCCTCTGCAGGAGGTGGCCACTTCACTCATAAACCCATCTCACCTTCCCTTTGAAGTTCCCAGCTGCACTCTTGAAGTTGTCGAGCTTCTCTTGATAGTCAGACACACTTTTTGGCAGGAACAGCAGGATGTGAGTCTTGATCTCCCCTCCAAAGATTTTAGGAGCGGTCTGAGGAACAGGAAACAAACTTTATTTCTGGAAGGGGCAAACTGGTGGCAAGACCAGCAAGGCCACAGGAGCCTCCAGATTAAAGCAGGGCTTTGAACAGAAGCTTTGACTCCACTCCCTTCTGTTCTCTACGCTCCTCCATAACCCCAGACTAGTGTCAGCTCCAAGATATGACACAACCTGCAATTTAAGCTTTGGTATATTCACATGGTAGCAATGGGAAGAGGCCTTACCATGTATCTATAGAGACCAACCTGTTCAGTGAACTCTATGACCAGAGGCAATGAATTGGACTTGATGAAGTTCAGTAAATTATCTTTTGTGAGATCCCCTTCAAAGTTGTTGCGGCCTTCATCAAACTGCAAAACGAGAAATTCCTGCATTAGAACACTTCGGATCCCACACGGATCCCACCAGAGTCACTGCCCCAGCAGACCTCAGCTGCACTTGTCCAGAGCAGACTTCTGGCTCTTAACAAAGTCACCACGTGTTCACATAACATCTGGATCAAGGTATAAATCTTCCTGGCAAGCAAAGCCTTAGACCACCCCCCAGCAGCAAAAGGTGAGCAGCTACAAGACAGTCAGCTTAATCTTGGCACTGTTCTGCACAGTCACACAACAACACGTGAAGGAGGTCCAAGGACTTGAGCCTCAGCTTTGTAGAGGCATCAGGTAGATGCTCCACAGCGAGCAGCTCCCAGGGCACAGGCAGCTTCTGCTGCAGGAGTCAGCCACGCCAGAGCAGACACCCATTTGAACCAGTGCTATGGGAAATGGGACAGCTGAGCCCATAGTCACTGCACAGAGCAGCACTGACTCAGCTCTGCAGGGCTGTTCCAGTCTGTTGTTAGAGACAAGGGCACCTGGTTAACACAGGCCAGGAGAGGTGCCAGGGCCCAGCTTAGAGCAGGACATCACCTGCAGCCCAGGGCAGGGTTCTCAGAAGCTCCCTGGCAGCCTGGGAACAGCTGTGGAGGCCCATCAAGGTTAAAGAGGATGTGCAGGGACAGGGTAGTCCCGTGCCTGGGCAGCACGGAGGTACTGGCACAGTGAGAGCCTGGGCTCAGATAACCTCCTGCTGGAGGAAGCAGAGCAGTGTCCGCTGAGGAGCTGAGCAACACCCTCCACATTGGAGATCAACTCTGTAAACACTTCAGAGTATTCTGAAGGTGCTAAGGCAACATTCAGCAGTTGTTCAAGGGTCTTCGCAAGTCTGCACAGCTTCCACAGGGAGCAAGAGGAGAATGACAATCCAATAAACCCAACCAGCTGCCAGAGTCCAAACAGAACTGTTGGCAGAATAAACTGTTTCTTATGCCCCGGTGTTGTCCGCATTGGTGCTCGTTTCCACCTTGGTCTGGGGTGGAATAACCCTTATTGGGGTAAAGACCCCCTTCATGCAACAGACTTATAACAGTTCTCATGACATGGCACCAAAACAGGACCATGGAGGCAGCATCCGCATCTCACCTTCCCCACACCGAGCAGAAGGCGCCTGCAGTGACCCAGCAGCTCCTGAACTGCCCTTTGGACCACAGCTCCTCCCACTCCCCACACACCTGACAGAGCTGCTGGGTGCAGAACTGCTTTTCATTCCAAATGCACCCCCAAGCCAAAGCTGAGAAGCCGTGCAAGCAGCAGACGCAGCCCAGCGGTGGCCATGAGCGGAGCATGCAGGGAGGCTGCTTACAGAAAGCGACACGTAAGAGCATGATAAAGGCAGTGAGTCAGCCAGGAACAAAATGCTGCTCCCTTCACCCAGCTCTCCGAGCTGCAGAGCCCTGGTGCTCTGAACCCGACAGCAGGCAATTTACTTGCACCCTCAGCCACGTTAATCTGAGTGGCCCCTGTCTGAGAGCTGAAGTCTGCAAGCTTCTAGCACCATAACTGCAAATTCAGGTGCACTGGAATCAAACATGCTCTTTTAGCTGAACAAAGAGCGATAGGAATTTATTCAACTCTTCAGCCTGTCTCACATCAAACTGGTCAGAACAACGACTGATTAGATGACAGATTCATTAAGTCTGAAGCCAAAGCAGCTTTATCATACCCCACTGCACCCATGTGTGTGGTACCACGAAGTCTACGAAACCTCTACTTGTCTTCTCCAAGCTAGAAATTCATCCCAGTGGTTTGGATTTTGATAGTAAAAGGCATGAGTAAGTTTATTTCTGACTTGGTAGATGGCCAGATCCCCCTGCATGTAATCCAACCGCCCCAGCCTAAGTCAGCTGGAGCTGCAAATCCTTTTAGGAACTCTGCTGGAATCACTCACTTCCCACAGAATCCACAGCACTGCCAGACACAGAGCAACTCCTGGATGCAGCCTCGACTGCCTACAGCAGAGGTCGATCTCGAGTACGAGTTAAAGCAGCTTTGCTAAGCCACAACTGAACATGGAGCAGCCCAGTGCTCTTCTGCTGGAGACCTCACTGCCTACAGCCACCAGTGTTTTAAAGATCGTGCTGCTACTGCACTGCAGCCACAGCTGAGAAACAGGGAAGCGAGTGAAGCAACAGCCTAGACCCAGAGCCCAGCAGCTTCAGGAGGGCCAGGAGCTGCTGAGACTTCCCTCTGCTGACTGCAGGCTCCACTCCTCTGCCGCTGCCCGGCTCTGAGGCTTGGGAACAGCCAGACTGATATGGATTCACCCATGACTGCCCTCTTTGAGTATGACTAATTAGAGAAGGTAAGAAGAGGCAGAAACTCAAGTGCGGTGCTCATGCTCTACATCAACCAGTACCTTCTTGAAGAGGACCACGCCATCCTTGCTAAGCTCATACTTGGTGAAGACATCAGCGCTGGAGGAAATCCCAAAAGGAATGTCATCCACAGCCTCAGCTGCCAGCAAGAACTCCTTTGCAGCCTCTGATGCAGAATCCTAGAGCACAGGGAGAGGTGTCTCACATGGGACACACCAAACTACAGCACAAAGATCCCAGGGCTCACCTGCCAGAGAACTGGAAGATCAAGTAGGGCAGGACAGCACAGGGAGAGGCTCCCCCCGCTCTGGGGCCCAGGTAACAGCTTCCCGGATGGAAGCACAAACCCTACCTTGAAGAATCCGATCACAACCACGTCACTGGACTCCACCAGCGCCTCGGCTGCAGCGACATCGCTCAGCGCGGCTGCGGCTGGGCCCGTGCGTTTCTTCAGCCAACTGACAATGTCATCGGCTTCCCGGCCAGCTGTGGGGACAGGAGCACCCGCTCGGTTCTGTAGCCCCCGGCTCGCCCCGACCCCCACCCTGGCATCAGCAGAACCAAGACAACATTTACACAACTTTCTCCCTTTCCCTCCCAGTGCAATTATGCTGATCCCCAAAGGGAAAGTCAAGGTACAAGGGGCTCCCCGGAATCCGTCCCTCCCCTGCTTCCAGCCCAAGCACGTTCCTAAACTTTGACCGGTATGATCTCACGCCAACAGAAGCAGGTTTTCCATGCGAGTGGTTCACCTTTCCCTTTCCAAAACAGCACTCGGGTGTCAGCTCACTGCCGAGCACAAGGTTTGGTTTGGCTGTATTCTGCTGCTCTTGGCCTTCCTCACACCTCTGGTTTACATCCCATGTTTCCTTTCCCCAACCACTCGAGCTCTTGCTGCAGTTCTGGGAGCTTCATTGCTTAAGTCAAGCTGAGCCTCAACCCGGGGTTGGGTTGCTCCGCTTTCCTACATAAATCCCATCCATCTGCTTCGCCTCATTGAGGGATGTCCCCAGCTCCAGCACAGGAGCCTGCGGCAGCAGCCCCATTCCCAGCGCCCCAGCACAGCACCTGACAAGCATGGCAGCTGCTCAGCCCCCGTAGACCTTATCTGGGCACTGCAGCGCTGCTGACGGCAAGAGGCCAGGCCATGGACCCAGCGCCACGTCGTTGCCCTCTGCTCCCGGCTCACCCGTGTACTCCTTGGGAGCGGCTTTGTCGCCGTTCCTGAAGAACTTGATGGTGGGGTACCCGCGCACGCCGAACTGCTGCGCCAGCTCCGCCTCCTCCGTGGCGTCCACCTTGGCCAGCCGGATCTCCGAGCCCTCCGCCTTCAGCTTCGCCGCCGCCTTCTCGTACTCGGGCGCCAGCGCCTTGCAGTGCCCGCACCACGGCGCGTCTGCGGGACGGGGCGTCAGCGCCGGCGGGTCCCGCTCCCGGGAACGGCGCCCCCGCCCCCTGCACCCCCCCGAGCCGGGCCCCCCCCAACCCGGGCCCTGCGGTCCCAGAGCCCCCCTCCCGGGCGGTCCCCCCCGGCCCGGCGCTCACAGAACTCGACGAGCAGGTACCGGTGCTCCGCCAGCGCCCGCTCGAAGCTGTCCGCGCGCAGCACGAGCACCCCGGCCTCCTCCTCGGGGGCGGCGGCGCGGCCGGGCGGCAGCAGGAGGCAGAGCAGGGCCGCGAGCGCGCGCAGCCCCGCCATGGCGCAGATGAAGGCGGCGCGGTGGGAACGGGGCCGGGAAGAGACGTGCGGCCGCGGCACCGCCTCCGCCTTATAAAGCCCCCGCCCCGGCCGTCGCCGCCCGCCATTGGCCCAGCCCGCCAGATCCGGCAGTGGCGCGGCTTCTATTGGTCAATGCGCTGGACACGCCCCCTACCCGCCGCCGCGGGTTGGCTACTGCCGCGCTCCCTGCCGCGGGCCGCCATTGGCCGCTCACCGCGTGGCGTCACCCACGGTTGGGCGGTGCCAGCGCCGCGCGCGGCCGCGCGCCCTCGAACGTGGCACTGGGGCGGCCCCGGCGGCGCGCACTGCGCATGCGCGAGAACAGGCGCGCGTGGTTGATCCTGACTGGCTCGCGGCCGCCGCCGTTTGACCCGACCCGGAAGTGAAGGGAGGGCGCTTCCCGCGCTGGCGGCACGTGTCGCCGCGGGACCCGTCACAGGAGGCGGGGTCCGGCGCGTCGGGACCGGCGGGCCCGCGGCAGCGGAGCCCGGGGCGGGGCCGCGCTTTGTGCGCGGTCTCGTTGCGCCCGGGCCGCGCCTCGGCTCCGCGCTCTCCGGTGTCGCGGTTCCGGGCTCGCACCGTTCCCTTCGGCTGCAGCCACTTTCCCGGCTGCGCTTTCCTTATCCCGAACGCGAACGCCCGCGGCTTTATCGCAGCGGGGCCTCCCGCTCCGGTCGGTCCTTCATTCCTCGGAGTGTGCAGGAATGTGAATGGAGCCGGGGGCAGCCACACGGCCTCCGCAGCTGCCGCAGCAGGGCCTCTTCCCGGTCCCTTTTCATGCTTCCCAAGCCCAGGGACCATCTCCTGCCCCGGGCATTGGCAGAATCCTCCCTCCACCCAGCCCCAGAGCAGAAGCAGAGCATGGTGGGCAGTCAGTTCAAAGGTTTTATTTAACTGTCATAAAAGGAGAAGCAGACGATGATTCCAAACCTGTTAACCCGGGTCTAGGACTTGCAGACAATTGCACCAAATCAAATGAACAAAAACCTCTCTAGGGGCAGGGCAGGGGGGAGTTAGAGGCAGAGACGTAGCTATGAGAAAGCCACATGTACTTGGTCCCGGTTCTAATATGGCCTCAGTGTGGTTTGATCCCAAGAGGCAGCTGCGGAGCGGTAACCAGCCTGTCCGGCCCAGGGGTCCCAAAGGGCTCCTTTGCCCCAGGCACCGGCAGTGCAGCCCCGGGCACCGCTGCGGCATCGGAGTGTGAAGGCAATAACTGCTGCCAGGCCAGGCACACGTTGTAAAGGCAGAACAGATACGTAAGGCATTAACCGCTTTGGAGCTTGTCTATCACAAGCTCTTGGTTGATCGTGTCAGGAGCAGCTGTAGAAACAGCCGAGTCCATCCTCAGCCCAGAGCCGGCAGGAGGGCAGGCGCTGGCCTGGAACCTCAGTGCTCGCAGTCGCTGCAGCTGCCGAGGTGTGAGGGGACAGGAAGGGACGCGAGTGATGGCAGAGCCGGCACCTCCTCGTCACCCCCACCCTCCCTCTGGAGATGTCCCGTCTCGAGTGAGGAAGGACCAGCAGCAAAGCGGGAAGTTGTGACTCTTACCTAATAACCCATGAGGGGCGCGACCGAGATGAGCGCCATGCCAAAACCAGGGGACGATTCAAAAGTTTAACAGGGGCAGGGCCCCCTCCCTAGAGGATCCATGTTACACATTAAGGCATCATGGTTACAGGGAACATCCACAAATGAAGCTGCCAGAGCTCTCAGCCACCGGTGGGGTGGAGGGGCAGGCTGGGCATGACTTGAGCCAACACATGGGGTCAGGAGCTGCCTGGCATCAAAGTCCTTCAGCTACTGGAGGCAGCAGCTACCCTGAGCTGTGCACAGGAGCTATGAGGGCACAGGCATCTCCCCTCCAGCACCTACCGGGATAAGGGCAGGTGGGAATCAGGAAGGGGCCAGCCCTGCGCCAGCAGCACAGCCCAGGTAGGGCAGCTGGAGACCAGATGCAGACAGCAGGGTTTGGTCAATGCACTCAGTGATTCTCTGGGGAGGGGGCACAATACAACAAAACTGAGCTCTGGTCAAATCATAACGGGGTGGGGGGAAGGGAGGAGGGTTCCAATGTCAGCACTTTGGTACAGGGGGAATTTCTACGGTAGCCACTGTCTGATTCACGCGCTCTGGGGTTTGGCCTCAGGAAGGGCTACTCCTTCCACTCCTTCTTGATGGTCAGGTTCCACTCCCAGGACAGGTGGTCAGTCTTATCATCATCTGTGAACTTGGATTTGACATTGTAGTTGCCCCGGGCCAGCATGCCCTTAGGGGCTTCTTCCATGGGGGTCAGAAACTCATATTCCTCTGCTCGAGGCCCGTAGCTGCCAACCATGTATTCGGTCTTGTCAACTACAGGAAGACAAGAGTGGAGCACAGCGCCTGGTTTAGAGCCTCCCCTGCGCCTGGGACAAGGCTAAAGCAGATGCAAGGCCTGTGACAGCTACAGGCCACAGCGAAGCTGTGAGGACAGGAGAGTCACCCGCACCCACAGCTGTGCTCCAGCTCCTCCTGCTGCAGGGAGCGACCCCCTCCACCAGCACCGAGCTGCTCCCCAGACAGGAGCGTGTCCAGCTGGGTGCTGTGGGTGCTGCTGCCCCACACAGACCAGGAGCATTCACACATCACCCTGCGGTGCCTGGGACCGGCTGCCCCCGTGGCAGACAGAGCAGAACCCCACCCAAGCAGCACGCGCCTCGGAGCAGCACTTACTCTTTACTCCTTTCCGGAACGTGTGCTGAATGTACTTCAACCCTGACACTATCTCCCTGTTAACCTGCAGGGAGACAAGCAAGGACTGTGCAGACATCCATGGAATCCCAGCCTGGTTTGGGCTGGAAGGGACCTTAAAGCTCATCCAGTTCCAACCCTTTGCCCCAGGCAGGGACACCTTCCACTAAGGTGGAGGCTCAAACCCCCTCAGCACATGGCCCACCCCACCACAGCAGGAGACTGCTTCCCCCATCACCCCCCTTTTTGGGGCTCAGGCAAGCCCTCTGGATTGCAGCATTCCGGTGTTCATTCGTTCTTCTGTTCTCAGACCTCAGTTCTTACCCGAAAGGAGATTTTTATCCGGTATTCCACACCCTCCTTCAGCACAAATGCTTGCCTCCTGTAGCTCTCCAGGTCACCTACAGAGAAGGGAAAGGGTTGCTCAGGTTCCCTCTGTATTGGGCTCTGGGCTGTTGAGGACAGCATCTGCAGGGGCAGGGGATGACCCTTGGAGTGGGATGGCTGCAGAGGCACCAGCATGGGCTTGTGGGACAAACCCTTCATGCCTGCAGCATGGGCATTCCTGACAGGGAGTGGCTCCCGCAGGCTCTGCTCCAAGTGGCTCTCCCCTGGGAAGGGCTGGAATTCTTCCCTGGCTCACCTGTCAGGTCCAGCTCCAGAGGGCCAGGGGCAGTCGTGCAGACCAGAGTCAGTTTGGTCACCACCACGTTTGGAGCATTGGGATCTAGAAGACAAGTGCAAAGGCTGTTAAACACCCTCCCCTGAAACCTGCCAACACAAACCCTTTCCCTTCCAGGGCTCTTCTAGAAGAGCAAGAAAAACAGCGAGAAGAATGTCCTCCTTGGCTGAGGTCCCCACTGTGTGGGGCCAGCCCATAGGGTCCCCATGAGCAGCCCCCTCTAAGGGCAGTGTGACATCTGCAGCTCCTGCACCTTGTTCCAAGGGCTGGAGATAAGCCCAAGGAGCATGGATGCGTCTTTATGCTCCTGGATGGGAGCTGGGAGGAGGTGACTGAGGGAGCTGCAGCTTGGGCGAGGCACAGCCACGTCCTCGGCTCACCTGCGCTCACGGTGACGGCACCAAGCAGCGCCTCCTTGTACTTGCGCAGGCTCTCATCGTCCTTGTCCAGCTCCTGGATCTCCTGGATGCTCTTCTGGGCAGGTGGCTTGTAGTTGACAGAGTGTTCGTCCTCCTCGTTTTCAGCTGCGATCTGGGCCAGCTGCTCAGCTGTGGGCTCCTGCTCTGCCATCCTCACACACACCACGTACACTGCAGTGGGGAGAAGTGAAACTGCACCCCCTGCTCCAGCCAGGCCTCCTCAGCACCGTGACTGCAGGGACACAGCCTGCCCAGGGCCCGTGGCACAGCCCCTGCAGGGACACAGCCCTGCTAAGGCCCCTGGTGCAGCCCCTGCAGGCTTCTCCAGGGCTCATGTTCAGCCCACAGAGGCCCACAAAGAGAAGGGAAAATTCAACCTCGGTGCTTCACTCATCAGCTGGAACAAGTAAACACCCAAAGCTGTAGAGAAGATGCGCTGCTCCACAAGATAAGTGGGTAATCTTGTAGCAAACCTGAGTCCAGAACAACCCCAGGTCAGTTCTGCTCTCCACAACGTACAATTCCAGCTGAGCACAGGCGCTGCCCCACCACTGGCACAAGTGCCGGGAGCCTCTGCTGCAGCCCGGAGCTCACGGCACTTGGCTCGGCGGTGGAGGCATGCCAACAGCAGGTGCCAGGGGCAACACCAACACCCTGGTAAAGAACTCCATAGAAGGCAGCAGCACCCACAGAGGTTCTCAGTGCGCCCGCAGGTGCTGAGCCCTGCGACACCAACAGAAAAGCCTGGACCCTCAGAAGTCTTAAAACACTCTTCCAGTGGCAGCTTTGGAGCCTGTGCAAACAAAACCCTTCACCAGTGACCTGCTGACAGATCCAGGTGTTTCTGCCACTATCTGGCATTCCTGCACCCGTTCAATATTCCTGCCTGGAGCAATGTGCCAACAAACAGCTCACAACAGACCACAGGGCTGCACTTGCTGCTGCAGCATCTGGCCTCCACATGGATCAACGACTGCAACAGTTGGTATGAGCACAACACACAGAACGCACCTGAACACAGGCTGATGCATGACCTGCACCCAAGGCACAGCCGTGTCTCCCTGCACCTGCAGTGACTGTCGCAGCAGAGCTGCCCCCCGGCCCCACTGACTTGTTTTGTCATAAATATCCTGCCTGTTTCGCTGGGGATGGCAAAGGAGGGAGATGAGCCACAGAAGGTGAAATTCTGCACGTCCCTGCAGAAGAGAAGGCTCAGCTGATGTGTCAGCAAACACAGAGGAGAAAGGAAAGCGGGTGGGAGGATCGGGACCAGCCTCTCTGCACGACTTTGGATTGAAGGGCTGAGGGCAACAAGGCTCAGTGCTGGGTCCTACACTTGGGTCACAACAGCCCCACACAATTCCAGGCTTGGGGAACAGCAGCTGAAAAGCTGCCCATTGGAAAGGGCCTGGCAGTGCTGGTCAACAGCGCCTGAGTAAGAGCCAGCTAGGGCCTGGGTGGCCAGAAAGGCCAAGAGCATCCTGGCCTGTGTCAGCACCAGTGCGCAGCAGGGCCAGGGCAGTGATTGCTCCCCTGTGCTGGGCCCTGGTGGGGCTGCACCTCAAATCCTGTGTTCAGCTCTGGCTCCTCACTAAAAGAGAGACATTGAAGTGCTCAGGGGGACCTTCTCATTCCTACAACTACCAAAAAGGAGGCTGTAGCGAGGTGGGGTCGGTCTCTTCTCCCAAGTAACAAGTCACAGAACAAGAGGAAACGGCCTCAAATTGCACCAGGGGAGGTTTAGGGTCGATATTGGGAAATACTTCTTCCCTAAAAGTGTTATCAAGCACTGAACGGGCTGCCCGGGGAAGTGGTTGAGTCACTGTCCTTGAAAGGATGTGAAAGACGTGTAGATGTGGCACTTCGGGACAAGGTTTAGTGGTGGCCTTGGCACTGCCGGGTTAACGGCTGGACTTGATGGCCTTAAAGGTCTTTTCCAACTGAAATGATCCCAATTCTCCAATTCTGGGGTGAGGCACATCCCAGCTCCTGGGGCTCCTTTCCTGCCACGTGCCCACTGTCAATCTGAGAACAGACTTGTCCTGGGCTGGCAGCCTCCTGGTGTGTCTGGGGGCAGGACACTTGCAACGGATGCAACTGGTATTTTGGGTATTAAAGCTTGACTAAGGTTTATCCCCAAAGGTGGGGGGTAGCGCAACACTCTGGGGTCATCACAAGGGCTTGGGCCCCGCGTGGCACAAGGTCTGGATGATGTTCACACAGGAGCAGCCATGGTGTGAGTGCTGACTTCTGGCAGCTGAAATACCAGCTCACATCCCACATCCAGTGTCCTGCCCTGCGGGGTTGAGAAATGCACACTTCGGTCTCACCCAGAGCCGCCGCTCATCGATAACCAGCCTCGGGTGTAACAGTCCAGCAACAGCTTCCTCCCGCACAGCGGCTCCGTTGGGGCAACCCCTCCCACCGCAGGTATTTAGCAATAACCGTGCCACACAGGGCACAGAACAGCCCCAAACCCCAACACTCCACAGGCCCAGTCCTTTGGTTGCATTCCTGTACCTCCAAGCCTTCATTCTGTGATCCAAAGCTCAAGACACAATCACCCCCCCTCCATGGGTTCCTGAAGAACCACACCAGTCCTCACAGGATATCTAGGACAATGGAAACCCATTAGAGACAGAAAACAGCCCTTCAGAGCAACACAAGGCCCTGTATCAACAGCAGCTGAGGCCAGGCCAGGGTGCAGCTCCCCGAGGAAGCCCTGGAGACATGAACACCAGTCTGGCTCTTCCATCAGGCTTCCCCGGGAGCAGCAGTGGTGGGAACCAGCTCTGAGATGGCAGAGAACTCAGCACATCACAACCATCACCAGGGCCTTGGCCTCAACCTTCAGCCTCTGGGACAAAGCTGTTATTACAGCTCAGGTCAGCAAACCAGAGCTTGTGGGGGTGAACAAGCAGCCACTGCACTGCTGGGAGAGAGCAGAACTGCCCCACAAGCGCACAAACACGGAGGAGAGGCCGGTGCCCCACAGCCCTGCCAAGGGCTCAGCTCCTTAGGGAAAGCCATCCCGCACGCTGCTGACCTGCCCCAGGCCCGACTGCCTCTCGGAGCTGAGCCTCGAGCCTCAGTGTGTTTGGAAGGATATTCCTCTCCAACTCCTTCTGACACCAAGGAGATGCTCAGGGGCCCTGCGCGGTGGTTCTGTGGCTCCTGAGGCTCGGCCAAGTGGCTGAACACTGGAGCTGGTGCCTCTGCTGCTCTGCGAGAGGCACCCTCTGAGCTGTGCCCGGCGCCAGAGAAGCCTGTGGAAGACAGCAGGGGGCCGAATCGCTTCCCATTGGGAATTCACTGCCTCTGCCGCTTCTGCCAGGCCAGCCGTTCCTCATGGATTCCCTCAGGATTACGGCGCAGGAGCCAGGAGCCGGCAGCAGCGAATGCGAGAGCCCCATCTCCTGCCCAAGAGAAAAACTGCGGGGGACCAGCCCTGCCCGTCTGCAGCGGTGAGCAGCAGCTCCCTCAGCCCAGGACGAGAGCCCGCAGCGTCGGTGGGAGCCGGGTCAGTCTGAGGCTCCTCATGAGCCAACGGCTCCGGACGTGCACAGGCCACGGCGCAGCCTCAGACACAATCGGCGTCAATCCCGCATCCAAGCCTTCCTCCTTCCCACAGTGCAGGGGAAGCTCGGGCAGCCGCTCGGCTGGAATTCAGTGCAGAGCCATTTCTGCCAGACTCATTTCCAGTGGCTTGCACCGGATCTGTTTGCTTATCCCAGCCGCTGCGGCACTGCAGGGTCAAGCAGCCCGAGCTGCAGAACTCAGCCCAGGCTGCGCTGCGACCCCGCACACAGCGGCACCACAGAGGGGGACCAGGAATAAATGGGGCTCAGATACCCCCAAGGCAGCAGCAGGTGAGGGGCTGGAGGGGACCCGCTGACACTTCCCAAGGTGAGCGCTGCCTCTGACTTCCCTTCCCACCTGGGAATTTGGGCTCCAAGGGGACACCCAGATAACACCTTTGCACCGGTCGCTGTGTGGGAGCATCCTGCGGAACTCCCAAATCCCCTCACAGCACTGGGATAAGGGATGCTGGCATCGGCTGCTGCCTCCTGGGCACTCGGCAGCTGGGACATGCAATGCCTTAGTTTAGTTTCCCCTTTTGCTGGTGACAGAGCCCTGCCCCGCAGCGCACATGCATGGCAGGAGCTGTCAAGAGCAAAACCAGAGGAGTGAGCAGACAGTTCCATGTGTGAATCCTCCAGCCCTGTCCCCAGGGTGTAAACACATATCGGGGAAACAGCTGCAGCGTGGACACCACCGGCTCGTGGCCCGCCTGTACAAGGGAGCACGGCAGCAAAACTGTCCCTGCTGAGCGAGACCGGGAGCGCCCGGGCGGGCAGAGCAGCAGCAGCGCAGCCACGGCCCGAACCCTCAAGGCAACAATGTGTCCCCTTCACGTGACCGAGCGCTCCTCTCTCAGTGGAAGGAAATCACAACTTCCAGACCCATGCGAGGCGCCCGCGGGGCCGGGGCAGCCGCCGCCGCCCGACCGGAGGGGCTGATTCCCCGCAGAGGAGCCGAGCTGCAGCCTCCGAGCCCTGGGGTGCCCCCACTGCTTTACCGTGCGGTACCGCGGGGACAAACGGGCTCACTGCCCTGACACGGAAGGAAACTTCCGAGTTCCTCATTTTATGACTAGAGACTATTTATGGAAAACCTGCTCGAGGTAAACGAGCGCCCGCGGCCCGGCCCCCCCCCCGCTCCCGGGCAGCGGCGGAACCCCGGGGGGAGGCCCGGAGCAGAACCTGCTTCCGCGGGAGCGCGACCCCCCAACCCGGCCGCGCTTCGTCCCCAGCGCGGCCCCCCAACCCAAGAGCTGCGCCCTGGAGCGGCCCGGCCGGGGCAGTGCCTCTCCCGCGGCGCTCGGAAGGTCGCACAAGGACACCGGGGACCCCGGGCCCGCACCCGGCCGCGCCCGCGGGACAGCGTGGGCTGCGCACCCGGCCCGGCCCCGCCCGACCCCGCGCGGCGGAGGAGCTGCCCCACGGCCGGATCCCGCCCCCCCCGTGCCCGGAGCCCGTGCCCCGCCCCCCCGTCCCGCCCTACCGGAGCCGCTCGCTCCGCGCTGCGCCGACACCGCCGCGGGATCCGCCCAGCCGCCCGCGCGCCCCCGCACTTCCGGGACACGCCCGTCACTTCCCGTTACACGAGCCGCTCGGCTCACTTCCGGCCACGGCTCGGCGCGCTGATTGGTCCGGGGGAATTCGCGCGCGACGGCGGGACCGACCATAGAGTTGGGGCGGGGCAGGGCGCGGGAAGGCGCGCGGGGCCGAGGGGGCGGGGCCTGCGCGCACGGGGCGGGCGCGGGAAGGCGCGCGAGGGGGGCAGCAGCCACAGCTGTAGACACGGTTCTAGTTTATTGCGGCGAAGGTGAAAAAGCCACCTCGGCCCAACAGCAACGGTAAAATTTATCCCAAAAATAACTCGGTACAAAACGGGTCTGCTCGGAATTAAAAAAAACCTTTACAGGAGTTTAAAACCTATCCCAGAACGAAAATAAAACAAATCCCATCCCCAGGTGGCGGCTGCAGCCCCACCGGGAGCTAGGAGCCACAGCCGCATCCTCCCTGTGCTCGCCGCTTTAGCTGGTGTCCATCTGGAAGAGAGGAGACGAGAGCAGCATCACCACGGGGCACCCGCAGCTCCCACATCCCTGCCGGCCTCGGAGCTCCCAGCGGTGCTGCACAGGGACATGGCAGCGCCAGCAGCTCCAGGGGGCAGCTGTCCCACAACAGAAGGACACAAGTGGGAGTTGTGCTGCTCCTCCCCCTCCCAGCCACTGTGTGCAATTCCACTCATCCCACTCTGCACTCTCACCGGCACTTCACCCGTTCCCACACCACACACACGACCCCGTTTCTCTATTGAGATTTTAATCCATCCACAGGGCAGAGACTCCTGGTTTTGCCTTCTGCTTTTCCCTTTTCACAGCCCAGTAGCCCTGGGGGTTTCGTTTGCAGCTACTGCTCACTGCAGCTGTCCTGCAAACAGCTTCCCAGCTGCCAGCAACAGCAGCTGCCCAAGTGCTGTGGAGAGCAGAGCCAAACACTGCACCAAGGAGCTGCTTAGCTTTAGAGGGAGCTGGTGCTAGTCCCAGGACCTGGAAAATGTTCTCTGCCCAGAGAAGCTGTGGCTGCTCCATCCCTGGCAGTGTTCAAGGCCAGGAAGGACACAGTGCCTTGAAGCAACCTGCTCTAGTGGAAGATGTCCCTGCCCATGGCAGGGGGTTGAAAGTGGGTAAGCTGTAATGTCACTTCCAACACAAACTAGGCTGGGATTCTATGAAAACCTCTTCCTGCCAGCTCTGGGCTGCCACATTTCCCAGGAGGAGATGCTGTGGGAAGCACTTACCCTGGCATTGTAAGCATCCAGCTGTGCATCTAGTTCCTCTGCAGAGAGCTGCTGTTTGGAAGTTCTTCCAGCTCCTCTGCCTCTCCCTCTGTTTCCACCACGAGTGCCTCGCCTGCTGCCGCCTCCACCACCAAATCCCGAACCCCCGCGGTTCCTGGTCATGCCACCTCTGTTTACACTGCCAGTTTTCAAAAGCAGCTGGTTTAATGGCTGGTGGTTAACCCACAGAGATTCCGCATGAGTGCCCGGGCAGGTTCCTGCCCTGTACTGGGTGCTCAACACTCACCTCTGTGCTGGTCTTCTCTGTGTGTCAATCTGTGACGTGACCAGCTGGATGTTCATGGGGCGCCCTGCAGGAAGAGCAGCCCAGGGGTTGCGTATGAGAGGGGTGTGGGGTACAGGAGGGATGCAGGAGGCGTGCAGGTGCTGGCAGGCACCACAGCCGCACACTCACCGTCCAAGGGGACACCGTTGTACTGCTTCATCGCCTTCAGCGCATCCGCCTTCCTCTCGAAATGCACGTCCGCTGTCCCGAGGCTGCGGCCAGACCTGTCATAGTGCACGGCTGCCTTCTTCAAGGTTCCAAACTCTGCAAAGAGCTCCTGGGAAAGAGGGGAAGAGCAGAGACATGCGTCAGTGCCGTGAACACTGCGCAGCCCAGGATGGTGCTGGCCCATCCCTACACACACCACCAGAGGTGCCTTGCAAATCATTATGGACAACTCAGACAAAGCACCAGTGAAAGAGGGAGCACAAGCCCAGCAGGGAGGTGCCACAGCTGGCAAAGCCAAGAGGGACTTCAAGTTCACCACCTGTGAGGCACATGCTCACAGCAGCGGAGCAGGCTCGAGGGACACTGACCCAGGGGAAAGGTGGGTCCTTTAGTTGAGGCTGACTCAAAGGGTGACTAATAAAAATAATCCAGACCCATGTCACAGAGGAGGAACAGCCTATGAACACATACAGAGATGGCCACAGTTTCATTGTGCTGGAGTTCCTTCCCATCCCCCCCAAATCTTTACCAGACCAGCTGCAATTTAGAAGCACAGCCCATAGGAACGTACCCCAAAACTTGAGATGAAGAACATCCTCTACTGAACTTAAATCTCATTTTATAAGAGCATGTAGTGACAGGATAACCGGAATGGTTTTAAACTGACAGAAGAGAGATTGAGATGAGCTCTTAGGCAGAAGTCCTTCCCTGTGATGGTGCTGAGGCGCTGGCACAGGGTGCCCGGAGAAGCTGTGGCTGCCCCATCCCTGGCAGTGTTCAAGGCCAGGTTGGACACAGGGGCTTGGAGCAAGCTGCTCCAGTGGAAGGTGTCCCTGCCCATGGCAGGGGGATGGAACTGGAGGAGCTTTAAGGCCCCTTCCAACCCAAATCAGTCTGTGCTTCTATGTCATTTGCTGTCCCAAAGGATGGAAACGAAGAGGCAGCAATGGAGCCACCAATTTTGTTTTGCAGGTGCTACATTTAGATGTCAACAGGACACATCACCTTCGTAATGTTCTGCTGCACCTCATGCCACAAAAGCTCAACATCTGCCCTGTTACGGCCCAGACGGAGCTGTCACCTCCTACGGGACCCACTGTGGAGCCACCACCGCAGCCCCAATGAGGTGCCCGCAGCACCACACGTCCTTCACCTCCCCAGCACACCATGCTCAGCAGGGCTGCAGGCCTGCTCCTTCCTGTGCTCATGCACCAGAGGTGAACGTTTCACAGCACTTGCCAGCAGCTTCCCAGCCAGGTTCAGCCTGCACTGCGCAGCTCCGCACATCTGAGGCTCCTTCCAGCCACTCCTGCCTGCTGTACACCTGTTGAACCACGTTACTGACATGACTAACATAGGAACAAAGCAAGCCATCACACACCTGAGGCAGCGCTCCGTTATAGGATGACTAACAACAAATAGGTGCAAAGCCATTAAATCAACTTTGCTAAATAACTCCGAGTGGAAATTCATCCACACATCAGCCATAGCCAGCGGCAGAGAAGGTGACTCTCAACAGCAGCAGGAAGCCCAGGAGCTGGTTACAGCGAGGTGACTTCACAGAGCAACACACTTATGGAAACCAAATCTGCACTTATAAAGCTAAAGAGCAGATTTTAAGTGCATTACCCAGTAACGAGGTGACCTCAAAAAGCTCCCTTCTGATCCCCCAGGCACAGCCAGGTTGGAACACAGAGCAACTGAATGAATTAACCAACAACAAAGGCAGCTGCCTGTTGCAGTTGCTTGCTTTCCCTGGTCAGGATGCGAGGACCAGAAACCATTCCAAAAGGAAGCGCTTCGCAGCATGATGGAGCCAGTGCAGCCCCGGTATTTGTGGGTGGTGCTGGTGCTGGTGCCCTCCTCACCGGGGGAGCCCCATGCCATGGTATGGAGACAGAGCACAGCCATCTCCAACCAGGAGAATCCAGCAGGTTCTTACCCAAAGCATGGCTGAAATAAGGGACACAACCACAGCACGTCACTTGGTGAAAAGATAACACAGTGGGCACCGCAGGTACCCCCTCACAGGTAACTCCTCCCAGGTACACCCATGGAACACCTCAACACTCAGCAGAGCTACACAACCAGGACCTGTACACCCGGAGCGTGCAGCTGTACACACAGCACAGTTCTGGCATCACTGCAACTACACAGACCTCGGTTTTGAACAGTTTATAGTCAATTCTCCCATCGTAGCTGGATCCAGCAAAACAGCAGCACCTTCTCCCCTGCGCCATGGCAGAGACCCTACAAACACCATGAGCACCCTGCAAGCAACAGCGGTAGTTCCGAACTACAGCCCCTCAGGATCACCAGAGCCGCTGCAGGATGGGGGCTCGTGGCACAAACCTCACCACTGATGCAGAGTTAACTCACCCGGGGTCTTCTGCCCGGGCAGGGAAGGGAGCAGGAGTTGTGACTGTCCCGCGGGTGCCTGGTGTGCCCTACCCCGATGCTATGAATGAAACCCCCCATGAACGCCCCCCTCGGGGCCGCTCCCGAACCCCCACCTGGATGTCCGCATCCGAGACGCCGAAGTCCAGGTTCGAGACGAGCAGCTTCCCGCCGGTCTCCACGCCGGCCCCCGCCCCGAAGCCGCTGTCGAACAGGTCGTGCTGCCACTTCTCGGGGAGCTGCTTCGGCTGCAACGAGACCGGCACCTCGATGACCGGCGCCGGGGCACCGCAGGGCACAGGCCCCCGCCGGCCCCGCTGCCCGCCCTGCAGGGAGCGGACAAAGGGCCGCCCGCTCGCCCCATCCCGCCTCGCCGAAGGCCCAGCCCGGTTCCCCCGTCCCGCGCCGCCGCCGAGCCCCGCAGGCGGCCGCGCTCCCGCCCGCCGCCGCCGCCGCGTCCCGTACCCGACTGTAGGGCGCGGGCCGGTTCCTGCCGCCGCCCCGGGCCATCACCGGCCTGTTCCGCACGGGGCCGCCGCCTCCAGCTCGCCCGGCTCCCACGCCGCCCCGGCCGGGCCCACCCCCGCGGGTGGCGCCGCCCCGGCCCCGGCCGCCCCGGCCGCCGCCCCGGCCGGCCCCGCGCTGGCTGCGGTTGAGCTTAATGATATCGTCCAGCGACATGTCCATCTTGTCGGCCATGATGGCGGCTCCGCTCCGGGGCCTGCACTTCCGGCCGCGCTGCGCCGCCGCCGGAAGCGGAAGAGGCGGTGGTGGAGCGGCGGAGGCCCGGTCCCGGCGGCGGCGATGCGGGTGCGCGTGCGGAGCTGGCACGGGGTCGCATCCTGGCTGTGGGTGGCGAACGACGACAACTGCGGCATCTGCCGGATGGCGTTCAACGGCTGCTGCCCCGACTGTGAGTGCGGGGGGGGGCTGCGCCTAATGGCGTTCAACGGCTGCTGCCCCGACTGTGAGTGCGGGGGGGGGCTGCGCCTAATGGCGTTCAACGGCTGCTGCCCCGACTGTGAGTGCGGGGGGGGACCCGCGCTGCTCCGGGCCGCGCTGACGCGCTCTCCGCGCCGTAGGCAAGGTACCCGGGGACGACTGCCCGCTGGTGTGGGGGCAGTGCTCGCACTGCTTCCACATGCACTGCATCCTCAAGTGGCTGAACTCGCAGCAGGTCCAACAGCACTGCCCCATGTGCCGCCAGGAGTGGAAGTTCAAGGAGTGACAGTGGCGCCGGCGCACGGGGGGGGGACGCTCCCCGCCCGGGGCCGTGCTCTGCCCTCAATAAACGTGCGGCTGCCTCGCGCCTCTCCGGTGTCCGGTGTCCTTCCGGGGACGGCGAGGGGGGAGATGACTGCGTCGCGAACCCGCCTGCGGCGGCGGGGAGAAGCGGCTCTGCCGGGCGCGGGAGGGCCGGGCCCCGCCGCCGCTCGCTGGTTATGTGCCCACCGAACTGCTGGAACACCCTCCTGGTGCAAATGCTGTAACCTCATTGTCCAGAAAGCACAGAACAGCAAAGCCAGGTCCGCTCGCACGGTTTGGTTCCATTTCTAGTGAATTCAGCAAACAACACCTGCAGGGAGGACAAACGGCTCCTGCCAGAGCTGTCCCTGCGCCAGAGCAACGAAGAAGTGCCCAGCAGCCGGGCTGCACTGCCCTAGGGCAAAGAGCTGGTACTGCTGCAGCGGCCTCTCCCTGGCTCCCACCACGGCTCCAGAAAAAGCTGCTGTAGCAGGGATGCTCCAGCCCAGGACCTGGCCCCTTTCTGCAACCCTGCCTTGGGCCCAGAGATACCAACACAGAATTCTAATGTTTTATTAATGATCAGCAACAAAAGTTTACATCAGAGAGGACAACAGAATTGGCGTGGAAGGACCATGTGGCCCAGGGCACTCACTCCTGCACCCTGGAATGTCAGAGGCAGGAAGGGGCTCAGCACCCATCCTCCTCAGGCCCTGCACCCCTGTGCAGGGACTCACATGCTGCATGTCACAAACAGCTCTGGGTTCAGCTGAAATTCCAGTCACTCCCTTTGGGAAGCCCTGTGCACAAGGTGGACTCCAGGCTCTGAGCAGGTCTTGGAGGAAGCCCCTGGGGGTGCCTGTGCCCCTGCCTCCTGCCTCTTCCTGGGGCCCCGGGCACAGCAGATCCAGCTGGAGCCGCAGCAACTCTGGGGCTGGTGTCTGTGCGGGGTCCACACGCCCCTGCCCGAGCGCAAGAGGAGCCGTGGCCGTCCCTGGGGTGACTGTTCACACACCAGCCCGTCCCCACCACCACCCCCAGGCTGCTCAGGAGCACAGGCTCCAGCCAAACCTGGGGCCTGGGTGGGCTGCTCCGTTTCCCTCCTACTAAAAGCCAGAACTGGCAGCAGTAAAAGCACACCAAGGGGTTAAAACATGGGTTAGAATTAAAACCTTTAAAACTGTTTCTTTTTTCCTTGTCATCTCTGCCCCGGGAAGGGGCTGATGGAGGAGAAACCGGGCAGCAGCAGCAGCAGGCTCCGGCCTCACTGGCTGCAGTTAGTGGAGGAGGAGCTAGGCCCAGAGAAGGCACACAGCACACCCTGCGTGCCAGCAGCGGGGTCTCCCCATCCAGGGGTCCACTCCAAGAGCTTGTCTGCTCTCAAGAGGTGAGGCTGCGGCACTCTGCAACCCACACACTGGCTCTCTGCTGGCCTAGTGCTTCTCCTCTTCCAGTCTCCTCATGGCCTCCAGCACAGCCAGCTCTTTTGCTTCCTTCTTCTGGTTCCTAGCTTCAAACTCCAGCCTGCATCAATCACAAAATGCCGTAAGATTCTCATCCATCCCTATCTCACCTGGAGCAGGGGAGCACCATAGCTCCTGCTACTCTGCTCCAAGAGCACTTCAGAAACCACCAGTAACCTCCTAACTGCTTTCAAGAGCCAGCATCCAGAGCTTCCCACAACCGTTCCCACCACTTAGCAGGCTCCCACACTGGGAAACACCAGTTGTTTCTGCCCCAGCAGCAGACACTGCTGCTCCATGCTTGGCCTGTCCTGGAACAGACCACTTAACAATACCAAAACCAAATTTACCAGTGACTGAGCCAAGGTCACTGAAAGCAAAGGCCTCAGGCCTGAAAGAGCAAAGCTTGAAAGAAGCAACATACTCCTTCCCCCTGGGAGTAGAGCAAGGGAATTTTATCGTTGATAGAGGAAGACCAGTAAAACACACTGTGACACACACTGACACAGCAGAGTTCAGCTGTTCATTTCCCTGTGCAGTCCAGTACCTCCACATCTAAGCAGCCTCCCCAAGCTATGGAAGATGAAGGACCTGCTACTGACTCTGTGCCTTTAGGTAACCACTCCTCTCTGTGTTTGATCCCATTCATTAGTCCCCACACAAGCTGGTCAGTACAGTATGTGACAGAACTGGGAGATAAAGAAAGCCAACCTGTTCTTGATGATCCTCTGCACAATGAGATCTGTGGTGAGGTTGCTGCCACTGTCCACAAGCTGGAAAATTCCACGTCTCTTCGGTTCCTGTGGACAAACACAGCAGACTGAGCTGGGGAGATGCGCAGGCCCTTGGGGTTACAGCTCAGCAGGGGATGTTCAGCAGAAGCCATGGCAGGGCCTAGGGCACCCAGCCAGGCACAACACAAAATGATTCCTAGGAGGCAGGACAAATACTTGCTGAAAGCAAAGCTTTATGTGTGTGGGAGCTGCCCAGGACTGGCATAGAGCAAAGGCTACAGGATTTCTCACTCTGCCATGAAGGCATTAGAAACAGGCAAACCAAAGAGGGACTGCAAGAACACAGCTGTTTACACCTTTGCTCCAAGCAGCCACCCTCAAGGGTGGATGAAAACCAGGCTCACCTGCACTGCACTCCCTTTGGAGCATCCTCTGCAATACAAGTTCCCAGCTTGGGAACACGAAGCCATGCTGCATCTATCCAATGCTGACCAAGCAGCACAGCCAACAGCAGCTGGTGCCTTACCTCGTATGGGTCAGAACCATCCTTGTCTGGCACCACCTCTGTCATTCCATGACACACAAGTGTTACCTGGAGAAGGAGACAAAGTTGCTGACAAGACCTGAAAAATGCACAAGGACCTCCCTTGCCACTGCACCTACTGCAGCACAGCTTGGAGATCAGCAAAGCCACCCTTCCTGTACCGGCCTTGGTGCATCTAGTGCTCCCAGCAACCCTGCTGAGCTGGACCTTCTCTCTTCTACACCCCTGGGTTTTACTGCACCACTTCAGTTCCCCAAGCACATCACACCCAATATCTTCATGTCCATCTACATGCAAAGACTCACCCTGAAGTGATCCAGCAGGTCAGCAGTGACAGCGTAAGGGGCTCCAATCACCACTTCTGAGACGTACTAGAGGAAAAACGAGGTAAAGAGTCCAGACTTGGGAAAAGCAAACACACCCACCCCAAAACCACAAACCAACACCCCCAAACCAGGGGGCAGCTTGCTTCCTGAACAGCCAGTTAGAGAGATAGGAACTCCAGCAAGGGAACAGGGAAGCAGGTTTAGCAGCCACCGCTTGTCACACAGCATCTTTTAGTTCCACTACAGAATGTGCTTTCTGGTAAAGTACATATAGCAAATCCAGAAGTTTATAGCTCAGGGAACATGCTTCTGGGCCTCCCTGTGTTTCTTTCCCAGGAATTTTCTTCTTTGCTGCCTTTGCTGAACCAGAGGTTGGGGAGTTCAATAGCTCAGGTTAGCCAGGACAAAAGAGGAGCCCAGGGACTCCTCATGAGAGCACACCAGCACCTCTGGCAGTCTGAAGTGACCCATCTCTGCTTCCCCTGCACACGCCAAAGAACCTGTGTGAGGTTGCTGGCTACAGGAGAACACCACCAAGCTCCAGGCAATTTCTGGAATGGTGCAGAGACACCAACCCGAGAGCACTTACCCTGCAGGCCAACACACTGAGTGTTCTCTCATGGATGTTCATGATGGGATAGTTCTTCCCTTTGTAGCGATTTACTTCCTAAAGCAAAGCACCAGGCACAGTTAAAGAGAGACAAAGAAACTCCCTCTCTCTTTCTCCCAACATGAAAACCCTATTTTGGCCCACACACCCCGTTCCCGGCTTCCCGAGCACAGAAAGAAAGGTGCCAAGATGCTCTGTCTTTGGATGACATTACACACTGACCTGATCAAAGTGCAGCCCAGCGATGATGTAGGGTTTCTCTGCCAGCTGGTGAACCTTCTCCAGGAAATCTACGTGCCCAATATCTGTAGAACACTTTAAGGAATTGAAACTCACACAGAATATAGGGAAAGGGAGACAGAAACAGATGCGCTGAAAAACCACAGTGGGAGACATAAATCCTATGGATTTGATTTCTGCATTATTCGTTGCCCATATCCAGGTGCCTCCTTCCTCCACAGGTCCTAGGCAAAAGCCAGACATCTCCAGCTTCACCTCACATGGACTCAACTTTGCTCTGTCCAGAATTTCTACCTGGTTTGGCTGCTCTGGCTCAGTGCCTCAGAGACTGCTCCAAGTGGCCCGGGCAGGCGCTTGGGCCATGGCGCCAGCTCTCAGGGAGACTGGAATGTGATCACTAGAGCAGGGCGAGCATCCGCCTGTTTCCCTGCCATCCTCCAACAGCCACAAACCTCTCTAGAGCAGCTACAGCTCCCTTCTCAGTGTTCTGCCACTAAAGCAGTGAGAATCCTGCCTCCCCCCACTTGCACAGCTGCAGAGAGAGAAAGAAAGGAAAAGAAAAAATGAAGGAGACAAACATCCTGCTCTGGCACCTCAGAACATGAGAACATTAAACTGAAAGACCAGTGCTGCTTTCCTGACAAAACAAAGTCCAGGATACGGAACAGGTCAAAGGCTCCAGCCACGTAGATGATGGTGTCTCCGGGCTGTGGTTCCTTCCCCGATGCAAACTGGATGATCTTCTGAGATGTCTGTAGGAACTGCGAGACTCCTGTCCAAGGACTGTGACCCTTTGGTCCCTGGGAAAACACACCCCACACATGTCTCCTTTCCAGGCTCCAGGAAGGGTTTGGACAACACAGATGCACCCACAGGCAATGTGCAAGTACCACAATTCTCAGCAGCTTGGACTTTCCACACTCCTGACACCAAAGAGTTCAGCAATCTCAAAAGCCCTTTTTGCTCTGTCAAACACGGTGCAAATCGTCCCTGACAGCCAGCTCAGGAGATGCTGAGAAGAAAGCTCAAGAAGGAGGAAAGCAACAGGGCAGGTTTGGATTGCCAGGAGAGACAAGGCTCAGTAACACACAACCTACCCTCGCTCCTCTCCAGCCTCCTGCAGCCTCCCCCTGGCTCCAGCAGGAGCCAATACCAGCGCCATGAACCCGAGGATGGAGTTTTAACCCCCCACACATTGGATTTGGGAACAGGCACCCAGTCACCCGCTCGGGCTCCTGCCTGACCCCTAAAGCTTGGGCTCTACGAGATTGGTAAGAACAAAGACAACCTTGGTGAGAGCAGGCAAGCCAGGCACACACAGCATGCAAAGGGGGCTTAGCTGCAGGGCCATGCAGGAGCCTGGTGATCCAAGCACCAGGGAACAGCCATGCTGCAGCAACGGGCCCCTCACGCCTGCTCAAACACCCCAACGTGGTGGGGAACAAAGAGGATGACTCAGCCCAACCAGCAAACCCTCTGGGAGTAAGAGCCTTACTCAAGCTTTAAGTACCAGTGCTTGTTAATCAGGCACAATCCAACACCCAGGGACAGAGGGGGGCTGACAGCTCTTTAGAGGCAGCCCGAGCCTGAGCCGGACCCAGGACGGCTCCACCAGGCATGCGAGTCCTGCAGCACACCCATGCCAGCCACATGCCTGCTACAGACACTTCCCAGACCTGATACAACACCTTTGCGAACACGAACACTGAAAGCAGCATCCACAGAGGCTCTCCCTGGGCCGTCCCTGCAGGCACTTGGGCCCCAAAAGAACAGCGGTTAAGAATGTACAAGCAAGCCAGAAAACCAGCAAAGGCTCAATGGGTGCAGCAGCTCCACAGCATCGCTGAAGGACACTTCACCCTCTGGCTCTGCACAGCCACACCTATTTCACTGACTACAGCTGCTCCTTTATTGAGCAGCAAATGCTTACTGAGCTTACTACTAAATATGGGGGGGAAACAAGCCTGCAACAGAGGCCAAAAGCACATTTGGAATCCTTCTCGGACAGGACAACAACCAGACATCCACGACCAGAACTCACGTTACCTTCCCAAAGTTGTCAGTGTGCTTCCGATAGTCTAGGTCCTCATCCTGAAGGGAGATAAAGAGTCACAATGTTTAAGCACTCACATAGCTCACACGACCAGGAACACGGTTGTGGGTGGCTCAGGCTGCACACCAGATCCCTGGCTCTGAACGCTGACAAACCAGTTCATATCCAGAGTCGTGTCCCAGCATGAGTCAGATGAATCGTGTCCTCATCTGATCCCTGCCTGGCACCACACAGTGACAGTGGCTCTTGCCCAACCTGCAGACCTGATAGCATTTCAATCCTACGTCCTCCCACAACAACGCAAGCCTCTAAGAGGACGATGTCCCTGCTCCTTCAAAAGACACTCCACTGGAGATGGGCTCGGATCCCTGCAGCCAGCCAGAGCACTGCACCACGGCATGGGGTGAGCTTCGGAATTCCAGCTAAGCCAATCTAACAGCTCAGCACACTGGAAGATCTCCCTTGATGCCTGAATTGGTCCTTTGTCTTGTCCCTGTTGTTATATAGGAGATTCCACTCATTAACCACCATATGACTATTTCCTTTATTTTCCTTTGGCTACATCAGCTATCTAGCACATAGTGAGCTGAAGAGACTCGAGGAAGGTCTGATCAGACTAGAGACAGCAGAAGGCAGAAGCACGCAGCTCAGTGGGAAGGAAGAGGACTTTCCAATTCTGACAGCACTGGGCTGACGACCGACACAGTTGCAGAGTGCAGCTTCAACCCCTGGGAAGCCACAGGCTAGCCTGTAGTGCCCAGAACATTCCCAGATTCCCACACCAATCACCAAGGATTTCACCACCCCTCACCCTCCCCCTTCTCCAAAGCAGCACGGGCTGAGATCACTGTGATCTCAGGCAGGCTTAAGCAAACATAAGCGGGTTGTTTTGCTGCCATTGCCCATAATCAGCTTGCCAGTTCTTGCACCCAGGAGCCAGGCCCAGGAGCTCCACTGCCATTTGGGACAGCAAAAGGAGAGAGCTGGCAAATGCCCTGGACTCCGAACTCCCACCCAAAGCCCCGTGACTCACTATGTTGCTGTGATGAGCCTTAGTCATGAGCAGCATGCGGCCAACGAGGTCAGTGGTGGACACACCTTGGGTGCGTTTGCATTCCCTGCAGGGAGACAAACAAAGATAAAGCAGAAGCCACAGGAACATATTCCTCCTCCTTTCCCACCATTACCACACACACCTGACAAACCCAAACCAGGGGCTGTGCTTCTACCTGTTCTTGATACAAAGTACAGCATCCATTCACTGAGCCTCTGCATCTTCTTCACCCCACAGTAACTGCTCACATGAGCAGAGCTTACCTTGCACAGGCTCCCCAGAAGAGCCAACCCCCGGTGAAGCTTTGAGGCTAGAACTAGCTTCTGCCAGGACCAGGCAGGCCCCACCAGCCGCCAGTCTGCAACACTTCCCAGAGTCACAGTGGTAGAACCAACTGAAGCTCTGGCACACATCACAGCTAAATTAAAGTGTAACCTGGGGATAGCTGTAGTTTATCTGATCCCCTTCAGGGCACAAACTCCCAGAAAGTCTGCCCAAAGCAGGGGAGGAAGAGGAGCAGCAGCAGGTTACCTGTATCGCCCCGCAGCCTTCACTTCCTCATAGGTATCCTTGCCATCTATCGTGAGGGTGATATCGTCTGCAGAGAGAGAAAAGCCTCAGAACTGCACCAAAACCCTGCTGCACAGAAGCTGCTCTGACGGCAGGAGCTAAACAGGTTCAGCACATTGGCCAGACCACAACTCCTGCACTGAATCCCTGTGCATATACAGGGGATACATCCTGCATCCCACGGGAGTGCCAGGGGGTTGCAAGATGACCCCATCTGTGGAGACAAGCACATTCCTGCATGCTGATCACCATTAGCCATCCAGCCCACTGTTCTGTAGGTAGCCCAGAAAATGAGAGCCGGTTGCCCTTGCAGTGACACCGGCAGCAGCCAGGACTGAACTACTGCCTGAATGACAATTAACAGCTCCCATCAGCCTATCAAAAAGCACCTTAACCTTCACATCCCCAGGACGGCTTTTGGCTGTTGGCTCATGTTAGGACCTTTTCAGCCAATTTAACAGCCCTCCAACAGCCAGTTCCTTCCCGCAGTGATGACACTTGTACAGGCACATCGAGCTACCCTTCCTCAGAGTTAACTCTGGTTTGTCCTTGCCACAGTTCCCAACTCACTCTACAAAACCACCTCTCACCTACTCTCAGTGACAGTACAACATCTTCACAAGTGAAAACCCATTCTCATTTGGCAGAACAGCCTGTTCACAGCAGGCACTGGCAGCTCATGGGTGACAGAGTCCTAAACCGCACACCCTTACGTTGGGGCACAAGGACATGCTGCAAGCGCGGCTCTGCATGCCAGGAGAGGGCACAAACAGTGGGTTTGTGTCTGTCACCCTCCCAATTAAGCTCAGCTATTGCAAAACTTATCTTTGCATCAACACAACCTGGCAAAGCTGCAGCATGAGGGCATCGCCCAGGTACAAGTACAGAGTGACTTGGCAGAGGGGATAAGCACAGGGCAACCAGAGCAAAGGCCACGAGCGTGGCTCTGCTGCCATAATCCCTCACTGAGCCTAGGAAGGGTCACGCACCCCAAACGTGTTCAGGACATGTAACTGAGTTAACAAGGAATTTGATAATCAGCCTGTCCACGTGAAAAAGCCCGTCTGTCTCACACAGGATTAATGATTTATGTACACTTAATGAAATACTTGGCTTATCGACAGCAGGCGTCGGAATCAGATGAGGAAGGATCCGTGACATGAATGCGAAGGCTCCTTCTGATCAAACCAAGAGAACACCTCCCGAGGGGCTGGGGAAGGGCTGAGGCTGTGTGGATACAAGCAGCAGGCCCAGGAAGGGACAGGGTGCAAGTGCATTGTTTCCCAGAGCACAGGTTCTCTTCAGTGACTGTAAACTGAAAAGTGTTCCCAATAGGAACTGGGTCTCTGACCACACGGTCAGCTAAGCCCTTGAACAGCTTATCAGCTGGATAAAGGGAGAGAAGCTTTCCAGATCTGATCTCATCCCAGGATAAGCAGATATAAACATGACTGTATTTCTGCACTTACCTTTTAACAGCATTTCTCACGTTAAGGTTTGCAAATGACTTTCCTCTCTGCACAGATTTCTGCTAGTGCTAAGGGCAACTTCAGGATAACTGTCAGACAGCATGTCCCCTCTGTCTGTGAGAGGGCTGCCTAAAGTGCGGGGATCTGGCCACCCCTGGGGTGCCCAGCACGCTAAGCCTGGCACACAGCTGTGTTTCCCCACCACAGCAGGTCAGGAGCCAGGAAGCAGATCCCTGCACATGAGGTACCCACTGGCCAGCACGTTCCTCAGCCTGCAGCACACAAGCCCCACAGGGTCTGTGTTAATGTAACACCTCAGAATATCACTCACCACCGTGCACACAGAAGTCACAGTTATATTTGTCCAGGGTTTCCAGTGTGGTGACATAGGGAGCTCCTGGAGCAATCTCATCCACCCACTTGATGGCTTGCACCATTTTGTACCTCTCCTCCTGTGTAAAGACAGGGGGGCCCTTGTGCTTGGCAATCTCCTCTGAGCAAGAAACAGAAAAGCCCCATTAGAACCATGTACCACAGCTACGAAGATGCTCTCCTACAGGAGCCTCACTCATCTCACGGGTGGGTGAACTGCATCATGGGCTTATACTCAGCTTGGAGCTGGTTTGTGGTAGAGGAGGAAGCCTCAGCTAGGTCAGAAAAGATTTCAATTCAGTTGAATTTCCTAAGCATGTAACAAGGGCCCTGGAATTCCCTGGGAAGGCAGAAGGACCCGGTGCCTCCCTGCACCCAGATACTTACTACTGGGAGGTACATGGACCTCCTGGCAGCCCCAAGGGAAAATTCCCCTGTTAAACAACAGCTTCATGCTAGAAAATATGCATCCATAAACCAATTTGAAATCTGTCTTCACACACAAGAACTAGTTCTTAGCATTCAACTTCCCAGTGGGCTACAATGAGTTCTCTCCACACACTGATGTGCTTTGGAGTATCAGCTCCACAGTCTGCACCAGCAAAACCAGACTGATTTTCAGCCGGTACAGGTGTTTTTACAGCGCAGAACACAGGTCACGCCTCAGACAAAGCCCAAAAGCTCTGAGCTACTGAACCCTCGCTCCAGAAAGCGGGAAAGGGGGAGCCCTCCCTTGCCCAGGGAAGAGACGCTCTTTGGAAGCTGCTGCTCCTTGAGCAGATGAGGGGCTGCCTGCTCTGTGCCAGGGGCTCCGTTCTCGGGGTGACGCGACTGCACGAGGGCCAAAGCTCTTACCGTCCGTGTGGACACCGACGATCAGGTAATCGCCCATGGCCCGCGCCTGGCGCAGCTGGTTCGAGTGCCCGTAGTGCACCATGTCGTAGCTGCAAACACAGCGGCCGGGTGAGCCCGCGGCCGCAGCACGGGGCAGCGCTGCCAGATCGCTTTGGGCTCCCCGGGGCAGCCGCAGCGCCCGGTCCCGCTGCACCCAGCCGCGGGTGCCCCGCCCGCCGCCGCACACACCGCGCAGGAACCGGGTCCGCGCCGGGCCCAGCGCCGAGCCCGGCCGCGGTCACAGAGGAGCCGGAGGCATCAGCGCAGCCAACACCGTTTATTTCTCCGCGCCAGCCCGGCCCCGCGCCCGCCCCACTCACCATCCGTCGCACCAGACGCGCACAGGCCGCGCCGCAGCCCTGCCGCCCGCCGCGGGGCCGCCGCCCGCCGCCCCGTTGCGCAGCATGGCCGCGCTGTCACCGGCAGCGCCGCGCGCCCGCGGCAGAGCCACCGGAGCCGCCGCCCGCCCCGCCCCGCGCCAGCCCCGCCGCCATCTTGGGGCGCGGCCCCGCCCGCGCTCAGCTCTTCCTGCGCCGGGAGCCCTTGGCGCAGCCGCGGCCCAGCCACCCGCCGGCCCGGCCCGGCGCCCCCGGCTGCTCTCGCTGCGCCTCCTCGCTTCGCGGCGGTTCCTCGGCGCCCGGCGGCGGGGCCACCGGCTTCCGCGAGTGCGTCCCCTCCTCGCCGGGGCGCAGCGGCTCAGCCAACGCGAAGATGGGGTCCCGCGCCCTGCGGAGACAGGGCGAGCGTGGGACAGCTGCCGGGCGGCCCCGGGCGGGCACCGCGGGGTGCGGGGCAGGGCCCCGGGCGCTCACCGGTCGTAGCGCGGGATGTCCAGCCCCAGCTCCGCCATCACCAGCCGCATCACGTCGTCGCAGCGGCCGTGCAGCTTCAGGGCGGCCAGGTCGTCCTTGGGGGTCCACTGCAGGAGGGACAGCAGAGCCGCGGCTGCAGCACCTCCAGCATGCCCCCCGGGCTGACCACACACCGGCACCGGTCTGTCCCGCGCCCTTCCCAGCCCGTGGCAAGGGCTCTCACCTGCAGGTTCACGATGTACAGCTTGGGACGCCGGGGCGGCGGCTTGCTCATGCACCAAAGGTGGGGGTATTTTTTCAGGACCTGTCACAAAACAGAGGTGCTGAGTACAGCCAACGGCCACGGAACAGTGACCCGTATCAACGAGAGGAAAAGGAATGTATTACCAGGAGGGGAAAGAGGGAGGAAGAGAGACTATCACAGATGGTGGGCGAATCCTGACACCAGAGTTTACAGTTGTCTGTTTGGGAGGAGACTGCTCAGCACCAAGGTGTAGCACCAAGAGGGAATGCTGATAACAATCTTCACCGAGTCTCTAAAGTTACCTTTAAGCTGGAACCCAGACAAAGAATCACATCTGCTTTGCTTGCAGCTTCTGTTGCTGCTTCCCAGTTCAGGGGCTGCCTCAACGTCCCCTTCTCCCCAAAGTGGACGATTGTATCTCTCAACTGTGCCCCACACTTGTGGCACATCCTGCCAGTGTGATGCCTGTGCAGGGCTGTGCGCTCCGTCACGTCGAATACTCGCACATACTCTCTGTTGGGTGTACACGAAGTGCAGACCTGGCATGGGACAAAAGCAAAACCCTCTTACACCACCAGCATCCAGCCTGTGGGAGGCCAGGAACCAGCCACTGCTCTCAGGAGGAAAGCACTTTCTGGAGACAATAAAGTGGAAGTGCAAGGAGGGTTCATCAGGGATCAGATGCTAACTAGGGAAAATTTGGAAAACCTCAGCTAGCAAGTGGAATTACAGAGAGCCTGTGAGCTTTGCCATAGGAGGGGTTTCAGAGGACGCCTGAAGAAGAGCAGATAGAAGCAGAAAGCTCTAGCAAGTACAGGGAGAGTTGTACAGAATGCTTCAGTTTGTGCTTGCTAGCTCGTTCATCCCAAACCTGATGGCCTTAACTAAGCAAAGAGTTGCCCTTTTCCTAGTTCTTCTTGAGCTAGTGATAGATAAATAGTTTATATTATCCCCCTGTGAAGCCCCCAGGTAGTAACTTCACCCTGTTCTGGCCACTCACCTCTATGTACATGTTTCCATGAAGCTCAGATATTGCTGCTCGGGGCAACCCACTCCGCAGGTGCAGCCCATCACAGTTTTGAGACACCACGTGCTGCACCTTGAGGAGAGCAACACTCTGAGACAGTTACCACACACACAGAGCACTGACTGTGTGTCATGCTTAAGCTCAGTCAGCCATGCAGTCGCTCTCTCACTCCCCCCTTTCCTCCCCCCCGCTCCCAGGGGATGGGGAGGAGAATCAAAAGAATGTAACTCCCATGGGTTGAGATAAGAGCAGTCCAGTAACTAAGGAATAACACAAACCACTGCTGCTGCCACCAGTAATAATAATGGCAAGGGAAATAACAACGGAAGAGAATACAACCGCTCACCACCTGCTGACCGATACCCAGCCCGACCCGGCA
The DNA here is from genome assembly GCA_039720435.1 of Amazona ochrocephala. Lineage (NCBI taxonomy): Eukaryota > Metazoa > Chordata > Aves > Psittaciformes > Psittacidae > Amazona > Amazona ochrocephala. The sequence continues at coordinate 95,072,861 of CM077879.1, forward strand.
GTGATCTCACCCTTCCGGGTAACTGCCCCCAGTTTACACACTGGACATGATGTGCTGTGGTATGGAATACCCCTTTGGCTAGTTTGGGTCAGGTGTCCTGTCTCTGCTTCCTCCCGGCTTCCCCTCCTCCCTGGCAGAACATGAGACTCAGAAAGTCCTTGGTCAGAGTAAACATTCCTGAGCAGTAACTGAACCCATCGGTGTTATCAGCGCTGTTCCCAGGCCAAAAGTCAAAACCACAGCACTGCACCAGCTACTAAGGAGAAAAATGGCTGCTACTGCTGAACCCAGGACACTGTGTTACTCAAATGAGATGTCTCAACACACGCCAAATCACGCTGTGCAGGACCAATGGGAAATAAGGCAGCCTGGAGAACAGGCCTTTATGAGAGCTCCTCCTGCCAGACAGCAGTATGAGTGAGCTGCCAGTGCTGCTGACACTGTGGCCAGCCCAGTCTCGCAAGAGGCAAGCACACAGTGTGAAAGAAAAGGCAAAGGGGAAAAGCTGCCAGGACTACAGCCTGGCGCAAGCCTGAGGGACAGTCAGCTGTATGTGAGCACGTGTGATTTATACACATGGACATGTAACCACCTGAGTGAGAACAGGAGTTAGGCAGCCTCACGAAAACCTTTTCTCCCCTGGTGGGCTTTATTTACCATATACAGGGGAATAAAAGTGAGGCGCAGCAAAAGCATCTTACCAGGTTGTGCTTGTGTAGGCAGGCGATGCTCATGTGGGTGAGTGTGGGCTCTGCCTCACTCAGATCTGTGGCCCTGACAAGGGGCAAGGAAACAAATACAGTTGAATTGCCATTAATGTCTCCTTCAGTCTCAGCTTTCTGCCACACAGCTCGGAATTTGTCTCTTTACCTGATGCTCCTGCCCTTCTGCAGCAACGTCCATATGCCATTAGGGCCTCTGTAGTCTGGGATTGAAGCTGCCTGTGTCACCAGGAGAGAAAAAATGAGGCCTGGCAGGAGGTTCACACCCTTGTCCACATACATATGAACCCGGTCGTACCCAGGGCCTCCAGACACTCCTCACTGACAGGGGCTATTTAATTCACTCCAAGTTTTCTAGAGCAGGGGTTCCCTCATTGCAGTAAAGCCTTCTTCTCTCTTTAGCATCTCTTCTACCTTACAGCTCCCATTTCCACCCCCAGTATTTATTTTCTCCAATTTTACCATTATGGAGTCCCTCCAGAACTCTTTTTAACCCTTGGTACTTGCCATTCCTTACACAGAACTTAATCCCTGAATCTTTCCTTACTTTCATTAGACTGACTTCTGGCAGCTCACACTCAGCAAAAATACCCATAACCTTGTACACCCTGCCCAGAATCATGCCCCATATCAGCACAGACCGTAGAAAAGGGGCAGAAAGTAGGGTTTCCATCTCAGATATCAGCAAAGGTGACACATCACGTTAGAAGAGGAAGAGCCCCATCTTTCCCAGATTTCCACTTCCCCAGAGGCCATCACAGCATTTCTTGAAGTGTCTTTTCTAAGTTCCAGTAGCACCAGCTACTCCTGCTTGTCCATTAGCACAGACAATGTTAATGAGTCAATTTGGTTTTAAGGTTTTACACCAAAAGCAGTCAAAGACACTCAAGAATGGAGCCAGACTGGCGATCTTCCCATTTAAGCAGCACATTCCTCACATGCTCACAGAGGTGATGCAGCCTCAGAATCTCCTGGGCAGGAGGCATGAGCCCAGGATGCAAACTAACCATTGCCCTCGTCATGGTGTGTGTGCTCCCACCACATCCAGGCTCATAACATGCATCACGCAGTCATATGGAAACCACAAAAATAGCCCAAACAACACTGCAACAGCCCTGCAGGAGCTCCCACAGCTCCAGCCACTCATCCCAAAGAAACCTACCGTACTGATCCCGGCTCCCGTGTAGATGACGAGGTGCTTGGCACTGCAGATGGCAGCAGCCAGCTCAGTGGCCTTTCTCCTTAACTCCTCTGGTTCGTCACATACCTGGAAAACACAACTGAGCAAGTTCATGTGCTTCTGAGACACAGTGAACTGGGGGGCACAGAGCACTCCCTGAACATTTAACATGGGCCATCACCGTTACCAGAGGTGGCTTCCAAAGAAAACAATGACAGAATCCCAAAACCTCAGGTTGGAAGTGACTTTATGGATCATCTGGTCCAACCTTCCCAGGCAAAGCATGACCTAGGCTAGCTGTCCCAGCACCCTGTCCAGCCAGATCTTAAGTGTTCAGTGCTGGGGAATCCACCACTTCCCTGTGGAGATCATTCCAATGGCTGGCAGTTCTCCTCCTGAGAAACTCCCCTCTCGTGCCCAGCCAGGATCTCCCCAGGAATAACTCGTGCCCATCACCCCCCGTGTTTTCCATGCTAAAAAGAACACGCTGCTGCCCACGGGGGTGAAGGGTAGAGGCTCCCGGATCGCAGCACACGCGGATCCATCTCCCGCTCCCGAGGCATGTGCCCGCAAGGGTCTGGCAGCCCCGAAAGGGAGTGAACCGCGGGCGGACCAGAGACGTTCCCGGTAACGCCGCACAGCGGCTGCCCCCGCGCCGGCCCCGCCGCGCACCTCCTCCTGCCGCCGGCGCAGCCGCTCCCGCCGCTTGCGGCGCCGCTCCAGCTCGCGGACGATGTCGTCGCTCTCGCCCAGCACTTGGCACTCCTCGGGGCTCCGCTCCGCCGGCGGCTTCCTCCAGATGCGGGACACCTGAGCGGCACAGGGGGTCAGGGCGGCGGCGCGGCGGGCGGGCCGGCTGGGCTGGGCAGGGCCGTACCTGTCTCCGCCGGTCCCGCTGCTCCTCCTGCTGCAGGAGCTCGGCGCGCGCCGCCGCCTTCCGCTCCGCGCGGGTCGCGCTGCCGCCGGCCGCCATCGCCCCGGAAGCGCCGCGCTTCCGCCGCTGCGCGCCCGGCCGCAGGGCTGCTTCCGCCCGCCCTCAGTCCCGCCCCCCCCTCGAACGCGGCGGCGCCCCCCAGCGGCGCGGCGGACCGCGCCCTAAGGAAGCGCGAGGCGGCGGCTGTTTGAAAGCGGTTTATTGTCACGTACAAAACGGCGGCGGCGGGACGGACACTATGTACAGCAATAAATACCGCCCGCCCGCGCCGCCGCCCGCCAGCAACCTACGAATAAATACCGCCCGCCCGCGCCGCCGCCCGGCAGGAGCCTCCCAACACACACCGCCCGCGCCGCCCGGGCGGCGGCGCCCGTACACAAGTCACCACACGATACACAACCGCCGGGGCCCGCACGGCCCCCCCCGGCCCCCGGGCGGGAGAAAGAAAACACGACACCTTCACAGCAGGGAACCAAACGGACGAGCACCTCGGGACAAGAACTGCCACACGCAGGAACACTGTACACGAGAGGCCGCCGGGCGGCCCCGGGCACCGCCTGCAGAGACATCACCGGGGTCCAGCACATCTCCCCGGACAGAGCCACAGCAGAGGCACCCGCAGGGAATCCGTGTCCCCTCCGCTCCCGGCCCCGCACTAGCAGAGCGTATCCACGCACCCGCTGCCCGGAGCGGCAGCGCTGACAAGGGCGGGACGGGGGCGCAGCGCTGCCGCCGGCTCTGCCCTCCTGGCTCTGGGTCTCACCCCAGAGCAGCGCAGTCCCACCGGCAGCAGGGCAGGGCCAGGCCTCCAGCTGGGTTGAGAACTCAGCTCTGGACAGGTCTGACCTCAGGCTGGCATCAGGAGGGACAGGGCTGGGGCTGACGCCCGAGCAACTGGAGGTCATCGTGTTTTGGAAGGTCTCATCTCCTCCAGGCACAACACCACCCGCTGGAAGACAAAGGTTAGAGCCCAGAGCTCCAAGTGCTGCTCAGTGCATAGCCCACCCAGTCAACAGCTGGGAAGCGCCATGCTTCAGCTCGGAGAAGCCCAGGGCTGCGAGGGACACCTGGAGGCAATGTTCTAACCTGCTCCCTGTTCAGACAGTTCTGGGACCGGGAAAACCTTTCGAAACAGCTCCTCGCTAAACTCCCAATCAGTCAGAGCAAAGCTGATCTCCTCCTCCAGCAGGAAATCCCCACCAACTATCTGCCCCCTCCTGCCACGTTGCAGCTTCCATCAGTTTACCTGCTTCTCAGCCCCGAGGACAACAGTACCAGATCAGCTACATGAGAAATGCATCAAAACCACGAAGTACAGTAAGCCGCCTCTCGCAAGGCTGCACCATCACTTGTGCCATCCTGGCCCGTCCCCTCCACTCAGGAGACTTTGGGCAGCCAGGAGCTCATATGGACTTCACCCCCATGTCCTGCTTCTCTGCAACTACTCAGTAATCAGCTCAAAGCTTTGGGGGATCAAAGTGTTTGAGGAAGTGGAGCTTGGCCACAAGCAGCTCCTCAGCTGTGTCACACAGCTCTGAGCGCTCCTCCAAGGCCCACAGGCAGAAGCTGCACCAGGCTGGGCAGTAACCAAGTCACAGCTCCATTTCCAGCACTACCGACACTCAGAACCAGCACTGGCCCCTGTCAGATGAGCCCCAAGAGCAACACAAGCTCTGACCACAGGATCCAATTCCACAGTTAAATCCCATCAGCCTCTTCCTAAACTTGGACAGTTCTCCCTTATGGTACTCCTCTGCCAGCTCTGCCGGAGGGAGGAGAGCACGGTTTCCCCATCCAGGTAACAGTGCCCCTGTGCCAGCTGCTCACACAGCACACCTCTGCAGAGACGTGTTTCTGGACAGGCATCACTAACAGCTGCACCAGCCGCCCACTCCTGCCCTCAAGAACAGCAGCCCCTTTGCCAGTGTGCCAGAATCCTCCCGGAGAACGCAGAGATACCAACTTCATCTCTTGGTTGAGCTTAGGGAAAACAACGGCAGCGAGAAAACAGCACATGGCGAAGGCAGCCACTGGCACCAGCACAGCACAGCGAGCTCAGAGAACAGAGAGCGCAACACAAGGGGACACGACGGAAGCCAACGAGGTCAAGAATAAGTCACTTTTGGTACAACTGCAAAAAGATATCAAACAGGACTTGCCTCTTTTTTTGTCTTTTTCTAAGTTTTATAAATAAAGTCTGATAACTCTTTATAAAAACTAACCTCAGAGCCACGGCGTGCGGGAGGTTCATGAGAAACTTTAAAATTATTTCTTTATTAACTTTTTACTAGCAAAGTCTCCGAGAATATTTCCCCATTCAGATGGTCAAATATTCTCGCCCTCTCAGATAAAAAAGCTGACTATAAATACGCTCTCTCTTCTGTCTGATCTTAATTTTAAACTTAGATAATTTAATAACTCTTAAAATGATGTTTCTCTCTTTAAATAAAGGGCTATTTAACCACATAAACTGGTTGTGTAAACCATCACACTAGAGACACTTGATACCCTCAAAACACGGGAACAACTAGTGAGTTTGGTCTTGTTCAGTGCAAGACATTAGGCACAAAACCGGCCTGCAGTCGACATGGTACCTTCCCTCCCTCCCTCCCCTGGGGTGCTCTGGCCCAGCGCTGGGGAAGAGGCAGGGGCACAGCAGCATCTTCCTCTCCACCACTGCTAGTTCACACAGCTACCGCCACGGACATCTGAGGGAAACCCACTGTCAGGGCACAGAGGCACACCGAGAAGGGAATACAAACCTATTACACAGAACACCCCAACTGCAACTACAGGTACCAAATGAGACAAAAGCAGCAGGTTCAGGCGCCTGGCAGTCAGGCACCGAGATGCACCACCAGGAAGAGTAATGAAATAAAACCTTTGGAAGTGACTGAAAACTAGGGTTCCCAGCCCCGGGAAGAAAGCCTCCCTCCAGACCTTCCCCAGCCCTCCCATCGCCTGCTGTCAGCCACACTGTACAGACGTTCCTTGGTTACAAACCCAAGATCTCGCAGCCTATCCCAAGGGTGCCCGAGGGCTGCAGATCACTGGGCGGGAGGCTCTGCCTGCACAGGACGAGGGACGCATCACCACTGCTCATACCAATCTGGACACAACAAAACAAAACTGGAGTGATCAGCAGGCCAGTCCTGGGCCAAGTAGAAGGAGCCCAGACCCATGTGGGGAGGGTTTGTGCTTTGGGGGTTCCAGGCTGGTTTTGTGCCTAACTGCCCTGCACAGACAAGCTGAGGCAACTCTCGCTTCACTAAGACCGGGCGTCCGTTTTGGATTTCACTATCGTGATGACACTGGTAGTAGCGACCTTGCCAGGGATAAGGGGACCCATACTCGAGGTGAGAGGCCCCCGGGCAGGGGTCACAGGGCTCCGGGCTACGGTTCTGGCGAAGTTCTGGAGAGCCTCATATTTGGAGCGGAGAGCATCGAGTTCCATTTTCATGCTGGCGTTCTCTGACGCCAGCTTCTCCACTTCTTGCTGCAGCTCTGCCTTCTGCTTCTCCAGTTCCTCCTTCTGGGTAACACGCTTGACTCTGCAGCTGGCCGCGTAGCCCCGGTTCTTCAGCGTGCGCCGGCGCTGCTTCAGCTGGATGATCTCCTCCTTCGACAGGCCCCGCAGATGCTGATTCAGCTCCCGCACAGACATGGTCACCAGCTCCTCATCTGTCAAGCTGGTCCCATTCTCACCTGGCTCCCGCTTCACCTGGAAGAGATCGTAGCACACACTTTTGAAACCTGGAGCAGATGCGCCCACCACCCGCAGCCCTTTATCCACCTGCCTTACCTTCAAGGCCTTGTTTCCTTTGTTGGGGGTCGTCATAACACGACAGCCTTGTCAAGCAGGTGCTAGAAGGGAAGAAGATCAGGTTAGCCCCCCAGCATGCAGCAGAGCCTGCGGCAGCGCAGCATCCCGCACTGCTACACATCCCGCACTGGAACACCCTCAAAAAGCACCCGCCTGAGCCAGACTCGAAGCAGCAGGTTCTGTCCCTAAGCAGGAACCGCTGCCCTTCCAACCCCCTCCCATGGAGGCTTTGGGCAATGCTGGTTTCTCCCTTGGGGTGGGGGAAATTAAAACATGAGGAGGAGCCAGAGTACACAGAAGCCACGTGTATGTAGCAACAGCCTGGCAGCAGCGGCTGCTCTGGGCTCGGCTGCTCTGGGCCAGTCACGCTGACTCAGTGTTACCGGCACCAAGGCCTCCAGCTCCCAGCTGCGGCCCTGGCGTTCCACTCACCCTTCCAGCTCCAGAGCCACCCCAGGACACAAGTCCCACCAAACCATAGGTGCCCCCAGGGACACAGCCAGCGCAGTTCAGCAAGGAGCGCAGGGGAAGCCTTTGCCTCCACAACACGGCTCACTGGGCATCCTGCTGGATGGGGGAACACCACTGCTGTGCTCACAGCTCTCCAAGCATCTGTGCTTCCCAGGAAAGCCAGCACATCCAGGTTCCAATCAAATTCTGCACCCAACATTTCCTAAGGAACAGGACAACCTGACACTGCAGCACAAAGGAGCGCTTGGGCACACTGGAATCCCATCTGTCTTGGGCCAGTGCCCACCAGCATTCCCCTCTCCCAGTCACACAAAATGGACCCCAGCTGTTGGTCTCTTCTGCGAGAAAGTCCCTCTTGGTCCCAGGCAATTCCAGGGCCCAGAACCACCTTCTCCTTCCATTAGCTTCAGAGCCAAGGTATGCTCATAAGGAAGCAAAGATTAGGGGCAGCCAAAACCAGAGAGCAGACTCCTTCACTGCCCCAGGACTTTGGAACCAGTGACAGCAATCCCCAGGCCTGTTCCCACAGTAACTCCAAACAAGCTCCTGTTTCTGTCCCTGCATTCCTGCTCCCCTCAGGCTGCAGTTCAGAGGGCTACTACACTGCCCAATGAATGAGTCACTCACACTGCTCGACCAACATCGCTGTGCCTCAGGCAGCCAGAACCACACAGCTCCTTAAGTGAGGCAAGCGCTCCTGTGCAAGCACAGCCTACAAACACCTCTGTCCCTTTTGTCTCTTCAGTGCCCAACAGCCAACAACAATTCAGTTTGCCACTGCTTTGCTAAGTGTAGGAGGCACTGATATACAGTTATAGCAAAAAAAACCAGATGCACAAGTCAGCAAATACAGATCTGTTCTCTTCCAGCAGCTGTGGTGCAGGCTCCTGCAGTGCATCTACCACCTATTAGAGGTGAATGGGGTCAGCATTCCCCAGGACACCGTCAGAGCCGTTCCAAAAGCCTCCAGCCTTCCTGGAGGCAGGCTATTTATACCCAGAGGACAACGCTCCTTGATACGAGATGTATGCCAGAACCTGACAGCGCTGGCACAGGAAGGGTCACTTTGCAGTCAGAGGAGGGAGCTGCAGTGAGGCAGCTAACACAGGGCAGACAGCACACAGCCAGCTGCTTTGTAAAACTGATTCTTCGCTCTTTCCCATTCTGTGGTATTTCCTCTGCTCCTACTGGGCAAATGACACAGCGGCTGGGAAAAGGGGAGAAGGGAGGGAACACCCGGGAGACCAACAATGCTATCCCTGCAGCACCTCTGGCGAGCCCAAGGAGCCAGGGCAGGCATGGGCAGGGGACTTGCCTTGTGGCACTAAGAATTTCCAGGCGCTTGGCAAGCACTCAACATCCTTCACTACAGCAAAGCTGAAATAAAACAAACAAGGAGACAAAGGTGCTGCATCGGACAGGCCTGATCAGCAGCTCCCAGAGAGGACACCCAGAGAGCTGGCACCACGACAAGAGAGCAAACTCGGCCTAACTCTTCAGACTGCTGATGGCTGAGCTCCTGAGAGCTTCCCAGAGAAAGACCCTGCTGAAAAGCGCCGAACGCGGTGACGGCAACGAGGAAAATGCAGCCTCGACACATTTCCCCTGGGCTCGAAAGGCCCGGACTCAGCAGAAGCGCAGCCAGCGCTCCCCTGGGCTCCGCACGGAGCTGCCGGCTCCGCGCATGAGCCGGCGCCGCTCCCCACATTCCCGGCGTCAGAGCCCCGCCACGAGCCCCGTGTAAACACGCTGACGTCACCCACTTCGGCGCACGGCGCTGGCGGGAGGGAGGCCCCGCCGCGGGGACCCGGGAGGGGCGCGCTCCGAGCGGCCCCGCAGCGCGCTGTGCCCGGGAATGCCGCGCCACAGCTCTGCCGGTGCGCTCCCCACTCTGCTTATTCACCTTCTGGCACGGGAGCTCCCGCAGCTCCCCCAGTAATGCAAGCGTGCTGGATGACAGTTACACACAAAGCCAGGGCTGGGCCTGCCCCGTGCCCCCCCCGGGAGTCCCTGGTGAGCTCACATCCGACCCAAGGCATTTGGACAGCCAGTCTTCCATCAAGCAATCTGCCCACCCAGCCGGATTTAAGTACTTACACAGATAAAGGGAAGATCTGGCTCTTGGAGAGCCCTTCCAGCCTTTGGCAGTGCCTTCCTCTAACATCACAGCTCAAACATCACATGTCAGAGATATCCCCAGCTCTGGAGAGCAAGACCCCCAGAGCACCCTGACACTGTCAGTCTGGCTCCACAGCCTGCTCCGCAGTCCCACCAAAGGGGCTTTGCTTCCCACCACGGAGGGGATTTGCTCAGCTACAAGGAGGCTGCACCGAGCAGACCCACAGCCTCAGTCCGCTCCCTGCACCCACCGTAGCCTCTGGCAGGGTGTGAGCCACAGGCCCCTACAGGATGGGGGCCAGAACCTCACAACCGCATCCCCTCAGCCACCAGCCCTCTCCCAGGCGGCATCAGCTACACCGTGCTGGGTGCTGGAGTGATGGAGCATGTCCTGCGACCAAGCCCCTGCGCAGGGAAAGGAGCTAGACACCTCCGTGTCACCCTTTCCAGACCCTCTTTCGCCTGCCCACCTCGTAGAGGTGCACCCAACGAAAGGGAAGCAAGCGGCGCGGCCAGGCGAGGAAGCCGGTCACTGAGGAAGCCCCGCCCGGGACCCGCCGCAAGCCGCCGCCCGGAGCGGGGGAGCTGAGAGGCAGGAAGAGCAGCGGGGCCGGGAGGGGCGGGCCCGGTCCGCTGGTCCGCAGGGTGCACGGAACCGGGAAGGGCGGAGCGGGACGCGCCCGCGGTGCTCACTGTCGGCCCCACGCACCTGTTGCTCGGCCGCGGGGCGGGGAACCGGGCGGGGCGGCGGACAGGGGCGGGCAGCGCCGGGCGGCCACGGCCCCAGAACCCCGCCGTGAGTCAGCGGCGACGGCCGCGCGGTGCACTCGCCGACCGGCGGCGGCCCGGCCGCCATCCCGGGCCCGCCGCGCCCGCCACGGCCCGCCCCCGGGGACCGGGCCGCCGCCCCACCCGGTGAGGGGGCCGCGCCCGCCGCCCGAGCCGCGCCCGCCGGCCTCACCTCCTCACGGGGCCGCCGAGGCCGGGCCGGGCGGGGAGGCCGCGCTGGGAAGGACCGGGACGCCGCGAGCCTCCGCTGCCGCCGCTCACGGAAGCGTCACGTGATATTTGGGTCACGTGGCTCCATTCATGAAGCGTCCGGTGCAACCGCCCCGGGCCTTAAGGGGGCCGCGCCTTAAAGGGGCGGCGGCGGGAGCTCCGTGGTCCGGTTCGGCGTCGGCTCCCCGCGGACCTCCCGGCCCCTCTGGTGCAGCCTCCGGCCTCCCGCGGAGGAACCGGGTCCTCGGCCTCACCCTGCAGCGCCCTGGAGCTGCTGAACCTGCCGGAGCAGCAGCCAGGCCCCAGAGGAGGCACTGACCAAGCAGCGCGCTTTGCAGCAGACCCCGGCTCCGGGGCAAGGCCGAGCTGCACAGCGCTAACACCGCGGCTGGCTCCGCTCCCCTGGGTCAGGACCCGCTGCTCAGGGTGGTCCCAGCTCTGCTGCCGTAACGGTGGGTCCATAACGCAAGAATACTGCCGCCAACTGAACTTACTGCTGTGCTAGAGCAAAGCAGCGCTGGCAAGATGAGTACAGCAGTGAAGGACAAGTGGAACATCAGCAATGAAACTGGGGTACGGGAGTTAAGGCCACATCAATAGGGTCGGCCCTGGGCATTCAGAGCGGCACCGCTGTTCCCTACTGTGCTCAGGGCATGTGAGCTCGAGCCCTGAGGGCTCCTTCCTAGGCCTTGACAGGTTGGTGTCCCCCAGCTGCTGACCAGCTCAGTCATGGCTTTACAGCATCTAGGAAGTTCATCTATAGCTCTGCCCTGCTGGGGGTACACACGGGCAGCCCAGAAGCCTCTCTGCAGAGGGGTGGCCATCCCACCTTTTATTGTGCATCACACTTCATCAGCCAAATGGAAACTTTCTGCACTGCTCCTCTTCATTTTCAGCTTGAGTGGGGAATGGAGGGAACATGCAGCACCCACTTGCCTCCATGGAATCTTGTGTGCAGTGGCACCCCTAGAAAGCCTCAGGGGTTGGGATACTCACCCTTTCCTCCTTCCCTTCTCTTGAATACCTGAAAACTGTGAGCACAGGGCCCTAGAGCAGCTGTTGGGCTGTTACTCAGGAAGCACTGGTGACAAGAAATGGGCTGATGTGCTTCCCTGCCTGCCCCTGGACAAACCATCCGCAGTCAGGTTGTCAGCACGCCTTGGGCACGCTCCCTCAGGCAGCAAGGACCCAGTAGGCACTGCCAAAGGCAAGAGATACACCCGGTCCAAATAGCTGGGATTAGCCACAGCTCTACTGGAGCAGCAGTTTATTATGTTTAGAGGCAAGAGAAGTAACCATCTGTCATGCCTACAGGGTCAAACCCTGCTACCAGCTGACAGCCTAGCACTAAAACCGCTTTAGCATTACCAGCACCTTTGGCAGCCCCTGCATCGATATCAAAATGCTCTTCCTGCATCACCTGCATGAAGAAGTTTCAGTGACAGAGCGAAAAGGGAGCACTCACTACCCCTCCCCTGACCAACCACCCAAGCAATGCTAGTAGCAAAGGAGGGACAGTGAGAGCAGCTCATGGCTCCCCACACCAGGACGACAGAGAGAAGGAGCAGCGCCAGAGAGAAACAGAGTGTGTCCAGAGGTTCACACCATCTGTCTCAAAGTCAAGGCAGATGGAAGACGGGGCAGAGGCACTTTGGTCCCTTCTGAGAGGTGCTTTAGGGCCCAGCCTCCAACAGCGTGCACAGCACTACATCTGCATGGCAGCATCTGCTCTAGCTGATAAAGACAGCAAGAAAACACAGGCTCGGACAGCAGATGCAAGATGGGGCCTTGGAAACCAAGAGACATTCTGAAACTTCTTTAAAAACCCAATTAGAAGCCATCTCTGCATGGGACACCTCAAACACTGCCCAACAAGTACCCAAGGCTTCTGGACAAATGATGCCCTTGATGAAGCTCTGAAAATGGCATCACCCCTGCCCAACAGAGATCAGCAATGCCAGGGACAGTTTGCACCAACCCCACTATAAGTTAAAGACCCTCTTCTACAGCATTGCACCATCCCACAGCTGCCAAGAGCCAGGCATGGCAGACACCAGCATTCAGAGCAAGCATTCTCCTTAGACAAAAAGAAAGGGCACAGAGGAGAGTGATGTTCAGCACAGGCAGACTACAGCAGCCTGCTCAGTTCTTCTTGCTGCTGGGGTGCTTATTGTTGAACAGACTGACTCTGCTGGCAGGCGCCAGTGACACAGAAGGAGACTCCAGCTTCACCTTATCCAGCAAAGTCTTCTTTATGGCTGCTGGGGAGATCTTCTCTTGGTCTGCCAAATGCTGCAGCTCCCTGCAATGGGGTGGTGGGAGAGTAAGACATAGCAAGAGGAAGAGATGGGGAGCGTCCAGGGCAAAGCTCTCTGTCGGAGGCCCTGCAGGACCTCCCTGGTGCTGACCTTGTCCGGATGCAGGAAGCCTCCACAGCATTGATTAGGAGTGAGCGGAAGCCACCACTCTCCAGGAAGTGCAGGGCATGGATGGTGGCTCCCCCGGGTGAGCAGACATTGTCCTTCAGCTGCCCGGGATGCTGCTCAGATTCCAACAGCATTTTGGCAGCACCCTGTGGCGAGGAAGAGAAAACAGCTGCTGGAGCTGACCGAGAAACCCACCATCAAATACTCCTGTTCTCCACTGCGGAGAGCAGCACCCAGCACCCACAGGGGCAAACAGAGCTCCCCTGACAGCCATAAGCAGGCTGCCAAAACACTTTTCAGAACTGAAAAAGCCTGCAGAGGAGTCAGGGTTCCCCAGGCCCCAGCTCCCACAATACCACACGCCAGCAGAGCGCTGCAGACCCTTCCTATGTCCCCTCGCTGGGAATCTGTGTGCAGGCAAACCAAATATGGGTTTTTACAGTAGATTTGGTAAGAGGACTGAGACCACTTCAAACCCATGATGGGCACAACGCTCTGCACAGACTCAAACGTGTTCTGGAGAGGGAATACTGACCAGCAAAGCCTGTGCTCCAAGCCGAAGAGCCAGCCTGCGGGGAAGCCCCATTTTCACTCCCCCATCCGCCAGAGCATCCAGGGCAGTGAACGCCTGAGACCAGACAGAGGAAGAAGGTGAGTGAAAGCCTCTACTTCAAGAGCATCTGAGGGAGGAGAGAATCCAGGGCTCCAGGATCACACCGTGACTCCTGTCCCTTACAGACTGGACAAAAGCCTCCCCTTCACTGCCTGAGTGCCACGCCAGGCCTCCCTCCCACTGCTTCCCGCTCTGGAGTGGGGGGAATGGGAGACAGTCAGCTCCTGTGTCATACTAACTGCAGGCCCATGTTTTGCAACATGGACACTGCACACTGGCTGTTGACTTCAGGCTTATCCGAGTGGTAACAGACTTCTGTTGTTGACCTGAGCTGGTTATAAACCAGACACCTGGATTACATGTTTCATCGCGAACGTGAGCGACAGGAAAAACAAGGAATAACAAACCAAAACTACACGGACCTTCCCCGCATGCAAAGCCCACGGCTATCCCCAGGCCTGCCCCAAGTTGAGGAAGGAGCACATACATAAGCAGGGCCACTGCCACTGAGCCCCGTCACAGCATCAATCAGGTCCTCTTCCACCTCGGTGCAGAAGCCTACGCTGGCCATCAGCTGTTCCAAGAGCTTCCCATCCTCCACATCCGCGTGAGTCCCGGTGGCATAGACTGTAGCGCCTTCCCGGACAATGACAGGGGTGTTGGTCATGCACCTGATCACTTTTGGTGTGGGGCAGAAGGTAGAGAGTTTCTTAGGACAGAAAATCATTAGAGATAGAAGGAAAGAAAGAAGGAAAGAAGAAAAGAAAGAAAGGAGAAAAAAGAGGTTCAGTGCATATTTGGCACACCAAAGAAGCTATCTAGGGAGGGACTCTCCCCTGGCAAGAACACCACAAGCAGAGAGAAAAGAGACACTCCTGTATTCCAAACCCCCTGCTTTAAGCCACAGCCATGACCCACCTCTGCGGGGAGAAAGACCTGATATACCTTGTGTGACAAAGGAGCTGGCACAGAGCTCCTACAGCCTCTTCTGGTGGGGACCCAAAGCAATCACCTGGCTGCAGCACCAGTTTAGCTCTGGGAAGCACGCGCATCTCCCGTCCTTCGCACACACTCCTGGGGGCCGGAGGAGCGGGACCATTGCAAGGTCAGTTCCCGAGCACCGGGTGTCTGCTGTGGCTCCTGCCGGGGTACCCCGGCCCTCCCCATGCCCGCTCACCTTCTCGATGGAGCTGATGGTGACACCGGCCGCGCAGGAGACCACGATGTGACGGGCCTCGATGTCGGGGCCCACTTCCTCCAGGATGAAGGGGATGATGGGGGGCTTCACGGCCAGGAAGAGGACATCGCTGTTCTTCACCGTGTCCTTGTTGCTCACCGTGAAGTTCACGCCCATTTTCTGCAGCGGTTCGGGAGAAACGCGGCCGCTATCACCGGGAGGCCCCGCCGGGGAAGACATACACCGCGCCCTGGTCCCCCACTCACCCGCAGCCCGCTCACGGTGGGCAGGTCAGTGTCCGGGGAGCTCGCAGTGATCTTGTGCGCGGCCAGGACCCCTGCGAACGGCACCGCGTCAGCCCCGGCACCGCGGCAGCCCCGGCACCGCGGCAGCCCCAGCGCGGCGCGCCCGCCCGCCCGCCCGCCCGCCCAGCCCCGCGCGCACCCGCCGCCGTGAAGCCCCTGGCCAGGGCGAGCGCGAGCTGCCCCGCGCCGATGAAGCCGACGCTCATGGCCGCGCCGCGGGAGCCGGGCCCCGCTGCCGTACACGTGGCCGCGCGCCGCGCAGGCCGGAGGGCGATGGGCGGGGCCGGAACGCGAAGCGAATCGGCGGGTGGGGGGCGGGGCCGCAGCACCCGTCCGCCACTCACAGACGAGGGGGCGGGCCCCCCGGGGCGGCCCTCGCCAGCAATTGGTGCAACCGGCGCGGGGTGTTGCATCATTCACCGCCTACGGCGGCCGCGCGGGGCCCTGCGCCGCGCCGCGCCGCCAGGGGGCGCTGTCCTCCCGCCGCAGCCGCTGGCCAGTGGCTCGCGCCCTTCTGGAAGCTTCGGGCGCCGCCGCCTGCCCCCGGGCCGCCGCCGGGAGCGCAGTGGCCGGGGGGGTGCCTGCGGGGCGGTGCCCGCCTCTGGCCGGGAGCCAGCGCGGGCCTAGGGCGGGGCGGGCCCGGCCCCTCCCCAGCCACCGCCCCGGACATTCCTGGGATGCTTCGGCCCCGCGCAGTGGGCGCGGCCTGTCCCGGTCCCCACCGGGCGCGGCAGGGGGGCGGGCCGCTCTCGGTGTCCCGCCTCCGCGGCCGCCCGTTGTGGGTCCCCGGCGAGTGCCCCCTGCTCCCCGGTAAAGGGCCCCTGGAGCGCTGCTGTAGTTGATGCTCTACAACATCTTTCCCGCTGCGCGCGGATGTCCCGAGGGAAGCGGTTTCCCGGTGACCGGGCTCACGCGCCGCGGCGGTGCTGAGGGGACCCAGTCGTCTCGGCACAGCCCCTGCCAGAGCCGGGCACCCGGCAGCGCTGTTTGCTCCGGCTGTGACCTGATGGTGCCGCTTCGGCTGGGGCTTTGCTCTCCTTTAGCTTTCTTGCTCCTTCACTGAAGGAACAAAATCTCAGTGCATCTCCTGTGGATGAGCATCCCTGAACGTTGCGTTTTGGGGACACTGAATCCCAGTCTACACGAAAACAAGGGGGAAAAAAACCAAACCACCAAACCACTACCCAACCCACGAAAGAGTCCGGTTCATGTTCTGTAATCTCTGCTTCAGGTTGTGATGCTCTAGGAGTCACCTGGATCAAGTGCAGACCCAAGTCCGTAATCCCAAATGCGTGCGTGTACATCTGACACTAGTTTACAAACCAGGCGAGGGACGGGTGTCTCTGGAGCCCCTTGTGTGGCCGGCTACCTGATCAGGAGTCGTTACTGGGGAAGGGAAGCTCTGAAAATAAAGAGGTTTTTAATGAACTGAACTGTGACAAGGTTGATTGTGAAAAGCACATTAAGCAGATAGCGGCTGTCTCTCTTCTGGTTTGAGTAACCTCATAGTTTCCAGTGGTTAGTGAGTGTTTCAACCGCTGGAGCATGAGGGTTTGATTTTTTTGGTCGTTTTTTTCTCCTAAGAGAGCAGATTGCTGTCCACACAATTATTTTTTTTGCCATTTTGACCATGCTAACGTTTTTTGCTCAGCCTTCGGCTGGCAGATGAGAAAGCTAAATCTGAACACACTGTTCTTGGCAATGACTTGTCTTTCCACTCCTCCAGTCAGTGGTATCATGATTTCCATGTTAAATTCTATTTCCTCTTCATTGCGAAGACGCTGAATTTTACCCCCATCATTCCCCAGTTCCCTGTTTCTCTCGGACCTTGAAGTGCCCGGCACTGTGGAATTTGCATCCACCTGTATCATCACTAGATTCTGTCAGATTCCTGCTGGTTGTTCTTACTTGGCGCAGAGTCTTCACAGCAAAAAGCAAGTGAATCCACAGCTGGAAAAGATGTTGCTGCTGAGGAGCTCCCCACAGGCTCTGCTGCCCCAAGGACTGGCAGTGCCACAGGAGCCGCGATCACCTGCCTGGTTCCAAGCACTCTGTAGTAATAATAAGTAGTTTCAACAGACTACATGGTGACTGCTCCAGGCTCCCGGAGCGGGCAACAGCTCTTCGTGTGCTGCCTCCTCCTGTACAGGTGGATTCATTTTCCCAAGCTATCATTTCCTAATTGTACAACCTCCCATTTGCTTTGGTGGCAAGAGGTAAAGGTCTCTAACACCCTGGTGTATGTCTGTAGTACATAGTCTTGGGTCTTGCCCTAGAACAAGCTGGCTAGCCTCTTGGACCATTATGTTCCAGACTTCCTGCCTTAATGGGGATCATAGAAGAGGAAAAACTCCCTTGGAAGGGTGTTTAGTGCATTCCCTTCGTTCTGGATACTGATTCTTGACCCTTTCCATGGGCTCATCATTCCCACTGCTCCAGGCTGGTTCTTACTGGGGCCAGAATTACCCAGCACAACCTGTCCAAGCAAATTTTCCCTTTGCTTGTCGAGGCCCATGGGGAGCACTGGTGCAAGGGAAGTTGCTTTCCTTCCTTCCGAGTGACTGCTACAGACAACACCTGGCAGAGCTCTTGCCTGTCTTGTGTGGGTACTCTTGGGGCTGTGTTCAGGCTCCATACAGCTGTGGTTTCAGCAGGGAGCAGAAGGGGCACCACGGGTGGAAGAGCGGGATGTCTGAGAGCAGGACGACACGCACAGATCTCGGGAGGTGTGGTACCCATCTGCCACTCAGCTTTATTTTAGCTTGGTGAAGAACTAAGCCTTGTTCTGACACGCAGCTACGTGAGACTTGAGCCAGGCCTGCACAGGAGCTAGGACCGCTCTGATTCTAGCCAGGTCAGAAACGAAGCTCAAGGTCTGCGCTGTGCAGTGTGGGGCTTAGAGCCGTGCTGTCAGGGGTGGGTTGGAGAAATGCAGCTCGTTGGTGACACGAGGAGCTGGGGAACCCCAGCACCCTATAAGCCCAAGAGCAACCCTGCTTGCTCCTGCTATATCCAGGTTCTGTCCCTTCCCAGCCAGGCCCTCCCAGGTTTGCTCTTCCTGAAGCACTGTGAGGTCCATTAATCTCTCCCCGCCCACCCCCAGAACTCACCTTTAAACTTCCAGAAAAGCAAATGTGATTGCGCCTGCCATGGGGATAAAGAGGCGGTGGCGGCTGAGCAGAGGGAGCGCGCGCCAAAGTACCCCCAGTACCACCCTCGAGCGGGGATGCGATGTACGCACAGACACTGTGCAGCCTGGCTCCGTTCTGGGCCATTTCTTGGCAGCAGAGCCCAAATGTCACAAACATTCATCTCTCTAATGACTCAGTGTTTGCTAAACAGGAACATCCGGCGTTTCCCCCCCCAAGCTGCATGCTTGAAGATATTCTTTTTCTGTGTTAAACAGCAGAGGAAAGGAGAGGATTGGTAATCTTAAAAACACTATTACAGCTACAATGTTCTCAGAAACATCCTGACTGGAATTCCCCAAACTCGCAATCATTTCACGTCTCACCACACAGCCCAAACTAACCCAAACTCCGAGGGACTGTTTTTCATCTCCAGAACTGGTGTTCCTTGATGCAACTTTTAACTTTCCCACTTCCTGGACAGTCACTTGATTACAGTTAAGCACTGGTAACGATTTCAAAATCCTTGGTGCCTTTCCTAATTTTGGCTCTGGGATGCAGCAGCCTGCAGACCCACTGCTGCTGCAGGAAGCATTTCTGCTGCCTGGACACAAAAGGCCATTTCACATACTTTGGGCTATGCTGTTCCTTGCTGTGGCAGCAGGCGCTGGGGCAGACACCGGGCAATTGGGAGATGGGCTTTTCCCACCAGTGACAGGTCATTCATTTGCTGGCCAGGTCGGTCCTGACCTTGAAGTTCAGTCGGTGGCTCCTGTGCATGAGCCTGATCAGTGCCGCATCCCGCATCCCGCCTCCTGCTCAGCCCTGGCTGCTGCTGCTCCCAGCACCAGCCCCGCGCTTCAAAGGTGTGGGACGAAGCGGATGCGCTGGGAATACGCCAGGTCCACGACGTAGAGCAACAGGTTCACGTAGGTGAAGATGGCAATGACCAGCTGGCTGTCCCACGGGCACTGGCCCTTGGCGCAGGAGCTGGGGCGCCGAGCGGAGCCGTACTTGCTGTCAAAGCAGAACACGGGCCAGATGACGGCTGCACTCACATACAGCAGCACGGCCCCCAGGGTGTAGATGACCACAAAGCGCTCGAAGGGGAACCACAGCAAGGTGGTCTTACCTGTAACGCTGAGAGCCACGACCACCACTGTCACCACAAAGCAGAAGCTGTAGACGGCCACACACCACTGCGTCGCCACGTACCTGCCATACTGACTGTCGTTCACCAGCGCCCCAAAGATGATGCAGGCCACAAAGGCCTGCACGATTTTCAGGAGCCCAGAGACCGTGGCCATGTAGCTGGTGACTTGCCCCGGCTTCGCCCGTGTTAAGAACACCTCGGCAGCGTACGCAAGGAACAGGAGGCCTGCGAAGATGCTGGCGGCAATGCGGAAGTCTCTCACCTCGCAGCTGATGGGGTAACAGTGAAGCTGGACGAAGTAGAGCGGGTAGATCACCGCAGCCGTGACGGACATGAGTGTGGCGAGCATGGCGAAAGCGGCAGTGAAGTTTCCCCAGGAGATGCTGAGGCAGCTGTGGAGGCGCGTGAATTCACAGGTGATGATGAAGATGGTGATGGCGAAACAGAAGGTCCAGACAAACATGCAGAAAGTGCCATATGCGGCACTGAAGCCACCCCGGTGGGCTACCAGGCTGAACGTGGTGCATCCAAACATCATCTGCAGCAAGCGAGCTATTCCCACGGGGGATGTCACTGCAGCAGTGTTCAGATACGGCCCTCCTGTGCTCTCCATGTTTCCAGCCCAGCAGACGGTGCACTCAAAGCCCTCCCTAAACCTCTTTCTAGGCTTCTGCTCCTTTGTCCTGAGTCACACCAGGAACTGGATCAGTGCAGCAGCAGCTCCAATCCCCGCCTCGTCTCCACCGGCGCTGTGGGTGCTGTGGTGACGCGGGGAAGCGTTTCTGCTGCGTTTCTGGCAGCCGCAGCACAGACTTACTGGCTGAAGGGAGGGTTTTGGCTGACTCTGCCGCCAGCTGGGATCTCGAGGTGCCGCGAGCAGCTCCCCCCCACTCTCAGGTCTGAAACCTGCCTTGCTCTGTCCTTTCACCGTCTCCTTCCCCTCACCATGGCCGAGAGAATCACTTTCTCCTTGGGGGCTGACATTGATTCCGTTTTAGCTCGGCAGCTGTAGCTCTCTGCTGTGCTGCTTGCAGGGACCTGCGAGTATAAATAGAGGCTGTATTAATAGCTCTGGAATGAGTCCTGCCCCCCCTCAACTGCAGCGAGCGGGTGTTAGTTAACCCTGAAGCTGGGAGCTCCAGCAGCGGCTCATGGTTGTCCTTCTGCAGGGCTCCGCAAGCCGGGGTCACCGGAGCGCTGCTGTTCCGCAGCTGCGCCGCACCGTGGGGGCTCCCTGTGAAGGGGGTCGTGATCCCGCAGAAACAGGAGCTCAGTGCTGCAGCCCCTGCGCGGGGACACGATCCCAGCAGCATCCCAAGCCCGGTGAAAGGATTTCAGCCAGAAGCTACAACAAAAGCTGACTCACTTCGGTCCGTTTGATCTGGAGCAGTGATAGATTTACCTGCTGTGCTCTGAGCATTAGCAAGGGCATAGTGCTGAGGAGGTTGAGCCCCAATCCCCACGACCTCCTCAAGCACTTCCCTGTCTGTTTTACTTACATGGGAACAAGTTCTTCTTGTACCTCTGAGTGCCAAAACTGAAGGCAGTTATAAACAACCAACAAAACAAACAAACAAACAACCCAAACCAAAACAATAGAATTGCTTTGATGTCCTGAGCTCAGGTTGGGAACACAGGTTTCAGTGCACAGGGACAAACCCACCCTCCTCATGCATCAAAGCTTTCCCAGGTAGCTGATTTTGGTACACATTTCCCCAGACTTGGTCTTTACCCAAACGCCTCTGAATTCAAACTCTAAAAGCTCCGAAGAAAATTCCTGATGCAGTCTCAGAATGGGGAAAATGAAAACCACAACACAGAACAAAAACTCCTCACTTGCCTCATGGCAGCATCACTGACTCCACACCTGCAGCCTGGCTCCCCCTGTGCTGGTCCCAGGGTGGAAGTGGGATCATCCACAGAGCTCCACACTGATGGAAAGATCAGTATGGGCAGGCCAGGCTCAGAGCCTTAAACCCGTTCTGAATGATTCAAGATGCTCATCAGCTGTGCTGCTTCCAGCTCTAGCTTCCTAGCTGGGAATTATAATTGACCCTTGTGCTTGGTAATGATAATAATGGCTTAATGTCTTCCATACTTGTATGTTAATTAGATGATGTGACACCCCCAGTGAATCGCCACATGCAGTGCTAGATACTGCAAAGAAGAGCTGACAAAGTAGTGTCTGCTCTAATTCATGCCTTTCACTGCAGTTCCGGGACAGCCTGGGTTTGCCTGTGGGAAGGATGCTGCTCCCTCTTCCCCCAGGACCCTTCGCCGTGCTGTGCCTTGGACTCAGAGAGCTGGAAGCTGTCAGCTCCCCTGGGAGGGTACCTGTTCTCAGCACCACCACATGGGATTTGTGCCTGCAACAGCACCAGCCTCTGCTTGGGCAGAACGGGTTTTGGAGGTGATGCAGCACATCCAGTGTCCTGCTGCTTGTTCCAACCCTCCTCCTTGGCTCTTCCACGTCTTTGCCTGCACAGAACACTGGCCTCGGATTTACAAACAGAACAGGAAACCTGAGCCTGGCAGGGGTTGCTGTTGGTCCCACACAGCAGTGGCATTGAAGGAGCAGCCAGGACTGGGGGGTCGGACAGGAACTACTGAAGCTGGAAATGCTGCTTCGCAGCGTCACTTGTGATCCAGCTGTGGCTTAAGACAAGAGACAAGTGTAGACAGACACAAGTTACCAGGACTGCTCATGGTGAAAAGCAGTGACTGCGGCGCTCCAGCAGCTCACAGGTAGGCCAGAGATAACTTCACAGAAAGACTTGTGTGAGAACAGTACAGATTTTGTGAAGATAAAACGTACCTACGCTGAGCCTGGTCACCATCCTGTAACCCCATGAAAACCCCTCCCATCTTCCTCAAAAGACCTCTGGTGCTAAGTGTAGAAAACCCGCATTCATTGGGGGCGGAAGCTGCACAATTAACATCACAACAACCAGGAAATGCAGCGAGGGAGCCGAGGAGCTCCAGGTGAATGGGCTCTCACCCTCAGGTCTTGTCCTTTCTGACTCTGTGATGTTAATCCTTCGTTCTAGCAGCAGTGGTTACCGTCTGTGCTGTGGAATGTCCTGTACCACAGAGGAGCTGTGCTTGCAAGGAAAATTTCTCCTCCAAAAAGCCTTTGCCTTTTAGAAATTAACCTTTGAATTAATGTTTTGGATCTACAGGTAACTGGCTCTGCAGAAAGTGTTCCCAGCTGCAACACCACTATTGATACTTTACTGTTCCCTAGCAGGAATACATCACTGGACGCAGTGCAGGGCAGGCGCTGTATTTGGGGGTGCATCATCCTGTGTATAGTCATTCTGCAAACAACTGGTGCTCACAGCAGCTTCTCTTGGCGCTCCCAGCCGACAGACTGGTGCCCAGCTGAAATCCTGGCTAGTGCCCAAGCACCGGCACTTGGCTCTGTGTGACTCCAGCCCTCAGAGGAATCCCACTTCCCACATGCTTTCCCACATGTCTGTCCTGACAGCTTCCCTGCCTTTCAGTTCAGCTGGGAGCACCATTTGTTTTCTCTTTAGCTACTTTTACCTGATGTGTTGTAAGCCCCACTTGCCCAGGAGGACGGCCGATCGCCCACATGCTGCTGCCCAACTGTTTGCTGAAGTCCATGAGAAGTACCTGAATGGCTGCAATGTTGTTCATTTTGGGGTCACTCACCTGAGGCAAGGGACCTTGCAAACAGCACCGCCCCTTTGTCGAGGTTCAGGACACCCTTTCAGCCCTGCAACCTGGCAAGACCCATCTCGGCAGCGTGTGACGTGCTCTGTAAAACTGGGCCCCAGTTTCCTGTGGCCACACACGGGTGCAGCCACCACCGCACTGGTGCCAGAAACTCCTGCAGAAGGGATGTAACCGATGCTCCTTGTACAGGTTTGTCTGCACCAGCTGCAGTATGGAGCTTTTCTGCTTTCTTGCTTCTGCCCGTGTGCTTTTCCCCTAAGGAATGGTCTCTCCTCTTTCCAGCTCCAACACACATTCCTGATCCCTCCCTTATTCTCCTCCCATTACCATCAAAGGGGATTCTCTGTGTTCTGAGGTAGGTGTGTTCACAAATGACTAAAATAATAGAAATATGTTGGTGCTTGCCTTGTGTTCTCTGCCTTTTATGTTCCAAATGCTCCCCATTTTCAGACAGGCCAGACAGGCTCATCAAACATGGCTCTCAGTAGAACAGAGGCCTTTGCTGCAAAACCAAATGTCTCTGCATCTTCAAATGCAATGCTCTGGAACACCTGCCAAATCACAGTCAAGCTGAAAGTGCTGTGCAAGTATGCAAACATCATATGCTGTGTGAAAATCTCTGTACCTAGACCCCATATTACAACCTCTTCATCAGAGAAACAATGACAAGGCATACTGCAAGGGGAACATAGAAGTCTAATTAATACAGAAGACCAACACTACCCTCAGCCCTCTCCCACGCACAAGTGATCATAAGAATAACCCATCCAAATGAGCAGCATATACAACTTTACAAAGACGTATGTACGGTTCTCTGGTCAGCCCTTATAAATAGCGTTTTACATATTAAAATAAATATGTCCACATTGCCCAAGTAGCAAGAGGTTTCTTCATTATTTAAAAAAAATATGTTACAAAACAATATCATTTATATTTCTTGCTTAGTTTAAAAAAGTAATAAAAAAGTCATTTTATAAAATAATATGAAAGTAAATTGAGTACAAGAGTGTCCATCCCTAGCACGTGTCCTGGGTTTGTACGTGATGACGCATCGCAAGATGCTGACCTCCAGGCAGTCAGGTTATTGTTCCTTCACTCCTAGTTGGACAAAAGAAATCCAGTGCTTGCTTTGTTCACCACTTGTATCAAGTCTATGATGTAAAACTCATGGCAAGGGAAGAAGTCCTAGACCTGGGGAAGATTCTCATTGCTGCTATTTATGGCTTTGTTACTCCCTGTATCAGATTGCCTTGTGTAACACAGGAAGAGGATGTGAATGGCCGAAACCGAGCCCTGGAGTTTGGAGGTAACACGTTCCGGTCAAATGGTGTAAGCAAGAAATTGCCTATTTTTTCTTTTTCTGGACACATCCTAAGTGTGCAAGAGTGTGGGAGCACGTGGTGTGTACAGGTCTGAGCATGCATGGGTGTGAGCGTGCGGCTGCCTGCAGGAGCATAAGGAAAATTAGGAAGTGTGGGAGAAGGGCTCAGAGTCTCCTCCTGGTCTAATCTCTGCCTCTCTACAGAGCCCTTCCTAGTTACCACTGCTGAGCATCCCCAGGAGTTTACTGGGCTCCAGGCCCTGCTGCTGTGCCATCTTCTGAACATCAAAACCCATGTGCATGAGGAACTGGATCACATTCATCTCCTGCCCTGTGAACTGGTCCCTGATGGTGGGACATGAGGGGTTGCAGTGAGGCCATGGACAGCTGTCGATCAGATGAATTGGGCAGCCTTTCAGAGGGGCCTTCCCATTTTTGTTGCTCTCGTGTAGGCTCCGATCCCAGCAGTGCAGGGCACGGGGGAGCGATGTCCCCTTCACCTGGATGTCCGTCCAGTGACTGAAACGACAAAGGGCAGAGCCCGCATCAGGCTGTGGGAACCAGCGCATCCCCCCCACTGCCCACTCATGGAATCTGCAAAAGCACTCACTTGCGTGTAATGATCTCATGAGACAAACAGGCAGGAGCAAAGCTAGCACTGAGGGAAGAAAGGAAACATGGATTAGGTCTTGGAGGGACAAACTCACTCCCACTAAACAGAACCTTCCGGACTCAGGAGAACGTGGATTTTTTGCTGCCCCTGGCAAGAGTTTTAGGAACAGCCATGACTGTCTGATATAAACCCTGTCTGGACTGGAAAGTATCCAGAAGAAAAGGGGTTGCTTCCTGCCTAAGAGTGTACATCTGCAACAGGACTCCTGAGTACCTGCTCTCATGTGAAGCAAGTAAGGCACATTGACAGCTCCTCGTTTGTTGTCTCATCAACTCTTTGGATGTTTTATGATTTTCAAAACATCCCTGTGAGGTAAACGGCTGCATGGTGGCAAGGAGTTTGACCTTGCCTTGGAGGCAGGAAAGAAAAAACATGTTCCTACTGATGACAAAGGGCGGCTGATAGTTGTGAAGCTGGAAGTTACTTTGCACTTACCCAGAAATAAAAAAGGCAAGATCATTGCTGCAGATGAACTAACAGCCACCAAATTCACAACACTCAACTCTGCAGAGATCTGAGAAATGCTGCTAGAACCCTGGATAAAAATGTCTCTTAGAAAGAAATGTGCCAGGTTTTCCTCAATGGAATACTTACGTCACATCCTTCAAGGTGTTTCTTAGCTCTCTACCCAGATTCTGGATGTAGAGCCACTGCCCCTCCTGAACAGGCTGGCCAGTGAGGTGAACATTGTCGACAGTAAGCTGGGCCTCATCAAAGAGCCATTGGACAACGAAGACTGGACCTGGGAAGACAAAAGATTTGGAAAAGGGATTGCTCTAAGTTAGTTGCAGATACAGAGGAAACCCTGGAATCCATTTGATATCTCTCCTCTGATACTTACATCGAAGAGTGGGGTAAATCTTATATCCAAAAAAGCAATTCCATTCCTCTCCCTCTTTAAACTGAAGCTTGCAGCGCTCAGGAACAATCCCATTCCAATACCTAAAAGACAAAGCAGTAACAGAATGAAAGGCATAGTGCAATCTTAACAATGGTCTTTCCATATCCCATCTATTTCTGTTCTGATTACGCTGACACCACAGTGCTTTCTTGGCTATATTGTCCCATCAATCACATTTTAGAGCATCCACAATTGCACACAATCCTTTGCATGTCTAGATTTTAAGTTACTGTCTTCTCCAATAAAATAATTGAAAAAATACCGATGTAGATGATAAATACTCTTTAAGTATCAAAATGGAGGAAAATAGAGGAGGAGGAGGAGATCTTCTCCACACCCTAACCTTTTACAAAAGCCCTTTAGAGCATCCGATTGTACCTTATGCCTCTTCTGATGGCTTCTGTTGGAGCACATGTGATAGTATCAATACAGTCAGTTCTGCGATACTGTTTATTATCCAGGAACCATCCGGAGTCTGCCAAGCCTCGAACCTGAATCCCTGGGTAACCCATCTCCTCCAGCTGCTCTGCTACTCGATCCACATTCAGTAGCACTCCTGTCCCTCCAGCACTGCAACAGCAACATTAATACTGCAGTCATGAAGTGCACACAGCTACAGCCTAGCACACATACCCTCTCACAGCAGTGACACCCTATGGACAAATTCATCTGTCTACACAGAAATGCACCACAAACTTGGTAGTCACAAAGTTATTCCTTTGCTTTTCAAACCACTCAGAAATAAAGCCAGTGCTGAGTAACAACTGTGATACCTCAGAAACCAGATCTGTTCTTAATTCATTCTTCTGGGAGATTTCTGTGCTTTATGGACAGAGCCTTGGGTGGCATGGTTTAGTGGGAGGTGTCCCTGCCCCTGGCAGGGGGTTGGAACTCGATGATCTTAAGGTCCTTTCCAACACTAACTACTCTATGATTCTATATCAGTCAGGTTTGGCTGCTCAAAAACTGAAAGAATCTCAAGTGAGACAAATTCACCCTTTGCAAACTTCTATATTCCACACATGTAGCATATGCTGAGCAGCCCATAGCTCTGTGCAGCACAGCACGATTCAGAGCACCCAGTCAGGCAAGTCTGTTGTTTCCAGTCACATGTCCGAAGTCCATTCCCCAGTGGCACACATCTCATGGTGTGCGCCAACAGGAGACAGCATACTTGATGCAGGGAAGAACGAAACATCCCCTCCCTCCTGCAAATCTTTCACCTTGATATTCTATACCATCCTGGTTTTACCATATAAAGAAGAAAACTGAGAAGAGATACACGGTTTGCTGCTGAGACCTGCTCCCTAACAGCCTTCTGCTGTGGAAATCTCCTGTCTTCACCACAGGAAATGTAGGTACCTACCTGCTCCCTGCTAGCAGCAACACTTTGGCAGTGCCAAGGCCTTTTTCCACCAGCTCCTTTATAACCTCCTGAATGATCAGTGCTCCCATGAAGGCATATTCATCTGGAAGAGATAGCTCAGTGTCAACAGAACTGTTTCTTGCCCAGATTAAGACTTTAGCTTCCTCTCCGTGAATGCTTAAGAACCTTCTGAAGAGGTATCAACCTAAAACCAGGCCCATTTTCTCCACCCGTCTCAGGTACACCTAACGGAAGATACTCCCCCGCTTCTCTGAAAGGCAGTGAAGACAACACAGAGCAGCACAAGCACACCCTCCAAAAGCAGCCCGTAGGAATCAGTACACGTAGAGAACATGAAGGCAGGTGCTGGGTGCCTTCCTCTGTACACAAGGAGCACACACACCTTCCTACCACCTGGAATCTCAGTTCCAACGTCCTGCCTCCCTTTCTCCCCAGCTCATAAAGCCACTCCAGTCAAGCAGCATTTCATAAAGGTTACACCGACATGGGCTGCACCTCCAAAAGGCAACCATGTCTGCTGAAGAGCAACTGCTTCACAGGGACGGTTAAAAGAATCAGTGGAGCAAAGAGCTACCTTATGGTGATGAAATGTGTATCCGTGGTATTCATGAGCAGTCAGCTTCCCAGTGCAAGCGTTAGTGACCACAGACATGGAGTGACACAGTGTCTGATTTAAGGCTGGAAATCACAGACCAGCTCAAAGAGAAGCGTTAACCTTCTGCCTTTTCAGTGCCACAGCACGGCGCAGCTTGGGCCAAATTCTTTTGTTCACAGCATCAACAGCACTGTGTAACAGTAATTTCATCCTGGCCAAAGAAAGCTCCTCATGAACAAACAAGAGGAGAACCAAGCCCCTCGTGTTTTTATAGGCATCCCTGCACCCAGACACCAATCCCGCTTAAGTTGGGAAACATAGAGAAATAATTGAGGTAGCACAATCCACCTGCAGGAAGCCCAGCTTAATCCAGGACTCCTTTAAGCAGACTCCGAGTTCCATCATCATCAAAATGACAGCCGATGGCACTGCATGTATTAAAATGAACTGTTCCTGTTCCCCAAAGCAACCTACACACAGCCTGACACAAGATGGCTCATTTCAAAGGCCAAATATCCTCCTGATACAAGTCTGAAACTAAATTTACTGCACTTGCCTCTCAGATCAGCAAAGCCAAAGTCGCATGCAACGCACCATGGCTCCTCAGCTACACCATTGAGTTTGCTGTGTGCTGGAACCCGGAGATTCATCTAAAAGGAATTTTATTCCTCTAATCCTCACAAACTGCATCAATGCAACATCTCTGAAAGCAGCAGCTCTGAACTATGTCGAAACAGCCCAAGCTAAAGAGATCAGGATGTTTTATCTGGAAGTGGCTTGATATCCTTTCCTGCCCTTCAGCAAGAAAAAACCTGTTATTCATTCATGTAACTTCACAGAAGTCTGGCCATATCCGTTAATGTGTGACGTCTGGGGCAGCAACAGCCCATCAGTAACACTCACTTTTCTCAGACTTGGAAGAGGCACCACTCCAAACATCACTTGAGCAGTAAGGGATGAATCTGCAAGAGAGAGTTGTGTGAGCACTGATGTTCCTTTGACATCCTAGGAGGGGTGAGGACAGGGTCAGGTAACTGGCAGAAAATTAAGTCCTGGTGAGGGAAAAAGGGAAGTTTCTTGCCCTGTCAGACACTTTCTGGCACACCAAGTGACAGTCGTAACTGTCTTGAATTTTCTCCTAAACACTGGTAGTTTTACTGAGTTAAATCAACAAATAACGTGTCTTTTATCAACCCAATTGAAGCACTGAGCCCAGTGGACAGAACAATGACCAAGACGTTGCTCTTAGCTGTCCCACTGATACGATGGATGGCCTGCCACAGGGAAATTCTCTGTGTTTCAGTTTCTCACATGAAAAATGAGAAGACCTTCTCAATGCAGTGTAAATGCTGACTGCAACCACTGGAGGTTTTTGCAGGAATTAATTTATCTTCCCTTTTTTGTCTCCAGCTTGCAGAATGCCAGTTAACAGCCCCCTCCTCTGCAATTTCTCCCTAAATAGATGCGTATTTAAACTAGTGTCCTTCTCATTTCTCCCTTCTTTGAGCTCTCAGCCCACCACTCACAGCAGTATTTGCCACTTCAGCTATTTGAGAAAGCTCTCTAAGCTAGCTCCAGTTTTTCTTCATTAGATCACCCCCACAACACCAAGAAGCCTGGACTGAAGTCTCTCCAGCCTTTGCCAGCGCTGCTTGTTAGGGAGTTGGACTGAAACAAACGAAGAAACATGCAATTTCCACCCATAAGTGTTGGTCTTAATGTGTCTTTGTAGCATTCTTGCCAGCCTAGAAGGCAGGAGATGCTGTTTAAGTATCCCCCTGTTCCCCTCCTTTGCCTCTCCTTACACCATGTTGGCGTTCCACCAGTGGGGATTCTCTTCTGGCTGTGACGACAGGATCCCGGTTCCTGCAAATGGGCACAAAGAGAAAAGAAAGGCACTGCTGACAGGTTGTGATTTCATGCAGCATCTCTGACCACACAGAAAGCAAACACCCAGGCTGAAACATCGTTAAGGGCAGTGGAAGTGATGTTTCTGAACCTGCCCTTAGGCAGATGTGACTTTCAGAATCTGACTCATGCTGGGTATGAAGCTGGTTTTGAGGCCTCTTGTAGCGCAGAAAAGAACCGGTGACACACACCTAAGATTTAGCTCTTTCCCCAAACCCAAATCATAGCAGGTGAATGCCAATACATGCAAGTACAGATCTGTGCGATGGGAGAGGTTTTGGTGTTCATACGCAGCTCATCATTTCAGTGCTGCCTCAGGAGCCTGCTGGTCCGGAGCATGGGCATCCGACCTCTAATTCCTCCCTACACCTAATAATGGAAGATGCTACAAATACTTTACACATGCACCAAACATTTGCTTTCACACAGAGTGCCTGCAGCTGGTTATGTGAGTTTACACAGCTGTAAATGGGGAAAGGTGGAACCAGGCAGCTGCAGGTAAAACCCATGCAGTAGACTCAATTCCTTCCCGTACTCCCAAGCCTGGTCCCGCAGCAGGAAATATGCATGGGAGAAAGTGCCTGTGTCCTGACAAACCGATTGAGGCGCAAGTTCCTCCAACAGAAGTACGAGGAACACAAAGTCTCTTTAAAAACCAGAAAACTGAACACGGCTCTCAAGCTCCCAGTGGGTCTGTGAGTACGTGCCTGCATTTAACATCATGCAGTGCACTGGCTCCTGTAACCGCGCACTGAGTACGTGTGCACAGCTGTGCAGCAGCACCAGTGCGGCGCGAGAGCCTGCCCGTGCCCGTGGCACCGGCTGGGAGCAGCCACGGTGCAGCAACACTCGTGCCTGCATGGATGCCGGGGGACTCTGATCAACGCCGACCCGCACGCGGCTGCTCATTAGGGCCCGTTCCTCGGGCGCTGTCTCTTCTTGAGGACTCACCCACACGGGTCGCGGGCCACTCCCGGGAGCTCATGAGCCTCCGCATGGTGTCGTAGCGGGTGTCGCAGTTCTCCCGGTTGAAGCAGTACCACCCTCCTGTGATGGGAGAGAGGGGTCAGCCGCCCGCCGCCCGGGGCAGGCAGCGCCGGGGCCGCAATTGCCGACGCACAGGGGCCCCGCGCCAGGGCACCGAGGGCAGCGGTCTCCGTCGCTCACCTTCCAGGAACAGCAGCCACCGCCGGCTGCCCTTGGACTCCTTGAGGTAGTACCTGCGGACAGACACAGAGGCGGCGGCGCCGTTACCAGCGGCTCCCGCCGCCCGGGAGCGCTCCTGCACCTGTCGCCGCCGCGCCGAGCGCCGCCGCAAGGTGGCGCCACAGCCCTCGGGGCCCGGCGGGGAGCGGCGGGTCCGGGGCGCGCGGCGCGGGCAGCCGCGGCGGGCGGTGGCGGCGCGCGGGGACTCACCCGGCCGGGCTGCCGTCGTTGCAGGTGACCGAGGCGTTGTGCAGGAGGTGCAGGCGCAGGTCGTGCGGCAGCGCCTGGGCTGAGCAGGGGTACAGAGACTGCGCCAGGCTCTTGACCTGCGCCATGAAGCTGTCCATGTTACCCTCCACGGCCGTGAAGTCCAGCGGGAAGCTCTCAGCCGCCGCCGCCGCCTCGCCGCGCTCGCGGGCCGCCGGGCCCCGCCGCCGCCAGCCCTTCCTGCCCTCGCCGCCGGGCCCGGCGTTCAGCAGCCCTAGCAGCAGCAGGAGGTGCACGGCCGCCGTGCCCATCGCCGCCCGCCGCCACCCGCCGCTCGCCGTGGCGGCAGCAGCAGCCAGCCCCCGGCGGCGGGCAGCGCCGCCCGCACTCCACCGCGCCCCGCCGCGCCGCCCGCGGGGTCGGGGGTCGGCGGCGGGCGGCGAGGGCAGCGAGGACAGCGCTGCAGGCGCGGGCTTAGCGGCGCGGCTGCCGGCGCAGGAGCCCGCCGCCCGCTCCCAGGCGGCGAGCATGACAGAGGGGCACGGAGTGCGCGGGGAGCGCGCCGGGGGCGCCGCCAGCCCGGGCGCCGCGTGGGGCAGCAGCCGGCCAGCCCCCGCCCTGCCCTGCCCTCCGCCCCCTCGGAGCGAGGCGGAGGGAGTGGGGGGTCTGCGCCGCGCAGCACCGGCACGGCTGCCCGCTCCGTCGGGGCGCGCCCCAAGCCCCCCGCCTCCGGCGCCGCCATCGCCGCCCTTGCCGGCGCCGGGACCGCGGCCGCGGCCGGTGGCGCCCGCCAGCCTCGCCCGCAGGACGGCGGAGGCGCGCGGCGGCCTCCAGGGGGCCGGGCAGGGGGGTCGGGCCGCGCGGGCGCGAGGACCCGCACGTGGCAGCCTCTGCGGCGGCACCCCCGGCCCGCGCCGCCCCCCCGATGCCCCCCTCTCGCGGCCCCGACGGCGGCTCCTCCCCGGCTCCGCGTCGGCGGAGGTGCTTCCCCCCCCCCCCCCCCCGCAGCTCCCCTCCGCCGTCGGTGCGGGAGCCCTCGGTGCGGGGGGTAGCTCCGGCCAGCAAGGCGCGGCGGGGAGCCGGGACCCCGCGGGTAATGGGGGCGGCGGCGGGGCGCTCCCGGCCGCGTCTGGGGGAGGCCGGGAGCGTTCCCCGTCGCGGGGGCAGCCTCCGCGCGGGCGGCGGGTTCTCGCCTCGGCTGTAGCCCCTGGCCAGGGACCGCGCCGCGGGGGCTTCGCCCCGGTGCTCAGCGCCCCTCGGGGATTTCACCCCAGCAGCTCTCCCTGTTTACTGCCCGGGCTAGCACATTCCCGGTGGTTGCAAGAAGAACCCTGGAGAAAAAGCCACGTTAAGTGCCATCTTCCAGGGTGTCATCTGTGAGAGCTGGCATGTCAGGGAAGTTACGTCTGTATCGCAGGCCTCGGTGTTAAAAACTGAAGAAAACCAGAGAAAACGCTCCACCCTGAATAATTCCATCTTCGTTTAGATACCAGGATGAGCATATCACCCCCTCGACAGCCCTCCACAGAAGAGCAGGAACCCTGCTGTCTTCACTGGGAAATGCAATCTATCTGAGACTAGAAAAGGTGAAAATAGTGTCATCTTCAAATAGTAAGTGGAGGGATTTTGCAGAGCAGGAGTTAAGGCTGTCCAGCTGCTGCAAGTGTACTTTTTACCTTTGGACTTAATAAAATGTATCCCTAGCTCTAAATTTCGTACATACAGGGCACAGGGGTTTGCAAGTTGCTTGCCATGTTATGTTTTTCTTAATTTTCCAGTTACTCTCACCCAATCTCGATTTCAGCTCTGTCCTCAGGCAGATTTTTACCTCCAAATGTTTTCTTTTATTTAAGTGCTGATAGTACCAATAGTATCTTTAAGCCAGGAAAAGCCACTGAACTGAACACACTCCTCCACACACACACTACATCTCCTCAATACAGTTTTGGTCCCAGCAAAAGTCTGTATCATTGTTATCTTTTTCTACACTGGCCTAAACATCTCTTCCTCACTGGCTGTCA
Organism: Amazona ochrocephala; assembly: GCA_039720435.1. Taxonomy (NCBI): domain Eukaryota; kingdom Metazoa; phylum Chordata; class Aves; order Psittaciformes; family Psittacidae; genus Amazona; species Amazona ochrocephala. The sequence goes on from CM077879.1 coordinate 95,105,828, forward strand.
GATACGAGCAATCCATCACTAGCTCTAGTTACTGCCAGTTAGAGACCATGCCTGGCTGCCTGAGCAGAGGCGCAGCTGGAAACTGGTTAATTTACACAAAGTCTGACCAAATGAACCACTAAGTCCCGAAGAGTCCTTCAGGATCATGGAACAGGTGGTATAAACAACCCTAGGACCTTGTATTCCACTTGTTGCAGCAAGAAACAGGATGGATTGGGGGGTTCTGCAGTTACTGAACCTTGTAACACATTGAACCAGCTGGTGTGTGAAGGGGTGACTGTGATTCACAACTGAAAAACTGTAGGGCAAAGTTAAAGTTGCAGATCTTTGGGCCTTTGTCCAAAGAGGTGAAGCAAAGACATTTAAATTGTGTCTGTCTGGGCCTTACCTCTTCTGGCTCCGGTGACAGGAGGATTTCCTTCAGAGCACTCTTATCATCTTTGTGTTACCTGTCACAAAGGAGCAAGGGGCTGTTACAAAGAGTGTAAAGAATATACAGTATGTGAGCTTGTGGCATGACAGACTGCTCTCTTACTTCTAGATATTTAAATCCAGTATACTTTGACATGCTGAACTTTAGAGAACACCCAAGTGCACACAGGTTCCAAAGAATTTTGTTCTTCAGAAGGAGAGGTTCACTACGTTTTAATCTTTTAATAAGAAACCCTGCATTGAATGGTTTGAGCTTAGTATGGAAGGAAGCTCAGAGAAAGCAGTGGAGGAATTGGACTCCTGCTCCAGGCACTGGAGAGTGGGCATTTTTATAGGTGGGAGTAAGGCTCGTAGGAGGCCAGCAAAAGATTCTTAATGATTGGGAATAATGTTAAGGGAGATGCTGTTTCTATTTAATGCCTTTCAAAATGAAATATCCTGCAGGATGTTCATTATGTCCTCATGTATGTTGAAGTATATTGGACTGTGATATACAATAGCAAATGAGACAGTTCTGAGATTTCCTAGAGTTCTGCCAGGACCAAGGCAGCTCCAGGACTTGCTTCTCAGAAGCTGAGAGGATGACGCCCTGAGTCCTGGCCAGCGCTTATGCCTTGAGTACCTTTCCCCTTTGCAGCCAGCTCTCACACCTGGTGTAGGCAACTCTGCAGCCTTGGCTCAGCTGAACTCCCCTGACTTGTTTCTTGGGTCTTGCGTTGATCAAAAGCGCAACACAATGTGCTGTGCAATGCTCTGGTAGGGAACCATGCTCTTGAATGTCCCCAGGACTCTGGTAATCAGCAGCACATACTGTTGGTACAGATGGGAGGAAATCTTTTTGGAATCATTGAACTATTGTTCTGCATCATAGTTTGGAACTGGTGACAACATACTTCTAGATGTTCATAGTTAAATTCCTATCAATTTAAAAGAAATTAAAAAAGGGGGGGGGGAGAGGGTTCTATGCTTTATCATGAAGCAAATCTATGTGTGATTCTCTGTGTGGCTGTGGCAATGCAAACATGCATCATGCCAGGGGTATGGATCTAATGCAAAGCACTAGCTGCCAGGAAGGGAAGGTGATTTTAGGGAAAGGTCATTCTGCAGCTTGCTCACTGTAACCACGAATGTAATGCAGGTTCTGAGAAGGTCTTGGCATGGTGTACGTTTTGCCTACCTGGCAGACTTGCAGGCATCACCTGGTCCTGACAGTGCAGAAAACCAAATTGTTAAGGGTTTTTTTAACTATTCCCTAATGAGTTCATCTTTCTTTGTAGCACTTTAATGAACTCCAGGTTGTAGTTACCTCCCCCTTCTTTCTCTCCCAATGCTTCTAATTTCAGATAAATATTTGAGATTTGAAGTGGCTCTGGGTATGAAATGTGACCCTTAACCTCTATGTGACTTTCTGATTATGACATGTCATTAAAAAACAGATTAATCTCTCCAATCCCGCACCTTGGAAATGTTCAGCTCAAATTACATCGGTGTCTTTTTAACAGGAGCAACATTTCTTTAAGGGATGTGTCACTTCCAAATGCAAAATAGGAAACAGCTGCCTGCTTCAGACATCAATAGGAGCTACCCCCTGTATAGAAACAAGACCAGTTCAGGGGGCTCCATGTAACTCAAAATGTATCTTTTAAAATCACATGGCTGCTCCACCTCAGCAGCTGAACAATCACTGCTGCTAACTTGGCCATTATAATTGCTTCTTCGTACCTTCTCTGAAGGTATTGATGAACGGAAGGACAAGATGTCTTTTCTCTGTGTGAGATACTTGCAGAGCTTTGGGTCTGAACCCTATTTTAAAGACTAAGATGAATTTGCACACCATAGGTATTTGTTGCACCCTTCATAGGCAAAAATGTGTCAACTTTCAGGACAATCTTGCCCTTAAGGCCTCATATATGTGAAGGCGTCTTCACATATTTTACAGCAAAGGCAATTAGAAAGGAAGGGAATGATAAGAAGTATGTCTCTAGACTTGTGAGTGTTACAGACATGGAAACAGAGAAAGATTAGTGATTGTTTCTTGATAAAAGCTGTGGAACACCAAGGAAGAAATTCTAAATCAAAGTTAGGTACTTCTGTCATACCACACAATTTGGCTGATCCACTGTCCCAGATCCTGTGGGTGCCAAAAGTGCAGGTGGACTCAAAATGTGGCTGGGCAAATTCACATGAGGGAGATCCATCAGATTAGATGTAAAGACACATCTCTGACTTGGGATGTCTACAAGATGCAAACTGGTGAAGACTGGAAGTTAATACTGGGGAAAATATGGCAGTCTGCTGTTCTGCTGCTGTTCCCATCTGCTGTCAGAGGTAGTGCTGTGATTACCTTGGTGTGAGCTGTTCTGAGGAAGAAGCTCTTCTACAATGTGGGTGTCTCTCCTAGAAAAGAGAATCGTGAGAGGATGATGAGTCAGAACCTCCCTGCACAATACTGACTTTCAGAGTATGAACAAAGTGCTTCACTACATAAGCCGAGAACTGACAAGCGAAAGGAGGATGGTGGCAATACCTCTGTATACAGCTGTTGTGTTTATATTCAGAAAGTTCCACAGCTGCTTAGCTAAAATAGTAAAAAGAAGTGCACACAGACAACTTCAGGGTATTGACAGATGTCTGACGAGTTATTGTGCTGTTCCGTGGTAACTGGCCATACACCCCTGTCCATCCCAGCTCAGAAAGTAAAATACACCGACTTTGACCATTTTAATGTGTTTTGGATTTACAAACATGCCCTGGGATGCCAATATCCTGAATGCTGTAGCTGTGGAGGTAATATGATGATACTTCCCAACAGAATGGAAAGAACAAGTGTAAAGGCATGTTTAGCTGTTATTTTTAAAGAACACATTATACAGCAGGACACCCTTTGTTACTATTAATACAACTTAACTGAGTAGCTGTGGTGTTGGGAGGACTCAAGAATTCACATGCATAAGCAAGGGGATGTCTCTCCATCACTATAATTCCCATCCTTTCTTTTTCTCCTTTCTTGCACACTGCTGATAAGGTAAAAACAAGCGTTATCTTTTACTGAAGTGTCTTTCCCTTAAAAGGATCTTTTTTCTTTATAAGCCAAACAGAGCAGACATTTTTGTGGGCTCTGGGGGTGGCGGTGGGGACTTAAGCTCAACATATATGACAAATATAGAAGAAGTAGAGAAAGTATTTGGCATGTGGTAACAACTTAGGCTAAATAAATTCCAGTGGTTACCCAAACTAAGGGTTGGTTGTTTTTTTCTTTTTTTCTTATGATAGCAAACAAAAGAGTTGAATCTCTGAGAGCGCCTTCGACACTGAAAAGGTGGTGCTGAGAGCGAAAGTTTATGAAATGTTGTTGCAAAATATGAGATAATCTTAGCTCCCTATAGCTGCAGTGCCCTTGTCTGAACGATTGAGTTTGCAACACTAATCCTGAGATGCAAAATCAACATCTTTGCTTGGTTGTTGTTTCGACCAGAACAAATGGCCTTCGGCGGCTACGGGGTGCTGTGGTTTGCCTTAACCAGCAGTGTCCTGACTGCGACACTCACTGCCTGGACACCTGTGTGGCAAAGGGAGCGCTCTCTGCAACGTGGCTGTTGCTATCAGTAGCTTTTGTGCTTTGCCCAGGAGCACCGCTCTGGTACCTGCAGCCGGCCGCTGTCATCGCCGCTTGGTAAAGAGCTGAGAGATGTGAAGTGCCTCGGTGTTCCGCGTGCCCCGTTCGGTGTGGGGATCACGCCGTGCGCTGCCGGGAAAAGCCCAGGCACAGCGAAGAAACGTTTTATTTCTTCAGAGTTGTTTGACCGATCCTAACACTGCAAACCCGGCAGGAAACGCGCCGAGAGCCGCAGCCCTGCCTCCGGCTCCTCCCGCTCCACTGGTCGCTCCCTCGGCCGAGCAGGCAGCGTGTGCTCGGCGAACGCGTTGCACGGGCTCCCGTGGGCCCGGCACCCTGGCCAGGCTGCCCTGCCCCTGCTCCGAGCGCCGACAGCACCGCGACATCACACCGCGACATCACGCCGCGGCACCCCGGGCACAGGTCCCAGCCCTGACCCCCGACCTCCGGCTCGGCCACGATCCTTCACCAGGGCCAGGCCCCGGAAATCCCCGGCCGGCTCCAACAGGCCGGGACTCGCCTCCCGCGGCCGCCCGGCCGGTGCCTCAGCTCCGCTCGGCAGCGCGGCGGGGCGCGGCCTGCAGCAGGGGCGGCCCGGGGCCCAGCTCCGCCCCAGCCGCGTGGGGCCGGCGCCTCGGAGGGAGGGAAGATGGCGGCGGCGGTTGGGGGGGGCGCCGCGGTGTCGGTGCTGGCCCCCAGCGGGCGGCGGGTCACGGTACGGGTGGGGCCCGGCACGGTGCTGCTTCAGGTGGGTCCGGGGGGCGGCGGCGGCGGCAAGGCGGCGGCAGGGCCGGCCCGGCCTGGCCCTTAACGCCTCTGTTCTCTCCGCAGATCCTCGAGGAGGTCTGTAGAAAGCAGGGCGGCAGCCCCGGCGAGTACGGCCTCAAGTGAGTCTCACCGCGGGGCCGGCGGCGGCTCGGGCTGGGCCCTATTGGAGGTTTCGCCGCGCCGCCGGTGGCAGAGGCCCAGCGCGGGCCCGCGGCTGCGCACCCGGACAGAGTCGGGCCCGGCGGTGTCGAGCTGCCCGCCGCGTCTTTGGCAAGGGGCCCAGCCGGTGCCGAAGGCCTGGCCGTGGCCCGGCGCGCTGCCGGGCGGGGTGTGCCACGGGTGGGTGCCCGGGATTGCGGTCCCCGAGCTCGGGGGGGTGCTCATAGTCATGTGGAGAGAGGGTCCGTAGGCTGTTGTGCTCCAGCAAAGTGACTTTGTTCCAGTTAACCTCTCCCGATTTCCCCGTGCCAAGTTCCCTTTTCTCCTTGGATAGATACCGAGATTCTGTGTAACTTCCACAGAGGTGTCTCTCCACACACCTGCAGTTGTAGCTCACTGACTGATAGGGCTCCAGTTGCACCCTGTGGCTTGATCATAGACTTTTACAGTATCATAATCAAGAGATTATATGAGTGGCAGTAAAAAGGTACCTTTTTATTTAACATTGAGCACCAGGCTTGACTATTCAGTTCTGTTTCTCTCTTAAAGCCTGAGGAGAAACGTAAATTTGAGTATTTTATCTGTGATCTCTACAAACTGCAGCTTTTTGATATGCAGAATAATTTTTGTGGTCTGTGTTCTGAGTTTGTTCTGCATTGTAGAATGCTGCTCTGTGGCTCCTAGTCAGCCTGCAGGGAATTATCTTGCTCAATACCTGGACTTTGCGTTGTTGTCAGTCCCTGAAGTGATCCATCATAGGATGGTTCCTGGTGTTTTCACGGGCTCTGTTCTTGTTTAGGTTTCAGAGGAGCATGTTGGATCTCTCTTTACAGTGGAGATTTGCCAGGCTGCCCAACAATGCCAAGCTGGAGATGGTGCCAGTCTGTAATAGAGTGGGAATTGGAAACACGGTACGTTGGTTTTCTCAGTATGCCAAATTAGTTCAGTTATCACTTTTGCTGAATGTGATCATGTCAGATCTCATGAGCAAGAGCATGGTTAGGCTTGGCCAGCGCTCGAGTGGGAGACCGCCCAAAGACTGGTTGAGGTGTGGTGGAAAATGGTAATCTAGTAGCTGGAAGTCTTTGCTTACAGTTGGCATGCTGATAGAGTTCCAGCTGCAAGTGGAGGATAGGGAGATCTTTTGAGACACATGGAAAACTAGTCGTCATGAATGTGTAGGAAGTTAAACATCATTGATGACTTTGCTCAGCAGTTGAGCTGCTAACTCAGTTCCATTTCCTAATATCTATTTCTGTTGCTGTTGTCTGCCTCTGGATTTGGACTGAATCTCACATTCTTAGAAGATTCTCTAGTGCTTCTTTCCCAGCACTGCTCTTCACAGTGTGTTCACACAGCTTTAGAATGTTTTGTGACGTGCGCTGTGTTTAGCAGTTGCCAAATGTCCTTGCTTTGTATAATTTGCAAACAGCTTATGGATGCTGTGTTTTACAGGAATTACTGTCATGTTTAGGAGGTTTAAAAATCTTCGATGCATGTCATTCTTACATCTGGAGACATGATTTTTGAAACAATGCATAGGTGTTAATGAGTATAAACATTGAATGTGGTACAAATGGTGTATGGTCTTACTTAAGTGGCCTGAGAATGAAAATTTGTCTGTCAGTAACAGTCATCTCTCTTCTTACAGACTTCCTCAGGTGGAGTTTCTAATTTTTTGAGAAAGTTTCAGGCCTATTAGTGCTACTCTCTCAATGTCTGTCTGTCAAATTGTGTTAGTGGTATTTTGTCATAGGCAATTGCTTTACCTGTCACAAAGACAAACTGATGCACGCATTGAAAAGTGAACTTTGTAGTGCACAGAGGTTTATCCAGTCTCTGCTGTAGTTCACTGTGGGTGTACAGTGCAGTTTGGGGAGTAACAAATTCTATGTTTTTCTCTGTAAAACCTCCATATGGTTTGTTTTGGTGCTAATGTTTTCCTCTGACTTTGTGGTAGAAAGAAGTTTGTGCTCCATATGACATAGTTAAAAACAGCATCTGCTTAAAATTTTCAGTTAAAAAAAGTTGTGAAAGGGGTGAGAAGGACCGTGCATTGTAGGATAAGGTTTATAACGTGGAATCACTGCTTTAGATCACAAAGGAGAAGAGCTAATGAAAGTTTAACTTATTATGGTTTAGTTGTATTTCAACAGAACAGTCTACAGAAGTGACTCCAAGGCTTCCCTTGGAGTGCTTGTTGCTGTTCTGTGGAGCTGAGAGGATACAGTAAATATGCTTATGAAGAGTACAGTCTGAACAGAGTCGCTGTCCCATAAACTAAGAGCAGAGATTCCACTTGGAAGGATTTTACAGACAGTATAAGAAAACACTTTGTACAGAACAATTGACCAGAAGAATTCACTGCCACAGAGAATGAGTGTCTAATACTGTAGGGAGTTAAAACCAGCCAGTTAGCTGTGACGAGAGCTGGCTCTGGTGGCATTAGTATTATGCCCTGATACAGTGGCAGCTGAGATGTGGGCTTTGATTGTGAAGGCTGGCTGCAGTAATGTTGGGATGAATTTGGTTCTGTGCCTTTTGTTATTGTCTCTTTATTGAGATTTCTTGCATGGAAGTAGGTGTGCTTTCCTGTGGTCACTGGCAGCAGTCTCACTCCTAGAGCCAGGACACAGGTTTGGATAAATCACGTTTGTTCAGCAAACCTGATATTTTTAAAGTAGATAGATTTGCTTTCACATGTAAAAATCATTAATTTCTGTAAGACAGTTCTTTAGTGACAAGTTGAACAAATTCCCCTTTGTGGTGGCGGGTGATGTAGGGGTACCATCAGTGCAGTTCTAGTGTTAAAGTTGTTAACCTTCTGTTTATGTGTTTGTAAACTTAAAAGATAATTGGAACTGGTCTATTACTTATAGAGCCTGGGGTTTTCAAGAAGACTTCTAATTGACTGAATAGGACTTTCGTGACATGCTTAGCTTTGAACTGTTGCCCAGAAACTGATGCAACTGGTAGTCTGAATTTCTGGACTGGATTCTTATAGAATGGTGATGTCAGCTGTCATCACTCTGCTGTAGCTGAGAATAATGTAATACTTGTCTCCACCATAGGAGAAACCAGAAGGTTGTGTTAATGGTGGGATGACACAGCTTAGTTCTGTTGGCTAGCTGCTGCTGATGTCACTGTTCCCTTTATGTAGAAAACCTGTCTCCAGCAGATGACAGTTTGCAGTCCTGTAAGGACTGGTTGGAGCTGAGGCAGATGACAAACATATTCCACCAAGGAAATCACAGTTGATTGCTGGAGTGTGTGGTGCCTGTTTTTTCCTGTCGCACTCTTCCTCTCCTCCTCATGCTTTCCCATGTGTCACTTGCTCTCACAGAGTGAGGGGATGCACTTACACTGTTGGTAGGGGCACATGGAAACACTGAATGGGATGTTTGCATTGGCCTGTCTCAGAATACATTTCAGTTCAGGATGTGTCAGGGAAGAAGGACCCAAGAAAGCTGGTTAATAGTCAAGGATCGCCTCTTCCATGCTCAGAAGCTGTCCATTCCAATGGGAAGTCAAGCAAAAATGCCAGACTCCTAAAGTAATCGTTTGAATACACCTCTGCATTTTTAATAATGTAATCCTTTGCAGGAAGTGTTTAGAAGGAAGTAATGTTTCTTTGGATAGCAGGTTCTACAGATCACTGAAATACCTAAACAGGTTGTAAAGACAAGGAAGTTTTAATTCAGTTTCCAGATCAATTCAGTGTGTTTTCCAGCAGGTTCGGATCGCACTGCAGCTGGATGATGGCTCCCGTTTACAAGACACCTTTCTCTGTGAACAGACTTTGTGGGAACTTCTCAACCATTTTGCAAAGATTAGGTGAGCAACACAGTGAGAAAATACTTATTTAGGTGTAACTCTGCATGACAGTATTTAGTTGTAGTTACAGTGATCCAGGTAAGTCCTGCAGATTTGTAGAAATTGCATTTATTTGACTGTGGTTTTTCATGTACCACACAAGATGTTTGCCTTTTCCTTGCTCTTTTAGATTTGATGCTCCATAGTTTCATTATTATTTTTTAATCCTGGAGTAGCACTCCTTGTTCAGGGCATGAGCTGGTAACAGACTGCTAAGGCCAGGAAGAAACTATACTTACATGTGATGATGCCCCATCCCTGGCAGTGCTCAACGCCAGGTTGTATGAAGTTTGGAGCAGTCTGCTCTAGTGGAAGTTGTCTCTCCCTGTGGCAGGGGGTTGGAACTGAATGAGCTTTAAGATCCCTTTGAACCCAAACTGTTCTGTGGTTCTATGATTATTCAAGAAAATATGGAGCTTTCAGCAGGCTAACGTGGAATCTTCAGAAGATTTATTAACTCCTGTTTAAATGGAAGAATTTCTGGTCCTACATTTGTTGAATATATGCAGGTGTTATAAATCTTATTGAGTCCAGTCTACATTCAGAGCTTTCTTCTGTCTTTAGTTTGACTTAAAAATACTGTTTTGTTTTGAAATGTTGAGCTAATAAACTGTTCTCCAGAGACAGTTCTTTTATTTTTGTCATGGCTTGGCAGATGAAGCCTTGAAGCTGTGACAGCCATTCTGTTCTGGACAGAATTTCCAAATTTCATTTTTTTCTATGGTAGTTGGCTTTGCCTTTCTCTTGATAATGTTTTTTCCCCCCAGATTTTTTATTTCTAGCTTGTTCTTTTTCTTACATTCCTCACCTTCCAGTAGTTGCTCTGTTGCATTTGAATCGCTTGCTCATTTGTACAAATGCTGTGCTATGCTATTGTGCAAATAGGAACTATTTTTGTTAATTTCTCCAACCAATTAAATACTCATCTAAAGAGGGAGTAGCTTTCTGTGTCAAAACTTCAGTAGTCTGCAAGGCTGTGGTGCTGGAAGAGCTGTGAAATGAGTGGTCAATAGTAAAGCTGATGGTGCAGTAGAATTCAGATCAGCGCAACCTTTTAGGTTACAGGATGCAAAATGCTGGATTGGCAGCTGTAGGAATTGACTGGTTGCGTGTGTTAGTACTAGACAAACATGTACCAGCATAAATTGCTTTAACTGAAAGCTTAAAGTTGCTTGTTCTACATTGCAATTGAAATAGCTTAAGAATCATAAACCCATGTTTCTGAGCTGAGCTGGCTGACATTAGCTCATTAAGTTAGGCTTGCACAGTGTGACTGGAGTTGCTCTGGAGCTGTTCCACAGTAAAGCAACTAATTCTTCCAACCTCCCAATGATGTGCTGTTCCTGTCTTCCTAGCTTGGTAGGACTTGCCTGTAACAAGATCAAAGGAGTGACTAGTGCTGCTGGCCCAAGGGAGGGAGTTTGGATCAGGGACATCTTCTGTATAGCGGTAGGGGATTGAAGAGTTAGTGCTCACCTCCTGCCCTCCTGTCTAACTCCCTTCAAATTGTTTCTGCAGCTTTGTGGGGAATTGACTTAAATAGCTGATGCAGCTGAAACATAGTATTGTCCCTACATTATCTTTCAGGTAGATAAGTTTCCTAACCCAGTTAAGGGTTGTCTCTCATAGGCAGTTATGACAGGAAGTGTAGCATGTCTGGAAACAGGGATCCAAAAGGAGGAAACAGCAGGTGGGTAGGAATGGTGTATGTCAGTTTTTGTACTCAACATGTTGTTTCATCAAACCACAGTTTGGGGTAATGCTTGAGGCAGTCTAGTGGCTCTAAAGTGATACAAATGAGCCTTACTTACCATTTGCTTTGTCTTTAATGGTCAGGGACCTGGTCTACCCTGTGACATTTACTCAAGTCAAAAGGGACAGTCTTGATGTAAATACTAGGGAGAAGACAATGATTTTTCTTTTGATTGAGGAAAGAGGTAGACAAAAGGAGCCAGGTATAATTTTTCTAGGTGTTTAGGGGCCGTTTTGTACTTTACTGCCTATTTTGTGCTCTCTGCTTGTTGCAATTCAGGAACCGCTAGACTGGTGGGGGTGGCAGTTATGGACAGTGACAAATAGCCTTTGTATAGCTTTCTCGCACATTTGCTGCTTATTTCTCAATAAGAAAATTATAAGCATTTATATAGAATTATAAAATTAAAATTTCAAATTTCGAGCTTTTTGTATGGTTTTGCTCCTTTTGATTTTTTTTATTTTTTTGGTTACAGGTTATTGTAGTACTAATAGCTAATGTACATGCTGCTCTTTTTAAGCTTCTTAACTGCTCCAGTGTGCTAAGCATTATTAACTTCAGCTCATAAGACACAGCTGTTCTTTCCTGCCCCCTGGAAGCTCAGATGTTTGGATGGACTTTGCAAACTTTTGATTAAGTTCAGCAAGCAGCAAAGATGCTGCCTAAGACAGTCACAAACCAAGCTGGATCTGTAGCCATCCATATAGATTTCACGAGCTGAGCTGATTTTTAGTGTATTGACTCAGTTGACTAACTAGTCAGCTAATTCCTGACTTTTGCTGAGTCCTTCCTTTGACTTTCCAACTGGAGACCTTTTCCTGGAATACTCAGCTGCTCTAAGTGCGTGAGGGGAAGTATTCTAAATCCACTGGAATTTCCCCCAGGTTTCCAGAGTCCATCTTGGCTAATTGGGTATGAAGAAGGTCTGGAAGCTATTGTACGGCTGCTCCTCCTCTCAGCGTGCGGCAGTCCTTGCACAAGATGTTTACAGGCCCTGTCAGATCACTACATGAAGGAATCTAATCTGCTTGCCGTTCCCCTTCTGAAAAACAGCACATCAAAGAAATGACAGTGTGTTTGATGTGTGTGCTTGCCTCAGTGAATGCATGTAACGGATTAACAGCAGCTGGAGGAGGAGCCTGCTGGCTTCCAAAAGTTAGACAAAAATAAGTCTCTGGGGGATCTTTGCTTGGAGTCTGTTCTGCAGAGACTGGTTGAGGGCACAAGCGTTGTATACCCTTTTAGCATGAGGCCTGGGAGAACTGTTGCTTTTTTGTCTCCCACTCTTGCCTGGCTGGCAGCTTCAGCAGCTCTGAGGCTGTTTTATATAGAAGCAATTGCAGTTTGGACACTTGGAGACAGTTTTGACAATGACTGTATCTCTGCTGCTTTTGTGGTATCATTCATTAAGTTCAGATATTTTCCATACATTTTTAGAAGACTCTTCAATCCAAAGAGTTGCTTGGATTGAAGTAGAAAGCAGTTTTAGAAGGTGAATTAAACTAGGTTGTGGAAGTCAAAGTGGTTTCATCTCTTATGGGTCTGTGTGGTGAGCACGTGTGTTCCATTGTGCCCTGGTTCTCTCCTTCTAAATGGTAATCGTCCACCTTTCCTGATAGACAGGCAACTTGAGGTTCAAGCTTTCATTTCTCTGTTTTGCTTCATTTCATTCAATTCGCAGTATTTCATTCTGTTTGTTGTGATGCGCACATGGAAGGAAACTGACCTGTCCCCAAGACAAGTACAGTCTAAACTATTAGTAACTAATAGTACACTAGTAACTATTTAACCTAGAGAAGGGATTAAAAAGAGCAAGTATTACTGAATTGTGATCCAGATTGGGTACTAAGGCACATGAAGAATGATGTGCTCAAATTTATCTGGTAAGATCAGCTAATTTCAGAACTAACTTTAATTATTTCTACTTAGGTTTTAAGCTTTCAGGGCTGCATTTAAGGAACAGTGAATGCATTGGAGCAAGTTCTTTACCTAATGTCTAATACTAATTCTGTATAATGGTTGTTGCTCATGGGATGTGGAGGAGAGTGTTGCTAGCTAATGGCACTTCTTGCTATTGCTCTACATTGGTTTGGGGGGCAGTAGACTGGTCTACAGGTGCTGCAGTATTTTGGTTTTTATTGCAGGGAGTTTATGGAACAACATGGTGAATTCTCTCCGGTCTGTGTTTACATGCGAGATGAGGTAAGTCAGCAAAGTCGTCTTAACTGTCTCTCCTCCTTCTATCCCTAAAAAATACGAAAACCTCAGCTCTGCTTTCCAACCTGGAAGGTGTTTCTTTTGAACTTTCTTGAGAGGGGAAGTAGAAAAACGTTGGTCTTTTCAAAGCATGATGTGTCTGTGTGGAAAAAAGCTCTCTTGGAACGTAACACTGGGCTGTTTAGACCTCTGAGCCCATAAAATGAGTTCAGTGACCTGTTTGTGTTTTTCTTTCCAACTTCTTTTAAAGCTTGAATCAAAACAGTGGCTTCATTTTAATAAATATTTGCTTTTCTCTGTGTTTTGATCTTTTGCTCTTAATGTTTTGTTTAATATTTTGTATGTGTATATTATGGAATTTGCTTTCCCTAGCTGTCCGTTCACTTCCCACTGGCCTCTGTGGACAGATCATCTTTATTCTGGAACAGGTCATTACAAACATGGGAGGTGTATGTAATGAAATCGTCTGTCTGTCAGCTCTGAGATGTTGCCAGTGATTTAACTTCTGACATGAAAATAACGCTTTGCTGAGGTTGGATCTGATTTGGATGTATGTATGGGATAAAAGAATTTGTAGGTCATCTTCCCTTCACATCATTTAATCAGCAGTTAATTCGGTACAGCAGTACAGGTGGATACAGACGCATTTCGATCTCATTTCCAACTGCAGAGTGTGTTTTGTGCTGTTTCTGGTGCTGTGTGATGTTTGGATCCAGGCTTCTTTCTAGAAAGAGCACTTTACATGCTCCCCCAGGGAGGCAGCCGCCACAATTGGCTTCCCTCTGGTTTTGTTGCAGATCTCAGGAAAAAATGCCCTAGAGAAGACGACGCTGAAGTCACTTGGCCTGACTGGAGGCAGCGCCATCGTCAGGTTGGGAGGAGCAAAGTTTTTTTTTTCCGTTTTTACTCGGGGGGTGAATTTGTTTTATTTAAAATAAATAAAAAAAAAAAAGGGGGGGGAACCCCAAGGGAAGAGTTCAGAGTGGCAAAAAGAGCTCAGCAGTGCCAGCCAAACAGTGCTCAGGAGTGGCAACCACACAGCTCTGGATTGTTGCATTTGCTTTTCATCAGAAACTGCTGCCCAGATGTGCTCCCCGCAGCTGCAGCTGCTGGCACTGACCCCCATGTGCACATTAAAGGAGCTTGTTTGTTTCTTTCTTCCTCTTTATTTTTTTTTTCCTTCTTTCCTGTGAGTGTAACAGACAATTCAAAGTGAATAATCTTTCTGAGAGGGCAGTTATCTACCACTTCATTCTTCCCTGCCTCCCAGTCCCTGCAGTGCCTCCTGCTGACTGGGAGGGTGAGGTGGGGAACAATGACAGCCTTTCTGTGATCTTCTAGCCAGTTCTTTGCTTTATATCCTGGAGGCAGGAGTGATTAGAAGCTGTGCTTTACAACTCACTGCTGCTTTTTCCTGGAAGCCAGCATTCTTCCTGTGGAGTTGGTAGTTCCTGTTCTGCTTTTTTTTGCACAAACCCCTGTCCCCCACCCTTAACTTCAGAGCAACTAGAGCTTGTTCTTTGTGAGTGTCTGGAAGCAGCAGATCATTAAATTGGGGAATATTTCAGTCTAGCTGTCTTTATGCCATGGTCATGTTGAGAATGGGGAGGGCAGTACTGTTAGGATAAATGATTTTGTTTTTATTCATTTTGATGTCTTCTCTAAGAGTTGTCATGAAGAAATGCAGTTCTTCTGGTCGGGAGGAAGCTGTGGGTGCCATGGTGCAGTGTAATGAGCTGACAGTGAGGCAAGACTCAGTTGAAGGAGCAATGGATGTTACCCTACCTCAAGCAAACACATTCCCAAAGGACTTGGACCATGGGGATGTGGCCATGTCTTTAAACAGCTGCACAGACAATCAAGACTCAATTAGAGAATCTCATGCCAGCTTGGAGGAGCTGTGGCCTTCCTCAGAGCCTGAGTCGACCCCATTTGTCCCTTTTTTTGGAGATGGACAGCGTCTGGGGGACACTTTTGTAGCTGCACCGTTTCTTGGGTTAGATATGTCATCTTCAATGTTGCCAACAACTTCTTCCAGCCCTGGAGGCCCTTCTAAGCCTAAGAAGTCTAAGAACAGCCAAGAACTGCAAAAGGAGCAAGAACAGGTAAGGGAAAACTTGTTTGGAATGAGGGCTTTTTTTTATCCTGCCTTGCTTGAGGCTGAACTCCTACAAGGAAAAAGATGTTTCCATATTTAAGACTTTTTCCCCATAATATGGAGTTAGATGTCTTGGCAGAACTGGATGTCACCAGACTTGTGTTTTATAACACTCTGAAGGTACTTACTGCTTATTGTAACTGACTGACCTCCCAGATCACTTGTAAGGTACAAGCTTGTTAGTTTTGTATCTGGAAAGGGATAACATTTGTAGCTGCTTGTGGGATTGTCCTAGGAGCGGGAGTGGTCTTGATAGAGTTGTTGCAACTTCATTTCATGACTTTGAAGATCTGAAAACATGCTCAGAGTTTCACCTGGGTTGTAAGATCGGCTCAGATTTCTCATCTGAGCCTTTCTGTGGAGCACAGAACTCTATAGTAAAGCTATTGTAAAAGCATTATCCCATGCTGGCGGTTGTTAACATCTGCTTCCTCAGAGTTCCTTCTGCCTGTGGTCACTCTGACTTACAGTTTAACTCTTTAGGTGACATGTAGTAGAATGAAAGGGGTATAGAGCTAGGAAAGGAATTTTTCAGCTATGGTTGCATCTCACTTGCTAAGAGTTCCATACTTGGAGAAAGATCCCAAACAAACTGGTCTAGACCATTTTCTTTCAGTCCAGTCCCATCCCTTCTGTGAGTCTAATTTTCTTAGTATTGCAGATGAAGCGGAAAGCTTTCATCCTTTTCCTTCTGTATTTCTGCTTGCGTATAAAGGTCTTTTCTGTCTTGCTCTAAAATATCCTGCTGCTTAAATAAAGTTTACCTCTTTCTGACCCTTTTTCCAGCAAGACAATCACACATCTCGTATCATTGTTGATGTCTCTGAAGCAAAACTGTATTGTTTAAAAATGCTTTAGCCCACTTAGAGATACCAGAACCAATGGCTCAAGAGTGCTGTGATGCCATCACAGGATTGCCTTTGAATGCTGTTAAGTAGGTTTTCTGTAGGGCAGCCGTATGGAATTGAATGCCTTCAGCAAGGTTGGGAATATCTGGCAAGCAGCGTAAAATGAGCTACAGGAGGCTGTAAATTCGTACCTTAGTCCACATTGTCGTGCATTGGGAGTTTCATGTCCTGGTTTCTCTGTGACCGGCTCTTTCTCTTGCCCCTTCATTGCACATATCATCACTGTGGTTGGCTTTAGTGTTCAGAGGTCGCCTTCATGTTTTCCCACTCTTTAGGACCTCCTAGGGTCAGAGTTTCGTGTTTATCTCTGATTCTGATACAGCCATGGGATTAAACAATGGAAAGCCTTAGGTAGAAAGAAAGAGTGCCTGCTGAGGTTCAAAGGGAGCTTGATCCAGGAGGAATTTAGCAAGACTGTGTGTATGTTCTCATGTTGATGTGGAGATTCTACCTTGGTTGACTTCTTTGTGGTGGCAGTTCATTCTTGATGAGTTTCTGAATTGTTCAGGAGCAGAAGCCAGGCCCTGGAAGGACTTTGGAGCAGTTACAAATGTAGCAGGAAGAGGCTTTGCCAACCCAGTGGTGAATATTGTCCTGTATTAGAAACATGTTTGGGTCCACCTCATCAGTGTTGTTGAACCTCTGGGAACAGACCCTGCGCATGGAGCACTGAATGGTAGGCTGGGTAATTTGTCCAGTCTAATGTGTTGCTTGCTTCAGTTGCACTCTTGCCTATGGGGGATTTGGAAAGGAGGAGTTTCAGTTGTGTCTGAAAAGAAGCAGTACGAGGGTTTGTGCTGGGATTCTTCACTGGTCCTGTTGTCTGTACTTCTCCATAAGCTGGCAGTAGAGACAGAACTCATTTCATCATTTTGCTGGCTACAGCTTGTTGGGCACAGAGCTGAACAGCGGTGGCCTGAGGACTGTTGTAATCCGGCATCTGCCTGGGGGTTGCAGTCCAGTTCAAACCACTCCGAGGCACTTCTGGAGCCAGCCTCCCTTCCAGTGTGAGAGCAGCTTTGGAAGCAGCTGCAGATTCTGTTGGGGGGGGCTCTGCCCTTGTGTTAAACAGCATGTGATTTTGACGGCTGCTTTCAAGCCCTTTGATCTCTGGTGCTTTTGCTGCTGATTGATTACATTTTGTTCCCTCCTCTGTTCCTGCCATCCTCCGCTCTCCTTGCTCTCAGCAGCTACAGCAGAGCAGGGCTGGCCACATGGCATCTGCTTTTTGTCCCTTTTCAGTCCTGAGGAAAAAAACCAAAACAAAACAAATTATTTTTAAACATCAAAGGTCCATTTTTGTAAAAGAATCTTCCCATTAATGCTTTGCCTGTGTGTGGTTTTTGAAGCTGAAGAGACAGGCTGGATAAAATCTGTGCTGGCGTCCCTTCGTTTCTTGGGCTGAAGATGGTTTACAGACAGCTGCATGCTGACTTTGATGTCAGAACATTAATTATTAGAAGGTAACTTTACACCAGATTCCCCATGAGATTAGAGTTCCCTGAGGTGGTGGGTAGGAGGTGGGTCTGCAGCGGGAGCTTGCTGCTGTGGAACGCACTTCTTCACTAAAGCCACTACTTCACTTAAACTCACATGAACATTTTCTTCAGCTTCCCTGCTTCCATAGGTCTGGGGTGGGGACCATCCAGTGAGCTGCATTCCTCCTGGCACCTGCTTTATCACAGAGGCTGCAGTTACTTAGACTGCCTGGCATACACTGGTGTGAATAGCTGGCTTCAGCCTGCTGGTAGAAAGTGCCTCGCATCCCAACCTTGGTAATAGAGGTAGAGACTTTGAACAGTGAAGGACAAACCATTACTCAGCATCTTTGGCTCCTGAAAGGTATCACTGACAGAAACATGCCAGCAAAATGCAGATCTTGCTTTCCTCCAGAGTTAAGTAATGGGAGGTAGAAACTGCTGTTTGTGGCCGGAGGTGGTTGCCTTTGGCCATGGCTGCAGGAAGCTGGGATGTGGGCTGGGAAGCAAGGTGATGCACCTAGAGCCTCCTTTTTGTAATTGCCATGGGAAGGTAGTTTTTGGGTTCTTCCTGTGCTTAAATATTGTTAGTGACACATTGAAATAAGGCTCAGATTGAGAAAGGCCTAATTGGAATACCTCAGCAAGCAGATGGTAGTGGATGAAGAAAAAGGAACATGGTGATGGCTGGACTCTGGGGAAAGAGAACTGGTAAAGCAGTAGGAATGGATGGATTCCTCTTTCTCTCTGAAGAGTGTTGGTTATGTCTGTAAGGATGCAGGATGTAAATTACATGGGGTGCAAACACATGTCAGAAGAGATATGCTGATGATATGATGTGGCAGCCTCTGCATCCTCAGATCAGAGATCTTTTGGCTGCTGACAGTGCTTAGTAGACACTGTGCTGCCCTTCTCTGATCTGACCCCATTGTGCAATTTTGGAATTGAGTTGCACAAACTCTGAAAAACAATCTCAAAATACCTGAATTATCTTCCCAAACCCTCACTCATTAGAGCTGTCTGCAGAGTTCTGACTCTGATGTTGTGTGTCTGTGCAGGGCCAGCACAGGTAGGCTGCAGGGGATGCATGGGGACATCTGGCCGGACGTAAGCTGGAGGTCAGGAATGAGTGTTTACATCTGGGAAGTAGTGGATTTTGTATCACGTCACATAGGTAGTTCTGGTTGGCTGGGGAATGACTCTAGAGGGGAGGTTCCTGACTGCTGATTTTAGTACCTTGTTGGCAATGGAGGCGCATCTGATGAATGACAATGTGTGGAAAGCGAGGCTTGACTGACAGTTGTAACATGCAGTGGTCTGGAGCAGTAAGCCCGCAGCAAGGAAGAGGGGTGAACGCTTAGGACTAGAATGTATGTCTACCTTCAGCTATCCCATGATTTCTGATGTCTTGGCTGAAGTCTTTAGCTAATACTGTGGTTTGGGCAGCAGCTGATGCTTTTCCTGTGGAATCCTGCTGCTGTTAGGATTAGCTAAAGTGCCTGCTAGAGCCAAGACTAAATGATAAGTTTAGCATTTGCTAATGCAGACGTTGGAATTCTCTCCATTGTATCCCTGCACCCTCCTTCACAACTTGCCATAGGATATGTCTTGCTCACTCTGTTTGGTTTTTGTCTATTTTCAGTCTGTGTGTTCAGAATGAAATGAAACTTCAGCCTGTTTGAGGAGGTTGAAGTACTCCTGAGTCTCGGGGAGCCCCCACTGATTCTCCTCTGGCCTTGCTGGAGCAGTTGTGACCAGTGTGCAACAGCCCCTTTCCCAGGGGTGGCTCTGCGTGCTCAGGATCCCTCCCGCAGTGCTGGGCATCCCCCCTGGCCCCAGGAAAGCTGCAGTAAGGCTTCTTCACCCGCTGGTTAGAGCTGACCCTGCTCAACTTTCTAAAAGTAGCCCTGGTCCCACCCACACAACCTCCTCTTTTAATTTCTCAAATTACCCTTTAGTGCCCACAGCAGAGTGAACATTGCCTTGTAATTTGTGTTGTCCCTTTGACAACTGAGGGAGACTCCTGTTCCCAAGAGGCCTGTGCCTGGGGGAGGGGAGAGCGGATGGAACATGTGGGAGACTTGGAAGAAAATAGGAGGGAATAAAGGGAGAAGAAATGAGCACCAGGTTTGTTCATAGAGCCTGGGGTTAGGCTGGCAGCTGACTCCATGGGAGTGCTGTATTAACTGTCAGAGTATTTGTTCTTGTGGGGCTCTTGAGCCATGGGCTGCTTGCCCTGCAGTGCCTGCAGCCCGCAGTGCTCCTGCTGCTTGTTTTTCAAGTGTTGTGTGCTTAAACATCTCTGTGATTTAAAGAGCTTGAATGGTTCAGGAGCCGATAGGTGTACCTGCCTCTTGTGTATTCGACTCTGGCAGTGGATTATATTACCATACTGACACAGGTGCTGCTTTTGATGTAAGGGATAGTAGCCAGTCCCAAACCTCTTCTAAACTGGGAGGGACACATAATGTTCTCCCTTCAGAGACTGCAGATGCTGTTTGTCTCAGAGGGTGGGAGGGTGGAGCGGGGATTTGGTTTGGGGTTTTCAGGGGTTGTGGGTCTTGGTGTTGGGTTTTGTTGTTTTTTTAATAAGTGTGACTGCAGTCCTAGGCCAGGACACTGTCCTCAGGGTTTGTCCTCATGATGCCCACTGCGACATGCGGGGCTCTGGACGGGGGAGCTGAGCGGAGCCGCGCTAGTAAGTGGTATCTTGTCTGGCTGAAGGCTGTATGCTGCTCCAGCGGCCTTTGCTCAGCAGCTGGGGCATAGGGAAAATTGCTAATAAATGGATTAAGTACCTTTATTGTAGATAATACATACAGTGAACTGCTCCTCGCATCTGCCCACTTTGCTTTAACCAAAGGCTGATTTCAGTGCTAAGTACTTTGTAAGTACAAAGCAAAATGGGTTTCACCGTCCAGGGGAGCTTCCTGCAGTCTGGAAGCCAAGTTAAAAGTCTGAAGCATGTACAATGAAACCCTACAGAGGCTCAGTTCAGAGAACTCAAGTCAGAAACTGCCTGACCAAAACACAGCATTACTCTCCAGAGTGAGAAGAAATGGAGTGAACCCTGGTTGGGAACTGTTGCCATTGGTTCTGTGGAAAGAGGATGTGAAGCAAGGAGAACAGAAGATACAATGTGAGACAGGAGTGTACGGCAGGTAAAGACTTAAGGGACAGCTTATATTCTGTAGTATGAAGTATGACACCGGTGTAAGTTGTAGAATGGTCAGGAAGTGATTATGCACTGAGAAAATTTTGGAGTAGAGCAGAGAGAGCTTATGATTTTGGGACAGGGGTGATTCCTGAGTACTTGTAACAAGCTTGTAACTAGCTAGAAATATGGTTCATCTGCAAAAGACTGTATTGTAAGTGAAGGGGTTCTACAGGCACTAGCTGGAAGGGAGTTATCTCTCCTTATATTAGATGACTGCTGAGGGTACTACTCTGGGCTTCCTACACTGATGGTGGAGAGCAGCTTACTGCTGGGCTGTGACTCCTCTGACAATACAGATTGCTGCTGCCTGCTGGGAGGAGTTGTGCCCCATGCTCTGTCAACAATAAAGAATGACAACACTGCCAACCTCTATATCATTAGTCTGATCCTACTGACATGATTTCCATACCAGTTTGCAAATACTGTCCTTTTCCTTTTTTTGTCAGGATCCATACAGCATAAGCACAGTAATGTGTTTGAAACTAATCGAAACTCATTTATATTTTGTAGCTTGTAGACCGAGAGCCGCTTGTATGTCACCTGGACCTTCTAGAACCACTTGCTGCTGGTCCAGAAGAGCTTCCTGATGAGTTTTTTGAAGTCACAGTGGATGATGTGCGGAAACGCTTGGCACAGCTGCAGAGTGAGAGGCAAGTTCCCTTCCTGCTGCATACTTGAGACTGCTCCATATGCTTTTGTTGAGTAGAATGACACTGTGTGCCTATAGCTGGCTGTAATCTCTGGGTAAAGGGTTGTAGATAAGTTACTGGGTGTGGAATTAATGAATTAATAATCAGCACTGCAATTCTCTGCCTTTTATGCCATTTGAGTTTAAAGGCTATGTCCTGTTGCTGTGATAGGACCTATGTTTTTGTGTGAATCAGTTGAGCACTTGTGCATGGGATAATTTTTTCATGTGGATGTTGAAATTTCCATCATGAAGTGTCTGTGGGTCTGATGTGGGGATAAGTTTATCTGAGAACCTCAGGCAGATGAGGGTGGGCCCTCACTGAGAAAGGATTAGAAGAAAAACGCCTTCCTGTGTTCTGCATTTCAGGGAGTTATTCAAAGCCACTTAACACCCCACCACATTTTATTTCTTTCCTTCTCTGTTCTTCTGAAAGAGAAGCCACTGGCTTTGTAATGAGATGTGCTCTTGCTAGAGGCCCAAAGTGGCAGTGAGCTCCTGCTATCTATTTTGATCTGGCTTTACATTAACTTGATTAGGAATGAAATGAATAGAGATTGTAACTTTTGATGGCCAAATATATGAATTCAATAATCCAGCTTCATAGGAATGACTCAGTGACTACAGTAGTAACTAGTAGCCTTTTCAGCCAGTAAGAAGCACCTTATATTTTGACAGAAAAGACCAACTTTGAGACATTACTTAAATGGAAATAAAGCAAAATCAAATTTAGTCACATGAGAATGTTTGGTATGTGCACAAAGAAGGGGAAGAAGTCTAGGAAGCTGGACTAACTGTGCATCTCTATGTTCAAGTAGCTTGCTGTCAAATTTTCATGATTTTACTCTTATTCCACTTCTGAGCTAAAACCGTGAGATTAAGATAAACTAGCCTCCCCATCACAACAGCATTTTGCTGTCTGTATTTTCCTGAAGAAATCAATTTTGTGAATGAATTTAATTTCAAGTGGGTCATAATATTCCTTTAAATATTACAGGCATTCTCTGAGACAATGGGACAGCCTGCTTCGCACTCTAACCAACTCTGAGTTGAACTTCTTACTTAGAGCTGACTTTTTTTCCCACAGGCTGTTGAAATCCACATGAAATCACAGATTGGCCTGAAAATTCTGCCGTTTGTAGGTCTGGAATATTTAGTGGTACAAATGTAGGATCATTTGGTTGGGGGTTACTGGAATACAGCACCCTCAAAAAAAAAAAAGAAAAAAAAAGACCTAATATCCAAATTTGCTGATGCTTGTAATGCATTTGCCCCTCACAGACAGGGGTAAAAATAAAAGCAAGTTACACATGAATCTAATACCAGTTGGCTTCTGATCTCAGCTAGCGAATCTTACCAAAAACTGGCTGCACACAGTGCAGTGTTTTAAATGCAATTAGAATTTAATTCTGACTTTGTGAAGAGCTGGGAATTTGTGTGGATCAGCATTTGGTACGCAAAGGGAATGGGGCTGGCACTTCCAGAGCTTCTTGGGATATGCTGTACCAGCTGACAGTCTGGGCATGCTTGGTTAAGTCTGTACTTGTTTTGTTCAGCAGCTATTCCCAAGATACTTCAAATTGTATAGGTGTAAGAGATTAACTTGCAAATGGTTGTGCAGAATTACAAGATCAAATGTTTCACCACAATCTAGCCTTGTAAATTGATTATTCAGAATTAAGTGTGACCAAGGAAGAGGAACTACAGCTGAGCTTGGAATCTCTTTGGTCTAAGCTTATTTCTTCACTTACAGGAAAATATGTAATTGTTTTCTTGAATTTATTGTTTCATCTTGATTTTTGTTTTCACCCACTGCTCCTTTTAAGACATCAGTCTGCAGTGCCAGTTCTCAAATGATCTGAAACTTCTCTTTTTGTTTCCCTGTTGCTAATACCCATTAATTTCTTGTGCTAGCATTGTTTTACAGCTTCAGTTGCTCTTCTTGCTCCCTGGAGTAATTACATCCAACTTAGGCTCTGTTTTACTGGATTAATAATTCCATCTCTTCTTGGGTGGTGCAAGCAAATATTCCTGTGCTTTTCTTAATAACTTCTCTGGCATCTGCTCTAGTGAACTTATTTTTAAACTTGTACATTAATGTTATATAGTATTGTTGCTGATGCTCAGTAGTTCTATATATGAGATTTTGGGATAGGAACCACAGAAAGTTGGGAAAATGCTGAAAGGGAGACACAGAACAGTTGAGCATTCTCATCAACTCTGCTGGTTACAGAAGTGACAGTTTGTGTTCTTCTCATGTATCTAGGAAACGCCTGGAAGAAGCTCCACTGATGACAAAATCCTTGAGGGTGGCTCAGCTCAAGGAAAAGTTAGAGCGTTACCCAAAGGTAGCCTTTGTTCTTTCCCAGTCCCTCTGGCTAGTCCACACTCGGGGGTTGGGTAAGTTCGGGAATCAGTTGTGGTACAGGACCTTGAGCTACTTACAGGAAGACTGTTCAGATTTCTGCCCCTGTTCGTTTCTTGTGGGACTTGCACAACAGTTGCACCACGTAAAATCGGCTGTCCTGTAGTGACACGGTGGGGGGCCGGCAATCTATCTCTGATTTCGTTCCAGATGTTTCAAAACCCTTACGTTGTGCACACATGAGTGAATGACTGAGCTTTCTGATTTGCCTCTCCTCTATAGACTTACATTTTGAAAGTACCTGATTGCAAGCTAAGTAATAAGATGTTTCAGATTGGAGATATCTTACTCTGTAAATGCAATCCTAATGCCGTTCTTGTCTTTGGTTACTTACTGCAAAGCAGTAAGAGATTAAGTTTCCGAGTTAAGTATTTTCTGACCAGTGCTGGAAATAGAATGGTAAGAATTACTTCAGACATATGGCAGGATTCGTGCTGCTATGGACACTTCAGGATACTGATAACACTGTCTGTACCTGTCCATGTGTAACTTTCTACTTGTGCATCACTTAGCACAGGATGCTCCTACTCTCTGAGTAAGTTCTGCTGCATTGTACATCATGCTGTTGCTATAGAACAGCTCTCTTACAGTGTTTGGAAGACAGAGAGCCCATGTTCTCTGAGGAGCTGCCAGTGTGCTGTTCTACTCCTGTAATGGAAATACCTCAAATCTCCCAATTTAAAAACAACCAAACAACCAACCAGCCAAAACCCCCAGCCCCACCTTGTTCACAGATTCTAAGCCAAGGAGAGATGTTACAGAACAGCCATAATAATTCACCTGATATGCTTTGCCTTTGATTTAGGTGGTGCTGAGAGTCCGTTTTCCAGACCGTTATGTTCTACAGGGGTTCTTCCATCCTAGTGAAACTGGTAAGAGCAGTCTCCAGTCTGTGTAGCTGCAGCTGATTTCTCATCACTGATCAGTTGTATGATAGAAGAGCATGGCTTTGGACAGATCTTTCTGCTGTCCAGGGAAGTAATACTGTTCTGAAAAAGCAGCAGTAGCTGGTTACACTATCCTTACAGGGCCCCTGAATGGGATGAAGAGTCTGGAAGGATTAATTTAGCTAAGGGAAGTTTATTTCCAGGACTACTTGGCTGAGCCTGTTAGCCTTCTTGATGGCAAAATACATGCACTCAGGAAACTGTCCCCCCGATATCCCATTGGTGTGTTACTGAGATGAGTTTGGACACTTCCTCTATGAAACCGGCACCACCCCCTTGCCCCGGTCTGAAATAAACCCCCAAACCAGGAAGAAGAAAAAGGAGCTTTACCTACTGTAATAATGAGATGTACCTTTCTGCCTCTATCAGTTCACAAAAAGTGGCCAGACCATACACCAAGTAGCTCTTCCTATTGCAGTGAAGATCCCCTCATTCTCTGCTGGCATTGATGCTTACCCACAGTGAGGGGGGTTTGTTTTAGTACTTTTGTATGGAACAGGAGCTAATAATTAGTTACCTGAGTCTCACCTGGCTGGGCTCTGCAACTCTAACAGCTGCTGTTGAATTTCCTGGGAGATCTTCACTGGCGTCCTTAAATTTTGCCTAGGGAGGACCCAGTCCAGCTTTGCTTGGGAGGTTTTGGGGGTTTTGGTCGTGTTTGTTTTGTTTTGTTTTGTTTTTTTTTTCCAAGATATTTGTAGTAGTAAGAGTGTTCTTTTAAGGAAAAAGCAATCAGCAGCCGTTGGAGAGGCCAGTTTCTGCTCTTACAGGGCAGAAACTTGTTTTGCTCTTTTTGCCCTGCATCTGAAGAAGCAAACCTAGTTCAGCAAACCTTTCTTTCTTTTTTCCACAGTTGGCATTTTGAGAGCCTTTGTAAGAAGCCATCTTGCAGATGCAGACTTGCCATTTTACTTGTGTGAGTGTGCTGTTGGTAATATTTGGCCTTACTTTACAAAGCCTGTTCCTAGCTGTGGTGCATATGGGATCTTTTGATGCCTCGAGGCACCTGGGGAAGAATTTCTTCCCTAAATACAGCCTCAGAGTGCAAAGGTGTAACCTGCTCGCTCAGGCATGTTGTGCTTCTGCCTAGCAAGAAGCCTGTGTGGGCAGTGTGACTCCGTCGCTGCTTTAATAAGCAGCAATCCCTCCCATAACTGCTGTATTTATTGTTTTGCTTCTTGGGTGGTCCTGTTTTGTAACTTGTTTTTTAACTTCAGTTGTTGCACCTCCCAGAACCATCTTGAACGATGAAAGTTTGACGCTCTTGGAGGTAAGCACTTGTGTGTGTTTCTCTGTGACTTGCTGCTCCCCTTCCCTGCCTGTGTGCTTTAGTTACCTTGAAACAAAGCTGTATGGTGGTGTGATCCCTGTAGGCTTCTGCTTAGCCAGGGCTAATGGAACCAGGTGGTTTGGAGCACAAGCTCCTCACCAGAAGAGGTCCACCTTGTGCAACAGCATGCACTGGCGTCTTGTGTTAGAGTTGGGGGGGGGTCACATAACAATGCGGATTCTGAACTGTAACCTTGAAACATTATTACAAGAGCTGTGCTAAGGTAAGGTTGCTGTATCTTAGTTGGATACAGCAAACTTACCTTAGTTAGGTCTTGGTATAGTATACTTAGTATACTTATATACTAACTTAGTCTACTTGTATATATAACTTAGTATACTCAGCTGTATCTTAGTATAGTAAGAGGTGGGAGGCAGGGTTTGGCTGGGTAACTGGTTTCAATTTCTGTAGCAGGAGCTAGAGGCTGTATTGGACAAAAATCTGACCTTTTTGTTAGTTGTTAATCGCTGTGAGAATTTATTTTAAGCCCCCTCGTACATGGAGGAACATGTACTCTCTGTGTGTAACTCTTCTCCAAGGCTGAAATTCTGTTTAAAGCATCCAGATTCTTGAAGGTTTTTTGCAAATATCAAACAAGGTGGACTTCAAGTCTCTGGCCGGAGACCCTTGGCTGTGTTAAGAGACTGATGGAGTAATTTTGGCCAGTGACTTTGCCCCAGCCTCACCCTTCTCAAATGTGCTGTCATTCAGAACAACATGGAGTTTGTAAAGAGGCACTGGAGACGGCTGCAGGGGACAGGGCCATGCAGACCTCAGTGAGATGCTTCCCGAGGAAGCAGAAGGGGTGGGGCAGGAGAGGGACAGAGAAAGCACTCCTCAGGCAGCATGGTGAGTCAGGTAGGGATTAGCATGCCTCTGAAGTTGTTTTTAATGGAGCTTTCCAAATTCCACAACTTCCTGACCAGGTAATTTGAAAGAGATACACATGCAGCTGCTTTTAGACTACTGAATATTCAGGAAAGCAAAGTGTAGATCTCTGTGTTCACAGTGGGAAGTGTCTCCCCTTCCTAATACCCTGCTAAGAATTCATTCCTGAAATTTGAAGTTTTGGGAGTTCCTTGTATTGTCACCATGCCTGTGACAGGCTTAGCTTCCTAGGGAGCCTGGAGCCTCTCGGGGATGTCAGCCCTCTTTGGTTCTGTGGCTCAGGAATTGCTGTGCAGTTGCTCTTGGCTTCCGTCCAGCGTCACAGCCCAAGGGCTCTCTGCTTTTACCAGCCTCCCTGTGCTCTACTTGACCATGGCCTCTGTTTGAATGGGCAGTGCATGGATGTGCTACCACCAACAGGAATAAGACTATGGTTGTGTTTGTAAGACAATGTCATTGTGGGTGGGTAGAACAATGATTTTTCTTTTCAAAGCCATTTTGTATATTTTAATTAATAATGAAAATGCCAATGGAAAGCACTTTGTATCTTTGAGCCGGGAGATTTTCCCATTCGGACATGAAGGCAGTTCTCCAGCTTCCTCTGATTTGAGCCATCTCACTCACATCTGCCACCCAAAACACTGTCTCAAGGCACACATGGTAACCATGATGGGGAAAAGCAAAGGACAAATCTTGTGTTCAGATTCTGAGAAATCCCACGAAGGGGAAGCTGCTATGGCTGCACTGCTAATGATGCATTTGGAAAACATTCAGAGGAACAGCAGATAATGAGAAATGGTCTGCACTCGTTAGAAGTTCTGAGGCAGAGGAAGCAGCCCGAGAGCTGGGACTAGCTCAGACTGCTCTGATACACCACGCTACTCACAGCCACCTTGTATCTCAGTCTCTTCGTTTGGTCCTAAGCTGTCATGTCTGAGCACATCCGTCACCTAGAGTTCACTTACATGTTTTCTAACATGCTCTTTGGAATGCTTATTTCACCTTTCCAAAGCATGCTCTCTCTGAATCTCTTGACAACAGAGGTTTCCTGCATGAAATAGTTTTCTTTCTGTCTTTTTCTAAGATTTGGCTGGGATGTGTTTCCATATTTCCTGCCTTAGTCTTCAGACTTGTGCCCCTACAAAATATCTGGTGTTCTTTTCAGTGTCTCTATAGGAAGTGGTGTTGTCCCCCACCCAATATGCCATATTTTTCTCTAGAATCTCATGGACTTCAAGTTTTGACACTGTTTATTTTTCCTTTAAGATGGGCTTTCGTTTTTGTTTTGTTAAGTACATCCTAGATGCCGAAGACTCACAATCTGCCTCTGTAATCAACCTTTATCCTATTCTTAGTTCATTTTCTATTGGATCTTTTGTTGCTCCTTTGAATTCAAGGTATTACCTTTCTGATGCAACTTTCTTCCATTGTTTCTGTCACTGGTGGGAAATACCCTGTCTGCTCACGTACCTGTCCTTACTACCTTGAGATCTCCTGTGACCGTTCTCTTCCTCTTCTTTTTTAGCTAGCTTCTAAATCCTTTGCAAACCATACTCATTCTGCAAAGAAGAGGGCGTGTCTCTGCCTTTTCAATGAACTTGAATGCAGCACCTTCTTTGCTGACCTGTATGTGCCTCCTATTCATCCAGCCTCTGATGCTGTCTCCAGTCCTTGTTAGTCCTCAGCTTTGGTCTGTCTTCCAAATAAAGCTCAAAATCTGCTCACCTGTATTTACCCCTCCCCCACCCCAACACTGTTCTTTTCTCTTTTTCAGCAGACATCTAACATTTCCCTGGATGTCTTCTGAAACATAACTTGTTCGGTGAAACACCACAGAAATAATTACGTGTCCCTGTCTTTGAAACTTTATAGCAGGAGTTGTGCTTCATTTGCTGTGTTAAAGCCTTTGTTCTGTACCTGGCAGTGTTACTTGTGCTTATTACACTCGTGGCAAGTTCCCAGTTTCCTAGCTGTGACATGTACTGTGGAATTCATTCCTTGCAGCAGCTTACTGAGACATACACATGTGTTACATTAGGGCTCTGTAGAGACCTGGAGGTGTCATTCAGACTTTCCGTCTTTCAGATTCCTTTAGAAATCACAACCTGATGGAGAACCTGGTCAGTTTTCCTGTCAAGCATCCTCCATGTGTGGAGGATGACTTCAGTCCTGAGACTGAAGTGTTTGTGGTGTCACACGGCAGAGGTGCAGAGCTGATGTTAAGACAGAACTGACTGTCCAAGGTACAGTACTCAAAAGCTGGAAATTCTCCTGCAAATTTACTGGTTTAAGGAACAGTTTTTCTCTTTTCCCACTTCCTCTGTGTGAACACAGAACAACAACAGCGTCTGATTGAGACAAAGGGTGGCACATCCAAACTTGATTTAAGAATTAATTTTTTCCATGCAACATGTAATCCCAGTGCAGTCTGACTAAACTGTGTGTAGAAAGTGCTTGTGTTGAGAATTTGGGTATGCTTGAAGAAAAGTGGATTTTTAAACATAATCTAAGAATACAGGATTATTACAATTATTCGTAAAATGTGCAAAGATAAACCTTGTGCTTCACATGTCTCAGGGATTGTAACGTGACATTTTGTGAGCTTACTACATTTCCCAGCAGTTGCATGACTTGGCATTTTCTTCTTAGCCACCTGGTTCGGTGCATGTAAATGCAGTGATGCATGTGCTGTGAAAAATAATTTGAACTTCATATGCATCTCAGTGACCTGTTGGGTTGATTCTCATTGCCATGGAGCAAGGTGATGAATCATCAGCTCATCACTGAATAGTCAAAATTGAAATGACCTCCTTTCCAAACCCAAAGTATTCAGAACAAAGTAGATAACAAAATGAAGAACATCACTGAATGAAATCAGGGTTTGCTTGCATCTTGAATAATATTTGCAGATCTCGTCTCATCTTAAAAAGGAATCGGGACGGATGCAGTAGCAAGAAATGGGGATCATCAGAGGTGTGGAATGGCTCCTGCATAGAGAAAGACTGAGTGGGCTAGGGCTTGTCAGTCTGCAGAGATGTGATTGGGAAAGAAATGACATATAAAGGAGAAGCTGGAAAGCGTTTATTTCTTGCTCTGTCCAGGACAGGAGTGGCATCAAGGGGATAGAAGAACGTAGTTGTTCATGCAGCAGAAAAATGAAGTGTAGAATTCCTTGTCACAGGGTGCTACATACTACAAGTGTGTACTGGTTCCAGAGAAATTTGAACAAGTGCAAGGAAGATACCTACTGCTAGTCTCTCTTGAACCTCTCTTGAGCCATGTCAGGAAGCTTCTGAACTGAAAATTGTTGCTAGCTAATAGTATTAGGGGAAAGTATCACATAGAATCAAAGAGCAGGGATACTCCTCTGTGCATCTGTTTGTTTGGGGTTGTTTTGGTTGCTGTTGAAGACAGGATACTGGCTGGACTGAATGAACTTGTGGCCTGCATACACTCGTTCTTAGCATCCTTGTGTACTGCTGGAAGTGGGCTACTTTGGCAACTTACCTGACCCAATAGCACTTCCTATATTGACTCAACTACCCTATAGATTGAATGGTAATGGATTAATACACATGAAATGGCGCACAAAATTTCGGCTTTGTGAAAGTAAAGGTTTTGCACACACACATCATTTGGCTCTACAAGAGTTGGCTGATGCAGTTACGCCAATGGACCCAAGCAAATTTTTCCTCCAGGAGACCTTGCTAAAGTTCATAGTGACTTTAAAGAACTCACTTTATTGATTCTTTTTCTCCTTCTGCAGTTAAGTATATAAACTGTGCAAAGTTTCTGCTCGTGTGCAGCTTGTTGCCTTAGTCCATTTGGTGCAGAAGCCTCAGATGGTTGGAAATGTGTATGCAGCTATAGGCATTCACCTAATTCACTGTGAGATTTCAAAATGCTCTTGATTTCAAGAGCTTATCCCCAGATTTAGGAAAACCCACCCAGTTCATCAGAGCTGACTTGCAAAATAGAGTTCATGGTGCAAGGAGCAGTAGAGCATTGTTGTAATTGAGCTGTTCTTTAAAAATACCAAATTCTATTCAGGAAGACTTTAGCCTTGGCTGTGAGGCCCTGAGCACTGGAAATGAGTGCATGATTTGACCCAAATGCTTGAGGCTGGCAGCACTGCTCCAAGGAGGTGAGCAGAGTAGAAGTTTAGCAATAAGGGAAGATGTGTCACTGGACTGGCAAGAAACAGCAGAGGAATTATTTTGTTAGAGGAGCAGAGAAATTCATGTATGTTTAGGATGAGGTGGGAGAAGGCTGCAAAGGGCTGAGGCAACTTGGAAGGATAAAATGGGATGAAGGGAGAGAGGGGAAATAAATGCTGTGTCTGGATGAGGTTGGGTTCCACAGTCTGTTTAGAGCTTGAGATTTTGGGGCAGTGGCCCTGTGCTGCTGGACTGTGTGCTGAGGGCCAGGCAGATGAGCGTGTGTGAAAGGAGTTGTTTGGTGCAGCTGGGCATAAAATGGCTATTATGTAAAGTGGGTTTGCAGATTGGAAGAGCTGTGTTTAGCGGCAGTGGCCATGCAGCATTCTGTCCCTTGCCTGGGGCCTTTCGTCCCGGTCAGGTCATGTCCTGTTATGGCAAGAATGATGCTGTGTGTTTATAAACATTTTATTTGGATGAAGCATCAAACAGGAAAAAAGCAGTTCCTGCCGGGAGCTTGTCATACCATTGTGGTTACCCTACTGCTTGTCAGAGACCACAGGGCTCTGACTTGGGAGGATGGTGCCTTATCCCAGTTTAGATTGGCTGGTTCTGGGCGAAGCTTTGCTTTCTGTTAACGGTGTAAATCCTTTTTCATCTCTAACTTCTGCCAGTGAAGGGCCCGTGCCATAATGTCTTCTGCTCAGATAGGCTTTCCCTCTGCTGTGGCAGATCCGAGTGCTTGGCAGGGGCTGAAGGGGCCTTTCTTCTCAGAGAAGAAACGAGTGCGGAAGTTGCTCTGGCTTTCGTGTCCCTGGCAGCTGTGTTATTGTTGGATGCCCTTTTTGCGGGTGGCTGTTGTTAATCAGGCTGCTTTACTTGAGCCTCAACACTCCATCATAGTGTGGCAGAGCAGGAGCAAGAGAGGTGACATTTCTGGTATTGGGCCAGGCGAGGCAGTGCTGGGGACAGGCCTTGCTCACCCTTCTCACTTGCTGTCTAGTGTTGCCTTCCAAACCATGAACTCTTCAGTGTGAGGAGGAGTTTGCGCTGGTTGGCGCCCAACCTCGCTGCAGGGCTGCGGTCCTGGTGCTGTGCTGGGTGGCGTTGGGCTCTGCATGGGTGAGGCCTTTGCCCCTTTCAGGCATCATGTGGTCTGTGGAAGGGAAATCTTTGTGCTTTAGTCAGAGCTCCATTTCTGGTCCAGTTTTGCAAAGGCAATCGTAGGGCAGATCGCGCTGAATCTAAGTATGGGAGCGATAACTGTGAGCCGTAATTGAAGTTGTATGAACCTTAGAATTCCTGTTCCTGACTTCCAGATGCAGGTTTGTCCTTACCCTGCCCCAGGAATGCTGCTCCCTTTTTTTTTTATGTGGCTTCTTTTGCTTTTGCTCTCGGGGACTTGTTAAATTCCTGTTCTCCAAATACAGTGCTTAAGCTCTTGGGAGAAATGAGAACTAGTTAAGAAAACCAAAGAGTAAGGGAATAGGGGTTGGCTTGTGGCTTCTGCATGGTCCATCCTTGGTTTTCTGGGTTGCTTCTTCTCAAAATACATGACTCTGTCATGTCTAAGCGCAAGTGGGCAACTGTTGTTACTTTTAAGTAAGACTGTGGCAGGGAAACATCCAATTATTTATTCCCTTCAGTTTAGTTGTAGGCTAACTAATTGCCTTCTGTTTTCTCCTTTGAGAAGTGCCTGGGTACGTAGAGAATTCTAATGGCATCCTTCAAGGATATGGAATTCTCTTGATGAACTTCAGAAGGATTTTCGATAAACTTATGGTCTTTGCTGAGACAGAGGCAGAGCCTGCTTGAGCCCAGGCACAATGTCCTGGACATTGACCACATTGACCATTGGCTGTTTCAGCAACTTACTGTGAAGGAGTCTGTATGATTCCTGAAGGTATCACTGCTAGGGTAGAGGGCAGAGTTGCTTCTGTGATATGACTGGGACTTGGCTGTTTGGGATTGTTTGTCCAGTGTCAGACATGAATCATGGACTTGTGCCTGACTTTCCCAGTCCTAAGTTAGCAGTAGACTGTCCTGCACTCCGCAGACGGCCTTGGTACAGGCTGTGAGAACAAGTGATGGTGTCCGAGGCAGCAATGTGAGCACGTTTGAGCATTCAGTATTTAGACATGGCTGAAATTTGTGCTGTAGCTAATAGCAGGAGTCCCCGCAGATGGTGGAGTACCATATTATCAGCGCTTCTGCTCTCTCTCCACCCTCACTCCATTCAAGCTGGTAAGATTGGAACCACATTCATTAAATTTGATGACTTCCCATGAAGGGAGAACCTTTACGCTGCAAGCAAAGCTGGGGAAAAAGACAAATATTGTCAATTTATTCACCAGGATACTTGAGCTGAAAAAAACGTCTGAAGTGAATTCTCCCAAAATACGTGTGTATTTACAGTATAGTGAGCTCACAGATTGGCAGCAATGAGAAGTTTTTTGAACCCATAAAGACTTCAAGGCATTGCTTTGATTTTTTGTTATTGCTGTTTTTGCTGGCTGCCTTATCCTCATGTCCCTTGAAGTGTTTTATAATGTTCTGCTCTCTAGAACTGATCAACTGCAGGCATCCCTGTTGTAGCACTTGGCTTCAGGTTCCATATAACTCTTGTTGCTTGTTTGTGTTTTTCTAGGCTAGTCAAGCTTTTCAGAGTTGTTTCTTAGCTTCTTTTTCCTTCCAGAAATGCACTTGTGGAGTGCACATCTGGGGCAGGTTAGTGGAAAAAAATCATTGATTGCTGTGTTAATGCTAGGAAAGAGTTAGTAGAAGGTAAGAATACCAGCCACTGAAAAGTCAAGGCAGCAAAGAGGGCAGGAGGCCGTCATCCGTCTTCAGAGGAGCTGAAGGAATCACAGGCTTCCACATAAATATTTAGATCTTCTAATCAGATCTTAGAGCACACTGAGTGTTTCCTCTGGCATGTACCATGGGGCAGACATCCAGAGGAGCTGTTTGTTCCTTTTTTTGCCTTTGGTTCTGTTTCCATATCCTGTTTGTTAATGCCAGCTTGGGCAATGAGTCTGGCTTTCTTGTCCAGTGAAGCCGACTACGAACTAAGCAGTGTGAAGTCTTCTCTGCTTTTAACATGAGCCTGAATGCAACTTCAGAAAAAATTACTTCATCAGAGTTAGTCTGTTGGAGGTATTTCCAGTGGCAGCAAAGAAAATTGCAATTAATAGTGAAATCCGTCCAGCCCAGAGGATGGCATTCACCTTCCTGTGTGCTGTCTTGGCCCTTTGCTTACTAGTTCAGGATTTTCTCATCTGGCAAGATTTTGGTAGCTTGTCTGGTGCGGTCTGCTTTGCTCACTGTCCATCCTTGCCCCTGATGCTGACTTCCAGCAAGGCACTTCCATCCTGGTGAGGGCCTTCTGTAGGACCGAGTGTTGGAGTGGTAATTCTGCCCAAATGTCCTCTCCTGCTGTCGGTTGTGAAGGCCAGCTCCTCCTAAGCTCAGCTTAAGGGCTCAATTAATGGATTCCTTCTGAAGAAGCCTGCCCAGAGTAGTGCCATCAAATCTTATCTTTGCCTTATGAATGTTGAAGGTTCCT
Organism: Amazona ochrocephala; assembly: GCA_039720435.1. NCBI lineage: Eukaryota > Metazoa > Chordata > Aves > Psittaciformes > Psittacidae > Amazona > Amazona ochrocephala. The sequence goes on from CM077879.1 coordinate 95,140,407, forward strand.
TGCTCTAGCTGGATCAGACCTCTTCCGTATTGGCTGCAAAATATCCATCTTCTTTGGCAGTTGCAGTCCACATTGAGCAGCTTTGATTCCAGTTTAAAAACCAACCACTTAGTCAGTTTGCCCCTTTCACCATGACTGGAGTGTTTATTTCTGTTTCAGCGATGCTTTGCAGTCTTGCTGGAGAAGCTTTTGATCCACCGGCTTTCCAGTTGAATTTTCCAAGAGCTAGTTTATGTGTTTGGGGTGTGTGTACTATGCAGTATTTCATGTTGGTAGCTTGGGTTTCTCCTTCCGTGCGTGTGTTCCTTTGAAGTGCTTATTTTCTTTTAACATCAAACTAACAGCAGACCTGTGGCACTCTAATCTTTTCAGATCATGTTAACGGAAAGAATGCTTCTCACTGGCAGCTGCGAGTTCCCCTCAGACAGCAGTCTCTGCCTGGTCTGAAAGAATCACTCTGTCAGCGAGCAGAATAACTGCATGGTAGTGATGGATGTATTTTGCAATGCTGTGTTCTAGGGGTTTTTGAATGTGTATGTCTGGAGGTACCTGGTGAAGGAGGAAGTGTTGAGATGTTGTTTGGGGAGGGTCTGCCCGAAGTCTTTTCTGTGCCCTAGAGAGGAAGTTACCAAGATGTGCAGTAAAACAAAGCAGCAATGTTCCTTTTGTGTATTGCAGATGGATTCACAGGGGAATGTTGTTCTGGTGTAGATATTTTTATCACGGAATGCAAGATGCAGTAGCCCCAGTACCACCCTGCAGCCAGGGTGCCCAACCGCGCTCACCACTGTGGTGTCTGATCAACTGCGCCTGGCTGGGCTGAAGTAAAGCTCAGTTACTTGGCTACATGGTTTTAGACTAAATATGGCTTTATGAGAAGCAGGCTGGTCTTCAGGTTTCTGAAATGGAAAGCTCTCATTTAAACTTCTGCAACTGTAAGTAATGCAGTGATGCTGTGTTACTCAGATCTTTAAAACCTGAGGAGTTGGTTGGTTGGAATGGTACTCCTTGAATGGGGAGGACAGTAAACAGGACATTGGCTTCCTCGACTTCTTGGCTGGTCAGTGACTTTCTGATCCCTTCAGAAGGAAGCTATCCTGTGATTAAGGCCTTGGATAGGACTCTGGATACTTACGTGCTTAGTTCTCATTTCTGCTATTTGCCATCCTGTGTGACCTTAAGTTATTTAATGTCTCAGTTTCTCATCTGTACCAAAAAACCCTCAACTAACCAAAAAAAAACCCCAAACAACCCCAAACCCCAACAAACCAAAATAAAATCCCAAACCCTCATGCTTCCTTACATTTTTATGTATACTGCATGTTGCTGCTCATTACATATATATAATTGCACAAAGAAACACCATTTTCGCTTGGATTTCTAGATGCTGTTGCAATCAAATTAATAATCAAACTGTATTTTGTAAATATGCCTTGCACAGTGTGATTTGAACATTATAATTCAATAGATTAAGGTAATCTGTTTTCCCAGTCAGAGTGGCATTGTATCTTTGGCTGGAAATTAAAGCAGAAGAAAAGAGAAATGATGGATATCTGAGTATAGTAACTAGCTGTTGACTCATTCATACTGTAGTAACTCTTCACATACAACCGAATGGAGATTTTTGAGTAGTTGTTTCAAACAGCCTATGATCTCTTGGTCAATCTGGCAGGCTCAGGGTGACTCTAAGAGATTTCTACGTGTTTATACTCAGGTTTGGATAAGAATCCTGTGCAGGTTAAGAACTGCAGAGTTCTAGAAACATAGATGTATACATTAGAACATCTGCAAATGAGGGAATACCAGCTCACTTGAGAATATGGTCTTCAGGTAATGGTCTGCCCAGTATTTGATCCCTGCATCCTTAGCAGTGTTAGAGAATACTAAAGACTCCAGCTTTGGGTTTGTATATTTTCCTGGACTGCAGCTAGTAAAGCCCTTCTCATCTTCGTGCCAAGACATTCCTTGGCCAGTGGGATCATTCCACTGGCTCAAATACTTTTTTGTTACAAACCCCCTTGGACAGCGTTAAGTCCTGTCAGGGCCTGGCTGAATCCTGGGAAGATCAGTGAGATGTAGCTACCTGCCTTCTGTGCTGCACCTCAGGAAGTGCTGAAATGGGGATGGTATCGGAGAATCCTGCCCAAAGGAAACTAGGTAAAGGGTCGGATGAATGAGCCAATCATCTATCTGAAGTGAAGGACTTACTGGATGTAGATTTGGCAAGGGGGGACTCTGTGCTGGCTACCCCCTAGGAAAGGATAGGGATGCAGGGAAATGAGCCATGGGAAGGATTCTGTATAGTTGGGAGCTGCTGTCAAGTTCCTTTAAGTTCCTTTCAATTAAAAGATTTTGAACTGAAACGTCTGGACTGATGTGCTGCCAGCAGTGGGAAATGGTTGTGGACATGGATCCTGAAACTTAGAACTATGGTTATTTGTGAACCTGTGAGTAAATAGGGGAGAGGTTTATATTGGGGCACATACTGTGTGTTTGTATGGTTGAGTGTGTCTGTCTAGCTCTTGGTCTGTGTTTCTCACTCTTTTTCTCTTTGTGCCTTATGCAGGCCCTGCCATGAATTTTCTCTGACCCCTTGGGGCCATTCCTACATGAAGCTTTGATGTGTGTGCCCAGAGCTTGATTGACAAGGAAGTTTTGGTGGCGGCAGCAAGAGAAAAGGGCAGGGCTTTGAACTAAAGGGCTTTGAGCTCTGAGATGCTGTGCTTACTTATCTCCTTCAGAATGTTAATTATTTACCAAGATAATTGGTTAGGAGGGGAAAAAAAGAGAGGGGAGGTTATTAAAAAATTCCAACACTGACACACTACAAAACCCTCATTTTCCAGCTTGCAGCTGGCATGAAAAGGATGTTGTGTGTAAAAGGGCTTGAGTGTCTGTGTGTGTGTGTGTGTGAGCTTTTTAAGGCACCCATTTCCTAAATAGAGGGATCCCTTTAGACGAATGCAGCGGAAACATCAAAGCTCTTGCAAGAGTTTTCTCTGGGGTTTCTAAACCATGTCTGGTACTTTTTAATTAAAAAAGTTTATGGCGAGCTGTCTCTGTGGCTGGAGCAGCACCCCCGGCCCTGCCGCTGAGGAGTGAAATGGTAAAAGACCTAATAAATAATGATTTCTGCTAAGATGGCAGTTCAAGGATGTGGAAATGCCTGGCTGCTGTAGCAGGAGCTGAGACTTGGAGTAGACTGATGGATGTCTCCTGCTTCAGTTTAATGTGATGTAGTCATAGAATCATAGAATAGTTAGGGTTGGAAAGGACCTTAAGATCATCGAGTTCCAACCCCCCTGCCATGGGCAGGGACACCTCCCACTAAACCATGCCATCCAAGGCTCTGTCCAGCCCCGCCTTGAAGACTGCCAGGGATGGAGCATTCACAACTTCTCTGAGCAACCCGTTCCAGAGGCTCACCACCCTTACAGTAAAGAATTTCTTCCTCATATCCAATCTAAACTTTGCCTGTTTAAGTTTGAACCCATTACCCCTTGTCCTATCACTACAGTCCCTAATGAAGAGTCCCTCCCCGGCATCCCTATAGCCCCCCTTCAGATACTGGAAGGCTGCTATGAGGTCTCCACACAGCCTTCTCTTCTGCAGGCTGAACAGCCCCAACTTTCTCATCCTATCTTCATACGGGAGGTGCTGCAGTCCCCTGATCGTCCTTGTGGCCCTCCTTTGGACTTGCTCCAACAGTTCCATGTCCTTTTTATGTTGAGGACACCAGAACTGCACACAGTACTCCCATGCTGTATGTGGAAGTCTACAGCCTTTGGTTAATGTCAAAGTTTGTAATACCATGTACTCATTTTAAGGTTGTAGTCAGGAAGATAGGTGATGCTGTTTCATTTTGCCTCTGGTTAACACAGTTTTTTAGTCTAAGTATTAGGTAGCAATACACAGATGAATGCACAGAACCTTTGAGTTCTGGTAGTTGCTGCATAGGATCAGGTCCAAGGACCCTTATTCCAGTATCCTGACTGTGCTGATGGTGGCAACAGACGCTCAGGAAAACTCAAGAGCAGGCAGCCTGCCCTGCACAATTCCTACATATGCATTAATGATATGAAGAGGGGCAGTTGCTTGCTTTTATCTATTTATTTATTTATTGGATCAGGGTGAGAGATATAGCGTGATTGGTTTTGTGTATGTTGAACATAATTCAAATTTTGTATTGACTTATTTAGTATATATTTATGCAGAGGTAGTTGAGTAAAGCTTACTGAGCCACGATGTAAGGGACTGAGTTTGGAAAGGGATGAACGTGCAGTCCTGCAGTTATCTGGGTCACTCAACGAGCTCAGTGGATGAAAAAAATGAATATGGCAGAGTTATTCTGACAAGTAGGAACTCGGAATTCAGGCTGGATTTGTAAAAGGGTAGATTGTAGCCTGGGAAGCTGTGAAAACTAGACAAATTCCAATTAGAGACAGGGTGTAAATGTAATAGTATCATCTAGAGTATATTTCTGAGGGCATAGCTTATTTTCCTTCTCTTACTATCAGTCACTCAGGTCTTGGAAGAGTCTTAATCATATTCACATTCTCTGCTCAGCAGTGGAAAATGTGGGTGAAATATAATGGCCTGAGATATGGGGACAGAGGAGGACAAGTGGCAGGTCATCAGTCCCAAGAGCACATGCTGTACACCTGTGTGTAGAAGAATAGATCATGTCTTATGATCTCTCCCTGAGCACCTTGTGCTCTACACACGTTGAGCCTTTTCCGAATTATAGATGGCTCAGTGCCCTCAGCTTGAACTCTGAATTTGTCTGTAGCTGTCTAACCTCTCTGATGTTCACAGTGACCTGTGAAAGCATGTACAGTAATCTCTTCTCTTCCCCTTTTGCTGCAGGCTAAACTCTTTCCAACTGCTGTCATTCATTTTGGGTCTGAGGATTGCAGGGGTGAGTAAATCTCCTCTCTTATTCAGCTGTATAACTCTTGTAGTAGATCCAGAAGAATTACATCCTTATGTATAGAGTTCTTCTGATAAAAGATAATGCAGTCCTTGCGAGTGCTGGTAAATGTTCCTGTTCAGAATGGCTTAAGCTCTCCAAACTAGCTTGGACAGTTAGCTTGATCATACATGTAAACACAGTACCTTTCCTATGAGATTTGTTAGGCTGTGGAGCGGACATTGTCTGCTGTGGCGACAAGAATGATAGAAGAACAAGTCTGTAGAAGGAAATTCTGCTGTTCAAAACATTAACTAGACAGATGACACTGAAAGACTTACAGACCTCATATTGTAGTGGACTGGCTGTAGATGGGTGAACAGATTTGAATCTTTGATTCTTTGATACCTCCATGTTATGCTTAGAATCTTTTTCTCCCAGATTAAAGCATGCTCTGGCTTCGCAGAAAAGTTTGAGATGCAATGAGCACTGAAAGAAAATGTCAAGATCTTGAGGTCTGAATGAGGAAATGGGCACCTCAACTTGTGAAAGAAACTGTCATAGTTTAGAAGTGTCCTGTGTCAGCTGGGGGAAACTGATGAAGATTTACTGTAGTATACAGCAGCTATTTTCTGAGCTGAGAGCTGTGATTCTGTGGTGACTGAAGTCTCTCTGTTACCAAATAAGCGTTTGGGTTTCATTTTTAAACAGACTGTTACCTGAAGTCAGACCTGCTGAGCTCTGCTGTTTCCCCTTCTGCAGCTGATGTATTAGCAGCCAGGTATGTTGTGACTGAATAGAGTTGTAAATGGGTATTTCGGGAATGGGAAGCATGAAATGAGCCCATCTAAATACAAAGAAATGTGCTCTGAAGATACTAGGACTTCATATTTTCCTGAAATGGTCATACTGGCATACTTGACTTCATAGCTTTGAGTCCATCTTTGCAAAGTAGGATTTCAGTGACTACATCAAGTAAATCCTTTTATGATGAAAAAGAACCTTTTCAATCTGACTTCAAAAGTTTAAAGGTGGTGATGGTACAAGGAGCTATTATGAGAAGATTAACCTTAATTCTGTTTGCTTGTTTTTTTTCTCAGATGTTTGTCCAAATCATTAGTTCCTTCTGCTTCATCATCTTTACAGTCAACAGTTCCATCCCTGTCTGAACCAGAAGTGGGAAGTGACAAAAAGACCAATGAGCAGCCAGAGCCAGCAAGTGCATGTGAAGCTCCACCAGTGCTGAGGAGGGCCCCTGGGAAAATACCCAAGTGGCTGAAGCTGCCAGGTATCATGAAATCAGAGGAGAGTTCTTCTCATTCTTCCTTTGCTGTTAGAATCTGGTTTAGTACTTTTCTCTTTATTTTTTGGGTTGGTCTTTCTGTTTTCAATCTTCCCTGCACAACAGTAGTGGTTTTGCATAGTTAAGGTTGCAGCCAAGTTTCCATTAAGAATTTTTATTGCCGAAAACTGCAACCTTGATTTTAGTCCCAGAACCAGTAACTTATATGTGGTTTTTATATGGCAATTGATACAAAGTATGAAGGATTCCCAAATTAAAAAATGGGCAGTATTCACTTTTTGGTGCAGTGGCAAAGGAGGGGGAAGAAAGACAGTCAATCCTGTTAATGTCAATAAAACTAGGAAGAACTATATGGAATTCCCTGGCTAGTAGTGCCAAATGTTAACTTCCTGAATGGGAATTTTAGAGTTTGATTCTGGAAAATACTATGGGGCCATCAACTCCAGCAAGCACAGTGATGTGTGAAATGATTGCTGGAAGGCTGCAGACAGTAGGTTGGTGTCTTGCCCTGCTGTGGCTTGTCTGCTTTAGACTGGTACTGGGATACTGATGCAGATCTTGTGGGAAACCGTGTCCTTACCATTTCCTATTTTCAGTATACTTGAAGCATTCCACTTAAGAGTAGAACTTCCTTTCCCAAGTAAAGATTATCTGGATAAAGTACAAAATAACATCTCACTTACCTGTGCAGGTGACCTATTAATATCTGGTATGAAACCTATTAGACCTCATAGCAGCCTTCCAATATCTGAAGGGGGGCTATAGGGATGGTGGGGATGGACTATTCATTAGGGACTGTAGTGATAGGACAAGGGGTAAGGGATTCAAACTTAAACAGGGGAAGTTTAGATTGGATATGAGGAAGAAAATCTTTAAGGGTGGTGAGGCTCTGCAATGGGTTTCCCAAGGAAGTTGTGAATGCTCCATCGCTGGCAGTGTTCAAGGCTAGGTTGGACAGAGCCTTGGGTGACATGGTTTAGTGTGAGGTGTCCCTGCTCATGGCAGGGGGTTGGAACTAGGTGATCTTAAGGTCCTTTCCAACCCTAACTATTCTATGATTCTATGAAAGATTATTAACATGCTCCAACATGCATGTTAATAACATGTAGAATGAAATTCCCTGATCTGAACGTTATGCGTTCACTATTCCATCTCCTGTAGAAGCACTCCTGCGTACTATCCAACTGTTGCCTGAGTACAGTGGTGTATAGAACCCTTAGCAACCAGACAGCATCACAGACTGGTTTGGTTTGGAAGGGACTTTAAAGCTCATCCAGTTCCAACCCTCTGCCACGGGCAGGGACACCTTTCACTGGAGCAGGTTGCTCCAAGCCCCATCCAACCTGGCCTGATCATGTTATTGAGAAACAATACAGCGCAAATTGCCCAGTTAAGTGTTTTAATGCTCTTATGTTTGTTTCATAGGTGGAAAGAGATGAAACATTCTGGGCTGCAGGATCAGCGTCAGCTGTGCCACTTCCCTGAGGAAATTACTCAGAATGTGTAAGAAATTGTTGGTGACCCTGGAGAGGTCTAATCTGTATGAACATTAGTAATAAATAGAAAATTGCTATTTCAGATGGCAGTTGCACCATTTGGAGGAGTGGAAGTCCTGTTTGTAGTCTTCATTACCACAGAAGCAAGGTTGAAGGTTTAAGGCTTCTTCTGAATGCAAATAATATGAATAGAGAATTAAAAGGGAAATAATTCCTATATACTTTCTGTGAAGGACTTTGTTTCTATGCATATTTTTAAATCTTCCCAGTTCTACCTTCAGAGATAACTTGAGTCAAGGTGCCTAAATTCTAGCAGCAAGATACAATCCCATTCAGTTTTACCTATAGTTAAGTGCTGTCTAGAATAAGACTTCTCTGCTTCTTGCTGTCTGGTGTTAGTGCTGCTGATAATTGTGGGTATAGATGGCTGGAAAGTGAGCAAAGAGAAAGTACTTGGGTGAATTCCAACAGTTCAGATAGGCTTTTCATGTGAACCTCTTCTGCTGCACTCCTATTGTTTTCAGTTGCCAGAACCTTGTTAACAAAGAACACAGGTATCTGTTAATGGAATAAAAAAAGACTGGAAAAATACATCCAGTAAAAGAGTCTCTTCATGTTACGCTTGATCTATGGACTTCCATGGTCCGAGTGTTTCTCAGCAGAGTTGCTGTCCTCTGCAGTGCTATTCAGGTACACAGGGAAGCACTAGTTCAAATCTTTGCCTCCTGCAGATGTTGTGTGGGGCTTAATACTGTTGGTTAGAATTGCAGTTACACTGGAGGTGAACTCTTTAGTGCCACAGTAGCAAGGGTGCTGTATTTTATTTGATGTTGTCTCCACGGATCAGTGATCCATATTGGGAGGCTGGGGTTCCATGTTACGGTAATATGTTTTCCATTTTCCCTGCCATAGACAATTGTTCCCTGAACTACGTGTGCATCTGCACAATTTGTAAATGTAATAAGGCACGAGTGGCCATAGGAGACCTTTTTGTCGGTCTCTTTGATGATATGTTTCTTCCCCCAGTACCCGGTTCCTCTGTCAGTTCACAGGAACCTGCTCCCTTTTCAATGGGCCTGTCATGCCTCATTCCCTTCCTCCCTTTTTGTCTTTTTTTTTTTTTTCCCAACAAAGCAAACTGGAGCTTTGTACCATCTGAATGAACTTCAAAGTGGCTAGAAAGGGCACCCAGGGTTCCTGGCACTTGTCATTGTCTCCCAGCTTGGCCAACATTTCCCTTCAGGTCTAATTACTTCCAAATGCTCCCAGATGCTTTGAAGAAACTCGGAGGGGGAGGCATGAAAACAAGGTGGAAGATGAAGAAGGAGGCTGAAAGGGGAGGGAGCAGAATGCTTTAGCAAAAAATGTAGACTGATGTCTTGTATGACACCCAAACATAAACAGGGAATGTGTGCGGCCGCTGGCAGCAGAGAATGCGAGAGCACTGTGTACAGCTGCTACTCTAAATCCTTCCTGTGGAAAGCAAGACCTTCTGGTGCTCAACAGGCTACAAAAGACATACTGCAGCAAACCAAAAATACTGGAATAATGCTTAAGGTTTATTTCTTTAGTGAATTAAGTGTGGGTTGAGCCTACGCTTAGGACTGTCTGTATCTTTGTTCAGGCGTTACGTCAGGCTGGAGATAGACTATAGCTAGAGCTGCTTTGCTGAATTTACTCAGGATATATTGGGGGCAGCTAACAGCCATAGCTAAAGATAGGTGATGAGATACTTGTGTTGGTGGTGTAGATTGATGGGGTTAGAATAAACAGAAGTCTGGTTGGTAGGAAGTTGTATTGTGCTTTCTGATGAACTAGTCCTATTTTTGAAGAGCAAAGACAACATCAGGTAGCTGCTGATTTGATGTTGCTATTCTGATCCTACCAGTTCTGACAAAGAGGGAGCACCATAACTATCACCTGTAATATCACCTCTAAGTACCTGATATGGGAGGACAGAGGAAAAGTTTTGGGATACAAGCAACAATATCATTATTACTGGGTCAGTTTCATAGGTGAAGTACAGGGGTGAGGATTAGGAGACTTTGTATCGCTAGCCACGTGCAGTACCTCAGTCAGTTCTGCCCCTGCTTGTCCCTGTGTACTCAGTCATGTATCAAATGGAATTTAATCTATTTCTCTTTCAGGAGGATGAAAAACTGGTACCTTCAACAGCTAGACCAGAAGTCTTATTTTCCTCTTTTCCTAGAGTTAGTTTTAGCTGCTGGTATTAAAATACTGCTTTCCTATTAACATCAATCCTTTTCAGTCAAGAATGCTCTACATGAACTAGGTATGTCAGAGAAGTGAATTCGAGCCTATTTAGGGCAGCAGCTTTTAAAGACCTCCGTCAGTAGGAGTCCAAACAGGGGGAAAGATGAGGATTTGAGATCTGGAAGAGGCAAGAAGGTAGGAGTTTATATGGGGGGACAAGATGCCCAGATACTTAAAACCGCAGGCTTTTCACCGAGGTAGCTGCTATAAGGATTCCTACCCTGCCACAGAATTATACATGCAGACACCTGATGTGCTGGATTTGCTTCTGTATCACTTCACAGTAGCTGAACTAATCCCTGGCGTTTTGGGGCATTCAGAGGTAGTACTACTTGCATTTTTTTGCTATTGCTTTTTTTTTTTTTACCATATAGTTGTGGGGCTGAACGCTGAACTAGGTCAGTTCCTTTATTGGTTTCATTGTACAGCTGCACAAACAGTTGTCTTGGCAAAGAGGCTCCAGTGCTGAGGGATGGGGCACTGCTGAAGCTGGTACTGTCATCGGAAAGAACAAGTAAGTGTATTAAATCGTGGGTTTAGTTGAAGTCTCTCAGTGTCTGGTGTCCTGAGCAATAATCTTGATAGCTCTTGGCTGAAAGAGTCCAGTGACCTACCGAGCCTCTCCTGGCTCCAGTTGTCAGTGCATGAAGTGCTGGCTGTTGCTAATCGCAGAGCAAGCTGCCAGCACTGTGCACCCTTCAGGCACGCTGGTGTCAGCTGCTTTTCCTGCAGCCAGCTGCAGATTTCCCAACAAAGGCAGTTCAGTTCCGTGGGTCCTGCCTCCATGTGTAAGGTTTCTTATTTCCCAGCTCCCCCCCGCTGCCTACGGGGCCAGGCTGGCCCATGATGTGGGATTCTCACACATGCTGTTTGTTATTCTGTCCTTTTTCCTTTCGTCCTACAAAGATTTGGAGAAGAGGGTGGGTGAGGGGGAAACTTTGCAAGTCTTTGAAGCAACTTGACTTTCGATGATTAATTGCAGCAAAGAAGCCCACACGAGGGAGGGAGACTCAGTTTTAATTTATTGATGTTTCTTTGTGAGAACAAATTTATAGCAGAGAGGAAGCAGCTTGAGTAGAATATCAAATGGTTAAAAGGTTCCAAGCATCCTTTGATGTCACAGCCCCGCAGAAATACTGGAAAGTAGTGAGGGACAGACACTGTTTATTTATAAAATAAAGATCAGTTACCTGCTTTTGGCAAGAGCCTGTGCCTGAGCTCCTGTTAATGACCTGTTCATTAGACAGGCTTGGAGCTGGACCTAAACTTTGTGCCACAGCTGCGCGCTGAGACGATGAGAGCCTGAAGTTTGGTTGACATTTCCAGCCATTAAATCTTTCCATGCATCTCTCTGAAGCAGCACCCGTTTCTCACATTAGCTGAGAAAGCAACAGCATCTTGTTGTGCTGTGCAGAGCAGGCTCCTGCTGAAGGAGCAAGATGGAAGCCAGTGTCTCAGCTGACCAAACCAATCGTGTGGCAGCCTCCTTTCAAACCCAGCATCTGACGGCAGTTGCCTAGGGCTTTGTTGGTAAAGGAGAAAGAAAACAGAAGCGAAATGGCAGGGAAAGAAGAAGTTGAGACTGTTCTTTCTAGAGCTGGACTCCAGGGATGAGCCAGACATGCAGTCAGATCAAGATCTTCTGCTGGCAGGACATATGCTTCAGGGACCTCTAGAAATCCAGAAGCTGTAAGGAGAGAGCAGCAAACCCGTCTGCAGCGCTGCTGGGTCCCCAGAACACCGCCCATGGAAGAGCGCTGAGCTGCAGCCTGCGTCCTTCTGCCGGTACGTACCAGCTGCGGCAGCACCTTCTCCACGTGCTCCACATCCACCTTCTCCAGGTCCTCGGCCTGCGCCTGCCGCGCAGCTCGCGCCGCCGCTTCTGCCGGAGGAAGGGAGGAAGGAGATCGCCGAGGGCTCCTGGGGTGTGGGACTGGGATAGCTCCGCCGGAGCTCGAGGGAAGGGGGCTCCGACACGCGAACTGATCACGGGCCTCCATCACGGTTCAGGCTGACCGTGGGCCCGGTACCGGCAGCTCACCTCGGACAAAGACCTTCAGCATCTCCGCCATTAGCAGCTGGGCGTCGACGTTAACTGCAACGACAAAGCGGAGGGTGGAAGCCCGCCCACCACCGCCGCCGCCCTCCCCCCCGGTACTGCCAGCAGCCATCCCGGTACCTCGCGTCCTCCCGTCCCGGAAGTGGAGGCGGAGCAGCCGGTCCACGGTCTCCTGCACGGAGAGGAGAGGGTGAGCGGGGGATGGGGTAGGGAAGCCGCCCGGTACCGACGGCCCGCGCCCGCCACACCTTCCGGAACCCGCCAGCGATCGCCTCCCGCTCCATGGCCCCGCCGGTCCCGCCTCCGGAAGCGCGGGTCGCCTGCAGGCGGGGCTGCGCCGCGGCCATGGAGGAGTTCCGCCGGGCCTACGCGCGGCTGTGCGCGGCGCCGCAGGAGCCCGTGCTGCTGAGGCTGCGGGAGCGCGGCGCGGCTCCGGGCCGCGGCCGCCTGGACCTGGCGGCCCAGAGCCTGTCGCTGGAGACGTGCGGCGCGCTGGGCCGGCTGCTGCCCGGCGCCGCGCCCTTCGCCGAAGTGGCGCTCGGCGACTGCGGCCTCAGCGAGGAAGGTGGGCGGGGGGCCCGCGGGGGGGTTCCGTGGACCGGAGCCGGCCGCGACCCGGCCGCGCAGCGAGCGGCTGTTGGCGGCGGGGTCACGCGTCTCTTCACGCTGGGCGCCGTGGGAGTGCCCGTCCCTGCGCCCCGCTGAGTCCGGGCGGCGGCGGCGGTGCCGCGGCGGGTCTGGAGCTGGCAGCGGGGCGCGGGGGGAGGAGCGGCTCGCTCTCCGACCGGACGGGCGCGGCTGGCCGGGGGCCGTGCGGCGGGCGGCAGCGTAGTTCGGGCTGGGCCCAACCCTCGGCTGCACCTCTGCTGCTGTTGGTCTTGACTAGGCGGCGGCTGCCGGTACCAGGGGGTTCAGCTGCCATTGCTGGCTCTGATCGCTAGGTCGTTGAAGCTGGTAAGCATTGGATGGGATCCTGCAGGAGGTGGAATGAGACTCTGCTGGGTCCCTGCTGCATGAGCAGGGGTTCGGTAAGCCAGCGAGAGTCTTGTCTGAACGGCCAATCTGGCCATGGGCTACATTCAGAGCTGCGTTGGGGGTGCATAGCTGGACCGGCAGCTCTTCACTTGGTCACTTCTTTTTTTGAGAACAGATAAAAAGCCTGCCCTGAAAGCTCAGACTCCCACTTCCCCGCAGCAGTGGCCGTTCACCAGTCCTGTGTTGAGTCAGAGCTGTTGCACCTGAGCTGGCTGTTAGGAAGGATGGTTCCCCTTCGGCTTAGGCAGAGGGTTATGCCTCTGAAATAAATGTTGTCTTTTTCTACTCAGGTGTAACGCTTCTCTTGCATGGTCTTTGCTCCAACACCACAGTCAAACTGTTGGATTTGAAGGTGAGTCTGTTCAAATAAAATTAAGATCAAAAGGTGGGCAAGAAACATGAGTATAAGCTTAATCAGAATTAGAAATAAACAGTCCTGGTGCAGGATTGTTCTACAAGATACATATTTCCATAAAGTCCTTGTTCTCAAGTGACTCAGTCCTTGCCTCCTTAATGCAATGCCACAACTCTCCCAAGTTACTTTGTAGCTCATCTTTGCCTATTTTTATTCGGTTTTGATAGGAAGTTACTGCTGTGTGTCTTTTGTGGACTGCTGCTTGGTCAGATGAGGCATATGTAGGCTTTTCTTTGGGTTGCTGTATTAATCAGTGAGTTACTAGTTATTTGACTTGTGCTTCTGCAGAATTTATCCAACTTGCCCATGTCTTTCAGCTGGCCTGGGCTTGGAACTTTTAAATGTGATTATCACTCTCCTGTGAGACTGCCTTTCTGCCTGTAGTCCTTTGGCACAGCTATTCCCTTGAATTCACGGTCCTAAACTACACTATACCTTTCTTCTCCCCTGTGCTGGTGCCAGTCCAGCCTTTTTGAATGAAGTATGTTAAAATGTTCTGCTTATCTCGAATCAGCATTTCCTGCCCCACTGGTCCTGTGTGATCCCAGCAGTGTGTGTATACCCTGCTCCTCCTGGGGTCTTTCCTCTTCTGGAAACCTGTCTGATGTGTGAGACAAATGGTACTCAGACCATCTTTGACAGACTGACATCCCCATTACAGCGGGTGTGCCTGGTGGTGTTTATGGGGTAGCTGGGTCGTAGCCTGCTGATCACCTGGGGCTTCTGTTTCAGGGGAATAACCTGCGAACCATGGGAGCTGAGGCTTTGGGAAAACTTCTTAGGCAGAACAAATCCATCAGGAGGTAAAAACCTGTGTCTACCTCTCTTTTAGTCCTGCTAGATGGCACACAGCATAAGAAAAGGGATGGGAGTGCATTTGGTTGAGATAGGAGGAATGTCAAGTGCAGTTTCTTATGAGGGATGGGACAGGTGAAGGAGTGAGAACTGGAGGAACCCCTTTGGAGGATGCAGGATCCTAGCAGGATCCTGCTTTCTGAAACTTGAGTCTATGAGCAGAGATGGGTGTTTGAATGGGTACCATGATTCTGGTATAATTCAAGCTCTTGCAACTCTCCTTTTATTTCATGAACTCCAATCCTGTCTGATTTTCCCTAGCCTTATTTTGGAATGGAACAGCCTTGGCATGTGGGAGCAGGGCTTCTCGTCTTTCTGTCAGGGGCTGGGAGCAAACAACTTTCTCCAGCGGCTGGATCTGCGCAATAACCAGATCAACCATCAAGGGGCTGGAGAACTGGCCATGGCGCTGAAACAAAACGCCAGCCTTCAGGAGCTGGGTAAGAGCGATGGTTCTGTGTTTGCCTTTGTATACGCAAGCACACATACACACATGTATCTTCAGGTTTGTTTCAGCCTGCCCTGATCTCTGCCAGCTGGTTAGCGTCATTCCTAATCTGCGTCAGTCTGAAGTGCTTTGCAGGCTTTTTGCAGGAAGTAGAGATCATGGTGCCATGGCCTTTGGAGAGTGGGAGCTGTAATTGGAATCTCTGGAACCGAATCTGGAGATAAGAATTGTGTGCGTGGAGCAGAACAGTCCTTAGTGAAGGGGGGAATGGGTGCCTTCCTATTTGTGGATGCCGTTGGCATGGTGCATGCCAGACTCTGAGACTTACTTCACACTTGCTTTGCCCTAAGTAAGGAATTTTGCCAGAATTTCCTTTAGGAACGTGTGGCTATTAGTGCCAGTTCTTCCTCATCCACAGATTCCGGTTGTGAAAGGAAGGCTCATGGGATGAAAATGTGAGAGGCACATTTGTATCACTTTTGAATTGTAATGGCTTCTTGCACTTCACTGTACTGTAGGTTCATTCTTGCCTTGCCTGCTTTGACTGTTATTTTCCCTCCCTCTCATTTGTCTTGAGAAGGGAGACAGTATTCACCTGTGTTTGTGCTGGAACCATCTGGGGTTATTGGCCGTGCTTGTAGATGTGTAAGGAGCATGGTTTCTCTTGAGGCCTATGTTTTTCAGCAGATTTGTGACTACTGGGCTGAAAGTTTACTTTCTGTATAGATTTGCGTTGGAATAATATTGGGCTTCTGGGTGGCCGAGCTTTGCTGAACTGCCTCCACAGCAATAAGACCCTGAAGAGGTTGGAACTGGCTGGGAACAACGTTCCTAGTGATATCCTAAAAGCTGTGGGTAAGTATTACTTGTTGCACAGGGTTAAAATCAGTAAGTCCTTTCCCATTTCAGTGCTTGAGGGATATAGGGCAGTTGCTGCTCCAAGAGAGAGCTATCCTGACTTCCCTCCCTTTCTCAACAGTGCTTACACAGTGCCCTACATCGCTTCCTCATGTCCTCTGGGGAGGGCTGGCCAAGTTGGAGGTGTCACTTACCAGCAAGAGAAAAAAAAAGAATTAGGATTGAACTGATGATTATTGTTGGGTGTGAACGCGGGAGGACTTGAGGCTCTCATCATCTGAGTAGCCAAGTTTTGATGTAGCCAGCACAGCACATCCTTTGTCATCACTGGAGTTGAATGGCTTCCTGTGGCGGGGCTGTTAATTACCCCATATACGCTGCTCTCTTTGATACCACCCCAACCTGTGGGCCAGCATGGGAAGTTCTACTATCCTGGTGCTTCTGATAGCCAGGGGGGTCACCTGAGTGCTGCTCTACCAGCAGTGCTTGCTGTGCTGTTGCTTTGGAAACATGTGCATGATCTGCTCTCTCTGCATCAGAACAAGCCATGAATCACAACCAAGACCGTCAGACTATCCTGAGTGAGTCACGGAACCGAGCAGACATACTCAGCAAGGAGGTTTTGAGTCTGAAGGATGAGAAGACCAAGCAGGTCAGCAGTCTTACATGCTGGCAGTTCCAGTGGGGCAGCTGGAATCCTCTGTTTTCCCTTAGTGTCCTTGTGAAACACTCAGTGACAGGATTATTGTGCACCTGAAGTTGCATGTGCATCTTTATGGGCAAGCACACAGCATGGTTTAGAAAATTGGGTCCTTTTTCTGAGCTAGGATACACAGGAATCAGATCCAGGGCAGTATGGGTGAGGACACATGCCCCATGCCCTTCTGAACATATTCATTCTGGATTCTGGAGGAGTTCTGGTGTTCTTTTCACTCGTGTTTATGCTTTTGGTGGTTCTTTTGCAACTGGTTTGATATTTTCCAAGTGGCAAAACCCTAGAAATATGAATCTCTTCCTTCTGACACCTAATGGTGCAGAGTCCCTACACTTGGTGACCTCAGCCTGATGTGTTAATGAGCCCATCAAACCTCCAGTTTGCTTGCTTTCAGTAGAGTGACTTGACCTGTCTTCAGCTGTCACTAGAATGAGAAAGATGAGAAATGGAAATGAAACTGGACGCAGTTCCATTTCCTTGCTGATGTTTGCCTTGTTCACAGTTCTTGGATTTGATGGACACTATAGAAAAGCAGAGAGAAGAAATAGCCAGGAGTGACAGGTGAGTTGTATTTTTGAATGCTTTCTGCTCTTTGATACCAGGATCGGGCCCTCTCCATTTCCTGGCAGAAATCACCGACCTCTTTTCTTTTCCTTTTCTTTGCCTTCCCCCCCCCACATGCAGGATGTCTGCAGCACGAGTCAGCCAGCTGCAGGAAGCATTGGATGAGCAGCACTCTATTATGAATTCACTGAAAGCCAGGTACGGAGGAGGAGAACCTTTGCCTTCCCACTGTTCTGTGCTGTCTGGGCAGTGCTGGGCAGAGCTGCTAAGAAGGGGGATAATCTTTCAGAGTGGCTAGCTTACAGTGTCACTTAGTTCTGCAGGAGTATCCAGAAATTACCCAGGCCATTGTGTTTGCCATGCTAGATATTTAGCCTGCTTTTAAGTAAAATTACAGTGCATTTGTGTAAGAGCAAGTGAATTACAGAGGGTGAAAAGAAGAAAAGGATTGTGGGGTTGGGACGGGGGCATGTTGCTTGCACAGTTTACAGCGTGGCAAGAGCCTGTACCTGCTTCCCTGGCAGTTGGTAGTGTTCTCTGAGAACTGCTGCTGATAGGGAGGAGCCTGACCAGCAAGATTGTATGCTTAGGAACAATGAGATGGAGCTGCCTGAAAGCAGTGTTAGATTGTGTAGAGCTGTATCCACATGACAGTGTTTAGACTTCAAACTGATAAGCCTGGCTTGTTCAGTTCCTCTTAGATAAAGATAGTTTCATTTTGCTATGTGTCAGTGTGGATATGTCCCTTGTACAGATTTAGCTAGCTAGATTTCATCTGCTGCCAAAAATGTGTTAACATCTTTTACCATGTGGTGTAGAGAGATCACTGGAAGTGTCTCCCTTAGAAAGGACTCTGGAAAGTGTTTCTTTGTGTAGACTGCAGATGACTGAAGCTGCCCTGGCTCTGTCTGAGCAGAAGGTGTACAACTTGGGAGAGCTACTGAATGCTGTGAGGCAGGAACAAACTGGCATGGCTGAGTGCCACTTTAAGGAGCTCCAGCAGCAAAAGCAGGTGAGCTGGATAAGTTGTAGTTTCCTAGTTAGGTTTGAGAGCAGGGTTCCAGGTCCCATGTGGTTTGTGTAGATCTGGGGGAGCCTGGACAGGGTAGGGAAGCGTGATGTTTTAACACTAGTGGGTTAACCACAGCTGCCATGACAAAAATTGTCAAGTAAGTTAGAGAGGTGAGTGCTGGGTGCAGAGGGGAGCCGTAGTGTTCAGGGGGTAGGTGGTTGGATTTGGCAGGTGTAGATTAGTGCAAGAACTACGGTTCATAATTAGGATTCTGTTTGCAGGAAGGTGCTGATCGGGAAGCGAAGCTTTTCCGTGACTTGTCTGTGGCCGAAGAGAAAAATCTGCTTCTAAGAAACCAGGTAGGAGATCAAGTACAAGGCTGAGGAGCAGGATTTGGACATTGTTCGGTTCTGCTATGTATGTATGCTTCTACTTGGATCCTTGTTTGTGTCTTTGCTGATTGTTCTGTACAGCCAAATTTCTGTGCTAATAGAAGAAAATGCTTTGTGATGGTAATTTCTTTGTAGGTGGATGAGTTGGAAAAGAAGTGCAAAATTCAGCAGGATCAGCTATTCCAGGTGAAACAAGACTTGACCAACACAACAGCAGAGCTGAAGCTGCGGGCCATGCAGGCTGAGGGTAGGTGGAGGAGCAGAAACAGCTCGTGGACATCTGTGGGTTGGGATTACTGCCCATGAGTTAATGGGTAAGGCAACCAAGGAGGAAGGGTGGAAGAGTTTGCAATAGAGTATGAATAATGCCAGAATTGTGATATGCCTGCTTTTGATCTGCAGAACGCCTGGAGACAGAGAAGAGAAGATTTAAACAAAGCCTTGAAGACATGGAATCCCTTCGGGTAAAAGAGGTAAGAATGGGGTTTCTGCAGCGTCCTGAGGTTAGTCTCACTTTGCTCCTGACATAGAGGCACTGCTGGAGGTCATTGTTTGCCATCAGCTGCTCTTAAACAAGCTTAAAAATTAGTGGCCTCAGACTTCTTTGGGAATAACAGGCTATTTCTACAGGCAAAGCCTGGCTGAAGAGATCACAGCGCATTCTACCAGTGAGTAAGATTTTGTAGCTTTCAAGAGTGTGGGCCAGAGTGGTATGTGATTCTGCTAGAGCCTTGGAGACTGGTTCTTTTGTCATTCTTGCACAGAGGTAGTTATGAATAAGCAGTCTCATCATGCTCACTGAAATAAAGATGCCTTAAGAGGGGTCAGCTTGCTAGATCCTTCTCAGTTGTGTTTCAGGGGATTCTGTCTGAGTGGACAGGACGAGGCTGTGACGGGTTCTCTTTGGAGTGTTACTGAGATGTGAAATGTCTCAAAAATAAAATTACACTAATAGATTGAAGGTTGTGAAGCCTTGTAAGAAAAGATACAGGACAGGAAGATTTTAACCATGTTACAAGTAGAAAATGAATATTTGCATTTTGTACCTCTTGAAAATGAGAGCTCAGACTCCATCTTTCATCTTGGCCTGGAAGGGGTCTCTGTCAAATATTCCCAGTTTCCAGAGGGCAGATTCTGTCTGTATTGCAGTGTCCTGGTGGAGCTCTGATGGAGATAAATTTTTCTTTGGTGGTGGGTGGGTCAATGAGAGGATGCTTTTTCTCGTGCTGAATAGCCATGCTGCTATGCCTGGAGATAGGAGTGGTTTCTGGCACTTACTTAAATGGTTTCTTCTGCTTTACAGGTGAGTCATTTGACACAGCACATGGAGGCCAGTGAACATTCCATGCAGGAGAGGATCCAGAAGCTGGAGGCCATCAGGATAGCTCTGGAGGAGGTGAGAATGGACGTTCCAGGTGCAATGGAATGCTTACGTAGTGGTGGCAGGAGAAGGCTGTCAGGGGAGCTGTGTGGAGTCTTCTGTTGCTAACCTGTGTAAGGATTGTCATGTGCTTTAGGGAGGAACAGAAAGTGGCAGTTTACCAGCTATAATTTTACTTCAGTATTTTAATGCTTTGGACTAAGGAAGGGGAAGGTTCCAAGGGGAAACCTTTAGATTCTGATAGAACAAGAATGAAGATTCTATTGAAGGTGATTAGTTTCTTACCAGAATTTGACTTCTCAGGTTTCCCATCTAGTTCCAAGTAGGGTAGCATATTTCTCCTTACCTGTTCCTCCAGGTAGATCCAGTGCTGCCCTCTCCTATTCTGCTGTCTTCAGAAAGTTTCACCCATTACATAGCTTCATGTGACTGAAATTCTCATTGAATTTAGATGGCAATCTTGGGATGTGAAATTATATATGTAATCTGGATTTGTTTGTCCTGCCCCTGCGTGAGAGAGACTGCTGTGTCATGTTGTAGCCTGCGATGGGAAGCTGCTCATGTTTTCTGGTGTTGCAGTGATGCAGCTTCTCTATCACGTTTTTGTGCTAGGAGCTGAGCCAAACCAAAGCAGCTGCACTCACTGAGCGAGGCCAGGCAGAGGAGGAGTTAATAAAAGTCCGGAACTGGGCACGGCTGGAGGAGGTAAACATAAGACCTGTCTGTGGGAGGGAGTGCATTTGGCTGCCTAGTCTGTGTTTTTGTCTTGGGGAACTGCTGAGTAACTCCCTGCCCTGGGTTTCACTGGCCTGCGAATAGTGTGATTTCTGAGGAAGGAGTAATGATAAATCTGCTTTGAATTGTCTGCAGAATGTAACCACTATCCCCACCTGCTCTGTGCTTTTCAGTAGTAACAGAATTGATACGGATATTGTCATAGCAGATTTCATTTGCCGTTTGAAGCAAACAGCCAGATGTTGATCCTTCTGTTTTACAGCAGCATTCATGGACTGCTTCTGTTTCTCTGGACTCAGAGAAATTTCTGCAGGTGGCTTCTGCTGCTGGATAGAAAAAGTCACTGAAACATTGAACCTTGTGAAAATGGCATTGAAGTCAACACCCCATGAAAGAGAACAAGGGATAAGGGAAATACACCAAAGCTATTAGAATGTTTACGTAGTGTGACATCGCAAAAGAAAAGGCTTTTCTGTGTTACAAACAAATAAAAGCTGCTATGTGTGTCTGTGGTGGGACACAGAACTTGCTTAGCTGCCTACAGCAATTTTCGAGCCATTTAGAACATGGGGGAAATGATGCTAAAGTATTAGTTGTGAATGCTGGCACTGGTGTTGGTACTTCTGTCAAGGATGTGCCTCTGTCTCTCAGGGGCAAGCTGGGCGTTGCAGTATTGCCATCAGAATGTTTTCCAGGGCAAGAGAAAGCAGCTTGGATTCACCCCTGAATGTAGGGGAGAAGTGCTGAGTCTGTTATGGCTCAGTCATGTGCTTGTTCTTCAATGCCAGTTGACTCAGCCAAGGGTTCACTATGTTGGGAACAAAAAAGGGAGAATCCCTTCGCAGGAATGGAATGGGACTGATGTGTTTTCATTTTGGTTTGTGTCTTACAGCAGCAACGACTAGAACACCTGGAAGAGAAGCTGCGGCTGATGACTGAGTCACGGGATGAAGCTCAGAACTGCTGCCTTAAGCAAAAACAGATGGTTGCTGAGGCCCAAGCCAAAGCCAATCAGTTGAGCCTGCATGCTGATGGGCTCAGAAGGCGGCTAGAAGAGCTTCAGCAGGTAATTTGGACAGGAGTTGAGAGATTCTCACCACAGGGGCACAGCATGTTGCCGAAGTTGTTTGGTTATTAATGTATTTGTCTTTCTGTGTCAGGACCTGAACAGTAAGGAAGAAGAGAAAGTGACAGAGGTGAATAAAGTGAAAGTGGAATTAAAGGAGCAGATTGGACACCTGCAGGCTGAACGCACAGCACAGGATGGGCTGAGAGAGAAGATTGCAGCCCTGGAGCGACAGCTGAAAGGTGATGAATCCTTTCATGCTTCTCAAGTGGTAATGCTGAGTTACCCTACAGTGGACCTAGAACTTAGCTACACTTACAGGTAGTGACAGTGGTGCTTCCTGCCTGTGTGCTCAGCCACGAATTTTACCCTCCATCTTGATGTATTTGCAGGGATTCTTGTCTTCATTTTGTAGAGACCAAGACTCACGTAACTACCAAAGCTCCACGTCAAGCAAAATATTTGGATTTCCTGCACAGTGGATTGTAACATGTTGTCTGTGCAAACCCTCTCACAGTGTCTCATGCAGCTTCTCTCATTTGCCTGTTGATCACCCTGTTTCCATTGCCTTTGGCTGTGCCTGTAACATGTTGTTCCTGTTATTTCTAGGGACACCCTAATTTTCTTTACTAATACTGCTGCTCTTTCACAGCCATATCAAGTAGTCACCGTGAGGCAATGCTGGACAAAGAAGGTGAAATCTCTGTGCTGCTGGAGAAGCTGAGGATGAAAGAGGCTGACATCTCCAGGATGAGGGAAGAAGAGGCCCAAAGAGCAAGTTTCTTGCAGAATGCCATCATGGCATATGTGCAGGGCTCCCCCTTGGGAACCCACAGTTCCAGGAAATGAGAGTGTTGCTTAAAAAAATCCAGATACCTGCTGTCAGGAAGAAGGTGAGCAACTCAGGTACAGCCTCTTCTTTCTCAGTGAGACAGTTTTGGCAGAGTGGGGTGACACAAAGGCCTGCAAACAGAAAATCTCTCTCGCTCTTCAGAAATCTTGCTCCTGACCACATAAAGGAGAGGAGGAAACAACTGTCTAGGGCTGGGATGGAGGCTCATGGGTGTGAATTGTTGATGTGGAGCCCTTCCTCTGCACTGCTGCACCATTTGAAGTAGTTTATATGTCCTTTTGTACAGCACCAGTCTGTTGGCACACTCTGTGGTTACCAGGGGCTGTGTTCCCTGGGCAGTGGTCCTTCTGAGGCATTTGTTTGGATGCCAGGGCTGTTCACAATGAAACCCAGTAAATGACAGGCAGCAAGCAGCATTTACAGTGCACTGTATGTGGGAGCCATTGACCTTGCTCATGGGGTCCCAAAGCTGCTGGAAACACCAAACCTTGCCCACATGTGCAGTGGCTGGCAGGGCTCACATTGGCCCTTTTACCCTGCCCCTGATGGCTCTGGTGCAGTTGGGTATTCACTGTACATAACCAGCTGTGCAGTGGCTGTCCATATCCTTATTGGGCAGCTGGGCTTTGGCCTGCCTAAGCCTCTACACACCAGCTGGCATGGAAGGGGTAGGGGTCAGGGCCAGCATCTGTGCTTCCTTGCTGTGAGCTGCAGCACTTGGCTGGAGTCCTCACAGCCAAAATGCATCAGGGATTTCATTCCCCTATGGCAAATACCAAACCTGTCCTGCTGTCTTGGGATCCTGGAACTGAGAGCTGTTCTCTGTGCCTTGCCCTGCAGAGGAGCAATGCTTCAAACTCATTGGGACGTTGCTTCTCAGAGCACAACTGGGAGAAGGTGCTTCGTTTTCCTGTCCGCATGTCCTCATGTGGTGTGGAGAAAGGGGAGGGGTGAGAGTATCTGAACCAGAGGAAGTGGGGACCTCTTGTCAAAGCAGCAAGTGTGAGAGCCTTCTATTTGTTTCTCCCGTGAGTCTGTGGTGAGAGAAATGAACTTGCTGTATGTGTTTTAAGAGACAACAGGACGATGAAGCTTTGTGTGGACTGGTTGGTTTGTGTTTATGATTTTTCGTACCGAGTTTTGCCTTTTGGTTTTTTGTTTTTAATAAAGAGCTTTTGCATTTTGCTGTACTGCCGGACAGGGGTGAGCTGATGTTTGGCTGATGTGGCAGGAGGGCCCTTCTACTGTGTTACTGTGATGGAGATCCTGCTAGTCTGGCCTGGGGCTAAAAGGCTGTTGCAGGTGCATAAACCAAGTGTGGCTTCAGGTTCTGGTTGTGACGCGAGGTAAAAAGCAGAGAAGCTGGGAAGCAGCTCACGAGGAGGGAGGGAGCCGGTATGGGAGGCCGGGTGGCCTGCGGGTGCTGGCAGCGCTGCAGGCCCGCAGGTGGGGGGGAAGCGCAGCCCGTGGTTTCGGGACGGTGCCGCCACAGGCGGGTGCGGGCAGCCCAGGTCGCGCGCGTTCGCTGCTGCGGCGCCGCGTTTGGCTGCTCCGCCCCCGGCGGGCGCCCAGCGGCGCTTGAGCTCCGCCTTCCGCCCCCAGCGCCGCGCGGAGCGGGGCCAGCGGGAGACCCCGCCCCCGGCACAGGGCTCGGGCTGGCTCGGCTGGGCTCGGCTCGCTCGGCCCCGCCCCCCCCGCGCGGGCTGTCACTGCGGCGGAGTCGCGGCGGCGCCGCCATCGCGGGCAGATGCAGGCGATCAAGTGTGTGGTGGTGGGCGACGGGTGAGTGCGCGGCGGCCGCGCCTCGACCCTCCGCAGCCCCGCACAAAGCGGGCCCGGGCCTGGCGGCGCCGAGAGAGAGGGAGGGAGGGAGGGAGGGAGGGAGGACCCGGCGCGGCTCCGCCCCGCGGCACGGGAGAGCCGGCTCCGCCAGCGGGAGGCGCGGCGGCGAGGCCCGGCCCGGTGCTCGGCGGGGCTGCGCCAGCCTGTCCGCGGTCACCTGGCCCCGCCGTGGCCCCTCACCTGGGGAGCAGCGCGGCAGGTGGCTCCTGCGGCCCTGCCCCGCGCTCGCCCACCGGCAGCCGCGGGTGTCGGGGCGGTGAGCCGAAGCCGAGCGGAAGGGAGACTGCGGCCTTGCTGCCGCGGCGGCCGCTGCGGTCCTTCCCCGCGCGTCCCGCTCCCTGTTCCGTTCATAAACTTGGGCCTTCGTCCCCAGACGCTGCTCAGCGTCACAGCTCGCGGTTTGCCTGGAGCACAGACACCTTCCTTCCATGGGGTTTAAATCTGTCTCCTCGTTGTTTTGTTTGGTGCCCGCGTTTTGCCTTTTCCATTGTGCAAACTGGATTCATTACAAAGTCCTCACTAAAAATCTTGATGTTTGGAGGTTTCTCTCTTACCCCCTTTTTTTGTTTGTGTTTTAAGGTGAAATACGACACTGTTTCTGGTTTCACATGTGCCTCGCATCATCCTTCTTGCTCTTTGGGCTTTTCTTATATGCCTTTTTTCGAGAACACACCTGTATGCAAGATGCAGGCACACAATAGATTTATGCTGCTTCGTAACTTGTCCTAGCTTGTCCTGCCTATTTTTCCTCGTAATTCCTGTTTGCTTTTCTGATCACCACACCAAGCACAAGGCTGAGATATGGAGAGCTAAATGGGATCTGGTCTTAGGCAGAGACTGATCTTTCTACCTTCCCATGCATGTCATCCCCTCAAAGGCACATTTGAGCTGGGCCTTTCGGGTTCTAGCCTGCAGGGCAAAAGGAGGGGGGCCAGAGAAAGAGCCCCCGGGTAAAACAGCACAGCCTTGTGGAGGGGGGAGAGCCGCAGCAGTGTTGGAAGTGGACTTCAGCTGAAGGCTTGCAGTACAGTGTTTTGCTTTAAGAGCACGTTGACAGGGCAGACACTAAATTAACTCAGGTAGCAAAACACTTCAGTCACAGGTATGTGTGGGTTTTGTGAATCGTATGCCTTTTCTGACTGGTGGGAGAGAGGTCAGGGTTCAGGAGGGAAGTCAGTGCAGTGTTCCCTTATGCAGCCTCCCTGTTCTCTAAGAGATGGGACCTGGTGCCAGGGAAAGGCTGGGTGGATTGCTGTGATGGTTCTCACTGTGCTTTGTGTCATCCTGGTGTGGGACTGTGGGGTTCCCTGGGGTCTTGCTTACTCCTGGACTCTTTCCTTATGCCGCTCCAGTTACAGAGCTGGGTAGAGGATACCCATCTCTGTTGGCTGTTAAGCTTCACTTGGCCTCTGAAGAGACAGAATTCCCTGTCACTGGCACTATGATCTGTTTCTCTGGAAGGTTGTCTGCACTTCACAGCTTTCACAGTGATAAGTAGGTTGTTTATGCTCATGGGACTCCTCTGTTCCTGTAACTAAGCTTTTCCCTGATGCTACAGGGCTAAGGAAAGCACATGTGCTTATCAGTCCCACCAGCCGTCAGCAAAACCCTGAGCTGGTATTTGCAATGATCTACACTGATCTCTTTCCAAACTGACAGTGGTGAATTTTAAGCCTGCTTTGTTTATGGATACTTATTTTTCCCCTTGTATTTATTGTGATAGAATTCCTATATCTGAGGAGCTTGAATAATTGTGGTGGTGCATGTTTTTTCACCTCACTGTTTACCCATTTTGATAGATTGTTATGCATATGTTGATCTTAGCACAGAACCCTAATCTATTCTGTCTCTTTTGCTTCTTGGAGCAACTTTTGCTTGGTGTTCTGAGGCTGGTGGGAAAAAGGGGGAGAGCGCAGGGCTCAGGCAAGGTGTGCAGTTCGAGTTTAGGCCTGGTCCCTGACAGCTCCAGACTGTTAGAGCTTTGTTTTCTTACCTGGTAACTTTGTTTTCTCAGTAACTTTTTACATACTTAACCTCTTTTTGGGTGGGGGAAGATGAGTTTTGCTGCTGCAGGGCTTCCTGCTGTGCCCTTCTTAATGCTTGTCACTCTTGCCCCCTGCAGAGCTGTAGGGAAGACCTGCTTGCTGATCAGTTACACCACAAATGCCTTTCCTGGGGAATACATCCCTACTGTGTGAGTAACAGCCTTCGGCTTCAGTTGGTTTCTGCTCTGCATGCAGGGGTGTGTAGAAATTGGTTTTGTAGGTGGGGGGAGGCTGTCCCAAATCAGATTGTGAACTTCCCACACGAGGAGGGTGCTGGTAGGATGGCTGCGTATGTGAGGAAGGCAGACAAGCCCCACTGCAACTGTGCAGCAGTGTCCTCTCCTGATTCACTGCCCCCTTGGATTTTATGTAAGGAGATATGTGAGTGACAACCAGACTGTCACTGATGGGGACTCTTCCTCGGCAGGTTTGATAACTATTCTGCCAATGTCATGGTAGATGGAAAGCCAGTGAATCTGGGCCTATGGGATACAGCAGGGCAAGAGGATTATGACCGACTGCGGCCTCTTTCCTATCCACAGACGGTAAGTGCTGGGCTTGGATTGGCTTGTAACTGCTCCCTGTTGGAGTCAGGGAGGTTCCCAAGAACAGACAAGCTTCTTTCCTTTGAGGAAAGTCTACTTTTGTGCAGCTGCAGCTGTCAACATTCTGGTTGTTTAAGGAGTATCACAGCTGAATTTCTCCTAAGAGATTGTCCTATTCTAGTCCTTGCTTCGTGATGGTGTTTGAAGTTATGCATGCCATAGGGAGGCTCATGTGAAAGGAATGGTGTGGGGCTGCTGTGCAGTCAAGCCATATTTCTATTCTCTCAGTGGCACAGCTCACTGTTGGGCTGCAGTAGTAGTGTTTCCCTGGCTCCCCTACCAGGGGTGAGGCCTATAGCAGTGTTAAGGTATTTGTGGCCACGGGTGCTTAACATGCAAGGCCCAAAATTGTAAAAGAAGGTGAAATCATATGCTCAAAAATCCATTCTCTTCTTCTCTCAATTAGTTTATCACCCTTAATGGGGAAGAATTTCATATAGCCACAGTCCTTACTTATGGGAGGAGGTTGTCATCTACTGGGCTTTCTGTCCATCCTCCCTCCATAATCTTTAGCTGTTTCTTTCTACATGGCTGACCGTCTTGTTTCCACACAGGATGTTTTCTTGATCTGCTTCTCCCTTGTGAGTCCAGCCTCCTTTGAGAATGTCAGAGCCAAGGTAAAGTATTCCACTTCTGGGTGAAACAGGGGAAGGGAAGGATCAGTGGAGTCCCCTGCCCCTCCACACACACCAGCCCAAAATTTCTAGCAGTCATGTTTTGATAAGGAAAGATCATAGTCTGCAGGCTTTAAGGCTTCTTATTCATTACTTCTTTGGCTAATTTTTAGCCTTTTTGAATCTGCATCTTAAAGAAGATGTAGGATGTCCTGGAAGCTAAAATGCAGTTAGGGGAAGAACTCTGTGCAGAGTTGACTGGCAGTGTCTGTCATGATGCCGTGTCTCAGTGCCTTCATGATTACATCTACACCAGTCTCTTCCTGCAGAGCATGCTCTGACCTGTAGGTAGAAGTATCCAAGTATCCTCTTCAGGTGTTGCCACTGTGTCAGATAGTAGTAAAAACCTTATTCCTCATCATAAATACATCCTCATTGTTGCAGCTGCCACTACAGCTACTTTTCTTACCATGCCTCTCTTGTTTCAGTGGTACCCTGAGGTCCGACACCATTGCCCAAATACACCTATCATCCTGGTGGGCACCAAGCTGGACTTGAGGGATGATAAAGACACCATTGAAAGGTTACGTGATAAGAAACTGGCCCCCATCACCTACCCCCAAGGTTTGGCCATGGCTCGGGAGATTGGTGAGTCTTATGCCCTAGCAGAGATTTGTGGCATTGAGCTTTTAGTTTGGAGTGTCTGAGGGACAGTATATCCTGGTCAGACTGCAGTGGTTGAGCTGCAGCTCTCTTTCTTCCCCCTAGGGTCAGTAAAGTACCTGGAGTGCTCTGCCCTGACGCAGCGGGGCTTGAAGACAGTGTTTGATGAAGCCATCCGGGCTGTGCTCTGCCCACCGCCCGTGAAGAAGCCTGGCAAAAAGTGTACTGTGTTCTGAGGGCTGTGGCCGAGGCGCTGGCTCAGCATGTTGCTGTCCTCTGACAGATTGCATACTAGCTGGGTGTTTCTGGAGGGGGCTGGGATGTGTAGGGCCCTTCATCATGTACGAAGTCAGTGTTTTTTAAATGTCTCTTTGATTTAACGTCAGTGTTGATGTGAAGGGGCAGCGGGGGCAGGAGACTAGCTCGGGCTATACAGCCCTCAGGGGAGGAACAGTGGGGAAGGCAAAGTAGCTTCTTGGGGCAATAGGCTGTTTTGGCTCTCCTGAACCCCCAAGCTAAAAGGGCTGAGACATCCATCCTGTCCTGGAAATGCCTGGCTACAACCTGCAGGTGAAACAGGTGGTGAAGATCCTTGTGGGAGTGGGGAGGAATCTGATATGATGGTGCTGTATGATGAAAGCAGCTGGGAGAGTGGTAGCATCTCTCTTTGCCCAGCCTGCTGTGTCCAACAGGTAACAAATAGGTGCTCTAGCAGATACATGCCTGAGACTGTTAAAGAAATCACAACCAGCCTGGGAGGGGGTCGAAGTAAATGAGATATGAAGCTGAAGAACTAACCATTAGGTGCTTTATTGGGTACTAGCTAAACTCACTGAATGAAACAGCTCTGTGCAATCGATGTATTTGCCTTTTTGTGGGTGCACACCCTAGGAGAGCGTGGTGCTGCTCCCCCCCCATCAGTCTTTAGCAGGGCCTCCCCCCCTCTAAATCCAGTCTCTGCAGAGCAGGGCTGTGGTGGTTGCCTCTGTTTTGTTTTTTTTCTACTAAAGACAGCAAAGGAAGCAATGAGGAGTCTGCTAACTTCTTCTTTCCCTTCCCATTGAAAGTGCAGGCCAGCTCTATGGAGTTGGATGGAATAGGGAGAGCTTCTCAAGGGTTGTTTTGGGGGAATAGGGTTGGAAGAAAGACAGGTCCAATTTCTAATCATCATGTAGAGTGACAAGATAAAACCTTATTTGGTGCAATAAACATTCTCCATGGCAGTGTACGTGAGCTTTATTATATAGCCATCTTCTAAAGGTGGTTTTCTGCCACACTTCTCATAAAGCTTCCAGCCTGCTGCCCCCCTCTTCTCCAGCAAGACTGGTCTGTGTCATTGTTTCCTATGCAGTTTACATCTATGCAGTACTAGTATGGAAATTAAAGCCAGGTGTGAAATGCAGGTGTCATCTTAGGAGACAAGAAATCCCCCATCAACCATCAGTGAGCTGCCAGTTGTCATAGCGCTCTTGTCACTCAGCAGGAAGAGAATGCTGTTCACTACATCATCCACCTCTGGAATCAAGCACAGAGAACATCCGATGCACCCCTCAAATTGTACTAGAGAAACAAACATCCCAAAAAGTATGCTTTGGCTTCTAGGAGTAATTGGAGCAGGCAAATATCTCCACCCCCAGTCTGTGCTTGACAAAGCATACAGGGCAGTGTGGCTGAGAGCTGGACATCAAACAAGTCCTTGTTGTGATCAAGTGATACTTAGTTCAAACCAACTGCTTATGCTTCCCCTCCCAGTCATACTTATGAACACAGTAAGTGCATTTCACTTCTCCTAACATAAGAGGGCTGTAGAGGAGAGGAGGTAAGGTTGATCCTCATCCTGTCCTCATCAAATGCTTCAGGAATTCAGCCACAGCCATTCAACAGAGCTGCAACTTTTCCCACAAAAGCAGCAAGTTACTTATGGCTGTGATGTCAATTAGAGGGAAGGCTTGGATACAACAAATTATACCACTGACCTGCAAACTTTCCCAGTGGAATTCGATTAATCATGGCAGCAGATTTCTGAGGGTCACTCCAATTAATTCTCCCCATGTCAGTCATAACCACTGTGGGGTTCACAGTGTTAACCCGAATCTGGAATCAAGTGAGAGCAACAATCTAACCAGGCTGCTCTGAAGTGCTCAGGTTCAGCTTTCACACTTCTTTGGCTCAGAATGAATCCTACCTTGTGGGGTCCTAGTTCCATTGCCATTACCTTGCTCAACATATCCAAAGCACTTTTTGTGGAACCTTCAAGAGAAGGGAAGAACAGGAGGCATTTAAGTGCATAACACTTGGTCTGGAAGACACACAAGTACTTCACCACCCAGAGCTGGCAGCCAGGAGCTTGGTGGCTGTGGGGCTCCAGCTCAGTCAGAAATATGAGGGGTGCTGCTAAACCACACGTACGTACAGTACACAGCATGATCCTGCAGAGCACGCTGAGATGCCTGGCTCGAGACATTCACAATAGCACCTGCCACCCCCTGTGCAATCATCTGCCGAGCCACAATCTGGGAGTGGGGGGAGAAAACAAAGAGAGATGCCAGAATCATAACAGGAGAAATCATTATTTCATTCAGGAGGAATCTTGCTGGCTATTATGGTAGCCAAAAGAGCAAAAACATCTGGAAGAAGTAAGTCCTCCCTGCCGTCCACTTACAAGAGAGTCAAAGCGAGAGTAAAGGGCAAATTGTCAGGCTAACTTTGGGTTACAGGCCGTTTAGTTCCCACAGAGGACACTTATCCCCACTACGTAGAACAGCTTAGTCACTGCTATTCATGGAAACACCTGCCATGACAATTCTTTCTCACCTGGGAAACATGAAGCACAGCCTGAAGATTCACATCAAAAGACCTACAAATAAATCAAATTGTAAAGTTGCAGAGTGGTTGCAGGTCAGAGAGGAGTTGTTTTGGGAGGCAGCAGAGACCAAGTGCTGCTGCTGTCCTGGAAACGCTGGTGGTACTCTAGAACATGGGCAGGAATGGCAGCTGAGCGGCCAGCAAGAATGAGTGTGCTCCCAGCAGCAAAGCGTTCTCCGGATGCAGCAGGAGGTGCACTAGTCCAGCAGCACTCTGTTCTTGAGCAGCCTGATGTAGTTCCTCTATTGAAATTTAAACTGTGAGCCCTGGGCCTCAGCCAGTGACTCTTCCTGGGTCAATCAAACCCTTCATATGGCATTAAAACAGCAAATCTGTAGGATGGGTCACACAGTCCTTCCTTGATCAGGTTTTTACCTGCTACTCCTGCAGGACAGTCAGTGGAATTCATACATTTTATAGTCTAGTCAACAAATGAATCCTTGATTACAGACCTGCAGAAGCCATTCTTAACACAGGGACAAAGCACGACCCATCTTCACAGAAGGAAGCAGACTCACCACATCCTGTATCCTAAAGCTTAGCTCCCTGACTGGAATTATGGATCTTTTGAGAGAAACAGATACCATGTTATTGCAGCAAGCAAATACAATTTCCCACCATAACAATTCTATACTCCGTTACCTGGCTTTGTCTTCTCTATATCTGAATTATCTTAACTGCCTTTCAATTTAGCAGAGGTTGGGTTTCAGGTAGACTGGAAGCTCTGAGCTTGATTAACAGCATAAGGTGCTCCTGTGTCCTGTGCAGGCTGGATGGTGTGCGCACACCACCTTCTATGAGATCAAAGTATGGGCTCTGGCTATTCAGTAACTGGACTAGGCAGTGCTTTACTTGGTTTCCTTTTAATGCTTACAGGGGGCAAGGTGATTTTGAGAAGTGTGAAATACAGTAAACACAGATGTGTGGTAGCAACCAGATGGCTTCATCAAGCAGGGGAACGCTAGCATTTCTAAAGGTGTGCGTGTCTGGTGCCGGTGCACAGCTGCTCCCTTTCCAGGAGACTCCAGTTTCTGGACTGTTGCCATATTCTGGCGCTCGGGTTTGGTTGAAGCTCGGCCGGCAGCGCCCTCTCCGCTGGCCCCCAGCACAGCCGGGGGCAGCGGCCGCCGGGTAGCCTGACCCCGCGGCACTCACCGCTCCAGGGCCTCCCGCGTCACCTCCAGGAAGGGCTGCAGCACCGCCACGGCCGCGTTGTTCACCAGCAGCTCGAAGGGCCCCGCCGCGCCCACCGCCGCCTCCGTGGCGTCCCAGTCGGCCAGGTCCAGGCACAGGGGCTCGATGCCCGGGCACTGCGGCGAGGGAGGCCTCCGTGACTCGGGCGGCCACGGGGGAGCGGGAGACGCGGCGGGGGCCGTGCCGCGGCAGGGGCAGGCGGTCCTGGAGGGGTCCCGGGAGGTCCCGGGGCGGGGGGCGGTCGGTACCTCTCGGGCGAGGCTCTCCAGATCCGCCGCTGTGCGGCTCAGCGCTGTCACGCGGGCCCCGGCTTTGCTCAGCGCCACGGCCACGGCGCGCCCGATCCCTGCGGGGAGACGGCGTCAGCCCACGCCCAGGCCCCCGCCGGCCCCGGCCCCGGCCCCCTGTCACCTTTCCCAGCTCCAGTCACCAGGGCCCGGCGCCCGCGGAAGCCGAGCTGCGGCTCCATGCTGCTGAACGGCAGTGGACTGCGGCCGGGGCGGGCCCGCCAGCCCGAGGCGGTGCCAAGGCAGGGCGGGGCCCGAGAGCGTAGAAGCCTGATAGGGCCGGGCGGGCAGCGGGGCCTGCCCCGCACAGTCCCCTTTTGCCCGGACGGGGAGGCCCGGCTGCGGCGGGCGCTGCTCCGCGTACTGGAAGGGGCAGAGCTCGGACCCGCCCTGCTGCAGCTCTCGGAGGACGCAGAAAGAAGCCATTGCTGGGCCCGCCCAGCAGGAGATGGGGGGGCAGAGAACAGTCTTCTGGGCTCTGATGCTCATTGAAGTATCACAGAGATACCGCAGAAAACCTGGCGTTTTCACCAGAGGATGAAAAGACCCAGGACTTCTCTGCCCACTTCGAGTTGCATCCCTCATCTAATAGTCATTGCCTAGAAAACCAGCTCTAAGTACACTGGCTCTGTATGCCCAAGGATCTGGGCATGCATGACTTCTCATGCAGCACCTGTGTGACAACAGCAACGTGCTAGGAGGTACTACAGAAAAATAGGCTAGAGCTAGCCAAGAGGTCACAGATAAGCTACTACACCACGGTTTACTTCCAGTGATAGAATGGCAGTTGTACTGCCTGATGTACAGAGCTGGCATTGTGTAACTGCAGAGGAGCACAATTACACAATGCAATCAGACAGGTCTGTAATACTGCCCAATCCAATCATTGCTTTCTGATGACTCTTAAATTTAAGAGCTCCTGCAGCATACAGAAACAGAATAGGAAAGTGCAGAGACAAGTTTACAACAATTAACTTAGTTCTTATTTAAATTCTTTTACTTTATTCTGTTAATCATTGCATTGTGCCAGGATTCTGCTCATCCATATTTGTTCCTGTGCACATCCAAGTCATGTAACTCACATGATTTTTGGCCATTTGGCATCAAAAGAGCCTGGCAGGAGGATGACAGGGCTTATGGTCCTCTTTTGGAACAGAGACTATGTAAAGAAACATCACAAAACAGCCTTTGACATATTTAAATATTTATTTTGCAGAATCACTTTATGTATAAGACAGTAGTTTGATTAAAAAGATGCATCCAAATGTACCCACACAGCCTAAGGCATTGTGAACACAAGAAACCTTAGAAGTTCGACAGATTGAACGGTTCTGTATTGCCATGCAGGAGAACGTGGTCATTTCTCTGTTTAAGAAACACCTTACCAGCTTACAGTATGTCAGCTCTTTAAACTAGATATGTCAGGGTGACCAGTGACTACAGTTTGCAACTTGTACTACTCAGTTTTGCTGCCATCCACGTAGTCATTTTTGAAGTCAAGTTTGCCACAATCCCTACCCAGTCCATGCTGGCTGTGATACCTTACAAGAGCTGCTACCAGTGGAAGAGAAAGAAAGCCTCCAACAGAAGAGTGCAGAATCAGTGTTTGAAGGCAAAACCTTACCTAGAACTCATGAAGTTTCATGGCTTTCTGCTACAGGAGACTGAAAACGAGAATTGTTGAAACACTGTTGAAAACTAGGCTTAGGAAACGAAAAAGAAAGTTTCTGTGGATACCAGGAATCTCCAGAGCCATTAATGACAAACCATTAAAACCGCCGGATACCTCAGTTCTAGCGAGCAGAAGACCTAATAAAGAGGTAGCACATTCCACAACCTGGAATTCCACAAGTCCTCCTCTGAACAGGCTGTTAGAGTTACAGGTGTAACTGTTCTGGAACAGCCACCGTGCTAAGCTGGACTTGGAGCCAATTCCCTGCAGCATTCTTATTCCAAAACCTCATGGTCACCTTAGTAGACATGAAGGAGAAATTTAAGCATGAGCTGCGGGACTGGAGCAAGCAGCAGCATCTTGTTTGCTCCTCAGTGGAATTAACTAAAATCATGCAGAGAGGACACCTGTACTCAGGTAGGCACTGGCAAGTTTCTGTTAACAACAGAGTGTGGGGAGCAGTGTGTGGCACGGCACTGCCGCCACTGCTCAGTTTCATACCTGGATCCACTGCAGGCCTCTGCCTAACATGACACCACTTTTCAGATGGCAGCACATAAAGCAATGAGCTGAAGTCCACAGCTCAGCTCAGCTGTTCAGAAATCTGGAACTGTTGTTCGGTCCACACTCTAGCCCTGAACCACAGTTCCAGTTTGCACGATGCCATTCTATTATTTTCGCATTAACTCAGCCTCAGATGCTAGCACTAATCTAGCAAGTATTTTCTGAAGAATTTGTGAGAATAAACAGAGGTTTTGCAGAGTCCTTTTTTTATACCGTTCTTCATGTCAGGTAGGATTGACACGGCCAAAGTTTGGGCTAACAGCAAAGGAAACAAATGTAGCTCCATTTCTTCCACTTTCTAAACTAAGGTTACTTTAAAAAGCAGCAGCACTGAACTTCTGCCTTTGTGCTTGTACAGCCTCCTGTTAGGGACAGCACGAACTGTTTATTGAAACATTGAATAAACACTGATCTAGACCTTAGAGTAATCAACAGATTATCTGAACAAACTGGAGTAATCACAGTCATACAATTAAAGGTCCTCAAATGATACCATCAAAAACTTCCTCAGGGCATTAACTGCTATTGAGCACTCCTCCTCCCTCACAGACAGCAAAAGACACTGCACAGCATCAGAAACAAGGTGTTTCCTCAGCCAGTGAGCATGCTCTAGCTCATACCACCTGCTGTGGGCAACACAGGAGAGATGATTACCATGTAGTCTGGCAAATACTTCTTCAGGATCAAATATCAAGGGAATAGGCTCAGATCTGGCAGACCACCATAATAATCAACAACCACTGCAATTCAGCCGGTAAGAGAGTCAAGTCTGACAATCACCTCCATGGGAGGTACACATGACTACAGGGGAGAACATGCATGCTAGCAACAACTCTTACCCAGTCCTGTGTAAGCTTACCCTTACACAAGTTTTCCCATGACTAAAGCTTTCAGCCTTTTTTACCCTAGTGATTCCAGGACTTCTGGTGTTTACAGATCATGTTTGACCCACAGGTAGAATTTTAATATGTCAGGCCATAGAAGCTCTTGAATAATTCTGTTCCCAAGAAAGATGAGTGAAAACTTCCCCTCTTGTCACCATGGGGACTACAGTCTGCTGTAGCACTCCAGCTTCAAGACAGTGGCCTTTTAGAGCCCCTAGCAGCAGTAAGAATTCTAACATTGTAAGTACTGCATTTGCCTAGGGTGTGTCCAAGCACAGATTCACATGACATCAGATAAAAGTGTGAAGTGACTCAAACACAAATGACTGTAGTCATTATGCAAAGAGCTGCTAGACAAAAGAACAAGGATTCTTCTTGGAATGTCCCAGGCTGCAGCTGAACACCTTGCTTTTGTAAATAGAGTCTGTCTACCTCCTTTGTAGATACCTCGGTTGTCTTCCAGAAGAAGAAAAACCACCACAAAAGTCCATCACAACTCCTGTCTTATGCAAACTAGACAAGATACAGGTGTCAATGACTGGACAAGAATTATGACGTCTTCTTAGCAGGGCACCAAATAGTGTCAGGATAGAGCAGACAATGGACAGATTTGAATCTACGAAGAGAGGGGAAAAAAATTAGACTGGAATTCTCCATACAGGGAACATACTAGCATTGAATGTGCAGCAGTCTGAGCAGAGTGGGTCTATCTGCCTTTGGCACAGTAACAAGAGCTGACATGAGAAAGTAACCCCGGAAGTGGGTTTCAACATCTTACAGTTGATAAATATGAACAAGGTAGGGAGAACTTGTTTTGGAAGTGGACACTCACCGTGTTGGATCTTGCTGAAGGCCAAACACTCCTCCCACACTCACAACATTGTGCTTGTTCTCAGGGTCTCCATAACTTAGGGTTACCTGTAAAAGCAAATGAATTTTCAAGATTTTAACACTAGTGCAGAGAACAGTGGGGACAGTAGGATTACTCATGAGGTATAAGGAAAGACTCCAAGGACCCTTTCTAATCTGAACTGTGGATTGCATCTGAAAAACAGTGTTTAGTTTTAATATAAGCAATACTGGCATTGAACAGTAGCTATAAACGGACCACTGCTCACTTAAAGGCAACATGGAAGAATAAACAAAGGAACTGAAATTTGCATTGCTCTGAAGGACAAGATGAGTTACAAGCAGCTTTCTAAGGGCATTAATCCCACTAATACCTATATCTTCACTAAATAACGTATGTTCATCCTCATTGGACGTTGCCTGAAATCTGCAATAGTAGTGTCTTAGCACAGAGGGGAAAATAGAAACCTTAGGCTGTTAAATGACATGCAAAGGACTGCCATGTGACAAACCTGGCAGCAACATTTAGAACTCAGACTCCAATTTGGCACTATTCTACCACAGAAGCACTGCATTAAGAAATCTTCAGATGCCAGGTGCATGATGACTTATATTTTCTTTCTGATTGCAAATTTTCTGGATTTTGGGTCAGCTGTTACAGTCTCAGGGGAACAATGATCATCAACACAAGGCTGTACTCAGCCTACAGTTCAATTCACTAGTGTGAAGGAGATTACATGCTGCTGGAATTTGGCCCTAAGTGTATGCTTCTGCTGCCTAATACAATTGCCAGGAAAACGTAGCCAATCAGTTTGCAGGGGCAAAACCACACTCCCATTTGTTCACTGTGCCAAACAGCAAAAGGCAGAACTTCTGAATAGCCTCATAGCTCCATCTACTGCCCATGAGTAAAAAGTTATTCAAGCAATTAAAAATACTTTTTTCCTAGAAACATTGATTACGTTTCTTGAGATTCAAACAAATTATTCTTAAAAATGATCAGACATTTAACTATGTCTTAGCTGTTGAAGAGGTATTTGCACAGCTGCTACACTAGTCTTTCTGAATAGCATGAATTAAGACTGACATTTTGTTAGGCAAAGACACAAATACTTCCTTTTATAGCAGGCAAACTAAATACTGCCCCCTTCTACACTTGCTCCTATTGTGACTCATGGAAAGTCAGAGTTTAGAATGAGGTGGAAGCAGCAGGGCTCAAGGTAGCAGAACATGTCCCCAGAGGAGGGCACTGCTGTATGGCCTAATTGGCTAAGCTGAAAGTGTGCTTTTTACCTAACTGAACAAACTAGATGGGACACAGCTCCCAGGGCACAGAGCAAGTCTGCAGACATCCTTCTTTGCTGAAGAGTGCTAAGTCTATGGAGAGTACTCTTTCTGATCAGACTGAGATGTAATTATAAGAACAGGAGACTTCCCTACCTGTTGCAGCACAGACTCGCCTTGTAGTCTTTGCAGATTTTCCAGATGGGAATGGAACAATGGGCTATGCAGCAGCTTTACCTCCAGCAGCCCTTCAATGATGTAGCCAATAGTGCAGTCGTCAGGAAGACGCACTCTTTCTGCAGTACTGATGAAATTACCTAGGCTGTGAGATGGAGCACACGAGATGAAATATGCTTTAAAACCTAACACACACATATTGATGGAGATCAGCTAGGAACAGTGTTTACCTGGCCCAGGGACTCATCTTTAGGGCAAGACCTCTGCTGATACAGAATCCTGCTCCACCTGTGGCAAACCAGAATTTCACGGTTGTCTTCTGAAGAACAATAAGAAAAACAGAGTAGTTACTGATGATCAGCTTTTCCCATTTGGCTGAACAGGGAAGGAAACCTGAGGTTCTATTGGATATCACATACTGTTGGAGATCACCAACATACCTGAGTAAAGGAAGAGAAACAGACATCCACCCAGGAAACAAACCTATTGTACACATGCACAGGAGGTCAGACAGAAGATTCATTTAACCCAGCACCCTACCTCTGAAAAATCACAAGTACCAGGTTTGCTGCTTGCAGATTATATAACTTGTTTTTATCAGGGAATCCTATAAACTCCCAAGGTTTTAAAAGCTTAGAAGGTCAGGATGTCTTTCAGACTAACTGCAAAGTTTGCTTACTGATCCATCACTTTGGACATGATCAGCTGCTTCAATGGGATGGTCCAGGCTTGGTCGCCCCACATAGACATCCTGGCTGTGTGAGAAGGCAGATAAGAGACGCAGGAGAGTCCGAGGGTTCACGTAGTTGTCATCATCTACATGGCAAAACCATCTTCAAATAAAACAAAATAAGAAAGTTATGCAGAGCAAAGAAATGAGTTATAGGTTTAACAGCTGAGTCTTAGTCTTCCGTGCTTGGATCAGAAAAGTATTTCCCGTTGTCTTGAATGACAAACTTTGCAAGATGAAAGTACCCACAGATTCTAATTCTGGAAAGAGGCTGAAATGAATAACCCTCTTTAGATTATCATCTTTTCCATGTTTTAGATAAAGATGGTTTACAAACACGGCTGCATACTATTCTTTTTCCCTCTGCTCATCACTACATTTTAGCTAACACTGCGCGCTCCTTACTGGACCAGAGAAGGTTATTAAAGTTTCCTGTGAATATAGAACTGAAAGAAACAAAGTCAATCAGAACAATGTGTTTCACCTACTTTTGCCCGGATTCCAGGAACTTATCATATTCCACAGACATCTTGCAGCAGAGAGCTTGCCGGGTATGGACAGCAGAACAGTTGGTGTTGATCATATGATCCCCTAGAAAATTAGAGAGAGCTCTTTCAGGTTTGAGAAGCATGCGTAGTCCAGGAAGGACTACAAAAGAAGGGCACATTTGGCACAAACACAGTACATCTGAAGTGCATATGGTGCACAAATGGAGAGTAAACTGCAGGACAGGTCTTATGGGTTATGCATATGGCATGTGGGCTGTAGAGAACATAAAAATGTGAGCACAGGGTATGTGAACAGTGCCACGAGACCGTATGCAAAGGAAATACCTGATATAAATTTGGAACAGATAAACTTAACATTACTAACAGCAAGGAAGTGGGTGCAAAGGGGAACCCAGTATTCAGGAAGTTCCAGGCATCTTGTCCAGGTGGTAAGAAGGAACAGCAAATTCTCCTGTGAAAGGAGAAGTTTTCTCTATCTTAACTTCCCTAATTGCTTGTACAGCATGAAAGAACAACTTCTAGGGCAAGTATGACAGAGACAATACTCAGCTCTAGCAGACAGCGTGCACCTACACTACACAGCTTACCTGCTTTCAGACGTAGCTCCCGATCCTCCCAGTCCGTGAATATAAATGTCTGTGGAAGACAAAAATGGTTTGTCCGCATTCAAGAATTTCAGAAACTAGTTCCAGCTTTGGTCATCTGCAGTAAGAAGTCTGAAGGTTTCTCTCTTGTTAGTTTACTTCACAGTAGCCATCGGAAGCGGGGTGGGGAGAACCCCAGCAACTTTAGCCCCTGCCTTATTTGATAAGCTTTTACACTGCAAACAGAAGAGTCTCATTTCAGTAAAATAATAATTCATTTCAGCATCCAAGACTTTACTTCCCTCAGCTAAGGCTACAGACGGCTCATTTCCATATAGGAATGACTGCCTTTTTTGGTATTACCTCCCTCCCTCTGCAAGTTCATGCCCTCTCTCTGGCTAAGAGTCATCCTCAGGTGTTAAGCAAGCTAAAAGAAGAGAAAGTCAGGTGGAAAGGTCCTAGTGGTAACAGTCTTGTTCCAACTGCTGGGCAAAGCATTAACATGCTTGAATGGACTGAAATTCCCAAACAAGGGAACAAATTCTACATTATTCTATGGAAATCCTAAGTCCCTAAACTACTTAGACAAAACTTCAGCTTAGATGTGCCAGCA
Organism: Amazona ochrocephala; assembly: GCA_039720435.1. Lineage (NCBI taxonomy): Eukaryota > Metazoa > Chordata > Aves > Psittaciformes > Psittacidae > Amazona > Amazona ochrocephala. Next base: position 95,180,758 of record CM077879.1, read on the forward strand.
CTTAGGATCTTTCACTATCCTGTAGCATTTTCCAGTCACACAAAAGTCAGCAAACTGATTCTGCTTGGACCACTGATCCCAGCTTGCATGTTAAACAATGATGAACTCTTTTGGAGGTAGGCTGAGACCTTCCTCATTCTCCCTAGGAAAGAGATTTTTAACACACACAAGGAGAAAACGCAGCTGCTGTCCGGGAAAACCGTGGGGCGAGGCCCCGGCCACCGCCCCGACTCACCTGTCCTCTGGCCTGGGAGATCCAGGTCTGAAGGAGCAAGTCCAGCCGACTCTTGTGGTACTTCCTCGTGGTCTTCACCGCAATGAAGATGTCCTTCAGCTCCAGGCTTTCTCTGCCCGAGCCCCCGACGGGGCCAGGGCGGCTCTTCCGCACGAGCTGCGAGCTGCCGGCGAGGCCTCCAGCCCCGTCCGCCGGCTCTTCGCGAGAGCCCGTTCGTGTGCCGGACACAGCGCTGCTCCCGGAGACCGGCCGCTGCGGCGGGGGCCTGCTCGATCCGGCGGCGGGCGGCGGGCGGCGGCGGGGCGCGGCGGGAGGCTGCCCCCGCGGCAGCAGGAGCAGGAGGAGGGCGGCAGCGCTAACGGACAGCAGGAAGCAGGCCTTGCGGAGCCCCAGGCAGGGGCTCATGCTGCAGCCCCGCGGGCCCGCGAAGCGCTGCGCGGCCGCCTCATGGCCCCGCAGGCAGGCGTCGGCTCCGGGCGGGCCGGCGCCGGGAGCCCGGCCGCGCCTCCCGCCTCTCCCCGGTCGCCGCGGTCGACAGAGGGCAGCTTCCTGGCACCCCGGGCCACTCTGACCGGCGTGTGCCGGGGAGCGCGGCCGGGCCCCACGGCGACGGGAGCCCCGCGCAGCCGCCCGGTGCGCCGGCGGGAGAGGAGAGATGGGCCGCGGCCCCTTTAAGGGCTTCACCTGTCGAATGCGGTTTGGCGGCGCCGCGCGGACCGGAAGTGGAAGCCGAAGCGGAGCGAGAGGCGGGGAGGTCAACCGGAAGTGGTAGCCGCGAGGGGAAGGATGCCGTTGCCCGTCCAGGTCTTTAACTTGCAGGTACGGGGCCGCCGCCGGGTCCCGCCGCCGCTGCTCCCGCTCCCGCTCCGCTCCCGCGCTGCTCCCGCGCGGTGCTCGATGGCGCGGCGCGGCCTGGCCCTGCCGCGGCCTCCGAGTGGAGCGGTGCGGCCTTCCCCTTCGGCTCCGCGCCCGTGGCCGCCTCGCGGGACGGGTGAGCCGTTCTCGGCCGGCCCTAGGCCCTCGCGCGCCCTTTCTCCGGGTCCAATGTGTCGCTTCCGCTGCCGATCGCGGTGAACGGCGCCCAGCCAGAGTTCCGGCGCCCGCGGCGTTCCCGGCCGCAGCAGCGGCCCGTTTGCTTGATTTCCGCGTTGTATGTGCCGTAGGTAGGGCCTGGGTAGTGGCGCAGGGTATACCGAGGTGGCGATGAAGAGGAACTGAGAGTCGGCAGTGCAGGGGGAAAGCCGCAGGAGCCCAGAGAGGGTCGGTGTACAGAGCCTGGACCTTCAGTAACAGCACAGGTGATCCCTTTGCGAGTTAACCGTCTCTCTTTCCTTTAGCAGCTAGCAAGTTCTCTGTCAGGGCACAGGGTTGCAGGAAGTCGGGACAAAATGAGGGATAGTTCAGCATCCAGCTCAGCTTCTTCATCAGTGGCAGGTCTGGACTGCACCCCCCCGTAGTAGGTCACACCTTTTCCTGAGTACAGTCTGAGTCTTCAGGGGAGCACCAGAGAATCAGCCTATATGAGGCCTTCTGAGGAACCTTCCAACTGGATGCCCTGCTGGGCTCAGGAAATCTTGGGGAAGGAGCATTATTTTATTGGCTTGGGTAGTTCTTAATTGAACTTTGCATCTTCCAAAAGAGTTAGCTTGAAAATGTCTGAGTTTGCATGTCCTAGTGGGACTTCTAGCCCACTTGTGTTTTTCCTTATCTGGGAGTTAAGAGAGAAATGCAGAATACAGCCTACCAGCGCAGCAGGACGCAAATCGTTCTGTTCCACCAGCCGGAGGTACTGCTAATTTCTGTAATGCTGATTTCTTCTAAGGAGCCCATATCAAGTTTTTACTATGGTAGGCAAACACAGCCTAAAACAAATGAACCCTGACGCTTAGTGTTTCTGATATAAGAAAAGAGATAAGGTAGATAAAACCGGAAAAAGTACTGGTCTCAGTGTATGATGTCTTAAATGTTCATATGCACGGTTTTCCTGGGTGGTGATCTGAACAGTCAAACTCTCCTTTGCATCCTTCTCCCTTTCCTTCATGCAGAGAATACCAAACTAGGAAACAAACATTTATATGCTTTACTTTAGATTTTGGGAGACCCACATCAGTGTTGAGATACGTGCATATTTGGTACATACCAGTCTGTGAAAGAATAAGCAGGCTGTGGGGGAATACAAGATGGATGAAATTTTAGAGCTGGGAAATCTGGAGCTGCCCTGTTCCTCCTCACACACCCCCCAACCCCCAAATCCCTCTAGTAATTTATTTTTTAACAGACAACAAAATCCATTAAACCATGGAAATAATTTGGTGTTGGTGGGGACAAGGCATTTTTCTCTTTTCTAAGGCCCACTTGTACAACTTGCTTCAAATCAGGTGTTGCTTATGACAGTATTTGCACATATTCAGCATGTTATAAGGAGACATTCAGCTTGTTTTTCCTGAGTTAAAATCATAGTACCTGTGGTGAATGTTCAGCACACTTTTGACTAGGAGAAGGAAAAGAATTTCATGCTAGCATACCAGTTTTGTTTGTGGGACTCTATAGTAAATTGGTCTTTGTCATGGTTTAAGCCCAGGCAGTCTTCCATCCAAGTGCTAACCAAGTTACTTCTTAAATGGGAAGACCTGCAGGCATTGTCTTGATGTAGTTGTACTGCGGTCACTGAACTGGTTCAAAGCAGTGCAAGATACAGGGGGAGAAAAAAATTCTGCTGTTCTGCAAAAGACAGTCTGCGTGAGCAGTTGAACTCAGATAAATACAGTGGGGTAGTTCAGCTGATAATAATTTTTTCCCCAGTATTTGTTAGGATCTCTGGAATTACCATTCTGCATTCTGTTCTTTACATTTTTTTTAACACTCTTAAAAGTGTAACAGTTGTCATCTTTTTTTTGTCTCCCCACCCCCCTGGAAAAAATCCCAACAACTACTTTTAAGCATTGAGTAAAGCACCTTTGAAAGGTTCTTGTGATTTTTGGGGTACTTCTGGAGCTTCTTGAGCTGAATATTAATGCCTGCACTTGTTCAAGGAAGAGAAATGCAACATCATATGGCATTTAGTATGCATGCCGGAGATGCTTTGTAGAAGCAGATTTATTGACCCCTTCACTGTCTTGCTTAATGAGCTACCAAACAAAATAAAATGTGGGAATGCTGAGCCTTAGTGCTGCTTGTTTGAGACAAAGCATGGTGCTGGGTAGTGGTATTGCTAGAGAAAAATCCTAAACATGTCCAAAGACTGAGGAGTGTTTTTTCATTTAAAAACTGAATGTATATTTAAGCAAGTTCTTAATAGATTGAATCACATAGTTTTTTTGTGCCCAAATATAATAAACTACTTTTCACCTCATTTTGCAATTCTAGGGTGCAGTAGAACCCATGCAGATTGACGTAGATCCACAAGAAGATCAGCAAAATGCACCTGATATCAACTATGTGGTGGAGAACCCCACTCTGGTATGTGCTGATGAGGGCTAGTGGATTACATTTCTTGGACATGGACTCTTCCTTTGAGGTTTTGGAAAAACCCTCATTTTACTCCTTATCAAATTGTTATGTAGAGATTAATAGATTCTCTTCAGAGCAAGGTGGAGTAAGAATAGCTGTGATCTCTTCTGTAGCTCCTAGTCACATACTGACCTTTACTGACCTTTCTGAGATGAAGAAGGAATCGCTGCTTTGTGACTTTCTGCTTGCTGCCTGTTTGAGACAGTTTCCATTCTGAGATAGTTTAGTCCATCTCTGATTACTTAGAGATGCGTAATTCCTTTATTTTGAGGCTTAGTCTTTGAGGAGCAAGGCTCAGGTGCTTTAAGTTATATTAATCAGGATTGAATTCTTTCATTTTTTGATCCTCTGGAGACTGACTAAAGCCCACAGAACTGTAGAGTTATAAAAGGCGGTATTTGCTCATATCCGTTTCTTCAATTTTTAGTTAATTGTTTGATACTTTGAGCAATTTTTATGTATTAGCTCTGTAACAGTGAGAGATGGGTGTTGCAGAAGAGAGCAAAAATGTTGATTGGAAAAGGTTAAAGCAACATTAAAATTGCAAAATAAAGCATTTAGTTAGGAAGCTTTGGATCTCATATAACTTCTGGAGCCTTAAATGGTTCCTCTTGTCCCTATGCCTTCTTAACAATTGTCACATGGTTACTCACTGTGTACTGCACAACTCTTTTTTAGTGTTTTTTAGTTTGGTTTGTTAGTTTTATCTTTTTTGTTTGTTGTTTGGTTTGGTTTTTGGCCTATGACCTGATACCTTGTTTGATTTCATTTCATTTCAATTCTGTTCTGAAGCTAGAGTGATGAAACAATTAAGTTGTGACCTTTGTCTTTGGTATTACTATAGATCAAGTATGCCACAAAACTTAGCCATTTTCTTTTCACTGTAACTGATGTGAAGGACCATGATTACCCTTTGACATTCAAAGATCTGAAGAGTAAAGTGAAATTACTTGGGGATTTTAGGAGTATTGTATGCAATCAGGCATGAAATTGTGGAAGAAAGAATGCTCGTGTCATTGTATTTTTGAAGTTATGAGGCAAATAAAGCAGGAATCCTAAACACAATTTTTCAGTGCACATGGCGGTGTTTAAATCTCAGCAAGGTCATTCTTGCCCTGAATCAGGCAAGAATCATGTTAGAAAATTCTATGGTGACATCTGTAATGGTATCTTAATTTAGACATGCAGGGATGAGGGGGTCAGACATGACACAGGATGTATATTAGATGTGGGCAGGCAACCTGCATTAGGTGTTTCCTACTGCCTGAATGCTTGACTTTGCCCTGAGCACTCTGCTATGGGTGCTTGCATGTGGACTTCTGTCTTCAGGCAATCTCCCTGCCATGCTGTATCTTATCCTTACTAGTCATTTTGTGCTTCCCTTCTCCCTTCCACCTCAGGGCTTAAAATTTGTTAAGTGTTCGGAATTTAAAACTCAACTCCTTCCTCAAGAGTAAAAGATCTTATTTGTTTTCAGAGGAGATATTTTAAGAAATTAGTGGGAAAAAAGAATGCAAACTGTTATATGGAAGCTGTTTTTAATTATTTTTCAAGGAAGAACTACGTTTGGAATGGTTGTCTGGTTTAGGAAACTTCAGCTCAAATGATGGAAATTTGATAAAGTTATTAGCAGGTGATGTAACTGATGCTTACAATGGGTGAGCTGATACCTTATGGACAGCATCACACCTGAAATAAAGAAAGGGAAATTGTGATGTACTGCATGTTTCTGAGGAAATTACTAACCTTTGAAGAAAACAGAAATGGAATAAACTTACCTGATACTTCATTTGTCTGTGTCATGTTGCCCTCCATAGAGGGGTCAGGGCTGCAGGCAAACCTGTGCAGGTCACAGAGGAGTAGCCTGATTTTGTGTTGCATCTTCGCCTCTTAAGAGCAGGTCTTGTTTGCAGGATTTGGAGCAGTACGCCTCGAGCTACAGTGGGCTGATGCGAATCGAGCGACTGCAGTTCATTGCTGATCACTGCCCCCAGCTGCGGGTGGAAGCTCTCAAGATGGCTCTGTCATTTGTCCAGAGAACTTTCAATGTTGATGTGTACGAAGAAATCCACAGAAAGTTGTCTGAGGCCACCAGGTACTAAAAGATCATGGGAATCTGGGGAGCTTTTTTATATAAGACCAGGGTGCCACAGTTTGGGACTTTGCATGTAATAATAGCATGTTCCTTATGCAAATTGTCTTTACCCTCAGAATTTGATAGCAGTGAAATATCTGTGTTCAGGCCTAAGGATTCATGCTTTTTAAAAAGATTAACACAAAAGACATAATCTCATTCTGAAGTCTTAGTATTTTAAAAGGCTACAGGTAGATATTGAGGAGAGTTTAGTCCTTGCAACTGCTTCAAATATTAATGAGCACAGTTTTCTTTTTTTAGTAGATTCTGGAGATGAAGCCTCTTCTAGATGCTTTGGTGTTCAGAAATTAAAACCATATCTGTTTGTCTTCTTTTGGTTTGTCCCTCTCCCCCAACAAGTTTGCTGGTTGAGGGTAGCCTTTGATACATCACTTGGCCATCCTCACTCCCTGTCTTTGTATTATTTTTGTTCCTGTGCATATTAATTTCTTTTCTCTTTTGCCCTGGGAGTCTTTACCATGTGTGTGTGACAGTATGTTCATTGCAGTCTGTGAAAAGGACTGTTGGCAAGAACACCCAAAGAACCCCACCCAAAAAACTCAGAATGTTTAAAATACTGGCATGTGAGTTCTGTGCCAGTGTTGTTGATCTGAGCTGGATGGAAAAAGAAGTTGGATAGTATCTGTACAGTGTAGGTTTGCAACCAAGCTGTTGCAATATCACTGGTGAGAGGGCTCATAAACACTTGCACCCTGTGTCCCATGTAGAGATGTTTGATTGGATTCAGTGACTCTTAGGAGTCATTAAGTATTTCCATTGCAGCTCTGTTACTAACTTGCTTTCAGTTGTTTTTATAGAGCAGGTTGTTTCTTTAAAATTAGCAGCGACTTGCTTGTAAATAAAATATCTGCAAAAGATCAGTAGGATAACTTTGAGAAGAATTTGTAAACATCTGTGGTGCTTTCATGATCGATTTTACTGTTTTCACTGGAGATCTTGGCATCTTTTTTCCCCCCGCATTGTGGTTTAAGCCCGGCCATAACTCATGCAGTCGCTCTCTTACTCCCCCCTCTTCCTCCCTCCCGCTCCCAGAGGGATGGGGAGGGGAATCAAAAGAGTGTAACTCCCACGGGTTGAGATAAGAGCAGTCCAGTAACTAAGGTATAACACAAACCACTGCTGCTACCACCAATAATAACAATGGCAAGGGAAATAACAAGGGAAGAGAATACAACTGCTCACCACCCACTGACCAATACCCAGCCAGACTGAGCAGTGATCTAGCCCTCCCAGGTAACGGCCCCCAGTTTATATACTGGGCATGATGTGCTGTGGTATGGAATACCTCTTTGGTCAGTTTGGGTCAGGTGTCCTGTCTCTGTTTCTTCCCGGCTTCCCCTCCTCCCTGGCAGAACATGAGACTCAGAAAGTCCTTGGTCAGACTAAACATTACTGAGCAGCAACTGAAACCATCGGTGTTATCAGCACCGTTCCCAGGCCAAAAGTCGAAACCACAGCACTGCAACAGCTACTAAGAAGGAGAAAAAAATGACTGCTACTGCTGAATCGAGGACACTCTCCCTCCATCCTTGTTTTCTCTTCGGTCTGGTTTTTATGTGCAGAACTGTCTGTTAGGATAGCAGGGCTGCTTAGCAGACCTTTGAAAAGTTTGCAACATAATAGCCCCACTCGAACTCTTTCCTTTCAGAGAACTGCAGAATACACCTGATGCTGTCCCTGATAGTGGAATTGAACCCCCTCCTCTTGACTCAGCTTGGGTTGAAGCTACACGCAAAAAAGCCCTTCTTAAACTGGAGAAACTCGACACAGATCTGAAAAATTACAAAGGGAACTCCATCAAGGAGAGTATCAGGTGAGATGCAGAAGGCTCTGCTGGAGCAAGGAAGAGCATTTTGCTCCTCCAGGCACCTAACACAGGATGTCAACTGCATTCAGTGCCTTAGGTCAGTGTGTTGAGTTACTTGTTTGGAACAAACTGACTGTGACCCTTTCTGAGCACACAGTTCATTGGTATTTTAATTCCTGTGCTCCAGGAGAGGCCATGATGACTTAGGGGATCATTACCTTGACTGTGGGGACCTCAGCAACGCTCTCAAGTGTTACTCACGAGCCCGTGATTACTGCACCAGTGCTAAACATGTTATCAACATGTGCCTCAATGTCATCAAGGTAGGAGGGTTTGCAGAAAGTGGTACTTGGTGTCTTTCTGATATCTGCTATGAAGTCCACCTATACTTCGCTCTGGTTACACTTCTCATGTCTGTAATGATACTGCTTGTCTAAGTAACACCATTTATCCATGCCTGTTCTACACTGTTTCTGGCTCTCTACAGGTCAGTGTCTACCTCCAGAATTGGTCTCATGTTCTGAGCTATGTAAGCAAGGCTGAGTCTACACCAGAAATTGCAGAAGTAAGGTCCTGCTTTTTAACTTGCATGAGTATTCCCTTTGTTTTCTGTCTCCAAAATTTGTAAAACTATTTATTCTTTTCCCCCTTCATTACTTGCTCTCTGTAAGACTCCTTTCATCTTGCAGCCTATTCATTCTCTAATTTAGTCTCCTTGGCTGCTGTACTATTTCTTTTCTGTTGTTGCTTTTCTCCCATGATTTGTGTGTAGGAAATCTGACTCATGGTAAAAACAGCCTTCTTATCCTCAGTTCTTGCTATATTTCCCAAGACAAATAAGATGAAGTTACCTTGCTGTTGAGATTTGCAAGTTAATTATTAGGATGAATTATCTCAAGGACAGTTGTGATCAAAATGGTTTTCATACTGTTTGCTCACTACTGCTTTTTCTTAACCTTTAGCAAAGAGGAGAAAGAGACAGCCAGACACAAGCAATTCTTACCAAACTGAAATGTGCAGCAGGTGAGTGAATCCTTCAGCTTCCTGTATTGTCTCCCCATCTTTCTGCCTGTTAGCTGTCCACAGGGTTCTTTGATGGCAGTGTACACTTGGTTTATTTTTTCTCTCAGATTTGTCAGACTTTATTTTCTCACCAGAAATGCAAAATTTGATAAAGCTGATGAGATGTAACTGCTGACTTGGTTTTGCTATTTCTTTCTTCTCCCTAAATTTCTTCAGAGAAGATGCCAGTGTGAGTCAGCGTAGTTCAAAGGTCACTAAGATACTGCCTGAGAGTCTCATTTCATTTCAGTATTGAAGGCACTAGCAACCATGCCGGGGGCCTGTTGGACTCTCCAGATTTTGCAGTTTCTCCTCATTTGTATGCTGTCATAAACTAACTTTTCCTCGTTCCTAGGCTTGGCTGAACTAGCTGCTCGGAAGTACAAACAGGCAGCAAAGTGCTTCTTATTGGCATCATTTGATCACTGTGATTTCCCTGAGGTGAGGTCCAAGAGGGAGGTGTGTACAGGTCTTGAAAGGGTTGTAATTCATCTAAGTATTAGGCTGTAAAATTCAGATGTTGTAGTTATTCTCACAGCACTCCTGCATAGTTTGGTGGTTGCCGTGGTGTGAATTGTGTTGGTTTTTTGGGCTTTCAGTTTTGGGTTTTGTTTTTCTTTTTTAGTCTCAGTTCTTGGATTCTCTAAGTGATATACTCTAGATCACGTGGGAACTACCTGTGAGATTTGTGTATCTCATATCTCAGATCTCTGTATCTGTAGCTCAGTCAGTAGACTGTCTGTTGGAATTGGCTTCTGCTCTCCTAGCAGTGGACAGTCACTCAGGCTCGGGGTGAATGCCTGAGAGCATGTGAGTGGTTCCACTGCGTTTCACAGGGACTAATCTTCTCACTGTGTGAAGGGGAGGCCTGGGGCTGAATACTTAATTCCGTCCTTCTGCCATTTTAGTAGTCAGTGACAGCCTTCTGTCTCTCTCCCTGCCCTCTTTCCAGCTGTTATCTCCCAGCAATGTGGCTGTGTATGGTGGCCTCTGTGCCCTTGCTACTTTTGACCGTCAGGAACTGCAACGAAATGTTATCTCCAGCAGGTAAGTGATGCCTTGAGAAGAGTTTGTATGTACTGGACATCTTTTGGGACATGGGAGTTGAGAGTGGATTCTGTCAGGAGAAAGCTATTACTCCTTATATATATATATAGGAGAAAAAGAATCACAGAGCCTCAGTTTGGCTACAGCAGTAAGTGATGTTTCACTGTCTAAACCACAGTGGTTAATTTTTATATTACAATGGCAGTTTCCAGCCCAGGTCAAATCCAGCATATGCATAGCCCGGTTTTCTCTCTCCATCACTGGTGCATATCGGAGATGAATTCAGAGGTGTAGAACCCTACAGAGGCAGCTGTAAGATAATTTGCCATCTTGTTTTCACTTGTTTTGGTGTACATTAGTTGTATTAATACAATTTAATAATTCTTAATGCAACTTGTGGTGTAATCTAACTATGACATATACGAGGTTAAGAGAATTACAGCCTTGGAAAGAAAATGGATATTTGTGTGTCATAGATTTGAATTGCAATGATACTGAATTCCTGTCAGCCAAGTGTATGGAAGTAATAATTTTAAACTGATGTGAGAAAAGGGTTGTTATGCTGCTATTTTATTGGCTGATTCATAGGTTGAGATCCCAGGGTTTGCAAATCTCTGATGGAGAACTGGGAGAGCGCTGAGAAAGAGTGTGCATCCCAAAGATTTCCCACGCTTATGATAGGTTATTTTCCTAAGACAGTTGCATGCTCAACCTGCCTATGCCATGCTGTCCTTGGTGAAGGCTGTGCTTTGGAAGGGAACACAAAAGCTGGCCAGCGCAGACCACAGTGCATGCACAAACATGGCCTATTTTTTCTGGTGGTGTGTCCTCATTTTGACGTATTCCCACTAATATTTTTTTGTTTTGTGTTGACAAACACTTCTACTGCTTGGTTTGTCAAAAGTCTCTTGCCTTCCTTCACCATAGCTCTGATGCTGCACTGCATTTCTTTGTGTTCCAGGCTCCCAGACCTGTTGAAAATGGTTTGTGTGGTCTGTTAGAGAGTAAAATCTTGGCATTTTCAAATCTTAGTGAGAGTCTGTAACCTTGCAACTTGGAGTGATGGGGTTGTGGGGTATTTAAGTGGTGGGTTCCAGTGTCTTACCACTGTCATCTTTACCTGTAGCTCCTTCAAATTGTTTCTGGAGCTGGAGCCACAGGTTCGTGACATCATCTTCAAGTTTTATGAATCTAAATATGCTTCATGCCTGAAGATGCTGGATGAGATGAAGGTGAGTTGCAGGGTAAGATTGCAGAACCAGATCCTTCACCTGCCTTTAGTGAGAAGCAAAGACTGTTAAAAGTAGCTACTAAGAGTGTTCAGCTCTTTTATGTCTTCTGTCTTGTGATAAGGCTAATGGAAATTGGGGGTAGTTTAGCAAGTTTTTTAAAATAGATTGCTATATTTATTCATTCATTCTTGTTTTATGGTATTGTCTTGCTGTAGTGTAATATCCTTAAGGTGTAGCTATATACACATATTTGTTTCAGAACATTCTTTTCTTTGTGTTTGTGTTTGTTTGCACAGGACAACCTGCTGCTGGACATGTACCTTGCACCTCATGTCAGGACACTTTATACCCAGATTCGAAATCGTGCCCTTATTCAGGTACTTGTTCCTGTAATCCTCAGATTGGATGAACAGTAAGAAAGGCCATATCTTTGTAATTGCTTTTCCCATGGTTTTCCAGAGGGCAGGGAGTACAGTTGGCAACTGAGTATTTTCTTCTTCCTAGTACTTCAGCCCCTATGTGTCAGCAGATATGCGCAAGATGGCCATTGCTTTTAATACCACAGTGGCTGCTCTGGAAGATGAACTTACACAGCTGATCCTGGAGGGACTGATCAATGCCAGAATAGACTCGCACAGTAAGGTGAGTGCATCAGAGCCACTGAACAGCTGTACTAAGACAGAAACTCTCCATTCTGGAGCACTTTGAAGTTGCATTCATCTGTTGTGTCTGGTATGTTTAGTAGGGCTGAGCTGTGTGTAAACTCGGAGTCCCTGATACCTTGGCTGTGTTCTCTTGTGCAGAAAGGACTTCCTGCTGTGGAACTCTGTCATAACTCTTGTGTACAGTTCTTTGTATTGGTTACAGATTCTTTACGCTCGAGATGTAGATCAGCGTAGCACAACTTTTGAGAAGTCTTTACTAATGGGCAAAGAGTTTCAGCGCCGTGCCAAAGCCATGATCCTGCGTGCTGCGGTCCTGCGCAACCAAATACATGTGAAGGTATGGGCATGTTAAATGTGGACTTTGAGACAATGTAAAGATGTTAATTTTTTTTCTTTTTTTTTAACTGAAACTGTTAAAATTGGTGATTTGAAGATTCTGGGGGGAAATGGATTTATTGTGCTTATGATTGGACAGATTCTCACAGTAGTAAATATAAATATATAAGGAACAGATGTTTCTGGCCAACACATTCACCTGCTTATGCAATGCAGTGTGTCCTTTGAAGTTCACATGCTTGGGTTGATTCTAACTTATTCATTACATATCTTTTATCAAAACAAAGATTGCTTTAAGTAATTTTTTTGGCAGAGGAAGTAAAAAATGCACGAAGTGCTTGGAGTATTCCTTCCAGGATGCAGTTCCAAAAGAACGCCCTCAGGGAAGATAGGCCATCTACCACAGAACATGTAAAATTCTGTAGTATATTAATCTCTATGATGACTAAATGGCAGATAGGAATTAACTTCAAGGGCCAACAGCAACTTGTATGTGGTAAGCAAGAGTGGCTTAAAAGTTCTGATTTGACTTTTTTAGGAACAGTTGTTGTGAACTGTAGCTGTAGAAATTGTAAACACAAAGCTTTTGAAAGCCATCGTTATTTATGAGTTGGGGGTGTGCTCTCCCACTGCTATTAATCCCGCTGTGCTTCACCTGTGCTTCATTTGGTCTCTCAGGAAGCACCCTGCAGGGTATTTACACATCACTAACTAGGATGTGTTTTGGTCTTGTTGCAGTCTCCTCCAAGAGAAGGTAGCCAAGGGGAACTTACTCCAGCAAACAGCCAGTCCAGGATGAGCACCAACATGTGAAAAACTTCGGGTACTACCAAAAGAAATGGTCCCTCCAGGACTATACCCATTGTCTCACCCACTAACTGCTGAGCTTCACAAAGTGTCCCTGTCTCCCTCACTTCTTGCTCAGATTGAGAGGGTCAGGGCTGACGGTGGATAATAATGAATGTTCCTATAACTTCAGTTCTCCTTGAAAAGAAATTCTTTCTAAAAACAGCATCCCTGCAATGGGTCATCATTTCAGTTTTGGTAGAACATCTTCCTCCATTTTCATTCTCCACCACTCCATAAAGAGCTGTCAGGTTATTCACACAGATGCTGATTTTAAGAGTTTTTCAGCTGCTATTAGTTTTCATGTTTCAGAGCTGCAAAAATAGTGTTAAGTTGAATGGACATGTGTGATCTAAGATGAATTTCACTAGCCTGAAAGTTTTGCCTTGATTTTGAGCAATGCTGAGCTTTCAGTTTATTCCAGATAAACTTCCATTGCTTGCAGTTATGGAGGTAGAGTTCTGATGGGAGAGGAGGCTTCCTCTGGGAAACTCTTAATGACTTTTTTACCTGCACTAGAAAACATGGCACCGCTTCCATGCATTCAGTTACAGGCCTTTATTTTAGGGTGTTATGTTTACCTGGATGCAGGTTTTTTCTCTTTGGGACTATGTTTTCAAAGACCTGTTTGCTAGTGTTTTTCCCACTTGTGTGTGACCTGGCTTTGGGGTCTAGTGTTATCACACAGCAGTAAATTTCTTTCTTCATGCAAATACTGCTGCTTGTCCAGTCTTACTGCCATAGTGTGTGATGGTTTCCCAACATGTGCAACACTTGCTTCTGGTAGCATGGATAAATGCCGTAAAATACCACTCAAGTCCTGGGGAAGAGCTGAAAACAGTCAATTTAGGTGTCTCCTTCTCCAGGTGCTTTTATTCTGCTTTTCCTTTTATAAAGGGATTAAAGGTAGCAGCCCAGATGTGTGTGTTCTGTGTTAACAAAAGGAGATATGCACTGAATTTTCTGAAGTCACTGCAGCTTTGCATTCAGCTGATCCATAAGGCAAGCTAAGAATTTTGTTCCAGCCCTGGCTGGTCTGGCAGCTGCCTCAGCTGACTCCAGATGTTCCTGTTACCGTGTTCAAGCTTTTCCTCCTTTTCCTTTTTTTTTTTTTTATGAGTTGTTCTATCTCGTGCATTAAAGAACAGGATTAAAAAGCTTGCGAGTATTTGGAGTTTTGTGTTAAAGTTGGGGTTTAAGTATTTTGGTCTCAAGCCATTGATTTTTTTGCTAAGCTTGATGATGTTTTGTAGGCTATTGTCATTTCTGATCTGATTCGAGATGTAGTTTGGATGGACTGTGAAGAAAGTACAACTGGAGAGAATGTTCTAGTACTAACACTCCCAGACTGCATTTGCACAGCTGCCAAATTGCAACAGTGCTCTCTCCCTCTGGCTTTCTGTGCTTTTCATGACTTAGGTGCTGAAAATGGAAGCAATAGTTCCTGTGAGGTGTTTGGTTAAATGTCTTCCATTTGTCATGGGAAAACTCTCATTTTTGAGGGGAGAGAGAGCTGTTTAATGAAGAACTTTGAGTCAGGCATCATGAATGGCTGGTTTAGTGAGAAAGGCAAGTTGAGTCCTTGGGTAAATTGCTGTTTAAAAATATTTCTTTATAAAAATGCTGGGAAAGTAATTTTAATGCTTTCTGCTCATGCTGAAGGAAAGCTGTTCAGTCCTTTAGTACTTACACATTCTTGCTTTCTTCCTAAGATGGGCTGCTAATAGCATTTCTAAGAAGTGCTGTGCTCTTGTAAAGGTGGTTTTGCAACCCAGTTAGGTGCATCACATCAGCTGACTGTCTTTGCTTACGCACAGCTTCCACTATCTTCATTTTATTATCTTCTCTTCCTTCCTGGAGGCTTTCTGCTGGAGGAATCCTCAATCGTAAATGGGCATCTTCAGCATCTCTGCTCTTCAGAGATCAGCACTTATCTGCTCCCGGGGTGGGAAGCACGTATCCTTTAGTAGTCAGCATGGAGCCCACGAGGTGGCAACAGCAGTTTCCAGCTCTTGCTGTGGCCCGAGGCAGTTCCATAGCTGAGGCAGAGGTGAACAGTTTCTCCTCTCCAAACAAAAATGTTTACAACTTCTTCTGGACAGACAGAGCATTCTCTATAGTTGCCTACTTCTTGGCACTGCTAAAGCATAGTGTATATTTTTGTACAGAATTATTGGCATGTAACTCTCCTTTAGCCTGTGAAAGAAGCTGCTGTTGCTTTAGGATCTCATAGATGTGAGTCTGGGCTGTTCAGGTGTATTTCTTCTAGACATTATTCATTGCCTCCTCCAGTCCTGACTACCGGCCAAGCAAAAATCAGGGAATACTACACAGCCACAGATACAGTTCTGTATAACTTGCATGCATAAGCAGTTCCCCTAGTGAAAGATTTTTCTTACCTTAAACTTCTAAGTAGTATCCCAAGTAATAAATGGGAAAATAATGACTCGGAATGAATTTCCAGTGATTCCCTGTGACCACCAAGGTAATCCAGTGGGTGAAGTTTTGTGTGATCTGTAGCACGTTGATATGTCTAGGATATGTTCAGAAAAAACTTGTTTAAATGGATTTCATGAACTTGTACAGCACTTTGTTGTTGATGAGGAAGCAAGTGCCAATGGGAGTCCATAATTGATGGTATCTTCATACAGTGTAATCCTCAGTGTCCTCATCCTGCTTTCTTTTGGTAAAGAAACTGCCACTATAAGATTTGTGTTGGAGTAGTTAGTAATTACCTGGCTAGAGCTCGTCTCGCAAAGTGTTGCTAAAGGTTTGCAGAGGGAGGTCCTTAGGAGGGGAGATGACATTTCTGTTTGGACTGTGGCTGAGGGCAGCATCATCTGTCAGCTGCTGTTGTCTGAAAGACATCAGTGGATGAAGGAGAAAGATTGTTGTGTCTTTGCCTGGTGCCGTGCATGTATGATCTGTACACTGATTTCTGGGACTCTGCTGTAATGGCCTTTCAACTTAGTTGAAATTTCAGCATTGTTCCATCCTCTGGACAGCTGCCCAGACTGCTGCTGAATACTGTGTTATTTCTGATACAATGCAATAGAAACCTTCAGAAAAACAACTGAGGGAACTTTGGCCCCTGACAAAGGCCCATGGGGCACAGGCAGGGAAGTGCTGCTCAAGCATGGGTTTTTAACTTTTCTTTTTAGACTTTTAAGAGTAAAGTCTCGACCAACTTAATTTGGCCTTTCAAGGTTCTTATGCCATCTCCTTCGTTCATTTACCTATGAAGCAGATGAGAGTGAGGCAGCAGTGTGCTCCACAGGACAGTGCTCTTAGCAGTTTCTTGTTCCACCCCCTTGTGAGAGCTGAGACTAACACAAGTCAGCATTTCATTTTTTCAGTAGTCCATCAACTGTGAATATGCAGTAGGGTGAAACCCACCAAACTGGCATGGAACTGACTTATCTCTGATGCTGTAGGGGAACAGGGGATTAATTATGCTCTGCTTTGACAATGAGCTTTGTACTTCAGCTGGTATTCCTGTGGAGCTCTGAGTTCCATTCAATGTTTCAGAAAGTCTGACAGACCAACCTAGCTTTAGATTATCTCACAGGATAACTTGATCAGGCTAAATGAAATAGAAAGGGAACAGAAAATGGCTAATAGGGTATGACAGCCTCTGAGAGAAATGTATGAAATTGAGTAGTTAGAAGTTGGGTAAATTCATAATGCAGTAAGAGTTTCTTGACAGCAAAGAAATAATTTGAGCTTAGGCTTCAGTAGACTTACGAAAAGCTACAGACTGAAGGGTAGCTGCATTAGCAAAAAATGGTCTAATTCAAACAAGAATTCAAGTGGAAAGCTCTGAAAATCTGTAGACCAGGCCAGGTAATCTTGTTGCCCTTGATCTCACAGACACCACTGTTTCAGTTCTTTAATGCTTCTGCAGCTGTAGCTTTGGCTTTGACTCTTATACTCCCTGTGCTCGTAGTTTATGTAAGTGTGAGGTCTATGTGTATATAAGGTTTGTAGCCTGTAAATCCATGCTGAGATCCAGGGGTTTGTCTCCCAGCGCCCAGAACAGGGGCTGATGTGCTGCTTTTTGTCCATTTTTTTGTTTTTGTTTTTTCTTTTAATCCTGCCTGCCTCCTCTCACGAGCTCTTTGCCAACACAGGCGTTTGCCTTCCTTTTTGTCAGGTGAATGACTACTACTCTTTTGTGTGCCTCTGAAAATGGATTTAGATACAAGAATCCAATCCCCCTCAAACCCAAAGATAGGATCATTTTCACCATCATTCTGCATGCAGAGCTCTGCCTTTTCCTCCAGGTATTTCCATTCAAGTTAACTAGTGTCTTATCTTCTTGAAGGCCTGTGAAACAGTAACAAAATAGGACATTGCCTTGCTCACTTGGCAGGCTGAATATCTTTTTTATTATACAGGGTAATAAGTATATTGCCTGAAAGCAATCCCTAGTTAGTGTAGGTGCAGATGTGTCCAGCATGAATGGTAAATGGCTGGGCTTTTGCTTATGTTGTAATACTGCTCCTAATTCACAAGCTTTTTTTATTAAGGATTGACAGAGTGGTCATCTCCACCTCCTCAATCGCAATGTATCAGCTTCTAGAATGTCTTGGAAGTTCAGGCTGAAACTTTCCACTAGCGTGATGTAGTTAATGCACAAAGGAAGTTCTGTGTTGCAGTGCCTGCCTGAGCAGTTTCCAGCCCTGTGGGAGGAGCACTGCAGTCTTCTGCCACAGCATGGGACAGGAGCCCACAAGACAAGTGTGCATCTGTCTGCATTGCCTATTCAGAAAGACCTTGGAAGAGTAGTTAGGGATGCATATGCCTTAAACACTAATTCTGTATAGAGATGTCCAAACTGGGATTCCCAAGAATAAGGACCTTCCTGAATTTAGGAGCCTAATTCCAGCTTGATCCTTTTTTCACACTGGTGATTCTGTGATGAGACTACTTGTGAGAGATGTGTTCTGAAATCCCACTGTGTGGTTAAGAATGTGACCTGAATGTCTCACATAGCACCAGTCCACTGGTGTGTCAGCACAGCAGGTGTTTCTCATTTCTTTTCTGACTCTGTAAACTCTTCTCTGGCACAATGAGCAGTGACTGAGCTTTCTGATGGTCTGGGGAAGCTGTAAATGGGAAGGGTTCAGATAAGCAGTTTGAAATTCCATAATAATGAACGTTTAGCTTTTTATTATGAGAGGCTTTTCAAACAGACAAGGGAACTCGGAGTACTTGACAGCTTTAAAGCGTGCGACTGTGCGAGGGAAGAAGTGAACATTTCCACAAGAGGTGGGAGATGTGGTTCCAAGCTCCCATGTTTAAATAAGGCACAGAAGCATTTTTAAACATGGTTCTCGCACACTGCTGGCTGCGCTCTTGGGTGCCTGCCACAAGCTTCCCTCCCTCTTGCTTTCTGTGCTAGTTTCAATTCACAAGGCAAGCTAAGTAACACCTGCCAACTTAGTAGCTAAACTTGATTTGAATACAACGGTAGCCAGAAATGATGAAAGCTGCTGAAAGTCGTGGTTGATGAGCTGATTAGAGTTGGAAGATGCTATTCCAATAACATAATGGAAAATGTTTTCTTCAAGTAACAAGCAAATGAAATGGGAAGACTCAACAGGAGAGTTTGAACTACTTTTATTGTCATAATCTGTAGAAAGCCACAACTAAATGTTAGCCAGCATTTAAGTCCAGCCTCCAAAATGCGTATGACGTTCTTAGCTCTTGTCCCTCTAGAGGACCTGGTGCATGGGAACAGCTAGATAAAAGAAAGCTAGATGTAGGCAAATGTCTAAAGAGATCAAGATGCACACACTAGTGTGATAGGGGAGGTGCCTTAAGAAATAGTATGTTTCATGTATGAACACAGCATAGATGCAAGTGAGCATAAGGGTGGTTGACACAAGGGTAGGCCAAGGCCTCTGCTTCACATGTGGTCTCTGTTTAGGGATCTCTTAATCTTGGTTATGGGCTCTCTTGTTAATGTTTTGAATGAGAATGTTTCTCCATGGATTGACTCAAGTTTACAGCTATTAGCAGTTCAGGGTAGTACTGAACTGCTATTTCAGTTTTCAGCACACTCTCCATGTGTGAACTCATGACTGTAAACTGTAACATAGTTCATAATGCAGGTTAGGAAATAGAAACTGAGCTTGCAGGGCTCAAGGGGGGATGTACACATGCATGCATGACCACGTACATACGCATGTGTGCATAAGCAGGGAAGGGTCATTGTGAAGTCAAAAAAACCTCATGTTCAGAAGGGTTTTTAGCCTGGTCAGGGCCTTGCTTCAGCTTCTGGGGCCTCCAAGTGTTTCTGGCATTGAAAAATACCATGCTTGCCCCCTCTGTTGCAGGGGCAGGGAAGGGCTTGCCTTGGGGTCACAGGGGCCTGGTGCTGCCTTTGGTTCCTGACCTTGGAGGCACTGTGGGTTTTTGGTCTGTTACTATTCAGTAATGCAGACCTGGTATTCTGGGCACTGGGTTTCCAGTGCATTTCCTTTCAGGTCCAGCATAACCTCCAGAGGGGAATATCTGACAGATTCTGACAGGCAGAGGGAAAATCTCTAGAAAAACAAGTGTCCGGCAGATGAAGCATCAAGGAAGGAAACCATAAAAGTCTCCCTCCTGGCTTCTGTCCTTCCAGTTGTGTTCAAAACAGCTCTGCCTCTGCTAAATTACCTATTTTTATTTTGAATTTGTGGAAGGTACCCACCTAAGTCAGCTCCAACCTGTGGAGGTTCTGTGGCACAGGCTGAACACAAGAATATAGGAACACAAATGGCCCCCTCACCCAGCCAAACCCTCAAACTGTAGACCAGAAAGTGATAATACAGAGTATGCACTCAGAATGCATT
The DNA here is from genome assembly GCA_039720435.1 of Amazona ochrocephala. Lineage (NCBI taxonomy): Eukaryota > Metazoa > Chordata > Aves > Psittaciformes > Psittacidae > Amazona > Amazona ochrocephala. Next base: position 95,200,495 of record CM077879.1, read on the forward strand.
ACTACATACTGTACAGTGGTCCACTGTGTTGGCCTTTTGCTTGCTATATGTGCTTGCAAGACTGAGAACTCAACCACAGGATAATTTCTTGTCACTGGCCAGTAAAAGTTGCAGGAGCTGTTGGGGAATTGTTACACACCAACCTAGAATAAATTAAAAACAAATAAGACCAATTATGACTAAAATCTGCCTCCATGGAGGCAAAGTGAGTGGCTTAAACCAGGCACACAGCCTAGCAGTGCTCATGAACATACACCACACCTCTTGGTGGTCTGGCCATGTGACTACAGAGGTTTGGGTTGTGGGCAGCTACCACCCCCTCAGTGCCTGATGCTCTCAGTTGCAGACAAGCCTTTTGGGATGGGCATGAACAGTTGCTCAGGACCAGGCCAGGCACATAACTCTCATGGTACCCCCTGCCCCATGCCTGTTTCTTTGTCCTACCCTTTCCACTTCCTTCCTTCTCTTCACCGCTTCCCTTGGAGGAACAGTAGTTTAAGACCTACTGATTTTGGAGTTGCGGGCACTACTTCTACAAAGGTCTTGTTCATAACATGCTAGCTTTGCCAGACCGGGCAGGGCTAGACTGCACAGTTAACAGGCTTCACAATGCATCATTGCTTTGCCCCTTCAGTAGGCTACAGGTGACAAGAAAGCATGAACAGATTTGCTGCTTTTTGTGCACTGAGACAGTCAGTGCCAGCACCTCTGAAGAAAAGCTGCTCACACTGCAGCATATGCTGGAGCATGCAGTGACAGAAACAGCATTCAGCACACAGTCCCCAAGGAGGTAAATTTTCAAAGCTGAGCTAAGCTTTAGTTATTTATTCTAGCTTAAACATGGGGTGGCCTCACTTCCATTTGTTCAGTCTATTAAAGAGCTGTGTACCACTGCTGTGGGTTTTTTGGGCTGGTTTGTTTTTTTTTGGCTGCTGATTCTTTGCTGCATCCTAAACACTGTAAGGCTACACAGGCCAAATGCCTAGGGAGACACAAAGAGCCCATGGGGAAAAAAAGGTAAAAGCCAGATCGGGGTCTTGCATATATAAACCTGTGTCTGGTTTTGACACACTTCTCACAGAATATATCAGGTGGGAAGGGGAAAGAATGATCATATAGTTGAGACCTCGAGCAGGGAAAGGTTCATGAACTTGGTTCTGACTTAGTTTCTGACTACCCTCCCTATTTATAGAGATTTCATTTTGCCCCAACCTTCGGCTCATGGGAGACAATTAAGCTTTGTACTGTAGAAAACTAATAATTGTTAATACACAATGTTGTTACAGCAGCATCTGATACTTTTACATTCACATTTTCAACGAACAGATAGATTCTTTTTTGCATTTTAAAACGTGGCCTGTGGAAGCTCAGACAAATGTGACACATTTTCTGCTAGTGAAGAAGTCATTGACATTACTGTTTTTAGCACACCAGAAGGCTGGTCTAATACAAGAAATTTATTCCCCAATATAAAAACAAGAGATAAAAGGTTAACGAACATACAAGAGGCAGACTGTGATGGCAGCTTATATAGGTTGCCCCCACCCAAAAAATGCAGCATTTTCATTCTTTAAAACACAGCATGAGAAATTTAATTGTACCCTTTTTATTTCAAATGCAGGATAATTCCCTGAGTAAGCAGCATTTGACGTAAAACTTTTCAAGAACTTACTTAAAATAAATCTGAGGAACAAGTTCGCACAGCTGATGGCGAGCTGGAGATGGCGTGTTCCTTGGCCCAGGGAGGCAGAGGTCTGGCAGAGCTCTTTTAACTGGGCATTGTCAAAGCTTCACACTGCACTGGCACCAGCCTCCTTCAGTACAGCAGTCTCCCCCACATCTACATCTCCTCTCCGACTGACCTCTGGGTTTTGAATTACTCTTTGACTACTCTGCCATGAAAGGGATTTTTCGTATTTGGTCTTAAAAAGTAAGCCATGACCTGAAGAAGCAAGAATGAGGAAAAACAAACAAACCAACCTGAAATGAGGTGACTGCACTGGTAAACAGAACAGCTCATTCCTTACAGTTACAAAGAACGGGTTCTCATAGTCTGGAAACCATGCATCCCAAGGCTGTAGATTTTAACACTGCCAGCTCCTCCCCTCCTCTTCCCCATCTCCCCCCAAAAAAGCAAAAGAAGTTTAAAGCAATGAACATACATGGGAGATGAGATATTTGCTCAGTGACTTGAAGGAAGCTGCACTTACCTGGGCAGTCTGCTGTCGCTTTGAATGCACTTTTCTTACAGCAGCCTCGGCACATGTTAAACACACATTTATTGCCCTGGGGTGGGGATGAAGAAGCTCGGATCAGTTAAAATAAAATTATTAGTGTTTACTACAATAAGCAACAACAATACAGCTCTGCCTATTCATACCTTGGAAAAATATCATGAACTTGTGCATTAGGCAGTCACACCTCAGCCTAATGAAGGTGAGAGAGGTGATGTCATATCGGGGGGAGCCCCAGCTATCAACTGTACATAGACAACAAAAACCAAAACAAAAAAAAATACCCCAAACCAAGACAAACAGAAAAATTCCAGATTCAACTTCTGCAGCATCTGTAATGTGCTGGGCAGCCTGAGCTGCACAACACAAGCAGGTAAGTAAGTGCTGTAAGCACTTTGGAACAGCACTGTGACATTTGTTGCATGTGAGCTTGTTGTAGTTCTCTCCAAAAGCAGATGTGAAGCATGGTGCCTGACATGCTTGCTACCATCTGTAGCTATGCCTGAAGTAAATGTTACCACAGGAATTATTTCCCTACTTGCAGCTTAAAAAATGTCCGGAGTATATATTAAAATATAATGTATGACCCTTAGGAGACAGCAGCAGTTGAGTCTTGGAAAGCTGACACTAGCATTTAGCAATCTGGGTGGCTACAGTGCTTTGGTTCACACTTTTTTTGTTCCCCCAAATTCCATGACACAGCTTAGAAACACTTGATATTGGGGAGGGAAATAAAATAGGCCCGGTCACAAGATTTCAAGGGCTGTCTGCACCATTACAGTGATGTAAGAGCAAAACAAAAATAAGACAGCCCAGCTTCAGACAGGTCTGTTGACGCACCAAGCAGTGTCACCTGGATTAGCGATGAAACAGGGTGGCTTATGAAAGCAGCCCAGCTGAGTGCTCAGTGTTCTCCCAGCAATGAACACAGCAAGAAATACGCTGCCTCTTGAAATACACTCTTGCAGCAGCAGCTCCAAATTGAGCCCTAGCCGCTGTTTTTAAGGCACTACAACTGTTAAAAGGGAGCAACACTACATGCTGTAATGCTACTTTTTCAGCTAGAACACAAAATTATTCCTTGCATTTTACACCCTGCTTGCTAACATACCTTGCATGCACAGGTACATTAGCAGCAATAAATACACTCTGTTCATACAGCTCAGCAACATCTCCCTGTCAAGGAAATACCTATGGTCCCCAAGAGGAAACAAACAAAAAACCCCAATCAAACAAAACCCCAATGAACTCTTTTCACATATAAAATATTTCAAGTTTCAAAAATACATATGCTATACACAACCTGGAAAACAATTTAACATCGCTACTGGTGAAAGTTGATGTGAATCTGCTAGCAAAAACAGCTCAGAAAAATGAGCTGCTCATTCTTGTTCTGATTAAGGGCATAGATGCAAACCCAAGAGATTGCTGCCCGACACTTGCTACAGGCTATACTGCCGTGACATCAAAAGTATTTGCATTAGTACATCAGTAACTACAACAGTTATTCAAATTCTCGATCCTTGCAGAAAAACACTACCCACCACTAACCCTAGTAAAAGGGGGTTTGGTTTGAATTTCCTAGTAGAATATATATGTGCAACTACTGGAAGTTTGGAGATTTGTTTCCAGGAGCTCTTGGGAAGTTCATCTGACTCACTCAACTGTCATAGTGACAAATATCCTCAGCAGTAAGACTGCACTTTTTTGGAAAGGAAGAGAAATGATCTCAAAGACCCTACGTATGGTAGTGGGTTTTGTGCAGCACCTTTACTTCTGCTTATGGTTAAGAGGCTTTAGCCCAAGTATGAACTGACTTTTTTCCTCTATGTATCAGCAGGACTTGTTATGTATGCATTACTGAACACTGTCATGGACCTACCTCAGCATTCAGAACCACAGAATAGGTTGGGTTGGAAGGGACCTTTAAAAGTCATCTATTCCAACCACCCTGCAGTGAGCAGGGACATCTTTCTCTAGATCAGGTTGCTCAGAGCCCCGTCCAACCTCACCCTTCCTGGAATGGGCCATATACCACCTCTCTGGGCAACCTGTGCCAGTGTTTCTCCACCCTCATGGTAAAAAATTACTTCCATATATCTAGTGTGAATCTGCCCTCTTTTAGTGTGAAACCATGACCTCTTGTCCTGTTGTAACAGGCCCTACTAAAAAGCCTGTCACCACCTTTCTTAAAAGTCTCCTTTCAGTACTGAAAGGTTACAATAAGGTCTCCCCGAAGTCTCTTCTCCAGGCTGAACAATCCTGGAGACAACTCTCCTGGAACAACTTTCTCAGGCTTTCTGCATAGAGAGGTGCTCCAATCCTCTGACCACTTTTGTAGCCCCCTTCTAGACTTGCTGCAACGAGTCCATGTCTTTCCTGTGCTGAGGACTCCAGAGCTGGATGCAGTACTTCAAGTGAGGGCTTACTAGGGCAGAGCAGAGGGGCAGAATCACCTCCCTTGACCTGCTGGCTGTGTTCCTCTGGATGCAGCCCAAGATCCGATTGGCCTTCTGGGCTGCAAGTGCACATTGCCTGCTCATATCCGGCTTTTCATCCACCAGCACTCCCAAGTCCTTCTCCACAGGGCTGCTCTCAATCCCTTCAGCCCCAGCCTGTACTGATACCAGTGGCTGCCCCAGCCCAGATGCAGGACCTTGCACTTGGCCTTGTTGAACTTCATGAGGTTCACACAGGCCCAGTTCCTGAGTTTGTCCAGGTCCCTCTGGATGGCAACCCTTCCCTCAGGAGTGTCAACCGTACCACTCAGCTTCATGTCATCTGCAAACTTGCTGAGGGTGCCCTCTATCCCACCATCTTATGTCGCTGTTGAAGACATTAAACAGTACTGCTCCCAGTGTGGACCCCTATGGGATGCCACTCATCACTGTTCTCCATTTGGACATTGTGCCATTGACCACCTCATGGTCATTTAATTTCCATTTAACAGAAACACTCTAATGGACCACTGGCATTGACTTACCTTAGGGTTTCCACATTGATCACATTTTGCATATTTGGCTAGAAAAAGAGAGAGGATTTCAGCAATGGTATTTTTATGGGGAAGAAAGTAAACCAACCCAAAGAAAGCAGCATCAGCTTGGCACTTCTCTAGCAAGAGAGACTTTTTAAAATTAAAATACAGTACTTCAAAGAACAGTGCAAAGGTCAAGGACTTTTTAAGTGCCTCTAAGCTAAATCCAAACATGGAAAATTTTAATTCTCAAGTCAAGTGTAAGAGAGGAGGACAACTGCTTGAAATGCACAGGCAATTTCAAATACTAGTGACAGCTAAAATTCAATGTAAAAGCATTCTGATCTTAAAAAGATGATTACAGTGGATCGGTGACCAACTTCTTTAATCCTTGTTTTCTTTACTAATGAACATAATCTGAATCACATTGCCTACTACCAAAATTTCCCAGTAATCCTTCCTATTTTAAGACATTTCTACAACTACATGAACAAGGAAAATAAACAGTGGCTATTTATGTCAAACGTGGTATCAGCACCTTTCCGTGCATTAATCCAATAAATGGAACTTACGTTTTAAAGACGGATCAAAGCTTTTATTTGGATTTCTCAACTTCTTTTTTTGTTTATTCTTTGATAGAAGCTCAGCATTTCCATCTTCCTCCTCTTCCAAAGCACGCTTTCCTCGTGCACCTTTTTCATTGGCTCCATTCTCCTTGCATCTCTCCTTTGGCCTGAAACAGTGAATATCATCGTAAATTGGCTGTAGTGAACAAGCAGGTGATCCCCAGATGCTGTTCTGGTTTACTGAAATCTGGGTAAACTCCAAACTTTTCTATTATGGTGAAATTACAGGGAAGTGTCACCGCCCATAGAAGTGGAATAGAAAAAGTGAACTTTTTTGTTATCATTGGCTATTAGTAACAGACAAACTGTCTTCAGCTCAATTTTCACAACAGAAAGGGAATAAGTTATCTGAAAAGTCCGTCCATACAACACAAGCATCCTTTATAGAATACAATTTAGTTCTCATCTTTGCTACCCTGGCAGTTATCAGCAACATCCATGTTACATATAATGATAAAGTACTGTCAGGTAGTGTATTTGTTGCTCATCAGGTTCTCTTTCTGCTCTGCAGAGGAATTATTGGTTTTTACTTTCCAGAGAGAGAGAAATCTGAGAAGGTTCTAAAGGAGAAGATGCACACAATGAGCAATATCCCCATGAACAAAGCAATAATCCAGAAAAAAAGAAATGGGAACAAAACCGATCCAAAGTCTTCATTTATTTTCAAATTAATGCAAGCTCCTAGAACAGAGTTGGGTGGCCCTGTACCGATACAATAGGTGCAAAAGGCCTATGGGTCTCTGTCCATGTTAAAATAACTAACTTACCCCGGCCTGATGTATGGCTGGCAGATCCAGTGGAAGAAAGGCAACCCTTCTTTTGGCTTTTCTCCTTCTTTCTGATTAGCTATTTCTTCCTGCAGTATAGAGTTACAGTCAGTTTTCGTGAAGTTCTCAGGCAACACTCTCAGACAATACTTCAAACTCCAGGAAACCACAAATTGGAATTTAAAGTAAGTTATTGACAGTTAAATATAGGCAAAAAACTTCTACTAAGAGAGATTAATTGAAGCAGATTTGTAACTCTTAAATCCTGTGTAAAACTGTTCAGACTTTGGGAGCTGCTACTGTAGTAAACTACCAACATCAAGGTTGCTAAGCCACAAAGTTTCAGTGAAGTGACTAACAGACATCAACTGTATGGCATACATGGTAAGTTCCCACCAAGTGCAGACAGTGTTGTTCTGGGAGGTTAGGACCCATCTTAGTACCTGGCATCGTAGTTTCAGCTCCCTGTTGACATCTACAATGCCCTCTAGAGTCTTCACTTTTGCTAATTCTTCACGCAGTTGCTGGTAAACTTGAAGCCTGAGGCAAATCCCAAACATCAAGTTATTTTATTCATTATTTCTACATTGAGATCAACTGAAAATATATTTATAAAAGCTTTTCATCGATTTCTCTTGCTGCACTTGCCTTTGGTAGAAGCTTATATTCTTTCTTGTAAGTTCAGAGAAAACCACACCTACCCACTTACTCTTTTCCAAATAAACATTTGGCACACAACCAAGGTACTTTGAGATAAGCTAACATCAGCTACTCCTCAGTAGCTGCTCATGGCCATCCTCTTACTCCACAACAAATGCAAGATAACTTGCCTCACACTGAACACAGAGTTAGTTAACTTGTGTTTGCCACAAAGTGCATATATGCATCCGGGCAATTCTCACATGGTAGTTGACATACTGTGAGCTCACACCTAGTTATCTTGTGGTAACTTGTTCATTCCCCATGCCCTGTTTTCCAGATATACAGTGAAGGGTAAAGGCCTCAGCCCGCATTCTGTCCAGCCAGATCCAGGAAAGAAAACCTTGCAGCATACTCATTCTGTCCAAACAAATCCTTGTCTAGAAAACCCAGACACTTGCTAAGCAAGATGAGTCCTGAAAACGTGAAGAGTTCTCTGGAGATACTCACGTGTGATGCCAAAGCTTGAAGAGATGAGCCCTAACATAAGACAATGGACAAGGGTACTTCTGCACTATCTCCAGATACTCCTCAGCCATCTCCCACACCAATGGGTTTCGGCCCTCAAACAAAGCTGGGTTATGGAGATTACCTTCTAGGGAATGAAAAGAAATACTCAAACTTCCATTTCAGGATTGAAACAGAAAACAAAAACTAGGCTCTGGAGCTTGATCAGCTCTGTTGTGATTCCACCAGCCAGACACAGACACATCACCCATGTACTCAGAGAGGAACACAGGGTACATAACACTCTAGTCTGACCGCAGGATACTATATTTGACTATACAGTTCTTAATTGAGCCTAGTAGCTCATATCTAATTGAAGTACATTTTCCAGAAAGGCATCCGATCTTAACACAAACACAGTAAAAGATACTGACAAACAGAAAAATCACTGCTTTTGTTGCCCAGTTGCTAAATACTTGGACAGGGGATGTCTTATCTTATGTCTGTCTTAACATTCATCTGGCCTAAGTTTACAGATGCTGCTTCTCACTATGTTTTTCTCTATTAGCTTCAAAAGCTTTTGTATTTTCTAAGAATAAGATTCTACAACCTCCAGGAAAATGTTCCATTGATTTAACTGTGCAAGTGATTGCAAGCTTTTTCTGATGTCTGTCCTAGCTCTTCCTGTAGGAAGCTATGCCAGCTCTTTCTTGTCCCAACCCAATACGAAACATCTACGGGAATATTACTCAGCAGATGCACGTCCTGCATCAAGATCCATTCAAAAACTGTTGCATTGATTAACAGATGTCATGAAAATATTCCAGGACAACAGGAGTCCCATATGCCTTTGTCAAGTAATTAGATTTGAGCTGTCCGCTCAATGGTACTAGAAGTCAAACGTAACAATTCTTACATATCTTAAGTGATTCCTGGTCCTGGTAAGAGATGGCCAGTCTAAGAAGAGGGAGAATGGCCACTCAGCTTTCAATCAAAGCTGTTCACCAAGTCAGTCTGACATAAGCTTTTAATGAATGTATATGGGGCTACTAAGAGGGTAAGAAATAGTTTGTATTTGTATTCTCACCTGAGTAAAAATTCATTTTATTTACCTGCACTCATGACACCATGCACTCCTGTCTTACGGATACATTCTTCAACATCACTGAGACACTGGATGTTTCCATTTGCAAATACAGGAATGCTTACAGCTTTTCTATACCAGTGAATAAAACAGATGCATAAAATTGAGAAATAGAGTCAACCCAGAAATTCTACTGCTGTCACACATAAACTTGTTTGCTCTTTAATCCACCTAAAATCTACCTTCATCATCTGTAAGCAGAATTCCAGCAAGATGAGCACTGCTCACTGACCTGACAGCCTGAATGTGCTCCCAGGACGCCACGCCAGCAAGTGGCCCCTTCTGCTCTTTAGTACGGCCATGCACAGTCAGCAGCTAGAACACAAAGTTACATTTACTTTTCATTTGCATGAACCACTGGACAAACCAACTGACAAAAATTTCCTTTCACCCCATACGCTTCGTGGATGCCACTGAACTCCCACTGCTATTTCAACAGTGCAACAACTTTGATATCACAGAAAGGTGTCAGCAGCTCACCTACCATGGCATGGTCTTGGGCTTCTTTCAGCTTGCTACTCCACAGCATGACAAGATCGTATCTTGGGAGAACCTACAGATTTCCTCCTGTATTGGCTCCTATTTGTGATTCACTTTGGAATTTGTGGTATACTGATCTGGCTTGCTCCTCAGCAGAAGGTCTGAACACTGTCAGTACTGGCTCTAACCACAGTGTCTCTTCCTATTTAACTGGAGTTAACTCCTAGAAAGCTGCCTATTTCCTCACTAGTGGCAGTCATCTTTGATACTAGGTTTTTATTATAGCCCTGTGGATTTCATGCACTCACACTGCCTCCTGCAGCACTACATTAGACTTGGATGCCCAGCCACAGTGAAGGATGCCATGCTGTGCAGTGATTACAAGAGAGACTCTGAAATCATGATGTCTTCTGTATCGCACTATTGGCCTGCTGCCTATGACTGCAAATATATAGTTTCTCTGCATCCCATTTTTCCTGCTTGTAAAATGATTCAGCCTGTTCATCTCCACCGTAATCCAAGATCTGGTCACCAGATGCTTTACAAAGAGACGTGTGTCCAATGCAAGAGTACAGGGAGCAGCTGCCACCTTACCTGGCATCCAGCCTTCTCCAGCATCTGTGCATACTTCACTGTCTTATCAATTTCTCGGAAAACGCGGATTTTACATGTGATGGGAACAGAGAGCTTCTCATTAGCCAGTAAAACTGGGAAAGATTGAAAAGACACATAAGTGGGCTGCACAATGCTATGAAAAGTGCCTACTCTCCTCAACATCCTCAAGATACTAGGTGTGGTATGGAAAAAGCCCGAAAAGTTAATGCTAGGCAGTTCTCACAGCTTAAACAATCAGGAGTGTCCTCTGCAATCCTTATGCACAGGTTACTCAAGTAACAGTAAAACATGAAGCACAAAATCTGCATTCTAACAAAAAGGCATAAAATAGTCAACGTTTAATAGTCCTAATGCTTCCATCGCATCAAACCTTCACTTTCAAGGACCATCCCCTCAGATCTTTATCATTGATACAGGTTTACCATCATCACAGGCTATTGTACTCCTCCTACTTTGCCAACAACATTAATACTCTCTTGTCCACCTTTCCTACAAGAGATGCTTTGCTTCTTTCCAAATCTTCACACAGTCATGACAAGTAAAGTCTTGTCCATGGCCAACAGAGGCTTATCAACTGAGTTTGATAATTGTGGACCCAGTTTAATAGTAAATGTAAGTTATAGAATGAGGATGAAATCTAGAGCACGTTAAACTCCCATAGTATTTATACAGTGCATGTAATTGGAAAATTACTGAAAAGATTGCTAACAAAGCCAACAGGAAAACACTGAGCAATGGCATGCTTGAAATTCTCTTTACTTCCAGAGCTTGGCTGTATAATATAGCCACCTGCTGTGTTCCAACTCAAATCCTAGGAGCCCTATTGATAGGTATTTTCTATCACCCTTCCAAAGAAACAATTAAGGTGTATACAAGTGTAAGCAGAAAAGAGTATTCCACCATATTAGAAAAGGATGAGGGAGAAGGAGGAAGAGGACGCTCTGACCACTTTTTATACAACAGCCTAATAAGACAACTCTCTTACAAGACAGCCTGGATCCTCACACAAATGGATGACCTGGGTTCTCTTCTCACCTTGAGGCTCTTCTGATTTGCACCTTTCACTTCTAAGAAAGGTGCCCTAACAACCACATTACATGCTGGGCAGAAAAGCACTGTCTAGCCTTCTAGGGCCTCAGCAGTCTCTGTGCAAAACACCATTCAAGATTTCCTGGACCACAGGGAACACAAACAAGTACTTCAATTTCACGGAATTCAGACACTTGCTCTGAAGTGGGGTGAAAGCATTCTCAGCTATACTCAGTGACCAAAACCTTGCTTTTTAAATAAATTCTGAACGCATTAAAGAGAACAAAAAAAACCCCAATACTGTTCACAACTGCTACCAGTAGTTTGAAAACAACCTACACAAATTAGAAGTATAACTTGCCATGGTGCGGACAGAAAGGTATGCCGAGTTGATCAGAAAAGGGCAGCTATGGCTTCAAGCAGAAAAAATCCTGGCTCCTGAGAACTTCAAAGTGAAAAAGTAAGGCACTGGGAGTTCTGTTGCTTCACAGAATCCCAGACTGGTTTGGGTTGGAAGGGATCTTAAAGATCATCTATTTCCATCTCCCAGCCACGGGCAGGGACACCTGGCACTCAAGCAGGTTGCACCAAGCCCCATCCAACCTGGCCTTGAACACTGCCAGGGATGGGGCAGCCACAGCTTCTCTGGGCACCCTGTGCCAGTGCCTCAGCCCTTTCACAGGGAAGAATTCTATACTCTAGAAAAAGTCCATAAAGAATTTCTAACTCTAGTTTCTAGAGCTGGAGAGACATTAACCCATCATTAGACTGGGGTTTTATTGACTAACTTTCACCTAAAGTGTTTCAAGTACTGAAGTCTTTTAGCAGACCTAGAATAAGTTTGTAGTGGGATATTACCAAGTATTTTGAGGGTGCCACTGGAATACAGTAAGAAAGAAAGAAAGAAAAAAAACCAACACCGAACCAACAAAACACAAACACAACCCTCCCCAAAGAAACATGCTGCATCTCCTTTCCCCCAAATCCATAAACTGCCTCTCAGTAATGAGTTCATCCTATTCTCTCTCAAAGTGAAGTCTCTGTAAAGTGAGGCCTCTTTAAAGACTTACTCATTCTCTGAAGAAGATCCCATTCCTCTTGCAGAAATGCTCCATAGTGACCTATGATAAAATAACATGACAGACTTGTACAGAAGACCAAGATTCATAAACATTGACATACAAAGATCCAGACATTCATATGCCTCTTGGAAACAGAGTTGCTCTGTCCTGCCCAAACTGGAAGAGTTGAGTCATTCTGTCCCTCATGCCACCCTAGATTTACAGGACAAACAATGAATCCCCACACCCTACTTCCACTGCTACTCCCTAAGGCTGTTGTGTTAACACTAGCAGCTCAAAGTCCAACTTTCAGGGGTTTATACCAGGTGTATAAAAATTCTCTTCAGGATAAAACCCAATCAGATTGAAATATCTATTTGCTCTGTACACCACAGATCACTTCCTATTAGTCTTTGAAAGACATTTTAGAAGAGGAATGAGCAGTTACTGAACAAATCTCTTCTCAACATCCTAACTTATTCAAAATTTTCACACACTGCCTCTGGTTTTCAAACATATCTATCTTTGCAATATCTCTTATGGACCCAGTAGGTGTTATCCTTTTATATGCTAATGTGAATAAACTCTGTTCAAGTATCAAGGAAACAGGAGACTCTACATTCCTGTATAACATAATTTTAAATGCAGTGCTGCAAAATTGGTTTCATTTGGCCCTCTTGGTGTTTTACTAGCAACATTCACATTTGAAACTTACCATTTCTCTATTTATGCAGGGTTCAGATTTGCACGTACCTCTCTTTGCAATCATTTGGGGGCAACCCAAATTTAGGTCTATGGCATCGCAATAATCCTGAGCCAACAGTGCTGCTTGGACAAACACGTCAGGGTCATTGGCACAGAACTGAGAAAGACAAAAAAAGTGGAATAATTAGGCAATAGCTTTCTTGAAGTACTGACAGCACATTATGACATAGTTATGAAACAATCTACTTGCTACAGAAAACAGGCATAATATGCACACTTAATAATAGCAAATACCATCTCTCAAAAAAAAAAACCCACCACAGACAGAAACTCTGACACTTACCTGCTAAAGATCCTCAAACTTCAGATGAAAAAATGAGAAAGATGAGCACTCAAGAGGCAAAGAAATACTTATAGAATATTTGACATGTAATATCCAAGAAAAAGATGGAACAACACTTAAGATCCCCTGTAGAACAAACAGCTATAGCATTTAATACATAAAGGTAGTGCAGAAGAAAAGAGTTACCTGTGGTGTCTCTGGGTCTTAAGACAATTCAAACTTTGTAGATACCAGTAAGTACCACTGCCTCTCAAATGAATTCACATTAGTGTGGAATGTGAAACAGACACACTGGGCTGACAATCAAATGCTCAGTCTTAAATATAATTAATACTACATGTAAAACAGCACAAAAATCAATTTATTAAAAAAAATAGGTTAATTTGAAGCTGCTTTGTTGAACAGGGCAGAAACAGACTATTATTCTCATTTATGTTTTTAAACAGATTTTCCTAAATTCATGATTAATAAAAAACAATGCCATCACACCTTTAAATAACATGGATTTAAACTCAAACACATGTGAGCAGAAGATGCTGCTTGAGTGCTACAGCACTATGTAAATTATGTAACTAAAACAAGAAAAGGCATTTCCTTCTCTGAGATGATTAAAACAGTGGAAAGCCTCCAACCACGCCACATCAGTGAGGATTTTTACACAGTAAACCCCACAACTCACAGGGCTGGCAGGGCTCAGACATACCTCTGCTTAATCTGTTTCCAAGAGTCTGTGACCAAAACTCAAACCTGCCCAGAAATATTGCAGAACTTGGTAAGGATTGCTGTACTGGGTCAAGCAAAGATCTAGTTAGCTCTGTGCCTTATGTCCAATAGTGGCCAGTGTGAAGGATAATGTAGCAAGCTCACAGTAACTGCCTCTCTTCAGGTAGGCTTGCCCAGAACACAGAGCTTACTGAGATGAATATCTGTGTTCAAAACACTTAAGAGTGCTCCAGTCCCCTGATCATCCTCATGGCCTCCTCTGGACTTGTTCCAACAGTTCCATGTCCTTTTTATGTTGAGGACACCAGAACTGCACACAATACTCCAAGTGAGGTCTCACGAGAGCAGAGCAAAGGGGCAGGATCACCTCCCTCGACCTGCTGGTCACGCTCCTTTGGATGCAGCCCAGCATACCGTTGGCCTTCTGGGCTGCAAGCACACACTGCCGGCTCATGTTCATTTTCTCATCGGCCAACACCCCCAAGTCCTTCTCCACAGGGCTGCTCTGAATCTCTTCTCTGCCCAACCTGGAGCTGTGCCTGGGATTGCTCCCACCCAGCTGTAGGACCTTGCACTCGGCATGGTTAAACTTCATCAGGTTGGCATCAGCCCACCTCACAAGCGTGTCAAGGTCCCTCTGGATGGCATTCCTTCCCTCCAGCGTATCAACTGAACCCACAGCTTGGTGTCATTGGCAAACTTGCTGAGGATGAATCAATCCCACTGTCCATATCACTGACAAAGATATTAAACAAGACCGGTCCCAACACCAATCCCTGAGGGACACCACTCGTTACTGGTCTCCAGCTGGACATTGAGCCATTGACCACAACTCTTTGTGTGCGGCCATCCAGCCACTTCTTTATCCACTGAGTGGTCCACCTATCAAATTGATGTCTCTCCAACTTAGAGACAAGGATGTCATGTGGGACAGTGTCAAACGCTTTGCACAAGTCCAGGTAGATGACATCAACTGCTCTACCCCTGTCCATCAGTTCTGTAGCCCCATCACAGAAGGCCACCAGATTGGTCAGGCAGGATTTCCCCTTAGTGAAGCCATGCTGGCTGTCACCAAGCACCTTGTTGGTTTTCATGTGCCTCAGCATGCCTTCCAGGAGAATCCACGCTCCAAGTTTTCCAGGCACAGAGGTGAGACTGACTGGTCTGTAATTCCCTTGTCATCCATTTTTCCCTTCTTAAAAACGGGGGTTATATTTCCCTTTTTCCAGTCATCGGGAACTGCACCTGACTGCCATGATTTTTCAAATATGATGGACAGTGGCTTAGCAACTTCATTTGCCAGCTCCTTCAGGACCCTTGGATGGATTTCATCAGGTCCCATGGACTTGCGTACTTTCAGGTTCTTAAGATGGTCTCGAACCAGATCCTCTCCTGCAGTGGGCCTAGGGTCTTCATTCTCAGAGTCCCTACGTCTGCCTTCCAAGGCTTGGGTGGTGTGGTCAGAGCATTTGCCAGTGAAGACCGAGGCAAATAAGTCCTTAAGAACCTTAGCCTTCTCCAAATCCAGGGTAGCCAGTTCTCCTGATAGCTTCTGGAAAGGGCCCACATTGTCCCTAGTCTGTCTTTTACTCGCTATATACCTACAGAATCCCTTCCTGTTATCTTTAACATCCCCAGCCAAGTTTAATTCTAAGTGGGCCTTAGCTTTCCTAACCTGGTCCCTAGCCTCCCGGACAACATCCCTGTATTCTTCCCAGGCCACTTGTCCTTGCTTCCACCTTTTATAAGCCTCTTTTTTCCTTCAAAGTTTCCTCAGCAGCTCCTTATCCATCCAAGGAGGTCTCCTGGCCCTCCTGCTGCACTTCCTTCTAGTTGGGATGCATCGCTCCTGAGCTTGCAGCAGGTGATCCTTGAATATCAACCAACAGTCTTGGGCCCCCCTGCCCTCTAGGGCTGTATCCCATGGAACCTTACTGAGCAGGTTCCTGAAGAGGCCAAAGTCTGCTCTCTTGAAGTCCAGGGCAGTGAGCTTGCTGCACGCTCTTCTCACTGTCCTGAGAATCTCGAATTCGACCATCTCATGATTGCTGCAACCAAGGCTTGCTCTGGAGCGATACCAAATCCCCTTTGCTATACAAGGGATAAACAGAAAACCACACGTTCATGAGCTAAGTACCGTTAGCAGTATTAAGGGGAAGAAAATGAGATTTCTGTCATCCCATATAACCAGGTATATATATATACCCATACACAGGTAACACTGACTGGCGTGAACTCATGAGCATTTGGAAAACGTCTGGATTTGTTAACACAAACGGGGTGGATGACAAGGGTGCATTTGGCAACGCCGACCTGCTTTCGTAGCGCTACCCAAGAGCGCACCGCAAGGAGAGCCCCGAGGAGCCCTTCCCGGCAGTGCCTGCTGCTGCTCCGGCCCTGAGGCTGACCGGGCAGCCGCCGCCGCTCCGGGAGCGCAGGGGGCCGCCGGGTCGGACGCCAGCGGCAGCACTCACCTGCACGATGAGCGGACGGTCCTCGGGACAAGCCTCGTCGTAGAGGTTCTCGCGGCGGTAGTTAGCGTCCCTGAGGAAGACCTGGGCGTGCAGCATCGGCGTGTAGCAGAGCTGGGCGCCGTGGCGGCGGCTGAGCAGCCTCCAGGCCAGCTCGCTCTGGTCAACCATGGGCGCCACCACGTAGTGGGCGCTCCGCAGCGTCTCCCTCCAGAAGGCCTCCCCACGTAGCTTCGGCATCTCTCGCCAGCCCGCCCGCGCGGCGCCGCGGCAGCTGCCACCCCTCGCCGCCGCCCCGGGGCTCGCAGCCGCCGCCTGAGGCCCGGAGGCGGGCGCGATCTTGAGGCCCCGGCAGGGCACGGCGCCGGCCGGACGGTGCCACCGCCATCTCGCTCCGGTCGGCTCCCCGGTGCAGCTGCAACGCGTCCCCTCCGGAAACCGCGGCGCTGCAAGGAGGAGCCGCGTACGGAAGAGTCCGGGCAACCTCAGGGCCGGCATGCGGGGCGGGGAGGTCGCGCTAGCATCTTCCATTGCCTTCACTTCCAGGGGCAAAAACAACCCATTCTGGTATTTTAAACATGCAGCCCTTCTAATCCTCCTTCACCCACCCCCATCTCTTAAGCAGCTGCTTCAGAATTTGTTTGGGGTTTGGCTTTTTTATTTTTTTCCTTTCTTTTTGAGCCGAGTTGCAATGCGCCTGATCTTCAGCGACAGTAACGTAACTAACTGCAGGAGGAAAACACCTGCTTCCTTTATCACTGGTCTACCTTAAATGTTTTGGGTTTTACTTGACCTCCCCCGCAGCACTGGAAAGCTTCTCTACTTGAGCAGTCTGGTAGTGCTGTTTAGTCACCAGTTCTTGCATGTTTTAGCTATTGTCTTTGGCAAGAGAGACATATTTATTCCTCCTCAGGGAAACTGTAGAATATAAAATAAAATAACAGCTTTCTTATTCTTCCTATTAAGGCTATATTGCAGATTTAAGGTATACTGCCCACGATTTCAGAGTAGCATGTGTTTGTGAACCTATTAAGTTTATAAGGCCAACAGGGGGCGCTGTGTTTTTCAGTCTCTAGATTAAGACCAGCCTGGTGTAGAGAAGCCTATGAGAAGCTAGCTGAAAAGGAGAACGGAAAGTGAGTAGCAGTTGACAAGAGAAACCCCCACTTCGATTTCATATAGAAGGGTAGATGTGAAGGATGTCTGCCCTCGTCTTCTCAAAACAAGCAACCGTAGTTTTTGATTTTGCAGAATGTATATCACCATTCCACCTATGTCTATCTGGTGGACCAGTGAGAAACAAGCAGCAGTACCAGCACCAGGAAGGTTTTTATTTTTGGCACACTGCGTTCAGCAGCGAGTTGCAGAATGGGATACAGGGCAGCAGCTCATAGTTACACAATCGGGGTGGGGACATCAAACCAAAACAACCTTCTGCTTTTCAAGTAACAACCAAAGCAACACTGAGATCATATAGGCTGTTAAGAAGTCCTTGAGGAACTTCTATTACTAAACCAGTTATCTTCAAGCTTTGCTTAGATGAGACCATGAATATTTATCTTTATGCAGAGCACTCATCCACCTCCTACGCCAACATCTGGAACAGTCCTTGGTCCCTCCCATTCGAGATTTGTTAAAACATTTTAGCACAGAACTAGTGTAGTTGTCTGCTTAATCACTCCTTTCTTTTTCATTCTAGGTTTTCAATGGAACCAAGGCAAGTAGAATTCTTTTTTTTTTTTTTTTTCAGGCTCACTACAACTGCCAGTAGTTAAATTTAAAACGAACCAACCAACCACATTTGTTTTCAGTTACATATGCCAAGATGTGCATGGATAATAGGCAGTAGATACAATGAAGTCCCAGAGCATGCACATATGCCCAGTTCACACAGCCACTCTTCAGTATTAGGTTCTTTGTGGCTATAAGGCACCTCACCCTCACACATGAGCCACGTCCCATCCTTCTGTTACTGCCTAACACCTAGTCATACCTAATAACTTCACAACATTTATACCCATTACCTAACACTCTCAGTGACCTTGAAGTAGATGGCATTAGTCTCATTTTACAACTGGAGAAACTGAGGCAGTAGCATTAATGGCTTGTTCAAAACCACAACAGTGGAGTCAGGATTAGAGCATGGGAGTTTCCACTTCAATCTTGTGGGTGTGTGCAAAATCATGGCAACAAGAAGCCATGCTCCAGAATAAGTAGTCTTCTTTATTATTGTTATTATTTCTACAGACTCCAACTCAGATAGCCAGAAGCAGGTTTTGCTTTATACCAAGAAATGAGAGATTGTAGATGAAACACGAGATTAAAAAATGGTGGTAGAGAATAAGACAAAAAGCCAACCAGTGATCAATTCTGTTTAATACTAGGAAAACCAAAAAGACACTGTTAAGACCAAAACATACTTAAAAAAAAAAAAAACCAACACCAAAAAACCAACAACAAATAAAAAAAAAAAACCAACCAACAAAAAAAAAAAAAAAAAAGAACAAGACTTATTTTGGAAATTAAGGTGACGACATATTGGTTTTATTTCAGATTTCACAGAAGAAACACTTTATAAAACTAAAACCAGTTAACCCAGCCACTATCAACAGAGGGTGGCATAAGCAAGACACTAGGTCAGAACATGAAGTGAAGAGCCATCTATTCCTGTCACTGAAATGCTCCTGTAGTACCAGAACACTTCACTGGGGGATTAAGATGGAGAGAACTGGGGATTTATAGCTGTTCTGAGAGGCATAATAGCTCCTCCTAGTTGTGGCTTTGTTGCTACCCACATCTCCTCTGTATCATAAGTGTAGTAAGGATTTACTGACTTTGGAAAGGACAGATTCAGCACAGCAAAGGCAAGAAGTTTACTGAATTTTATGCAAGTTTCCTTTAAAAAGGTACTATGTCTTAAAATCATGCCATCAGACTAACTTTTGTGGGATCTCCAGTCTCATTACTGAGAGGAAAATGAATACAGAAGGCTTAGGAAGACTCTGTGCTAAATAAAATATACAGGGGCTCTGGGTACATACTCATGTTTGGCTGAATTTTGGTTATGGAAGAGCAGGGGTAAGATGATTTGTTAAGTTATCACTGAAGAACTTTATTCCACCCCTACTCCCCACTCCAAATGTCTGGTTGGGTGGCAAGACTGGAGACGAGAAGGAAAAAGGTAAAGCAATAGTCTTAATGCTTTACTAAGGTTCTGATAGAGCAGAGCACAGAACCTTGCACAAATATAAAGTACCTGCCTACAGATAGCTTTGCCTTCTTTTCATCACACCTACGTGTTAAGACTGTTCCATACGGTGGCATGCAGCCTACACTCCCCCCGCACCAAAAAAGCAGATGATAGCAAGAACCCTGCCTTCCTCACTACTACCTTTTCCTTTCTGAACTGGGAAGGGCAGTGGGAGAAAGAGAAAAAAAAAAAAAAAAAAACAAAACCAGAAGAAAAAGAAACCACACTATTCCAAAGATGCACTTTGGTTTAACATATAGGCAACTTCCCCTTGTAGAATAAGCTTTCCCCTCCAAAAAGGGATGTTTCTTTTCTTCTATAACCCACGATAAATTAAAATCAAGTAAGAAGTCTCTGGTTTGACATAATAAATACTTAGAATATATCAAATGGAAAAAAAAAAAGTTACAAAAGCCTCCATGGAATTGTCTTTCTGACATAGCCACAGACAGATTCTTCACAGACAAAAAGGTATCTCAGAAATCAGCTGCAGCTGTTCTCCCTGCTCACTGGGCTTGGTCAACAAGTGCTATCACATATGCTTTGGAATACTGTTAAGACAAAAACAATATAGAGCACAAGAAATCTACTCCTAAACTTGTTTTTCATACTGCCAAGGGTGTAGGAGCAACCATAGATGGGCAACCCTCACAGCAGTGCACAGTGACAGAGTTGGAGCACTAGAGTAACACAGACAGGGATACCAGGGGAAAACAAAGCATAAGGAGAGAACAAGGAGAGAGAACCCATAAAAATTGGGAAAGGAAAAGGTAAGCAAGAGAGAAAAATCAAGTTCAGCTGGACTTCCCAGTTCTGGCAGCAGAGCAGATGAGATGTTGAACAACAGGAAATGTTCCTTGGGGTTTATCATAACAAAGAATGTTGTTGGCATTTTCTTCACCATTGGTGGTAAGCAAGCAGAAGTTAACCCTCTCTGACACTGACACGTGGCTCTGCCAGTGAGCTGTGGATGATCCCAATAATTGATTCAACGCCATCTCCCTCCAACAAGGTGCGGTGATCCCCTTCAATAATATGGACAGATACTTTCCCATCACATACCTGCATAGATACGGAAAAGAAAAGCTTTACAGTCACATATACAATCAGCTAGTTGGTTTGGGTTTGGCAGTCTTCTAAGTCACTCATTGTTTATATCACCATCTCTGTCAAACTCAATTGAAAACAGCACCAGTTTTACTGTGACACATTTCTATAGGTCAGCTGCAGGGCATTGGTTGGAACCAGTTTTAAAGCATGATAATTTGACAGCCTGACAGGTGACCCACTCAAATACAAGCTGGGCAAGAAGCCAACCTGATGCTAACTGACTAATTTACCTACAATATCAAAGAATTAATGACAAAATAGCTACTTCCAAGCCCTTAGGAAAATCAAATAACCCTCTGCTGGGCCTAATCTTTTTCCCACCACCATCAAATCTTCTTTTAAGGTCATTATGTAACTCTAATAACATACCAGTTAACCTAGTACCAATAATGAGTATAACTTAGAAGTCTGAAGGGACAAGAGATACCAGAAGCAGGTATTCCAAAACTCTCTCCCTTTTCCCTGGTATTGTACAATAATGTAAGACACTTAACCCTTTTACATGAATAGGGCTAGAGACCAGTGACCTTATCTTGACTATGGGCTGAAAACCTCAGGTTTTTAGGCTCACAAGAAACCCACATACAAACTTCAAAGTGGTCCCCAAAAGCTAACTAAGGAAGAGCGACCTCTGCTGTCAAAAGGCTGACAGTTGCTCTTCAGAAGTCTGCCCTCAAGCAGTAGACAAATTTCAGGAGTTTACAGCGACAGAAGGAGACTAAAAGTTACTTCTGCCAAGTTACTCTTAACACTTTTATTATCTGAGGTCTAGACAGAGAGCTGCAAGAACCAGCTACAGAAACACTTATCCAATAGAGAGGATAGACCTCCTCCTAGCCCTCACTACCCTGAGAAAATGCCTGGAATCAGACAACTCATTTGCTTCTGGGGACTTCAAGTTCTTATTAGAACACAATAGCTGCAGAATTATAATTTCTTTCAGGTTGGTTTCATCCTTTCCCCACAGTAAGGATGATTTTCCATGCTTTTCTTTTGCTCCCTCAAGTATCAAGAGAACCTCAACAGCCACCAGCAGGCCTCAGACTGACCTCTGAGAGTCTGTAGTCTCCACCCAGTCCTTCTTCATATTCACTGTGAGACTTTGCACGCATCAGTGTCACATTCCCATGATACTTGGACTCTGGTATATACTTGTCAGCAGCCTTCAGTTTATGGTAAAAGGAAGCAGCAGCAAAGCTGAGTGCTTCACGATTGATGTTCGCATGTGTCTGAGTTATCAGGTCTGCAGCAGCATTCACACGAGCCTCCAGATCTTTCAGGGGTAGAAGAACCTCCAGCAGCTGGAAATATTAATTTTTTTTCCCCATTAGTCTCAATATCTGATAATCCATCTGTTAAACAGAAAACGACAGCCCTCTTGTGCAACATAAAGATATAAAAAAACCCCAAACAAACCAACATCACCTTATTATATTCAATGCCTGTAAATTGCTGGACAAAGGCACGCAATGCTTCAGTCTCCAATGCAGCCTCGTTTCCTTGGGCCAGCTTGGCTCTGTAGCTCTGTAGAAGAATAAAACGTGAACATGATAAAAACCAACTACAGAACAAACAGCTCTGAACCAGGAAAAGGTGAGGGAGAAAAAAAAGAAAGAAAAAAGCTTAGGGTGGGGAATAAAGATCACATGAGGGCAGATTCACAGGTGCAACTGCCAGGAGCTTAGTATCCTATAGAAAGTACAATGGAAATTTAAGGGAATGCTTAAGCAAGGTCTCTTAGCACCTCTACAGAAAGATCTTGTCTTGCAGGCTCCAGGATCTTCCAGAAACATACTTATATTACAACTCATCACAGCAAGAGCAACATTTGTGTCCTAGCCCTCACCAGTTAATGAAGACCACCCCCCATATGCTTCCATTCTTCAGCCATTCCTAAGTATTCATCGTCTACAGCTGTCTCCCAACAGCCCTGTCAAGATATCTGTTAGCTTTTCAGATGATTCGTATCTAGAGTAGCAGGATCTTAGAATGTCAGCCCTGACACACGATCCCCAGACAACAGATTTTTTTGTATCTCTTACCTGAGTGTATGCTGCCACAAAGGAATGAGACCCATCAAAGAGGAACAGACTGTTGAGTGCATGGGAAGCATTTTGTTGGTCTTGCAGTTGGGAACACATTTCAAAGGCTACACAGGCACCGAAGGAATATCCAGCAATGCGGTAAGGTCCTTCGGGTTGTATCTGCTTCATACAGTCAATATAATAGGCTGCCAGGCTCTGTATGCTGTCCAAGGGAGCAGCTAGAACACAGAAGCAAGTTAGAAGCAGACTCCAGTGAAAGACACTGCCAGACAGGTGGAAATATCCAGGTTATTTTGTTGAAGGTCAGTTTCTGAATTATGGTTAGCAACTTAACATTTTGGACAAAGAATAGTAATGTTGCTGTTTTCCAAAGACAGCTAGAACAGCATGCCTTGTTTTTCTCCTGCATGTTAATCTGCTGCAGGGACTCTGCAACATTCAATTGTTCCATTTGCCCATACATAATCTAACCTAGTACTTCTCTTGTTATTTGGGGAAGTCTGACATGACCCTGTGCAGGCTATAGGTACCAATACTTTAACCTCAGAAGTTTAAGAGTCTAGAAGCAAAGCTATCTCTATAAGGCAACCAAAAATCAGAATGTTATTTTGAAAATTCAAGATGATGAACTGAGATACCTTTTGTGCACTGGAGCCCATAGCAGGGCATATGAAGTCTGGAGGTGAGAGTGTAGAAAACTGCAACAGATCCTTCAATGGGGTGAACAAGGAAAAGAGGGCGCTCTGTGCTCTGAACATCATTGAGGCGGGTGATTGTTGGCCCTTCTGGGTTCACCAGCAAGTTGTTCAAATCTAGTTCTGGAGATTTGCCTGGGCCTGTCTTCATCAGTTGGGATGGCTTTAGCTCTTTGAAGGGAAGCACACCAGACAAAATACAACTAGATTCAGGATCAGTCTTGGTCACACACTCATAGTCCTGAAGGAGAATCTTAAGGCTGCTCTGGATTAGCCCACTGGCTTGCTAAATCATCAGGGCACAGACAGAGATCTTCTTCAGTAACTGCATGTTTTTAGCTTATAGTAAGCATGACATTACATTGTTTACTCCTTAGACAGGTAAAAGGTCTCAAATTGCATCCTGCACACAGCTGCACAGGAGTACTCATACAGGCAAGAAAGTGGCTTTTGCACTCTTTCTTATACCCTGCCCCCAGAACTGATGGGCCTGACCCCAGTGCCCAATGCACTTCAGTGACATGTTTGTCACTTAAAAGCCTTTCAGCTATAACCTTATTTCATTATTTGAGGCCTATGTCACTAGAGATGAAAGGAACTGATTGGAAGCTTAATTATTTGCATTCAGGTGACTGTCAGCAACCCCAGTGCAGGCACTATACCCTCTGCTGTCCTGGACTTGGAAGAAAGTTCATGCAGTTTGCTGACTGTAAGAAGTCTGATTTCTCTCATGGTCATAACGATGTCATAGTCTCTCTCCAGCGTCTGGCGCACCTCCACACCCATCAAGGAATCCAAGCCCAAGTCTGCCAAGGTACTCTCAGCATTCAGACTACTCACATCACGGACACCTGAGAAAAAAAAAAAGCACACCAATTAAAAGCCATTTTCTTTTCAGCTGTAGGCCTCTTGCAGTTTTCTTCTCAACCTCCTTTCTCCTGAAACCTGAATAAACTGCAGCTAGAGAATTATGGTTTAGGATCATCTAATGCTTTCAACAAGTCCCCTCTTCTACAACCCACATCTAGTCTACTCATATAGGATCTTGTCTTTAGAGAACTTGTTAAATGTGTGCAGCTTTTATAATAGCGATGACAGGGGATACATCAGTCCCAGCTAAACAGGTTTGAACTTTGTCACTAGAGCTCTAGACCAAGTTCAGAACAGTCGGCTAGAGGAACTACACCTACTGCAGGCTCTAACTGAAACTGCAGTTCTAAACCTAACACAACTAAACCTCAGCTACAGCATGAGACAAAACCATCAATGATGGTTGATTGCAACACTTGACGTCTATAACACTGGAGAAGGCAACTCCTCTAGTCTTCATTGCCTTTTCCTCTTCAGTTTTCACACTGTTCAAGTCTCTTACCCATTCCTTACCTGTAAAAGTCTTCTCATAAGAAGACTTGGATCTACAGCTCTTCCTCCCTACCTCCACCTACTGGTGCCCCATGTTGCCATGCTCCCACCATTACTCTCCTTAATTAGCTTCCCCCTTTTTTGTCTTCACACAGTCTCTCCTTCCAAATTAACCCTACAGATGGTACACATGCTTTCCCATGACTTCCCAAAGCCACATCTGTTCTGTGAGGTCAGACTTGTCTGACTGCCTACAGTTCCTTCAGTCATACTCAGGAGACTGCCTTTAATGTATCAGTATCTCTTTTGGTAGAAAACAAAGCAGCAGTACATGCTTCTGTCCACAAAAGAGACAACAGTAGAGTTAACAGATTATTCACTTTCAGCACAAGACGACGGGACAATGGTAAAATTCGGCAGGTTCAAAACAGACAGGAGGACATGGCACTTCTTGTAACACATAGTAAAGCTATGGTTATTATATGCTCACATAGAATGACAGCTGATGAGAGAATACACTAAGTACATAAAAGCTACTTTTTGCAGCATAAGGACATCCCAAGGTGAATGTTTGAAAGCTGCAATAGTACTCAAAGTCAGTCATGTATTTGCTCTATTATGTGCTGTCCCAGAATTTTTCTCTTTGGGGCTGTTCATGTTGATTCTCTATTCGGAGAAAGGTGCCAGTCCACTCTAAAGAAAACCCAAGACAGTGAAGTATGTGTGTGTATATGTAAATAAGAAGAAATGAATTGATTATTGGAGAGAAGCAGCAGTGTAAAGGAAACAAACAGTCCCCCACCACCCCCACAACACAGGAAATCAGGAGGAGATGCTGAACAGAGCATCTACAGCAGCATCACTGATTTCCAAAAGCACTGAGATGGTAGACACTGCCTAGCAGCACTTGTCTAAGAGCACCTACCCAGGATGTGAGCAACAGCTGCTACCAGATCCCGCTGACTGCCTCCTTCAGTTTTCACAGAGACCTTTTCTGCTAGGACAAAACTAGACATGACAGGATGAGGCTGATTCAGGAAGATGTCAAGCACCTCCAGGCATGAACTGATTTGCTGTGGAATGGTTCCTCCAATCACAATCTCTCTGTCTCCCACTGTCTTAAGAAGGATGCCCACATCACCAATGGCTCCCCATTGAATTGCCAGGCCTGGAAAAGAAATCAGAAGAATGAACACACCAGACAACTAACTAAAGCACGAGGCAGCAACAGAAGGGAGTTAAAAACCAGCCAAGTGAAGGCCTGCATTTCATTTTTTCTGTTAAATGGTCAGTATTCATTCACACATTAATAACTCAGGGTAACAGCTAGGAGAGGAAACAGCCTTCAACATTCAATATCCAGACAAGGGCACAAACTTCTGGTGAGCTGGTTCTCCTCTGGATGTTTAGAGAAAAAGATTATTCTGTGCAGTCAGTAAAGTCATCTTACCTGGGAGTCCATCATGATGCCGCTGCTCACAGATACGCTCCATGGTAGAATTGGCAAAGCCATAATTACTTTGTCCAGCATTTCCTCTTCCACAGCTTACAGAGGAGAACACAACAAAATAGTCCAAGTCTGGACACTTCTTACGAGTCACCCTTGGAGTAGAGCAGGAGAGAGAAACTTCATCAGAAAAGCCTCCAAACTCTGTCACTGTGGAAGACTAGGGCAAGACTCCAGTTTTTAAAACCGCTTTGAGTTTTATCAGTTCTGTGACCATGAAAGCAGTTCATATTTGTACCTTCTACAGACACTTACCAATCCAAATGAAGGGTGCCTGAATACTTGGGCTTGTTGACCTCCCAGAATAATTCTGGGGTCTGGTTTTCAATCATACCATCTCTCAGGACCTGGGGGGAGTGGAGGAGAAAACAAAACAAAAAAAAAAAAAGTGTATTTTTCCATTTAAATTGGCCAAAGCTCAAGATACGAGAGGATATCACTACACAATGCATTTGTGTAACTCTACAGTACAGACATACCCTAAATGTCCTGAAATAACTAGGACAACATGGCTTTTGATAAGTCTGCTTTTTTCAGTACTGTCACTGCAGCCGTCAGCTGCCAAGTTCTGTGTGAGACTTTTCTTGTCCCCAGGAGTCTCAGGCAACATTTGTCAACCGAAATAGCTGGCCACATACAAGTTGCTTTCCTGATCAAGAGGCCAGATCCTTAAGCCACCAGGTAAGGCCAAAGCAAAGTGTCCTTTGAAACACAGAGATGCAATCTAGAACTATATGAAGCCTGACTGCCCTCAGTAAAAAAGCCACTTGAACGGCCACTCACTCTTGCAAGTCCTGAACTTTTTTGTCACTTACCACAGCCAAATTAAAGATGCCTCCAACTGGACCAAGCTGCAAAGCTTCTTCTATCAACAGCTGTGCTCCTTCTAGTGTTGCAATATCACTGGTAGATACCAACACCTGGATTCCCAGTGCCTTCCATTGTCTAACACGTTCAGCCTGATAGCCTACAAAAATAAAGGTGAACAGTGCCTGGGATGAAGCATTCAAACTGTAAGGCTTTGGTTAACCTGCTCCTTACTCTTTTCTGACTAGATAGGAACTGAAGAGATAAATAATACCCGATTCAGCTACAAGCAGAAAATTGGACAAAACAGCTAGAGTAAGACAACAGATTATAGTAGCACAACCGGAACTTAAGAAGTAGAAAACAGCTGATCTATGTGTTTGAACTAGTGGTGCAATCATGAACTTATCAATGGAAAGAAATCTGTAGAGACAGAGAATTATGTGGACTGAATTTGTATGAGGAAAGAGTGAAAAGGCTACCACTACTAAGAAATCTCCATTCCGCAACTGTAATCAAACTAACGGCTTAAAACTGAATAAAAATGCTTACTGATGTTATCAGATAATACAGCACATCTTTACAGATCAGCTATCTGAAGGAGCAAAAGTAAGTATCCACAAAAAACTTGAGCGACAGAGTTTTATGTTGTCCTTCCTTGTGGCATGTGATCTCAAATGCTACGGCTACGGAACAAGTCAGTGAGGTAGCAAGATACAGATTTCGTAGAGGGGGTAAACGTAAGGCTGCAGAAAAAATCCTGGGTAAGCAAAAAAAATGGGCTGATAGAATTGGGAAGCATAAACAAAAAAAAAAAAACAGGGAAGAAGCACTTGAAAAAGAAGTTAAAAGATACTTCCTCCTTTGGAACTAAAGGGGCATGTTTCAAGTCAGAGAATACATACTTGAGAGAAAAGAGGTCATCAAGACACTATTAGTTCTTGATAGGACACTTTAAAAACAGAAAGAAACTACAAACTGAGATCTATTGAAAGGCAGTCATGTTCCTTGTTTTCCTTACCAGTTCGTATGCCAGAACGAGATGTCAGTATAAGCTTCTGCACTCCTCTCTCAACTAGCCATTGTGCCAACTCAAGCCCAAATCCTCCTAGGCCCCCTGTGATGATGTAAGACTTGGTAGGTGGACAGGAGGTCCGGGAGATGGCAGAGATTTTAACCGGGTCAGACTTTCTCAGAGGAGATTCCAGCTCCTCCTCCTGGACCTGCCCCCCGTGCAGAAAAAACACAGTTCAGATGAGCCGCCCCCAGATGTCCCCCCCTGAACCTCCCACTCCAGGCCCACTCCTCCAGCCACCCTGGGAACACCTGTTACAATGTTTGCAGTAGAAATAACCACCCTGTGGTGTCCCAGTTATTCAACTTCAGCTGGAACTGGATCAAAAATATCCAATACAGTCATCTATGGAGGATGAGAATCAGAGTCATTATCTCATTACCTTGATCATAACTTTGCCAATATGTTTTCCTTGTGCCATGAACCTGAAGGCAGCTTCTACCTCTTCTTTGTTAAAGACTGTACTCCTCAGGGGTTTTACTACACCATCTTTTATGCCTTTCTTCAACAATTCTGATACCACTTCCCACTGTTGAGTTTCCTCAAAGACTGCATCTAGTAGGATCCCATGAAATGCCACATTCTTGAGGAAGAGAGCCATTCCTAGAAAAAGCAACTTGGTTATGACCTGATGCTGGCTGACATTTCAAAACAGAGTCTGTCATCTGCTTCAGAAATGTTTCCTTATAGGTCAGTAAAGTAAGACTCAGGAGTAAAGCAGTTAGTTGCTAGAATTCTACATTTCCCAAACTCATTCTTGCTCATACACTCTAAACGCTGTATTAATGGGGTTGTTCTATTACAAGCAGACCAGCTTAACTGAAACTGCTACTCACAAAGACTGTGTATCAAGAGGACAAGCTATAACATGGTCAGTCTGATACTGAAAAAGATATTTTGTGTCTAGCTGAGTTAGTCATAGAGGAGCAAGAACCCCACGTACATCCTTGTCCATCTGCACACGAAATTCTTCCTCACAGAAGTTTTCCAAAATGCTAGGATCTCTCAAAATGTAAAGAGACTGTCAACACTTGCAATATGCAATCATTCTACAACAGGAGAACATACTTTTTAAGTTTCACTAGCACATTTGAATTTCTCTTGAATTGCCACCCAGGAGAAATCAAGTTCAATCTTGACCCTGATGCCATCAGAAACTAGGAGATGCTATTGACTCTCTTGAGAAACAAGAGGCCTTGCAGAGGGGCCTGGACAGACTGTAACATTGGGCATTCATCAACGACAGGAAATGTAGCCAGAACAAATGCCAGATTCTGCACCTGAGACCAAATAATGCCAGACACAAGTTAGGAGAGGACTGGAGAGGATTACAAGTTAGGAGAGGATTAGCTGGAGAGCAGCTCTGCAGAAAGGGACTGCGGAGAACTGGTTAGCAGCAGGCTCAACAGGAGCCAGCAGTGTGCCCTGGCAGCTAGAGGGCAAACTGCATCCTGGGATTTGCCAGACACAGCAGAAACAGCCAGGCAAGAGGTGACTGTCCTGCTGTATTTATTGTTGGTGAAGCCTCACATGGAGCTCTGTTGTGCAGTTCTGGGCCCCATGATTTAAAAACAATAGGAAGGTACTCAAATGGGCAGGTCCTTTCCAACCGGAACTATCACATTCTATTCAAAATGGCACAGATACTTAGTGAAGCAACAAATTAAGGTTCTTTCAAGATCAGATTCTCTGTAGTTATCTCAAAAATTCTATTAACTTTCACTAATTAAGTTTACCCAGAACAGAGGGCAAAACTGCAGCTTGTGGAGCTAGGAACTTCATTTGCTAAGTTTTACAGTGCACTCATCTATTACAAATGGATATGTGACATCCCAAGAAGTTTCTAAGTCAAATAGATCTAGAAAATCTATAATGTAGCAGACACAGTGGTAAAGAGTGCCATGTGAAATAAATGCTGTTTTGTACTACTTTCCTATTCAAGCACTGTGGGAAACATGTCCCATGATGATTTTAAACAAAGACTTTGAAGAAGAGAATTATTTTACATATTTTATGCTCTTCCAAAACGTATTTGTTAAAAGACTATGTAATTCATTAGTGATAAAAGTATTCCAGCTAAAAGCTTCTCTAAATTTGAAGATCAGTCTGTGTTAAGATAGCATATAGGTTGTGCTGTCATGTTTACTTAAACCTAATGAGATCTATTTCCCAACACCCCACCTTACCAAGCTGACTGTTGTTAGACAGATCAAATTTGCCTATTTCCAAAAAGCGCCCATGTTGAGCAAGACAACGCAAACTGGCTTGGAGCTTCTCTTCTGCCAAGGAATTTAACACGAGGTTCACACCTGCAATGAAAGGAGAAGCAACTATTTCATAAACTCAACTCTGAACTCTGCTGAGAGCCTAACACTGCTTTCTAGCAACTCATTTTATCTTTAGAAACTGCAACTGCATAACGAGGCATAGAGGACAAAAGAATTAAAAACATACTTCTTGCTCTTACCTTTTCCATTAGTAAGCCGCAGTATATGTTGCTCAAAGGTAGTATTTCGGGAGCTGGCAAAGCTATTGGCATCCAGCTGTGGGAATCTTGCTTGGAGATACTCACGTTTCTCAGTGGAGCCTGAAAGTAAAAGAAAGGCTGAATGATGCCAGTACTCTTTTTCTTGTGTGTGTTTGTTTTTTTAAATGATGAAACAGCCCATTTTCGTCTGCACATCTTTTCCAAAGGACTAAGTCTGAGCAGCCATCAAGCACTTGTTTCAAAGCTCACATGCTCTCAAGGTGTCAAATCTTAGGACACAGGCTGTCTAGTTATTACTGTTCATTTATGAGCTGGAGCAAGGACTAGAAACAGACCAAGCCCTGCAACAGATAGACATTCTTTTACTACATTACTGAATTTAAAATTAAGTAGCCTTAATATTCTTCCACACTTTCATCACATAGTGTACAGAGGTATATGAATTTGTCTGTGCTGTTGAAGTTTCAAGCACAGTCAGTAGCTGTATTTACCATATATTCCATTTTCAGTCTAGAAACTAGACCAAAGTTATAGAGATCATATTGGAGGAAAAAGTACATATGTAAATACATATTGTTATATATAAACACATACAATTTCCTCTCCCATGTATTATTATTTTTTATATATACAAATTTTATTTTCCCCTGTGACACTGGACCCTCAGTACTCACCTACAGTAGTAAAGACACGGCAGCCCATGCTCAGGGCAATGGCAATGGCTGCTTGGCCAACGCCCCCTGAGCCAGAGTGAATAAGGATACTCTCACCCTTCTTCATACCACCTCGAACCACCAAAGCATAATAAGCAGTGGCATAAACCACAGGCACTGAAGCTGCTTCTTCCAGAGTCCTAAGTAGCAAAGTGAAAGAGAGAAGGTATCTTTAGCCTTGGAGAAGACTACTAGATTCTCTGATGAAATCTACTTTCCTTCAACGGAAAGGTTAAACTGCTAAGATAGCTCACACATACACTGGGATTTTAGTGTTGGTTATGTTACTGCTTAGTTACCAAAAAATTTTTGCAGAAGGATAAATCTCTTGGCAGCTGTGGCAGTCTGCTGCATGACTGAGAAACATTTACGCTTTTTGATCTAAGGGTCTAAGAAGGAGATAAGAACCTGTGCAAGCCACTATACAAAAACTAATGCTCAGCTCCTGCAGTGAATCTAAGCCAAATCCTACAGCTGCTCAGGAGACCAACCCTGTTACCATTTCCCAGGGGGGAATCTACCCACTGTGCATTACTCTGGTCTGATTAGGGACGTCACCAGCCTCAGGCAGGAAGGCAAATCTAAACCACACACCAGAAGACAGAAGTGGACCTACCAGTTTTTAGGCACCTCCCATAGAAACCTCTTGTCACAGTCTACCACTGTAGCCAGCCCCTTTGCTGGCAGCAATCCCATCACCCTTCTTCCAGCCAGGTCCCGTCCTGAGAACTCCATGCCCAGCATGCACTGCTGCAAAGCCCAGTTACCTGAAAGAACATTACCATCTTTTACAAAGGCTACTTCTCTTCTAAAAATCCCTTGGTCAAGAATTTTTAGGTCAAGAACATACTACCACTGTGGGCCCCAAAAATTAGAACCCCCCGACAGAAAAAGTGCTGGGATTTGTCTACTATGCACACAGTTTGTAAACCACCATAGTTAATTTCTCGCTACAAAAGTAACGGAAAAGGACGTGGTCTCATTAAATCTTCGTCTTTATCCTTGATGATACTGACTCAGTTTCCAGTTTTCATCTGAGAAATGTCATAGAAACTTCTTGTTTCAGAGCCAATTTTGTTCCTCCAAATAAGAATGATACATAAACTAGAAAGGATGATCACAGCAAAAATATATTGCAATACCTTATTCTTTTGCAAACACTAACTTTTTAGGCAGAGACTAATCTCAAGTCATGAAAAGATTTCAGGCCCTAGTAGTCACCCATAAGAATCACCAAATGCACCTTCTACACATTCAACCCTCTCTCCTTTTAACAGAGCTTTAAAGCCATTTAATGGACATTGCATTAATTCTTAACTCGCAGTGAAGCAAGATATTATTACCTTCATTTTGTAGACCGGAGATTATTTCACTTTGCATTTTTCTCCCCTAAACCCAAACCATGTCCAGTAGCATGGCAGCACAAAACTTCAACTTTTTCACTGTGGTATGTACCTTGTCCTTCTCTGGAACCTCCACCAAGTTCTTCCACATCACACTTGGTATCCATGCAATGGGGCTAGTAGTGTTTCCTCACAGTAAGATTTATTAGTATTGCTACATGAAAATATGGGACTGCAACTGGAAGTAGAACTTAAGAGTTTTTGGATGTACTGCAGCAGGGTTATACTTCCTTTTCAAAAGTATGCTTTCCTGCTAAACAAAGCCTGATGTACACTTTACACAGTGCATAACTAACATTCAGGAGATTACGTGAATAAATTTTATAAGAGCAATAGAAAACCACATTTTCTTCTAGTGTATTTTTAACTCACCAGGAATAGCATCTGGAGAAAGCTTTCCTGTGGCCAGCATAATGTCCCGGAAGTTGAGAGATGCATAATAGACTTTGCAGAGTTGAACATCAGGATTCGTTGTGTGGAAGTGTTGAAGTGGGGAGACAATCCAACGAAGAGATGAGAGGTCTCCACGAGTCAATACATTTACATAGGCATATTCTGTCAACTCCTGAGGCTGTGCTGCAGAAGAAAGAACAATTTCAGGTCCAGAAAAGGGCAACAAAGCGGGTGATGGGTCTGGAGAACAAGTCTTACTAAGACTTATTCTTGGGAATAAGTCTCATTCTTATGAGGAATAGCTGAGGGAACTGGAGGGGTTTAGTCTAGAGAAGAAGGCTTGAGGGGACCTTACACTCTCTACAACTACCTTAAAGGAGGTTGTAGTGAGGTGGGGTCAGTTTCTGCTCCCAGGTAACAAGTGACAGGACAAGAGGAAACGGCCTGAAGCTGTGCCAGGGGAGGTTTAGATGGAGATTAGGAAAAATTTGCTCCCGAGAGGGTGTTCAGGCATTGGAACAGGCTGCTCAGGGCAGTGGTGGAGTCACTGTCCCTGGAAGTGTTCACAAACCATGTAGATGAGATCCTGAGAAATATGGCTTAGTGGTGGTCTTGGCAGTCCTGGGGTAATGGTTGGACTTGATCTTTAAGGTCTTTTCCAACCTGGTTGATTCTGTGATTCTACAATAAGAACTTTACACACATTCATGCAGGCACACACTTTCCAGAACGAGTAAATTCTTTGTGTAATTGCTACCCTCTCTTCCATTTGCTCTCCAGAAAGCCCTTTCTTAGCCTGCAATACTACCCATACTCTAAAGGGCTCATCCCTCTTGCTGGCATCAGAATAAGCTACTGTTCGCTCTTGAGCTGGAGCAGAAGAATTACAATTTCTCCATTTAAAAAATAATAATACGAACAATTGTAGCAACAGTAGCTATTAATTTTCAATTTTAAGGTCATTCAGACTCAAGACCCTGCAAGTGATCCTCAGACCTCAAAGGCATTACCTTGCTGCAATGGGAGATGCCGGAAGGAGCCCCACTTTCCATCACGGTACACATTCATCACAAGGTCTCTCTGAACAATCTTCTGCATCTCCGGGGAAGAGAGACTCGTGGGTGGGACAGCTGATGAAGGGTTCAAGTTGGAAACAAACACACATCTAGAAGCCAAGAATTGTCATTTTATTTGTTTTTGCTATAGCCTAAAAAGAAGCTAACACAAAGTAGCTCACTTCCAACCAAGACTCAAAGGCATGCTTACGGACCTGATTCTGTGGCCTTCTGCTTCAAGGCGGAGACAGTTCACCATTCCCAAGATTCCAGAGTTACCACAACTGGTGGCAGTCAACCACACAGGCTGCTCTGATGGGTCAGCCAAGGCCTCCTACAGGACAAGCCCCAAACTGTTTTACTAGGAACCACAGAAAGGAAATAGCCCGCATATCTTAAGGCAGAGATGAGTCACTACTATTTTAAGAAAAGTAACTGAACACATACAAACATTGCTAAATACCTCATTTAGAAAATGTAATGATTTAGAAATTCATATACCCAAGACACAAACTCTCACCTTTAAGGATTCAACCCACATAAAATGGGTCTCATCTATTGGCAGAAAAATGGGTGTTTTGGCAGGGGCTTGCCGGCGACACAGGAAAATGACTGATCCAAAGAACGATTTCTTCATAGCAACCAGATTCAGTGAGGCTTTGCTGAATAAACCCTCCCATTGTGCCTGTCAAATCAGGTAAACCAACAGTTAACAGGAAAGCCAACTAAAAATACAAGTCGCATCTATACTTCATGTTGAGTCTCCTCAAAGATGGCTTCATGAGGAACAACAGGCACTGTCCATCTTTCTTGCTTTTGTGTGAAATCTTGGCATCTGTTCTGTATTGTCTCAGTACAAATATACATTTGATTAACACAACAGTATTTTACTCATGTCTAGACAACTCCTTCCCTAAAAGATCCTCAGAACTCAGTAGTACAAGTAGCTTGAAGCCCTGGTTAGGGAACTAGTTTTATCACACTACCAGGGTGTGCAAAAAACCAAGCGGTGACCATGCTGTCAAATCCCATAGGATATTGAATGTGTCTAGAATTTAGTTAAAGCAGTAAGGCACACCTCCACAGTCAAACACAATATACAGATTCCAATACAGAAAATAATACAAGTGGAAACACCGAGCTTAGATGTTATCAGTGTATGTCACATAAGCCCTGTCTGCAACAGAAAAACTGAAGTGTAACAGAGGAAACATGAAGCATTTACACGCTTACTTAAGTTAAATGAAATGGCATTTCAGAAAAACAATTATAATGCACATATGGAATATCCAGAAATACTGAAGCTCCACTGCCTGAATGAAATGCAAACGACAGCAGGCTCCTAGAAAAGCATCCATTTGCTTTTCATATGCCAGCACAAACCAGCAAGTTTTTACAGCATGAACCCTTGTATCAAGGACTAGGGTCAGTGTCACTATCTAGAAAACTTCAAGAACTACATTAAGTCCTGCTCACTCTTGCCTGTGTCATATCATTTTCCTTAGAGAAGGTGCATTCAACTTGCATGTATCTTATCCAAGGGATTTGCTAATATGAGACTAGTGACATGACAGATCTAGGTTTTAAGTTATCAGGTTCAGTAGCATCTCAGGATTTTCTTTTTATCCTTTTACCCTTCACTGGGTAAGACACAAAGCTGAGAAACTCACCCATTCTTTTCAAGTCTCCTTGAAAAACCTTTGCAAAAAGCAAACAGCTGAAATCCAGGTCATTGCAAAATTCAATATCCAACTACCATACTCCACAATTATAGACAAAAAAAGTTAAACTATTAGAAGCGCTACTCTCTTCTTACTTCAAAAGAAGGGCTCAAACTTAAACTGGGGAAGTTTAGATTAGATATAAGGAAGAAGTTTTTTACTGTGAGAGTGGTGAGGTGCTGGAATGGGTTGCCCAAGGAAGTCGTGAATGCTCCATCCCTGGCGGTGCTCAAGGCCAGGTTAGACACAGCCTTGGACAACATGGTTTAGTGCGAAGTGTCTCTGCCTATGGCAGAGGGTTGGAACTAGATGATCTTAAGGTCCTTTCCAACCCTAACTATTCTATGATTCTAAGAGATGAGAGGCCACAGCCTTCCAAACTGGGAAGAATGCATGTGCCCTGTAGAGGGGCCATTTCCCATTACTGCTTATTCTAACAGCTGCTAAGAGAAGGTGATGTCCCAGCTCCTACCCTTACCCCAGCCATCCAATCTCCCTCTCTTGCGCCAGCATTGGCATTAGCTCATCTGCATGATGTACTGGTTCACAGATATAAAGTGGACACGCAGCTGCCCCCCACACCCCAAGGGCTTATTGCTGTATCTCATTATGGGACCAGATAAAGTGGGGCGGAAGGCAAGGAAGGAAATGAAAAAAGAAAAACAAACAAACAAAAAAAAAACCACCAAAACCAAACAAAACAGCAAAAAGCCAACAACAAAAAAACAACCCACAAAAAAAAACCCAAAACCCCAGAAAGCCCCCCAAAAAAACAATCACGAGAAAAACCTTCCTTTGTGGGAGCACTTCAGCGTTAGAACTTCACCAGTTTGTAACATCTCATTCCCAGCAGTGATACCAAAACGAAGAGATATTCTGACACTGAACATTTTAGGATCCTAGAGTGATAAAGCTGTACCCCACCCAAAAATGCAGCATATTATTTTAGCTACAAAGGAATTGTTCTGGCCAGTGTTTTCATACAGATTGTACAGATAAACAAATGACAAGGAATTATTTTCAAGGCATTAAGAAAAGCTTTCCTGACTAAACTCAGAGTTTACTCTCCCAACCTAATACATGAAAATTCATAACTCTATTTTGAAGAAGGGTTTATTACATTTTCCTGCAGAGAACCTCAGTGGAAAGTCATGTAGGTAATGCCTACTCAAGATTCATCACAAAAGCATCTGCAAGCAGAGGACTCCAGACTATCCACAGAAATTATCTGTCCTTCCAGGAGGCTTACCTCACTCAGGAAGCTGTGTTTCTGCTGTAGATCTGGACTTGTAAGGAAACTAACAATTTCTCCAAGAGTTTCTCCTTTAAGAAGGGTGTGTAGCAAAACAAACCCTCCTTCTTTCACTGCAGCTGCCAAGTTAGAGAGAATTTCAGTGGTGTTCCTTACGACAGTCGTTAAGCAATTGTATACCACCAGGTCAGCATTGGCCAGATCTCCAGAGGGAAGGCAAGATGGATTCCACTGCCTAACAGAAACTCCAGCATTTTGTAGCTCTGTTTCACTATCTGAAAGAGTTTTCAGGATGCGGTCAGTGGCAATGTAGTCCACCTGCAACAGGGGCTGAGCATTCAGAATACTTTTGATGCGAGAGAAGAGACGACCGCTTCCTGCAAGAGCCTGTGAGAAAAGAAAAAGGGGAAACCAAGTTGAAACATGAAGGATATCCAGAATTACAACTGGAACAACAGAAGTACATGATCACGATAGAGGAAGGCATGGAAACACTAGCTATGATTCCATTCCAGGCTTCCAGCTAACCTCTACTATCTTCATTCTGTGACTGGTCATGTTCTCCAATGCCACACCAAGGCAAGTCTTCAACTCTGAAGAATCTAGCAACCCATTGAGAAGAGGGTCATCCCGGAAATGCATTTTCTCTTGAGTCACAATCTGTTCCAGCTCAGAGGAGAGATTTCCATTCAGTTCCAGACGGCATATTTCAGCAAGGATATGCTGAAGGCCCTTCTCTATGGGTGAGGACTCTGCAGCAGCTACTGCAGTTTCTAGTCCAGGGATGACTAATTTGACCCCATGCACCGCCACTTTAGCCTGTACATTCTGGATAAGATCTATGGAATAGAAGGGGAAATAAAACAAAGAATCAGATTTTCTGAAGATTTTTCTTTCCCTCTTTGCCTCCATTTGCTACACCAGCTGATCAGCACCACAAATCACAGCATCCTCTATCTTTAGCCCAACCACAAAGACAGTGCATCACCCAGAACATTCATATTATTATGTATCGTGCAGTAGTTGCATCCCCAAAGAGGAGGCTTTATGGCAAGACAGCATAAACCGCCAAAATTACCTGTGGTGAAACTCTGACTCAAAGAAGGCAACTAACAGAAAAATTCTGATTAAGGGAGTCGTGGAAAGAAATTGTTAAGTTTCCACAGATGCAAAAATACTAAAATGCTTTTTTGCTTTATAATTAGATGGAAAAGAACTTATCCTGACCAAGATCAGAAACAGCAATATGGAAAATAAAAATTCCACTACAGCATACATAAAGAACCTTGGGAGCAGTATTTGGCCACTGAAGAAAAAGTGAAATCTTTAAAATTTATTGACAAATCAAAGGATGAGTGTGAAGACACTTCACGAATACAGAATGACAATACTGCTGTCTCAAGATATAACAAAATTCATCATTAGAGTAAAACTGCCAAAATATTAGTAACTTCCTTCCCCTCCTTCGATGAAAAGTCACTTAAAGTGATGAAGTGAGTGGATGCCTCCCCATCCAAAGAGCACTGGACTAGGCTACCAGTTTCACAATAGACTAATTTCATCCTATTATTGCAGCAAATGCAACAGTTTTTTTTGGCATGCCTCACTAAGCCACTTTATCCTTCCTTGGATACGCTCTTATGCCCACAGCCAAATGAGAACAGACATGTAAGCTTATGCATCTCGGCAGGTCGCAGGGGAAAACAAAACAAGCAAGCTAAAGCCTTGAGTAAGTAGGCTCTCCTATCAGTGTCTGAAGCAACTAGGTTGGGCTCCTCCTGAAAGATGATTTGTGTGCCTCTGCTTGCAGAGGGGGTTGTGCCATTTGACACCACATTGACTGTTGTTATAGATGAGTACATGCCCCTCCCCACAGTTTTACTCCTAACCCACATTCTGGAGATCATAGAATGGTTTGGGTTGGGGTTGAAAGGGACCTGAAAGATCATCTAAGCTCTAAGCCCCTGCCACAGGCAGGGACACCTTCCACTAGACCAGGTTGCTCAAAGCCCTGTCCTTCTTCTTTAGCTAGAAGTAGCTTTTAGCTTCTAGCAAGTGTACAGACACAGGACCCCTGTTGAAGTCTTCAATGGAGACCAACACTTTATTTCTTGGATATTGTGAATTAGTCTGAGAGAAGCTATTCATACACTTGTCAGGCTGGAAGTCTCTCCTAGTGCGACAACAAAACAATCCCACTCTACCTTTGCAGTGCTCCAGGTAGGCATGAAGACGGACGCTGGAAGACAGACAGTTACTCTCAGTATAGGGCACAAAGCAGAATTTTTCCAAGGTGGGAGGGATTCGTTCCTGCTGTCGCCGTGGTGCAACAGAAGCATGTAGACCATTGATCTGAACACCTCCTGCTTTAAGGCTACCAAGACAGGGGTCCACAACAACATCAAGAGCTGAAAGACAGGAAAGAAATGTAAGTTTTCATCAAATACTACAAGCATTTTATTCAACAGTGCTACATCAGACTTTACAGAAGCTGCAGAATGGCTTGGAAACCAAGAGGTGCCCCCCAAGGTACATCCTGCTTCTTAAGAAGTCATACACTGATCCACACAGCACTCAAACCAACTAACAACAGCCAAAGCATGAGGATGTTACCTTCTACGTTGTCGTGGTATTGGCACACCTTCTCTTTATGCAGCACTGGATCAATACACACCGAGCGAATCCTGGTGGGTAAGCGCAGACTGCGCCCACTCTCAGCTAAGACCATCATGTGTAGCAGGGTGTCAAGGAAGGTCACCCAGTTCCCATTCCACAGAACTTTCCCTGTGCTTGCTGCAGAAGAAGAGTAAAGGGAAATGTCACTGTGATTTTGTCATTCAGCAGATGCCAGAAGTCACTGCTTATCAAACACAAAGTCTGAAGTATGTACCCAGCTTCCCCTGTAACCTCTAGCAGTCAGTTGTGCATTGGAGATAACAGCTTTCCCAGTGCTCTGCCAGAACTCTTGGTTATTCTCCATTATCACACAAAGTGTAATTACCACACAAAGCACAATCAGGTGGACTACTGACAGAATTAAAAGATCAAATATTCATCATTACTATAATCATGCTCATCATTCCTTTACAGAAAATAAATTCACCTTCACTACTGCATTCCAGAACACCCTGGAAAGTTGGTCCATAATTATATCCACGCAGATGCAGCTCTTGATAAATGTCTTCTTTCAAGAGACCAGACTTTGAGCTCATGTCTGCTTGAGTCTGAAAGTCAACTAGCTGGTTATGGAAGTTCTTCAGAGCAGTGTTTTCCAGGAGGAAAATCTTCCCTGATGGGTACAGTGGCAAGAGTAAGAATCACTAAATGTTCATACATAATGGATTTTAGTAGGACAGAGCACTCACACGCCTTTGACTTACCACTCACAGTCAAATTCTCATTCCCTGACACCTCAAAATAGTGGGAAGCAGGCATGAGTCTCACTTCCAGCTGTACTGATCCTGCAAGAAACATGGAAAAAAAAAAAACAGGATTATGAGAACATTCATTGCTACCACCCTCAAGCAGAGCCTTCTTTTTCACCATTTCCAGACTCAACGCACACAACATGTAATAAATATGACCCTAACACGTGCTACTTGAACAAAGAAGTGAATTCATTCAGTTAGTTATGTCACATTCTCTATAGTCTTCCTGTGTTTCTCTTCACTTTCCCCTTGTATTTCTTTCCTCCTCCTGCCATCACCTTCATTACACAGTTTGGTAGTCGTAGCAGCACTCCTCACTCACCCTTTTTGGGAAGGATAGTTGCCTGGTGAATTGTGACTTCTTCAAACATAACAGCCATTTGCTCTATAGCCATGCCGACAGACCGTGCCAGAGTTCTCCAAGCCAGTACTAGGTATCCCGTTGCCGGGTACAGGACTCTACCATCAATGCAGTGACCAACCAGGTAGTGGTCAGGAGAGTCAGGACTCACATCTGGCAAAGAATAAAGAGCAGAATGAAAATAATAAAGACACCTTAATAAAGAGGTATTTTCCTCTCAATGTCTGTAAGAGGTTCTAATTGTTCCCCAACTATCCTGCCTGGCAACATGTAGCCCTAAAACTACTGAGTCTGAATCATAACCGTTTCCTGCTCTATTCACATTCTTTCATACCATTTCAGAAGCACATCCAGTCTTTTTCAATTCAAACAAAATATCAAGAAGACGGCTTCAAAAATGCTGCTTTGAGTATCCTTTTTCCTAGTTTTACAGAAGAAATGCAGATAGAAAGCAGGAA
This sequence comes from Amazona ochrocephala, assembly GCA_039720435.1. Classification (NCBI taxonomy): domain Eukaryota; kingdom Metazoa; phylum Chordata; class Aves; order Psittaciformes; family Psittacidae; genus Amazona; species Amazona ochrocephala. The sequence continues at coordinate 95,241,936 of CM077879.1, forward strand.
AGAGAAAAACAGACCAACAAAACAGGCAAACACACCAATACTGTAGACCGAAGCAGATGCAGAGCCTGTGGAACCTGCTGGAAAGTCTTCAGCTTTTGGAACATCCCAGTCCTGGCTGTGGTCCCATTTGATGCATGGAGAAATAAGGGGTGTCCCCACTGGAACAGGGTATTCCACAGGTGGGAACAAGTTATTTCCAAGAACCTTTATCCTAGGAAGACAAAACGGATCAAGACAATGTGTCTGGGGGAACAGGGGTGTGTGGAAACTGATCATAGTACTTTAGAGGTCAGACAGTAACTGGTCTCAGGCTCACATTTGAGATTTTGCCAGGAGCACTATGAGCACTTACTGCAGCCAAATTTGTAATTCTAACAGCCTACAACATACCAAGCTTATTTGTAAGAGCTAGTTTCAGGTCCCTAGGCCCCTAAGATGGGATTCCTCTTTAAAAGGCATCTTCCCATCCCAAGCAGTCTCTATCCCAAGGCAATACTTCATAAGCAAGAACATTAAATATGTAAAGCACAGATGTAAACTCCACTTTCCATGTTTGTGGAAGAGTATTTCAATCTTTGTGAAAACATGCATGCTAGGAAAGAATTTATGTCTCATCTCTAACTGATACCTCTCTCACTCTCCCCCCCTTAGTCTCCTTACCCAGTCAAATGAATCTTTCCAGTCTGTGTTAGGAAGAACTCCAAATTATTTTTGTGCTCTTTCTTCATCAAAGGCAGAATGGTGCAAGTTGGTTTCAAAGTTCTCCTCAAGATAGCCTGGTCAAGTAGAGTCCATAATCACTGGTGGAAGGCATCACTACTATTTTGTTTCTGATTTTTTCTCTATAATTGTCAAACCACTTCTGTTTCTGTGCCAAGAGTTGTCTGCTAGGTGCTGGAATGTGCACCATTTTAATAGGGAAGAGGAAGGCAGCACAACACCCCTCCAGCACCCCAAGAAGTGCATCTGGTAAAGCAGAACCTATGCAACATTAATGAAATTCTTCCAAAACACAAATCTCCCTTTCCCAGGCAGATTCTCAAGTGGAATCAAAAGCTGCACTTTGAGAACTGCAAGATCATCCCCTCAAGCCTCCCTCTCACACCCCTTCTCCCCTCCCCAACTTAAGCCTTTAACCCCAGGAGTCCCTTGCAGTCTGGGGCATTCTAGTGCATTGTCTACGTGACAGCTATTAAAATAAAAAAATAAAGCAGCCTTAACATCTGACCCAACTTGCAACTTCTCTTCAATTTGATACCATGGTCTTTAAATGAGAGAAGGAAGGGAGGGAAGAGAAAACCAGAACACTCTCAAACCCAGCTGATGTAGTCTTAGTCACTTCCATTAGAGCCCAGACTGTATGATTTTAACATGAAGTGTGTAATCTTTTCATTGAGAAAAAGATCTAATTTAAAAGCTCTGCTCGGATTCTCTGTTCAAGTCACTTTCAAAGCATAAATAAGACTACCATGACATAATAAATACACCTGACTGGAACTCAGAAGCACTGTATAACTATGAAACTTGATTCACAATTAACTATGATTCTACTTAAGACTTTCATCCTCTTGCATGCCACATACCAAATAAAAAAGACAGAAGTCTTAAGTGATAGGCACAAGATCACAGCACTGATCTTGTACAGCAAGTGCATCCTAATGCACCTCGTGTTCTGCGTCCTTTACTACGAAGCTAATTCCACAGAGATCAGTTCCTACAGTGTGAGGAGAAAGGAATAATGATCTAATCATTAGGGGAAAGGAGTTTATGAAGAAAGAAAGCTCCTGTAATCTCAGGTTACTTGGTCTGGAGAATAGGAGAAAACACCACTCCCAGCCACCAACTTCTAAGACAAGATTCTCAAACCAATTCAGTGTACAGTTGGTGATTATAAATTTTGCATAGAGGTGGACTGTTAGTCTTTAATCTTTCCCCCACCACAATTTTTGCACACATTCTCCATTAGATCTAAATACGGAAGTGCTTTTCTTACTCACTGCACATTTCAGAGAGCTGACTATCAACTATCTGAAATGCATGGCAATGAATAAAGCAACAATTAATTTTTTTTTATTAGTAGTAACATAAACCACTGTCCCACCCCCATGCCCCTATCAAGAAAATGTTAGGACTGGGAGGCACTCAAAAGTACAGGATGAAAAGTGTTCCCAGAACTGGTGAGGGGGAGGGAAGAGGAGAAGCGGCTTTATTCCCTCGTCCTCAGACTCTCAATCTCCTTCCTACAGAAGCATATCAATATAACATCATACCAACACAATCAAATATAATACCTGTAAAAGAGCATGTGGAGCAATCTCTACTACAACAGCATTCGCTGGAATATGTTTCAGACCATCGTGGAACAGCACTGGATTCACTAGGTTGTTCACATGATACTCTGCAGAGGAACTCCTAGCCAGATCACTCTGCCACTGACATTCGGGGATAGACGTACTGATCCATCGTGCTGAACGAGGTTTAGGGTGTGGAATGACCTACAGACAGACAAGGAAGGGGGACAGGAGGAACACTTACAAGTCACAGATAACAATAAGGCAAAAATCAAGCAGCCCCTCCTTTTTGCAGACCATTTTTCTCAGCTTGATTGCTCAGGATATACTTCTGCTTGAGGTCATAGGACTTCAAACCTCAGGTCTCGCTGAGGTCTACAAGCTTTTCAAGAGATTTTGTTCTCCTAAAAAAGGAGCCCCTTAAGCTCGGCATCACTTATACCCAAATCCGAATGCACAAGCGCAAGCCATGTGAGCCATAGTTTGGCAACATTACCTTTTTCAGGGCATGGAGCAGCACTGGTGCAATAGATGCCATGTAATAGGAATGATACGCGACTCCAGCACTGCGCACCTCCTTTGCAAACACACCCTTCTTTTTCAGTTTAGCTACAAACTCATTCACAGACTCCTAAGAAGAAGAATATAAGTGAAGTAAAATAAAAGCTCACAATGTATTTGAGCTCTGTATGAGTCACTGTACTCCCCTCATGGCCTTCATCACTTGCCATATCTGGGATGAGATTATTGCCCTTCTCAGTCTTACAATAATGTCGTCATGCCCATTGGTATAAGACTATTCAGCGTAAAGAGATCTTCTATTACTAGCTTACTGAGGTACTATCATTACTTTCTCTCACAGAAGATTTGCGTGTTTAAGTTTATACAAAGCACCATGTCTCCTCCCATCGTGGTTAATCCAGCTCCCCTTTGTAAGGAGCTGAGCTTTAACTCAGCTTCAATCTTCCTTCAAACCACAACTTTATGAGTCCCAACCACAACTCCAGCATGCACCCTATCAGTTCCTTGCTCACCAGAGGCCCCGAAACAGTAACAGTATCTTCTGAGTTGTGACAGGCTGGTACCACATTTGGAGGACAGCATTGCTTACATTCCTCCCATGTCAGACCTGCAGAAGGAAGACCTCAGGACAACACAAGTGCTTCTAGCAGTGAGCCTCATAAAGGGAGGCAATCTTAACTGCACAATCACTGCACTTAACTCAGCATTTTGCAAAACTGGGAAGGATTCTTAAGACGGACATCGCTTTAATATGACATTTAGCACTGTAATACTGAGCACAAGAACAGAGGACTGTCTTTGTACCAGCCCATTAGGGGATGGGGTGGGAACCCACACACTTTTGAAGAAGCTACAGAATTAGTTGTTTTATCTTGCCCTTGGCAATTTGAGCTAAAACAGGAGAGAGAATACGCAAGTTTGACTCACAGAAAAAGAGACACAAAATATCCATAGAAATTGATAACTCTAGTGGCTTAAACTAGCACAACCAGATGTGCAGCATGTGGTCTTGTAGCACATTGATGCAAGTCACAGGAAGAACAACTTGAACTCAGCATCATACTATTAAAAATATGCTAGATGCAGCACCCCAAAATAAGTTCTGTGAGAACGGTGTTACGTATTTGATACCAAGGGAAAAAAAGCTAAATTAGGTAGATAGCCCTTTGTAACACTAATTAAAGTAAGTAGTCTAGGATTATTATAAGTGATCTAGTCAAACATACTGCATTAGACCTGCAACAGCTTTTCTCTTCAGTGTTTCAGTTTTTTATTTACCACTGCGTCCAATAAGAAGAAACAGCACAACACGCTACGAATGAAAATTTGGGTTTTAAACATGTAAGTCACCATAAACCCATGCCACAAAATAAAACTGCTGTGCCCAAAGCTCAAAATTTCACCCAATAGCGGGGCAAAACTACATGACTTAAAGAAACACTGAGTAAAGCTTGCTCAGGAGAAAGCTTCTTCCCAAGTGCTAGTAGGGCTAAGTAAATTCTAACAGCATTAAGATCCACTAGCCAGTTTCCCATGACAGACTAGTGGCTTAATGGTTTCATGTCTAACTGCTCTTGCAGACAGTATCTACCTTTCTTAAAAAAAAAAAAAGAAAGGTGTGTATATACAGACACACACGTATATAAAAGCCAAAACCCCCAGTGCCTCAGATTTTCACCTCCCTTTACAAGATTATTTATCAGGCTTCTGTCATTGGTCACTTATCAATAAATCTCCACATTTCCACTTAAGTTTTGGATGAAATACCAGAATACTGCTGTATTCCAGGTCAGAAATTACCACCATTATATCAACTTGAATATTTAATAACCTGTTCTACATCAGAAAAAAAAAGAGGAGGCAACAGCAGCAAAACTTTTACATACATGACTCTCTCCACCAACACATTTCAAAGCCCTATTTTATCCCAGTGTCATACAATAGAGACCACATGTACATTCCTGTATCACTCTTTTGGTAAGGGTATACCTACCAACAGCAGCCATTGCTCCTGGGGGCAATTTGGCCTCTTTAACACATCGTCCCCGCCAATAAGCTGCAAGAATGGCTTCTTCCTGACTTAAGCAGTTATCTGCATAGCCACAAGCTAGTTCTCCCACCGAGTGGCCCAAAATCCCATCAGGTTGCAGACCTGCAGCCTTCAGCAAATCAATCTGGGCAATCTGCAGAGAACAGTAGGATGTGTGATTCCATGCCAGAGAAAGTAGGTGTCAGGACTCATAGGCACACAGCAGTAGTGAGTGCATTACAAAATGGCTTTTTGGTACAGATACTCTTCTTGGTCTTGCTTCATTCTCTTTTTATTATTTATTTATTTTTCATAACTGCAGCTCCAGCCGCATTTCAAATGAGCCCCAAGAATCACTGTGTGACTCCAGTACTGTTTGGGTGTCTCCACTATGTAGCTTTCCACTAAGGAGCTATTTCTAACAACAGGAGTCTGCCAAAAGCATATCTGTACAAATAAGCAAGATGAGCTTTCCAGATCACTTCAGAACCTCTGCCTCTAGGTTTTGAAAAAAACAGTCAATCCCACACTGACGCTCAGAATTAAAACAGACTTCATGTAATACCATTTAGTTCATTAGCAGAACAAACTTCAGTAGGCATTCAATGGAAGCCCTTTCCTTGGCATAAACCTTTACATTAAGCTCAGACATCCCATGGTCTCTTAAAAGGAGAAACTGCCCCCCCCCGCCCCCGATACACATGCAAATCAGTCCAGATCAGTATTAGCTCAAGCATCTTGCAAGTGACAGAGCCCTAAACTGTCAAGGGTGCAAGACACTCCCTCCTATCAGACAGGGATTTCAAACAGCTGCCATTTACTGGTAGCACAAAACAAGCTTCCATTAATCACCATAAGGTGTTATTGGCCAAACACACACTATCAGAGTGTACTTATGTGGCTTGAGTCCATAAGCCCCTCCACCAGTCATTTGAGTCTTACCTGAATAGCAGCAAGTCCAACAAATGCATGGACAGTGTCATCAAAAGTGTTTTCATCTGCTTGCAGAAGCAGGTCTGAGACCTTTAGGCCTGTGTTCTTCAAAGCCTCATCTGAGCGCAATATAGACTGGCGAAACAAGTCCAATTTCATAAGGCTCAGGCCCATACCTTTCCATTGCGATCCCATGCCTGCAGGACAGGCAAGGAGAAAAGTGAACTGTAGTAACACTTCATAAAAGAGGAAGTAGACATCATATACTTGCTTTGGCAGCGAAAGAATTCTAAGAGCAAAACATTGTACATCCTCTAAATTAGGCACTGCTTTTTGTTTTCCTGGACTTTACTATCATCAGAAGATAGCAAAGTTGGAAGGATTATTGAAAATACAGGAAACGTGAGTTTCCTAGACATATTGCAGGGCTGCAAGATACTTCCCCATGCTAGAGTGGGGGACAACATTAGAGCACAGAATCACATTGCTCAAGCCCCAGATCTACAGAGGGATGCAGTACATCAGTGAGCACACCTACCTGAGCAGATGTACCAGAGCGGTCTATCTGATGCCTGAACTTGCTGAACCTCTTTTATGTCACTCTCACTGCCAACCAGTGTGTAGCCCCTGTAGGGCATGGAGGATACAGGAACAGCAGAGATATCAGTGAGCAGGCTTAAAAATGGGCTACATCCTCCATGTTTCTTGCTTTCCTGAATTAATGTTTCCACAGCTTCCTGGGTTCTGCCACAGATTTGAACCAGTCTTGGCACGTTGCAAGTCTCCAGAGACTGGCTTTTGCTCTCATTCGGCCTCAGAATGACATGAGCATTAGCACCTCCAAAGCCAAAAGAATTGATACTGATGAGGCCACCTTTCACTGGCGTTGGTTTACAAACAACCTCCAAAGCGCCATCTTGTAAGGCAGGAATATCTGGGTTTGGGGTATTGAAATGAAGATTTGGAGCCCACAGCCCATGTTCCAGAGAAAGAATGACCTGCAAGAAAAGACAGTGTTCTGTGCTCCACATTTTCTTACACAAACATCCTTTTGTTGTTACTGGCTTAGTACAAACGACCATGTAGAATATACTAAAGCAGCTCTCAGTGCTTGGATAAAGGCATCCTTCAGAGAACAGCATCATTGATGTTACTGCGGTAGTACCTACTACACCCAAGCAAATTTTAAGTCCATGCAGGAAGTCAGCAGTGAAGGTGAGGGTGGTAGTTTTAAGTTTAGCTTCCAGACTGTTTCTAACTGGAAAGTCATGACTGTTTCTAACTGGAAAGTCATGCAGTCTTGCTAGAAAAGCAGCCTGGCTACTAAAACTCTCACATAATCTTTCTCCTCTTTCAGATCCATCCTGCCCCCTCATCATACTCTGCCTCATCTCTCCCCAGTCACAGACTGCCACACATACTCTTAATCATAACACATGCTTCCATATCTGCCTTTGTTGCAAGAGCCAAGCTAAATCACTGGTAAAGGAAGATTGTTTGCTGCTTTGCACCCATTTTTGTCTTCCTGGTCCAAAAAAGCAGGAACAGCAGACTGGTCGGAACTGGCAGCGCTGAAGGGAAGTACAGAAACAGCACGAGAGTTAGAATAGCTGTGCCGAAAAAAGCAAGAGTTCCCTTCTCTCAGCAGCATCTGTACAGACCGCCCATGACACCAAGCTAGTACTCATCTGTGGCACAAGCCTAGCAAATCACTGTCTAAGGTCAGTAGCAAACATTCAGTGCTCTGTATGTTTGGCAGCTGCTTCATCAGCCCAAAATGATCAGAGAAACAGATACTGGTTTGGGAACTGAACTTCCAAGTTTACTATCAGACATGGCAGCCTACCTGGGAGAACAACCAAAATAATAAATGCATGACTTCAACTCCAGTTAACTTTCAAACAATCAACGAGAGAGACAGAGTTTTCAACATCCCTCCAAAGCTTCAGGTGCTTTCAAGATCCCAGATCTGACAACAAGACCTAACATAACTTCATAAAAAGCATAACTAAAAGATATTATAGCAGGCATGATGGGTGCCACATGGGCTCTTGCCTGTAGCTGTAAGTTCTGATACAAAGTTAAGTGAGAAAACTGATGAAAAAAGAGCGAGAAAACATAGTGTCAGAGAAGTCTTCAAAAAGAAATTGTGGGCCTTGTCTTTGCAGTCCTGCATCCCCTAAGAAACTCGGATGGGGAAACAGTACCTCAGAGTTATGGTCCTGTCCTGACAGATCACAGCAGAACTGCACTAAACAAACTGCTTATGACACATAACAGTATGGATGGAGAGGTTGATTTACAACTCAGTTGTTTCTACTATGAAGAAGGTTGTCAGTCTGAGAGATAAGAGGTGTGAAAGTAAACTTTCCTCTACAGAGACTCAGACACTGCTGTCTCCATGATTTACACAGAAGTCTATTCACAGCAAGTTTTATGTATTCACATCACAGTAACCACTTTAAAGAGAAATTCTAGCAATGGCCATGTACCTGACTTCAATTTGCGTGGTTCTAAGGCTTACAACCAAGTGTGAACATTAGCTAGCTCTCTGCTAAGCAGTTTAACAGCCAGAGTAAATAGGCTATTGTCTGCCTACAGCAGTAGTTAATAGGCTGGTAGCCACATCCCAGAGAACTTACCTGACTTTTTTTTCCAATGTAAGAGAGAAGAGGAAGAGATGATACATGCCTGACAAATGGCCAGAAGAATCGGCTACTCATTTGGCACTGAAAGGCCACACTGCCTGTCATCTTCAGTCATTGCCAACTACTCCAAATATCTAAATCCCTCTACTTGTACACTGCTCAAACCCAAACAACTTACAGCAGAGTTCTGTTGGAAGGTCCAGGACAATCAATAAAGTGACCCCAAAGCCTTTATTCTGAGTATAATTATGCTCCTGTAGAATTCAGTAGGAAAGGGGAACTGAAGTGGGGAACAGGTGAATGCACAGCAGAGAGCCACAAAGGTATTTTTGTCCAGCTTGCAGAACAGCCACCTAAGCTTTTAAAAGTATTTGCAGGTGAAGCAAGCAGATCATTAAGGAGAATCACCCAAATTCCTCTCATTACCACTGAATATTGTATCCTGGATCAGTGCAAATTTTCCTCAAAACAAACAAACATTAAAATCCCCACTTAATGTTGTGTTCCCTCCCTCCCCAAATTTTTCTTCTCAAGCCACCCATTACCTTGGCTAATGCAGCAAGCCCAGAGGCAGGCTCTGGATGACCCATGTTTGACTTGGTTGATCCAATCAACAGTGGCTTTCTCTCACATTGATGGAAGATTCTTACAATGCCATTTACTTCCTGTGGATCTCCAACCTAGTAAGAAGAGAACCAGGACAACTATTAGCTAGCACTTCTGAGACATACCAAAAAGAGAAATCTGGAAGATTAAGATCCAGAAGTGGTGAGGCAGTACATATTCTTGTAACTGACAGAAGGGAGACATAAGCTCATTTTGGAAAAACGAATAATAATTTGACGGAAAAGTGTGGCAAGTGATGCAAAGGAAGAAAATACAGGAGAAAGCACACCAAACCCAAAGGCACCATGCTGACCTTGGTGCCTGTCCCATGTGCTTCAACATACTCCACTTCTTCAAGTTTGATACCGCTTTCTCTGTACAAAGAGCTGACCAGCTGCTGCTGCATCTCTCCAGATGGGAATGTGACACCTAGGACCAAAATTGCTGTCAATTCCACTAGTATCAGATGCATCTTGTGCTTATTTTAGCACCCTTTCAACTGCTACCAGGTGCTACCAGGTCCAAAAAACCCAAAGAGAAACTTTTTCAGGATTTACATGTCCTTAGTACTAAACACAGTAAGGCTCTCAGGCTCTTTGGAAGAAGATCAGAGGTACCAGAATGGACCTAAACCAATTACTTAAGACTAGTGTGGAAAGATACTGCTTAACGGAACACTAGGAAATGTCTACATCAAGCGGAACATGTGAAATTTGGTGTCTCCATAAGTGGGACAGCAGGAGAGAAAAAAAACTTTATAGTCACACCTCACCTACACTTCTTCTGTCAGTGCAGAGGTGTCTTGGGGAAGGCTAAACTAGCAACAGGACATTCCTGTTAATCCTGTCATAGAAATCACCACTTGTCTCCTTCACATTCTTTACAAAAGAGGGTTCTGAACTTCGCATGACCAAAAAAAAAACCAAACCAAACCCCAACCCACAGAACACCACCGCAAAACAAAACACAAAAACCCTTCCAACAAGACAAGACAACAAACCCCACAAGAGCCCATTTTTCATGACAAAGACTGTAGCCTGAACAGTTGTGAAGGTATCTGACTTTTCAGAGGCTCAAGGCCTACCTTGCTCCTTAAAGCCATCAGTGTTGCTTCCAGCATTGACTATCGTGGCATAGATCCGTTTAGCCATAGATCTCTTGGTCAAGAGAATGACAACAACTGCTTCAGAGCGACAATATCCATTTCCTGAGAGCAGAGAACAATAAGTCACTAATTCTGCTCTGCTCCGAGAAGCACTGCAAAACACCATGCAATAAGGTTATCTCATTCCTGAGCTACTGCTTACAACAGACCACTTTGAGAGCATGACATCCATGTCTTTTAAAAAAAAAAAAAAAAAAAAGAAAAGTCCCAGAAAGGCTCATTGCTCATCACAAACAATGATAAGAAGTTTCCATCAAGAGACAGCTATTTGCTCTCCCCAGTGCCTGAGGAATGAGCCATATGGTTTCTTCCTCACAGTTAAGTTTTCCAGGTTCAAAAACCACACAACCAGATCAGGTCCAGGATATGTCCTGAACCTAGTTAAAAGTGCACCTTGGAAAAACTACAAGGCCAGCTCTTTGCTGTACTATGAGAGTATCTGGTCAGAGACTGCACAGAAAGTTCCTCTCATACAACATGACAAGCTTTGGTACTAATGCCTTACCTGAAGCATCAAAAGCCTTGCAGGCACCATCAGGACTAAGCATACCCAGTTTCATAAATTGGACAGAAGTGTTGGGTTTCAGCAAAATGTTGACCCCTCCTACTAGGGCTGCACTGCACGATCCATGACGAATTGCCTTATATGCATTTTCCAGAGCCATGAGACTAGAGGAGCAGGCTGTGTCAACAGTTATGCTTGGTCCTTAGGGAACAGAAAGGGAAAACAAAAAACCTGGGTTTTACTATTTCATAGAGTTGCTCTCCAAACACTACAGGATAAGATCACAAGAGAAACACATTCAAAATATGTTAAATAAGTAGTTGCTTCAGAATGCAACAGGTAATGCTGATAGAATGGGAGACAAGAATCATCACCCTCTGCCTGCTTACCAGGTAACAAGGGATGAGAAAGGTGGAAAAAAATCGTAAACAACTTGGCTTTAATGGCATTTTTTACACTTCCATCTCTGTCTCCATCAAACAGAGATATTCTAGATTCACAGGGAGGTCTCATCCACTTCCCCATTCCCACCAAGAAAAATCTCTCACCCTTCCTGGTGCTACCCTTGCCAGTATCTCTGTTCTCTGCTGCTCTTCAAAGCAATTTCAATCCCTCCAACTCTTCAATCCCACACATGACTCAAGTCATGCTTATCCCTTTACCCACTTAATTTTGGTGGTTCTCCCACTTCCTCCACTTTACTCAAGAAGAGTTAACTTTTCCACTCAGTCTCTGCATCAGCTGACCTGTACACAGCTTCACACCAAATAGCAGTCTGAAGGCTGGAAAGAAACTAGGCCTTTTTATGAAGGCCTTCTGACATCATCTTTCAGATGAATGCTAGCTATACCCTTCAGCAGCAAATGAGCTACAAAAGCCTTACAATGAGTCTTATTACAGTTACATTTTCTGCTTCTCATATGCCTCCTTACAATAGCTGGATGCTACTTTCTCATCTCAAAAGGGATCTAACATCATCATATCCATTCCCCTCTACAAAAACTGCAGTACAATTACACTTAAATCGCAATTGCTGAGCAGTATTGAAGGCTTGAGGCACTTACCTGTAAAGTCATAAAAGTAGGAAATCCTGTTGGCTAACATAGCACGCTGGCAGCCAGTCATGCTGTACCCCAAAAGCTTTTCCGGATCTCGGCTAAGGGCTTCACCAGTTTCTGACCCACTGGCACCAATCCATACACCTGTGTCTGTGCCACGTAGGGTGGCCGGATTAATGCCTACAGAGATAGAAGGTGCTAAATTACAGCAGACAAACTTATGAGGGGTAAACTGGGGAGATATCAGGTATGCTGTCACCAGTTCATGACCTTCTACTTAATCCAACTTTCTGACAGTCCTCTGAAGCATTGCTCCCTTACCTAGAGCTACCTTTTACCCGTTTCAACTGCAGACCTTACAAGTCTCATTGCAGAGTCCACCAGAACCTTGGTGTTGGCTTTTTGCCATACCAGAACAGCTTTTCAGCTTAGCTGGGCACTGCTAGAGCCTTGTATAAAAAAGGTGTACAGGATATGAGAGACACAAATGCTGATCAGGTAGGCTAACATCTGACTTACAATACAGAAAAAAGAAGCAGATCGAAGAGGAGAAAAATTACAGCACTTGGAATGTCATGTGAGCACATCAGTATCTATCTCCATCCACATATAAAGCCCAGATCTGGAGTACAAGACAGAAAGGAAAATTCTTAAGCTCAAAAGCCAACAACCAGAACAAGAAGCAATTCTGCTCTAAAAAACTGCGTAGCAAGCTCAACTTGTAGCAATCTCTGCACTTCAGGAGTCCTGGAGACAAGCAGAATATTCAAGCCTCTAGACAGACTCAGCAGCAGAGGAGCAAGTATTAATTTTAATATGTCAGTATTAGTGGGGTGATTCCAACTTCTTCCCCATGTGCTTATGTTCAGACATGAAACCGACTAACATGAAGAATAATCTTTTCGGCTCTGTGGGCAAGTAACCCAGAAGCTCAAGAAACTAGCAGTGATGGAGATAAGAGGCTCCTATTTCTGAAGGCACACTTCCTCAACAAAACTTCTATAGAACAGAATCAAATACCACAAATTTTCTATGAACCTGGCCAATAGACAGGAATACGCCAGGCCATCTGCCATTCACTTAGGCCATGGATGAGATTTCTAACCAAATCATCTTCCCTTTGCACTGCAAATATGTCTTTAACAAAGGGATCTATTATGAAATATCAGAGTAGACCAGAATATACAGAAGCTCAAGCACTGTTGACTGTTCAACGGTTTCTGCCATACTGGTTGTACCATACATATGACACAGGTACAGATTCACTGGCAGTCAGCATAGACTTCTTAGCTAGAGTTCCAGAGAAAACAGCTTTGTTCTAATCCCCATACCAGTTCTTTGGTTTCATCTCTAATGTGACAGTTTTCTCTTGTCAGAGATCCCACCACAGAGGTGCATGTCTGCACCTGCTGATCAGAGACAGTACAGCACAGTTCTCCCGGTTCACTCACTCAGCTATTTACCTCCATCCAAAATAGCTTCATAAGAAACTTCCAACAGCATGCGAAGCTGAGGATCCATTGTATGAGCTTGTTTGGGGTGAACCCCAAAAAAGGATGCGTCAAATTTGCTTATGTCCTTGAGCTTTCCATTCCTTTTGGGCAGTCCATACATTCCTGAGAAGAAAAATTCAACAGTCACAGAATACATCAGTTTTGAAGCGAATACATTGGTTTTGAAGCAGCTACCAGCTGAGACAAAGTACAGAATAACCACAGCTAATTCTTGACTACTCATGAAACCTCACTTCCCTGTTGCAGTACCCAGACTGCTGCATGAATATATACTCACCTACCTCTTTAATCTCATTTGAAAATGAGAACGCTCCATTAACAAAAACAACTGTAATTTTTAAGACTCTCCTGGATATGGCAGCAAAAGACATTTATCTGGTTTAAGCATTTTTGCTTTGGAAAGTTGTACTGAGCACATAAACAGAGTCAAATCAGTAGTTCCAGTCAGTAACCAGTTAGGAGAAAAACAAAAGCTACATTTTACTTCGGCAAATTGCTAGCTTGAATTGGATAGACATGTGCCAAACACTTCAGAAAGACAATCAAGACAAAACAGAACACTGTAAAAAGCCACAAATGACAGGACTGGAGTGCCTGTGCTACTTCTGAACCCAGAAAAAGAACTGTCTTGCTGCTACAGCAATCACAGCTGGTACAGGATTAAAGCTGCCTAGCTGCTCTGTTAGTGCTCTTTTCTTTGGAAGTAAGCTACCTATTATTTATAAGCTGCTACTGCATGGGATGTAACATTACAAAACGGATCGCATGAGACCTTCACTGAAGTGTTCTGGATTTTCTGACAAATCAGAATTGAATTCAGCTCTGCGAAGGTTTTGCACCCAATAAATCCTTCCATAGGATAATTCTTCTAAAACGGTCTGAACTCAGAGCTCCAGAAAAAGAGACAATAAGCATTCACCTGGTTTCCACCTCCGATCATCCTCTGTGACCATATCAACTCCATTAAGCAGGTTCTCCCAAAACTCTTGCAAGTTCTCAGATTCTGGCAGCTTTCCCGATATGCCTGCAATCACCACGTCCTCCATCTCTTAACTTCTCCCTGTTGCTGAGATCCACAAAACAGTAAGACTAGTAAGATTTCACACAGAGCAAAGAGTATATGTGTCTCTCCTTTCTGACATGCTGTGACAAACAAGAACATTTGCAGGAGAAACACCCACACAGGAACAGCCCACGGGCTGTCTACTGAAAAGAGAAACGTACCACAACCCTCTCCCCACCCCCCAAAATCCAAACCAAAAACAACAAGAAAGAAAAAATGAGACAGCCAAACAGACCATAATATCTGTGGGGTCAATAAGGATGAGAAAACTGATCCTGAAGGAGTGTTGGGCTCCAAGAACCACCAGTTTCTACATGACAACTATAAAACTAACAGGTCTGGCTCTACTATATGCAGAGCTGCTGTGAAGTCAGCAGAGAAGGAAGATTAATATGCTGGAGCAGAGGTGGGTGGAGAAATGATGAAATACATACAGTAAAATCCATAATTACAAGGCAAACCTAAGAGGTAGCAAAACAAGTTCTACAATCATTACAAAGTTAAATGCTAACTTAAGAATCAATATTCAGAAAGTTGGGGGGGACAGACGGACAGGGAACAACATGACACTAAAACCACACAAACACAAACCCGAACAAGCATATGTCCCACCCCCGAAATCAAACAAACAAAAAACCACCAAAACCCCCCCCACACACAGAGGAGAAAACCCCACACAAGCCCACAAAGATTGCAGTACAACTTAGCATTATTTTAAATACCTGAAACAAGAAGCAAGTTTTGCATATAAAAATTTTCCAACTGCACCCTGCACTGCTATACATTTAGAGGACCATGAAAAATAAGAGTTGGCAGAATAGATACGGAGTCCAGATGGGATGAAATACCTTAGCTGCTGTCCCAAGAAAACTGCATTCTAAAACCCCAATGTCAAACACCACAAGAGAACATCATGCCACATAGCACAGCAGGCCATCTACACAGATCAAAACACCAAATGATAGCTCATACATTACAGTCAACACATTTATTTTCTATTACACTTAAAATATATTAATAACTAAGCAGAGAGAAGGCAAGTTAACCTGATGTTTCAGTTAAGTTCAAAGTATAGCTGGTACATCCTAAGTAGGCAAGTTAAGGGGAGGGAGGAAGCCCCATATATATGGCTCTTTATATACTGTCGTGGTTTAAGCCTCTATAACTCACACAGTCGCTCTCTCACTCACTCCCCACTCTTTCTTTCCCCAGTCCCAGGGGGATGGGGAGGAGAATCAAAAGAATGCAACTCCCACAGGTTGAGATAAGAACAGTTTAGTAACTAAGGTATAACACAAACCACTACTGCTACCACCAATAATAATAATGACAAGAGAAATACAAGGAAAGAATACAATCGCTCACCACCAATCCCAGCCTGACCAAACAGTGCACCCCCACCCTTCTGGGTTTCTGCCCTTCATTTTCCCATCCTGGGCATGACGTGCTGTGGTATGGAATAACCTCTCTTTGGTCAGTTTGGGTCAGGTGTCCTGTCTCTGCTTCCTCCTGGCTTCCCCTTCTCCCTGGCAGAGCATGAGACTCAGAAAGTCCTTGGTCAGACCAAAACATTACTAAGCAGTAACTGAAAACACTGGTATTATTAGCGCAGTTCCCAGGCCCAAAATCAAAAACACGGCACTGCACCAGCTACCAAGGAGGAGAAAAATGACTGCTACTGCTGAACCCAGGACATATATATATATATGTTATTGAGATTATACCTATAGACATATAAATAAAAGTGCAGCTGCATGAACAAAAGCAGTAGAAAGCATTTACAGTACTTCCTTAAATAATCCTTCTGGTAAGTATACACAGATTATGCTTTAGAGCTTATGTGTGGGCAGGAACACCTCTCCTATGGAGACAGGCTGAGAGCTGAACTTTTTCAGTCAGGAGAAGAAAAAGCACCAGGGAGACCTTACAGCAGCTCCCAGTGCCCAGAGAAGCTGTGGCTGCTCCATCCCTGGCAGTGTTCAAGGCCAGCCTGGACAGGGCTTGGAGCAAGCTGCTCTAGTGGAAGGTGTCCCTGCCCATGGCAGGGGGTTGGAACTGGATGAGCTTTAAGGTCCCTTTCAACAAAAACCAGCCTGTGATTTTAAGAAGCAAAAAACACAAAGAAAACTGAGTATTCAAATAGCTAAGAGTCCGCCTTAACAACTTTGAAGACAAAACTTTGCTATGGAAGACCTAAAATTTGTCCTTCCATCTCATATTGTGCTCCATAGTCCCACACAGGCTCTCTGCTTAAGTGCTGCTGGTGATTTATTGTCTTCACAAAACAGCACTAATGTGTACTCTTAAAATAAGCATTGCTGTTTTTCCAACCCAAGACATTTCATTTAGGCATGGTTTTGCAGCCTCTTTCAGGAGTGCCCAATGCTTCTGAGCAAGAAACAGACCTCTCTTCCACGCACACACTGCTCAGGTACAAAACCTTCTTGTAGCTGGAAGAGGTTAGGGTGTGCTGAGGGAAAGTAAAGTCCTCTGGTTAGCCAAGGTGTAGCTCAGCCAGGACACAACACCACAGAAGTTGTTGCCTGATTTCTTTTACCCTTCCTCTTTCCTTCAGCAGTTATCTTGGTTCACATCTGTGGAGTAACTTGAATTATGCAACATGCAACACTGAAGTAGAAGAGATGATTACCTCATCCAGTCCATCCCTTCTGGGAGCAGACAGGCAAGTGCTCCCAAAAGGACATCTTGGACTTCTCAGTCTTATGCTAAAAATCCAGACAAAGTTCCATTCCACTCTGGCTGTTCATTTAAAGAGAGAAACACTAACCAAATGCACAAAGCTCTTGCTGAGAAACTAACCCCCAAAACTGAAGTTGGCAGTAACAGGCCCACTTCACTGTGCTCTGAAAAGAAGACTCTCAGCTTCTCTACTCATGCAAGTCTAGTAAGTCAGTTTTATTATTGGCATTACCACTGTACCTGGAAAACCCAATCAAGGGCCACAACTGTTATACATGCAGCAGTTCTGCACTAGGGGCAGAGAAATTATGGATCTCAGGCACAAAACTTACAATTTAAGTGTGATGAGACATGCAAGATAATATGATTACGATTCTATTTTATGCTTCTGCTCTTTGGGCGATGATCCCTAGGGAGAGAAACGTAACTCGTATTTCAGGGGACTGGAACATTAGAATCATAGAATAGTCAGGGTTGCAAAGAACCTTAAGATCATCTAGTTCCAAACCTCCTGCCATGGGCAGGGACACCTCCCACTAAATCATGCCATCCAAGGCTCTGTCCAACCCAGCCTTGAACACTGCCAGGGATGGAGCATTCACAGCTTCCCTGGGCAACCCATTCCAGGGCCTCACCACCCTTACAGTAAAGAATTTCTTCCTGATATCCAATCTAGACTTCCCCTGTTTAAGTTTGAACTCATTACCCCTTGTCCTCTCACTACAGTCCCTAAGGAAGAGTCCCTCCCCAGCATCCCTATAGCTCCTCTTCAAATACTGGAAGGCTGCTATGAAGTCTCCACACAGCCTTCTCTTCTCCAGGCTGAACAGCCCAAACTTACTCAGCCTATGTTCATACAGGAGGTGCTCCAGTCCCCTGATCATCCTCATGGCCTCCTCTGGACTTGTTCCAACAGTTCCATGTCCTTTTTATGTTGAGGACACCAGAACTGCACACAGTACTCCAAGTGAGGTCTCACAAGAGCAGAGCAAAGGGGCAGAATCACCTCCCTTGACCTGCTGGTCACGCTCCTTTGGATGCAGCCCAGGATACCGTTGGCCTTCTGGGCTGCAAGCACACAGTGAAGCTGGCTCGTGTTCATTTTCTCATCGACCAACACCCCCAAGTCCTTCTCCTTGGGCTGCTCTGAATCTCTTCTCTGCCCAACCTGGAGCTGTGCCTGGGATTGCTCCCACCCAGCTGTAGGACCTTGCACTCGGCATGGTTAAACTTCATCAGGTTGGCATCAGCCCACCTCACAAGCGTGTCAAGGTCCCTCTGGATGGCATTCCTTCCCTCCAGCGTATCAACCGAACCCACAGCTTGGTGTCATCAGCAAACTTGCTGAGGGCGCACTCAATCCCACTGTCCATGTCACTGACAAAGATGTTAAACAAGACCGGTCCCAACACCAATCCCTGAGGGACACCACTTGTTACTGGTCTCCAGCTGGACATTGAGCCATTGACCACAACTCTTTGCGTGCGGCCATCCAGCCAGTTCTTTATCCACCGAGTGGTCCACCTATCAAATTGATGTCTCTCCAATTTAGAGAGAAAGATTTAGATTACTTCTGGGATTGTTCCTTCCCATCCCTCATCTCTTTCCCTGGAGTATCAGTATCAGAAAAACTCCATCCATGTACAGCAAATCTTGAGAAAATGATCTTCTGAGACAGTGAAGTGACCGAATTTATCAGCAAAGCAATTTCTGCCAACATCTTATGAACGTAGTTGAGTAAGACTGTGTCAAAGGTGGAGAAAAAGATGCTGCAGTAATCAAAGTATAGAAGAGCCAAGAAGTTAATTTTAGCTGGGTGAATGGGTAAGAGCGGCCACAAGTTAAAAATTTTTACACACAAACAACTGGAGAGATTTAGGCTTGACAAAGAGTTCCAAATGCCTACATCTAAAACAATGTATAAATTACAGATTCAGCAGCTGACAGATAATTTGCTATGAAAAACAACAGCAGGAAAAGGAAAAATTATTAAATCCCCCCGATTAAACAGTGAACAGTAAAAAGTAGATTTATAAAAGCAACTAGTGATGGAAAAGGGTGAATGGCTCTAAACTAGAAGAGGGGAGATTGAGATGAGCTCTTAGGCAGAAGCTCTACCCTGTAAGGGTGCTGAGGCGCTGGCACAGGGTGTCCAGAGAAGCTCTGGCAGCCCCATCCCTGGCAGCGTTCCAGGGCCAGGTTGGACAGGACTTGGACCTCCTGCACTAGTGGAAGGTGTCCCTGCCCATGGCAGGGGATTGGAACTAATGAGCTTTAAGGCCTCTTCCAACCCAAACCAGTCTATGTTATGGCTACCAACAATGCTTTTGATCTTTCTTCACAGATAATAAGCCGGAAAACCATTTTAAAGCTGATTGACATTACCCACAAATGGTGTATTGTATTATTTTACTGTATTAGAGACTGTTTTTCTGTAGTGCATTTTTAGACTTTGCATGGCACACTGGCAGATTTAAAGTAGAGGATGAATAAAATTATTTCTAATCTGTTTTAAAGGAGATTGGGCTACAGCAAATATACAGAAGAGGCTGCTCCTACTGAATTTGATGAGCAAGGCTATTGAAAGCAACAGGTCAAAAAAGGGAGACAAAGATAAAGAGGGAAAAAACCAGCATTCTCTGTTTTCTTAAGGCTACATTTTGCAAGATCGAACCAGACATCTAACACCCTTTTTCCTCCATTTACCCCACAGTTTTGCTTTAATGGAATTCTGTGAATTCTTCCCAGGTAGCTTGCATTTTTAACTGAGGGAAGAGCAGGGAGAAGCAACTACCCACCCCAACATATCAATCCAACAGGCATCTCAGTTAAGCATAAACTACCACCTCAGTGGATTTACACAATATTTTTTGGCAATGATAATTGTGTTGCTGACTCATTCAGTTGGTGGCCAGTAATAACTAACAATCCCTTTATTATTGACTAGTAACAACTTTCATCACTTTATACCTGTGCTCACCTCCCACATCAGCCATTTGACAAGGCTGTTTTGTTTATTGATGCCAATTCCTTTCTCCAATGATGTTACACCTTCTTAACCTTGCTCTCTACGTATTGCATACCTATTGGTATCAGGTTAGCTTAATCCCATTACCAAAGTTACTCTGAAGTTGAAATACTGTTCTCCACTGCATTTAAAACATTTTTCAGTATCTCCCTAATCCACCACTAAAAATTAATTAAGAAGAAAAGCACTAATCAGCGTTCTCCACCATCCCTGGCAGCTGCACACCTTTTTTCTTTTTACAGTAATTTTATCTACTGTTTTCCTATAAAACATCTTTGTCCATTAAGCGTGCAAGCTTTTAGAGGAAGAAAGAAAAAGGACATGAAAAATATAAAAGTCATAGCAAAATTTGATTTCTTCTCCTACTTATAGCTGACTTGCCAACTGCTGAAGAAAATACTTTTCTTATTCCGTTGTACCAATGTCCACCTAAGGTTCAGTGAAGAAAGGAGAAGACTGAGGGAAGAAGAAACTGCAGACTAACAACAAACAAAATTCAAATCTAGTTTGACTTGATGCACAGTTCTCCTTCCTAGACAGGAGAACAATGCTTATTTCACTGTTACTTTGATGCTGTTATCAAGGTGGGGCAGAATCCTCAAAGCTACTATTTCCAGGCAGCCCAAATCTTGATCTTTTTTGGAGCTCCCATTACTGTAAAATGAACCATCCATGACTCCTCCAACGCTTCCTTCAGCACACGTATCGACAAACGTATTGCTTTCTTAGTTTTTCAGTATGACTACATCATAATCCAGGTTTCCTAATCTCTATCATTTCCAAATTTTGTAATTACAATCTGTCATTAAATAGTAACTTCACCTGTAAAGCACTAGAATGCTTGCTTCCAAAAGAAAAAAACAACCAAAGCCTTTACAAACTAGAGGCAAACACAAGCTGCTTTTCTGGTTTTTGGTTTGTTGGGTTTTTTAGCATTTGGCTACCATCAATGCGTGTGCCATGGGTTTGATTTAACTGAAACAGACAAATGAAAAAGAGCAGTGAGTTGCATACTGAGAATACACAACTTAGCAGGAAATACAATCTGACTGAGAAGCTAGTATTTGAGAAAAGCAGGTTAGATTTTGCTCACGGAATCAGCACAGCTCTGTTGATTCCCAAATTCATTTGTACAAAAAAATTAAGACTCCAGTATCACTGTATCACATTTGTAAAATATCTGTTCATAACTGCCCTCTGTGTAGGGCATCCTCTGAATTCATCCACTAAATGCAGCCTTTCACAATGTACGAGTATTTTCTGTTTATTTCAAGAAACTTAGAGGCTGCAGAAAAAGGTAAACCCTTTGCTCATGAGACTTGAGGCTTTTTCCCCCTTTCGTTTTTTAAGGCAAGACACGTTCCAAAGCACCCAACAGTGCTCTCTGAAGGCGCATGCAAGCTAAAATACACAGCTTTAATACTGCCTGTTTCAATTCAAGCATCCAAACGCAGCTTCTAGCTACCAAAATATGCATCCAGTATCTGAAAGGGTCATATGCCAGGAATGGAATGTGGAATAAAAACCAAACAGGAGCAAAAACAGCTAGAGAGAAATGATAATCACGTTCCTGAAAGCATTGTATGATCAAATCCAGGCTGGTGTACGATGAATGGGTTATCTCACGCGGCCAGTCGGTTTATACAGAAGTGGAAAAAAGAAGTTCAGCAGTATATGCGGCACCTTTATAGAGATGGCTTCTGAGCACCTACTGACCAGACACCTTTCGCAATAGCAAGCGCCGGGTCTCCTCCCTTACAGGCTTCCTTAGCCTGCCACGCCAGGGCTTTACTATAACCCGAGAGATCGCGGGAGAGCGCAGCGCCATCGCCCCGCTGCCAGAACAGAGGCCCATTCAATCGCGAGCTCGCTCCGACCCGGGCGCGGCCCTTCGCGGCCGCTTCGGGGCACAGCACGCTGGAGGTCGGAGGAACAGCGGGAAGGCTCCCACCTCCATACGCGCCTGAGGGCTGCAGGCAGCAGCGCCCCGCCTCTGTCCCCCCGCGCGCCCCCGAACAGCGGTGAGGGGCCGCCACGGCGCATGGTCCCGCCCGCCAAGATGGCCGAGGGCCAGCCCCACAATGCAGCCGTTCAGCCTTCCTCCGCGCTGCCTTGCCGGGCGGAGCGGCAGGCTGAGGTTCGGTAATCCCCCCGCCGAGCCGGCGAGAACTCTCTCCTGCACGGCCGCGCTGGGCCACAGGAGAGCGGCCAGCGGCAACAGAGAGCGGAGACCCAGGCGCTGGGGCGCAGAACCTTCTGGTTGTGCGCGTCGGGCCCGCGGCCGAGCTTGCGGCCCACCACCACACGCCCGGTGAGGCGCGGGCACAGCCCCACACAGTGCAGAGGGCAAGATGGAGCCTCCCCAGCACGACGGCTGGGCGCGACGGCCCTCGGAGGCTGCCGCTCTCCCGGCCGCACCATAGCCGCTGTCCCGCCAGTACCTGCACAGCAGCGGAAGGCTTCCTGCTGGGAAGACTGGCGTCAGCTCCGAGCCGAGCTGCTTTGGCGCAGGCTCTGCGGACGTACACGGACGCTGCGCGGTACCCAGCTGCAAACAGCCGATGCTCCGCTCTCCTCACTGTCTCCCTCTAGCTCCTGCCGCTATTTAAGCAGTCGCCACCTCCGGCGGCCACGCCACATGGGCTGACAGTTTACTCCTCGCCGCAGTCCAATGAGAGCTGGGGCAGGGCCGCCCCGAGCCGGCCCCGGGGTGATGCCAACCCCAGCCCGCCAGAGCCACTCCACGGGAGAAGGGCTTCACACGCCGAGGCGGACCCAGGCGGATCCCCGAGCCTTGGCACCAGGCCAAGCCCTAACTCCTCGCCCCGTACCGTGGATGGCTGGGCGCTGCGGGGGGAGGGCGGGTGTTATTGGCTTTGGGCCAGCGTGGCTGGGGGCGAGGCAGCGCCGACCCACTGCGGGCGTGTCCTGCTCGTGTCCCTCTCCCATCTCCCTGCGGGTGTTCACACTGGGGATTCAATGCCGCGCCGGCACCGCGGCTCGGCGGGAGACGCAGCGGCTCGCGGGTGCCGGCCCAGGCGGGCATGGACCTCGTAGCGCCAGCCCGCGCCACCGGCGCACAAAGGGAAGGGGCGCTGGGCTGGGCGCGCCATCCCGGGACGGCTCCCAATCCGGAGGCGGAAGCGTGTGGGCGGGGGCGCGGCCCTGCCAATCGCGGGGCCTGTGGGGTGTTGCTAGGCGATAAGGCGATGTGGTGACGGCTGAGGGGACGGCCTGGGTCGCGCGTAGCACCCGGCGCTCTCCGGCGGCCGCGGTCGTTCACCCCGGCGGAGCATGGTCCCAGGGTTACCACAGGGCGGCCCGCACGCCGGCTGGGGATGCGCTGCCCCGTGCCCGGGCCCGTCGCGGCGCCGTGACTGGCGGCAGCAGAGCAGGTCCCGCAGGCGGGGCGCGGGCGCCGCTCGTTCCCGCCGTGCCTCTGGTACGCCCCTTCCCAAAGGGCGGAAAAAGGAATGGCGGCTCTGCGTGAAGGCTCCTTTTACCCACTTTATACCTTACACTGAGTGAATTAAAGCAAAACTAAACGAACTCGAATTTTGTTCTGTATTACCTACGACTGCAACTCTAATCCCAAAAAATCCATCCCGCCTTTCTGTCGGCAAACGTGGATCAGGACGCCGGGATGCAGCCACCCTCGCCATCGCTAGTCTGGGGTCGAATACACTGGGCAAGGCCCCACTGCCATCGGTGCTTTACACCGCTACCACAGAAGACAGCTTGACCCTGACCTTTTCTGGGCAGAACTTTCACCTTTATCAATCTATTCCTCAATACTATCATAGTGTTTTAACCCTTTCATAACAACAATCACTAGTTTACTCTGTTTTACCTTTTTAGTACTCTGTGATCAGCTGTAATTGTCTTTTTACAGGCTCTCCTTTCTTTGTACAATTCCGTACCATCTTCAGTACTCCCTTGTCACCACTCTTTTCTCATCTGGTTGCTAAGAATCAATGCCAATTTGTCAAATATTTTGGTCATAAGACAAATACATGAAAATTTCCCCCTTGTATTTAGTACACACTTAGCACAGCCTCCCCAAACAGGATTCATGCAATAGTTCATGTTATTTACTGTTATTAGGAATGCTCTGTTAATTTTCAGCATACATATACACTATGTTCTTACAGTTACTTTGAAACAAATGTACAATAATTGAACTACTTTTTTTCTATCACAAGTAAAACAAAATGAAACAATCAAGAACTATCATCTTCCCTTACATACAATTCCCTTAAGGAAACCTGTTTCTCAGAGAAATTGAATAAATTAAAGTTGCATTTCTGGCAAGATGTCTGCATGACCAGGCATGCCAGATGATATGCTGGGGGGGGGGAGGAGGGCATGTCACACCAACCAGCCACAAGAAGAAAACCAAAACCCCTCAAAGAAGCAAACAAAATCCTTAAAAACCTGCAAAGAAACCTGCACAAAGGCATTCTGAAGTCTGCAGCCCATGAGCTTGTATCCATGATGTAAGGAATGAAGAGTTTTCCAGGATCAGATGTGGTGTTGCAAAGATTATGGAACAAACTGCTTTTTTTTCTAAGGGCACGCTGCTTTTAACACCTCTAAATGCACAGAATCTATTAGCACTGAAATACTGTGTATCTACGCAGTTCAATATTGAACTTGGAATTGGAAATTAAAATCGGAAATTATAAGAAAAAATAATCATCAGGATTATCTAACAGCTATTTAAAACTTTGGAATTGACACATTGTGTTCCAGAATAACCAGAGAGAGCTGTAACTGGTGTGATCTGGGCCAAAATTCCTGCACTTGTTAGAAACCACTATGCTTTGAGCTACAGAAAGAGCTCATTCAGGGCCTGGTTCAAGGGAATGCATCATGCTGTTCCGGCTTGTGAACAATGTTAAATGTTGAATCCAGCAACAGGATTTTCAAGTAATTAAATGATTTAGAAAGAAGCTCACAAGGTCTCTCAGGCCTCATATTTGCTTGGTAACATCTCGATGAAATTCATTGTAGATTAAGCATCTGATGACAATATAGCACCTTTGCACTAAACCAAAACATTTTCAGCAGGGAGCAGAAAAATAATTATTAAAATTCTCAAAATAACTACTACCACTTTGCCAGATGCCAAAAAGAGCAGCTGTTTATAAAAAGAACCAGCAAAGCATTTCTAAAAGGAAAAGTGCTACAGGGAAAAAAAACCCAACCCACTTATGGGTAAATAGCTCTCTTCATTAATCTTGTTTAGATTTTATATGTTTTTAGCAGGAACTGAGAAATATTATTCACATCAGTGATACCACTCACAGAATCACAAAATCACTTAGGTTGGACCTCTTGAGGTCACCTAGTCCAATCCCTCAGCAAAAGGAGGGTCAGCTGGAATAGGCTGTCCAGGACTGTGTCTAGTTGGTCCACAGATGGACGAAGAGATGGAGGCTCCACAACCTCTCTAGGCAATCTGTTCCAGTGCTTGACCATCTTCATAGTAAATAAGTTTTTTCTTGCATTTTTAATATGTATTTCCTTTACTTGTAGTAAAGTTCATGTGTAATATCCCAAGTGTAATCTCACAATGTAGTGTAATATCACAGTTCAGTATAATATTCCAAGACAGCTCAGCATTACTGGAAATGCTACAAAAATGCACCAATTATGTGTTTCAATGTCCTGGCATGTTTACAGCTATACAGGTAACCCTCATTACCTCAGAACCCATCCAAGTTTTCTTTTAGTTTCATCTGTTGTAAGACTTACATCTTACAATGCTTCTGTGTGATTCTAAGTGTTGCTAATGAACATGTTTTTCACTGCTTTAAACTCTAGACAATCTCTTGTTAAATGAAAATATAATTACTGGTATAACAATAGAAGTTTAATTTTGTACTTTTTCATGCTGTCTAAATAAATGGAAAGAGCTGCAGAAGATGAGAGAAAATACAGATTCAGGTGCCGTCTTTTCAACCCTCCTTCTTTCAAGTAGAGAGATAGCTGCAACGGGATTAACGGTTTCATTGTTAATTATAAGAAAACTAGTAGGTTGAGGCATCCCACTTCTAGGCTTAAATCACATCAATAGTTTCTCAACAAAATATTTGCTAAAGACCTGCAAGCTCTGCTCAGAGGCACAAGGCTTTACATATGTATTAAATGGGCATTTCTAAATCCATGATGCAAGCATTATTTAACACATATAATTAAAGTAAATCTGTATTAACCAGTAATATACACAGATTAACCCTTAGCTTTAGGGTTCACAGTATGAAATGTGGTATTTGTTCTATCTTCTAGCTGCAAACATCCCAACTCAACATACAGAATCGAAGCCGATATTTAGATTTGATTTACAGATTTCGAAGCAAGTTAACAGCAAGTGTGGATCCAGAACTTGCTGACAACAAAGAAATCAGTCTTTAATATTATAGTTGCGGATTTTTGCCACCCTAGAAGAGATTTTTGGTTTTAGGGGATAAGCAAAAGATAAATTCCTGGATTTTAACTTCTGCTGAACTTCCAGCCTGGTTCCTCTGACTGTCAAATCTGCAGCTGGCATTTCAAGTTTATCCTTGGCTTTGATATGTTGCTCAGATTCTTCAGAATGTGCAAATTCAAGCTCCACTCCTCAAAAAAAGAAAGAAAAATACTTTGTAGTTACGTTCTTATTTACTTATGAGACTGGAAAATTGAAGAGTACTGGTTTACTCTTTTTTTTTCTAAATATACTGCTGCCATAGTGCCACACTGTCAAAGTCTTATACTGTCAATAACAGACCCATTTCTACACCTAGGGGCACAGAACTGTCCATTAGTGCTTGCTATGCTGATGATATCCTGCTCAATCCTTGTTTCATCTGCATTGGTTCATTCCCATTTGGCATCAGACTACGTAAGAGAGGAGAAAGGAAGACAGCTGGAAGTCTGGTCTAACTACTCAGGTCAAGCGCTACCTCTGTGTTCAGATGTTTTTAAACACACCATTTTCACAAGTTTACCCTTCTCTCCATTGTGAGAGAACATCTATATCCCCCAAAGCAATAACAACACACCAGACAACATGATACGAAGTTAGACCTACCTGTTCCCACATTGTGAAATGGTGACAAAGTAGGTAGCTGCAATAGTTTGATCTGTTTCAAGAAATGAGGAGCAGCCATAAAAGTTGCAGCAAACATGTTTGGGTGTGCATGATCCAAAGGGCTCAAAGGCAATTCTGTGGCTTGATAGAGCTGCACTACCATTTTTCTCTTTGTTTTGGTTATTTTTTTTTTTTTCCTCTCTTCATCTTCTCTCACAGAGGGAGGCATTTACTACGGAAATTTTCATTTTGGTTGCCTAGAATATCTGTGTATACCACAGAGGACTAAGTCAAAAAGTAACATTTTTGGTTGTGAAGCAGGGAGACTGGTCTTAATACCAATCGGGAGTCCATTCTGCAATCTCTCGCATAATTCTCTGAAAACCACTATCTCCAACTCACTGAACTTTAGTCTTGTCACAGGCTTCATTAGGTAAGATCAGTGGAATTGGTCAATCACAGTATCTATTGTAACCTATAGGTAATGTTTATAGCTGCTTGGCTCCAGCCACTTAATCCTTATTTTTCAAGGCACTGAGATTTTAATTTTAGATTTCCTATGGAGAGACAAAGCAGACAGCAGAAGTTGATATAAGAGACTTGCTTAGGATACACTACAGCATACTGTACTAGTTGAATTTCTTTGATCATGACAGGCTTCAGTCCCAGGAGCTATTTAATCACAGAGCAAGAATAAAAAGTGCACAAATTGAGAAAGACATTAGTAGGATAAGGCAAATTTTCATAGTCAGCAGAACATGACAGAAAGTCCAGACAAAATTCTATATGGACAGAAATAAAAAGTATTCTTGAACTATGGAATTAATTAATCTTATTGAGGATTTATAGCTCCATGCAAAGCTACTACATTTACTGCTCTAAGCAAAGCACAGCACTGTGGCTAGTGTCAAAACACGACACTTTTCAAAGCAATTTTTATGTTCAGGCTTCCCTGGAAACAGCTGTTCACTCATGTGTGCAGCCCCTGCAGTGAGTCAGCTTGATGGCACTTGTTATTGCAGGTAGCAAAAGCTTAGCAGACTTGTGCTATTGATGTTGAATCATGTTGTTCAGCTTGTGGCCTAGTGGCTACCTATGGACGGAGAAGGTATCAAAGGAGATGCTCGAGCCCATGAAGACCTTTGGGTGTTTTTTTCTGCCTGGGAGAAGGGACTTTAATCATTATAATGCGTTACCCTAGACCACTGCCGCATCTGGCAGATAGCAAAGCAGAATTTCACAACATCAACAGTTTAGAACAGTTCAGGCAGCAGTGTCTGAAAGATACTGGGTACAGCTTCAAAGATTATTTTGCCTCAACAGGAGCCACAGCAGAAAGAGAATACTTCTTTTTTGTGGTCTAGCTAACAGCAGTGAGCACATCCATAAACAGCACACAGACACCACTAGTTACAGACAGCCTGTTTTTTAAATTCTCCCTCAGTTTTGAAGGGTCTTTTGTATACAATCAATGGGATGACTTTCAGAGATAACATGGAATGCCCTCATCCTGTAGATCCAAAGGTAAAGTAACCAAGCACCAGTGAATCACATACATTACTTCCTCTGAAGTCTTCTCTATGCTTGTCTCTTGACATCAGTAGAGACACTACAGTTATAACTAGTAAAGGCTGTTTATTTAGGTGTTTGGAACAACAACACAGAACACAAGTGTTCCATATGGCAGTTAAGAAGTTTTGGACTGTCAAAATCAATGCTAACAAAGAAATTTAAAACCATGAAATTGCAAACTTGTGAGATTTGGTCTACAAAACAGCAAAAGACAAAGATCCAATACCACAGGGCCAGAAACGCTATTTAAAGGGAAATATCCTAAGAGAACACTAAATAAGGACCTTCGTGTGTTACTGGTTTTGCTTGCGACTGCTTACATGTGTGAAGGATCTTGAACAAAACCAGCATGACCATGCACACTTGTGTGGTTTTCACAAGCAATGAGAAAGCACACCTAATTTACAAGCCTATAACTTACTTTCAGAAGTGACCTTGGCAACAGGAGCTAGTAAGATCATTGTTAAGAGCCTAAACTGCTTTTGAAAGTGGACCTAAATGTTTAGTGCAACGCTGCATGTATCTTCTATTTGATATGTGTTAACTACACTCAGAAATTAGTATTTACAGATTTTTATCCCCCCCCCGCCCCCCAAACTGAAGGGATGCAGGTAGAGACCTTGCACAAGCAAACTAAAATTTCCCCAGATGGAAAATTTCATTTAAAAACTTGTCACTAGATATTTGCTTACGGCTAACAGTGCTTCTAAAGGAACGCCAGCTCAGACAAGTTCCTATTCAGGAGAAGACCATTTAAATGAAACAAATGTAACTAGGAGATTAGTTAATATTTGTGAAACACTTCAAAGATGAAGTTTTATGAAACGCAGAAAAGAAATCATGAGTCTGAATCTGATTGGAGCCAGAGTGCTCTTTCTGTTAATATTTTACCAGATTCTTTCTCTAGCCAGCTTTTTACCCACATGGATTGCTCTTAGAACTGTCAGTGATGTCAGAGCTGTTGAAATTCTGTCTAGTGTGGAAACACTTAAGATAACTTTTGATCCATACAGTGTAGAATTTCACACCACAGAGCCTTGCAAGTAACAATGAGAATTACAGTAAAAGTCTCCCTATCTAGGTTCAAGTAGTAAACCAGAAAAGTTACTTTGCTTCAAAGCAGCTCAATCTCATTCTTTGTTAGTCTACAATGTAAACTCAGATTTATACACCCAGGACTCATCTATATCTGGGGGTTCTCAAAATGCACAGTGGGACCACCTACCACAACTGGAGCCCTCCTCTGGCATGGAAAATACAGAGTTTCATCTACCCCAAAAAATGTATAAAAGAAGAGACGAGTGAGGACATTTTAAGCACAGATACAGCTTGACTTATGCCCTTATTTGTTCTGCACTAACCCCACCCTCTGTTGATCCGAGGAGATACTGACCCGAGGAGATACAGCTGATCAGGAGCTTTTCACATGGTACCACAAAGCACACTTCACAATATTGGCTACACTCTAACTGCAGTTTACAGTTGAACTTTAATAGGTGATGTTCGCCTTTCCTTCCAGAAAAGCTAGCAAGTATCTCCAGTAGCAAGTAAAAACTTGATTAAGCTAAATTATTGGAAGAAAAATAAATTCCAGTTTTCTAAATGTTTTACAAAGCTTCCTCTCCTCTTGTCTAACATCTATTTCTAAAATCAAAACAGGTCCTGTAGCCCACATGTGAATAGAGAAACCTTGCAGTGTTTACAGAAGCTATCACATGGTTGTACATGTGTCATGATTTTCAGAGGAAAGCATGTAACTTCTCTGACAAGCAACTTTCTTTTGAGGATGGCCTGTCATCAGCATTCAAGACACATGTGATATGGATCACCAACTAAAGTCTCCCACCTACTCTCAACCTCGGGGATTAGGACATATAAAAAGGAAAGATACAGATGTGCTTTTCTTACTAGTAGGGTCAGTGCATGTAACACTGACGCTTTTAGTATCAGTGTGGCTTGTACCGGTCTACCACTGCAGCAGGGCCTTTTTCTTTCAACAGCACAGAGCAATAAAAGCACCTGAACAAAGAACCTGTGATCCTTGTAAACCCTTTCTTTCTACTTATCTGCGGAATTATCGTACAAATCATTAAATCCGTCTCATTCCCATAGTACAAACAAAAAATCAGCATGTAGGGCAAGGAGAGAGAAAATTAATCTTTCATAGCCTTCTGACTGCTTAGAAGCTTCCAAAAGTTCCGAATTCTATGGTGAAATGAATGAATTATATAACAGTCCACTTCAGTAACTCAGTGCTAACATGCAGTCACAAACACTTCAAAAATCATTGAGTTGTGTCTTATGCTGGAAATACAGCAAATTGCAGGGCTTACTTGACATGCCAACAATTTCAAGTCCCAATAGGCTGTTTTGTACATGAAAAAAAACTAGCAAAGCTGTTTAACAGGTTCAGAAAAAACATTCTCACACTACAATTGTTCCTGTTTCACCAGAAATGCCCATAAACCACAACTACTGGTGTGACAGACTTGTAGAGTTGAACTTGGAAAAAATGTTTGAATAAGCAAACTAACTTTCTTGCTTTGCTGCAAAGCATTTTTTGTTACTGAGCTTTCAAGTCTATGTGTGCATCACTTGTATTTGAAAGTCCAGTACCAAGTCACTCCACCTTAATGACAGTTCTACCCACAGTAACCATGCTTTGATAAATGTATTAAATACAAGTGAGTGGTTTTAAAAAGGAAGTATTCAATTAATTTTCCATAGCTCAGGCATGAAAAATAATGCAAGCCTTTGATAAAAATCAGAAGCAGAACTCCTTGAAAAAATCTTATAATCTGAGGTGAGATTCTTTCGAAAAAGATTTTGCTTTCACAATCTTGTTTCTGAAATGCAGAATTCTGTCCAGTAAATTACGGATACCATTTGAATGGTTTCCTACAGGGGAAAGCTAAGCAACATAGAAGACTTTTTAAAAGTGCTATTCTTGCAATGCAGTATTTCAGGGCCTGCATGTTTGACCCAGAAGCACCACTCCAGTATTCTTGGGGTAAATCTGGATGCAGAGATCAAATTCAGGTTGTTCTCAGGAAAATATCCCCCTTACTGACGTTTCACTTTTTTAGTGCAGTATTATCTTTCCACTTTGCTATTCTTTAGATCCCCAAATATCTACGGTAAGTTTGGCAACGGTGGCTGGAAATTTCTAGACATTAAGAAACTGATGTCCTTGTAAGGCTGCCAGTAGCGTTGCATCATGCATCAGCAGCATGAAACCGCATGACACTATCAGTAATGTTTCAAAGACATCCTTTTGCTTATCCTGTCAATATAGGCCTGACCTGAAATACTCTTCCTATTACAGTCCCACAGAAAAGCACATGAATCATGACTGCCAGCACTATGTCCATTCCAGTCCTACAGGTCTGTCAATGCACGTTACTTTGCCCCTGCAATGAACTGCTGCTGTGAATAAATACACTTATAATCCATTCTTCATTTTGAAAGCCCTTTTAAATTTATTTTTTTTTCTTGTGTGCTGCTAAAGCCGGTTCACTGCACCTATACACTGGTTTAAAACGAGATTCAGTGTAGGCTGGAAAGAACCTCTGGGTGAAATGTCACAGTGCTTATGGCTCCCTGCTCAGAATGCATCTTGGCACACTTGTGTCCCTTGCCTCTTTTCACTGTGCCTCTCAGAGTCTAGCTTTGTTGTCTCCAAAATGCCTCATTGGGTAGTTAAAAAGCAGCAAACAGGCCACCCACTGTCTCTTTCTTTTTCACACTGAATAACCCAGCTTTTCTCAAGTAACATGTTTTTCGGCACTGTAGCCATCTTAGTCACTCTCCACTAAACCCTAGTTCATCAATCCTTTGTGCCAGAGCCTGAAACGGGATACAGTACTCCAGATGCGGCCTCACAAGTACCAAATAAATGGGAACAAATCACTTCCCTTAACCCACTGGTTGTATTCTTGCTCCTGCAGTCTGGTTAATGGCACTCGAGTACCTATGTTACGGTAACAGGTCACTATTAATATAAAGCTTATTTGAAAATTATTAAATGGCTGACATATAACCCCACAGCTGCCATCAGATCTCAGGAATAATGATGATGATAAAAATATCAAAACAAAACCCCCCCAAACAATTCACACATGCCCCACAGCACTGTAAGAAATAACTTACTGAATGCTGTGTCTCTTGTGAAAAAATGAAAGTCACCTTTACTTGGAACATTCTGGAGAAATGTTTAGCCATCTGCTTATAAAGACCTTTAATAAGAAAGAGTCCACAATACTGGGGAACACTTTCCATTATTAGTCATCCTTTAAGTTTTTCCAGTATTATAATTTAAGGCCATTACTTTCTGTCCCATCCACAGGTTTCCAAAGTTTCGCTCATGATGAATTACTTCATAAACAGGCCAACAGTTTGGGAGACATAAGAGTCACCTGCAATACACTGCTTAAGATAATGACTACCATTAAAAAGTTTCCTTTCCATTTGCCTGTGAAAAGGCTACAGTTTACTGCACGTACCTTACAAGTGGCACTTCTGCTAAAATTCTGTGTTGGACTATACAATTCTAGTGGATAACAATGCCTAGCTCACTGTGTGTCCACAGCATATACCACATTATGCCCATGATCTCACCTTTGGGTCTTAGCATACTAAGCAGTGCTAAGTAGCTATTAACATGACACAAAAATAATGACTGAGCAAGGATTTGCCAAATTACAATTTGATCCATCAGTCACTTGGTAACACACAAAGTGTGCAGTTCTCAGACAGACGTTTTCATATCTGTCCCAGATAAGTTTTAGACTATGTCAAAACAGAAGGATATTTGCATTTTCCAGGAGTATTTAATAAAAGGGGGAAAGTATTTGCAACAATGTCATTACAACCATTGAAAGATACATATATGTTCCTTTTAATTCTTACTTCTGCTTGCAACAGTGAAATTCGCTTCAAGTAAACTCATTAGGTATTCAGATTCTGATTACAGGACTGTACCAACAGTAACAGTCATGTAAAAATTTTGTGGAAGGTGGCAGAATCCACTACCATACTTCCATTATTCTAGAAGAGTCAAGTAATGTTAATTACTTTATAAAATATGCTTAGCTTGGTCAGTGTTCTGAGGACTGAGAACAGAGGGGCTTGATCCCTTTCCTAAAGTTTGCCACATACCTTGACAGAAATTACATGCTCTAGATGAAGAAAGCTGGACCTGCTGGGCTTGACTAGGACTCTGCATGGGTGGTTGACTTTGAACAATCTTTAAGAATGTATCTGCCTTTTGTTGCTTTGGCCCACGATTTTCAATGGACAAATCCAGTTGAACCTGTTCAAATTCAAACACACTCTTACAGAGATGCATACTTTTCATGTCAAATACATGTGAAAATTGGCATCTTGGTCTTGGAAAGATAGAATGTTTCAGCAAGAGGCAAGTCAAAAGAAAATTATTATTTTTAATTTTGAAAGGTTGTACAAGAAGATTAATTACAACATCATGAAAGTGATTGAGAAACCCAAGTTTAGTAAGTGTTAACAAATACCATTTTCTACAGGAACAAAGCATAATTAAAAAAAAAAGCATATATTTTTTAAGTGTTCCAGGAGATGACTGCTGAACAAATGCAATTGAAAATTCCAACTGAAGGCAAATTACACTGATGATAAAAGTGCGCTGTACCTCAGTGGATGGTAATTCTGTCTTTTCCCCACATCTGCTTGGAGCTTCTTCATCCTTTAAGCCAGAGCAAACAATTAGAGAAGATATCCTTGAGGGATGCTGTTGCTTTGCATACTGCAGCTCCTAATACGAAATATTACATTAAGACAAGTAATCCATGGTCTCTAAAAATAATACATCCATAGCTCAGTTTGCTGTTACACTGCTAGATTTAAAATAATCAGTTATAAATAATATTAAACAGAATTATTTTCCATTTAGATTAACAGGGCCAAACTACCTTCCTAATAAACCTCTTACTAGATGTAGATTAAAATCTACATTTCTTGCTGCTGTCACTGTCATCCTGCTTGTTACTCAAGATTATATTGTCACTCTTCCTTTTGTGACTCAGGGTCACTTTCCCTTTTTGTCGTTTCCAGTGATTAAAATACAGAAGAAAACTCCAAAGGAAGCCATAAAAAAACCCATAAATAATATAAATCAGCTATGGAAAAGAAACTTGTAAGCAAGCAAAAAACCCCAATTCACTAACTTTCAACATGAAGCAATTGAAGTAAGATTTGGAATTTTACAAGAGGTTTAAGATCTCCCTCAGCCCTGTCAAAGGAGATTAAAATAAACATCAGCTTTTTGATATATACTTCAAACCAAAGAAAAGCAAATAAACAGGAGCCCATCATACAAAGTAACTGACACTGAAATTCCTGAAGGTATGACAGTAATAAATTCTAGTTTTGGTAAGGATGATGATGATCTTGAACATAAGAGCAAACGCAGCTTGGCTAGTAAGAGTGATTACCTAGAAGAAAAACCCTGAAAATGGCGTTCAGAAGCTCAACCTGGAGCTCAGCTTCAGTGCAGGAGCTGAAGCCTCAGCAGGTATCTTGTAGGCAAAGAGCAGCCCGGAATGAGACTACTAAAGATGATCAGCTTGGATATAAAAAGGGCTATCCTTTATAGTCTGGACAAGTGCCAGCAGAAACAGAGATAATCCCAAAGGCTCCAGAGCTGGAAAGATCCTCAATTATAGCCACTTCAACCATGACTTCCAAACAACCCATGAGCTGAAGAGGTTGGAATTATACTCCTGGAGTTTGGCACACCATCTGGAAACTCACAGTCAAATGCTACCTCTCCAAGAGCCATGGACATGCTGTATTTCTAGAAACTATTTATTCTTATAAAAGCAAGAACAATCTTTAATGATTTTAAAACGAACATGAGAGACACATGATGTCAGAAAAACAGCAGACACAGTACTTAGCTCATTAAAAATAAGGCAAGGCAAGACTGGGATGGATGGGCAATGAATATTTTTTGGTCTCAAAAGTCAGCTAAATTCTAAGATGACTTGTGAAAGAAAAAAAATTAAAGAGGTGGAAAATGAAACAAAAATTGTTAACATTCCCCCCCTCCAAAAACACCCCAAACCAAAAAAGAGGGTTTTGAATTGTGGCAATTTTGCCCACATCTGGAAATCATTATTACATATGATTTGTATAAGCATTTAGCTAATCGTTTTCAGACTCAATCCAAGCAGTGCACAGATAAAACAAGCAGGCTACAAAAGGTCTACTCAAATGCTTTGCTGGACCCTAATCTCCTTTGAAAAATTTATTCCCAGTGTTAAGAATTTAACAGCTTAAGAAAGAGTTCAGTGAACTGAAAGTTCAAGTGAACAAGGATGCCAAGCTTGTGACTTTAAATTAGTAAAATGTTCACAAGCATCCTGAACAAATTACATATCCACAAGCACTGAGGCATTCCACAGTAAATTCACCTGTTGGCAGACCACCTTCCAGGCTTCCAGCACACTAACAGCTGCCCCACATATTTCCTTCTGAATCCCTGCAAAAGGAAGGTCAGAATCATACGCTCAGGACTGTCATCTAGGACCAGAGTTGACCTTTTCACTTCGGAATTTTGCAAGAGGCTTAAGATCTCCTGCTCCAGAAGTAGCCGATACTACTGTCCCATAATATGTACTGTGGATCTGCCAGCAAAGGGTATTTATTTAATGCTCCCTGATCCTTTTCTCTAAGGACCTTCCTCATGCTACAAGGTGCTAATACTTCTTGTAACAGTGCTGCTGTGACAGCTCTTGATCAGGTCCTCAGATGGTCAACAAAGAGTTGCAAAATAGTGCTGCATTCCCAGATCTGTTCTCACAGAGCTCATATGCTTTGAGCATTCCCAGTCTTGGAACCCAGATGGCTTTCACTAAGATATTTCCTAACTAGTATTTTTTATGCCTTCCATAATACTTTTGATTTCAAAAGAACTTGATTAGGTAAACTGAATAAAATATACCAGATTATCCAGCTCGCACTGCACTTATCTGACTGACCTATCACAGTTTTTAGCTTCTGTTATCTTAGACTATCTGCTATATCTAAGGATGAATAAGTCTCCATTAGCTCTGTAAGGGTACAGCGGATGGCATTCTCAGTTTATCGCTGTCTGCAGGATGGTTTACAACGTTGGCTCACACTGCAACCTTTAAAACTTCTTCACTGACTAATGGGCAGTAAAGAAGAACAGGGGCTTATTTTCACTCGAGCAATATGTTCAAATTTGGTTCTAACTAACTCTGACAGCATTGCATTTTGGACTTCAGGCAACCTTTCTCTGTCAAACAGGAGTGCCCCTCCTGTTGGCTGTCTTCTGCCCGGAAGAAGCTAAGAGAAATTCAAGCACCTGGGGTAGGACGTCAAACTCAAGAGTTCTTCCCTGCCAGGTTTCCTTAGAACATATTCCATAATGTTGCCATAGATTCAACCGGATAGATTTACCTTAGACAAGAAACGTGTACCAATTTTCTTCCCCAAATAATACGCCTTTCCCAGCTGAAATGCTGCTGCATACTTTGGATGCTTGGAGAGCCTTTTCTTTTCATATTCAAACAAGCATCACCTGTTTTTACTACTATTCATTATCCAAGAGAATAGCAATCCTATGCAGAAGCTGGATAACTGTCTGCCGAAAGACCTGAGAGCAGAACACTGAACTTACCTTGAGAACACTTGTTCTCAAATTTAATTGCTGGATAATTTCTGCATTTCAACTTTTTACACTATTTTCTAAAATCTAGAATCTGACCCAGAAGTTTGTGTCATTAGTGCAGCTAAGAGCCCTCATGGCTAATCTGCAGCACCGTGTTATTCCACAGGAAAAAACACAAAAATTTATTTTCAGCAGAACTGAACTGCAAACTGAAAGTGTGTCATCCAACACATGCAGCTGGTTAAATTAGTACCATCTGAGTTCCTTAATCTTAATTTACCTAATTTATAGCATTTATTCTAAGTAACTAGAGAGGTTAATATGCTTTTTTTTCTTTAACACCATTTTTAACTGTAGGAAAAATCAAAAATTCATTAGAACTTACTTCCACTGGCTCTTTCATGAAATCCACTTTTGTCATTCAAACTGTCTGGCCAGATGGCTCCTATTCTTTGTAATACACTTAAGGCAACCAGATAACATCTATAGAAACTAGTGATAATTTCAGGCTCAAAAAAAACCCCAAAACAAACAACAGGATGGCATGCTCAAAACAAGTATGTGCTTATTCTTTCTTATTTTTTTTAGAATGTGTCTAGATGTAAAAATGCTTAAGCTGTTTTTCAAATGTGTTCAGATGGCAAAATCTTCAAGTGTGTGACAGTTGCAATTTCTTAGTGCAATCTGACAACATGATAGGATTATCTCCTGTGTAGTTTCATGTTATCAGAGATCTCAGCATGTAAAAATAGAAATGTGAAACTTCAATCTCCTATACATTCCTGGATGAGAAATTCACAAAAACACTCTCAACCTGTGCTTGATTTCAGTTAAGAGAAATAAGACTGCATAGAAAAAGAATGAAAAACAAACAGGATCCTCCAGACGAAATAAGCTTTAATTCAGTTGAGTTTTCCCCAAAGGCAGAGGAGATTGAAGCTTCAATCTAATAGGCTGACTTCTTGGAAAGTGGCTCAGCAGAAACACAGGGAACCTGGTGGACCACAAGTTGAACTTGATGCAGCAATGCGTTTGTGAGGCCTCTGGCCAACAGCATCCTGGGCTGCATCAGGAAAAGCACTGCCAGCAGGCCAAGGGAGATGATTACTTCTTTCTACCAAGCACTGGTGCAATCACATTTACAGTATTGTGTCCACTTTTGGGCTCCCCAGTACCAGAAAGACATAGAGATACAGGAGCAAGTCCAGCAAAGAGCCACAAAGATGAGCAGTGAACTGGAGCATCTGACATACTAGGAGAGGATAGGAAAGCTGGCCTTGTTTAGCCTCCAGAAGAGAGAGGGCAGGAGCGATCTTTTCAACATGTATAAGCACCTGATGGGGATGGTGGGAGGAAGTAAAGATGACTAAGGCAGACTTTTCTCAGTGATATACAGTGGAAGAATAAGAAGCAATGGGCAGAAACTCAAGTACAGGACACTGTTTAAGGATAAGGGAAAAAACCAACCCAATAACCAAACCCAAACCAAAAAAACAAACTCTGACCTTCTTTACTGGGAGGGTGATCAAACACTGGAACAAGTTGCCCAGAGAGGTTCCCAGAGGAAGTATTTCCCCAACTGAGCTTGGTTAATAATTCTACTGGAGTTTTATACCTCGGAGCAAAAATTTCACCTTTTCTGAAAGAACATTGTTTACTGCTCTCAAAACTACAACAATCAGCTGCTCTGACTCAATCCTCACAGGAACAAATCAGCTGATCAATTAAGTAAAGTACATAGTGAAATCCTGATTATTGAAGTTACTGGGAGATCTGCCACTAACTACTAGGGGAGCAAGAATTTATCCATTTGTTCCTCTGATGAAAGCTGCGATTTATCTATTAAAAGTTGTATTTTAATTATGACAGATAAGAGATGGGTTAATTGCATATCCTGCTTTCATTGATGGAAAACGTACTACTACAATAATGTGGACAAGGGTGTTTTAAAATCCCACCACTGTGGACATTTAAAAATGTGCTCACTGATTGATCAATTTCAAGTTTATCTTAGAACCCACTACAAATCCTTCAAATGGCTTATCTCACATATTTAAAGCTAAGCTTCATGAAACTAATACTTGCAATTCAGGATTGGATTTATGCTGCATTAACGAAGTGTTTCTGAAATTTCTTTGATGAAAATCATGTTTAAAAAAGTTAATTTTGAAGTTCCAACTATAACCCTTTAAGTAAATGGGGTAACATCTGGCTGGCGACCAGTCACCAATGGTGTTTCCCAGGGCTCAATTTTAGAGCCAGTTCTCTTCAATATTTTTATCAATAACCTGAACACAGGAGTTGAGTGCACACTAAGTAAGTTTGCCAATGGCACTAAACTAGGACGACTTAATGATTCCCTTCAAGATAGAGAGACCTTACAGGGAGATCTTGATAGACTGGAGTACCTGGCAATCATCAGCTATATGAAATTTAAGAAGAGCAAACGCTGGTTTCTGCATCTGGAATTACCAGCATAATCCTGGTCTGTATACACTGTATACACTGGGAGACAAGAGGCCGGAAAGCAGCCCTGCAGAAAGGGATCTGGGGGTTCTGGTTGATGGCAAACTCAATATGAGTCAATGATGTACCCTGGTGGCCAAAGGGGCCAACCGTATCTTGGGGTGCATTAGGCACAGTACAGCTAACTGGTCAAAAGGGGAGATTGTCCTGCTATACCTAGCATCGGTGTGGCCTCCCTTTGAGTACTATGTGCAGTTTTGAATTCCACAATATGAGGAGTATATAGAAATAATAGAATGTGTCCAAAGGAGGGGCACAAAGGAAGTGAAAGGACTACAGAGTAAGATTTATGAGGAGCGGATGAGGATACTTGGCTTGCTCAGCTTGGAAAAAAGGACACTGAGGAATACCTCACTGCTGTCTACAACCTCATCATGAGGGGGAGCAGAGAGGGAGGTGCTGATCTCTTCCTTCTGGTGCCTGTGACGGGATGCAAGGGAATGGCTTAAAGCTTCATGCAGACTGCATATTAGGACTAAGTTCTTCCTTGAGAAGTGTGGTCAAGCACTAGGACAAACTCCCCAAGGACTGGTCATGATCCCAAGTCTGTCAGTGCTCAAGAAACATTTGGACAATCCTCTTAGATACATGTTTTAACTTCTAGGTTGCCCTCTGTGCAGTCAGGACTAAAAGATTACCATGGGTCCCTTCCAGCTCAGGATATTCTATGATTCTATGAAATCTTCCAAGGTACCAAAGGAAAATTTGAGCTAAAGTCAGTAAAAGATATTTAAATGCAGAATTTTAAGGAAAGTTCTATTAATGGAATTACAACTGGCTTAACTGCTCATTATCACTAGATTTCAAGTGCATATTATTACCTGTGTTGTAAGCCTGTGCTGTAGATGCTTTAAAGCTGATAGCTGACACTGTATTCTTTTGACAAGCTCTCTTGGAAAAAGATTACCAGACCCAACACAAACTGTGCAGCGCTTAGAACTAACAGGATGCAAAAGTCCTATAAAGGAGAGAAAATACTAAGGAAGACATTCTTGGTTGTTATTTGTCATCAATATTACATTCCCAATCAATGTTTATAGTGGATATAAGTGAAACACAATACAGGCCTTCTCACTGCAGGTGGATTCAATGCTATACAGAAATGGGCCTTGTGTTTTTCTCCTTTGCTTCTTTGCCAGAGCAATTGTTGAATGGAACTTAAATGTCCACAGTGAAATCTTCTTACATTATGTATACTCTTGATTCAAGTTTACTCTATAGTAAGCTTATTCTGCTTTCTTTTCCACTTTCATGAAGCATTAGTTTTTATTTCAAGAGATAAACTACTTCTTGTCTGCTCTTGAAAGACGTCTTAGTTCAACTTCTATTTCCCACACTGACATCTGAGCATCAGGGAGTCCTTCATCTAAGATGTTCACCAGCAAAAGTGATCAACCAGCCTACAGGCTCCTATTGTTCTGTGCTAGTACCTCCTACCACATAATGGTCCTTCTTGCAACAATTAGCATCACAGTCTCACACAAATTATACAGATCAAGCATCAGTCAGGTCCAGCACTTTGTCTTCATATTAAAGCTCAAAGGATGAACTGATTCTCAGGTTTTATTCTAAATACATAAGCTTGCACTCTTCTGTAGAATAAATTTACCTTCCTTTAATACCGTTCTGAGTTCTGCCCTCAGTCCATTTCCCATTTCAACCAGCTGCTGCTTCTCCTCACTCAGAATAGAAATTTGTCTTGCTGCTTCCTTCAGTTTATTTTGCATTCCTTGTAGAGTGCCGCTGACACCACACCGAAGACTGACAACAGGACCTATGTCAGGAAACTGTTGTCCAAGATCTACCACCTTTTCTTCAATAAATTTGGCTTTTGGCCCCTGGAAAAAAACAGATAGTGCTTATAATGAATATTTTGAAACTGAAGTCTGTAGGTTTAGAGATTTCTACAAACACACATTAGAAGCCAGTTGAAGAAAAAGTGTAAAGTTGAAATCTATAGCCATTTTTGAGGGTCCACTTTCAGAATTTTCTTCACAATAAAGGGCAAATGAAACCTATTCTTAGCAATATAGGGCAAAACACTGTAACGGCCTGGGATGTTCTCACAAATATTGTTAACTGTAAGTGTAAAATAACATACATAGGATAAACAGTGTATAACTGTAAACTGGAGAGCAGTTAATTTTATGATAAAATGTGGAAAAGACACTTTACTGCAGATAGC
This sequence comes from Amazona ochrocephala, assembly GCA_039720435.1. Taxonomy (NCBI): domain Eukaryota; kingdom Metazoa; phylum Chordata; class Aves; order Psittaciformes; family Psittacidae; genus Amazona; species Amazona ochrocephala. The sequence continues at coordinate 95,284,027 of CM077879.1, forward strand.
AAACTATCACAAACCCTTCTCTGTGTAAGCACTGGGTGCAAACACATGAGGTAAATATGACTTAAAACATTTTTTTAAAGAGAAAGGCTGAAGAGTAAAAAGTAAAGATTCTAAAATCAGTTTTGTCTCTGCAAACTTAATTGAGTTCACCTGCAGATATACATTATGATAACATATTTACCCAAAAGACCCAATCACCATTGCCTTAGTGGGTCATGCAACTCCCATTCTCTGATTTCTTTGGATACTTTTACCAGAAAAGAGGAAGCCCTTGAGAACACACATGGAAAGCATACAGGTACACAAACACTACGGGGGAGAAAGGTGGAGAAATTACTGCAGGACTAGAATATAAAACCATGAAGGTACCAAGGTGAAAGAAAAAAGGAACACTACTTTGGTGTACATACAGCAATTTACACATTTTTTTTTATTACATTCTACTCTCATCATATGAACTGCCAAATTAACACACTGAAATTTAACATAAAGAGAGGTCAAGGCAGTGACCAATTACAGTACCACTGGTTGTCACACTATGTACCATCTTCACTGTATCAAGATGCGAAAGCACATCACAGAGCTGGGGGAGGAATACCATTTGCATAAACTTCTATTTTTCCTGAATTTTTCATAAAAGCATTCAGCAGCATTACACAGAAGATTTTTTTTTTCAGGTGAGAGATTGTACACTGTAGAGCTAGGAGTCGAATTCAAAAATCTTTCTACCTTTAGCTCCATGCCCAGAGTAAAACTCCAGAATACAAAAGAGAGAAAACAGAAAAGCTGGTACTAAAAAAAGGTGGGAGGAAAAACTCTCCTCAGAGCTGATACAAAAGGAAGAGAAAAAAAATCACACACATGCAATAATCTACATGCCTAGTTTACTAGTTTCCACATAAACTTTCCTCTTCTTTAAGTACTCTTTAGCTCTGGAGTAATTTTGAGATTATGGCTCCAGAACCTCTGTCACATTAAATGGGAAAAAAACTCTATAACTATAGCTCTTGGTATTGACTTCACATCTGCTACCCCGTTTTTAGCTACCATTATTGTTCAACAGATTCTAAACTCCCCGAGCTAGGGATATTTTTGCATGCAATTCATCATGGCCTTAAAAACATCCTTACCATGTAATTAACAAATGGTAAACGGAAGCAGCACAGAGACAGTATAGAAGAATGTTAAGAGATAAGCACTTCTAATATGCAGTAAGGAATTCTGATGAATTTTGCCAACTGTTTGTAACAGGACTGTTTCCAGTTGCCAGTCTATGCCTAAGAAGGCTTGTTATGTACCAAGGAAGAAGAAATAAAGCAGTCAGCAGAAATACAGGAAATGATAGCTCAGCATTAGTGAAGACAGCATTAACTACAATTCCAGCATTTTGTTCACTTCGAGTTTTGGTCTGCACATCAGCTATTTACTACATGCCTATACATATAAAACACAAGTAATTCAGCATTTCACATATAAGATGCACATCGCTGCCTGAAAATTGTTCTCATATCTGGCCCTGAGCACTCAATTACAGTTTAGCATCATGAAGCAAAGGATTAATCTTTGGCATAGAGAATGTTTCATTCCTATCTTACTGTCTCCAATGCAAAGCCACTCTCTACTTTTCTTTTAAGGCTCTATCCCCACTTAAAGAAATGTGAAGAAAATGAGAATGCATCTTGGACAATAGTTTATAAAATGTTTACTGCAACAGAAAAGAATAGATGGTATAAGATTAAATTTTCACCTAATTCTGGAAGTGGCCAAAAAGAAAATACAAATCTATGTTGTCTACAGTGACACACACTGATTTGCTAAATATAATCTGACAGCAGAAACAAACAGATCTCCTTCTATGTTCAGTAAAAAGATAAAACTAAGATTAAACATGATCTATGCCTGGTGGCTTGTGCATGCTTTCACACAAGGTTCCCAAGGCCCCAAAATTTTGTTTAATCATTAGTATTATTTCAGTTCTTACAACTCTTAGTTTTAATTGTCCACAAAATCACCAGGCCTGGAAGGGACCTCTGGAGATTATCCAGTCCAACTTCCCCCTAAGGCAGGGCCACCTAGAGCAGGTCACACAGGAACCGTCCCAGTCGGTTTGGAATGCCTCCAGAGAGAGAGGCTCTACCTCCCATCCTTATTTATTACCTGGCTGTTATTTCCATTTTCTTGAACTTAGATGGTTGCTGGTGAGTCTTAACAGTAAGAGTAAAGCATGCAACTTCTACGGGTAGATTTTACAGATTACCTCAAAATTAGAAATCCCTCATTTTTTTCATTGTATTTTAACCTATTTTACATGAGACTCCAATTACTACACCATGAAATCCCTGGGAGACAGGAAAGGGAGAACAGACAGTGACTTAAGCCTTACGTAGTATTCAATATTTGTCCCAGTTTTCAATTCCTGTATTATTTGTTCCGAGAGACGCCTGTTGCAAGTTAATGCCGATGTCGTTCCCGCCCTTCAAAGCAGCGCGATGGGAATGACATTATGAGCCCTGGAGCCGAGTGAGGGCGCTCCAGCGTCAGCGAGCGCCTCGCCCGCACTCGCTGCAGGTGGCTGGCGCCCCCTAGCGGGAGTCTGTCAGAAAGCGTGGCTCCACAGCTGGTGCCCGCCGCCGGGGACGCCGCTCCCGCACTTCCTCCCTCCTGATCAGAATGCGCATTGAAAGACTTCTGGCACTTCAGAAAAAGGCTGAAATATGGATTTACAGAGGAAAACTTCAGGAGGCGACACACTGCAGCTGGAGAATTTGCAGGTGGGAAAAAAAAATATCCAGCAGGGCTCGAAAGATCAGGAGTGATTTGTGACAGGGCACAACTAGTCAAAACATATTCCCCAGAAAGAATGAGCGCAAGTCTGGCTGAAATAAATCACTGCTGACTCAAATCTAATTTACACTCATTACTAGCTAACCACATAAGCACATACTGCCTGAGTTTTTAATATTTCTTCAAATAAAAATAATATGCATTTAATTACACACACATGCACATAGAGGTATTTTCAGGAGTTTAAACCTCTTCATACCTTTTCTGTGTCTAGGTTTATTATACAATCCAAGTTAACTGAGCTGACTTTGGTATTGCTCAAAGTGGTTCCAGCTGAAATTTTGTTTGTGCACAGTAAACCTAAAAAAGAAGATGAGTATAATATAAATATATATGTATTTATCCAGTTTAGGCTTTCATGGAAACAGCTGCTTTGGCCTTTTGTTCTATTATTATGCATGTATACCACTTCAGGAGATATATTGTGAACAGAGCTGAAGAAATAGAAAAATAATAGTAGTCCTAAAATATGCAAACATAAGTCAGCTACCAAGTACAGAAGCGAATAGAGATGACACACGAGAAAGGTCAATTAATGGGTAAAGGAGCACAAAGAAGTTTTTATTTCTCCCAATACTGCCTCAGGTAATAATTCTTGGGAAACTTGCAATACTGAATATAATGACAACATTTAAGGTACAGCAGCTTCTTTCAGTCACAGCTGGAAAAAAATCACCAATAAATGGAAGCTAATCCTGAACAATTCTTCTTTTAGTCCCATTAAAAATGTGAGTCCCAACTTATTGATGCATATGATGCATAGGCTGGAGAGTATGGAACTCTGTCTGGGGACAGGTGAGCAGTCGACAGAGAGTTTGTGGGTCAGGGTTAAAGGGAGAACAGCGATGGGTGACATTATTGCGGGGATCTGTTACAGACCGCCTGACCAAGGGGACTTGCTGGACGAAGCACTCCATAGGCAGATAGGAGCAGCCTCACGCTTGCAGGCCCTTGTTCTCATGGGAGACTTCAACCACCCTGATATCTGTTGGAGGGATGGTATGGCCTGGCACAAGCAATCCAGAAGGTTTCCTTGATTGTGTGGAAGACAACTTCCTTCTGCAAGTAATAGAGGAGCTGACAAGGAGAGGTGCCATGCTTGACCTCATCCTCACCAACAGGGAAGGGATGGTTGGGAATGTGACGCTCCAGGGCAGCCTTGATTGCAGCGATCATGAGATGGTCGAGTTTGAGATTCTCAGGACAGTGAGAAGAGCGTGCAGCAAGCTCACTGCCCTGGACTTCAAGAGAGCAGACTTTGGCCTCTTCAGGAACCTGCTCAGTAAGGTTCCATGGGATACAGCCCTAGAGGGCAGGGGGGCCCAAGACTGTTGGTTGATATTCAAGGATCACCTGCTGCAAGCTCAGGAGCGATGCATCCCAACTAGAAGGAAGTTCAGCAGGAGGGCCAGGAGACCTCCTTGGATGGATAAGGACCTGCTGAGCAAAATTCGAAGGAAAAAAGAGGCTTATAAAAGGTGGAAGCAAGGTCAGGCAGCCTGGGGAGAATACAGGGATGTTGTCTGGGAAGCTAGGGACCAGGTTAGGAAAGCTAAGGCCCACTTAGAATTAAACTTGGCTAGTGATGTTAAAGATAACAGGAAGGGATTTTATAGGTACATTGCCAATAAAAGACAGGTTAGGGACACCGTGGGCCCTCTCCAGAAGCTATCGGGAGAACTGGCTACCCTGGATTTGGAGAAGGCTGAGGTTCTTAATGACTTCTTTGCCTCACTCTTTACCGGCAAATGCTCTGACCACACCACCCAAGTCTTGGAAGGCAGACACGGGGACGGTGAGGGTGGGGACCCTGGGCCCACTGTGGGGGAGGATCTTGTTCGGGACCACCTTAGGAACCTGAATGTATACAAGTCCATGGGACCGGATGAAATCCATCCATGGGTCCTGAAGGAGCTGGCAAATGAAGTTGCTAAGCCACTGTCCATCATATTTGAAAACTCATGGCAGTCAGGTGAAGTTCCCGATGACTGGAAAAAGGGAAATAAAACCCCCATTTTTAAGAAGGGAAAAATGGATGAGCCGGGGAATTACAGACCAGTCAGTCTCACCTCTGTGCCTGGCAAAATCTTGGAGCGGATTCTCCTGGAAGGCATGCTAAGGCACATGAAAACCAACAAGGTGCTTGGTGACAGCCAGCATGGCTTCACTAAGGGGAAATCCTGCCTGACCAATCTGGTGACCTTCTATGAAGGGGCTACAGAACTGATGGACAGCGGCAGAGCAGTTGATGTCATCTACCTGGACTTGTGTAAAGCCTTTGACACTGTCTCCCATGACATCCTTCTCTCTAAGTTGGAGAGACATCAATTTGATAGGTGGACCACTCGGTGGATAAAGAACTGGCTGGATGGCCGCACACAAAGAGTAGTGCTCAGTGGCTCAGTGTCCAGCTGGAGACCAGTAACGAGTGGTGTCCCTCAGGGACCGGTGTTGGGATCGGTCTTGTTCAACATCTTTGTGGGTGACATAGACAGTGGTATTGAGTGCGCCCTCAGCAAGTTTGCCAATGACACCAAGCTGTGTGGTTCGATTGATACGCTGGAGGGAAGGAATGCCATCCAGAGGGACCTTGACATGCTTGTGAGGTGGGCTGATGCCAACCTGATGAAGTTTAGCCATGCCAAGTGCAAGGTCCTACAGCTGGGTGGGAGCAATCCCAGGCACAGCACCAGGTTGGGCAGAGAAGAGATTCAGAGCAGCCCTGTGGAGAAGGACTTGGGGGTGTTGGTCGATGAGAAAATGAACATGAGCCAGCAGTGTGCGCTTGCAGGCCGGAAAGCCAACGGTATCCTGGGCTGCATCCAAAGGAGCGTGACCAGCAGGTCGAGAGAGGTGATCCTGCCCCTTTACTCTGCTCTGTTCTTGTGAGACCTCACTTGGAGTACTGTGTGTAGTTCTGGTGTCCCCAACATAAAAAGGACATGGAACTGTTGGAACAAATCCAAAGGAGGCCATGAGGATGATCAGGGGACTGGAGCACCTCCCATACGAAGACAGGCTGAGTAAGTTTGGGCTGTTCAGCCTGGAGAAGAGAAGGCTGTGTGGAGACCTCATAGCAGCCTTCCAATATCTGAAGGGGGCCTATAGGGATGCTGCGGAGGGACTCTTCCTTAGGGACTGTAGTGATAGGACAAGGGATAGCGGGTTCAAACTTAAACAGGGGAAGTCCAGATTGGATATCAGGAAGAAATTCTTTACTGTAAGGGTGGTGAGGCCCTGGAATGGGTTGCCCAGGGAAGCTGTGAATGTTCCATCGCTGGCGGTGTTCAAGGCTGGGCTGGACATAGCCTTGGGTGGCATGGTTTAGTGTGAGGTGTCCCTGCCCATGGCAGGGGGATTGGAACTGAATGATCTTAAGGTCCTTTCCAACCCTAACTGTTCTATGATTCTATGTTTGTGGCATCCTGAGAACCCCACAGTCATGATCTATACACACACCTGGGCTGGATAACCCTCCTAGGTCATGACCACCACAGCTACACTTCATTAACTGAGTTTAGAGTTCTGTGGCAAGAGTTGTCACCTTGCTCTGCAAGCTGTCCACTGTCTGTCAAAGGAAGAGAGGACATCTGCTTATCAAGACTCTCCATTTCTTTCCTCATTTGTGCAACAGCAGCCCGAAGACTGGCATTCTGCTCCTGAAGTTTTTTTATTTCCAAGGTAGGAATATTTTTGCTTGGAGAAATTTTATCATCATACTGAAATATCTGTAAAATTACAATACAACACATTTCATTAATGAGCAACACATTTTTCTCCACACCACCACACAGAGATCCTAATACTTTTAATCCATGAACAGACTTGGGAGAAAAGAACCATAGAAAGAGGAAAATGACATCTGGTTATTCTGGGGATTTGTCAGGGAAAAAAGTGCTATGAAGAGAAAATGAGATGTGGGAGAAGGCATAGACAGAGGAGAACAGCCACAGAGATAGCTCCATCTTATCACTGTTGTTCACTGAAGAGCGCCATCTCTAGCTCTTCCATGTGTGGGTAACCCATCTCCTTAACGAACTTACTGGTTCAACATCAGTTCCTTTTCTGACCTGCCAAATTCTTGAAAGTGTCATTGGAGATAATCTGTTCACAAAAACATGAAGAAGCTGGACATATTTTGCTAAACTGGAAAGATCCTTTCTGATCTTCTCCATCATTCCCCACTTCCTTCAGTCTCCTTATTTCCTCAGTCATAAGTCTGGTCTGTGAGTGCAGTATGAAAGCGTGATCTGGAACATAATAGCCTTCAAATGAAATTTCCCTGCCACAAAGATAGCAGCTGTCCTACAGCCTCTTTTTCCTGTGGCTCTTCCTGCCCTAACAGTAGAAGGTATGCATAAGATAAGGATAATGTCCATTCTGCTTTTACAGTTTCTCTGAGGCTGTTAAGGTGAAGAAAAGGGAAAGAGATTGAAAAGGCATGAACAGAAAGGAACCAGTAGGTACCAAATCACTCAGGTTTTTTCTGAGGCCCAGAACTTCATCTCAACCTGCAACATGCAAATGAATCATCACAGTTTCAATCAGAAATACAGCAGTTCCAGACTTTTGCCAGTGGAAAAGGGTCTAGACAGAACACCACATAATCATCCATAATTACTACAAGTAATCTTTCATCTGTGCACTTGTATGATATTATTGGCATGCTCCAGTGAAGCAGACATGACCTAAGTCATACTCAAAATCAGTTGCAAGATTTTCCAGGCCGGTGTGTGTCACTTCTCTGTTAACTAAAGTCAAGAATGACCACGGCAATATTTGTAGCACCCTCATGGGGTCGCAAACCAATCTGAAGAACGGGTACTGTAAAAAAAAAAGATACTGTACTAGGGTGTATTTAAATTATTCTTGCCTCAGTCATCTATACCAGAGGGTAGCTAACACATGACTCCTTCTTTAAGAAGACTCACTGACACAATTCTTATCAATTTTAAGCTTTGAATCACTTTCCCCCTTTGTTTACAATTAATTTTGTACAGAAAATTAATTAAGACGAAAGGTTCTAGTTCCCAATAACAAATTTTTTTTGGCATTTATTTGTTTTTTAAACAAGGGCCCTTCACATAAAACAGAGACAAAAATAATTTTGCTGTGACAGGTACTGCTTATCCTACAGGCTAAAAGTACAAACCAGAGTATATTACCAACGGAAAGAAAAGTGTGAAAATGGAAATGAAGTCTTGCCAACAAGAAGAACAGTCAGTTACAGTGGAAGAAATCAGTGAATGTGAACAGTAAAAGAACCCCTCCCCAATCCTGGTTCTCTTGGTATTTTAGCAATCAACTCACAATCAGTCCAGTTTTAAATTGAAGTGGAAAACTAACCTGCTCTATGGTAAGATTTTGCTAGCAGTCTGCTTTTTGTCTAATTTTTTTATATTTACAAGAAGTATCCTGAATACATCACTTTCTGCGTTCAGAAACCACTAGGCTTGCTTAACACTGCTTTTCCTTATCAGCAAGCTCTGATAATACACTCTTAACTGCTTGCTGTTGAGCATACGCAGCTGCCCAGCAGAGCGCACTGCAGCACATTCTACTTTCATCCCTTTACAAAGGACAATTTCCTACTCACAATGCCGTATCCTCCAGCACGGTTTCAAACCAGCATTACGACTGCAATTCTGAATGGTTCTCTTTTTAATATATGTATTTTAATAAGTAGCAATTAAAGAAAATCTATTTTGTAACACTGAAATAAAAGGCATTATTTTAAACAGCTGGCAAATTACTATTTTAAAGCATTGCCTTGAAAGTTTAACTTTACAACTTTAAAATCTACCCTGAATTGCAACTAACACAGACCCTTGGGAACTTTCCAGAAATTAATTCTTTCCATTCTGATGTGCCATGATGGTACAGTACATTTTTGTTTTGGAGCAACTGTACATACAACTTCCTCCTTTTGCCATTGAGTAATGGATCAGAGCCATAATGAAGGCTGTGACACCTAATCTATGCATATTCTAGGCTAGGTATGTCTATATTTTGAATTAAACATATGAAACTGATGAACTGCTTAAAAAAAGTCCTATGGAAAAATGCCCATAAAGTTGTCAGAATGAATTCACCTAAATCAAGACAGTGTTGACCCTGTTTTCTTGAGGTAAAAATACTGTGATTAAATGATGTTTGTATTATCTGCTCTCTCTCAACAGTCAAAGCAAAAAGAACAGTCTTCATGCAAGTTGTAGTCTTTTTTCTGTAGATCAGCTTCAAAGTAGGAGGGTGGGAAAGCAGAGGACATCAGTACAAAGGGTATGGAGAGGAGGGAGGTAAAAAAGGAGGGAGAGAAAGAAAAAAAAATGAAGAAAAAATATTTTAAGTCACAGGACAGGGACTTAAAGCACATTCATTTGGTTCTGTCAAAAACTGTCTTCACAGAAAAGTAACTTGGCTTTGCTGTCTCGTCTTCTGTATGTGATGTGGACAATGCTGGTTCATCTCTCAGATGTGTTCCTATCCTACACCCATTGATGCCTTATCAATATTTTTGGGAAGATGATGGTAAAATAAAACACCAGAGTAAATGCATTCTATACTTCGGAACCAAGTGCTTTCTCTGTGCCCAGGAGTTTACTATGCAACTGGTCATTAAGAATAATGGTTAGCCCATTGTATAACAGTCTCTAAACATGTATTTCATTTTTCAGAAACAGAAGCTTGTACACTTCACAACACAGGATTCCCCCCGCCCTTACAAAAATAACTCTTGAGTTTTCCAGGACTAATATTGTTCCCTTGACAGAATTCAAGCTGTGCTGTGATCTGAAACTCTTTTGGGCCATGGCTGCTCTAAATCTTTCTTCTGCTACAATGCCAAGAGAAAAGCAGTGGCATCTCTCAAGCCAACCTGACGGTTACCAGGGGTAAAAGGCCACTATTAGAGACTGTCCATCAAAATTAATTTGGTCTCTCATCAAATATGTTTGCTGAACTGCTGTACACAATACAGAATTACCATTTTACAGATTTTTGAAAGAAAATTGAGGTAATGCCTCCCCTGAAGAACACCATGGTGGGAAAAACTCCATAGCTCTCTGTGCAACAGATGGTTCCTAAAAAATGTTAATGTCAAATTCTCACCTGATCTCTTGCTGAAGATAGGCTTTGTGTTAGATCCTCTGATTTCTGATACCAATTACTTTCTGCATTCTCACAGAGGTGCTGCCAGTCCAGTTCTGCCTGCACTTTATTCTGCTCCAATATCCATTCTTGCTCAGCTGCCAGAGACATTTGTGTATACCTATGATATACAGAGCAAAGCTGTTGATTTCAGCAGAATAAATACTGAGGATGTTTTGAGTTTGATTTTTTGGTTTTGTTTTAAATCTCAGCTTTGTTTACTGTCCTCATCTTCTTTCCTTGTTCTATTTTCCAAATCTATTACATTCTACTCTAAGTATTTTACTGGACAAAAGCATCTTAATTGCTTAGAGCTCAGCAGTCTCCTGGGGTCTGTCTCTATGGGTATTTAGAATCATCTTTGGAGGTCACCTCAGCAAAGCTGGCATAAACTGCTCAACACTAATACTACTCTCAGCAATACCATCCACAGCATGTTTCCCATTTGCTAATAATGGAAATGGGATACAAAAGAGCTAGGAATTTAAGTTGCTGGATTGTCAGGGTAAAATTCCTAAGCTCAAAGGCTGCTGCACACACATACATTGAAAACACAACTAGGAAAGAGAGATCAGAGGTGCGCAAAATGAGAGAAACCTCATATGCAAAATTTAAGAGCTTTCAAGACCAGTTTCAGCACAAGCTGAGCTTTTAAAACATGCAGCTGTCAAGACTTCAGGGGGCTCATAAGCTGATTGTAAATGTCACTTTAGACAAAGCTTTAAATAAAGCTTCAGTCATCTTCACTATTCTTCATCCTTCTGGAATTTGGCCAGCTGTGCCCTCAACTTCTCTTCCTGTCAATGCATTGATTGATTTTGGAATTCTTTAGAGGCAGACTCCTTAGAAATCTCAATCAGATGAGAATCTTGGCCTGGTTTTAGCACCACAATTTCTTCTTGAAGTCTACATACAAGAACAACCACCCTCCCATGTTAATATATATTTGCTTAAGACAATTAAAAAAATATGTGATGCAATTTTGAACATAAAACTATCCAATGACTTTTTTTAATTAGGAGCTCAGAGGGACTTTTTCATGAGCCAAATGCATATTGTAAACGAACATTTCCAGTCATACAAAATGCAGAAATTCTTTAGTTTCTAGTAGTCTTCTTCAACTGGCAGCTGTCACTTTCCAGGCTGGCTATGAAAGATGTTCTGGTGTGTTGTTCCCAGATACCTTTCCACATAATCTCATTTTCTTGTTAAGCCCTGAGGAGAGGTTTCTTGATTACGTCAATCATAAAGCTAATGTTTATATGCATAGACTGAAATCTTGCTACAAATTTTGTTGCAGTAATATACATAGAACATACAACAGCCTGAGTTGGAAAGATTATCTGGTCCAGCCTTTCATGGAAAAGGAGCCTAGATGAGATTATCTAGTACCCTGTCCAATCATACCTTGAAAACCTCTAGTGGTGAAGACTCTTCCCTGTCCCTAGGACAATGGTTCCAGCAATAACTGTTGTCACTGTAAAAATCTTTTTTACATTGAGATGAAACCTCTGCCAGTGCAACTTGTACCCATGGCCCCTTGTCTTCTCCATGGGGCTCCTTGTGAAGAGAGAGCCTCCATCCTCTTTGTAGCATATTAGAAAACTGCAACAAGGTCCCCTCAAGCCTTCTCTAGGAAAAGACCCAATTCCTTTAGTCTTTCTTCATAGAGCAGGCTCTCTAGCCCTTCAGTCACCTCTGTGGCCCTCTCCAATCTGTCCATGTCTTTTTTCAATTGTGGGGACCAGAACTGACACAGTACTTCAGGTGTGGTATCTGTTTAACCTTGAATTACTGTCAGCTTTTCACATACATAAGCTGGGCACAAAAATGGTATGATGTTCTCAACTTCTTTCATCACAGTTTATGAAACAAGATAAATCAGGTCACTCACATCCTAATGAGAGCATCTTTCTCTCTTAAGCAAGCACTGTGAGTCCATTCTCTTCTGCACAGCAAGATTTCCAGACTTTTATGTCTCACCTGCAGTTCTCTTATCTGCTGCTTCTATTGCCACTATTTAGTTGGACTTATGACCAATGCTGAATCCTCCTTATGCCACTGCAGAGTTTAACTCCAATTTATCACATAACTAAGTTTGTGATTAGCACAAAGAACATCATCATCTCACCTAATCATAGGATCAGGTAGTCCTAAAAATAAAGTTGGCTTGTTTTGGGTTAAGATGGCTCATAAAGAAGCCATTTTAACAGGTAATGTACTCAATTTAACATATTCTTTTACCATACTGAAAATATTCTTCACAGTAATTGAAGAACTGAAAGAGAGCTATGTTACATGTCCCACATAAGAGACTGTAGGAATCCATGGAGCACAAAATGCTGCCTTGAATATTCATTTTTAACTTACAGATTAATTTCCTGAGCATGCACTCACACAAAAAAAAGACCAGGTTTAAAATAAGACAGAAGTGTGTGTTAAAAGAATTTAGCAAATGAGACTGAACAGTCTTGAGCTACAGAAAAAGAAACCAAATTAGGTTATTTCAGCCTTTTTTGACACAACTTGAAAGTAAAATTTTTAATATAAACCAACAAACATTAACAGAAGTAATCACTGGAACAGGCTTCCCAGGGCAGTGGTTGAGTCACCATACCTGGAGGTATTTAAAAGACGTTTAGATGTGGCACTCACAGACAATGGTTTAATGATGGGTTTGGCTCTGTTAGGTTTATGGTTGGACTCAATGATATTAAAGGTCTTTTCTAACCTAAATGATTTTAAGCTTCTGTGTTCCACTGGAGAAAAACTGACAAGAGGGCTGCTAGGAAATAGGAAGCTATGGAAAAGGCTTCCTCACACACACACACACACACACACACACACACACACTCTCATATGTAAACAATTAAAAGTAATTTTAATATCAAATACATTTTTACACAAAACCAAAGGAAAGCAGGCTTTGTTATTCTTTAAAGTTTAGAATACAGAGAGGTATAATGCTCCTCCTAAGGTATCACAGTCGGAAGGTTGAATTTCATTCTTAGTAAGATTATCCTTTTTGATGAAAGGACAGCAATGTAAGAGGCAGAAGTGTGTGTGGGGAACCCTTGTAATGAGAATGAGGAACAAGAAACATACACCCAGCTCACCGAAACTGCCTCCATTCCCTAATGCTGACCTCTCCTGCAGTTCCATGGCTAACAAATTTAGCAATGTGCTGTCTACAGAAAATGATCTTATACAATATCAGATTACGAAACACATTCTTAAGAGTTCCTTACAAGGGGCAGCTGCCAGGCAAACAAACCAAGAGCTACTATACAAGTAGTGCACAATTTTCTGAATTGTCATCACAAATCTTATCAATTTATGAAAGAAAAAAAAAAAAGACAAAACCTAAAAGCTTATATAACTACAACAATGTTAAACCAGAATTGCTAGATAGCTCTGCAGCAACACAACACCGTGTGTCCATATTTTTTTACCCCTTTCTAACAAGCAAACTCTCCTTCCAGTTCTTGGATTTTTCTCTCCATCTGACATTTCAAGTTCACATACTCCTGATGCTGATGACCTATGTGACTATTCCTAGAACAAAACCAAAACACATTAAAGAGCATCTCTGGTGACCTAATGAGGCATCCATATGTAATTTTTTTAACAGTAAGACATAACTGTAAATACAAGATGCTGTAATTCCCTAAAGAAAGTCACATCAAAATTTTTCTCAGAAGTCACTTGAAACCAATTATAACTATTGTGACTTCTCAATACTATATTTCATATGCAACTTTTGAAGTATTGAGGATCTCTTGAAAAGCATTGCGAGACTTCTACTTAACAGAGTTCCTCCTCCCCCCAAAGTTTCTGTTATATAAGAAATGGCAAAACAAGGGCTGGCCAGCAGAAATCTGATCTTTTAGATACATTTAAAAATAGAAGCAACTCATCTCTTTTCCTCTCCCCCTCCTAGTATTTGCGACTAATGAAAAATGTTTCTCTGAGATACAGTGGAAGAATACTAGTAAGGCCAATATTTCAAACAAATACAAAAAGTCGATACTGCTGCTGTGACCAGTAAGTTCTCTAACGATACCCTGAATCATTTCAAGCTCTGGGTTCATCCCTTCAAAACTCAACAGGCTTGGTACAGTCTGGTAGATGGCCAAACAGACATGGACTGATATTGTGCAGTTCTGCAACCTTCTAATTACTTTCAACTCTATATTGCAGTTATTTTCGGTAGCTGAATGACCACTGCACTTGGTTGATCATATAACAAATACATAGACAGAATTGCAAACTCGAACTGGACAGTCACGAACAGCTAAACGCATATTTACTTTCAAATTCTGCTATGATTTTACTTTTAAATTTACACTTCACCTGACTAAATCCAAATTCTGTAGCCAACACTTAGATATATAAATAAAGTCTAACAGAAGAGACATCTCCGTATAGTCCAGACAGGCACTTTTACACCTCCTTTGTTCATCCCACAACTTCTTAGGGCAAGTCAGATCAGGAGAGTAGTCGCTGTACTGCTCAGTGATTAGTACCCAGCTCAGCCTAGCAAAAAGGCAATGCTGGGCATAGAAGACTCAAAACCTTCCTTCCATTCCCAAAACACATGCTCCATATAAAATTCCTGAAGTGGCTTTAGAATTTGAATATGTTCCAGAACTACAGTAACATAAATCAGTCAGTGATCTTTGGGGAATTCCAGGTCCACATCCAGATCACTTCTAATAACTAAAAAAAGTTATTTAAAACTTATCCAGTCATCTCCACATGCAGCTTGACCCAAATACTTTACAGCAGTTAACACTTTAAACAGAATAATCCCAAAGACACTGTTATAGCTGAAGACAATAGTTCTATCAAAAAAGAATGATGTGTGGACAGAAATAATCTTTTATTCTCTGCTCCTCCATAAGATTTAGAAGTCTATACAGAATAATAAAAATTAGTGAGAGTGGCCAACCTAAACAAGGGCATTGCTTTAGCTATCTTAATATTATAGTTGGTTTTATTAGTCATTAAATCTTGGTCCTGTGACAGATATGCCCCAACAGACTTCTTTCTTTCACAGAGGCCTACCAGAGAAGGTGGGATAAAAGGCATTTAAGAGTGCACAAACCCAACTCCCATTGTAAGAGTAGCTTGCAACAGCTTAAAATAGCTGAAAGGCTGAACCATTTGTATTGAATCCACAGTACAACATAGCAACTGATGTCTAATAACCTTAGACAATATTATTGACAATGGTTGATACCATTATCATTTGTCTCCTTACATACATAGAAGGCAAGTGCATCTTGATGTAACACACAGGAGACATCACACAATACTTTCAGAGTTATCTTATTTCCCAGAGGTATTCAGTGCCCAAGGAAAAAGCATTTTTTTTCTGACAAATCCTTCTCTGCTCCCCACACCGTGTTTCCCTTATGCCATCTCCATCCAGTCATACTGTCTCCCCAGCTATGTAAATTATGTAGGGACAAGCTGCATGTTTAAGAGCATCCTCACTTTTACATAATGCTATTGTATGTCTAACAGGTTACCAGAAATAACACAAGTCATTGTGGAAACCAAGATATGGGAGGTACAAAGATAGCCTAAGTCACTTCTGTTAGCCCTCACTCTGTTCATGTTCTAGGTGTTCCTCTGTCAGAATAGATAATCAGATCTCCATGCTCAAAGTGCTTTTTATTGTATGAATGATTTCACCACACCATCCCAATCCAAACCTGTGCCAGAGAAGCTAAACTTCTTTTTTCCTGAACACAATTCTAAGGAAGTCACATCTCACCTGCAAAACTGTTCCAACTCTTAATTAATGCTCTTCAACATGTTGTACTGTCAGCAGCAATAACAAACTTCAGGTTTTTTGTTTCTTTCCTTGACAAGCATTTGCTCCACTTTAACCAGCTGTACTCTAGCATCACTAATCTCTGCCTGTTTAGCGTTTTGAGATGTTTTCATTTGAGTAACTGTGGTATCATACTGTTCTAACTCTTCATTTCTCTCTTCTAAAATTCTTCAGGTATAGAAAAAAAACCCCAGCCTTTCAATTTGATAAAATTTTTCATGCATGTCTTAGAGTTGCTTTTTGACATCTTCAGCATGTACACCGAGTAACAAACACTGCTAGAGACACAATGATATGGTGGTCTTTCAATTCTGCTGGCCTAGGTTTCACATTTATCCCTAAGGCAATTAAAACAAAAAATCATTTTCATATTCTGCTTTCTGTTGGCAACCTTCAGATTGTGCTACGATGTAGAACATGGTGCAAGTAGAATATTCTTCATTTGGGTAAGCAGAAATGGATTTTTTTTTTTTTTTTTAAGTGAGTATCATGAACATTACAGCCTCCCTACCCAGGAAAGGCAACACTAAAAGATTGCTCCCTCTGTATCTTCCTTTCAGCTACTGTTGCTCCAAATGCATCTGATGGCTACCAGTTCAAAAGATTAGATAAATCTTAACTTCCCTCCTCCACCCTAATCATAAATACATTAAAAATAAAAAAATGCCTACAAGATGCTTTCTGGACCCAAGGCACTGAAAGAAGCTATGCTCAGTCTATACCCACTAAGGCATCGAAATACTTTTCTAAGTGCCTTTTAAAAGCCTGACATATGTTTTATTAGCTAAAGTTAGCAGTACACTATTAGGCAACACCTTTGCGTGAGAAATAAAAAACAAGACAACAGCTCCAGCCTATTACTTCCTTGAAATCATCAAACTGAAATAACACTTTTTCTTGGAAAGAGGTGGTTAAGAAAAATGATAGTTCTTTCACTCTCTCTCTACAAGTATCTTAAAATTAAAGGGCACCACACAGTTTCCTACGAAAACAACCCTCCTCTCTATCTCCATATATCTCACTTAAATTAACAGCACTTGTAAACTGAATGTGGTATCTTGAGGTGAGTTTGGGTTACATATAACACAATTAATTTTATATAAAAATATGAACGAATAAGCCTTTCTGTAATTTCAAAATACTGCTTTCCAGAGAGCTGTATTTCCTAGAAATGCAATTTAATAGGGGAGAAGGGAACATTTTGCCTTTGATAGCAGCAGTATTCATAATTTTACATTAGTTTTAATAAGAACCATAAAGGAAATAGCAGTGTAATTATAAATACAAATTGCACCAACTGCCTGCATGTCTTACAGTCAAAAGAACAGTAAACCTATATACAATGACATTAACATGATTTAGGAAAGAGTATACATACAAGCAAGAAACAACATCTTACAAGCAGCAGTTTACTCATACAACCTAAATAGCAAAGATACGCATTACTATCCAACCACTTACTTAAAGCCTTACTGAAAGAGGCAATTCAGTGGAGATTTTGCAGCTGTTACTACTAAAATGCTACTTCAACAAGAAGTTAGATGCCATGTTTGAGACAGTTACTTTTCAACCAAATCATAGAATCATTGAATAGTTAGGGTTGGAACGGATCTTAAGATCATCTAGTTCCAAATGCCCTGCCATGGGCAGGGACACCTCCCATGGGCAGGGACACCCCACACTAAACCATGTCACCCAAGGCTCTGTCCAACCCTGCCTTGAACACCGTCAGCGATGGAGCATTCACAACTTCCCTGGGCAACCCATTCCAGTGCCTCACCACCCTTACAGTAAAGAATTTCTTCCTTATGTCCAATCTAAACTTCCCCTGTTTAAGTTTAAATCTGTTACCCCTTGTCCTATCACTGCAGTTCCTAACGAAGAGTCCATCACCAGCATCCCTATAGCCCCCCTTCAGATACTGGAAGGCTGCTATGAGGTCTCCACACAGCATTCTCTTCTCCAGGCTGAACTGCCCCAACTTTCTCAGCCTACAATGTGATGCTGAAGCACATTTCAAAGTAATACTTTAGGGCTTTCAGACTTCCATACAATCTCTCTTTGTCAGAGGTCTAAAGCTTTAAAACATTGTTCAAAATATAAAGAAGCTGTACTTGCTTCTCTCTTCCTTGCTATCCTTATAACATACCCTTATTGTACCAAGAGTAAGACGAGTAATATATGCATAACAGACTAGCAGTGCTAATAAATCAAGACTGTTTCTCTTCCTCTCAAAACTACAGAAAATATAAGAAAATGCCACACAGCCAGTATCAGTTAAGTATCTCTAGCTACAACTGTCTTCCTTGACGATTCCTACCACATGAGTACTGGCACAGCTGTTTCACTATGTGCTGCTTGTCTAGCAATCAGCATAGACACACTAATTGTGCAAATCTTGTCAACACAGTTCCAACAAGAAACATCAAGTTCCAAGTTTGCATCACTTATGTGGTATCTCCTTCTTTACTGCTAGTAGCTGGTTTGCTATTTACCTTACAAGTAAGGTTAGCTGTATAAAACAGCAAATATACACTATTACACAACCCGATTGGAATAGATAAAATATAGAAGCTGGGGGATAGGGTAATGAGTAATAACATACAAGAGAAACCTGGGATGTCATACTGAGCAGTGACACACCTCTGGCAAAGTACGGGGCAGGCTATGCTGTGGGCTACATAACGGCTTATCATTATGCATGACAGTCAGAAGAGTAGGAGGCATAAGGTACTGCATAAGTAAAATACAGGGTATGGTGGGAAGAAATGATTGCTCCTGGGACTAAGAAACGGGTACATATTCTACAGAGTGGTCAGGAGTGTAAAATGAGGGCAATGCACCATCAGGAACACTGACACTGAGTCCCTAGAGCACATATCCTCAGGGAAGACTGGAAGAGACAGCCAAATGGATGAAGGCAATGCTACCGGAAAGCTAGGGATCAAGTACCCTGCAGGAAAAGAGGTTTGTACACTTGGAGGGCAGAGAGGAACATAAAGATGTAATCAAGTGGGAGCAAAAGAAAACACTGCCAGTGGCAGCCAGCAGATCCCAGGAGGAGGGTGGGAAGTCACATTGAGGGCCTAGAGGGTCAGATGCTCTGAGGCAGAAGAGCAGATGGCAGGAAGGCTGTCAAGGTCAAGTCTCTTAGTCCTCAGTAGAGAGGAGCACGCAGTAGCACAAGGTAATGCTTGGGACTCAAGAGGCAGCACACAGAGGGCACTCTGTAGGAGGAAGGGTGCAGCAAAAAAGCTGGTCCTCAGAGAGAGAAAACGGCGGAAGATGCACGGGTGCCGCGTCGGGAGTTCTGAAGGACAAGCTGCGGCACAACGGGCCGCGGCGCCTTCTGATGGCGCCCGCGCAGCAGTCAAGTCGCGGCTCGGCTCTTTCTGGCACCAACCTGCACGTTCTTCCGCCCACCTCCATAGACTGCGTCTCACAGGAGCCACGGCGGGCAACACCCGGTAGAGAGCCGGGACCGCCTCCATGGGAACCGCGACCGCCTCCATGGGAACCGCGGCCCCCGTAGCCCGGCCCCCGTTCGCTCCAGGCGGGGCTCGTGACGAGCACCGCTTACGCCCAATCAGCGCTGCGCCGGCCCTGCCCCTAGGCGCCGGTTCACCCGCTCCGGCCTGGGAGCAGGTCGGTTCGACCCCTGCTCCCTCAGCCGCCGTGCTCCAGCCGCAGCCCTACTAGGGATCGCCGACTCCCTCCACTGCCCCTCTTCTTGCTCACCAAACCAGCGCTTCTCGGCTTCTCTCGTTCCTTGTATCTTCTCCACCCTCTCCATTGTAATACAGCAGCCCCTCCACATTGTACGAGCATGCGCACGCTCCTTTGTGTAGCCCTGGTCTCCCAATAATAGCTCCTTCTCCCAAAACACAGCTATAAATTATTTAATACTCTCAAATCGCATTTTCTTGCTCACTTGTCTTCCTACACGTTTTATCAGACTGTTCAGTAGAAAACAATTTCTCCCTCATGCAGACCAGGAAGGGGAGTCCTGGCTCGTTTCAGGTACAGCTGTTAAGAACCGATGCAAATGGAACAAACGACCCGCTCCCTGCAAATTCCACTGCATCACGGAAAAACTCTTAAAAGCTTGTAAAACAAGCTCAGGCCAACTACAACATTAAGTCATGCAGCACAGATAAGCAAGTTCTGCTACCAAGGTATTTAATTATGAAGAATCTGTCAACTAAACCAGACTACACTGTCTGTGTGACACAGGAAGGAGTAACACATGGACTACATGTAAAGCATGATTTTCCCTTAGTCACTCGATGACTTGCTTTACGGGAAGAAGTCATGAGGCAAATTTCCTGTAACACTCTCTACTTTTTCACGTTTCTGGATGATATAAACAGCTTTGCCAGATGGAAGACCTTTCAGAATCCTGAATGTTGCCTGAATTACGCCTGAAGTACACTAAATTAAAGAAAACAGAATATTATCAGTAGTTCTGTTGGGTATGTGTATATATATATATATATATATATATTTCCTTAGGTCATCAGAAGAGTATTTCCTAACCCTATCTCATCTGAAGAGAGCAGGTGTTTACTTCCATCCGTAACTATTATTGAAGATCAGAATCAGAACTAATATTTTGACTTTAGAAATAAATCAAGTTTCATTTAGCTACATGAGATGTATCGATATATAATTTCAGAACACTACAAATATTAAAGAGATTTAGTTAATTTGTTTGTATGAATCACCTCTGGTTTAAAATACAGCAGTGAAATCTGACTTGAAGTGATTTTCCAAATTTGAGCACACAAAAATTATAGTGCAAGTCCCAGCATAATTTATACTTTGTAGTGGGCCTCTCAAAGCACACATCAAAATCAATACGTAATAGGCAAATATCTAAATCCATATACCATGCTGACTGGTGGCATACTCCTTTTTCTTATGGCTTACCCCAGAGTTTCCCAATCTCTCAACCACATTATCTTCTGCAACCCTTCCTCACACACCCCCCTTTCCAAATTAGCTGTAATTTCCTCCAAGGTACCTTCAACCAGTCCCTAGTCACATAGTTAAACACGTCGGTTGTCCAAATGAGTAATTTCTAGTAATTCAATACTGTCCAAAATGAGTAAATTTTTATCGTAATGGTGAGTCAAAAAGATTACAGTCTATACAACATGGATTTTGGTATCAATGTAGAAACCTGTATACCCCCAAAATAAATGCAGAAAATGTCCTGGTTTCATAGATGGAAATTAAAAA
Source organism: Amazona ochrocephala (assembly GCA_039720435.1). NCBI lineage: Eukaryota > Metazoa > Chordata > Aves > Psittaciformes > Psittacidae > Amazona > Amazona ochrocephala. Next base: position 95,305,100 of record CM077879.1, read on the forward strand.
GAAAATTTTTGCTAAAAGGGAAAAAGGCAACAAGAATTTAGAAGAGAGATATTTTCTGTTCTTATAAAACACTAGTGCATTCATTAATATTTAGGCTAAAGGTAAATTTCAGCCACCTTTAGAACCACCTTCAGAGTCACTTCTGAACACAAGTCTTTGGACCCATCAGTGTACTGTGAAATATCAATACTTACAAGTAGCTTTATAAATGAAAGAAAATGGATTCACACTCTAAAAAGGCTGTGTTTCAGAGGAAAAGCAGGGTATATCCCAGCTACAAATATACTACTAAGCTCAAAAGCACTCTTAAATTTCCCTTCCAAAGGCCATGTACAACTTTGCCTATTTAATGATTCCACGTGAGTTCAACAACACTTTGAGAGTACTTGTAATAAGTGGCATACTTACAGATGAACAATACTAAGATGCAGTGGGTTTTTTTTTATTTAGTTAGAACTGTAAGGAAGAATTTTTCAAAGCTCTTTTTGTAGTTAGATGCCTTAAGTCAGTCTCTCTGCTGCACTTTTAATATTCCCTCTATTCATAAGTGTACTGCATCATATTTAATGCTTAAACATGTACAACATAACCCTAACTAACAGATAGGGGGTTTGTGCCTTCATCTCAGTTCCAAATGTTTATGAGGTTATCCAGACTCTGTGCAGGCTTCTGCAAGCACAGCAACCCTGTGTTCTGCCCACTTACACTACTGCCTTATTGAATAGTGAATCAAATCCAGTGATCTGGATGAGATGTTGGGATTATCATTTACCCTGGCATGCCATCCTCTTATGAACACATCTCTTTCAGAAAAATGCATTCTTCAAAAACAACAGAAGCTGTCAGCTACAAAAGTGAGACCTCAGACCATCAGTCAGTTCTTTCAGCAGCTGGTCTATGTGTATGGACATCCACTTCTGAAGAACAAACTGAAGTGACACTCCTCTGCCTCTAGGTAAAAAAACACTGACCTCTTAAGCGGTGTGAATGTTCTACAACTGAACACTAACTAGAAAGCACATGTTGCACTCTGCTAACTAGGCTGCAGAGAGTTGGAGGCTTTAGTAGGGGCAATGCTGATATGTGAAGGACACAACAATCCCCTTTTTTGCCTTTTTAACATGTGTGGCTAACAACCAACCTCTTTCCTTATCTAGCCTTTTATATATTTGAGTATCTATAAGGGATACGGATGATTTAAGTATTTTGCCAACTTCACTTCCACCGTTACACCTCTCCATTCCTAGGCACCTCTATCCCTCCTGATAACATCTTCACAAAGTACATACCCCCAAGGTTTGCATTAAAAATTCCACTGGTTCTACATTTCCATGATGTCGTGATTCAAGTAAAGTGCAATAACAAAGCAGAAGATTCTGCAGGATAGAACTGTTCTTAAGAAATTAGTCAAGAGGGTGGGGTCATGACAAATAAAACTCTCAAAAACTGTAGGAGTTTTTCCAGTCCTTTGGGACTGGCAATGTAAATCATACTTCTTTTTCCTTGAGAAACAAGATTACCTGTAAAGACACATAAAAATGTCCTCAGCTGCTAGACACCAGCAATTTTGCTGGGCCTCAGCCACTGCAATGCTTGCTTCAGAAGCTCCACAACAATCAGTGGTTTTTGCTCTTCTGCACTTATCTTCATCTAGCCTGTAAGTAAATGGCCTAAATCCAGGAAATACTAAACAGTCAAAACCTCATTTTACTCTTTAAGATTAGCAATATATGTCTCAGTGGCTGTACGCTATCTACCCAAAACAAAGGACCCAGCCTTGCTCATCTTTGCACATTACTGCAATGAATCCCTAAGCAGGTACAAATGGGTACTACAGCAAAACTGAATCAGAAGCCAAGGCAAACACACCCCTGCGTGTCTCCACACAAGTGACAGGAAGCACAGAATCATTTAGGTTGGAAAACACCTTGTCCAACCATAAATCTAACACAGTCAAATCCACCACTAAACCATGTCCCTAAGTACCACACCTACACATCTTTTAAATACCTCCAGGGATGGTGACTCAACCGCTTCCCTGGGCAGCCTGTTCCAGTGCTTGACCACCTTTTCAGGGAAGAAATTTTTCTTAATGTCCAGCCTAACCCCCCCCCCCCAGTGTACTTGAGGCCATTTCCTTTTGCCCTGTTGCTTGTTACCTGGGAGAAGAGACCAACCCCACCTCACGATGCCCTCTTTTAGTAGTTGCGAGAGAGAGAGGTGCCCCCTGAATCTTCTTTTCTCCAGGCTGAACAACCCCAGCTCTCTCAGCTGCTCCTCACAAGACTTGTGCTCCAGGCTCTTCACCGGCTTTGCTGCCCTTTGGACGTGCTCCAGCACATCTTTCTTATAGCGAGGGACACAAAACTAAACACAGTATTCAAGGTGTGGTCTTAACAGTACCGAGTAGAAGGGGATGACTATACACTAACTTGTGTGCTGTAAGCACACAAAGGAGTGGAGCACCTACTTCTGACTTTCTTAAATAGCCTAAGGAGTGCTGCTTTCTGCACTGCTCTCTAGTAGCTCATCACAACCTGTGTGGATGCTAAATAGCAACAATATCTGCACACATTCAGTTTTATAATTCAACATTTGCATGACTAGCAGCAGAGCCACTGCAGAAAGCTTACTCCGTCTGGATGCAAAATGAGGTAACTCAAGCAGGCATATCTGCAGGTGGTACTTTCTTAGTAAAGGATGAGGAGGGAAGCCTGTACGTTATCTGCAGAATGTACAACATCACGATCAAAATGACCGAGAATGAAAAACCTCCAAAGCAAACAAACCCCGCCCTAACAAAACAAAACCAAACCAACCACACAAAAAACCTCACAAGGAAGATCGAAAAAGCCTTTCTTATCTGAGGAGACAACGCAGAAACTGTGGTCACTCCCTAGGACGCACAGGTGTCGGGACAGCACCACCCTCAGCGCAGCCGCCTCGGACCTTCAGGCGGTCTGCCCGGGCCGCGACCCAAGGCGCCCGCAGAGACCCACTTCGGGCAGGCCCGGCCGCAAGCGGTTGAGGCGCCTCGGCGCGGGCGAACCCGCAACGGTGGAAATGAGTCACATGATGAGACAGAGACACACCCACTCAGTCCAAGGCGGGCGGGACGGGGCGGAGCTGAGCTGAGCGGGCGCACTGGGAAGGCGGGCAGAGCTCCGGCACGAGCACCGGCATCTTCATGCTGAGGCGCGGGACGTGACTCAGGTATTGAGCGGGAGCCGTTGGGATGATGCTGTGGGGTGCTTGCCTGATGCACGGGAGTGAGCGCCATGGGGAGCGTGGGGAGGTCGGGAGCTGGGTGACCCGATTCCCGAGCTCCGGACAGGTCGAGCACGCATCTCTGCGTGGGGCTGCCCAGGCCGGCGGATGCTCTCCATAGCGGCTGAAGCTTTAGGAGAGCGCGGCGCGGCTTCGTCTCCCGGCCAGAGGCTGCGCAGGGCGCCGGAGAGTGGGTGGAGACGGCGCGGATTGTCGTTGCCCTGTTCGCGCCACCTCACTGGGGCCGGGGGACGCCCTCCTGGCTGCGGTTGTCCCCGCGCATAGGGGTACGGGGTATTTTTCGGGAAAACCGCGGTGCGGTGCGGGTCGCTTCGCGTCCCCGCCGCCATCGGACGGACAGTGCTGCCCGGGTGCTGAGCGACCGAGCCCCGTCCCGGCTCCTGCGGGACAGCGCTGCCTCCGGCTTTCTCCTTAGGCGTCCGAGTCACGCCCAGGCGCACGGTGCCGCGGCCTCAGCGCACGTACGGTGCTACACCGATGGCTCGTGAGGCACCCGAGAGCTCGGGCTTTGTTCCTGCCATCGCTAGCTTCAGACTGGCATGGGGCGATGAGGGTCTCTGCGTTCAGCGCCGTCTCCACGATCCCTTCGCTGCTGCTCAGCTTTCAGCCACAGGGGAGTAAATTCTGGACTTCCCTTTGTCACAGCGGTGACAATTCAGACCCGCTAAAGGGAGTGACGCGCAGTCTGAGGGATCATCCCCTCATAAGGACGTCGCGGAGTCCAGGGCGTGAACTCCGTTACCCGGTTCTGCTAGCGCCCTGAGAACGGTGAGGTGCTCGTACGCGGAATCGCGCGGCCGCCTCCAGGCTCCGTGGGCATCGGCGGCAGCGACTCGAGCACTACGTGCCCGAACCGGAGCGCCGCGCGGGCCGCCGCGGCCGCTCGCGGGGCCGCGACCGCCACCATTGCTCTCCCGACCCCGCTCCTTCCCCGCGCGGCGGCTGCCGCAACCCCTCTCCATACGCCGGGAGAGAGCCCTTGTGTGCAGCTGCTCGTTCTCACATCCTTATTCTAAGCAGTTCGGTAGAGAGAGAAAAAGCTCACAAAAGTGAGGCTGAACTGTGGCAATACAACCTCCTCATCGGCACAGAGCATTAGCATCGGTTGTGGAAACGCACACACGCTTGGTCAGCGAGTTTGTGTGCTTTCTGGGTATAGCAGTTGAAAATCCGTTTAAAGATGTCACAGAGTGAAGTCGTATACAGTTTCGCAATTTTTATTTCAGAGGGAGCAGTAATTTGTTCAGACGTGGCAGTTGGCAGTCTAAAAATGTAAGGCAGACTATTAGCACAGTAGACCTGTTGTGACTCAGTCAGAAGACGAACTCAAGGTAAATTATAAAAACATTAGGGTGACTTTCTAAATTGTCGCTGGAGTGGGAAGTCACATGTCTCGCTGTATGGCACCATGTTATGCAGCTGCACTATCTAAAGTAATTGTGTGAAATGACACCTCTTGGCTTGATGATCTTTTCACACTATATTCAGCTACGTATACAAACGAGGCTTGAAATACAGTGCACATGCACACCAGCACTTTGTGTGTTAGGGTAATTCCATGGTATTCTGCAAAAATAAGCACATACATCCAGCTGGTGACAGGACTGTACCCTTAATTACTATATGGCTGTCACTTTTTGGCTTTATACTAGACAAAATAAGGACACTTCTGCTATACCAAATTGACAAGATTTTCTATTTTTCTAAAGCTCTGACACATTGCAAGGCCACCATAGCTGCAGGGCTGAACTTAGTTTTCATGATATATGAAAAAGAAATTGTAAGTATTCAACTGAAGCTGGGATTCTACAACTTCTATTTTTGAAAGCATACAGAAAGCAGCCAGATAATTCAAGTGCAACTTGAAGGCATGTTTTTCACTTCTGCTGTGCATACAGAAAAGACAGATACTGTCTGGTGTTAAGGTGCCACTGTGATGCTGACATTAATGCACTTATGGTAATGGATGTAGTGTAAAAAAACTCACAGGCTTTAGAAAAATAAGTCCACTTGTCCAGAAACTGGGCACTTGATATAGAGACAGTAACTAGGGAAATGGACAATGCTGTTGTTATAGGACTAGTATATTTGTTTCAGAGCTGGTACCTGAGAAGATTGAATTGTTAGTGTTGTATTTGTAACCAAATAAAATATTTATGTAGGTATTTATCTCAAAAGATGTTTCTTTTTGTTAAGAAAGCCAAATTAATACTTCATTTTTAAACATGAAGCTAGTGTGCAGATCTGTGGCTTATTCTTTCGCTTTTGGTCCAGTGTAAGTTAGGGGTACTGCTCACTAAGAAAAATAATAATAATAATAATAATAATAAAATTATATAATCTGATTTTGCCAGATAATCCAAACAACAGGGTTTTAACATTTTTATTACAAAAACAAATAAATAAACAAGCTCAACTTCCCCTGTAGAGCACTTTACCCAGATAATAGAATCTACGGTGGGATTATTTTCTACACGTAAATTGCAGTGTGAATTTACTGCGTAATTGCAATCTGATAGTACCATGTGGTGTACATTACTTACTGTGCTGTAGCAGTGCACACTAAAATGGTTTGAGGCTAAGTGGGGACTGGGGATTAATAGTAAAGTGTTGGTATGGAACATCACCTTCAACTACAGACAGCACAGAATTATTATATAGTTTATCCTAGGGGTTTTGAGGGAGAGATGAGGGAATGATGAAAGCTGGCAAACCCTTAAAAAAGGCAGCAGAACAGGAAAACAAAAGAGGCCAAAATGGGAAAGTCACTGCAGAGCTTTTACATGTAAGAATCTCAAAGATGGGTGCCAGGAGGATGGTGCCCAGCGACAGGAGGAGGAGCAGTGTTACTTTAATAAGCTAAACCACAAGAAGTTCCACCTCAACATAAGGAAGAACTTGATGTTGTGTGTGTCAGCACTGGAACAGGCAGCCCAGGGGGGCTGCGGAGTCTCCCTGTCTGAAGACATTCCAAACTCACCTGTAGGTGGGTGAACTCCAAAGTCCCTTTTAAACCCTAATGATTCTGTGAGGACAGGAGGTCAGGGCAGGCATCAGTAAATACGGTAATGATTTTGTAGGGAACAGGAGCTTGCAGCAGCAGTTGGAAATTAGCATATATTTAATTTAGCTGATATTTAATCAGCTAAGCCACAAGAAATGCACTACCGTGTCATGCCAGTGGCCCATCAACATTTTTGCAGGGGTTACTTCCTGCAAAATTTCAGTAGAGCTGGTTAGTGTTATGTTTATTCACTCAAAACGGAGTATGACACCTATACAAGTATACATCTTTTATTTAGTCTGCTTAGATTTTAATACACTTGAGAAAATATAGGCTTATGACTCTATTAACACAATATTGCACAGTCTAACTTTTCAGCGTATCCACACTCCCAACATGCTGTGAAGAGAGAATCGTTCTTCTCTTCATTTCCACAGATAAAAAACTGAAGCAAGATCTCTGTATTGCTCAGCTTAGACCATCTTCCTCATTTTGTAATTGTACAGTTCTCAACCTAGTGGGGTTCCAGACTGAATTCCAGTCTAAACTAGGTTTCCTGCATGGAATTTCATGTTTTATTTTTGATAACAGTTGTTTATTTCTATTCCAGGAATCCAAAGTTGGGTAGATTGCTGACACATTTAAATTAATTCAGGGGAAGTTCTTAAGCTGCACAGGTCAGCCTACATACTCACAAATGGCCTTCCTACCCATGCTGCTGACCATAAAGTACTGCTACATAGGCAATAAGGGTGCTGGCTAAACACTGATAATAGATTCTTGCCATTTCTGGCTGGCCCTTTTCATAACACTAATGCTCTCAATTTATATATGCTGTACCATCACATCAAACGCAGCACCCGCAGTGCTACCTACAGTCACTTAATATTTCTTCTTAACTGATCCTGTATTAAGTTTCCATGGCAACAGGAAGATACTCTCAGGAGCATAAAGCCCCACAGATCTAACTACATTTAATCCCTTTGTTTTACACATTTCCAAAGCAAGAATGCACTTATAATAGGAGGAATCTGCAATAAAACCTGACAATTCTATCATGTCTGTTGTGGAGATACTGCAACTGAGCCGCAGCCGGTTGTATGTAATCCTTTGCCTCTAAACAGGGCAGAGCTAGCAAAAGCAGGAAACTAAACAGTTGCAACAGTTCTGTAGCAACCTCCTGTCACAGTATCATATACTTTGGCAGTATCCCAGCGCTGAAGCGAACCTACAAGTGAAAATGTCAGTGCAAATCCACCATGAGCCCATCTCTCCTAGCACTAACCCCGGTTTGCACGTTTCACATGCGAACCTCTGCACTATTTCCTTTAGTTCTAACGGAAGCAGATACAGTGTAGCCCGGTAAAGCACACTACGACAGGATGAAGGAAACAGGATGAAGTGCATCTCAAGATATTCAGAGAGGCAGGGTTCCTTTAGTTCAGGTTAATGGTGTTTTAATTTGATGTGTTAATATGAACTGATGGACTAAACCAGATGGACAAGATGTGTGTGTGCACGGGCATATGTAGACTAATCTTAAAAAGGATGGGGTCTGAAAGCGATGACCTGATGTGAAGATGAGTAAATGGATCTTTTACCACAGCAGAACTGCAACCCGTTTCCGAGATCGTTCCTCTTGGTGCGCGCGAGGCCGGGGAGTCCCAGAGGCCGGCTGGGACCGGCGCAGCTTGGCCCGCCCCGCTCGCCGCCCTGCCCGCCCGCCCAGTCACGTCCTGCACGTCTCAGTGCGGCGGCCGCCAGAGCGCGCGCCCTGCCGGGGCGGCTCGCGCCGCCGCACGTCCCAGCGGCGGGGTCATGCGGGGCCGCGGGCCCTGCCAGGCGGCACGAGGGGACCCGGTGCTGGGGCCGGGCCGCGCTTTGTTCCCTTTCTGCCCCCTGGAGCCGTCCGGACACCCAGCTTCTGTAAGGAGCAGGAGTGCTGCCAAGTAGCTTTCAAGGATGGATTCGTCTCAAAAGCCACCTGCCACTTAGGATGGTTTGGATGCACTTAGAACATCTTAGCTGTAGATTCGGTAAAGGAGACCGTCCCTGCCTGTGTACAGGAAGAAGCACAGAGGTGGATGCCATGAGCCGTTTCTTCTAGGGTTGAATACTGCTACCAGCACTGTGTGAGCAGCCTGCAGAAATTACTGTTTTTCAACAAAACGATCATGTACCATTACTGACTTTGTGTTGCTACCAAGACGGTTAATACAAAAGACTAAAAATTACACAGCTCTTCTCCCAGCATTTTAAACATTCGCTCCAAATGAAATGTTCTGTCTTAAAATTTGGAAGTAGTGGGATTATTGCTCGTGCCTCCCAGACTCCTTCAGTTTTACATCTTACTCCTCATCTTACATACTTATGCTGAGATGTTTGAATCCCCATTTTCCCTGTTATCATTACTATTACAGAGCTACCAGTATCATGAAGGATTACACTTTGGGCATGTACTCTGTGCTGTCTGGATATTCCTTTAAAAACATACTTTTTGGAAGCATGCTTTATATCTTGTATCATACAGAAGTTACCGTAAAAACAATTATGACGGGTGGACAGTTCCTAGTGTTAGAATAATTGGCAGAGATGCACCTTAAGACTTTCATTTAGCAACCCAAAGCCTGGTGCAGAAATTGCCTAACAAGCTGTGCATTTTTACAAACTCTCCCAGCAGTCAGCCAATCAGCCACCTGTAGTTGCAGGCACCTAGATGTCTAGTTGTATTGAGGTGTTCTGTTTTGCTCCTTGTTTAACCATTTTAGGTTTTAGTTGTACACACTTAAGCCAATTTTTTTCCTGTTTATACCTGATTTCCAGAAAACAAGAGGTGAAGCCAGTAGTAGGATGCTTACTGTCCTTCTACAGCCCAGGGCAATAGAACAGCTATAGTCATGGCCAGGTTTCTTTAACTGTAGTGCAACATAACTGCAACTTTAACTGTAGTGCAATTTATGCCTATTTTGTTTAGATGATTTTGGTTAGATAATTATCACAATGTCTATATAATGTAATTGCTTTTTGGTTTTCAGGGAACACTCTTGAGCTTCGTCATGGGAGCCGTAGTAGCTGACGATGGTCCATCTGGTGTTAAAGCCCCTGATGGAGGCTGGGGCTGGGCTGTCCTTTTTGGCTGTTTTATCATCACAGGATTCTCCTATGCCTTTCCTAAGGCAGTTAGTGTCTTCTTCAAAGAACTTATCCGGGAATTTGGCATCGGATATAGTGACACCGCATGGATTTCCTCTATTCTGTTGGCCATGCTTTATGGAACAGGTAGGTAGTTGTCTCTTTTTGAAACAGTACTGCATCATGCAGTTATGTTTGTAAATCATACAGCCATTTACAGCATGAATGATGATGGTACATCATTATTTGTGTGCAAGTAAGGCATTCCAAAGAATTACTATTTATCACATAAATTCAGAAGTATTTAAGCACATCCAGCTTGCACAAAAAATTAGATCTTTGTAACTTAGTAGCTACTGGAGACCATTAAAAGGAAAAACTACACGACACTGAAGACAAAAAAGACTAAGTATTTGACTACAGAGGAAAGAACACAGTAGGGACAAAGTATCCGAAAACCACAGAATCATTAAGGTTGGAAAAGACCTTTTAAGATCATCAACTCCAACCATAAACCTAACACTGTTAAGTTCACCAAGGAAGAAATGCAAACTGACATAAAATTGCAAAAATTGATTTATCTTTGCAACTGTAACTTGCTTTTCTTGCCTAGGTCCACTCTGTAGTGTATGTGTCAACCGCTTTGGCTGTCGCCCTGTCATGCTGGTGGGTGGCCTTTTTGCCTCGATGGGGATGGTGATAGCCTCCTTCTGCACAAGCATTGTTCAGATCTACCTAACCGCAGGTGTGATTACTGGTAAGTAGTGTGCATGGTTGAAAATAAGTTAACTGATGTCCTGGCTTTAGGCTGAGGTTTTGTGTGACAACTATCTAAATCATCAGTGTCATCCAAATGAGCTTTTATAAAGATGGCAGATAAATGTGGTATAAATCTCTCATTTTTTTATCAATATTAATTTTTCTGGTATGTTTAATATCCAGTGCTGTAATCAGTGAAGTGTAGAAGATATAGAAGTGTTCATCAAGTACAAGAATATCATGGAAGTGGAATGCTTTTGAAAATATTCTCTTAGAATCCTTTTGTCCATTTGAAATAAAACATTTAAGTCAGGAATCAGAAAAACTGCGATTACAATTTGTTAAATACTGATATTGTAGGCCAGTATTATTTTTTCTGTACCCTCTGTTACAGGTTTGGGACTGGCACTAAACTTTCAGCCTTCACTCATCATGTTAAACCGTTACTTTGACAAACGTCGTCCCTTAGCCAATGGGCTATCTGCTGCGGGGAGTCCAGTGTTTCTTTGTGCTCTCTCACCATTGGGGCAGATACTACAACACGAATATGGTTGGAGAGGAGGATTCCTTATACTGGGTGGGATGCTGCTCAACTGCTGTGTATGTGGCGCATTAATGAGACCTTTGGAGCCACCAAAAAAGCCTGAAGCTACCAAAGACCCAGCTGAGAAGAAAGCGAAGAAAAAACTTCTGGATTTCAGTGTTTTTAAAGATGGTGGTTTTGTAATCTACACGCTAGCAGCCTCTATAATGGTGCTTGGCCTCTTTGTTCCCCCAGTTTTCGTTGTGAGCTACGCCAAGGATTTAGGATATCAAGACACCAAAGCAGCTTTTCTCCTGACTATTCTGGGATTCATTGATATCTTTGCTCGGCCTATTTGTGGAATGGTAGCTGGTCTTAAATGGGTTAGACCACGCTGTGTCTACCTCTTCAGTTTCGCTATGATTTTCAACGGCTTTACAGATCTCATGGGTTCTATGTCTGTTGATTATGGTGGCCTGGTGGTGTTTTGTATTTTCTTTGGCATTTCTTATGGAATGGTAGGTGCTCTTCAGTTCGAAGTTCTCATGGCTATTGTGGGTACTCAGAAGTTTTCCAGTGCTATTGGCTTAGTGCTCCTGGCAGAAGCTATGGCTGTTCTAATTGGTCCACCATCAGCAGGTAAGTATTCCATTTAGTTCAGAATTCAAAATAATCTGCATTGTATCCATTTACGTAAATTGTATTATAGGGGAGCAGAGAAAAAGACAACATGAGTCACTCTACAAGTGCATATTGTGATAGCGTTGCATATGCTTCAATGATTTTCTGCAGTTACAACCTGAAATACAACCAAGACAGGGTGGGATGAAATCTTTTCCTTCTGTTTCAGGATTGGTTGAATTGCCATCTGGAGATGCTGCTCATTCTCCACTGAAAGCCTACACTGGACCTCTTACTAGTAGATGGATAATATTGTATGAGTTTTACACACACACTGATTAACTTTAGTGAAGTTCAGATCTCTTTGGAGTTGGGATTCAGAATAAGAAACCTATCAATTGTCCTTGGAAAGCATTAGGATAAATTTTCTATAGCCATGGTTGATTTGGAGGAGGAAAGGAAATATAAGGAGGGGACCCCCCCCACAAAAAAAAACAACCCAAAAAAACCCACAACAACCCTTACGTGGAAAACTATAAAACGGGACTATTTTAAGGAAGGTAGACTGCTTTGTTTCATGTCCCACACCCCAAGAATAAGGGGACATTTCAAGAGACTCAAATTAATTTAAGCTCAAAATTGCAAATTAATTACTAATCAAAGAACATAATTTTTACAGATCCTGAACTTAAAAAAAAACCAAAACAAAACAAACCCACCAAAACCCCACCAGCTCACTGTCAAAATGTTTACTGCTTATGCCAGACACTAAAAAGTATTTGGTATCTTTATTGTGACAAAACCCCTAATGGAAGAGAACACTACTACACATTATGTTCTCTGATCTTCTGGTTTGGAGATGCACATCCTTTGTATCTTCCCTCCTGTTCTTTCATACCCACCAAGTCCTATGAAAGTTAAACTTGCCTAAAGCACCAGAACCAGTAATTTACTCTAGACTGACTATTAAATAAGATTTATATTTTAAGCAGACAGTGCACTCCCTGTGTATGAAGGGAAATGAGATTGGAAGCAAGAGGAAGCTGCTGATATGGATTGCAGCCATGGAAGCACATGTTTTGATCTGGAATACATGACACTTCTCATTTCTTGCATATGAAGGCTAGGCTTGTTTTATCCCAGTTGAATTGCATGACTGTGTGTGTGCAGGGGATTGTATTTTGGGATGTGACAATATCGGTGAATGTAAACTGATAACTGAGAAACATTTTGTTATAAACTTGTTAAAATGCTACTTCAAAAAACTTGCTTACATAGCAAGTTTAGATGACTGCTACTGCTGAACCAAAGACATCATGGTACTTCTAGACAGTCATTTAAATGTTTAAAAAAGCAGAAAAATATTTGTTGCAGGATAATCACTTTTGTTAATTACCTAGAATGTTGCTTTTATTTTTTTTCAGGAAAACTCCTGGATGCAACAGGGAGGTACATGTTTGTTTTTATTACTGCTGGAATTGAAGTCACCACCTCAGCACTTGTACTGGCCTTGGGAAATTTCTTCTGCATTAAGAAGAAATCAGAAGAACCACACACAAAAGAAGAAGCAGCAGAAAGAGAGGAATTAAACAAATTTGAAGACAAAACTCCTGAAGATGCCAAGGTGGACTCTATTGAAGTGGAAGAGTTTCTGAAAGATGAACCTGAAAAAAATGGTGAAGTTGTAACTAACCCAGAAACATGTGTGTGAGCATGACAGGAAACCAACAAAGCTTCTAGAAACAAAAGATTTTTGACACTATTTATTTTAGAAATAGAACTAGTTTAGGGCTGGGCCATCTGCTTTATAAACTGGAAACTGGTCAGCTCCTCAGGGCTCTGGAAGCTGATTAGCTAGATAACCTTTTATTGGAAAATTGGCTTGACCAGTAAAAGGTGAAACATTGTGGTTATACTTTTTACGCAAACTGAAAAGCTTTTATAAACACAGGTATAGTCTTGCTATGCATCACCAGAAACTGCTCACTTGGAAGAGATATAGAAACAATATCTTTTAAGAAAAGTGGAATTACATGTACATTTTCAGACAATATTAGTGAATTTGCTGTGTTGCGCAGCTAAATGTAATTTCCCTTCCTGTGATCTTTGTGAAGGGAAAAGAGTTTGAGACAAAGAAAAATCTCAGGAACTTAAAGGTCTTCATTAGATTTTTGAATTTTGTTACATTTTCAGATTTTTAGATTAACTGGCTCAGCCCTAATTCAATTTTGGTAATATCTGTTACTTTATGTAAATGTATTTCTAAGTTTTGTCTACACCTATGATCTTTGTAATTATCATCTAGAAATACTGTATGTGGAGAGGTACATTATAGATACTGTCCTCAGCAGATCACAAAAGTGGTATGCTGAAGTAGTACTAAAAGAAAATAAAATGAGCAAATTGATCCTGACAGACAGTAAGTAAACAAAGTTAGCCTACATTTACATACACTGTTTTCAGTACAGTTTCCCTGCAGCACTGAAAGTATTACATGCAACATGGAGAAAACAGGTACTGGGTTTAGTAGAATCTTCCCAAAGAGTGTCCATTTTGCATATAAAAGGAACAGTTTAAGTTTCCAGATGACCTATAAATTAAGAGTGGGTAGACTTGAGGAAGCGACTACTGTTTTGAAATGTTAGCCATCTTTTAAGTACAATGCTAGCAACATAGAAAGACTTTTAACATGTTGGCAGGGTTTTTTTGGTAGTTGACCCCAGCCCACTTACCCCACTTCCCTGTCCTTTTGCTTAATCTATGGAAGTTGAAGAGGCTATTCCTGCTGGTTAAGGAAACTTCATAGAACTGCTGATCATATGACACGGCATAAAGACCAATCAAGAACAGGGTCAGCTCTGCTACTCATTGCATAAACAGAATGGGAGTTTCTGGCCAGTCTTTAAATCTTCTCTGACACTGGTATGTGGAAAAAAGAAACAGCTCAGACAAGGTAGTGACAGCATATTTGAAGGAAAGCAGAAAGGGAAGATTCATTGTGATGACACTGAATTCTAAAGAAGGGTAAAAGGAAGGCATTCTATATGCTGTCCCCCTTTTCAAAAAATTTAATCTTTTATATCAAACCATGCTATTGCAACCCACCTTTCAGATATGCTTACGAAAAGCTCTCTAGGCTTTGTGACTGCAGTAATAATCTTCAAAACAGACTAACTGTAATAGTTTTCTCATTGGTAGCAAAGGAATATTGGCTTTCAGGTGCCAAAATTGTTCAACTGAGTAACTGAAAACTAGAAGCCCCTTATCCCTTAAAACCCTGTATCCTTTTTAAAATGAACATTATTAGTTGTTTCATAGTTTACCATTTTAACAGAAACATACAGTAAATCCAACAAAGTGCCAAACCATGAAGCATTCCCTAATGGAACTATCTCAGATACCAGCTTCTATTCTGGCAGTTGCTTTAAAATGGTTTTGCATTGTTAGGACAACATTGCACAGCAATTGAAAAATTCGGATTATGACGTGTTGTTTTTTTTTTTTTGAGTTTAAAAAGAAATGGATGCTGCACTTAATAAACTGTTTATTTTTTTATCACATATAATATATTACTTTAAAACCCTTTATTAATTTAGTGGCAGGAGCTACTCTGCCATGTCCTAGCTATAAGAACTTGGTTACTGAACTTAGCTCCAGCTTGCTAAAGATTAAATCAGTACTTGGAACACAACACTGCTAGCTCCAGAAGGCCACCATATGAAAGGGCAAGAGGAAAATGGAATCCACAGATCAGTTTATGATATCCCTGGAGGCTGCTTCCAATGATAATGTGAAGGCTCTGTTCTGTTTCAAAAAGCAAAAAGTAGAAACCTCCCCAAAAGTGAATTTAGATTTTCAAATAGCCATTTTTGTCTTACTGTGGTTTTTAGTCACTGGATTTCTTTGCTAGATAATGCTATACTGTTACCACAGAACTAAATGGTTATCCTTTTGCTGTTGGCTTTTAGCACGATTTTAAGTTTCTGTACAGTCCACAAGCTGGCTTGATTGTAATATCTCAAAAATCTGTGCTTAACATACTGACTTTTCAGACTATGTTTCATTTTCCATACATAATACCTTTATGGTGAAGCTGGAAACAAGAAGTGTTACATCACAATTTTATGTGGTTGGGGCAGAAGAGGAAGTTACTGAGACAAGGGAAACACATTTCAACAAGATGCCATAAATAATTTCTGAAGTAAATTTAGTGTCCACAGAAAGTGCCTCATTGGCCTCTGCACCTTCTTTTCATGAACTCAAACAGGAACTATTCTGAGTAGTACTGCCAGTGCTCTTGTGCTGTTCACAGCATGGACCTACCTGTGGATTGCAGTATTTGTGGGAATAGGAGATGCTTACTGCGTGAAAGACAGTGAAATCACAGGACTCTTTCATCAACTGTGAGAAACAAGGGCGAGTTTAATTTGCTAGGCAGTTTCACAGAGGCTACAAAATCTTTTACTGTTTTCAGTATTTACAAGAAGCACCAACAGAAAGATAAACTCCTAATGCAGATCTCTTAGTACTTCCTAGTTCTGAAGCCAGTTAAGCTCTCTGCTTCCATTCTGTCCATTCATGTGTGACATCCAGGTGTGTGCTAGCCCTCTAGTCCTCTTTCTGTTCAGCTGCCTTTATTTTCTTGGGAGGATTTTGATTATACTGATGGAAAGGTAAACTCCATGCCAGATCACTAGCGTCGATAACTGCAGGCCAGCATGCCCGGCTGTGCTGAGCCATGCACCCTTACTGCTCCTATGGACATGCCCACACTGAGTTCCTGTATCACAGACCTCACTCCTTCATACCAAGAAAAGGCAAGCAGCGAGTCTTCAGGTTCCCAGGGCTGTCTTGGAACACCAGCTAAGACCTGTTACATAGAGAAGAGGATTGTGCTGCAGTCTTTTCTCTTGGCAAGACTAGCCTGGCTCCTTAAGAATTTAATTCTGCTTATTATAAATTCACAGGTAATTGCTTTTAAACCCCTCTAGGTATTTTGGTACAGTGTTTCTTTAATCTCAACACCACTCAGATCCCCTTAAAAGCAGTTTGAGAGATATGCTCTTCCATGTATTTTGAGAACATGCATGGTCCGAGTCATAAGGCATTGCTAAAGAGACACTTAACTGCCTGGGGACACAAGAATGGTTCCAGATGAAGCTTTGCTCAACCATCACCTGGTTAAAATTTTGTGATTTGGAAAAAAAAAAAAAAAAGAAAGGGAAGGCAGGTAATTATACAACCACTACTGGAACAAACCTAAGTCTTGAGGGAAGCCACTGAAAAATACAAATGCAAAAAAATCCAAGTATAATCCAATAAAACAGTTGAAAGATAATTTTCAGATTATTTCTCTCAAACTGATGAACAGCCTTTTAGTCTAAAGGCTAAGCATAATTTTAAAAGCTTTTCAGATTTTCATGCATTCTATAAATTGTGTGCTATAGGATTTATGGTTAAGAAATTTGATGTTTGATCTCAATAGGCCCTTAGTTTCCTAGCACAAGGAGAAGGTACGTATACAACTGCCTGTAACACACAGAGAATATATAAAGAGGTGTATATGTGTGTGCACATATATATATTATGTATCTATATATATCAAACATGCAAACTACCCAGTAGAGTAGAATAGAGACAGTTTGCCTGTTTACTAGACAATGAGCAGTGCAAAGTTACAATTTCTTCTTCCTCCTATACAAAAATAAGCTTGCTTTTTAAAAATTTCTAAATAAAACATCCTGTAGCTACTTGGAACCTGAAAGATCTCAGCAGAACTAGAAGTGATTGAGCTCTCTTTAAAATCACAATCTCTAGATTTTGTTTTTCTCCAGTCCTTTAATACATTACAGCAAGTCTTCAGCAGCCACCTGCTGCAAAAGCAGCCAGTTCCCTCAAGCTGAGACTTGAGATGCTGTGAAGGTATGGTATGAAGGACTTGACAGATCTTGTGCTTCCTAATATCAAATCCCATCCAAATGTGTTTTACACAATGTAAAATCATTCTCTGAAAAGGAATGAAAACATTCCCCTAATGAAACAATCAAATTCCAAAATATATACATGTATGCACCTCTATTATGTCCCAAAGGAAAGCTTTGGTTCTGTTGGCAATCATACACATAAGGCTTTCACGAGAATGCAAACTCTTACAACAGTACGTACTGACTTGTGCATGTGTGTCTGTCTCTCTACTACAGTTGTCTTTAGGATTAAGAGTACAATTCATTTTGTCAAGTGAGATGACTTTTTGTTTCTTGTTAACGTGCTTCAGTGTAATGTGTACATTTGTACTTAATTTTTTTAATGCTTTTCTAGTAAACTGTTCCAAATACAGTGAATATATATTTTTTTGATTGCAAAAAACTGTGGGTGTGAGAAAATAAGCTTAGAAAAAGTAACACCCAGATTTGGAAATTTGGCTTCCTCTGCACATGCTCAAATAGCTATACAGAGCTCATAGAGAAGAAATAAAGTGATGACACTGAGTTGACAGGCAGCCAGAATTTAATGTGACCAAGGGGACTGCTTTTGCCATGACTCATAGTTTGGCCAATTCCAAAATGGAAATGGGCTCCTCCTGTAAATGATCCTGAAGACTGTTTAAAAGGATCATCAAATTTTAAAATAATAACTATTAATGCTGCGGTGCTCCATGTAGTAATTATTGTTCTTGTCCTCTGAAAAGCGCTCCAGGTTTTGTTTTGCAGGTAAAGTTTATGAACTGCAATGACTTATAAATACCTGAATATTTTGAGTATTGATCTGCCAGCAAGCTGTCTTTATCATCAAGTGATGCTCTTTAGAACTTGAAAGCTCCTAAAGAAACATACTTTAATAATACATTAAAGGTGGTGTATTTTGGGTCCTATGGTACCCCAGCTAAGACTGAGCGACACCCCAGTGAATCAAAATTACAATCTGCTCAATAGAATAGGAGCTACATTTTGCTGTCTAGAAGCTATTTAGAAGGCTCACACCTATTTGTGCCTAATTCTAAGTAGCTCTGCTGAGAAATTCTGAAGAAATCTCTCTAAGGTTGTTTCAGAAGTTTCTCTATGCATTTACATGGGAAAGATCGTAGGTCTATTTACGTGAAGTCCAACATTTGAATAAACATGATTACTTTTGTTATGCATATTGGCAAAACTCAAGGTGTAACCAGATGCTTTGCTATCCCACTGGCCAGATCAAGCCATATGCTGCTACAGGAATGACTGTTAAGGGTGGACTGAAATGACAGAATTTATTAGCATGCAGTTAACATCATTGTGACAGAAACCCCAAAGAGTTTATCTTTGCCTCTGGTACTGTTTGAGTCTGAAAGAAAGGAGTCAGGCCATTTGGCTTTGGAGGAAGAGGAGTATGATCCAAGTTGCACAGCTCTTGTTCTCTCCTGCTGGACTTGTTAAAGGAAGGTGATGCACCAATATTTGAGAAGCAAACAATTCTAACCATAGCAGAAGCACTGCATATAAGAAGCAACAGCTTTGGAATATATTATTTCACCAGCCTTCTCAATGCTGCTGCAATAGAGCTCATCTTTTACAGCAGGAAAAAGGGAGTATTTACTGCAAAAGTCACGGCTCTTAAAAGTATCTTGCAAGTGACAGTCTGAGATCAGCTGTCCTGCATTTGTTCAAGAAAGTTTTGAAAGTTTAAGGCAGAGTAAAAAGCTAATTACCTCTAGCTATATGCTGTTTGTTCCTTGACTGATCTCAGTACCTGCCCCAGCATCTGCAACATTGCAGCTGCCAATTTTTCTCATATCCCTAGATGAATGCTTTGGAGCAGTAAGAAATGAGGGTAGCTCTTGCTTTTCTGACTCTTAATCTACTACTGCTTCAGCAATTTAAGGCCTCTCAGTGGGAAACTGAATCCAATGAAGAAGCAGATCCAGATTTTAGCATTTAAAATTCTTAAATAGCAAAAGACTTTTCAGCCTTCCTGAAAAATGTGGTATAAGAGTCAGGTGCTGAAAACATTAGATAAAAAACAAATTGTTAGCAGTGAGTACAAAGAAGTACTTGCTGTTTGGGGTCTTTCTTTTCAGAAAAAATCTGTACATAGCCTTGAAATACTTTGAATCACTGGTTTATCCTTTCCTTAAGGATAATGGGAAATGCCAGCAGCTCTGCATTGCCTTTGTGCCTGTAAGGCTTGCAGCTCTGAAACAACCAACCAACCAACCATTAAACCAAATGTTCTGTCTGGCTGTGATCAGGACTAGACATTTTCTTCCTAGTGCATAATGTACCAAATGAATCGCTGTTTTGTTCCATATCATCCCATCTCAATTATCCTGGATTGGTCACAGCAAAGACACAGTAAACTAGGGCATAACCCTTTGGGATGATTTCCTTTTCCCACTCTCCTTTGTCCATTACACTTCTAATTTTCAGACATAGATCTTACATATACACTTTAAGCCACGAATTTCCCCAAAATGAGGTTAATAAAGAACGCTCTTAGATTATTATTTTTGTAGACTGCATATTTTTGTAGATTCTGTAAATACAGATCTCATCTAATTTTCTGTTGTCTTTCTGCTTGTAGTATGCAATGGTTTCAACAAAAGAACCAATTTTAAGATACAGCAGGAAAAAAAACACGCCAATGGCTGAGAAAAAGTCAAAGTGTTACTCCTGTGCAAATATGTCCTGATAGAAGTTAGTAGGATTTTGCTGTGAAACAGATTCTTACTGAAGATCAGGCTTCTGAGCACTCTGCTGGTACAAAACTAGTGAACAATGCAAACAGTCCACACAATTCAGGTTCATACAATCACTTAAATGTAGACATACACACGCAATGCTAGTAACTGTCACCTGAATGAACCAGAGGGAAGTGTATGTTAACAGCAAAACCTTTATTATTAACTTTTCTCACCCAGTGAATTTTAGAAGCTACCTTAAGTACATAGTGTATGACATTTCCTCCCAATTGGATTAAGTCTAGATTTCTGACCAGATGGCTCAGCACTATTAGAAAACCCTCGAACAGCAGTGTTGCTTGTTTTCACTTAGTGTTTTACACACATGAACTGCTGCATTTGTAAAGCAAAAGGTAAAGAACAAAATAATAACCTTTCATTCTTCTACAAAGAAAAAGACATTCTTGAAATGAACATGCATGCTCTAGCTGATGATCTACTTAAATCTGTAAATCCATTGTAAAGATTCCTGCTGGGAAATTCAGTTTCCTAAAGTGTTGCCTTTGACAGATTTTATGGAGGAGCTGCCACTCAAGAGATCTGGAACATGGGGAAAAGAAGACAACAAATAGTTGTGCCTATGCTATTTTTCCCCACTGGAGAATGAAGAATGAGATGCCTTGTGAGTTATACGTGCCTTCCTCCAAGGGAGATTCTGAGTCTTTTCATTAAGTTAACATGGCATATACGGACTCCTTAAATGCTTTTACTTAGTATCTCTCTCATCATAGGATTTATTTTCAATTGTTTTCAAGGTACTTGTACCACAGAGAGTTCAGTAACCATCAAGATTACGTAAAACAGCAGCATGGGAAGAGTTTTCCACATAAAAGCACACAGCCAGTTCTAAATGAAAATGGTGAGAATAAATTAAATATCCTTCCAACTTCTAAAGGCATGCTAATCAAACACAGAGAATTCCTGAAGGTACATTTGCCCTCAGATTATGAACAGACTTTTGAGAATTACATAGCAAAAGCCAGGACTTTAATTATAGAGAGCGCTGTGGGTAGAGCTCCCTGTTTTTGTTGGTTTTATCCTAGCTCCCATAATTGATCAAGTCTCTATAGCAATTCTCTTCCCATCTGTCCTGGGCTTACACCACGACACCATATTTCCTATCAATACAGTGTATTACTTCGTAAGAGAAGTGTTTGTGAAAAAGATTTCTGGAAAGGAAGCAATATCCAGACAAAAACATTTACCTTTAAAGAGACAAAAGACATCCTTTCTGTGAGCAAAGCAATGAATGCCTTCTCTTTCTCCCTGTACACCCTAACTGGTGTTTTCTGACCATGACTACCGAAATCCTTCTGTGAAAGGTTTAGTACCACAACTATGTCTTCAAATGTTTGCAACTGACAGTGCTCTCTGTAGCTACAGAAACCCCTTAAAAAAAAGAAAAAAGAAAAAAAAGAAAGAAGTTACAGCAAGCAAAGAGTACGGATTCACTGTAAGTAAGTTACACGCAGGAAGAACAGAAGTTGTTATGAATGTATTTACACAATTGTTAAAGTACACAAATACAGTGGTAGTACAAATGAAGTATTCCCAGATACTGGTTTCCAATACACAGGTTTATATAGACAGTCTAACTATTTTTGCATGATGAAATTTAACTATTATGAAGGACAAAAACTGCCCACAAGTGAGTACAGTTCTAGAAGTCTGCAGTCACCTTTTAAGTATAGTACATCAATCTAATGTCCTAGATACAGCGACAATAAAGAGGCTGCCTTTGTAAGTCCCTCTAACAGTACATTATAGACCACAGATATTTTATAAAGAACGCACAGTGAAGTGTAAAACTGTCCAAGTGGTAGTGCACATGCCTAGAATATTGAAGTTTATAATAACTGAGGAAACACCTTACACAAACTTATCCATGGATCAAACTCCTAAACTTTTCCATTATACTCTCCCCAAATATAGGTTTCCTGAGTCACACCCAGGATACACACAAGTGAGTAGCTGATGTTACTAATACTCAACGTG
Organism: Amazona ochrocephala; assembly: GCA_039720435.1. Lineage (NCBI taxonomy): Eukaryota > Metazoa > Chordata > Aves > Psittaciformes > Psittacidae > Amazona > Amazona ochrocephala. Next base: position 95,327,135 of record CM077879.1, read on the forward strand.
GACTTTTGAGAGGGGCAGAAAAGAATTTGTGAACACCAAAACAATAAAACTACTCATCATAAAATTTGAAGACCCATAAGCCTTACAAAAAATATTTTCATTTGCTTTGGTTTTATTTGGTTTTGAGGTTTGTTCCCCCCTCCCCCTCCCCTTCAAAGTACTCTAGCTGTTCAAACAAAAGCTCCATATATACTTTCATTTCCATCCTGGAACTTCTCATTACTTCAGTCACAGTCATATACACAGTACTTCTGATACTGTTTCAAGTTCTCTGAGGACAGAATACCCACTTTTACGAGACTGTTTCAGGTGTATTTTATGAGACCATTTACAGCAATGCGCAGTATGAATAATCTCCCACATTCCATAAGCAACAGGTGCTAACAACACCTGCAATAGTTTTTTGGATTACCTAAGCATCTTAGAATCATAGAACAGTTAGGGTTGGAAAGGGCCTTAAGATTGTCTACTTCCAACCCCCCTGCCATGGGCAGGGACACCTCCCACTATATCTTGAATCATTCATTCCTAGGTAATGATTTGGGGTATACTCAGGTTGAATACAGTTGAGAGTTAAATATGGCATGCATCTGAATTGTAAAAATTCTCATGATTTTACCGCAAGAATGGTTTGCTTTGTTTGTTTGCTTTTTAAAAATAATTTATTTTTGAGTCTTGGCATGAAACAGAAGGTCTGAAACTGTTTATTTATTTTTAAAGATATAGCTGAAGAATGAAATGTGCAAATTCACTGAAGACTCAGTATCAACATTTATTTTCGACTTGCAATATATCCTCCAAGCTAACCAGCCTTAGTGCAGGAAGCAAAATTTACCAGTAAAAACGAAGTCTGAAACTATCCATTTACCCAAAATAAGCAGAGACACTGGACAAGCTTTCAAATTCTAAATCCCTCAAATGGCAGTTTTTCACTTTGCCCTTCATATACAAAAAACCCAAACAAACACACCCCCCCCCCAAAACCTCCATTATTACCATCTCTACTATACTTAGACTCTTCTGCAGGGTATTTAGTTCTCTTTTATGAAAAGGAACTTTGCGTAACATGAAAGTTAAATGTTAAGTGTGAATGAAGACAGCAAACAGCAAAGTAAAATTCTACCAGGTTTTAAATTTTCATGAGACAACCTTCTTAGTCAGAACAGGACCACAGAAACAAGCAAACAGTTTAAATAAAGTCACACAGTTTTGATTCATTTACAAGTTCCCTGCCAGACTAATTTTTTTTTAAACAAGAAATTTCAAGTCTTCATCTTTAATTTAGGTTTGTTTATATTCTACATTTTTAAATCAGACAAAAGCAAGGAGTTCTTTACAGAGAATTAAGCCAATAATTTTAGCAAAATTATACAAAAAACCTTTTTAAACCAAGCAAAAGATTTATAGTTACAGTAGAATAATACAAAGGGGGTAAAGTCTGCCGCCTGTGGAGGGAAAACTGAAATGGCCATCCAGTAACAGGCGGTCAACTTTGTAAACCATCTTTCTTTTCCAGCCCTGTTACCACAGGGTTCTTTTAAGGTCACTGGGTTTCTGGCAAAAGCCTCCTGCAATGGCAGCTGCTGGAGCCTGTCTATGTTCATCCAAGTGCCTTTTAAGTCACATGGAGAACTCCAATTGTAATGTTTCCACTCTAGTTTAGGGTATTTTTGCTAGTAAAGCCATTGGTAACATAGGAGATCAGCCATGCATTGTCTGCCCTCCATGGCAAAATTAATTTTCATCGGTGCACAGCAGACTGGAGAACACTGGTAGTTACCCGAGCAGGAATCTACCAAAGCCAAAAAACAAGACAACATCAGCACATATCCTCCCAGTTAACATACAAGTGGCTCTCAGTGTACTTTTAAGTAATTAATTGCCAAAAGTAAGCATATAAATTTAAAATCCAATGAGCTACACAATGTTTCACACCCACCACAGCTACATGAAGTTCCCTGCATTTCCATCCTTTATTAGAAGTTAACATGGAAAATTCATCTTTCCAGACAGAAGGTACGTTTTGAAGAAAAGTAAACAGAACATAAACATGCACAGAAGAAAGAATAAACCATATGAAAACACTACCAATGTGCAAAACAGACTCAGTGAATAACTCAGTTTTAGGAGGAAAAAATTCCAGTAAAACAAACCAAACCAAACAAAAAAACCTAACAAAAACCCCACAAAACAAAACAAACCCATCATAAAAACCAAAACACACAAAACCCCCAACTTCAAAGATTTTCAATGGCTTTTCTTTTTTCACGGGACATTGTGTTAAAAGACACTTCATTAATTTCCATAGCTTGACCTATTTCAGCAACAGTGTAACATTATTTCAAAGATACTTTCACTGTGAAAGTGAAAACCAACCACACATTGCCGCAATTTGAGAAGCCAGAAACATCACAGTAGCCAAACCAGTATTCAGCATTAATTTCAGTTACAAACAGCTGCAAATAGCAAGACATACAGTAAAGGCCAACCAGTGCAGACACAACCCTGAGCAGACCGGAACCCTCACATCTCCCACACACAAGCTTTCCAATGCAAAGCTTTAGGTTAGACTATTTTTTTATGTTTTCCCTTTCAATTTTTGACTAAGGTCCGATAACTTGACTTTCAATTGTGAAGCTGCCATTTACAGTTGGATCTTTTTAATGTTACAATCTGTTTACAAAGCAGCTTGTCCACAGTCAGCCAAGCACACAAAGCAGGAGGAAAAAAAATGAAGAGGAATAGCAGGATTCTTCGCCAGCTAGAGATACAGGATTAGTGCAAGCTTAGCCTTTACAGAGAAAGTGAGGCAGCAGACAGTTATAAAACAGAATTTATTAAGAAACAGAAAATTCTCATAGCCTTTAATGAGAAGCAAAGCAACGTAGCTCCTGAAACACTTAAGAAAGCATCTTTTAACCATTAAGGTTCAGATTCCAACTGAAACTTGTTATTTCCCTGATGAAACCTGTTATTGCCAGAAGCAGAACAGACTAGAAAGCCAAAGGCTACACACAGAAAGGCAGAAACTTCTACTGCACTGACAAGTGGAAAGGAGTTTTAAATATCCAAATACAAGCCTGTCTACCTTTGAGATGTTCATGTTCAAACCATTCTTACTAGTATGAGAACATTTTAAAAATACAAATCTGAGTATTTTTTAAATGACGGCTCGTAAGGAATAAAGAAGAATATAAAACAGTGAAAAGTGGATATGTCTGAAGTAGAGCATTCCATTCATGACAAGACAGAGCCTCGTTTGAGTAATAGAGTTAATTAAGTCTTCATGTAAGTATTTTGGTTTTATTGTTTTGAAGCAGATCTGTTTTTGAATGGATGACACATTGGTGCATGAACATTCCTGGAAAGACATGTAATTTTCAAACATCAAAATTTTAGACCTGGTTATTTTATTTATTTTGCTGCTTGAACAATTTTAGGGACTTTTTAAGTCACTATTTTTGTCAATTCTACCAGAAAGTCCAAGTGGAACAGCAGCAATAATTCAACTTTTGGAAATATGTTTACTTTAAAGTTAGAGAAAAACCAATGCTCCATCAAGCATCTGACCAGAACACACAGAAGGCACAGGTTCAACTACGAGAAAATGTGAGAAGAAGAAGCGAAGTTGGATGTTTCCAACATTTTTTATTTTTCCCCCACCCCATCCAAAATTTTGGTGTCTAATGAGAAGCACTCACCCAGTGCTGCCTTCCAACGAAAGGAGACGAGCAGCTACTTGCCATGGTGTTCAAAAGGAATGCTATTCTGAGGTAGGGGAGAAGACAGCAATTTGTAACAGTTCCACTGCCCCAATATATAAAGATGTCTAACAAATAACCAACCTAAACTTGCAGTAGCAAATGTAATATTTTTAGAAGCTCTGATTTCAGACTTCTATAAGTAATTTCTATCATATTAAGAGATACGCAAAAGGAACAAATTATTATTCCTCAAAGAAAGCTGACAGAAGAACAATGCAGAATATGATGCCTATTAAGATGGCTATATGGAGAAAGATTTCCTCGTGAGGAGATGGAAAATGCAGAGGCCTTGGAATTGTGCTGCTTCTTCTCCAGGGAAGCAGTACAACACTTAAGTTGTTCAATGCCAGTGTTGGCTACAGTCTTCTACAAACTTCTCCTGTTAAGGAGACTTAATCTAATACTTGTGCAGCATTTCCATCTTTTCTTGTAACTATGAAGAGAATACCTCTATTACCAGTAGGAACTATGCACAGCTTTGATCATTGCTTTTGAGATGCAGTCTACGCAATATGGACCAACAGAACTGATACAAAGCAGTGTTTACTGGAATACAACCTCCTTTACTACATTTCTTAATGCTTAAAGACTGACTACGTAAAGGAGAATTAGTGAACAATCCACTCAAAGAGCTTAAGAGAAGAAGGAGCTTTTAGCAGCGGGTATGATTTTCTGATCAGCATAGATGACAACTCTTTACTACACAGAAACTTGTAATACAGGCTTTCTTTAGACCTGAATATGACACCTAGAAATGAACCCAGTTTTAATGCAAAGGGAAAGATGATCTCCTTCTAGAAACTGTTTCTGTGGCAACTGTCTTCAACTGGACCTCTGATTTGCCTTTCTCTAAATATGAGTGGTTTTAATTTTAAGCAGTAGGTTCTTCACGTTTTCTGCATAAATGTCAGCTCATGTTAAAATCATTCTCTAGAATACTACACCAACTAACTCAAGATTATCTCTTACCTTTCAGACAAACTGAAGACACTGACTTGAAACTCTGTTCTTGTACAATCTGTTTTCCTAAGCTCAATTTTTACAGCTCTTCGCTGTGTTACTTATGGTTTTCCAACAATTTAAGATACTGAGGACTGAATTAAGTATAATATTCCAGAACCTGTCTCATTAATGACAAAATAACCTCTCAATTTCTGATTACTGTATCTTACATAGATTTAAGGATGAAATTACGTCCTGTCATTATGAGACATCACACTAACCAGGATGCTTTAAACTAGATGTGTTGGAGGAGGGGGGCATCATTCCATCCCAACACACCCAGTCAGTTGCCAGCACCCATAATAAACATTCAGAGCAATGTAGAGATATTCCAGCTGCTCCAGCCAATGAGCCGGCTTCAATCGGAGCTTGGCTCAGATGCCTCTATACAAACGCCCATAGCATGGGGAACAAACAAGAGGAATTAGAGATGTGTGCACGTCTACAAGGGTACGATACAACAGGCATCACAGAAACATGGTGGGATGGCTCCTATGACTGGTGTGATGGAATAGAAGGTTACAGGCTCTTTAGGAAAGACAGGCCCAGCAGGTGGGGAGGGGGAGTTGTTATTTCTGTTAGGGATAGGCTGGAGAGTATGGAACTCTGGGGATAGGCGAGCAGTCGACAGAGAGTTTGTGGGTCAGGGTTAAAGGGAGAACAGCGATGGGAGATATTATTATGGGGATCTGTTACACACCGCCTGACCAAGAGGACTCTGCGGATGAAGCACTATATAGACAGATGGGAATAGCCTTGTGCTCGCAGGGCCTTGCTCTCATAGGGGACTTTGACCACCCTGATATCTGTTGGAGGGATGGTACGGCCCGGCACAAGCAATCCAGGAGGTTCCTCGATTGCGTGGAAGACAACTTCCTTCTGCAAGTAATAGAGGAGCCGACAAGGAGAGGTGCCATGCTTGACCTCGTCCTCACCAACAGGGAAGGGCTGGTTGGGAATGTGACACTCCGGGGCAGCCTTGGTTGCAGCGATCATGAGATGGTCGAATTCGAGATTCTCAGGACAGTGAGAAGAGCGTGCAGCAAGCTCACTGCCCTGGACTTCAAGAGAGGAGGCTCTGGCCTCTTCAGGAACCTGCTCAGTAAGGTTCCATGGGATACAGCCCTAGAGGGCAGGGGGGCCCAAGACTGTTGGTTGATATTCAAGGATCACCTGCTGCAAGCTCAGGAGCGATGCATCCCAACTAGAAGGAAGTTCAGCAGGAGGGCCAGGAGACCTCCTTGGATGGATAAGGAGCTGCTGAGGAAACTTTGAAGGAAAAAAAGAGGCTTATAAAAGGTGGAAGCAAGGACAAGTGGCCTGGGAAGAATACAGGGATGTTGTCTGGGAGGCTAGTGACCAGGTTAGAAAAGCTAAGGCCCACTTAGAATTAAACTTGGCTAGTGATGTTAAAGATAACAGGAAGGGATTCTGTAGGTATATAGCGAGTAAAAGACAGACTAGGGACAATGTGGGCCCTCTCCAGAAGCTATCAGGAGAACTGGCTACCCTGGATTTGGAGAAGGCTAAGGTTCTTAAAGACTTATTTGCCTCGGTCTTCACTGGCAAATGCTCTGACCACACCACCCAAGCCTTGGAAGGCAGACGTAGGGACTCTGAGAATGAAGACCCTAGGCCCACTGCAGGAGAAGATCTGGTTTGAGACCATCTTAAGAACCTGAAAGTACGCAAGTCCATGGGACCTGATGAAATCCATCCAAGGGTCCTGAAGGAGCTGGCAAATGAAGTTGCTAAGCCACTGTCCATCATATTTGAAAAATCATGGCAGTCAGGTGAAGTTCCCCATGTCTGGAAAAAGGGAAATATAACCCCCATTTTCAAGAAGGGGAAAATGGATGACAAGGGAATTATAGACCAGTCAGTCTCACCTCTGTGCCTGGAAAACTTGGAGCGCGGATTCTCCTGGAAGGCATGCTGAGGCACATGAAAACCAACAAGGTGCTTGGTGACAGCCAGCATGGCTTCACGAAGGGGAAACCCTGCCTGACCAATTTGGTGGCCTTCTATGATGGGGCTACAGAACTGATGGACAGGGGTAGAGCAGTTGATGTCATCTACCTGGACTTGTGCAAAGCGTTTGACACTGTCCCACACGACATCCTTGTCTCTAAGTTGGAGAGACATCAATTTGATAGATGGACCACTCAGTGGATAAAGAAGCGGCTGGATGGCCGCACACAAAGAGTTGTGGTCAATGGCTCAATGTCCAGCTGGAGACCAGTAATGAGTGGTGTCCCTCAGGGATCGGTGTTGGGATCGGTCTTGTTTAGTATCTTTGTGGGTGACATGGACAGTGGGATTGATGTACCCTCAGCAAGTTTGCCGATGACACCAAGCTGTGTGGTTCGGTTGATATGCTGGAGGGAAGAAATGACATCCAGAGGGACCTTGACACACTTGTGAGGTGGGCTGATGCCAACCTGATGAAGTTTAGCCATGCCAAGTGCAAGGTCCTACAGCTGGGTGGGAGCAATCCCAGGCACAGCTCCAGGCTGGGCAGAGAAGAGATTCAGAGCAGCCCTGTGGAGAAGGACTTGGGGGTGTTGGCCGATGAGAAAACAAACATGAGCCAGCAGTGTGCGCTTGCAGGCCAGAAAGCCAACGGTATGCTGGGCTGCATCCAAAGGAGCGTGACCAGCAGGTCAAGAGAGGTGATCCTGCCCTTCTGCTCTGCTCTCGTGAGACCTCACTTGGAGTACTGTGTGCAGTTCTGGTGTCCTCAACATAAAAAGGACATGGAACTGTTGGAACAAGTCCAGAGGAGACCACGAGGACGGTCAGGGGACTGGAGCACCTCCTGTATGAAGACAGGCTGAATGAGTTGGGGCTGTTCAGCCTGGAGAAGAGAAGGCTGGGTGGAGACCTCATAGCAGCCTTCCAGTATCAGAAGGGGGCCTATAGGGATGCTGGGGAGGAACTCTTCCTTAGGGACTGTAGTGATAGGACAAGGGGTAATGGGTTTAAACTTTAAACAGGGGAAGTTTAGACTGGATATCAGGAAGAAATTCTTTACTGTAAGGGTGGTGAGGCCCTGGAATGGGTTGCCCAGGGAAGTTGTGAATGCTCCATCGCTGGCGGTGTTCAAGGCTGGGTTGGACAGAGCCTTGGGTGGCATGGTTTAGTGGGAGGTGTCCCTGATCATGGCAGGGGGGGTTGGAACTAGATGAGCTTAAGGTCCTTTCCAACCCTAGCTATTCTATGATTCTAACCTCTCCAACATTACTCCTAAAGCCTCCTCAGTCACCGGTTACCACAGACACAGTTTTCATGTATAAGACATGGGGCTCCACTCCATCCTAATCAGGTTTTGGAGTAATGTGAACTAATATACATTTTATTTGAAGAGGTTTTACCTGACTGCTGAACTCTCACTCATGTTTCTCACTGTCAAACATCTTACAACTTACAGGCTTTTAGTTATTGCATCTGCTTCCACATCATCAAGAAAAGTACTGAGTAATGTGTGACGGAATTTCTGTAATTTCATTAAAAACATGTAACACATCGACAAATCATTTTGTAGACATGCTAGCTGTTACTCCAGTAAACACTTGTTACTTAGTGTTACAATGTGCTAGTCTTTCTAATGAGAATGACTTAGCTACTATGTGGGCAAAGACTTGGAGGTAGAGAATATAGATGACACCTACTTTGCTATCCTTTCCAATCACCATTTTTCTGTGAGTGTTAAATTTCTCTGAGAAGACCCATTTTCCATAACAGAAATTTTTTGTATTAACTACATCCCCTGCCTTAGTCTTCAGTTTCCGTCTGAACTGATAAGAACTCATTTTGTTAAAAATAAAGATAAAAATATGGAGTAATCTTTAAGAACTCTACTTAGAAGTAAGTAGCTTCCATTATTTTGAGTAACCTCTGCACATTCCATTGCCCAGAGTTTAACAAGCAGTAGCCCTTCCTCTATATAATGAGAGGTGGACATTACAGATGCAGTGTCGCCTTACCAAACCAAGGCATTCAAATAAAACCAAATAAATAAAAAAGAAACAGTGGTAGCATATTTATTTAAGACTTACAATGGAAACTAACACACTTGGAATGCGCATGGGCAGTTGGTGCTCTTTACAGCTCCCCTCATAAGAAGTGGCATGGATGATTTTCTATATTTTTACACCTCACCAATCAAAATTTTCTTTAATAACCTTGCCATGCAAGTTGGATACTTTAGGTTTTCCTGACTAAGAATAAGGTATAAAGATAATCAGAAACCCACAGCTTTAATTGGTAACTTAATATCCAAGGATATATATAGATTATGGAAAAAATACTTTAATGTTATAAAGGTAGTATGGGTGTAAACTACGAAAACTTGCAATTTAAGCCATCTAACTTACTACAGAGTAAGCAAGAACTGAGAAAATGAAAAGTGAATTATCTCCAATGAGCTCAAGGGTAAGTGTTAGAAGGTAAAGACTAAGTAAATCTCCCTTGCTTTCCAAATCCAAGAAGCCCATGGAAAGCTGCTTAAATTACACTACAGTTGTCCATTGTTACTCAGTCACCATGAGTGGAGACCAGCAGTGGATCACCACCTTGGTAAGAACTAAATGAAGACAACAGATGATGAATAATTAATTTCAACAAACTCAGAGAAGATCCCAACTAGGTTGCTATTGCCAATGTAAAGGAGTCAACCGAGTGATCCCATACTTGGAGCAGTGTTAAAAAAGGCAGGTATGGAAATGTGCCATTAATCCAGTCTGTACTGGCTACCATCACCACTACTTTGTAGAAAGTATGGTAGTATAATACATAGTAGCATAGAAATTATACTACTCAAAAAAAGTAATCTAAAAGTAGTCTTTGAATACCTTGATAACCAAGATATACATCTTGGATATGAGTATATCCATAATGACATCCATATATGATATCCACGGTATATGGATATGATATCCACAGTAATCCATATATGACATGGATTGTGAGTAGCCTTTGAACATCTTTGACAGCTAGATATATTGATATATATTTTCATATATTTATTTGTCAAGATATGTATCTTGATATCCAAGATATTCAAAGACTACTCACAATCCTACAGTTTCAGAATATTCCCATTTTACAAGTTAGGCAGAACCAAAACATATCTGCAAACTCACCTGGGTTACTCATATCTTAAAATGTTTAGAAAAGCGTCTCATGCACAATGGGCTACACATGAGTAATAAAGCAAAAAAATGAAAGGTATACTCTCTCCTAACATAGTCAAGTAACATAACTAACTACACTTACTGCTGTTACTCCCATTAATTATCTCATTGGCAAGAGACAAAGCATATGAGATTTGCTCGGAGAGCAAGTCAAACTCTGAGTGTACACACTTAACCAGGAAGCCACCTTTGTATTTGGGTGTATGTTCAGGGGGAACCCAGTGCCAGAACAGAACAGATGAGGTCAGAAGGGACCCCTGGAGATCATCTAGCCCAATTCCACTACTCAAAAGCACAGTCAACTAGAGCAGGCCACTCAGGACAACGTTCAACTGGGTTCCAAGTATTTCAGAAGACAGAAGCTCCACAACCTCTTACGGCAACCTGTTCCAGTCTCACAGTAAAGAAGTTTTTCTTATAGCTAAATGGAACTTCTTCTATTCCAATTTGTGTCCATTCATCAGATATGGGTGAGTCTGGCTGTAACTTCTTTACATCCTTCTATCAAGTATATAAGCATACTGACAAGATCCATAACTATGTGCAGTTCTACCCTTTTTGTTTTCATAGAATTTACAAAATTCAGCCATAAGATATTTCTACATGAGAATTCTTGGTGGTAAGAATTCTAGTTCAGTGAACAATTTAAGCTGACAAAAATTGCCACCAAAGCCAACACAGGAAACCTCACCTGCCTCCTATTCTCACCCAGTTATTTGTGTTCCTGCACTGCTAATCCCTTGGGCAAGCACAAACATTTGTGCAGCTACATGGTGAAACAACTCATTCAGCTGAAAAAAAAATCCACTTTTGTTACAGCGCAATTGTTTCTCCAACCCAGTTCACCCTTGGTCTTTATGAGGGATACCCACCTGACCTTCCTCTAAAAAAGCATTCCCTTTAGCAGTAAGATTTTATAAGCATACGTACTATCCAAAATAATTAATTTTGTCAATTACATGATGAAGCCAAAAGAAACTGAGTCAATTTTTATAAGTATGCCCCATTAATGAGGAATAAACTAAGTCCACAGCAAAAATTATGCAGCTAGATTTCCAGCAGAGCATTGAGGCATGATAGAAAAGCTCTTAGGCAACTGCCCCAGTCGTCATAACAGAATGCTCTCCTAGTAATGTCACGGTACAGGCAATTTCCCATTCTGTAGGCAAGACTGAGGGTAAGCTGTACAAATTCAGACCACACACTACACAGGACAAGTCTGAGTGAATATCCTCAAAAAGGAATGTTTTCTATAGCTATCAAATGTTTATATAACTATAGCATAAAGAGTTAAAAATACACATAAACATTTTTTGTCAATGTCAACTCAAAAAAGAAGTATTCCTAAAACCTTTTTGCTAAGTCACTGTGACCAATGAGGATGATTTTAGTTCTGCATATGGCTATGAATCACTATCATTCATCCTCCTGCATCTTCAAATGAGCCTTCTGCAACCTATTCATCATCCACATATGTGGCTTCTTACGTGCTCTGAATTACAGTACTGCACTACAACATTTCTTCACTTTTGCACTTTCCTGCTCTTCACCAACTACTTCTTGTCTATTTTGCACCACTACTCTCTGCTCTGTTGATTTAGAAACATGACTCACAACTGCCTTCAACTTATCTCTTAATGAGGAAATAGAGTAAGAAGTTCAGTGAGCAAAGGAGCCGAACACCTTAATTGAAGGTAAAAATGCTGTATCTCTGGGATTTTACATCACCTCATACACCAATGACTCTGTATTAGAGTATTTTATCCTTACTGCTGCAAAGGTTAAAAAAAAAAAAATAACCTTCTTTTCTTTATAGTAGTCTGCAGCCACAAACATTCAGTTAAAACGTCAAGTATTTTTAAGAGTCAAATCCTACCAGCAAAATCAGTATGAAAACACATTGATTAGCTGGTATGTTCTTCTGGCACGTTAACTTTATCAAATTACCCTAATTCTTCCATTACACAGAAATCTTTTTTACCTGTGAAGTTGACATGCGAGAGGTATCTTGTCTGCCTGTTAAGTCAGACGATGAGATATTGACTGGGGCACCGCGATGCAATCTCATACTCACTTTCCTTTCTCGTTCCATACCAGATACTGGCCGAGGAGAGGTGTTGGCTGTGAGAAGAGCTGCATTAGATTTTCGCAACACAAACGGGGATGATAACATGAGCACTGGAAAAGTTACTTTCCCTGTTTGCATATAAAGCTTTTGTAGAGTCAAACAAGAGAAATCAAGGCTTTTGTTTTACATTCACAGAAATACAAGCAGCAATTGGCAGGTAATGAGTGCATACAATTATTTTCAATCTACTGAAAAGCAAGCTGAAGAAAAAACAAACAAAACCCCCAAACCTTGACCAGACACAAATACCACTCAGGTATCATAACTTTAATTTTGAACTTCCAATGACTAGGAACAAACTGCAAATTACAATGGTCTACAAGATGCATCTATCCAGGTATTTGTTTACTTACCAGCATGTGAAGTTGGGGTAAGAGGAGTAGAAGGAGCTACATCTTGTGCTCCTCTCAGCCTGCCAGAAGCAGTGGAGGGTATTCCACGCACAGCTGTATTTCGTGTATGTCTCAATCTTTCCTCTCGTTCTCGCCTTTCACGTTCAGAATCTTCAGCCGCTCTGCTTGCCCCCTATGGGTTGACACTAGTGAACAACTTGGCGAATTACTGAACTTACAACTATATATTCAGACAGAAACACTGAAAACAAAGAACTGCACAACCCAGTAAAGAAAAGAAAGTAGATCAGCAAGGACATTTCCTCCTCAAAAGGGCTGATGAGAAACAGCTGTACATCTATAATACATTTTTCTTTCCTTAAGGTAATCATCACACTTTATGCCTATTATCTCTTAGGGTTGTATTATTTACTAAAGGACAGCTGCTACCAGTCCATCTCAGAGCTACATAGTATAAGATGTTTGGGAGATTTATCTGTAAAGAAAACAGCAGACAACTTAATGAACTTAAGAAATTAAAGTTTATTAAGTTAGGTCATTAATTATTTTGGTAAAATTTCTTGAGACCTGCCATAAATTCTAAATTTTGTTCATACATCTGCTGACATAGTCTTCAAAATGCTAATATACATACACACTTATAGTAAGATACTTACAGTATCTTATCACAGCTGGACACCTTCTCAGCAGTTGCAAACGACCCATGCTCAAAATCAAGTGGAGAGAAAATAGTAATTCTGCAGCCTAGCCTGGTGACTGCCCTGAAGGAAGTATCTCAGAAGCCTTACACATTTAAATCCCCATAACTCCAACTTAGTTGCCATTCAACCCTCATCACATGGCACTTGTATCTCCTGTCTTTTCTCATTTCCTGATCTTTTCCTAGACAACAGAGCTTCTGAGAGGAAAAAGGCAAGACAATCTTACAGTATCAGTTAAGACACTCAAAATTGACAGTGTAGTAGAAAAAAAATAAATATATTACCAAAAACAAAAAAAAAGAATAAATCTAGAAAGTTATGTTAGCTACTCACAAATTTCAGCATGTTCCAGTCAAACACATAGTCATAGGAGAACCCCTGTCGGTGGAAGAGGTTTCTGAATAATTGCCTTAGATAGGAATAGTCTGGTTTGTCATCAAAACGCAAAGAACGGCAGAAATTCAAGTATGTGGCAAATTCAGCTGTAATAAAAGAAAGTCTGGGTTTTTCCTTCAGCTCCGCATTTGCTTTTTTTAATTCTGAATCACAAAACAAAAAAAAATCCACCACAAACCCAGCAAACAGGGAATCTCCTAAACATAAGAAGAATAATAATGACATAAGACTAGAAATCTCTTGAAGGCAACGCTATAGCCCATCTATTAAATCAACCCTGTAAAGGAAATTATTTGTCTATCACAGAGCAGGCAAAGATGTCAGAGGACAGCAGAGAGGAGTCAATATCAGTTCTTTAACTGACAGCTGGCAGGGGAGAAGGGGACACATAGACAGGTTTAAAAGTATAGCTCAGCAAAGAGATTTTTTTGCCTTTGAATATATTTAAATGCCATTTATTGTGTGACAAGGAAGAACATCTCTGTCATTAAAGCATATACACATTCATATCTTCTTCCTCACACAACACACAGAAACTAGGGGACCCATACAAATTTCCCGTATGTGTCAAGCTACAATTTTAGATTTGCAACATCTGTTTTTATATGGCACACAAAATATTAGTTAGACAGCAAAAACATTAATACTGTCAGTTCAATGCACCAAATATAATAGCAGTATCAAAATACCAGGTTTTGATTTCAAGTCTTTCCAGCTGAAATAATATATTAATAATTTATGTTAAGAAAGAAACTATAATAAACCAATCAAGAAAAGTTGATAAGTCTTGTCTTGCTTGTTAACCCCAGAAAAAAAATACAGTTAATGAATGTATGAAGCAACATTTGGAACAGACTGAAGACAGTAAATTTTCATACAACCCTAATAAAACTCATAGTTCTTGTTATTGTACCTAGCTGCCAAAGACAAAAGTGTGGAAAGAAGAGAGATGGAACTCTCATGAAAGATCACAGAATCATAGAATAGTTAGGGTTGGAAAGGACCTTAAGATCATGTAGTTCCAACCCCTCTGCCATGAGCAGGGACACCTCCCACTAAACCATGCCACCCAAGGCTCTGTCCAACCCTGCCCTGAACACCGCCAGCGATGGAACATTCACAACTTCTCTGGGCAACCCATTCCAGGGCCTCACCACCCCTACAGTGAAGAATTTCTTCCTGATATCCAATCTAAACTTCCCCTGTTTAAGTTTGAACCCGCTATCCCTTGTCCTATCACTACAGTCCCTAAGGAAGAGTCCCTCCCCAGCATCCCTATAGGCCCCCTTCTGATACTGGAAGGCTGCTATGAGGTCTCCACCCAGCCTTCTCTTCTCCAGGCTGAACAGCCCCAACTTATTCAGCCTATCTTCATACAGGAGGTGCTTCAGTCCCCTGATCATCCTCGTGGCCCTCCTCCGGACTTGTTCCAATAGTTCCATGTCCTTTTTATGTTGAGGACACCAGAACTGCACACAGTACTCCAAGTGAGGTCTCACGAGAGCAGAGCAGAAGGGCAGGATCACCTCTCTCGACCTGCTAGTCACACTCCTTTTGATGCAGATGAACAATATTTTCTGATGGCAGCTAATGCTAAAAAATTTTAAAACAGATTCAAGTGCCACTGTGCAGGGCTCAAAAATACATACTCATTATTACCAAATCTGAGAAACAGAACAACTTTTAGTCATGATATAGGAGGGTTTCTTAAATCTCTGTCGCATGCTAAACAGGGCAAGTTTAGATTGGATATAAGGAAAAAATTCTTTAAGGGTGGTGAGGCACTGAAATGGGTTGCCCAGGGAAGTTGTGAATGTTCCACTCCTGGCGGTGCTCAAGGCCAGGTTGGCCAGAGCCTTGGGTGGCATGGTTTAGTGGGAGGAGTTCCTGCCCATGGCAGGGGGGCTGGAAATTGATGATCTTAAGGTCCTTTCCAACCCTAACTATTCTATGATTCCATGCTGATCATCAACAGGCCAACCTGGATGAACCTTCCCAAGTACAGCAACTCAAATAGGTAAGCGGTGCATCTGACTATACAATCCAATTCATCCACTAAACAGCACCCTTGCATATGAGCAAATGAAGTTATTTATCAGAGTTACGCAGTCAGCCCAGACGCATGCACATAATACAGCACAACTCAGATGCATCAAGCACCCTTCCACTTAAGAGCACTACGATGATTGTTTACTAATCATTCAGACAATGTATAATTAGAAATGGTACAGGAACACAAAGATCAAGGTCTCAAAACCAGAGTCTTTATCACAGATGTGCCCAATTGTGAAGGGAGGGGAACAAAAAGAAGTGGAAGGGGGCAGAAGAGAGAAGTAAAAAAAGATAGGTAGAATTCAATATAAAGAAGAAATACTGCTAAAACATGAATATGTAGGCCTAGTGCCATGAAAGAGTAACTTACAAGGATATCCTTTACACAAAACCTCAATGGGTGTAGACATTTTCTTTTCACTGATACGTTCGTATTTCTGCCTCTTTGTTGCTGCTTTCAGTCCCTGCCAGGGGAGGGAGCCCAGGTTAAAATACATCAGTACATAGCCCAAGGACTCCAAGTCATCTCTGCGAGATTGCTCTACAACAGCATAAAAAAGTGGACTCATTAGGTTTCATTTTCTACTGGAAATGCAAGACTGTGCAACAAGACTGTCATAAAAACTCTAGAAAAAACTATGTCCATGATAAACTCATCCAGTACAAGAAAACGCCTATCACCCTCACAGTTATTAAAAAAATCTGTGAATTCCTGTGGATTACAAACTGACCAAATCTCACCCAACCAAGAGATACAAGGCCAAGCATGCTACACTGCTAGTACCAGAAATAGGGACTTTCTTCTGTGCCTCCATTAAGCAACTTCTACTTGCAGTAAAATTACGTGCATTGACACTTTTAAAGTTTCTATTTATTGCTTTCCCCAGCTCACCAATTCCAAGATGAGTGTTTATGGATGCATAACGAGCAGTTCCTGTTAAGTTTTTATTTTCACGATATGGAATATGTTGGTGAGTTCGAGCATCTCGATACTTCTTTGCTAGTCCAAAGTCTATAATGTAGACAAGATTGCCTTTCTTCCCCAGGCCCATTAAGAAGTTATCTGGCTTCACATCTCGGTGGATGAAGTTCTTAGAGTGAATATATTCAATTCGACTAATCTAAATAAAGAAAGGAGGAAAAAAAAGTAATAATAAAAAAAAAAAAAAATCATTGTCGAGAGAGTGGGCATATACTTTTTTTCTCATAAAAACACTAGAAACACTTAATGATAAGAGGTAAATGAACTTCTTAGTGTAAAATGTAAGAGCATTAAAGTGAATGTAACTTAGAAGACAACAGATAAACCTTCTCTCCAGCTTTCTCACTGTGTCTGCTTCACATTTGTTTCCAAAACATTTTTGGGGAATTTGTGGTTGAGCAATGAAAACACCTGGTTTGCAAACAGTGCAGGTCATTTTTTAAAAATCAATTAAGACTTTGTAATTACATTTGATGGGGCATTTTGTATTTACAGAAACAAAACTGATTTTGAGTCTTTTCTCTAATGATACAGCCTATTCACCTCTAAATTACAGAAATAAAACATGGTTGTGATCTCAAGAAATTGTAATATCCCACCACACCGTACTACCAAGATCAACAAAGTTTCCTACCATTTGGTCAGCAAGTAATAGAACTGTCTTGAGACTAAATTTTCTTGAACAAAAATTGAAGAGATCTTCAAGACTCGGTCCCAACAGCTCCATCACCATTACATTGTAGTCCCCTTCAGCTCCACACCACTTAATTGTGGGAATGCCCACTAGAAAAAAGGAAACTGCATAACAATTTGATTCATACGATCCATGCACACGAATCTTCAAGGCTCTTAAGATGAATTCTAGGAGGGTCACTGCTGTGAAAGTTTGTATTTATGGCGAGACAACATTTTATGCTACCTTCAGCCATTACAAAATGAATGGTTTAATAATTTCACAGCAAAACCAATAAAAAATTATACCAACAGAGGTCCAAAATTAGCCTTTCCTCCCTTCCCTGGAAAGCCCTCAGTCTTTGTGCTTAGCTTGTAAATTGAAAGTACTTAGAATTTTCTCTGGATTTAAACCATAAGCATTTTACAAGTATTACTACTCATGTAGTCTCAAAGATGGCAATAAAGAGCAAATTAGAAATCTGAAAACAAACACACTGACAAAACACTAAATATTATCACTGAAGAAGGCCTTAGAAATTAACTGCTTAGTTTCAAAGCCCACAAGATCACTGTAAAATACCTTTCTCTTCCATTTCAATCTGCAATGAATTTTCGCCTTTGCTCCATACTCTTTGACTTTCCTCCAGTTCCAATGTATTTGCTGTTTGGTGAATCTCTACCAAAGCAGCATTGTTTGAAATGTGCTATACATTCAGCTTGAGAGGGGCAAAATTAGCCCTGCTTTATGGGCTAATTGCATTTATGGGCCAATGCTACTGCTAATTGCAAAACTGCAGAATGGGTCAAATGTTCCGAATTAAACCTGCATGTAGGTAGCCTTATTCAGAATTCCAAATCCACTCACTTTGAATTAATTTTACGTATTTTAGAAGTGAAATGGTACAATTCACTCATGTGAAACTCTGTTTACTTGATGTGAATTATTTTTTCCCAAATTCCCTTCACAAAGAAATCCTTATTCAGATGGAAACTTAACCTTCTGCTACCTGTCTCCACAGCATTCATCCGCATAAAGAGCCCACCATCATGGCCTTAGTAAGCCCCTAAAAGAAGCATTTTACTCTGTGAAGGCTATTTGGATTACAAGCAGGTGGCAACTGCACGAAGCAGGAATTAAAAAGTAACTAAATGCAAATACACATTATCATCCATTTCTACATGTATGATTACTGTACTTTGCATTTGCGATACAGCGTGGAATGTAGTCTTTATGCAAAATATGGCCTCATTTAGAAAGAACTCAAGTGACTATGAAACAAAAGCAAAACTTAACTACACCAAGTTTATATCCCAGAACTACATGGGATATACATTTGCAGACCTTCAAAATATACCATCGAGTTATCCTAGTGGATTATCATACAGCAGTTATGAAGTTGCTTCACTCCTATCCTCTACTAATGCTATTTTATCTTACAATTCCCATAGCAAGGAAGCATTTTTAACTCAGAAGAAAGAATGCTAACATATATAACAAAAATTAATCTGAAATTACTAAGTTCACCATTGAGCTGCTATAACAAGCAAGTCAGGTTAAACGCTCCGGAAAAGTGGTTACTATCTTTTACTGACCCATGAGAAACAAAAGTTAACTAGTGCTCTGCCAAACAGGACCCAACTTCGTTCCACATTGCTTGAGGTTTTCACATTTTAAAATATTTGGGGACCATGAGCAACACTGAAGGAGTTTAATAGTTCTTACAAAATCCGACGGCTATGGATTTGGAACTGCTACCCTACACTGCTTGCAAAATAGCTGAGGTACTGCTTCACCCACCCTGCAACCTATCCTACCTTCTCCTTATGGGTTAAAAGAGATCTTAATTATTAAATACTTCCAGGTGGCAGATAAATCAAAGCTATAAAATCAGTTAAATCTCTGAAGAAGGAAAATAACTTGCTTGCCTCCACCCTGCATCATTTTGTAGATTTTACTCTCGATGTGAAGCTGAGGATGTTTAGTTTTCACACATTCCAACTTAATGGCAACCTCCTCTCCAGCAGCAATATCAGTTCCTAAAATCAGAATTTAAAACATTAGTCAAAATACTTTTAAGATTCATTTCCTTTGTCAAGACTGAAACAAAACAAATATTAGCAAACTACTCCTCAATGGCAAACATCCAGAGATTAAGTACTTTCAACCACGACTATCTAAAAATGCTTCTGAAGTCTTACAGATTCTCTCCAACAGATTAGCATCTGAAAAGACAACAATTAGATACTAGCACAGGAAGGCAAAACTGCTTCTAGTCCATCAAAAAAAAAAACCACACAAAAAAACACCCCCCCAAAACAAAACAAGAAACAATCCCAAACAAGCAAAATCAAACAAAACCCCACAAAAAAAAAAAAGGAAATAAAAAAAACCCAAAACACAAACCAAAACAAAACCAACAAACGAGTGCATCTTTAGAGGGGTGTCTTTCCACTTCTAGTTTGTGGCGTAAGTGCTCAGAATTAATGGCTACAGGTGTGGCATGTAACCCTGCCAACCTAAGGAATACTAGGAACTCAGATCACCTCCTCTTATATCTTGGAAACAGAGACTACAACTTCCCTAAATCTCAACATACTCCAGATGTATTCTGTCACCTTACGATTTTATCCTTGGAGGCAGGTTATCTAGAATCAATAATGTGTCCTCTCAAAAAAAAACCAAACTTTTTTACATCTCATTAAACTCTTCTTTAAGGAATCAAGCTACTGAAAAATTGGCTTACCTGTTCACTTTCAAAGTTTAAGTGTATGCAGGGAAAAACTGTCATTCTTAAGGAGAAACACTGAGTCAAGAAAATACATACTCTCATAGCCAAGCAACTTAGGAACTACAGGAAAACAGGAACTGGTAAAAGGAGACGCGAGACACTTTTTAGACATATTGCTGAGTCTCTCTACTTTCAGAATTTGACTTTTCTGCATTACCTCATAATTTAGGATGACGTGAAGTACAACAAACCTGGTCTTTGCTCTGATCCCCACTCTTACAAGCTTAATTTCAAGTCTGCTGGTTTTTGTTTGGAAAGAAACAGCAAATAATCATTCTGTACTCCTTCCATTATGTTCAGGGTTTCATACACTTCTACCCTACTTCACTTTCCCCCAACTCTTTTTCAGAGTTTAAAAACTCTGGTAATTCTTTGTATAGAAGTAATTTTTAATTACCCCTAACTGTTCCCCATTACACTTATCCACACTTTTTCCAGTTCCATAATGCCCTTTGAGCCACAAAATGCAATTAAGACAGAGATACACAATTTTTTTCTGCCTGCTTACCTGTTTTTTTTCTCCATATGCTTTTTTTTGACCATTACAGAGTACTGAGCTAACATATTCACCAGCTGAAACCAGGACACCTAAGTATTATAACTGCAAAATACTGTTCCCAAGATTAAGGAGCTACTTCAGGGCTCTATAGCCTTTGTCAGGCTAAGAAAGGCTAACAAAGACTGGCTAACAGCCCACACCTCAAAATCTGCATAACTTCACTTTGCAAGGAACTGATGGTGCATAGATTATCTACTGAGTTCACACAAGACTGCACTTCTTTTAGGTAAATAAAATATCTTTCTTGTGTGCCTGCACACACGTGAGTATGAAGGTGGTGTTGCCAGTGCAGTTGAGCTCTTCTGAAAACACCAAGGTCAGTATTTGTTAGACATCTCCCGAGGCACCTTAAAGAAACAAATCAAATGAAACTCACTCTAGGTACAATAAACACAACTCAAGGTGAACACATATGGAAGACAAGAAGAAAAATAAGGTTGTACATACATATTCTGTCTTATATGACTCTTTTGTAACTGGCATAATAATTGGCAGGATCCCCGACTGCTACTTTGGTTATAGCACAGTAGCAGCAACTGGAAACTCTTAAAATCTGTAATTAAAGGTTTTCATATTTTATAAATATATTATTTTGGTGAACTTTAAATGATCTATGGTGCACATCAATCCAGAAATGTGAAACGGCAGATCAACAATACGAGCGGAAAGGCATTTATCTTCTGATCTAATACTGACTTTGCCACCCCAAACAAACAAAAATCTTTATTTTGAACCCCAAAACTCTGGAACTCTCTTGCTTACCCCTACATTCAGTACCTGTTCTCCCAAACCCCACAGTAGGCAAGATCAGGGAAAGCATGGACCAAAGACAATATTATCTGATGGGTGAGCAGCAGAAAACATAGTCTTTTGGGGGTTTTAGTTTGTTCTTTTGTTTTTCAAAAACTTTTCTGATTCAAAACCAACACAAATTGATGCCCAAGTACACTAAAAGACGTATTTCTTTATAGACAGCTGCAGATTTCTCTGTTTGATTAGGGCGAAAACTGCATGGGATGATCAAGACCTGTATCAAGCCTGTATTGGTACACCTGTACTGGTATCCATTCTGCTCAACATAGTATTAAACCATTACATGACAAACCATGGTCTTGGCCTAGTAGGTAATTTCTTAGGATAGTTCCACTTTCCAAGTCTTTATCACCCAGGGTAGCCAAGAACACTTAGCCTGAACTCTGCTTCTGTACAAATCCTCTTCTTCAAGACAAGAGATTCCATACTAAAATAATGAAATTAAAATATTTGAGTCCCACAAAACTGATGAGAGTGAGACTAAAATACAAATATTTTTTCCAAGCAATCCATTGCTTGCCACCAAGTAAGGACTTCTGTCCCCACTTAAACCCTGGGACAAAATTTCTAAAGTAACTCTGTAACCACCAAAAGCTTAGTTTCCTTTAAGGAAAACAGTAATATCTGAGAAGCAGCAGGAAGCATTATCGCAAGAATGACCAATAATTAAAAAGTAGTAACAAGGAGTGTAATGAGAGCTCACCATCTGTAAATGCAAAAAGAAGTACAGAGTTGTGAAAGTATCTTCTTTCAAACTGCAAAATTCCAATTTACTTGGAATTGTGAAATCTTCTACCATAAGGAAAGCCTTGGAAATTATTTTAATGAGCTTACAACCCAAAACTAGTTCTTAAGAAAAACATATACACAATGCAAAATGCATGAAAACACAGCGACTGCAATATCCTTTGTGACCCATACCTATTTGACCTCACAGACTTATCAACAAAAGCTCACTCTGATCCCATTGCCCCTTTTTCATCACACTATTTAGAGTATCTGGGAATCCATTTCTTTCATATCTTCCTCAGCAGGGTAACTTCAGAAGATGCAGGTACACTGAATTCCTAAATTTTATTTTAAGTTGTCCGTGCTCCTTTATTTACAATAGTGCCTTACATATCAAACTCCTGTCCCACAGACCCCGCCATTCTAGGCGAGCAAAGCTGGGGCCATTCAGAATTCCAGAAGACATATTTTGAGGTTTGAGGGAGAATATAAAAGAATATGAAAAAACCATGATAACAACAACAGTCATCAGCTCCATAGGGATAAAGAGGGGAAAAAAGGGAAAAGTCTGTCCCCTCTGGAATGTCTTCTACACCCTTGTAGCTGCATTAAAAAAACCCAAACATACAGGACCAAACCCAGGCAAAAATAATCAATTCTTTCTTTTCAAAGCATAAAGCCAAGCTAGAGAGCTACACTGAGGTAATCTGTAAAAACAGTAAGGCCTATCAGAAGACGTGTACTTAAAAAACCCTCATGACATCTAGAACAATTTTTGTAAGTTATTTTAAAGCACTTATGTCCTACCATAATCTTAACAGCCAAACAGAAAATTTTAATAAATCCCAACGTTTCATATCACAAAAAGCACAGATTTCGAACACCTCCGTTTTACAAGATAATGGTAGGCAAACCAAATGGCCTCTTCAAAAAACTTCAGTTCTTGAGGCACAGTCATTTCCCCCGGAAAAAGAAACCCACGCCAATTGCTGGATCTTCAAAGCATGTAACTCTGCTAGCTTCTGACTTGGGAATGACATCTGCAGCAAGCCCTAAACATAAATCCACACCAGCTACTTCGAGATAAAAAGATGACAAAAACTGAGGATGAGGAATTCTAGTGCAAAATGCAGCATGGCAATAGCACTAATGCACAGAGAACTACTATTTGCTGTGCAACTTTCCTGGTGTGGGCTGTATGCATGAAGTGACCAAAATGAAAATTTTTTTTTACTTGCACTTTAAACTTATCCTATAATATAATCTGACTTACGTGAGCAGTAGTCAAATACTAAAGGAAGGTTCTCAAATCATTTTAAGATTTTTCAAATTCTAACTGCTGTCTTAATCTCCACTCAAAATCCCAATGACATCTAATGAGGATTTCTGCACAAGTATTACCACATATTTCTCACAAAAATCTTCAATCTTTTATGCAAACATTGCAGAGAGAAAGATTCATGTTCCCTGCCTCTATACAACAACATGTTTTTTTTTTATCAGGTATATGATCTGTATTACAGATAACCAGTACTTCATTATCTGCAGACAAGCACCTTTACCTAACAAATTAGTTCGGAATGTGAGCTGTGCACTGCAAAGTGAAACACTGCTGTCTAGGAAACAGAAACACCTCTCATACTGCCAAACATACCACATGTTACCTAAAGACATATTTTTACCCTTCAGATGCATGCAGTTAACATACCTTAGCCCCTGCAAGTTCCTTCCCCGCCTTTTTGACTTGCTTTTTAAAGTTGACACAGTTTTCAAAAGCATAATACTCGTTTCTACGTACAGGAATAAACATGTGTATTTCTCTGGACTTAACCCATCTCTTGTGGTTTAAGAGTTTGCAGGATATATTATTTTATAAATACTTGCTTTCAAAACTTGTTGTACCCACCACTGCTTGTCATAATCACGAGCAGTGAGCCATTATGATAGAGAGCCACACAAATGGTCAGGCAAATGCCAATCCTGCAAATTTTACAGTTGCATAGAAATGACAGTATCAGAACAAGGTACTTGCAAAAAGGCATCAGGGCAACACTAAAGCAACAGGACAGCCAACCTGATGATTCTTGGGAAGGATTTGAAGATTTGACTGAAGGTTTCTTTAACAGCAACCTCGTCATCAGCAGCTGTGTAATTATTTATCTTTTTTTGGTTTTGTCTTCTGTTAGGCCTCACAGGAGAAACAAACATCCCCGTGGCAGCAATTCTTCCTAGACCACTGCAGTGATGGTTAACACCAATGCATGTTTCTTTCCCAAACTATTTTTCTGAACATGGTGGGTTTGAGGTTTTGAGGGGTTTGCTTTGTGTTAGGTTGTTTGGTTTGCTCGCTTGTTTGTTTTCCAAATGAAGAGATTTATACCCTTACCAAGATTTTACAGATAAGAAGGTTAACAATACCCAAGGTCAAAGACAATGGGAAGTGGTGGCTAAATAAGCTGGAATTCTCGATTTCCACACTATCCAAACTAGGACATGATGTCAACGAAGTATTAAAGTGTTACTGCTGTACAAACAGAAAGGTACTTCATATCAAAGGGCATTTTTTGGTCAGTAACGCGGCCCGAGCTCCAGCCGGAGCGAAATGAGGGTTCAGGGGTTGCCCCCAGCCCAGCCTCGCCGGGGGTGGGAGCGGGTACAGCAGCGAGCAGCACCCATCCCGGCTCGCCCCCTGACGTTCCCCACAAATCTGCCAGATACATCCCCAGCAAGCCACCCTCCTTACCCAAGTAGATGTCCCCAAAGGAGCCACTCCCGATCTTCCGGCCCAGCCGGTACCGGTTCCCAACCCTCAGCTCCATGGCGGCAACCTGGTTAGTCCGCGACCTGGTTCTGTTGCCCTGCCCGGCCTGCCGGCTCGCGCTCTGCTGCCTCACAGCCCTGCGGTTCCTGATGCCATCGTGGCTTTAGGCCTTCTGCTTGATGACAGCGAGAAACCCAGCGCCGCCGCCACAGCTCCCGGGATGGATGGCCGCGGATTCGCCACAGCACAAACCCCTCACCCGCTTCTGCTCCAGACCGTCATATTGCGTGACCTCACTTCCTTAGCAACGGGGGCGGAGTCGCTGGCTGTGGGGGCGGGCAGGATGCCTCGCTTGACTCAGAGATGCGCCAGAGTGGTCCCGCGTCACGTGTTTCCCCTTGTCGCGCTCAGGTGTCGCTGTGGGGCGCACGGCTCCAGTACGGAGGAGCCGTCTGCGGCACTGATTGCTACCCCCCACCCCCCCATCAGGCCGCCCTGCCGTACTGGGCCGTATTTACAGTGCCGCGCCCTGGAGGAGCCTGCTAGGAGGGAAACGCAGTCTGCAGACTTGCGGGTGCTTGTGTCGTCCTCGTCCCGCCGAGGAAAAATGGGAAATATGGGTTAGAAATGGCCAAAAATGGCTTAAAAAGGGATACAAATGGGAAAAAAAGATACAGAAATGGCTATAAATGGCTTAAAACGGGATTGAAATGTGCAAAAATGGGTTTGAAATGGCCAAAAATGGCTTAAAACTGGCTAGAAATGTGCAAAAAAATGGGTTAGAAAAAGGCAAAACCGGCTTAAAACTGCTTGGAAATAGGCAAAAATAGTTTTAAAAAGGTTAGAAATGGTAAAAAATTGCTTAAAAAGGGTTAGAAGTGGCTAAGCATAGGTAAGTAATGGTAAAAAATTTGTTAGAAATGGACAAAAATGGCTTAAACCGGGTTAGAAATTGGAAATATTTGTTAGAAATGGCCAAAACCGGGTTACAAATGACCAAAAATGGTTTAAAAAGTGCTAGAAATGGGCAAAAACGGGTTAGAAATGGGAAAAAAAATAATCTTAAAATGGGTTAAAAATGGGCAAAAAATACCCTAAAACGGGATCGAAATGGGGAAATGAGAAGCGGCTGACCGTGTGGCGCTGGACCAATCAGAACGGCGGGAGGGCCGGGCTACGAGTGATTGACAGACGTCTCAGCCAATGGCGACCTCCAAAGACTCTGGCCAGTCAGAGCAGAGGGAGGGCCGGGCTACGAGTGATTGATGGGCGTCTCAGCCAATGGCGACCGCCGGGGGCTCTGGACAAGCCGAGCAGAGGGAGGGCCGGCTACGAGTGATTGACAGGCTTTTCAGCCAATGGCGACCGCAGGGGCTGTCTCCAAGCAGCCGGGGGCGCAGGGCGGGCTACAAGCGATTGACAGGCTTCTAGGCCAAAGACAGCCCCCGGGGGGCGATGCCCGTTCAGAGCTGCCGGGGAGGGGCCGAGCTAAGCGTGATTGACAGGAGTTTTGGTCAAGGGCTGCCGCCGGCCGCCTGGAAGCTGCTGCCGGTGCCACAGTGCTGCTTCCCCACCTCCACCACAACAACCACCAACCACACAGATCCTAAACGGGATGGTTTTCTCTCCAAAACTTGGTGTGGGTATCCCCCCACCGCCCCTGCACACCCAGAATCGCAGGAGTGGGAGGACTTCTGGGCTCCACAAGCACCTCCTGTCACAGAAAGTCTCTGTTTGGAGGAATCGGACCCAAATCAAGCTGTTACCCCCCCTTTTTTCAGGGGACCCACCCCATCCTCACCTGCTCCTCCGACGAATCATCGCCCCCCCGCCCAGTGACACTGGGGTGCCCCAAATGACACCATCCGTCCCCAGATTCCCCCCACATCCCCCTTTTTATGTCATACACCACCCCCATAAAACACCTCCAAAAAATGAGGAAAGCTGCCCCAAGCCACGATGGTGCCGCAGCTCTTGATCGGGCCCTGCTCTGCCACGTTCCCTCTCTGTTCCCGGGCTGGGACAGGCACCCCAGAGCACCACGGCCCCGGCCCCCATCTGCCGGAGGGTACCTGTTGAGCATCACGAGACAGCTGCAGCAAAAGCCCTTGAAGGTGCTTTTCTTTTCCCCCTCCTCCATGGAGCTATGGACAGTGCGACCAAAGACCCTCGGATTCAAGCCCCCTTGTCTACTGAGAACCGTTTACAGGTAATGTTAAAATAAGTCTGAAAGCATCTACTCCATCTGTTTGTGTTCTGGTCCCGCTCCTTGGCATACAGATGACAGTGAGAAAACACATCAAAACCAAACTCCTTCTTTAACATCTGTTTCCAGAGAGCAGTGTGCAGAGTAGGTAAACACAGAGTCCTGCCGGGCTGGAAGCAAGCCCAGGGCTCTGAAATAAGGTGCACAGAAGAGAGGAACGGTTCCGATGGGATCAAACCATGCCGGGCTTCCAGGCACACGCCCCAGATCTGTTCTTCCTGGTGCTGCAGTGGCTGACCCCAACAGGGACGTGCACCCTGCCCAGTCAATCCCTGAAATACGCGTCACTTCCCATCTGGTTCCTCTTGTTAAGAACCCTGAACACAAAAGACATCTTTCTGCCACGGCCTTCCCTGGGGCACACAACAAATACGGTATTTATTGATGGAGGTGATGAGCGAGAGACTTGGCAACAACAGCCTGAAGAGAGGTGAACTGCGGTTAATAGCTTAAATCAATGAAAAATCTTCTTCAATAAAAAAACACACTGCGCCTGTTACAAATGTTATTCTGTTGCACTGGTATGTTTACAAAGACAGATACGTTAAAGGAAAAGGGATTACACGGTAACAACTGTCCTTAATAGAGTGGTCCCCTTAAACTGAGCCTTGAAAGCAGCAGTTCTTTGGGAGTACGATAAAAAGAACAGAGCAATTCCATACTTCATTTTTAATCCTGCCTCCTTTCACCGTCAGGCCTTCACTGTCATCACCCAAACTCTGGCACTTTGATATGTTTTCCCAGAAATCATTGGATGCATGCTGTCATTTGGTGAAAAGTCAGAAGAAAATTCCATCCAACTACTTTAAAAGTAACCACAACTCCTCATAAGAGTATCCTACTTGAAATGCGGAAACTGGCTTCAGTATTGAGAAGCTCTCTTCACAAAACGGTCAATTCTCTCTCCAGCCCATCTGTTGAGCAGTATCTCCTTTGAAAGAATCTGCACTATAAGCCTGATTTCAGCAAGGGATCTAGAGAGAATGGCCATTTGCTTCAGCAAAATAGCTACTTCTTTTCTTTGGGGGCTACATTTTTACTAATTGCTGATTATCGAGTAATAGTTGCAAGATAAAGCTAACTGCTTGGTATTCTTTGTTCTTTAAGTTGCTTTGCCTGCTGCACTGGATTTATATTGGATATGCACTGGAGTCATACTGGATTTACATATTGTAATGAATTTAACTACATATTGCTAGTATCAGTTTGGAAATTGGGATGTGTTTTATAAGGATACTAAAGGCATTTAGCAACTGCAACTGCAACTGGTTTGAAACTGGTTTCAAAATAATTATACTGTAGTCATTATTGCACAACATTTACAACTAACTGGATGCAGACAGAGGAATTACTGCCATACATGTCAGTCAAACTTGGAGCACACTAAAGCAAATAAGTCAGCAAGATGTATTGTTCTTCACATCACAGTGTGTTTCTAAATATACTGTTGGGACACATACAATACTGAGCTTTCCCCTTTACTGTACCTTTCAAGAGCCTGCCTGCAGAGAAACATGCATTTATCTGAAATGCACCTGACTGCACTTGACCACTGTAATAAAGTACATTTTTTCTTCGATGCCTGCATTAACCGTGGAATCAGATAAGAGACCTGCATAAATGAAAGAATAAAAGCGTGATTAGCCACTGTCCTTGGGAAGAGAAATTGTAGAGATTGGGTCACGCAGCAGCTTCAAGAACTGGTTTGGAAACTTTTACTGAAAGCACTTCGTGACAAAAACTGACAGGAAAGCTTTATCAAAGCAGTACCATGTAGCAAGCCTCACCCCAAAAGGCAAATTATTTCTCTACTCATCTACATGCTTAATTCTTCCCCATTCTCACACTTCTGTCATTTTAGCTCTAAAAACATAACACAGCAAAGGTGAGAGGCAGAAAAGTCACCACTTCCTGAAAATCTTACATTCTATAAATACCATTGCACCCTTTCAATAAAAGACCAAACGTCATTTTGCTTTTGTTGAAAAGCTTAAGAAGTTCAGACCCACTGAACCCAGTATAAAAACCAAATCTGATTCACGCGTTTGCTTTTATTATTTCATTTTGCCACAAACACTCCTTACCTGTATTGTTTGACATCATATGTTCAACTGGAGGATTAGTACTAACTTGCCACGTTGTTTTAGCCTCCTTTGGTCCATGCCCACTACTTATGTCCACCTTCCATACTTCTGGGTGACTGCTGAGAGAATACCAAAAGAAGTCCAAATTCAGTCAGGTATTCAGTCACATCTCAATTTTAATGCTGCAAACACTGAAGGTTCTCTTACTCTGGATAGAACTTCTTGACAAGAGCTGAGCTGACGGGCAGTTGAAACACATGCTTCTCATCTGGAGGGTTCTCTCTATAATACTTTATGCAGATTCTACAATAGACAACAGACAGTTACTTTCTCTGGAGACGTGCTTGTGCAACACTGCATAAACCTTGTGTAAAATGAACTACACTCTCAGATTTTATTATTTCCTTTTATTTTCAGTTTTAGTCACAAAGCAAAATTTAGCAGGAAGATCCAGCTGCTCCTTCTGCAGTCTCATTATCATCAATATTGAGGGCTGCTTTTCAAAAACAGTGTCTTTACAACTGTTGAAAAGAATCTATTTCTTACTGTTATTTCAAGAGCAAGAAGTAAAATGAAATAATTACTGTGTCCAAGGGAAGAGGCTCTCGTGTTTGAACTGAAGTAGGACTGTACAGCTGACCATTATTTCCAACATATGGTGAAGCTTTGGAACACAATGAACTTGTTCTTGTAAATCTGCTGATGTGGAAATGAAGCAATCCTGGAACAGCAAAAAAGGCTTCTGCTCTTAACTGGACACTCAATGTCTACAATCACACAACACAGCCTCAGGATACTAAAATCATTTTCCTGCTTCTTTTGAGAAGGCAGAAGTCTAAGAACAGCCCAGAAGACTCAGCACTATGTTCCATGCTATCAGAGTATGAGCAGAAGTTCTCTGTCCTGCCTGACAGCAACCCATATCAGATACCTAGGAAATCATATATGAACAACGAAACAACATTGACATTTCTGCAGTACATTGTTACAGCCTCATGATTTGCAGTTCAGTTTCTCAGCTTACAGGAATGATTGCATCCCCCCATCAGTAAGTGTACTCTACTTTACACTGCTTTCAGAGCTTAAAAAATAAAGCATCTTACCAAGGAGGTCAATGTTGCAAGTTCCTGGCCTGTGAGATAAGCAGGGGAAAGAGAAAACAAATAGAATCAATACAGTAAGTAGTTAATGGCTTTTTTTATGCTGTAGTTCTATTTACTACATCAGTGTTGTTTTACTGACTTGTTCAAATGAACTCAGTTTGAGCTTTTGAGACCCAATGTAATGGTAGTGGTATCTATGCAAATGCTTAATTGACTAGTTCTCACCTGTATGTTCGGTACAGAGGAAGAATGTTGGCGTTCCTTTTCTTTAATGAATTAATTTATTAATACCTAATCTACCTGTCTGACTAGGCTTCAAAGTACATAATGTTCATGTTAATTTTATTCGAGTTCTGTAGTGGTTTTAGGAAGAAAAAGAGTAATCATACCAGCATAGAAAATAGCGTGGAGACCTTATCTCCTTCAATATGGGTATTGTTCTGGTTTGTGACTGTGGGAAGACAGTTTCATAATGAAGTCTCTTAGTGATACTTAAACTGTGTTGCTGAACGTAGCATTATTTTCTGCATGAGGAACATAGGCATCTTGAAGATTTCTTTTGTAATTACATACTTTACTTGAACAGTTGTAGGCAATACATGTCTTGGCAAAGATAAATTACTTTTGTTTTTATTCTAATAAACGTAACTCATGTTATTAAAAATTGCCTTCATTATAATTTATGAAATTTCTGTATAAACCTGGTTTCTTTTATTTCTTTTAGTGGTTTGAGGTTCGGTTACTAAATGAATCTATTTAAGGCAAACTTGTGATACTGAAATGGCCATTGTTCAGTTAAAATGCACAACTTTCCTAACAGGCATTAAAGTGTTGTTGAAGAGGTCTTTTTGATAGGAATTTAATGCTCGTGAATAAATCCAAGGAAATCTTCAGTTCCCGAAGTTATTTGTGGGCACAAGTTTAAAAACCAAATTGGGATTTACTTTTTCATTCCCAAATTTGACTGAAAAATCATCCGAAGTTGTCTGATAATTCTGGTGTGTGTATAAGTACATACAGGTGGTATTTCCATAGCTGAGCAGATAAGGGACAGTTAATACGCTGGTTTTGTTTGTGTGCTTCTTTAGAAAGTCCAGATATCCACCAGTATGCATAGGTGGTCCATATCGGTGGACCATACAGGTGGTCCGTACAGGTGGTCTATATAGGTGGTCCATATCGGTGGTCCGTACAGGTGGTCCATACAGGTGGTCCGTACAGGTGGTCTGTACAGGTGGTCCATATAGGTAGGCAATATCTGAAGGGGGCCTATAGGGATGCTGGGGCGGGACTCTTCATTAGGGGCAGGACTGTTGTGAGAGGACAAGGGGTAATGGGTTTAAACTTAAACAGGGGAAGTTTAGGTTGGATATGGGGAAGAAGTTCTTTACTGTAAGGGTGGCGTGGCCCTGGAATGGGTTGCCTGGGGAAGTTGTGAATGCTTCATCCCTGGCGGCGTTCAAGGTGGGGTTGGACATAGCCTTGGATGGCATGGTTTAGTGGGAGGTGTCCCTGCCCATGGCAGGGGGGTTGGAACTCGATGATCTTGAGGTCCTTTCCAACCCTTACTATTCTATGATTCTGTGAAAAATGTGAAGCTTTCCGTACCAACTCTGCAGTGTTCTGTATCCTTTTTCTCCTTTAGTTTCATCCAGAATTTACGGATACTGTAGCAGTCAAGCAGGGATGGCATTCCATTCTTGAAAAGATAGCTGTGGAAAAACCTGTGCCTAACAGCACACACCTGACAGAGGGTAACAATTTTGTCATTGTTATGGCACCAGCTACGAGTGGAAAATTAACGTACCTAAACCAGATTGCTCTTTGTCAAATGATGGCACAGATTGGTGAGTAGTAATGCACCATGTCACTGATCTTCTGCAGACAGTTGTTTTCTACTTCAAAGTATTTATGAAGTTGAATGATTTGCCTTCTAGAATAAGATTCTGTCTGAATAGTACCAGGTGGTTTTTAGTCTGTTTGCTCCTACCAGCTCTTGTGTTGCTGACAGAAGCCACTGCAAGGTTTTGGGTCTGCCATTGGCCCTGTTTGTGTATCGGGAAGCCTCCCCAGTCTGTTTTTAGGGGAGGCATAGTTGTGTGCTTTAGCCCTTTTGGGCGCCTTAACCCAATCTAGAACCTTATATTAGATTGATAGTGAGTGTCCTTGAAGTATGCTCATCAGGCTGCGTACGTGTATGTACGTACTCCATGAGGAGTTCCTGAGTATAGGGATGAATGTCAGTTAGAGTCCTTGTGCTTTTTACCTTGAAGATGGAGGTAACCACCTGTTCCACAGCAGGCTGGTAGCACAGAAAAACCACCTTAATAGGCTGACCCTGTCTCTACTAGAATGAAATGACTTAGCAGTGGTGAATAAAATTTGTCCACCATTTGTCTGTGAGTCCAGCCCCCAGCAACTGCAAGTTCTTCAGGAATTGCTCTCAAAAAACGTGAGCTTAACATGAATAAAGGAGGCTGTAAAGTCTTTTTGTCAGGTTTCCTGTTCTTTTCTATTCAAAAAGACTAATGAGCCTCGAAGTTTCATAAAGGCAATATAATCTTGTTTGGGGGAAACTAAGATTCCTTGGGATGAATAACTCAATGGTTACAGAAATGTAAATTCATCCTAGTGTTATTCTCACCTTTTTGTATCAGTCTAAAGGACTGAAAGGACTGAAATCAGAAAGACTGATTTCTTTTCCTGATAAAGAGGTCATAATCAGGCATATGATTTCTGAAGGCTTTACAGATGAACTTCTTTAATTACGGTACCTACATAATATTTTCTTACAAAGTAATGGTAGGACATAATCCCATGAAACTTTATCAAATGAGATGCATTCTCTGCAGTGCACAATGACCCAGTGTAAACCTAACATTTTTCCCCGCTGACATGCTCAGGCAGATTGTCATGTCACACTGATACGAGAAATCTCATATTTTACTTGTTTCCTAGGTTCCTGTGTCCCAGCAGAGTATCGTTCCTTTCAAATAGCAGATCAGATATTGACCAGAATAGGTATTGATTCGGATATAGAAACAAATCATCAACATTCGTGAAGGAAATGGAAGAGGTATTAAACATGGCTAAGCCAGGGTCCAAGGCCCATTTCTACTGTTAGGCATTCTACTTTGTTTTCCAAGGAAAAATTAGTACCGAGGAAAGCTAAAGGAGGTTCAAATTGAACTCCTCATGCAGCAGGACTTGGGCCAGCCAGTAATGGCCTCAGCTCTGCCTTCCCGCAACAGCGTTTCTACTGTCCTAGTACTTTGGCATCTCACCTCATCAGCGTGCTCCTGTCTTTTAGCACATGCCTAAAGGTCCAAAGACCATGTCCCAGGCTCTGATGCCAGACAGCACTTCCCTTGCAGATGGACAGCAGGCATCTCCAGTCCTGGGTGGCAACCAGGATGAGAGAAAACCGCTGCAGTCGCCTTCCTTTTCCAGCTGCTCTCATTCCTCAGTCTGTCTGGAGCACAGGGGTACCTTTTCGTGCCTCTCGATCTGAGGCTGCCACATTCTAGCACCTTGCCAGCAGTGATAACGCCCTCAGCTGACAAAGTTTCCTTCTTCTGGCGTCTACAGCTACATTGTCTGTTCTTTGGTAAGAAGATTCTTCATTCCTTCTAATGTTAGGAAACCATTAATACGGGCAGGCACTTTGCAGGGTAGGAAAACAACTCCAAGAAGTCCTCCTTTTGCTTCACTGGGCCGTTTTCTGCTTCTCTGCTATTAGCAGTTCTGGAGTGACAACTGTTTGGCTCTTGGTGCACTGCGCATCTGAACAGTGTGCACTTGTGCCATAATGATCAGTTCTATCTGGCGAGAGTGAAAACCCAGAAGCTTTTTTAATGGAGCTCTTTCAGGAGCCGTATGGGCATTTTTACAGTTGTTTTGGTTTGGGGTAACGATGGCTGATGTTGGCTTGATTAGGGAACTGGAGCTGGAGGATAGTAATATACTCACCACTAGCAAAGATATTTCGGATTCCTTCACTGTGCCTATTTGTTGTTTAAATACATTTTGCTTTGCTAGCTAAAGCAGCCTTTACTCTGTTTTATCTTTTCTCAGCAGCATCAATAATGTCCAGGATGCAAGATCAATTGGAGTGAGAAGTTTTGAAGACTATGCCAATTCTTGGTACTGGATTTTAATGTAGGATTCTAATGGGTATTTTTATGTTTTTCCAAACTCACTTTGGAGTGTGTTGTAGGGAATTGAGAAGTAGATCACGTACGCGTTTGTTACCAAGCCTAGTTTTCAACCCTGCTGTAATGTTGTTATGGTTCTGTAGGTGAGGTAAGGATAGCACAGCGTGCATGCGTACAGTATGGTCTGGAGTAGCTTTTTAATGAATATCCTGCCAGGCAGGAGCCCCAGGGGAAAGCTGCTGTCTTCTGTTGCAGGACCCATCTGCACGGTAATTCCAAGACTAAAAAGTCTGTAGTCTTTCAAACCAGTTGCAGTTGCTAAATGTCTTTAGTATCCTTATAAAACACATCCCAATTTCCAAACTGATACTAGCAATATGTAGTTAAATTCATTACAATACGTAAATCCAGTATGACTCCAGTGCATATCCAATATAAATCCAGTGCAGCAGGCAAAGCAACTTAAAGAACAAAGAATACCGAGCAGTTAGCTTTATCTTGCAACTATTACTCGATAATCAGCAATTAGTAAAAATGTAGCCCCCAAAGAAAAGAAGTAGCTATTTTGCTGAAGCAAATGGCCATTCTCTCTAGATCCCTTGCTGAAATCAGGCTTATAGTGCAGATTCTTTCAAAGGAGATACTGCTCAACTGATGGGCTGGAGAGAGAATTGACCGTTTTGTGAAGAGAGCTTCTCAATACTGAAGCCAGTTTCCGCATTTCAAATAGGATACTCTTATGAGGAGTTGTGGTTACTTTTAAAGTAGTTGGATGGAATTTTCTTCCGACTTTTCACCAAATGACAGCATGCATCCAATGATTTCTGGGAAAACATATCAAAGTGCCAGAGTTTGGGTGATGACAGTGAAGGCCTGACGGTGAAAGGAGGCAGGATTAAAAATGAAGTATGGAATTGCTCTGTTCTTTTTATCGTACTCCCAAAGAACTGCTGCTTTCAAGGCTCAGTTTAAGGGGACCACTCTATTAAGGACAGTTGTTACCGTGTAATCCCTTTTCCTTTAACGTATCTGTCTTTGTAAACATACCAGTGCAACAGAATAACATTTGTAACAGGCGCAGTGTGTTTTTTTATTGAAGAAGGTTTTTCATTGATTTAAGCTATTAACCGCAGTTCACCTCTCTTCAGGCTGTTGTTGCCAAGTCTCTCGCTCATCACCTCCATCAATAAATACCGTATTTGTTGTGTGCCCCAGGGAAGGCCGTGGCAGAAAGATGTCTTTTGTGTTCAGGGTTCTTAACAAGAGGAACCAGATGGGAAGTGACGCGTATTTCAGGGATTGACTGGGCAGGGTGCACGTCCCTGTTGGGGTCAGCCACTGCAGCACCAGGAAGAACAGATCTGGGGCGTGTGCCTGGAAGCCCGGCATGGTTTGATCCCATCGGAACCGTTCCTCTCTTCTGTGCACCTTATTTCAGAGCCCTGGGCTTGCTTCCAGCCCGGCAGGACTCTGTGTTTACCTACTCTGCACACTGCTCTCTGGAAACAGATGTTAAAGAAGGAGTTTGGTTTTGATGTGTTTTCTCACTGTCATCTGTATGCCAAGGAGCGGGACCAGAACACAAAGAGATGGAGTAGGTGCTTTCAGACTTATTTTAACATTACCTGTAAACGGTTCTCAGTAGACAAGGGGGCTTGAATCCGAGGGTCTTTGGTCGCACTGTCCATAGCTCCATGGAGGAGGGGGAAAAGAAAAGCACCTTCAAGGGCTTTTGCTGCAGCTGTCTCGTGATGCTCAACAGGTACCCTCCGGCAGATGGGGGCCGGGGCCGTGGTGCTCTGGGGTGCCTGTCCCAGCCCGGGAACAGAGAGGGAACGTGGCAGAGCAGGGCCCGATCAAGAGCTGCGGCACCATCGTGGCTTGGGGCAGCTTTCCTCATTTTTTGGAGGTGTTTTATGGGGGTGGTGTATGACATAAAAAGGGGGATGTGGGGGGAATCTGGGGACGGATGGTGTCATTTGGGGCACCCCAGTGTCACTGGGCGGGGGGGCGATGATTCGTCAGAGGAGCAGGTGAGGATGGGGTGGGTCCCCTGAAAAAAGGGGGGGTAACAGCTTGATTTGGGTCCGATTCCTCCAAACAGAGACTTTCTGTGACAGGAGGTGCTTGTGGAGCCCAGAAGTCCTCCCACTCCTGCGATTCTGGGTGTGCAGGGGCGGTGGGGGGATACCCACACCAAGTTTTGGGGAGAAAATCATCCCGTTTAGGATCTGTGTGGTTGGTGGTTGTTAAACTGTTTGATCGCAAGCCAGAAGCGTTCTCCCCCTCATCTTCTGGTTCTCTTCCCCATCCCAGCTGCAGCGGGTGCAGAGCTCTGCTCCCGTGTGCAGCACAGCCGGAACCGCCAGCGCTCCACGGGGGGCAGATGTGTTGTGCAGCGTCTTGTATGTGAACACACCTCTCCGCTTTCTGTGCTTGGGGAGCGTGGGTAGAACAGCCCCAGCCTCGTCCCTGGCGACAGTGGCGACGGCCTGGAATGGTTTTTGCTACGGAGGCGCCGGGGACGGAGAAGAGTCAGCCCTGCCTCTGTGAGCAGTTGGTGGCCCCGGAGGACGTGAACTGGGCGGGGAGCGGCCGTTTCGCAGCCGCTTGCCTCTTGGGTACCGAAAAGTGAGCTTGTGCTGCCACCACGTGTCCAAATCTGGATACTGCAGGTGGTGGGGATGGGAGGGGACAAGGGGCGGTGCCGGGTGCTGCTCGGTGCTGCCCCCAAGTGTCCAAATTTCGGTACTGCAGGAGGCGGGGATGGGAGGGGCCAGGGGCGGTGCCGGGTGCTGCTCGGTGCTGCAGGAGGTGGGGATGGGAGGGGACAAGGGGCGGTGCCGGGTGCTGCTCGGTGCTGCCCCCAAGTGTCCAAATTTCGGTACTGCAGGTGGTGGGGACGGGAGGGGGCAAAGGAGTGTCTCAGTGCAACACTAACTGCTGCCGTCATGCGGCCAAAACTGTACTGGAGGTGGGGAAGCAGCACTGTGGCACCGGAAGCAGCTTCCAGGCGGCCGGCGGCCGCCCTTGACCAAAACTCCTGTCAATCACGCTTAGCTCGGCCCCTTCCCGGCAGCTCTGAATGGGCATCGCCCCCCGGGGGCTGTCTTTGGCCTAGAAGCCTGTCAATCGCTTGTAGCCCGCCCCGCCCCGGCTGCTTGGAGACAGCCCCTGCGGCCGCCATTGGCTGAGACGCCTGTCAATCACTCTTAGCCCGGCCCTCCCTCTGCTCTGCCGGGCCAGAGCTTCCGGCGGCCGCCATTGGCTGAGACGCCTGTCAATCACTCTTAGCCCGGCCCTCCCTCTGCTCTGACGAGCCAGAGCTTCCGGCGGCGGCCATTGGCTGAGATGCCTGTCAATCACTCTTAGCCCGGCCCTCCCTCTGCTCTGATTGGCCAGAGCTTCCGGCGGTCGCCATTGGCTGAGACGCCTGTCAATCACTCTGAGCCCTGCCCTCCCTCTGCTCTGATTGGCCAGAGCTTCCGGCGGCCGCCATTGGCTGAGACGCCTGTCAATCACTCGTAGCCCGGCCCTCCCTCTGCTCTGATTGGCCAGAGCCCTTGGCGGCTGCCATTGGCTGAGACGTCTGTCAATCACTCTTAGCCCGGCCCTCCCCCTGCTCTGATTGGTTCCTGCCCTCGGCGGCCGCCATTGGCTGAGACGTCTGTCAATCACTCTTAGCCCGGCCCTCACCCTGCTCTGATTGGTCCCTGCCCTCGGCGGCCGCCATTGGCTTAGAGGCCTGTCAATCACTCCTAGCCCGGCCCACCTGCCTTTCTGATTGGTCCAGCGTTATACGTGGACCCGCTTTCTTGCGCCGCCTGCAGTGCCGAATATTGGCCACATGATGGCAGCACCTCTGCTTCAACTCATCCTGCAGTACCGATGTTTGGGCACAAGGTGGCAGCAAACGCTTACTTTTTCGCCGCCGCGGAGCCAAGAGGCGGCGAAACTGCTGCTCCTCGCCCAGTTTACATCCCCCGGGGAGTGCTCCGTGGAGCATTGTGTCTCCGTTTTTGCTGAGTTTTTTTTCTTGTTTTTGTTTGTCTCTTTTTGCTTCGGGGGGGTGGAATGAAAACGGGGGTGTGGGGAATCTGTGAATGGATGGTGTCGTTTGGGGCACCCCAGGGTCCCCGGATCAGCCCTCGTGCCCGCAAAATACTCCAAAACCCTGAGTCTGAGTCTGCAAGGGCGGGGGCCGGGGAGGGGAGGGGAGGGGAGGGAGGAGGTCATTTGCGGCAGGAGGGCATTTGCGGCAGGAGGGCATTTGCGGCAGGAGGGCATTTGCGGCAGGAGCTCATTTGCGGCAGGAGGTCATTTGCGGCAGCAGCTCATTTGCGGCAGCAGCTCATTTGCGGCGAGCAGGGTCCGGGTCCGGGTCCGGGCAGCGGCGGCAGCAGGTGAGATCCGAGCCCAGCGGGGTTACCGGGGAGGCGAGTAGGTCCGCCCGTCCCTTGGGCGGGCGCAGGGGGGTGTCTCCTGCCCGCTGGCCGCCCGGCGCGGGAAGCTTCACTGCGCCCGGAGCGGCAGGGTTGCGGTCTGCCGGAGAGGAGCCGGGTCAGGGGCCCTGAGTGCGCTTGCTTCTACCTTAATCTCCCTTGCTGAATTTCAGGCGCCTCGGAGGTTCCTGCCCGGCATCCTGAGCCCTGCCACTGTGCTTGTCTCTCTCCCTTTGCTCGGTATTGCTCGGTACTGGGGGGAGTAAAGAAAGTGGGGGGAATTGCCCAGAGGGTCCTTAATTCACACTGTATCTTCATTAGTAGGGAAAGGGGTGAAGATGGAAATAAGCCTTTAGAAACCAGCCAAGGGATTTCCTGTTTATTTCCTCTGATCTAAACTGGCAGTTAGTTTGGAAATGAAACTGTTCCCTGTAGCTTTAAGATGTTGAAAGATCTGGAGGTTGAAATTCTCTGTCCATGAAATGAGTGAGGTCTGCAGCAATGGGGGGCTGGGGCAGGGCTAATTGCCCTCCTTTTGTTCTGCAAATAGACCTTGCCGTGTTGTGCCCTGGGGGAGCCCAGCTAATCCCAGCTTTTCTGGTGAGACAGTCCGGGAGGATTTCGGTTGCTGCTGCTGCTCTCCTGGTTTCCCTCGGTTTGGATGCCTGCCTTGCTCCAATAAAGTCATTAGGTTTCTTCAGAAAGGCTTAGTATTCTAGATGCAGAGACAGCGTTGTGAGGGAGCTGATGCAGACTTCGATCCGTGTTGCAAGGTCCTTGTAGCAGGAGGCTCATCGAGTTACCAGACTGGGTGGCCTTAGGGCTTCTCTGGTTTATGCCAAGTCATTTCAAGTCTCAGTCTGTTGAGAAGGGCCAGAGCCTTCATTTGCTCTGCTGCTGATTTGCCCTGGCCATGGAGCTAAAGGCTTTAGATGTGGGAGCAGTTGGCCTAAGGCTTGCTCACGGAATTTTCTGCCATCTAAAAATTATGCCATATGAAGATGGAAGAGAGTTTCTCTCATTAAAGCTTTACAAATGCCCTTTAAATCCTAGTGCTTTTAAGGGATGAGACAGCTGTGGATGGCCCAGTGTGCAGCTGTCCTGGGTTCAGCAGCAGCAGTCATTTTTCTCCTTCTTGCTAGCTGGTGCAGCAGCGCTGTGTTTTTGATTTTGGGCCTGGGAACAGTGCTGATAACAGCAGTGTTTTCGGTTACTGCTTGGTGATGTTTAGGCTGGCCAAGGACTTTGTGAGCCTCATGCTCTGCTAGGGAGGAGGGGAAGCCGGGAGGAAGGAGAGACAGGACACCTGACCCAGACTAAGCAAAGAGATTATTCCATACCACAGCAAGTGGTGTCCAGGATGTAGAAACGGAGAGCAGAGACCCGGAAGGGTGGTGAGGGTGCACGGTGGGGGATGCACTGGGGGGGTGCACTGCTTGATACTGGGTGGTGAGCAATTGTATCCTTCCCTTGTATTTGCCTTGTCATTATTGTTACTGGTGGGGGTGCACTGGGTGGTCGGGCTTGATATTTGATGGTGAGCTATTGTATTCTCCTTTTCCTTGTATCTGCCTTGTCATTATTATTATTGGTGGGAGCAGCAGTGATTTGTGTTATACCTTAGTTACTAAACTGTTCTTATCTCAACCTGTGGGAGTTGCATTCTTTCAATTCTCCTTCCCATCCCTCCAGGAGCAGAGGGAAGAAAGAGGGGGAAGTGAGTGAGAGAGCGACTGTATGGGTTTATAAGCTTAAACCAGGACAGCAGCCTATGCGCCCAGCACTCTACAGGGCAAAATATGCCTGACCTTGCTGGCCACAGCGTGCGGCTGAAGATGAGGGCAGTGTCACAGGAGGTTATTTGAGATTGACTTGAAAATGTTCCAGGTCTTGTTTCTGGGGGAGTCTCTCGTTTGTAGATTGTCCTGGTGCTCTGTGGACAGGCTCCTGGCTGTGTGTTGTTTGTGCAGGTGTCTAGCAGGCCCCTTCCTCTTCTTTCTTTCTTTCTTTATGTCCTTTTAGGGTTCGATTTCATAACTCTCTGGCAGACATGTGGTACCCCAACTTACTGTTTAACTACAGCAGCAGTTTGCAGCGGCTTAGTTTCATACCTTGTATAAAGATAGCATTGTTCTGAACCGCAGGGCGTGTCTGTCGCCCAAAGGTGAGGCTGTCTTTAAGCACAGAGTGTGCCTGTTTAAGTCATGGTATTTCAAACCCTTCTTTTCTTGCAGCTTTGTGCCCAGGCAGGTGTGTGACCTGCACTGATGTTCAGGCTTCCTACAGCTACGAACCCGATCAGTGGCATTACTTTAAGCAGTTCTGCGAGCCTGGTGTTAACAGTCCTCGCAAGGTCTGTACGTATCAGGAGGTGATGGAATACTTCCATGTGGTTGCGGTACTGTGGCAAGTATCCTTTGGTACTTAAGTGCTCCCCAGCAGTAGAGCAGAGTGTCTCAAACCAGTTCTTAAGGCTCCTAAGTTACGTAGAGCTCCTCAGTAATTCAGCTAGGAAAAGAAGTCTGTCTCACGGAAGTGATTTTGGTCTCAGATGTACGGTGTCATTTCTCCCATCTGTGAACCACCTTGCAATTCAGCTGTGCTAGTTGTGTTAAATTCTCCCTCTTCTCTAAGGGAAAAGCAAGGGGAGGCAAACAACGATCGCCCAGTCATTACCACCGCACGTGCCAATCCAAAGTGAACAGGTCTCTTCTTTTTTTTGTCACTAGAAAAGTAAAGCACAGTCTTTTCCCAAATCAATTGAGAGGTTGGATTCTCACATGATGAATGTGCCTTGCAGCTCCACCAGTCTGTTTGGGGAGGAGGCTACAGAGTCCAGTTTGGGGCATTTTCTCAGAGTGGGTGAGAAACAAACCTCAGTTTTTCTGCTGTGTATTCAACATTCCGATTTTTCCCCTCTTTAGTCTGCTGCTCA